>JBBGZY010000561.1:2632500-5127500 GCA_037952925.1 Lithobates clamitans
ACAATGACTATATGAAAGAGTGTTATAAGATATGGTCTGAAGCACTGAAAGAATATAAAAAGAAGTTCCCACAGACTATATACAAAAACCCGACCTCACGTTTCCCCACTGCACCCGATCCACTTGTAGACACTCCAAAGGCTTGTAATCCTTTTTATGATTCTGCTCCACCTCCTTATATGTTTCCCAAAATTGACCAACCTAAGGAGGCACCTGAGAACCTTGAGAACCCCACAAAAACAAATAAACCAGAGAACTCCGAGACCCCCATAGAAACAAATAGACCAAAGAATCCTGAGACCCCCATAGAAATAAATAAAACAGTTAAACAAGAAAAGGAATTATATCCTTCCCTTGAACTAACATTGGGTGGATTGATGGCCATAATAGAGGACAAGGGTACTCATTGGTTAGAAGAACAGGAAAATAAGAGAAGAGCAGTAAAAGAATATGTTACAACCATGGATACGCTATCCACAACATTAGACGAACACCTAGAAATAGCTAGAATGAAGATAGAAGATGAGAAACAAAGAAAGAAAAGAAGGAACAGAATAAGTGAGTTAAGAAAAAGCTCAGAAAGAATATTACGGGAAATAGACGACGAGAGTCAAATGATTACTCGAGCGGTAAGACAGAGATTTCAGGAGGTAATGAGAAAACATGGGGTAGAAGAGAGTGATGGGGATTTTGCAGGAGAACTAGGAGAGTCCTCAGAGGAAGAGGACAGTCATACATTAAAAGCCACAAAACCACAAAGATCACACGAGGTGGCGGACGCGGCATCATCCTCCACTGTGATAACAGAAACCAGTGCTCTTTTAGCTGAACCCAAGGAAACATCTCAAGTCCAAACCCCTGAAAATAGTGCTATAAATAACCTCCCTAATAACCCCCCCCCCCGGGCAATGTTCCCACTCATCACCATGGGCAATACTCAAGTACAGATTCCTCTTCCCTTGGGAACAATTAAAAAAATAAAAGACACTTGCCCCAAGCCTAACAAAGATCCAAAACAAGCAGTTAATTTCTTAAAAAGATACTGTTTAGGTGGAAGAATGTCAGCGGAGGATCTAAAGATTATCATTAATGCAGTAGATCCTGACAGTACAGCCGAGATTAAAATATGCATATGGGTAAAATAAAGTAAATTATATGAGGATGGAGAAGATTGGGAAACATTTTGGACACTACTGTTAGCTGCCTGGAGAAAAGCTTATAGACCTGAGATGCCCATCAATGATTTAATTTCATGTAAACAATTACCCGGTGAATCTTTTCACGCTTTTGTCTCCCGATTATACAAACTTTATGTCGCCTGTGGCTTAGAAAATGACCCCTTATTTGTCAGTACTGTGATGAATAACGGGGATCCCAAGTCGGCCCAAATTATAAAACTGGTAAATATTAACTGGGGAACACAAACAGCTAAGGCATTTATGGAAGACATACAAACAAGGACAGCATCTGGTGTCTCTAACACAAGAGGAGGACTCTTTACTATAGTAGAGGACTCTGGAATAAAAGAAGAGATCACACCAATGTGTACTTCTCTCCCAATGCCCACCTATGCATACAGACAACAATACCAAAACAGAGATAATGTTCACCAAACAGATCAGGGTTGTTTCAATTGTAGGGACCCATCACATTGGAAATCAGACTGTCCACATAGGAGAGGATACAGACCCAGACGCGGTAATGGCCCACCTCAAAGGGGACAGGGTAGAGGATACAATCCAGACAGACCACAGAGTCAGACCAGACCTAACCCTAGAAATGACCAGAACAACCAAACTGACACCAATACCCAACAGAGAGTGCAAATGAATTGGCCAGGTAATTCTGGACATTCAAAGGATCAAAACAATAACCCATTTAGACAATAGGGATGCCCAGAGCAGGTTCCAGCCCTGGCACTTTACATGTTTTCAGATCATTGGAAAATCTTACCACAAGTCACCCTCAAGATCAAGGGTCAAGTGGTCAGTATGCTATTGGACACAGGCGCGACGTCCAGTTGCTTAAAAGATGACAATTTTTTATGTGAAGATTGTACGGAGGGTTGCTCTATAGGGATCAATGGAACTGATGTGGTACACAAAATTACACCTCTCCTACAGGTCTGTGACTTGGAGAACAGAGTGTTAACCAAATCTAAGTTTGCAATTTTACCACAATGTCCCCTATGCCTAATGGGCTGGGACCTCATGTCTAAATTAAAACTGCACATAACTTTTACAGCAGAAGGAGGGATTGTTGCCAAATCCCCCCACTGTGATTTACAGATGCCAAAAAGACAAGATTTTCTGTGTTACTTCATGACAGTTCCTACATACTTAGAAACACACCCCATATGGGCAAAATCCAAAACTGATGTAGGACACATACCATGTACACCATACGTACCTACCTTCAAACCAGACATAGTCCCCACATTCCAGAAACAATACCCTTTGCCAAAGGAAAAGATCATGGGACTACAGCCCCAGATAGAAGAATACCTAGGATTAGGTATTCTAAGACCTATAATTAGTCCCTGGAACACACCAGTTAATCCAGTAAAAAAGGCTAACGGGGAATGGAGGATGGTGCAGGATCTTAGGGTAGTTAACAGAAGCATACAACCCTTACCCCCACTAGTGGCAGACATCACAGGAATATTCATCAATATTCCTGCACGGTCCTCCATATACACGGTACTAGACCTATCAAATGCATTTTTCAGTATAGAAGTGCATGAGGACTTCCAAGACATCTTCTCCTTTACGTGGTCCACCGAACTGGCCACTGGCCAGCTAACCTGGACTAGGCTTCCGCAAGGCTATGTGGACAGTCCGGCCGCCTTCTCAATGGTGCTTAAAGCCACCTTAGATGACTGGGTTCCCCCAATGAAATCCACACTCTTGCAGAATGTCGATGATCTACTGATATGTAGTGAAAGCAGGGCACAATGTGAGGTCGATTCCGAGAGTCTGATGTCGCACCTAGCACTCAAGGGCCATTTGGCGTCTTGAAAGAAGATCCAATGGTGCCAAGAGCAGGTAGAGTACCTGGGGTGCGTCATTGCAGAAGGAACACGGATGGTGTCTCCAAAACTGGTCAAAGCCCTCACTTGTCTCGGCCAACCAAAAGAAAAGTGTCACTATTGTCCTTCCTAGGCTCAATAGTATACTGCAGGCAGTGGATACCTGATTGTTCCTACTATGACTCTCTGCTACGGCAGGCAACAGCAGCACCGGCACCAAAACTGGTCACATACACACCAGAAATGACTGAAGCCTTTTAAATTCTTTTAAAATCACTGGCCTCGGCTCTGGCGCTTGGCCTGCCTAATTATGAAAAGCCCTTTGCCCTATACTGTGTGGTCAGGGGTCATGCCTTTGCTGCAGTTCTGGCCCAAATGCATGGCACCCACTACCGCCCCGTAGCCTACATCTCAAAAAAACTACCAGTAACAGTCCAAGGAATGCCGGGCTGCTTACAAGCATTAGCAGCCTGTGCCATGACTGTAAAAGATGCTCAAAAGATCACTTTAGGGACCCCAACCACCCTATACACTTCACATAGTGTTCTTCATTTGCTACAAAACATGAATACACAACACATGACTACACAGCGTTCATCAGGGTATGAAATCATTCTTACAAACACTCATAACTTAACTGTCAAAAGCTGTGCTGAGGTAACACTGGCAATCAAACTCTTACATGCTTTGATAAAACTCCCAGTCACTTCCCAAGACTGTCATGACTACACACAGGAACTTCTCACTGTCACAGCACCTCGCAGAGATCTCACCGATCTACCTAACTCAGACTACCCTAATGTCTTTGTAGATGGGAGTTGCACACGTCCAGCGGATAATCAATACAAAACAGGCTATTCAGTAGTAATGCTACCGGATCTCATTCTAGAAGGTGGTTACCTTACTGGTGCAACCTCCGCACAACCCGAGTTGTATGCACTCACAAGGGCATGTTTAATACACAAAGGTAAAAAGGTGAACATTTACACAGACTGCAGGTACGCATTCGGGGTCGCGCACGATTTCGCAATGATTTGGTTTAGATGTGGATTTCGCAGATAACAAAAAAATAAATAACAGTGGGTATGTGTACAATCTAATTAATGCAATACAACAGCCCCATAGCTTAAACATTGTCAAAATTAAGGGACATGCCACAGACGGATCCCTAGAGTCCCAGGGAAACGCTCTAGCAGACAGAGTAGCAAAAGCTGCAGCAGAAAGACAGCCACAGCCACATGACACAAAGCTTCTATTATTCCAGAATGACTTTAACACCCCCTCGTTCCAACATACATCAGCACTCTTGCAAAAACAGGCATTGGCTGATGACCTGGACTACTGGACCGATATAGGTTTGACCAGAGACCCTACAGATCTCTGGACAAACAAGGAGGGAATCATAGGGATACCTATAGCAGGAGCGCCCCTATTATTGTCTTACCTCCACGGTCCAAGACACATAGGACCAAGACCACTTTTAAAAAAGTACCAAGACTGTTTTAGTACACACAAGGCATACGACCTAGTAGAACAGCTTGTATCCTCCTGCCTAACATGTGCTCAGAACAATGTTCAGGGCCCTCAACATGGAAAACATGGACACTTGCCACCACCATTAGGCCCACTACAAGACTTACAGATAGACTTCACACACATGCCCAGGCAGAGTGGTAATCTCAAATATTTGTGTGTTATGGTGGACAAATTTTCAACTTGGCCAGAGGCCATACCTGTTACAGGGGAAACCACAGGCATTGCAGCCCGGTGTCTGATCAATCATTGGATCAGTCGATACGGACTTCCTGCTACCATATACTCTGACCAAGGCCCAGCATTTACTTCAAAACTGGTGAAAGAATTGACAAGGGTATTAGGGATACAGTGGAAGCTACACATCCCATACCACCCACAGAGTTCAGGGGTAGTGGAAAGAATGAATAGAACGATCAAGGACAAACTAAAAAAGGCCACTAACGGTACCATGAAGGACTGGCTAAAATACCTGCCAGGGGTCCTCTTCCAGATAAGAACCACCCCCCACGGCAGGACAGGCTTATCTCCATATGAAATACTAATGGGAAAGCCGGCCCAGAAGAAAGCAATTGAGGGAGAGGAGGTTAATCTTTATTCTTTACAGGAAGAGCATGTGAAACATCTGGTAAGTAGCCTTACTGAAAACTACGACAAGATAGCTGTCACTTTTCCTCCTCTCTCCACAGAGCCTACACACCCCTACATACCTGGTGACAAAGTCTTGATAAAGCAGCTTGCAGCAAGGAAGGTACCAGGGCCCATCTACCAAGGACCATTTGAAGTACTCAAAGCAACCTGAACTGCCATCCTCACAGACCAAGGACCACAATGGATCCACGCATCAAGGATAAAAAGAGCACCAAGCCTGGAAGCAAGCCAAGGACCACAAAAGAAAGAGACATTGAACTCAAACCCCTGCCCAAGCCCCCCACTTTCTCCCCCCGAAAGCCCCCCAAACCCCCTTGCAGCACCCTCCCTAGAGGACTTGGGAGCCCTAGAGAACTTAAACAACCCCCCTGCAGCACCCTTCCTAGAGGACTTGGGAGCCCTAGAGAACTTAAACAACCCCCCTGCAGCACCCTCCCTAGAGGACTCCGGAGCCCCAGAGACCTTAAACCTAATGACATTCGAGTAGTAGATGTTCAGGTATTTCCCCCAGGTTTCCAGGACCCACCCAAACGGAGGTCCTGGAAATGCACCACTTAAATAATCTTAGCCTTTGCCATCCTGATTACATTTAAGATTATTCTGCTAACCACCTTTGTATGTTGAATGACTAACAGTTGTGGTTTTCAGCCCCCCTCTAATGATACTAACCGCACTCGGCGAGGTTTTATGGGAAGTTCTATTTATCCTTGCTGCACTCAGGTAGCCGGACAGATGTCCAAAGCCCAATCTCAAGCCGTTACAGGGTATCATATTCAAAGGAGGGATGGGAATTGTCACATAGCAGCCATTGTCTTTACAGCCAAATATAAGGGAGTAGAGAAGACCTGGTGTATGAATCCCAATCATAAACCAATTCATATCCTGGTGTCCAAATTTAAAAAGGCCACACTCAGAGATATAGGAATCAGTCAAGTTATTCAAAACAAAAGATCAAACTACGCGCCCTTTGCACCATTAACCACTTCAGCCCCAGAAGGTTTTACCCCCTTCCTGACCAGAGCACTTTTTACAATTCGGCACTGCGTCGCTTTAACTGCTAATTGCGCGGTCATGCAATGCTGTACCCAAATGAAATTTGCGTCCTTTTCTTCCCACAAATAGAGCTTTCTTTTGATGTTATTTGATCACCTCTGCCGTTTTTATTTTTTGCGCTATACACGGAAAAAGACCGAAAATTTTGAAAAAAAATGATATTTTCTACTTTTTGTTCTAAAAAAAATCCAATAAACTCAATTTTAGTCATACATTTAGGCCAAAATGTATTCGGCCACATGTCTTTGGTAAAAAAAATGTCAATAAGTGTATATTTATTGGTTTGCGCAAAAGTTATAGCGCCTACAAACTAGGGTACATTTTCTGGAATTTACACAGCCTTTAATTTAGGACTGCCTATGTCGTTTCTTGAGGTGCTAAAATGGCAGGGCAGTACAAAACCCCCAAAAATGACCCCATTTTGGAAAGTAGACACCCCAAGGAAATTGCTGAGAGGCATGTTGAGCCCATTGAATATTCATTTTTTTGTCCCAAGTGATTGAATAATGACAAAAAAAAAAAATTACAAAAAGTTGTCACTAAATGATATATTGCTCACACAGACCATGGGCATATGTGGAATTGCACCCCAAAATACATTTAGCTGCTTCTCCTGGGTATGGGGATACCTCATGTGTGGGACTTTTTGGGAGCCTAGCCACGTACGGGACCCCGAAAACCAATCACTGCCTTCAGAATTTCTAAGGGCGTACAATTTTGATTTACTCCTCACTACCTATCACAGTTTTGAAGGCCATAAAATGCCCAGATGGCATAAAACCCCCCCAAATGACCCCATTTTGGAAAGTAGACACCCCAAGCTATTTGCTTTGAGGCATGTTGTGTCCATGGAATGTTTTATACTTTGACACAAGTTGCGGGAAAGTGACAATTTTTTTTTTCTTTTGCACAAAGTTGTCACTAAATGATATATTGCTCACACAGGCCATGGGCATATGTGGAATTGCACCCCAAAATACATTTAGCTACTTCTCCTGAGTACGGGGATACCACATGTGTGGGACTTTTTGGGAGCCTATCCGCGTACGGGGCCCCGAAAACCAATCACCGCCTTCAGGATTTCCAAGGGTGTAAATTTTTGATTTCACTCTTCACTGCCTATCACAGTTTCGGAGGCCATGGAATGCCCAGGTGGCACAAACCCCCCCCCCCCAAATGACCCCATTTTGGAAAGTAGACACCCCAAGCTATTTGCTGAGAGGCATGGTGAGTATTTTGCAGCTCTCATTTGTTTTTGAAAATAAAGAAAGACCAGTAAAAAAATGTTTTTTTCTTTTTTCAATTTTTAAAACTTTGTGACACAAAGTAAGGTCTGCAAAATACTCACTATACCTCTCAGCAAATAGTTTGGGGTGTCTACTTTCCAAAATGGGGTCATTTGGGTTTTTTTTTGCCACCTGGGCATTCCATGGCCTCCGAAACTGTGATAGGCAGTGAAGAGTGAAATCAAAAATTTACGGCCTTAGAAAGCCTGAAGGCGGTGCTTGGTTTTCAGGGTCCCGTACGCTAGGCTCCCAAAAAGTCTCACACATGTGGTATCCCCATACTCAGGAGAAGCAACAGAATGTATTTTGGGGTGTAATTTCACATATGCCCATGGCATGTTTGTGCAATATATCATTTAGTGACAACTTTGCGCAAAAAAAAAAAAAAAATAAAAAAAATTGTCTCTTTCCCGCAACTTGTGTCACAATATAAAATATTCCATGGACTCGACATGCCTCTCAGCAAATAGCTGGGGGTGTCTACTTTCCAAAATGGGGTCATTTGGGGGGGTTTTGAACTGTCCTGGCATTTTATGCACAACATCTAGAAGCTTATGTCACACATCACCCACTCTTCTAACCACTTGAAGACAAAGCCCTTTCTGACACTTTTTGATTACATAAAAAAATATTTTTTTTTTGCAAGAAAATTACTTTGAACCCCCAAACATTATATATTTTTTTTAAAGCAAATGCCCTACAGATTAAAATGGTGGGTGTTTCATTTTTTTTTTTCACACAGTATTTGCGCACCGATTTTTCAAACGCATTTTTTGGGGAAAAAACACACTTTTTAAAATTTTAATGCACTAAAACACATTATATTGCCCCAAATGTTTGATGAAATAAAAAAGATGATCTTAGGCCTAGTACATGGATACCAAACATGACATGCTTTAAAATTGCGCACAAACGTGCAGTGGCGACAAACTAAATACATTTTTAAAAAGCCTTTAAAAGCCTTTACAGGTTACCACTTTAGATTTACAGAGGAGGTCTACTGCTAAAATTACTGCCCTCGATCTGACGTTCACGGTGATACCTCACATGCATGGTGCAATTGCGTTTTACATTTGACGCCAGAGCGATGCTTGCGTTCGCCTTAGCGCGAGAGCAGGGGGGACAGGGGTGCTTTTTTTTTTTTTTTCTTTATTATTTTTTTTTTTTTATCTTATTTTTAAACTGTTCCTTTCATTTTTTTTTTAATCATTTTTATTGTTATCTCAGGGAATGTAAATATCCCCTATCATAGCAATAGGTAGTGACAGGTACTCTTTTTTGAAAAAATTGGGGTCTATTAGACCCTAGATTTCTCCTCTGCCCTCAAAGCATCTGACCACACCAAGATCGGTGTGATAAAATGCTTTCCCAATTTCCCAATGGCGCTGTTTACATCCGGCAAAATCTAAGTCATAAAATGCTCGTAGCTTCCGGTTTCTTAGGCCATAGAGATGTTTGGAGCCACTCTGGTCTCTGATCAGCTCTATGGTCAGCTGGCTGAATCACCGGCTGCATTTTCAGGTTCCCTGTTGAGACAGGAGAGCCAGAGAAAAACACGGAAGACGTTGGGGGGGGGGGGCATTCCCTCCCACTGCTTGTAAAAGCAGTCTAGAGGCTAATTAGCCGCTAGGATTGCTTTTACATGAAAGCCAACCGCTGGCTGAAAAGAATGATGATGATACCTAAACCTGCAGGCATCATTCTGGTATAACCACCATTCAAAGTCGTGAATGGCGTACCTGAAGACAAAAAAATGGTTAACAATAAAGCACAGTAAACGGTAAGGTATAAAAAATTGCATACCTGAAAAACAAACATGATAAAACATAATAACAATAAAACATTGCAGAATAGAATACAGTAAAAAAGAGCAGAACAATAGAGAGAATAGAGAGAGAGAGAGAACAATAAAATGACAACTATTTTTTTTTATTTTATATTTTTGTTTGTGTTTTTTTTTTTTTTACACGTTTTTTGTAACTGTAACTTTTATAACTGTAACCGGTTCCAGGTTCAGGTCTCTCAAAATGCGATGGCATCTTGGGAGACCCTGTGAAAGTGTGTCCTAGTCTGTGGAATGCTATACCCTACGCTAATACTCATTTAGTGCATGGTAGCGTTCAAAACATTCACCAATGCAAAGACCAGGATTGTCAGGACAGGAGGGACAATAATAGTGGGTGTCACGCCTATATCCGCACTTGCTGCAGACACGACATCTTTTTTGGGGGGGTTCGTTGGGTAGGGGTACTCGGGAGGACATAAAGAAAATGCCTCTCATGCAGCCGACTGCATTTGGTTGGGGATGTGAATGGGGGAAGTACGGGCGCTGCAGAAGCGGTGGGTTCCCAATTAGGATTGGCGAATGCAGCAGGAAGGGCACTATGGGCACGACGGGCCTGTGTTTGTCTTTTTGGTGGCAGCGGGACACTACTTGTGCTTGCCACCTCACCAGCTTGAACTGCACTTATGGGACTCGCCACGTCACCAAGTGTTACTGCAGTGCGGGCTTGACTATGACCGGGGTATACTAGGCTGCTGGTGCTTGCCAGTTCACCAAAACGCTACAAAAAAAACTGTTAGCTATCGCAGGGATCAGGCCTGACTCTGCGAATGCTGCAGTTATGCGTTTAGTGTTTTGTAAGTGACAGTGATCGATCGATACTGCACTTGGGTGGGCTGGGCAGAGGGGCAAAACGCAGGTGCTAGCAGGTATCTGGGCTGATCCCGCTAACACTGCGTTTGTGGGAACCCTAAACTGCTGGGGACGCTAGTATAGATCTGATCGGATAAGATATTGATCCGTTCAGATACTATACCACTAAGGGAGGTGTATGCTGCGTGCGTGGGTGTTAGCGGTACTGGCGCTAACCTGACGCTGCCTGGGGCAGGTGCTTGCCAGTTCACCAAAACGCTACCAAAAAAACTGTTAGCGATCGCAGGGATCAGGCCTGACTCTGCAAACGCTGCAGTTATGCGTTTAGTGTTCTGTAAGTGACAGTGATCGATTGATATTGCACTTGGGTGGGCTTGGCTGGGCCGGGCGGAACGGCAAAACGCAGGTGCTAGCAGGTATCTGGGCTGATCCCGCTAACACTGCGTGTTTGGGAACCCTAAACTGCTGGGGACGCTAGTGTAGATCTGATCGGATCAGATATTGATCCGTTCAGATACTATACCACTAAGGGAGGCTTATGCTGCGTGCGTGGGTGTTAGCGGTTCTGGCGCTAATCTGACGCTGCCTGGGGCGACGCATATCACCGCCGGGCGATCAGGGGGCTAAACCTTTATTCGGTAATAAACGGCGGGTGCCCTGACACTATACAAAATAAATGAACTAACCAGCGTCACCCGCAACGGTTATACAGTGATCAGGGGTGAAAGGGTTAACTAGGGGGCAATCAAGGGGTTAAAACATTTATTAGATAGTATATGGGGGTCCCTGACGCTATAAAACGCTGTTGGCGAACCTAAATATTTACGTCCCTAACTAGCGTCACCAGCGACACTAATACAGCGATCAGAAAAATGATTGCTTAGTGACACTGGTGACAGGGGGTGATCAAGGGGTTAAAACTTTATTAGAGGGGGTTAGGGGGGTACCCTAGACCTACAGGGGGCTAATACTCACTGTCCTACCACTTCTAACTGTCACAAACTGACACCTAGCAGTAATCAGAAAAAATAAAAAAATACTGCTTGGTGTCAGTTTGTGACAGGGGGGGGTGATTGGGGGGGGTCGGGGGGCGATCGGGGGGCGATTGGGGGGGGTCGGGGGTGTAAAGTATGCCTGGCATGTTCTACTGTGTCTGTGTAGTGTTTTGTGCACTCACATGTCTTCTCTCCTCGGCGCTGGAACGGAAACTGCCAAGCCGAGGAGAGATGACATCACATCCTCTGCCTGTGTGAAACTACACACAGGCAGGGGAGGATTCCCATTGGCTGGGAGCGATTGCGAGGGGGGGGGCCACGATCGGATGGTCTCCCCCTCGCCTCTCAACGCTCCCAGTCACAAGCTGACCGCCGCTGGCACCGGGGGGGGTCCGATCGGACCCCCGCCCGCGGGAGGCAGATCACGTATGGGTACGTGATTCTGCCTGCCCGTGCCATTCTGCCGCAGTATATCTGCGTTAGGCAGTCGGCAAGTGGTTAAATGATACCAGTATGAAAAAGGCCCCCAAATCAAAATTCCAATTCCTAGAATCCAGAAAGGGAACTCCTAAGACCAGATTTTAGAAGTATTAATAACAGGGCACAGCTAGATCCTGAAACTTATTCAGTACCAGACTCAATTCCTCATCATTTCATAATGATGCATGCTTTCGCAAGAAAGCAGAATTACTCAGAATGCTGGGTTTGTTCCCATATGGGAAATGGCTGACACTCAGTTCCGATGGTTGGAAGGCCAGTGACCCTAGACCAGCTGCTAAACATCACCCAACCCATTCCCCCTGAGAGCATCACAACCAATAGTAAACCCCTTCTCTTTACAGGGTACACAAGGAGTCCGCAATTTTGTTTTCTTAATGGAGCAGGTAAAGACTTGTATAATGGTAGATTTTACAGAGACACGGTAGTAAATTTTACACTGGTGGATTTGATGCTCATAGCCAATGGGACATTAGATATAGAGGGACTTCTCACACACAACATTTTAGACCCTGATGAACGCATTGGGAACATGTCCTCCTACAATATTTCAGATTGTATGAAAGGGAATAGCGCGGTAACAGAATCTTGGCTCGTCAGTACACATATGAATAGCTCATGGATGAAGGAGTGTGAGGATGAGGCACCCTCCATAGGGGATTGGATGTGCCTAGTGGGATTAAGGTTCAACCTAGATTCACCTGGGGATGTACCCGCCCCTCATATGCCCCATGGATGGATGGTGTGCTGCGGTCTTTGGTGCCACACTACCATCCCATACCCCCTCGATAGAAAGACCTCAGGATGGTGCACCCTGGTTGAAATGATCCCTTTCATGGGTGCTTCTCCCGGGGACTCCCCTGTTGAAATGATACAGTAGGTGACCGCGATATTGTGTCAATCTCGCCGCACTTCTCGGCGAGATTTGACACCTACGAGCCCCGTCGCAGGAGCCAGCGCCGAGATGGCTCGCTCATCGGGAAAGGAAAACTTTGTCTTCCTTCCGCGATGAGTGACAGGCAGCGCTGACAGCTGTCTGGTATGAATCCTGAGGCGGGAACACCGCGCCAAATTTTCAATGAAAAAACCGGCGTGGGTTCCCCCCTCGGAGGCATACCAGGCCCTTGGGTCTGGCATGGATTGTAAGGGGAACCCCCTATGCCGAAAAATCGGCGTGGGGGTCCCCCCCAAATCCATACCAGACCCTTATCCGAGCATGCAGCCCGGCCGGCCAGGAAAGGGGGTGGGGACGAGCGAGCGGCCCCCCCCCTCCTGAGCCGTACCAGGCCGCATGCCCTCAACATGGGGGGGTGGGTGCCTTGGGGGAGGGGGGCGCCCTGCGGCCCCCCCACCCCAAAGCACCTTGTCCCCATGTTGATGAGGACAAAGGCCTCTTCCCGACAACCCTGGCCGTTGGTTGTCGGGGTCTGCGGGCGGGGGGCTTATCGGAATCCGGGAGCCCCCTTAATAAGGGGGCCCCCAGATGCCGGCCCCCCACCCTGTGTGAATGAGTTTGGGGTACATGGTACCCCTACCCATTCACCTAGGGGAAAGTGTCAATAGAAAAAAAACACACTACACAGGTTTTAAGAGTCATTTATTAGTCAGCTCCGGGGGTCTTCTTCCGACTTCGGGGGGTCTCCTTCCGACTTCTCCCGGTGTTCGGCCTCTTCTCCCGGTGTTCGGCCTCTTCTCCCGGGCCCCGCCGCTATCTTCTTCCAGCTCTATTGCCAGCGAGGGGCCCGGTCTGCTGCCGCTGTCTCGCCGCCGCTGTCCCGGTGTTCGGCCTCTTCTCCCGGTGTTCGGCCTCTTCTCCCGGGCCCCGCCGCTATCTTCTTCCAGCTCTATTGCCAGCGAGGGGCCCGGTCTGCTGCCGCCGTCTCTCCGCCGCTGTCTCTCCGCCGCTGTCTCTCCGCCGCTGTCTCTCCGCCACTGTCTCTCCGCTTCTTCTCTTCTTTTCTTCTTCCCCGATGTTGACACGACGTTCTCTCCGGCTCGAATGCTGTGTGCGAGCTGCGGAGCCATTTATATAGGCGGTAACCCCACCCCCTTACGACGTCATGGTCCCAGCATGCGCAGGGACTCTGGCGCCACGCCCCCTTATGACGCCAGAGTCCCTGCGCATGCTGGGACCATGACGTCGTAAGGGGGTGGGGTTACCGCCTATATAAATGGCTCCGCAGCTCGCACACAGCATTCGAGCCGGAGAGAACGTCGTGTCAACATCGGGGAAGAAGAAAAGAAGAGAAGAAGCGGAGAGACAGTGGCGGAGAGACAGCGGCGGAGAGACAGCGGCGGAGAGACAGCGGCGGAGAGACAGCGGCGGAGAGACGGCGGCAGCAGACCGGGCCCCTCGCTGGCAATAGAGCTGGAAGAAGATAGCGGCGGGGCCCGGGAGAAGAGGCCGAACACCGGGAGAAGTCGGAAGGAGACCCCCCGAAGTCGGAAGAAGACCCCCGGAGCTGACTAATAAATGACTCTTAAAACCTGTGTAGTGTGTTTTTTTTCTATTGACACTTTCCCCTAGGTGAATGGGTAGGGGTACCATGTACCCCAAACTCATTCACACAGGGTGGGGGGCCGGCATCTGGGGGCCCCCTTATTAAGGGGGCTCCCGGATTCCGATAAGCCCCCCGCCCGCAGACCCCGACAACCAACGGCCAGGGTTGTCGGGAAGAGGCCTTTGTCCTCATCAACATGGGGACAAGGTGCTTTGGGGTGGGGGGGCCGCAGGGCGCCCCCCTCCCCCAAGGCACCCACCCCCCCATGTTGAGGGCATGCGGCCTGGTACGGCTCAGGAGGGGGGGGGGGCGCTCGCTCGTCCCCACCCCCTTTCCTGGCCGGCCGGGCTGCATGCTCGGATAAGGGTCTGGTATGGATTTGGGGGGGACCCCCACGCCGATTTTTCGGCATAGGGGGTTCCCCTTACAATCCATGCCAGACCCAAGGGCCTGGTATGCCTCCGAGGGGGGAACCCACGCCGGTTTTTTCATTGAAAATTTGGCGCGGTGTTCCCGCCTCAGGATTCATACCAGACAGCTGTCAGCGCTGCCTGTCACTCATCGCGGAAGGAAGACAAAGTTTTCCTTTCCCGATGAGCGAGCCAGCGCGACATTCACAGTACCCTGTCGCCGAGAACCAGCGCGACGCTATCGCGCTGGAAACACAATCTCGCGGTCAGGTACTGTACCAGCCCATGGTCATTTAGAGTTCGGGAGACACAAAAGAGAGGTCACAACCTGGTGGGACAAGGTATTTGCTTCCATGGGTGGGGCAGGCATGTACAATGCACTAACAAAGGTAGATGAGTTTGGGGAACTAGTAGATTCCTGGATGAATAAAACATCAGCCGATGTGGGCTTCATCAATGAGGAATTGAGGAAAATCCTGTTTGAACAAGAAATAATCAAGGAGCGTCAAGAGAGGATGATGATGGTACTGACAGGGCTGTTTGACGTGACAGGGGATAAAAGCCTCTGTTGCACATATATGAACAATTTAACTAAACCTAGTGAAGATTTAGAGGTACCAGACTGGTATGATGTAATTAAAGGACACCAGGAGGAAAGAGCAAAACTGCAAACACAAATGAGGAGACTGTGAGACTCTTGGAACCCACTCTCAGGAATTGGGGGATGGTTCGGATCATTGTGGGACAGTATTATGGGATTCTTTAAAAAGGCAGGCATGATACTAATCATGATAGTACTCCTGGGTATCGCCACTTATGCCACTATCAAATTCCTATTCTACATTACCAGTAAAGTTCCTGACATTGCAGCAAAAATTAAACCGGACTCTGAGCTTAAGGAAACCATGGCTATGTTCTACATTCTACATGTTCTACATTCTACACAGAACAAACCTGGTACTCCAAGCATTAGGGAACTAGTGATCAGGGAGAATGAAATCCTCCCTGATCAAAGGAGGGATTGTAAGGAAAATGACTGCACTTTGGTTCACTATATACTTTAGATAAGGGGCCTGAACTTTTGATACAAGCTATATGAAATGCTAACGCAAGGCTTTTATAATGTCAAGTGGAAATTTACTAGCCAGCTATCTGCAAAACAAGAAAGTACTTGCGGTGATAATCTTTGAATAGATATACGGGAACAAGTTAGAACATTTCACCGCATACCTGGGCCTAAAGCCAATGGTACATGACTGAAACCATCTTAAAAGGTTATTTCTATATTATATTTCTATATTATTAATTTTCTCGGAATTCAAGCTAAGAAAATATATTTAGACAAACGACATTTTAGGTACTTTTTGTTTGGTACTTTTTAGGCATGTCACTGAGCAGGATATTATGCAAATACATATGTCATATAACATGTAACTTGTGATATGTAACTTGTGATACTTGTACTCTTTTGATTGGATAAACTAAGAGACCGCCCCTTGGTTTGCCCCTACTGATGTATAATGATTGTTGCCCTATATAACATGTAAAAAGATATAATACATTTGTATTTCTGGATATCCAACTCCGGTGTATGGTGTCTTGATTTACCCAATCTATTATAAGATCTTCTTGATGTCCGAGTCCAGCTCGAGCAAGGAAAAGGTTTGGGGGCGCACTTGACCAGTTGACCAGTTGACCACTACCCTTTCACCTTTGTCAAGAAATTTCTGTGAAAAGAGTTGACCATGGTGGTCGTAGTATCTCTAGTGCAATTTCTGCAAAAACGACGAAATTGGCTATGTGGAATATTGCTGACCCATCTAGGATGATGCCAGCTGTTAAAGTGAATAAAGGAATTCCTTGCTGTAGGTTTGATAATTTTTTTTTGCATATATAGCTCCATTGTCATGACATAATTCTAAGTCCAAGAAAGCTAGGGTGTTGGGATCGGCAACATGGGTAAATGATAGGCCCAAGGAGTTTTGGTTACAATATTGCACAAAGGCATTAATATCCTGGGATGAACTGTCCCATATGATCTCTATGTCATCAACGTAACGACCATAGTAGATCACATAGGCAGCAAAAGCCTGGTTGGCAGTAAGATGTAAGATGCATGTGTTCCCAAAAACCCATTGTAAGATTGGCATAGCTGGGGGCAAAGTTAGCCCCCATAGCTGTGCCATTAATCTGAAAAAAAATGGGTCCCATCCGATTCAAAATAATTATGTTTGAGGCAGAACTGTAAGGCCTCCAATATAAAGTGGGCTTGCCGGGAATTGGTATAGGGGTCATTAGCCAAAAAGTGTTCAACAGCCTGTATCCCTACATCATGAGGGATAGAGGTATACAGAGATGACACGTCTAGAGAGAGACACCAGTAGGTATGCTCCCATGTATAAGGCTTAAGCATGTCTAGTAGATGGGGTACATCCCATATGTATGATGGTAGATGTTGTGCCAGGGGTTGAAGGAATTGGTCAATATAGACTGAAGATCCGCTTGTGACACTATCCATAGTCGCCACAATAGGGCGGCCTGGAGGGTTAGTAAGGTCCTTGTGGACTTTAGTTAGTTGGTAGAAATATGTAATTTTATAGAAGCTTTTCTTAAGAAAAGAAGCTTCCATTTTGGAAATTCTCTCATCATCGAGGGCCTTTTGGATGAGTGTATTAACTTCTGGGGGAAAACTGAGAAGTGGGGTCACTGGGGAGGATTTGACATGTATACGTATCTGATAGTAGCCTACGTGATTCCAGGACATAGTCATCCTTATCCTTAACCACTATACTACCACCTTTGTTGGCCGGTTTGATAACAATAGACTCATTATGAGTCAACTGTTCAAGGGCCTTATGTTCCAAGGGCTGGAGGTTAGATTTAGGATAGGTGTATAAGATAGGGTCAGATTTGCACATTTTGATTAGGTCAGAATAAACTACCTGGTAAAAGGTGTAAAGATACGGGCCTTTATTGTGTGTGGGATTGAAAATGGATTTGGGACATAGTGTAGTATGTCTGATAGGGGGTGAGGTGGGACAATGTTGGGTGAGCCATTCTAAGTCTGCATAGCAGCTCTCTGCATACAGCTCCTCTAGATGGGCGAGTATGGGAAGATCCATGTCATCTAGCGAAGTGGCTTCTAAGGAAGAATATATTTGACTATTGATCTCTAAAGATGGTGCATTCTTAAAGGATTGAATATTAAAGAACCTCTGAACTGTGAGGTCTCTGATACATTTGTTGAGGTCTTTGGGGTGAAGGGATTAGGTTGTGTGGTAGGGGCAAATGTAAGGCCTCTGCTGAGTAGGGAAATGTCATATGGGGTCAGTATAGTACGGGAAAGATTATAAATCTTTACAGTTTCCACATTTTTCCTATTCTTCCTTCTTCCTATGCCCCCCTCTGTCCTCTTCTCCATGTTTTCTCTTTGTGAGGTTTGGTGGGGGGCTTGCTACTAATAAATCATTATCAAGATTCTGAACTAGGCTGCTGGAAATAGTGGAAATGCTGTTGGGTTACTCAGATGTAGGAGGTAATTCTGTCATGGATTGTGGTTGCTGATCATGGGTGCTGGTAGATCCAAAGAGATCACGTAACTCATGATGTTGGTCATTTAGTGGATTCCGTACTGGGACAGGAAAAGAAGCTGGGGTAGTAGTATTGCTGTTACTGGGGGGGTTCCTGGCTCGAAATATGACCTACATGATCCTTTCTAGGTCTAATCCTAGAACGTCTAGGCTTGGGGGGAAGTGGTTCTAGCTTATGGAGTGGCTGGCATGTATGCCACAAAGGATGTGATGGCCTAGGTGTGTGGCAAGGTAGGTAAGGTGGTAAGGTCCTAGATGGGAGATAGGATCTAACATGGGGCCCAAAGTTATTTCCATATGGGTGACAGGACATTAAAGGGATAGGGCCTGAATGGCTTTCCTGATGTGGATATTCAGTCTGTTTCCAGCTAAATATTTTTTGGGAATTGTAATCATGGAGATCCCTTCTACATTTACCAAGTTTGTTAGAAATAATGTTATCTTCATTCATAATGGTGTTCTTTTTAAGCATACTGAACCAGGTGTAAGATAAGTGGGGAATGGTCTCACAGATGGTCTTGCAGAGGGTGATAATTTTATCTTTGAGAGCTATATATTTTCTTTCTCTTTGCTGAGTGATGATGCCCATCCATTTGGTGGTACAAAATTCAGATATGTGTGTCCATGCAGTGTGGAGATCTGGGTCAAGAAAAGCACACTGTTTGAAGACTCTGAGAACCCTAGGGGAGATCTTGTGGGATATCTATAGTTGGAGAAAGAACAGACTGGATATCCACATCAGGAAAGCCACTCAGACCACTCAGGCACCCATATGGAAATAACTTTGGGCCCCACGTTAGATCTTATCTACCATCTAGGACCATACCACCTTACCTACCTTGCCACACACCCAGGCCATCACAAACGCTATCTGTCCCTGCGACTCTATGTCAAAATTATTTTCTTTATGTATAACTATTGGATTTAGCTTTATACAAATTCTATGTTGGTAATTTTTTAAACTTAAGATAAAAGGGAACATATAGACCAGACATTATTCAACCAGAAAAAGACTTGTAATAGTATGCTTATTAGATTTCTTGCAACATTTCATTGGGGATTAAAGGCCCATTTAAATAAAGGAGATGTTTAAATCTATGCTGGAAAAAATAGTTTTGAATTAATGGCAAAACATTTGTATTATTCATAAAATGAGTAGTACAGCCTAATCCATTTTCTTTGATAAATTATTCCAACATTATCTGTGTCATCCACATGAATGTTATTACTCAAATGAGGTTTAGAAAACCTATTCAGTCTATTTCACCATTATAAGATTAATGCATACAAATCTCAAACCACTTGTGCATCTGTGAATCAGGACACCAAGGGTATTATTCTTTATTACTCTGTCCTGCTCCATATCATAGTTCCCTTCCCTGTGGAAAATAACTTATAGGGCTGGGGCAATATTTTAAACAAATTCCATTCTCCTATATCTAATCTTTAATGTATCATAATCTAATCATAAAGCAGGATGTGTTTTATTTGGAAAAAATGAAGCCAAGAAAATATATACCTTTTTGTGGCCATTTTACTTATGATTTTAAAGTAAAAAGTGTAGCAGATATGTTATTGTACCGTAGAATGATTAAATGACTATTACACTGAAAGCAAACGTCCATGTTTATGCATAAACTATTCACATGTATAGATATTTAAGGGGTTGTTGCCCTGACAGGGCTTGTTTACATTTGCGTTAAAATGTGGCATTGGACACGCTTTTTTAAAACATACTTAATGCTAATCAAAGCACCTGTCAATAAAAAAATGGTTACTTTACAGTCCTGTTTATACCCCATGTTGCTTTCTTGGTGCTTCAAAGTGTCTCCAAAGCCTCCATAGAAGTCTATGATAAGGTTCACTTACAGCATTTGAAGTGTTTGAGGGGCTTTTCAGCGTTAGCTTCACTTGGTTTTGGAGGTATGGCAGGTATGAGAAATCCCAGGATGCAATGGGAAACCAACAGGCGAATGTAAAGACATCATCAGCAGTCACTTCTGGTTCATGTGTATATATTCTGGGAGTGTCTGGTGCAGATGTCACATCTGGTGTGCAGCGCAGAGCAGCAGAAAAATGAGTGGGGTCCAGACTGGAGAGGAGCAACTAGCAGACGGCACAGATGGTGTGCAACTTGGGTATGCTTTAGCAAAAGGTGAGTGGGGACTGAAGAGAGAGCACTGAGTGGCAGGGGATCTGCTAAATGAGGGTACCTTTAAGCTGGGGATCTGCTAAACAGGGGTACTAATGAGCTCAGGATCAGCTGAGTTTGGGTACTACTGAGCTGAGGTTATACTGGGTCTCTTTAAAACAAATAGAAGATCACACAAATAGAATTTGCCAAGCTTCATGAAGCCCTCTTTCACAGACATTTTTAAAGCAGTCTAAAATTGATGCATTAATGCACCTATGGTATCAATTAGCATTTAGGACGTGTTGTACAGGCATTCATGTTGCTTCAGGCAACACTTCTCACATCCTGTGTGTTTTTTTTTTCTTTTTTACAAGGCTAAAATGGGAAATAACCACTTTTGATGCTTTTTAACCACAGCGCAAATGCACTTGAAATGCCATAGGTGCGTTTACAGTATGTTTAAGGTGTGGCTGTGGTGCGTTTCAATAGAAGTGAATGGAGGCAGTTGCAAAGCATCAAGGCCCTATGGGATTAACATGGATTGGGATGTTATTGCTTTTATCGATAATGCCTGGTATCTCTTTGTCCCTGATCCTATTATTTTATGTTGACTTTATACAACACCACCCTGGAGTCCATATCTTAATGGGTATTTTTGAGGTCTGGTCCCTTTAAATTAGATCTATGTATATGGGATCATTATTATTTTTATTATTGATATTTGTGTTTTTTACTTTTTAGATTACTGTTATTATTTTTTCTTTAAGTCAGATTTTATCTTATCCTATTTTATTTTGCACAAATAAATTGTATCTGTATTGGTATTTATTTTTCCCCGCTTCACCAGTACTGCATTAGGTATTTTTCCCACTATAGGGAGTTTGTGGACTATCTCTTCTGAGTATTTTGTAGAGCCTTAATTGGTTGTTTTTTTTACTTCTGTGCCCAAAATGAGTTTTGGTTTAGTACTGAAAATGAGGCTTGATTTGGAATAATTAAACTGGCTTCAGAACAATATTTGGTCGATAAGGGGTGTTTGATGCAGCTTAGGTAAAAGCAAGGCTTGGCTTTATTTTGAATTGTATATAAGGCAATAATACATTATGATTCCCATGCCCCGAAAAAGGTCCATTGTGATGAAATGTGTAGGGTGGAGGAATATGCTTGTGTAATTGTGTCAACCGGAAGTGATGGTAAAACACCATCTTTGCCAGCTGGGAACTTTGTTTGAGTGCATATTTCATTTTAAACATTATGAGTGGTATTTTAGAGCTTCAGAAATTAGTTTTAAAAGGTTTTAAGAAAAAAAAATACTCCTTCTACTTTTGCCTCACCAATACACAACCCACACCACACACAGGGCTGCTGGGGCCTCAGCCTGCAATTGGTGATATGGAATTGGTCTGGAGTTCCTTAAATACCACCTGTGAACGTGGAAGGTTTTGAAGACCACATGTAAATCAGCTTGCTTGACCTTTCTTTTTTTTTTAAAAAGAAGGTATGGCATTATGGTAAGCGCACATCTGTTTTCTTTTGGTGGTGGCTTTCTTTAAGAGGTAAAGGTTTTGATTTACTACAGGCACAGTTCAGGAGCCAGTAGTAGCAGACAAGCAGCAGTTAGCAGCAACCAGGCAGCGAGGAATCGAATCAGCAGGCAAAGCAAGTCCAAGAGGCAGGCTAAGGTCAGTAACAGCTAGGCAAAGTGGTACAGAGTCAGCAGGTAGATCAGGTCTAGTAAATAGGCTGAGGTTGGAGTAGTTAGGTAACAGAGCTAAAGCGAGAGCAGACACAAAGTCCAACGGTATGTCGGGTCATACATGGGTAAGCAGGTACAACAGATCAGGTCTCGGGAACAGAAGAACAATCTGAAGACCATTTAGCAACTGCTCATAGTGCTAGACCAGTTTACATAGGCCACTGGGTGCCAAGTGGTAATTTGTATGCACACATGCTCGCTTACAAACATGAATGCGATGAACTGGCACAATGTATGTAACAGTAGCCCTTCGCTCATTAAAATGAGCACGTGTGGGGGCGTGTCCAAGATGGCCACTTGAACGGCCGCATATTCGGGAGCTCTGCTGGCACCGAGAATAATCCTATTCCTCCTGGACGCTGCAGCACGTGAAGGGGAGAGGATAGCACTCGGATGAGACGCCGCTTATCCAGGGCGTCAGCGGGTAAGGGGAAAAAGCTCCGTTTCCCACAGAGAGAGGAGGTACGGACCCCGTCCCTCCCCGCACGTGTGGAGCGCCGAGCCACGAGGCAGCAAAACATGGCGTCACAGACTGAGCCGCCGGAGCCTCCGGAGCCGCGGGAGTCTGATGCCTCCCCTCATCCCAGCTATGTGGCTGACATTATGTCAGCAATTGCTCTGTGTCAAGCCACACTCACGTCCAAAATAGAAGCAGTGCAACTGGACATCAGGATGATGAGGCAGGATGTGGATAAGATTAGGTCCTGGGTTACAGAGACTGAGCAGAGGATAGGTCTCACAGAGGACACAGTTACAGAACACTCCTCTGCAATCCGCAATCTGCAAACCAAGATAAAGGCTTTGGAGTACAAGACAGATGACGCGGAAAACCGCAACAGGAGGAACAACCTCCATATAGTGGGACTGGCGGAGGGAGCCACAAACATCCTGCAGTGTTTGTGGAGGAATTGCTGCGTAATCTGCTGTCGAATGCGCAATTCTCTCCCTATTTTACAGTCGAGAGAGCACACCGAGTTCCACCTAAGCCGAATATCCCGGGGATATGCCAGGGTGAGGTTCGGTATTAAAGGGAAAGTTATTAATATTTCCTGACACATTGAGACACAAAAGCTAAGGAAGTCTTTTGATCAAGTGAAAGCAACCCTGCGGGCCCGCAATATGCGATATAGTGTCCTGTTTCCCGCCCGTTTGAGGGTCCAAGATGGCGAGTCGGTTCGTTTCTTCACCTCTCCACGTGAGACCTCGGCTTGGATCGATACATTGCCACCACACCGCTGATCGGTGCAGAAATGGGGTGTTCTGCTTCCAATTCATTTTACCTGAAATTTGCTCTTATTACGGAGCTGCTTTGATGCTGCAACAAGTTCATGTAACGTTCAAAGTTCGTGCCCCTGCTGTCTGGCAGGTGTTTGTTTATCAGCGTACTATGCAGATAATTTCTCCACATGGAAGAATATAGTTCTGGGTCTTGTTGAATCTGTGACCCCCCTCTTTTGTTTGGATATCCTGGCTCAGACTTTTTCAGGATCCTGTCCTGGAAGGATATAATAATGCATAAATACAATCCCTTAAATAAAAAAGAGAAATTTATTTTTATTTTTTTATATTTTTTACAGTTCTGACTTATACATACCTACATGCTGATAGAGTGCCAGCATCTCTCAGGCACCGAAGTTGGTTCTTTGGTGGGCCAATACACCTGGTTCATGTCCCTCTAGGGTTGTCCTACTGACTGGGTGTTTGGGTTTTATGCTCTCCATGATTGGGATGGGGTGCGGGGAGGGGGGTGGGTCTGGTTGTTCTCTTTGGACTGGGGGGGTTTGGGGAAGTTTTGTTGTTTTGTTTTTGTTACATTTTTTTTTCCATATGGTAAATGTGGTGCTTGATACTCTCTTATTTGTTTTGTGCTGTGGAAGAAGGTTATGTTTGCTGCAGCGATGGGTGATTAATAAATTGGTGGGGTGCGTGGGATGTCCGGGGTCTCTTGTGGGCTGTGGGCTGCCCATGCATGTCAGAGACTATTGCCATTCTTTAACTATGCTTATCAATGTCTCTGTCAGGAAATGTTCCATCCGCTGGTAATATCTGTTATTTGGCATGCAGTACTGAGGTCCACCAGCAGGTGTCTCCTGGCAGTTTGGAACTGTCAGGAGAGCATTTCCCTGTTAATGTTATGCCATCTTTGGGCCGCAGTACTGGCGTGCACCAGCGGATGGATCCTGGCAGTATGGAGCAGGTATTCCCCTCTGCAGACAGGTGTCACCTGACTTTAATTAGCAGAGCTGCAGTATAAATACCCGGCAATCGCAGACTTATGTTGCCCTGGTATTGTCCTTGAGCCCTGATCTGCATCCTGTTACCCTGATCCTGTACCCGAAGCCCGAAGCCTGATTCCTGGAACCTGGAACCTGGAACCTGTTGATCCTGGAACCTGTTGATCCTGCTTCCTGTCCGTTACCTGAACCCTGAACCCTGGACTCTGGACTCTGAGCCTTGTACCTGACCCGTCCCTCCTGTCATCCATCCATCCTCTCTTGTCCTGTTTATCTCCCTTCCCAGCTACTGATTCCCTGTTTATGACCCCGGCCTGGCTTGACTACGATTCTGGTACTCCCTCTTGCTACATATGCTGGTTAGTTTTATATCACTGATTGTTTGGTTGTTCACTTGTATTCATGGTGTGTTCACATATGCACTTTCCTTAAATAAACTTACTTTCACCTATTTATGTCTGGTTCACTCCGTCGCAGTCACACAGTTCTGGTCACATCTGGTTTATGACAGAATACCAGGGCCATCCCTGACCAGAAGTGGCTGCACAGGGGAACCATTTTGATTCGGTTGGTTGCAAACATGAATGCCGATGAGGTGATTTATTTTTCTCTGCTGGCATCTGAAAGTGGTGATTATTGCCGCCAGGCTTTGAAAGGATGGTCTAGTGATCAGTTGTTTGCCACTATACGATTGGCTCACTCCCTGGTCGATCAGGGTTATATATTGTTTGGGGAGGTGCAGCCTTTGATCAAGATCTGTACTGAGCTGGCCCTGCCCTGTATTCCAGAGGGCCGTGATGATTTCACTCCTCCTTTCGATATGAATCAGGTTGTATCCCTAGTTTGGCTTTTTGAAGATGATCCAGACGATTTTTGTGAGCACTACTCAGCCTGTTCCCCACAGGTGATTGCTGAGTGCATTGTGTCTGCTCAGTCTTTTGTTAGACAGGGAGGTTTAAAGGCACAGTTTGTACAACCTATACTTTCAGCATGGTCTGACATGATGCAAGCATCTCCAGTCAAACAAACCACCTCTGCCACCAAACACCAGCCTACCCAAATGTATGTTTTCCCATCACCCCAGTCAACCGCAGTTGCAGCTCAGTATACGCTGCTGCCAAACAAATACTCATATCCAGTCTCTGCTCCCTGTACCTATCCTGCATTCAACCCACCTGTCTCTTCCCTGCTGCCTGCAAACCCACACGAACTTCCTCCAGCCACTGTTACCTATTCCCTGCCATATCCCAATCCTCCTCTCCAGTCTGCTGCACCCCTCACCTACAGATCTTCAGTAGGTAAGCCCAAGAAGAAACGGAAGTTCTTCCCCACTCACACAATCCTGCCAGTAACCCAACCTGCTCCCAATTTGCAGTCTGATGTTCCAGCTTTGCAGTCTGATGTTCCAGCCTTGCAGTCTGATGTTCCAGCTTTGCAGTCTGATGTTCCAGCCTTGCAGTCTGATGTTCCAGCTTTGCAGTCTGATGTTCCAGCCTTCCAGTCTGACGTTCCAGCCTTCCAGTCTGACGTTCCAGCTTTGCAGTCTGACGTTCCAGCTTTGCAGTCTGACGTTCCAGCTTTGCAGTCTGACGTTCCAGCTTTGCAGTCTGACGTTCCAGCTTTGCAGTCTGACGTTCCAGCTTTGCAGTCTGACGTTCCAGCTTTGCAGTCTGACGTTCCAGCTTTGCAGTCTGATGTTCCAGCTTTGCAGTCTGATGTTCCAGCCTTCCAGTCTGACGTTCCAGCCTTTCAGTCTGACGTTCCAGCCTTTCAGTCTGACGTTCCAGCTTCGCAGTCTGACGTTCCAGCTTCGCAGTCTGACGTTCCAGCTTCGCAGTCTGACGTTCCAGCTTTGCAGTCTGACGTTCCAGCTTTGCAGTCTGACGTTCCAGCTTTGCAGTCTGATGTTCCAGCTTTGCAGTCTGATGTTCCAGCTTTGCAGTCTGATGTTCCAGCTTTGCAGTCTGATGTTCCAGCCTTGCAGTCTGATGTTCCAGCTTTGCAGTCTGATGTTCCAGCTTTCCAGCCTGATGTCTCGGTGTCTGCCCTCCAGCCTGATGTCCCGGTGTCTGCCCTCCAGCCTGATGTCCCGGTGTCTGCCCAGCTTGAAGTGCCCATGCCGGCTGCCCAGCCTGAAGTGCCCATGCCGGCTGCCCAGCCTGAAGTGCCCATGCCGGCTGCCCAGCCTGAAGTGGCCATGCCGGCTGCCCAGCCTGAAGTGCCCATGCCGGCTGCCCAGCTTGGAGTGTTCCTGTCCGCTGCCCAGCTTGGAGTGTTCCTGTCCGCTGCCCAGCTTGGGGTGTTCCTGTCCGCTGCCCAGCTTGAAGTGTTCCTGTCCGCTACCCAGCTTGGAGTGTTCCTGTCCGCTGCCCAGCCTGGAGTGTTCCTGTCCGCTGCCCAGCCTGGAGTGTTCCTGTCCGCTGCCCAGCCTGGAGTGTTCCTGTCCGCTGCCCAGCCTGGAGTGTTCCTGTCCGCTGCCCAGCCTGGAGTGTTCCTGTCCGCTGCCCAGCCTGGAGTGTTCCTGTCCGCTGCCCAGCCTGGAGTGTTCCTGTCCGCTGCCCAGCCTGGAGTGTTCCTGTCCGCTGCCCAGCCTGGAGTGTTCCTGTCCACTGCCCAGCCTGGAGTGTTCCTGTCCGCTGCCCAGCCTGAAGTGTTCCTGTCCGCTGCCCAGCCTGGAGTGTTCCTGTCCGCTGCCCAACCTGATGTGCCCACTGCCCAGCTGGACACCATGGACTTTCCCCAGCAACGGCTAGTTGGAGCGTCCGGAGGTCGCTCCTTTGAGGGGGGGTACTGTCAGGAAATGTTCCATCCACTGGTAATATCTGTTATTTGGCATGCAGTACAGAGGTCCACCAGCAGGTGTCTCCTGGCAGTTTGGAACTGTCAGGAGAGCTTTTCCCTGTTAATGTTATGTCATCTTTGGGCCGCAGTACTGGCGTCCACCAGTGGATGGATCCTGGCAGTATGGAGCAGGTATTCCCCTCTGCAGACAGGTGTCACCTGACTTTAATTAGCAGAGCTGCAGTATAAATACCCGGCAATCGCAGACTTATGTTGCCCTGGTATTGTCCTTGAGCCCTGATCTGCATCCTGTTACTCTGATCCTGTACCCGAAGCCCGAAGCCTGATTCCTGGAACCTGGAACCTGGAACCTGTTGATCCTGGAACCTGTTGATCCTGCTTCCTGTCCGTTACCTGAACCCTGAACCCTGGACTCTGGACTCTGAGCCTTGTACCTGACCCGTCCCTCCTGTCATCCATCCATCCTCTCTTGTCCTGTTTATCTCCCTTCCCAGCTACTGATTCCCTGTTTATGACCCCGGCCTGGCTTGACTACGATTCTGGTACTCCCTCTTGCTACATATGCTGGTTAGTTTTATATCACTGATTGTTTGGTTGTTCACTTGTATTCATGGTGTGTTCACATATGCACTTTCCTTAAATAAACTTACTTTCACCTATTTATGTCTGGTTCACTCCGTCACAGTCACACAGTTCTGGTCACATCTGGTTTATGACAGTCTCAGTGTAAAATAATTTCATGGAATGTCCGAGGCCTTAACTCGGCGGTGAAAAGATCCCTGGTCTTTACGTTTTTGCAGCGGCACAAGCCGCATGTCTGTATATTGCAGGAAACGCACCTCCAGGGCTTCAAGATTAATGGACTCCGGAGGCCGTGGGTTGGTGAACATTTTCATGCAACCTACTCCAGCTATGCCCGGGGAGTCAGCATTCTGGTCCGGAAGACCCTTCCTTTTCGAGTACTAGAGGTGCGTACGGATCCAGATGGGAGGTACATTATGTTGCATGTTAGCATTTATGACAAAAAAATGGTTTTGGTGGGACTGTACCTGCCTCCTCCCGCCTCGATTGCTATATTGACTGACATTATGACCATTGCATTGAAATATGACACTCCAGCGATATTCCTGATGGGCGATTATAATATGGTCCCTTGTCCAGCCCTGGATAGACTACATGGGATGCCACGAGGTACAACTGCTCTGATGCAATGGGCTTCCACATTTGTCTTAACGGACGTGTGGTGACATTTACATCCAGATGTGAGACTGTACACATGCCATTCTGCCACGTTTAAATCTCTCTCACGGATAGATTTGGCCTTTGCCTCTTCCGATGGCCATCGCTGGGTCACTGAGGCATGCACACTCTCACGGGGAGTATCTGATCATGCCCCAATCAGTATGACTCTCTCCTTGTCAACCCCCCCATCAGCTAGGCTATGGCGTCTCTCTAGGTTCTGGGCAATGGATGACCGGTTGCAAGAACCTATTACGGAATCTGTGTGTAACTACTGGACAAGAAGTGTCTCCTATCATACAGTGGGACTCCTTTAAGGCATGGGTCCGAGGAGCATACACATCTCGCATTGCAACATTGCAGAAGGTGGGGTCTCGAACGTTGGAGTTTTTGGAGACTGAGGTGGAGGGCTTGGAGGTGAACTATGTTTCCTCTCCAACTCCAGATAGATATCGGGTGTGGCAGAGAACTTTGAGGCAACTTTCTCTTCTCCGTGTAGAAAACACAAAAAAGGCCCTCTTCTACTCCCAACAAAAGGTGTTTGAGCATGGCGGTAAGAATGGTAGGCTGTTGGCATGGTTGGCTAAAAGCCAAAACCCCACGACTCATATTGCTGGTATCAAGGATGCGGATGGTCAGTTGCTGGTCGCTCCGGACCTTATCAATCCACGGTTTAAACATTATTTCCAAGGGCTGTATGAGACTAGGGTGACATACTCTGCTGCTGAACTGTCCGCTTTCCTGGACCTAGTTAGGCTTCCAACGTTGGGGGAGGAGGGTAGAGAACATCTAGAGGCTGATATTACCTTGAAGGAAATACAGGTGGCCATTGGGAGCCTGCAGGCTGGAAAAACCTGGGGTTCCGACGGGCTACCTGCCGAGTTTTATTCTAATTTCTCAGAAATTGTAGCTCCGAAGCTAAAAAAACTTTTCTCTGACCTGTCAACTCTGGGTACCCTCCCAGAATCTATGGAAGAGGCGGTCATAGTGTTAATTCCCAAACCCGGCAAGGACAACCGTGACTGTGCCTCATATAGGCCCATTTCCTTAATAAATGTGGATGCGAAGATCCTGGCAAAAGTGCTGGCTCTTCGTCTATCTACTGTTATTGAAGAACTGATACATGTAGACCAAACGGGATTCATGCCAGGTAAGGGAACAGACATCAACCTGAGACGCCTTTTCTTGAAGCTCACGATACCACACGATAACCAGGGCACAAGAGTCATCGCCTCGTTGGATGCAGAGAAGGTGTTTGACTCAGTGGAATGACTGTATTTGTGGGAAGTCCTAGAGAGATATGGCTTCGGCCCCAAATACCTCCATTGGCTCAAGATGCTGTATAAAGCACCCAAGGCGAGGGTCCGCACAAATGATTGGCTGTCTGACATGTTTTCCCTCCGTAGGGGCACTCGGCAGGGATGCCCTCTGTCCCCCTCACTATTTGCTTTGGCTCTGGAGCCACTTGCAGTGTTGGTCAGGGACTCCTCTGCAGTTAGGGGCTTGAGAGTGGGACAATTGGAGGAGAAACTGTCATTATATGCAGACGATGCCCTGTTATATCTAAATGATGCAGGCCCGTCGCTATCAGCTGCCCTGAAATTGTTCGATACGTTCGGTACCTTTTCGGGAATACGGATTAATTGGTCCAAATCTATTATTTTTCCCATAGACGACGGAGCGGCGCAGGCAGCCCCAGCTTCTCCATTACAATGGGTGGAGGAGTTTAAATATCTGGGGGTACAGATTACTAGACGGATGTCAGATTTCTTTGGTAGCAACCTCCAGCCACTGTTGGCATCGCTCAAAACTTACTGTTTGTCCTGGTCTGGGCTCCCACTGAATTTGCTAGGTCGAATCAACCTAGTTAAAATGATGCTCCTTCCACGTCTAAACTATATATTTTGTAATTGTCTGATATGGATCCCATTGGCCTTCTTTAGAGAAGTAGAAAATAGGTTGATTTCCTTTATTTGGAACGGAGACTCCCCCCGTCTAGCAAGGACTACGCTGCATCTCCCCCCTAGGCTAGGCGGGTTGGCCTTACTGAACTTTCGAGTTTATTTTTGGGCGGCGATGCTGGTGTCTGTCTATTGGTGGTTCCAGGGCTCTAGGGCTAATGCGGCCACCTGTTTAGAGGCGGCTTTTCTAGGCTCCTTGATGGATCTGCGTAACCTAATTTATCATGGACCGCGGGCATACGGGTTTCTGCCAGGACCTACACACACTAGGGAAAACATAGGGAAATCGCCTTCCATGAGAAAAAGTGGCGTTTGGGTACCTGCCCCTGAGGAACCGCACATTACACAAACTCACGGAAGGGGCAGAGTCTACCAACTGAAAAGGCAGCAGTTGAAGTGCTAGCAATTTTGCCAAGCTAGCATTCAACCACTGGGCATGTGGATGGCTGGGAGCAAACTTCTTTCAGTGGTGCAGCAGCTGGGGCAGGGAAATTTGCCTGGTACAATCTGACATCGGTGTACCGAAAGCAGATTGCCCACAAGTACTTGGCTGTGACACACCTAATTCTACACCTTCATTCCTCTCAGTGTAGGTCTCAGAGAGGACTGAAGGTATAGTGGGGTTGGAGATCTCAGCTGATGAGGAGCAAGGAGAGGTGCTCTTTTATTCTTTGGTGTGGGTCTTTTAGATACGCTTGCCAACGAACTGCATGGCAGGTCAACATATGTCTGGTCAAGCATGTGGTGCCCAAGCGGGAGATGTTTTGGCCACGCGAGATACGCTTGAGACATATGTTGCAAATAGCAGTGGTGCGATCTGATGCACTCTCCTCAAAAAAGGCCTACACCAAAGAACTTTTTGAATAACGCGCAGAGACTGCAGCGCCCTGCACATGCGGAGCTTTGGGGTGTGATGCAGTCAGTGTGCTGCCCTTAGGCTGCCCCCTGGAAAGCATCCTGCCTCGTTGGTGATGTGCCGCCTCCTCCTCTCTCCTATCAGGCACCCACGTTGAGTCAGTGACCTCATCATCCCCTCCCTCCTCATCACTGGAGCAAACCTGGCAGTATGCTGCAGCAGGGGGAGCATGACTGCCGGATTGCTGTCCTTCTTGGGCACCCCCTCTGTCCGTGCTCACGTTACTGCCTTCATCTAGCTCAGTATCATCATCAGAGCCTTCCACACGCTGGGCATCCTCCTGGAGCATGTACCCAACACTGTGGTCAAACAGTTCAAGGGACTCCTCAGGAGGACATGGTGGGGCTAGGGAAGGAGTCACTGATGACATTGAGCCGAGGGAAGAGGCCGCTGCTTTGCCAGACAAAGTACCCTGAGCATGGGTGAGAGAGGATGAGGAGGATGAGGACGGCTTGGTCATCCACTCGACCAAGTCTTTCGCATGTTGCGGCTCAACACGGCCAGCTGCCGAAAAAAAGGCCAAGCGTGTCCCACGGACACGTGCTGATGAGGATGCACCGTCTCCACGACTAGCACTGTTGCCTCTAGACACAGAGCCTGCTTGCCCTCTTTTATTGGCTTGTGACTGTCTGCCTCTCCTTGTTGGCCTTCCAGACATACTAATGGCCTGTAGCTGCACTAAGCTGGGATATATATATATATATATATATATATATATACTGATACTGCAGCTAGCAAAATCAACTGCCTGCCTGTAGTATGAGAACACCACCAACCTTCTACAGGTAGCTTTAGCTGAACGCTGTGCAGAGCTCGCAAAAAACTAACTTGTAGCTTATTTAGCTGCCTGCGGTAGTGATAGGATCAGGAAAACACCACCAATCTTCTAAAGGTATCTTTAGGTGAACACTGTGCAGAGCTCACACTACACTAACTTGTAGCTTATTTAGCTGCCTGCGGTAGTGATAGGATCAGGAAAACACCACCAACCTTCTACAGGTAGCTTTAGGTGAACACTGTGCAGAGCTCGCACTACACTAACTTGTAGCTTATTTAGCTGCCTGCGGTAGTAATAGGATCAGGAAAACACCACCAACCTTCTACAGGTAGCTTTAGTTGAACACTGTGAAGAGGTCGCACTACACTAACTTGTAAATAATGTAGCTTTTGGTATAGTGGTACTCACTACCTACAAATAAAGGGAGTAGCCATGGGAGCAAAATTTGCTCCGAGCATGGCTAACTTATTCATGGCCAAGTGGGAGGAGGATGTGGTTTTGAATGTGAGATGCGATGAGCTGATCCTATGGAAAAGGTTCATTGATGATGTCCTTTTCATATGGGACGGTGACATCGAATCTGTCATGGCCTTTTTATAATTTTTGAACAATAACGATAGGGGTATTGTCCTTACACATGAAGTGAATGCTTCGCAGATTCACTTTTTGGATTTGAAAATAACCATAGAAAATGGGAGGCTTATTACATCTACGTACTTCAAAACAACAGACAGGAACGGGTACATTCCATTAGACTCTTGCCATCACCGTTCCTGGCTATCAGCAGTCCCTAAGGGACAATTTTTGCGACTCAGGCGCAACTGCACTAATCTAGAGGATTACAAAAAAGAGGCCTTGGTTCTTAAATCTAGATTTTTGACCAAGGGCTATGAAAATCAGACTCTAGATTTAATAATAGCAGAAGTGGGAAATAGAGATCGCCAGTCCCTTTTAGTTGATAATCCACCACAAGTAGAGAACAGAGAGGATTTTGGTTTGGCCTTTTTGACTACTTACTCCAGTCAACACTGGGCCATCAAACGAATAATTAAGAGACATTGGCCCATTATAAAAAATGATAGGGTCTTGGGGCCTTTGCTGGCAGATAAGCCTTGCGTATTATTCAGGGGAGCCTCAAACCTTAGGCATTTTATAGCACCTAACGTCCCGGATCCACCCACAAGACCCACCTTTTTTGGTGATCTAAAAGGTTTTTTTCCTTGCAAAAAATGTCAAGTTTGTAAAATTAATGAGTTTAAGGGTAGGAAACTAACTGAGTTCACATCAACTGGGACAGGTATGACATATCCGATTAGATCTTTTATCACCTGTACCACAAGATGTGTAGTATATCTTTTGAGGTGCCCTTGCGGGTTAGAATATGTAGGGCGTACTACCAGGAAGTTACAAGTCAGATTGGGTGAACACATCGCCAATATACGAAGGGGTTTTGATAAACATAATGTTTCAAAACATTATGACCTTAAGCATGACAGGGACCCCACAGGCATGACGTTTTTTGCCTTGGAGAAATATATACCACACTGGCGAGGGAGCAACAGTAGACGTTGTATATCCAGGAGTGAGACTAACTGGATATACCGTCTGGGCTGTCATGTACCCATGGGCCTTAATGTAGAGTGGGACATCAACTGTTTTATTAATAACAGTTGATGTCCCCAGGCCCGGATTTACTCCCTTTGCCGCCCCAAGGCCGGGTCCTTCAATGCCGCCCCCCCCCACACACACACACACACACACCACCATTCTTGTCCTTTATCGATGACGGCTACAATAGATCAATTAAAAACATATCTCCACACACGAGAACACTGAAAACAACTGGCTTTAATTGTATTCAGGGTAAGCGCGCGGGGTAACAATTTTTCGCGGGCAATTTTTCAGGGCAATTGCTGGTGTTAGTGCCTCAATCATCCCCGGCACCATGGTTGTTATGGTGTCAGGATGATTGAAACACATTATTTCTATCATTACATTGTAATGTAAAATGAAATAGTTCAACTCACCATAATGCAGAATCATTGGGAGCCCTGAGCGTGTCACTTGCCACTATGCCTGCCACCAGATGGAGATGTCACTTGCCACACTGCCTGGCTGCCACCAGATGGAGATGTCACTTGCCATGCTGCCACCAGATGGGGATGTCACTTGCCACGCTGCCACCAGATGGAGATGTCACCTGCCACACTGCCTGGCTGCCACCAGATGGGGATGTCACTTGCCACGCTGCCACCAGATGGGGATGTCACTTGCCACGCTGCCACCAGATGGAGATGTCACTTGCCATGCTGCCACCAGATGGAGATGTCACTTGCCACGCTGCCTGCCACCAGATGGGGATGTCACTTGCCATGCTGCCACCAGATGGAGATGTCACTTGCCACGCTGCCACCAGATGGAGATGTCACTTGCCATGCTGCCTCCAGATGGAGATGTCACTTGCCACGCTGCCACCAGATGGAGATGTCACTTGCCATGCTGCCTGGCTGCCACCAGATGGAGATGTCACTTGCCACGCTGCCACCAGATGGAGATGTCACTTGCCACACTGCCTGGCTGCCACCAGATGGGGATGTCACTTGCCATGCTGCCACCAGATGGGGATGTCACTTGCCATGCTGCCACCAGATAGGGATGTCACTTGCCATGCTGCCACCAGATGGGGATGTCACTTGCCACGCTGCCACCAGATGGGGATGTCACTTGCCACGCTGCCACCAGATGGAGACGTCACTTGCCACACTGCCACCAGATGTTGATGTCACTTGCCACGCTGCCACCAGATGGGGATGTCACTTGCCATGCTGCCACAAGATGGGGATGTCACTTGCCACGCTGCCACCAGATGGAGACGTCACTTGCCACGCTGCCACCAGATGTTGATGTCACTTGCCACGCTGCCACCAGATGTTGATGTCACTTGCCACGCTGCCACCAGATGGGGATGTCACTTGCCACGCTGCCACCAGATGGAGACGTCACTTGCCACGCTGCCACCAGATGTTGATGTCACTTGCCATGCTGCCACCAGATGGAGACGTCACTTGCCACGTTGCCACCAGATGTTGATGTCACTTGCCACGCTGCCACCAGATGTTGATGTCACTTGCCACGCTGCCACCAGATGTTGATGTCACTTGCCACGCTGCCACCAGATGTTGATGTCACTTGCCATGCTGCCTGTCTGCCACCAGATGAAGGAGGGCGGAACAGCGGTGCTGGCAATGAGAGATGTCATCTCTCTCCCCCCGCCGCCGCACCGCTGACATTACTTCTTAATCTTTCAAAAAATGGCGCCAAAATCACGCTACTGCGCATGCGCCGCGCGGCCGAGCGCATACGAGTTTTCCCGAGCCCGGTCGCTTCAGAACTGCGCATGCGCAGTAGTGGGCGGCTCGCGGCCATGTTTTCTAAGGGCACCGGTGCCCTTAATCATCTTTAACGAGCAGCCCGAAAGGGGGGGGGCGGCCGCGAAGTCGCCGCAGGAGCGGCGCCGCCCCTGCACCACTGCCGCCCTGAGGCCTGGCCTCGGTGGCCTTATGGCAAATCTAGCCCTGGATGTCCCCTCTCCTGTCTTTCTTCCTTCTTTTGTTGTAATTTTTCCTTTTGTTCTTAAATTCCTCTTAAAGTTAATGTCCCCCCCTTTTTTATAATGGGGTTTTCGCTATTCTATGATATGGTCGGAATGGAGATACAGTATTCAGATTGTGATTTCTGAATATAGAATATATTTCTGAATATATAGAAAATTTTGATTGAAATATATTTAAATTCCTCCTCTCTTTATTATTATTTTTTATTTTTTATTGATATAGAGGTTTATGTGATTTCAGTTGCTAAAGGGTGATTCGAATGAATCTTTAGTCATTGGTTTTTCCCCCCACCTCTTTTAATGTTTTTTATTAAAGTTTTTGAATAGTAAGGGTAATGTAACAAAATCCACTACTCTGAAGTAATATCAAGTTTGTCCACAAGATGGCACCATGATGACTCTATGGAGTTTTAATTGTAAAGGTTAAAAAGCAGGTGTGTGTGTAATTTTTCCTTTTTTTCTTAAATTCCTCTTAAAGTTAATGTCCTCCCCTTTTTTTATAATGGGGTTTTCGCTATTCTATGATATGGTCGGAATGGAGATACAGTATTCAGATTGTGATTTCTGAATATAGAATATATTTCTGAATATATAGAAAAATTTTGATTGAAATATATTTAAATTCCTCCTCTCTTTATTATTATTTTTTATTGATATAGAGGTTTATGTGATTTCAGTTGCTGAAGGGTGATTCGAATGAATCTTTAGTCATTGGTTTTTCCCCCACCTCTTTTAATGTTTTTTAATAAAGTTTTTGAATAGTAAGGGTAATGTAATAAAAATCTATTACTCTGAAGTAATATCAAGTTTGTCCACAAGATGGCACCATGATGACTCTATGGAGTTTTAATTGTAAAGGTTAAAAAGCAGGTGTGTGTGTAATTGCCATCCCCCTGTAATGGTAATTGTTTGCAGCTTTAACACCTTCCTAGTGTTACCAATGGCTGAACTTTTTCATTTTGCCGCTCGGATATATAAGGTGCATGCGCAGACGTGCGGGCGTGCCCCTGATGATGTCATTTCTGACGAAACGGCCGTAGGATTGACACGCTCGTACCGACGGCGCATGCGAGAAGTTTCGTTTTAAAGCTGTATTGGTTCCTTGCAAGGAAAAGTGTTTTTATGGATGCCAGTGAGGCGACTTTTAATAAACAGGAGATAAAACGTTCTACACCATTGGAGTTTTCTCTTTTCTTTTAAACACGGTGAGAGCTCTCTTCCCTGATTGTACCGCTGTCTGGAAGCCTGTGGCGATCGTTTGTGGATCTACATCCATCATCCCAGCTAAAGTTCCAGCCGCTGTGGAGGGCAAACCCCAAGCTGTTAGCTCTATGCCTCTGATCAGAGGCTATCTGGTAAGCCTTCAATCTATACCAGGTGACGGGATTTCAACACGGTGACAGTCACGGATTTATTATTCATAGAAAGTCACATTTAATTGCTTTTTTGGACATTTGTTTTGACATAATTTTTGCATCTTTGGACTTTTTCTAAATGTGTGGATAAAAAACTGGGGATAGTCACGCATATATATCACTATAGTAAAGCATCCATGTTATTGTTCACGCATATATATCACTATAGTGAAGCATTCATGTTATTGTTTATTTTAATTTTTTTATTTTACCACATATGAAAGTTGTTGGTGCTTTAATAGTAATATCAATTTTTGTTGTATTTTTGCATTTATATCCAGCGCTGTGCTTTTTGTTATATCTATTTAGTAGTGCCCTTATAAAGGTATAGTGCATAGCTGCAGGATTTTCCTTCACGGGTGATATTCACTAAGTTACTGTTTGTACACCTAGCGCAAATTTTTTCTTTAGAAACAACCTTCTACAGGTAGCTTTAGGTGAACACTGTGCAGAGCTCACCAAAAAATAACTTTTAGCTTATTTAGCTGCCTGCGGTAGTGATAGGATCAGGAAAACACCACCAACCTTCTACAGGTAGCTTTAGGTGAACACTGTGCAGAGCTCGCACTACACTAACTTGTAGCTTATTTAGCTGCCTGCGGTAGTAATAGGATCAGGAAAACACCACCAACCTTCTACAGGTAGCGTTAGGTGAACACTGTGCAGAGCTCCCACTACACTAACTTGTAGCTTATTTAGCTGCCTGCGGTAGTGATAGGATCAGGAAAACACCACCAACCTTCTACAGGTAGCTTTAGCTGAACACTGTGCAGAGCTCGCAAAAAAATAACTTGTAGGTTTAGCTGAATACTGTGAGGAGGACGCACTACACTAACTTGTAGCTTTAGCTGAACACTGTGTAGAGGTCGCACTATACTAACTTGTAGTTTTCGCTGAACACTGTGAGGAGGACACACTACACCAACTTGTAGCTTTAGCTGAACACTGTGAGGAGGTCTCACTACACTAACTTGTAGCTTTAGCTGAACACTGTGCAGAGGTCTCACTACACTAACTTGTCGTTTTAGCTGAACACTGTGAGCAGGACGCACTACACTAACTTGTAGCTATAGCTGAACACTGTGCAGAGGTCTCACTACACTAACTTGTAGTTTTAGCTGAACACTGTGAGGGGGACGCACTACACTAACACCTGGGATGCATATATATACACAATACACTATAAGTGCAGCTAACTCACTGACTAACCTGCCTAATCTAGCTAACTCAAACGAAATGACACTGTCTCTCTGTCTATCTAAGCACACTGGAACACACTACACAGGGCCGCCGTGCAGGCGGCCGTATATAGTGTGGGGCGTGTTCTAAACACCCTGAGCCATAATTGGCCAAAGCCACTCTGGCTTTGGCCAATTACAGCTCTCTCTACTGACGGCGCTGTGATTGGCCAAGCATGCGGGTCATAGTGCATGCTTGGCCAATCATCAGCCAGCAATGCACTGCGATGCCGCAGTGAATTATGGGCCGTGATGTGCCACACGAATTTGGTGCGAACGGCCCATAACATTCGCAATTCCGCCAAAATGTTTTAAAAAATGGCGTGGAGTCCCCCCAAAGATCCATGCCAGACCCTTATTCGAGCACGCAACCTGGCAGGCCGCAGGAAAAGAGGGGGGATGAGGGAGTGCCCCCCTCCTGAACCATACCAGGCCACCTGCCCTCAACATTGGTAGAGTGACTCCACGTAATTTTTTTAAAATTTTGGCCGTGGTTCCCCTTAATATCCATACCAGACCTGAAGGGCCTGGTATGGAATTTAGGGGGACTCCCAATGCCATTTTTCTTTTAATTTTGGTTCAGGGCTCTCCTGTGGGGAATTCCCATGCCGTTTTTATCAATTAACTTTTATGTGTATTGTCGGATTCATTAATAGCCGCGAGTAGTTTTAAATGACTTTTTTTCCTTTGAAATGTCATTTTGCTGTCAGACTGTTCTAAACACGGGAAACATGTGCCCCTTTACAGGCATACTATATACACTCCCCAGATACAAAATTTAAAGGAATATTACACTTTTATTGTTTCACTTTAAGCATTATTAAACTCACTGCTCCCGAAAAAACTGCCGTTTTTAAAACTTTTTTTTGCATTGATCCATGTCCCCTGGGGCAGGACCCAGGTCCCCAAACACTTTTTATGACAATACCATGCATATAAGCCTTTAAAATTAGCACTTTTGATTTCTCCCATAGACTTTCAAAGGGTGTTCCGAGGCTTTTCGAATTTGCCACGAACACCCCAAATCGGTCACTGTTCAGCGAACTGGCGAACAGCCGATGTTCGAGTTGAACATGAGTTCGACTCGAACTCGAAGCTCATCCCTAATGGCTGTGTGTTGAGTTATTTTGAGGGGACAGCAAATGTACACTGTTATACAACCTGTACACTCACTACTTTATATTGTAGCAAAGTGTAATTTCTTCAGTGTTGTCACATGAAAAGATAGAGATTTATTAAGGCAAAAAAGCTGTCAAATCCTGTCTGGCTTTATGTGAAAAAGTAATTGCCCCCTAAACATAATAACTGGTTGTGCCACCCTTGGCGGTAGCAACTGCAATCAAGCGTTTGCGATAACTGGCAATGAGTCTTTCACATTGCTGTGGAGCAATTTTGGCCAACTCTTCTTTGCAGAATTATTTTAATTCAGCCACATTGGAGGGTTTTCCATGGCCTGTGTAAGGTCATGATACAGCATCTCAATTGGATTTAAGCCTGGGCTTTGACTAGGCCATTCCAAATAATTTTTGCTTTGTTTGAACCATTTGGAGGCTGACCTGCTGTTGTAGTTCGGAACATTGTCCTGCTGCACTTGAGTACACTTGAGCTTGAGGTCACGAACTGATGGCTGGACATTCTCCTTTAGGATTTTCTGGTAGAGCTCAGAATTCATGGTTCCATCAATTATGGTAAGTTGTCCAGGTCCTGAAGCTGCAAAGCAGCCCCGGACCATCACGCTGCCACCACCATGTCTGGTTGTTGGTATGATGTTCTTGTTATGAAATTTTGTATTCGTTTTATGCCAGATGTAACAGGACGCACACCATCCAAAAAGTAACATTTTTGTCTCATCAGTTAACAGAATATTTGCCTAAAAGGCTTGGGGATAATCAAGATAGTTTTTGGTAAATGTGAGATGATCCTTTTGTGTTCTTTTTTGTCAGCAGTGGCTTTGGCCTTGGATTTTTGCCCAGTTTTTTTCTTATTGTTGAATCATGAACACTGATCTTACCTGAGGCAAGTGAGGCCTACAGTTCTTTAGATGTTGTTCTGGGTTCTGTTATGACCTCCTGGATGAGTTGTCATCATGCTCTTGGAGTGATTTTAGAAGACCGGCCACTTTTGGGATGGTTTACCACTGTTCCAAGTTATCTCCATTTGTGAATAAGGGCTCTCCCTGTGGTTCACTGAAGTTCCAAAGTCTTAGAAATGGCTTTGAAACCCTACCTAGACCAATACATGTACATTAATTTGTTTCTAATCTGTTGATTTTTTTTAGATTGTGGCATGATGTGTGGCTTTTTGTGATTTGTTAGCGTGCGTCACTTTGTCAGACAGCATCTATTTATGTGATTTCTTGATTCAGCAGGTCTGGCAGTAATCAGGCCTGGGTGTGGCAGGTGAAATTTAACTCAGCTTTACAAAAAATTGTGGTTAATCATGTATCATTCATGATTCAGCATGGGAGGGGGCAATTACTTTTTCACAAAGGGCCGGGCAGGTTTGAACAGCTTTTTTCCTTTAATAAATGAAATAATAATTTAAAAACTGCATCTTGGATTTACTCGAGTTATCTTTTTGTAACAATAAAATTTGTATGATGCCCTGAATCATTTAAGTGTGAGAAATATGCAAAAAAAAAATGAGGAAGGGGCAAATACTTTTTCACACAACTGTATACTATATATATATGCAGCCCTCAAAATTTCCACTCGCTTGCTCGCATTTGGCGAGTGGAAATTTGCTGTGTGGATTAGTGTGGAGCCGCATCAAGAGGTGGATGGATGCCGCCAGTATGCATGGTTGAATGAGAGATGATTCTCCTCCCAGCAATTGGCCAGGAAACTGTGGGGAAGGGAAGGGAAAGGAAAGGAAGAGGAGAGCTGGCAGCTCTGATCATACAGAGATGAGAACTCCTCTGTCAAACAAAGTTCTGTCTCCTGGACTGGCTCCTATGATAGACAGAACACTGGTCCAATGCTGGGAAATTGAAGTAGTGTGACATCTATCATAGGAGTCGATGCAGGAGGCAAGACTTTGTTTGACAGCGGCCAGTATTTCAGATTCAAGCTGTGTCATAGAAGGAGATCCCCTCTCTGTATGATCTGGCTGGCTCTCCTCTTCCTCTACTCTCCTCTCCCTTCCCCACAGTTTGCTGGCCGATCGCTGGTAGAAGAATTGGCTCCCATGAGGCTGCATTGATGGGCACTGATAGGCTGTGCTGATGGGCACTGAGAGACTGAATTGAAGGGCACTGATGAGGCTGCATTGAAGGGCACTGATATCCTGCATAGATGAGCACTGATGGGCACTGATAGGCTGCATTGATGGGAACTGATGAGGTTGCACTGATGGGCACTGATGAGGCTGTAAAACAGAAAAGATAGAAAAAAATACAGCGCTAAGTGAACAATAAAAGTAAGAAAAAAGGCAGCAGCAGCTCAATATGGGATACACATATGAACAAATTAAGATAAAAAATGGAGCTGCGCTAAATTAAAAAATTAACTAAGATAAAAGATTCAAAACTTACACATAGTAAGAGGTAAACTTGCAAAGATTCAAACAAGCAGGCCGGCTCTCTCTATATGGTTATACCACATGACTGGGGACTTTTTGCTGTTGAGTATTTTCTGAGGCAGGACTCTGGTTTGTATGATGAACAAAATCTCCTTTATTTTGGTACTGTTAAGGTCCCCGGCCTCACATAACTATTTTTGGTTCGAAGGCCAGTTATTTTACCAAGATAGGGGGGTCACCATGGGGGCCAAATATGCCCCTAGTCTGGCTAACCTTTTTATGTCCCTATGGGAGGAGGATGTCGTCTATGCCCAATTGAGACCACAATTGGTACTATGGGCAAGATATATAGATGATGTTAGCCGTCTTGACCTTGATTTGTTCATGGAATACCTAAAAAACAACACTAGGGGTATCCAACTAAATTATGAGGCTAGTCAGTCTGAAATTATTTTTTTAAACCTCAAAATTGCAGTTAAGGAGGACCAGTTTACCACTTCTACTTTCTTCAAAGCTACCGACAGGAACTCATATATTCCTGTTGATAGCTGAATCATGGCTTTGATCATTTCCAAAAAGCCAGTTTATGTGGCTTAAACACAACTGTACAAATAATGAAGATATTTTGGTACAGGCACAGACCTTAACAAACAGGTTCTTAGAGAAGGGCTACTCGAGCAACTCTCTAAAAAAGGTGCTTGATGAGATTATACTTATGGAGTGAGCTGATTTATTGAAGGAAAGGTCCCAACGTGAAGATAGAATATCTACTATTCCCTTTATTACTACCTATTTAGTGCAACATATGTGCATAAAAAAGCTGATTAATAAACATTGGAATATTTTGAGTAGTGATCAGGTTTTAAATACAGTGCTACCCGAAAAACCTCAGGTAATTTATAAGGGAGTTCTTTCCCTTAACCACTTTCTGCCCGGCCTATAGCAGAATGACGGCCGGGCGGTGGTTCAGTTATCCTGACTGGGCGTCATATGATTTCCAGCAGGATAACAGCCGCCACACACCCGTGGGGCTCACATCGCGGCGATCGGCGGTGTGGTGTGTCAGTCTGTCACACCGCTACACCGATCTCGGTAAAATGCCTCTGATGGAGACTCTTTACCACGTGATCAGCTGTGTCCAATCATGGCTGATCACAATTTAAACAGGAAGAACTGTTTATTGGCTTTTCCTCACTCGCATCTGACAGACGCTAATAGAGGAGAGCCAATCAGGAGCTCTCCTGACAGGTGGGGTCTGCGCTGATTGTTTATCAGTGCAGTCCCCCCCGCATATGCCCACACTGGACCACCAGGGACACCACCAGGACCACCAGGGATGCCCACAACAGATGGATGACCAGGGATGCCACCCTAGACTGCCAGGGATGCCAGTAAGTGCCCAAATAATGCCAATCAGTGCCTATACATTTTGCCAGTCAGTGCCAGTCAGTCAGTGCCTGCCAGTGATGCCCAGCAGTGCTATCTATCAGTGTCCATCAGTGCCACTCATCAGTGCCCACCTGTCAGTGCTCATCATCAGTGCCCATCAGTGCCAACTCATTGGTGCCACCTCATCAGTGCCTATCAGTGTCACCCTATCAGTGCCCATTAGTGCAGCCTCCTCAGTGCCCATCAATGAAGGAGAAAACTTATTTCTTTACAAAATTTTATAACAAAAACAAAGAAAAACTTTTTTTTTCAAAATTTTCGGTCTTTTTTTATTTGTTGCGCAAAAAATAAAAATGCCAGCAGTGATCAAATACCACCAAAAGAAAGCTCTATTTGTGGGAACAACATGATAAAAAATGTGTTTGGGTACAGTGTAGCATGACCGCTCAATTTTCATTCAAAATGCAACAGTGCTGAAAGCTAAAAATTGGCTTGGGCAGGAAGGGACAAAAGTGCCTGGTATTGAAGTGGTTAAGGACAGAGTGGCACCTAGTATTCTTAACTCCCTGATCATCAAAAAGGACTTTTTTCAGAACCTCACTGGTTTTTACCAGTGTAGGAGGTGTTGTGTGTGCTCCCGAAATAGATGTACACAGAGAAGAACTCAAAAGTTCATTTCATCCAGTACATCGATGGAATATAAAATTAGACCTTTCATCACATGTTCCACCGAGGGGGTCGTATACCTGCTCCAATGTCCTTGTGGGCTTCTATATGTGGGCAGGACCAAACGACCCCATTCGGTGAGGTTAACTGAACATATCACCAATACAATTATTGGCTTTTCTAAACATTCAATCTCTAAACACTATTCAGTGGCCCACAATAAAGATCCTTCAAATACTTTATTTTTAGGTAAAGATAAATCTTGCCTGCATTGGAGAGAAAGCTCTCTGGTTAGGGGCATATCCAGGCTTGAAATGTCGTGGATACATAAAATTAAAAGTTATGTCCCATTTATTGACAACTCATAAATATTGGTTGTATGAAGTGTCTTATCCCTGACTATGTGAGACCTTAGTGGCAACACCTTCTGTGATGGGCATCGGTAACATTTTCAGGCCAACTTCTGAGTGGGATATTCTTCTATGTTTTCCTTTTTTCTTTTTTCCCCTTTTTCTTGCTTGTATCTGTTTTTTATATGTCATTTTTTATACACATTATTATTAAACAGGATTTATTTAGCGCCAACAGTTTGCGCAGCGCTTTACAACATGAGGGCAGACAGTACACTTACAATACAAACCAATACAGGAGGAATCAGAGGGCCCTGCTCGTTAGAGCTTACAGTCTAGAGGGGAGGGTCAAGTGGAAACAAAAGGTAATAACTGTGGGGGGTGAGCTGATGGAGAACATTAAAAAACAGTTGTTAGGTGTGCGTAGGGTAGGCTTCTCTGAAGAGAAGGGTTTTCAGGGATCGTCTAAAAGCTAATAGAGTAGGAGATAAGCGGACAGATTGGGGTAAGGCATTCCATAGGATTGGAGAGGCTTTGGAAAAGTCCTGGAGGCGAGCATGGGAGGAGGTGATGAGGGAGCTAGAGAGCAGAAGGTCTTGAGAGCAATGAAGAGAACGAGTAGGTTGGTATTTAGAGACTAGGCTAGCGATGTAGCTGGAGGCTAAATTGTGGATGGCTTTGTACATAGTTGTTAGTATTTTAAATTTAATTCTTTGGCTGACAGGAAGCCAGTGGAGGGATTGACATAGAGGGGTAGCAGAGACAGAGCGATTGGTAAGGTGGATGAGTCTGGCAGCAGCATTCATGATGGATTGAAGAGGTGATGTAGAGGTAAACCAATGAGAAGGGAGTTGCAGTAGTCGAGGCAAGAGATGACCAGCGAGTGAATTAAGAGCAAGGAGATGGGGCATAGGTTGACAAGATTGGATGGGTCCAGTGAGGGCTTTTTAAGTATGGGTCTGACAAGTGTATGTTTTAGAGAGTTGGGAAAGATGCCAGAAGAGAGGGAGAGATTGAAGATGTGGGTTAGAGCGTGTAGCATAGAGCATATACACATATATATATATATATATATATATATATATATATATAGATAGATAGATAGATAGATAGATAGATAGATAGATAGATAGATAGATAGATAGATAGATAGATAGATAGATTTAGTGTATATCTACTCTTCTCTCTCTCTCTCTCTCTCTCTCTCCTCTCTTTCTATCTATATCTTATATATATCTATATATATCTATCTATATATCTATCTATCTATCTATCTATCTATCTATCTATCTATCTATCTATCTATCTATCTATCTATCTATCTATCTATCTATCTATCTATCTATCTATCTATCTATCTATATATATATATATATATATATATATATATATATATATATATATATATATATATATATATATATATATATATATATATATATATATATATATCCCTTTTGAGATATACATCAATTTTATAAAATCCTAGATACTAGTTGACTTACCTATTTTTCACCACTGGGGGCGGAGATGTGAGTATTGCTTCCTGCCCTCTTAGCTTCCTTTTGAACCATATCTGGGAGTCTGTCTTCAAAATTAGTGCAGATTGCAGAATAGTAGAATAGCAGAATAATAGAATAGCGCTCAGTGCCCTGTTTCTCCCCTTTTTTGTGAGCTCAGAATGTTTAATGCAATACTATGATAGGGTTAGCTGGATAAGCAGACCGGGGAATGCTAATTTTTGTGGCATCCGATGACTGTTTCAATATATTAGGACGTTTTCTCTATATGAATGACCCTTTATCCTTCGGGACTTTTTTCTGCATGTTAGTCATGTTTGCCTACAAACAATTTTTTAGATCATTGTTCTCTCCTTGTTCTCTTCCTCTGGATCTATATTTATTTCTAAATCCTTTTTTAAATAAATACATTTATTTTTAACATAGATACATTTTCATATTGGCAGAGGATAGATCTTTCCAGTTTCCAATATGGCGTTTTTAGGTTCCGCCACTTAGGTCTCAGATCGAGGTATGTTCCGTCTGTTTAGTATATAGTGTGATGAGTCAGTGTGTCCCCCATGCCCCAGGACGACGTCAGAGTGTGACGAAACGCACATCGGGAGGAGTGGTGTGCTGACGTCATCGCACTGTGTATCCTAGAGGGGGGTGTTCTCTTGCCGGCCGGCTTGATTGAATTTTTGCAAGTTTACTTCTTACTATGTGTCAGTGCAATCTTTTATTATAAAAATTTTCTTAATATGATTTACACTATGGTGAGTTCCTCTCTATTCTAGGTTACCCTCTGGTTCTCAACCGAGACCACTGAATGATCAAGTCCCCTTGGCTGTTTGTTGTGTGTTCCTGTTTTAGTACATCAAGCACTTGAGAGCTGTCATCACCATCTCTTTGGAACAAGGCCCTGGCGGGGTTAACAGCCGCAAGCCCATTTTAGCTTGCCTCTGGTAAGCACTCACTCTATGTGGTGGAGGAGCACGATTTTGTGATGTTGTCACAAGTCGTATCAAGATTTCACCAATGTGATTATGATTATGGACTAATTTTTAATATTTTGTGGTGTTGGGAGTAATTTCAACATATATGCACATTATTTGCACTTTTGTGTGTTCTATCAATTTGTGGATAGTATTTTAATTTAGCGCAGCTCCATTTTTTATCTTTAACTACTGAGGCTGTGTTGATGGGCACTGATGAGGCTGCACTGATGGGCACTGATAGGCTGCATTGATGGACATTGATGAGGCGGCACTGCTGAGGCGGCATTGATGAGCAATGATAGACACTGGTAAGCTGCAATGATGAGGCTACACTGACATGCTGCACTGATGGGCACTCATAGGGTGCATTGATGGGCACTGTTGAGGCTGCATTGATGGGCACTGATAAAGTTGTTGTTAATAGTTATTTTTGTAACTTAATTCTGCATAAAACATTTAACAGTGTAATTTAATGAGATAATTTACGAGGGTGTGTTTAGGGCAGAATTAGGGGTGGGTCACAGTAGGGGTTGGGTGTGGTAACTGGTGGCAAGTAACTCTTAAGGGCTGGCTAGTAGCTCAGGACTTGACATTTTGAGCCATGTTTATGTATACATTATATTATTATTCTTTATGGACCTTGCTTTGTATACTGGTCCAAATTATTTGGTGGAGGGGGGAATTATGGAGTGGAGTTGTTTTTCAGGGGTTGGGCTTGGCCCCTTAGTTGCAGTCAAGGGAACTCCTAAGGTGTCAGCATACCTGACAGGCTGAGCAGGCTCTAATAACCCACTATTCACTTGATTACTCATTAGTAGGCAACGCATTATACCCACCACACAGCAGCAAGTCTCTTTTGAAAGCGGATTTCCTCACCTGACTTACCACTACTTCACTGGTATATGACACATACTCAGTCTCTTGCACATTTTTATCAGCAACAGTCTTACCACTCCACTTGGCAGGCATTACACTTTGCATGTGTCACTTCAGGAACCCTTCCTCTCCGGCACTTTCACTGGTGCATTTCCCTTTGCAACCACAGGGTAAAAACAACAGATGCCCTCCTAGGCATCACAGACTCTCCGGCATCCTATCCCTCTGTGTGGGAATGGTGAGCCACCTCTCTACTGCATCTCCACCATCCAGACATTACTTCCTCTCTTGTTGCCATGGGAGACTGCACTCTCCCAGCAGAACTTTTCCAGCACTCTCCAACTGGCTGTAACGGTTCCTCTTGAGCCCACCAGCCATGAATCTCCTCAGGAACTCTCACCATCCACCACAGGTCACACGATTGACCTTTACTTTGTTGCTACATGCAACAACACTCATCTTTGCAATCACAGACAGACAATTCTCCAGAAATTTTTTATGGCATACTGTTTCTCTAAGGAAGCGAGACAATACACACCTAGCTGCTCACACAGCTATAGCAGCACAGACAGACTCTGGCACTCACTGTTTCTGGCATGTGATGTACTGGAACACCGCCATCTGTGCTCACATTTTTGTAAATATTTGATTATATCTTTTCATGTGACAACACTGAAGAAATGACACTTTGCTACAATGTAAAGTAGTAAGTGTACAGCTTGTATAACAGTGTCAATTTGCTGTCCCCTCAATAATAAATGAAAATGACCAAATTGGGCCCAATTAGCCAAATTCCCTTTCCGGTGTCATGTGGCTTGTAGTGTTACAAGGTCTCAGGTGTGAATGGGGTGCAGGTGTGTTAAATTTGGTGTTATCGCTCTCACTCTCTCATACTGGCCACTGGAAGTTCAACATGGCACCTCATGGCAAAGAACTCTCTGAGGATCTAAAAGACAGAATTGTTGCTCTACATAAAGATGGCCTAGGCTATAAGAAGATTGCCAAGAACCTGAAACTCAGCTGCAGCATGGTGGCCAAGACCATACAGCGGTTTAACAGGACAGGTTCCACTCAGGACAGGCCTTGCCATGGTCCACCAAACAAGTTGAGTGCAAGTGCTCAGCGTCATATCCAGAGGCTGTCTTTGGGAACTAGACGTATGAGTGCAGACAGCATTGCTGCAGAGGTTGAAGGGGTGGGGGGTCAGCCTGTCAGTGCTCAGACCATATGCCACAAACTGCATTAAATTGGTCTGCATGGCTGTCATCCCAGAAGGAAGCCTCTTCTAAAGATGATGCACAAGAAAGCCCACAAACAGTTTGCTGAATACAAGCAGACTAAGGACATGGATTACTGCAACCAGGTCCTGTGGTCTGATGAGACCAAGATAAACGTATTTGGTTCAAATGATGTCAAGTGTGTGTGGAGGCAACCAGGTGAGGAGTACAAGAACAAGTGTGTCTTGCCTACAGTCAAGCATGGTGGTGGGAGTGTCATGGTCTGGGGCTGCCTGAGTGCTGCTAGCATTGGGGAGCTACAGTTCATTGAGGGAACCATGAATGCCACCATGCACTGTGACATACTGAAGCAGAGCATGATCCCTCCTCTTTCGGAGACGGGTACGCAGGGCAGTTTTCCAATATGATAACGACTCCAAACACACCTCCAAGACAACCACTGCCTTGCTAAAGAAGCTGAGGGTAAATGTGATTGACTGGACAAGCATGTCTCTAGAACTATACCCTATTGAGCATCTGTGGGGCATCCTCAAATGGAAGTTGGAGGAGCACAAGTTCTCTAACATCCACCGTGATATTGTCATGGAGGAGTGGAAGAGGATTCCAGTGGCAACTTGTGAAACTGTAGTGAACTCCATGCCCAAGAGAGTTAAGGCTATGCTGGAAAATAATGGAACTATATATAGGGGATGGTGGGAAGGGTGGGGATGGGGGCAAATGCTGAGTGTCCAATTGATCAGTCTAATGGCTGATCAGCCTCTGGTAACACACCGAAGTCGGTGTTATTGCTATGAACTATGAACAGTATGCTATAATCGGGACATGTACTGGGGAAGGGTGGGGAGGGATTCTTGATATAAAGTATCAAGTGGGACAGTAGTTTCGTTAGCAATGAGTGACCAGAGGTATGTACATTAAAAATACGATTTATTGAATGCTGTAAATTCCACAATTGGCAAAGGAGGCAAAACATAAGTTACATCTAACAGTGTAAAATAAATGGCAAAGGAGAAAACAATGAAGTGACTAAGGTATTGCTGTACCTTAGGTAACATACACGACAAACACACATACAATACGACACCAACACTGTCCGGACTGGTATACTGTTCGGCAGCTAGTGGGTCAAATTGGGGATGGTCAAGCACAATGGCTTGGTTAAGATTGTGGGCATCAATATTAAATGACAATGCTGCCGAAGAGTATACATGAGGGGGGGCAGGAAGGGAAGGGGGAGGGGAACTCAAGGGTGGCCAGGCGGGGATGGTTGCCTGTTGGCCGGCTAACAGGGATGGACGATCAGCATGGATAGATGGTCTGGCTGTTCCTGCAAGCGCAAGATGGTGCTGATTGACATAAGCTGACACATCAAGTGTGTATAGCAGAGTGCGCTGTGTGGAGAGACTATTCCTGTGATAGTAACTTGGAATTGTCCATATAGCGTGGGTTAACACTGGTTTGCAGGTAAATCCTATTGGCAGGGTTCTAATCAGCTGCTTTAAGATTGAAATGTAGGTACTATATGAAGATCAATCATGCAAGTGGCAGTCGCAAATTACTATGCATACGTTTGAACATGGGCTTGATTAGTGGCGTTCATACATTACCAGCCCGATTGGTTGAGAGAGGAGGGACTCAAACACTCTGCAAATGGAAGTCCTTTTAGGTACTGAGTGTAGTCTCACAGACTCATATGGGCGACAGTGTAACCTCTGCTGATAAGGGGAGTCAGATGTAGTGTTGTAAGCCAGGAGTCTATACGGCGTCTGTCCTCTGTCCAGTCTGGCAGGCATCCATGATCTGTGTTTGCTGACACCCAGCTGACACCCAGCTGATGATCGCAGCTGTTCCGCTCCTCCAGCACGGTCCGCCCGATGGGACGTGGCGGTGTCGTGATGACGTCAACGCGTTTCGCTGTACTCGTTAGCGTAGCTTCTTCCTGGACGTTTAGGAAGAAGCTACGCTAACGAGTACAGCGAAACGCGTTGACGTCATCACGACACCGCCACGTCCCATCGGGCGGACTGTGCTGGAGGAGCGGAACAGCTGCGATCATCAGCTGGGTGTCAGCTGGGTGTCAGCAAACACAGATCATGGATGCCTGCCAGACTGGACAGAGGACAGACGCCGTATAGACTCCTGGCTTACAACACTACATCTGACTCCCCTTATCAGCAGAGGTTACACTGTCGCCCATATGAGTCTGTGAGACTACACTCAGTACCTAAAAGGACTTCCATTTGCAGAGTGTTTGAGTCCCTCCTCTCTCAACCAATCGGGCTGGTAATGTATGAACGCCACTAATCAAGCCCATGTTCAAACGTATGCATAGTAATTTGCGACTGCCACTTGCATGATTGATCTTCATATAGTACCTACATTTCAATCTTAAAGCAGCTGATTAGAACCCTGCCAATAGGATTTACCTGCAAACCAGTGTTAACCCACGCTATATGGACAATTCCAAGTTACTATCACAGGAATAGTCTCTCCACACAGCGCACTCTGCTATACACACTTGATGTGTCAGCTTATGTCAATCAGCACCATCTTGCGCTTGCAGGAACAGCCAGACCATCTATCCATGCTGATCGTCCATCCCTGTTAGCCGGCCAACAGGCAACCATCCCCGCCTGGCCACCCTTGAGTTCCCCTCCCCCTTCCCTTCCTGCCCCCCCTCATGTATACTCTTCGGCAGCATTGTCATTTAATATTGATGCCCACAATCTTAACCAAGCCATTGTGCTTGACCATCCCCAATTTGACCCACTAGCTGCCGAACAGTATACCAGTCCGGACAGTGTTGGTGTCGTATTGTATGTGTGTTTGTCGTGTATGTTACCTAAGGTACAGCAATACCTTAGTCACTTCATTGTTTTCTCCTTTGCCATTTATTTTACACTGTTAGATGTAACTTATGTTTTGCCTCCTTTGCCAATTGTGGAATTTACAGCATTCAATAAATCGTATTTTTAATGTACATACCTCTGGTCACTCATTGCTAACGAAACTACTGTCCCACTTGATACTTTATATCAAGAATCCCTCCCCACCCTTCCCCAGTACATGTCCCGATTATGGAAAATAATGGAGTCCGCACAAAATATTGACACTTTGGGCCCAATTTGGACATTTTCACTTAGGGGCGTACTCACTTTTGTTGCCAGTGATTTAGACATGAATGGCTGTGTGTTGAGTTATTTTGAGGGGACAGCAAATTTACACTGTTATGCAAGCTGTACACTCACTACTGTACATTGTAGCAAAGTGTAATTTCTTCAGTGTTGTCACATGAAAAGATAATAAAATATTTACAAAACTGTGAGGGGTGTACTCACTTTTGTGAGATACTGTATATATATATATATATATATATATATATATATATATATATATATATATATACACACATACTGTATACATATTATTGGAAGGCACAACTTTTTTTTAAATATCTGACATTTTTGGATTGTTAAGGCCTGGTTATACCGTACCTAAGCCATCTGGACACTGCTGGAACTAATTTTGAAATGCCAGCAGAGCAGGATTACACAGCAGGGTGCGTGTAACAGTAGATTGCATACCAGGATCCTGCCTCTGGAAGACAGTTCACACATACACTCTAGTGGCAAGGCACGGAGATAAGAAGGCATGGCCTCCGACCTCCTGGTGATGTGAATAATAAAGGGCCTTCTGTAAGTACCCTGCTTTCAACCAGAACATCAAAGAGCCAACTGGGGGCTGGAATGCTGACCCAGACGAAAGAACTTGCCTGCAGTGTAACAATGCCATCTGCTGGAGGATATTCAGGATGACCCCATACTTCCTGGTAATTATCAAGGACAACACAATACTTCTTGGTCATTGTACCGACACCCCGAGTATGAAAGGGGTTAAAGTCATTTAGGACATTTCATACCCAAACACAAAGGCAGCTACTGAACACTCCAATCAGCCGAACAAAGAACCCATACAAATAATCCACCCCAAAAACGAGACACGGTTTTGTCTTCAGGTTTCAAGCAGGAATCAACTCATTTATTATAACACATGGACACAACACATAAAATAACTCAGAGACTCTTTCCCCCCACCTTTGGAAAAGAGGGTGGGTTAAACTGTCCAATGACAATGGACACACAGGTCAGGTGTGTTTAACGTCTCATCAGTACACAGTGTTAGCAGGGAGAGCTGTTGGAAGAATCCCCCCTCCCTCCAATGCAATACACATCCTTTGATCCAAGGCAGACAAACACAATAGAACATTGGAATACAGCCCCACCCAAAACTAGCACAGCAAACAGTACACAACACAATGAGACAGCACACATTATATATACACACATATACAGCATTGAGTCTCGGACTAGCACAGGTCATAGTGGGGTTCTCATTCACCCTGTGCCCCTATTAGTGACTCTCATCACAATGGCATATCCAGGGTCCCCAGAGTCTATGTGTCTTGGGGGACATGGACCTGAATCTAAAGTAACGCCACCCCCAGGGTCCCCAGGCATACAGCTCACAAAGAGCACCGTCCCCCCAAATGCCAGGGCCCATAATCGGTTTGCAGGAGGCTGGCATTCAGTCCCCTCCAAAAGTCTCTTTTCCAGCTAGGTCTCTCACAGTCATTACCAGGGACAACCCTCATAGTTTACAAATAGTCGTTCATTTGATGGAGGACTATATAGGGGCGGGCAAAGGGGTCTGCGTGGGCATGTTTGTGAGTGGTATAAAAGTGTGAGTGCCAGCTATAATGGCCCTCTTTAATCCTGGAGCCCAGCCAAGATACAGAATTTTGAGGACAGACTTTCATAACGTATCATCTCTGCTCTTTTATTTCTATGTATATTCTGTAATCTTCTTTTAGATTTTTATGTTAACGGGCTGAAAAAAAAAAACATTGCCTGCAATAGAAGAAAGTGAAAAAAAAATAATCATAGCATTTGCAAATTTAGCCAGCTGCAACCACCTGCATGTAGGATAGAAAAAAAAGTTCCAAAGCTCCTGATGCATACAGACAGTGCTTTATGAACTTAGGGTTCAGGGAAATGATGGATGTTGGTTTATTTTATGTAGTCCATGTGTGCAGTGTGTGTCAGGGCACACACCCCTTGTCAGCTTGTAGTTTTTACTTTTTGGTTTAATTACTGATATTTCTTATGTTGAAATACATTGGCTCATTCTCTCCTCTACTATGGTTATCCTCCCTATTCCCTTCCTACCTTTCCCCCTCCCACCTCTAGGTCCCTCATTTTTTTCTGCTTTTCTATTCATTTGTAATATAAAATGATCTCATCAACTTCTATACTACATATGTCAAATGTTAGTGCTAATTGTCAATTATACTTCTATACCCCAAATAATTAACTTTTTTGAGCTCTGATGAATGCATTCTTGATCAAGCAGAAATAAAGATAGTACATAGCTTAACTGGCCTTTAGGTATATTCTACAACATATGCAAGCCTTCAAACCTTGTCAATCTTCTGTAAAATGTTTCTTAATGTAGAAAGGAAGGCATTGCTTGTGCCGTCTTCATGTTTAACAAATCAAAATCTGTATTTAAATAACTTTACCTTAATCTGTTCTAGTTCAGACTGAAGTAGAGATTTCTCTCATCACTGATATCACGACAAGAGGTGACAGGAAGGGATATATGTGCATGTCTTCAAAGAGTAGAATGGCAGTGCATACACAATAGATAATCTGAGACAATCTGTATGTAGGCAGGTGCAGTTTTCTCCATCCACTGTAGGTGGTGCCCAACCGGAGCAGCATCACACCCTGGGGGAGGAAGTCAGGAGAAACTTGGTTTCTCTATGACATCTTGGTTTCTAGAAACAGTTTTCCAATTGGCCACACTGCATCCAGGTGACCCTTGGTGGCCTTCTTTGAGCAGCAGAGTCTAAGTCCCTGCTCCCCAGGTTTTGGCGCATATTTGCAAGTGGGTGGTGTGGGGACAGTACTAGTGGCAGGGAAAGGTTTAGAAATTGATCAAGTTTAAATCTGAAAGGCACATTCCAGGAAGATTAACTTTCACTATTACAATTCATATTAGCATTGATTCCGTTATCAGTAACCCTGAGGAATATAGTGTATTAGAATTCTAAAACATCAAACTGTTTTTGTAAATAGATGGACTGAACTGGCATAGAAAGACCTAGATTGATACCGAATCCTTACATTATAATAGTTTAATATTCAGCAACAATACTCTCTAGTAAGTTGGATTATATAAATGTGCTACAAAGGCAAGACAAATATAGCATCAGTGGTAGGAAATCAAATGCCCGGAGGCAGCATTTGGGACTCAACTTACAGAATACATATACTAGTTTTACTAGGCATCAAGTATGCAGAGGTAATCACATCAGCCAGAATACTTTAGAGATATTAAGGAAGATTTACTTATTGTAAGTTATTCTTTTCAAGCCAGAAAAAGACAGTGAGACTGTCCCTTTCTTACACTTTGCAAGGGAATTTTCCCCAGAGCTTAGTGAACATGGTGAAATTTCACAGGTTTACTTTATGGCTTCATTTACACTTCCAAACATTAGAAAACCAAGTTGCATAAAGAAATATGTGCCAATAAAACCCACTATGTTTTTGTTATAAACCACTTGCTTTAACCACTTGACAACTGGGCACTTAAACCCCCTTCCTAACCAGACCAATTTTCAGCTTTTGGTGCTCTCACATTTTGAATGACAATTACTCAGTCATGCAACACTGTATCTATATGAAATTTTTGTCCTTTTTTCACACAAATGGAGCTTTCTTTTGGTGGTATTTAATCACCACTGGGTTCTTTATTTTTTTTGCCGTAAAAAAAAAAGACAGAAAAATCTGTAAAAAAAATACATTTTTCTTCATTTCTGTTATAATATTTTGCAAATTAGTAATTTTTCTCCATATATTTTGGCCAAAATTTATACCGCTACATATCTTTGGTAAAATTAACCCAAATCGGTGGATATTATTTGGTCTTTGTGAAAGTTATAGAGTCCAAAAGCTATGGTGCGAATATCTGAAAATTGATCACACCTGAAGTACTGACGGCCTATCTAATTTCTTGAGACCCTAACATTCCAGAAAAGTACAAATACCCCCCAAATGACCCATTTTTGGAAAGAAGACATTCCAAGGTATTTAGAAAGATGCATGGTGAGTTTTTTGAAGTTGTCATTTTTTCCCACAATTCTTTGCAAAATCAAGTTTTTTTTTTACTTTTTTTTTTCCCACAAAATTGTCATATTAGCAGGTTATTTCTCACACACCGCATATGCATACCACAAATTACACCCCAAAACACATTCTTCTATTACTCCCGAGTAATACCACATGTGTGAGACTTTTACACAGCGTGGCCACATACAGAGGCCCAACATGCAGGGGAGCACCTTCAGGCGTTCTGGAGCACCCAACTCAATTCTGACATTTCTCTCTTACATGTAAAAATCATCATTTATTAGCTAGAAAATTACATAGAACCCCAAAACATTATATGTTTTTTTAGCAAAGACCCTAGAGAATACAATGGCGGTCGTTGCAACTTTTTATCTTGCACGATATTTGCGCAGCAATTTTTTTAACGCGTTTTTTTTGGAAAAAAATGTTTCGTGCTTTACAAAAACCAAAACAGTAAAGTTAGCCTAATGTTTTTGCATAATGTGAAAGATGAAGTTACGCCGAGTAAATAGATACCCAACATGTCACCTTTCAAAATTGCACGCGCTTGTGGAATGGCGCCAAACTTTGCTACTCAAAAATCCCCATAGGCGACGCTTTAAAATTTTTTACTGGTTACATGTTTTGAGTTACAGAGGAGGTCTAGGGCCAAAATTATTACTCTCGCTCTACCGATTGCAGCGATACCTCACATGTGTGGTTTGAACACTGTTTTCATATGTGGGCGGGACTTACGTATGCGTTCGCTTCTGCATGCGAGCACACAGGGACAGGGGCGCTTTAAATTTTTTTTTTTTTTTATTGTTCATTTTACTTTATTTATTTTAGTTTGATGCTTTTTTCCAAAAAAAAAAAAAAAAATTTTGACTACTTTTATTCCTATTACAAGGAATATAAACATCCTTGTAATAGGAATATGGCATGACAGGTCCTCTTTACAGTGAGATATGGGGTCAATAAGACCCCACATCTCACCTCTAGGCTGGGAAGCCTGAAATTAAAAAAAAAAAAAACGATCCTGGCTTTGATCGTAGCGGTGAGTCGGTAGAAGCGCGGGAGGGGGGACATCCCCTCTCGCCTCCCATAAGAATGATCAAGCAGTGGAACAGCCGCTATGATCATTCTTATGGTGTTTTAGTGTTCTCTCCTTAGGGGTTTTTTACACCAGCGTTCTCATGTTCCCTAGCCGGATGTTCTTGGTCCTGGTCCTTGTGGTCTCACTCCGGGGTTGCGAGGTGCTCAGTTCCTCCCCCTCGCCCGTCCCATTTGTGACGGGGTAGGGGTTGACCTCCGCACCTCGACGTTATGCTTATGCACCCTCTCGCGCGGCATCTCTTTGAGCGCCGATCAAGGATTGGGTGTTTGTTTCCATCTCACGCGGCGGCGACTATGGAGCGTCTCTCCTCCTCGCCGCCTCACGTAGACGCATGACGTTGGCGGGGTCCCGCCCCTTTTGGCGGGTATTTCAGTCGGGAGGGAGCCGTGGGCTACTCATAGGCTGCTACCATCGTGTTGGGATAATCTCATCCTTATCCTGCCAGACTCAGGTATGTGTGGTTTTCCAGGACCTCACACTCATACACTTATGCTTACCTATCTCTTATTTTATATATATTATACTTTTATATATATTTACTTAGTTCCTCATTGTATGTATTGCAGGATCCCTATGCACACCCCCTTCTTGGATGTGCCCAATATACAGTTACCTTAATTATCCTGGGTTCTTTACCTTCCACTTTGGTTTCCTCCCCCTCCTATGTGTGGTCCTCCTCCTGCACCTGGCTGGCTGGCCCCTCCAAACCCCCCACCTCGCCTACCCGTACATCCAGGGTGGGACGATGATGGGGGGATTGCACTGGACTGGGTTCCCCCGCCTCAACCCCGGGGGAGATCAACTTATGCAGGCCATACTCATCCTAACACAGTAGCAACGGGTATATACCCTTTGGATACCTTATAGGTCAGTACCATCACTACATTGAATTCCCCCTCTAATCTAGAGAGCCTGTTGTATTACATAGTTATCCAGTGTAGGCTCATCTACTTATTTATGATTATTTTCATCTTTATCTTTAGCATCCTACTCCTGACGATTGGCTTTAAACGCCATGAAACGCGTTGAGTCCATACTCAAGGGTGCCAGATTTACAGCATTTTTATCATAAATTCATCTTATCATGTTTATATTTATCATTACCATTCATGTATATTATTTCTTTATTATTGCTTTGTGTAAAACCAATCATGTCCTTCTATGTATAAATAATAAATATGTGACTATTGTGCATCGAATATGTTTATATCGTGCCTATATTGTACACAAGAAATATTTTATTTTGTTCATTGTAGGGACTACCCATTGGGGATTGGTTACAATTAATAGGTCAACATTCCTTATTTGCAGAGAGACACCTCATCTAAAGTCCCATATTCTTTTCTTTTAATTGTTCTTTACTATGTCCTAGGGATGGAGGTGAGTCTCTGCTCTGCTATGTTTGGGCTGATGTGGGTCACATTTCGGGGTTTTCTATTTTTATAATTGTGCTATATAGGGTGGAAGACACCCATTCCTGTGTGTGACCCCCTATGCCCAACATATTATTCTTATTTTTACTATTACTTTACCCATAAATATCCATAGACCTCAACTCTTAATTATTTATAATCAACCTACAAACGAGATTATTTAATCATCTCTATGTCCATCTAAATCACCATTCATACAACCCATTTTTAGGCTCTCTCCTTAGGGGTTTTTTACACCAGCGTTCTCATGTTCCCTAGCCGGATGTTCTTGGTCCTGGTCCTTGTGGTCTCACTCCGGGGTTGCGAGGTGCTCAGTTCCTCCCCCTCGCCAGTCCCACTTGTGACGGGGTAGGGGTTGACCTCCGCATCTCGACGTTATGCTTATGCACTCTCTCGCGCGGCGTCTCTTTGAGCGCCGATCGAGGATTGGGTGTTTGTTTCCATCTCACGCGGCGGCGACTATGGAGCATCTCTCCTCCTCGCCGTCTCACATAGACGCATGACGTTGGCAGGGTCCCGCCCCTTTTGGCGGGTATTTCAGTCGGGAGGGAGCCGTGGGCTACTCATAGGCTGCTACCATCGTGTTGGGATAATCTCATCCTTATCCTGCCAGACTCAGGTATGTGTGGTTTTCCAGGACCTCACACTCATACACTTATGCTTACCTATCTCTTATTTTATATATATTATACTTTTATATATATTTACTTAGTTCCTCATTGTATGTATTGCAGGATCCCTATGGACACCCCCTTCTTGGATGAGCCCAATATACAGTTACCTTAATTATCCTGGGTTCTTTACCTTCCACTTTGGTTTCCCCCCCCTCCTATGTGTGGTCCTCCTCCTGCACCTGGCTGGCTGGCCCCTCCAAACCCCCCACCTCGCCTACCCGTACATCCAGGGCGGTTCGATGATGGGGGGATTGCACTGGGCTGGGTTCCCCCGCCTCAACCCCGGGGGAGATCAACTTATCCAGGCCATACTCATCCTAACACAGTAGCAACGGGTATATACCCTTTGGATACCTTATAGGTCAGTGCCATCACTACATTGAATTCCCCCTCTAATCTAGAGAGCCTGTTGTATTACATAGTTATCCGGTGTAGGCTCATCTACTTATTTATGATTATTTTCATCTTTATCTTAAGCATCCTACTCCTGACGATTGGCTTTAAACGCCATGAAACGCGTTGAGTCCATACTCAAGGGTGCCAGATTTACAGCATTTTTATCATGAATTCATCTTATCATATTTATATTTATCATTACCAATCATGTATATTATTTCTTTATTATTGCTTTGTGTAAAACCAATCATGTCCTTCTATGTATAAATAATAAATATGTGACTATTGTGCATCGAATATGTTTATATCGTGCCTATATTGTACACAAGAAATATTTTATTTTGTTCATTGTAGGGACTACCCATTGGGGATTGGTTACAATTAATAGGTCAACATTCCTTATTTGCAGAGAGACACCTCATCTAAAGTCCCATATTCTTTTCTTTTAATTGTTCTTTACTATGTCCTAGGGATGGAGGTGAGTCTCTGCTCTGCTATGTTTGGGCTGATGTGGGTCACATTTCGGGGTTTTCTATTTTTATAATTGTGCTATATAGGGTGGAAGACACCCATTCCTGTGTGTGACCCCCTATGCCCAACATATTATTCTTATTTTTACTATTACTTTACCCATAAATATCCATAGACCTCAACTCTTAATTATTTATAATCCACCTACAAACGAGATTATTTAATCATCTCTATGTCCATCTAAATCACCATTCATACAACCCATTTTTAGGCTCTCTCCTTAGGGGTTTTTTACACCAGCGTTCTCATGTTCCCTAGCCGGATGTTCTTGGTCCTGGTCCTTGTGGTCTCACTCCGGGGTTACGAGGTGCTCAGTTCCTCCCCCTCGCCAGTCCAACTTGTGACGGGGTAGGGGTTGACCTCCGCATCTCGACGTTATGCTTATGCACCCTCTCGCGCGGCGTCTCTTTGAGCGCCGATCGAGGATTGGGTGTTTGTTTCCATCTCACGCGGCGGCGACTATGGAGCATCTCTCCTCCTCGCCGCCTCACATAGACGCATGACGTTGGTGGGGTCCCGCCCCTTTTGGCGGGTATTTCAGTCGGGAGGGAGCCGTGGGCTACTCATAGGCTGCTACCATCGTGTTGGGATAATCTCATCCTTATCCTGCCAGACTCAGGTATGTGTGGTTTTCCAGGACCTCACACTCATACACTTATGCTTACCTATCTCTTATTTTATATATATTATACTTTTATATATATTTACTTAGTTCCTCATTGTATGTATTGCAGGATCCCTATGGACACCCCCTTCTTGGATGAGCCCAATATACAGTTACCTTAATTATCCTGGGTTCTTTACCTTCCAATTTGGTTCCCCCCCTCCTATGTGTGGTCCTCCTCCTGCACCTGGCTGGCTGGCCCCTCCAAACCCCCCACCTCGCCTACTCGTACATCCAGGGTGGGACGATGATGGGGGGATTGCACTGGGCTGGGTTCCCCCGCCTCAACCCCGGGGGGAGATCAACTTATCCAGGCCATACTCATCCTAACACAGTAGCAACGGGTATATACCCTTTGGATACCTTATAGGTCAGTACCATCACTACATTGAATTCCCCCTCTAATCTAGAGAGCCTGTTGTATTACATAGTTATCCGGTGTAGGCTCATCTACTTATTTATGATTATTTTTATCTTTATCTTTAGCATCCTACTCCTGACGATTGGCTTTAAACGCCATGAAACACGTTGAGTCCATACTCAAGGGTGCCAGATTTACAGCATTTTTATCATGAATTCATCTTATCATGTTTATATTTATCATTACCAATCATGTATATTATTTCTTTATTATTGCTTTGTGTAAAACCAATCATGTCCTTCTATGTATAAATAATAAATATGTGACTATTGTGCATCGAATATGTTTATATCGTGCCTATATTGTACACAAGAAATATTTTATTTTGTTCATTTTAGGGACTACCCATTGGGGATTGGTTACAATTAATAGGTCAATATTCCTTATTTGCAGAGAGACACCTCATCTAAAGTCCCATATTCTTTTCTTTTAATTGTTCTTTACTATGTCCTAGGGATGGAGGTGAGTCTCTGCTCTGCTATGTTTGGGCTGATGTGGGTCACATTTCGGGGGTTTTCTATTTTTATAATTGTGCTATTACTCCCGAGTACGGCGATACCACATGTGTGAGACTTTTACACAGCGTGGCCACATACAGAGGCCCAACATGCAGGGGAGCACCTTCAGGCGTTCTGGAGCACCCAACTCAATTCTGACATTTCTCTCCTACATGTAAAATTCATCATTTATTAGCTAGAAAAATACATAGAACCCCAAAACATTATATTTTTTTTAGCAAAGACCCTAGAGAATACAATGGCGGTCGTTGCAACTTTTTATCTCGCACGGTATTTGCGCAGCAATTTTTTTAACGCTTTTTTTGGAAAAAAAAATGTTTTGTGCTTTACAAAAACCAAAACAGTAAAGTTAGCCTAATGTTTTTGCATAATGTGAAAGATGAAGTTACGCTGAGTAAATAGATACCCAACATGTCACCTTTCAAAATTGCACGCGCTTGTGGAATGGCGCCAAACTTTGCTACTCAAAAATCCCCATAGGCGACGCTTTAAAATTTTTTACTGGTTACATGTTTTGAGTTACAGAGGAGGTCTAGGGCCATAATTATTACTCTCGCTCTACCGATTGCAGCGATACCTCACATGTGTGGTTTGAACACCGTTTTCATATGTGGGCGGGACTTACGTATGCATTCGCTTCTGCATGCGAGCACACAGGGACAGGGGCGCTTTAAAATTTTTTTTTTTTTTTATTGTTCATTTTACTTTATTTATTTTAGTTTGATGCTTTTTTCCAAAAAAAAAAAATTTGACCACTTTTATTCCTATTACAAGGAATATAAACATCCTGGTAATAGGAATATGGCATGACAGGTCCTCTTTACAGTGAGATATGGGGTCAATAAGACCCCACATCTCACCTCTAGGCTGGGAAGCCTGAAATTAAAAAAAAAAAAAAACGATCCTGGCTTTGATCGTAGCGGTGAGTCGGTAGAAGCGCGGGAGGGGGGGACATCCCCTCTCGCCTCCCATAAGAATGATCAAGCAGTGGAACAGCCGCTATGATCATTCTTATGGTGTAGGGAATCGCCGGCTGAAAAAGCTGATATCTGAATGATGCCTGTAGCTGCAACCATCATTCAGATATCTCCGCACAAAGTCAAGGACGTTGTATGACGGCCGGCGGGCGGGAAGTTGTTAAAACGCTTTTTTTTTTTTTTTAACACAAAGTTGTCCATTTATACAATATTTCTACCACATAACATGTCCATACCAAAAATGACACCCCAAAATAGATTCTCCTGCTCCTCCTGAGTACGGCGATACCACATGTGTGAGACCTCCACAGCCTGGCCATATACAGAGGGCGAGTACAGCTGAGCATGGGTCAGCATGGCAGGGTATGGCGGGGTATTGCGGAGTATGGCAGGGTATGGCGGGGTATGGCAGAGTATGGCGGGGTATTGCAGGGTATGGTGGAGTATGGCGGGGTATGGCGGAGTATAGCGGGGTATGGCGGAGTATGGCGGGGTATTGCGGAGTATGGTGGGGTATTGCGGGGTATGGCGGGGTATGGCGGAGTATGGCGGGATATGGCGGAGTATGGCGGGGTATTGCGGAGTATGGCGGGGTATGGCGGAGTATGGCGGGGTATGACGGGGTATGGCAGAGTATGGCGGGGGCATGGTAGAGTATGGCGGGGGCATGGCAGAGTATGGCGGGGGCATGGCAGAGTATGGCGGGGGCATTGCAGAGTATGGCGGGGGCATTGCAGAGTATGGCGGGGGCATTGCAGAGTATTGTGGGGGCATTGCAGAGTATTGCACAGCTTTGCAGAGTATTGTGGGGGCATTGCAGAGTATTGCACAGCATTGCAGAGTATTGTGGGGGCATTGCAGAGTATTGCACAGCATTGCAGAGTATTGTGGGGGCATTGCAGAGTATTGCACAGCATTTAAGAGTATTGCACAGCATTGCAGAGTATTGTGGGGGTATTGCAGAGTATTGCACAGCATTGCAGAGTATTGCACAGCATTGCAGAGTATTGTGGGGGTATTGCAGAGTATTGCACAGCATTGCAGAATAGTGGGGATGGCTGAGCATGGATGGATGGATGGCTGGATGTCCCTGTGCAGCGCTGTGGGCACTACACATACAGCCCACAGCGCTGCAGACATCCATCCATCCCCCTCCCCGCTCACTGTGCACCGATCGGTACACAGGAGGGGAGGAGAGGAACCGGCGTCATCAGATGACGCTGGTCTGTTTACATGTGATCGCGCCGTCATTTGACGGCGCGATCACATGGTAAACAGCCGCGATCAGCGGCCATTTACTGGGATCCGTGATGCGCCGGGTCCTCTGGACCCGGCGGTCACGGATGTGTTCGGGTGCGGGCCCCAGAGGGCGCGCGAGAGGGGAATTCTGGGAGGACGTCATAGTTATCCAACCACCCTGCAGCCATCATTCGGCTATGGGCCGGTTGGTAAGTGGTTAAAGAGTACCTTAACTGTAGAAGCTGTGCTCAAAAAAGATAAGGATAAGGAAAAGGACCAGTCACCATTGGTGTTGTATGTGATCTCCCTGTAGCTAAGTTTTTTACCATTATTGGCTTAGTAAAGGCATACCCCACTTTTAAGTAAGCAATGGGGTTTATTTACTAAAGCTGGAAAGTTCGAAATCAGACTCACTTCTGCATAGAAACCAATGAGCTTCCAGGTTTTATTACCAAAAGCTTAATTGAACAAGCTGGGGTTAGAAGCTCATTGGGGTATGCCTGTACACCTTGTTTTGATCTGTTTCTGTGCAAAGTCAGTCATTTGCAATTTGCAGCTCTGATCACTAGCAATCTGATGACTTGTGGAGAAATTTTCATGAACCAGTAGGAGAGCTGCATAAAGCACAGAATGAATGAAGCAGAAGCAGGAAGATCCTTACACTATAGGTCCCCAAATAATGTTTTTTTTCTCCTGCAAGGGAAAGCAAAGGGTTGATTTACTGAAGGCAAATAGACTGTGCACTTTTCAAAGTTCAGTTGCATTCTGCAAGAACAGTTGTTCCAGAGCTTAGTAAATTAACAAAAGCTCTGCTGACTTCCATCATCAAATCATGTACAAGCAAAAAAAATTTTTTTTAATTTTATTTCCTTGCATGTGATTGGGTATAAAGTAAAGCTTTACCTGATTTACTAAGCTCTGCAGCAACTGCTCTTTGCAAAGCGCACAGTCTATTTACCTTTAAAAAATCAACCCCAGTGTAAAACTAGAAGGCCAGGATGTTGGTACATTTGGCAAGAGTATGCATGAGGTACAGACTAGTCTAGTGCCTACAGGGAGATTTACTAAAACTGGAGAGTGCAAAATCTGATGCTGCTGTGCATGGTAGCCAATCAGCTTCTAACATCAGCTTGTGCAATTAACCTTTGACAAAAAAAAAATGATTAATTTCTATGCAAAGCTGCACCAGATTTGACACTCTCCGGTTTTATTAAATCAACCCCCTGGTATCCACCAGAGCAGCCGCAAGGGGTGATCCGAGGTTGCTCCCAGCTCCCAGGTTGTGGTCTGCAAACATGCCCATGCAGGCTACATATGGTCAAATATTTCAAAGCAGACATGTGCATGCTGAAAATTTCCATTTAGTTTCAGATGCATCCATTCTTTGAATAATTTTACATCGTCATATTCGTTAAGTTGACCTGATTCATTTTCAGGATTTGTTTTGTGTGTTCGGCATTTGTTTCATATACATGAAACATATACATACACATGTCCGGGTGGATTTGAAAAATTGTGCAGCTTTTCCTGGATAATTGCTTTATATTCGATATATTATTATATCAGATGGATTTGAATCATAAGGATTCAATATTTTTGGATGCTTGGATGCTAGTCCTACTCACCAAGAGAAATTGCATAAGCTGATTGGATACACTGGCATCATGTGTATCCAAATTAACGAATGGAACAAAATTTGGATCCATTCGATATCCAAATCTGAATTATCAAACAATTCGAATTACTCTCACATCATGTGATGTCATCCAAATGAAAAAAATGCCTTTGTTAATTTTCTTCTACATTTTTTTTGTTTTTTTTGTTTTTTTGTTTAATAAGTTTTTATTAAAGAAAAACAGAGCAAAGACAAACATAAGGCACATAAAAGGTACATATTTAGAAGTCAAAATGATAGATTTAGGTTTAGACTGTATCAACTATGACAGTAAAATATGAACACGCAAAAAGTAACTATATATTTATAAAGAGTATTATTGCAGCATCTAAGTAAAAAAGAAGGGGAGGTTCACAGTATTTGAGTCCTTAAGTCAAACATAATGAAAAGAGATCTGTGCATTGGTTTAGCAAAAGTATAGAGTAAGAGGAAAAGGGAAAGGAGGGAATAAAAGAATTAGGGGAGAGGAAAAAAAAAAGAAGAAAAAAAGAGTATGGATAGAAAGAGAGGATAGAGGAAAAGAGAGAGCAAGAAGTAGGAATGGGGAGGGGGGGGGATGAATTGCTGGCACACATGTTATCACATTGAAAAGAACCTAAACATCAGAATATAAACAGCTACTCCTAGTAAGTCATTTTAAGGGGTTTGTGTTATAATGTCTTTATAAGTGGAAGTGGATTGAAATTTTATCCAGGAATCCCATGTTATAGAATGTTTCTTGGAGGTACCTCTGATGTCGTGTGTAATACTCTCCATAAGATGTACGTTATCAACCATTTGTAACCAAACTCGAACAGAAGGGATTGTTGGTTGTCCCCATAAAGTCGGGATTAAAGCTTTGGCCGTGTTCAGCAAGTGGGGGATAATTGAACGTTTATATAATCTCATAGGAGTAGTCGTAGAGTGAAAGAGGATAGCCCAAGGGTCATTGGGTATACTCGTATCTGAGATCTGTGTTATCAGAGTACGAATGGCATCCCAGAAAGGTCGAATCAGTGGGCAAAACCACCAGACATGTGCGTGAGTAGCGTTGTTCCCACAATTCCTCCAGCATAATGGGGAACTGGCTGGGAACATTTGGTGTAATCTTGCTGGGGTGTAATGCCATCTGGTCAACAGTTTATAGTTAACCTCTGACATTTTCGAGGCTATGGAAGAAGTGTGGGCTAGTTGAAGAACCTTGTCTTTTTGGTTGTCAGTGAGGGAAGAATTTAAATCAGACTCCCATTTAGCAAGGAAAGGTGGAAGGTTGGGATTTTGTAGAGCAATGAGAGCTTTGTAAAATAGAGATATACTATGTAAAGGTGGATCTTTTGGATAGAAAATCTCTTCTATAGCATGCAAATCCTCAATACCTCTAATTGGGTTAGGAAGGGAATTTAAAAAATGTTGTAATTGGTGATATCTCCATTTATCCATAAATGTAGCAGGTTTAGGGGCTAGAATCATACTCAGTGGTTTAAGTGTGTTGTCACGGAGGACATGATGTAGTAGTAGGGGTTCTGCAGATCTCCATGATTTCAAACCTGGGTCTAATAGACCAGGCAAAAAATATTTGTGGTTGAGAAGGGGCAATAAAGGGGAGTTATAGTTCCATGAAATTTTTTTGTGTAATGCATCCCATATATCTAAAGAGGATATAGTAAGAACCAAAGTATTATGAGCCAAATTTCTGCAAGATCGGGGTATCCAGGGAGCTATAGAAAGGTCCATTCCACTTAGAAAATATTCAATTTGTACCCACAATTTTGTTTTGAGAGCATATTTCCAATCCGCCAATCTGGAAAGAACAACCGCTTGATAGTATGTTTTAAAATTAGGAAGAGCCAGACCACCAGAGTACTTTTTTTTTTTTCATTTGTTTCATTGACGTTACGTTACTATGTCCATTAGGAGATTTGTATACATCCAAATCTCTGAAAATTGTATTTTTGTTCGAAAAACTAATCAAAATGAAATGTCAAATGTCTCTTGCAGCACAGGGGAGATAAGAGCTCAAGAGCAAGCATAAAAGTCTCTTGAAACACCAGAGTTCTGGATTCACTGGCTCACAGATTCACTAAGCAGACTGGTGCGCAAAAGGGAACAGACTCAACAGGAGAATGCAGGACACACAATATCAGAAATGAAGGAACACACAGAGAATACACATGTGTAATGATGCAGAAAGCTCAGACAAGCACACTGGTGAAAGAGACTGTCTGTAGGACTAAGTTCTACATAACGTTTTTGAATGCAGGGAGTCTCTTAGAATGGAAGTGTACGGGTATGCAAGGAGTCTTATGGAATAAACACATGACCACACTAGGAGCACAGAGGAGTCCAAAGGAGACACTGAAAAAAAATACTGGTAGAAACAATGGAATACTTGGTAACTGTATACAAGTTTTATGAGACACAGGGAGTCCAGAAGCTAGGGAACTGACATGTTACTCAAACAACATGCAACAGGTGCACTGGCAGAGGTTAAGCATTGAATGGTTGCAAGGCATGCCACTTGAAATTGGCTGGAAGCTGAGAAGCTTGTACAGTACTGAGGGGAAAACCTTGTGCTGGATCAATACATAGGTAAGGGTAAAGGATACCATACAGAATTGAGAAGTATAACTACATTGAATAATTTTTTTGAACACACAATGATAAAGACTTTTGACATATACATCATTATAAAATAGAATAATTGATAATTTAATCTCCATTTAAAAGTGTGAAAAAAACACTGAGATCCATTTTTTCTAGTTTGTGTGGTCAAATCTATTCCCCCAAAGGAATGACTGAATTATTGCAATGGATATTTTAATTATTTTCAGACTAAAAACTACTTGATGTATGAGGTTAATAATGCCATGGAGACACTTGTGACTGATGAAAATTTTAAAGAGAACTAGATTACATCAAGATAATATAATTGTATTTTAACAGGACTCAGTAGATAATTTGCATTAAGTAAGTGTTATTATAATTTTTCTCATTTTGAACATTTTCTTAGTAGCGCAAATTATTATGGTGGTTGTAAAATTACATTACACATACTGTATACTGTTGATTGACAATATATATCCCATGTAAATAAACTACGTTTTAGGAAAATATGCTATTGAAACTAGACATTGTAACAATTTAATGTCAATGTTATAAATATAACCTTTATATCTATTAACATCAATGTGATGTTAATAGATATAGACATGTGTGATGTCTATTAACTATCAATATGAACAGGCATAGTACAGAGAGGTAAAATAACACCATACTTGTACTGTACATTGTCTTGTAAAAATAGTTTTGTGTGTTATTTGTAAATATCATGTAACCCTGCCAACTAATTTATATTGCTGATTGAACTACTTCTTTTGTCCAAGAATCTTTGAATCTAGATGTGTTTATGTACAATGTATTTACTCATATAGTGATTGTAATATATTTACAAATACATTTAACCTTGACAATTTTGAGCTTATTGATAGTATAGTAATCAGACACTTTTCTCCCTAAATCCCTTCGAGTCCCAGAGTTCTGGGTATTGTAGTCTACTCCAACTTAATTCACTATCATACTATCATATACTCGCCTCCAGTCCTTTTCCAAAGCCTCTCCAATCCTATGGAATGCCCTACCCCAATCTGTCCGCTTATCTCCTACTTTATTAGCTTTCAGACGATCCCTGAAAACCCTTCTCTTCAGAGAAGCCTATCCTACCCATACCTAACAATTGTATTTTCATTTTTTCCATCAGCTCATCCCCCACAGTTATTACCTTTTGTTTCCACTTGACCCTCCCTTCTAGATTGTAAGCTCTAATGAGCAGGGCCCTCTGATCCCTCCTGTATTGATTTGTATTGTAAGTGTCTATATATACATATATTTCCTGACACAGCATGACAACATATATGCATATACGTATGGGTAGGCTCCACCCCTTCTATGCAGAAGTGAGCCTGATTTCGAACTTTCCAGCTTTAGTAAATAAACCCCATTGTGTACTTAAAAGTGGGGTATGCCTGTACTTGCACACCCTGGTGCATGCGCAGTTTCACAAATATCTGCGCTTTGCAGTGTCAAATCAGCATTTCCAATTTGTGTGCCTACCGTTTGGCCAGTCAACCTCGTCCAGAACTTTCTCCAAAGTTCTGCTACCAATAATAGCTATTCTACGCAGACAAGGCCTACAAGCCTTTCACTAGCCCGCGGATACTGTTGAACCATCGTCAAATACTGATAGACACACTACAGGAGTTCAGGTGGCTTATCAATTGGCGGAAGAGCCAGTTGGAACCGTCACAAAGGCTATTTTTTTGGGGTGCAGTCCTCGACACCCACAGAAACACTATAGAGCTGCCCAGGGAAAAGATGGCAATACTCCCGTCCAAGTTAGAGGAGATATCGAAGATGACCTATCTGTCAGCATCACGTTGCCTCAGCCTCCTGGGGACATTAGCTGCAATGATCCCAATGGTCAGATGGGCTCATTGGAGGATGAGGATATTCCAGAAAGGTTTTCTCAACCAATGGCGAAAACAATCAGTCCGACAAAATATTCAACTAACTTCGGAGATGAGAAAGTCCCTAGAATGGTGGAGAAGTCCGGCAAATCTCCACAAATACCATCAACTAGTACCAGATTCCCTGCAAGTGATAACATCAGATGCCTCAGCATTAGGATGGGGAGAACACTACAATGGGCTCTTAGCCCAAGGCAGGTGGAGACACAGACAGAGAGAGACCTCCAATGTGCCCTCTGTGTACTGAAAGCATTTAACACACAGATTCAGGGGACAAACATAGTCGTCCCGATGGACAACAGGAGAGCAGTCACTTATGTGAAACTACTCACTACTCACTAAGTGACACCAATAATGGAGTGGGCACAACAACATCTAGCCCACCTTTCAGCGGTCTATATCCCAGCACTGTAGAACTTTATCGCAAACACCTTGAGCAGGAGAACCCTAGACCCCAACGAATGGTCCCTGAACCAATCGGTCTTCCATTGGATATGCAGACACTGGGGCTACCCAGACCTGGATCTAATTGCAACCACAGCCAATACAAAGTGTAGGCATTTTCTGGTCTGAGCAAGGTTGCAGGAAGTGGAAGCAACAGATGCTCTCAACACCAGATGGGTTTGCAGACTAGCATATGTATTCCCTCTGATTGCACTAATCTTCAGGCTACTCAACAGAATAAGAGCATACTCAGGGATGGTGATAGCAATAATTCCAATGTCATGCAGATCGTGGTTCCCATTGCTGCAGTCCTTAGTGGTGGAACCTCCAATACCCCTTCCGAACATACCGAACCTGCTACAACAGGGTCAAGTGGTATACAGACCCAGGAGTTCTACACTTAGCAGCCTGGAGGCTGAAAGGAAAAGGTTAGAAGAAGTAGGGTGTTCGGCAGCTGTAGTGAAAACACTTGTTGAAATCAAGAACAGTCACCACTAACCAGACCTACTCACAAATATGGGAAAAGTTCATATTCTTCGTGGAAGACCAAGAGTTCGATCCCCAGACACCATCAGAACCCCAGGTTGTAAGCTTCCTCCAAACAGGTCTGGACAAAGGCTTCAGTGTTAATACACTGAGGGTACAAATCTCAGCACTGACAGCATTGTCAGGAGTGAAGTGGGCATCACGGTGTCTAATCTGTCAGTTCCTAAAAGCATGTGTGAGAATTCATCCCGCAGAATGGTCATATGTAGGGATGAGCCGAACACCCCCCTGTTCGGTTTGCACCAGAACATGCGAACAGGCAAAAAATTTGTTTGAACATGCGAACACCGTTATAGTCTATGGGACACGAACATGAATAATCAAAAGTGCTAATTTTAAAGACTTATATGCAAGTTATTGTCATAAAAAGTGTTTGGGGACCTGGGTCCTGCCCCAGGGGACATGGATCAATGCAAAAAAAGTTTTATAAACGGTCGTTTATTCGGGAGCAGTGATTTTAGTAATGCTTAAAGTGAAACAATAAAAGTGTAATATCCCTTTAAATTTCGTACCTGGGGGGTTTCTATAGTATGCCTGTAAAGGGGCGCATGTTTCCTGTGTTTAGAACAGTCTGACAGCAAAATGACATTTCAAAGGAAAAAAAGTCATTTAAAACTACTCGCGTCTATTAATGCATTGCCGGTCCGACAATACACATAGAAGTTCATTGATAAAAACAGCATGGGAATTCCCCACAGGGGAACCCCGAACCAAAATTTAGAAAAAAATGACGTGGGGTCCCCCTAAATTCCATACCAGGCCCTTCAGGTCTGGTATGGATATTAAGGGGAACCCCGGCCAATATTTAAAAAAAAAATGGTGTGGGGTCCCCCTCAAAATCTATACCAGACCCTTATCCGAGCACGCAACCTGGCAGGCCACAGGAAAAGAGGGGGGCATGAGAGAGCGCCCCCCCTCCTCAACCGTACCAGGCCACATGCCCTCAACATTGGGAGGGTGCTTTGGGGTAGCCCCCCAAAACACCTTGTCCCCATGTTGATGAGGACAAGGGCCTCATCCCCACAACCCTGGCCTGTGGTTGTGGGGGTCTGCAGGCAGGGGGCTTATCAGAATCTGGAAGCCCCCTTTAACAAGGGGACCCCCAGATCCCGGCCCTCCCCACTGTGTGAAATGGTAAGGGGGTACAAAAGTACCCCTACTATTTCACTAAAAAACTGTCAAAAATGTTAAAAATGACAAGAGACAGTTTTTGACAATTCCTTTACTTAAATGCTTCTTTCTTCTTTCTTCTTTCTTCTATCTTCTATCTTCCTTCGGTTCTTCTTCTGGTTCTCCTGGTTCTTCCTCCGGTGTTCTCGTCCGGCATCTCCTCCGCGGCGTCTTCTTCCCTTCTTCTCCTCGGGCCGCTCCACATCCATGATGGCATGGAGGGAGGCTCCCGCTTTTCTCTTCATCTTCTTCTCTTCATCTTCTTCTCTTTATCTTCTTGTCTTCATCTTCTTTTCGGGCCGCTCCGCATCCATGATGGCATGGAGGGAGGTTCCCGCTGTGTGACGCTTCTCCTCTTCTGACGGTTCTTAAATAAAGGGGGCGGGGCCACCCGGTGACCACGCCCCCCTCTGACGCACGGTGACTTGACGGGACTTCCCTGTGGCATCACAGGGAATGCCACAGGGAAGTCCCGTCAAGTCACCGTGCATCAGAGGGGGCGGGGTCACTTAACATTTTTGAGTTTTTTAGTGAAATGGTAGGGGTACTTTTGTACCCCCTTACCATTTCACACAGGGGGAGGGCCGGGATCTGGGGGTCCCCTTGTTAAAGGGGGCTTCCAGATTCCGATAAGCCCCCCGCCCACAGACCCCCACAACCACCGGCCAGGGTTGTGGGGATGAGGCCCTTATCCTCATCAACATGGGGACAAGGTGTTTTGAGGGGCTACCCCAAAGCACCCTCCCAATGTTGAGGGCATGTGGCCTGGTATGGTTCAGGAGGGGGGGCGCTCTCTCATCCCCCCTCTTTTCCTGTGGCTTGCCAGGTTGCGTGCTCGGATAAGGGTCTGGTATAGATTTTGAGGGGGACCCCACGCCATTTTTTTTTAAATTTTGGCTGGGGTTCCCCTTAATATCCATACCAGACCTGAAGGGCCTGGTATCGAATTTAGGGGGAGTCCCACGTAATTTTTTTTAAAATTTTGGTTCGGGGTTCCCCTGTGGGGAATTCCCATGCTGTTTTTATCAATGAACTTTTATGTGTATTGTTGGACCGGCAATTCATTAATAGCCGCGAGTAGTTTAAATGACTTTTTTTTCCTTTGAAATGTCATTTTGCTGTCAGACTGTTCTAAACACGGGAAACATGCGCCCCTTTACAGGCATACTATAGACACCCCCCAGGTACGAAATTTAAAGGGATATTATTGATCCATGTCCCCTGGGGCAGGACCCAGGTCCACAAACACTTTTTATGATGATACCATGAATATAAGCCTTTAAAATTAGCACTTTTGATTTCTCCCATAGACTTTTAAAGGGTGTTCCGCAGCATTCGAATTTGCCACGAACACCCCAAATTGTTCGCTGTTCGGCGAACTTGCGAACAGCCGATTTTTGAGTTGAACATGAGTTCGACACAAACTCAAAGCTCATCTCTAGTCATATGTTCCACCATGGGATCTCCAAATAGTTTTGGACTTTCTATCACAGGCCACCTTCGAGTTAGGGTGGACTACATCTTTATGGAACATCTCTTTAAAAGAAGTGTTTCTTACCGCAATCACCTCAGGCAGGAGGGTGTCAGATATACAAGCCTTAGGCTATAAGCCACCATACTGTTGCCACCTGGCAGACAGAGTAGTATTACGAACACTACCGCACTACAGGCCTAAAGTTAATACCCCATTCCATAGGAATCAGGAAATAGTACTCCCAACCTTCCAGACAGAAGCATCAGAGACACCACACAATCTGGACATTGGGTCCATCTTAAAGACCTACATAGAGATGACGGCATCCCCTGACAGAAAATCTGTTCATCATCCCAGAAGGGAGCAGAAAAGGGCTGGCAGCGTCCGCAAGGACACTGGCATCATGGCTAGTAAAAGTAATATGTAGAGCTTATACTGCAAAGAACCTAGAACCCCCAGCAGAGCTTAAGGCTCACTCCACATGGGGGACGGTGGCCTCATGGGCGAATTTCCAAGGGGTCACCCCTGAACTAATCTGTAGGGCCGTGACTTGGGCAACCTTCAATACTTTTCTGAACCACTATAAAGTGGACCCTGCGGCTTTAACTACAGTACAGTTTGGTCGCTCTGTATTGGAGCAATTGACATAAACAAATTAAAACTATATAAATGTGTATGTAAAATAAATAGTACAGCATTACCCACCCATTTGTCTGGTGATTTTGTACATCAATGAGGAAAATTTTATGCTTACCTAACGGTAATTTTCGTTTTTTCGTAATTTTCTGATGCAAGCATGATAGCATATAGGTCCCTCCTGAAACAAAAAAAAAAACAAAAAAAAAGAAATGAAAGAAAAGTTTTGCAGTGATACTAAATTACGAGAATGCTGCAGGCGGGGAGGAGACCTACTCTTATAGTATAACCGGTCCTGAGATAGGGCAGGGGGCGGAGCCTACCCGTATGCGTATATACTGTCATGCTTGCATCAGGAAAGGAAAATTACCGTTAGGTAAGTATGAAATTTTCCTCAATATATTTGTGTATGTGTGTGACAGCAGCAGTTGCTAGGGATGTAGCAACTGCCAGCAGCCCAGAGCATAGTGACTAATTTGGTTGGGTCAGAGGTTAGATGCACAGATATAGAACACAATTTATTTAAGACAGCAGATTTTGGGGAAGATTTCAATGTAGCTGCAGCATATAGCCTTGCTTATTAACACACAACTATTTGTTCTTGGACCATTGCAGGATCTTGGTCATGAGAAAAATGTCCAGCTACAGTATGTAGCATAGTTATCTTGTGTTTGTTAGAAGCGTCTTTCTGCAGAGGCTAAAAGATGTTGCTAGTTTTTTTTTATCTTTCAAGAGGAAATTTAAATGACTTTGTAAAGTTGACTTGAGGCCTTCCCACAAGGTTACTAGGGAATATATGTAATGTAAGTTATCAGAAAATGAATTTACAAAGTGAGTTTGGATTTGTAAGAAAGTACCATGGGTGGTGATTAAGGAGTCATGTATGTTTCCATATCAGATTAAATCAATAGCTCAGCACTAGAGCTTGATAATAGACATAACAATATTGAGCACAGCTAGTGATTATAAAACGTATTATTTGTTGCTTACAATATTGATTAACTAAGGCTAGGACTGCACATAACATTTCATAGTCTTGCAAAGATATAAATGACTAGGACTTATCAACTCTGGTTACCAGATTAAAGTTTTACTGTTAACAGTTGAATTTTCCACGTTGTTTTCTTTACCAGACAATGGTAAAGAAGGAAAAGGACATTACAATAAAAAGTGCATGGATTGGTAAAATTATTACATTACTTTGACATAAAAAAACTAACTTTGGTTTAAAAGCAGCATGTAGAACTAAGCAGAAGAATTATGAGAATCCACTTATTTATAGTCAAACAGGTTATGGACAGCCTACTACATGTGCAAAAGCAGAAATGGACACAAAGGTGACCAGGTGTAGAAAAACCCTCTTAATATACAGTATAATGGCTGTTCCAGATCAAAAACCAAATGTGGATTACTAGTATCTTAAACACTTATATGAAAATATCATTGAGTTTATACATAGGTTTTATTCCCCTTGTATCCAGAACGTCCAAATCATTCAAATCAAAGAAATATGTTCAGAACATAAACAACCCATTAATCAAGTCGCAATAAAACAATAAAAGAGTGTTGGCCATCTTTTCAATCAGAAAGAAGTGTCTTTCCAATGGCAATACCTCCAAAGATAAGATCAATAGACATGACCAAGCCGTTACTATTGATATGCAAATAGCATAATGTTGGTCCACACAACAAGGAAAGGCTTTGAATGTAAATGCCAGGGAAAGGTATCAAAGATTAAAGCATAGGGAGTCTGTTTTGAAGGAAATTAAGTTATATACAAAAAATAAAAACTCTCTTAAAAATTAGTCGAATTACTTTAAAAAAAGTCTGAATTAGTTTTAAAAACAGCAATAAAATGATGAAGATGTCACATCATGCACTGAAGATAAAATATGAAGCTTGTCCTACATACATGCTACACTGCAGAATATAATTTAATTAGGTAAGAGAATCCTTTGGATGGGGTTAAATTGTCAAGGCCCCACATTAAACAATGCATCCTACTGAAACAGAATGTCCAGGATAAAAACCTAAGGTAGCTTTTTTGGAAAATTGTAACTTAGCTTAGTGAATATGGATATGGGTTTAATCAACAAATCATGTCCAACACTGTTTTTTTTTACTTACATGCGATTGAGTATTGTTTGCAAAGTTAATTGTCACCACATATCACCACATTCACCTAAGTGAAAATTCATGTTGCAAAGTGAACATACTCTACTTCCTAATAAATCAACCTTAACGTCTAAGGTTAACCAGTTCCGGACCGCCCACCATACAATTACTGCCCAAAACACCGTATCTGTACATTGCTCGCGCGCCTGCTGATCGGCTGTGATCAGATTTGTTTTAGAACTGATCAATCTACAGGTCCAGGCCAATGATATATGGCCTGAACCTGTTGATCAGTTCTGACAAATCACAGAACATCCTGTGCTTGTGTAATGTAAACACAGGCACAGGAAATTGAAGCCCTATTCGGTTCCAGTGTGAGAGGAGATAGCATCAACTGTGAGTAAAAGCACTACACTGACACCAGTAGGCATTTAGGCACATTTAACCCCTTGATTGCCCCCCCCAGTTAACCCTTTCACTCCCTGTCACAGTGTACAGATTTTTTATTTATCACTGTATTGGTGTCACTTGTGAGGCTAAATAGTGTTAGGGGCAGTTAGCGTCAGTCCCAGATAGGTTCAGGGCACCCGCCATATATTCCCTAATATATTCCCTAGTTTTAACCCCCAGATCACCCCCAGTTAACCCTTCAACTCCCTGTCACAGTGTTACTAGTACAGTGTACAGATTTTTTTCTGATCACTATATTAGTGTCACGGGTGACGCTAGTTAGCGTCAGTGTCAGTAAGCGTCAGTCTTATATAGCGTCAGGGTCCCGCCACATATTCCCTAATAAAGCTTAACCCCCTGATTGCCCCCAGTTGACCCTTTCACTCCCTGCCACAGTGTCATTAGTACAGTGTACAGATCTTTTTTCCGATCACTATATCAGTGTCACAGGTGATGCCAGTTGTTGTCAGCGTCAGTTAGCGTCAATCCCAGACAGTGTCAGATTTTAACCCTTTGATTGCCAGTAACACTAGCACACACACTATGCACCTCCAATACTAGTATAGTGTTGGAATGGATCAATATCCTTGATCAGATCACAACTATACTAGTGTCTCCAATAGTATAGTGTTCCCAAAAATGCAGTGTTAGCAGGAACAGTCCTGACACCTGCAAGCACCTGCATTTAGCCCCTCCCCCCAAACAAGTGCAGTATCAGTAGATCACTGTCACATCCAATACATAACATACAAAACCTCAGCGTTAGCAGAGTCGGGCCTGATCTCTGCTAGCGCTAGCAGTTAAATTTTTTGTAGCAATTTAAACAGTCCTCGACAACCAGGTGCTTTTTTTTCACCTGTTTTTCACACTCAGGTACCTGTAAGTTTAGCTGCCAAAATGTCAAACAAAAAGTACACTAGTGAAGAGGCTTACAGGATACTGAGCATGACAGATGAGAGAGCAGGGGAAGCCTCACTGTCAGAATCAGAATCATATTCAGGCTCAGTATACAAACCCATAAAGAGCAGCAGCACCCTGACAGATAGCTCTGACGACGGAATAGAGGTCCATGCTAAGGTCAGGTGTACACTACCCTGTTCTTCTGTTGCTGAGGTGCAAAAATCGCATGGTTCTTGTATGTAACAGACTGCTGGTACTAGTGCTGCTCTACCTTCTGGTGAACTGGCGAGCACCAGTGGTCTAGTAAATTCTGGTCATAGACAAACCAGCACTGCAGTAACACTTGGTGACGTAATGAGTCCCATAAGTGCAGTTCAAGCTGGTGCTAGTGCCCTTCCTGATGCACTTGCAAATCCTGATGGCAGCCCACTACTTCTGCAGCACCCATACTTCCCAGCACTAGATACTTTGGCAGCCCACTACTTCTGCAGCACCCATACTTCCCCCTTTCACTGGCCAACCTGGAAATTCAGATGGAAACAGCAGATTTAACTTGGTTTTTATGAGCTGTTTTTCACAGAAGATCTTTACAGATCTATTGTGGACCAAAGCAATTTATATGCTTGTAAATTTATCGCTGGCAAACCCAAATTTGACCCTTGCCAGACAATATTCATGGAAACCTATCACTGTTTCCAAATTTAGAACATTTCTGGGCCTATCCCTCATCATGGGCATTACTAAAAAGAGTGAGTTGCGATCCACTGACTCAATTTACCATATTCCCGTGCTCTCTGCTGCTATGGCCAGGGCTAGATATGATCAAATATTGCGGTTTATGCACTTCAATGACAATGAACACTGTCATGCTCGGGGTGACCCTGAATATGATTGGCTTCACAACATTTGGCGCCTCGTAAACCACTTCAACCAAAAATTTGCAGCCTTGTATATCCCAAAACAAGATGTCTGCATAGATTAAGTTTTCTGGCCACCTTGTTTTCAAACAGTTTCTCCCTAGCAAGCGTGTCAGATATGGGATCAAAATATAAAAGCCCTGTGACAGGGCAACAGGCTACATGTCAGGGTTGGGCTCAGCCCTTCCTTCTCTGAGCTGGCCGCTCAGCTGTCGGCTAATTGTCAGCTCCCATCTCTCTCCACAGTAACTCAGCTGTTGATGGTCCTACTCGTCTGTCCTGCCTACTTAAGCCGTCCAGTCCAGAGGAGCTCTGCCTTCGCCATGGTCACATCACAAGAAACTATCTCCTGCATTCCTGTTTAAAGACTGGCTTTGCTGACATCCCTGTTGGCTCCAGATCCTGCTTGCTGTTCCACTACTTTGATTCCTGACTTCTGGCTTGGCTGACAAAACAGGGAAGGTGATTCACCGCTCAGGTAGACTTGCTCCCAGGTGTGTGTTAAGTAGATCCTTCAGAGGAGGGGAGTCTCAGGTGCTGGCTAAATGCAAATTGAAGCAAGGTTTGAAACAAGAGAATCTGGATGCTGCACACTGGATAAAGTTGAAAATTCTTCTTTATTGTAAAATCAGGATCATCAAAGATACAGGACAATCAGGCAGATGGTACAGACACAGCTGATGCGTTTCGCACTCTAGTTTGAGTGCTTACTCATAGCTTGGCTGACTATCTATTCCGATTACCGGACTTTGGCTATGTTTTGACTACATTTGTTCTTTTTACTTTTATTATTAAACAAGTGACTTCTGACACTATACATGTTGTTTCCTTGTTTACGAGGGAAAATATAGCAGTGTGGAGCCCCCCCCCCCCCCGATTGCCCAGACTATATAGGGAGCAGCGGCAAGATTGTTTGGGACTTGGTGTTACTACTTATTCCAAAAGGGGTACCTTTTATACGTGGACAATTTTTACACAATCGTGCCACTTTTTAGACACCTCTTTCAATTAGGAATTGGTGCATGTGGCACCGTGCGATCTAATCATGAGGGCTTCCCATAACAGCTTGTAAATACCTGACTTGGATGGAGGGAGAGAGCCTGCTCGAGGTGCAGTGAATTGCTTGCAGTACAAACAGCACATTTTAGATCTGTTTTCCATTCACGCAGATACTACTGTAACGGTGACTGGTGTTGTTGAGAAGTCCCTCTGTGCCCACGAATACAGCCTTAAAATGGAAGGGGTGGACTTCAATGACCAGATGATGGGGCTGTACTTAATTGCCTGTAAGGCCAGACGCTGGTACTATACAAAGCGTCAGGAAGAAGTGGATCCTTCCTAAAATTCCAGGAACAGATAATCACAGCCCTTTTGTATCCAGAAGGTTCTGTGGCCCAATTTCCCAATCCAGATGCAGTGAGCCGGCTGCATGAGAAGTATTTTTTGGATGTCCTCCCTGGTACCTCTACTCAAAGAGCACCCCAAAGAAGATGTTGTGTCTGTGGAAAACGTGGACTTAGGCGTGACACCCACTATTTTTTTCCCTCCTGTCCTGGTCAACCTGGTCTTTGCATCGGGGACTGTTTCCGTCACTACCACACACTAGTGGAATATTAGTACAGGGTACATCATGGCACAGTCTAGGGCACACTTTCACACAGGGTCTTGAAAGATGTTAGATGGCTATCACATTTTGAGAGACCCTAGTCTGAAACATTCAAAGTTTTTTTTACAGTTACAAAAAGTAAAAAAAAACATAAAAAATTGTTGTAGTTTTATTGCGTTAATGTTCTGTTTTTACTGTTTTAATGTACTTTTATACCATACCGTAATATTTTATTGTTACTGTGTTCTTGTATTTTTAACCACTGTTTGCTTTGCAGATATGCCATTCTACTGGTTTACGTACTGTATACTATTATATTGTAATGTTTTATTGTTAACCATTGTTTGCTTTGCAGGTACAATATTCAGCTGCAGCACTGATTTGTTTTTTTGAGAGCAACAGGGTTTGCTCTCAAAATACGTAAACCAGTGACTCCAGCGCTGTAAGAGGTGATTTCACCACCACAGTTAAAAAAAGACCATATATATATGGTGAAGCATAGGGGCTGGGGTGGACAGAGGGGGGGTTGCCCCTATGCATAACCATATATTTTTTACTTTTTTTCGGCACAGATTGCAATAAAAAAGTTGTTTTATTGAGTTAATGTTTTTACAACACTGTGTTTTATTGTTAACCGCTGTTTGCGTTGCAGGTACTCCATTCAGCTGCAGCACTGATTTGTCTATTTTGACAACAGGGTGTGCACTCACAATACATAAACCAGTGACTCCAGCACTGTAGGAGATGATTTCACACCGCAGTTTAAAAAAAAGCATACATGCCAAAGTATAGGGGCTGGTGTGGGCAGAGAGTTTCAGCATATATACTTTTTCACTTTTCTTGGCAGAGATTTCTTCATCCACATCGTTCTATGTGAATTGAGGAATTTGATAGGTTCTCTTTTTTTGTTCAGCCGACAGGCTGCATGAAAAAAAGAACATTATAATATATGCCCAACAAGGACCACCAATGTATTGGTATGTTGCTGGACTTTAAGCGGTTATACCGGAATGATGCCTGCAGGTGTAGGCATCATCTTGGTATTTTTTTTTTCAGCCAGTGGTCAGCTTTCATAAAAAAGCAATTCTAGTGGCTAATTAGTCGCTAGACTACTTTTACAAGCAGTGGGAAGGGATGTCCCCCCTCCCACTGCCTTTTATGATTTTTCCAGGCTGTCCTGACCCACTGGGGAACCCAATAATTCAGCTGGTGGTTTTTCCAGCTGACCATAGAGCTGATCAGAGACCAGAATGGCTCCAATCATCACTATGGCCTAAGAAACCGGAAGCTACAAACATTTCATCACTTCAGTTTTGCCGGATACAATCCGCGCCATTTTTAAATTGGGAAAGCATCTTGTCACACTGATCTTGGTGTGTTCAGATGCTTTAAGGGCAGAGGAGAGATCTAGAGTCTAGTAGACCTCAAAATTTTCAAAAAAGAGTACCTGTCACTACCTATTGCTATCATATTTACATTCCCCTGTAAACAGCAATTGCATTATGCATGTGAGGTATCATCGCGAACGTCAGATCGAGGGCAGACGTTCTAGCAGTAGACCTCCTCTGTAAATCTAAAGTGGTAACCTATAAAGGCTTTTAATGGCTTTTAAAAATGTATGCAATTTGTCGCCACTGCATGGGCATGTGCAATTTTAAAGCATGTCGTGTTTGGTATCTATGTACTTGCCATAAGATCATATTTTATATGTTACCAAACATTGGGCAATATAGTAAGTTTTTGTGCATTGAAATTAAAAAAAAAACCTTTTCCCAAAAACATGCATTTGGAAAATCTCTGTGTGAAAAAAAAATTGCAACAGCCACCATTTTATTCTGTGGGGCCTCTTTAAAAAATATATACTGTTTGGGGGTTTAAAGTACTTTTATAGCAAAAAAATGTTTTGTGTAAACAAAAATTGTCAGAAAAGGCTTGGTCTTCAAGTGGTTAGACAAGTGGGTGGTGTGTCACATAAGCTTCTAATGTTTGGCATAAAATGCCAGGACAGTTCAAACACCCCCAAAATGACCCCTTTTTGGAAATTAGACACCCCAAGCTATTTGCTGAGAGGCATGTTGAGTCCATGGAATATTTTATGTTTTGCCACAAGTATTGTGAAAATGACCAATATTTTATTTTTATTTTTTTACACAAAGTTGTCAATTAAATGATATGTTGCTCAAACATGCCGTTGGTATATGTAAAATTACACCCCAAAATACATTCTGCTGCTTCTCCTGAGTATAGCGATACCACATGTGTGAGACTTTTTGGCAGTCTAGCCACGTACAGGACTCTGAAAACCAATCACAGCCTTCAAGCTTTTTAAGGGCGTAAATTGCTAGTTTAACTTCCTCACTACCTATCACAGTTTCGGAGGCCATAAAATGCCAAAATAGTACAAACCCCCCAAATGACCCCTTTTCGGAAAGTAGACACCCCAAGCTATTTGCTGAGAGGCATGTTGAGTATTTTGTAGATCTCAGTTTTTGTCACAAAGTTTTGAATATTGAAAAAAGATAAGAAAAAATACATTTTTATTTTCTTTCTTAATTTTCCAAAACAAATGAGAGCTGCAAAATACTCACCATGCCTCTTAGTAAATATCTTGTATTTTTTCATTATCCATATTATGATGTAATTTTCCTGAAACTTGTGGCAAAACATAATATATTCCATGGACTCAACATGCCTCTCAGCAAATAGCTTGGGGTGTCTACTTTCCCAAAAGAGGTAATTTTTTTGGGGGGGGCGGGGGGCGATGTTGTGCTATCTTGGCATTTCAGGGCCTCTGAAACTGTGATAGGTAGTGAGGAAGTGAAATGAGCAATTTACACCCTTAGAAAGCCAGCAGGTGGTGATTGGGTTTCGGCACCCTATGCAGCTAGGCTCCCAAAAAGTCCCACACATGTGGTATCCCTGTACTCAGGAAAGGCAGCAGAATGTATTTTGGTGTGTAACCCCACATATACCCATGGCATGTGTGGCAATAAATCATTTCATTGACAACTTTGTGTATTTTTTTTATTTTTCTATTTTTCAATCACTTGTGACAAAAAAAATGAAATATTCAATGGACTCAACATGCCTCTCAGCAAATTCCTTGGAGTGTCTACTTTCCAAAAAGGGATAATTTGGGGGGGGGGGGGTTTACTGCCCTGCCATTTTAGCACCTCAAGAAATAAGATAAGCAGTCAGAAAGTAAAAGCTGCTTAAATTCCAGTAAATATACCATAGTTTGTAGACGCTATAACTTTTGCACAAACCAATAAATATATACGCTTATTGAATTTTTTTTTACCAAAGACATGTGGCTGAATAGATTTTGGCCTAAATGTATGACAACAATTGAGTTTATTGCATATTTATTGTATATTGTTTATAACAAAAAATAAAAAAATCTATTTTTTTCAAAATTTTCATCTTTTTTCATTTATATCGCAAAAAATAAAAACCTTAATGGTGATCAAACACCACCAAAAGAAATCTCTATTTGTGGGCAAAAAAGGACACACATTTTGTTTGGGTACAGTGTTGCATGACCGTGCAATTACCAGTTAAAACAGCGCAGTGCCAAATTGCAAAAAGTGCTCTGGTCATGAAGAGGTAAAACTTTCTGGGCCTGAGGTTGTTAAGATGTTCTTTTAGCAAAATAATTTTTTACTCTGCATATTTCACTTACTTTAGTGAATGTGGTGATGCTCTGATGATTTCATTCATCTAATACTGACTAAACAAAAATATTATTTTTTCTTTAGTTTTTCATGCATGTTAATAGGTAATATCTGCAAATTGGATTTTCACAACATTCACTAAGGCAGGCCATACACGGTTTGAATCTCAGGTGGTTCCTGCTGAACCGGCCAAGATTTGAACCATGTATAGGCAGGCTGAATGTAATAAGTTGATCGATCAACTTGGGTACAACCAGCATGCCAGGTTTTACCTGCAATTATCGCTAGCGGCTGCTATAGCCACTAGCAATAATCACTTCCCTCTGCTGGGAGAAGACAATGGATGGGCAGGAGGGATTCCCACATCAACATTGTCTGTGTTAATGGAGGATTCAAGAAAATGTCTTTCCTACAACCAGTGGTTACAGGAAAGAAATTTTCTCTGTGTATGGTCTGTCTAAGGAAAGTGATTATTATCTTCCATTGTGAAATTTCCCTTTTCAAGGTGACTATACCATACTTCTTTAGTAAATCAACCCATTTTTTATTTGTTTTCTTTGTATGCTAAAGAAATAAAAAGGTTAACACATTTTGTCTACAGGGAGAGTGTCTAAAAATGTGCATTTATGCACACATAAAGAGTAACAAAGCAGGTATATAAACATATACACCATAATACCACACAACCACAAAAATCCACACAATGACACAAATATATATTATGATTAGTCTGCAAACATGGAGATTAAAGTGGTTATACACCCTGTGCAACCACTTTTACCTACAGGTAAGCCTATATTAAGGCTTACCTGTAGGTGCTGGAAATATCTCCTAAACCTCCACGGTTTGGGAGATATTTACAATAAAGCTGTGCATCGAAGTCTACGTGCATGCGCACTTTAGAAAGGGCAGATCGTGCCATTTCTAAGGGGGTCAAGCCGTGACTGGCGGGAAAGGAGGGAAATAAAGAGGAAGAAAAACCCATCATTATTCATTGGTCTTCCCTAATGATTTGAAAAGTGCCATAAATATTTTGCCTAATCTAATATATATAATTGACGTGGCTAGTGTATAATAAACTTCTGGGATTGAAAGCTTATTCCTTTTCCAATGGAGGGTCTAACATCCTTAAAATAATTATATCTAGTAAAAAACAGATGGAAAGTGTCTGCATTGTTTTTGTGACATATAATAGATACAACTATGTTTTCTATTTTTATCCTGGGTGCAAGAAACACATAGTAGTCCATTTGAAATTATATAAGCCTATCTCTCCATAATTTAATTGATTCACTAAATGTGTGTGTCTGTGAGGTGTAATTGATTTGTATAAACTGTCTATCTGTAATGATACTTTCTTTCAGAGTTGTGGACCAATATTTGATAAAAAAAAAAAAAAAAAACACAGTTTATGTACCTAATTGTATTGTATAGTTTTGATTTGTTTTATGTATGTGTGTATATATATATATATATATATATATATATATATATATATATATGCAGAAAGTTTATATTTTACATATTGTGGTTCTAGGTTTTATGTATCTAGAAACATAGAAGAGTGACTAAAAACAAAAAACAAGACCAAGTGGTCTATGAAATCTGCCCTTTTTCATTTTTTTTATGTTTTTATCTTTTAACCTTTTTCTCAGAGTATAGATGCACAACATGTATATCCCAAGCGTGTTATAATTCACTTACTGTTCACTGATTAACTATCTGTGCTTAAAGTCCATAACAAGCTTAAACTACTTTTTTCAGTAAATACTTTCTTTCATTAGTTTTAAACCTTGCGCTAAACAAAAAAAGACTGGCAATTTTGAAGAAAAAAAACTGATTGGCACTGATAGGCGGCACTGACAGCACTGATAGGTGGCACTGATGGCCCATTAGTACCATCAGTGCCGCCGATCAGTGCCATCAGTGCCGCCTCTCAGTGCAAATCATTTTTTTTTCAAAATTGTCGGGTTTTTTTTGATGGGCACTGATCGGCGGCACTGATGGGCACAGATAGGTGGCACTGGATGGGCAGCACTGATGAGGAGATACTAACAGGCATAAATGAGTGACATGAAGGGCAATGACAGGCATTACTGATGGGGCACTGATTGGCACTTTTATGGGCACTGATTGGCACTGTTGTGGCCACTGATTTCACCGGTAGGCCTTCTTTGTGGGGCACAGGCTGGCAGGTGATGGGCACTTATTGGCAGCTGATGGCCACATCTGATGGGGGCTGCACTGATAATCAATGTGCTGATTATCAGCGTAGAGCCCCCTCTGACAGGGAGTGCTGCTGATCGGCTCTCCCTGTCAAGGTGAATCAAGTATAGCCATATACTGGCATTTCCTGGTTTATGCGATGGCCAGCTGTGATTGGTCACAGCTGATCACGTGGTAAGAAGCCTCTCTTAGAGGCTCCATACCACGATCAGAGACTGACACACAAGAGACAATTTTTGACAATTCCTTTATTTAAATGCTTCTTCTTTCTTCTATCTTCCTTCAGTTTCTTCCTCCATCTTCTTCTTCTTCTGGTTCTTCTGGTTCTTCCTCTGGTGTTCTCGACCGGCATCTTCCTCCATGGCATCTTCTTCCCTTCTTCTCCTCGGGCCGCTCCGCATCCATGATGGCATGGAGGGAGGCTCCCGCTGTGTGACGCTTCTCTCTTCATCTTCTTCTCTTCATCTTCTTTTTGGGCCGCTCCGCATCCATGATGGCATGGAGGGAGGCTCCCGCTGTGTGACGCTTCTCCTCTTCTGAAGTCCTTAAATAATGGGGGACGGGGCCACCCGGTGACCCCGCCCCCTCTGACGCACGGGGACTTGATGGGACTTCCCTATGGCATTCCCCGTGACACCACAGGGAAGTCCCTTCAAGTCCCCCCTGTTATTTAAGAACCGTCAGAAGAGAAGCGTCACACAGCGGGAGCCTCCCTCCATGCCATCATGGATGCGGAGCGGCTCGAAAAGAAGATGAAGACAAGAAGATAAAGAGAAGAAGATGTAGAGAAGAAGATGAAGAGAGAAGCATCACTCAGCGGGAGCCTCCCTCCATGCCATCATGGATGCGGAGCAGGCCGAGGAGAAGAAGGGAAGAAGACGCCGACGCCGCGAAGGAAGATGCCGGACGAGAACACCGGAGGAAGAACCAGAAGAACCAGAAAAAGAAGAAGATGGAGGAAGAAACCGAAGGAAGATAGAAGAAAGAAGAAGCTTTTAACCACTTGACCACTGGGCACTTAAACCCCCTTCCTAACCAGACCAATTTTCAGCTTTCGGTGCTCTCACACTTTGAATGACAATTACTCAGTCATGCAACACTGTACCCAAATGAATTTTTTGTCCTTTTTTTTCACACAAATAGAGCTTTCTTTTGGTGGTATTTAATCACCGCTGGGTTCTTTATTTTTTGCGATATAAAAGAAAAAAGACCGAAAATTCTGTAAAAAAATGCATTTTTCTTCGTTTCTGTTATACAATTTTGCAAATTAGTAATTTTTTCTTCATATATTTTGGCCAAAATGTATACCGCTACATATCTTTGGTAAAAATAACCCAAATCGGTGTATATTATTTGGTCTTTGTGAAAGTTATAGAGTCCACAAGCTATGGTGCCAATCTCTGAAAATTGATCACACCTTAAGTACTGACGGCCTATCTCATTTCTTGAGACCCTAACATGCCAGAAAAGTACAAATATCCCCCAAATGACCCCTTTTTGGAAAGAAGACATTCCAAGGTATTTAGAAAGATGCATGATGATTTTTTTGAAGTTGTCATTTTTTCCCACAATTCTTTGCAAAATCAAGATTTTTTTTTCTTCACAAAATTGTCATATTAGCAGGTCATTTCTCACACACCGCATATGCATACCACAAATTACACCCCAAAACACATTCTGCTATTACTCCCGAGTATGGCGATACCACATGTGTGAGACTTTTACACAGCGTGGCCACATACAGAGGCCCAAAATGCAGGGGAGCACCTTCAGGCGTTCTGGAGTGCCCAGGCCAATTCTGACATTTCTCTCCTACATGTAAAAATCATAATTTATTTGCTAGAAAATTACATAGAACCCCAAAACATTATATATATTTTTTTAGCAAAGACCCTAGAGAATACAATGGTGGTCATTGCAACTTTTTATCTCGCACTGTATTTGCGCAGCAATTTTTCGAACACGTTTTGTTTGAAAAAAAAACAGTTTTGTGCTTTCAAAAAAAACAAAACAGTAAAGTTAGCCCAATGTTTTTACATAATGTGAATAATGAAGTTATGCCGAGTAAATAGATACCTAACATGTCACCCTTCAAAATTGCACACGCTCGTGGAATGGCGCCAAACTTCGCTACTTAAAAATCCCCATAGGAAACGCTTTAAAAATTTTTACTGGTTACATGTTGTGAGTTACAGAGGAGGTCTAGGGCCAAAATTATTGCTCTCGCTCTACCAATCGTAGCGATACCTCACATGTGTGGTTTGAACACCATTTTCATATGTGGGCGCAACTTACGTATGCGTTCGCTTCTGACTGCGGGGACATACAGTGAGATATGGGGTCAATAAGACCCCACATCTCACCTCTAGGCTGGGAAGCCTGAAATAAAAAAATAAAAAAATGATCCTGGCTTCGATCGTAGCGGTGAGTCGGTAGAAGCACCTGAGGGCGGCGAGAAGGGGGGGCATCCCCTCCCACCTCCCGTAAGAATGATCAAGCAGTGGAACAGCCGCTATGATCGTTCTTATGGTGTAGGGAATCGCCGGCTAAAAAAGATGATATCTGAATGATGCCTGGAGCTGCACCCATCATTCAGATATCCCCACACAAAGTCAAGGACGTCGTATGAGGACATACCAAAAATGACACCCCAAAATAGATTCTCCTGCTCCTCCTGAGTACGGCGATACCACATGTGTGAGACTTCCACAGTCTGGCCACATACAGAGGCCGAGTACAGCTGAGCATGGCAAAGTATGGCTGGGTATCACGGGGTATGGCGGGGTATGGCGGGGTATGGCGGGGTATGGCGGAGTATGGCGGGGTATGGCGGAGTATGGCGGGGTATGGCGGGGTATGGCGGAGTATGGCAGGGTATGGCGGAGTATGGCGGGGTATGGCAGAGTATGGCGGGGCATGGCGGAGTATGGCGGTGTATGGCGGGGCATGGCGGAGTATGGCGGGGTATGGCGGAGTATGGTGAAGTATGGCGGGGCATGGCGGGGTATGGCGGAGTATGGCGAAGTATGGCGGTGTATGGCGGAGTATTGCACAGGATCATTGCAGAGTATTGCACAGGGTTGCACAGGATCATTGCAGAGTATTGCACAGGGTTGCACAGGATCATTGCAGAGTATTGCACAGGGTTGCAGAGTATTTCACTGGGTTGCAGAGTATTGCACAGGGTTGCAGAGTATTTCACAGGGTTGCAGAGTATTTCACAGGGTTGCACAGGATCATTGCAGAGTATTACACAGGATCATTGCAGAGTATTGCACAGGGTTGCAGAGTATTTCACTGGGTTGCAGAGTATTGCACAGGGTTGCAGAGTATTTCACAGGGTTGCAGAGTATTTCACAGGGTTGCAGAGTATTGCACAGGGTTGCAGAGTATTGCACAGGGTTGCACAGGATCATTGCAGAGTATTGCACAGGATCATTGCAGAGTATTGCACAGGGTTGCACAGGATCATTGCAGAGTATTGCACAGGGTTGCACAGGATCATTGCAGAGTATTGCACAGGGTTGCAGAGTATTGCACAGGGTTGCAGAGTATTGCACAGGGTTGCACAGGATCATTGCAGAGTATTGCACAGGGTTGCACAGGATCATTGCAGAGTATTGCACAGGGTTGCAGAGTATTGCACAGGGTTGCACAGGATCATTGCAGAGTATTGCACAGGGTTGCAGATTATTTCACAGGGTTGCAGAGTATTGCACAAGGTTGCAGAGTATGTGGGCGGTGTGGGCACTACACATCCAGCCCACAGCGCGGCTCCCATCCGATTTCTCCCCCTCTGTACCGATCGGTACAGAGAGGGGAGGGAGGAACCGGCGTCATGACATGACGCCGGTTTGTTTACATGTGATCGCTCCGTCATTTGACGGAGCGATCACATGGTAAACTGCCGCGATCAGCGGCCGTTTACCGTGATCCATGATGCGCCGGGTCCTCAGGACCCGGCGGTCACGGATGTTCCCGTGTGCACGCCCCAGGGCACGCGCCGGAGCAGTTTTCTGGAATCACGTCATATGATGTGATCCCAGAGTTATCCAGCCGCCCTGCAGCCGTCATTTGGCTATAGGGCGGTTGGCAAGTGGTTAAATAAAGGCATTGTCATTACCATTTCCCACAGGGGGGAGGGCTGGGATCTGGGGGTCCTCTTGTTAAAGGGGGCTTCCAGATTCTGATAAGCCCCCAGCCCGCAGACCCCCACAAGCACCGGCCAGGGTTGTGGGGAAGAGGCCCTTGTCCATATCAACATGGGGACAAGGTGTCTTGGGGGCTACCCCAAAGCACCCTCCCAATGTTGAGGGCATGTGGCCTGGTATAGTTCAGCCCCCCCCTCTTCTCCTGCAGCCTGCCAGGTTGCGTGCTCAAAAAAGGGTCTGGTATGGATTTTTAGAGGGATCCCACGCCATTTTTTTAAAAATTTTTGTTCGGGGTTCCCCTGTGGGGAATTCCCATGCCGTTTTTATCAATGAACTTTTATGTGTATTGTCAGACCGGCAATTCATTAATAGCCGCGAGTATTTTAAATTACTTTTTTTCCTTTGAAATGTTTTTCTGTCAGACTGTTCTAAACACGGGAAACATGCACCCCTTTACAGGCATACTATAGACACCCCCCAGCTACGAAATTTAAAGGGATATTACACTTTCATAGTTTCACTTTAAGCATTATTAAAATGACTGCTCCCGAAAAAACGGCCGTTTTTAAAAAATTTTTTGCATTGATCCATGTCCCCTGGGCCAGGACCCAGGTCCCCAAACACTTTTTATGACAATAACTTGCATATAAGCCTTTAAAATTAGCACTTTTGATTATTCATGTTAGTGTTCCATAGACTTTAACGGTGTTCGCATGTTCGAACAAATGTTTTGCCTGTTCGCAAGTTCTGGTGCGAACCGAACAGGGGGGTGTTCGGCTCATCCCTACCTGAGACTAGGGATGAGCCCGATGTTCGAGTTGAACGTAAGTTTGACTTGAACATCGGGTGTCCACCCGTTTGCCGAATTTAGAACATTATGGGGTGTTTGTGGGAAATTTGAGCGCCCACGGAATGCCCCATAATGAACGATGAGACCGTCAATGCACTGCAAGATCACAGTGCATTGACGGCTGCTGATTGGCCAAAGCATGCACTTTACCATGCTTTGGGCAATCACAGCGCACTGTGAGAGCCATGATTGGCCAAAGGCAGGATAAAAAATGATATTTGTAAAGGAAAAAATGTCATTTAAAATTGCTTGCGCCTGTAATGTATTTCTGAATTCTGGCAATATACATAGAAATCATTGAAAAAAACGGCAAGGGTTCCCCCCAAGTCCATTACCAAGCCCTTTGTGTCTGGTATGGATATCAAGGACCCTGCACCAAAATTAAAAAAAATGGCATTGGGGTCCCCCTAAAATTCATTCCAGACCCTTATCTGAGCATGCAACCTGGCATGCCACAGGAAAAGGGGGGGGGTGGACGAGAGAGCGGCCTCCCTCCTAAACCATACCAGGCCACATGCCCTCAACATGGGGGGGGATGTTTTGGGTCCCCCAAAACATCTTGTCCCCATGTTGATAGGGACAATGGCCTCTTCCCCACAACCCTTGCCTGGTGGTTGTGGGGGTCTGCGGGCAGGGGGCTTATAAGAATATGGAAGCCCCCTTTAACAAGAGGACCCCCAGATCCTGCCCCCCCATGTGAATGGGTATCGGGTACATTGTACATATACTCATTCACCAAAAAAAAGGTAAAAAAAGTAAAAATGACAGGAGACAGTTTGGGACAAGTCATTTATTAAAAAAAATAAAATAAAAATGTCCCGTTATGTAAATCCATCTTCGATCACCCAGTGACATAAACAGGGGACCCCGCCCCCCCCCTGACATTATGTGACGTGAAGTCACAGGATGTCATATGGGGGCGGGGTCACCCACTTATGTCACTGGGTGGCCTCCCATCGAGGCGGAGTTTGTCCATTTTTTTTTCTCGTGTCGTCGGCACTGTGATCGAAGATGAATGGACATTGCAGGACATTTTATTATTTTATTTTAATGAAGGACTTGTCCCAAACTGTCTGCTATCATTTTTAATTTTTTGACACTTTTTTTGGTGAATGTGTAGTGATACGCCCAAAGACCCCCACAACCACCGGGCAAGGGTTATGGGGAAGAGGCCCTTGTCCCCATCAACACGGAGATAAGGTGTTTTGGGGGATCCCAAAACACCCTCCCCATGTTGAGGGCATGTGGCCTGGTACAGTTTAGGAGGGAGTGCTCTCCTGTCCCCCCCTTTTCCCATTGCCTGCCAGGTTGTGAGCTCGGATAAGGGTCTGGTATGGATTTTGGGGGGCCGTTTTTTTAAATTTTGGTGCAGGGTTCCCCTTAATATTCATACCAGACCCAAAGTATGTGGTACACTTATAAACACGGGAAAGATGCACTACTTTACAAGCAGACTAATGCCCCGTACACATGGTCGGATTTTCCGACGGAAAATGTGCGATCGGAGCGTGTTGTCGGAAATTCCGACCGTGTGTATGCTCCATCGACATTTCCCATGGGATTTTCCGACACACAAAGTTTGAGAGCAGGCTATAAAATTTTCCGACAACTAAATCCGATCACGTCAACTCCGACCGTGTGTGGACAATTCCGACACACAAAGTGCCACGCATGCTCAGAAAAAATTCTCAGATGGAACAGCTCGGTCTGGTTAAATTAGCTTTCGGAATGGATACAGCACTTTCATCACGCTGCAATGTTTTAAATTGTTTAATACAGCACACTCTCTTCTTCTTTATAATGTGAGAAGAATGAAGTAGTTTTGCTGCTCATATTCACACAGACTTCTCACAAACTTCTTTCTTTATTATTTATCGTGATTCCCTCAATATATTTTGATTTGTAACATCTGACCAAATTTCTTTTTTGTTGTTTTATTTTTGTTTTGTATTTTTTTCAAGGCTGATTTTTTTTTTTTTTTGTGTTTGTATTTTTTTCCAGGCTGATGTATTTTTTTATTTTTGGGGGGTTTTACTCCATAATATTTTTGTGTGTGTTTTGTGTGTCAAGTTACCAGACAAACCCTAATGTCAGGCAAAACTCTCCTAATCTTGTTACAATATAGGCCTCAATCTAGAAGCAGTATAGGCCCAAGTTTAGATCTTACCTTCGTTAGAAACAGAAAAGTCTGAGAGCTGCTCCCTAACATGAGACACCTCCATCCCTATATTGCGCAGAAATACAAAAATTCGCCCTTGGGACCTTAAATGAAGTGTCCATGGTGATCACAGAAAAATAACAAGAGTATAGGAATGACAAAATTTATTGTGATAAATAACATCCAGTACAAGTTATGAACATCGGTGACACATACATAACAACAGCAGCATGATAAAATGGTCCTAAAAACATAGCCATCATGACATAACATCAAAATATAAAACGTATAAAGAGTACAGATATACATGCTACATCTCTAACCCGACGCGTTTCGCGAGCTCTCCTCGCATCATCAGGGGCTGATGTGTATATCTGATGTCTGTAATAAACAGGTAAGGAGTATATTGAAGTATAGGTTATGGTAGGACAACAACATGAAGCCAGAGTAAGTAATCCAATACCCACTTGTCAGACGTAGAACCCCGAGGAGGTGGCCCCCAGACGGGGGGCAGCGGGGATACATCTCCCCCAGGAGCTGAGGGGGAGGAGACCACCAAATGGACATCCAGGATCAGGCAAAGGGCAGGCAGGGCAGTTGAAAAGAAGAGAAGAATAGGCCCGACTGTCACCCAGGATGGTTACAGAGTGTATTCACTATAATGAAATAAATAGCAAAAATATATATGTATCTAAGATAGTGGCAATAACCATATCTAAAAAAATTGGCAATAGTATGCTTGAATATGAAGGATACAGGGTGTTCAGCAGAGCATGAGGGAAAACAAAAGAACAAGAAATGAAAGCAGAGAAGTAGTGAAAAAAATGTGAACCCAAGTGTTACCCATGGAACTAGCAGGGCATACTCCATGTCATAGCATATATAAATGTGTATAAACATATTGGAATGGTGAATGACACAATCTCCCTAGTAACCCATGAGTCCTAGATGACATGAATACCATAATAAAATGCATGAATATATATATTGTATGACTAAGGTTGTTAATGTCGCACTGTAGTGGGAATGTAGTATAGTAAACTAAGGTACAGGGAATGCAGGAGTGTCCTGCAGGGCATGGGGAAATGTGGTGTGGGAAGAAAGTGCATGTGAGGAAAGAAGTGAAGGAATAGTGAAGGGGAAAAGGAAAAGGAAGAAGGGGAAAGAAAAGAGAGAGAGAGAGCAGAGAAAACAGAAAGAGGAAAAGACAGCAAAGAAAAAGAAAAAGAAGGAAAAAATGCAGAGAAGAGAGAAAGAAAAAACATACAGACGGCCAAAAAAGATAAAAGATGAATGGAAGTGAAAATCAATGGCAAGTATGGCTGCAAGGTGTACCTGTGTGAGTAAGGGGTACACTGATGAGGAAACATATGACGATCTGTGTGTGAGGGTGGTGCTTACCAGTGTGCTCTCTTGTCAAAGTGTGGAGGACGCCAGATGAAAGCAACAGAGACTGACCATGCCAAACCCCCGCCTTAAATGTCCGGACGTCCACCGTGAGCTCTACCCCCAACGTCATACAGACGTCGGTGAGGGGGACCGCCCAACCACGTCCACCAGAGAGCGGCGGGACGCCGCGGAGGTCTCCGCCCAACGTCCAGCTGTTGCAGTGCTCGGGAGGTGGGGACACCGCCGAATGCGGAAATCTCCCACTGGAGCACAGGGCATGATCGGCGCCTCTGATACTCCTTCCTATGCTCACAGAGCACGCGTGTTACGCTTTATACACACTGCGCATGCGTGTAACTCCGCCTGCCCCTGACGTTCTTTCTAGTCTATTCCCCGCCCCTTTTCTTTTGGCACAGTGGGGGAAGAGCACATGGCGGAGACACAGCAGGTGTGTGCTAATTATAGCAACGAGGAGGAGGAGGAGGAAAGCCCAGAGCCTGAAACGTCTGGATCCAGAAGCAGAAGATTTAAGGTATCGAATATGCCGACTATGATGGGACTATGACAGGAAGTATGGACTTTACCCCAACCCCAATCTCAGAAAGGGCAAGATCATGGCGAAAGCGGTCAAGAGTCTGCACCGTAATTTCGGGGTACGACGATCGAAAGATCAGCTCAGGAAGCAGTAGTCGGACCTAAAATTAAGAGAGCACGAGCAGTACAGAAAGATCTGGAGAGTGCTGCAAAAAAGTAAGTAGTTGTGCTGTGTTCCTATTCTTTATGTTTATTATGTTTGTGCTGCTCCATGTGCTTTTCTTAACTGTTTCAAAAGGCAATTTTAATGTTCATGGGCACATTATTCGTTTATTTAAAACATTTTTCTTTCGGCCTAGAAAACACCATTGTTTTGTCCATATGCATTTGCCCACATTTTTTAGGGCCTACTTGTCTTAAAATAATTTGGTTGTGTAGATGGGTTTATTACTAGAATGAAATGCAAACTAGATTCTGTGTAAGGAGAGGACACTCAGCAGCTGTTTACACATCTGGACGCTGGAGCACTAGTGTGGGACACAAGAACACCCTTTTTATTAGGGGGCCCACACAGGTGCTCCAGTGTATACTATAGGGGTGTCTCCATCTGTGAAGCTTGTACAAAACAGGTAAAGTGTTGAAGCTTGACAAAGGACACTAAAAATTCTACATCTTGGAACTCTGCCAAAATAGACAATTGGACCCCACTTCCAAGCAATGTTTCATATTAATAGTTCTGCCATCAAATATCTGTGTGCTAAGTATACCAATTTTTTTTTACATAGGGGAGAAAAGACTCGGAGGACACCCCTCATCCAAAGAGACCACAGACCCCCCACCTCTGGAAGAAGGGGAAATCCACCCAAGACAAGCAGTGCAGGAGGAGGAAGACGTGGTGGAAATTGGCACCACAACAGGTGAGTGTCTGCGACCACAGGCTCAGGTAATAGATGGATGCCAGCATATTTATAATACATGGTGTTTTTTAGTTTCTATCTTTTTAGGTGATCGTGATGTTGTGGATCCAGATCCTTTCACCTCGGAAAGTGCACAGATCTTGATCGGGGAGATCACGGGGTGTGATCGGGACTTGGAAAACATCAAGAAAAAAATCAATGATGTTCTTCAAAAAATGAAGAACATCATTGATGTTTTAGGGAGAGTTCAAAACCCCTCCAAATCCCTTTGTTTTTTTGTGTGCTACAAATTTTTGACATTTTTTGACAAATTTGAGAAAAGCCAAATTTTGAAGAGGCACACAGTGTGTCAACATGTGCTATCTGCCATCACGGGAGATCAATGGACGCGTTTTGGGGGTGCAACCCCTTCCTCAATAATAAAAGTAGCTGTGAGGAAGGGGTTGCACCCCCCAAACACGTCCCTTGATCCCCCGTGATAGCAAGTAGCACATGTTGACATTTGTAAATTTGTGTGCATCTTCAAAATTTGGCTTTTCCTGGGGTGACTTCACCCCATCTGAACGCAATATCAAACACAGTTTGTAAATACTCATGTCTGATATTGCCTTCAAGTTCTACCAAATGTGAACTTTGTAAGTTCAAGATTTGTGTCTTTCTTGTTGGTTTTAAACATGCCTGTTTTACCTTAAATGGACATTTCTACTTTTTCTAATGTTACCCCAAAAATTGTTATACAACAAACATGTTGGTTTGTTTTAAAAACCTTTTCTAAATGCACATCTGATTGTGCTGGTATTAAAAAGATTGTTAATCAAGAATGTGTGGATTATTGTCTCAACGCTACAACACTTTTGTGGTGCTCTAATTGGTGTTTTCTGTGACAATGGGTGTTATTTCCTAAGGGCAAATCCACTTTGCACTACAAGTGCAGTTTCAAGTGCACTTGTAGTACAAAGTGTCTTTGCCTTTAGTAAATAACACACAACAGTGCTTTGTAAGGTTACACAATCACGCCATTTTTAGGACTCACCACATTTCTGTCAGGGTCAGCTAAAACAAACACAAGCAGTAAATGTCACCAAAGATTTGAGTAGTTTTTTTTTATTTGAAAAAGGTTTTAGACATTGTCTGGCATATTGATAGCCCCCCTACCCGCAAAGAATTCAAGGTATCTTAGCCGGACATCACGGGCACTCAGGGGGGGGCAAGCCAGGATGGCCACTTTCAAGCGCCGTTAGGGTTTGTTCATTTGGAATTCCAGCCTCAGGCCCAACTGAGCCAGCATAGTTGGCAGATTGTTGCCGTAAAAAGTTGTGTAGAACACAGCACGCCAGGATAATATGATTCAGTTTGTACTCCGCCATGTGTATGGGTGTAAGAAATAGGCGGAACCGGCTGGCCATGATTCCAAACGTGTTCTCCACCACTCTTCTGGCTCTGGCCATCCGGTAATTAAAAACCCTCTGGTCCGGGGTGAGGGTCCTCATCGGGAATGGCCGCATAAGATAGTCCGCCAGCGCAAATGCTTCATTTGCAACAAAACGAATGGGAGTCCTTCCACATTGTCTTCTGGAGGTGGCAAGTCCAAGCTGCCATTCTGGAGACACCTGTAGAACTCCGTCTGGGCAATGATTCCACCATCGGACATCCGGCCATTCTTCCCCACGTCCACATACAGGAACTCATAAGTAGCCGACACCACCGCCAACATCACAATACTATTGAACCCCTTATAATTATAATAGTACGACCCTGAGTTGGGTGGTGGGACGATGTGGACGTGTTTCCCATCAATTGCCCCCCCGCAGTTAGGAAAGTCCCACCACTGGGCAAAGTGGGAGGCCACAGTCTGCCATTCCTGTGGCGTGGAAGGAAACTGTGGAGTCAAACCAAAAAAAACAATTATTCATTTTGCACATAAACAGGGAAAGCAGATTAGACACAAACATTCTTGGCCAACATCAAGATAACATTTATTTGAGGGAGTTTTTAAAGACCAAAGTATAAGGTACACCTATCAGAGCTCTTGGACAGGTAACCCTCTCCACTTCTTTGAGAGATGAATGCCTAAATAATGGGTATTGCTTTGAACGGCCCCTCCCGATCTGAAAACCACGAGTCTGAAAAACCGCGAATCGCCTCGCACCAAACTTTTACTAACACGAGATTAGCAAAAGGAGTCAAAGGGTGCCGCGCTTGGTTCTGAACTGGCCTTTTCTAGTCTCGTTGTACGTGGTGTACGTCACCGCGTTCTTGGCGATCGGAAATTCTGAAAACTTTGTGCGACCGTGTGTACGCAAAACAAGTTTGAGCCAACATTCGCTGGAAAAAATCCCCATGCATGATATCTAAAGGGGTATATTTCATTTTTATTGTTTCCCTTTAAGCATCCTTAAAATCACTGCTCCTGAAAAAAATGCAGTTTTTAAAACTTTTTTTGCATTGGTACATATCCCCTCGGGCAGGACCCAGGTCCCCAAACACTTTTTATGCCAATAACATGCATATTAGCCTTTAAAATGAGCACTTTTGATTTTTCATGTTCATGTCCCATAGACTTTAATGGTGTTCGCACACATTTTTTGCCTGTTCGCAAGTTCTGGTGCGAAACAAACCCGGAGGTGTTCGGCTCATACCTACCTGAGACTGTTTTTGTTGCCTTTATCAAAACTAGTTCTATCTTACCAATGTTGTTTTGTAAGTTAGGTCACCAGAACTGGATACAGTGTTCTAAATGTGGTCTAATAAATATCTATATATGGGAATCAGGACCTCCTTCCTCCTTCTGGTGATCTCTCCAGTGATACACCCTAGAATCCTATTCAATTTCCATACAGCAAGGCCATAGTGTTTGCTTACTTCTAAAATGTGTCCCTTCTTGTGTTGTTAAGAAAATACCTTGATAAGCATACTTGAGATACACCAGGGGTGTCACTAGCATTGGGCACCCAGAGCTTGTGCTCTGCACCTTCTGTGGGGTCCCCAACACCAGGATCCTTGGCCCACCATTGCTGCAGCTGGCATCTCTAACTGCCAGAAAGCTGACAAAAGCCTCTTCCAGGCTCCTCCATGGCTCTTAGGTGTGCTGACAGGGGGATTTGGAGGGTGAAAAGATTTGTGTTGGGGGAATAATTTGTCATAAGAGGTGAAATTTAAGGGCAATATTATTTGTACTGGTATGTAAGATTAAAGGGAGGGAGAGAAAAAGGTCCTGGAGAGGGGATTTGGGGGGGCGATTTGTGCTAGGAGGGAGGATTTGGGATTTGGGGGTAGAGGAATTTGGCAGGGGGTATTTTAGGAAGGAGATTTGTGCTGGGGTGAAGGATTTGTTATTGGGAGGATTGAAGAGAGATAATCTGTTCTGGTCACAAGGTTTGGGGAGTGAGAGGATTTGTGCTGAAGATATTTGTAGGAGAAGAGGATTGGTGTTTGAAAGAAATAATTCACCCTGGGGAAGGGGCAGGGTGTAAAAAGAGACTTTGGAAAAATTTTCATTGATCAGCAGCTGCAGAAAATCAGCTGCAGCCACAGATCACTGTATTATGACAGTGTCCAATGCTGCTGTCCTGGTGGGAGGGATTCCTCCATCCACCTAATTTATGTGTATGCAGGAATCTGTTTTCACTGGCTAAACAAGAAAAAGCTATAATTCCCTGTACACGCGGTTGGATTTTCTGACAGAAAATGTTTGATGAAGCCTGTTTTAGAAATTCCGACCATGTGTGGGCTCCATCGGACATTTTCCATCGGAGTTTCTGTCACACAAATTTTGAGATCTGGATCTGGATCTCAAATTTTCCAACAACAAAATCCGTTGTTGTAAATTCCGATTGTGTGTACATAATTCCGACATACAAAGTTCCACGCATGCTCGTAATCAAGCAAAAGAGCCGCACTGGCTATTGAACTTAATTTTTCTCAGCTCGTCGTATGTGTTGTATGTCACCGCGTTCTTGACGTTTGGAATTTCCAACAAGATTTGTGTGACCGTGTGTATGCAGGACAAGTTTGGGCCAACATCCATCAGAAAAAATCCATGGATTTTGTTGTCAGAATGTCCGATCGCTTGTATGGGGCATTAGTGTTTGGCTAGCTTAACAGACTCTTGCACTATATGCACCTGTACTGTACAGTACAGACTCCTACACTTTGTACACTAGATTGTACATTGTGGACTTGATATGTGAGTGAGGTCTGTCTAAATTTTATTTAGGAATCACTTTGGTACGATTTCTGTACAATGGTTTTGTCCCCCTTTTCTGTTTTACATATCGTGGAAGTCCGCTGATAACTGGAAAGTCCACCTAAAACAACTGGCAGTGGAATGGTACAATTGAATCCGTTGTTGTCCATCTAGGCTTGCTTATCTGGTCCCGGTATTTTAATACAGAGGTTTCTTTTTGTTACACACTTGGTGGTTGATATATGTGTATGAACTCATTTAGTCAGTATATACTTTACACTGGAGGACTGTTTTATCACAATTTCTTTACTTTATATATTTGATTAATTTCTGGTAATTCACTTATTTATGGTATTTATTTATTTGAAGGCACACGGTGCAATATTAATAGGTTAATATCAGCGCAATTATTTATTTATATTCTTTAATAGTATTGTGATGTTGTCGGTGGTGTCGGCTACTTACGAGTTCCTGTATGTGGACGTGGGGAAGAATGGCCGGATGTCAGATGCTGGAGTCATCACCCACACGGCGTTCTACAGGCATCTCCAGAATGGCAGCTTGGGCTTGCCACCTCCAGAAGACAATGCGGAAGGACTCCCATTCGTCTTCCTTGCGGATGAAGCATTTGCGCTGGGAGAACCCTCACCCCGGACCAGAGGGTTTTTAATTACCAGCTGACCAGAGCCAGAAGAGTGGTGGAGAACACATTTGGAATAATGGCCAGCCCGTTCTGCCTATTTCTTACACCCATACACATGGCGGAATATAAACTGAGTCACATCATCCTGTGTTGCTGTGTTCTCCACAACTTTTTAACTTTCAAAAGATTTTTATTTTTTTTTAACAGAACACAAACAAGTACATTGACCATAGTGCAGAAATAATAATGTACATATACCATTTGCATTGAAACAAAATCTCCTAGGATCAGGAAGCTATAAAATAGGACACGAAAGAAAAAAAAAAAAAACACATAATAACATTGTGTCTTAAATGAAAACTCTCTAGATTTCCAGCCTGATCCTATCATCTTGTGGAAAGGGATCTTCATAGAAGGTTGGGACGAACCCCGGGCACCCCCTCTGGGGATCTTGCTGTGCCCTGAGAGAACCTCCTCCACCATCCACTTGCTCCCTTGCAATTCGTGACCTGAAGGATTCGTTTAACAGGCCTGAGGTATTCTAGCCCCGGTTCCAAGTCCTCGGAACCAGGGAACCATTACACTATATTAGTTTGGTAGAATTCTCTAGTGTCCCAGTGACAGAGAGAGATTGCGAACAGTATATGTATAAGAAAAGGTGAGGAGTAGAAAAGTGTAGAAAGGAGAGAGAAGAAGGTGTAGAGAAGAGAAGGAAAATATATCAGTCTACAGTCTGGGCTCAAATGGACAAGTCCTTTAAACTTTTATGCCAGGTATGATGGAAATGCCTACATAATTGGCCCAAGGTTCCCAGGTAGCTTAGAATTCCTTGGTTTTGTCTAGGAGTATTCCGGAGAGTTTTTCTTGTGACATAATCCATGAAATCTTACGTTTGGTGGACAGTAGGGATACTTTGGGTTGTTTCCATGCTTTGGCGATAGATAGTTTCGCCCCTAACAACATGAAATGGATCAGTTTACGTGTGACTCTAGGTAACTTGGGCAAGTTGGCGTTTAGTAGGGCAGTGGCCGGGGTTTTCGGTATCTGGTGAGTTGTGACTTTTTGAATCATGGCAAACATCCTGTCCCAGAAAGTCCTAATTCTTGGACATTCCCACCATGTATGGGTCATAGTGCCCGTTAGTTGACAGCCTCTAAAACATTGGGGATAAGCTGTTTGGTACATGGATGCCAGTCTCGCTGGGGTGAGATACCATCTGGTCATTACTTTCAGGTTGGATTCTATCAAAGAGATATTTTGAATCCCCTTAAAAGCCCTGCAAAAGGATGTATGCCAGGAGTCCAGACTCCAACTCATCTGAAGTTCCGCTTCCCAATAATTCATATATGGGGTTTTTGTGGTTACGTGGGCCAGTGACTTGTAGATCACAGATATCCCACCCCTCTGTTCCATGGTCTGACCGCACCAAATTTCGTATGGAGTGAATTTGAGCGGGCTCGATGTAGATTTCCAGAGTTTATGGAGGAAGTGATGAATTTGTTGAAATCTGAAGTGTTCCTTAATCGGAATCTCCAATTGTTCGGTACAGAATTTCATGGAGATAGGTCCTCCCGAGGTAAAGAAATGGCCGATCCGGTGAAACCCCTTATCTAACCACCATTTAAAGTCTCTGATTGATAGACCTGGGATGAAGTCGGGGTTATTAAAGATGTGTGAAAGGGGATTGCATTCCGAGATTAGAGAGCGATTCTTTTTCAGTGTATCCCACAGAGCAAAAGATTGAGACAAAATGGGCGAAAGGATCGGGGGTCTATTTTTCGGCGGGATCCCTAAAAGATGGTCAAGGGTATATGAGGGGGCTGCCTGTCTCTCTATGTGGATCCAGTCGGGTTTCTCTGTTTTTAAATGTACTGTAGAGAGCTGTGATAGTCTAGCTGCTTGATAATACCAAAGCAATCTCGGTAGCCCCCAGTCCCCCCTCTGTCCTCAGACTGTACAATGTAGTTTGTGGAAGTCTGTGGCCGGACTTCCCCCATACGAATTTGTTAACTTTTTGTTGAAATGTTTTTAGATGATCTTTTCTAACACAGATCGGAAGGGCTCTAAAAAGGTATAGAAGTCTGGGCAAAAGTGTCATCTTGATGGCATGTATCCTGCCTAGCCATGAAAGTTCTCCTTTTTCCCAATTTTTCAAGTAAGTTTCCAGTTTCCTATATGAGGGGACAAAGTTAGAGGTGTAGAGGTCTTCAATTTTGGCTGTGAGGGTGATTCCCAGGTATTCTATTGAGGAGTTGCTCCATTTGAAGGGGAAAGAGCTTTGTAAGGATTTAGCTAAGTCAGGTCTCAGGGAGTTATTTAGGGCGTGTGATTTATCGTAGTTCACTTTTAGACCGGAGACGATAGAGAAGTCCCCAAGTGTTTTGCAGAGATTAGGGAGAGATGTAATCAGGGAAGTGAGAAATAGAAGCATGTCGTCGGCAAATAAGCCGCATTTGTGTGTTTGCGTTCCGCATGTTACCCCTTGAATATTGGTGTTTGTGCGTATTGCTATTGCCAACGTTTCTATTGCTATAGCGAAGATTAAGGGAGACAAGGGGCAACCTTGTCTGGTGCCTTTCGCGATATTAAAGGGCTGTGAGTATTGTCCTCGGATACGAATTAAGGCTTTCGGGGTGGAGTATAGTGAATGGAGCAACCCCATAAAGCGTTGATTGAAACCCCATTGTTCCATGATGGAAAAAATGTATGTCCATTCGATAGAATCAAACGCTTTATGTAAGTCAAGAGACAGAAGCATCCCTTCTTGTTTAGGGCCCTGATTCAAATTAGACTGTAAAATAGAAATGATATCTATGGCTCTCCTGGTTTGGTCGGGACCTTGTCTCCCGGGAATGAAGCCTACCTGGTCCCTGTGGATGTATTTATTAATAAAGGAGGAGAGTCGGTTAGCTAAGATTTTTGTTAAAATCTTGAGATCATTATTTATTAGGGAAATGGGCCTATAGTTCTCGACTTCTTCTGGGTTTTTGTTTGGTTTAGGAATTACAGCTATATAGGCAGTATTGAGTTGGGGATCCATTGGGGTTCCTGTCACTTTAGTGTTGAAAAATTTGGCCATGTATGGGGCTAAGGATTCTGCAAATGCTTTATAGTATGGGGTTGAAAGTCCGTCCGGACCTGGGGTTGATCCCTTCTTAAGTTTTTTGATCTCCACAACTTTTTAAGGAGAAATTCTTGGAACTATGCTGCCTCAGTTGGGCCTGAGGCCAGAATTAATATTCATTTACCAACCCTGACGGCGCTTGAAACTGGCCGTCCTGGCTTGCCACCCCCAGAGTGCCCATGAGGTCCGTATAAGATACATGGAATACTTTGCAGGTAGGGGGGCCATCGATATGCCAGACAATGTCTGAGACATTTTTTAAATAAAAATATATTTTAAACTGAACAAATATTTGCTTTGATTTCCTGCTTGGCTTTCTTTTAGCTGTCACCTCGGTTATCTTTTATTAATGGTCTAATTTTTTGGCCTTTTTCTTCAACAGTGCAAACAAAATTTCATTGACACATGAGGGGACAATCTCTTCTTTGGCTAACTATTAATTATTATGTTATGGATCTGCTACACACACACCTTGTTTTTTTTGTGAATGTATGTAATGCATTACTGACAAAAAGAATAATAATCTTAACACCATGCTCTAAATTTGTGGAGTCCTGAAAATGGCATGATTGTGTAAAATTAGAAAGCACTGTTGGGTGTTATTTACTAAAGGAAAATCCACTTTGCACTACAAGTGCACTGGAGACTGCACTGAAACTGCACTTGTAGTGCAAAGTGGATTTGCCTTTAGTAAATAACCCCCATTGCCACTGAAAACACCAACTTTACTCAAAAAAATGCTTTTGAGCACTGAAAGAAGAAGCCACACATTGTTGATTATCAATCTTTGTAATCAAAGTACAATCACATGTGCATTTCTAAAAAGGTTTTTTGAACAAACCAACATGTTTGTTGTATAACAATTTTTTGGGTCACGTTAAAATAAGTAGAAATTGCCTTTTAAGGTAAAACAGGCAGGTTTAAAACCATAAAAAAATACACAACTCTGGAACTTACAAAGTTCAACTTTTCAAGAAAGTGAAGGCAATATCAGACATGAGTATGTACAAACTGTGTTTGATATTGCATTCAGCAGATGGGGTGAAGTCACCCCTGAAAAAGCCAAATTTTGAAAATGCACACAAATTGCCTAATGTCAACATGTGCTAGCTGCCATCATGGGGGATCAAGGGACATGTTTTGTGGGTGCAACCCCTTCCTCTCAGCTACTTTATTATTGAGGTAGGGGTTGCACCGACAAAACGCATACATTGATCTCCCTTGATGGCAGATAGCACATGTTGACACACTGTGTGCATCTTCAAAATGTGGCTTTTCTATAATATGTTAAAAATTAGTCATAAAAATAACAATAATAAAGCTGCAATAAGTTAGGGATTTCTGGGTGTTTTAAATTCTCCCTAAAACATCAATGATGTTCTTCATTTTGTTTTGAAAATCATTGATGTTTTGCTTGATGTTTTCTAAATCCCTATTACACCCTGTTATCTCCCCGATGAGGATCTGGGCACTTTCACTGGTGAAATGACATTCCTCTTCAACAACATCATGATCACCTAAGATAGAAAAAAATAACACACCATGTATTATAAATATGCAGGCATCCATCTCTTACCTGAGCCTGTGGTCGCAGACACTCACCTGTTGTGGTGACAATTTCCACAACATGTCCCTCCTCCTCCTCCTCTGGTTGGGTTTGGGGGATTTCCCCTTCTTCCTGAGGTGGGGGTAACAAGATGAAGAAATATGTTTGTCCTTTGTCAAGCTTGAATACTTTGGGACAATATATGGTAAATGTTCCGCGCTACCCCCAACTGTGATAAATCAATGTGAAATTTAAATTAGTGAAAATCTATTTTAAAAGTGCATAAAAAACACACAAAATCGCAAATATATGAAACATAAATTATCCTGAGTGTTGCAACTAAAAAACCTTGAACATGAGGTTTTATACAGTATAAAGAAAAAAGTTCAGTGCGCTACTCAAATAATAATGTGAATATAAAGAAATGAAAAAATTATAGTTCATATGGAAAATGATGGTATCATAAACCGGAGGTGTGATTCCTCTTTAAATCTTCAGTAAATCTTCTATGGATCTGCTAAGACAGTGCAGAAATAGGAAAAGGGGGCTGCTTACCAGATTTGATGGATCCCCACCACAGAGATCATGGGAGCCTGAAAAAACTCCTCTCGGGGTCAGGAACAGCTGGTCTTTGAGTAGAGACAGACTTCCCTCCACGCCTGGTAGTTGAAATTTCAGAGGCGGAAATCCGGAATACTCTCCTCCATTAGCTGCTCCAGCAAGACCACTCGTAGCAGGAAATAGTATATTTTAAAATAAAAAGAGGCGCTTCATTGTGCAGTAGTTTAAAATGCTTTAATCCATGAATGGACAACTGTCATCAAAGCATTGGCAGGGTAAAACACCGTAGCAATTAAAAAACAAAGCCGACGCCGAAGCCGATCAACTGAGAGTGTGTTGACGTCAGGTCCTCTGGCTCCACCCAGCCCTACTCAAAGACCAGCTGTTCCTGACCCCGAGAGGAGTTTGTTCAGGCTCGCATGATCTCTGTGGTGGGGATCCATTGAATCTGGTAAGCAGCCCCCTTTTCCTATTTCTGCACTGTCTTAGAAGATCCATAGAAGATTTATTGAAAATTTAAAGAGGAATCACACCTCCGGTTTATGATACCATCATTTTCCATATGAACTATAATTTTTTCATTTCTTTATATTCACATTATTATTTGAGTAGCGCACTGAACTTTTTTCTTTAAGCTTGAATACTTACCTGTTTTGTACAAGCTTCACAGATGGAGACACCCCTATAGTATACACTGGAGCACCTGTGTGGGCCCCCTAATAAAAAGGGTGTTCTTTTGTCCCACACTAGTGCTCCAGCGTCAAGATGTGTAAACAGCTGCTGAGTGTCCTCTCCTTACACAGAATCTATTTTGCATTTCATTCTAGTTACAAACCCATATAGACAACAAACTTATTTTAAGAGAAACAAACAATGTTTCCTACGAATGAATAATGTGTCCATGAACATGAAAGTTGCCATGTTAAAATGTACAACAGTAAAGAAAAGCACATGGAGCAGCACAAACGTAATAAAAATAAAGAATAGGAACAAAGGACAACTACTTACTTTTTGCAGCACTCTCCTAATCCTTCTATACTGATTGTGCTCCCTGATTTTGAGGTCCGACCACCGTTTCCTGAGTTGATCCTTGGATCGCCGTACCCCCAAAATTCCTGTGCAGACTCTTCACAACTTTTACCATGATCTTGGCCTTTCGGACATTTGGGTAGGGGTAAGGTCCATGCTTCCCGTCATAGTCGGCCCTCTTCAAGATGTCCACCATCTCCACCATCTCAACAAAGGACATATTTGATGCCTTAAATCTCCTCCGGGATCGTGATGTTTCTGGCTCCAGCCTTTCCTCCTCCTCCTCGTTGCTGCTATTAGCATGCACCTGTTGTATCTCCGCCATGTACTCTTCTCCACTGCGCCGAACGAGAAAGGGCGGGGAATAGACTAGAAAGAATGCCAGGGGCGGGCAGAGTTTCACGCATGCACAGTGTATATAAAGCGTAACACATGTGTGTCATACGTAGATCTGTGAGCGGAGGAAGGGGTATCGGAAGCGGCGATCGTGATAACGAAGGTAACATTTAAACTTGGGCCTATACTGCATAGAGATTGAGGCCTATATTGGGACAAGATTAGGAGACTTTAGCCTGACATTAGGGTTTGTCTTGTGTATTGCAGATAAAATGGATGGCTTCAATGACCACAACTTCCTCCCCCTGTTCATAGATAAATACAGGGAGCTGCCCTGTCTGTGGCAGGTCAAACACCCGCATTATAATCATAAACAAAAGAGGCAGGCAGCGCTGGAGAAACTGCTGGTGAAGCCGGTGGTCCCCACGGCAACCATCCCCTATTTAAAAGCCAAAACTGGTGGCCTGAGGAGCACTTATTTTAGGGAGCTCAAGAAGGTCCAGCGCCCTCCCGAACCATACCTGGCCACATGCCTTCAACATGGGGGGTGAGTGCTTTGATGCAGGGGGGTTCTGCCCCCCCGCCCCAAAGCAAATTGCCCCCATGTTGATGGGGACATGGGCCTCTTCCTGACAACCCTGGAGTGTGGTTTTGGGGGTCTGCAGGCAGGGGGCTTATCGGAATATGGAAGCCAATTTTAACAAGGGGGACCCCAGATCCCACCCCCCCATGTGAATGAGTATGGGGTACATTTTACCTCTATTCATTCACCAAAAAAAAGTGTCAAAAATAAATAAAAACAATTTTGACAATTCCAATAAAAACAGTTTTTTGACAATTCCATTATTAAAAAAAAGCTGGGTTGGTGATGTCACAAGGGAGCTGTGCCACTAGGTGATGACGGTAGGTCATGGCTCTGCCCCTTACCTATCTAGGAACTGTCAAAAGGGCCTGCAGTAGGCAGTCAGCCTTCATTGATGGTGGAGCCTTTTTTTTAGTGTCCGGCGGTGGCGGCAGGCATTGGATCTACATTAGGGAACATTGTTTTTTATTTTTTTCAATGTATTTAATAAAGGAATTGTCAAAAACCTGTGTACTGTTTTTATTTATTTTTGACACTTTTTTGGTGAATGGGTAGGGGTACAATGTACCCCATACTCATTCACATAGGTGGGAGGTAGAATCTGGGGCCCACTTGTTAAAGGGGGCTTCCAGATTCTGATAAGCCCCCTGCCAACAGACTCCCACAATTACAGTCCAGGGTTGTTGGGAAGAGGCCCTTGTCCACTTCAACATTTGGGGTGGGGGGCAGATCCAGCTGAAGGGTCTGCCCCATGTGAAAGGGGTCTTAGGGGTGTGCAGGGTGCCAAGTTTGCTGGCTGCAATGTACAGTGCTGGAGGTGTAAAGAGGATGCTGGGAACTGCAGAGGTGTGTGTGCGGGGGGGTACTGAGGTGTGGGGGGTGAAGAGATGTGCAAAAGAGTACATAGATGTGCTGGGGGTATTGAGGTGTGCTGGGGAAGACAGAGGATTCTGGGAGGTGCAGAGGTGTGTGTGTATGTGTTTTTGTGTGTAGGGGGGTGCGGAGGTGTGCTAGGGAATACAGAGGATGCTAGGAGGTGCAGAGGTGTGTGTATATGTGTGTGTTTGGGGGGAGGGTGTGTGGAGGTGTGCTGAGAGTTACAAAGGCTTGCTGGTAGTATAGAGGCAAACAAAGGGATAAAGAGGATTCTAGGAGGTGCAGGGGTTACAGAGGATGATGGGAAGTGCAGAGGTGTGTGTAGGAAGTAGTCAAAGGATGCTGGGGAAGAATGTGGGATGATAAAACTCTACATGTATAAAGTGATTGGAAACCTAGAATTAGTGCCCTATGAACGAGGAATATGCAAATGATGCTGCCCCTTGAAGGTGAACAATTCACAAAAAAGTTGGAAAAAATATATAAAAGGTGGCACTAAGCATATACATGTGAATATACATGTGAATATATTTATATCAGACCCAAGAAACACCAAAAATAGAACAAAGTTGCGCTACCAATGAAAAAAACAAAAAATAGCAGCCTGCATTAACAATGATAAGAATTGTGAAACAGTGAAAAAAATTATATGCAGCACTAAGAGAATGATTCTACCCAAAAAAACCTTCCAGGGAAGAATATTCACTAAATGAATATGTGAATAAAATACATTTGAATATATCTAAATGTGTACACAAACAAAAAAGGAGAAGGGATCTCATAGAGACATATCATAGTCAAATAGAATATATTAATATCCATCCAGTGACCACACCTAAAATATTGGTCTAATCGAGAAAAATCTCTTCAAAAAGTGGACCTGTCATGAAACTCTTATATAGTTCATAAAAGAAGTGACAATAAAGTCAGTGCAATCTCTGTGCGGGGAACAACATGTTGTAATCCTCCTTCAAGGCTCAGATGGTAAATAAAACTTCACACATAATAATGACAAATGTGCATCCGATAATAAAGAAAGCTAATGGGTACTCTTACCCCAGGGTGTGGACCCACACACCAGCGGTGATGAGTCAATCAAGCATGGAACAATACTCCACGATGGATCGTCTAACCAGGATTCCTATAGACCAGGTACAGCATGACGGCATCCAGATCCAGGGAGTTCCATATGGAATAGTGATCATCCAAATCCACCCGACAGAGTATATCAAAGGAAAAAAATGAAAAAGGCCTCCACATAGAGCAGATAACTCCGGTATAAAAGGTTTATTGGAGTAAAAATGCTTAAAAAATGTACAACAACATTGCTCATGTGGTGTACAAACCGTGATCACAAATAAAGATAAAAGAATTTAAAAAGCGTGGTATATAAAGCCTGGCAGGCTATGTACCCGACATGTTTTGTACTAAACGTACTTCAACTGGGGCATGAACCTGCCACTAGATACCACGTCATAAATACTAACCCTCGTAGTTAATAGAATACACATCAGCTGGCATTTATATCTAGCGCCAAATTGTTCATCCAATGGGGAGCTCTAGAGCGCTTTACATCATCTTCCACACACCATATGTTGCTGACACCAGGACGTCTGTAACCAATTAGGGAAGTAAGGCTTCCTTGAACTCTGTTGCCGCTGAATAACGTCATTACGCATCGCCGATACTGGCGTATGCTTTCCAAACCTCGTTCTGAGCCCTTACAACAGGAATTGTACAGAGGATGGTGCAACAGCTGGCTGCATAGCAACCCTGACGCTCCCAACAGTGACCCCTCCAGGACGTCACATAACTCGAATGGATCATCATTAAATGCAATCACCATAGACACCTAGTGTACACCTAGAGATTGCAACAAGATAACATACGGTCCCCTGGTGGCCAGGGTGTTGAAGACATGAAGTAGTCACAATGAGACTGAGCAGAGAACACATCATAATAGTAATACTAGTATTCTTTGTACAATGACATCTTGCAAATAAAATGAAAAAAGAATAGAACAAAAACAATCAAAAAACCAGGAGGAACCATAGTGATTCAAAACATCTATGAAAAAGCACATATATGTGTGACTACTGGAGCCAATGGACATATCCCAGAGTCTGCCAGTGCAAAACAAAAATGCACTAGCAGAAATGGGACCCCATCAAAATGTTTACAAGGGCCATTCATAAATGCACGTGATAACATGTACCTTAACATCCAAACGGTGTATATGAATATCATCCAGCCAAACTAACAAAAAAATGAGATATCACCATTAATTACACTTCCTTGAGGACGCCCATAGATGGAGGTCATATATGTACCGAAAATATATACAATTCATGATTGATTAATAAATTGATATCCCAATCAGTGTTCAACCCAAAAGGTGAGTAACATCTGAGTTGGTATATCCAAAAAGTTTCTAATTTTGAAACCCCCCTTATACGTGATTCCCCCCTCCAATGAGGGATAAACTTATCAATCACCTGAAATTTTGTGCAAAGAGGGTTTTTGTTGTGACAATGCAAATAATGTCTAGGGACACTATGATTGGTGAGACCTAGTTTAATGCCAGCAATGTGCTCAGTAACCCTGACTGAAAATGTTATAATTGTACGTCCTATATTATGCTTTTTACATGGACACGTAATCAAATAAACAATAAATTGTGTAGTACATGTGGTGAAATGCTTCATTTGGTAAACAGCAGATGTAGAAGTGGACTCAAAACTGTCAGTTTTCCTCCGTCCACATGTGTTGTGCATGCAGACATTACATTTCCGACAGGGGTAATACCCCTTCAAATCCTGGAAGAACGTAGGCTTTGTGGGAGGATTTATCCCATTCGGAGCAATGCGATTTCTTAGGGGTGGGGCTCCCCTTTAGATAACTCCAGCCTTATCAGGAAGAAATGGACCCAAACATAGGTCATTCTTCAAAATTTTCTAGTGGTGATTAAAAATATCTTTAACCTGCTTATGTTGCAAAGAAAATTGCGTTATAAAGGGCCATTTAAATTTAGTATCGGGCGCTCGTTTACGTTGTATACTGGTAAGATTAGATCTATCTAACAATGAGACTTGCAGAATCTCGTCATCAATGACTCTCGGAAGCTATCCTTTCTCTACAAATTTTGACTTCAAGGTATCAGCTTGTACAAAAAAATCTGGCAGATCTGTGCAATTTCTTCTAATACGTAGTAGTTGGCTACGTGGCACAGATTTAAGCCAAGGACTATAATGACAACTATCAACTGGGAGATACCCGTTGCGATCTGTCGGCTTAAAAACGTTTTAGTAGTAAGCCGCTGATCAACAACAGATATCTCAAGGTCCAAAAAATGGATAACAGTGGAACTCACTTCGTAGGTCAATACTATACCCATTTCGTTGTATTTAAGGGTAGCCATAAAATCGTACAGCGATTCTTCATCACCTTTCCATAGGAGGAGGATGTCGTCTATGTACCTGGCCCACAGGGTCGGTTCAGGTCGCTGTAAAGCATAGACAACATCCTCCTCCCATACGGCCATAAAAAGGTTGGCTAAACTGGGGGCAAACTTTGCCCCCATGGCGACACCCTTCCGTTGTAAAAAGAACTGGTCATTATACCAAAAATAGTTACTCTGTGTAGCAAAACGAAGCAACTCCATGATATAATGTTGTTGGACAGCCGGCACCTGACTACTATTGGACAAAAAATGTTCTACAGCAGCCAAGCCCAAGTTATGTAGTATACAGGTATAAAGGGCCGTAACATCAGCTGTGACCAATAAGTAGGGATGAGCTGAACACCCCCCGATTCAGATCGCACCAGAACCTGCGAATGGATTGAAAATTTGCACGAACGTTAGAACCCCATTGAAGTCTATGGGACTCGAACGTTTAAAATCAAAAGTGCTAATTTTAAAGGCTAATTTGCATGGTATTGTCCTAAAAAGGGTTTGGGGACCAGGGTCCTGCCCCAGGGGACATGTATCAATGCAAAAAAAAAGTTTTAAAAACGGCCATATTTTCGGGAGCAGTGATTTTAATGATGCTTAAAAAGAAAAAAAAGTGAAATATTCCTTTAAATATCGTACCTGGGGGGTGTCTATAGTATGCCTGTAAAGTGGTGCATGTTTCCCGTGCTTAGAACAATCCCTGCACAAAATGACATTTAAAAAAAATAAAAGCCATTTAAAACTGCTTACAGCTTTAATGTAATGTCGGGTCCTGGCTGGTAATATGGATTAAAATCAGTGAGACAAATGGCATGGGTACCCCCCAGTCCATTACCAGGCCCTTTGGGTCTTGTATGGATATTAAGGGGAACCCCGCACCCAAATTAAAAAAAGGAAAGGCGTGGGGCCCCCAGGCCCTATATACTCTGAACAGCAGTATACAGGCGGTGCAAACAAGACAGGGACTGTAGGTTTGTTGTTAAGTAGAATCTGTTTGTCATTTTGAACTGGTACATTTTAACGTGTTTAGCTCCACTCAAAAAATCTATTATTAAGCTTTTTGGAAAACATAGGGAAGGGTTATCACCCCGGTGAAAATTGTTTTGCTGTCTGCGCTCCTCTTCAGAAGATTTCACCTCACTTTCTGTCCCAATGACAAATGTTTTTAGAAAATTTGGGGGTTTTAGTGAAACAAGGATTGGTGATAAAGCATCAGTGAAAAGGAGAAACGTTTTTTCCATATTAACTCTTACAGGAGAGAATTTCCCTTCCTATTGGTAGATTTCATCTCACTTCCTGTTGTCTCCTTCCATTTGCAAGTAGGAGTCATTTGTAAGTTGGATGTTTGAAAGTAGGGTCCTGCCCTATATAATATGCAGAAATTTGGGCCTTAGGTGTTGGTGTTGCCACAACACTGTAAGCCCTCACAGGGCCCTGCAGTGAAATATTAGATCAAGAATTGTAATTACATGCCCCAGTTGAACAGGGGCAGAAAAATTGGGCCTTTGGTGATGGTGGTGGTGCTGGTGCCACCACACTGTAAGTCCTCACAGTTACTCTTGGTGGGCGCTGGAACGGGCCCTGCTGTGAAATATTAGATCAAGAATTGTAATTACATGCACCTGTTTAACAGGGGCAGAAAAATTGGGTCTTTGGTGGTGGTGCTGGTGCCACAACACTGTAAGTCCTCACAGTTACTCTTGGTGGGCGCAGAAATGGGCCCTGCTGTGAAATATTAGATCAAGAATTGTAATTACATGCACCTGTTGAACAGGGGCAGAAAAATTGGGCTTTTGGTGGTGCTGGTGCCACAACACTGTAAGTCCTCACAGTTACTCTTGGTGGGCGCTGGAACGGGCCCTGCTGTGAAATATTAGATCAAGAATTGTAATTACATGTCCCTGTTTAACAGGGGCAGAAAAATTGGGCCTCAACACTGCAAACCCTCACAGATACTCTAGTTGGAGCGCAGGTACAAGCCCTGCTGCAAAGTATTGCATCAAAAATTGTAATTACCCGCCCTTGTTAAGCAGGGGCTGAAAAATTGAGCCTTAGGCACTGGTGCCACAACACTGCAACCCCTCATAGATACACTAGTTGGAGCACAGGAACGAGCCCTGCTGCAAAGTATTGCATCAAAAATTATAATTACACGCCCCTGTTAAACAGGGGCTGAAAAATTGGGCCTTAGGCACTGGTGCTGGTGCCACAACACTGCAACCCCTCACAGATACTCTAGTTGGAGCGCAGGAATGAGCCCTGCTGCAAACTATTGCATCAAAAATTGTAATTACACGCCCCTGTTAAACAGGGGCTGAAAAAATGCGCCCAGAAACAAAAATATTCTTACAAGCTATCAGCATGATCATTAAGGAGGAAGAGGATAGTCCACTCAGCATAACAGGATAGTCGCTCAGCATCAGCATAGGCAGTCTTCAAGGGATCTGACATTTCAAAAAAATGTATTCGGTTACATCAGCATCAGGTGGACAGGTGCACCCTGTGATCGGTTACAAAGCCTCCAGCAGCACTGAATGTGCATTCCGAAATAATGCTAGATGCAGCGTTAGACAGGCCAGTAGCTCAATTGCATACTGTGCAAGCTCTGGCCAGTGATCCATCTTCAATATCCAGTAACCCAGAGGATTTTTGGTGGGAAAAGTGTCCAAATCAGATCTTGCCCCTAGTTATTCCTGCACCATGTAAAACAGACACTGGCGATGGTTGCTGGAACCGATCATACCTTGGGGCTGCAGACTAAAAAATTGTCTGAACGCATCGGTCAGACGGCCACCTTCTCCGCCACTGCTTCTTTGACTGACCGAAGCCTCAGCAATACATTGTCCAGGAACAGGAGTTTGTAACCTCCCAGTCTCTGGGAACGCGTTGCACAGACCTTTCTGCAAGGCATCCCGAAGATGTTTCATCCTCTGCTCCCTCTGCGATGGCAAGATAAGGTCTGCAACCTTACTCTTGTAACGTGGATCAAGGAAGGTTGCCAGTGAGTAACAATCCCTATCCTTGATACCACGAATACGAGGATCCTTCCGCAGGCTTTGCAGGATCAGGGAGGCCATGCAGCGTAGGTTTGCTGAGGCATTCGGTCCGGAGTCCTCTGGGTCACTAAGGACGACATAATCTGCAGCCACCTCCTCCCAGCCACGTACAAGTCCATGGGTTTCTTGGGACTGTAAATGATCCCTTAAAGACTGCTGCTGATGCTGAGTGCCAGGCTCCACCTCCATGCTGACACACTCCTCCTCCTCCTCCTCGCGCTCTTCCTGTGTGATTGGCAGGCATGCAGGAACACTGTCTGGATAAAGGGGGCCTTGAGAGCTAAGGAAGTTCTCCTCTTCCTGCCTCTGTTCTGCCTCAAGTGCCCTGTCCATTATTCCACGCAGCGTGTGCTTCAACAGGTGGACAAGGGGGACAGTGTCACTGATGCATGCACTGTCAATGCTCACCATCCTCGTGGCCTCCTCAGATGGTGACAGGACAGTGCATGCATCCCTGATCATGCCCCACTGGCGTGGGGAAAGAAAACAAGCTCCCCTGACCCTGTCCTGGTACCATAGTCGCATAGGTACTCATTGATGGCCCTCTGCTGCGTGTGCAGCCACTGCAGCATGGCCAACATTGAGTTCCACCTGGTGGGTCTTATTAGGCGGTTCTTGGGCAGGGTAAATTCCTTTTGGAGGTCAGCCAGCCAAGCACTGGCATTATATGACCGGTGGAAATGCACACAGACTTTCCTGGCCTGCCTCAGGACATCCTGTAAGCCTGGGTACCTTCCCAAGAACCGCTGCACCACTAAGTTAAGGACGTGAGCCAAACAGGGCACATGGGTCAGTTGTCCCTGTCAGAGGGTGGAGAGGAGGTTGGTGCCATTGTCGCAAACCACCATTCCTGCCTTAAGTTGGTGTGGCGTCAACCACCTTTGAACCTGCCCCTGCAGAGCTGACAGAATCTCTGCCCCAGTGTGGCCACTGCATGGCATCTTTTGGACTGTGTACTTGCGTAGCCCCTTGAATGCCTACGGAGCACCGTTGGTTCTGAGTACAAAGCACAGGAAGAGGCCATGGAGGAAGAAGAAGAGGAGGGGTGGGGGAGAGAGGTGTGTCAGAATCACCAGTAGTGGCATTTTGGAGGTGTGGTGGCGGAGCAACCTCCAACACTACTGCACCTTGTCCTGCATCCTTCCCAGCTGCCAGCAGAGTCATCCAATGTGCCGTGAAACTTAGGTAACGTCCCTGTCCATGCCTGCTGGACCATGAGTCAGTGGTAATATGCACCTTACCACTGACCGCCCTGTCCAGCGAGGCCAAGACATTGCTTTCCACATGCCAGTAGAGAGACGGAATTGCCTTCTGTGAGAAAAAGTGGCATTTGGGAACCTGCCACTGAGGAACCGCACATTCCACAAACTCACGGAAGGGGGCAGAGTCTACAATTGAAAAGGTAGCAGTTGCAGTTGAAGTGCTAGCAATTTTGCCAAGCTAGCATTCAACCGTTGGGCATGTGGATGGCTGGGGGCAGGGAAATTTGCCTGGTACAATCTGACGTCGGTGTACCGATAGCAGATTGCCCGCAAGTACTTGGCTGTGACACACCTAATTCTACACCTTCATTCCTCTCAGTGCAGGTCTCAGAGAGCACTGAAGGTATAGTGGGGTTGGAGATCCCAGCTGATGAGGAGCAAAGAGAGGTCCTCTTTGTTCTTTGGTGTGGGTCTTTTAGGTACGCTTGCCAATGAACTGCATGGCAGGTCAACATATGTCTGGTCAAGCATGTAGTGCCCAAGTGGGAGATGTTTTGGCCACGCGAGATACGCTTGAGACATATGTTGCAAATAGCAGCGGTGCGATCTGATGCACTCGTCTCAAAAAAGGCCCACACCAAAGAACTTTTGGAATAATGCAGAGCTCTGTGGTGTGATGCAGTCAGTATGCTGCCCTTAGTCTTGCCCCTGGAGGGCATACTGCCTCATTGGTGATGTGCCTCCTCCTCCTCCTCCTCTCTCCTATCAAGCACCCACATGGAGTCAGTGACCTCATCATCCCCTCCCTCCTCATCACTGGAGCAAACCTGGCAGTATGCTGCAGCAGGTGGAACATGACTGCCAGATTGCTGTCCTTCTTGGGCACCCCTTCTGTCTGGGCTCACGTTACTGCCTTCCTCTAGCTGAGTACCAACATCGGAGCCTTCAAAACGCTGGGCATCCTCCTGGGGCATGTACCCAACACTATGGTCAAACAGTTCGGGGGACACCTAAGGAGGACATGGTGGGGCTAGGGAAGGAGTCACTGATGGCATTGAGCCGAGGGAAGAGGCCGCGTTGGCAGCTGCTTTGCCAGACAAAGTACCCTGAGCCTGGGTGAGAGAGGATGAGGAGGATGAGGACGGCTTGGTCATCCACTCGACCAAGTCTTCGGCATGTTGTGGCTCAACACGGCCAGCTGCTGAAAAAAAGGCCAAGCGTGTCCCACGGCCACGTCCTGATGAGCATGCACCGTGTCCATGACCAGCACTGTTGCCTCTAGACACAGAGCCTGCTTGCCCTCTTTTATTGACTTGCAACTGTCTGCCTCTCCTTGTTGGCCTTCCAGACATACTATTGGCCTGCAGTGAGATGTAGCTGCACAAAACTGGGATGTATATATATACTGATTATACTGCAGCTAGCAGAATCAACTGCCTGCCTGTAGTATTATTAGTATTAGAATACCTGCACTTCTCTTCAGGTAGCTATACTGTGGGTGCAACTGTGCAGGGTACACAATACAGTAACTGGTAATACGTCAAGAGCCTACACAAGCACCTGGCTTCAGGCGGCTACACTGTAGGTGCAACTGTGCAGGGTACACAGTACAGTAACTGGAAATACGTCAAGAGCCTACGCAAGCACCTGGCTTCAGGTAGCTATACTGTAGGTGCAACTGTGCAGGGTACACAATATAGTAACTGGAAATATGTCAAGAGCCTACACAAGCACCTGGCTTCAGGTAGCTATACTGTAGGTGCAACTGGAAATATTGTAAAAACACCTGCCTGCCTGTAGTATATTAGGAAGAGATCTAGCTAAACTGAATACAGTGTATATACAGTACCTGACAAAAGTCTTGTCGCTTGTGTACAAATTGACCTGAAGTGCCACTAAAATATATTTCTAATCAAGATTTTGTTACAAGAAATGGGTCATTTTAATCCCAACAGCTTTTGTAATAAAGTTTCAGTGCAAAACGAAACTGACAAAAAGTATTCTAATATTCACAGCTTGGTAAAGCCCATTGAGTCAATTTTTGCCAAAACATAAGTGTTGTCGCCTTGTTATATGAGCTTCACCTGTGACTAATAATGGATCAATTAGGTCTCAGGTGTGTATAAAAAGAACACCAGTACACTAGGCCTTCTCAGCTGCAACTAGACCTCTGCAAACATGCCTAAGATTCACCCAGAGACTAAAGTGTTGATTATCAAGAGGCTGAAGACCAGATCCACTGCTGATGTGGCAGACACCTTCAATGTGTCTCAGCGTCAAGTTCAGAGGATAAAAAAAAGCTTTGAAGAGACTGGAGACATTTTGGACAAGGCCAGGTCAGACGCTCGAGAGGACCGTTTGTTGGCTCGAAAATCCAAGGCCAGCCCATTTTCCACTGCAGCAGAGCTCCACGAGACCTGGTCACCTGAAGTCCCTGTGTCAACCAGAACAGTTTGTCGGATTCTGTCTCGAAATGGCCTCCATGGTCGAATCAGTGCCCATAAGCCAGCACTAAACAAAAGACAATTGAAAAACCGTGTGGCATTTGCCAAGGGCCACAGCCTGCTAAAAGGATGGACTCTGGAAAAGTGGCAGAAGGTGGATTTTTCAGATGAATCTTCTGTTGAATTACACCACAGTCGCCGCAAATATTGCAGGAGACCTACTGGAACCCACATGGAGCCGAGATTTAACCAGAAAACAGTGAAGTTTGGTGGAGGCAAAATCATGGTCTAGGGTTACATCCAGTATGGGGGTGTGCGAGGGATCTGCAGGGTGGAAGGCAACATCAATAGTCTAAAATACCAAGAAATCTTAGCTACCTCTTATACAAGTATTCCCAACCATAAAAAAGGTCAAATTTTGCAGCAGGATGGTGCTCCATCGCATACTTCCATCTCCACATCAAAGTTCCTTAAGGCGAAAAGATCAAGATGCTCCAGGATTGGCCAGCCCAGTCACTAGACATGAACATCATTGAGCATATGTGGAGTAGGATGAAAGTTAAAGCATGGAAGACAAAAAGAAAGAATATTGATGAACTCTGGGAGGCATGCAAGACTGTTTTCTTTGCTATTCCTAATGACTTCATCAATAAGCTGTATGAATCCTTGCCAAACCGCATGGATGCTGTCCTTCAAGCTCATGGAAGTAATACAGCACCACTACTTAATTTGCTGACATATTTTTGGATTTTCAGTAAAGTTGTTCAATTTCTGTATAGGCGACAAAACTTTTGTCTTGCCAAAATTTGACCTGTCTGTCTTGATTAAATGATAAATCTTTTTTCCGTGAAACTAATTTATTTCAGTGCATTAAACATCATTTGGGAGGGCTTTAGCTTTTCATATGAGCTATTTCTAACACCAATTGATAAATCAAAAGTCAGGTTAAAAGCAGGAGTTTCTACAAAATAGAGAAGCGACAAGACTTTTGTCAGGGACTGTATATATATATATATATACAATATACATATACTGTACACCTAGTGTACACCTAGAGATTGCAACAAGATAGCATACGGTCCCCTGGTGGCCAGGGTGTGATGCAGTGATTTATATCACTGCATCACTGAGCAGAGGATTCCTCACTTTTGGGTCCTGATTTGTCACCCCACACCAGGCTTTACCCCTATGAGCAGGATGCAGAATGTACACTACTGCGTTAGCAACCAGCCAGATCTGCACACGCTGTTTTCTCTAGTGCCAGGCTGGCACTTTTACATGTGAGTGCCCCCCCACTATTTTGTCATTGCTTTTACATTTTTTTTCTCTCTCGTCTCCCATGGAGACAATTTTTATGCCCTAGCTTCATCCAGAGGGTCCATTGGAGCGGAGTGGTGTTTGCAGTGGGAACCAATTTGTTATTCCAAATGCGCAATTTGACCTACCTCAAAAATTGGTCAAACACCTATGGTGAGTTGCCACCTTTTCATTGAGCACCTGTGGTGGAAGAACTAGAAGCTTCATTTAAAAGCTTTTTTTGGTGTTGGGAACACTATGACTAATGGACTTTTTAGCTTGCTATATGTTCAACAATATTTGTGTTTTTTTGCAGTGATATATGTTCATGCTTTTGGTTCATGATATATACTGTATATTCACTTGTGTATGCTTAGCGCCACCTTTTATATATTTTTTCCAAACCCTACATGAATACCATCCTGCACAATACATGTACAGAAAAAGAAGAGAGGTTGAATGGTACTTTATATGTATCATCTAGGGTTTTTTAAGAAATACACAAATCAGATTTTAAAAAGTTTTAAAAAGAATTGCATTTAACATATATATATATTATATATAATGGATTAAAACCTTGAAAGACAAACAGCTTTGAAAACGCTGTGGCAGTATGACTTATCCAGGGTGTTGTTGTCCTAGCTGGGAGATTCGAAAAGTCATCCTACGCATTTCGTGGGAAGACCGTTTTATCAGGGCCTCGGATTTGGAGGATAATTTTTATATAAATGCATACATTGCAATGATAAGACATAGACAAGTATTATTGACAACAGCATTGTTTTTGCATGTTACCTATTTTTATAAACTGCCAGTAATGTGTTTTATTTCATTTAAAGAATTGCAGAATGTTATGGTCCAACAAATTCATTGAAGGCATAATAAAGTCATATAAAGACCTGCTTTATACACTGTGACAGAACATGGAAAAGGAGAAAGGAGTAAAAGGGGTTGTCCAAAAAGAATATTGCATATAACCCATATAATGGGGTATAGATAAGGGTGCATGGGTTTCAACCATCCACAAACCAAGAACGCATATATAATTATGAAATAAATTCACCTGTTCAACTGTAAGATGTTAGTAACCAAGTCAATGGAAAATGTTAGCCTGGGGAGCCCATGGGGATTATACGTACAGCTCACTGACTAGAGAGGTGTTCCCAAAAGTCATTGATAGAAGAGAGGCTGAATATTAGGGAATGCATGTGAAAAAAAGGGAGAGGGGAAGGGAAATGAGAATGAAAAAAGGAGGGAAAGGGATGATGATGGGGTAAAAAGTGTGAGTGGAGGGGAGAGGGGGGAGGGAAGGGGAAGGAGAGGGAAAAGGAAGAAGCAGGGGATGAGAGGGGGAAAAGGAAGGATGGGGACGGGACTTTAAATCGTACTGATCATAATCAAGCCACTCACACAAATTAAAATTTTGAGCTGAAATGGAGCAGACTATAGGATGTTAAAAATTCTTAACCAAATGGAGAAGGAAGGAGGCTTCTGGAGTGACACTCAGGAAATGCAACAGAAAGTGTTAAATGACTCAGACACTGACCCCCCAAGTTTCATACACCGTGAATACAAAAATAAATCACAAAAATTCCCAGGCTTCTCCAACTGTAATCTGAAACTCTTCATGAACAAACAACTCAGGGTATTAAGAAGATATATACCACCCCTAAAAGGTCTAATCTAACCTCCACACAAAACCTAGCACTTAATCAACTTAAATCCAGACAAGATATAATCATGAAACCTTTCAATAAAGGAGGCAATTTGGTAATAAAAACAACAGAGGATTATATGGCCATGTGCCAGAAAATCCTAGGAAATTCTAATTAGTACCATAAAATCTCAGTATTGACCATTCACAATTATCAGCAGCAATTTTTCAATATCGTAGACAAGGCCTACAGTAAGAATGTAATCACTAAAAATACTAGAGATTACCTTAAAGTAATCTCTGGTACCCTATCACCCTGACCTTATACGGTTTACCGAAAACTCACGAATCTTTTTCAAATCCGCCAGGAAGGCCTATAATTTCAGGGGTTGGCTGTCTCATTCAGCAAGCTAGCTCCCTCATTGATGACTACCTACATCCACATGTTGAGAGTTTGCCCACTTATTTAAAGGACATAATCCATTTGCTAACTGTACTGGATGAGCTGACCATTCCAACCCATACAATTCTAGCCTCTATCTATGTGGAGGCTTTATATTCTAGCATTCCACATGAGAAAGGGGTTCAGGTCACATCTCTCCTTCTTGGTGAAAGAGATCTTGATGCAATTCCATACAATACATTCATTGCGGAGATGCTGCGTTTCATTTTAACACACAACGTGTTCACGTTTCATGGCTGCCACTACATCCAGGTGCAGGGGGTGGTAATGGGGACCAAGTGTGCCCCATCATATGCCAACCTGTACCAGGGGGGTGGGAGCGTGAGGTGTTCACATCAGATGTGTATTCGATGTACCTGCACCACACTTTATTGTGGCGCAGATACATTGACGATATATTCATTTTTTGGACAGGTCCCTGGTGAACTCTTGGTGGCCTTCATTGAGGCATTGAACCACAATAATTATAATTTATCTTTATCTAATTTATCCCTTTCTTGATTTGACCATTCATAACGATTCTAAGGGAGACCTCTCCACAAATCTGTATTGGAAAGATAGAGCTACATACAGCTGGTAATTCACTCCTGCATTTTTAAGGTGCCCAACCAGCACATTTGATCAATTTGATACCCAAAGGTCAATACCTGTGGGCAAAACAAAACTGTAATGATGAAGCAGACTTCAAAACACAGACTTTGAGCCTACAAAAATGGTTCATAGATAGAGGCTACAGTAAAAGGTCTCTCAAAAAGGCATATAGAAATGCATCAGACAATCCTCGAGACCTCCCTCATTTCCAGAGTGATATCCCCCTCATCAGAGGGACAAAACATACATCCTATCACCAAATGCAATGCTCAACATTCTGCTCTCAGACATATTTTAAATACCCACTGGCACCTCCTAAAAGACAATCCTACGTTGTGTTTATTTATAGACCCAGAACCACATGTCACATTCAGACGTAACCAGTCTCTTCATGACGTATTGGTTTCCAGTCATTTTACTATGCCAAAAAATCAGGATCCATGTGGCTCACATCCCCGTGTCACATACCAATGTGGGGCATGTAATTACTGTCAATTTATTAAACCAGGTGATGTGGTATATTTACCAACAGGTGAAAACCTGACAATGTACCACTTTGTTAATTGCAACACCATTGGAATAGTATACTTATTCACATGTGGATGTGGAAACCACTATGTGGGCAAAACCAAACGGCACTTTTGGAAAAGGATCAAGGACCATGTGTTGGACGTAAAGGGAGATATTACAGAGAAACCAAAACCAAGACATTTTACAGAGTTTCACAACTATAAAACGGATTCATGCACTTTTCAGGTATCAGCAAGAGTTCAATGCCCCCGAAATAGGGAGCAATTGATCAAAAGATTTTACAGACAGAAGCAAAGTGCATATATAGACTAAATGTGACACATCCACCAGGGCTCAACGATGCCATCAGCTATGCCCCTTTTTTGTAGATAAACCATCTATCTATGCAGATATATATGGATCATGTGAATTGACTACTCAAACCTAACCTTCATACATAGATGTATATATACATATTGTTATACCTCTTTTTGTAATCAAATTACTTTTATTCAGAGGCCGCATGCGTGGCTTTCTGGCATGGCGGACATGTTCTGAGAGAGCTCCGGGAACCGTCCGCTCTCCTCGACCTCCTCTCAGCAAAAATAGCTTACATTAGACCCGGGGGTAAGCCCGATCGGACACACTAGTCCACGGGCACCCCATGGGTAAGGTTAGCCAGCAACAGCACAACTACAACCCGGTATTTGGACCACGAGCGGGCCCAGGCATGGATCGCTACATTACTAGGCCGCAATCCTCAGCCACAAGTTCCCCTGCTGATCCCTTCGCCACAATGGATCCACTTCTGGGGACAGAACACGCAGGCAATCCCCCTATCATTACAGGACATACTCCGGCCCTGTCCCCTCGCCTGCTCAGGGGGTTTTAACTCCGGACATCCTGGATGAGAAATTAGATGCCAAACTTCAGATTCTTCTTCAACAAATCACCAGGAACATTGTGACTGTGGTGAGCAAAATCTCCACAGAGCTAAGGGGTGAAATAAGCCATATTGGAGAGCGTGCAGACGCTTGGGAACAAAAATTTGATGAAATGGTGAACTATGTTAAGGCCTTGGAGGAGGAAAATTACAACCTTAGACAATCTGTTACCCAGTTACAATTGCAACAGGAGGATCTGAAAAATAGAGAGAGACGCCAGAACCTTCGGTTCCGAGGCATCCCTTAGACAGTGGGAGACTCCTCCTTGCGCCCATACCTACTGGGTCTCTTTAACACCTTGGCCCCCATGGTAGTAGATGTAGACTGGTGATTGGACAGAGCTCATCACTCTCTGGGCCCGAAACCTCCCACTGGAGCTAGGCCCAGAGATGTCATTGTCAGGTTTCATTTTATGATAGCAAAGAAGCCCTGAACATGGCTGCACGTAATAAACAAAATATTACCTATAACGGTGCCAAGCTACAAATTTTTAGCGACCTGTCCCCTATCACTCTAGCAAAACGGAGAAATGTACGCCCAATAACAGCTCATCTGCAACAACTTAGGGTCCCATATTATTGGGGATTTCCTTTCCACCTCATAGTGTCTAAGGATGGCGTCCAACATAGCCTATGTGATCTCCAAGAAGGAGATGCCCTCATGAAAAATCTCAATCTTCCTTTACTGCCTGATGAAGAGCTACAAGCTGCACCTCCACCAGCTCGTCTGCCTCTGTCTACATCCAGTCGCCTTTGGATCACAGTCAGAGGACAACTGAAGAAGCACTTTTCCACTCCTCAACGTTCAAGATCTGCCAAGCAACCTCCTTGATGTCCCTGGTTGGAACTCTATGATCCTCACTTGCCTTTTTGTCCCTTCCAGTTCACAGGAAATTCAGTGCTGAGTTCTGGACTTCAGGTTTTCAGTGTTACTCTGGTCCGTTTTCAGGGGCACTATCAACCCATTCCCATGGGGTACTATTACTATTATTATTATTACTGCTATTTTTGCTAATAATAATAGTTTTTCTGACATTTTATGTTCTTTCTTTAGCTGAGTTTTTTTTCTATATATATATAGCCTCTGCTAAGTTTTATTATTTCTTTTTAAGGATAGTGGATGGTCTCCCTACCCCTCTCCCCCTGAGTTCCCTGCTATAGGTCCGCGTGTGTCCCTACTTGGCCTGTGACATGGTTCAGGGCCTCCTGAGACACAACAGTGTCTTAGGCTTACAATTGTTGTTTTTTTTCTTTTTTTTGGTTCAATGTTTTTATCCACTCACATATTTGGTTTCTTGAGTTTAAGCTCATATGTCAATATAGCTGGATGGGGTCACCATTTTTCTCCTCCTCGCCTTTTTTTAAGGTTTTTTCCCTTTTATTTTTTTTTATTTTTTTTTTATGAGGTATCTTGGATCGTTTTTCAGATCCGCCGGGTTTGTCCTTCTCACTACGTTCTTTTAACTAATGTACATGTCTTTTTATATGTCAGTTATATCTTAGACCAATTTAAGTTCCAAGTATATCTATTGCCTTTACCTGTTCACTTGACGTCATGGATTTGAAGCTTTTGTCATACAATGTCAAGGGTCTAACTCCATTCGGAAGCGATGGATTGCTCTGAGGGAGTTTAGATCCTCAGGTGCGGACATAGTCATGATCCAGGAGATGCATTTTCCTGCTGGTGGCACATTGAAATTTGCCTCAAAGTATTTCCCTACCTCCTTCTTGGCATCTGATTCTTCAGGCAAGGCTGGAGTGGCTATTCTAATTAGGAAATCCTGCCCCATTAGTGTCAAAAATACACACGCTGACCCTTATGGGCGGTTTATTATCCGGGATTGTGATTATATGTCCTCCTCCTTCACTCTAGTCAATATATATGCACCTAATAATGGTCAGGTGGAACTTATTAACAAGGTATTTGACTTACCTCAGTATTGCTCCCAGCCCTTTATGATCGTAGGATGCGACTTCAATCTAGTTATGTCCCCTTCTAGAGACAGGCAAACTGGTTTGAATGACTCTCCTTCACATAAATCTGCTTCCCAAGCTACTGCTTTCTGTAAATGTGTTAGATCTCACCAACTGTTTGACTCCTGGAGGATTAAACACCTCAACGCAAAGCAATTCACTTTTTATTCTATGGCCCACAAAATGTACTCACGTTTAGATCACTTACTCATTTCAGCTCTGCTTATCCCTCATATTATTGATTCAGACATATCCCCCATTACATGGTCTGACCATGCCCCTATTATGCTAGATGTCAAGTTATCTCAAATCCCTTCTAGGACTTGCCACTGGCGTCTGAATGCTCAACTTCTACACTCTGAGCCTTCTCGCATCGAGTTGGCTGCCAGTCTTAAAGAATTTTTCTTGCTTAACATGGGCTCTGTTTTGGATTTTTCCACATTGTGGGGGGGCACATAAGGCGGTCTTCCACGGTGTTTGCATCGCTGAGGGCACTCGTCTGAAAAAAGATAGAAACAAACTTTTACAGTCTTTGACGTCTACCTTGAGGATAGCAGAACGTTAGCTACTGTGCAAACCCATAGTGTTGAAACTTCATAAGGTTATATCCCTCAGAGAACAGATTAAATCTTTACAGTTTGGTAGGGCAGCTAAATCTTTACTCTGGGTAAAACAAAAATTTTACAAGTTTTCAAACAAACCTCACAGGATGTTAGTTAATAAGTTACGTCCTTGCCCCTTCAACTCCTTTCCTGATTTCCTCTTAAAGGATGATGGGACCAGAACCCACTGCCCTCTTGAAATGTCTTAAATTTTCGGCTCCTTCTACCGCAAACTATATAATTGCCTACAACCCTAAAATCATTTTAATTTCACTAAAGAAAAATTTGATGCTTTTTTTGAAGGTCTGCCCCGTACACACGGTCAGATTTTCCGATGGAAAATGTCCGATCGGAGCGTGTTGTCGGAAATTCCGACCGTGTGTGGGCTCCATCGGACATTTTCAGTCGGATTTTCCGACACACAAAGTTGGAGAGCAGGAGATAAAATTTTCCAACAACAAAATCTGATTGCGTCAATTCCGACCGTGTGTGGCCTGTTCCGATGCACAAAGTGCCACGCATGCTCAGAAGAAATTCCGACACGGAACAGCTCGGTCTGGTAAACTTAGCCTTCGCAATGGATACAGCACTTTCGTCACGCTGCAATGTAAAAAATGGTTTAATACAGCGCACTCTCTTCTTATTTATAATGTGACAAGAATTAAGTAGTTTTGCTGCTCATATTCACACACACTTCTCACAAACTTTTTTTTTGTTTTTTTATTGGGATTCCCTGAATATATTGTTATTTGTCACATCTGACAGAATGTTTTTTTTTTTTTGGATTTTAAGCCATTTTTGGTTTTGATTTTATGTTTGTATTTTTTCCAAGGCTGATCTTTGTTTAATGTTGTTTTTAGTTTGACTCCAAAATATTTTTGTGCGTGTTTTGTGTGTCAAGTTACCACAACACCATTGATATATTTTATTATTTAATCTCAAGGAGATTGTTTGTTGTTGGTGTCCCTTGTTAATTTCACATTGTATTTTTGAAATGTACCTGAATCCTCACAAACCAACTGTCCTTTTTGAAGTTAAACACACATAGGCAAGTATAATTCAAACAAAAAATCCTTTATTAAGGGCTCAGAACCAAACTAAGAGGGAGGCAACACTGGATCAACAGGAGAAATTAGCGAAGCCTGGGACCCCCACGGCAGACATCAATTCTTGAACATCAAAATTGGTGGCCTGAGGAGTCCATATGTAAGGGAGGGCAGTCTGGTTCAGAATTCGCAGAGATCCGGAAAGCAGCAGATGACATGTGTGTCCCCAGGCTGTGGTACCACAAGAGGCTGCATCTTTTGGCCGACCAGACTGGATCCAGGGTCCTCAATTTCTGGTCTTCCTTCCACGCTTCCTTCCCGGCTGTGGCTGTGCTGTTGGAGATGTGGCAGGAGGAGGAGTAGGACCTGGAGGAGGAGGAGGACTGGGAGGACCTGGAGGAGAAGGAGGAGGAGGAGGACCTGCAGGAGGAGGAGGAGGACCATCTGTGAGTTCTCAAAGGTGTGTCTGAGCTGTAATTTGGCCCCTCATACCTTTGTTAAGAGCCTCCAATATGAGCGACTCACACATGACTTGTTGTCCCTCCTCCATCCTCTGCATTTTATAGGCAATGGTGGCAGCAATGTCCTTCTCCATGGTGTGTGGTGCTCCCAGGACCTCTGTAGCCCTCCAAAAGAGTCCTCTGGCAGCCTCCTCTAGGGCACTCCTCCTCCTGCCACTTTCTCTTTCCAGGGGGAGTGGAGGGACCTGCAGATCAGGCAGCTGGCTCGGCCCGGCCACCTCCTGGCTGCGACTTCCCTGTGTATGAAAAAGGGACATGGTTTTAGTTTTTGCTTCATCAATCACAATCCTAAATTAGTACTCCCAACTAACATCTAGTTAACATCATTGATTGGACAAGCAGAAATATTTAGAGGAATGCTATACCTGGCTCAATCTGGGCTCCCCCACATGTTGCCTGGAAGGCCCAGGTTGGGCGTTAGAAGCCTCAGCCGGGGGGAAGAAAACTTGGAAGGAAGGCTGGAGAGTGCTGGCCTAGGTTCAGTCTGGCCTGCCAGAAAATGCAGCCTGTCGTAGTACCACATCCTGGGGACATAGATGTCATCTGCTGCTCCGGATCTCTGTGAATCCAGGACTTTCTGGCGCTCCCTTACATATGTACTCCTCAGGCCACCAATTAAGATCTTCAAATAGGTGATGTCTGCCATGGGGATCACCTGCTTCACAATTTCACACAATTGCTCCAGTGCTGCCTTCCTCTTTGTTTGGTTCTTGTAATGTGGGTGGTTAATCTCCCACAGACATGGCAGCTCCCTTAACATATCAATGAATAGTGACATGAACTCATTATCTTTAACTAAGATATCCATGTTCACTGCAAGACACAACACAAGACAAAGCCTAATGTCAGACAAAACTCTCCTAATCTTGTTACAATATAGGCCTCAATCTAGAAGCAGTATAGGCACAAGTTTGTCTCTTACCTTCGTTCTTACGATCGGCGCGTCCAATGCTCCTTCCTCCGTTCACAGATCGTACGTAATATGCACGTGTGTTACGCTTTATATACACTGTGCATGCGTGTAACTCCGCCCGCCCCTGACGTTCTTTCTAGTCTATTCCCCGCCCCTTTTTTTCGGCTCAGGGGGTGAAGAACACATGGTGGAGTCACAGCAGGTGCATGCTAATTATAGCAACGAGGAGGAGGTGGAGGAAAGCCCGGAGACAGAAACGTCCCAATCCAGAAGGAGAAGATTTAAGGCCAAAAATATGTCCTTTGGGGAGATGTTGGAGATGGTGGACATCCTGAAGAGGGCTGACTATGATGGAAAGTATGGACCTTACCACAACCCCAATATCAGAAAGGCCAAGATCATGGCGAAAGTGGTCAAAAGTCTGCACAGGAATTTCGGGGTACGACGATTGAAAGATCAGCTCAAGAAGCGGTGGTCGGACCTCAAATTACGAGAGCCAGAGCAGTACAGAAAGATCCGGAGAGTGCTGCAAAAAAGTAAGTAGTTGTGCTGTGTTCCTATTCTTTTTGTCTTTCTTACGTTCGTGCTGCTCCATATGCTTTTCTTAATTGTACAGCTTCAAATGTCAATTTTAATGTTCATGGGCCCATTATTATACATCAAACATTTTTTTTTCCCCTCTAAAACACCATTGTTTAGGCCATATGCATTTTCCTACATTTTTTACGGCCTACTTGGATGCAAAATATTTGGTTGTGTAGATGGGTTTGTTACTAGAATGAAATGCAAACTAGATTCTGTGTAAGGGGAGGACACTGAGCAACTGCTTTCACTTCTGGACACTGGAGCACTAGTGTGGGACACAAGAACACCACAGGTGCTCCAGTGTATACTATAGGGGGGGTCTACATCTGTGAAGCTTGTACTAAACAGGTCAAGTATTGCAGCTTGACAAAGGCCAATAAAAAAACTACACCTTGGAACTCTGCTAAAATTGACAATTGTACCCCACTCCCAAGCAATGTTTCCTATTATAGTTCTGCCATCAAATATCTGTGTGCTAACGTTACCATTTTGGTTTTACATAGGGGAGAAAAGACTCGGAGGACATCCCTCATCCGAGGAAACCAGAGACCCCCCACCTATGGAAGAAGGTGAAATACCCCAAAAACAAGAAGAGCAGGAGGAGGAAGAAGATGTGGTGGAAATTGGCACCACAACAGGTGAGTGTCTGCGACCACAGGCTCAGGTAAGAGATGGATGGCGTGCAGATTTTTGATACCTGTTTTTGTTTTGTTTCTCTCTTTTTAGGTGATCGTGATATTAGGGATCGAGATCCTTTCACATCAGAAAGTGCCCAGATCCTGATCGGGGAGATAATGGGGTGTAATTTAGAATTGGAAAACATCCAGAAAAAAATAAATGATGTGATTAAAAAAAATAATAACATCATTGATGTTTTGGGGTGAATTTAAAACCCCACAAAATCACTTTTTTGTTGTGTGGTACAATGTTTTTAAGCTTTTAGCAATGTTTCGAAAAGCCTAATTTGGAGGATGCACACAGTGTGTCAACATGTGCTATCTGCCATCACGGGAGATCAATGGACGCGTTTTGGGGGTGCAACACCTTCCTCAATAATAAAGTAGCTGAGAGGAAGGGCTTGCTCCCACAAAACACGTCCCTTGATCCCCCGTGATGGCAGCTAGCACATGTTGACATTCGTAAATTGCTGTGCATCTTCCAAATTTGGCTTTTCAAGGGGTGTTTTGACCCCATCTGAACGCAATATCAAACACAGTTCCTAAATACTCATGTCTGATATTGCCTTCAAGTTTTACCATATGTGAACTTTGTAAGTTCAATTTTTTCTCTTTCTTGTTGGTTTTACACAGGATGTTTTATCGTAAATGGACATTTCTATTTTTGATAATGCCACCCCAAAAATTGTTATACAACAAACATGTTGGTTTGTTTGAAAAACCTTTGGTAAATGCACATGTGATTGTGCAGGTATAAAAAAGTTTGTTAATCAAGAATGTGTGGATTATTGTCTCAACGCTACAACACTTTTAGGGTGATGTCATTGCTGTTTTCAGAGAAAATGGGGTTATTTCCTAAGGGCAAATCCTCTTTGCACTACAAGAGCATTTTCATTGCAGTTTCAAGAGCACTTGTAGTATAAAAAGTGTATACGCCTTTAGTAAATAACAGCCAACAATGCTTTGTATAAGGTTACACAATCATGCCATTTTCACGACTCCACACATTGCTGTCAGGGTCAGCTAAAACAAACACAAGCAGTAAATGTCCACAAAGATTTTTTTTTTTATTGGAAAAAGGCTTCACAAATTTGAAGGCAAATTGATGGCCCCCGTACCCGCAAAGAACTCTAGGTATCGTAACCGGACATCACGGGCACTCAGAGAGGGCAAGCCAGGACGGCCGCTTTCAAGCACTGTCAGTGTTTCAGGTATCACTCCGGCCTCAGGCCCAACTGAGCCAGCATAGTTGGCCGAATGTTTCCTTAAAAAGTTATGGAGAATACAGCACGCCAGTATAATATGGTTCAGTTTATACTCCGCCATATGGATAGGTGTCAGAAATAGGCAGAACCGGCTGGCCAGGATTCCAAATGTGTTCTCCACCACTCTTCGGGCTCTGGCCAGCCGGTAATTAAAAACCCTGGCCGCATCAGGTGGTCCCCCAGCGCAAACGCTTCATCAGCAATGAACATGAATGGGAGTCCTTCCACATTGTCCTCTGGAGCTGGCAAATCGAAGCTGCCATTCTGGAGACGCCTGTAGAACTCCGTCTGGGCGATGACTCCACCATCGGACATTGGCCATTCTTCCCCATGTCCACATACAAGAAGTCGTAATTAGCCGACACCACCGCCAACATCACAATACTATTGAACCCCTTATAGTTGAAATAGTACGACCCCGAGTTGGGTGGTGGGATGATGTGGACATGTTTCACATCAATTGCCCCTCCGCAGTTAGGAAAGTCCCACCCCTGGGCAAAGTGGGAGGCCACAGTCTGCCATTCCTGTGGCGTGGAAGGAAACTGTTGAGGAAAACAAAAATAAATTAATATTTTTGCACAGAAACATGGAAAGCAGATTAGGCACAAACATTCTGTGGCAACCTCCAGATAGCATTTATTAAGGGGAATTTAACAACACCAAAGTATAAGGTACACCTATCAAATCCCCCCCCCTCTCATGGGCCATTTCAAACATTATGGGGGGTGTGGAAATCTTGGACAGGTAACCCTCTTCACTTCATTGAGAGATGAATGCCTAAATACAGGGTATTACTTGGAACAGCCCCTCAGTTACACTGTTGGCAGCCCACTGGACAGGTAAGAAGTGTCCGAATACAAAGATATAAATACACATTGTACACATTTGAGGACATTTGAACATTCTGCTATTACCTGACTCAAGATAATAATAGTATCTTAAAAATTCAAACAGTACCATTTGAAAGTATACAGGCAGGCCCTTGCACTACATGCTTTGGGGAATTCATCCATAAATCAGAGCACAAAAGAGATGGGTATAGTGTGTATGGGCTTGGCAAAGTCAGCAGATAGATGATTGAGGATAGATAGAGAATTGGGATCAGCTGACTTAGCAGTTGAGGGAGGGAGGGTTACTAAAAATGATTTGGGGACACCACAAAAAATAAGCCTCTGCCACTCTGCCAGAATTTAAAGCTAAAATAACGTTTCTAAACGTTTTAGGGGGTGTTTGGGGTAATGCACTACTATGGAGCTGATAAAATACATTGTTAAGTGACTACATGCGGTGAATATAGGGCCCGTAGAGCATGCTGGGGAGGTTAGTGAAGGACAATCTGTATGAAGGACCTAAAAAATTAATTACATAAAAATCCAGCATGCATGAGAACAAAGGGGACATTCAAAGCATATTCCAATCATGGTAATTAGGGAATGAGGAAAGAAATACAATATATTAGCAAACATTAAATACAATAAAATGTGATATTAAAGGATAAAAATCTTACCTTCATATACTCCTTCTGCAGGACCTGTATGATGGCAGAACAGGTCTCTGGGATGATGATACCCAGAGCCTGGGGGGAGATGCCTGTCGAGAACTTCAAGTCCTGCAGACTTCTCCCTGTCTCCAAATACTGCAGGGTAGCGACCAACCTCTGCTCCGGAGTGATGGCTTGCCTCATGCAGGTATCCTGCCTGCTAATATAAGGGGTCAGTGAAGCCAACAGACGGTGAAACACGGGGTCCGTCATCCTGAGAAAGTTCCTTAAATCATCAGGATTATTCTCACGGATCTCACGGAGCAAAGGCATATGAGAGAACTGGTCACGCTGAAGCAACCAATTTTTGGTCCATGAACTCCTCCCCACCCTGTTCATGGACTGGACTTGTGTCAAGGTCAGGACCCCAACACCAAGCCCCCGCACAGCACGAACTCTACGAGGAGTATGCATACGCAACATGGCTAGAAAACGGTCAGCTGCTCAGAACGTAGTAACAGAACGCACTGAAGAACAGCAAGGCCTGTGAAGAGCGACCTGAAAAACAGTAACGAACTAAGAAGAATACAATGACTAAGTCACGTGGAACTTGCTTGCACGCACTGAAGAGCAGATACAAACCCACAAGCACAAACTGAATGGCAGAAAACGATCTGAAAACCACGGGTCTGAAAAAGCGCGAATCGTCTCTCACCAAACTTTTACTAACACGAGATTAGCAAAAGGAGCCCAAAGGGTGCCGCGCTTGGTTCTGAACTGGCCTTTTCTAGTCTCGTCGTACGTGCTTGACATCACCACGTTCTTGGCGATCGGATTCCGACAACTTTGTGCGACCGTGTGTATGTAAAACAAGTTTGAGCCAACATCCATAGGAAAAAATCCTAGGATTTTGTTGTCGGAATGTCCGAACAAAGTCCGACCGTGTGTACAGGGCATTAGTCTTCCAAAACTGTCCACCTCTGATCTGGCTGATCTAAATGCCCCTATAACTGCTGAGGAGCTTTTCAGCACAATTAAGGATCTCCCTCTTCATAAATCTCCTGGTCCAGATGGCCTCCCCTACATCTTGTTGGAGATACAACAGATTTCAGCTTAGTCTATTAACTGCAATTCTCAAACAGGACACTAGATGTCGCTAATGCTCAGTGGTATGCTGTGCTGTGCAGTTTCCTATGACATGTTGTATTTTCTGTGTATAGTGTTGTACTTGTTGGTTTCTTTTTCCTGTCTGTGTTCTTCTTACCATGTGAGGTGATATCTGTGTACTTCTTGCCAGTTATGTTCCAATTAAGAAGTCAGTTCCTGTTACTCCACAACGTCTGATCTAAATTGACTCCGCTGCACCTAGCAATCGCACTCTGCAACAGGTTATGGGCCCAGTGTCCGGATAAAGTCATACAACCAGGTGCCGCCCAGGCAGAACAAAGCCTCGAATGGGAGACAGTGTGGCTGATGTGGAGATCGACATAAGGAAGGCTTCCAGTGACATCTCCTACAGACAAGTAAGACTGTATATAAAGGAGGGAAAAACATGGCCGGAAACTCTGAGCTTAAACTCTCAGTGGCCAAGCTGAACAATGACAATTATCAGTTATGGAAGTTCAAAGTGGAAATGCTATTATCCAGAGATGATTTGTGGGAGGTTACCACCACAGAGAGGCCACAGTATAATAATCAGGACTGGGACAAGAAAAACAGACAGGCATTGGCCACCATAAATTTACTAGTGAAGGATGATCAGCTCATTCATATACATCATGAGGACACAGCGAAAGGCATGTGGGATGTACTGAAAAGACTGCAGGAAAGATCCAGTTTAAACAGCAAGCTGTTTTTGCTGCAGAAACTTTACAAAATGAGACTTGGCAGAGAACAGGACATGCAGGAGCATATAAATGCAATGCTTGAAATGATTGTGCAACTCAGATCAATCGGGGAGAATATAACAGACAGTCACACTGCAGCCATGTTGTTATGCAGTTTGCCTGATACATATACTGCACTAATCAATGCACTGGAGACATGACCTGAGACAGATCTGACGCTAGCATTTGTAAAAACCAGGCTCATAGATGAGTATCAAAGAAGAAAGGAATTAGTGCATGACTCCACAGAAACCGACACCAGAACCACTCTTAAAGTTACAGACGCAAAGTTACACAGGAAAGAGACCAGAGTGTGTTTCAGATGCCACAAACAGGGACACATAAAGAAAGACTGTACTACATGGAAAGCAGAGCAAATGAGACAGCGTCCCTCTTATGCTAACCAAAATTTCAAAACCATAATCAATGATCCATGGGAAGGAAACTGGAATGCCACATTTAAAATGACAGGCAACAGCAAATGCCAAGGCTGGTGCATCTATTCCGGGGCAACCAGTCACATGATGAGTGATAGAAGTTTCTTCACAGAACTTGATCTGAACAACAAAGAAACTATTTATCTTGCAGATGAAGGCAAAATACATGCAGAAGGATATGGGCATGGAATCCTTGTATGTCTGGATGATGTGGGATACAATTTAGCCATACCAGTGAAAGATGTGCTTTATGTTCCTAATCTAGAAGGAGGACTCTTATCTATGAAGCTTCTAACAGCCACAGGACTCACTGTAAAATTCCAAGGAGACAAGTGTTCTATTCTAAACAGCAAACAGACAATAGCAAGTGCCAAGCTGGATGATCATCTATATCACCTCGACACAGTGAAGGAAAAGGTGAGACTATGTAAGCAGAATGACTGTATACATATATGGCACAGATGTCTAGGTCACAGACACCCAGAATGCATACAGGAACTACAAAGGCGGAATCTAACAAGGAATCTAACAGTAATCCCTTGTCCAGTTACTGTTAAGTGTGAATGTTGCATTAAATCCAAAGCAATAAGAGCAACACTTCCCAAAGTCAGTCAGAAGAGAGCTTCAAGACCACTTCACTTAGTTCACAGTGACGTGTGCAACGCTGTATCCTGGCCTAGGCCAACAAGGCCCAGGCCTAGGGCAGCATTTTGCGGGGGGGCAGCATGGAAAGAGTCCCCGCCAGCTTGCACTGTTAGTGTAGCGCCAGTCTTATGGGGCGGACTGGGCTGAGAGGCAAATTAGTCTAGCGCCCCCATAAAGCGGCCGCACTGCTTCCGGTATGTATATGGATTCTTGGGGGGACCCCACGCCGTTTTTTTTTTTTTTGGTGCGGGGATCCCCTTAAAATCCATACCAGACCTGAAGGGTCTGGTATGAAATTTAGGGGGACCCCGCGTCATTTTTTTTTTTAAATTTTGGCCGGGGTTCCCCTTAATATCCATACCAGACCTGAAGGGCCTGGTATGGAATTTAGGGGGACCCCTACGTCATTTTTTTAAAAATTTTGGTTCGGGGTTCCCCTGTGGGGAATTCCCAAGCCGTTTTTATCAATGAATTTTTTTGTGTATTGTCGGACCGGCAATGCAATAGCCGCGAGTAGTTTTAAATGACTTTTTTTCCTTTGAAATGTCATTTTGCTGTCAGACTGTTCTAAACATGGGAAACATGCGCCCCTTTACAGGCATACTATAGATACCCCCCAGCTACGAAATTTAAAGGGATATTACACTTTTATTGTTTGACTTTAAACATTATTAAAATCACTGCTCCTGAAAAAACGGCCGTTTTTAAAACCTTTTTTTGCATTGATCCATGTCCCCTGGGGCAGGATCCAGGTCCCCAAACACTTTTTATGACAATAACTTGCATATAAGCCTTTAAAATTAGCACTTTTGATTTCTCCTATAGACTTTTAAAGGGTGTTCCGCGGCATTCGAATTTGCAGCGAACACCCCAAATTGTTCGCTGTTGAACTTGCGAACAGCCGATGTTCGAGTCGAACATGAGTTCGACTTGAACTCGAAGCTCATCCCTAATGGAGGTGAATTCACAGGAAGTAAGATACAAGAGTACTTAAAACAGAATGGAATAGAACATCAAAAGACAGTCCTGTATACACCAGAACAAAATGGAGTAGCTGAAAGAAAGAATAGAACTGACTGAAATGATCAGATGTATGCTGACAGACTCTGGACTACCACAAAAATACTGGGGTGAGGCAGCCATGACAGCTACATATTTGCAGAACAGACTTCTTTCCAGAACAGTGGAGAAAACCCCATATGAACTATGGCACAATGAGAAGCCAAGTGTAAAACACCTAAGAGTTTTTGGATGCAAAGCATTCATCTACATACCTGAAGAAAAACGCACCAAACTCCTGAACAGAGCGTTTGAAGGTATCTTCATTGGATACAGTGACAATGTCAGTGGTTACAGAATCCTAAATCCCAAAAACAACAAGGTTACCATTAGCAACAGCATAACTTTTGTTGAAGATTTAAGAGACAATGTAATGACAACAGTAGAAACGAGAATAGAAGGGCAAACTGACATTGACCAGCCCATCTCTGTAACTTCGGAACAAACAGTTGAAGTAAGTGCAGACTCAGCCAGCACTGAAGAGCAGAAACAAGAAGACTCAGACACAAAAACGAGACGTTCAACAAGAGAAAACAAGGGTAAACCACCTATACGTCTCTCATACAAAGCAAGTACTGCCAGTATCAATGAACCTGCGAACTGGGAAGACATATCTCAACTTTCAGAACAAGAAGCAAGTAAATGGATAAAGGCTGCTGAGGAAGTGATGAAATCCATGCATGACACCAAAACATGGACACTTACAGAACCCGGAAGGAAAGCCATAGGCTGTAAATGGACTTTTAAAGTGAAATACAATGCAGATGGCACAATTGAAAGGTACAAAGCAAGACTAGTAGCCAAGGGCTATTCTCAAAAATACGGAGAGGACTATGATGAGACGTTTGCACCAATAGTCAAGCACACTACAATACGGACTTTACTGACAATAGCCGCCATAAGGAAAATGCAAGTGAAATATTTTGATGTGAAAACCGCATTTCTATATGGCGATTTAACAGAAGAAATTTGCATGGAACAGCCGCCAGGATTCAAAGACGAACAAAGGTCAGACCTAGTATGCAAACTTCGCAGGAGTATATATGGTCTAAAGCAAGCAGCCAGAGCTAGGAATATAAAAATAAATGAAGTGCTTACACATCAAAACTTTCTAAGGAGTAAAGCAGACCCCTGCTTATACACAAAGAAATTGGCAAATTGATGGGTCTATATGCTCATTTATGTGGATAATATCCTGATTTGTTTTGAGCAAGAAAGGGATGAAGCAGAAATACTGGAAAAACTAAATCAGCACTTTGACACCAAAGATCTTGGCAACATAAAGAATTACCTCGGTATCCAGATCGAGAGAGAGGAAGATGGCAGCTTTCTTCTGAACCAAAGACACAAAATACAAGAAATAATTGAAAAATTTGGAATGGAAGACGCCAAACCGGTAAAGTCTCCCATGGAAACCAACTACCTAAAGGAGATGAATTGTCAAGATAACCCAATACCTACTAATACTCAATACAGAAAAGCAATAGGGAAATTGCTGTACCTTACTACCGCTACAAGGCCGGACATTGCAGCAACTGTTGGAATCCTATGCAGAAAGGTTTCGATGCCAAGTAAAAAGGACTGGAATGCTGTAAAGCAAATCATTCGTTATCTTAAAGGGACTTCGCACTACAAGTTAAAGTTACCAGCAAGTAAAGAAAGCACCCTAACAGGATACGGGGATGCTGACTGGGCAGGAGATACCAGTGACAGAAAATCTACCAGTGGCTACTTATTCTTTCTGTCAGGTGGTTCCATCAGTTGGACTAGTAGAAAGCAACTCTCTGTTACACTGTCGTCTACTGAAGAAGAATATGTTGCTGCAGCGCAGGCAAGCCAAGAAGTTATATGGCTGAGACAGTTATTAACAGACTTGGGTCAACCACAGTTGGGACCAACAGAAATCTACGAGGACAATCAAGGATGCCTTGTACTTGCGCACATGGAAGGAGTTAATTCAAGAACCAAGCACATTGATGTGAAGTTTCACTTTCTTAGGGATCTTCAAGATTAAGGTCTTCTTGAGTTACTTTATTGCCCAACCAAGGATATGACAGCAGACATCCTTACAAAGCCCCTGACCGCTGAAAGACATTCAAGGCTTAAAAAGAAGATAGGTTTTACAGACTAAGCCTTAACTGTTTAGAAAGGGTGTTGGAGATACAACAGATTTCAGCTTAGCCTATTAACTGCAGTTCTCAAACAGGACACTAGTTGTCGCTAATGCTCAGTGGTATGCTGTGCTGTGCAGTTTTCTATGATATGTTGTATTTCCACTAATGCTCAGTGGTATGCTGTGCTGTGCAGTTTTCTATGATATGTTGTATTTCCTGTCTATAGTGTTGTACTTGTTTGTTTCTTTTTCCTGTCTGTGTTCTTCTTACCATGTGAGGTGATAGCTGTGTACTTCTTGCCAGTTATGTTTCAATAAAGAAGTAAGCTCCTGTTACTCCACAACGTCTGATCTGAATTGACTCCGCTGCACCTAGCAATCACACTCTGCAACACATCTACTATAAGACTTTCTTTGACATCCTATCTCCTCATTTATTGACTTTATATAGTACTTTCCTCAAAGGTCAATCCCCGCACTCTCACTTTTCACATTCTTATATCTCTGTTATACCTAAAAAAAGGAAACCCTCCCTCCCCGACAACTAAAGACCTATAGCTCTCTTAAACTCAGACTACAACATTTTTACTAAGATACTTGCTTCTAGACTCTCTAAATTTATTCCAAAACTGTTTAACAAAGACCAGGTAGGTTTTGTCCCGACTAGGCATGCAGGGGATAACACCCGACGCACCATAGACTTGATCGATCCCCTGAATAGATCCTCACGTCAAGCCCTAGTTTTAAGTCTTGATGCTCAAAAAGCCTTTGATAGGTTGAGCTGGCCGTACATGTTTGCAACTTTACTTAAGTTCGGTTTCAGAGGTCCCTTTCTAAAAGCGCTACAGGCATTATACTCCCAAATAACGGCACAAGTTCAGATGTTTTCCTTTCTGTCGTCTTGCTTCCCCATAATGGCACTCGGCAGGGTGCCCTTTATCTCCATTACTTTTCATATTATGCCTCGAACCCCTGGCTGAGTCTATCTGTCTATATCTGGATATTTGTGGGGTGGTGATGGGACAGAGGGAATACAAGTTATCACTATTTGTGGATGACATTCTGTTAACTATCACACAACCGCTGTTGTCCCTTCCCTCATTGCACAATCTTCTTTCCTCTTTTGGTGCCATATCTAGTTACAATGTCAACACTACAAAAACTGAGGCCCTTCCTTTGAATATTCCCCCCTCCTATCTCAATTGATGCAATCCTGTCCTTATAAATGGTGTTCCACCTCCCTCAAATATTAGGGGGCTCATCTTACCCCAACTTACTCAACCCTCTATTCGGTAAACTTTCCTCTTCTAATTTTAGACATCAACAAATCCTTGCAGAGCTGGACCAAGTACCCTCTCTCCCTTTTAGGTAGAATAAATGTATTAAAGATGTCCATTCTACCCAGGCTGTTATATTATTTGGAAACATTACCCGTGGCTATCCCCCTCTCTCAACTTAAAACCATCCAAAGGAGCTTTTTAAAGTTTATATGGAACAGTAGGGCGCACCGCATTGCGAGCTCAATGGTTTTCTCCCTTAAATCTAGAGGAGGCCTGGGTGCCCCAGACATTATAAAATACTATTATGCTTCCAACTTAAGAGTTATTGCTTCTTGGTTCAGCTTGCATGGCCCCAGTCATTGGTCAGATATTGAGAGAGGGACTTTGTACCCGTAACATCCATGCTCCCTAGTCTGGTCTCCCTCACAACATATGGACCCTATTTTTAGATGTCAATGAACAGCTCCTATGAACTTCCCCCTATCCATATGGAATAAATGTAGGGAAGAGTTTACGCTCACATCAAACTGTCACCCTTTGATGAATGTACTATTTAATCCATCTATCCCTGATAGCTTATCCTTAGGACACTTCTTTCCATGGATGAATGCTTCTCTGTTCCAACTTTGTAATCTAGTGAACCCGATTTTGCATCGATTGCACTCCTTTGATACCATGCATGAGAAATTTGATATCCCCTCTCATTTGTTTTATTTTTATTTACAAATTAGACATTTTTGCCATTCCCTGTCTCCGACACTGACCTTAGACAAACCTACCCCCTTTGAATATTTATGTGTTGAGGGACCCCACCAATTACATTTAGTATCCTCTATCCATTGTATCCTCCGCAAGTCAACTCCCCTTACTGAGGTTACTCACTTATATATGAGGAAATGGGCTCAGTTACTTTCTAGACCCATAGGCTCCCAGTTATGGGATAAGATATGGTCTTCTACTTTTAAATCCTCAAAATGCGTCTTGCAGAGGGAGACTTCTATTAAAGTACTTATGTTTTGGTATAAAACACCCAAAGTCATTCATAGATATGATTCCTCGACCTCAGATAAATGTTGGCGTTGTGGTCAGGAAGGGGGAACCCTGTTTCATATCTTTTGGCATTGTATTATGATCCAACCCCTTTGGCAGGAAGCGATGTTGTTGATTCAGAAGGTGGTAGATGTATCCCTTCCTCTAGATCCCTTACATTACCTATTGGGCCTCCCTTTCTCAGGTATTACAAAACATGGTAATAGATTGATCTCATATATGCTTTTAGCTACTAAGAGACTGATCCCCTTATGTTGGCTTTCCATTACCACTCCCCCCAGATCCAGATTACTTCAACTTATAGCTCATATCCACAGGATGGAATACCTAACGGCTTCTGTCCATGACAGCGTCCCTCAATTTAATAAAATCTGGAATTCGTGGGATTAATCGGATTTTGGGATTCCCCTGCCGGTTACAGTATCATGAAATCCCAACCCTTTTTCTTCTCTGTATGGGTTATTATATAATTCCGTTATTATTTCCATATGACCTCTATTATTTAATTTATTTTACATATGAGTTATTCTCACTCCTTCTTTACTTGCAGATTGCATTTGTATTCTATATGTGTAGATACTTTGCATTCATTGTTTTGGTTAGTTTACAAATTTAATATTGTCTGTTTATATTGACATCTTGTTTTTCCTTGGAAATTTTTTTTTTTTCACTAAAAATACAATTATATAAAAAAAATACTTTTATTCATACAATAGGCAATTGTGACCTGCTATGTAAATGCACTGGAATTTTTCCAGGCTTAGGAGGATAAAAGTGAGGAAGGTGTTAATTACGTTTGGGCTCTGTCCCTGAAGGAATAACTTTTCAATATAATTTATTTGACTTCATCTATATCTATATATGTATATTTTGTTTTACTTTTTGATTTTTGATTTTTATTTATTTCTTATTTTTTGCTTTATTTATTTCTTTATTATTTTTAATCTATTTATCACTCTTTACTTATTTTTCACTTTTGCTCTCTTATTTTTGTCCCAGTCTCGATGGCTATGGCCTACCCATGTCTCCTTACTGCCTGTTATTGTAAGGGTGAGTCTGGGACACTTGCCATGATTCCCCCTTCTTCCCTGTAATTTTACAGGGACTTCACAGAGGCGATACCACGGGGAATACCTCAACCGGGAGGTAATGCGGCTTCTGGTACATGTCACTTCCGGTGCCATGCTGGATCTGAGCCCTTCCTCTCAACTCCCATCACAGGGGACCTCAATGAGGAGATGAGCTAACTCCCGCCCCTCCAGATCCTTAAGGCCATGTCGGACCTTCGATCCAGAGGCCAGGGGCGGCTTCAGGAATTTGCCTGCCCCCTCATGGCTTGTTAGGTTCCCCACACACACACACATACATATATATATATATATATATATATATATATATATATATATATATATATATATATATATATATATATATATATATATATGCCCCCATTTATGATAGACATAGCGTAGGTGAACATCCACACTGAGGTGTAGCCAGGCCATTTTATCCAGAAGCATTGGAACCCATGTAAGTAACTAAAGAACAACCTGGTGCACAAGGCAGAGTATAACCCCTCAGGATTTTCAATGACAGACCAAATGTATAGTAAAAAATATTTATTCACAATATATGATGTAAAGTTCAAATAACATACATGTATCAAAAAAGTTAGTCATGAAAATGTAAACATTACAGACATGAAACTTAGCTGTAAATTAACTTGCAAACTGAAGAAAATTAATATAAGTGGCGCTAACAGTGACACTATAATGTGATAAAGTGACCATGCGTTCAACCAATAAAAACTGTAGTGACACAAAAAAATCACAAAAGAAATCACCCTGTGTCAATAAAACAAAAGCATAAAGTCCATAGGTAGATGAACACCGTGAATGATGTGCAGGTTTCTTAAAGTATTCACCAAATCACACGTGTTAGTAATTCCTCTCCCTTCAGATTCAAAACTCACCGGACAATAATGCCTCACACTCTCGTGTTTTGGAAAATAAGGGTGATAAACCTTACACACAGGTTTAAACGAGTGATCCAATATCCATCCGTGTATGTACCAATTCCTTGTCAAAAGAAGTTTATTGAGTATACAATATTATAAAGATACATAAAGTAAGTTTACAAGGATCTATAAAGTAAGCTCATTGTTTTACAGTAGGGTTTATATAGGTAAATATCATGAAATTTCAAATATTAAACATTGGGTTCACGTAAACCTAAATTAAAGATATATATCATTTCCTTAGTTACTTTTGTAGGTATTTAAATGATTTATACCTACTATACATATTGTTTACAAGTAGAGTGTATATAGGTCAAATAAATTCTGATAATGAGCTTTAATCGTAAGGTGGAGAAAAGGAAAGAGAAAGAAGAAAAAGGGTTGAAAGGTAGAGGTATGGTCCACAAGGTTGTCCCGCTTGTCAGTTTATTATTCTTTTTAGTTCTCTTTGAAGCCTTAGAATGGGTGTCTCTGTAAGTCATTTAATCTGTTACCATGGCAACAGGACAGAGTCATTGAAGTTTGACAGGAACTGTTGTTTTATCCAAGGGTGCCAAAGTTTTTCAAATTTTGGAATTTGATTTTTATCGATGGCTACCATCTTAGCATGGGACATTGTATTATTCATTCTGTGAATTGTTTCTGCTAGTACCAATGTAGGAGATTTCCATGCCTTGGCCACTGTTTGTTTTGCAGCCGTTATTAGTTGGATCATAAGTTTGAATTGAGAGAGTGTTAACCATTCCGGTTTTAGATTAAGTAAGGTTAAATATGGATCTGGTTGTATTATTTTTTTAAATATTTTAGAAGCAATCACGAAGACTTCCTTCCAGAAGGTTTGGATTACTGGGCACGTCCACCATATGTGTAAATATGTGCCTATTTCTGGGCATCCTCGAAAACAAAGAGCTGGGGTATTAGGTGAATATTTTGCCACTCTAGCGGGTACAAGGTACCAACGAGTTAGGACTTTATAATTTGTCTCCAGTGCTAAGATGTTGGGTGAAGATGACTTAGATGTGAGCCATATGTTAGACCAGTCCGTGTCTTCTAAAGTTCGTCCCAGGTCCTCCTCCCACCTCTGAACGTAAGAGGGTCTATTAAGATTTGCTACTCCATATAATTGATTATAAAGTGATGAAATTGGATCTTTTGTACAGATTGATTCAAAAATGGATAATTGGGATAATGGTGTATCCCCCTTTAGGAATGGTGTATAGAAATTTTTGATTTGGAGATATCTAAATATCTCAGAGTTTGGTAGATCATATTTTTCTCTAAGCAATGGGAATGAAAGGAATGATTTAGATGCTATGAAGTCATTTAGTGTCTGAATGCCTGATGTTGTCCAAGCTTTAAAAGAATTTGGGTAGATCCATGCCGGATAAAAGGCCGGATTTCTGATAAAAGAAAGGAGAGGATTGTGTGGAGATTGTAACTGATATTTGGTTTTTAGTTTATCCCAGAGAGATAAGAAGTGTTTAGTTATGGGATTATGAATTTTAAAGCTGTCTTTAGGATCAAGCCATAATAAATTTAATATTAATAGAGGGTCATTTTCTGAAGCCTCTATAAATACCCATAATGGGATTTCCTGTTTTGCATGGTATTTGGACAGACTGGCCAAATGTGCTGCTCTGTAGTAGTTAGTAAAATTAGGGTATCCCAGGCCTCCTTTATTTTTGGGAAGATGTAGTGTGTGTATAGGTATACGTGGTTTAGAAGAGCCCCATATAAACGAAGTTGCTCTTTTTTGTACTATTCTCAAAAAATAGGAAGGAATTGGAATAGGGAGGACTCTGAATAGATAAAGCAATTTGGGTAGAATAGTCATTTTGATTGCATTAATCTTCCCTATCCAGGATAAAGGAAGTTGCGACCATTGTTTTATTAGATTTGTGATCTGTCTTAATACAGGAGGATAATTGGTTGAGAATAAATCAGAATGAGATGCTGTTAAATGAATTCCAAGATATGGGATTGATTTTTCTGCCCATGTGAATGGGAGTGCAGCCCTAGCCGGGATCAATTCCATGTTTGTGAGTGAAATATTAAGCACTAGGCATTTCTTAGGATTAATCATAAGGCCGGATAGGGCTGCAAATCCATCAAGAGCTGGTATTAAGTTAGGACCAGAGACCTGTGGTGATGATAGAAAAAGTAATATATCGTCTGCAAATATACATAATTTGTGTGTAATACCTCCTACTTCAATGCCAGTTATAGTTTGGTTTGTTCTGATGTATTGGGCCATGGGTTCGAGTATAAGGGCAAATAATAAGGGAGATAATGGGCAACCCTGTCGGGTACCTCTTTCGATATTAAAGGCTTCAGATTTGTATCCAGCATATTTTATATAGGCTTTGGGTTTATTATATAATGCTTTGATAAATGTTAAAAAGTGGGGTCCAAAACCCCATTTTTGTAATGAATATTGCATATATTGCCAGGATACTGTGTCAAATGCCCTCTTAATATCGAGAGATAGAAAACATAAAGGGATTTTCCGTTTTTTAGCAATATGTGCCAATAACACTGCCCTGCGTATATTATCGCCTGCCTGTCTATTTGGCATGAAGCCTACTTGATCTCTATGTATTAATTTTCCTATAATGCTATTGAGGCGTTTTGCTATTATTTTTGCTAATAATTTAATATTGAGGTTTAACAGAGAAATAGGCCGATAATTCACACAGGAAGTATCATCAGAAAGGGGTTTTGGGATCATACAAACAATTGCCATTAGTGTTTCTTGCCGAAAAGAATGTCCATCTAGAAGTTTGTTAAAAGTTTCAGTGAGAATGGGAGAGAGTATTTCTGAGAATGTTTTATAGTATAAAGCCGAGTAGCCGTCTGGGCCTGGTCTTTTGTTAAGTTTTAGGTCTTTTATGGCGTTAGCAACTTCATCTATAGTTATAGGCTCATCCAAACTGCTTTTTTGATTCTGAGATAACTCAGGTAAGGTTATTTTTGAGAAGAAGGATTCAGCCTCTGTAGGATTAAATTCATTGTTTTTCTTGTATAAAGTTGCGAGATGTGAGTGAAATTTATGGACTATTTTAACTGGATTACAAGTGTAAACATTTTTTGATAATTTCAAACGTATTGGTTTGAAAGATTTGTTAGTTGAATTTAATGCCCGAGCCAAATATGTACCTGGTTTGTTTGTATTCATGTAGAAATTGTGTTTGGAGCGTTTGAGGGATTTATCAACTGACTCAGTGAGAAATAGATCGTATTCCAATCTAGATTTTTCCAGATGAGATTTTGTACTCTGAGATGGATTATCTTGAAATGATATGTAGGCTGCATTAAAATTGAGTTCTAGTTTTTTTGCTAGATTTTTGCGTTCCCGTTTAAATAGTGCCATTTGTCTTTGTATTGTACCACGCAAGACAGGCTTATGAGCTTCCCACAGTGTTATTGGGGAGATGTCTGTTGTATTATTAATTGATATGTATTCCTTTAAAGCTTGTTCAATGGCCATCTGATGTAGTGGGTGTTTGAGCATTATGTCCGGTAAGTACCACGTTGGGTCATGCGCTTTTGGTATGGCTGAGGCTATAGTAGTGTATACTGCATTATGGTCAGACCACGGAATCGGAATTATATCTGATGCAATAATTTCTGGTATCATTCCTATTGTTAGAAAAATATGATCTATTCTGGTGAAGGTTTGATGAGGGTGCGAGAAATAAGTGAATTTCTTTTTCATTGGGTTACTTTCTCTCCACGAATCTACCAGATTGTATTTGGAAAGAAGTTGAGAAAAAGGTAATCTAGAGGTTATTTTGGATGGTGTAAAAGGTGATTTATCTAGAAATGGGAGGAGGACCTGGTTCGAATCCCCACACATTATCACTGTTCCTATTTTGTGTGTATTAATCACTTGTAATATATGTGAGAGGAATGGTGTAGGTTGTTTGTTAGGAGCGTAGTAGGAAATCACCGTGATTGCTGTATCCATTATATGACCCATGAGTATCAGGTATCTACCTTCTGGGTCTTTAATTTCTGATGATAAGGTGAATGGTGTGGATCGGTGAAATGCAATTAGAGTTCCCCTTTGCTTGGTACAGGCAGAAGCCGTGTAAATTTGTTGATAAAAAGGAGAAATATATTTTGGAGTAGAATCTTTGGTGAAGTGTGTTTCTTGGAGGCATACTATGTGAGCCTTCTTGTTATGAAAAGTACGGAAGGCTTTGGTCCTTTTTTGAGGGACATTTATTCCCTGAACATTCAGGGAAAGTATATTCAGTGGTGCCATGTCAACAGATCAAATAGTTTTGACTTACTTTTTGTTATGCAGAGCTGACTGCGCAGATCAACCTGTGTGGACTGAAGAGATGAATAGATAGAAAAGAAACCAGTGAATTCTGGAGTAAAGAGTAAACAAAAAACATATGAGATTAGTTGATACATTGTATAAATTATTTTTTGCAAGTAATCACAATTTACCCGTGAAAGTTAATAAATATCTCTCTCAGGGGAATAAGTGCCTTCGTCACACTCCCACATAATATGGTTGGGAGAATGAGGAGGGCTAATGGGGGTACACGGATCTTCCGCTTACAGGAGAGAAGTGCTATGTCAAAAGACGTCAAAATGATGTTTCATTAATTGGAGGGCAGAATATAGTTTTTGTTGAAATTATTTATTCCAGGGTGGTTGTATATGGTTAGTCTTGCCCTAGGCTAAATAATTCAGTTAGAAAGGTACTGTTAATAACTTTGGTATTGATGAAGATAGTTTGAATTATTTTGGGATTTTAACCCTTTTAGAGTAAACAATTACATATTTTATTCATATGTAACTGTTTAGATATGTTAACTCATAAAATTGAGGTTGTATTGCTTCAGATTAGAATAAACAAAAACATAATTCTAGGAACTAGTTAGGAAAAGAAAGAAAAAGCTTCCATTACTTCTGGATTATTGAACATATTTGTCCTAAAAAGTAATAAATCTATTGTTATTACCTGATAATATATAACTGAACAAGAATTTCCTTATTTCACTTATATATTCTAAGGCTATATGAATCAGAAGTAATAAGAAATATAACTGGAATGTAACATGATCCCACACAGTGTGTGACTATCAGAATGCAGTTACATTCAGTTATAAATACAGGTTTTTTATAGAGAACCATCTCTTAGTATAATAAATGAGGAGATATCAGGAATTAGGATGTCATTCCATTGAATCTTCTTGGTCCATGGATGATGTGGCATAACGGCCTCTTTTGTGAGAATGATGATTCCCATTTTGTTCTGGAATTTTCTGAGTGCTGCCTGAAGGTGAAGATGATGTCATTCTTCTGCGTGTGGGAGAGTTGCTGCTTGTGGGTTCTGTCAGATTTAATTTTAAAAGGGTTTGTTGTAGTTCATCTGTTGATCTGCTTCTGTAAATTGTACCTTGGTAGTTAAATCTGACTGAAAAGGGGAAGCCCCATTGATACATAATGTTGTGGCGTTGCAGTTCCATTAGTTGGGGTTTCATGGATCGTCTTTTAGTAATAGTAAGTTGGGATAGGTCAGCAAAAATTTGATAATTGTGTCCTTGAAAATTAAGTTCCTTTTTTTCTCTTGCAGCAATTAGTATTTGTTCTTTCGTTCTGTAATAATGAAATTTTGTGATTATATCACGTGGGGGTCCATCTTTCTTTTTGGCTGTGAGGGCTCTGTGTACTCTGTCCAGTTCTAAACGTTCAATAGGGATATCTGGCTTTAGTTCTTGTAATAGAGCAGTAATAGTAGATTGCAGGTCTGTCACAGTTTCAGGTATTCCCGTTATGCGCAAGTTTGAATGTCTGGCTCTATTTTCGTAATCTTCGAGCTTAGTTTGAAGTATTAAATTCTCTTCTTTTAATTGTTCCAATTCTGTTATATTTACTTGGGTTGTAATTTCAATTTCATCCATTTTTATTTCTAAGGCTGCGGTGCGGTTTCCCAGCTCTCTTATTTCTTTGGTTAGGCTTTTTGTTATTTGGTCTGAGGTTTGTTTTAAAGCCTTATGAAGCATCTTTTCAAATTGTAATAATATTACTGGGGATACTGAGGAGGCTTGTGGAGAAGTTTGTGAGAGGATTTGTTCTGTATCTGACTCAAATGGAGAGTCTTGCTGTGACATTTTCTGTCTGTGAGAGCGCCCTGATGCTGTATCTTGTGAGGTGACTGGAGCTGCTTCAGCTGCAGTGAGTGCCTGTGAGCTCTTTGTGAGGTGATTTTTATTTCTGCCACGGTTTCCTCCCAGTACCATATTTCCTGCCCAAACTTTCACAGTTTGTTCCCTGGGGTAAAAAGGTTCAAATGGATACCTTTTGAGCCTGCAGGCTCCGCTTTGTCCTTCTCTTCTCTCCTCAGCGGTGCAGAGCTCTAACAATGCATGTCTGCTCCGTTAGGCTCCGCCCATCTCCCCCCGTGTATGTACCAATTCAATCCACATGTAAATGAAAAATGCACTGGTAGTGTAATAACGTAAAACCAGATTTAATAAACACTGTGTGCAATTCAAACATTACACTCACATAAAATCTCTTTAAACGAGCAAACTTCATAGCAACATCACATCAAATACTCCTGTGTAAATGTCCAACACCAGATGCATTAATGGTCACGGCGGACCCGAGGTGTGCGGATGAAGTTGTCACTACCACTCGCTAATCCTCGCTACTCGGGCTTGGATCTCTGCTCTCTGACTCAATCCAGCGTGTCCTCCGTCACACGCTGTTTCAGGTGAATGCCGTACAGCCACGCCCCGACATGTTTCATCATACCTGACTTACTCACGGAAATATCTACCTTAATTCACCCTGTAGGAGTTGCTTATTTAAATCCCCCCCCCCCCCTCAGGTTGTTTGGAATATGCTCAAGTGCCAGAAATTGCACCTTAGGAGTGCGATCATGATGTACTGTAAGGCTGTGTCTGCCTAAGGGAAGGCCAGGATCTCTCTTTTTGATGCTAACAATGTGTCTATACTGTAGATTCTTTGCCAGAATTCTAATTTGGTTTTCCCCACATAGTAGCAATTACATTCACACTGCAGCAGATAAACTATCCCTGCAGTGCGTCAGTTGACAAAATATCTGGGTTTAAATTTTTGCCCATTGGGCAAGGCTATATTCTTTCCAATATCCATATATTGACAATAATTGCATGTAAGTAACTGTGCATACTGTGGTGCCTCTGCATGATTATTATGTGGGGTTTTCACCAATGCCTGTAACTTTCTCTTTGTTTAACGACAATCCTTTTCATCCTCCAATGGGTCTATCATTGATTCCCATACAGACCGATCAAAGGCTTCATTTAATTTGCCTGCAAACACCCCTTTGACGTGATTTTTTTTCCATCTCTTCAGTTCCACTCTGTTTAGAGATTGGGAGGATTCTGCATGACCATTTATGTCTTTTCTTTAAGGTAAGTGTCTTCCCTTATTCCATCTTTCCCCTTTCTGTCCCTTCCCCTCTTCCTCCCCCTCTCCTCCCCCTCTCTTTTCCCTTTCCTATCTTTATCTTTCCCATCATTTCTTCCTGCTCCCCCATCCTCCATCCTTGCCTGTTGCATCCTTCCCTTTCCCCCTTTCCCCTCCCCAACCCCCCGCCCCTCCCATCCCCTTCCTTCTTTTTTCCCCATCCCCCCACTTCTCCCCCTCCTTCTCCCCCTCCTTCTCCTCTCCACACCCACTTTTTACCCCATCATCACCACTTTCCCTCCTTTTTTCATTCTCATTTCCCTTCCCCTCTTCCTTTTTTTCACATGCATTCCCTAATATTCAGCCTCTGTTTTAGGTATAACAATTTAGCTCAATTTCAATTATACAAGCTATCAATGACTTCTGGGAACACCTCACTAGTCAGTGAGCTGTGCATCTAAACCCCATGGGCTCTCCAGGCTAAATTTTTCCCTCAAGTTGGTTACTAATGTCTTACAGTTGCCTCAAGTTGGTTACTAATGTCTTACAGTTGAACGGGTGAATTTACCCTTTTAATGATATATACAACTCTTGGTTTGTGGATGGTTGAAACTGTCAGGAAAGGCTGGCTGGGAACAGTGGTCCCTCACCTGCCTGTGCCCGTCTGCGGGCGTCTAGTCACATGCGCATGCGCGGGAATGTGCGTGCGCATGCGCAGGAATGTGCGTGTGCATGCGCGGGAATGTACGTGCGCATGCACGGAATGTGTGTGCGCATGCACGGGAACGTGCGTTCGTGTGCTGAAGCGTGCACGGTTACCGGTGCCAGGCGGGCTATTTAAACACAGCTCTCCCCTCAGACATTGCTGCCTGATCTACAGCATTCCTGAGCCTTATCTGTTGACCTGATCTTGTGTTTACCCGGCTTGACCTGTGACCTCCCCTGCCTTCTGCCTGCCTCTGACCTCCGGCTTGTCTACAACTCTGCATCTGCCTCATCCTCTGATCCATCCGTGCCTGCCTGTTGCCAACCCAGCTTGCTGCCAGTACCGACCATCTGGTTTGACCTGTCTGACCTTCCGGTGTCTCCAGTGAAACTTACCTGTTCCTGTGTGATCCCTGGTTCCTGTTGATTCCTGTCTTCTGCTGCCAAGATCTGCTGATCCAGCTACAGTTCCTTGAAGACTTCCTGACTCATCCACCGGCTGTTTATCCTGCCAGGCACTCGTGCTACTGTTAAGGATAGGATTAAGAGCTCCAATCGAGCCCAAGGTTATCTGCTGTTGTCTCTAATTGGAAAGTGTGGATATGCATGCATATTAAAGTAAGACTCTCTGAGACACGCTCACAGCAGAATTACTTGTTACACTTCTGATTTATTTAAGGTGGTGCTAATGTTTTATACACAAAAATACCTCATTGCTATGTTAGTCTAATAGGTACATCTCATTGGTTAAGATAGAAAGGAAGATGGAGAATCTTCATAACGAGGTTTGGCTATCCTTGGTTTTATCTTCAGTTCCGCGTTCTTCTGATGTGTGGAATGTAGGGGGTACCCACCATCTTGAGAAAATATAGGAACAGAGCAAACCTGTATACTTATATAATGAGTAAGGAGAAAAATATTTATACACATAAGAAAATAGACATTTTCAGATTATTATTATTATTATCTACATCACATTCCTTCACACTACCTTGGACTCCTGTGCCTCCTGTTCCCACTATCAGGGGCCGTGAGTCAGGGACGCAAGAGAGGTCTCCTTCTGCATTCCGGACTCATCACTAGGTACGTGACAGAAACCCATGCACCCATATCTATACCACCATTATATGGGTGATATTTGCAATATGCTTTTTGGACAACCCCTCTTTCTCCTTTCTCCTTTTCCATGTTCTGTCACAGTATATAAAGCAGGTCTTTTTATGCCGTTTATTATGCCTTTGATTAATTTGTTGGACCATAACTTTCTTTGATCATAATTGAAATAAAACACATTACTGTCAGTTTGTAAAACTAGGTAACATGCAAAAACAATGCTGTTGTCAATAAAACATGTCTATGCATTATCATTGCAGTGTATGCATTTATATAAAAATCATCCTCTAATCTGAGGCCCTGATAAAGCGGGTCTTCCCACAAAATGAATAGGATATATTTTCTGATCTCCCAGCCTGGACAAGAACACCCTGGATAAGTCATACTGTAACAGTGTTTTTAAAGTTGTTTGTCTTTCAAGGTTTTAATCTATTTCATGTATATATGTTAAATAAAATTATGTATACCTTCTTTTTAAAACTATCTGATTTGTGTATTTCTTAACCGTTTCAGATCCGGGCCATTGCCAAATGACGGCAACAGCGCGGATCTGACATACCGGGACTACGTCTATTGACGTCGTCCCCTTTCCTCGTTCCCAGCGCGCTCTCATGAGCGCACCTCGGGGAAAATCTGTGTTGGTCGTGTCCCTTGGACACAGCCAATCACAGATCGCTGTAAACGGCCAATCACAGCGGCCCTTTACAGCGCGATCACCGCCTCCAATGAGAGATGATCTAAAAGGTAAACAATTGAGATCATCTCTCATTGCCGGCTCTCTCTCCTCACACAGAGACAGTGTGTGAGGAGAGAGAGCTTCTGTGAGTAGTTATCAGTATCAGTAACAGCAAAGTGTGCCCAAAAAGTGCCCAACAGTGCCCACAGTGACACCAATATAGTGCCATCTGTGCCCACCTGTGCACATCAGTGCCCACTTGTGCCATCAGTGCATCATCAGTGCCCATCTGTGCCCATCTGTGCCCATCTGTACCCATCAGTGTCCATCAGTGCCCATCTGTGCCCATCAGTGCCCGTCTGTGCCCATCAGTGCGCATCTGTGCAATCAGTGCGCATCTGTGCCAACTCATCAGTGCCCATCTGTGCCACCTCATCAGTGCCCATCTGTGCCATCTCATCAGTGCCCATTTGTGCCACCTCATCAGTGCCCATTTGTGCCACCTCATCAGTGCCCATCTGTACCAATCAGTGCCCATCTGTCGCTTCAGTGCACATCTGTGCTGCCTTATCAGTGCCCATCTGTGCCACCTCACCTGTGCCACATCAGTGCATATCTGTGCCCACCTGTGCCGTCTCATTAGTGTAAATCTGTGCACATCTGTGCTGCTTCCTCAGTGCCCATCTGTGCGATCAGTGCCCATCTGTGCCGCCTCATCAGTGCCCATCTGTGCGATCAGTGCCCATCTGTGCCGCCTCATCAGTGCACATCTGTGGCATCAATCAGTGCCACCTCATCAGTGCAGGCTTAGCACACAGCTGTGCAATCTCATAACCACCAGAAGCCATGTCCAAAAAAAGCTTTTCCGCCGAGGAGGCATACCAAATTCTTTCTACGGCCGACGAGTGCAACGGGGAGCTCTCTTTTTCAGATTCCCTTTCCAATTCGGATTCTGACATAAATTACGAGCCAGTCCTCAGTAGTGAAACACTTACAGACTCAGAGGAGGAAGAAACTCTGCCCGCCAAACGAAGGGATTCTAGTGAGGAGGCAGTGGCATCCACCAGCACCGCAGTGGCATCCGCCAGCACTGCAGTGGCATCCGCCAGCACTGCAGTGGCATCCGCCAGCACCGCAGTGGCATCCACTAGCACTGCAGTGCCATCCACTAGCACCGCAGTGCCTCGGCAAGAAAGGCCAAGTACCAGTGGGGTGTCACCCCAGCCCCAAAGGGTTAGGTCCCATGCCAGCCTTCCCTTTGCACTTCAGAACCCCTTGTGGCTTCCTCCTAATTCAGAGAAGCTAGCGTTCCCCCTTTCACGGCCCAGCCAGGAGTCCAGGTGGATACAGGGAATTTCACCCCAATTAATTTTTTTAATTTAATTTTTACGGAGGACATGTTGGCGTCAATTGTGGCCCAGTGCAACCTGTATGCACAGCAATTTATTTAGCAAAATCCCACATCATATTATGCCCGTCCCTATGAGTGGAGAGACCTGATAGTGGAGGAGTTCAAGGTTTTTTTGGGCCTCACATTTAATATGGAGCTCACCAAAAAAAATGAATTCCGTTCCTATTGGTCCACCCACCCCCTCCACCACATGCTGCTCTTCTCCGCGGTAATCCCCAGAACCAGGTATCTGATGATAATGAGGTTCCTACATTTCAGCGACAATACCCAGTGCCCTCCCCGAACTGATCCATATTTTGACAGGCTTTACAAAATTCGCCCAATATTAAATTATTTTTCCGAAGTATTCCCCCAGCTGTTCACCCCGGACCAACAAATATGTGTAGATGAGTCCCTTGTGAAATTTAGCGGCAGGCTTAAAATTAAGCAATTTAGCCCCAGCAAAAGAGCCTACTATGGGGTGAAGGTGTACAAACTATGTGACCGAGCCACAGGGTACACATATTCCTTCATAGTGTACGAAGGGAAGGACACCCAGCTGCAGCCTCCTAATTGCCCGGACTACTTGGGAACCAGCGGGAAAGTTGTTTGGGACCTCATATACCCCCTACTCAACAAAGGATACCACCTGTATGAAGATAACTTCTACACTTCTCTGCCCATGTTCCACAACCTTCATCGGAAGAAGACGCCAGCATGTGGCACCGTGAAAAAAAAATCGGAAGGGCTTTCCTCAAAGTCTTGTTAATAAGAAGTTGAGAAAAGGAGAAACGGCATGTCTGCGTAACAAAGAGATTCTGACAGTGAAGTGGAGGGACAGAAGGGATGTGTATATGTTGTCTTCCATCCACAACAACACCTATGTTGAAATCCCCAGAAGGAATGGCCCCATCCAGAAACCCACATGCATCCATCAATACAATTTGTTTATGGGGGGAGTCGACTTCAACGATCAAATGTTGGAACCATATCTTGCCACAAGAAGGACATACCACTGGTACAAAAAAGTAGCGATTTATTTTTTTCAATTGGCCATATACAACTCCTATATCATTTACCGCAAATCCACCCAAAACCCCCAACCCTTCCTTGGCTATCAGGAGGAAATTTACACTGCCCTTATATTCCCGAACGGCCCACCAGTAAACATCCGATCAGATGTTGTTAGTCGAATCTCCGAGCGCCACTTTCCAGATAAACTCCCTCCCAAACCAACAGGCCAAAGACGTCAAAAAAGATGTAAGGTGTGTACCAGAGCAGGAGTCAGAAGAGACACATCTTATTATTGTGCAGAATGTCCTTCCGAACCAGGCCTCTGTATAGATGAATGCTTCCGCCGTTACCATACTTCACTAAATTATTAGTGAAGTATGGTAACCGTAATCCTCAGTTCCTGCCTTCACACCCCTTATGCCACTGCCTGCTCTGTAACTGACCCTGGCTTGTTATTTGACCACGCTTCTGCCTGCCGATTTTGTACATACCTCTGCCTGATCTGGAACTGACCCTGGACTGTTATTCGACCATTCTTCTGCCTAACGATTCTGTACATACCTCTGCCTGATATGGAACTGACCCTGGACTGTTATTCGACCATGCTTCTGCCTAACGATTCTGTACATACCTTTGCCTGATCTGGAACTAACCTTGGACTGTTTGACCATGCCTCTTGCCTGCCTCTTGGACTGATCTTGTACCCTGCAACTGGACTAGTGGGATTCAACACAGGGGTCTCACATATGTGAGGGGCTCCAGAATAGTTTTTCTGGATGAAGAAAACAATTTTCTTTGTTTTCTCATTCCTAGATTAGGGTCTGGAGACTCGGAGGCTTCAAAGAGATTTGGGTGGGAGAAGCCTCTACCCCTGTCCCCATTCTGTCCTGAACGAGGCCCTACTTCTGCCTGCTGCCTGTAGGAGTTACTGCCGTCATGCCTCTGTTTGTCGCACTGACCACAGCACATGGACCTTGTTCCTGCCTACTACCAAGACCAATATTTTGGCACTGCTGACAATCTCTGCCTGCACTGACCCTGCACTGCACTGACCTATGGACAGTATCCCTGCCTGCTGCCTGTACTGACTATGGACAGTATTTCTGCCTGCTGCCTGAAAAATTGTGTTCGCTGTTGCTGACCAAGTCCCTGCCTGCTGCCTGGACCAGTGCTATCCTCCTGTGGACAACTGTACTACTAAAACCACAGGTAATCTTTTGTTTCTCTTTGCTCAGCATAATGTATTTTGGGGTGTAATTCTTGGTATATGCATGCTATGTGTCCCTGGAACACCTGATGGTGTTCCTTGCATGTTGGATCTCTGTATGTGGCCAGGCTGTGTAAAGGTCTCACACATGTGGTATTGCCATACTCAGAAGGAGTGGCAGAATGTATTTTGGGGTGTCATTTTTGCTATGTAAATGCTATGTGTTGGAAATATCCTATAAACGGACAACTTTGTGTAAAAAAAATGCGTTTTCATTTTTTTTTCACATATTCCAAAAACTTCTGGAAAAAATGAACCATTCAAAAGACTCATTATGCCTCATAGATTATACGTTGGGGTGTTAGCTTTCCAAAATGGGGTCATTTTGTGGGCGTTTCCATTGTCCTGGTGCTCCAGGGCCTTCAAAAGTGTAATAGGTGGGTGAGAAATGAGATGTGTAATTTATGCTCGTAGAACGCCTGAAAGTGCTACTTCAATATTAGGCCTCCGTATGTGGTCAGGCTGTGTAAAAGACTCACATATGTGGTATCGTTATACTCAGGAGGAGTAGCAGAATGTATTTTGGGGTGTTATTTTTGCTATGTAAATGCTATGTGCTGGAAATATCCTATAAACGGACAACTTTGTGTAAAAAAAATGCGTTTTCAATTTTTTTTTCACATATTCCAAAAACTTCTGGAAAAAAATGAACCATTCAAAAGACTAATTATGCCTCATATATTATACGTTGGGGTGTTAGCTTTCCAAAATGGGGTCATTTTGTGGGCGTTTCCATTGTCCTGGTGCTCCAGGACCTTCAAAAGTGTAATAGGTAGTCAACAAGTTAGATGGGTAATTTATGCTCCTTGAACACCTGATGATGCTCCCTGCATGTTGGGCCTCTGTATGTGGCCAGTTAGTGAAAAAGTCCCACACATGTGGTATTGTAATACTCAGGAGGAGTAGCCGAATGTATTTTGTGGTGTCATTTGTGGTATGCACATTCCATGTGAGAGAAATAAGCTATTACAATGACAATTTTCTGAAAAAAATATAAAAAATAAAAAAAACCCTTAATTTGCAAAGAATTGTGGGAAAAAATGACAACTTCAAATAACTCACCATGCCTCTTACTAAATACCCTGGAATGTCTACTTTCCAAAAAGGGGTCATTTGGGGGGCATTTGTACTTTCCTGACTTGTTAGGGTCTCAAGAAATGAGATGGGCCTCAGTACATCAGGTGTGATCAGATGTGATCATTTTTTTATTATTTGTACCATAGCTTGTAGACTCTATAAATTTCACACAGACCACATAATATCCACTAATTTGGGTTATTTTTATCAAAGATATGTAGCAGTATAAATTGTGGCCAACATTTATGAATAAAAATTGCTAATTTGCAAAATTTTATCACAGAAACGAAGAAAAAAGCATTTTTTTTCAAAATTCTCGATCTTTTTTCATTTATAGCGCAAAAATTAAAAAACCCAGAGGTGATCAAATACCACCAAATGAAAGCTCTATTTGTATGAAAAAAAGGACAAAAAAATCGTTTGGGTAAAGTGTTGCATGACTGAGTAATTGTCATTCAAAGTGTGAGAGCACTGAAAGCTGAAAATTGGTCTGGGCAGGAGGGGGGTTTAAGTGCCCAGTAAGCAAGTGGTTAAAAAACCCTACATGATACATGTAAAGTCCCACCCAACCTCTCTCTTTTTTCTGTACAGGGGTTATTTGGGAGGTACAGAGATATGCAGGGGGTATAGAGGCAGTTGAGGGGTACAGAGGCATTCTGGGGGGTGTAGAGATGTGCAAAGGGGTATGACATTAGATGGCTCTTGTAGAACCACACTCATTTTAAATGGCCCACCCCTAATTAAGATATGTTCCCTGATTTTTTTTTTTTTTGAAAGGTTGGCAACTATGCAGGAAGGTGTCCCACTGCAGAACACATGAAAGGGTCCTGCTGTGGGACCGCAATAAAGGGTCCTGCAATAAAAGGCCCCGTGATGGGAATAAAGTGATGTAAATGTGTGCCCATCAGTAATGCCAGTCAGTGCTGCCTTTCAGTGCCCATCATTACTGATCAGTGCCACCCATCAGTGGCCATCATTGCCCATAATAAATGAAACAAGATCCCCAGATGGTGGACTTTTAAGGCATAAAATGGTAAAGAGGTATATTCTAATATGAAAAGTATTTATTGAAATATGAAAAATACACAACATTTGCATATTAAGGCTCTCTCTGGCATCCAGTTCAGTCCTGGGCTGGGTGCTGGAGCGAACGGTCACACTATTCTTACAGGTATGTTTTCTGGCTGGCCTGTTTATTCTACCATTTGCCTGCATTTGGTCTGTTGGATCCTTGACTCCCTATACTTCACTTTTTGTCCATTGACTCCCTCACATTTTTCACTCTCCAACAAAAAAAAATAATAATTTAATTTTTTTTTCATATCCATTTTTATTTTCATTATTATCATTTTTATTTTATTTTTATTTTTTATTTCATCAATTTTTATCCTGATCCATTTCCACCATTTTCACTCTTTCTCTTAGCTGTGGCAATCGCAGACAGCCTCTCCTCTCGTTGCGTTTTTCTTACCACACAAATAGCAACGCAGCCAAGTTATTTCCACGCACCACTGTGCAGGTATATTTTTTTTTGTTAAAAATGTATATACAGTATTGTAGAACCAAGCTATTTTTTAATATGGGGTATCATATAACTAATATACTTCATTGCACAAAAGCTTTGTACCCTATGGGAGGGTAAATCGCTACTTTGAGATTTTTCTGAAAAAACTGTTTAAAGAAAACTTTTACATTTTTTAATACCTTACATTCATTAATTTATTTTGTGCTTTCAGGGTCCTTTCCTGCTTTCCGGCCCCAGTGGCTCCTCTGGCTTTCCCTCCTCTGGGTTGGTGTTGTGTGGGCGTGGGGAAGCTGGACCAGCACATACGGGTCAGGTATTTCCCTGTTCTTGAGGTACGCCTGCATATTGAACTCTGTGGCTCAAGCAATTTGGAAACAACTTCTCTTGGCACCTCTATGTTTTTAATTGGAAACAATTGTGACTTCCAGTCTATGTAAGTGCCCTCCCCTTTATTATCCTTCCATGAATCTTGCCTGCAACTTTATATTTGGATGTACAATATGTTATATATTTGCATATTTATGCTATAATTTTCTCTATTTTAATGTAGAATACTGAGTTTCTTGTTTAAACTATACCCCTGAAGAAGGAGGATTACATTTTCACTCCAAAACGCGTTGGGTACAAGAAACATTAGTTCGTTATATGTATTCTGATTTGTATGACAACACTGGAATGTTTACGCTCAACGTGTTTTTTTTTTTTATTATTAAATGTTGTGTATTTTTCATATTTCAATAAATACTTTTCATATTAGAATATACCTTTTTACCATTTTGTGCCTTAAAAGTCCGCCATCTGGGGATCTTTCATTTCTTGTAAACATTGGATGTGGCACAATTACATGTCCAATCATAAACCGACTCACTCTCATCATTGCCCACAATTGTCGCCTATCAGTGTCCATCAGTGCTACATGTTTGTGCCCATCAGTGCTGCTTATCAGTGCCACATATCAATGCCCATCAGTGCTACATACCAGTGCTGCCTATCAGTGCCCATCAGTGCTGCATAATAGTGCCTCCTCATCAGTGCCCATCAGTGCCACCTCATCAGTGCTGCCTCATCATTGCTGTCAGAAAAAACTTACTCATTTACAAAATTTTATAACAGAAACAAAGAAAAACATTTTTTTTTTTTCAAAATTTAATTTTTTTTTATTTGTAGCGCAAAAAATAAACAAGCCAATGGGAGTAAAGTGAGGTAAATCTGTGCCCATCAGTAATGCCAGTCAGTGCTGCCTTTCAGTGCCCATCATTGCCGATCAGTGTCACCCATCAGTGCCCATCATTGCCCATCATTATCACCTATCAGTGCCGCCTGACTCATTTACAAAATTTTATAACAGAAACAAAGAAAAACGTTTTGGTTTTTTTCAAAATTGACATTTTTTTTATTTGTAGCGCAAAAAATAAACAAGCCAATGGTGATTGATCAAATACCACCAAGAGAAATCTCTATTTGTGGGGGGAAAAAGATGAAAAAATTCATATGGGTACAGGATCGTATGACCGCACAATTGTCATTCAAAGTGCGACAGTGTTGAGAGCTCAAAATTGGCCTGGGCAGGAGGGGGGTAAAAGGGCCCTGTACTGAAGTAGTTAACCCATAATGGATAATGTGCATCAAATAAATGGTGAAATAACAGTCCCATAACATATAATTTACTTATACATATAATAACAAAGAAGTAAACTTCAAAGAGAAGTCCAAATGTGAAATCTTGAAAATGATGAACGTCCATATATAAGAATTCCAAATCACCTCACAGACAAGTGTGCCAGTTCCCGTACCAAACAGTTATGATCTCCAAATGATAGGAGTTCAACACCGCAGAAATCATCCACCTGGTGGCCACCACTTAGGATACCACTTACTCCACTGCCTCCACGTTCTTTCACTGGTTATCCAAAGCCAGCACCTCAAGGTAATAATGGGTAGGAAATAGGAAATAGGAAATTGCATGCTCCAATCATGTGACCACTGTGACAGCCAATCACGGCAATCTCTTGATCAGGGCGGCGTTAAGAGGTAAAGAAAGCTGATATTTTTTTAGCAGAACATTACTCTGTTACACATGCATAGTTTATTTGGTATTAAGCCAAAAATGCAGAATGTAATGCATTCCAGAAAGAATCAAGAAGGGTATTGATGGTCTATAGGCATAGCCCAATCTAGGAGCAATGCCATTCATAATTTTAGGGACAAGAAAATATGAGAATGATTCTATTGGTGATATTATTAATCAGTGTTATACTGTATGTATAAGTATGTACAGCATATAAAACAACTATTTAATAACCTATTGCAACAATGGAAAAACTGCATTGTGCAAAAACCCTATCCTTTAATATTTTGATCAAAATGTGCCTTTCATCACCAGGTGTTGAGTTTAGAAGCTCATTTCAGCTATTTACAAAGGAATTCCACTATATGCAAGTTCAAACATAAATATTTCCTTTGAAGATGAATTGTTTTGATTATCCTCTCATACCAATTCCCAATAATACAGAGGAACCATGACTGCATGATTTGGTGGAAGCAGCAAACATTTTATTTTCACTGACAAGAATTTTTATCTGTATCTAGTTTTTATGTATACATTATTAATTAAGTCCATGATCAATCTACCGGTAGTTTCCTCTGCCAGCATACAATGAGGGTGCAAAGGAGAACTCAACATCAACATTGAACATGCATCTAGAATATTTGTGAATACGATATACTTACCTCTCTTGTTTCGCAAGGTATCAAAACCTTCGGCCAGCCCTGTAACTGTCTCTTTATGAATGTAAGGCACCACCAGTATTTTTTCATAGTCCAATATCTGAATAGAAGCCTGTAATCCCCCACCAGTTTTTTGCCTTGAAGAAAAGAGCTAAGCAATGAAGAAAACAAGTTAAATATCTAAGATGTGCAGTAGAAAAGGTGAAGTGCAATCTGCTTAAAACAAATTCCAGACATTTTAGTCATGCTTTCTAATGTCAGTACACACAACGCCATTCCTGATCAACGCCATTTTCCTCTTGATGTTGCCCTTGATGTCCAGGTATCTCGTTTTCACAATATCTTCACTATGGGGTGCTACTCTCTCTGCATTTACAAGTCTTGTAATTATTTTAAATAGCTTTTTCTTCTAAGCTTGATCACTCTTAACCACTCCCCACCCGTACTATAGCTGAAAGATGGCTACAGCATGGGGCTTAATTGCCGGGAGGGCATCCATGGACATCCTCCATTTACCTGTTCCCCGCGCACCACCGTGGGCACGCATCGGGGAAAATCTGTGTTGGCCGTGTCCCTTGGACACAGCCAATCACAGATCATGGGGAATGGCCAATCACAGCCGCCATTTACCATGCGATTGGCGTGTCCAATGAGAGATGATCTCAAATGTAAACATATGAGCTCATCTCTCATTGACGGCTCTCCCTCCTCACAAAGAGACTGCATGTGAGGAGGGAAAGCTTCTGTGCTGCAGATCTGTGAGTGCCAACTATCACGTGTCAATTTACAGTAAAAACACAGTGCCGAAATAGTGCCCATTGGTGTCACAGTGCTCATCAGTGTAAGTGTGCCCATTGGTGTCACAGTGCTCATCACTGTTATGCCCCGTACACATGGTCGGATTTTCCGACGGAAAATGTTCTATGGGAGTTTGTTGTCGGAAATTCCAACTGTGTGTAGGTTCCATCGGATATTTTCTATCAGAATTTCCGACACACAAAATTTGAGATCTGGATTTCAAATTTTCCAACAACAAAATCTGTTGTCGAAAATTCCGATCGTGTGTACACAATTCCGACGCACAAAATTCCACGCATGCTCGTATTCAGGCAGAAGAGCCGCACTGGCTATTGAACTTCATTTTCACGGCTTGTCGTATGTGTTGTACGTCACCGCGTTCTTGCCGTTTGGAATTTCTGAAAAGATTTGTGTGACCGTGTGTATGCAAGACAAGTTTGAGCCAACATCCTTTGGAAAAAAAACATTTTGTTGTCAGAAAATCCTATCATGTGTACAGGGCATTAGTGTCACAGTACCCACCATTGTCATCAGTGCCATCTATCAGTGCCATCTGTCATCAGTGCCATCTATCAGTGCCATCTGTCAGTGTCACATGCCATCCGTGCCATCTGTTATAAGTGTCATCAGTGCCAAATGTCATCAGTGCCATCTGTCATCAGTGCCACATCAGTGTCATGTGTCTTCAGTGCCATCTGTCATCAGTGTCACGACAGTGTCACGTGTCATCAGTGCCATCTTTCATCAGTGTCATGTCAGTGTCACGTATCATTAGTGCCATCTTTCATCAGTGTCACGCCAGTGTCACGTGTAATCAGTGCCATCTGTCATCAGTGTCACATGTAATCAGTGCCATTTGTCATCAGTGTCACGTGTCATCAGTGCCTTCTGTCATCAGTTATCAGTATCACGTGTCATCAGTGCCTTCTGTCATCAGTGTCACGTGTCATCAGTGCCATAAGTATGCACCAACAATGTCTATAAAATCATTTTCAGCTGAGGAGGCGTACAATGTTCTTGCGGCCGACGAGAGCAACGGGGAGCTCTCTGCTTCAGATTCCTCCTCAAATTCAGATTCTGAGTCTGACATTAACTACTGTTTTGGAAATGTTTATACCTCACTTAAATGATTATCGGTACAAATATAAGTGATTAAACCTTTGTCTATATAAGAATAAAAACGAACGATAACAGGGCAAAAAGATAAACCATTACATTTATTTACACAGAAAAGAAAGGTAGAATAATTAGAATTTATCATATATCTCAAGTGATGCCACAAGTACACACAAGATGCTTTAGGCTGCAAAGATAATTTAGACCAAACTCAGAAATGGTTACAATGGACATACACAAGCTATACAATATTCTAAGACAACTCCTAGGATACAAAAAGGTTAGAAAGAAACAGAAAGAGAGATACAAGTATACATTACTCGGACAGCATGTCCCCTCAATGGTCTGGGGCTGGATACACAGAGAGAGTGAACCTTTAGTTCTCTCCCTCTTTTATATGCATTCTCCACCAATCAACAGATGCCACACATTCATTGGTTCAGAGTTGCCTCAAAGTCTGGTTGGCTACATTTGAAGCTTACTTGCTCATTGGGATACAGTTGCCTCAAATTATGATTGGCTGTAATTTCAAGCCCAGTTAAACCTCATGCTGGCTTTGCTGGAACATTAAAACCTCCGGTGCCTCACAATCTATGAATTAATGAACAATCTCCTTTGATCCCCCAGCACAAGCAGGTTGGACATTAGCATGTTAATGGACCCCTGATGAATTGAAGCCTTTGATTCAATTAACACCTGGGGCCTTCCCTGATTCCCACCAGTGTACTGGAAGTACTACATTCCTAACAAGGTGAGCTATGCTCTATCATGATATTAAAAAGCATATACATATATATATATATAATATATATATACCTACACATAGATACACCTATGTACACATGAATACATATATATACACATACCAGCATACACATATATACATAAATCCTATGGGGCATGGCAGTTTAATTGGAGTCCTTGCAATGGTCCACTTGGATCTCATTGATATAAATATGGAATTCAGTATCTCCATCACATTCCCCCCTGAAGTTAATTTTTGAACTTATGTCCTCCTTCAATGATCTTGCACCCACCCACAACAGCCCAGAAGCCCCGACCCTTCCCCACCACCACTGCTGCCTCCTCTTCCTTTCTTGAACACGCCGGAACTCCTCAAGGTAGGCTTAAGACAGCAAAGAAATCCTGGTGCCTTTGAGACTTCACATTTAAACCATGAGTGTCTGTACTGCAATGTTTCATCGCCCCTCTGCCTTGGAAGAGCGGAACTCCAACATTGATGGCGGGATCCTGGCATATCTAGTCCTGTAACTTGGTAAGACCGTGTAATGCTTGCACCGATTGGATCGGGCCGCGAGACAGCACTTTTCAGCATGGTGAAGAAAAGTTCAGGAAAGTCTTATTCTTGACACATTTATCTCAAGAAATAACTTGGTTGTCGTTGCTTCTTAAGGTGTGGTCGGGTGGGCCTCCAGACAGTCGTGCATGAATAAAAAGAGAGAGGAGAACATTAGTGTACAGATATTGGGGGAATGCCGGACAGGAGCAGAGTGTTGGCCATTAAGACTAAATACTTATAAGAGCTGTACCCAAATAAACTTTCCCACCAGGAAATCTTAGCGTCTGCGTTTAAAGCGTGGGATACTTGGATCAATCTATTTTGATCATGGGTGAGTCGTATGGTGGCTTGTTTTTCAGCATCTCTTAGCACATTTAATATTTCATTCCGTTGTCCGAAATCCATCAGCCAAGCTTTTAACTCAGCCCCAAATCCCAGAGGAAGTTTCTGTAAATGTATGGAGGTATCAGGTTTGATATCAAGCCTTTTCTCTGGGGTAATAGGGGTCTGCCCTTGTGTCCCTGCTATATCTATTCCAAGGACAGGGGAAGATGTGCAGTAGACTCCCTGAGGTAGCGTACCAGGCTGAGTACAGTTAAACCCATATGAAGAATATAGGGGATCACTGGACATTTGATACCAGCACCAATACCCTTGCTCCAAGTATTTTACATAAGGTTGGGACATTTCCTCGGCATCCATGAGACATGACCCTTCCCTGTGCCAGCATTGTTGTCTCATGATCCTGTCCTGTTTCCCTTGGCATAACACAACCCCTTCCTTTTTCCAGCACCCATCAGTATCAATTATTTGAGGTTGTCCGGACTCATAAACCATCAGATCATGATGGACTCGGGGGTGTAACACGGTAGAGCCTGATAGGATAGTACCCAAATTGACTGTGGTATAAGCACGATGCTCAGTCCCTGCAACCGGAATAAGGGATGAGACTGTGCAAGTCAGGTTTTTACAGCCATGGAATCGAGTCATCCACCAAACCATATGACTCATAGCAAACTTGGATACTACCCTACCTGCTTGTTTTCTCAAATTTAGTGGAAATTGTCCTGCTGAAAAAGAAGCAATCATTACTCTGAGGTCCTGGGACAATTTCGATTGTACCTGGGTGCAAGATAAAGCAAGTTGGATGTTTTCCTGTACTTTGGATAAACCCGCTATTAACCCTGTGAATTTCTGTTTCATTACCTCAGATATTGAGGCAGTAGCATCGATATGCGCATGTTGTAATTTTTCGAGGATATGATTCACGTCTAGCTGCACCTTAACCCCTTCTCCAACATGTTGTGCCAACCCTCCTAACTTGTTTCTGAGTACTTCTAAATCCATAGTGTTTAGGCTACCCGGGGCAACACCCCTGCTCCTAAGGCAGTCTCTGTTAGGCCTCTCTTTACTCTAGTGCGGGATTATTCTGCATATCCAGATTGCAGCCACCCCTTCAATATGTATACCTGATTCTTTGTGAAGGTTGCACACCGTTTATCCCACTTATCAACCCGGAAATCAGATAAGGTTATCCTCCAAGTATATAACATAAATTGCGTGTCTGTTAATACTGTCCAGTGAGAAGAGAATAAAGGGATGACTAGATCTGCTGCCTTCACTATAGGAGCCTTACAGGAATCTGAACTAATTTTTTCTGGCACAAGAACATCTAACTCATTTAGTACCCGTACAACTGTCACACAGATCTTTCCTTGCCCCTTCCAGGGATACCAATGTTTAGGATCAATAACTGGGGTACTGATTCCGGGAAACATGTCATCACTCTTAAGCTTTGTCATTTGCATAAAGGTCCAACAGCCTTCGTTAGATACGTTGCAGAATGGCCACACAAATGAGCCATCTAGATGTAAGTCTAAATTCAGATCATATCCTTGGGGATCCTGCCAGTCTACAGTCATATGCACGCCTCTCATTTCTTAATTCATTGGCCTTCCATTCATCCACTCATTCACGCTAGGCAGATCCACACCTTTGCATAAGACATCCCACTTCCATGGATTTGGACTGTTAAGAGCCAAGGACTGATTTGGGGGCCAATAGGCGGTGTCAGTAAAATAGTGTCCCTCTGTTTCGGGGTCACAAGTTTCACTCATTACTTGCAACATGAAGGCATGTATGGACAGTCTTGGTTGTAAATCCAGGACTTCATACTGTTTGTTTTTAGCATCGGTCCTAATTTTTAAGATTACTGTGTTTGTATATTTGGTAGAGTGAGTCGCATTTGCTCGTTCATACCACATGGCCTGATGGGCGTTACTAAAATTCAACTGCAAGACAACCTTTTTCTTTGACAGGTAGTTTAGTGGATGTGTCTTCCTATCAAAGGTGGGACTTTTAGTGATTAGAATCTCAAGGGTTCCCTCCGCGGGGTGGAAACACTTATCCGCTTGTGACCCTTGAACAAGTTCTGGGAAATCATAATAGTACCTCTTATGTTCTTTCTCTTCCCCCTGATTGAAGATTATGTAAATAATATACCACCCTTCGTAGTTCTCCCCTGTGGGATCTACGGGATATAACTTGCTATTTTTTCGTTTTATCCTCCATAAATCTGACCCCTTGGTTAAGTTTGTTATGGACATTTCATAGGTCTCGGTATCAAGATCTATAAACATCCTCTTGGTAGATTGACTGTCATTTGATCTTTCAAAATTCCTGGGATTAGACATTTCACATCCTTGGGGTCCCAATCTCCTTCACACAAGGCAACGTAGTCATCTGGGTGATATGTTACATACATTGTGGTATCAGGGCTCTCTTTTACCACCTGCTGTATTAGTTCCTGCTCATCAGGACTGGTCTTCCAGTACGCAAGACTGCAAAGCCTATCTAGTAGATATCCTGCATCAATGTCCCCAAAGGCTGTATGAAATCTATAAGGGTGGGGATCGAGGCCGGTGTTATGTTCTAGGAAGGTCCCATCAAAACCCATCCCTGCTATGGCATAAATGAGTATATACCCATGAAAGTACATTGAGTATCTGGGGAGTAGCTGTCCTTGTTTGCACTGAGCCTTATGGATCTGTGTGTGACTCCACCCCTCAGGTTTTATAACTCATTTACTATATTCCTTCGGTGGGATCTAGGGTACAGGCTCTGTTTGGATTTCCTTCTTAGGAGCTGGTGTTTCTTGAGCAGAAACGAGAACATACCAGCTGAGTAAACCTAACAATAGGGGAGATGTGCCCATCCCACCCAACTTCCTAAACCTCCTTCTGAACTTGTTTGCAATGAGAAGCATGCACCCAAGAAATTTTTCCCTCTATCTTCACTGAGGTGGGGGTGGTTAGCAATACCTGGTAGGGACCCTCAAACCTGGGATCCAGTCCTCTTTGTTGAAATTTCTTGATTACCACCCAATCTCCAGGCTGTAGGGAGTGAGATTTACTGTCAGAATTTGGGTCTGGAATAGAAGAGAACACTTGGGCATGCAACTTGGTGAGCTGCTTATGTAATTCCTGCACATACATTTTTAAGGAATAATGCATTAATGTCATCTCTTGTGGAAAAAACAATCCTGCCATTGGGGGTCTCCCAAACAATATCTCGAATGGACCTCTAGGAGTATGTCGCATGGATTTCAATACCAGAGGGAGGGCTTGCACCCAAGTAAGGCGCCTATTTTCACAAATTTTGGCTAGTCTATTCTTGATCATTCCATTATGCCTTTCAACCTTCCCTGATGCCTGCGAGTGATAGGGAGTATGGAACTTTTGTTCAATTTGGAGTCCTCCCATAATCTCAGCCATCACTTGGCCTGTAAAATGGCTCCCTTGATCTGATTCTACGGTCTCCATTAGGCCATACTTGCACACAATTTCCTGCAATAGTTTCTTTGCGGTGACTGTCACAGTAGCATTGGCTACAGGCCAGGCTTCTACCCACCCTGAAAACATGTCTACACATACAAGGACAAATTGGAATTGTTGGCATTTTGGCAATTGAATGTAATAAATCTGCAGTCTTTGGAAGGGGTACTGTGCTTTGGGCAAATGTTTAGTTGGAGTTTTGACAAGCCTCCCAGGATTATGTATCTGACATGTTTCACACCCTTGACAGAATCTCTCCACAACAGTGGTGAATCCGGGGGCCACCCAGACAGATGAAAGGGGCCGTGCAATGCCTCAGCCAAATATGGATACAGTGCTGGTGGGGCACAGTACCTTCCATCCTCATGGGCACAAAGTCCAGCTGTTTCTTTACATCTCTGGTCTCGCCACTTCTGTTTTGTCTTTTCATCAGTTTGCACTTGCAATCTCTCCAGAACAGTCAAATCGACCTGATCGGGACTGTCGGAGCAAGGTGTGGCCATGAAGATATCCACAGACTCAGTACCAGTTACAGCCGCTGCCTTTGCAGCAGTATCTGCTTTAGCATTCCCAAGTGAAACCTCATCCGTGCCTTTGGTGTGTGCTGCACATTTTAAGACTGCTATTTCCTCTGGGAACCAAAGTGCCTCAAGGACTTTCTTAATGAGCTCACCATGTTTTCCACAGGTGGTCAGGAAGCCTCTCAGTTTCCATAGTTGGCCAAAATTGTGACATATGCCAAAAGCATATCTCGAGTCAGTGTAGACATTGAGCTTTTTTCCTTTCCCTATTATGCAAGTTTGCATGAGAGCCATGAGCTCTGCCACCTGGGCAGGATGATTCCCAGGTAGTTTTCCTTGGAAAAGGATTTCATACTTGGTGACTACTGAATACCCAGTAACAGGGTCCCCTTCTTCAGTATAGAAGCGGGGCCCATCTACAAAAACAGTGAGGTCAGCATTGTGGATAGGGGTGTCTCTTACTCTCTGTGCTTCAAGATAGTGATCCTCCATTTCTGCATTGCAGTCATGGCTTTCTATTTCATCTTGCGATGTCTCTGGTAGCAATGTAGCTGGATTTAATTTTGCACACCTTTTGAGGGTAATATTTGTGGGCGTTAAAAGTGCCAGTTCATATTTGGTCAATCTCACTGACGAAATGTGCTTTGTGGTCAGGTTCTGCATGACCATGTGAACCTCATGGGGTACATAAACTTCTAACGGGTTCCCTAGCACAATGTCTGCAGTTTTAGTCAGCATCTCAGCAGCTGCTGCTACTGCCCTCAGACAGAGTGCCATCGCATTGACAACTGTGTCTATCTGACAACTGTAATAGCCAATGGGCTTGTCATGTCCTCCATGGTCCTGTGTCAGGACTCCAGCAGCGTGGCCTCTAGACTCATGACAGTAAAGCCGGAATCCCTTGGTATAATGTGGCAGGCCCAAAACGGGGGCTTCACTGATTGCAGCTTTCAAGGTCTGAATAGCATGTATTTGCTCTTTACTGAGTTCCAGTTTCCCCTGTATGTTCACAGAATCATAGAGTGGCTTACAAACATTGGACATTATTTGGTATCCATTGTCGGCAATATCCAACCAATCCTAGGAATCCCCTCAATTGTTTTGCATTTTGTGGCATTTTGCTATTCAGAATAGCCTTCTTTTGGTCTTGTGTCAAGTGTTTTTTTTTCCTTTGGAGATGCAATGACTCAAAAACACAACTCGGTCCATGTTGTATTGTAACTTGGCGCGGGATACTCTGCATCCCTCGTCTCCAAGGTGATTGAACAAAGAGATAGTGGCCTCCCTACATGCTTCTCTCATGTTGCCTCCAATCAGCAAGTCATCCACATACTGAAGGAGAGTGATACCCTCCGGGCAGTGCCACCTGTCCAGGCATTCTTTCATTGCTTTGCTATACTCGTTTGGGCTAGATACCATACCCATGGGCAATCTACACCAAATATACTGCTGCAGTTCAAAGCTGAAGGCAAAGAGGTATTTACAGTCAGGGTGTAGTGGTACAGTGAAAAAAGCATCCTTCAAAGCCATAACTGTGAAATATTGATTAGAAGGGACGATGTTACTCAGAAAAGTGTGAGGGTTTGGTACCACTGGAGCATCCTCTTGGATGATTTTGTTAATTGCCCTCAGGTCTTGTACCATCCGATAAATGTTCCGGCCTGGTTTTTTCGCAGGGTACAATGGGGTATTAGCTGGTGAGCTCACTTTCACCAGTATACCCTCCTTAAGGAGGTGTTTGATTTGGTCTCTAATTCCCTCCAATTGAGCCAATTTCAAGGGATACTGAGATAATCTAGGAATGATAGCATCTGGTTTTAGTTTGATCCTAACAGGGGGACAGCGGATCATAAGTCCCATGTTCCCCTCTTTAGCCCAAACATCTGGATTGGTGTTTTTGACTAAATCACTGGGCAAGCTTTCTGCAAAGCTTGCGTCCAGTTCCAATTTACACAAAGCAATGATGCTATCCCAGGTTTCTACCGTTTGGTGTTGGCCAGGATCAGAAGGGATGTTTACTTCCACTCCATCCTCAGTAAATTGTATTTGTGCTCTCATTTGTGACAGCAAATCTTTTCCCAGCAAATTGCAAGGAACTGAATCGCTCAAGAGCAGGGAGGCTTCAGTTTGAAAGGGTCCAACTCGAATTTTTGTGGGAGTGGTTTCAAATAGGGGATATGATATACCCCCTAGCCCAACTCCTCTCATGGTATTTTGAATGGGAAGATTCACTTCACTGGATATTAAAATGGTACGAGCTGCCCCGGTTTCTGTTAAGAGATTTAGGGTCTGATTATTTTAATTGCATTTGTACATAAGCACTCCCTTGCTCATTTGTCAAGATTACAGGCAACACCGGGAGCTCTCCCCATCACTTGAGGTCTCTTCCAGATTCCCTCTCCTGTCGTGGTGGCCTATTTGGTCTTGTAGCTTTTCAATCCCTCTTGAAGTGTCTGGGTCTGTAGCATTTGAAACAAACCAGTTTCCCCCTTGGTTTCTGTCCAAGATCTGCACTGTTCAACTGATCAGTGACAATGCAGATCTTTTGAGGTTTTTTACGACTCCCAATCTGCTATATTCCTTTCAATCGCAGTTGCAAGTGACAACAAAGGGGAGAGGGGCTTATCTCTCCAGTCTGGATTTGCAGTCATCAATTTTTCCCGGATGTTTCCTCTCAACCCAGTAATGAACCTATGTATCAATACGGGTGCTGGGGCACTGTTAGTAATGTTCCCACAAGCTGATTCCACGGCTTGTTTAAAGTGATTGTAGTATGTCATACAATCTTCCTTTGGACCTTGGATCACTCCTGACACCTTGGTCCAAGGCTGGGGAGCATAGACTGTTTTAATCAACTGTGCCAATTGTTTAGTGAGTATATCTCCTTGATGGCTGGAGTCAACATACAGGGTTTGTGGAATATTAGTTTTACTAAGGATTTCATCCAAGTCCCCACCTCCACAGACCCTCTTCATTATTTGAAGCATATCACTCCAGTTTGCATTGTAGCTTGTCTGGATGTCCAGCAGCTTTTTGGCAAATGTAATAGGATCTGTCCTTGGATGGGGAATAACACCAGAAATCCCTTCATCTCAGAGGGAGTCCACAGCACGTGATGTGTCATCTTTCCTGTGGATCTCCCACTGTTGTCAAAAACCATCTGTTCTCTTACAGGAAAGACAGATACGCCATCTGAAAAAGATATCAGTTGTGGATTGGTCTTTTGGGGTTCTGTCACAGAATGCCAATAAGACTGTGGAAGATTGTTGCTGCCAGGTGGGGGCACTTTACCCAACTGCAAGGTGCCCTGAAGGGTGGCATTAACAGTCCCATGGTACACAGGTGTGCCCACATTGGGTGATATCCTTTCACCATTAGAGTGACACCACACAGGTCCTTGCTGTGGGGTGCTAGTTATTTGGGGGTATAAAGGTACATAGGCTGTGTACTCTGTAGCCGAACTGCCAGTATTGCTTACAGCAGTGGGATTGCTAGTTAACTGTCATTTAGGGAAGAATGCTGGCTCGCAGCCAGTAAATGGGAGATTACTATATTCTGGAGGTTCTTCCATCAGAGGGGAAGAAAGTATCCCTTTTGATGGTATCTGGTCTCTGGAACTGGGGAGACTCTTCTCCCCTGATTCCAGCATTCCCTCCCCCTGGCTTGCTGTTCTATCTCTTTCCTGTGGTTTCAATGCTTCACAGGAAGAGTTTTTCTGTGATTCATTGGGGGTTTTAACTGGGGTGTTAAACTTGGCAGCAAGTTGTAGTTTCCCCTTTTTTTCATCTGTTGATAGATGACAACTCCTATCACTTTCTGAGTATCTGGCCAACAAGGACCGGGCGATTGTATAAGGTCCCAATCCTGGCCATTCCTCATCGCCCCCCCGTTCATCACTTTCACTACTCTGGGGCTGTGGCTCTAGTGGCTATCCCTGCTTGTCCCTACTCCGCAGCATCATCTGGTGCGTTTTCTCCTTTACTCCCACCATAAAAATATTCACATCATCAGTTCTATTCATGGATTCTACCATCCATGCGCTCCACGCATCTCTTTCATTTGTTCGTGTCATCTTCCCGCGGTGATTGTACCACAGGGCTTCCCAAGCTTTCGTCTTAAAAGTACCTCTTTTAGAATACTTTTTCCCAGTCCAGCGATCCCAATCTTGAATATATTTTACAACCCAAGGCCCATATTTATCTATCTATCTATCTCTTCCCTCGGGGTCAAGTGGTAGGGTTCCCCACGGTTAGACGGCCTCTTTGAAGCGATTTGATCACCCATCCTTTACGGACTCCGGACCTTGAACTGATTCCCCAACCTTTTTAAAGGTTGCCTTTACTCCAAGGGTAGCTACTCTCTGGCCAAGAATTGGGTTAACAGGTACAGCCCCTGTCACCGTTGCAGATTTTTTTCACTACTTGCCAGACCAATTCCCTGTCCTGGCTATAGTCCTTCAAAAATTAGCCTGGATATTTCCCAAACTAAATAATAGTTTAATCCCCCCCGTGGACTTTTCTGAAGTACTCTAAAAGAAATGCTTAACAAAAGGCTTTTACTTCTGTTATATCAAGAATTATTAGCACGAACTTGGATAATCAGGCCCCAATGCGTGCTTGTAGTACAGGAGGTAGTTAACTGATGCACACCTAATTGCAGTATGATTTGTAGGAGTTACAACATTACAGATCTAATTACAACGCTTACGATCCCCAGTTAGTAGTTTACACATAAAGATAGATACATACATCGAAGATCATTCAGTGTGTCCTAGGCCCACAGGTGCAATTCAATCTCAACAATTGAGAAGCGTCTTGACCCAGACTCATGCAAGGGTCAACCAGAAGTGCTTGTTGGCAGAAAGGCCCAGACCCTAATTTTTTCCACTGCCTTCAAGCGTCCAATCAGTGCCCCTTTCATTCACGCTGACACCCTCCTGCAGTTTTGGCCCAACCGAGGAGGATGTCTTCTCATACACTCTCAGTACAATTTCATTTCACTTATACTGTTCATATCAGTCTCATCAAAGTATTAGTACAGACAAAAGGTTATATATATATAAACAATGTTCAAAGAAGCTTGCTATTTTGGGTGTTCATACAGGGGAGACAGACATACAAACAAGGACATAAAAATGCTTACCGTTTTTGGAGTTATGCCGCGTACACACGGTCGGACTTTTCGTCTACAAAAGTCCGACAGCCTGTCCGACAGACTTTCGACGGACTTGCGGCGGACTTTCGACGGACTTGCGGCGGACTTTCTAACGAACAGACTTGCCTACACACGATCACACAAAAGTCCGTCGAATTCTTACGTGATGACGTACACCGGACTAAAATAAGGAAGTTGATAGCCAGTAGCCAATAGCTGCCCTAGCGTGGGTTTTTGTCCGTCGGACTAGCATACAGACGAGCGGATTTTTCGACCGTACTCGAGTCCGTCGGAAAGATTTAAAGCATGTTTCAAATCTAAAGTACGTCGGATTTGAGGCAAAAAAAGTCAGTTGAAAGTCCGGAGAAGCCCACACACGATCGGATTACCAGCCAGCTTTAGTCCGTCAGCGTCCGTTGGACTTTTGTAGACGAAAAGTCCGACCGTGTGTACGCGGCATTAGACTTGTCCTTCACCCACAAAACCACAAATCACTCAAACGTGAAGCTTCCTCACACGGGGCACCATATATTTTGAAAATGTTTATAGCTCACTTAAATGATTATCGATACAAATATAAATGTTTAAACCTTTGTCTATATAAGAATAAAAACGAACGATAACAGGGCAAAAAGATAAACCATTACATTTATTTACACAGAAAAGAAGAGTAGAATAATTAGAATTTATCATATATCTATCTATCATATAAGTGATGCCACAAGCACACACAAGATGCTTTAGGCTGCAAAGATAATCTAGGCCAAACTCAGAAATGGTTACAATGGTCACACACAAGCTATACAATATTCTTTTTTTTTTTTTTTTTTTTTTTTTTTTTTTTAAATCCACTTCAGCGAAAGTTTACCGAGAGACATTATTTCAACTTTGTGTCAAACTTTATCTCTTCTCCTTTTTCACATCATTGTGGATTGTTTCCGTCACATCTTTATTATTTTTCCTTTCTAGGATATTCTTAAATATTTTTAAAAACCGGCGACAAAACGCCTTCTATAATTATAAACCCTATTATTATCTTAGTCTCTCTCAGTCCCTCTTATTTCCCCCCGCCCCCCCTCCCCCTCATCCCCCCCGTCCCCCCCTCCCCCTCCCCTGTGTCTGGTCCGTTCCTTTATGTTATTTATTTATCCACTTGGCTCTGCACCTGTTCTTTCTTTTATCCTATCTAAATAAATATCCGAGACTTTGTAGTTTTTCCAACTTTCCCATCTACTATTATCCCCTTTCTCTCCTCCTTCCATTTTGTAGTGATAATCTATTTCCTTTAGCCAGTCTCTAATGTCTGGTTTTCCACTTTGTAGCCAATTCTTGGGAATTAAGGCCTTGGCCGCATTCAGGAGGTTAGGTATTATTGATTTTCTATATTGTTTCTTAGGTTTATTGTAGATATGGAAGAGGCAAGTCCAAATATTTTGTTCTATTTCTTCTCCAGTTATTTCCTTTATGTTATTTAACACTTCCTTCCAGTACTCCATTATTATTGGGCATTCCCACCATATGTGTGTGATCGTTGCTATTTGGCCACATTTTCTCCAACACAAGGAGGTTCTATCTTGATGGAATCTGTGTATTCTTACTGGGGTCATATACCATCTTGATACTAGTTTATAATTCATTTCTATGGTCTTCATGTCCCAAGCCTTATTATATCCCATTTCTATCATTTTTTCCACTTTTTGGTTATCTATTTTTAAATTCATTTCTTTTTCCCATTGATTTATATATTCTGGTCTTTCTTGTGCTTCCAAATCTGTCAGTATACTATAAATTTTTGATGTTCCGTTTTTTAATGGTGTTTCATTGCTACATAGCTTTTCCAGTGCAGTTAATTTTGTTTCATCTCTCAGTGGGTGTGGTATTGTGCTTACTAGGTGCCTTAGTTGAGTATAATTCCATTCATTCATCTTCCATCCATTCCTTTCCTCTATTTCTACTCGTGTTCTTATTTTGCCATTTCTAGTGATATCTTTCAGTCGTGGGTTGCCTATTCCTTGGATTTCAAATATTTCCCTCCCAGGGGTGAAGAGATTCGATCCTGTGAGTGCTAATAGTGGTGAATTATATTTCCATTCATTCTTTAAGTGAATGGTGTCCCAAATTTTAAATACATTTTTTGTTATTTCGTGCGTGTCGGTGTCCAATAGTCTATATTTCCGTGGAATCCAAATATTCTTATGTAGTGTGGCTCCACTTATTGTGTTTTCCATTTCCACCCATTTTTTTTCATTTTTCTCATTTGTCCACTCTAACATTCGTGTTAAAACTATGGCTTTATAGTACCTACTTATATCTGGGAGGGCAAGACCCCCATGCTCCTTTTTCCTTGTGATCAGCGTGTATTTAATTCTTGGTTTTTTATTAAGCCATATGTATTTTAGCAGGATTGTTTTAATTATTTTAAAAAAGCTCTGCGGGATTTTTACTGGTAACATCTGTAATCTGTAGTTTATTTTAGGTAATATCGTCATCTTAAACATATTTATTCTTCCAATCCATGAAAGTGGCTGTATTCTTAACTTTTTCATTTCTTCTTTGACCTCATTGATCAGTGGAATAAAGTTTGCCTGATAAATTTTTTCGACTCTAGGAGTTATTTTAATTCCAAGGTAATTTAGTTCTTTTACCCAAGTGAATGGGAATTCTTTTTGTAAAAACTGAACTTCCTTTTTCTCTAGACCTATGTTTAATATTTCCGTTTTTATTGGATTAATTTTGAAGTTTGACAGTTCTCCGTATTTTTTAATTTCTTTCAGTATGTTTGGGAGTGACACTCTTGGGTTGGATACGTACATCAAGATGTCGTCCGCGTAGGCAGCGATCTTATGCTCTTTTCCTCCTAGTTTCGCTCCTTCTACCTCTTTGTTATTGCGGAGTGTTGCTAATAGTGGTTCTAAGGCCAATACATATAATAGTGGAGACAATGGACAGCCTTGCCGTGTTCCATTCTGCATCTTAATTTTTGGAGAGAGTCTACCATTTACTTTTACGACTGCTGTCGGGCCATTATACAAATTTGTTATCCACTTCATCATTTTTGTCCCAATACCCAAGTGCCGCAATGTATCCATCATGAAACCCCAGTCTACCCTGTCAAATGCTTTTTCTGCATCCAATGACAGGAATAGAACTGGGGTCTCATTCTGCACCTTCTTGTGCAACATCAATAATGATTTTAGGCTGTTGTCCCGCCCCTCTCTCCCCGGGACAAAACCAGTTTGGTCCGGGTTGATCCACAGTGGGATTAGTTTTTTTATCCTAGTGGCCAGGATCTTGGAGTACAGCTTCGTATCAGCGTTCAATAGGGCTATTGGCCTGTAACTTGAGCAGTTAACTTTGTCTTTCCCTTCTTTTGGTAGTATTGTAATATGAGCTAATAACGATTCACTTCTTATTTCTTCATCTTCCCCTAAGGAATTCATATATTCTAATAGTTTTGGAGTCAGCTGTTCTTCAAATTTTTTATAGTATTTGACCGTAAACCCGTCTGGTCCTGGGCTTTTTCCTACGGGAGTTTCCTTTAATGCCAGTTTTACCTCTTCATGCGTAATATTTTTTTCCAATTCTTCTAGTTGGTCTATTTTTAGTTTTGGTAAGTTTGCTTTTTTTAAATATTCTTGTATCTTCTTTGTTCTTGTATTCGCTTCTTTCCAACTTTCCTGTCCTTTTATTGCATAAAGGGAGCTGAAGTATTTTTGAAATGTTATCGCTATATCTGTAGTTTTATTTACCACTTCTCCTTTTTCATTTTTGATCTTCTCAATGTAATTCAAAGACTTCTTTTTTTTTTACCAGATTTGCTAGGTATTTTCCTGGTTTATTACCCCATTTATATTTTTCTTGTACTACTCTGTTGTAGTCCTTCCTTTCTTCTTGTTCCATCCAGTCTTTTAATTGCTCTCTCTTTTGAGATAGTAGGCCGAAGATTTTGTTGTTTACTTGATTTTTGTGTTTTCGTTCCAATTCATAAATTTCTTTAATTATTTGCTGCATGTTTGTTTTCCTTTCCTGTTTTTTTCTTGCCCCTATAGCTATTAACTTGCCCCTAATAACAGATTTATGCGCCTCCCATATTGTTGCTTTCGATACCTCTGGTGTATCGTTTTCTTCAAAATATCTTTTAATTTCTTCTATGATGCTTTTTTCGGTCTCACTGTCTTCTAATAAAGTTTCGTTGATTCTCCATGGACCCCTTTCAAGGACTTCTCCTTTTATTTTCATTCTCAAGATTACTGGGCTGTGGTCTGAGGCGGTTATTATGCCTATTTTTGTTTCTTCTATTTCTTCCAAGTTTCTATGTTCGACCATGATGTAATCCAATCTGGAGTAAATTTTGTGTACTGTTGAATAGAATGTGTAGTCCTTTGTGCTGGGGTGCTGAATTCTCCAAGGGTCTATTAGTTGCTGTTCATATAATGTTCTTTTTAATTTCTTTAGTTGATTTACCTCTTTGTCCCTTACTCTTGAGGTACTGTCCATTTTATTATCCATGCTGAAGTTGAAGTCTCCAGCTAGTATTAATTTTCCTTGCTTGAATTCCATTAGTATTTTAATTATATCTATCAAATATTTTTTAGGGTTCTTATTAGGACAGTAGACATTGGCCAATGTATATTTTACCCCGTATATAGTTCCTGTAATAAAAAGATATCGACCCTCCGGGTCTATTTTCCTTTGATCTATTAGAAAACGTACATTTTTCCCTATACCGATGGCTACTCCTTTGGCCCTTCTTATTGGCGAGTCTCCTTGATACCATGTTGGTATGTTTCTTGAATAAATTTTGGCACTTGAGTCTTGGGTTATATGCGTCTCCTGTAGGAAAATTATTTCTGCTTTACTTTTTTCAAGTTCTCGGAGGATGATGTTTCTCTTCCCTGGGGAATTTAGTCCTCGGACATTGTAAGAGATTATTTTTATGCTGTTTACGTTTTCCATTCTTGTGCCTTTTCTTCCCCGTCATTTATTTACACAGAAAAGAAAGGTAGAATAATTAGAATTTATCATATATCTCAAGTGATGCCACAAGTACACACAAGATGCTTTAGGCTGCAAAGATAATTTAGACCAAACTCAGAAATGGTTACAATGGACATACACAAGCTATACAATATTCTAAGACAACTCCTAGGATACAAAAAGGTTAGAAAGAAACAGAAAGAGAGATACAAGTATACATTACTCGGACAGCATGTCCCTTCGATGGTCTGGGGCTGGATACACAGAGAGTGAACCTTTAGCTCTCTCCCTCTTTTATATGCATTCTCCACCAATCAACAGATGCCACACATTTATTGGTTCAGAGTTGCCTCAAAGTCTGGTTGGCTACATTTGAAGCTTATTTTCTCATTGGGTTACAGTTGCCTCAAATTCTGATTGGCTGTAATTTCCAGCCCAGTTAAACATCATGCTGGCCTTGCTGGAACATTAAAACCTCCGGTGCCTCACAATCTATGAAGTAATGAACAATCTCCTTTGATCTCCCAGCACAAGCAGGTTGGACATTAGCATATTAATGGACCCCTGATGAATTGAAACCTTAAGGTCTGCCAATACTCTTTGATTCAATTAACACCCGGGGGCCTTCCCTGATTCCCACCAGTGTACTGGAAGTACTACATTCCTAACAAGGTGAGCTATGCTCTATCATGATATTAAAAAGCATATACCCATATAAATATATATAATATATATATATATATATATATATATATATATATATATATATATATATATATATATATATGTATATATATATATATATACTTACACATAGATACACCTATGTACACATAGATACATATATATATATATACACATATACACATGCCCGCATACCTATACACATATATACATACATCCTAGGGGCACGGCAGTTTAATTGGAGTCCTTGCAATGGTCCGCTTGGATCTCATTGATATAAATATGGAATTCAATATCTCCATCACACTACAAGCCTGTCCTAAGCAGTGGAACACTGACAGCCTCATTGGAGGATGATAGTCTGCCCGCCAGATGAAGGCGTTCTGGTGAGGAGGCAGTGCCATCCACCAGCACTGCAGTACCTCAGCAAGAAAGGCCAAGTACCAGTGGGGTGTCACCTCAATCCCAAAGGGTTGGATTCCATGCCAGCCTTCCCTATTCCCTGCACAATCCCTTGTAGCTTCCTCCTAATTCAGGAGAAGCTGACATTCTCCCTTTCACTGCCCAGCCAGGAGTCCAGGTGGACACAGAAAATCTTTCCCTGATATATTTTTTCCACTTAATTTTTACTGAGGGCATGCTAGCATCAATTGTGGCCCAGTGCAACCTGTATGCACAACAATTCATAACAAGTAACCCAATGTCCTCTTATGCCCACCCCTACGAGTGGAGAGCCCTAACAGTGGAGGAGTTTACAATTTTTTGGGGCCTCACATCTGTATGGGACTAACCAAAAAATGAATTACGTTCATATTGGTCAACCCTCCTCATCCACCACATGCCCATCTTTTCCTCAGTAATGGATAGAAGTGTAAAAAGTGTAGCGCTATAAACTCAAAAGATTAAATAAGTAGCATCTCAGAGACCAATAAAGTGTATATTTAATGACATACCATATACTTAAATATTAGTATGAAGAAGCTATATTGTACTAAATACAATGCATATATAGTATACAAAAGTGTAAACCGATATGCAAAAAAACCCCTGCACTATTGATAAAGATTGGATATAGTACACTGTGTATAGTGTGTATATCTTATACAAAACTATAAAAAAACATCAAAACATGTGAACAGTGATGCAAATGCAGATAAAAAACATAAATAGGAACAGATAAAGTCCAGAAAGTTCTAAATGGAATTAACGCCACAGGGAATCAAAGTCCACCAACATTAGTGAAAATTGTAGAAGGAGTGAGAAAGCCACCACCCAGGGTTTTAGGAGGCTTACCAAAGGTAAATGACTTGGAATTACTTATGCCGGCCAAGTCGCAAAAGGCTGTGAGACCAACAGGTCACGAGAATGTAGCTCCTTAGACGACCATGTTGAATAGCAGATTGGAGTAGAGGTTAGGTGAGGAAGCTGTGTAGAGGCTTAAAAGCAACCAGAGTAGACAGGGAATGATGGTGCAGAGGTCATCACCAAAGATATTAAAGGCTTACCAGAAGTTGTTGAGTTGGGAAAACTTTTGTTATCCAAGTCAAAAAGGCTTAGAGACCAACTGGTCAGAAAGATACATCTAAGTTAGCTATCCTTAATAGATTCCACACCAAGGCAGCAATTTGGCATCCACAGTTATCCTCAACAGCATGGAAAGTAATATCCCAATAGAAGGCCACAAATGAATATTCACATACCATGCAAGAAATGGATGAAAAAACTCACATAGCGTAATAACGTAAACACTGGTTTATTAAAAATATCAAAAATAAACTCACATATTAGTGGATCATCAAAAATACAAAGATCAAGTAGCGGTAATTGTGAAAGGTCCACCAACGCGTTTCTGCTAAAGAGCCATCATCTGGGGTGTGGACCCCCCCACATCACTGCTATATAAAGGACTGATGACCCCTTGTGGAAGTGTCATGATACCGGAAGTGTAACTGAGTAACATCACTTCTGGTCAGTTAACCTAAAAATCTGAATTAGCCATTATTTATAGGAAAGTCTAAGATAATAATAAACCTACAAGGAAGGTAATATCCTGAAATTAAATTAAATTAGGAGTCAGAGAGATCTGTGCACAAAAATGAAAAAATGGAACCAAACCTCATTCTCATATTGTCTCCTAAGTGGCTACCTGTATTAAACAGAGCCAAGCCTCATTTCCACCTCTCGTCCTGACGTCAGTACACACTCGCGCAGCGACGTCACGGCGTCCCATAGGAAGTGAACCAAGCCTCGCTCTGAGGATGGTCACAAAACTTCCTATTAGGATAACAACAAAATAGGGATGGGCGGAGCCGAGCATTAATGCCATCATACGTCATGACGACAGTAATGCCCAGAACCAGATATCTCATGATTATGAGGTTCCTACATTATAATGATAATACCCAGTGCCCTCCACGAAATTACCCAAAATATGATAATTATTATTATAAAATTTGGCCACTACTAAATTATATCAAGCAATTTATTCCCACCAAAAGGGCCCGCTATGATATGAAGCTGTATAAATTGTGCGACCGAGCCACAGGGTATACATATGCCTTCATGGTATATGAAGGGAAGGACACCCAGCGGCATCCCTCTAATTGCCCAGACTAAATGGGATCAAGCAGGAAAGTTGTTTGGGAAATCATAAACCCACTCCTGGAAAAAGGCTAACATTTGTAAGTAGGCAACTTCTATATGAGTTTGCCCCTGTTCCTCAACCTTCACAGGAAGAAAACTCCAACATGTGGCACCGTAAGGAAGAACCGGAAGGGTTTTCCTCAAAAGGCTCATCAACAAGAAGTTAAGAAGAGGGGAGACGGCGAGTTGGTGGAATGAGGAAATTCTGGCTGTGAAGTGGAGGGACAGAAGGAATGTCTACATGCTGTCTTCGATCCACAATAATACCTTTGTGGAAATCACCAGGAGGAATGGCCCAATCCAAAAGCCAACATGTATCCATGTATTACCATACTTCAGTAAATTATTAGTGAAGTATGGTAAACATAACCCTCACCTCCTGCCATTTACCTTCATACCCCTTATGCCTCTGCTTGCTCTGTAACTGAACCTGGCTTGTTATTCGAACACGCTTCTACCTACCGATTCTGTACATACCTCTGCCTGATCTGGAACTGACTCTAGACTGTTTGACCATGCTTTTTGCCTGCCTCTTGGACTGATCTTGTACCCTGCTACTGGACTAGTGGAATTCATAACACAGGGGTCTCACATATGTGAGGGGCTCCCTGTCCCCATTTTGTCCTGAACAAGGGCCTACTTCTGCCTGTTGCCTGTAGGACTTCTGCCATCATGCCTCTGCCTGTTACATGGGTAGGCAGAACATGGGTTCAGTGTGAAAGTGCCCTTACAGTATCCTTTTATGGAGCTTGTCCATGACTACAGCATTGGAGGACTGGGAAGAGAGTCTGCTAATTTACATTAATATTTTAAAACTGTGCTTACAGCACATGTACCATTTTGCATTGTGTTCATTAACCTGTGAAAGTATTTTTAATGTATGAATGTAACCAAAAATGTTCTATGCTCAGTAAACTCACCAAATCCATGCCCAAGCAGCTGTAATTATATTGAAAATTATATAATATAAAAAACAATAAACAATTACAGTGTTAGTGATAGCCTCAGATAATCTAATTCAGGGGTTGACAATTCATCAATAATGATCTACCCATTGATCACAGGCAGATGATGGGTAGATCATGACCAAATCCCTGCCTTGCTGATCCTCAAGTGCTCCTCCCCCAACTGTAGATTGGCACAGGGAAGGGATGACCTTAGGTGTGTTTGGACATGAGCCCAAATGCACTTGAGTTCTCCCATGGGTAAGCTGTCAAAGCTGAAAGTCAATCCTAGGTGGAGGAGGCATTCGCCACCCCGCAGCATGCCTCTTACATATATGAGGTTGTGAGGTGGGGAATGCCTCCATTGCATATTTTCCATTGTTAACTGATAGCTTTCAGACAGGATAGCTTGGGTGTGTTCGGTCTCTTGTCCAGACACACCTGAGCTCATCCACTGAGTGTACTGTGCTGATCCCCACCGGCCCGCCTTTCCAATCCATCTTAAATGCTTGTGGATGACATCTTGTGGGATGAATTAGAGAGGAGGGTCAGTGGGGATCAGCATGCAAGAACAGGTAGATCTGTCACAGCAGCTTTCCTGCTTTGCATGATGAAACTGCTTCTGTATCGAAGGCTACTGTACCCAATAGTATTCCTTAGAGACCCCCTGAACTGTGCCCTCCTGACCCCCTGAACTGTGCCTTCCTGACCCCCTGTACCAGAGCCTCCTAACCCCCCTGTGCCTTGCCCTACTGACCCCTTATACCAGACATTCCTGACTTGCCTGTATCTAGCCTTTATAGCCCCCTGTACCAGGCTTGTACCTTCCTGTGCACTGACCCAATGTCTCTTCTGTAAATTAAAAAGCAACACCCCTCTATGTAATGAAGGTGGAGTTGTTTGTAGTAAAAATTAGGAGTGCAGCCTAGGGTAGCAATGTTGCATTATAGTAAGTGAGTATAATCACCCTAGAACATGAAGTTTGTTACTGACAGGATTATCAGGTGACTATAAAGGCAAAAAGCCTGAAAAATTGAGCAAATGAAGCCACCAGATTACAGGGCTACTAATGCAGCGTACACACGAGCTGAATTTCCAACAGAAAGAGTCCGATGGGAGCTTTTTTTTCATCATATATTCCGACCATGTGTATGCCCCATCTGACTTTTTCTGTTGAAAATTCAGACGGACTTAGATAGAGAACATGTTCTATATTTTTCCAATGGAACAAATTACTATCGGAAAAAACGCTCGTCTGTATTCTGTTCCAACGCACCAAAAACGATGCATGCTCTGAAGCAAGTACGAGACGAAAGCTATTGGCTACTGGCTATTGAACTTCCGTTTTCTAGTCCCATCGTACTTGTTGTTATACGAGGGGACTAGAAATAGCCCATAAACCTAGTGTGTTATGACAGGATTTATTCATTGTCATACACTTTGCTAAAAGCAATGTAAAAGCTATATAATAAAAAGTTGATCGAACCAAAATTTTGTATTATTTTGTAACTTTAACCAGGACACCAACAGACTCAGAAATAACTTCAAGGAGATCCATCAAGGATTTTTTTTGGTCACTACAGGTGAAATAAAAAATCTACTTCCAATTTGTCCAATCTGTGCTCACAATCTTGTTTTATATGTTGGATCCAACATATTGCTTGCGGTTCATATATACAATTCAAAGATCAGATTGTCACATTTTAAAAAAAAATATTAGCTTAAAGCATTCCTTACACTGTCTAATCAACACACAAACATTACTTATAGATACTGTATACCCTGATGGCAAGTAAATACTATATCATATGAAAAACCTCAAAGCCCCAAAGCAAAAGATCAGTGCTGGAGAGCTTGACAAAAAGGCTTAGACTCAACACTCCACCGTAGAGTACAAAAAAATTCCAATGTCACATGATATGACCCCTTATCCAGTTAGAGAAGTGGTACTGTGCTTTGAATATGTGCTTTGACATACCATTTATGATCGTGATTATGAAAGAGCTTGCATTTATTTCAAATATCCTGCTGAGGATCTAATCAGTGTTTGAAAATTGAATGAATAAGCAGGCATTAACCATAGAAGGTGTTGATCAAATGTGCATCTTTTAACGTTTGGCCAAAAAAATATTTGTATAATATTATCGTGTATTTTGTTTGTGTTTTATATTGTAATAAATATTACACTTTTTTGAAATATTTTGTGCAGTTGCCTTGGGATTATCATTTGCCATTAGAATTTTTTTATACATGTTAGTGGAGTGTTGGGTCTAAGCCACCTTTTTTCCACATGATTTTTCTTGTTAGGTAAATATTGGGGTTTATTTACTAAAGGCAAAACCACTTTGCACTACAAGTGCACTGCAAGTATACTTGGAAGTGCAGTCATTGTATATCTGATGGGACATGCAAGGGAAATAAAAACAGCATTTTTTCTTGTACATGATAGGATGATAAAATCAGCAGAGCTTCCCCTCAGATCTACAACGACTGCACTTTCACGTGCACTTGTAGTGCAGAGTGGATTTTCCTTTAGTAAATCAACCCCATTATGTGTGATTATTATTAGTTAGGCATTAGGACTTTTAACTGAGACTCTAAAACAACAAAAGCAATATTTATTATATATTTTTCTTATTGTCGTTTGCTGTGACTCTAATCCTGTGGTAACCTGATGCACTGGTTGTTTATACTTTGTAAACTCTAATAAAATGTATTATTATTATTATTATTATTATTACGGATTTATATAGCTCCAACAGTTCACACAGCACTTTACAGTGTTAGGGCAAACAGTACAGTTACAATACAATCAAATACAGGAGGAATCAGCGCAATCTAAAACGGAGGGTCAAGTGATACAAAAGGTAATAAATGTGAGAGATGAGCCGATGGAGAAAATCAAAGTAGAGTTGTTGGGTGGAGGCAGGATAGGCTTCTCTAAAGAGAAACATTTTTAGGGATTGCCTAAAAATGGATAGAGTAGTAGATAGTCGAACAGAATGGGTTAGGGAACTCCAAACGATGGGAGAAGCTTGGGAGAAGTCCTAGAGGCGAGCATGGGACGTCTTGGAAGGAAGGAGGTCTTGGAAGGAACAAAGAGAACAATTTGGTTGGTATTTTGAGACTAGGTTAGTTGTGGATGGCTTTGTAAGTTATTGTTAGTATTTTGAATTGAATTTGATGGGTGAGTGGCAGCCAATGGACGGATTGGCAGAGAGGAGTATCAGACACTGAGGTTTGTAAGGTGGATGAGTCTGGCAGTAGCATTTATGATGGTCTGAATAGGCTATAGCCTATTTAAAGGTAAGCCAATGAGGAAGGAGTTGCAGTAGTTGAGGCAAGAGGTGATGATGGAGTGAATTAGGAGCTTTGTGGTGTCATTGGTGTGACGGTATGCGAGGTTAGGTCATTGATAATCGATATATTTCACCTCGCATTTGTTCTATTGTCAGAGACTGAACCAGAATCCGGCCTGGATTTTTCCAGCCTCTGTGGCAGGCTTTGTTCCGGCCCGGGTCTTGTGGTCCATTTGAATCCATGCTCAGGTGGACTTTAAATGACCAGGAAGAGAGCACAGCAGTGCTCTGGCCTGAGACTCAGAAGGGAATCTGAGAGAGAGGAGTCCTGTTTGTTTGGATTGAAAAGAAAGGTTTGCTTTACCTCATGTTTTGTGGGTGTTGGGGATCAGCCCCACATGTATAGAGAGCAGTGTACTGTTTAGTTTAGCGCCGGATGGCAAAGATTTGTTTTACTGTTTTGTTTATTCTTATGACTTTGCAAACCACCTGTGAATAAAGCTGGCAACCCGCCAGATTTTAAAGAAACTGCCTGTACGCTGACCTTCATTTCAAGAAAAGGTGATCTCAACATTGGTTAGGAAAAGGCATTTTTTGGAGATGTTGCGGCATATGAACAAATGTATATATGATATTAAAAAAACAACAAAAGCATAGATAGATAATGTAGCAAATATAGAAGAAGAAACAGGGGTTGTTAGTCGGCTTATTGACTGCTAATTGTGCCACATCCAGTAATTAGATATTCAAGCAAAAAGATGAAAGTTCCCCTAATGGTGGACTTTAAAGGCACATATATATAAATATAGGAGAAAATGTATAATATATAAAAAAGTCATTTATTCATTTCAGAGACATCTTAAAAACATCAATAACAATATAGATATAGTGAATCAATGAAAGGAATGCGATTTATGCATTTATACATATGTTGGATATTGGTACCAATGTATTTGCCCCCGACGCATTTCGGAGTGTTTAGCCTCCTTCTTCAGGGGTGGATGTAAGTTATAGCAAGGGTTTCTAAATTGAAAATAATATGTTTAGCAAAGAAATCATGAGTATGTGTACATATCAGGCTTTACAGACAAAGGTACATATCATATTCTCATTCCATTTACACTTACATTGGCAACATGTAGACTAATTTCGCATTCCAAAAGAGCAGTTTAAAAGCAGAGGCGCTGACACTGTCTGCTTATCCAGCGTGTTTCCCGATTGTGATAGATACGGGTTGATTATCATTCCCAAAAACTTAGTATTTCATGCGTAGCAAGTAAAGATGACTGGGTATAGGTGTATGTAGATAGTTTGATTCCTCATAAATCAGAGGAAAAAATCCCACATATGTGGGGCATAAAGAAGTTTTAGATCTGAGATACCACTGAGGCCAGATGCGGGTCCTGAAAATGTGAAAATGTAGAAGTATGTAGTAACCAATCATTGATTTAAAATATTACTTGTTTGTAAAAAAAGAAGGGTCTTTGTAGTAGTAGAGGTACAACATACCTGATCCAACTATTGTAGGGGATACAAGAGAGAGTGATGAAGGTGACTGGTGTAAATTATTTATCTTGAGTAGCTGGAAAAAATTGGTACAAAAGGGAGAAGGGAAGATATAGGGATATCATTAGATAAATATGTAATTTATCCAATTAGGGATTGTTAACAGTTAGAGATAATTATTTCTCAAGGGTAATGTAATCCAGATATATCTGGATTATCCTTAGTAGGATAGTAGTGGTTGTTTAAATGTTGTTCAGATTAGTGAAAGGGGAGGGGGGGAGGGGGGGAAAGAAAAAAGGGGGGGAAAGAGAAAAGAGACAGAAGGTCTTAGCTGCAGCTATAGAGAAATCTCTCACAGCTACAGCGGTACCCTTGTATAAATTGAGGCAGCATAAGGGTTAAATAGAGGCATAGATTGTGTATTGGAATCACAGAGGCAGAATGGGGGTTAAATAGAGGCATGGATTGTGTATTAAAACCACTTACTTTTTGTGTAGGCTTGTTGGGCATCAGCTCAGACTGACAGCGTCCTGCACACAAGGGCGGACGTTCGGTCTGAGCTGTGTAGAGGTATATAAGGCCCTCCTCACCAATCAGCTGCCAATGTGATCAACAACAGCTGATTGTGGTAGAGGAGGGACGGACGCACTCAGAATGGCCCCCCGGGTGGAGCGAGCGCCGCCAGGCCCCTATCGCGCATGTGCAAGCATCCGCGATGAGGCGTGGTCACGCCCACTACACCCGCCGGCACGTCTGGCTTTCTCGGCGGACTGCGCATGCCCGCCGGGGTCGCAAGATGGAGGACAGTGTCAGCAACACTGTGTCCTCACACAACGCCGCCATGAGCCAGGATCGCTCAGGCGGCTTTGTGTGCCAGGTAAACCTCAAATCGCTGGTAGGAATAGTGAACAAAGGCACAAGTGGCCATGCATAAATAGGAGTCATATAAATTAATCACAATTTCTGGGAAACACACCGCTGACTGACAGTTTTACAGGCTGAGATTTTTCATGTAATGAGAAACAAGTTGTAGGAAATAATCAATACAAATACATATATAAATTACAATATTTAATAAAAACTGTATAAGTTGGGATGACCGCACCATACAACAGTCATCGTGCATTTTAACCATATATATGTACAGTAAAGATCCTGTAAATGTGTCACAGTTTCCGGAACATATCACTTAGATTTAACATACAGAAAACAAGTTACAGACTGAGATTGTATATACATTGGAAGTCCCAAATTATTGGACAATGATCAAAATAGATGCATGTAGGGGTTACATTACCTAAATGGATGTTATATATATTAGTGACAGTTGTATTTTTCTGGGGCCTGGACTAGATAAGGGTAGATAGTTACATAAGGAGGGGGACAGGAAAGGGGGGAAAGGAAAAGGGGGGAAAAAGATGTGAATGGGTTAAGATGGCATATGGGGGAGGGGGCATAGATGCCAGAGAGATGTTTTTTAAAGGTAGTCATTTTACTCATTGCTCCCTACCACCTGACGAGAAGCCTTCAAGGAAAGGCTTGAACCAGATGGTTTTGTTCAAGCTTGGGGGTTGGGTAGCTTTTAGATTGTATATCCAGCGGGATTCTAGCTGTAACAGTGTCTTGTTCCAGTCACCTCCCCTAGGCCCCAGATGTATCTGGTCTAAAATAAGGAATTTGATTCTTGGAAATTTACCCCCGTGCACTATTGTAGTGTGTCTCCCAAGCGGGAGATCAGGATCACAAGTTTTCATGCTTAAGATGTGTCTATATGCTCTCTTCCAAAATTCTGTTTTAGTTTTTCCTATATAGAAGCATGTACATTCGCACAGAAACATATAGATCACACCGTATGTTTTACAATTAGCAAAGTGTTTAGGATGGAAGAGCTGGCCATTCGGGAGGATCGGATTTCTATCTGTGAGCATGTATTTACAGTAGTTACAATCTCCACATCTAAAGGTTCCCTTGTATTTGCAGTGTATTTAATCCACTTCCCCCTTAAATTCACTCATAGTGACTTTATCTCTTAGAGAGGAGGTTCGTTTAAAGGTAAAGAGGGGTTTCTGTGGGACAAAGCTTGATCATACTTCACATTTTTTCGAAAGAAAATTAATAAAGTTTAGTTACTCTGTTATGGACAAATTCAAAGTCAACATTTAGGGATCTATGCATACAAATTAGCTTTTTGTGTCATTTTTGTAGTATGCGTGAAATGTCGGGGGGTGGGATCCTCTCTCATCCTGTCCCTGGGACACGGCACAACCCCGATCTCAGTAAAGAGCCAATGATGCGGCTGTTTACCCATGTAATCAGCTGTGTCCAATCACAGCTGATCACATGGTAACACAGAAATGCTGTTTATCGGCTCTCCTCATTTCACACTGTGAGGAGAGGAGAGCAGATCAGTGGCATCTCCTCACAGGGGAGACCTGTACAGATAATCAGGGTACTGATCATCAGTGCCCTGATTATCAGTGCAGCCCCAACAGTGCCCAGCTGTGACGCCAGTCAGTGCCCATCAGTAATGCCAATCTGTGCCCATCAGTAATGCCAATTTGTGCCCATCAGTAATGCCAGTCAGTGCTGCCTTTCAGTGCCCATCAGTGTCTGCTCATCAGTGCCACCCATCAGTGCTGCCTATCAGTGTCACCTATCGTTGCCCTAATTGCCACCTTTCAATGCCCATCAGTGCCACCTATCAGTGCTCATCAAGGCTGCACATCAGTGCCCCCTTTCAGTGCCCAACAGCGCTGCATATTACTGCCTCCTCATTAGTGCCAACTTATCAGTGCCCTGCAGTGCCATCTGATCAGTGCCCATTAGTGCCACCTCATCAATGCTGCCTATCATTGCACATCATTGAAGAAGAAAAATTACTTATTTACAAAATTTTCTGACATAAACTAGCGGTGATTAAATACCACCAAATGAAAGCTCTATTAGTGTGAAAAAAGAGATAAAAATGTCATTTGGGTACAGTATTGCATGACCGTGCAATTGTCATTCAAAGTGTGACAGTGCTGAAAGCTGAAAAACTTCACCACATTTACCAACCGCACCTTACCTTGCAAAGTGAACAGTACATTTGCCTTTAGTAAATATCTTTTCACATTTCTAAGACCTAATCAAGGAAACTTTATGCCCTTCAGGTCTTCTCACTCACACAACTGCTATCCTCTCTGGCAAATAGGGATGAGCTGAACACCCCCCGATTCGGTTCGCATCCAGAACACGCAAACGGACCGAAAGTTCGCCCAAACTTTCGAACACTGTTAAAGTCTATGGGACTTGAACGTGAGAAATAGGGATGAGCTGAACACCCCCCCAGTTCAGTTCTCACCAGAACCTGCGAACGGACTGAAAATTTGCACGAACGTTAGAACCCCATTGACATCTATGGGACTCGAACGTTCAAAATCAAAAGTGCTAATTTTAAAGGTTAATTTGCATGGTATTGTCATTAAAAGGGTTTGGGGACCTGGGTCCTGCCCCAGGGGACATGTATCAATGCAAAAAAAAGATTTAAAAAAGGACGTTTTTTCGGGAGCAGTGGTTTTAATGCTTAAAGTAAAAGAAAAAGTGAAATATTCCTTTAAATATCGTACCTGGGGGGTGTCTATAGTATGCCTGTAAAGTGGCGCGTGTTTCCCGTGTTTAGAACAGTCCCTGCACAAAATGACATTTTTAAAGGAACAAAAGTCATTTTAAACTGCTTGCAGCTTTAATGTAATGTCGGGTCCTGGCAATATGGATGAAAATCGGTGAGACAAACGGCATGGGTACCCCCCAGTCCATTACCAGGCCCTTTGGGTCTTGTATGGATATTAAGGGGAACCCCGCACCCAAATTAAAAAAAGGAAAGGCGTGGGGCCACCAGGCCCTATATACTCTGAACAGCAGTATAAAGGCGGTGCAAACAAGACAGGGACTGTAGGTTTGTTGTTAAGTAGAATCTGTTTGTAATTTTGAACTGGTACATTTTGACGTGTTTAGCTCCAGCCAAAAAGTCTATTTTAAGCTTTTTGGAAAACATAGGGAAAGGTTATCACCCCTGTGACATTTGTTTTGCTGTCTGTGCTCCTCTTCAGAAGATTTCACCTCACTTTCTGTCCCAATGACAAATGTTTTTAGAAAATTTGGGGTTTTTAGTGAAACAAGGATTGATGATAAAGCATCAGTGGAAAGGAAACGTTTTTCCCATATTAACTCTTACAGTAGAGAATTTCCCTTCCTAGGGGTAGATTTCATCTCACTTCCTGTTGTCTCCTTCCGTTTGCAAGTAGGAGTTGTTTGTAAGTTGGATGTTTGAAAGTAGGGGCCTGCCCTATATACTCTGCAGAAATTGTGGCCTTAGGTGTTGGTGTTGCCACAACACTGTAAGCCCTCACAGGGCCCTGCTGTGAAATATTAGATCAAGAATTGTAATTACATGCCCCTGGTGAACAGGGGCAGAAAAAGTGGGCCTTTGGTGGTGGTGGCGCTGGTGCTGGTGCCACAACAATGTAAGTCCTCACAGTTACTCTTGGTGGGCGCTGGAATGGGCCCTGCTGTGAAATACTAGATCAAGAATTGTAATTATATGTCCCTGTTGAACAGGGGCAGAAAAATTGGGCATTAAGCACTGGTGCTGGTGCCACAACACTGCAACCCCTCACAGATTGTCTAGCTGGAGTGCAGGAATGAGCCCTGCTGCAAAGTATTGCATCAAAAATTGTAATTACATGCCCCTGTTAAACAGGGGCTGAAAAATTGGGCCTTAGCCACTGATGGCGGCGCCCAGAACCAAAAATGTTCTTACAAGCTATCAGCATGATCATTGTGGAGGAAGAGGATAATCGCACAGCATAACAGGATAGTCACTCAGCATCAGCATAGGCAGTCTTTGAAGGGATTTGACATTTCAAAAAAAATTATTCAGTTACATCAGCATCAGGTGCTTGGTAGCTGGTGGTGATCAAAGACTGATTCATTTTTATGAAGGTCAGTCGATCAACCGAGTCGGTGGACAGACGCACCCTGTGATCGGTTACAAAGCCTCCAGCAGCACTGAATGTGCGTTCTGAAAGAACGCTGGATGCAGGACAGGCCAGTAGCTCAATTGCAACAACTAAGGGTTTGGTGGGATGTGGCCACCTTGGGAATGTATATTTCCCAAAACATTACACCAAGAAGCCTCAGGTGGGACATCTCACCAAATGATGCAGTTAATAATAAAGAATTGATGCTAGAATGGTACAGATTTTTCAACGAAAGCGAAAATGCTTTACTACAGAAATTAATAGTATGGAGACAACATAAACTAAAGAACATAGAATCTGAAATCCTACAATTAAGAGACCAACTGATACCGTTTCAAGAAACAAAGGAATATAAGGATAAAGAACACAACCTACAGGAAGCAATGAAGAAACATGACAAGGAAATACAACAGCAAAAGCAAAAAAAGTTTAAGCGAGATGTATTAGATTATAAAAACCAACATGTTTACAAGTGGCAATCAGATGAAAATTATATGGAAGAGGATCTTAACATCTCATTAATGGAAGAATCGAGGGACAATTCAATAGAAAGGGAAAACATACCATGGCAGGAAGTGAGATCCACCCAAGCAAGAAACATTGTTGAAGGAGGGACAACCCCAAGAACTAGAAGTGAAGGAGAAAGCCTGGGATGCAATTTCAGACAACCAGGGAGATATGACAACAGAACACAACAACATAACACCGTTCCATTTACACCCAGGACCCCGCGATATCATAATAGATATTCTCCATTAAGGGATGAATATGAACATCACAATACCCCATATGGAGAAATGCAACAAAAAAGGGTTTTTTTTCCAACCGAATACAGAGGGAGACCTCCAACACCCAGGAGGGGACCACCAGTACACAGGGGATACAATGCACCCCAAAGGAAAAGAAGGCCCTACAGAGGACAAAGGGAGTGGAGGCCTTTCAGATTTCCCTACAGAAGTCAAAATTACGAATGGAATCCAAGGGCAACCAGAAACACAAGGAACAGGGAAAGGGAGGAGGAAACACAACGAGAGGAGAAGATAGATCATACCTACAGACCACCGAAATGGGCAAGAAGAAATGATACAGAGGAAAGAGAGGGGGGACTAAGAAAAAGAAGAAGGGAATATTAGGAAGTGCCATTTTTAATCTAAGTGAGGTAAGTTTTAGTGAAGAAGAAATGAAGGTATTGGATTTGGGCATGAAATACGCTCGACAAAGAACTGAACAAATTTGAGGTGTACATAGACCTACAAAAATTTGTAAGGAAATTAAACATTAAAACATTTTTTGCAGCAAAAAGGAAGGAAAAGGACCAAACTAGCCAGGAGATTCCCTACTAGAAGCATTCAAATTTGAAGAATAACTCCATTTTCAACCCTAAAACACAACAAAATGAAAGTCTAGTAGTTTTTAAAAAAATGGTAGAGAGAGATTTAAGGAAAATTAACCTAAAGAAAAACAAAAATACTAAAATTTGGAACACCATTAAAGAAATTGAGAAAAAGAAAAACATAGTGATACGACCGGCCGATAAGGGGGGGGGGGGCTGTTTATACTTAATAAAAAAGACTACGAAACGGAAATGGAAAGATGATTAAAAACACCAGATACATACAAGAAGTTAAAAGAGAATCCAAAAGGAGAATATAAGAAAAAATTAAAGGCATACATCCAAAGAGGAGAAAAAAGAGGAATATTAACAAAAAAAGAAGCTACATACATAACCCCAGAAACAGCAAAGACACCAGTGATCTACTATGTGCCTGAGATACACAAAAATCAATCCAGACCACCAGGGAGACCAATAATTAGTGGCATTGAATCGCTATTCTCAAGATTGGGAGCATACTTAGATGGATTTCTACAACCACTCGTATCAGAAGGAAAATCATATTTGAAGGATAGTAGGCAACTGATCAAGGAATTGAAGGATTTTAAGATAGAACAAGAAGATTTTTTAGTGACCATAGATGTTAATTCCCTGTACACAAACATTAGACAGGATGATGGCCTTAGCAGTGTTGAATGGGCTCTACACAAACAAACTGATCTAAAAGGAGAGCAAATTAAATATATCACGGAAAGCTTAGAAATGGCCATAAGCCATAATTATTTTTGGCATAAAGGGGATTACTATACCCAAACCAAGGGAGTAGCAATGGGGGCAAAATATGCCCCGAGCGTAGCAAACATTTTTCTCAACAGATGGGAGGAAAAACAAATTTTTAGCATAAGGAGAAAAAACCTGAAATTATACCGTCGATATATAGACGACATAGTTATTGTGTGGAGGGGTAAGGAGGAAGAACTACAAGCCTTTTTTGATGAAATTAACTGTAATGCGTACAGAATTTCCTTTTCCGGGAGTTGGAACAAACAAAGTATCAACTATCTAGACCTAGAGATTTTCAAAAATAATGGATATCTAAACACCAGGACCTTCTTTAAGAGTACCGACAGGAATGGGTACATCCCAACCAGCAGCTGTCATCATCCACAATGGATTGGGAACATTCCAAAGGGACAATTAATGCGGATACACAGAAACTGTAGCAATGGAAATGATTATGAAGAACAAGCAGACATTATAATTAATAGGTTTGTTGAAAAAGGTTACAACAAAAAGGAGCTAATAAACCTATAGGAGAAGGTGAAAAGAATGGACAGAAAGCACTATGACCCGCATGTTTGGCCAATCACAGCGCCGTCTGAACAGAGAGCCCTAATCGGCCAAAGCCAAGGAGGCTTTGGCCAATTATGGCTCAGGGGATTTAGTACATGCCCCACACTATATAAGGCCGCCTGCACGGCGGCCCTGTGTAGTGTGTGTTCCGGCGTTGAAAGAGATAGACAGAGAGACAGTGTCATTTGATTTGAGTTAGATAGATTAGGCAGAACAGTCAGTCAGTTAGCTGCACTTATAGTGTATTGTGTATATATATATATATATATATATATATATATATATATATATGCATCCCAGGTGTTGCATATATATATATATATATATATATATATATATATATATATATATATATATATATATATATATATATACACTGTATTCAGTTTAGCTAGATCCGTTCTTGTTATCTTCTTACTGACAGGCAGGCTTGTCTTGTTACAGTATTTACAGCTACATGAAGAAAATTGCTGGTGTTCTTTTGATCCTATTAGTACCACAGTCAGGCAGCTAGACTATTTACAGTTAGTGCAGTGTGTCCTGCTCACAGTGTTCAGCTAGATCCGTTCCTGTTATCTTCTTACTGACAGGCAGGCTTGTCTTGTTACAGTGTTTACAGCTACCTGAAGAAAATTGCTGGTGTTCTTTTGATCCTATTAGTACCACAGTCAGGCAGCTAGACTATTTACAGTTAGTGCAGTGCATCCTGCTCACAGTGTTGAGCTAAAACTACAAGTTAGTGGGGTGCGTCCTGCTCACAGTGTTCAGCTAAACCTACAAGTTAGTTGGGTGCGTCCTGCTCACAGTGTTCAGCTAAACCTACAAGTTAGTGGGGTGCGTCCACCTCACAGTGTTCAGCTAAACCTACTAGTTAGTGCGGTGCGTCCTGCTCACAGAGTTCAGCTAAAACTACAAGTTAGTGCGGTGCCTCCACCTCAGAGTGTTCAGCTAAACCTAGAAGTTAGTTCAGTGCGTCCTGCTCACAGTGTTCAGCTAAAACTACAAGTTAGTGCAGTGCGTCCTGCTCACAGTGTTCAGCTAGATCCGTTCCTGTTATCTTCTTACTGACAGGCAGGCTTGTCTTGTTACAGTATTTACAGCTAGCTGAAGAAAATTGCTGGTGTTCTTTTGATCCTATTAGTACCACAGTCAGGCAGCTAGACTATTTACAGTTAGTGCAGTGCGTCCTGCTCACAGTGTTCAGCTAGATCCGTTCCTGTTATCTTCTTACTGACAGGCAGGCTTGTCTTGTTACAGTGTTTACAGCTACCTGATGAAAATTGCTGGTGTTCTTTTGATCCTATTAGTACCACAGTCAGGCAGCTAGACTATTTACAGTTAGTGCAGTGCATCCTGCTTACAGTGTTGAGCTAAAACTACAAGTTAGTGGGGTGCGTCCTGCTCACAGTGTTCAGCTAAATCTACAAGTTAGTGGGGTGCGTCCTGCTCACAGTGTTCAGCTAAACCTACAAGTTAGTGGGGTGCATCCACCTCACAGTGTTCAGCTAAACCTACAAGTTAGTACGGTGCATCCTGCTCACAGTGTTCAGCTAAAACTACAAGTTAGTGCGGTGCCTCCACCTCAGAGTGTTCAGCTAAACCTAGAAGTTAGTGCAGTGCGTCCTGCTCATAGTGTTCAGCTAAACCTACAAGTTAGTTGGGTGCGTCCTGCTCACAGTGTTCAGCTAAACCTACAAGTTAGTGGGGTGCATCCACCTCACAGTGTTCAGCTAAACCTACTAGTTAGTGCGGTGCGTCCTGCTCACAGTGTTCAGCTAAAACTACAAGTTAGTGCGGTGCCTCCACCTCAGAGTGTTCAGCTAAACCTAGAAGTTAGTTCAGTGCGTCCTGCTCACAGTGTTCAGCTAAAACTACAAGTTAGTGCTTTGCGTCCTGCTCACAGTGTTCAGCTAAACCTACAAGTTAGTGTAGTGAGACCTCTGCACAGTGTCCATCTAAAGCTACAAGTTAGTGCAGTGCGTCCTGCTCACAGTGTTCAGCTAGATCCGTTCCTGTTATCTTCTTACTGACAGGCAGGCTTGTCTTGTTACAGTATTTACAGCTAGCTGAAGAAAATTGCTGGTGTTCTTTTGATCCTATTAGTACCACAGTCAGGCAGCTAGACTATTTACAGTTAGTGCAGTGCGTCCTGCTCACAGTGTTCAGCTAGATCCGTTCCTGTTATCTTCTTACTGACAGGCAGGCTTGTCTTGTTACAGTGTTTACAGCTACCTGAAGAAAATTGCTGGTGTTCTTTTGATCCTATTAGTACCACAGTCAGGCAGCTAGACTATTTACAGTTAGTGCAGTGCATCCTGCTTACAGTGTTGAGCTAAAACTACAAGTTAGTGGGGTGCGTCCTGCTCACAGTGTTCAGCTAAATCTACAAGTTAGTGGGGTGCGTCCTGCTCACAGTGTTCAGCTAAACCTACAAGTTAGTGGGGTGCATCCACCTCACAGTGTTCAGCTAAACCTACAAGTTAGTACGGTGCATCCTGCTCACAGTGTTCAGCTAAAACTACAAGTTAGTGCGGTGCCTCCACCTCAGAGTGTTCAGCTAAACCTAGAAGTTAGTGCAGTGCGTCCTGCTCATAGTGTTCAGCTAAAACTACAAGTTAGTGCAGTGCGTCCTGCTCACAGTGTTCAGCTAGATCCGTTCCTGTTATCTTCTTACTGACAGGCAGGCTTGTCTTCTTACAGTATTTACAGCTACCTGAAGAAAATTGCTGGTGCTCTTTTGATCCTATTAGTACCACAGTCAGGCAGCTAGACTATTTACAGTTAGTGCAGTGCATCCTGCTCACAGTGTTGAGCTAAAACTACAAGTTGGTGGGGTGCGTCCTGCTCACAGTGTTCAGCTAAACCTACAAGTTAGTGGGGTACGTCCTGCTCACAGTGTTCAGCTAAACCTACAAGTTAGTGGGGTGCGTCCACCTCACAGTGTTCAGCTAAACCTACTAGTTAGTGCGGTGCGTCCTGCTCACAGTGTTCAGCTAAAACTACAAGTTAGTGCGGTGCCTCCACCTCAGAGTGTTCAGCTAAACCTAGAAGTTAGTGCAGTGCATCCGCCTCACAGTGTTTAGCTAAAACTACAAGTTAGTGCTTTGCATCCTGCTCACAGTGTTCAGCTAAACCTACAAGTTAGTGTAGTGAGACCTCTGCACAGTGTTCATCTAAAGCTACAAGTTAGTGCAGTGCGTCCTGCTCACAGTGTTCAGCTAGATCCGTTCCTGTTATCTTCTTACTGACAGGCTTGTCTTCTTACGGTATTTACAGCTACCTGAAGAAAATTGCTGGTGTTCTTTTGATCCTATTAGTACCACAGTCAGGCAGCTAGACTATTTACAGTTAGTGCAGTGCATCCTGCTCACAGTGTTGAGCTAAAACTACAAGTTAGTGGGGTGCGTCCTGCTCACAGTGTTCAGCTAAACCTACAAGTTAGTGGGGTGCATCCTGCTCACAGTGTTCAACTAAACCTACAAGTTAGTGGGGTGCGTCCACCTCACAGTGTTCAGCTAAACCTACTAGTTAGTGCGGTGCGTCCTGCTCACAGTGTTCAGCTAAAACTACAAGTTAGTGCGGTGCCTCCACCTCAGAGTGTTCAGCTAAACCTAGAAGTTAGTGCAGTGCATCCGCCTCACAGTGTTTAGCTAAAACTACAAGTTAGTGCTTTGCATCCTGCTCACAGTGTTCAGCTAAACCTACAAGTTAGTGTAGTGAGACCTCTGCACAGTGTTCATCTAAAGCTACAAGTTAGTGCAGTGCGTCCTGCTCACAGTGTTCAGCTAGATCCGTTCCTGTTATCTTCTTACTGACAGGCTTGTCTTCTTACGGTATTTACAGCTACCTGAAGAAAATTGCTGGTGTTCTTTTGATCCTATTAGTACCACAGTCAGGCAGCTAGACTATTTACAGTTAGTGCAGTGCATCCTGCTCACAGTGTTGAGCTAAAACTACAAGTTAGTGGGGTGCGTCCTGCTCACAGTGTTCAGCTAAACCTACAAGTTAGTGGGGTGCATCCTGCTCACAGTGTTCAACTAAACCTACAAGTTAGTGGGGTGCGTCCACCTCACAGTGTTCAGCTAAACCTACTAGTTAGTGCGGTGCGTCCTGCTCACAGTGTTCAGCTAAAACTACAAGTTAGTGCGGTGCCTCCACCTCAGAGTGTTCAGCTAAACCTAGAAGTTAGTGCAGTGCGTCCGCCTCACAGTGTTCAGCTAAAACTACAAGTTAGTGCTGTGCATCCTGCACAGTGTTCATCTAAAGCTACAAGTTAGTGCAGTGCGTCCTGCTCACAGGGTTCCGATAGATCCGTTCCTGTTATCTTCTTACTGACAGGCAGGCTTGTCTTGTTACAGTATTTAAAGCTAGCTGAAGAAAATTGCTGGTGTTCTTTTGATCCTATTAGTACCATAGTCAGGCAGCTAGACTATTTACAGTTAGTGCAGTGCGTCCACCTCACAGTGTTCAGCTAAACCTACAAGTTAGTGCGGTGCGTCCTGCTCACAGTGTTCAGCTAAAACTACAAGTTAATGCAGTGCGTCCTGCTCACAGTGTTCCGCTAGATCCGTTCCTGTTATCTTCTTACTGACAGGCAGGCTTGTCTTGTTACAGTATTTATAGCTACCTGAAGAAAATTGCTGGTGTTCTTTTGATCCTATTAGTACCACAGTCAGGCAGCTAGACTATTTACAGTTAGTGCAGTGAATCCTGCTCACAGTGTTGAGCTAAAACTACAAGTTAGTGGGGTGCGTCCTGCTCACAGTGTTCAGCTAAACCTACAAGTTAGTGGGGTGCGTCCACCTCACAGTGTTCAGCTAAACCTTCTAGTTAGTGCGGTGCATCCTGCTCACAGTGTTCAGCTAAAACTACAAGTTAGTGCGGTGCCTCCACCTCAGAGTGTTCAGCTAAACCTAGAAGTTAGTTCAGTGCGTCCTGCTCACAGTGTTCAGCTAAACCTACAAGTTAGTGGGGTGCGTCCACCTCACAGTGTTCAGCTAAACCTACAAGTTGGTGCGGTGTGTCCTGCTCACAGTGTTCAGCTAAAATTACAAGTTAGTGCGGTGCGTCCACCTCACAGTGTTCAGCTAAACCTAGAAGTTAGTGTGGTGCGTCCTGCTCACAGTGTTCAGCTAAAACTACAAGTTAGTGCTGTGCGTCCTGCTCACAGTGTTCAGCTAAACCTACAAGTTAGTGTAGTGAGACCTCTGCACAGTGTTCATCTAAAGCTACAAGTTAGTGCAGTGCGTCCTGCTCACAGTGTTCAGCTAAACCTACAAGTTAGTGTAGTGAGAACTCTGCACAGTGTTCATCTAAAGCTACAAGTTAGTGCAGTGCGTCCTTCTCACAGTGTTCAGCTAGATCCGTTCCTGTTATCTTCTTACTGACAGGCAGGCTTGTCTTGTTACAGTATTTACAGCTAGCTGAAGAAAATTGCTGGTGTTCTTTTGATCCTATTAGTACCACAGTCAGGCAGCTAGACTATTTACAGTTAGTGCAGTGCGTCCTGCTCACGGTGTTCAGCTAAAACTACAAGTTAGTGGGGTGCGTCCTGCTCACAGTGTACAGCTAAACCTACAAGTTAGTGGGGTGTGTCCTGCTCACAGTGTTCAGCTAAACCTACAAGTTAGTGTGGTGCGTCCACCTCACAGTGTTCAGCTAAACCTACAAGTTAGTACGGTGCGTCCTGCTCAGTGTTCAGCTAAAACTACAAGTTAGTGCTGTGCATCCTGCTCACAGTGTTCAGCTAAACCTACAAGTTAGTGTAGTGAGACCTCTGCACAGTGTTCATCTAAAGCTACAAGTTAGTGCAGTGCATCCTGCTCACAGTGTTCAGCTAAAACTACCAGTTAGTGCTGTGCATCCTGCTCACAGTGTTCAGCTAAAACTACAAGTTAGTGCTGTGCGTCCTGCTCACAGTGTTCAGCTAAAACTACAAGTTAGTGTGGTGAATCCACCTCACAGTGTTCAGCTAAACCTACAAGTTTAGCTTATTTAGTTTATTTTTGCGAGCTCTGCACAGTGTTCACCTAAAGCTACCTGTAGAAGGTTGGTGGTGTTTTTCTGATCCTATCACTACCGCAGGCAGCTAAAAAAGCTACAAGTTAGTTTTTTGCGAGCTCTGCACAGTGTTCAGCTAAAGCTACCTGTAGAAGGTTGGTGGTCTCATACTACAGGCAGGCAGTTGATTTTTCTAGCTGCAGTATCAGTACATATATATATATATATATATATATATATATATATATATATATATATATATATATTTCCCAGCTTAGTGCAGCTACAGGCCATTAGTATGTCTGGAAGGCCAAGAAGGAGAGGCAGACAGTCACAAGCCAATAAGAGAGGGCAAGCAGGCTCTGTGTCTAGTGCTGGTCGTGGAAATGGTGCATCCTCATCAGCACGTGGCCCGTGGGACACGCTTGGCCTTTTTTTCAGCAGCTGGCCGTGTTGAGCCGCAACATGCGGAAGACTTGGTCGAGTGGATGACCAAGCCGTCCTCATCCTCCTCATCCTCTCTCATCCATGCCCAGGGTACTTTGTCTGGCAAAGCAGCGGCCTCTTCCCTCGGCTCAATGTCATCAGTGACTCCTTCCCTAGCCCCACCATGTCCTCCTGAGGAGTCCCTCGAACTGTTTGACCACAGTGTTGGGTACATGCTCCAGGAGGATGCCCAGCGTTTGGAAGGCTCTGATGATGATACTGAGCTCGATGAAGGCAGTAACATGAGCACGGACAGAGGGGGTGCCCAAGAAGGACAGCAATCTGGCAGTCATGCTCCCCCTGCTGCAGCATACTGCCAGGTTTTCTCCAGTGATGAGGAGGGAGGGGAAGATGAGGTCACTGACTCAACGTGGGTGCCTAATAGGAGAGAGGAGGAGGAGGAGGAGGTGGCATATCACCAACGAGGCAGGATGCCCTCCAGGGGCCAGCCTAAGGGCAGCAGGTTGACTGCATCACACGCCAAAGCTCCACATGTGCAGGGCGCTGCAGTCTCTGCGCGTTATTCAAAAAGTTCTTTGGTGTGGGCCTTTTTTGAGATCGCACCACTGCTGTTTGCAACATATGTCTCAAGCGTATCTCGCGTGGCCAAAACATCTCCCGCTTGGGTACCACATGCTTGACCAGACATATGTTGACCTGCCATGCAGTTCGTTGGCAAGTGTATCTAAAAGACCCACACCAAAGAACAAAGAGGACCTCTCCTTGCTCCTCATCAGCTGAGATCTCCAACCCCACTATACCTTCAGTCCTCTCTGAGACCTGCACTGAGAGGAATGAAGAATTAGGTGTGTCACAGCCAAGTACTTGTGGGCAATCTGCTTTTGGTACACCGACGTCAGATTGTACCAGGCAAATTTCCCTGCCCCAGCTGCTGCACCACCGAAAGAAGTTTGCTCCCAGCCATCCACATGCCCAGCGGTTGAATGCTAGCTTGGCAAAATTGCTAGCACTTCAACTGCTGCCTTTTCAGTTGGTAGACTCTGCCCCCTTCCATGAGTTTGTGGAATGTGCGGTTCCTCATTGGCAGGTACCCAAATGCCACTTTTTTTCACGGAAGGCGATTCCGGCTCTCTACCGGCATGTGGAAGGCAATGTCCATGTCTCGCTGGACAGGGCGGTCAGCGGTAAGGTGCATATTACCACTGACTCATGGTAGAGCAGGCATGGACAGGGACATTACCTAAGTTTCACGGCGCATTGGGTGACTCTGCTGGCAGCTGGGAAGGATGCAGGACAAGGTGCAGTAGTGTTGGAGGTTGTTCCGCCACCACGCCTCCAAAATGCTAATGATTGTGACACACCTCTCTCCTCCACCCCCTCCTCTTCTTCTTCCTCCATGGCCTCTTCCTGTGCTTTGTCCTTGGAACTAGCGGTGCTCCGTAGCCATTCAAGGGGCTACGCAAGTACGCAGGCCAAAAGATGCCATGAGGTGCTTGAGCTGGTGTGCTTGGGGGACAGGAGCCACACTGGGGCAGAGGTTCTGTCAGCTCTGCAGGGGCAGGTTCAGAGGTGGTTGACGCCACGCCAACTTAAGGCAGGAATGGTGGTTTTCGACAATGGCACCAACCTCCTCTCTGCCCTCCGACAGGGACAAATGACCCATGTGCCCTGTTTGGCTCACGTCCTTAACTTGGTGGTGCAGCGGTTCTTGGGCAGGTACCCGGGCTTACAGGATGTCCTGAGGCAGGCCAGGAAAGCCTGTGTGCATTTCCGCCGGTCATATAATGCCAGTGCTTGGCTGGCGGACCTCCAAAAGGAGTTTAACCTGCCCAAGAACCGCCTAATCTGTGACATGCCCACCAGGTGGAATTAAACGTTGGCCATGCTGCAGAGGCTGCACACGCAGCAGAGGGCCATCAATGAGTACCTGTGCGACTATGGCACCAGGACAGGGTCAGGGGAGCTTGTTTTTTTTTCCCCACACCAGTGGGCCATGATCAGGGATGCATGCACTGTCCTGTCACTATTTGAGGAGGCCACGAGGATGGTGAGCAGTGACAGTGCATGCATCAGTGACACTGTCCCCCTTGTCCACCTGTTGGAGCACATGCTGCCTGGAATAATTAACAGGGCACTTGAGGCAGAACAGAGGCAGGAAGAGGAGAACTTCCTTAGCGCTCAAGGCCCCCTTTATCCAGACAGTGTTCCTGCGTGCCCGCCGATCACACAGGAAGAGGAGGAGGAGGAGGAAGATTGAGTCAGTATGGAGGTGGAGCCTGGCACTCAGCATCAGCAGCAGTCTTTAAGGGATCAGTCCCAATAAACACATGGACTTGTACGTGGCTGGAAGGAGGTGGCTGCGGACCATGTAGTCCTTAGTGACCCAGAGGACTCCGGACCGAATGCCTCAGCAAACCTACGCTGCATGGCCTCCCTGATCCTGCAAAGCCTGCGTAAGGATCCTCGTATTTGTGGTATCAAGGAGAAGGACCAATACTGGCTGGCAACCCTCCTTGATCCACGTTACAAGGGTAAGGTTGCGGACCTTATCTTGCCATCGCAGAGGGAGCAGAGGATGAAGCATCTTCGGGAGGCCTTGCAGAAAGGTCTGTGCAATGCGTTCCCAGAGACTGGGAGGTTACAAACTCCTGTTTCTGGACAACGTGTTGCTGAGGCTTCGGTCAGTCAAAGAAGGAGCGGTGGAGAAGGTGGCCGTCTGACTGATGCGTTCAGACAATTTTTTGGTCCGCAGCCCCAAGGTATGATCGGTTCCAGCAACCATCACCAGCGTCTGTTTTACATGGTGCAGGAATACCTAGGGGCAAGATCTGACTTGGACACCTTTCCCACCGAAAATCCTCTGGGTTACTGGGTCTTGAGGATGGATCACTGGCCAGAGCTTGCACAGTATGCAATTGAGCTACTGGCCTGTCCTGCATCCAGCGTTCTTTCGGAAAGCACATTCAGTGCTGCTGGAGGCTTTGTAACCGATCACAGGGTGCGTCTGTCCACCGACTCGGTTGATCGACTGACCTTCATAAAAATGAATCAGTCTTGGATCACCACCAGCTACCAAGCACCTGATGCTGATGTAACCGAATAATTTTTTTTGAAATATCAGATCCCTTCAAAGACTGCCTATGCTGATGCTGAGTGACTATCCCTGAGTAATTATCCTCTTCCTCCTCAATCATCACGCTGATAGATTATAAGAACATTTTTGATTCTGGGCGCCACCACCAGTGCCTAAGGCACAATTTTTCAGCCCCTGTTTAACAGGGGCGTGTAATTACAATTTTTGATGCAATACTTTGCAGCAGGGCTCGTTTCTGCGTTACAACTAGATTATCTGTGAGGGGTTGCAGTGTTGTGGCACCAGCACCAGTGCCTAAGGCCCAATTTTTCAGCCCTTGTTTAACAGGGGCGTGTAATTACAATTTTTGATGCAATACTTTGCAGCAGGGCTCATTTCAGCATTCCAACTAGAGTATCTGTGAGGGGTTGCAGTGTTGTGGCACCAGCACCAGTGCCTAAGGCACAATTTTTCAGCCCCTGTTTAACAGGGGCGTGTAATTACAATTTTTGATGCAATACTTTGCAGCAGGGCTCGTTTCTGCGTTACAACTAGATTATCTGTGAGGGGTTGCAGTGTTGTGGCACCAGCACCAGTGCCTAAGGCCCAATTTTTCAGCCCTTGTTTAATAGGGGCGTGTAATTACAATTTTTGATGCAATACTTTGCAGCAGGGCTTGTTCCTGCGTTCCAACTAGAGTGTCTGTGAGGGGTTGCAGTGTTGTGGCCCCAGCACCAGTGCCTAAGGCCTAATTTTTCAGCCCCTGTTCAACAGGGGCATGTAATTACAATTCTTGATCTAATATTTCACAGCAGGGCCCATTTCTGCACCCACCAAGAGCGAGTGAGGACTTACAGTGTTGTGGCACCAGCACCACCACCACCAAAGGCCCAATTTTTCTGCCCCTGTTTAACAGGGGCATGTAATTACAATTCTTGATCTAATATTTCACAGCAGGGCCCTGTGAGGGCTTACAGTGTTGTGGCCACAAAAACACCTAAGGCCCAAATTTCTGCTGAGTATATAGGACAGGCCCCTACTTTCAAACATCTAACTTACAAACGACTCCTACTTGCAAACGGAAGGAGACAACAGGAAGTGAGATGAAGTCTACCCCTAGGAAGGGAAATTCTCTCCTGTAAGAGTTAATATGGGAAAAACATTTCTCCTTTCCACTGATGCTTTCCAATCCTTGTTCCACAAAAAAACCCAAATTTTCAAAAATCATTTGTCATTGGGACAAAAAGTGGGGTGAAATCTTCTGAAGAGGAGGAAAGACAGCAAAACACATGTCACAGGGGTGATAACCCTTCCCTATGTTTTCCAAAAAGCTTAAAAAATATTTTTTGGCTGGAGCTAAACGCGTTAAAAATTTACCCGTTCAAAATTACAAACAGATTCTACTTAACAACAAACCTACAGTCCCTGTCTTGTTTGCACCGCCTGTATACTGCTGTTCAGAGTATATAGGGCCTGGTGGCCCCACACCTTTCCTTATTTTAATTTGGGTGCGGGGTTCCCCTTAATATCCATACAAGACCCAAAGGGCCTGGTAATGGACTGGGGGGTACCCATGCCGTTTGTCTCACTGATTTTCATCCATATTGCCAGGACCCAACATTACATTAAACCGCAAGCAGTTTTAAATGAGATTTTTTCCTTTAAAAATGACATATGGTGCAGGGACTGTTCTAAACACGGGAAACACGCGCCACTTTACAGGCATACTTTAGACACACCCCAGGTACGATATTTAAAGGAATGATTCACTTTTTTTTTTTACTTTAAGCATCATTAAAATCACTGCTCCCGAAAAAACGGCCCTTTTAAAAAGTTTTTTTTGCATTGATACATGTCCCCTGGGGTAGGACCCGGGTCCCCAAACCCTTTTTAGGACAATACCATTCAAATTAGCCTTTAAAATGAGCACTTTTGATTTAGAATGTTCGAGCCCCATAGACGTCAATGGGGTTCTAACGTTCGTGCGAATTTTCGGTCCGTTCGCAGGTTCTGGTGCGAACCGAACCGGGGGGTGTTCGGCTCATCCCTACCTATGTACTGGAATGCCCGTGCCATATACTATACGTGGGCCGGACAATGAGACAGCTAAACGTTAGAATCAGGGAACACATAACAAACATCAAAAATGGATATCATAAACACAGCGTCTCAAGACATTTTAAAGACTACCACAATAAAGATCCGTCATGTATGGTATTCTATGGGATCGATAAAATTAAAGGACATTGGAGGGGTGAGAACAAAAAAATCAAAATCTCACAAAATGAGACCTGCTGGACACCTTCCAACCGGCAGGAATGAACATTGACGTGGATCTAAATTGTTTCCTTACAAATTTCTAGAATCACAAACAATTCTCAATTTTTAGTATTCTAGCATTTTTAAGATTTTTAACATTTTAATTACATTCATATTTTATCGTCTATGAGATCTGAAATATGCATTCTGACTTTCTAAGAAACTTTTCCAACTCTTACTCCCATTTAAACTAAGGTCACTTAGGAGTACATATACAAATAGAATACGAAGCTCCCCACCATATATAGATCATGTGTAATATACACACCCCCTTCCCTTATCTAATGTAGTACCCAATTATCGTTTTAGCTATAGGGCACTCACCGAGGGCCCGCTCTAACAACCATAGTTTTACAATAAAATATATATACACATATAAATAAACAAGAACACCTCTCTTGGTTATATATACACATTTCATTTTTTAATTTTTCTCTTTATTTTATATTTTTATATCTATTTCATTTCATTTTTCATTTTTTATTTTTCATTTTTTTCTGATTTTTAATTTCATTGCAATGTTTAAAATGTTAATCTCTGGAAAATATATGTTAAACCATTAGAACACAGATTAATAGTGGGACCAGTATGTGCATATCTTTTTTTTCCAAAAAAAAAAAAAAAAAACCATTAGTAGTGTCCTGGGGGGTCACCGACCCGGAAGTCAGCTTAGATTCCAATAGGAAGTGGGGAAAGAAAGAATGCGAGGGTTAACGGTGACGTTCTTTGCTGACAATTCGGACCTCACGTTCCCTCATTAATAGGGATGAGCCGAACACCCCCCGGTTCGGTTCGCACCAGAACCCGCGAACGGACCGCAAGTTCGCACGAACGTTAGAACCCCATTGACGTCTATGGGACTCGAACGTTCGAAATCAAAAGTGCTCATTTTAAAGGCTAATTTGCATGGTATTGTCCTAAAAAGGGTTTGGGGACCCGGGTCCTACCCCAGGGGACATGTATCAATGCAAAAAAAACTTTTAAAAACGGCCGTTTTTTCGGGAGCAGTGATTTTAATGATGCTTAAAGTAAAAAAAAAAAAGTGAAATATTCCTTTAAATATCGTACCTGGGGGGTGTCTATAGTATGCCTGTAAAGTGACGCGTGTTTCCCATGTTTAGAACAGTCCCTGCACCAAATGTCATTTTTAAAGGAAAAAATCTCATTTAAAACTGCTTGCGGGTTTAATGTCATGTCGGGTCATGGCAATATGGATGAAAATCAGTGAGACAAACGGCATGGGTACCCCCCAGTCCATTACCAGGCCCTTTGGGTCTTGTATGGATATTAAGGGGAACCCCGCACCCAAATTAAAATAAGGAAAGGTCCCTATATACTCTGAACAGCAGTATTCAGGCGGTGCAAACAAGACAGGGACTGTAGGTTTGTTGTTAAGTAGAATCTGTTTGTAATTTTGAACATTTTTAATGTGTTTAGCTCCAGCCAAAAAATCTTTTCTAAGCTTTTTGGAAAACATAGGGAAGGGTTATCACCCCTGTGACATTTGTTTTGCGTCTTTCCTCCTCTTCAGAAGATTTCACCTCACTTTTTTGTCCCAATGAAAAATGTTTTTGGAAAATTTGGGTTTTTTTGTGGAACAAGGATTGGAAAGCATCAGTGGAAAGGAGAAATTGTTTTCCCATATTAACTCTTACAGGAGAGAATTTCCCTTCCTTAGGGGTAGATTTCATCTCACTTCCTGTTGTCTCCTTCCGTTTGCAAGTAGGAGTCGTTTGTAAGTTAGATGTTTGAAAGTAGGGTCCTGCCCTATATACTCAGCAGAAATTTGGGCCTTAGGTGTTGCTGTGGCCAAAACACTGTAAGCCCTCACAGGGCCCTGCTGTGAAATATTAGATCAAGAATTGTAATTACATGCCCCTGTTGAACAGGAGCTGAAAAATTAGGCCTTAGGCACTGGTGCTGGTGCCACAACACTGCAACCCCTCACAGACACTCTAGTTGGAACGCAGGAACGAGCCCTGCTGCAAAGTATTGCATCAAAAATTGTAATTACACGCCCCTGTTAGACAGGGGCAGAAAAATTGGGTCTTAGGCACTGGTGCTGGTGCCACAACACTGCAACCCCTCACAGACACTCTAGTTGAAACGCAGGAACAAGCCCTGCTGCAAAGTATTGCATCAAAAATTGTAATTACACGCCCCTGTTAGACAGGGGCTGAAAAATTGGGTCTTAGGCACTGGTGCTGGTGCCACAACACTGCAACCCCTCACAGACACTCTAGTTGGAATGCAGGAACGAGCCCTGCTGCAAAGTATTACATCAAAAATTGTAATTACACGCCCCTGTTAAACAGGGGCTGAAAAATTGTGCCTTAGGCACTGGTGGTGGCGCCCAGAACCAAAAATGTTCTTACAAGCTATCAGCGTGATGATTGAGGAGGAAGAGGATAATTACTCAGGGATAGTCACTCAGCATCAGCATAGGCAGTCTTTGAAGGGATCTGAGATTTCAAAAAAAATTATTCGGTTACATCTGCATCAGGTGCTTGGTAGCTGGTGGTGATCCAAGACTGATTCATTTTTATGAAGGTCAGCCGATCGACCGAGTCGGTGGACAGACGCACCCTGTGATCGGTTACCACGCCTCCAGCAGCACTGAATGTGCGTTCCGAAAGAACGCTGGATGCAGGACAGGCCAGTAGCTCAATTGCATACTGTGCAAGCTCTGGCCAGTGATCCATCCTCAAGACCCAGTAACCCAGAGGATTTTCGGTGGGAAAGGTGTCCAAGTCTGATCTTGCCCCTAGGTATTCCTGCACCATGTAAAACAGACGCTGGCGATGGTTGCTGGAACCGATCATACCTTGGGGCTGCGGACCAAAAAATTGTCTGAACGCATCGGTCAGACGGCCACCTTCTCCACCGCTCCTTCTTTGACTGACCGAAGCCTCAGCAACACGTTGTCCAGAAACAGGAGTTTGTAACCTCCCAGTCTCTGGGAACGCGTTGCACAGACCTTTCTGCAAGGCCTCCCGAAGATGTTTCATCCTCTGCTCCCTCTGCGATGGCAAGATAAGGTCCGCAACCTTACCCTTGTAACGTGGATCAAGGAGGGTTGCCAGCCAGTATTGGTCCTTCTCCTTGATACCACGAATACGAGGATCCTTACGCAGGCTTTGCAGGATCAGGGAGGCCATGCAGCGTAGGTTTGCTGAGGCATTCGGTCCGGAGTCCTCTGGGTCACTAAGGACAACAACGTCCGCAGCCACCTCCTCCCAGCCACGTACAAGTCCATGTGTTCCTTGGGACTGATCCCTTAAAGACTGCTGATGCTGAGTGCCAGGCTCCACCTCCATACTGACACAATCTTCCTCCTCCTCCTCCTCCTCCTCCTCGTCCTCTTCCTGTGTGATCGGCGGGCACGCAGGAACACTGTCTGGATAAAGGGGGCCTTGAGAGCTAAGGAAGTCCTCCTCTTCCTGCCTCTGTTCTGCCTCAAGTGCCCTGTCCATTATTCCACGCAGCGTGTGCTCCAACAGGTGGACAAGGGGGACAGTGTCACTGATGCATGCACTGTCAGTGCTCACCATCCTCGTGGCCTCCTCGAATGGTGACAGGACAGTGCATGCATCCCTGATCATGGCCCACTGGCGTGGGGAAAAAAAACCAAGGTCCCCTGACCCTGTCCTGGTGCCATAGTCGCACAGGTACTCATTGATGGCCCTCTGCTGCGTGTGCAGCCGCTGCAGCATGGCCAACGTCGAGTTCCACCTGGTGGGCATGTCACAGATTAGGCGGTTCTTGGGCAGGTTAAACTCCTTTTGGAGGTCCGTCAGCCGAGCACTGGCATTATATGACCGGCGGAAATGCACACAGACTTTCCTGGCCTGCCTCAGGACATCCTGTAAGCCCGGGTACCTGCCCAAGAACCGCTGCACCACCAAGTTAAGGAAGTGAGCCAAACAGGGCACATGGGTCAGTTGTCCCTGTCGGAGGGCAGAGAGGAGGTTGGTGCCATTGTCGCAAACCACCATTCCTGCCTTAAGTTGGCGTGGCGTCAACCACCTCTGAACCTGCCCCTGCAGAGCTGACAGAACCTCTGCCCCAGTGTGGCTCCTGTCCCCCAAGCACACCAGCTCAAGCACCGCATGGCATCTTTTGGCCTGCGTACTTGCGTAGCCCCTTGAACGCCTACGGAGCACCGCTGGTTCCGAGGAAGAGGCCATGGAGGAAGAAGAAGAGGAGGGGGTGGAGGAGAGAGGTGTGTCACAATCAGCATTTTGGAGGCGTGGTGGCGGAACAACCTCCAACACTACTGCACCTTGTCCTGCATCCTTCCCAGCTGCCAGCAGAGTCACCCAATGCGCCGTGAAACTTAAGTAACGTCCCTGTCCATGCCTGCTGGACCATGAGTCAGCGGTAATATGCACCTTACCGCTGACCGCCCTGTCCAGCGAGGCATGGACATTGCCTTCCACATGCCGGTAGAGAGCCGGAATCGCCTTCCGTGAGAAAAAGTGGCGTTTGGGTACCTGCCACTGAGGAACCGCACATTCCACAAACTCACGGAAGGGGGCAGAGTCTACCAACTGAAAAGGCAGCAGTTGAAGTGCTAGCAATTTTGCCAAGCTAGCATTCAACCGCTGGGCATGTGGATGGCTGGGAGCAAACTTCTTTCGGCGGTGCAGCAGCTGGGGCAGGGAAATTTGCCTGGTACAATCTGACGTCGGTGTACCAAAAGCAGATTGCCCATAAGTACTTGGCTGTGACACACCTAATTCTACACCTTCATTCCTCTCACTGCAGGTCGCAGAGAGGACTGAAGGTCTAGTGGGGTTGGAAATCTCAGCTGATGAGGAGCAAGGAGAGATCGTCTTTGTTCTTTGGTGTGGGTCTTTTAGATACGCTTGCCAACGAACTGCATGGCAGGTCAACATATGTCTGGTCAAGCATGTGGTACCCAAGCGGGAGATGTTTTGGCCACGCGAGATACGCTTAAGACATATGTTGCAAATAGCAGCGGTGCGATCTGATGCACTCGTCTCAAAAAAGGCCCACACCAAAGAACTTTTTGAATAACGCGCAGAGACTGCAGCGCCCTGCACATGTGGAGCTTTGGGGTGTGATGCAGTCAATGTGCTGCCCTTAGGCTGGCCCCTGGAGGGCATCCTGCCTAGTTGGTGATGTGCCACCTCCTCCTCCTCCTCCTCCTCCTCCTCCTCTCTCCTATCAGGCACCCACGTTGAGTCAGTGACCTCATCATCCCCTCCCTCCTCATCACTGGAGCAAACCTGGCAGTATGCTGCAGCAGGGGGAGCATGACTGCCAGATTGCTGTCCTTCTTGGGCACCCCCTCTGTCCGTGCTCATGTTACTGCCTTCATTGAGCTCAGTATCATCATCAGAGCCTTCCAAACGCTGGGCATCCTCCTGGAGCATGTACCCAACACTGTGGTCAAACAGTTCGAGGGAATCCTCATGAGGACATGGTGGAGCTAGGGAAGGAGTCACTGATGACATTGAGCTGAGGGAAGAGGCCGCTGCTTTGCCAGACAAAGCACCCTGGGCATGGGTGAGAGAGGATGAGGAGGATGAGGACGGCTTGGTCATCCACTCGACCAAGTCTTCCGCATGTTGCGGCTCAACACGGCCAGCTGCCGAAAAAAAGGCCAAGCGTGTCCCATGGCCACGTGCTGATGAGGATGCACCGTCTCCACGACCAGCACTAGACACAGAGCCTGCTTGCCCTCTCTTATTGGCTTGTGACTGTCTGCCTCTCCTTCTTGGCCTTCCAGACATACTAATGGCCTGTAGCTGCACTAAGCTGGGATAGAACACCTGTAATTTTCTTCAGGTAGCTTTATATACTGTAACCAGACAAGCCTGCCTGTCAGTAGGAAGATAACAGGAACGGATCTAGCTGAACACTGTGAGCAGGACGTACTGCACTAAATGTATATAGCAGGAACGGATCTAGCTGAACACTGTGAGCAGGACGCACTGCACTGAATGTAAATACCAGGAACGGATCTAGCTGAACACTGTGAGCAGGACGCACTGCATTGAATGTAAATAGCAAGAACGGATCTAGCTGAACACTGTGAGCAGGACGCACTGCACTGAATGTAAATAGCAAGAACGGATCTAGCTGAACACTGTGAGCAGGACGCACTGCACTGAATGTAAATAGTCTAGCTGCCTGACCGTGGTACTAATAGGATCAAAAAGAACACCTGTAATTTTCTTAAGGTAGCTTTATATACTGTAACCAGACAAGCCTGCCTGTCAGTAGGAAGATAACAGGAACGGATCTAGCTGAACACTGTGAGCAGGACACACTGTACTAAATGTAAATAGTCTAGCTGCCTGACCGTGGTACTAATAGGATCAAAAAGAACACCTGTAATTTTCTTCAGGTAGCTTTATATACTGTAACCAGACAAGCCTGCCTGTCAGTAGGAAGATAACAGGAACGGATCTAGCTGAACACTGTGAGCAGGACGTACTGCACTAAATGTATATAGCAGGAACGGATCTAGCTGAACACTGTGAGCAGGACGCACTGCACTGAATGTAAATAGCAGGAACGGATCTTAGCTGAACACTGTGAGCAGGACGCACTGCACTGAATGTAAATAGCAGGAACGGATCTAGCTGAACACTGTGAGCAGGACGCACTGCACTGAATGTAAATAGCAGGAACGGATCTAGCTGAACACTGTGAGCAGGACGCACTGCACTGAATGTAAATAGCAGGAACGGATCTAGCTGAACACTGTGAGCAGGACGCACTGCACTGAATGTAAATAGCAGGAACGGATGTAGCTGAACACTGTGAGCAGGACGCACTGCACTGAATGTAAATAGCAGGAACGGATGTAGCTGAACACTGTGAGCAGGACGCACTGCACTAAATGTAAATACCAGGAACGGATCTAGCTGAACACTGTGAGCAGGACGCACTGCACTGAATGTAAATAGCAGGAACGGATGTAGCTGAACACTGTGAGCAGGACGCACTGCACTAAATGTAAATACCAGGAACGGATCTAGCTGAACACTGTGAGCAGGACGCACTGCACTGAATGTAAATAGTCTAGCTGCCTGACCGTGGTACTAATAGGATCAAAAAGAACACCTGTAATTTTCTTAAGGTAGCTTTATATACTGTAACCAGACAAGCCTGCCTGTCAGTAGGAAGATAACAGGAACGGATCTAGCTGAACACTGTGAGCAGGACACACTGTACTAAATGTAAATAGTCTAGCTGCCTGACCGTGGTACTAATAGGATCAAAAAGAACACCTGTAATTTTCTTCAGGTAGCTTTATATACTGTAACCAGACAAGCCTGCCTGTCAGTAGGAAGATAACAGGAACGGATCTAGCTGAACACTGTGAGCAGGACACACTGTACTAAATGTAAATAGTCTAGCTGCCTGACCGTGGTACTAATAGGATCAAAAAGAACACCTGTAATTTTCTTAAGGTAGCTTTATATACTGTAACCAGACAAGCCTGCCTGTCAGTAGGAAGATAACAGGAACGGATCTAGCTGAACACTGTGAGCAGGACACACTGTACTAAATGTAAATAGTCTAGCTGCCTGACCGTGGTACTAATAGGATCAAAAAGAACACCTGTAATTTTCTTCAGGTAGCTTTATATACTGTAACCAGACAAGCCTGCCTGTCAGTAGGAAGATAACAGGAACGGATCTAGCTGAACACTGTGAGCAGGACGTACTGCACTAAATGTATATAGCAGGAACGGATCTAGCTGAACACTGTGAGCAGGACGCACTGCACTGAATGTAAATAGCAGGAACGGATCTTAGCTGAACACTGTGAGCAGGACGCACTGCACTGAATGTAAATAGCAGGAACGGATCTAGCTGAACACTGTGAGCAGGACGCACTGCACTGAATGTAAATAGCAGGAATGGATCTAGCTGAACACTGTGAGCAGGACGCACTGCACTGAATGTAAATAGCAGGAACGGATCTAGCTGAACACTGTGAGCAGGACGCACTGCACTGAATGTAAATAGCAGGAACGGATCTAGCTGAACACTGTGAGCAGGACGCACTGCACTGAATGTAAATAGCAGGAACGGATGTAGCTGAACACTGTGAGCAGGACGCACTGCACTAAATGTAAATACCAGGAACGGATCTAGCTGAACACTGTGAGCAGGACGCACTGCACTGAATGTAAATAGCAGGAACGGATGTAGCTGAACACTGTGAGCAGGACGCACTGCACTAAATGTAAATACCAGGAACGGATCTAGCTGAACACTGTGAGCAGGACGCACTGCACTGAATGTAAATAGCAGGAACGGATGTAGCTGAACACTGTGAGCAGGACGCACTGCACTAAATGTAAATACCAGGAACGGATCTAGCTGAACACTGTGAGCAGGACGCACTGCACTGAATGTAAATAGCAGGAACGGATCTAGCTGAACACTGTGAGCAGGACGCACTGCACTGAATGTAAATAGCAGGAACGGATCTAGCTGAACACTGTGAGCAGGACGCACTGTACTGAATGTAAATAGCAGGAACGGATCTAGCTGAACACTGTGAGCAGGACGCACTGCACTGAATGTAAATAGCAGGAACGGATCTAGCTGAACACTGTGAGCAGGACGCACTGCACTGAATGTAAATAGCAGGAACGGATCTAGCTGAACACTGTGAGCAGGACGCACTGTACTGAATGTAAATAGCAGGAACGGATCTAGCTGAACACTGTGAGCAGGACGCACTGCACTGAATGTAAATAGCAGGAACGGATCTAGCTGAACACTGTGAGCAGGACGCACTGCACTGAATGTAAATAGCAGGAACGGATCTAGCTGAACACTGTGAGCAGGACGCACTGCACTGAATGTAAATAGCAGGAACGGATCTAGCTGAACACTGTGAGCAGGACACACTGCACTAAATGTAAATAGTCTAGATAGAAGATAACAGGAACGGATCTAGCTAAACTGAATACAGTGTATATATATATATGCAACACCTGGGATGCATATATATACACAATACACTGTAAGTGCAGCTAACTGACTGACTGTTCTGCCTAATCTATCTAACTCAAATCAAATGACACTGTCTCTCTCTCTCTCTATCTCTCAGCACACCGGAACACACACTACACAGGGCCGCCGTGCAGGCGGCCTTATATAGTGTGGGGTGTGTACTAAATCCCCTGAGCCATAATTGGCCAAAGCCACCCTGGCTTTGGCCAATTACAGCTCTCTCTACTGACGGCGCTGTGATTGGCCAAGCATGCGGGTCATAGTGCATGCTTGGCCAATCATCAGCCAGCAATGCACTGCGATGCCGCAGTGAATTATGGGCCGTGACGCGCCACACGAATTTGGCGCGAACGGCCCATATCGTTCGCAATTCGACGGACGGTCGAACAGCCGATGTTCGAGTCGAACATGGGTTCGACTCGAACACGAAGCTCATCCCTACTCATTAACATCAAAGTGCATGCACGCTACCCGGGCTTCGGTCCACAATATCCCCAACAAAATGACAGCAATAACAACTCAATGGACAATTCCATTAGGCTTCGGTCCTCAAAACCTTAGCAAAAATGGCCGCCGATCCATTAGTAATTGCACCTATTATGGGCCACACTATTTAAACTCAGGAGGTGCAGCAAGATGAACACCCCAGTAGAAGTCTGATGATGAAATGCGCGTAGGGCGGGCTACGGACGCCTTGCAGCACCTCTAACAAAGGGAATTCGATATCTGTTTCTTATGCTCGTTTTTTCATTTGAAATTAAAGTTTGGGGGACATCCTTGATTGCTACACAGTGGCAGACACTGTGACCGCCAATACCCCTGCAGGGGAAAGAAAAATCCGATGAGTGCAAGCATTGTCAGAGCATGCAGACAAGGCACTAATTAAAGAACCAGCACCTGGATAAGAAGTTTTCCTACAGATATTTGATCCTCAAAGATTGAACACCTTAAAACACTCCAAAAAACTTTTTTCTCACAAACTGAACTTTTCCTATCCAATTAATACTGGTTACAGCACATCAGTCACTATTTATGATGGATAGTTTGCACAATTTTGTATGAATTTGTATGATTTAGCACTGGTCACTTTATTGATTTAGCACAATGCACTTCTGTTGATTAATTGAAGCACCCTATGTTGCTATTTCACTTTTATTAGTAAGAATCCAGCACCAGTCACAGATTAATATAAAAACACTCAATTTCTTGGCACACACAGGTTTATAAACAATCATCTTTAAAAGGAATACTTTAGGAATTATGGATACTAGGTAACACTAGAGTTACTGTTCACTACAAAGAAAAAAATCCATTCTATCTCCATAAGGGCAGCGCCATACTACTCCTACTTATTTTTTTTTTCTAATACATTCCACCTAGGTGGTATTGTATCTGTAGAGGCAGCAGCCACACCCATAACAAAATACCTAATTCATTGCGCGGATTTATCTTATACATCTTGCACAATTTTGGATGAATTTGTATGATTTAGCACTGGTCACTTTATTGATTTTGCATAATGCACTTTTGTTGATTAATTGAAGCACCTTATGTTGTTATTTTACTTTTATTAGCAAGAATCCAGCACCAGTCACAGATTTGAATATAAAAATACTCATTTTTTTTGGCACACACAGGTTTACAATAACCATCTTTAAAAGCAATACTTTAGGAATTATGGATACTAGATAACATATAGAGTTATTGTTCACTACAAAGAAAAAAATCAGTTTTTCCTCCATAAGGGCAGCACCATACTACTCCTGCTTTTTTACCATTTTCTAATACATTCCACCTAGGTGGTATTGTATCTGTAGAGGAAGCAGCCACACCCATAACAAAATACCTAATCCATTGTGCGGATTTATCTCATACATCTATCAATTGCATACTGTGCAAGCTCTGGCCAGTGATCCATCCTCAAGACCCAGTAACCCAGAGGATTTTCGGTGGGAAAGGTGTCCAAGTCAGATCTTGCCCCTAGGTATTCCTGCACCATGTAAAACAGACGCTGGCGATGGTTGCCGGAACCGATCATACCTTGGGGCTGCAGACTTAAAAATTGTCTGAACGCATCAGTCAGATGGCCACCTTCTCCACCGCTCCTTCTTTGACTGACCGAAGCCTCAGCAACACGTTGTCCAGGAACAGGAGTTTGTAACCTCCCAGTCTCTGGGAACGCGTTGCACAGACCTTTCTGCAAGGCCTCCCGAAGATGTTTCATCCTCTGCTCCCTCTGCATTGGCAAGATAAGTTCCGCACCCTTACCCTTGTAACGTGGATCAAGGAGGGTTGCCAGCCAGTATTGATCCCTTTCCTTGATACCACGAAAACGAGGATCCTTCCGCAGGCTTTGCAGGATCAGGGAGGCCATGCAGCGTAGGTTTGCTGAGGCATTCGGTCCGGAGTCTTCTGGGTCACTAAGGACGACATGATCCACAGCCAACTCCTCCCAGCCACATACAAATTCATGGGTTTCTTGGGACTGTAAATGATCCCTTAAAGACTGCTGCTGATGCTGAGTGCCAGGCTCCACCTCCATGCTGACACAATCCTCCTCCTCCTCGTCCTCTTCCTGTGTGATCGGCGGGCAAGCAGGAGCACTGTCTGGATAAAGGGGTCTTGAGAGCTAAGGAAGTCCTCTTCTTCCTCCCTCTGTTCTGCCTCAAGTGCCCTGTCCATTATTCCACGCAGCGTGTGCTCCAACAGGTGGACAAGGGGGACAGTGTCACTGATGCATGCACTGTCACTGCTCATCATCCTCGTGGCCTCCTTAAATGGTGACAGGACAGTGCATGCATCCCTGATCATAGCCCACTGGCGTGGGGAAAAAAACAAGCTCCCCTGACCCTGTCCTGGTGCCATAGTCGCACAGGTACTCATTGATGGCCCTCTGCTGTTCTTGGGCAGGTTAAATTCCTTTTGCAGGTTTGCCAGCCAAGCACTGGCATTATATGACCGGCAGAAATGCACACAGGCTTTCCTGGGCTGCCTCAGGACATCCTGTAAGCCCAGGTACCTGCCAAAAAACTGCTGCACTACCAAATCAAGGATGTGACCCAAACAGGGCACATGGGTCAGTTGTCCCTGTCGGAGGGCGGAGAGGAGGTTGGTGCCATTGCCGCAAAACACCATTCCTGCCTTAAGTTGGCATGGTGTCAACCACCTCTGAACCTTCCCCTGCAGAGCTGACAGAATCTCTGCCCCAGTGTGGCTCCTATCCCCCAAGCACACCAGCTCAAGCACCGCATGGCATCTCTTGGCCTGCGTAGCCCCCAGAACTCCTACGAAGCACCTGGTTCCGAGGACAAAGCACAGGAAGAGGCCATGGAGAAGGAAGAAGAGGAGGGGGTAGAGGAGAGAGGTGTGTTAGAATCACCAGTACTGGCAATTTGGAAGCGTGGTGGCGGAACAACCTCCAACATTACTGCACCTTGTCCTGCATCCTTCCCAGCTGCCAGCAGAGTGACCCAATGCGCTGTGAAACTTAGGTAACATCCCTGTCCATGCCTGCTGGACCATGAGTCAGCGGTAATATGCACCTGACCGCCCTGTCCAGCGAGGCCAAGACATTGTCTTCCACATGCCGGTAGAGAGCCGGAATCGCCTTCTGTTAGAAAAAGTGGCATTTGGGAACCTGCCACTGAGGAGAAACACATTCCACAAACTCACGGAAGGGGGCAGAGTCTACCAACTGAAAAGGTAGCAGTTGAAGTGCTAGCAATTTTGCCAAGCTAGCATTCAACCGCTGGGATGGCTGGGAGTGAACTTCTTTCTGCGGTGCAACAGCTGGGGCAGGGAAATTTTCCTGGTACAATCTGACGTTGGTGTACCGATAGCAGATTGCCCGCAAGTACTTGGCTGTGACACACCTAATTCTACACCTTCATTTCTCTCAGTGCAAGTCTAAGAGAGGACTGAAAGTATAGTGGGGTTGGAGATCCCAGCTGATGAGGAGCAAGGAGAGGTCCTCTTTGTTCTTTGGTGTGGGTCTTTTAGGTACGCTTGCCAACAAACTGCATGGCAGGTCAACATATGTATGGTCAAGCATGTGGTGCCCAAGCAGGAGATGTTTTGGCCATGTGAGATACGCTTGAGACATATGTTGCAAATAGCTGCTCCTCCTCCTCCCCCCTATCAGGCACCCCTGCTGCAGCAGAGGGAACATGACTGCCAAATTGCTGTCCTTCTTGGGCACCCACTCTGTCCGGGCTCACGTTACTGCCTTCATCTAGCTCAGCAGAGCCTTCAAAACGCTGGGCATCCTCCTGGAGCATGTACCCAATAGGGATGAGCTTCGAGTCGAACTCATGTTCGACTCGAACATCGGCTGTTCGCAAGTTCGCCGAACAGCGAACAATTTGGGGTGTTCGCAGCAAATTCGTATGCTGCGGAACACCCTTTAAAAGTCTATGGGGGAAATCAAAAGTGCTAATTTTAAAGGCTTATATTCATGGTATTGTCATAAAAAGTGTTTGGGGACCTGGGTCCTGCCCCAGGGGACATGGATCAATGCAAAAAAAAGCTTTAAAAATGTCCGTTTTTTCGGGAGCAGTGATTTTAATAATGCTGAACGTGAAACAATAAAAGTGTAATATCCCTTTAAATTTTGTACCTGGGGGGTGTCTATAGTATGCCTGTAAAGGGGCGCATGATTCCTGTGTTTAGAACAGTCTGACAGCAAAATGACATTTCAAAGAAAAAAGTCAATCAAACTACTTGCAGCTATTAATGAATTGCCGGTCCGACAATACACATAAAAGTTCATTTAATAAAAACGGCATGGGAATTGGCCCTTCAGGTCTGGTATAGATATTAGGGGAACCCCGGCAAAATGTAACAAAAAAAATGGCGTGGGGTCCCCCTCAAAATCTATACCAGACCCTACAGGTTTGGTATGGATTTTAAGGGGAACACCGCACCAAAAAAAAAAAAACCGGCTTGGGGTCCCCCAAAAAATCCATACCAGACCCATATCCAAGCACGCAACCTGGCAGGCCACAGGAAAAGAGGGGGGATGAGAGAGCGCCCCCCCTCCTGAACCGTACCAGGCCACATGCCCTCAACATTGGGAGGGTGCTTTGGGGTAGCCCCCCAAAACACCTTGTCCCCATGTTGATGAGGACAAGGGCCTCATCCACACAAACCCTGGCCAGTGGTTGTGGGGGTCTGCGGGCGGGGGGCTTATCGGAATCTGGAAGCCCCCTTTAACAAGGGGACCCCCAGATCCCGGCCCTCCCCCCTGTGTGAAATGGTAAGGGGGTACAAAAGTACCCCTACCACTTCACTAAAAAACTGTCAAATGTTAAAAATGACAAGAGACAGTTTTTGACAACTCCTTTATTTAAATGCTTCTTCTTTCTTCTATCATTATCTTCTATCTTCGTGATGCCACAGGGAAGTCCCGTTAAGTCACCGTGCATCAGAGGGGGTGGGGTCACCGGGTAGCTCCGCTCCGCGTTATTTAAGAACCGTCAGAAGAGGAGAAGCGTCACACAGTGGGAGCCTCCCTCCATGCCATCATGGACAAGAAGATGAAGAGAGGAAGATGAAGAGAGGAAGATGAAGAGAGGAAGATGAAGAGAGGACGATGAAGAGAGGACGATGAAGAGAGGACGATGAAGAGAGGAAGATGAAGAGAGGACGATGAAGAGAGGACGATGAAGAGAGGAAGATGAAGAGAGGAAGATGAAGAGAGGAAGATGAAGAGAGGAAGATGAAGAGAGGAAGATGAAGAGAGGGAGAAGAAGATAAAGAGAAGAGCGGGAGCCTCCCTCCATGCCATCATGGATGCGGAGCGGGCCGAGGAGAAGAAGGGAAGAAGACGCCAATGCCGCGGAGGAGATGTCGGACGAGAACACCAGAGGAAGAACCAGAAGAACCAGAAGAAGAAGATGGAGGAAGAAAACGAAGGAAGATAGAAGAAAGAAGAAGCATTTAAATAAAGGAATTGTCAAAAACTGTCTCTTGTCATTTTAAACATCTTTAAAAGTTTTTTAGTGAAATGGTAGGGGTACTTTTGTACCCCCTTACCATGTCACACAGGGGGAAGGGCTGGGATCTGGGGGTCCCCTTGTTAAAGGGGGCTTCTAGATTCCGATAAGCCCCCCGCCCGCAGACCCCCACAACCATCGGCCAGAGTTGTGGGGATGAGGCCCTTGTCCTCATCAACATGGGGACAAGGTGTTTTGGGGGGCTACCCCAAAGCACCCTCCCAATGTTGAGGGCATGTGGCCTGGTACGGTTTAGGAGGGGGGGCGCTCTCTCGTCCCCCCCTCTTTTCCTGTGGCCTGCCAGGTTGCGTGCTCGGATAAGGGTCTGGTATGGATTTTTAGGGGGACCCTACGCTGTTTTTTTTTCTTTTTAATTTTGGCGCGGGGTTCCCCTTAAAATCCATACCAGACCTGAAGGGCCTGGTATGGAATTTAGGGGCACCCCCCACGTAATTTTTTAAAAAATTTTGGTTCAGGGTTCACCTGTTGGGAATTCCCATGCCGTTTTTATCAATTAACTTCTATGTGTATTGTCGGACCGGCAATGCATTAATAGCCACGAGTAGTTTTAGATGACTTTTTTTCCTTTGAAATGTCATTTTGCTGTCAGACTGTTCTAAACACGGGAAACATGTGCCCCTTTACAGGCATACTATAGACACCCCGCAGGTATGAAATTTAAAGGGATATTACACTTTTATTGTTTCACTTTAAGCATTATTAACATCACTGCTCCCAAAAAAACGGACGTTTTTAAAACTTTTTTTTGCATTGATCCATGTCCCCTGGGGCAGGACCCAGGTCCCTAAACACTTTTTATGGCAATAACTTGCATATAAGCCTTTAAAATTAGCACTTTTGATTATTCATGTTCGTGTCCCATAGACTTTAACGGTGTTCGCGTGTTCGAACAAATTTTTTGCCTGTTCGCATGTTCTGGTGCGAACCGAACAGGGGGGTGTTCATCTCATCCCTAGTACCCAACACTGTGGTAAAACAGTTTTAGGGACTCTTCAGGAGGACATGGTGGGGCTAGGGAAGGAGTCACTGATGCCATTGAGCCGAGGGAAGAGGTCGCGTTGGCAGCTGCTTTGCCAGACAAAGTAGCCTGAGCCTGGGTGAGAGAGAATGAGGAGGATGAGGACGGCTTGGTCATCCACTCGACCAAGTCTTCCGCATGTTGCGGCTCAACATGGCCAGCTGCCGAAAAAAAGGCCAAACGTGTCCCACGGCCACGTACTGATGAGGATGCACTGTGTCCACGACCAGCACTGTTGCCTCTAGACACAGAGCCTGCTTGCCCTCTTTTATTGGCTTGTGACTGTCTGCCTCTCCTTGTTGGCCTTCCAGACATACTATTGGCCTGCAGTGAGCTGCACAAAACTGGGATGTATATCCCAATTATACTGCAGCTAGCAGAATCAACTGCCTGCCTGTAGTATTATTAGTATGATAACACCTGCACTTGTCTTCAGGTAGCTATACTGTAGGTTCAACTGTGCAGGGTACACAGTAGAGTAACTGGAAATACGTCAAGAGCCTACACAAGCACTTGGCTGCAGGTAGCTATACTGTAGGTGAGACTGTGCAGAGTACACAGTACAGTAACTGGAAATACTTCAAAGAGCCTACACAAGCACCTGGCTGCATGTAGCTATACTGTAGGTGAGACTGTGCAGGGTGCACAGTACAGTAACTGGAAATACTTCTAAGAACCTACACAAGTACCTGGCTGCAGGTAGCTGTACTGTAGGTGAGACTGTGCGGGGTACACAGAACAGTAACTGGAAATACTTCACAGAGCCTACACAAGCACCTGGCTGCAGGTAGCTATACTGTAGGTGAGACTGTGTGGGGTACATAGTACAGTAACTGGAAATACTTCAAGGAGCCTACACAAGCACCTCGCTGCTTGTAGCTATACTGTAGATGAGACTGTGCAGGGTACACTGTACAGTAACTGGAAATACTGTAAAAACACCTGCCTGCCCGTCAGTATATTAGGAAGAGAAGAACACGATCTAGCTAACTGAATACAGTGTGTGTCTATATATATATATATATATATATATATATATATATATATATATATATTGTAACTGCAGCTAACTGACTCGACCTGCCTACTCTATCTAACTTAAATCAAATGTTCCTTTAAATTTCGTACCTAGGGGGTGTCTATAGTATGCCTGTAAAGTGGCACGTGTTTCCCGTGTTTAGAACAGTCCCTGCACAAAATGACATTTCTAAAGGAATAAAAGTCATTTAAAACTGCTTGTGGCTGTAATGTAATGTCGGGTCCCGGCAATATGGATGAAAATTATTGAGAAAAACGGCATGGGTAACCCCCTAGCCCATCACCAGGCCCTTTGGGTCTTGTATGGATATTAAGGGGAACCCCGCACCCAAATTAAAAAAAGAAAAGGCGTGGGGCTCCCAAGCCCTATTTACTCTGAACACCAGTATACAGGTGGTCCCAAGAAAGACAGGGACTGTAGGTTTGTTCTTAAGTTGAATCTGTTTGTAATTTGGAACAGGTACATTTTGTAAGTGTAGCTCCAGCCAAAAAATCTATTTTGAAGCTTTTTGGAAAACATAGGGATGGGTTATCGCCTCTGTAACATTTGTGTTGCTGTCTGTGCCCCTATTCAGAAGATTTCACCTCACTTTCTGTCCCAATGACAATTGGATTTGGAAAATTTGGGGTTTTCAGCATCAGTGGAGGAGACACCTTTTTTCCCATATTAACTCTTGCAGGAGAGAATTTCCCTTCCTAGGGGTAGATTTCCTCTCACTTCTTGTTGTCTCACTCCGTTTGTAAGTAGGAGTCGTTTGTAAGTCAGATGTTTGAAACTAAGGACCTGCCCTATATACTCTGCAGAAATTTGGGCCTTAGGTGTTGGTGGTACCAGAACACTGTAAGCCCTCACAGTTACTCTTGGTGGGCGCTGGAACAGGCCCTGCTGTGAAATCTTATATCAAGAAATGTAATTATATGCCCCTGTTGAAGAGGGTCAGAAAAATTGTGCCTTGTGTGGTGGTGTTGCCACAACACTTTAAGCCCTCACAGTTACTCTTGGTGGGCGCAGGAACGGACCCTGCTGTGAAATATTAGATCAAAAATTGTAATTACATGCCCTGTTGAACAGGGGCAGAAAAATTGGGCCTTAGGCACTGGTGGTGGTGCCACAACACTGCAATCCCTCACATATACTCTAGTTGAGCGCAGGAACAAGCCCTGCTGCAAAATATTAGAGCAAAAATTATAATTACATGCCCCTGTTAAACAGGGGCAGAAAAATTGGGCCTTAGCCACTGGTGGTGGTGCCCAGAACCAAAAATGTTCTTACAAGCTATCAACATGGACATTGAGGAGGAATAGGATAGTCACTCAGCATAACAGGATAGTCACTCAGCATCAGCATAGGCCGTCTTCAAGGGATCTCACATTCATAAAAAAATGAGTCGGTTACATCAGCATCAGGTGCTTGGTAGCTGGTGATCCAAGACTGATTCATTTTTATGAAGGTGAGCCGATCAACCGAGTCGGTGGACTCCAGCAGCACTGAATGTGCGTTCTGAAAGAATGCTGGATGTAGGACAGGCCAGTAGCTCAATTGCATACTGTGCAAGCTCTGGCCAGGGATCCATCCTCAAGACCCAGTAACTCAAAGGATTTTCGGTTGGAAAGGTCTCCAAGTCTGATCTTGCCCCTATGTATTCCTGCACCATGTAAATCAGACGCTGGCGATGGTTGCTGGAACCGATCAGACCTTGGGGCTGCGGACTAAACAATTGTCTGAACGCATCTGTCAGATGGCCACCTTCTCCACCGCTCCTTCTGTGACTGACCGAAGCCTCAGCAACATGTTGTCCAGGACCAGGAATTTGTAACCTCCCAGGCTCTAGAAACACGTTGCACAAACCTTTCTGCAAGGCCTCCTGAAGATGTTTCATCCTCTGCTCCCTCTGCGATGGCTGGATAAGTTCCACAACCTTACCCTTGTAACGTAGATCAAGAAGGGTTGCCAGCTAGTACTGATCCCTCTCCTTGATACCACGAATACGAGGGTCCTTTCACAGGTTTTGCAGGATCAGGGAGGCCATGCAGCGTAGGTTTGCTGAGGCATTCGGTCCGGAGTCCTTTGGGTCACTAAGGACGACCTGATCCGCAGACACCTCCTCCCAGCCATGCACAAGTCCGTGGGTTTCTAGGGACTGTTAACGATCCCTTGAAGACTGCTGCTGATGCTGAGTGCTAGGCTCCACCTCCATGCTGACACAATCCTCCTCCTCCTCCTCCTCCTCCTCTTCCTGTGTGATCGGCAAGAACACTGTCTGGATAAAGGGGGGCCTTGAGAGGTAAGGAAGTCCTCCTCTTCCTCCCTTTGTTCTGCCTCAAGTGTCCTGTCCATTATTCCATGCAGCCTGTGCTCCAACAGGTAGAAAAGAGGGACAGTATCACTGATGCATGCACTGTCACTGCTCACCATCCTCATGGCCTCCTCAAATGGTGACAGGACAGTGCATGCATCCTTGATCATGAGCCACTGGCGTGGTGAAAAAAAGCCAAGCTCCCCTGACCCTGTCCTGGTGCCATAGTCGCACAGGTACTCATTGATGGCCCTCTGCTGCATGTGCAGCCGCTGCAGCAAGGCCAACGTTGAGTTCCACCTGGTGGTCATGTCACAGATTAGGCAGTTCTTGGGCAGGTTAAATTCCTTTTGGAGGTCTGCCAGCTGAGCACTGGCATTATATGACCGGCGGAAATGCACACAGACTTTCCTGGCCTGCCTCAGGAGATCCTGTAAGCCCGGGTACCTGCACAAGAACCGCTGCACCACCAAATTAAGGATGTGAGCCAAACAGGGAACATGGGTGAAGTGTCCCTGTCGGAGGGTGGAGAGGAGGTTGGTGCCATTGTCGCAAACCACCATTCCTGCCTTAAGCTGGCGTGGCATCAACCACCTCTGAGCCTGCCCCTTCAGAGCTGACAGAATGTCTGTGTGGCGGATCCTTTCCCACACTCCACTGAGTGCTTCCGTCAGTAACACCGCTTCCTCCAGTCTGACCATCAGAGAGATATATTATTATAGCTGCATTGAATACAAGTCTAGCCAAAAAATAGCTTGTAGAATCTTGAATGCTTTATTGGACAGAATACAGCCTTTTTATACACATTTAACACAAGGGGTTAGATAACTAGGTAGGGCTGACTCATGGATACTCCCCCCCTCCCCTCTAGCAAAAACTTAAAAGACAATAATATAATTAACATGTTAATTAACCCAACACTTAAGGCAGACCTGGTGACCAGACAGTTCGTCTCCGCAGGTTAATGTGATCAGCTCTTTCAAGAATCATGTATTGTTCAGAATAAACAACCAAGAATAGTCTTTGGGCAAGTCCAAAAAACATAACAAAAAAAAAAGATTAATATAGAAATACCAAATAACAGGGTGAATGTGGACAGAAAAAGGTCCTTGCAGCCAGTGTCCGTGACAGTGCCCCCCCCATCCCATAGTCCGGCAGACCCAACTAGATCCACCACGGGTCAGCTTGGGGCTGTCCAGGAGAGTTTTATAGTTCAGTTTGCCGGGAAAGTCCATAAGCGTTCCCATTCTGCTTTCCTGGCCGATACTGTATGGTAAAATTGTAAGGCTGCAGTGCCAAGCTCCATCGTAACAAACGTCCATTATCCCTGGAGACCCGAATAAGCCAGAATAATGGATTGTGGTCAGTGAGCACCGTAAAAGATCGTCCGTAGAGATAAGGTTGGAATTTCTTGAGAGCCCACACCAGCGCCAAACACTCCTTCTCCATGGCTGCATAACCGACTTCCCTGGGTAGCAGCTTCCGACTGATGTAGGCCACTGGGTGCTCACCGCCATCAGGTCCTACTTGGCTCAGTACTGCCCCCAGCCCGAATGTAGAGGCATCTGTGTGGACACAAAAACGTTTGGTTGGGTCAGGGGCAGCTAGAAAAGGAGCTGAAGTTAGTGCATTCTTTAATCGTTGGAAGGCAGCTTCACACTCCGGGGACCACAGTACCTGTCGGGGAAGGTGCTTCTTAGTCAGGTCTGTCAGGGGCTTAGCGATGGAACTATATTGCGGGACAAATTTCCTATAGTACCCAGCTGTGCCAAGGAACGCCAGGACCTGGGTTTTAGTACGGGGGGTCGGCCACTTGGCAACTGCCTCAATCTTAGCATGTTCACGTCGTTGTTGTCCACTGCCTACTCGATGTCCAAGGTACTGTACCTCGGACATCCCTATGCTGCATTTCTCCGGCTTAAGGGTTAGTCCTGCAACCTTGATGCGGTCTAACATGACACCCAGGTGAACCAGATGGTCCTCCCAGGTATCACTGTAGATCGCAATGTCGTCCAGATATGCACAAGCATAGTCCTGGAGGCCATCAAGGAGTTGGTCTACCATCCTCTGGAAAGTGGCCGGTGCATTCTTCATCCCAAATGGCATTACTTTAGACTGGTATAAGCCAAATGGGTTAATGAACGCTGACTTTGGAATAGATTCCGCATCCAGAAGAATTTGCCAGTACCCTTTGCATAGGTCAAGGGTTGTCAGGAATTTTCCCCGAGCAATGCGATCTAACAGATCATCGACCCAGGGCATAGGGTAAGCATTAGTGGTGGTGCACTCATTTAATCTGCGGTAGTCTACACAGAAGCGAGTTGTGCCATCCCGCTTCGGTACAAGGACCACCGGGGAAGCCCAGGGGCTGCTGGATGGCTCAATGACTCCCAACTCAAGCATCTCCTTAATCTCATGACGCATCCCCTCTCTCACTGCGTCAGGTATCCGGTAAGCCACCTGTCTTAGTGGCAGTTGTCCGGGGGTCTCCACACGGTGCACTGCCATAGTAGTGTACCCAGGGACTGTGGAGAACATTTCCCTTCTCTTACTAAGGACCTGTCTAGCTTGTTCTCCCTGCATCGGCCCTAGCTGGTTGTCAAGCTTTATCGTCTCTATCCCTGCAGTAATTCTATTTAGCTGTGGGAGCACCAGCAGAAGATTCTCAGAATCTTCCACAGCTGGAGCACATATAGCGGCTACCTCTCCTGATCTTTCCCAGTATGCTTTCAACATGTTCACATGAAAGGTCCGCTAGACTCTTTCATCCGAACATTTAGCCACTAGGTAGGTTGTGTCACAGAGCTTTGCCACAACCCGGTAAGGTCCCTGCCAAGTGGTCTGTAACTTGTCCTGCTTGGTTGGCCTGAGAGCAAAAACCTTCTGCCCAACCTCCAGAGTGCGGATCCGAGCAGTACAATCGTACCATCGTTTCTGCCGCCTTTGGGCAGCCCGAAGGTTCTCCTGGACAGTGTCCGTGAGCTCCTTCAGTCTGTCCCTAAACTCAAGAACGTATGCTACGATAGAGGACCCTTGGGGATCAATTCCCCCTTCCCAGTGGGCTCTGACTAGATCTAGGAGCTCCCTCATCCGCCTCCCATACAGTAACTCAAATGGGGAGAACCCGGTAGATTCCTGCGGCACCTACCGATATGCAAAGGGAAGGTGGGGCAGATATCTCTCCTCCCAATCCCTGTGAGAGGTTGCAAATGTCCTAAGTAGCTGTTTCAGTGTTCCATTGAACCTCTCACACAACCTCTGTTGGTCTGGGGGTGATAGGGAGAGCTCTGTAGAGGCTTTATCCCACAGAGCCTCCATAACTGCTGAGTGAGCTCAGCAGTGAACTGGGTCCCCTGGTCAGAGATGATTTCACGAGGGAAACCCACCCTGGCAAAGATCCGGAGCAAAACATGGATATTTGCCAGGGGAATGGCCTCCGGGTACCGGGTGGCATAATCCACCGCAGTATGGATATATCTTTTCCCAGAAGGACTAGGTCTGGGCAATGGTCCAACCAGGTCTACGGCAACGCGGCTAAAGGGTTCATCAATGATCGGTAAAGGGTGTAGGGGAGCTTTCAGCGGGCCCCCATGCTTACCCACCCGCTGGCATGTGTCACAGGTCCGGCAATACTGTCATCCCCTGTAATCCCTGGCCAAAAAAACGACTGAATCAGACGGTGGAGGGTCCGGGACATCCCCAGGTGTCCGGCTAAGGGTATGTCATGCCCAATGAGCAGCAGGTCATGCCGATATTTCTACGGCACAACCAGCTGCTGCTTGGGTGGATGGGAGGCTGTCTTTCCCTCAGTAACCCGATAGAGTAATCCCCGGACCCACTCTATTCGCTCCCTCTCCAACCCCCCAGGGTCCAATCCTGCTCTTTCCCTATAGCTAGCTAAGGAAGGGTCGCTAAGAGTTGCCTGAGCAAAGTCTTGGGGAGAAGCCCAAGTCGGGGTAGGGATAGTTGGGGTAGTACAGTCTAGGTCAGGGGTGACAGGTCTTACCTGGGTCCCATCCTCGAGGGAGCGCACCTCCATCCGGGCTTGCTGGCGGGTGGTAACAGGATAGGCTTCCAGGGATACATCCAGGGAGAAGGCTGAATTTAAACGTCCCAAATCATTGCCCAACAAAACCTCTGCAGGTAAGTTCTGCATTATTCCCACTTCTACTTTTTTGGCCCCCGAACCCCAATCAAGGTGAACCCTGGCAGTGGGGACGCGCATAACATTTCCCCCAGCCACCCGCACAGCCACAGACCATCCCGTCTGCTTTGCCCGGTTTATCATTCGGGACTGTATCAGGGTAATAGTAGCTCCCATGTCCCGCAGTCCCTGGGCAGCCCGACCATTAATCCACACGGCTTGTCGATGGTGCAAACGATTATCTGTAGTGGCAGCTTGCACAGGGTCTGCCTCATGTAGAATTCCAATATTCTCCTTGCTTTGGTAAGTCACATCATCTCTCTCCAGACAGTGTGCAGCAGCCCGGGCAGGTCCAAGGGGCCTGTTGTTCCACGCGTCCTGGGAAACATTCTGCGGACAATACCTCCTAACATGCCCTGCTTGGTTGCATCTGTAGCAGAGGTTCCCTTTTCCTTGTGAAGATGGTAGCTGAGTGGGGCCGGGGATCGACAGCTGGTGTGGAGGGGCAACGCTCCGTGGAATGTTGGGGACAGGCCGAGCTGGGGTCTTAGGCTCTGGTTGTACAGTCCGCCTTGAATCCACATATTGGTCAGCTAGGGTGGCAGCTTCATCTACTGTGACTGGCCGCCGATCCTTTACCCAGTCTCTAACTTCATGTGGGGGTATGATCGTAGAATTGTTCCAGGAGGATTAGCTGGAGCGCATCTGCCATGGTAACAGCTTGGCACCCAGTCATCCAACCCTCCGCTGCTCGGGTCATTTGATGAGCCCATTCTGTGTAAGGCTCTCTCTCCTTTCGGCGGAGGTTGTGAAACCTCAAACGGTGTGCCTCTGGAGTAATGCCGAAGTGAGCCAATAGTCTTTCTTTTACCCGGTCATAGTCCTGGCTGATCTCATCAGGGACATTATTGTATGCCTCTGCAGCCCTTCCTGTGAGACGGCTGACCAGGAGCGTGACCCAATCTGCTTTATTGACACCTTGGAGACCGCATTGCCGCTCAAACATTTGCAGGTAAACATCCATCTCATCTTCACCATCTTGAAACATGCAGAAGGCGGCATAGGGTAGCTTTTTGCGGGCCGCTGGAGCTTCCCGGTTGAACATAACTGACGCTCCTTGGTCCCGCTGGAGTTCAGCCATTCGCAGCTGGGACACCTCTCGTAACACTTGACTGATAACAACCTGCGGGGGATGAGTACCATACAAGGCCAGTCGCCACTGGACGTCACGCTGGTATTCTGTCGCCTCTGAGGTATCTGCTGGTGGGTTGCTGGCCTGGTCAATCTCCATTAGTTCAGTGATGAGAGTCGCTTTGGATTTGTTGCTGGAGACTTTTCCACGGGCTTTCAAGAGATCCTTCAAGGTGCTGCGCTTGAGTCTGGCATAGTGATGTTCCATCTGCTGTTAGGAGCAGGGGGTCCCGGTGGTGATTTGGGTGTGCCTAGGCAAGAGGAAGCATCCCAGAGCTTGCCACCAATTGTGACGGATCCTATCCCACACTCCACTGAGTGCTTCCGTCAGTAACACCGCTTCCTCCAGTCTGACCATCAGAGAGATATATTATTATAGCTGCATTGAATACAAGTCTAGCCAAAAATTGCTTGTAGAATCTTGAATGCTTTATTGGACAGAATACAGCCTTTTTATACACATTTAACACAAGGGATTAGATAACAAGGTAGGGCTGACTCATGGATACTCCCCCCTCCCCTCTAGCAAAAACTTAAAAGACAATAATATAATTAACATGTTAATTAACACAACACTTAAGGCAGACCTGGTGACCATACAGTTCGTCTCCGCAGGTTAATGTGATCAGCTCTTTCAAGAATCATGTATTGTTCAGAATAAACAACCAAGAATAGTCTTTGGGCAAGTCCAAAAAAAATAACAAAAAAGATTAATATAGAAATACCAAATAACAGGGTGAATGTGGACAGAAAAATGTCCTTGCAGCCAGTGTCCGCGACAGTCTGCCCCAGTGTGGCTCCTGTCCCCTAAGTACACCAGCTCAAGCACTGCATGGCATCTTTTTGCCTGAGTGCTTGCGTAGCCCCTAGAACGCCTACGAAGCACCGCTGGTTCCGAGGACAAATCTATAGAGGAAGAGGCCATGGAGGAAGAAGAAGAGGAGTAGGTGGAGGAGAGAGGTGTGTCAGAATCACCACTAGTAGCATTTTGGAGGCGTGGTGGTGGAACAAGCTCCAACAATACTGCACCCTGTCCTGCATCCTTCCCAGTTGTCAGCAGGGTCAACCAGTGCACTGTGAAGGATGGGTAACGTCAATGCCTGCTGGACCATGAGTCAGTGGTAATATGCACCTTACTGCTGACCACCCTGTCCAGCGAGGCCAAGACATTGCCTTCCACATGCCGGTAGAGAGCTGGAATCACCTTCCATGAAAAAAAGTGGCGTTTTCGAACCTGCCACTGAGCCAAGCTAGCATTCAGCCGCTGGGCATGTGAATGGCTGGGACCGAATTTCTTCAACCGGTTTAGCAACTGGGGTAGGGAAATTTGCCTGCTACAATCGGACGTTGGTGTAGTGATAGCAGATTGCCCGCAAGTACTTGGCACACCTAATTCTACACCTTCATTCCTCTCAGTGCAGTTCTCTGAGAAAACTGAAGGTATAGTGGGGTTGGAGATCCCAAGCTGATGGGGAGTAAGGAGAGGTCTGCAGTGAGATCTAGCTGCACAGGATACAGTACTGAATATACTGCAGCTAACTGAATGAACTGCCTGCCTGTAGTATATTAGGAAAAGAACAACAGGACTGGTCTGCAGCGAGATCTAGCTGCACAGGATACAGTACTGAATATACTACAGCTAACAATGAACTGCCTGCCTGTAGTATATTAGTAAGAGAACAACAGGAACGGTCTGCATTGAGATCTAGCTAAACTGGATACAGTGTATATTATATATATATATATATATATATATATATATATATATATATATATATATATATATATATATATATATATATATACCAATCTGTCTAAATTAAATAAATGACTGACTCTCTCTCTCTCTTTCTCTCTCTCTCAACGCCGGGACACACTACACACAGCTGACGTGCAAGTGACCTTATATAGTGTGGGGCGTGCACTTTATCCCCTGAGCCATAATTGGCCAAAGGCACACTGCCTTTGGCTAATTATGGCTCTGTTTGCTTACGGCGCTGTGATTGGCAAAAGCATGCTTGGCCAATCATCAGCCAGTAAACCACTGCAAAGATGCAGTGCATTATGGGCCGTGACGTGCCGCTTGAATTTGGCACGAATGGCCCATAGTGTTCAATCTTCTATGGACGATTAAACAGCCGATGTTCGAGTCGAACTCATGCTCGACTCGAAGCTCATCCCTACTGGCAAACCGTGTTGCATGATATATTCTATCCAACTACATAATTGCTAATATTCATTTCCATGCATATCTTGTATTCAATTTAATACAATTAAAAGTATTTATGACAACCAAATACATCATTTGTACTATGAATGTCTATCAAGTCAAAAGCCACAGTATTAGTCTAGCACTCCCATCCCTAAAAATCAAAACATAATTTGTACAATGACTCAGTGATAAAACAGCCATCAGACAAATGTAATCAGATTTAGGTAGAATAATGAAATCATGAATAGTTCTCTACAGGTGATAATTTTACAACTCGAACAAAATTAATAATACTTTCAATCAACCAGCAGGAGTTTTTTTTTTACATTACACAAGTAATCAGTAAGAAAATTTATTGTGATTTCATGAAGCATGATAATGTTTGTGTAATATATGCAAAATTAGAACTTTGTTCTCAGTGGTAAAGTACTTGGAGTCCTTATCACCGAGACATATTTAATGGCTTGACAAAACTCAAGGAATAGCTCTAAACAGTCATTAAAGAGTGATTAATTTCTTCTGCAAAAAGCTACCTTTTATTGGAGCAAGCAGCCATAAATAGAATAAAGTTCTTTTATCTGATTTATGATAATTACTTAGCATGATTAATTTAACTGTTTCAAAAGAAACTTAAGGTATATTAGGAAACTGCCCTAGAAAGCATCTATCATTTGTGTTATGCATAAAGTGTGCATAAGGCAAGTGAACAGTGAAAATACCTTCACTATTTGTATACATGCAGACAAATGTAAATATTTACCCATTTCATTTACCATATCAATATAACATATCTAGGTCATACTGTAACAGTGGTTATTTATAAAATACAGTTCAAATTCATATTAGTTTTAAAATATATGCTGAGAAAAAAAGCTAAAAAGAACTTCATAATGATTCATGCCTAACTATAATGTTATACGGTATTTCCTGTTAATTCCTTAGGGTTAATTACCCTGTTTCCCTTTGTTACTCAAAAGTTATAATTTGAGACTTAATATCTCTCAGATATGATTTGCGTTAATGAGAGTTCTTAGACCATGAGTGAAAGCTTTAACACAATAACAAAAATGTTTTGGTAAATAGTAAGGAGGCCTAAACTAATACACAGCAATCTATCTATTGTACAGGAAAAGGGGTAAAAATCATGGATTACATGAAGGAATATAGAGTATAATACTCAAAACAATACACAAACAGCAAGACAGAAAAGACATAAGACAAACATTTAGATCTAAGTGCAAGGGAGATATTCCATAGTTACCATGCTACTGCATGTGAGGGCTCCTTTCTGGTGACTGCTCTATCAGAGAGAGTGTTCTCTCTCCTCCCATCTAGTCAGTGTATATCATTATAGGCCATGCTTCACTGGTTGCCATGGCGTGGCTCTGATTGGAGGACCTCCTTATTCCTGGTTAAGGATTGGCTAAATCTTCAATCCCTATACTTTGCATAAGTCAGCCCCCTTTAATGCAAATTCTTGGCACAGACTATTTTGAGCAAGAAACTTAACTTGAAGGTACTTGACATTTGCAGGGAAGTTAAGTATTGATGACAGGTTGGTCACTTTCATTGCATATCTAAATGAGGGATCCTTTGAAGTGAATATTTGTAGAACAAAGAGGTTTGGAGTCCCATTGTTTAGATAAATGAGCTTAGGCACCAAAGCGTCTGTGAAAAGCTTTTTCAGCTACAGGACTAGTAATTAGAATATGGCCTCCTGGCATCTAAACACATCCTGTATAACAAGTTAATATGAAAGACCTATTACACGCCCACACTGATACCCCTCTAACTGATATATTCATAAGTACAATATTTTACAGCTGTTAATGGAGATTTCACATACAGTAAACTCATAAGGCAACAGATGTCCCCTTGTGGTCAGTTGAGAATATGAGACTAGGTCACGCCTAAAATAATGGTTTATGTGTGATCTCCTTTTATATTTGGAACTTTTATCTTTGCCTTCTGAAATAAAAAAACTTCTTGAAAAAAAAACAAAAAAAAACATTTAACCACTTCAGCTCGGGAAGGATTTACCCTCTTCCTGACCAGAGCACTTTTAACAATTTGGCACTGCGTTGTTTAACTGCTAATTGTGCGGTCATGCAATGCTGTACCTAAACAAAATTTGTGTCCTTTTGTTCCCACAAATAGAGCTTTCTTTTGATGCTATTTGATCACCTCTGTGGTTTTTATTTTTTGCGCTAAAAAAATGGAAAAAGACCGAAAATTTTGAATAAAAAACAATATTTTCTAATTTTTGTTATAAAAAAATACAATAAACTCAATTTTAGTCATACATTTAGTCCAAAATGTATTCAGCCACATGTCTTTGGTAAAAAAATGTCAATAAGCATATATTTATTGGTTTGCGCAAAAGTTATAGCGTCTACTAACTAGGGTACATTTTCTGGAATTTACACAGCTTTTAGTTTATGACTGCCTATCATTTCTTGAGGTGCTAAAATGGCAGGGCAGTACAACCCCCCCCTCAAAATGACCCCATTTTGGAAAGTAGACACCCCAAAGAAATTGCTGAGAGGCATGTTGAGCCCATTGAATATTATTTTTTTTTTTGAATGACAAAAAAAAAAATTACAAAAAGTTGTCACTAAATGATATATTGCTCACACAGGCCATAGGCATATGTGGAATTGCACCCCAAAATACATTTAGCTGCTTCTCCTGAGTATGGGGATACTAGTTTGGGAGCCTAGCCGCGTACGGGGCCCCAAAAACCAAGCACCGCCTTCAGGATTTCTAAGTGCGTACATTTTTTATTTCACTCCTCGATACCTATCACAGTTTTGAAGGCCATACAATTCCAGGAAAGTTCAAAACCCCCCAAAATGACCCCATTTTGGAAAGTAGACACCCCAAGCTATTTGCTGAGAGGCATGTCGAGTCCATGGAATATTTTATATTTTGCCACAATTTGCGGGAAAATGACAAACTTTTTTTTTTTGCACAAAGTTGTCACTAAATGATATATTGCTCAAACATGCCATGGGCATATGTGGAATTATACCCCAAAATACATTCTGCTGCTTCTCCTGAGTATGGGGATACCACATGTGTGGGACTTTTTGGGAGCCTAGCTGCGTATGGGGCCCCGAAATCCAAGCACCGCCTTCAGAATTTCTAAGGGCATAAATTTTTGATTTCACTCCTCACTACCTATCACAGTTTCCTAGGCCATAAAATGCCAAGATGGCACAACACCCCCCCCCCCAAATGACCCCATTATGGAAAGTAGACACCTCAAGCTATTTGCTGAGAGGCATGGTGAGTATTTTGCAGCTCTCATTTGTTTTTGAAAATGAAGAAACTAAAGAAACATTTTTTATTTTTTATTTTTTAAATTTTTAAATCTTTGTGACAAAAAGTGAGGTCTGAAAAATACTCACCATACCTCTCAGCAAATGGCTTGGGACGTCTATTTTCCAAAATGCGGTCATTTGGGGGGATTTGTGCCATCTGGGCATTCCATAGCCTCCGAAACTGTGATAGGCAGTGAGGATTGAAATCAAAAATTTACACCCTTAGAAACCCTGAAGGCGGTGCTTGTTTTGTGGGGTCCCGTATGCGGCTAGGCTCCCGAAAAGTCTCACACATGTGGTATCCCCATACTCAGGAGAAGCAACAGAATATATTTTGGGGTGTAATTTCACATATTCCCATGGCATGTTTGAGCAATATATCATTCAGTGACAACTTTGTTCAAAAAAAAAATTGTCTTTTTTCTGCAACTTGTGTCACAATATGAAATGTTCCATGGACTCGACATGCCTCTCAGCAAATAGCTTGGGGTGTCTACTTTCCAAAATGGGGTCATTTGGGGGGGGTGAACTGTCCTGGCATTTTATGCACAACATTTAGAAGCTTATGTCACACATCACCCACTCTTCTAACCACTTGAAGACAAAGCCCTTTCTGACACTATTTGTTTACATGAAAATTTTTTTTTTTTGCAAGAAAATTACTTTGAACCCCCAAACATTATATATTTTTTTAAAGCAAAGGCCCTACAGATTAAAATGGTGAGTGTTTCATTTTTTTTTCAAACAGTATTTGCGCAGTGATTTTTCAAACGCATTTTTTGGGGAAATTTTTTTTTAATTTTAATGCACTAAAACACACTATATTGCCCAAATATTTGATGAAATAAAAAAGATGATCTTAGGCCGAGTACATGAATACCAAACATGAATGGCGTACCTGAAAACAAAAAATGGTTAGCAATAAAACACAGTAAACAGTAAAGTATAAAAAATTGCATACCTGAAAAGCAAACATGATAAAACATAATAACAATAAAACATTGCAGAATAGAATACAGTAAAAAAGAGCAGAACAATAGAGAGAGAGAAAATAGAGAGAGAGAGAACAATAAAATGACAACTATTTTTGTTTTTTTATTTTATATATTTTTTGTGGTTTTTTTTGTAACCGTAACTTTTATAACTGTAACCGGTTCCAGGTTCAGGTCTCTCAAAATGCGATGGCATCTTGGGAGACCCTGTGAAAGTGTGCCTAGTCTGTGCAATGCTATACCCTATGCTAATACTCAACTAGTGTATGGTAGCGTTCAAAATATTCACCAATGCAAAGACCAGGATTGTCAGGACAGGAGGGACAATAATTGTGGGTGTCACGCCTACGACACAATATCTTTTTTGGGGAGTTCGTTGGGTAGGGGTACTCGGGAGGACATAAAGAAAATGCCTCTCATGCAGCCGACTGCATTTGGTTGGGGATGTGAATGGGGGAAGTACGGGTGCTGCAGAAGTGGTGGGTTCCCAATTAGGATTGGCGAATGCAGCAGGAAGGGCATTATGGGCATGATGGGCCTGTGTTTGTCTTCTTCTTGGTGGCAGTGGGACACTACTTGTGCTTGCCACCTCACCAGCTTGAACTGCACTTATAGGACTCGCCACGTCACCAAGTGTTACTGCAGTACTAGGCCGCTGGTGCTTGCCAGTTCACAAAAATGATACCAAAAAAACAGTTAGCGATCGCAGGGATAAGGCTTGACTCTGCGAATGCTGCAGTTATGCGTTTAGTGTTTTGTAAGTGACAGTCATCGATCGATACTGCACTTGGGTGGGCTGGGCTGGGCGGAGGGGCAAAACGCAGGTGCTAGCAGATATCTGGGCTGATCCCGCTAACACTGCATTTTTGGGAACCCTAAACTGCTGGGGACGCTAGTATAAATCTGATCGGATCAGATATTGATCCGTTCAGATACTATACCACTAAGGGAGGTGTATCGTGCGTGGGTGTTATCGCCACTGGCACTAACCTGACGCTGCCTGGGGCTGGTGCTTGCCAGTTAGCCAAAATGCTACCAAAAAAACTGTTAGGGATCAGGCCTGACTCTGCGAATGCTGCAGTTATGCGTTTAGTGTTTTGTAAGTGACAGTGATTGATCGATACTGCACTTGGGTGGGCTGGGCTGGGCCGAGCGGAGGGGCAAATCGCAGGTGCTAGCAGGTATCTGGGCTGATCCCGCTAACACTGCATTTTTGGGGACCCTAAACTGCTGGGGACGCTAGTATAGATCTGATCGTATCAGATATTAATCCGTTCAGATACTTTACCACTAAGGGAGGTATATGCTGCGTGCGTGGGTGTTAGCGGTACTGGCGCTAACCTGATGCTGCCTGGGGCGACGTAGACCCTATCTGACCCTAAAACCTAAGTTATATTACTGCTGGGCAATCAGGGGGCTAAACCTTTATTAGGTAATAAATGGCAGGTGCCCTGACACTATAAAAAACAAACTAACTAACCAGCGTCACCTGTAACAGTTATACAGTGATCATTGGTGAAAGACTTAACTAGGGGGCAATCAAGCGGTTAAAACCTTTACTAGGTAGTATATGAGGGTCCCTGATGCTATAAAACCTGACGGCGAACCTATATATTTACCTCCCTAACTAGCGTCACCTGTGACACTAATACAGCTATCAGAAAAATGATCGCTTAGTGCCACTGGTGACGGGGGGTGATCAAGGGGTTAAAACATTATTAGGGGGGTTAGGGGGCTACCCTAGACCTAAAGGGGGCTAACACTAACTGCCCTACCACACTTATGCCCCGTACACATGGTCGGACTTTGTTCGCACATTCCGACAACAAAATCCTAGGATTTTTTCCGACGGATGTTGGCTCAAACTTGTCTTGCATACACACAGTCACACAAAGTTGTCGGAAAATCCGATCGTGCTAAACGCGGTGACGTAAAACACGTATGTCGGGACTCTAAACGGGGCAGTGGCCAATAGCTTTCATCCCTTTATTTATTCTGAGCATGCGTGGCACTTTGTCCGTCGGATTTGTGTACACACGATCGATATTTCCGTCAACGGATTTTGTTGTCGGAAAATTTTATATCCTGCTCTCAAACTTTGTGGGTCGGAAAATCTGATGGAAAATGTGTGATGGAGCCTACACACGGTCAGAATTTCCGACAACAAGGTCCTATCACACATTTTCCGTCGGAAAATCCGACCGTGTGTACGGGGCATAACTGTCACAAACTGACACCAATGCAGTAATCATAAAAAAAAACTGCTTGGTGTCACTGTGACAGGGGGGGTAATCGGGGGGTGATCAAGGGGTGATCGGGGGGTGATGGGGGGTGAAATGTGTGCCTGGTGTGTTTTACTGTAAGTGTATGTGTTGTGCGCTCACATTGATGTCTTCTCTCCTCGGAGCCAGAACCGAAAATACAGAGCCGAGGAGCGATGACATCACTTCCTCTGCCGCTGTTTACTATACAGCAGCAGAGGAAGAATCTCATTAGTGGGAAACGATCGCGAGGGGGTGGCCACGAATGAGTGGTCTCACCCTCAGCCTGGATCCCTCCCCTAACGATGCCGACCGCTTCGGGCACCGGGGGCGCAAAGCGCCCCCCCACCCGCGGGAGGCAGATCACGTACCAGGTACGTGGTTTTGCCTGCCCGTGCCATTCTGCCGCAGTATATCTGCGTTAGGCGGTCGGCAAGTGGTTAAACTCTCCATCTCTACAGTCCACATTTCTGGATCTCAGTATCTAAAGTCATAACTTGTTCTGGATGTAATAAGTTCATCACAATAATAATAATAATAGAAAAAAATTAGGATCTTAGTTCTCAACAGTCCAATAATAATAGTACTAAAGTCGTAAATACAAATCTTGTCATGTTGCCCCTGCTTCTGGGACCGCCTTCCATGGTGATTCCAATTGGATACAGCATAACAGCCTTTGGACCAACTTTTCTGGCTTTCTGTGATTATACTTTATTCATGTGGACACAGGTAGGGAAAGAAAAACACAAGTACTTATAAGACATGTGCATTCAATGAATGCTTATCTAGAAATTCTGAGTAGTATGGACCTTTGATTAGAATTTCTATAGATAAACTGCTACTATACTGCAACTTTCCCATTGACATGTTTACCAATTTGAATGGTTACCCCCTTCAGCCAGGTTGTCTGATTCTCATCACCCATCTTTCTTCATCCATTGTCATATGCCTGCAAATAACTCTGCTCCACCTTCTGCTGATTACCACTGTGTGTGTGTATGACCCTTCAAGTCTCCAGGGGGATCTTGTTGCCATCACAACTCACCACTAACTCCTTTTAATGAAACTGTGTTCAGTTGTACCAACCCTGATAGGCTAAAACCTTGGCTGGTGCCAAACATTTATACACATAGCTCCATCCTTGGCTACCGTGTGTAGCTACTGTATGACTCCTGCCTTTAGCAGGCTACAGAAAAGGTCATAACTTTAAGAGTTCTAAGTGCAGATTAGGCAGTGTCCACTAAGCAGACAAAATAACTTGATTTAAGAATACGGATAAGTGTGATGTCACCAGTTACAATTGTACTATACCATACCTGCTATTTGCCAATCACTATAGGTCTCATAAGTCCCAGTATATCTATATAATATTCAAGCAATGTTCTTTGAAATTAGTTATGGCATAAAAAAACTGACCAACTAAAAAAAAAACGACTAATGACCACATATGATGACTGACACATATTAGGACTGTAGAGAGGATTATGTGTCACATGTACAAAGAAAATAGTTGCATGGCTGTTGCTAAAACCTGTTGTTACTGTTACTATTGTCATAGTTGGTAATATTAAAAATGACATACATTTATATAAAACAATTATCCAATGTTAAAAGGAAAAAAAGTACTGTTGGAAATTGGCCCAAACACAAAATGCTATAGGGAAGCTTTAATATTCTATATCAACATTTTTAACTGTTTTAAATGTTCTCCATATAATGTTCCCCATACTCCCCTCTTTTTTATTTCACCATAGCAAAACCAAACTCCATAATCACCCAAAAATAAAGGTGGTATAGAAAAGAAAGAAAAATAGTTGACATTAAAATAAAAATAAAAATAAATAAACAAAAAATAAAAAAAGTACAGATTTAATACTGTGCTGCCTCAACATTAGATTTGCAATACACTTTTCTCTTTCAATTGTTAAAAAGCATTGAGTCTGTATTTAAACAAAAAAAAAACACAATTGAAACTTCTTCCAAACATTGCAGCTACAGTACACAAAAGGAAACTCCCTATCTCGGTAGTGATTAACATATTAATTGATCCTCTATGAAGACCAATTTGTAAGTCAGGCAGGCAACAAAAAGTTGTAGTAGAGAGGAGAAGGTACACTCTTTTTAATAGAAAGAGACAAACACACACAAAAAAATATTTTAGAATTTAGTTAGGTCTGACTGCAATTAATTTAATTTAGAGGCTTCTCCTTAAAACGGGCATACAAATTATGCTTTAAGGTCCTTTGTGTTTCAAAGTATTTTGCCAAGTCTGGATCTGCTCTGGATTATCCACCAATGTTTGTGTATTTCTCCTAAAATACAAAACTAAAAACCATTAACACCTCGCTCTACCTCTCTGAGAGGTTCCTTTTGGATTAGACAAGTAATGGATGCTTGGAACAGCCTTCTAGCAGAGATAATGAGTCCATCAACAGTAAGTACATTCCAAAATTGTAACAACACACCCACCTATCTATGCTCTGACAAAAAGGTTATAGGGAAAAAAAATAGTGGGTTTCTAAGTACTTTTTTTTTTTGGTCGTGAGCCAGGGGCCCAACAAATGGTAATGCCATTTCATAAAGTTTATAGCAAATGGTCCAAAACTAGTTCTACAGGGGCCAACCCGGGTACCCTCAGCCATGGTTCCCATAGCTTAGCAAACTTTGCTGTGCTGCCCCTATGATGGTAGATATATTTTTCAAGCCTTAAAGTGTTTGTTCTATTCACTCCCACACCGAAGGGGGTCCTGTTGATTTCCAGTGCCGTAAAACAAGTTTTTTTTATTAAACAAGCATAATACAGTACATCCATTACTGGCTTCAGAGCAATACAATTGGTTATACAATCACAAACCTTAATTCCACATAGGATAAACATCTACACCTTAGAAGCAATAAAAAGCATCATGCGACATGTGCAGAGATCTAATTTGGATCTACACAGAGTTTTACAGATATACAGTAGAGGCACAGCTCCCCCCTCCCTGTTGAGCATGAGCCAGGGGCCCAACAAATGGTAATGCCATGTCATAGTATTTATAACAAACAGTCCAAAACTACTGTAGTTCTACCGGGGCCAACCCGGGTACGCTCAGCCATGGTTCCCATAGCTTGGCAAACTTTACTGTGCCCTATGTTGGTAGATATATTTTTCTAGCCTTAAAGTGTTACCCATTTGTTCTATCCACTACTGCACTGTAGGGGGTTCTGTTGATTTCCAGTGTCGTAAAATAAGTTTCCAGGCCTGAAAAAGGGCCCTAGCTATTGCCTGCCTAGGGAACCCCTCCACCAAGCCATCGTCTATAATACCCAACAGACATTGTTTGGGATCCTTTTAATCTGAACCTGGAAAACCCGGCTAATAACCCCTATAACCTCCGTCCAGTAAACATGTAATTTGGGGCAACGTCACATAAGATGTATCAGGTCGCCGTTGTCCCGCATGTAGTGAGTACATGGTGGATCAATGTGCACTCCCATTCTAAGCAGCTTGGCAGAAGTATAATGGACCCACAAGTGTATATTCAACTGGAAAAGGCAATGGACAACATTTAAAGAACACTGTGAAACCACCAATAGCGCCTCCTCCCATTGTTCCTCCTCAAACGGCCCAACATCCCATTCACACTGGGATATCACTTATTGGGTAGAATCCGGTAAGGACAGATTGAGTATCATAACATAGCTGCATACCGCTGACATGTAATTAAAAATAGAAGTAGTGTTTTGTACCCATGCATTCACATCATTTTGGACCTTTATTGCATGCTGGAGCTGGACGTAATAGAACTGCATAGACATGGGGAGCTGAAATTCCGCCTGAAGAGCAGCAAAGGCATGCAGCTCTCCATTACGAAATATTTGATATAAGTAGTTAACCTCCTATTGCTGCCATTTTTTACTATATTGCAATTTCCCTATCTCAGTGTACCAGTCGTTGTGCCATATAGGACTCAACTTAGTAAACCCAGTGACCTGTTGTAGTGTTCTGACTTCATTCCAAATTTTTTGCATTAGGTTATACGTGGGGTATAATTTGAATGATTTACCAAACTGCAAGGCTTCCAATCCCTTGGCGACCCCTATCCCGATCGTAAACCTAAGGAGTATAGTAGTTGATATATTATGTTAAAAGTCCGTGCTTAGGAGAAAAAGGAGTTTAGTAGTTGAGTCCGCTAAATTCATCTCCAGGGCAGGGGCTGGGATAATAGCTCTGGCTATGTGTTGTGGCTGGGAGGCCAGGTAGTACAGCTATGGGTTTGGTAGTGCCAACTCATCTGCTTCCTTAGGCCACTAAAGCTTTTCCAGTCTCACTCTGGCCGTAGAGGAGTGCCATATCAGAGACTAAAACATAGAGTTAATAATTCAGAACTATTTCAGTGGGATAACTAGCGGTGAATTATGTAAAACGTATAAAATTTGGGAATCATTTTTATTCCCCTACTCTATCTCACTCCTATGCCCTCTGGGACAACATCCGAAACCTGCCAGCTCTGCTATCAACAGGGCACGCTCTTGCCCACATATTTCACAACCCAGACTTTTTCCCTGGACTAGACATCAAATCCTTCAAATGGTGGTGGGACAAAGACCTGTACTGCATAGGAAATTTTTTCACCTCTAAGGGCCCCCTCACCCTAGGCTACTGTATTAGCAAATGAGACCTTCCCGGCTCGGAAAAATTCAGATTCGGCAGATTTTGCACTTTCTACGCAAAATCTGGGCAGACAAACCTCCCCTACCCAAATGTACGGATTACCAACTTTGGGGCCTTGGGGCAAAGGGCAAGCATCTCAATAATCTACTCGTCACTCACCCACCCGAAATCCTTCTACATGACAGCATGGGAGGCTGACCTCCAACATGAGTGGGACCTGGAGACCTGGCAAGCTGTATGTTCCAAACCATTCCGGGGCATCCTAAACATTTCCCTGATGGAAGCCAACTTAAAGGTGCTCACAAGATGGTACCTGACCCCCACTAGACTTGCGTCCATTTACCCCTCAGCAGAGTCACGTTGCTTCAGGGGCTGCTAACTCCTGGGCTTAATGGCGCATATCTGGTGGTAGTGTCCCAGAATCAGACCATTCTAGAAGATAATCTTTAACCTAATTTACAGGGCCACCAATTGCACGGTCCCCAGGTCCTCAACTGTCGTCCTTCTGAACACCCATATTCCACATATTTCCAAGCCTAAACAGAAACTGATCTACTTTTCTCCTAGGAACAAAACTCACTATTGCTAGGGCATCGAAACAGCCCAAGATATCCATAGCAGCAGTACAATGCAAGAGCTCATGGATTATTTCTCAAGAAAAATTAGCCAGCATCCTCATGGACACAAAAATTTGAAACAGTCTGGGAACCTTGGGCCACATTTTAAGAAGTCTCACTTACTCCAGGGGTTTTCCCCAACCACCCAGAACCTACAAACTAATGTTTGGTACATGCTCCTTTTCCTATTCTTCTCTTCCTCCCTCCTTTCCCCTCTCTTTCTCACCACTGTTAGAATGGTACATTCATGGGGGATGTTCTAATATGTTTTAATTAATGTGTATTGATAGCAATGATGGTCTAGTAGCTTTCCTAGTAAAGTAAAGGATGTTCCCTGAAGCCAACTCCCTCACTGCCTGTTTATTAGAGGGCTTCGGGGTGAGAATGTGGTGGTGGGAAGTCATGCCTGGGCACAGATCGATCCCATTAGGGGTGCCCAGGTCAGAAAAGACCCCCTCATCCACCTGTCCCCTCAACCCTCTTGTTGAAAGCTTTTTGCCGACATGCCAGGGGAAGTAACCCAGTTGTCTTTCACTCCACTCCCATAAGAACCTCGAAAAAGACCTTATAGGGCCTTGTTGCCATTGATTTGTAACACATCCTCCCAATTACAATGTCACATTTCTCGATATATGTTATGCTAATATTCTGTTTTTTTCTGAAAAGAAAAATAAAAATTATAAGGTTGATCCTACCTACTGGTGGCATTTTCAGTCTGGACCATACCTTAATTTGATCGCGACTACAATTAAGTAAAGGGGTAAGGTTCAACCTAAAATAGTCTAAAGGGTCCAGAGTGACCTGTATACCTAAATATTTTTAATGTTCCTGGATACTGGAATATCAAGGATCGTTGTTAGTTGCTGGTCTGGGCTTTTATCAAGAAACATGTGAGGGTTTAGTCCAGTTTAATACCAACCCAGAATAATGACCAAAGGTTTGTACCACCCTCATAGCTTAATTTAATGATGTTATGGTATTCCATAACAATTGTTGCAATTGTGGCAATTGTTTACATTTACTGTCTGCCTCCTTCAGCTCGTGTGCCAGCTGATCAACCTCTTCCTTGTCGTTTTGGTTGTCTATTGTTTGTTGCTGGTGGCTAGCATTTTAAATTTGTTATAGAAACTTTTAGAGTACTGAAATTGCTTTTGGCTATTTCCAGAGCCTCCTTGAGAGATATGTTTTTCAACAATAACTGTTTGTAATTGTTAGCCAACCAACAAGCAGCAAAAATGAGTGCAGTTTTACCCTCACGCTTGCTGTATTTTTTCTCTGTTAGCTTTAAATTAACATACTTTTGTGCCTGGTGCCGTGGGCTTTTGGATTCCTCCATTACTCTTATCATTGCATCACTATCTTTAATTATAGCAATCTTAGCCATAAATTTCTCCAAGATGTACAACAAGTTCAGTGACTATACAAAACAGAAGTCTACCACTACAATATGTAGTGGAGTGGAGACTCCAACATTAAAATAACACTATTACCTTCACTGAAGAGTCTGAGTATACACTCAAGAAACAAAAGATAGAGGAGATGTGCTGAATAATAGAGATGGAGATACAGTATGTACAGTAAACACACAACAAACAATAGGGGAAGAGACCTTCCAGGCAGACAATAGAAACAATAGTCCTGAGATACTGTGTGTACAGGAAGCACCCAAGGAACAATAGGGTGGATAACCCTTTAGGTAGACAATATAAAGGTAAACACAGCCATGTTTAGATAATAACTGCTACACCCAATTCAATTTAACAAAAGAAAATCTACAACTGTCAGAAACCATGAGTCAGACAGAGACAGAAGTACAGTTAAATCACACTTGTTTAATGATAATAACAAAGGTAAACAGAGTAAAAATAATCAAAACATAACCAGAGTTAAGGAACTGGAATGGATAGTCAGACAAGCCAAAACGTCAGGGAGCCAAGGATGAATGTAGTAGAACAGAAAGCAGGATCTGGAGCCAGAAGGAATGTCAGCCAAACAAGTCTTTAACAGGAACACAAGAGAGCGTCTCTAGAGATGTGACCAAGGCGAAGGCAGTGATCATCTGGACTGGACAGCTTAAGTAGGCAGGACTGACGAGCAGGATATCGTCAACAGGTGAGTCACTATGGAGAGATAGGAGCTGGCAATTAGCTGACAGCTGACCGGCCAGCTTTGAGAAAGGAGGGCTGAGCCCAGCCCTGACAAGAACAAATGCAGCTTATCATAGTATTGGTAGGTTTTATCCTTAAAAAAATAATTTCAAGGTAAAATACAGTATGCTAAATGCACTCTATTTTACACTCTATAATTAATCATTATCAGATATTAGATTCAGTACCCAGACTTCCAGTTTGGTAAATTAAAGTGGTTTAACCCAGTTTACATCACAGAAAAACTCTTGTCTATCTGCAAGATAATGTTTACTCTGACAACAATGAAAATATTACGGTTTGTAAATTCCCACAAAAAAACAACCACCAAAAAAAAACCCCTAATAAACCAAACAATTATTTTGTAGCTCAGTTTCAATGTCCTACACAAATACAATGGGGTTTCTTTACTAAAGGCAAATCCACTTTCCACTACAAGTGCACTGCAAGTGCACTTGGAAGTAACATGCAAGGAAAATAAAAAAACAGCATTTTTGCTTGTACATGATTGGATGATAAAATCAACAGAGCCTCCCCTCATTTCAGATCTTCCCCTCAGATCTAAAGCAACTGCACTTCCAAGTGCACTTGCTATGCACTTGCAGTGTAAAGTGGATTTGCCTTTAGTACATCAACCCCACTGTCTTTAGTGGAAACAAAATCTAAATAAAAACCAAAAACCTGTTGAACCTTTTCAATCAAACACAAAAAATAAAACAAGCAAGTCACGTTTATGTGTCTTAGAAATAAATATAACGTAAAAAACTAAACCAGGACAATTAGAAAAACCAAACACAAATAAAAAAAAATAGTTGAAAAATGTTTTAACAAAACAACAAATACCACACTCTTTCAGTGGCTTTCCAATAAAACACATATGTACTCACCATAAAGCAAACTCAAACAATGATTCGAGAGAAACAATGCTTGGTAAGCACAAGCAAATGAAAACCAAATTTTCCTGCTCAGTATATCCTCCCCATTACATTGACTGTTTCTTAATAGTTCTTCTAATATACATTTTCACTATAGTTACGGGATATTAAACAACACAAAATCTGTGGTGTATCCTCCCCCTTCTATTTTTTTAGGGTTCTTCTAATACCCACTAATAAAACAAACATTTACCATTTTTTTGCCTAGATATAATTGCTGTGACCTCCACACTACCCGAAACACCAACTCAGTTTTATATCCAGCCAGATAACCTTAATCTGCATTACACAAATCTTAGTATTATATTAAATACTTTTAGTCTGGTCCTGCCATGGTCGCCATTTATGTTACCCAAAAGTTGTACTTTGAGACTTATTATCTCTCGGATATTATTTGGGTTAATGAGAGTTCTTCACCATGAGGGAAAGCTTTAACACAATAACAAAAATGTATTGTTAAATAGTAAGGAGGCTTAAACTAATACACAGCAATCTATCTATTGTACAGGAAAAGGGTAAAAATCATGGATTACATGAAGGAATACAAAGTATAATACTCAAAACATGAATCTACAAACAGCAAGACAGAAAAGACATAAGACAAACATTTAGATCTAAGTTCAAGGGAGATATTCCATAGTTACCATGCTACTACACGTGAGGGCTCTATTCTGGTGAGTGCTCTACTAGAGAGAGTGGTCTCTCTCCTCCCAGTCTGTGTATATCATATTATTAGTTGGCATTGTGGGGCTCTGATTGGTGGGCCTCCCTATTCCTGGTTAAGGATTGGCTAAATCTTCAATCCCTATACTTTGCATAAGTCAGCCCCCTTTAATGCAAATCCTTGGCACAGACTATTTTAAACGCAAAATTTAACTTGTAGGTACATGACATTTTCAGAGAAGTTAAGTATTAATGACGGGCTGGCCACTTTCATTGCATATCTAAACAAGGAATCCTTTGAAGTGAATATTTGTAGAACAAAGAGGTTTGGGGTCCCATTGTTTAGATAAACGAGCTGAGGCACCAAAACATCTGTGAAAAGCCTTTTCACCTACAGGATTAGTAATTAGAATATGGCCTTCTTGCAACTTAACACATGGGAATGCAGGCCGCGCCTACCCTCCCTGAATACCATACTTATAATACCTATTTAAATAAACACAAACAACTTTTTTTGGCAAAGATTGGCCGCGGCACGTTTATTGGTGTATTCAGATCAATAAATAATACTAATAATATCCTTGATAATTTTATTAATTCATAAAATCCATAAAATTCAACAATAAACTTAAAACAGCTCAGTCTTAAAGGACTCGAACATATCAAATATTTTAAAACCAAAGTCCCCCCTACACTTATGCAGGGTGACAGACCACATAATCATGCTTAGCGACTAGGGAGGGGGGGTGGGGAGCTTGTTGCACCTACACTGACTAGGTGGTACTGGCGAGAATACCTGTGAGAAGGGTCCCATATATAATAAGCCCCTTTTCCAGAACATTCCACAGGGGTCACTCAGCCCGTTCACCTTAATCCCGCCCCATACCTAATATGAAAACCTATGAAAGGAGCCCTGTCCCTAATACCTAACTTGAGCATAACTACCTAACATTATGTTATGTTTGTTCCCACAAATAAAACTTTCTTTTGGTGGTATTTGATCACCTCTGCGGTTTTTATTTTTTGCTAAACAAATTAAAAAAGTCCAAAATTTTGAAAAAAATAAATAAAAGTTTTGCTTTTGTTTCTTTAAAGAAAATTTGTAAATAAGTAAGTTTTCTCTTTTACTAATGGGCACTGATAAGGCGGCACTGATGAGGTGGCACCAATGAGCGGGCATTGACGATGGGCACTGATATGCGGCACTGATGGGCACTGGTAGGCGGCACTGATATGCAGCACTGATGGTCATTGATAGGTGGCACTGATGGGCACTCTTAGGTGGCACTGGGTGGTACAGATAGGTGACACTAATGGGCACTGAAAGGCTGCAAAGATGGGTGGCACTGCTGGGCACTGATAGGCGGCACTGCTGGGCACTGATAGGCAGCACTGCTGGGTACTGATGGGCACTGATACGTGGCACTGATGGGCACTGATACATGGCACTGATACGTGGCACTGATAGGCATCCCTGGTGGCACCGGCAGTGGTAGGCATTGTGAGTAGGCACTGATTGGCTGCTGCCTGGGCATTGATTGGCAGCTGTCTGGGGACAGATTAGTATTTCCCTGGGGGTCTAGGGGGCATACTTGGTGGTTCAGTTTGGATGGCTTCCCTGGTGGTCCTGGGCGGCATCCCTGGTGGTCCTGGGCGGCTTCCCTGGTGGTCCTGGGTGGGATCCGAGGGGGGGGCTGTGCTGATAAACAATCAGCACAGACCCCCCTGTCAGAAGAGCAACCGATCGGCTCTCCTCTACTCGCATCTGTCAGACGCGAGTGAGGAAAAGCCGATCACCAGCTCTTCCTATTTACATCGTGATCAGCCGTGATTGGACACGGCTGATCACGTGGTAAAGAGTCTCCGTCAGAGACTCTTTACCTAGATCAGTGTTGCAGGGTGTCAGACTGACACCCCGAAACAACGATCGCCGCGATGCGCGCCCCCGGGGGTGCACAGCAGCTCAATATCCTGCAGATGTCATATGATGCCCAGTCAGGATATTGAAACCACTGTGCCGCTGTCATTCTGCTATATGGTTATATGGCTATATGGTCAGCAAGTGGTTAAGTCTATCCTATGTTTATAAAGGGAGGGGCAACCGCATTCCCATGCTTGTCAGGCTCAAAGCTATAAGCCTTTCTAGTTAATTCTGTATAACAAGTTCATATGGAAGACCTATTACACACCCACACTGATACCCCTCTAACTGATATATTCATAATTACAATATTTTACAGCTGTTAATGGAGATTTCACATAAATTCATAAGGTGACACCTTGTTTACAGTACATGTGGTCACTGTGTGCAGGAGCCCATTCGTGAGAACTCTCTGATCCATTGTTACACTGCATTTACAGACTATGTAATAGGTTTAACTGAGTTGATATAGCATTTTATTTTATTCCTTCTCTGGAAGACTCTCTGTATTACCACTGCTCACCTGAACTGCTTGATATGTGCCATTTTGTGTACAGAAATTGAAACCAATAAAATTAAACAAAGGGAAATATACAAAACATCAGTCCAGCTGCATGTTCTAGATGGCTACTGTTCACCTTTAAAACTGCCCTAAATAAGAACGGTAACACATGTTTGATAAGGATGCAGTGATAAAATGAGATGAAAATTATCACAACATTAACAGCGCTAAAAAACAAATAACTAGGGGTATAAGTGCAATAACATGTAAATCGCACATAAATCTGAATTCATTTGCAACAAAGTCCCAACAGAAGTCCTTAGGGTAAATGTGGTGCTCTGTGACCCCTCAGAATCACAAGGAAGCCTCAAAGCATAAACACTATCACCGTAAAAGAAACCTGGTGATCAGAAGTGATCCCGCTGGTAATGCACTTACCACAAACGGGCCAAAAAATAGCCTTAGTATCTCCTGGTACACCTGGATAAATTTCTATTATGATGAACGCATCCTTTCATGAGACAGCAATGTATAGACCTGGTATCTCCTTGTGGTATGAAAAAGGATCCTGCTTATCACGTCTTCCTCAGAGGGCGTGGCCAAGCAGCACAGCTCATCCCTTATAAACTCCAGACGAATGAGAGATTAACTCACACCCGGCCGGAGTGTCACTCGCCAGCATGGGTCTCACCGCAACCAGCCACATCCATCAGCAGCCCTTCAGACTCCACATAGAGGCAAAAGACATTAGGGACATACAAAGTAATATGCAAACCCCGACATATACAGACATCACACAGTGCTGCTACACTATCACTGTACAGTACAAAGACTGCACAGAGAGAGCCACGGCAGTCCTGCAATGCCAAACCACATGTAAAAATACACACTGGGCAACCTATAGAAGGGAAGCAAACTTTCAAAATATGAAAATTGCGAACATGGATATTAAAAACATTAATACTATGCAATTACTGCACATTATAAAACATTTAGCAATATAATTCAATTTAGGAACAAAAATTATCAATGTGGGGATGCGTGTTCGCTGCGATTAACAGATGCACAGTAGCGATATCTCTTGCCTAGTCGCTTATCACTAATCAAAGCGACTATCAAGTGTACTGCAGCGAAATCGCATCTCGACATAGCACAAAAGTGATGGTACATAAAATTTATATTTGGCAACAAATTGTTATTAATCTCACTTATACTAAAACAAATTCATGTATATGCAAACAAATTCTTCACTGAATCAGCATGCAGTGTCATGTGTTATACACAATTCCATTCCTCAACACTCAAGTTGATATTTAAAATATATTAAAAAAATAATAATAATATATATCTGTTAGGAGCAGATACATATATATGAACAATCAGGAAAATCCTATAGAGATTAAAATAAAATATTATATAAGATCCCTGATAGGTATGAATGGCAGAGAAAACTACAAAAAAGTCTATATTTAACATGCCAGGATAGATTAAAATACCTGGACTACAGGAAAAACATTTATGTGTGCTCGGCCATAATGTCACTCTGCAAGGAAAAATATATATTAAAAAAAATCAGTCCTCGTAAATTCCAATCATGTGTACACAGTTCCACGCATGCTCTGAATCAATCATGAGATGGAAGCGCTCGGTTTGGTAAAACTAGCATTCGTAATGAAGATAGCACATTCGTCACGCTGCAAATGTTTTAATCTTTTAATACAGCACATTCTCCTCTTCTTTATAATGCTACAATAATGAAGTTGTTTTGCTGCTGATATTCACACAGAGTTCTGAAAAAAATATTTCTTTATTATTTCTAGTGATCTCCTAAATATTTTTTTTTTTGTCAGATCTCCATAATAATGTTTTTAATTTGTGTTTATAGTGTTTTTTTGTTTTTTTTTAATCAAGATCTTTTACCTTTTTTTATATTTTTTTTTCTAGTGCTCTCCATAATATTGTTTTTCGTTTTGTGTGTCAAGTTACCACAACACCATTATTATCTTGTATTTTTTTAACCTCAAGGTGGTTGGTTGGTGTTGGTGTCCCTTGTTAATTTGACATTGTATTTAGTAAATGTACCTGCCTACTCACAAACAAACTGTCCTTTTTTTAATTAAAACACATAGGCAAGTATTTGTGAATCCAAAATAGCCATTTATTATGGGTCATAATAAAATAAATAGGTAGGCAACGCTGGAGAAACTTGTGAGGTTGGCAAAGCCTTTGTACCCCAGGGCACACATCAACTATTTTACAGCCAAAATTGGTAGCATGAGGAGTCCATATAATAGTGAGCACAATCCGGTCCAGGAATACAAGAGATCAGGAACAGCAGCAGATGACATATATGTCCCCAGGCTGTGGTCATACAACAGCCTGCTTCTTTTGTCAGACCAGACTGAACCCAGGCCATCACACTCTTGTCTTCCTTCCACTCTTCCTTCCAGGCTTGCTTCCAGGCTGTGGTTTTGGAGTTGTGGCAGGAGGTGGAGGAGGAGGAGGAGGAGGATGGTCGAACTCACACAGGTGGGTTTTGGTTGTGAGTTGGCTCCCCAACCCCTTATTTAGGAACAGATACATAATTTCCTCACAGATGAGGCGTTGGTCCTCCTCCATTTCCTGCATTTTGAATGAAGCCATGGAGGCAAAGGCCTCTTGAAGAGTGGGGGTGGTTCTGAGGGCAGCATTAGCCTCCCGAATCAGCCCAAGCACTGCCTCCTCCACGTCACTCCCCTTCCTGGGCCTTTTGGTTGGAAGGCAGAGGGGAGGGACCTGGGATTCGGTCAGGCTAATGGGCCGGGCCACCTCCTAGCTGCCACGTACCCCCGCCACCTCCTGGCTGCAACTTCTCCCTGCCACGTCCTGGCTGCCACTTTCCCCCACCACCTCCTGGCTGCCACATTCCACAGGCTCCTCCTGGCTGCCACATTCCACGCCCTCCTCCTGGCTGAGGCTTTCCTGTGTATGAAAAAGGGACATTTATCAATCACACACAATTTTCAGCTCATGACTGTTGCAAATTGAATGTTAACAAAAAGAAAAGACTATCATTCTGACCCCGCATTTTTCATTCTTGTCCCAAACATTTTTAGCAACTACTGTCTATTGATATGTAAAACACTTTATTAAATCAGCAATTAGTAATCAATAATAACATCTAGTTAACATCATTAATTTTACGACAAGAAACATGTAGAACAATGCTATACCTGGCTCAAGCTGGGCTCCTCCACTTCTTCCTGGCTGGAAGGGCCAGGTTAGACGTCAGAAGCCTTAGCTGGGGTGGAAGGAAGTGTGGAAGGAAGGGTTGAGAGTGATTGCCTGACTTCAGTCTGGTCTGACAGAAAACGCAGTCTGTCATAGTACCACAGCCTGGGAATATAAATGGCATCTGCTGCCGCTCCTGATCTCATGGAATCCTGGACCTTATTGCGCTACCTATTATAAGTGCTCCTCAGCCCACCAATTTGTGCCTTCAAATAGGGGATAGTTGCCGTGAGGATCTGCGGCTTCACCAACTCTAGCAGTTTCTCCAGCGCTGCCTGCCTCTTTTGTTTATGATTATAATGCAGATGTTTCACCTGCCACAGACTCACACAGCTCCCTGTACGTGTCTATGAATAGGGGGAGGAAGTTGTGATCATTGAAGCCCTGCATTTTCTCTGCAAGACACAACACAAGACAAACCCTAATGTCAGGCTAAACTCTTCTAATCTTGTCCCAATATAGGCCTCAATCTAGAAGCAGTATAGGCCACTGATGCACCTAGTTAAACTTGTACCTTCATTAGAACTATCGACGCTTCCACTACTCCTTCCCGTGTGCTATGCTTTATATTCACTGCGCATGCTTGAAACTCCGCCCGCCCCTGAAGTTCTTACTACTCTAATCCCCGCCCCTTGTCTTTCGGCGCAGTGGGAGAGCACATGGCGGAGAAAGAGCAAGTGCATGCAGACAGCAGCAGCTGCGACGAAAGGCCAGAGCCACGAACGTCCCGATCCCGGAGGAGATTTAAGGCCTCAAATATGTCCTTTATAGAGATGGTGGACATCCTGAAGAGGGCCGACTATGATGGGAAGCATGGACCTTACCCAAACCCAAATGTCAGAAAGGCCAAGATCGTGGCTAAAGTTGTGAGAAGTCTGCACAGGAATTTTGGGGTAAGACGATCCAAAGATCAATTGAGGAAACGCTGGTCAGATCTGAAATTGAGGGAGCAGGATCAGTACAAAAAGATCAAGAGAGTTCTTCAAAAAAGTAAGTAGTTGTCGTGTGTTCCTATTATTATTATTAGTTGCATGCTGCTCCATGTGCTTTTCTTTACTGTTGTATAGTTTAAAATGGCAACTTTCAGGTTTGTGGGCACAGTAATCATTTGTAGTAAACATCGTTCGTTCGCCCACTAATACAATGTTTTTTGGCAGATCCAGGTTAACTACATTTGTTCAGGCCTATTTGTAGTAAAAGAAGTTTATGATATTGTTGTCTAGATGGGTTTGTACTAGAATGTATTGCAAACTTGATTCAGTGTAATGCCGCGTATACACGGTCGGACTTTTTAGCTACAAAAGTCCGACAGCCTGTCCGACAGACTTTCGACGGACTTTTGGTGGACTTTCGATGGACTTTTTAACGACCGGACTTGCCTACACACGATCACACCAAAGTCCGACGGATTCGTACGTGATGACGTACGACCTGACTGAAATAAGGAAGTTGATAGCCAGTAGCCAATAGCTGCCCTAGCGTTGGTTTTTGTCCGTCGGACTAGCATACAGACGAGCGGATTTTTCGACTGGGCTCGAGTCCGTCGGAAAGATTTGAAGCATGTTCCAAATCTAAAGTCCATCAGATTTTCGACCGAAAAAGTCCGCTGCAGGTCCGATGAAGCCCACACATGGTCAAATTGTCTGCCGGATTTGGTCCGTCGGCGTCCGTCGGACCAGTCCAGTCGAAAAGTCCAACCGTGTGTACGCGGCATAAGGAGAAGAACTCAGCAGCTGTTTACACATCTGGACCCAGGAGCACTAGTGTGGGACACCAGAACACCCTTTTTAGGGTGTCCCACACAGGTGCTCAAGTGGATACTAGGGGTGTCTCCATGTGTGAAAATTGTACAAAAGGTCAGTATTCCATCTTTAGGGAAATAAATAATGTCTTCAGCTTGAAACTCTGCCAAAAAAGACAATTGTATGATACTTCAAAGCAATGTTTCATATTACTATTTCTCGCCTCAAATATCTGTGTGCTAAGTATACCTTTTTTTGATTCACATTGGGGAGAAAAGACTCAGGACATCTGAGCACACCAGGGACCCCCCACCTCCTAAAGAAAAGCAAATCCCCACAACACAACCAGAAGATGTTGAGGAAGGAGAGGTTTATGAAGTGGGCGAAATAGTGACCACAACAGGTGAGTGTCTGAGACCACAGCTTCAGGTAATAGATGGATGCCTGCATATTTATAATACATGTTGTGTTTTTGAATTTTAGTTGATGTGGATGTTGTGGAAGAAGAAACTCATTTCACAAGTGCAAGTGCACAGATCCTCATCGGGGAGATCATGGTGTGCAATCGTGACTTACAGAAGATCAAGAAAGACATCAATTATGTTGAAAAAAGACTCAAAAACATCATTGATGTTTAAGGCAGAATCTAAAACACACCTAAATTCTTCAATTTGTTGTTATTTTGGATGTTTTTTAAACTTTTTGGAAGTATATTGAAAGCCAAATTTTGAAGATGCACACAGTGTATCAACATGTGCTATCTGCCTTCACGGGATATCAGTGTATGCATTTTGTGGGTGCAACACCTTCGTCGCAACTCAAATAGCTGAGAGAAAGGGGTTGCACCAATGAAACACATCCATTGATCCCCCATGATGGGAGCTAGCACATGTTGACATTAGGCATGGGATAAGGAGGGAAATCCCCATTTTTTTCTCCCAATTTGTGTGCATCTTCAAAATTTGGCTTTCACAGGGGTGACATCACTCCATCTGATGAAGTTTGGATCAACACAGTTTGGACATACCAACTAATGCCTGATATTGCCTTCAATTTATCAAAGTTGAACTTTGTAAGTTCCTGAGTTGTGTCTTGTTTTATGGTTTTGCCTGTTTACCACAAAAAAAGCTATTTTGCAATGTCAAACGCCAAAATGTTATTTCAAAAATATGTTGGTTTGTTCAAAAACCCTTTTCTAACGCACATGTGAATGTGCACAGAGTACATTTTTTTCTAATCAACAATGTGTGGCTTCTTCTTTCAATGCTAAATAGCATTTTTTTAAGTAAGTTTGTGTTTACAGTGAAAATGGGGGTTATTTACTAAAGGCAAATCCACTTTTCACTACAAGTGCACTTTCAGTGCACTTGTAGTGCACTTGTAGTGCAAAGTGGATTTGCCTTTAGTAAATAACTCCCACAGTTCTTTAACATTTGCCACAATCAGGCCATTTTCATGACTCACAAAAATGAATTCATGGTGCTGAAAATGATGAATATTTTGATCATGAATGCATTACACACATTAACAACAAAAACAAGGTGTGTGTGTAGCAGACCCACAACAGTTCACTGAAGAAGAGATTGTCACCTCATGTATCAAATAAATTACATTTGCACTGTTGAAGAAAATGGCCAAAAAGAAAAGCTCATTGGATAACCTAGGAGACAGATAAAAGAAACACAAGCAGTAAATCAAAGGAAATATTATTTCGGTTTAGCTAAAAAATGTATTTTTAAAATGTTTATGAAAGATTTTTTGGCATATAAATGCCCCCCCTACCCACAAAGTACTCCATATATTTGATACGGACCTCGCAAGGTCTTTGGGGGGGCAAGCCAGGACGGCCAGCTTCAAGCGAAGTCAGGGTTTGTTCATTAAGTCCGGCCTCAGGCCCAACTGAGGCAACATAGTTCATTGAGTTTCTCCTTAAATAGTTGTGGAGAATGCAGCATGCAAGGATTATATGGTTAAGTTTATATTCCGCCATGTTGATTGCCTTAAGGAATAGGCGGAACCGGCTGGCCATTACCCCGAAAGCATTCTCCACCACTCTTCTGGCTCTGGCCAGCTGGTAGTTAAAAACCCTCTGGTCTGGGGTGAGGGCCCTCAACGGGAACGGCTGCATCATGTGCTCACCCAGCCCAAACACTTCATCAGAGACAAAGACAAACGGGAGTCCTTCCACGTTCAAGACACATACAAGAAAAAAGAACTTAGTAATTTTGCACATGTAGCGCCCACCTACTAAGGTGTGTGCTAGATTAGATAGTTAGGTTTAAAGCTAGGCCAAATTACCAGTGTTTAACCCTGAGGTGTAAGCTGGCGGGTTTAATTTGTTTGGGAGTTTGGTTAGTGTAGAGGAAGGTGTGGCCACCTACACTCTGCCTGTGTAATTTCCTTCATTTTCTATGACTTGATCTGGAAAGTGGGAGGAATGAAGAACTAGAGTGGCAGGTAGTCTTCTGGAGACCCCTCTGACCCAATCATTGATTTGCTCGGGCAGAGGCGGGACTCTTATAAAAAGACAAGGTCACATGGTTCCGGGGGTGGGTTTTTTTTTGGTTTTAATGTTGGATTTGGGAGGTAGAGAAGAGGATGTAGAGACTGGTGCAGCTCGGGTGCTCTCCCCTTCGGGGGTGGGGAGTACGCCATGTGGAGAGGAGACTCCAGGAGAAGACTTTATGAGAAGGTTGCTATTACTGACAGACAGTAGGACTGGGAGAGGACCCTCTGTGGCAGGCATGGATGGTTGCTCAGGATCACACATGAGTGTAACCCAGGGAAACAGCGCTTCTAAAAGACTTTAAAGGGGTTAGAGTGCAGGTCCAGGAGGGAAAGGTACAGAAGAGGACCTTAGAGAACTAATACCCTGGAGGAATCCAATTAGTCATCTCTTTGGACTTTATTCAGAGTATCGTCCTTAGAGTTTAGCTTGGAAGTGCTGTGCAGTCAGGAAATAGTAACTAACAGGAGGAAGAAAAGCTGCATTACACATTTGGAACCAGTGCAAGATAGAAGTTATTCACAGAGGCTCTATATGTTCTGGATTGAGGGGGGTATGTTTTGGACAGATAACCCTCTCCACTTTATTGAGAGCTGAATGCATAAATACTGTGTTTTACTTTGGCCAGCCCCTCCTTACTTACACTATTGGCAGCCCACTGGACAGGTAAGAAGTGTCATAATACAAAAATATAAATACACACTGTACAAATTGAAGCATTTTTTCACATTCTGCAATTACCTATCAAGATAATAGGAGAACAAAACTTTAAACAGTACCATTTGAAAGTATTCAGGCAGGCCCTTTTACTACATGCTTTGGGGAATTCATACAGAAATCTGACCATAAAAGAGGTAGGTATAGTGTGTATGGGTTTGGCAAAGTCAGCAGATAGAGGATTGGTATCAGTTGACTTGCATGAATTTCACTCTGCATGAATTTAAGGACACAAATAACATTTGTACACATTTTAGGGGGTGTTTAGGGTAAAGCACTACTATGGAGCTGACAAAATACATTGTTAAGTGACTAGGCTAGGTGTGTATGGGCCCAGGATATCATGCTAGGGAGGTTGGTGAAGGCAAATATGCACGAAGAACAAAAAAGAAGTTTAAAAAATTCAAGCATGCATGAGAACAAAAGGGACATTCACAGCATATTACAATCATGGTAATTAGAGAATGATGAAAGAAATACAATAGATTAGCAAACATTAAATACATAGAATGTGATGTTAAAGGATAAAACGTACCCTAATATAGTCCTTCTGCAGAGCCTGAATGATGGCAGAACAGGTCTCTGGAATAAGGATCCCCAGATCCTGGGGGGAGATCCCTATCGAGAACTTAATGTCCTGCAGACTTCTCCCTGTCGCCAAGTACCGCAACATGGTGACTAGCCTTTGTTCTGGAGTGATGGCTTGCCGTATGCAGGTGTCCTGCTTCATAATATAGGGGGACAGCAAAGCCAACAGACGGTGAAAAACAGGGTCCGTCATCCGGAGATAATTCCTGAAATCATCAGGATTATTCTCACAGATCTCCAAAGGCATATGAGAGAATTGGTCACGCTGGAGTAACCAATTCTTCGTCCATGAACTCCTCCCCACCCTGTTCATGGATTGGGCTTGGGTCAAAGTAAGAACCCCAACACCAAGTCCCTGCACAGCACAAACTCTACGACGAGTTAGTACCCGCAACATGGCTTCAAAACGGTCGGCTGGTCAGAATGAACTAACAGAATGCACTGAAAATCAGAAAGGCCTGAGAAGAGCAAGCTGAAAATCAGAAACAAGCAGACAAGAAAGCATTGAAAATCTAATACTATAATAATACGCACTGAAAAACAAATGCAAACTGACTACACGCACTGGAAACCAGATACGAACCCACAAGCACAAACTGAAGAGGAGTAATGATCGGAAAAGCACGAGGCTGAAAAGTGCGAATTGTCTTTCACCAAACTTCTACTAACACAAGATTAGCAGAAAGAGCCCAAAGGGTGGCGCACTGGTTATTGAACTGACTACACGCACTGAAAACCAGATACAAACCCACAAGCACAAACTGAAGAGCAGTAAAGATCGGAAAACCACTAGGCTTAAAAGTGCAAGTCGTCTCTCACCAGACTTCTAGTAACATGAGATTAGCAGAAGGAGCCCAAAGGGTGGTGCACTGGCTATTGAACTTTCCTTTTCTAGGGCCGTCGTATGTGTTGTACGTCACCGTGTTCTTGACGTTCGGAATTTCTGACAAGATTTGTGTGACCGTGTTTATGCAAGACAAGTTTGAGCCAACATCTGTCGGAAAAAAAACATGGATTTTGTTGTCGGAATGTGCAATCGTGTGTACGAGGCATTAGTGCCAGACTGCTGGTTGGAAGCTAAACAGTGGGGACCTTGAGTGGAGAGTGAACAAGTCTTGCTTTTTGACTGCTGCCTACTAATTAAGGGGAGTGGTTAATTGGTCACAGGTGCTTGAGGCCTATATAACCTTGTGCAGAAATCATTGTGAGCCTGCTCATCTTTGAGTCTGCTGGAACTCTGTCCAAGTGGAACTGGTCTAAGTGGTAAGTTAAAAACCAGAGTGGAAAACAGGAGGTTTTAACATAGTACCTGTGTAGTGTGAGTACCTGAGTGTTGTCTGAGTAGTGTGTGGATCGTTAGTACTTGTGTATTGTGTACTGTGTATTGAGAGTGGACGTAGGTCTGCAGGTGCCGGCTGGGGCCAGCACAGAGGTGGGTAGAGACAAAGAGTTGCAGGCACTAGCAAAGAGTAGATGGTTGACAGTCAGGAAGGGTAGAGGAGGAAGTGCCAGGGAGGCCGATCCAGGGCTGGAGCATCCCAATAAGTACACTCCATTGAGTGACATTGGTGAAACCAGTCACGGACCAGCACTGCTGTAGCTGAGGGACTCTCCTAGTATGGGGGAAGCGAAGGGAAAGGAAAGACAGATTCTGGTGGTAGGGGACTCAATTCTTAGAAGGACAGAGAGGCCAATCTGTAACAAAGACTTGAAGTGCCGAACAGTATGTTGTCTACCGGGTGCTCGGGACAGATTACTGGGAGGTGCTGGGGAAGACCCAGCTGTCATGGTGCACGTTGGCACCAATGACAAAGTCAGAGGCAGATGGAGTGCTCTAAAAAACGATTTTAGGGACTTAGGAGCTAAATTGAGGAAAAGGACCTCCAAGGTAGTATTCTACTACCAGTAGAGATACTACTGATACATTGAGCCACACCAGAAAGGCAGTGGGAGATTAGGGAAGTAAACAAGTGGCTAAAGAGTTGGTGTGGTAAGGAAGGGTTTGGGTTCCTGGAGGACTGGGCCGACTTCTCAGTCGATAACTGGTACTGCACCTAAATGACGAGGGTGCAGATCAGCTGGGAATGAAGATGGCCAAAAAGTTAGAGGGTTTTTTAAACTAGGCAATGGGGGGAGGGTCCAGAGGTAGAGATAGTCAGCACAGAACATATTTCAGAGGGTAGTATTGGGGGCATTAGTGGTAGGTTGACCAAAGCACATAAACCCAAGGTAAGTATAGTAGCAAGTCCTAGTTGTAATCTCAGAACATCCAATAAGAGGATAATATGCGACTGGTCCAAACTACGTGGCATGTTCACCAATGCCAGGAGCCCGGGGGACAAGATAGGTGAACTAGAGATACTGTTGTACGAGGAGGATTTGGATTTTGTGGCAATCTCAGAGACCTGATTCAACAGCTCTTATGATTGGCTGGCAAACATTCAAGGGTATACGATTTATCGCAAGGATAGAGAGGGTAAAAAAGGGGGAGGGGTATGCCTATATATCAAGAATAATGTACAAGTGAATGTGAGAGATGACATCACTAAGGGAGCTAGGGAGGAGGTGGAATCCTTATGGTTAGAGCTCCAAAGGGATGAAGCTAAGGGGAAAATAATACTGGGAGTATCAGTTTGGAGGGGGAAAAAGTATAGGGATTATGGCGGTGCCAAGAGAAACAGGATACAATACTTGAGAATAAAAAATTCTATTTATTTAACAAGATTCAATAAAATTTAGACATAACAATCACATAGACGAGGTGTGCGAAGAAATTCTAAAATCAATTCTGTAGCAAGAAATATTTCACATCACTTGGCCTGATGATTGTGACGGCCATTTCTGTGAGTGGGTATTCAGATGTCCGACATGTTTCGCCAGTTTTGGCTTCTTCAAGGACAGTTGTTTGATACCTAAAAAGCTACAGAGTTTTCTATAAAGAAAGATATAGCAGTCAATGAATGTTTTGGAGCAGTTGATATATTAAGATACAAAATAATAAATATATACACATATCACCATATGTTTGCGAGCCGTCAAGGCGGACTGTGCCCCACCACCCAAAATGGCCTCTAGAGGCCCCCCCACACCACAAGGTGCCAGAAATGCCCCAAAACAGGCTATCTAAAGGTGGATTACCTGCAGTTCACCGGGGATAGATGCTACATGCCTCCGAAGCAGAGCCTCAAAAATAGAGATCAAAATAGGTAGCTGCAGGGGACAATAAGAGAGACCTGACGGAGAATATGCCTAAAGAAATATATACAGGCAAAGTTACGTATATATAGCTGGGCCTGGGGACCATATATCAGTTGAAGTAAGAAATTTCAAATTGGACTAACATAGTCTCTAATTTTACTTACACGTAGAATATTCAAATTGGGAAACAGGACATCGGAGAATAGCCAATATTAGGAGTAGTTCAATTATAGGATGAAGAGTGTCACTGAAATGGTAAGAGAGGGGAAGAAAAGAAGGGGGAACATTTATGTGCCAGGTAATGCTATCCAGAAAATGTAAGTGGGCAACGCTAGTTGCGATACAACTGAAGCAGGTGACAAATCAAAATGTAAATAGATTTACACTCACCAATAGTGTAATCGAGAGTGGGAAACTATGGCTAGAAAAGCCAATCTGCAGCCAATAGACACACCAATCAAAACAAGCTGGGGGATAAAAGTATGTATGTGTCAGCTTAATATAAGTCTGATCCGAGGGAAAGTGAGGGGGAACAGCCAACAAGGCAAAGAAGTGCTTACCCAATCGTGCTACAGTTCGTGTGACCGAGTCCTGTGGTTCCCTGGCGTATCTAATGGCCTGGGATGCCGGCGCTCTTATGTCCCCCTCACACGAGCGGCGTCTGACGTCACCGCACGCATGAGCGGACAAAGGGGCCACTGCGCATGCGCCGCCCGCTGTCCATCCGGTCCTACAAGGTCCAGAAGGCACAGCGGTGGTGTCCATGGTGATGTGAGAATACATCACAGACACTGCGCAGTATGCAATGCCGCAATAGGCAGCGAGACACCTGGAGGAAGGAAGATTGAACCAATGCGCAGTGGCAGAGGCGGGCAAAGGACAAACCAATGCCCTTGGGTGTCCATACAGCTAGGATGTATCTCATATAAAGGGGCTAATGACACCAGAGACAGCACCAAAGCCATCCTGGGATACAGGGACCCGTGGACAGTTGGCCGCAACGGGTGACAGTCTGGAAAGGGGCAGAGAGGCAACCATGGGGGCAGGGTGTAGCTGGGACATAATGGGATGAGGGAATCGGTAGGAACAGACCGGGGACAGATGGGCAAAGGGGAGAAATATAAGGGGCGCCTGCACACAAGGCTAGAAAAGAAGGGAAGAGAAAGGATACGGAAAAAACCTAGTCCCCGGCATGTACCCACACAAGTCGCCCAGACAGCTCGCAAATTAACACACACGTAATAACAAAGTAATATAAGCAACATGAGGAACAACTAATTGTATGGCAACATGGAACAATCTATACATAAATGAAACACTAAGAGTATCCCAATGGTACTACATAAGTCTATCTATTTGAATTAGGTTGGATAGCGGTGACGTCAGACGCCGCTCGTGTGAGGGGGACATAAGAGCGCCGGCATCCCAGGCCATTAGATACGCCAGGGAACCACAGGACTCGGTCACACGAACTGTAGCACGATTGGGTAAGCACTTCTTTGCCTTGTTGGCTGTTCCCCCTCACTCTCCCTCAGATCAGACTTATATTAAGCGGACACATACATACTTTTATCCCCCAGCTTGTTTTGATTGGTGTGTCTATTGGCTGCAGATTGGCTTTTCTAGCCATAGTTTCCCACTCTCGATTACACTATTGGTGAGTGTAAATCTATTTACATTTTGATTTGTCACCTGCTTCAGTTGTATCGCAACTAGCGTTGCCCACTTACATTTTCTGGATAGCATTACCTGGCACATAAATGTTCCCCCTTCTTTTCTTCCCCTCTCTTACCATTTCAGTGACACTCTTCATCCTATAATTGAACTACTCCTAATATTGGCTATTCTCCGATGTCCTGTTTCCCAATTTGAATATTCTACGTGTAAGTAAAATTAGAGACTATGTTAGTCCAATTTGAAATTTCTTACTTCAACTGATATATGGTCCCCAGGCCCAGCTATATATACGTAACTTTGCCTGTATATATTTCTTTAGGCATATTCTCCGTCAGGTCTCTCTTATTGTCCCCTGCAGCTACCTATTTTGATCTCTATTTTTGAGGCTCTGCTTCGGAGGCATGTAGCATCTATCCCCGGTGAACTGCAGGTAATCCACCTTTAGATAGCCTGTTTTGGGGCATTTCTGGCACCTTGTGGTGTGGGGGGGCCTCTAGAGGCCATTTTGGGTGGTGGGGCACAGTCCGCCTTGACGGCTCGCAAACATATGGTGATATGTGTATATATTTATTATTTTGTATCTTAATATATCAACTGCTCCAAAACATTCATTGACTGCTATATCTTTCTTTATAGAAAACTCTGTAGCTTTTTAGGTATCAAACAACTGTCCTTGAAGAAGCCAAAACTGGCGAAACATGTCGGACATCTGAATACCCACTCACAGAAATGGCCGTCACAATCATCAGGCCAAGTGATGTAAAATATTTCTTGCTACAGAATTGATTTTAGAATTTCTTCGCACACCTCGTCTATGTGATTGTTATGTCTAAATTTTATTGAATCTTGTTAAATAAATAGAATTTTTTATTCTCAAGTATTGTATCCTGTTTCTCTTGGCACCGCCATAATCCCTATACTTTTTCCCCCTCCAAACTGATTTTCAAACTACTGGGATGAGGTGTCGTATCACACCAAGGGTTGCTCAGCCAAACTCCTAAATACTGGGAGTATGCTATAGGCCCCCTAGCCTGAGGGAAGAAGGGGAGAGAGATCTCCTATCACAATTTGGATTAGCAGCAAAAATGGGAAGCGTTATCATAATGGGGGATTTTAACTATCCAGACATAGACTGGGCAGAGGGAGCTGCACATTCATCTAAGGCTCGCCAGTTCCTAAATGTCTTGCAGGACAATTTTATGGGTCAGATGGTAGACGCACTAACTAGAAATAAAGCGTTACTGGATCTACTGATTACCAACAATACAGACCTGATCACCGATGTGGAAATACGGGGCAATTTAGGTACCAGCGTTCACAGGTCAATTGGCTTCAGTATAAATCACACAAATAGGAAACATAAGGCTAATACAAAGACGCTGAATTTCAAAAGAGCCAACTTCCCTAAACTACGAGCCTTGCTAGAAGGCATAAATTGGGATAGAATCTTAGGAACAAAGACACGGAGGAGAGATGGGTTTGCTTTAAGAGCATATTAAATAAGGGCATTAGCCAATGCATTCCATTGGGTAATAAATTTAAAAGAGCGAACAAAAGTCCTGGATGGCTCAACTCCAATGTAAAAATGCATATAAAAGCAAAGGAGAAGGCCTTCAAAAAATACAAGGTTGAGGGATCATCATCAGCGTTCACACTTTATAAAGAATGCAACAAGAAATGTAAGGGTGCAATAAGGACGGCTAAGATAGAACATGAAAGACACATAGCGGAGGAGAGCAAAAAAAATCCCAAGAAATTCTTTAAGTATGTAAACAGTAAAAAAGGGAGGACAGACCATTTTGGCCAGGCCCCATAAAGAATGAGGAAGGACATCTGGTTACAAAGGATGGGGAGATGGCGAAGGTATTGAATTTATTCTTCTTCTCGGTCTTCACAAGGGAATTGGGGGGCTTCAGTAACCAAAATTGCAGTGTTTATCCTCATGACACATCACAGGAAGCACCTCCATGGTTAACAGAGGACAGAATTAAAATTAGACTTGGGAAACTTAACATTAATAAATCACCAGGACCAGATGGCTTGCACCCAAGGTACTTAGGGAACTTATTCAAGTAATTGCCAGACCATTGTTCCTAATTTTTACTGATAGTCTACTGACTGGAATGGTACCAGCTGATTGGAGAAAAGCCAATGTAGCACCAATATTTAAAAAGTGCCCAAAATACACCCCTGGGAATTACAGACCAGTTAGCCTAACATCAATAGTATGTAAACTCTTGGAGGGGATGATAAGACACTATATACAAGATTTTAGTAATGAGAACGGTATCATTAGCAGTAATGTGCATGGATTCATGAAGAATCGTTCTTGCCAAACCAATCTATTAACCTTCTATGAGGAGGTGAGTTGCCATCTAGATAAAGGAAGGCCCGTAGATGTGGTGTATCTGGATTTTGCGAAAGCATTTGACACAGTTCCCTATAAACGTTTACTGTACAAAATAAGGTCCGTTGGCATGGACCATAGTGTGTGTACATGGATTGAAAACTGGCTACAAGGGCGAGTTCAGAGGGTGGTGATAAATGGGGAGTACTCAGAAAGGTCAGGGGTTTCCCAGAGTTCTGTGCTGGGACCAATCCTATTTAATTTGTTCATAAGCGACTTGGAGGATGGGGTAAACAGTTCAATCTCTGTATTTGCGGAAGATACTAAGCTAAGCAGGGCAATAACTGCTCCGCAGGATGTGGAAACCTTGCAAAAAGATCTGAATTAATGGGATGGGCAACTACATGGCAAATGAGGTTCAATGTAGAAAAATGTAATGCATTTGGGTGGCAAAAATATGAATGCAATCTACACACTGGGGGGAGAACCTTTGGGGGAATCTAGGATGGAAAAGGACCTGGGGGTCCTAGTAGATGATAGGCTCAGCAATGGCATGCAGTGCCAAGCTGCTGCTAACAAAGCAAACAGAATATTGGCATGCATTAAAAAGGGGATCAACTCCAGATAAAATGATAATTCTCCCACTCTACAAGACTCTGGTCTAGCTGCACCTAGAGTATGCTATCCAGTTCTGGGCACCAGTCCTCAGGAAGGATGTACTGGAAATGGAGTGAGTACAAAGAAGGGCAACAAAGCTAATAAGAGTCTGGAGGATATTAGTCATGAGGAAAGGTTGTGAGCACTTAACTTATTCTCTCTATATAAGAGAGGGGATATGATTTCAATATACAAATACCATACTGGTGACCCCACAATAGGCATAAAACTTTTTCGCAGAAGGGAGTTTAACAAGACTCGTTGCCACTCATTAAGATTAGAAGAAAAGAGGTTTAACCTTAAACTACGTAGAGGGTTCTTTACTGTAATGCCCCGTACACACGGTCGGACTTTGTTCGGACATTTTGACAACAAAATCCTAGGATTTTTTCCGACGGATGTTGGCTCAAATTTGTTTTGCGTACACACGGTCGCACAAAGTTGTCGGAATTTCCAATCGCCAACAATGTGGTAATGTCAACCACGTACGACGAGACTAGAAAAGGCCAGTTCAGAACCAAGCACGGCACCCTTTGGGCTCCTTTTGCTAATCTCGTGTTAGTAAAAGTTTGGTGAGAGACGATTCGCGCTTTTTCAGACTCGTGGCTTTCAGATCGTTTTCTGCAGTTCAGTTTGTGCTTGTGGGTTTGTATCTGCTCTTCAGTGCGTGCAAGCAAGTTCCGCGTGACTTATAGTCATTGTGTTCTTGTTCGTTCGTTACTGTTTTTCAGGTCGCTCTTCACAGGCCTTGCTGTTCTTCAGTGCGTTCTGTTACTACGTTCTGAGCAGTCAACCGTTTTCTAGCCATGTTGCGTATACGTACTCCTTGTAGAGTTTGTGCTGTGCGGGGGCTTGGTGTTGGGGTCCTGACCTTGACACAAGTCCAGTCCATGAACAGGGTGGGGAGGAGTTCATGGACCAAGAATTGGTTGCTTCAGCGTGACCAGTTCTCTCATATGCCTTTGCTCCGTGAGATCCGTGAGAATAATCCTGATGATTTCAGGAACTTTCTCAGGATGACGGACCCCGTGTTTCACCGTTTGCTGGCTTCGCTGACCCCCTATATCAGTAGTCAGGATACCTGCATGAGGCAAGCCATCACTCCGGAGCAAAGGCTCGTCGCTACCCTGCGGTACTTGGCGACAGGGAGAAGCCTGCAGGACCTCAAGTTCTCGACAGGCATCTCCCCCCAGGCTCTGGGTATCATCATCCCAGAGACCTGTTCTGCCATCATTCAGGTCCTGCAGAAGAAGTATATTAAGGTAAGATTTTTATTCTTTAATATCACATTTTATTGTATTGAATGTTTTCTAATATATTGTATTTCTTTCCTCATTCCCTAATTACCATGATTGTAATATGCTGTGAATGTCCCCTTTGTCCTCATGCATGCTGGATTTTTCTGTAATCTTTTTTGTTGTCCTTCATACATATTTGCCTTCACTAACCTCCCCAGCATGCTCTCCTGCCCTATATTCACCTCATGTAGCCACTTAACAATGTATTTTGTCAGCTCCATAGTAGTGCTTGTTGATTGCTGGGTTGCATTTTTGGGGCTTTTCCTTTTAGTTTTTCATTTGCCTTTTTCTGTCACTTTTTAAATAGCTTTTTTTTTTCTCTGGTTCCTTCAGTCTATCAATTAAGGGGGGTGGTTAATTGCTCACAGGTGCCTATTTAACTGGGTGTAGAACTCAGTCTGAGCGTGCTCAGTCTGAGGCTGTGGAACTTTGTGTAAGTGGAGCTGGTATAAGTGGGAGTTAAAAACCAGAGTTTAAAACAGGAGGTTATAACAGGGGTCATAGTACCTGTGTAGTGTGAGTATCTGAGTGTTGTCTGAGTAGTGTGTGTGAATCCTTAGTACTTGTGTATTGTGTACTGTACACTTGAGTATTGCGAGTGCACGTAGGTCTGCGACTGTTCTGCGATTGCACGTAGGTCTGTGAGTACCTGTGTATTGTCTTGCTGTGTACCTGTGTATTGTCTTGAGTATTAGTGCCAGGAAGCTAGCTGTTAGGTAATTTGGACAGGGTAAAATCCCCAAATCCTCACTAAATTTAATAGGTACGATGCCCGGCGGGTGTGGAGAGGCGACTCTTTGTACATCTTGCCCCATGTATGTGTTCCTTGATCATCCGATCGAGGGCGAATACTGCTGTGCAAAATGTAAGCACATTGTTTCCCTGGAAGCCCAGCTTCTGAATCTGGGGAAGCAACTGTCAGCACTGAGAAGTCCCTCCATACTAAAGGTGAGCCAGGAATGTACACGGCAGGTGCCGGCAGGGGCCAGCACAGAGGCGGGTGGAGACAAAGAGGTGCAGGCACTAGCAAAGAGTAGATGGGTGACAGTCAGGAGGGGTAGAGGGGGAAGTGCCAGAGAGGCCGATCCAGGACTGGAGCATCCCAATAAGTATGCTCCATTGAGTGACATTGGTGAAACCAGTCAGGGACCAGCACTGCTGGAGATGAGGGACTCTCCTAGCTGACAGGGGAAGAACTCCTCCAGTGAGAGTGGGGGGGCAGCAAAGGGAAAGGAAAGACAGATTCTGGTGGTAGGGGACTCAATTCTTAGAAGGACAGAGAGGGCAATCTGTAACCAAGACCTGAAGCGCCGAACAGTATGTTGTCTACCGGGCGCTCGGGTTCGGCACATCACGGATCTTGTGGACAGATTACTGGGAGGGGCTGGGGAAGACCCGGCTGTCATGGTGCACGTTGGCACCAATGACAAAGTCAGAGGCAGATGGAGTGTCCTAAAGAACGATTTTAGGGACTTAGGTGCTAAATTGAGGAAAAGGACCTCCAAGGTAGTATTCTCAGGAATACTACCAGTACATCGAGCCACACCAGAAAGGCAGAGGGAGATTAGGGAAGTAAACAAGTGGCTGAAGAGCTGGTGTAGTAAGGAGGGGTTTGGGTTCCTGGAGGACTGGGCCGACTTCTCAGTCGGTAACCGGTACTATAGGAGGGACGGACTGAACCTAAATGAGGAGGGTGCAGATCTGCTGGGAATGAAGATAGCCAAAAAGTTAGAGGGGTTTTTAAACTAGGCAATGGGGGGGAGGGTCCAGAGACAGTGATAGCCAGCGTGGAAGATATTCCAGAGGGTAGTATTGGGGGCATTAGTGGTAGTTTAACCAAAGCACAAAAACACAAGGTGAGTATAGTAGCAAGTCCTAATTGCAATTTTGAAACACCCAATACGAGGACAATATGCGACCGGTCTAAACTATGTGGCATGTTCACCAATGCCAGGAGCATGGCGGACAAGATGGGTGAACTAGAGATACTGTTGTACAAGGAGGATTTGGATTTTGTGGGAATTTCAGAGACCTGGTTCAACAGCTCTCATGATTGGCTGGCAAATATTCAAGGGTATACCCTATACCGCAAGGATAGAGAGGGTAAAAAAGGGGGAGGGGTATGCCTATATATCAAGAATAATGAACAAGCGAATGTGAGAGATGACATCACTGAGGGAGCTAGAGAGGAGGTGGAATCCTTATGGGTAGAGCTCCAAAGGGATGAAGCTAAGGGGAAAATAATACTGGGAGTATGCTATAGGCCCCCTAACCTGAGGGAGGACGTGGAGACGGATCTCCTATCACAAATTGGATTAGCAGAAAGGATGGGAAGTGTTATCATAATGGGGTATTTTAATTATCCAGACATAGACTGGGCGGAGGGAACCGCGCATTCATTTAAGGCTCGCCAGTTCCTTAATGTCTTGCAGGACAATTTTATGGGTCAGATGGTAGACGCACCAACTAGAAATAAAACATTACTGGATCTACTGATTACCAACAATACAGACCTGATCACAGATGTAGAAATACTGGGCAATTTAGGTAACAGCGATCACAGGTCAATTAGTTTCAGTATAAATCACACAAATAGGAAACATGAAGGGAACACAAAGACACTGAATTTCAAAAGAGCCAACTTCCCTAAACTACAAACCTTGCTAAAAGGCATAAATTGGGATAAAATATTAGGAACAAAGAATATGGAGGAGAGATGGGTTTGCTTTAAGAGCATATTAAATAAGGGCATTAGCCAATGTATCCCATTGGGTAATAAATTTAAAAGAGCGAACAAAAATCCTTAATGGCTTAACTCCAATGTAAAAATGCATATAAAAGCAAAGGAGAAGGCCTTCAAAAAATACAAGGTTGAGGGATCATCCTCAGCATTCAGACTTTATAAAGAATGCAATAAGAAATGTAAGGGTGCAATTAGGACGGCTAAGATAGAACATGAAAGACACATAGCGGAGGAGAGCAAAAAAAATCCCAAGAAATTATTTAAGTATGTAAACAGTAAAAAAGGGAGGACAGACCATATTGGCCCCATAAAGAATGAGGAAGGACATCTGGTTACAAAGGATGGGGAGATGGCAAAGGTATTGAATTTATTCTTCTCCTCGGTCTTCACGAGTGAATCGGGGGGCTTCAGTAACCAAAACTGCAGTGTTTATCATCATGACACAACACAGGAAGCACCTCCATGGTTAACAGAGGACGGAATTAAAATTAGACTTAAGAAACTTAACATTAATAAATCACCGGGACCAGATGGCTTGCATCCGAGGGTACTTAGGGAACTCAGTCAGGTGATTGCCAGACCATTGTTCCTAATTTTTACAGACAGTCTATTGACTGAAAAGGTACCAGCTGATTGGAGAAAAGCCAATGTAGCACCAATATTTAAAAAGGGCCCAAAAAACATCCCTGCGAATTACAGACCAGTTAGCCTAACATCAATAGTATGTAAACTCTTGGAGGGGATGATAAGGGACTATATACAAGATTTTAGTAATGACAACCGTATCATTTGCAGTAATCAGCATGGATTCATGAAGAATCGTTCTTGCCAAACCAATCTATTAACCTTCTATGAGGAGGTGAGTTGCCATCTAGATAAAGTAAGGCCCGTAGACGTGGTGTATCTGGATTTTGCAAAAGCGTTTGACACAGTTCCCCATAAACGTTTACTGTACAAAATAAGGTCCCGTTGACATGGACCATAGGGTGAGTACATGGATTGAAAACTGGCTACAAGGGCGAGTTCAGAGGGTGGTGATAAATTGGGAATACTCAGAATGGTCAGGGGTGGGTAGTGGGGTTCCCCAGGGTTCTGTGCTGGGACCAATCCTATTTAATTTGTTTATAAATGACCTGGAGGATGGGATTAACAGTTCAATCTCTGTATTTGCAGACGATACTAAGCTAAGCAGGGCAATAACTTCTCCGCAGGATGTGGAAACCTTGCAAAAAGACCTGAACAAATTAATCGGGTGGGCGACTACATGGCAAATGAGGTTCAATGTAGAAAAATGTAAAATAATGCATTTGGGTGGAAAAAATATGAATGCAATCTATACACTGGGGGGAGAACCTCTGGGGGAATCTAGGATGGAAAAGGACCTGGGGTCCTAGTAGATGATAGGCTCAGCAATGGCATGCAATGCCAAGCTGCTGCTAATAAAGCAAGCAGAATATTGGCATGCATTAAAAGGGGGATCAACTCCAGAGATAAAACGATAATTCTCCCGCTCTACAAGACTCTGGTCTGGCCGCACCTGGAGTATGCTGTCCAGTTCTGGGCACCAGTCCTCAGGAAGGATGTACTGGAAATGGAGCGAGTACAAAGAAGGGCAACAGAGCTAATAAAGGGTCTGGAGGATCTTAGTTATGAGGAAAGGTTGCGAGCGCTGAACTTATTCTCTCTGGAGAAGAGACGCTTGAGAGGGGATATGATTTCAATTTACAAATACTGTACTGGTGACCCCACAATAGGGATAAAACTTTTTCGCAGAAGAGAGTTTAATAAGACTCAGGGCCACTCATTACAATTAGAAGAAAAGAGGTTTAACCTTAAACTACGTAGAGGGTTCTTTACTGTAAGAGCGGCAAGGATGTGGAATTCCCTTCCACAGGCGGTGGTCTCAGCGGGAAGCATTGATAGCTTCAAGAAACTATTAGATAATCACCTGAATGACCGCAACATACAGGGATATGTAATGTAATACTGACACATAATCACACACATAGGTTGGACTTGATGGACGTGTGTCTTTTTTCATCCTCACCTACTATGTAACTATGTAACTATATGCTTTACCCCAAACAACCCCTAAAATGTTTAGAAATGTAATTTGTGCTTTCAATTCAGGCAGAGTGGCAGAGGCTTTTTTTTGTGTGTCCCCAAATCATTTTTAGTAACCCTCCTTCCCCTCAACTGCTAATTCAGCTGATCCCAATTCTCTATCTATCCTCAATCATCTATCTGCTGACTTTGCCAAACCCATACACACTATACCCATCTCTTTAGTGCTCAGATGTATGGATGAATTCCCCAAAGCATGTAGTGCAAGGGCCTGCCTGTATACTTTCAAATGGTACTGTTTAAAGTTTTTTTAACCTATTATTATCTTGACAGGTAATAGCAGAATGTCCAAATGTCCTCAAATGTGTACAGTGTGTATTTATATCTTTGTATTATGACACTTCTTACCTGTCCAGTGGGCTGCCAATAGTGTAACTAAGGAGGAGCTGTTCCAAGTAATACCCTGTATTTAGGCATTCATCTCTCAATGAAGTGGAGAGGGTTACCTGTCCAAGATTCCCCCCCTATAATGTTAGAAATGGCCCATGAGAGGGGGGGGGATATGATAGGTGTACCTTATACTTTGGTGTTGTTAAATTCCCCTTACTAAATGCTATCTGGAGGTTGGCCAAGAATGTTTGTGTCTAATCTGCTTGCCATGTTTATGTGCAAAAATACTAATTTATTTTTGTTTTCCTCAACAGTTTCCTTCCACGCCATAGGAATGACAGACTGTGGCCTCCCACTTTGCCCAGCGGTGGGACTTTCCTAACTGCGGAGGGGCAATTGATGGGAAACACATCCACATCATCCCACCACCCAACTCGGGGTCGTACTATTTCAACTATAAGGGGTTCGATAGTATTGTGATGTTGGCGGTGGTATCGGCTAATTACGAGTTCCTGTATGTGGACGTGGGGAAGAATGGCCGGATGTCCAATGGTGGAGTCATCGCCCAGACGGAGTTCTACAGGAGTCTCCAGAATGGCAGCTTGGACTTGCCACCTCCAGAGGACAATGTTTTCCAATTCTAAATTACACCCCATGAACTCCCCGATCAGGATCTGGGCACTTTCTGATGTGAAAGGATCTCGATCCACAACATCACGATCACCTAAAAAGAGAGAAACCAAACGAAAACAGGTATCAAAAATCTGCCGGCATCCATCTCTTACCTGAGCCTGTGGTCGCAGACACTCACCTGTTGTGGTTACTAGTTCCACCACGTCTTCTTCCTCCTCCTGCACAGCTTGGGTTGGGGGTATTTCCCCTTCTTTCAGAGGTGGGGGGTCTCTGGTCTCCTCGAATGAGGGGTGTCCTCCGAGTCTTTTCTCCCCTATGTAAAACAAAAATGGTATAATTAGCACACAGATATTTGATGGCAGAACTATAAATAGGAAACATTGCTTGGAAGTGGGCTAAAATTGTCTATTTGGGCAGAGTTCCAAGATGTAGAATTTTTAGTGTCCTTTGTCAAGCTTCTATACTTTACCTGTTTTGTACAAGCTTCACAGATGGAGACACCCCTATAGTATACACTGGAACACCTGTGTGGGCCCCCTAATAAAAAGGGTCTTCTTGTGTCCCAGACTAGTGCTCCAGCATCCATATGTGAAAACAGCTGCTGAGTGTCCTCTCCTTACACAGAATTTAATTTGCATTTCATTCCAGTAACAAACCCATCTACACAACCAAATATTTTTCATACAAGTAGGCCCTAAAAAATGTAGGAAAATGCATATGGCCTAAACAATGGTGTTTTAGAGGCCGAAAGAAAAATGTTTGATACGAACGAATAATGGGCCCATGAACATTAAAGTTGCCATTTTAAACTGTACAACAATTAAGAAAAGCATATGGAACAGCATGAACGTAATAAAGACAAAAAGAATAGGAACACAGCACAACTACTTACTTTTTTGCAGCACTCTCCGGATCTTTTGGTACTGCTCGGGCTCTCTTAATTTCAGGTCCGACCACCGCTTCCTGAGCTGATCTTTCGATCGTCGTACCCCGAAATTCTGGTGCAGACTTTTGACCACTTTCGCAATGATCTTGGCCCACATTATAGGAACCAAACAAAGAGGAAGGCAGCGCTGGATCAATTGTTGGAAATTGTGAAGCAGGTGATCCCCACGGCAGACATCACCTATTTGAAGATCCTAATTGGTGGCCTGAGGAGCACATATGTAAGGGAGCGCCAGAAAGTCCAGGATTCGCAGAGATCCGGACCAGCAGATGACATCTATGTCCCCAGGATGTGGTACTATGACAGGCTGCATTTTCTGGCAGGTCAGACTGAACCCAGGTCATCACTCTCCAGTCTTCCTTTCACGCTTCCTTCCCCCCAGCTGAGGCTTCTGATGCCCAACCTGGGCCTTCCTGGCAGCAACATGTGGAGGCACCCAGATTGAGCCAGGTATAGCATTCTTCTAAATATTTCAGGTTGTCCAATCAATGATGTTAACTAGATGTTAGTTTGGAGTACTAATTTATGATTGTGATTGATGATGCAAAAACTAAAACCATGTCCCTTTTTCAAACACAGGGAAGTCTCAGCCAGGAGGTGGCCGGGCTGAGCAGGCTGGCTGATCTGCAGGTCCCTCCCCTACACCTGGAAAGAGAAAGTGGCAGGAGGAGGAGTGCCCTAGAGGAAGCTGCCATAGGCCTCTTTTGGAAGGCTACAGAGGCCCTGGGAGCACCACACACCGTGGAGGAGAACTTCGCTGTCATCATTGCCTGTAAAATGCAGAGGATGGAGGAGGGACAACAACTCATGTGTGAGTCCTTAATGTTGGAGGCTCTTAATATGGGGTTGAGGGCCCAAATAACATCTGATACACACCTTTGTGAGCTCACACATGGTCCTCCTCCTCCTCCTCCTCCAGGTCCTACTACTCCTCCTCCTCCTCCTTCTCTTCCAGGTCCTCCTAGTCCTCCTCCTCCTCCAGGTCCTACACCTCCTCCTGTCACATCTCCAACAGCAGAGCCACAGCCAGGAAGGAAGAACAGAAAGTGAGGACCCTGGATCCAGTCTGGTCTGGCAAAAGATGCAGCCTCTTGTGGTACCACAGCCTTGGGACACAGATGTCATCTGCTGCTTTCCGGATCTCTGGGACTTCTGGACCAGACTGCCCTCCCTTACATATGGACTCCTCAGGCCACCAATTTTGATGTTCAAGAAATGATGTCTGCCCTGGGGGTCAAAGACTTCGCTAATTTCTGCTGTTTATCCAGCGTTGCCTCCCTCTTTGTTTGGTTCTGAGCCCTTAATAAAGGAATTTTGGTTTGAATTATACTTGCCTATGTGTGTTTTACTTAAAAAAGGACAGTTTGTTTGTGAGGATTCAGGTACATTTCAAAAATACAATGTGAAATTAACAAGGGACACCAACACCAAACAATCTCCTTGAGATTAAATAATACAAGATATCAATGGTGTTGTGGTAACTTGACACACAAAACACACACAAAAATATTCTGGAGTAAAACTAAAAATAACATTAAACAAAGATCAGCCTTTGAAAAAATACAAACATAAAATCTTAAAAAAAAATGGCTTTAAATTAAAAAAATATATATATTTATGTCAGATGTGACAAATAACAATATATTCAGGTAATCCCAATAAAAAAAAAGAAATAAGTTTGTGAGAAGTGTGTGTGAATATGAGCAGCAAAACTACTTAATTCTTCTCACATTATAAAGAAGAGAGTGCGCTGTATTAAACCATTTTTAACATTGTAGCGTAACGAAAGTGCTGTATCCATTGCGAACGCTAATTTTACCAGACCGAGCTGTTCTGTGTCGGAATTTCTTCTGAGCATGCATGGCACTTTGTGCATCGGAACAGGCCACACACGGACGGAATTGACGCGATCGGATTTTGTTGTCGGAAAATTTTATAGCCTGCTCTCAAACTTTGTGTGTCGGAAAATCTGATGGAAAATGTCCGATGGAGCCCACACACGGTCGGAATTTCCGACAACATGCTCCGATCGGACATTTTCCATCGGAAAATCCGACCGTGTGTACGGGGCATAAGAGCGGCAAGGATGTGGAATTCCCTTCCAGAGGCGGTGGTCTCAACGGGGGGCATTGATAGTTTCAAGAAACTATTAGATAATGTAATGCTTCAGGCAGTGAACTATGTTGGATTGTGTGGATCACAGCTTCGGAAGTCTATGAATACTATATTCTTAACAGTTAACTTTAACCTTAACAGCTATCAGGTAGGAAGACTCAGATACGTTTGGAAATACAATCAGTTTTATTTAGAGTGGTAATACACAGCCGCAACGGTGAGCTTCAAAGGCAACTTAAGCTTAGTAGCACTACACAGGGATAAAGTTTATAGGAAACGTAAAGATACTAGCAGTGAGTGAATTCCTGGAGATGGGGTCACCCAGTGGCTTCTTGAGAGATGTACTGGTCTCCTATGTGGAAAAGAACAGGTAAGGTTTTCTTTGGGAAAAGTAAGTAGACTGTGGGTAGGGCAGAGGAGAGTCTCTGACTACTAGAGAGGAAGGGGCTCTGTCCGGCCCAACAAGTGGAAATTGGAGGGGCTCTGTCCAGCCCAAAAGTGAGGTGGAAGACCGGGCTCTATCCAGCCCAAAAGTGAGATGATAGTCGGGGCTCTGACCGGCCCAAAAGAGAGATGGTAGTCGGGGCTCTGTCTGGCCCAAAAGAGAGATGATAGTCGTAGCTCTGACCGGCCCAAAAGAGAGATGATAATCGGGGCTCTGACTGGCCCAATAGAGAGAGATGACGGCAGTCTTCTGTTTGAGATCCTTACCTGGCATCAGGTTCTTATCACGAACCTCAAGCAAATGGCATCTGCTGTTTAAGTAGGGACAAGAGGAGGAGTCGAGTGATGTCGCTGTAACGTCATCAATCTGCAACGGAGTTTGTGGAGATATCAGAGCTCCCAGTGGAAAGATAAGAATATTGCAGGAGAAATGTCGGAGCCTCCAGTGGAGGGATAAAGACATTACAGGAGAAATGTCGGAGCCTCCAGTGGAGGGATAAAGACATTACAGGAGAAATGTCGGAGCCTCCAGTGGAGGGATAAAGACATTACAGGAGAAATGTCGGAGCCTCCAGTGGAGGGATAAGGACATTACAGGACCCCCCGATGGACCCCTCCTGGGGGCCAAGGGAGCAGGCCTGTCAGGATTGCGAGAATGGAAGAGGCGGACAAGCCGTGGGGCATGAACCTCGGAGGTGAGTTCCCAGGAATCATCCTGTGGACCATAGTTCTTCCAATGGATCAAATACTATAGGCAGTTTCTATATAGCCAGGAGTCCAGGATCTGAGCGATTTCATATTCCACCTGGCCATTAACCTCAACAGGCGGTAGAAGCATTGGAACTCGGCCGGGGAAGGTGTTGGAATGGTAGGGTTTTATCAGAGAGACGTGGAAGGTCGGATGTATACGTAGGGATGGCGGTAGGTTTAGCCTCACTGCTGCCTGGTTAATCACTGAGTGGATGGGAAAAGGACCAATGAATAATCTACTAAATTTGAAAGCGTCTGCAGGTTAAGGTGTTTTGGTGGATAGCCATACTAAATCTCTGATCTTGTATAAGGGTGGAATTCTCCTGTAAAGATCATAGTAGGCCTTTTGTCTGCTTTGGGCTCTAGTGATGTTATCGCGTAGGTGAGGAATGAGGTTCTGTAAGGTGTTGATAAAATCTTCAGCGACAGGGTTGTTGGTAGGTATCTGCTGAGGGATGAAGGAGGGATGGAAACCATAGTTAGCATAAAAAGGTGAACAACCTGTAGTAGTACTGTTATTGTTGTTTTATGCAAACTCTGCTAGGGGAAGTAACTCATGCCAATCATTTTGTAGGTAAGTGCAGTAGCAATGGATATATTGTTCTAGGCAGTGATTTACCCTTTCAGTTTGTCCATTCGTTTGAGGATGGTAGGCAGTTGATAATCGATGGTCAATCTGAAGTTTTAGACAGAGAGCTTTCCAGAATCTGGAGATGAACTGTGATCCTCGATCTGACACAATTCTGGAAGGGATTCCGTGGAGTTTGAAAACATGTTGTGTCAAGATCTCGGCCGTCTCTTTGGAGTTGGCAATTTCGTAAGGGGCATGAAGTGAGACATTTTGGTAAGGTAGTCGACTGCGACTAGGATTGTGTTGTAACCGCCTGAGCGGGGTAACTCAACGATAAAGTCAAGTGAAATGGCCTGCCATGGTTTTTTGGGTATAGGGAGACTTGTGAGGAGACCAAAAGGGGGTCGAGATTCGTGTTTACACAAGTCTCGCAAGAGGACACATACTCCCTTACTGACTCCTCCATTTTCAGCCACCAGAAGTGGCGGCGAAGGAGATCAAGGGTCCTGGTGATGCAAGCATGCCCAGCTAGAGGTACGTCGTGAGTAAGTCAAAGAATTTGATGGTGTAGAGGAGTCGGTATGTACAGCCTGTTATTTTTGTAGAGGAACCCTTCTTCATCTGTCTCTAACTGCATTGGGGGGTTTTCTGAGGTTAGGGCCTGCTGCAATTCCTCTTTGAGGGTCAAAATGGTGCATAAAATCTTAAAAAGTTTTAAAAACGGCCGTTTTTTCGGGAGCAGTGATTTTAATAATGCTTAAAGTGAAACAATAAAAGTGTAATATCCCTTTAAATTTCATACCTGGGGGGTGTCTATAGTATGCCTGTAAAGGGGCGCATGTTTCCCGTGAACAGTCTGACAGCAAAATGACATTCCAAAGGAAAAAAAGTCATTTAAAACTACTTGCGGCTATTAATGAATTCCGGTCCGATAATACACATAAAAGTTCATTGATAAAAACGGCATGGGAATTCCCCACAGGGGAATCCTGAACCAAAATAAAGAAAATGACGTGGGGGGTTTCCCTAAATTCCATACCAGGCCCTTCAGGTCTGGAATGGATTTTAAGGAGAACCCCGCGCCAAAATTTAAAAAAAAATGGCGTGGGGTCCCCTCAAAAATCCATACCAGACCCTTATCCGAGCACGCAACCTGGCAGGCCGCAGGAAAAGAGGTGGGGACGAGAGAGCGCCCCCCCTCCTGAACCGTACCAGGCCACATGCCCTCAACATTGGGAGGGTGCTTTGGGGTAGCCCCCCAAAACACCTTGTCCCCATGTTGATGGGGACAAGGGCCTCATCCCCACAACCCTTTGCCCGGTGGTTGTGGGGGTCTGCGGGCGGGGGGCTTATCGGAATCTGGAAACCCCCCTTTAAGGGGACCCTCAGATCCCGGCCCTCCCTCCTGTGTGAATGGTACCTACCATTTTACAAAAAAACTGTCAAAAATGTTAAAAATGACAAGAGACAAGAGTTTTTGACAATTCCTTTATTTAAATGCTTCTTCTTTCTTCTATCTTCTTTCTTCTATCTTCTATCTTCCTTCGGTTTCTTCCTCCATCTTCTTCTTCTTCTGGTTCTTCTGGTTCTTCCTCCGGTGTTCTCGTCCGGCATCTTCCTCCGCGGCGTCGGCATCCTCTTTCCTTCTTCACCTCGGGCCGCTCCGCATCCATAATTGCATTGAGGGAGGCTCCCACTGTATGACACTTCTCCTCTTATGACAGTTCTTAAATAATGGGGGGGCGGGGCCACCCAGTGACCCCGCCCCCCTCTGACGCACAGGGTCTTGACGGGGACTTCCCTGTGGCATTCCCCGTGACGTCAGAGGGGGGCGGGTTATGTAACGGGTGATCCTACCCCCTCTGACGTCACGGGGAAAGCCTCGGGGAAATCCCTGTCAAGTCCCCGTGCGTCAGAGGTGGGTGGGGTCACCGGGTGGCCCCGCCCTCCGTTATTTAAGAACCGTCAGAAGACGAGAAGTGCCACACAACAGGAGCCTCCCATCATGGACGCCATTTTTTTTTTAATTTTGGCGCGGGGTTCCCTTTAAAATCCATACCAGACCTGAAGGGACTGGTATGGATTTTGAGGGGAACCCGCACGCCTTTTTTTTTTATTTTGGCGCGGGGTTCCCCTTAATATCCATACCAGACCTGAAGGGCCTGGTATGGAATTTAGGGGGACCCTCACACCATTTTTTTAAAAATGTTGTTTCGGGGTTCCCCTGTGGTGAAATCCCATGCCATTTTTTTCAATGAACTTTTATGTGTGTTGTCAGACGGACAATTCATTAATAGCCGCAAGTAGTTTTAAATGACTTTTTTTCTTTGAAATGTCATTTTGCTGTCAGACTGTTCTAAACACGGGAAACATGTGCCCCTTTACAGGCATACTATAGACACCCCCCAGGTACGAAATTTAAAGGAATATTACACTTTTATTGTTTCACTTTAAGCATTATTAAAATCACTGCTCTCGAAAAAACGGCCGTTTTTGAAACTTTTTTTTGCATTGATCCATGTCCCCTGGGGCAGGACCCAGGTCCCCAAACACTTTTTATGACAATACCATGCATATAAGCAGGGCAGGACTTACCATTTGGCTTGACTGGGCTCATTTTGAAAGCCGCAGAGAGTGGCCAAAAGCTGCCGAGATACACAGGACATCCGGCTCTGTATCTCGGCGGCGCCATTTTTAAACTGAAAGGCTGCAAGGACAAGGCAGCAATGACACTGGAGCAAGGCTACACTGACAAGTCAGCAAATGACACTGGGGTAAGGCTACACTGACACTGACAAGGCTACACTGACACTGACAAGGCTGCAATGACATTGATAAGGCTGCATTGATGGGCATTTAAATGTAAGTTCTTTTACTTAAACTTCCCTGTTAAAAAATTTTTCCTTAAAATTCCCTCCTAAACTTGGGGTGCGTGTTATACGCCGGCACATGTAATACACCGAAAAATATGGTAATTATAATTTTATCCATTTTTATTGCTGTTATTAATCGTGGACCCAGGACGAATACCAGTACAGTATCCCCCACTTATATCTTATCTACATTTGAGAGTAGCCATTTGGCTGTTTTGTCTTGTCCAATTAAACAGAAGTTCTTTAATACTGCACTGAGTCTGGCGCACTTTGTCCTTTTCTATTTCTGTTTTATAGAGCTGCGCATATGTATAGAAGGTAGGGCCCGAAAGTGACTCAAGCCCAGGGGCCCCCACCACCCTAAGTCCTGCCCTGCCTATAAGCCATTAAAATTAGCACTTTTGATTTCTCCCATAGACTTTTAAAGGGTGTTCCATGGCTTTGCAGCGAACACCCCAAATTGTTCGCTGTTCGGTGAACTTGCGAGCAGCTGATGTTCGAGTCGAACATGGGTTCTACTCGAACTCGAAGCTCATCTAGCTCTATTTCTGATATACCTTTATTGGTAACACATGTTTAGTTTATTTCTACTTAAATTTCAAAACCTTGTTAATCACTTGCCGACCAGCTGCCATCATTATACTGTGGCAGGTCGGCACCATCCCACAAATTGTCATAGGTGTACGTCGGCTCCTTTAACCTCCCTAGCAGTATTCCCAACTCTGGGGTGGATTTTCAATACCAAAAGCAGTAACGCCGAGCCAGACTCGGGATCACATCGCAGGATCCTTGTAGAGTTTACTTACCTTGTCCCCTGGATTCTGCGATGTCTCCCCGCTGTGATCTGCGAGCCGCCGTGTCTCGCTCGATTCACAGTGCCGAGCTCCGTTCCCTGTGAGCGTTACGACGCACAGATATGGAGTTCGGCGCCAAATTCAAAAAGTAAAACACACAGTATAGATACAGTATACTGTAATCTTACAGATTACAGTACTGTATCAAATAATTACACACCCCCTTTGTCCCTAGTGGTCTGCCCAGTGTCCTGCATGCAGTTTTATATTATAAGAACTGTTCTTTCTGCCTGGAAACTGGGGATTGTCCATAGCAACCAAAACCGTCCCTTTACTGTACATCAAAAGTGGTTTTAGACCAGCTAGAAAACAGTGATAATAAATTAGAATCACTTGCAGAATTGAGCGATAGTGATTTGTGGGGAGATCCGTCATCAAACACTGAAGAATAATGACAGCAACAATTCTGCAACTGAGCAAATTTCAGTGTTTTTGATTTGATTACATTATCGAATAATTTTTATTATTATTATATTATTATTTGGTATAATTATTTATAGTTATTTATTATATTATAATTTATGATTTCGTTTTTCAAACTTTATCATACCCGGGATGTCTACTAGACATATCTACAATTAAAAACGCCAAATTTCCATGCAAAATAATTGTACTGCTTTTAGCACCTAAAATCTGAAATAATCATACCGCCAGGGAGGTTAAGGAGCAGTAGCAGGTACGCGTATGCCCGTTGTACAGCGGACCCGATGCACATGCCCAGAGGCTGTGATGTCCACTGGCTACCCGCAATTGCGGGAATAAGAGCCAGAACGGGGATCTGTCAATGTAAACAGACAGATCCCCGTTCTGACAGGGGAGTTAGAGAGAGATCTGCTGTTCCTAGTGATTAGGAACAGAGATCTTTCTCCTCCTCTAGTCAGCTCAGCCCCCATACAGTTAGAAACACTCCCAGGAAACACACTTAACCCCTTGTTCGCCCCCTAGTGTTAACTGCTTTCCTGCCATTGACATTTATACAGTAATCAGTGGCTATTTTTAGCTCTGATCACTGTACACATGTCAGTGTCCCAAAAAAGTGTCAAAACTGTCGGATCTGTCTGCCGCAATGTCTCAAAAATCGCAGATCACCTCCATTACTAGTAAAAAAATAAATAGATAAAAAAAATGCCATAAATCTATCCCCTATTTTGTAGACGCAATAACTTTTGTGCAAACCAATCAATATACGCTTATTGCAATTTTTTTACCAAAAATATGTAGAAGAATATATATTGGCCTAAACTGATGAAGATTTTTTTTTTTTTGCGGGCGGGGGGGTATTTATTATAGCAAAAAGTAAAAAATATTGGTTTTTTTTTTCAAAATTGAAGCTCTTTTTTTTGTTTATAGAGCAAAAAATAAAATGCTGAGTTGATCAGATACCACGAAAAGAAAGCTCTATTTGTGGGGGAAAAAGGACGTCAATTTTGTTTGGGTACAGCGCCGCACAACCGCGCAATTGTCAGTTAAAGCGATGCAGTGCTGTATCACAAAAAATGGCGTGGTCATTAAGGGGGAAAATCTTCTGGTCTGTAAGTGGTTAAACCACAATTAATATCTTACAAAAAGTAAAAATATGACACCATTTTCATTTGTCTATAAGCACACATGACCCATTTAAATATTAAAGTTAGTATAAACATGATTTTCTAATTATATGTGCATGATTTACATGCATCAGTTCATGGACTCATAATTTACCAGAGCCCAATACATCCCTAGCAATTAATTAATCTACTATATCCGCTATTCACACAGATAGGAGGGCAAGCATTGCAATTCCATTAAACCATTTCTAAACTCATCAAAATATCAATATGTTGCAATTTGGTGCACAGAAAGTTACAAGGATCTACAGATTGACAGGTATTAACAAGATCAACTAGTATTCATAGAACCTAAGCCTAAAAAAACTACTAACCTAGAAAAAATCCTATGCTGCCATCAGTAAAGTTCCATAATTGTGTCGTATTGTGCAAATTTGCTTATGTACATCTTTATTCTTTGAGCCCTAGGCTAGAACATAAGGAATAGTTTGAGAATTGGGTTAAACTAACAGCTTGACCCCTGCAGGACATATGCAAAGTAGACAACATTTAGAATAATTAATTATTAATTAGATATGATATAAGGAGGGCATATTTATACACGTCTCTTTTTAATAAACAATTAAATGTTATATTGCAGAGGATCAAGATCTGCGCTGCTTAAAAAACACTTTGGGGGAGTGGCTTGACCTCGTAGAGAATGGCCGCTTGATTTCAGAGCTCCGCTGACAGGGATACACCTGAAAAACGATGGGTACTTCCTCTAGAACTTCGTCGACCTCCCGGTCCCGTTCTCCCCGTGAAATACCGGCAAGATCCAGTCAAATCATCACGGAGATGTTCCGGGCACAGATGGGAACTTTGGTGCCGCCTCCCTCCTCACAGAACCAACATCAGCAGCCTCCTAATCCTAATGGTACTGCTTCTCTATCTCACAATGGACACAACGAAGGGGGGATTCTCTTCACCCCTCATCAGCATCCGAGCTTGAGCGATCTCAGATCCGTAGCTGAGGACATTAAGGACACCCTGACAGCAGCAATTTCAGATTTGAAAATTGAAATCCAAGCTATTACAGGCAGAGTTCAGGCAGTAGAACAAACAACTGCCCTCCATTCATCCAAAATCCGACACCAACATCTGGCGATTGACACACATACACGGCAATTAAGAGATATCAATCGCCACTTGGAAGATTTGGACGCCATAACCTCAGGCTAAGAGGTCTGCCTGAAACTGTGGATGCGGAACACCTTCAAGGTGAAGTTACCCATATTTTTAATAATATACTCGGCAGACCCAGAGATGTTCCCATTGCGATGGAAAGAATCCATCGTGCTCTGAGACCAAAGGGAAAGGACTCTGACCCTCCTAGGGATGTGGTATGCTGCATTATTGACTACCGTTTGAAAGAAGACATCCTGAGGAGAGCTCGCACCCTGACCCCTTTACTACATAACGGCACAGAACTTCGTCTATTCCAAGATTTATCAAATATAACCTTACAGCGCAGAAAGGAACTGCAACCCCTTCTGGCAGTACTCCGGGCCAAGGGTATAATATACCGCTGGAAATTCCCTTTTGGTTTGGCGGCAACAGTACAAGGACGCTCAGCTCTCCTCAGAGTCCCTGAGGATCTACAATACTTCTGTGACACTCTCGGAATCCCTTTCATGGAGGTACCAGATTGGTACGCGGAATTTCGTACCTCTACATCATCTGCGGCACCTTCCAGAAATGAGGCAATGGAGACCCAACACGTAAGCTACCGAAGACATCGTTCACCATTGGAACCAAAATTTCTTCAACCCGATCCACATTCTCCTTCCATCTACAGCCCGACGAAACCTCCACACTCCAGAAGAGCTAGAAGAGATCGGCTTCTACAACATAGGCTGAAAGCTATCCTCTGACTGTTCAATTATCGTTTTTATAGTAATGTAAGTTCATACCCCAGTCGGTAATGTTTTCATTCAGTCGTTCATTCTGTAAAGCTTAGTTCATGTAGATCATACTTTTTACATACAGGCATAGCTTTATGTCTCTTAGCGCTAACTACCACAGCAGAGCCTTGCCTTCATGGCTTGTTCTCTCATAACGTAATTTCAGATACGGCCCCATACTAGCAGTATGCAATCTTCATTAGGGCTATGTTATAACTAAAATCTTATGTGGTTATACTCTTTAATCTAGTGGGGTAAGGGGTCATCAGAGATGTCCACTCAAACAAAACAAAAAAAATAGAAAAAGGAAGAAGAAAAGAACCAAAGAGAATCACACCCCCCTTTAGCTGATCGTTAAGCTGTCAGTTTGACAGTGCTACATCCCGCTCCTATTACACTGGTTGATGATTCTAACTGAAATTATACCCTTCTTTTACACACAACAGGTTGCTGGTAACATTTATTGATATCCCTGTTCTGATCCTGTATTTATTCACTGTATTTTTCTAGATAGCAACTACATTATTAGGTGTTAGCTTGAGCTACCACAAATCTTACTACCATGACAACCAGCTTTCCATTGCTCAATTAGTTGCAGTCTTTCGGCGCGAATACATGGGAGGAGCCAAGGTCTGAGGTAACAAGATCTCCCTCAACATGACTCACGAAGCCGCTCATTGGCCCTCACATGGACCGAGATCAGACTTGTTACCTTGGTGACTCATTGCAGACCTTTCTTCTCCTGCCTTCACACACGCACCTCCCATATGAGGATGCCTGTGACATCTCACCCCGAGATAGTTAGGTACATGATTAATGTACTCAGTCATTCTAACATCACATTATATAAAGAATAATAAAACGATTAGAGTACTTGTCATCCTGTATGCTTAAACATACCTACCTCTTACGATTGCCTTTCTCTGACTGGAAAGCTGTCTACTTGCCAAAACGGAACTGACAGGCTTTCCTGTCAGACACTTATCTGTCTCTTATAACACCCCCTCATATCCATTGGGATATGCTCCCTATTAGCTTAATGATCTACTGTAGATGCTTTGGTCTAATATCTTTTTAACAAGCTTCTTAATAACCTTCAGGGGTAGTTAATTAATAATTGGTTCATGCCTGGTTTAACTTTCTTAAGAGGTACTGCTTTCTACCTATGATGAATACTCTGTTCTTCATACTGTTCAAGTTTTCTTGATGAATGTTTAACTGATCCATTACATGGACTTCTGCAACTCGAGAATCTGACCCTTCCCAGATGTCTATTTTGATTATTACTTATGATGAATTTTATTTTTCTGTTTTTTCTTCTTTCTTTTCATTTCACGACCGCCCTGGGAACGATCTCAAAAATATGTCATCACCTTACTGATTTATCTAACCATACACCACACTATTCAACTGCTCTTCGCAAACTGACCTATGCTCTTTTCAACACCCACTAAGAACGTTACAGGTCAGCATTTACAGCACTCTCAGCGCATCCATATCACACATGGGCCGTCTTCAGTCCATGCCATCTTCTTATATCTATCCCACATGTCAGCGGACCTCATCCCTTACTGACAGGTTTTACTTTTCTCTACAATTCCGTTTGGTCACCTTCCCAAACAGTGGTTTCAATTGACTGCTTGATTTCTTCACTCAACCCTTCTTTAAATCACCACTGACCTGTTCCGGTACCATACACGACGAGAGTATACTCGTATATAGCCTAGCGAGCAGGCATTGCTAGTCCCCGGATTATTTACCGCTACCTATAACCCCTATCAATACTACATATCGGACATCAAAGTATTCTCATTCCCGCATACCCAGTTCCCCTCAAACCGCTCCCTACTTTTGAACGAACTAATCTCCTCCTGAATAGAATTTCACTAATCTCCTAGAGCGCGACTTCCACACATAATAACACACGGCACGAGTCCCATTACTGTTCTATCTCTTCCACTCATATACCTGAAACGCGGACTATATTCAGTGAACACCAATCCAGTATATCACACAACACCTCCCAAATTACAGAATGTCACCGGTCTCCCACAATTCTACATCACTATCTCACCACAACGCCACTACTAAACTTGTCTCGCTCAACGCAAGGGGACTTAATGTCCCTGAGAAACGTACACAAGTCCTCCTATCTATGCATAAACTTAAGGCAGATATTATATACATCCAAGAAACTCATTTCAAAATGGACCAAACCCCCAAATTCTCCAACTTACATTATCCAACAGTTTTTCACGCTACCAACCAACAATCAAAAACAAAAGGAGTCTCTATCCTTATCTCAAAACGGTGTCCACTCATAATCACAGACACTCTAGCGGATGCAGAAGGAAGATATCTATTTGTCAAGGGTTCACTCTTCGGTAAACGTTTAACCTTAGCGAACATCTACGCCCCCAACATTAAACAAGTCCCGTTTTTTCGACACACACTACAATTGCTCGCATCGTTTCAAGGAGGGTATTCTAATAACTGGAGAAGATTTTAATGTTCCCTTAAACCCATTACAAGATACATCTTCGGGATCATCCAATTTACCCTTCTCTGCGTTACGAGCAATTAAAAAGTGTTTCCAAGAATAGACATTACATGACGCGTGGCGTACCTTAAACCCCACAACTAAAGATTATACTTTTTTCTGCAATCCTTATGGAAGCTACTCCAGACTTGACTATTTTTTTATCTCACAAAGAGATCTCACCATGCTCAAGAACACCTCCATCGAACCAATGTACATATCAGATCACCACCCGATAACCATGTCCTTGGAATTCCTATCCAACCACACTCACTCACAAATATGGCGTCTTGATTCCTCATTGCTTACAGACAATTCAATAGTGTCTACTATACATGACAGTCTCAAACTTTATTTCCAGGATAACGACTCTCCTGAAATATCCCCAATGATAAAATGGGAAGCCCACAAATGCACCATAAGGGGGAAACTAATAGCTATTGCTTCCAAAAGAAGACGAGAAAGACAAGCACATATTTCCATCCTCTCCAAAAGCATACAGGACTTAGAAAAAATACATAAGAAAACACAAGCTATCTCCACACTTGAAGAACTCACTCGGGTGAGGACAGAGTTGAAAGAAGTGTTACACAAACAAATAAAACGCAATTATATATTATCTTTGAATGAATGTATGTTGTATATGCCCGTCCCAAAAAAACAACAATGCTCTGCGCTTAGTACAATATTCTAACGGTGTATGTGCGGCACATAAATAATTATATGATTAGTAGCAGCTGCTTAAATAGTGGAACATGTATATAGGCAATAATGAATCAATTAAATTAGATAAATATATAAATACACAATTATAAATATATAAAGTGTCTCTTCAGTATTGCAGCAGCGCTGTGCACCCCAATTAAACAGGGTCTCTTTCTTAATCTATTTCAGAAAGTTCAAACACGGATCTGATAGCCAGAGTCCCACCAATAAATAATCAAGATGTATTCTGTGAGGGTAGTAATCCTTTCACCAAGCGATACACCACGTGCTGGGGTCCCCAATGAGAAACTCACTCACCAGAAATCAGATCAATAAAAGCCTTGATTAATAGTAGTAAATCTGCATCAATATCCAAAGCGACCACCAGATGTCAGTATTATTCCCAGTAGTTCCAATAGGATATGTAGAAGAAACAAAAATGCTCACATAGCGTGATACTGCTAAACATCTTTATTTGAACCATCCAAACATCCCCTTAAAACCATGTGTACCAAAATTTAATAAACATTGAGCAAAGATAACAAAGTGCACTGTGCCTGATTGCGTCCTCCAGTCATGAAAACCTGTCAGGAGCGCTCCCTGTGTGTAACCACAGTCACACGCTTCCTGGTTCCTCGGTTGGTGGAGCACATGCGTCACTTCCTGTGCGACACGTCCCTAACGTTTTATCACTTCCTGGACTTCTTCTGAGGGCATGACACACAAGAAAGGAGGCCGGTATTTATATAAGTGGCAGGCGGAACAGCCAATCAGCAGAAGCAGACGCCCGGATGACTCACACATCCCCGCCCCTAATGCTAAATACTGTCAGCAATGTGTGAAATAACATCATCCGGACACTCTGCTCCCACAGGTCGTATTAAGCATAACAATACCGGTTCTAGTGGAAGATGACCTAATGCATAAAAAACAAGTGCCTTGAATACCTGCAATCATTCAGTGTATGCGGCGCGGACATTGATCCGCAGCGCTATCATTGAGCAAGCACACTTTCGGTATTCATTAAAACTGATTTAAATATTCTCTCAAAATATAAAAGTTTTCAGTAAACAAGAATTGTCTAGCAATTTTACATCATACATTGCTTATCCTATGAATAAAGATAAAAACTGCATAGCGATTTCCTAGCACGTATTGAATAATCGCATACGCTAAATTGCACCTGATAAACATATGTTGGAATATTAAAATAAATATATTGTCTAGCAATTTTACATCATACATTGCTTATCCTATGAAAAGATAAAAACTGCATAGCGATTTCCCAGCACGTATTGAATAATCACATACGATAAATTGCACCTGATAAACACATGTTGAAATATTAAAATAAATATGTATTAAAATTGTATATCTAAAATGTATATATGTACATATATAAAATATATGACAATCCACATGTAAATATATGCATATAAAACATTTATATAAAACGTGATCATATTGGAGTCAAAATTATAATAAAAAATTACACTGTGATAAAATGAAACTGGAACCATACCCCAGGGTATGTCTATGTGTCACTGATGAAACAATTTATGTCAAGCTCTATGTTAAGACCCTTGGGGGTAATCACATCCACAGAATAGATCCAATGGGTTTCACGTTTGGATAACTCTCGGATGCGATTTATGCCCCTCCAATGGGACTGGAGATGTTCAACCCCCCAAAATTCCAATCCCGTCGGGTCACTATCATGTTTTAATTTAAAATGCAGTGAGACGTTATGTACCTTATAGCCTATTTTTTTGTTGTTTATGTGTTCAGCTATTCTCACCCGTAATAGCCTTTTTGTACGGCCTATATATTTATATATTTATAATTGTGTATTTATATATTTATCTAATTTAATTGATTCATTATTGCCTATATACAATTATATATTATCACAAAAATTATTCTACGAACATGGCAACAAATCCGGTAAAATTCTAGCCAGAGCCCTTTGTGCAAAAAGATCATCTACAACAATTCATTCCATTAATGACCCTTCAGGTTCTAAAGTAACTTCCAATACACTGATAGCAGACCAATTTGTGAATTATTATTCGCAACTATATAATATCAATCCACAAAAAAACGTGATAAACAATGATCATAGAACACACTTGATTAAAGACTTCTTAGCCCAACACTGTCCCAAACCCATTTCTGATGCAGAAGCATCACACCTGGAGCGTCCCATCTCTAAAGATGAATTAGATACTGTGCTCAAACAACTCAAAACAGGCAAAAGTCCAGGACCGGATGGCCTAACAGTAGGATACTATAAGGAATTCATCGATACGCTTCATGCCCACTTCTTAAATGCTTTCAACTCCCTCTCATCCGAGAACCCCCCTCCCAGAGATCTTCTCACAACTCACATAGTGGTTATCCCAAAACCTGATAAAGATCCAAATTTAATTCCCAACTATAGACCGATATCTTTACTAAATGTTGACCTAAAAATATATGCAAAAATTTTAGCTAATAGACTTTTACCCCTCCTCCCTGGCCTTATCTCCTTAGACCAAGTCGGTTTTATCCCAGGTAGAGAGGCCAGGGACAACACCCTAAAGGCAATCAGTATTCACAACTGGCTGACTTCAAAGAAGCAACCGGGATTCCTTCTTTCCCTTGATGCGGAAAAGGCATTCGACAGGGTGGCCTGGGACTACTTCAAAGAGGTCCTAACACACATAGGCATACGAGATTGCATGCTACAATTTATACTTGCTCTGTACTCCACCCCAACAGCCAAAGTCCGGATAAATGGACACCTGTCGGATGCCTTCTCCATATCTAACGGTACAAGGCAAGGATGCCCTCTCTCTCCGCTTATTTTTGTCTTGTCACTAGAACCATGTCTAACACGCCTAAAAGACAATCAAGACATTAAAGGAATAACCATCACAAAATCTACCTATAAAATAGCGGCGTTTGCGGATGACATCCTATTATTCCTAAAAGAGCCACATATTACGTTGCCCAATCTCCTCAAAGAACTTTCTTTGTTTGAAAATCTCACCAATCTTAAAATCAACTTCGCTAAATCAAAGGCCTTAAATATCACTCTACCACCAGACATAATAATACAATGTCAAAATAATTTCCCTTTCAAATGCCATTAAATACCTGGGGATCTATATTCCTACCTCACTATCAGACTTATACAGCAAAAACTACACTCCCATTACCCAAACTATCCAAAAAGACCTCAAAGCTTGCTCAACGGGTGTGTTCTCATGGTTTGGCAGAATTTCTATTATAAAAATGACCATATTGCCAAAATTTCTATACTTGCTCCAAACAGTCCCAGTGTCACTACCACATACTTTTTTCAATTCATACCGCAAATCCTGTATGGAATCCATCTGGAACGGTAAGCGACCTAGAATGAGTTTCAACAGAATGACCATAACCAAAATGAAAGGTGGGTTAGGCTTACCTGATATTCGAAAATACTATTGGGCCTGTCAACTTTCTATATATGACACTATACTAGCGCGGGCACATTTACTATTTTTTATCTATCTACACGCAATGAAACGTGGTTCAGTGCTTGCAGCTTAAATAGTTTACTCCTTAGAGGCATTAGTCCATCTGTGGCTCGCAAGACACCTATATTTTGTTTGTAACTTTCTAGAATAGTTGACTGGAATGTCCACCCTGAAACCAAAGCTTGGATTGCCATTGAACAAGCCTTCTCACACCTACCGCTCCATAATCTACCCTGGACTCACCCTCGTCACATCTCTCCACATTGCAAACAACATCCCCTTATCGGTACAACACTGAATTCTTTTAATACGACATGTAAACAATTACACATTTCTTCCTCTCCAGGCCCTCTCACGCCAATCAAACATAACCCAGACTTTCTACCAGGCATTGACGATTCTTTCCTTCATGGTTAGAGCAGTGGCCTCTCCACAGTAAAATATAAAGGTAGCAGGAGTGTATATGTACCATCATCCAGAAATCAATAATCAAAAAAAGGGGATTGGAAGCCTGAACCCCAGTCAGGCGACCAAAGAATGGAGTATATTGGACTATTCCGGTACAGTAATTAAGGATATGAAGCAGGTAATGGCAGTATTAAAAATTGTAATTCATTTATTGATGCAAAGGACAAAACATGATAATACAATAACACTTAATAAAAGTACAGGTATATCACCAATGGATTCAATAGTATACAGTACAACACAAGATCTCAGATATCATATTCCTCGACTAGTTTCGCGGACGCAATCCGCTTCATCAGGAGGGAATCTGGAGAAGAGTTATTCTGACTAAACAGTTTGAACCTGACAATTAAAAAACATACAATGGAGTTTACTCAAATACATAATCAGTACAATTTATGTTCCAGCATCAAAATTGACAAATTCGTAATAAATATGGGGGGGGGGGAGGGACGAATCTGCTTACCCAGGTCCCAGCAGACCCCAGGCGCAAGGCCCCACCACCAGCTGATGATCTCCCATGGCGACCTGGGGGAGTTGACGAGATAACGGGGTAATAAGGATAGAATGTATATTAGGATTAAGGTAACCTCGATTGCCACACACAAGAAGTGAAGCATACAATAGTGAGCATGGAGAAAAAAATGGTGACAAAAAAGGGGGGGGTGACTTGTGAATGATGTCAAGGATGTGTAAAATGAAGTTGCATAATGCAAAGAATAAAAAATTGCATAAGGTGACCAAACGAATGAGAAAAAAGTGATAATGAACAGGGTATGAAAGTGTAGTGTGGTGTGGGTGAAAGGGTAAACAAGTAGGAGATGGGGCGGGGGAAGGGAAGGGAAATTGGGGATGGGGAAGGGGATAAGGGGGGGTGGATGGGTAAGGGAATGGAGGGGAAACCTGGGGGGGGGGGAAGAAAGAGGGGGGGGAAGAAGGAAAGAGGGGAGGGGGGAGGAAACGGTGGAAAAGGGGAAGGGAGGGGGAGGAAAAAGAGAGGGGGGAAAGAGAGGGGGGGGAAAGAGGAGGAAGGGGGGAAAAGGAGTGAGAGGGGGGAAAGAGAGTAAAGAGGGGATTAAGACAGTGTGACCATATGGGTAAGAAAGGGGGCAATTGGTACCTGGTACTAGTGTGAAGATAGAAGGGCTCCCGAGGGGGGCACCCTGCCGGGGGCTGATTGCATAATAGGGTAGAAAAGAGGATAATAAAGAGAACTGCCAGCGATGGACGAACACAAACCAAGGCATGTTCACCTAAGCCTAGGACAACTGCAAGAGAGAAACCGATAATTTAGAGATAAATAGTGCTAGTGCCCAGGGGTATGGGACTTAGATAAAAAGGTAGATAGGTACTCACCATAAGCATGCACTAGGCTGGCTAAAATATAGGCACCCGGGGGCAGCAGACCGGACCGTCGGGCTAACAGGCATAGCCTGCTATTAATAGCTCCCAACCCTGCGACGCTGCGCCATGCGTCGGTAGGACGCCGGCGCATGACGTCACAGGGTCAGAGGTTCCACACAGCAAGCGCGCGCGAGGAGATCGCGCGCGCACACATGCGCACCGGCCGCCTGGCCACGGGAACATAGTCCCAGCCAGGGCCGGTGCAAGAGGAGGGGGCGGTCCCATGTAGGAGACCGATCCCTCCGCCAGGGACCTCACCAGGCCGCCGCGGGAAAGCACAGGGGGAGGGGCCTGCGCCAGCGCTCAAGCCAGGACCAAGACTGGGGAAGCAGAGGTCCCAGTAAAACCGAATAATAACAGCAGTGTGAAGGGGTTGATCAAACATAATAAGAAGTAGATACAGAATAGGAAAAATTGAACAAAACTTAATAAGGTGAACTAGGGATGGTAATACCCTAGAAACCGGTGCAATGGCCCCACCGAGACATAAACCCATAACACCTAATTGCATAATATGCATATAAGTTAAGGAGGGCCAAGGACAGTACCACATGAATGGGTAAGGACATGTGGATAAAAGGCGGGTAGCCAGGGTAAAAATGTCTGGCCGGCCTAGTGGGCATCTGTCTCGGAGGGTTGCATCGGGGCTAAAATTAGCCATAGTGGTATTATAAAGGGGTAGGTATGTATATAGATAGAGGCCCCCTCAAAGAACACAAAAGTATGTGTCAGTGGGGGTTGATTAAAAATGAAGGGTGGGACAAGTGGGGTCCATAGGGTGGAGGGCATTGGTAGTGCCTCCACTAAAACAGCCTACCCAAGTCCCACTCGACATGAGGACGGGTGTGTTATCCACCCAATGTATACAATTAGAGCAGTGGCCTCTCCACAGTAAAATATAAAGGTAGCAGGAGTGTATATGTACCATCATCCAGAAATCAATAATCAAAAAAAGGGGATTGGAAGCCTGAACCCCAGTCAGGCGACCAAAGAATGGAGTATATTGGACTATTCCGGTACAGTAATTAAGGATATGAAGCAGGTAATGGCAGTATTAAAAATTGTAATTCATTTATTGATGCAAAGGACAAAACATGATAATACAATAACACTTAATAAAAGTACAGGTATATCACCAATGGATTCAATAGTATACAGTACAACACAAGATCTCAGATATCATATTCCTCGACTAGTTTCGCGGACGCAATCCGCTTTATCAGGAGGGAATCTGGAGAAGAGTTATTCTGACTAAACAGTTTGAACCTGACAATTAAAAAACATACAATGGAGTTTACTCAAATACATAATCAGTGCAATTTATGTTCCAGCATCAAAATTGACAAATGCGTAATAAATATGGGGGGGGGGGGAGGGACGAATCTGCTTACCCAGGTCCCAGCAGACCCCAGGCGCAAGGCCCCACCACCAGCTGATGATCTCCCACGGCGACCTGGGGGAGCTGACGAGATAACGGGGTAATAAGGATAGAATGTATATTAGGATTAAGGTAACCTCGATTGCCACACACAAGAAGTGAAGCATACAATAGTGAGCATGGAGAAAAAAATGGTGACAAAAAAGGGGGGGGTGACTTGTGAATGATGTCAAGGATGTGTAAAATGAAGTTGCATAATGCAAAGAATAAAAAATTGCATAAGGTGACCAAACGAATGAGAAAAAAGTGATAATGAACAGGGTATGAAAGTGTAGTGTGGTGTGGGTGAAAGGGTAAACAAGTAGGAGATGGGGCGGGGGGAAGGGAAGGGAAATTGGGGATGGGGAAGGGGATAAGGGGGGTGGATGGGTAAGGGAATGGAGGGGAAACCTGGGGGGGGGAAAGAAAGAGGGGGGGGAAGAAGGAAAGAGGGGAGGGGGGGAGGAAACGGTGGAAAAGGGGAAGGGAGGGGGAGGAAAAAGGGAGGGGGGAAAGGGGGAAAGAGAGGGGGGGGGAAGAGGAGGAAGGGGGGAAAAGGAGTGAGAGGGGGGGAAAGAGAGTAAAGAGGGGATTAAGACAGTGTGACCATATGGGTAAGAAAGGGGGCAATTGGTACCTGGTACTAGTGTGAAGATAGAAGGGCTCCCGAGGGGGGCACCCTGCCGGGGGCTGATTGCATAATAGGGTAGAAAAGAGGATAATAAAGAGAACTGCCAGCGATGGACGAACACAAACCAAGGCATGTTCACCTAAGCCTAGGACAACTGCAAGAGAGAAACCGATAATTTAGAGATAAATAGTGCTAGTGCCCAGGGGTATGGGACTTAGATAAAAAGGTAGATAGGTACTCACCATAAGCATGCACTAGGCTGGCTAAAATATAGGCACCCGGGGGCAGCAGACTGGACCGTCGGGCTAACAGGCATAGCCTGCTATTAATAGCTCCCAACCCTGCGACGCTGCGCCATGCGTCGGTAGGACGCCGGCGCATGACGTCACAGGGTCAGAGGTTCCACACAGCGCGCGCGAGGAGATCGCGCGCGCACGCATGCGCACCGGCCGCCTGGCCACGGGAACATAGTCCCAGCCAGGGCCGGTGCAAGAGGAGGGGGCGGTCCCATGTAGGAGACCGATCCCTCCGCCAGGGACCTCACCAGGCCGCCGCGGGAAAGCACAGGGGGAGGGGCCTGCCCCAGCGCTCAAGCCAGGACCAAGACTGGGGAAGCAGAGGTCCCAGTAAAACCGAATAATAACAGCAGTGTGAAGGGGTTGATCAAACATAATAAGAAGTAGATACAGAATAGGAAAAATTGAACAAAACTTAATAAGGTGAACTAGGGATGGTAATACCCTAGAAACCGGTGCAATGGCCCCACCGAGACATAAACCCATAACACCTAATTGCATAATATGCATATAAGTTAAGGAGGGCCAAGGACAGTACCACATGAATGGGTAAGGACATGTGGATAAAAGGCGGGTAGCCAGGGTAAAAATGTCTGGCCGGCCTAGTGGGCATCTGTCTCGGAGGGTTGCATCGGGGCTAAAATTAGCCATAGTGGTATTATAAAGGGGTAGGTATGTATATAGATAGAGGCCCCCCCAAAGAACACAAAAGTATGTGTCAGTGGGGGTTGATTAAAAATGAAGGGTGGGACAAGTGGGGTCCGTAGGGTGGAGGGCATTGGTAGTGCCTCCACTAAAACAGCCTACCCAAGTCCCACTCGACATGAGGACGGGTGTGTTATCCACCCAATGTATACAATTAGAGCAGTGGCCTCTCCACAGTAAAATATAAAGGTAGCAGGAGTGTATATGTACCATCATCCAGAAATCAATAATCAAAAAAAGGGGATTGGAAGCCTGAACCCCAGTCAGGCGACCAAAGAATGGAGTATATTGGACTATTCCGGTACAGTAATTAAGGATATGAAGCAGGTAATGGCAGTATTAAAAATTGTAATTCATTTATTGATGCAAAGGACAAAACATGATAATACAATAACACTTAATAAAAGTACAGGTATATCACCAATGGATTCAATAGTATACAGTACAACACAAGATCTCAGATATCATATTCCTCGACTAGTTTCGCGGACGCAATCCGCTTCATCAGGAGGGAATCTGGAGAAGAGTTATTCTGACTAAACAGTTTGAACCTGACAATTAAAAAACATACAATGGAGTTTACTCAAATACATAATCAGTACAATTTATGTTCCAGCATCAAAATTGACAAATGCGTAATAAATATGGGGGGGGGGGGAGGGACGAATCTGCTTACCCAGGTCCCAGCAGACCCCAGGCGCAAGACCCACCACCAGCTGATGATCTCCCACGGCGACCTGGGGGAGCTGACGAGATAACGGGGTAATAAGGATAGAATGTATATTAGGATTAAGGTAACCTCGATTGCCACACACAAGAAGTGAAGCATACAATAGTGAGCATGGAGAAAAAAATGGTGACAAAAAAGGGGGGGGGTGACTTGTGAATGATGTCAAGGATGTGTAAAATGAAGTTGCATAATGCAAAGAATAAAAAATTGCATAAGGTGACCAAACGAATGAGAAAAAAGTGATAATGAACAGGGTATGAAAGTGTAGTGTGGTGTGGGTGAAAGGGTAAACAAGTAGGAGATAGGGCGGGGGAAGGGAAGGGAAATTGGGGATGGGGAAGGGGATAAGGGGGGGTGGATGGGTAAGGGAATGGAGGGGAAACCTGGGGGGGGCGGGAAGAAAGAGGGGGGGGAAGAAGGAAAGAGGGGAGGGGGGAGGAAACGGTGGAAAAGGGGAAGGGAGGGGGAGGAAAAAGAGAGGGGGGAAAGAGAGGGGGGGGAAGAGGAGGAAGGGGGGAAAAGGAGTGAGAGGGGGGGAAAGAGAGTAAAGAGGGGATTAAGACAGTGTGACCATATAATGAATTACATTTTTTAATACTGCCATTACCTGCTTCATATCCTTAATTACTGTACCGGAATAGTCCAATATACTCCATTCTTTGGTCGCCTGACTGGGGTTCAGGCTTCCAATCCCCTTTTTTTGATCTTTCCTTCATGGATTAGGATCCCAGACAAAGATGACAGCGGGAGATTTCTTCGCTAAGGGGAAAATTAAACCGCTTTCTTCATTGAACTCCCAAGGAACGAACCACCAGATCCCTTTCTGATCATATATGCAACTCAGACATTTTCTCCTTGATCCCCAAACTAGTCCTGCGTTCTCAAGAAACCAATCACACTTTGAATCCCTTTGCTCTGCCACCGAACCACAACGTTACCTGATATCCACCCTGTACTTGAACCTCTTTCTTGAGCATACTTCCAAAATGAATATCGCTAGTGCAAAGTGGGAAAAAGATCTTTCCATCCAACTCTCTGATACGGAATGGGGAAAGATATACTCTAATATTCACAAGGGCTCAATTAATGTAACAACTCAAGAGAACGGATATAAACTTTTCTCCAGATGGTACAAAATGCCTCACAAGTTACACACCATTAATCCGGAGATTCCACCCAATTGTTGGAGATGTAATGACAAAAACGGATCACTCCTTCACATATGGTGGGACTGTCCTGTGATCTCTACCTTCTGGACTAAAGTTTTTCACCTCACCTCCCAAATCACTTCACTTCATCTAGATTTCTCTCCAGCCCAAGCCCTCCTACACCACTCCTCCCTACCGATGAAAATTTATCATAAATCTCTAGCTCTACATCTAATCAATGCAGCCAATCCCAGTTTTCTGGAGATCACCCAACCCACCCACAATCGCAGACTGGTTCAAAAGAGTAAACAAAATAGCCGAAATGGAGGAACTTGTACACCAAACACAAGACTCCTCCACTAAATACAGGAACATTTGGGGCTGTTGGCAACATTTCCGCACAACATCTGAATATACCCAAATAATCAGTTATGCCCCGTACACACGGTCGGACTTTGTTCGGACATTCCGACAACAAAATCCTCGGATTTTTTCCGACGGATGTTGGCTCAAACTTGTTTTGCCTACACACGGTCGCCAAGAACGCGGTGCAGTCAAGCACGTACGACGAGACTAGAAAAGGCCAGTTCAGAACCAAGCGAGGCACCCTTTGGGCTCCTTTTGCTAGTCTTGTGTTAGTAAAAGTTTGGTGAGAGACGATTCGCGCTTTTTCAGACTCGTGGCTTTCAGATCGTTTTCTGCCGTTCAGTTTCTGCTTGTGGGTTTGTATCTGCTCTTCAGTGCGTGCAGTCAGTTCGTATTGGAGTTTTCTGTGCGATCTTGTCCGCTCGTTGCTGTTTTTCAGGTCGCTCTTCACAGGCCTTGCTGTTCTTCAGTGCGTTCTGTTACTTCGTTCTGAGCAGCCGACCGTTTTCTAGCCATGTTGCGTATGCGTACTCCTCGTAGAGTTCGTGCTGTGCGGGGGCTTGGTGTTGGGGTCCTGACCTTGACACAAGTCCAGTCCATGAACAGGGTGGGGAGGAGTTCATGGACCAAGAATTGATTGCTTCAGCGTGACCAGTTCTGTCATATGTCTTTGCTCCGTGAGATCCGTGAGAATAATCCTGATGATTTCAGGAACTTTCTCAGGATGACGGACCCCGTATTTCACTGTTTGTTGGCTTCGCTGACCCCCTATATCAGCAGGCAGGATACCTGCATGAGGCAAGCCATCACTCCAAAACAGAGGGTTTTTAATTACCGGCTGGCCAGAGCCCGAAGAGTGGTGGAGAACACATTTGGAATCCTGGCCAGCCGGTTCCGATTATTTATGACACCCATCCATATGGCGGAGTATAAACTGAACCATATAATACTTGCCTGCTATGTTCTCCATAATCTTCTATGAAAACATTCAGCCAACTATGCTGGCTCAGTTGGGCCTGAGGCCGGAATCCCAAATACATCAACAATGACGGCACTTGAAAGTGGCCATCCTGGCTTGCCCTCCCTGAATGCCCGTGATGTCCGGTTACGATACCTGGAGTTCTTTGTGGGTAGGGGGGCTATCAATATGCCAGACAATATGTGACACCTTTTTCAAATAAAAAACAACCAAAAGAAATTCTTGGTGGACATTTACTGCTTGTGTTTGTTTTAGCTGACCCTGACAGAAATGTGTTGAGTGCAGAAAATGTCGTGATTGGGTAACCTTATAAAAAACAGTGTTGGCTGGTACTTCCTAAATGCAAAAACACATTTCACTACAAGTGCACTTGCAACTGCACTGAACCTGCACTTGTAGTGCAAAGAGGATTTGCCCTTAGGAAATAACCCCCATTTGTGCATAAAACAACAATTACATCACCCCAAAAGTGTTGTAGTGTTGAGACAATAATCCACACATTCTTGAGTAAGGCACTTTTTTATACCTGCACAATCACATGCACATTTACCAAAGGTTTTTAAAACAAACCAACATGTTTGTTGTATAACAATGTTTGCAGTAGCATTATGAAAAATCAAAATATCCATTTCAGATAAAACAGGCCTGTGTAAAACCAACAAGAAAGCCAAAAAACTTGAACTTACAAAGTTCACATTAGGTAAAACCTGAAGGCTATATCAGACATCAGTATTTAGGAACTGGGTTTGATATAGCGTTCAGATGGGGGGAAATCACCCCTGGAAAAGCCAAATTTGGAAGATGCACACCAATTTACAAATGTCCACATGTGCTATCTGCCATCATGGGGGATCAAGGGACGTGTTTGGGGGGAGCAAGCCCTTCCTCAACGCTACTTTATAATTGAGGAAGGGGTTGCCCCCCCAAAACGCGTCCATTGATCTCCCGTGATGGCAGATAGCACATGTTGGCACACTGTGTGCATCCTCCAAATTTGGCTTTTCAAAACATTAAAAAAAGTTTGGTACGATAAAACAGGTGATTTTGTGGGGTTTAAATTCGCCCCAAAACATCAATGATGTTATTATTTTTTTTAATAACATCACTGATTTGTTGCTGGATGTTTTGCAATTGGAGATTACACCCCATGATCTCCCCTATCAGTATCTGGGCACTTTCAGATGTGAAACGTTCTCTCTCCCTCACATCACGATCACATAAAAAGAGATAAAGAACAAAAAAAAAAGGTCTCAAAAATCTGCCACCAGCCATCTCTTTTAGATGAGTCTGTGGTCGCAGACACTCACCTGTTGTGGTGCCAATCTCCACCACATCTTCTTCTTCCTCCTGCTCAGCTTCTTGGGTTGGTATTTCCCCTTCTTCCAGAGAGGGGGGGTCTCTGGTCTCCTGGGATGAGGGGTGTCCGAGTCTTTTCTCCCCTATGTAAAACAAAAATGGTATACTTAGCACACAGATATTTGATGGCAGAACTATAGAAATAGGAAACATTGCTTGGAAGTGGGGTACAATTGTCTATTTTAGCCGAGTTCCAAGATGTATATTTTTTATTGCCCTTTGTCAAGCTGCAATACTTTACCTGTTTGGTACAAGCTTCACAGATGTAGCCCCCCTATAGTATACACTGGAGCACCTGTGTGGCCCCCTAATAAAAATGGTGTTCTTGTATCCCACACTAGTGCTCCAGTGTCCAGATGTGAAAACAGCTGCTCAGTGTCCTCTCCTTACACACAATCTAGTTTGCATTTCATTCTAGTAACAAACCCATCTACACAAACAAATATTTGGCATCCAAGTAGGCCCCCAAAAATGTGTGAAAATGCATATGGCCTAAACAATGGTGTTCTAGAGGCCGAAAGAAAAATGTTTGATAGGAACGAATAATGTGCCCATGAACATTAAAGTTGACCTTTGGAAACGTTACAACTAATCAAAGCATATGGAGCAGAACGAACGTAATAAAGACAGAAAGAATAGGAACACAGCACAACTACTTACTTTTTTGCAGCACTCTCCGGATCTTTCGGTACTGCTCTGGCTCTCTCAACTTCAGGTCCGACCACCGCTTCCTGAGCTGATCTTTAGACCTTCGTACCCCGAAATTCCGCTCTAGACTCCTGACCACTTTCGCCATGATTTTGGCCTTTCGGATATTGGGGTTGGGGTAAGGCCCATATTTTCCGTCATAGTCGGACTTCCTCATGATGTCGACCATCTCCAACATCTCCCCAAACGACATATTTGTGGCCTTAAAACATCTCCTTCTGGATCGGGATGTGCCTGGATCCGCCCTTTCCTCCTCCTCCTCCTCCTCGTTGCTACAATTAGCCCGCACCTGCTGTATGTCCGCCATCATGCTCTTCCCCCACTGCGCCGAACGAAAAGGGGCGGGGAATACACTAGAAAGAACGTCAGGGGCGGGCGGAGTTACACGCATGCGCAGTGTATATAAAGCGTAACACGCGTGCGTATTACGTTTGATCTGTGAGCGGAGGAAGGAGCATTGAACGCGGCGATCGTAAGAACGAAGGTAAGAGACAAACTTGGGCCTATACTGCTTCTATAGATTGAGGCCTATATTGTAACAAGATTAGGAGAGTTTGGTGTGACATTAGGCTTTGTCTTGTGTTGTGTCTTGCAGTGAACATGGATATGGTACTGAAAGATCAGGACTTCATTTCAGTCTTCATAGAGATGCTAAGGGAGCTGCCCTGTCTGTGGGAGATTAAACACCCCCATTACAAGAACCAAGCAAAGAGGAAGGCAGCACTGGAGCAATTGTGTGAAATTGTGAAGCAGGTGATCCCCACGGCAGACATCACTTTTTTAAAGATTTTCATTGGTGGCCTGAGGAGCACATATCTGAGGGAGCGCAATAAAGTCCAGGATTCACAGAGATCCGGAGCAGCAGATGACATCTATGTCCCCAGGATGTTGTACTACGACAGGCTGCATTTTCTGGCAGGCCAGACTGAACCCAGGTCATCACTCTCCAGTCTTCCTTCCATGCTTCTTTCCCCCCCCGGCTGAGGCTTCTGACGCCCAACCTGGGCCTTCCAGGCCACATGTGGAGGAGCCCAGATTGAGCCAGGTATAGCATTCCTCTAAATATTTCTGCTTGTTCAATGAATGATGTTAACTAGATGTTAGTTGGGAGTACTAATTTAGGATTGGGATTGATGATACAAAACATTACAACCATGTCCCTTTTTCATACACAGGGAAGTCTCAGCCAGGAGGTGGCCGGGCCGAGCCGACTGGCTGATCTGCAGGTCCCTCCACCCCCCCTGGAAACAGAAAGTGGCAGTAGGAGGAGTGCCCTAGAGGAGGCTGCTATCAGATTTTTTTGTAGGGCTACAGAGGTCCTGGGAGCACCACACACCAGGCAGGAGAACATTGCTGCATTCATAGCCTATAAAATGCAGAGGATGGAGGAGGGCCAAAAAGCCATGTGTGAGGCCCTCATATCAGAGGCTCTGGCGAAAGGTGTGAGGGGCCAAATTACACCTCACACACAGCTTTGGGATGGTCCTCCTCCTCCTCCTGCAGGTCCTACTCCTCCTCCAGGTCCTACTCCTCCTCCTGCCACATCTCCAACTGCACAGCCACAGCCCGGAAGGAAGTGTGAAAGGAAGACCAGACAGTGAGGACCCTGGATCCAGTCTGGTCGGCCAAAAGATGCAGCCTCTTGTGGTATCACAGCCTGGGGACACTGATGTCATCTGCTGCTATCCGGATCTCTGTGAATCCCGGACCAGACTGCCCTCCCTTACATATGGACTCCTCAGGCCACCAATTTTGAGGTTTAAGAATTGATGTCTGCCGTGGGGGTCCCAGGCCTTACTAATTTCTCCTGTTGATCCAGTGTTGCCTTCCTCTTTGTTTGGTTCTGAGCCCTTAATAAAGGATTTTTGTTTTGAATTATACTCTCCTATGTGTTTTACTTCAAAAATGATGGTTTGTTTGTGAGGATTCAGGTACATTTCTAATATACAATGTGAAATGAACAAGGGACAAAATCTCATGGAGATTAAATAATAAAAGATATCAATGGTGTTGGGGTAACTTGCCACACAAAACACACACAAAAATATTCTGGAGTAAAAATAAAAATAACATTGAACAAAGATCAGCCTTGGAAAAAATCCAAACATTAAAGAAAAAAAAAGGCTTAAAAAAAAAACAAAAAAACATAAAAAATATAAAACTGTCAGATGTGACAACTAATAACAATATATTGAGGGAATCCCACTAAAAAAACACAAATAAAACTTTGTGAGAAATGTGTGTGAATATGAGCAGCAAAACTACTTAATTCTTGTCACATTATAAAGAAGAAGAGAGTGCGCTGTATTAAACCATTTTTTACATTGCAGCGTGACGAAAGTGCTGTATCCATTGCGAACGCTAAGTTTACCAGAACGAGCTGTCCCGTGTCGGAATTTCTTCTGAGCATGCGTGGCACTTTGTGCGTCGGAACAGGCCACACACGGTCGGAATTGACGCGATCGGATTTTGTTGTCGGAAAATTTTATCTCCTGCTGTCCAACTTTGTGTGTCGGAAAATCCGATGGAAAATGTCCGATGGTGCCCACACACGGTCGGAATTTCCGACAACACGCTCTGATTGGACAATGTCCATCGGAAAATCCGACCGTGTGTACGGGGCATTAGGAGTCCTCCTCCATTACATCATAAGACACATCATACATCCCAACTGTATACCTCCCTCCCTATAGCCTTTCATGAAACAAAAAATACAGGATGCGACTATAGCATTACTCTTGCAGATATCATTTTAATGTTACATTACGCTTTCCTTCCTGGGACATGGTTCTTCTGAAAAGATACTTCCCGTTAGACCCATGGCTGTGCCAGGGACGGGAAAGGTCTCTCCCCTACATTTTTTTTTTACTTCTCACTGTACTTTGATCCACATTTACTCGACACTTTCCTATGATAGTTATCAATTGTTGTATGCTATGATTTTATCTCAATCTACACGTAATATCCTTCATCTGGGCACCTTGTGCCAGGATTAATTTTACATTTTCATACAGACATAATATTCAACGGTTATCCCAAACACAATCCAACGAAAATCTTCGACCCATATACTAGTGCTGTACATTGGTATTTTATTATAATATTGTTTTTTCTCTTCTCTCCTTTTTATTCTTTTTTTCTCCTGAAGATCAACATGTTTACAAACTAATTTACTTGCTTTGATATATATTCCTTACATTTTACGTCCCCACTCATCTGTAATCCCATAAACCCACACTCAAGATGTAATTGTATTTTTCAACAATTCCAAAGTATTATATGTGACTAAATGTTAAAATATACCGTTGTACTTTCTGGAGTGTTCCCTCTGTATAACACTGTTATCATTTTATCTAATACCATACTTTTCTGTACTACATTTCTGTATGGATTTAATAAAATAAAGCTTTATTGGAAAAAAAACACTTTGGTGAGTAATTATATCATGCTTTTTATTAAGTTTAGTACATAACACATGGAATTTGCAAAGCAAAAAATTAGGGGGAAGTAAGAGTCCTAACTTTAAGTAATAGAGGATCAGTTCACCTCAGTTACCTGTAAAAGAGCAGGCTGGAAGATGCTGGTGCTCAGCAGGTCAGGATCGACTGAACTGCATAAGTGTAGCAACCATTTTTATCCTTCACACAGAACCATAGCCCTAGGAAATGTCACTGTGCTGACAATGTATTAATACAGTTTTGTATTTATGTATTTATTTACTACAAGTAATTTTATATGTAGCTAAGCAACACGTTATACCTGCAAAAACTCCTTGTCCCTCATTCCCAACTAAGCATTGTAGATTCCTGGGAAGTGCAATCTCTACCATTTCTGACTCAACAGCCCTGAAAATCTAGCTCAGATACAGACCATCTGTCAATATATCACTCGCCTCTGCTCATGAAAACCTCTCCACCCACACCAATGCATTCTTTATTTTGAACTAGTTTTATTAAAGTTCCTAAATAAAGGTTCTAAGATCCACATTCACTTAACTTAATCTGCAGTCACATGACAGCCAGTGTTACAGACCTGTAAATTTCAGCACTGTATTGTGATTGGCAACGTCAGGCAGCACCTATGCCACATCCTGATGATGTAAATACTGTGAATTTATTTGGAAAACTCTCACCTATTATGGTCCTGGCATTAGGAGGCTGACATGAAGGGGCAACACCAAGATACAGAGCAGTTTCAGCTAGGCAGTCACAATAAACAAAAATTAAGGTAATGGGGTAATGAATGATCAAATAAACGCTGATTAAGGTAAGTATATGTGGTCTTAGAAACCTAATTTTAAAATCTATAGAAAAGTTAGAAGTGGGTGAAGAGATTAATAGTATCTTTTTATTGTATTGTATTTCAGCTTTTAAGTAGTAAGTGTACCTTTCTAGGTTGAGGTACTATGGATTTTTTAGAAAACAAGAATATGGAGCCATTTAAGATTGACATAAAACTATGCTTTATCAGAAAATATACCTAATATTGAGTAATGTTGCAAACTGCAGTTACAAATTGTCACAATTGCACCCTGTATTAAATTATCAAGGTTGATGTCTACCAATAATAATACTTTTAAAAAATGTTTTCTGGTAACCGGGTTTTCAGGCATTTTTAGAATAGCACCCTCCACCTAACCCTAAAGACAACTACAATGAGCAAAATTATAAACGCAACACTTTTGTGTTTGCCCCTATTTATCATGAGCTGAATGCAAAAATCTGTGATTTCTATGTACACAAAAGGCCTATTTCTCTCAAATATTGTTCACAAAAATGTCTAAATCTGTGTTAGGGAGCACTTCTTCTTTGCCGACATAATCCATCCACCTCATAGGTGAGGCATATAAAGATGCTGATTAGACAGCATGATTATTGCACAGGTGTGCCATAGGCTGGCCACAATTAAAGGCCACTCTAAAATGTGTTTTACTGTATTGGGGGGTTCGAGGGGTCCGAAATGCAGTCAGTATCACCATTTGCCTCACGCAGTGCAGCACATCTCTTTTGCATAGAGTTGATTAGGTTGTTGATTATGGCCTGTGGAATGTTGGTCCATTCCTCTTCAACAGCTGTGCGAAGTTGCTGGATATTGGCAGAAATTGAAACGCACTGATGTATATGCTGATCCAGAGCATCCCAAACATGCTCAATAGGTGACATGTCTGGTGAGTATGCTGGCCATGCATGAATTGGAATGTTTTCCGCTTCCAGGAATTGTGGGCAACATGAAGTGATGGTTGTGGATGAATGGCAGAACAATGAGCCTCAGGATCTCATCATGGTATCTCTGTGCATTCAAAATGCCATCAATAAAATGCACCTGTGTTCGTTGTCCATAGCATACACCTGCCCATACCATAAACCTACTGCCACCATGGGCCACTCGATCCACAAAGTTAACATCAGCAAACAGCTCACCCACACTATGCCATAGACGCTGCCTGCCATCTGCCCTGTACAGTGAAAACTGGTATTCATCCGTGAAGAGAGCACCTCGCCAAAGTGGCAGACACCATCGAATATGAGCATTTGCCCACTCAAGTCGGTTACGATGACGAACTGCAGTCAGGTCGAAGACGCCGAGCATGCAGATGAGCTTCCCTGAGATGGTTTCTGACAGTTTGTGCAGAAATTCTTGGTTTGCTAGCCTAAGGCCCCTTTCACACAGGCACCGTCAGTTTAGCCACGTTAAAAACGTATCAGTTCTTATCCGTTGCTTCATCCGTCTTCATCCTTCTTCATCCGTTCAATATAATATTGAATTTGAGACACCATTCATGATATTTGTATAGTGGTGAAGTATAGATATCGTTTTGTTTGTACAGTCATTTTTCACAACTATCTATTGCACATAGTGACTGGAGATGTAACACTCACCGTTTGTATTATTATATAATATGTATGGTATAGTAGTCGCAATATGTTGTTGCATGAGCACACCTCTCTCAGCGTGACCCTTATTCTAATTCATTCTATTATTAGTACTACCATTACTATAGGTGCTGATCTGTAGCTGAATAGTGGCATGCTAGTCTGTGGACACCCATACGCGCATGCGGAGTTATATGTACAGCGTGCTGGTCGCACTGGAGGTTGGATGATTGATCATTTACTACATTATTTATCATTATTAGTACTAGCGCCATGATCATTTTTAAAAATATTTAAAAAATATTTTTAGTAGCATTATCTCTGTAATAGCATCATTAACCTTATTACCAGAACACACACATTACCATTATTAATGATTTCATCATTATCTATTTATTTTATTTTATGTTTAATATACAGTTTACAAATCATCTAGTGGTATCTGTATTTTCATTGCCATTAACATCATCATTCCATCATTGCTATACACACTGGTAGTGTATTGTGGCAATGTAGTGTCTAGATTTGCCTGGTCCATGGTCTGTGCGGCAGCTGTCTGCTTCGTCAGACACCAGGATGGCTCTGGTGGGCGGAGGGCTCTTTACATGTCGGTCCCGCCCCCAGCTGCACGTCACTAGGCTGTCTCACGCCGCTCGCACGGCCAGTGGACTGTGCGTCATGCTGAGGGAGAGATGTCGACCCCGCCTCCCTCCTCCAGCGTGGTACGCAAACCCCGCCTTTCCCCCACCCTGTAGCTTGGAACGCAAGCACATCGGCGTGCGTTCCTCCTGATCACAGACACGCTGCAGCTACCAGTCTGCTGTGCAGCTGATGCGGAGGCACCCTACAGGCATTGACCCCCGCATTATTAGTGTAAGTACATGTACACTTCCATCCACCTTACGCATCCTGTGACTTGATGAGTGATGTTCTGAGTGGGTGACTCCCACTCACTATGATTGATAATGTCTACTGTGAGTTATATCTGGTATCCTTTAAACACCACATGTTGCTACTGCCCTTGCAGTCCATTTATACAGCACGCTACAGTTCACTTCTTACTAACCAATCAATCGATTGATCAATTATTTGTTTCCATGTGTATGTGTGTATGCATGCACATGTATATATGGTATGTACATGTGTTTGTATATGCACATATGTGTATATGGCATGCTTAATTAGAGGACATAGAAGGGAGGGATTTTCTAAAGGGGGAGGAGCCCCATACCCCATCCCTGTCTCACTGGCATGCAGGCATTTATAAGTGAGGTCCGCTGAGGGAGGTTGCACCGCATAGCTCTGAGGAAGAGGGGACTCTCCCCTCGAAACGCAGTAGCGGATTGTGACGTCTGTGCGTTCCTCCACGACCCTTGGAAGGTTTCGCTCATCCCAAATCGCAGGCTGTCCACCGGTGCGATTTTATGTTGTGCCTCTTCCACCAATTGCTTGTGAGTTGTTTCTTTTACCATTTTTATTTAATAAATGTTTTAAAAGTTAATGCACAAGGCTGGTGCGCCCCTGTCTTCTTTTTATTTTGATTATATAAAAACACTGACAAAAGAGCAAGCTGCAGTTACACTTACCATGTTGTTCACGCTGTTTGGGAGTCATGGTGGACCAATTTGGTGTCACAAGCTTAGAGATCTCATCCCATAGCTGCTGTATTTTTACTCTGTCACTGTGGTCCCGACAGGTTGAATCCCACAAGCCTGGCCTTTCGTGCACCAGGTTTATAAGCTCCTCATGTGAGACATCTCTTGCCATGTTTATCCTTGGGCATGTACTGGGGATGTACTTCCTATTGTCCAACTACTGCCTGGGTCATAGGTTGAGTTCACAGATAAACAAAAAAAAAATTATTTCTTCAAAACGGATTCTTAACTGATCGGACGTTGACGGACATTGTCCATTAATGTCAGTTAATATCCGTTTTGACGGATCTGGACGTAGCTTTGTACGTTAAAAAAATGGATAAAAACGGAAGCGGAGGTTAACTGATGGTAACGGATGGTCATCCGTTTGCCCATAGGAATGCATTGTCGTCCGTCGGCGGATGGAAGAAAAATGGATAGACGGTCCGTTCATGTGAAAGGGGCCTAAGGCACACTTGTGCAATAATCATGCTGTCCAATCAGCATCTTGATATGCCACACCTGTGAGGTAGATGGATTATCTCAGCAAAGGAGACATGCTCACTAACACAGATTTAAACAGATTTGTACTATGTGTACTTGTATTTGCGAGAAATAGGCCTTTTGTGTACATAGAAAAAGTTGTAGATCTTTGCGTTCAGCTGCGTTTCTAATTTTGCTCAGTGTATATCCTAAAATATAGCCAAAACCCTTATTTATTTTGAAAATGTAACATGTGATTGAATGTGATCCTGAGACTCAACATTATCAGTGCACATTGTAGAGAAAATCATGGAAATTTAAAAAAAATCAAAATCAGTAGAACAGTCTGTGTTCCAGATCTAGAAACATTTGTGTATATCAGCTATAAATACATTTGTCTGATAAAGGACAAATTTAATTTAAGGCAAATTGAATTATTCAGTACTTGAATAATGGATTGAGGAAGCATTAATGCCCCGTACACACATTTCCGATGGAAAATGTCCAGTCGGAGCGTGTTGTCGGACATTCCGACCGTGTGTGGGCTCCATCGGACATTTTCCATCAGATTTTCCGACACACAAAGTTTGAGAGCAGGCTTTAAAATTTTCCGACAACAAAATCCGATCGCGTCAATTCCGACCGTGTGTGTGGCCTGTTCCGACGCACAAAGTGCCACGCATGCTCAGAAGAAATTCCGAGACGGAACAGCTCGGTCTGGTAAACTTAGCGTTCGCAATGGATACAACACTTTCGTCATGGTGCAATGTTAAAAATGGTGTAATACAGCGCACTCTCTTCTTCTTTATAATGTGAGAAGAATGAAGTAGTTTTGCTGCTCATATTCACACAGACTTCTCACAAACGTATTTCTTTATTATTTATCGGGATTCCCTTAATATATTTTGATTTGTCACATCTGACAAAAATATATATATTTTTTTTTTTTTAAAGGCAGATTTTTTATTTATTTTAGGTTTGTATTTTTTCCAAGGCTGATCTTTGTTTTATTTTATTTTTAGTTTTACTCCAGAATATTTTTGTGTGTGTTTTGTGTGTCAAGTTACCACAACACCATTATTATCTTGTATTATTTAATCTCAAGGAGATTGTTTGGTGTTGATGTCCCAGGTTAATTTCACATTGTATTTTTGAAATGTACCTGCCTCCTCACAAAGAAACTGTCCTTTTTGAAGGAAAACACACATGGGCAAGTATAATTAAAACCAAAAACCCTTTATTAAGGGCTCAGAACCAAACAAAGAGGGAGGCAACGCTGGATAAACAGCAGAAATTAGCGAAGCCTTGGACCCCCAGGGCAGACATCAATTCTTGAACATCAAAATTGGTGGCCTGAGGAGTCCATATGTAAGGGAGTGCAGTCTGGTCCAGAAGTCCCAGAGATCCAGAAAGCAGCAGATGACATCTGTGTCCCCAGGCTGTGGTACCACAAGAGGCTGCATCTTTTGCCAGACCAGACTGGATCCAGGGTCATCACTCTCTTGTCTTCCTTCCACGCTTCCTTCCACGCTGTGGCTCTGCTGTTGGAGATGTGGCAGGAGGAGGAGTAGGACCTGGAGGAGGAGGAGAACTACTAGGACCTGGAGGAGGAGGAGGAGTAGTGGGACCTGGAGGAGGAGGAGGAGGACCATGTGTGAGATCACAAATGTGGGTATCAGATGTTATTTGGACCCTCAACCCCTTATTGAGAGCTTCCAGCATTAATGACTCACACATGAGTTGTTGGCCCTCCTCCATCAGCTGCATTTTACAGGCAATTATGGCAGCAAAGTCCTCCTCCACAGTGTGTGGTGCTCCCAGGGCCTCTGTAGCCTTCCAAAAGAGGCCTATGGCAGCCTCCTCTAGGGTACTCCTCTTCCTGCCACTTTCTCTTTGCAGGTGTAGGGGAGGGACCTGCATATTAGGCAGCCTGTTCGGCCAGGCCACCTCCTGGCTGAGACTTCCCTGTGTATGAAAAAGGGACATGGTTGTAATGTTTTGCATCATCAATCACAATCATAAATTAGTACTCCAAACTAACATCTAGTTAACATCATTGATTGGACAACCTGAAATATTTAGAGGAATGCGATACCTGGCTCAATCTGGGCTCCTCCACATGTTGCTGCCTGGAAGGCCCAGGTTGGGCGTCAGAAGCCTCAGCTGGGGGGAAGGAAGTGTGGAAGGAAGACTGGAGAGTGATGACCTGGGTTCAGTCTGGCCTGCCAGAAAATGCAGCCTGTCATAGTACCACATCCTGGGGACATAGATGTCATCTGATGCTCCGGATCTCTGCGAATCCTGGACTTTCTTGCGCTCCCTTACATATGTGCTACTCAGGCCACCAATTAGGATCTTCAAATATGTGATGTCTGCCGTGGGGATCACCTGCTTCACAATTTCCAACAATTGATCCAGCGCTGCCTTCCTCTTTGTTTGGTTCTTATAATGTGGGTGGTTGATCTCCCACAGACAAGGCAGCTCCCTGAACATGTCAATGAATATTGCCATGAAGTCGGTATCATTCAAGATATCCATTTTCACTGCAAGACACAACACAAGACAAACCCTAATGTCAGCCAAAACTCTCCTAATCTTGTTACAATATAGGCCTCAATCTAGAAGCAGTATAGGCCCAAGTTTGTCTCTTACCTTCGTTCTTACGATCGGCGCCTCCGATGCTCCTTCCTCCGCTCACAGATCGTACGTAATATGCACGTGTGTTACACTTTATATACACTGCGCATGCGTGTAACTCCGCCTGCCCCTGACGTTCTTTCTAGTCTATTCCCTGCCCCTTTTCGTTCTGCACAGTAGGGGAAGAGCACATGGCGGATACACAGCAGGTGCGTGCTAATTACAGGAACGAGGAGGAGGAAAGCCCGGATCCGGACACGTCCCGATCCAGAAGGAGATTTAAGGCATCAAATATGTCCTTTGGGGAGATGTTGGAGATGGTGGACATCCTGAAGAAGGCCGACTATGGTGGGAAGTATGGACCTTACCCCAACCCCAATGTCAGAAAGGCCAAGATCATGGCGAAAGTGGTCAGGAGTCTGCACCGGCATTTCTGGGTACGACGATCGAAAGATCAGCTCAGGAAACGGTGGTCGGACCTCAAATTACGAGAACATGAGCAGTACAGAAAGATCCGGAGAGTGCTGCAAAAAAGTAAGTAGTTGTGCTGTGTTCCTATTCTTTACGTTTATTATGTTCGTGCTGCTCCATGTGCTTTTCTTAAAAGTGTACATTTTAAAATGGCAACTTTCATGTTCATGGGCACATTATTCGTTCGTATCAAACATTTTACTTTCAGCCTATAAAACACCATTGTTTTGGCCATATGGATTTGGCCACATTTTTTACGCCCTACTTGTATTAAAATTAATTTGGTTGTGTAAAGGGCTTTGTTACTAGAATGAAATGTAAACTAGATTCTGTGTAAGGAGAGGACACGGAGCAGCTGTTTTCACATCTGGACACTGGAGCACTAGTGTGGGACCCCAGAACACCATTTTTATTAGGGGGGGGCACACAGGTGCTCCAGTGTATACTATAGGGGGTCTCCATCTGTGAAGCTTGTACCAAACAGGTAAAGTATTGCAGCTTGACAAAGGACACTGAAAATGCTACATTTTGGAACTCTGCCAAAATAGACAATTGTACCCCACTTCCAAGCAATGTTTCCTATTTATCTGTGTGCTAAGTATACCATTTTTGTTTTACATAGGGGAGAAAATACTCGGAGGACACCCCTCATCTGAGGAGACCAGAGCTCCCCCCTCTGGAAGAAGGGGAAATCCCCCCAACCCAAGAAGAGCAGGAGGAAGAAGACGTGGAGACATGGTGGAAATTGTCACCACAACAGGTGAGTGTCTGCGACCACAGGCTCAGGTAAGAGATGGATGCCGGCATATTTTTGATACCTGTTTTTGTTTGGTTTCTCTCTTTTTAGGTGATTGTGATGTTGTGGATCCAGATCCTTTCACATCAGAAAGTGCCCAGATCCTGATCGGGGAGATCATGGGGTGTAATTTAGAATTTAAAAACCTCAAGAAAAACATCAATGATGTTATTCAAAAAAATAAAAACATCATTGTTTTGGGGCAATTTAAAACCCCTCCAAATCCCTTTGTTTTTTTGTGTGCTACAATGTTAAAAATCTTTTAGCGATTTTTCGAAAAGCAAAATTTGGAGGATGCACACAGTGTGCCAACATGTGCTATCTGCCATCACGGGAGATCAATGGATGCGTTTTGGGGGTGCAACCCCTTCCTCAATAATAAAGTAGCTGAGAGGAAGGGGTTTCTCCCCTAAAACACGTCCCTTGATCCCCCGTGATGGCAGCTAGCACATGTTGACATTGACAAATTTGTGTGCATCTTCCAAATTTGGCTTATCCTGGGGTGACTTCACCCCATCTGAACGCAATATCAAACACAGTTCCTAAATAATCATGTCTGATATTGCCTTCAAGTTCTACCAAATGTGAACTTTGTAAGTTCAAGATTTGTGTCTTTCTTGTTGGTTTTACACATGCCTGTTTTATCTTAAATGGACATTTATATTTTTTAAAAATGCCACCCCAAAAATTGTTATACAACAAACATATTGGTTTGTTTTAAAAACCTTTTCTAAATGCACATGTGATTGTGCAGGTATTAAAAAGATTGTTAATCAAGAATGTGTGGATTATTGTTTCAACGCTATAACACTTTTGTGGTGATGTAATTGCTGCTTTCTGTGAAAATGGGTTTTATTTCCTAAGGGCAAATCCTCTTTGCACTACAAGTGCAGTTTCAGTGCAGTTTCAAGTGCATTTGTAGTGCAAAGTGTCTTTGCCTTTAGTAAATAACACCCAACAGTGCTTTGTATAAGGTTACACAATCACGCCATTTTCAGGACTCCCCACATTTCTGTCAGGGTCAGCTAAAACAAACACAAGCAGTAAATGTCAACAAAGATTTGCTTTTTTTTGTTTTTATTTGATAAAGGCTTCACAAATTTGCTGGCATATTGATGGCCCCCCTACCCGCAAAGAACTCAAGGTATCATAACCGGACATCACGGGCACTCAGGGAGGGCAAGCCACGACGGCCACTTTCAAGCGCCGTCAGGGTTGTTTCATTTGGAATTCCGGCCTCAGGCCCAACTGAGCCAGCATAGTTGGCAGAATGTTGGCGTAAAAAGTTATGTAGAACACAGAACGCCAGGATTATATGATTACGTTTATACTCCGCCATATACTCCGCCATATAGATGGGTGTTAAAAATAGGCAGAATCGGCTGGCCATGATTCCAAATGTGTTCTCCACCACTCTTCTGGCTCTGGCCAGCCAGTAATTAAAAACCCTCTGTTCCGGGGTGAGGGTCCTCATCGGGAATGGCCGCATAAGATGGTCCCCCCAGCGCAAATGCTTCATCCGCAACAAAGAAGAATGGGAGTCCTTCCACATTCTCTTCTGGAGGTGGCAAGTCCAAGCTGCCATTCTGGATATTCCTGAAAAACTCCATCTGGGTGATGACTCCACCATCGCACATCTGGCCATTCTTCCCCACGTCCACATACAGGAAGTCGTAATTAGCCGACACCACCGCCAACATCACAATACTATTGAACCCCTTGTAATTATAATAGTACAACCCCGAGTTGGGTGGTGGGACGATGTGGGCGTGTTTCCCATCAATTGCCCCTCCGCAGTTAGGAAAGTCCCACCGCTGGGCAAAGTGGGAGGCCACAGTCTGCCATTCCTGTGGCGTGGAAGGAGACTGTTGAGGAAAACAAAAAAACTTAGTATTTTTGCACATAAACATGGAAAGCAGATTAGACACAAACATTCTTGGCCAACATCCAGATACCATTTCTGAAGGGGAATTTTACAACACCAAAGTATAAGGTACACCTATCATATTCTCCCTCCCCCCTCTCATGGGCCATTTCTAACATTATAGGGGGGGGGATCTTGGACAGGTAACCCTCTTCACTTCATTGAGAGATGAATGCCTAAATACAGGGTATTACTTGGAACAGCCCCTCCTTAGTTACACTATTGGCAGCCCACTGGACAGGTAAGAAGTGTCATAATACAAATATATAAATACACACTGTACACATTTGAGCACATTTGGACATTCTGCTATTACCTATCAAGATAATAATAGGATACAAAAACTTTAAACAGTACCATTTGAAAGTATACAGGCAGGCCCTTGCACTACATGCTTTGGGGAATTCATCCATACATCTGACCACAAAAGAGGTAGGTATAGTGTGTATGGGTTTGGCAAAGTCAGCAGATAGATGATTGAGGATAGATAGAGAATTGGTATCAGCTGACTTAGCAGTTGGGGGGAGGGAGGGTTCCAAATGATTTGGGAACCCCCCAAAAAAGCCTCTGGAACTCTGTCTGAATTTAAAGCACAAATCATATTTCTAAACAGTTTAGGGGGTGTTTGGGGTAAAACACTACTATGGAGCTGATAAAATACATTGTTAAGTGACTACATGAGGTGAATATAGGGCCAGGAGACCATGCTGGGGAGGTAAGTGAAGGCAAATATGTATGAAGGACTAAAAAAATAATTACATAAAAATCCAGCATGCATGAGAACAAAGAGACAGTCACAGCATATTCCAATCATGGTAATTAGGGAATGAGGAAAGAAATACAATATATTAGCAAACATTCAATACAATAAAATGTGATATTAAAGGATAAAAATCTTACCTTCATATACTCCTTCTGCAGGACCTGGATGATGGCAGAACAGGTCTCTGGGATAATGATCCCCAGAGCCTGGGGGGAATGCCTGTCGAGAACTTGAGGTCCTGCAGGCTTCTCCCTGTCGCCAAGTACCGCAGGGTAGCGACGAGCCTCTGCTCCGGAGTGATGGCTTGCCTCATGCAGGTATCCTGCCTGCTGATATAGGGGGTCAGCGAAGCCAACAAACAGTGAAATACGGGGTCCATCATCCTGAGAAAGTTCCTGAAATCATCAGGATTATTATCACGGATCTCATGGAGCAAAGGCATATGAGAGAACTGGTCACGCTGAAGCAACCAATTCTTGGTCCATGAACTCCTCCCCACCCTGTTCATGGACTGGACTTGTGTCAAGGTCAGGACCCCAACACCAAGCCCCCGCACAGCACGAACTCTATGAGGAGTACGTATACGCAACATGGCTAGAAAACGGTCGGCTGCTCAGAACGAAGTAACAGAACGCACTGAAGAACAGCAAGGCCTGTGAAGAGCGACCTGAAAAACAGTAACGAACGAACAAGAACACAATGCAAAGTCACGTGGAGCTTGCTTGCACGCACTGAAGAGCAGATACAAACCCACAAGCACAAACTGAACCGCAGAAAACTATATGAAAGCCACGAGTCTGAAAAAGCGTGAATCATCTCTCACCAAACTTTTACTAACATGAGATTAGCAAAAGGAGCCCAAAGGGTGCCGCGCTTGGTTCTGAACTGGCCTTTTCTAGTCTCGTCGTACGTGGTGTACGTGACCGCGTTGTTGGCGATCGGAAATTCCGACAACTTTGTGCGACCATGTGTACGCAAAACAAGTTTGAGCCAACATCCGTCGGAAAAAATCCTAGGATTTTGTTGTCGGAATGTCCGATCAATGTCCGACCGTGTGTACGGGGCATAAGTCTTAAGTGGTCCTGTGCAATGGTTATGTTAAAGCTGACATCTCCTCTATAGTTATCCATTGAGAGCTGATTGCCCAATAGTATTTCATGTTCCAGATGGTAAGCCACAGTGGGCTCCAGTCACAGAACCAGATTGCATGTGGTATGTAGGTATCCAAACACATTTTCCCTAAATATTGCATGCAATCCTGTAACTGTCAATTCACTATACCGTTTTGCAGTAAAATGCTAAAAATGCTTGGTAAATACTGCGTTAACAGGCATTTCATTCCATTCACATAACAAAATAAATAATTAAATGCATGCCGTAGATAAGTGGTGGCCCAGACATGCAGTAATGATGGAAGTGATCACTTTAGTCATCACACCTGAATGGGCAGGGCATGCAAAAGTTTAAAAAAGGGTGCCTAATCACAATCTAATGAGCATTTGGCTAGTCTAATCTCTTTTGCCAGCTGGAGATTGCATTGCTCTCCCCTACATCCCTAATTGAGCTATTTTAGGCAAATTTTTGTAGTTTCGGGCCATTCTAAGGAGGGTGAAGGGAAGGAGAAGGATAGTTTCATGCGTCCACATTTCTTTAAGCAGCGCACCTTACTGATTAATTGCCTGAAGCAGAAATGCTCACTAAATTTCATCTTTCTGAAGGACCTCATTATGCTTCTCTTTGGGGAACTGAGACTTGTCTGCAGTTACCCATACTGCATAGTCATGCCCTACCACCTATGACCAAGTTGCTGTCTGTCCTACACTTTCTGGGCAAGGCCTAGTATCAGATGGCAGCGGGAGAGGTGGTGGGGGTAACACAGCCATCTTTCTCATGCTTGCTTGCAGGGTTTCAGGAAAATAGCCTCCAAATATATGTGCAAAAGAAGAGGGGAAGGACAGAGAGGTGCCAGGCAGGCATAGTGTAGCACAGTTTATTAAACAGAATTTATATAGACAACATTTGCACTCATATAAAAGAAGGGGAGACAGACAAAGGCTGGAGATGACTGTTTCAGGACAGTGTGCTGCGGTGAAAAGTCCGGGGGGAGATGTGTGGTCCAGCGATCCAGGGAGAGCATGCAAGGCACGGATTCAATGTGTGGATAGCTGATGCCCGAGAGACCGGGGACCACCGTGATGCAGAGCAGGGATGGATGTCCAGGGAGAGGATCCTCAGCCATCACTCTGCATCACGGCAGTCCCCGGTCTTTCTGGCATCAGCTATCCCCACATTGAATCTGTGCCTTGCATGCTCTCTCTAGATTGCCAGATTACACATCTCCCCCCGGACTTTTCACTGCAGCACACTCAGATTGTCCTGGAACAGTCATCTCCCACCTTAGTCTGTCTCCCCTTCTCTTATGTGAGTGCAATTGTTGTTTATATATATTAATTTTAAGAAACTGTGCTGCACTATTCCTGCCTGGTGCCTCTCTGTTCTTCCCCTGTTCTTTTGCAGTCCATTGTGAGAAGGCAGCCTTGTGCATACTGTTAGTGATAGCCAAAGAAAGTAATGTCACCAGCACACCAGGATCTCCAAAAATGGGGCCAAAATTGTATTCAGTGATCACATAATTACAGCAGAAACCAACATTTTGGAGCCACGCAGGACCCCTTCATCAGGCATGTGATGTCGCTTTCTGCTGTAATTATGTGATCGTTGATTAAAGTTTTGTACCCATTTTTGGAGATCCTGGTGTGCTGGTGACATTACTTTTTTTGACTATACACGGTTCCAGACAGTGGTTGCTTCAGCACCTATTTATAAATACAGCCATCTCTACAGGAATGTGTGCGTTGGGAATATTGCATTGGGATTCATTGTTAGTGATAGCCAGAGACATTTTTTAAATCACTATTCACTTTCCTAACCTCTGGGAATTTACTTGTTTATTGTATATACTTGTTCTACATTTTTTCCCTTCATATCTACCTGCCTAACGTACATCAGGAATGGGATCAGAATAAAAATTAATTCTATGCTGTAGCTGGGATTCCTAATGTCACGGGTATCATAGACTGTACCTATATGCCCTTTTTTTGCCCCTTCTCATAAAGAGCACATCTACCGTAACAGGAAGGGCTACCACTCCTTAAACATACAGGTTGTCCGCGATGTAAATATGTTCGTCAAAAATGTGCTCACTGGCTTCCTGGGATCTGTCTATCATTCCCATATATCAAGGCAATTACAGCTCTACCACCATTTTGAAACAGAATCACAAGAGACTGGATTCTTGGTAAGACACTTTTTATTATCAAATATGTCTCAATGCATGCCACATACGTACAGTTACATATTCATATGTTACACGCCTGTTTTCACTCCTCACACCTTGCACACCAAATATGCACAGCACAGCCTTAGCTGCTAAAGAAACATTTTCAGTCTATTTAACCACTTCAATACCAGGCACTTAGACACCTTCCCGCCCAGCCCAATTTTCAGCTTTCAGCGCTGTCGCAATTTGAATGACAATTGCGCGGTCATGCTACACTGTACACAAACAAATTTTTTATCATTTTGTTCCCACAAATAGAGCTTTCTTTTGGCGGTATTTGATCACCTTTGCGGTTTTTATTTTTTGCACAACAAATAAAAAAAGACCGAAAATTTTGAAAAAAAACAAGTTTTTCTTTGTTTCTGTTAAAACTTTTTGTAAATAAGTACGTTTTCTTCTTCAATGACGGGCACTGATATGGCTGCACTGACGGGCACTGATACGGCGGCACTGATGGGCACCGATGAGGTGGCACCGATGAGGGAGCACTGATGAGGTGGCACTGACGGGCACTGATGATGGGCACTGATAGGCGGCACTGATGGGCACTGATAGGTGGCACTGGTATGCGGCACTGATGGGCACTCATAGGTGGCACGGATGGGCACTTATAGGCGGCACTGATGGGCACTCATAGGTGGCATTGATGGGCACTCGTAGGTGGCATTGATGGTTACTTATGGGTGGCACTGATAGTTGGCACAGATGGGCATGGATGGGCACTGATAGATGGGCACTGATGGGCATGGATGGGCACTGACAGGTGGCATGAATGGACACTGATGGGTGGCACTGATGGCATTACTTGTTTTCAGTGATGCTCCTAAGGGTGGCATTGCTGGGCATCACTGCAACATAATTGTGCCAATCAGTGCCCATTTGTGGGCACTGATTGGCACAGATTTGGCACACTGGGCACATGTGGATGGCCATGGGGTACATACCTGGCTATCCACATGTTGCCCCTTCCCTGGTGGTCCTAGTGGCGATCCAGTGTGGTGATCTGCGGGGGGGCTGCGCTGATAAACAATCAGCGCAGACTCCCCCTGCCAGGAGAGCCGCCGATCGGCTCTCCTCTACTTGCGTCTGTCGGACGCGAGTGAGGAAGAGCCGATCAATGGCTCTTCCTATTGACAGCGTGATCAGCCGTGATTGGACACGGCTGATCACGTGGTAAAGAGCCTCCGCTGGAGGCTTTTTACCAAGATCAGTGTAGCGGTGTGTCAGACTGACACACCGCTCCACCGATCGCCGCGATGCGCACCCCCGGGGGCGCGCTGCGGCTTGTTATCCTGCTGGACGTCATATGACGTCCAGTCAGGATAACAGAACCACTTCCCGGACGTCAATCCGCTATAGGGCTGGCGAGAAGTGGTTAAAGAAATGGCTAAACCAGATCCTCAACCTGGTGTAACCATTTCCCCCGAAAGACACTTTATAAATGCCTTCACATTATAACCAGTTCAGCTCCAGAGCATTTTTTTTTATTTGTCGCATACATGTAGTAATCTTAATTTTTGCCAACAAAATTACCTAAACCCTCAGAAAATTATATATTTTCTGAAAGCAGAGGCCCTGTAGAATAAAAAGGGGATAGTTGAAAATGTTTGTTTCACATGATTTTTGCGCAACTATCTATTAAACACAAAATTTCCAGAAAAAATATAATAAAATTAATTTTAGTGCACAATCACACCATAAAATACAATTTTTTTGGTTAAAATATAAAACATTCCATGTCTTCAATTTGCATGAGCCTGCGATACCGCCAAAAACTATGGTGCCCAAAAATCACCATAGGTGACATTTTAAAAATCTTTACAGCTCATCAATGTAGAGTTAATTAGGAGCTTTTGTACTAAAACCATCCTTCTCACTCTGACGTTCACAGCGATATGTCACACGTGTGCTGTGACCGTAGTTTTTCATATACGCATGTGCACCCTAGGCTTGCAGTTGCGTAGGTGTGCAGGGCAATGGGGGTTTCTGCTAACATTTTTTTAAATATATATTTTATTATCATTTTAAATATTTAACATTTTTATTTTAGTTTTTTATTTATTTTTACTTGATTGCTATCACAAGGGGTTAATAATCCCTATGTGAAAGCATTGTGACAGGTACACTTTATGTAGATATTATGTCTAATTGACCCCAATGTCTCCCTTGCCCTTCACACGATCTAACCAAGCACAGATCAGCTTGGTTAGATGTGTCACGTGGCTGTACTGGCCAGGAAAGGGTGTATATGAAACCGGAAATAACATCACTTTCAGTTTATTATAAATGACAAAAATTCCGCGCTTAGGAATGTGGGAAGAGAGGACTGCTGCCCCCCTTATAAATGAAAATCACCGAAGTGAGATCCAAAGAATTAAGGTAGTTCTGAGAAGGGGAATTGGCGCTGTCCAACTAAGTGTGTGTGATGTTACTACCAAAAATAACAAGTATGTCAAAGATCATCAGGAAGCTGATGACGCAATTGTATTTGCGAAACACGCAGAGGCTGCTGGGAAAAAATACTACGTCACTTCCTGCTGGGCGATAGCGAGGCTTGAGACGCACGCCGGCATAGGAGACACACGGGGACATTCGGCGATACCTTACTCATCCAAAACGCTGGAAAAATTTGGTGCCGACTTATGGGCACAGGGAAATGTGAGTTTACAGTCTCTTTTATAACCTTTTAAGAATAAACGGTACTTACATACTGCGCAATGATTACTGTTTATTTTTTATGAGGACGGATACCTCTTGTACTTATTTCATTGGGAGTAGTCTAGATCAACATCCTGAGCGGAGCGGTTATCCCTATTAATGAACCAAAGGCGTGTTTTTATCGATATCTGGTTGCAGCACCCCTGGACGGAGGATCACTTCCCGGCCCCGCCACCGCAGGACTGTCTGCATATGCCTTTTACCCCTGCAGGGGTTAGGCAGTCCGGTAAGTGTACACACAAGTGGGGGTGTAGTGAAGCACGGAACATCTCAAGCTGAAAGCTGTGACTACGTTTCCCTTCACCAGTGGGACATACCTTTTGGGACTTTTTTGCGGACTTTTTTATTTATTTAACTACTGGTTAATAATTTTTTTGCTTTTACACACACATGGATTGTTTTGCATAGACTGCTTTTAATGTGATTGTTTAACACACACAGGCGGGGGCATATTTCACTAATTCATATTAATTTATATTTTATTAGTTCACAATTATATTAATTTATTTTTATTTCCATTAGTTCAAAATAAGTTTTTTTCTCTCAGGTCTCCACTTTCCATATGTTTTTTTACCACTGTTTATGCGGATCACCATAATTGTCTTCACCATTGTTTACATATTAGGTTGGTTCCCTAGCTATATACATTTTTTAAGACATAGGGACAACTTCCAAGATACAGATATTTATTTCACTGTATATGAGGTTTTTTCACATGCATTTTAGAGCAACTTGCATTTTCCATTTTACTTCACAGGTGATTTATTTAGTGATCTTTGACATACTTGTTATTTTTGGTAGTAACATCACACACACTTAGTTGGACAGCGCCAATTCCCCTTCTCAGAACTTTCAGTTTATTGTTTGCATGTGAGATCAAGGCATGGATTTGCCTCGATCTCACAGGAATCTCTCTCCCCCAGTCGGCAGTTGTGTTCCCGGGCACTGGTAAGTGGGGCACAGCCCAGGAACCATGAGAGGAGGGGGGCCTCCGGTGGGAGGGGGGGAGGCACTGCACTTCTGACTCTGTGAAAGTGATCAGAAGCTATAGAGCTGTCGCATCACTTTCACTTTGAAGCCTGTCACCGGCTAAACAGAACGCACACAAGCTGATGGCTGTTACTTGTGATTGAAGGTTCACTCTTTGGATGTACATAGTACACCCAAAGATCTGAACTGGATAATCATGTTCAGCAATGAAAAATAAAATGTAGGGGGAAATGTTTCTGTTATTACCCACTCATCATATCCCCTCATATATACTGTTACTGTTGCTGTAATAAAACTGGCATTTATAAACTGCATTTAGGTGATTCTGGCTATCCTCGTCTGCCGTGGCTGCTAACACCACTCTTGAGGTGCTCAACATCTGCAGAATCTCACTACAATTCATAAATAACTAAGACAAGATGTGTCATAGAGCGGACCTTTGGGGTTCTTAAAAGCAGGTTCCACTGTATCTCACTATCTGGTGGTTTTCTGCGCTATAGCCCTGAAAAAAATTGGCAATGTGTTTTTGGCCTGCTGTGTCCTTCATAACTTAGGCCAACATGTAGGATTGCTCTTGGATATTGAGGTTCATAACACTGATCAGGACCCTATTCCACCAATCCCAGAATCCATGATGAGTGTGGCCATCAAGTCCATCAGCTCTTTATTCAAAGCTGTTTTTCAAGGTATGCGTCATCTTTTACTCTATACACCTTACCTGGTAGTTTACTCTGTTTTTGGTGAAAAGGCTGTGGTTGTTACAAAGAAACACAGGAAGTGGCTCCATATCAGGCTGTCTAGAAAACAAATAAATAAAAACATAAAACGAATATGTTGGCCAGCAATATTATTATTATGCCAAACAATTAGTGTTAGACCAGAACTGTGCAAGCTCACTGTATTTATGTAATTTAAGTGACGTCATAAGGTATATGCCAAAGGAAAGTAGGTGTCCCATCCCTCTTTGATACACACTGCTAAACATCCCATCATCTTAATGATGAGGCGATGTTTAGGTTCAAACAACTAGGCTCAACAGTCTAGAATGACAATGGTGGAGATGAACTAAAACTGCGCATATAATCTTGCGCAGCTGGGCCTAGTAATCAATCAGCTACTAGGTATTATTGTCCAAGCTTCATAGAACAAGCTGAATGTAGAAGCTGATTGGTTAGTATGACCAGCTGCACCTGATTCTTTGTGCTCCAGTTTTGGTAAATAGCACCAAATTGCTATTCTCCATATTCGAAAAGCACACATGCCAAGACAATTACTTTGCCAAATATAATGTCCCAAAGGACTTTAAAGTGTAACTGAGGGCATATTTTTTTTATTTTGAGTACAGTAATGGAGTGTTAGAACCCTTCTCAATTTGTTTTTGGCATCTGGGTTCCGTTTGTGAGATATACCCTCTCTTGTTTGGATGACAAAACAAATGTTATGTTTTTAAAGTCGTTTCACTCTCACTGATAAGGACAAACAATACAAATAGAGAGAGAGGGAATCACCATAACAGAGCACAGACAAAAAGAAAAAAGGACATCTGCTGTATCCAAAAAAAAAAAAATGCACCTTCAGTTACACTAAAGTCACATATAAAAAATACACATTAGGCAGAAAACTGGTGGCTAGAGATTAACTTTATTAAAAGGCAACAGCATATGGAGAGGCAAAATTAGATGGTGGATTAACCCCAGGAGACTTGTTAAGCCACTGTCTGAGTAAGTCAAGCTTCTTTTGTCGATACTCTGCAGTACTTGTAAAGAATCCCTGCATACATGCCTTCATGCCCTTAATTATATCTTCAATGGCCTCTAACATTTCACAATGTTCTAGCTGTGCCTGGTGGAACCTCTCACTCTGTTGTTGCTCATAAACAAGTTTCTCTTGGTCAAAATTACATGTGTGACATATAGTACGTACACGTCGTATGTCGATGGGTAGATTGAATGACCCCAAATTGGTTTCTTTGCTTTGAGGACTACCTCAACACTGACATTAGGCTGCTGTTCTTGAGACTGGCTATTGCCATCATTCTTGTCAGATGCAGAGAAACATAGATCTTAAACATCTGCTTCCACAGAAAATAGTAGGATTTTCGCTTCCTCTGTGGGGTCATCTGCAAGAGAACAGAGACTGATTAATTCAAAGTTGGCCCATGTCCTCCCCTTCTGGAATGCTCATCCAAGTCCATGATAAAACCAGTGCATGAAAAACATGGTCACCTCTAGGGAAAGTTTGCCAAAAGAGCATTGTATTCTGAAGGAATTCCTCTTCGCAGGATACAATAGGGCTGTAAGGGAGAACCCACCATCAACATTGAACATGCACCTAGAATATTTGTGAACACAATGTACTCACCTCTCTTGTTGTGTTGCACGAGATATCAAAACTGTTGGTCAGCCCTGTATGTCTCTTCTTAGATGTAAGGCACCCGTGTTTTTTCATATTCCAAAATCTGAACAGAAGCATGTAATGTGCCACCGTTTTTTTGCCTAGAAGAAAAGAGATAAGCAATAAAGCAAACAAGTTAGACATCTAAGTACAGTAGAAAAGATGAAATACCATTTACTCTAGACAAATTCCAGACATTTGTACTCATGCTTTCTAATGTCAGTACACAAAATCAGATGAACCTTTCCTTTCTGATCAATGCCATTTTCCTCTTGATGTTGCCCTTGATGTCTTGGTATCTCTTTTTCACATTATCTTTACTTGGGGGGCTACTCCTTCTGCATTTACAGCTTTGGTAATGATTTTCCTATGTTTTTTTCTTTCAAGCTTGATCATTCTTAAGCACATGGCAACAACTTGTCAAACACAGGAGCCAATTCTCGACCAACACTACAATCTCCACATACATGAACTTCAGATTTCGTTGTTCACCATCTAAACATTTACTCTTGTTAGGGGTACTGACTATGTGCTTGGCACTGCCATCAGTGGAACTTTCATGATGTCTCTTGGCTCTTGAGATAGCAGTCTTGGTGCAAGTGTCACTGCTGTCAGTTGAGGGTTCCTCCACACAGGGCATGTATGTTTGGTCTGCAGCCTATTGTCCACTTCTGTACTGTTATATATGTAGTTGACTTGGGTAAGAGTCAAATGTTAATTTCTTCTCACTTGAGTAGTGGGCCTTTGGGACTCCTCCTATTCGTCACTTGCCAAGATGGTGGTAACTTGTGAATGACAGATCTGCTGAGATGGGCAGAACCTAATTTTTTAAACTTTTGTGTAGGGTTCATACCAGACCCGAAGGGTGGCAACATACCTTCTGGTATTCCTAAGAATCATTGACAATGGGAAGTTGTCATGTATAAATAAATAACACTGCTATTATACATGGCATTTAGCTCCAGCTGAATGGGTAATGTTCTTATGTCCTAATAGCTGCAACTTCAATCGGCAGAGTTTCAGAAGTTCAGGCACTTTTGTGTGATCCATGAGGACAAGGTTATCTTCAGAGAATCATTAAATTTTCTTCCAATAGTAGTAGAAGAAGAAGAAAAGGTTAGGAGCTTTTAACCTGTTCTAAAGCCGCGTACACACGGTCGGACTTTTCGTCTACAAAAGTCCAACGGACGCTGACGGACTAAAGCTGGCTGGTAATCCGATCGTGTGTGGGCTTCTCCGGACTTTCAACGTACTTTTTTAGCCTCAAATCCGACGTACTTTAGATTTGAAACATGCTTCAAATCTTTACGTCGTAACTACGACGGACCCCGAAATCCGCTCGTCTGTGTGCTAGTCCGACGGACAAAAACCCATGCTAGGGCAGCTATTGGCTACTGGCTATGAACTTCCTTATTTTAGTCTGGTGTACGTCATCACGTACGAATCCATCGGACTTTTGTGTGGTCGTGTGTAGGCAAGTCCGTTCGTTAGAAAGTCTGCCACAAGTCCGCCGCAAGTCTGCCGAAAGTCCTCCGGAAGTCTGTTGGACAGGCTGTCGGACTTTTGTAGCTGAAAAGTCCGACCGTGTGTACGCGGCATAAGGGGCTGTCCTGTGGGTCTCAGTGGTGAAGCTCAGCTCATTTGTGGCAACATGGTGAAGCATCAGGAAAGTAAAAACTTTAGTAAGCATTTGATAGAAATGTTCCTCTTTTTGTTTTTCTTTAAAACATAAAACAAGGTATGTACAAACATTTTTAAATTAAGGTCATAGCTCAAATAAGTTTGTTTCCCAGTTTGTCTGTTAGTTTAACAAACCCAAATTTCCAGTAATCTGAGAGAGTATGATTGCATTAAAGAAAAAGCTTGTTGTAGAAAAAAATGTAAGTGTTAGGAAATTTCTACAGCAACCAATCAGATTAAAAACAACTTTGGAAATGTGAGTGTGAATGATGTTAGAGGAAGCAGAAAAGGATGCTACACATGCAGGCTTTAAAAAGTATACCCCCCAGTGGTTCTGTTAGGAGCTCTCTGGATTATGGCTAGGTTGAATAACAAGGAGCCCATATTAAAGTAGAACTATAGGCAGAAAAGTTTATAATTTTTTAAGTAAGGGAGGGTTATAACTCAGTCAGATTTTTTTCCACCAATTGTGTCCAATTGCAGAGATTTCCCTTCACTTCTTGTCCCATAGCCAAACAGGAAGTGAAAGGAAATCCCTGCAAATCCAGGGAATTCCATGGGGACCCTCAGATCACCAGAACTAGTGTCTCCTTTGGAACATTTCCCCTCTATTCAACCCAAGATTTCGGATTTTAAACAGGACATATAGAGAGGGTGAATCTCCTTAACCGCTTGCTGCCCGCCCCCGCCCTCAAATGATGGTGGGGCGGTGCGGCTCTCATTCTGGGACGGCCGCACCATGTTGCTAGGACACGGCGTGACCCCGATCTCTGTAAAGAGCTATGTCCGAGGCTCTTTAACCATGTGATCGGCTGTGTCCAATCACAGCCGGTCACATGTAAACATGGAGATGCCGGTAATCGACTCTCCTCGGCTCACACTGACAGAGTGTGTGGCAAGGAGAGCCGCTCAGTGGCATCTCCATGCAGGGGGACATCTAGGAATGTAATCAGGGCACTTATCAGTGCTCTGATTACAATATAGCAATATAGTGTCACCAATCAGTGTGCACCATTGCCCACCAATGCCAGCAATCATTGCCCACCAGTGGCAGCAATCAGTGCCCACCACTGCCCACAAGTGCCACCAATCAGTGCCCATTAGCGATGCCAGTCAGTGCTGGCTATCAGTGCCGCCTATCAGTGCTGCCCATCAATGCCCATCACTGCTATTGATCAATGACCATCAATGTCGCCCATCATTGACACCCATTAATACCCATCAGTACAGCCTATTCGTGCTGCCTTTCAGTGCCCACCAGTGCCACCTATTAGTGCTGCCCATCACTGCTGTTGATCAAATGCCCATCAGTGTCGCTCATCATTGCCACCCATCAATGCCAGAAGTCCGGACCTCTGCTGGCAAGAGAGCTACCTGAAGACAGCAGAGGAGCCGGACGAAGAACTGGAGAGAAGAACCAACCGGACGCCGGGAGAAGATGAAGCGGAGGGACCCCCGAAGCCGGAAGAAGACCCCCGAAGCCGGAGGAAGATCCCCCCCGGAGCTGTTTAATAAAATATTTTAAAAACCTGTGTAGTGTGTTTTATTACTTACACTTTTTCCCTAGGTGAATGGGTAGGGGTACCATGTACCCCATACTCATTCACATAGGGTGGGGGGCCGGGATCTGGGGGCCCCCTTATTAAAGGGGGCTCCCAGATTCCGATAAGCCCCCGCCCGCAGACCCCGACAACCAACGGCCAGGGTTGTCGGGAAGAGGCCCTTGTCCTCATCAACATGGGGACAAGGTGCTTTGGGGGGGGGCCCGCAGGGCGCCCCCTTCCCCCAAAGCACCCACCCCCCATGTTGAGGGCATGCGGCCTGGTACGGTTCAGGAGGGGGGGGGCGCTCGCTCGTCCCCACCCCCTTTCCTGACCGGCCAGGCTGCGTGCTCGGATCGGGGTCTGGTATGGATTTTAGGGGGGACCCCACGCCGTTTTTTCGGCGTAGGGGGTTCCCTTTATAATCCATACCAAACCTAAGGGCCTGGCATGCCCCGCGACGGGGCTCGCAAGGTGCCAATCTCGCCGATAAAAGCGGCAAGATTGACATCCCTTTCTAGTCCCGTCGCACCTTAGTCACGTTCAAAATGAACGGACTTGTCCGTGTGTGGGCAAGTCCGTTCATTCTGAAAGTCCGGCGAAAGTCCGTCGGAAAGACGGGCGGACTTAGCCCGCCGGAAAGTCCCGGCGTGTGTGGGCAAGTCCGCCCGTTTTAAAGTCCGGCGCACCTGGCGGACAAAGTCCGTCGGAAAGTGTGCCGGACCAAGTAGGATAGAAAGTCCGACCGTGTGTACGCGGCATAAGGCTCCCCAGTTCCTAAATGTCTTGCAGGACAATTTCATGGGTCAGATGGTAGACGCACCAACTAAAAATAAAGCATTACTAGATCTACTGATTACCAACAATATAGACTTGATCATGGATGTGAAAATATGGGGAAATTTAGGAAACAGCAAACACAGGTCAATTGGCTTCAGTATTAGGGATGAGCGGAGCACCCCCATTTCGATTCGCGACAGAAAATGCAAACGGACCAAAAGTTTGCGCGAACATTTGAACACCATTACAGTCTATGGGACCCAAACGTGAAAAATCAAAAGTGCGAATTTTAAAGGCTAACATGCAAGTTATTGTCCTAAAAAGTTTTTGGGGACCCGGGTCCTGCCCCAGGGGACATGTAACAATGCAAAAAAAGTTTTAAAAATGGTTGTTTTTTCGGGAGCTGTGATTTTAATAATGCTTAAAGTGAAAAAATAAAAGTGAAATATTCCTTTAAATTTTGTACCTGGGGGGTGACTATAGTATGCCTGTAAAGTGGCGCATGTTTGCCGTGTTTAGAACAGTCCCTGCACAAAATTACATTTCTAAAGGAATAAAAGTCTTTTAAAACTGCTTGCGACTGTAATGTAATGATGGGTCCCGGCAATATGGATGAAAATTAATGAGAAAAACAGCATGGGTACCCCCCAGCCAATTACCAGGCCCTTTGGGTCTTGTATGGATATTAAGGGGAACCCTGCACCCAAATTAAAAAAAGAAAAGGCGTGGGGCCCCCAGGCCCTTTATATACTCTGAACTGCAGTATACAGGCGGTCTAAACAAGACAGGGACTGTAGGTTTGTTCTTATGTATCTCCAGCCAAAAAATAAATTTTTAAGCTTTTTGGATAACATAGGGAAGAGTAATCAACCCTGTAACATTTTGCTGTCTGTGCCCCTGTTCAGAAGATTTCACCTCACATTCTGTCCCAATGACAATTGGATTTTGAAAATTTGGGGTTATTAGGGAAACAAGGATTGGTGATAAAGCATCAGTGAGGAGACACCTTTTTCCCATATTAACTCTTACAGGAGAGAATTTCCCATCCTAGGGGTAGATTTCCTCTCACTTCCTGTTGTTTCCCTCTGTTTGTAAGTAGGAGTCATTTGTAAGTCAAATGTTTGAAAGTAGGGGACTGCCTGTATATACTATACGGCCTGGCCTATATACTCTGCAGAAAATTGGGCCTTAGGTGTTGGTGGTAGCAGAACACTGTAAGCCCTCACAGTTACTCTTGGTGGGTGCTGGAACGGGCCCTTCTGTGCAATATTATATCAAGAGTTGTAATGACATGCCCCTGTTGAACAGGGACAGAAAAATTGGGCCTTTGGTGGTGGTGTGGTGGTGGTGCCACAACACTGTAAGCCCTCACAGTTACTTTTGGTGGGCGCAGGAACGGGCCCTGCTGTGAAATATTAGATCAAAAATTGTAATTACATGCCCCTGTTAAACAAGGGCAGAAAAATTGGGTCTTAGGCACTGGTGGTGGTGGCACAACACTGCAATCACTCACAGATACTCTAGTTGAGCGCAAGAATGAGCCCTGCTGCAAAATATTACAGCAAAAATTGTAATTACATGCCCCTGTTCAACAGGGGCAGAAAAATTGGGCCTTAGGCACTGGTGGTGGTGCCCTGAAACAAAAATGTTCTTCGACGACATCAACATGAACATTGAGGAGGAATAGGATAGTCACTCAGCATAACAAGATAGTCACTCAGAACAGGCAGTCTTCAAGGGATCTCACATTCATACAAAAAATAATCAGTTACATCAGCATCAGGTGCTTGGTAGCTGGTAAAACAAGACTGATTAATTTTTATGAAGGTGAGCCGATCAACTGAGTCTGTGGACAAGCGCACTCTGTGATCTGTTACAAAGCCTCCAGCAGCACTGAATGAAAAAACGCTGGATGCAAGACAAGCCAGTAGCTCAATTGAATATTGGGCAAGCTCTGGCCAGTGATCCATCCTCAAGATCCAGTAACCCAGTGGATTTTCGGTTGGAAAGGTCTCCAAGTCTGATCTTGAGCCTAGATATTCCTGCACCATGTAAATCAGATGCTGGCGATGGTTGCTGGAACCAATCAGTCCGATCAGGACTAAAAAATTGTCTGAATGGATTGGTCAGATGGCCACCTTCTCCACTGCTCACTCTGTGACTGACCAAAGCCTCAGCAACACATTGTCCAGGAGGACCAGGAAATTGTAATCTCCCAGGCTCTGGAAACGCATTGCACAAGCCTTTCTGCAAGGCCTCCCAAAGATGTTTCATCCTCTGCTCCCTCTGCGAAAGTTGGATAAGTTCCGCAACCTTACCCTTGTAACGTGGATCAAGAAGGGTTACCCGCCAGTAATGATCCCTCTCCTTGATACCACGAAGGGTCCTTTTGCAGGCTTTGCAGGATCAGGGAAGCCATGCAGTGAAGGTTTGCTGAGGCATTCGATCCGGAGTCCTCTGGGTCACTAAGGATGACATGATCCACAGCCACCTCCTGCCAGCCACGTACAAGTCCATGGGTTTCTGGGGACTGAAAACGATCCCTTGAAGACTGCTGCTGATGTTGAGTGCTAGGTTCCACCTCCATGCTGACACAATCCTCATACTCCTCCTCTTTCTCTTCCTGTGTGATCAGCAGGCCCACAGAAATACTGTCTGGATAAAGGGGGCCTTGAGAGGTAAGGAAGTCCTCCTCTTCCTCCCTCTGTTCTGCCTCAAGTTCCCTGTCCTATATTCCATGAAGCGTGTGCTCCAAAAGGAAGACAAGAGGGACAGTATCACTGATGCATGCACTGTCACTGCTCACCATCCTTGTGGCCTCCTCAAATGGTGACAGGACAGTGCATGCATCCTTGATCATTAGCCACTGGCATGGTGAAAAAATCCAAGTTCCCCTGACCTTGTCCTGGTGCCATACTCACACAGGTACTCATTGATGGCCCTCTGCTGCATGTGCAGCCACTGCAGCATGGCCAACATTGAGTTCCACTCGGTGGGCATGTCACAATTGAGGCGATTCTTGGGCAGGTTGCATTCTTTTTGAAGGTCAACCAGCCGAGCACTGGCATTATATGACCAGCGGAAATGCCCACAGATTTTCCTGGCCTGCCTCAGGACATCCTGTAAGCCCGGGTACCTGCACAAGAACCGCTGCACCACCAAATTAAGCACGTTAGCCAAACAGGGAACATGGGTCAAGTGTCCCTGTCAGAGGGCGGAGAGGAGGTTGGTGCCATTGTGGCAAAACACCATTCCTGGCTGAAGCTGGTGTGGCGTCAACCACCTCTGATTCTGCCCCTGCAGAGCAAACAGAATCTCTGCCCCAGTGTGGCTCCTGTCCTCTAAGCAGACCAACTCAAGCACCGCATGGCATCTTTTTGCCTGAGTGCTTGCGTAGCCCCTTGAATGCCTACGGAGCACCTCTGGTTTCCGGGGACAAATCTGCAGAGGATAAGGCCATAGAGAAAGAAGAAGAGGAGGGGGTGGAGAGAGAGGTGTGGCAGAATCACCACCACTAGCATTTTGGAGGCGTGGTGGTGGAAAAAGCTCCAACAATACTGCACCCTGTTCTGCATCCTTCCTAGCTGCCAGCAGAGTTACCCAGTGCACCGTGAAAGAAAGGTAACGTCCCTGTCCACGCCTGCTGGACCACGAGTAGGCAATATTATGCACCTTTCCACTGACCGCTCTGTCCAACGAGGCCAAGATATTGCCTTCCACATGCCGGTAGAGAGCCGGAATGGCCTTCCTTGAAAAGAAATGGCGTTTGGGAACCTTCCACTGAGGTACCACACATTCCACAAATTCTCAAAAGGGGCAGAGTCTACCAGCTGAAAAGGCAGCAGTTGGAGTGCTAGCAAATTAGCCAAGCTAGTATTCAGCCGCTGAGCATGTGAATGGCTGGGACTGAATTTCTTTTGACGGTTTAGCAACTGGGGTAGGGAAATTTGCCTGCTACAATCGGATGTTGGTGTAGCGATAGCAGAAGCCGTAAGTATGTGGCATACCTAATTCTACACCTTCATTCCTCTCAGTGCAGGTTTCTGAGAGGACTGAAGGTATAGTGGGGTTGGAGATCCCAGCTGAGGAGGAGCAAGGAGAGGTCCACCTTGTTCTTTGGTGGGGGTCTTTTAAGTACTGTTGCCAATGGACTGCATATGTCTGGTCAAGCATGTGGTACCCAAGCGGCTGCTGTTTTGGCCAATCTTGATACGCTTCAGACATATGTTGCCAACAGCAATGGTGCAATCTGCTGCATGCGTATCAAAAAAGGCCTACACCAAAGAACTTTTCAAAATATGCGGGGAGTCAGCAGCACCCTGCACATGCGGAGCTCTGTGGTGTGATTCAGTCAGGTGGCTGCCCTTTAGCTGGCCCCTGTAGGGGGTGTTGTCGACGATGTCAAACGTCGATGACGAAATGCGTAAGTGACAGGGAGCTTGGATCGCAGCTGAGGCGCACGCCGAACAGCTGTTCATGCTCACGGTTCCTTAGACACTGCTATCCACCATACACTGTAGTTAGGGATGAGCTTCGTGTTCGAATCGAACGCATGTTCGACTCGAACATCGGCTGTTCGACCGTCCGTCGAATTGCGAACGTTATGGGCCGTTCGCGCCAAATTCGTGTGGCGCGTCACGGCCCATAATTCACTGCGGCATCGCAGTGCATTGCTGGCTGATGATTGGCCAAGCATGCACTATGACCCGCATGCTTGGCCAATCAAAGCGCCGTCAGTAGAGAGAGCTGTAATTGGCCAAAGCCAGGGTGGCTTTGGCCAATTATGGCTCAGGGGATTTAGTACACGCCCCACACTATATAAGGCCGCCTGCACGGCGGCCCTGTGTAGTGTGTTCCGGTGTGCTGATAGAGAGAGAGACAGACAGTGTCATTTGATTTGAGTTAGCTAGATTAGGTTAGATCTGTTCCTGCTATTTACATTTAATGCAGTGCGTCCTGCTCACAGTGTTCAGCTAGATCCGTTCCTGCTATTTACATTTAGTGCAGTGCGTCCTGCTCACAGTGTTCAGCTAGATCCGTTCCTGCTATTTACATTTAGTGCAGTCAGTGCGTCCTGCTCACAGTGTTCAGCTAGATCCGTTCCTGCTATTTACATTTAGTGCAGTGCGTCCTGCTCACAGTGTTCAGCTAGATCTGTTCCTGCTATTTACATTTAGTGCAGTTCGTCCTGCTCACAGTGTTCAGCTAGATCCGTTCCTGCTATTTACATTGAGTGCAGTGCGTCCTGCTCACAGTGTTCAGCTAGATCTGTTCCTGCTATTTACATTTAGTGCAGTCAGTGCGTCCTGCTCACAGTGTTCAGCTAGATCTGTTCCTGCTATTTACATTTAGTGCAGTGCGTCCTGCTCACAGTGTTCAGCTAGATCTGTTCCTGCTATTTACATTTAGTGCAGTGCGTCCTGCTCACAGTGTTCAGCTAGATCTGTTCCTGCTATTTACATTTAGTGCAGTGCGTCCTGCTCACAGTGTTCAGCTAGATCCGTTCCTGCTATTTACATTTAGTGCAGTGCGTCCTGCTCACAGTGTTCAGCTAGATCTGTTCCTGCTATTTACATTTAGTGCAGTTCGTCCTGCTCACAGTGTTCAGCTAGATCCGTTCCTGCTATTTACATTTAGTGCAGTCAGTGCGTCCTGCTCACAGTGTTCAGCTAGATCCGTTCCTGCTATTTACATTTAGTGCAGTGCGTCCTGCTCACAGTGTTCAGCTAGATCTGTTCCTGCTATTTACATTTAGTGCAGTTCGTCCTGCTCACAGTGTTCAGCTAGATCCGTTCCTGCTATTTACATTGAGTGCAGTGCGTCCTGCTCACAGTGTTCAGCTAGATCTGTTCCTGCTATTTACATTTAGTGCAGTCAGTGCGTCCTGCTCACAGTGTTCAGCTAGATCTGTTCCTGCTATTTACATTTAGTGCAGTGCGTCCTGCTTACAGTGTTCAGCTAGATCTGTTCCTGCTATTTACATTTAGTGCAGTGCGTCCTGCTCACAGTGTTCAGCTAGATCTGTTCCTGCTATTTACATTTAGTGCAGTGCGTCCTGCTCACAGTGTTCAGCTAGATCCGTTCCTGCTATTTACATTTAGTGCAGTCAGTGCGTCCTGCTCACAGTGTTCAGCTAGATCCGTTCCTGCTATTTACATTTAGTGCAGTCAGTGCGTCCTGCTCACAGTGTTCAGCTAGATCCGTTCCTGCTATTTACATTTAGTGCAGTCAGTGCATCCTGCTCACAGTGTTCAGCTAGATCTGTTCCTGCTATTTACATTTAGTGCAGTGCGTCCTGCTCACAGTGTTCAGCTAGATCTGTTCCTGCTATTTACATTTAGTGCAGTGCGTCCTGCTCACAGTGTTCAGCTAGATCTGTTCCTGCTATTTACATTTAGTGCAGTGCGTCCTGCTCACAGTGTTCAGCTAGATCCGTTCCTGCTATTTACATTTAGTGCAGTGCGTCCTGCTCACAGTGTTCAGCTAGATCTGTTCCTGCTATTTACATTTACTGCAGTTCGTCCTGCTCACAGTGTTCAGCTAGATCCGTTCCTGCTATTTACATTGAGTGCAGTGCGTCCTGCTCACAGTGTTCAGCTAGATCCGTTCCTGCTATTTACATTTAGTGCAGTGCGTCCTGCTCACAGTGTTCAGCTAGATCCGTTCCTGCTATTTACATTTAGTGCAGTCAGTGCGTCCTGCTCACAGTGTTCAGCTAGATCTGTTCCTGCTATTTACATTTAGTGCAGTCAGTGCGTCCTGCTCACAGTTTTCAGCTAGATCTGTTCCTGCTATTTACATTTAGTGCAGTGCGTCCTGCTCACAGTGTTCAGCTAGATCCGTTCCTGCTATTTACATTTAGTGCAGTGCGTCCTGCTCACAGTGTTCAGCTGTTCAGCTTCGATCGGCTGACCTTCATAAAAATGAATCAGTCTTGGATCACCACCAGCTACCAAGCACCTGATGCTGATGTAACTGAATAATTTTTTTCAGATCCCTTCAAAGACTGCCTATGCTGATGCTGAGTGACTATCCCTGAGTAATTATCCTCTTCCTCCTCAATCATCACGCTGATAGCTTGTAAGAACATTTTTGGTTCTGGGCGCCACCACCAGTGCCTAAGGCACAATTTTTCAGCCCCTGTCTAACAGGGGCGTGTAATTACAATTTTTGATGCAATACTTTGCAGCAGGGCTTGTTCCTGCGTTCCAACTAGAGTGTCTGTGAGGGGTTGCAGTGTTGTGGCACCAGCACCAGTGCCTAAGACCCAATTTTTCAGCCCCTGTCTAACAGGGGCGTGTAATTACAATTTTTGATGCAATACTTTGCAGCAGGGCTTGTTCCTGCGTTTCAACTAGAGTGTCTGTGAGGGGTTGCAGTGTTGTGGCACCAGCACCAGTGCCTAAGACCCAATTTTTCTGCCCCTGTCTAACAGGGGCGTGTAATTACAATTTTTGATGCAATACTTTGCAGCAGGGCTCGTTCCTGCGTTCCAACTAGAGTGTCTGTGAGGGGTTGCAGTGTTGTGGCACCAGCACCAGTGCCTAAGGCCCAATTTTTCTGCCCCTGTCTAACAGGGGCGTGTAATTACAATTTTTGATGCAATACTTTGCAGCAGGGCTCGTTCCTGCGTTCCAACTAGAGTGTCTGTGAGGGGTTGCAGTGTTGTGGCACCAGTGCCTAAGGCCTAATTTTTCAGCTCCTGTTCAACAGGGGCATGTAATTACAATTCTTGATCTAATATTTCACAGCAGGGCCCTGTGAGGGCTTACAGTGTTTTGGCCACAGCAACACCTAAGGCCCAAATTTCTGCTGAGTATATAGGGCAGGACCCTACTTTCAAACATCTAACTTACAAACGACTCCTACTTGCAAACGGAAGGAGACAACAGGAAGTGAGATGAAATCTACCCCTAAGGAAGGGAAATTCTCTCCTGTAAGAGTTAATATGGGAAAACAATTTCTCCTTTCCACTGATGCTTTCCAATCCTTGTTCCACAAAAAAACCCAAATTTTCAAAAAACATTTTTCATTGGGACAAAAAAGTGAGGTGAAATCTTCTGAAGAGGAGGAAAGACGCAAAACAAATGTCACAGGGGTGATAACCCTTCCCTATGTTTTCCAAAAAGCTTAGAAAAGATTTTTTGGCTGGAGCTAAACACATTAAAAATGTTCAAAATTACAAACAGATTCTACTTAACAACAAACCTACAGTCCCTGTCTTGTTTGCACCGCCTGTATACTGCTGTTCAGAGTATATAGGGACCTTTCCTTATTTTAATTTGGGTGCGGGGTTCCCCTTAATATCCATACAAGACCCAAAGGGCCTGGTAATGGACTGGGGGGTACCCATGCCGTTTGTCTCACTGATTTTCATCCATATTGCCATGACCCGACATGACATTAAACCCGCAAGCAGTTTTAAATGAGATTTTTTCCTTTAAAAATGACATTTGGTGCAGGGACTGTTCTAAACATGGGAAACACGCGTCACTTTACAGGCATACTATAGACACCCCCCAGGTACGATATTTAAAGGAATATTTCACTTTTTTTTTTTTACTTTAAGCATCATTAAAATCACTGCTCCCGAAAAAACGGCCGTTTTTAAAAGTTTTTTTTGCATTGATACATGTCCCCTGGGGTAGGACCCGGGTCCCCACACCCTTTTTAGGACAATACCATGCAAATTAGCCTTTAAAATGAGCACTTTTGATTTCGAACGTTCGAGTCCCATAGACGTCAATGGGGTTCTAACGTTCGTGCGAACTTGCGGTCCGTTCGCGGGTTCTGGTGCGAACCGAACCGGGGGGTGTTCGGCTCATCCCTAACTGTAGTGTGTGTTTTTGTTTTGTTTTTTTGTTTTTATATCAGTTTTTAAAAAAAGCCTTTTAAACTACTACACTATGGGAGCCCTGTTTTTTCCTATGAGAACATGACCACAAGAAGCCGGTGTACCACCTAATGCTGGAGGCTGGGCTGTATAGAGGACACATGTGGACGCTCTGACCGGACCTAGGAAGCCATTCAATCTTGCTGTTATATGCCCATTACCCCTGCAGGGGTACCAGGAGCTGGTGAGTGGGGACCCTTGAGGCGGATCACAGAAATCACCGGATATTGATAAAGCACAAGAGTCACATATTTTGTATGAACATTTTGCCAATCTGGAGCTTCACCTTTATTTTTAGTTTATATTTTTTTCATTTTCTATGGCTATCACTTATATATATTATTTGATGTGGAGTATTCCATATATATCTATTTTTATTGGAGTGGACACTTATCATGTGGACTTATTATTTTTATATGTTTTATACATTTTTTGTTAATCAAGGCATATGTTTGGTGTCAGCAGGGGGATACTTGGATGGCCCTATTCCTTCCCTTCTGTTAACAGGATACTGAACATATATATATATATATATATATATATATATATATATATATATATATATATATATATATATATATATATGCAAGTTTTGTTTCACATATATTATTGATGTCTAGGATTTAGATGGTTTTCAGCACAACACATCTAGGTCATTATGTTTGTACATTTATATAGGGATACCCCTTCCAGGGAGCGCCACTTACCCCTTACTTTCTTTTATACATAGTGCATGCTTGGCCAATCATCAGACAGCAATGCACTGCGATGTCGCAGTGCATTATAGGGTGTGACGCACCACTCGAATTCGGTGTGAACGCCCCATTCGTATTTTGATGAACGATCGAACAGCCAATGTTTGAGTAAAACTCATGTTCAACCCGAACGTAAAGCTCATCCCTATTCAGTATAAATCACAAAATAGGAAACATAGGGGAAATACAAAAGCATTGAATTTCAAAAGAGCCAACTTCCCTAAACTATGAACCTTGCTAGAAGATATAAATTGGGATAAAGTCTTATGAACAAGGAACACGGAGGAGAGATGAGTTTGCTTTAGGAGCATAATAAATAAGGGCATTAGCCAGTGCATCCCATTGGGTAATACATTTAAAAGAGCGAAAAAAAGTCCTGGATGGCTTAAAGCCAATGTAAAAATGGATATAAAAGCAAAGGAGAAGGCCTTCAAAAAATACAAGGTTGAGGGATGGTCCTCAGCATTCAAACTTTATAAAGAATGCAACAAGAAATGTAAGGGTGCAATTAAGGCAGCTAAGATAGAACACGAAAGACACATAGCAGAGGAGAGCAAAAAAAATCCCAAGAAATTCTTTAAGTATGTAAACAGTAAAAAAGGGAGGACAGACCATATTGGCCCCATAAAGAATGAGGAAGGACATCTGGTTACAAAGGATGGGAAGATGGCGAAGATATTGAATTTATTCTTCTCAGTCTTTACGAGGGAATCAGGGAGCTTCATGAACCAAAACTGCAGTGTTTATCCTTGTGACACATCACTGGAAGCACCCTCATAGCTAACAGAGGACAGAATTAAAAGACTTGGGAAACTTAACATTAATAAATCACCGGATGGCTTACACCCGAGTGTACTTAGGGAACTCAGTCAAGTAATTGCCAGACCATTGTTCCTAATTTTTACTGACAGTCTACTGACTGGAATGGTACCAGCTGATTGGAGAAAAGCCAATGTAGCACCAATATTTAAAGAGGGACCAAAATACATCCCAGGTAATTACAGACCAGTGAGCTTAACATCAATAGTATGCAAGCTCTTGAGGGGGATGTTAAGGGACTATATACAAGATTTTAGTAATGAAAACGGTATCATTAGCAGTAATCAGTATAGATTCATGAAGAATCGTTCTTGCCAAACCAATCTATTTACCTTCTATGAGGAGGTGAGTTGCCATCTAGATAAAGGAAGGCCCGTAGATGTGGTGTATCTGGATTTTGCAAAAGCATTTGACACAGTTCCCCATAAATGTTTACTGTACAAAATAAGGTCCGTTGGCATGGACCATAGGGTGAGTACATGGATTGAAAACTGGCGTCAAGGGCGAGTTCAAAGGGTGGTGATAAATGTAGAATACTCGGAATGGTATGAGGTGGGTAGTGGGGTCCCACAGGGTTCTGTGCTGGGACCAATCCTATTTAATTTGTTCATAAACAACCTAAAGGATGGGGTAAACAGTTCAATCTCTGTATTTGCGGACAATAATAAGCTAAGCAATAACTTTAGCGCAGGATATGGAAACCTTGCAAGAAGATCTTAACAAATTAATGGGGTGGGCAACTACATGGCAAATGAGGTTTAATGTAGAAAAATTTTAAATAATGCATTCGGGTGGCAAAAATATGAATGCGATCTATACACTAGGGGGAGAAACCTCTGGGGGAATCTAGAATGGAAAAGGACCTGGGGGGCCTAGTAGATGATAGGCTCAGCAATGGCATGCAATGCCAAGCTGCTGCTAACAAAGCAAACAGAATATTGGCATGCATTAAAAAAGGGATTAACTCCAGAGATAAAGGGATAATTCTCCCACTTTACAAGACTCTGTACCGGCCACACGTGAAGTATGCTGTCCAGTTTTGGGTACAAGTCCTCAGGAAGGATGTACTGAAAATGGAGCGAGTACAAAGAAGAGTAACAAAGCTAATAAAGGGTCTGGAGGATATAAATTATGAGGAAAGGTTGCGAGCACTGAACTTATTCTCTCTGGAGAAGAGACGCTTGAGAGGGTATATGATTTCAATATACAAATACCATACTGGTGACCCCACAATAGGGATAAAACTTTTTCGAAGAAGGGAGTTTAACAAGACTTGTGGTCGCTCGTTAAAATTAGAAGAAAAGAGGTGTAACTTTAAACTGCGTAGAGGGTTCTTTACTGTAAGAGTGGCAAGGATGTGGAATTCCCTTCCACAGGCGGTGGTCTCAGCAGGGGGCATCGATAGTTTCAAAAAACTATTAGATAAGCACCTCAATGACCGCAACATACAGGGATATACAATGTAATACTGACATATAATCACACACATAGGTTGGACTTGATGGACTTGTGTCTTTTTGCAACCTCACCTACTATGTAACTATGTAGCTATGTAACAGCTGATATGGTGCTGGCATGCTCATACTGTGAATTGGAGGTTGCACTCATCGATACCCTAGTGTCAGTTTCTGTGTGCCCATCCTGCAACACTGTGTCTGAACCACTGGCAGGTAGTGGGAACCACTTCAGTTCCGGGTTCCCCTGGATTCTGCCCAGATATCTGCCTCCTGTGGGCATGAATCAAGCTTTCCCACATCTGCCGATAGACGGTAATTCCTCTTTTCACACTCAGCACATAGATCATCTTTTCTCATTTTCTTGTAGTCTGACAAAGCAGGCATATTTGCAGAAATAAGTAATACATATGTAGCGCCCTCTACTTTTAGGTAGGTGCTCTGTGACATTCTTTTGGAGTGTTAGGATAGCCGGGGGTGTGGCCACCTATGCTCAGGCTCAGGGATACCTTCTCTGCCGAGACTGGAGATTGTTCTGGAAAGCAGAGGATGGACTGAGACCTGAGTTGCAGGGAGCTTATGTGAGAGTCCTTACCAATCATTGATTTGCTTGGTTGAAGGGAGGTCTCTCATATAAGCTGGGGTCACATGTTCCGGGAGAGGAGAGGTGTTGTGGAGTTTTGGAGTCCGGGAGAGGGCGAGGCCGGGAAGGCCAAGGGCCTGGGGCCCTGGAGGAGGAGGAGAATCTTGATCATGTCTTCAAGGGAGGTTTGGGGAGGATGCCTGAAACCCCGAGAAGCCAGCATGTAGCGCTGGGGAAGAGCCAGGCAAGCAAGTAAGTGAAAAGGAAGTAGGAGTGAAGTAGAGGAAGTGGAGGAAGAGCTTGATTGTGGAGAGCAGATCAGTGAAACTTAAAGAAGCAAGTGCAGGAGTGAGTGAAGTAATGTGGTGTGTTACTATGGAACACAGTACAAGCAGTAACAGACAGTAACTTCCAAAGACTGAAGGGTGTTAGTATGCGGGTCATGAAGAAGGCAGTGCAGGCCTTTGACCTTAAAGAATTAATACCTCAAAAGGAATCATATCAGTCAAGCAGAGGAATTATTCAGAGTAGTAGTACCTTTTGTTCAACTTGAGAGTAGGCATGGGCTTTATGTTCGGGTCGAACATGAGTTCGACTCAAACATTGGCTGTTCGCCCATTCGCCTCACAGCGAACCATTTGGGGTGTTCGCAGCAAATTCGAAAGCCCTGGAACACCCTTTAAAAGTCTATGGGAGAAATCAAAAGTGCTAATTTTAAAGGCTTATATGCATGGTATTGTCATAAAAAGTGTTTGATGACCTGGGTCCTGCCCCAGGGGACATGTATCAATGCAAAAAAAGTTTTAAAAACGGCCGTTTTTTGGGGAGCAGTGATTTTAATAATGCTTAAAGTGAAACAATGAAAGTGTAATATTCCTTTAAATTTCATACCTGGGGGGTGTCTATAGTATGCCTGTAAAGGGGCGCATGTTTCCTGTGTTTAGAACAGTCTGACAGCAAAATGACATTTCTAAAGGAAAAAAGTCATGTAAAACTACTATCGCTAGCACCGGCTATAATGAATTGTCGGTCCGGCAATACACATAAAAGTTTATTGATAAAAACAGCATGGAATTTCCCCACAGGGGAACCCCGAACCAAAATTTAAAAAAAAAATGCGTGGGGGTCCCCCTAAATTCCATACCAGGCCCTTCAGGTCTGGTATGGATATTGAGGGGAACCCCGTAGCAAATTTTTGTTTAAAAAATGGCATGGGGGGCCCCCCTCAAAATCTATATCAGAAGGGTCTGGTATGGATTTTAAAGGGAACCCCATGCCCAAATAAAAAAAAAGGCATGGGGTCCCCCCAAAAATTCATACCAGGCCCTTTTCCAAGCACGCAACCTGGCAGGCCACAGGAAAAGAGGGGGGGCGAGAGAGCGCCCCCCCTGAACCATACCAGGCCACATGCCCTCAACATTGGGAGGGTGCTTTGGGGTAGCTCCCCAAAGCACCTTGTCCCCATGTTGATGGGGAGAAGGGCCTCATCCCCACAACCTTTGCCCGATGTGGGGGTCTGCGGGTGGGGGGCTTATTGGAATCTGGAAGCCCCCTTTAACAAGGGGACCTTATTGGAGTCCTAGCCCCCCTGTGTGAATAGGTAATGGGTACAAATGTACCCCTACCATTTCACAAAAAAGTGTCAAAAAGGTTAAAAAACACAAGAGACAGTTTTTGACAAGTCCTTTATTAATTTCTTCTTCTTTCATCTTCTTTCTTCTGGTCTTCCTTCAGTGTTCTTCTTCTTCTCCATCTTCTTCTTCTCCATCTTCTTCTGGAGAAGAAGAAGATGGAGGAAGAAGAAAAAACACAGAAGAAAGACCAGAAAAAAGAAGATGGAAGAAGAAGCGGAAAGAAGAAATTAATAAAGGACTTGTCAAAAACCATCTCTTGTGTTTTTTAACCTTTTTGACACTTTCTTGTGAAATGGTAGAGGTACATTTGTACCCCATTACCAATTCACACAGGGGGGGCCGGGATCTGGGGGTCCCCTTGTAAAAGGGGGCTTCCAGATTCCAATAAGCCCCCCACCTGCAGACCCCCACAACCACCGGCCAGGGTTGTGGGGATAAGGCCCTTGTCCTCATTAACATGGGGACAATGTGTTTTGGGGGGCTACCCCAAAGCACCCTCCCAATGTTGAGGGCATGTGGCCTGGTACAGTTCAGGAGGGGGGCTCTCTCATCCCCCCTCTTTTCCTGCAGCCTGCCAGGTTGCATTCTCGTATAAGGGTCTGGTATGGATTCTTGGGGGGACCCCACGCTGTTTTTTTTTTTTACATCTTGGCACGGGGTTCCCTCAGGTCTGGTAGGGATTTTTAGGGGGACCCCCATGCCATTTTTTTTTTATTTTGATGTGTGGGTTCCCCTTAATATCCATACCAGACCTGAAGGGCCTGGTATGGAATTTAGGGGGACCACCACAAATTTTTTTCTAAATTTTGGTTCAGAGTTCCCTTGTGGGGAAATTCCATGCCGTTTTTATCAATTAACTTTTATGTGTATTGCTGGACTGACAATTCATTATAGCCGGCGCTAACAATAGTAGTTTTACATGACTTATTTCCTTTAGAAATGTCATTTTGCTGTCAGACTGTTCTAAAAACGGGAAACATGCACCCCTTTACAGGCGTACTATAGACACCCCCATAGGTACGAAAGTTAAAGGAATATTACACTTATTGTTTCACTTTAAGCATTATTAAAATCACTGCTCCCAAAAAAAATCCTTTTTTAAAACTTCTTTTTGCATTGATACATGTCCCCTGAGGCAGGACCCAGGTCTCCAAACACTTTTTATGACAATAACTTGCATATAAGCCTTTAAAATGAGCACTTTTGATTATTCATGTTCGTGTCCCATAGACTTTAACGGTGTTCGCGCATTCAAACAAATTTTTTGCCTGTTCGCATGTTCTGGATGTGAACCGAACTAGAGGGTGTTCGGCTCATCCCTACTTGGGAGCACAGTACAGGGGAATTTACAAAGTGGATAGTCCAAATGACACAGAGAAGCGATAGATTCCAGAAGGGATCCTCAAGGGTAAAGTTCAGTAACCCAAAAATGGCTTCAGTTTTGGATTACTCTCTCAAAATGTGGGGTCTGGTGGAGCATCTCATATCTACCCTAGATAACCCAGAACATCCCCGTAAATAAAGAGCAAGAAAGATTAACTATTTGGTGTGTTATACTTGGTGATGGGGAGGTCAGAAGCGGGGTGAATGGCAAAGTGTTATGAACCACTCAGCAGCCCCTACGGGGGTACCGCTACACTTGGAGGTTCCACCGAGATTTGCCTTCACGGTTGACCTGCTGGCCATTGCGCATAGCAATCAAACCAGTGCTGTTGCCCATAGCAACCCACAGGATTGAAGCGGTCAGAGCGCATCTTGCACCCAGTTGCATCATTGGACACTCGCTATTGTAGAAAATCCAGCATTCAGTGACTGTAATTATGTGCTGTCATGCGTGGCAATCACAGAGGCATCGTGCCATTACAGGTGTTCGACGTGTGTACAGCGCGGACAACCACCCACTGTTTTGCCTTTAACTTTATTATCCTGCTAGCACACTTGCAGAAGAGGCTTGTGGATGGCGCTGTTGCCCTGGGAAACATGGGCACAGGGGGGTGTCATTGGACAGGACTACAGCTACAGAGGGTCGGTCCCTTACAGTGGGACATCACAAGGGAGGCATTTTCCCGTGCAGTTAGTGACTGCTGGCAGTTAGCCTGCAATTCAACAGTGTCTGCCGCCAGGTATCGCTGGGGAGCACATTGAAAATGTATAGCTACAGTTCCGCTGAACCAACAAGTGGGGGTGGAGCCACGCCCCAGAGGAAAAGTTTTAACAAGTCTCAGCGTGCAACGCCCATACATGAAGTGGAAGAAGATGGTGGAAAGTGTTCAGAGCATATCCGCCATGCAGTGGCCACCTGAAGTACAGGATCGGGTCCTAATTGACACCAGTATTCGGTTGGAGCTCACCGGAGGACTGGCGCTGGGAGTAATCAGAGGTGTGGAGAGATTGTGCATGCTCTGTCCTCAATGTCGGAAGCCCACAGTTGGAGTCAGTGTTTGGGCCCGGTGCGGACATTGTGGCGCCCAGTTAACTCGTCTGGGACCGGTACAACTGGAGGTCCAATATTACTCCGCCAGTCTCATTACCAGACTTTGCTTGCCGCAAGTTCATGTGAACCAGAGGGCTGGAAAGGGCTGTGTGTTGCCTGCTGCAGCAGTGGAGGAGCTCCCGTCTGATTTGGCTGAATCGGGGATATTGGAGGACCAGATAGGAACTGTTGAGGAAGCCTGTAGCCTGGCCAGGGACCCAGAGGTTGTCAGTGTTAGTGGGCAATCTCTGGAGGAAACCCCAAAGGAGCTGGCCAGGAGTAAGTCCTTTGCTGTGCCTGTCCGGAAGGAGCCGCAGTTACATTAGGGGGATCCCTACAGGGTGAGCAAGGGCCGGGCTGTGGACTGGGGGTCACCTGAATTATTGGAGAAATATGGCTCACTAGAAAATCTGTTCAATCATCTCCCGAAGAGGTTGAATCCAGTGATGAGGAGCCATGGGTTTTGGAAAGTTCCGTCTCTGAGGGGACTCCCATTGGAGCATCGGAGGGGTCACTAGGATCCCCATTACTCTCAGTACCCCCTTCAGTATTGTGTCAAATGCTCTTCCTACCAGAGCTTCAAAATACCAGCAATGGGTTAGCAAGGCCACCGACTCTTATGTTCTGCCTGTGCGAGGAAGGCCCAAGAACTGCCGAGACTTTCTCGTTTCCAAAGAAATGTACAGAAGAGAGTTGCTCAAGAGTGGGGTCTAGACTACCCATATGTTCTGGATCATGTCATGGAGATAGTAGAGAACTCCCAGGAGCAGTGGGAGAATGACTTGATCTGGGACTATCTTCATGTTCCAAAACCTCAGCGGATGCCAGAAAGTGAGGTTTGGGTTCGGTTCAAAGATATTTACAGAGATCGGAAGCTCGGGAGGGCCATCTATAAAGACAAAGTCCTGGTTTCCAAGGCTGGGCAGCGTACCCGGAGCTACTCAATTTCTGTAAGAGGTGAAGGGGACAGTCGCAAGAGATTGCCGGACCCGCGTTACTATCTGTGAGCAGGACTATTGGTGAGGTAGCCACAGATGTGATACAATTTACCCATATTGACTACAAGAGGGCAGCTGGGTTAGGGTGGGTTTTCCCAATGACTGTTTTACAGGACTGCCACTCAGGGTGCCTGACAAGGACAAGTCATGGACACTAGGGTGTGCTGTCCCTGTTTATCCCCTTTGCTACATTTGCTAAAAAAAAATAAAAAAAGAGAGACTTCTGTTTAGGAGCCAAACAGAAAGTACATTGGCCTATGGGCATATATGTCTCATCACTGGCGTGTCTGCCCAGGTTGCATCCTGCAGGAGGTCTCTTAGACTCCTTTTGAAGGGGTGACAATCCTGGCAGGGAACCCATGCCACTTTGGTCCTTTGATTATTCTGTCACCGGATAGAGGATGATAACCCCCACTGTTTGGTGAAGTGCCATTTTTAGTCAGTCAGTCTGTTAGCTAGTTTGTATTTGATTTATGTTTTCTCTTAGGAAACCCTGGGATATGACAGATGAAGACCTGCGATAAGCAGAGTATTCCTCCCTAGGGAGCAATGCTCTGGTTCTGCTTGTATGTACCTGGTAGTTACAGGGATCTTTAGTCAGGATGTAAAAGTTTGTAAAATTGTACATGTGTTAATTATATGTGTTGACATTGTGTTATTCCTTTTATCCTTTTCCCACTTTAAATCAGATGATATGAGATGCCTTTCCTCTTTTAACAAAGGGGCATTTTTTCAATTCATTTTTTTCCACAACTGAGGACAGTTGTGATTTTAGTGGGGGGTGAGTTTAGCGCCCTCTTCTTTTAGATAGGTGCTATAGATACATTCTTTTGGAGTGTTAGGATAGCCGGGGGTGTGGCCACCTACGCTTAGGCTCAAAGTTACCTTCTCTGCCAAGACTGGAGATTGTTCTGGAAAGCAGAGGATGGACTGAGACCTGAGTGGAAGGGAGTTCATGTGAGAGTCCTGACCAATCATTGATTTGCTTGGTCAAAGGGAGGTCTCTCATATAAGCTGGAGTCACATGTTCCGGGAGAGGAGAGGTATGGTGGAATTTTGGAGTTCGGGAGAGGGCGAGGCCGGGAAGGCTGAGGGCCTGGGGCTCTGGAGGAGGAGAATCTTGAGCATGTCTTCAAGGGAGGTTCGGGGAGGATGCCTGAAACCCAGAGAAGCCAGCATGTAGCGCTGAGGAAGAGCCGGGCATTCCCCCCATGTGGGGAATGTGCTTGCATGGCACATTCCCCACATGGGGGGAATGCCCGGCTCTTCCTCAGCGCTACATGCTGGCTTCTCTGGGTTTCAGGCATCCTCCCCGAACCTCCCCGCAAGTGAAAAGGAAGTAGGAGTGAAGCGGAGGAAGTGAATTGGCGGATTACTGTCTGTGTCCAAAGAACACAGTGCGTTGATTGTGGAGAGCAGGTCAGTGAAACTTAAAGAAGCAAGTGCAGGAGCGAGTGAAGTAATGTGTTGTGTTACTACGGAACACAGTACAAGCAGTAACAGACAGTAACTTCCAAAGACTGAAGGGTGTCATGCGGGTCATGAAGAAGGCGGTTCAGGCCTTTGACCTTAAAGAATTAATTCCTCAAAGGAATCATATCAGTCAAGCAGAGGAACTATTCAGTGTAGTACCTTTTGTTCAACTTGGGAGCACTGTACAGGGGAATTTACAAAGTGGATAGTCCGAATGACACAGAGAAGCGATAAATTCCAGAAGGGATCCTCAAGGATAAAGTTCAGTAACCTAGAAATGGCTTCAGTTATGGATTATTCCCTCATAATGTGGGGTCTGGTGGAGCATCTCATATCTACCCTAGATAACCCAGAACATACCCGTAAATAAAAAGCAAGAAGAATACTATGGAGGCCCAGCTGAGAAGGACAAAGGCGAAAGACCCATAAAAATTAGTTGGAATTAGCTGAGGTTGAAGGAATCAGCATGAACCAGAAAACTCAGAGAAGGAGAGGAAAGCTTGAGATCTGAGCACACCAGGTGAAAGGCCCCCCCATAAGCATTTAAAATAATTTTCTTCCCTTTTGACAACCAGTCAGTTTTAGAAGAATTCAAAAGAATAGGCTCAAACGATTCTATGATTAGCACATCCTCTGCCAAGATACCACCGACTGTACATTTGTCCTTGGCGACAAGTTCACTACTCCTAAAGGCATTAAAGAATGCCCAAGAGAAGGAAACAAGACAGTGTGAATGTTTGGTGTGTTATACTTGGTGATGGGGAGGTCAGAAGTGGGGTGAAAGGCAAATTGTTATGAACCACTCAGCAGCCCCTACGGGGGTACCGCTACACATAATATAAGTAATAATAATAAATAAATAATAAAAAAAGTTATGCACCAGCTTACAATATCTACAAGGACTGTTTCCACAAAGTTTACATTCCTTAAGTGCAGAGCTAATTCCTAATGGTGCACTGAATGCTCTAAGCAGAACTATCCCACCACTGCCAACCAATATGCGACAAACACTGTATCCTTTACTGTCCTCCTTACCGATTCGTGACATAGGGCTGCTCATCCTCGCACCACGCTGTGACAGATATGCACAATGACACTCTCAGCCTCACCCAGCACAAATATTTTGCAGTTTGTGGATGCCCAGTATGTTTTACCATTACACCTATGAACAGCAGAGGCTACGAAAACCACACCAACGAATTTTGGTGACTGCAAAGGAAAATCCAAGGTTCTCCTTTGTAATGTCAAATTTTGAGGACAAGAGGCCCAATAAACGAAAGAGTCACCGATGATCCACACTAACTCTGGGGAGGAACCTGAAATCAGAACAAATAGTGAGGATGAACACATAGTGAAAAATAAGATGATTCCCATCTACCTAAATGCGGCAACACCCTATTAAAAAAACTATCCCATGAGCAGCGATGGCTGTGCCAATGCGAAAAGAGTGTGTGGAAAAATACTATGGAGGCCCAGCTGAGAAGGACAAAGGCGAAAGACCCATAAAAATTAGTTGGAATTAGCTGAGGTTGAAGGAATCAGCATGAATCAGAAAACTCAGAGAAGGAGAGGAAAGCTTGAGATCTGAGCACACCAGGTGAAAGGCCCCCCCATAAGCATTTAAAATAATTTTCTTCCCTTTTGACAACCAGTCAGTTTTAGAAGAATTCAAAAGAATAGGCTCAAATGATTCTATGATTAGCACATTCTCTGCCAAGATACCACCAACTGTACATTTGTCCTTGGCGACAAGTTCACTACTCCTAAAGGCATTAAAGAATGCCCAAGAGAAGGAAACAAGACAGTGTGAATGTGGAGAAACAGACAGAGGGTAACAGGGAGAGGATGTCAGTTAAGATTTGCACAGAAACCAGGCACCAAGCATGAGTGAATCAAGTCAAAATTTCCAACCTTTCAAAACCCTTTGAAAATTCATGGTAATGTCCTTCCTGCCAAGTAGCCTGAGCCAAAATGATAAAGCAGACAGAGTGGTACCCACTTTCAAACCAGCTACATATTGAACCTGCAGGTAGGAGGATTGAGAAAAGAGTCAGGCCAGCCTTTCTTGTGGGGAGGAAAGGGAGAACTCACTTCCAAGCAATAACACCCATTCATTTCAAATTGGCCTGTAGGTCACTCAAGCGTTCTGGGAGAAGTAGGAACAAATGGGGTCTAATAGGCATTAGAAACAAGTGTTCATAAAACTTTGAGCAAGAAAGACCCACAGGGGAAGCCATCAGAGCCAAAGAGCAGAAGCAGTTGAACTGTGAACGAAAGAGCAAATCAGCACTGGCATTAGCTATACCTGGAACATATTTTGCCAAACATTCAACTGTAGATAGCTAAGCACCTGAAAACGCAACAGGGAGTTCACAGGTAGAGAGTGTGCGGTGTTCTGTCCACCAGATGTCTTGCTGATTATTTGTACCTTATTTGTACTTGGGTTGTTAAATTTACATGCAAAATGTGCAATTTACTTAAGACTATCATATGTGGTGTGCAGGCTCCATCTAGCGTTCCTTTTTGGTATTGCTGCAGTTCTGCTTAATTGTGTATTGTATGTGTAAATAAGGAAGTTGTCAGCAAGTAGGGAATTCTGGGTAGAATCTTAGCAGGAAGTGAACCAGTCATCATTCTTTTCAACACATTGAAGGAAGCAACACATGTATTTCTCAATCTATCGCCATCACCCCTTAGAGAACTTAAAAAGTATGTTTTTATTATCTCATCTTGTACTGTATATCATTGTTTATGCAATGTATGCTGTATTATACGCAATATTATACTTATTGAGGTCTATTTCTGTTATTTTGTAGTTTCACCTGGCTTGTTCTAATAAAACTGAGATCAAAAAAATATGGTATCTACAGTTATTGGGATAAGAAGGTTTAGCTATCTGTCCCAGAGACAGAACAGTGAAATTTTTAAGCTGACCTCTGAAGGGAAGATAAGCCGACTTCGGAAGTCTGTACAGCCCGGGGCTACGCAGTATCCATACAGTTGGAAGCCTTAAAGATACAGGCCAGCGGCAGGCGAGGCAAGCAGCCACGCTACACAGATGCGCTCTGTCAAGCAGCAACAACACTGGAACGGTCTCTATACAGCAAGGCAGCTTCTTCCCTGCAGCCATGTCTCACAGTGGGACATCTTCTTACAAAACACGATCACAAGTAAGCTCATCTAGGTCATCTGTCGCAAATGCAACAGCTACCGCCAGTTCGAAAGCTGAAGCAGCAAGAGCCAGGGCCACATTCGCAGACCAAGAGCTGCAGATGAAAAAAGAAAAGGCCCACCTTGAAGCAGAAAGGGTGAGACAGGAAGCATCTCTGAAATTGCAGCAAGCTATCTTAGAAGCTAACATGGATAAGCTGGCAGTAGAAAGAGACGCTGCCGCCGCAATTGCAGAAGCAGAAGCTTTAGAAGCAGCCATCTACCATGAGCCAAGACTAGGTAGCAGCATACCGGGTCTAGAAGAGGACCAACAAGATTCTTCACAACGCACGTCAGATTATGTCTACCAGCACTCGGACCCAAGCAGCATCCCACAACAAGAAATCAAACATTACGTCAGTGAGTCACATCAAATAAAGCAGCAACAAGATGACCTGGGAACCCAGTGCTACAAGCAAGAAAAATCTGACAGTTCCAGACTTTCCTGTTCCAGCCAAACTTTCTACTCCACAAGGTACCCAGACTTTATACACGCATCAAACACCAGTCTTCACTCCAAAGGTGTATGCAACGAGCCGGTACGAACTGCCAACCTTATGTAAGTTTGAACCCAGCGCGCCTAAAGAAGAGACTTTTACCAGGTATGCCTTTACACCGCACCACAATACACCAGCAGCCTACCCCAATGCCAATCAGGCTACTGTAGACTTTGCCAAGTTCCTGGCCAAAAGAGAGTTAGTTACCCAAGGACTTGTCAAATTCAGTGATCGCCCCCAACACTACAGGGTGTGGCGATCCGCTTTCCAGAGTGTTATTCAAGGTCTAGATCTATCCTGCAGGGAACAGATAGAACTTCTCGTAAAGTGGCTTGGCAATGATTCTGCTGAACATGCCAAAAGGATCAGAGACATTAATATAAACCACCCTGAGATAGGCCTTACAAACATCTGGAACAGACTGGATAGACTTCCCAAAAATACCTAGCAGAGGATACCAAAGACTCAGAGAATTCAGTGACCTGTGTATGGAGTTACAAGTTGCTAAAGCAGAAGGAGACTTACCTGGCCTTTCTTATCTTGACTCTGCTAGAGGTATTAACTCCTTAGAACAAAAACTTCCTTACGAGTTACATGAATGATGGATTACTCATGGCTGTAACTACAAACGAAAACACAATGTGCCTTTTTCACCCTTTAGTGAGTTTGTGGACTTTGTTGATATATCACCAAATGTTGGTATTTAAAGTAACACGGTCCCCCTCTACTTCGCTTACCACCACTGCGCCTAGGAAAACAATATAATTTCTTACAAAAGCATAATACTTAAATATAAAGCTGCCACTTTAAACGTTGAGATATATATGGTGTTTTTTTTTCCCCTGTAACGTGCATATAACCTAAAAGTAAACAACAGTGAAAAAAACAGTGGCGCTATCCTAAAAAACTTTTTTTACCCTTAAGGTGACACTGCAAATAAGTATAAATATTCAAATACACAATATAAACACCAAGTGACAAGTGATTGAAATCCACACAAAGTGCAAAGGAAATAATTATATTTGCAACTAAATGCATAAAAAAGTCCTAAATGAAAAGTCTTTTAAATAGTGATATCTTCTTGGCAGCTTTCACCACACCCAAATGCTGAGTGAGCCCACACCCTAAAGAAATCCACTCACCGACTCCAATTGCCTACACTCTCGTGTAAGGCTCAAGTGCTTTTTTAACCACACCAGAAGGGTTAAACCGGCAAACCAAACATCCAAAATTGTGTGCAGGAATCGTTCATGTAAATGAAAATAGTGCTCCAATAGTGTAAATCGTATAACCAGTTTATTGTAAACGCACGCACTCTTCAATATTTAAACTCACATTTTCCAAATTCAGATAAACAGAATAAAACTCCAAAGCAGAATGAACTCCAAAGCACAGCACAGCAAACACTTGGATCTCACAGAAAAGGGTTGCGGTCACGGCGGACCCGAGGTATGCAGGCGTCAGAAACCTTCTCTCACCTACTCCTCGATGCCTAGCCGCTCTATCAAGTCACCACTTCCTCGTACAGCTAGAAAGCGTCATTCATCATTGGTGAAGAACATCGTACAGCCACGCCCCTACATGTTTCGTCACACACCGACTTATTCATGGGATTCCCCATGAATGACAGAGGGTCTAACTTTGTAGGAGCAGTAAAAGAACTTCACTCTTCTCACATGGGAGGTGTTTGGGAGAGGATGATAGGTATAGCCCACAGAATTCTTGACTCTATCTTGCTACAAGTAGGAACTGCAAGGCTTACTCATGAATGTTTAATGACATTTATGGCAGATGTTACAGCTATCATTAACGCCAGACCTTTGACGTCAATTTCAAGTGACTCTGAAGATCCAGTGGTCCTCACACCTGCCATGTTACTCACACAAAAGACTAGCCTTGGCGGTGCTCCAGCTGGAGAGTTTTGTGAGAAGGATCTTTACAAACGTCAATGGAGATAAGTACAAACCCTTGCCAATACCTTTGGAACCGGTGGAGAGAACAAAATATATTTACTCTACAAGTAAGGAGAAAGTGGCACACTGAAAAGCCTAATCTTAAACCTGGTGATGTTGTGGTCATGAAAGATTGCCAGACACTATGGGATATGTGGCCTTTAGGTTTGATCACCAAAGTACTGCCAAGCAAGGATAATCGTGTCCGTAATGTCGAGGTCAAGATCTTTCAACAGAATGAGGTTAAAGTATTCTTGAGACCAGTGACCAAACTTATTCTGTTGCTTTTTATGGAGGACTCTGTTAGTGACATCACTTGATGTCAGACGGGGAGTTTTCTGTCCACCAGATGTCTTGCTGATTATTTGTACCTTATTTGTACCTGTGTTGTTAAATTTACATGCAAAATGTATAATTTACTTAAGACTATCATATGTGGTGTGCAGGCTCCATCTAGCGTTCCTTTTTGGTATTGATGAAGTTCTGCTTAATTGTTTATTGTATGTGTAAATAAGGAAATTGTCAGCAAGTAGGGAATTCTGGGTAGAATCTTAGCAGAAAGTAAACCAGTCACCAATCTTTTCAACACATTGAAGGAAGCAACACATGTATTTCTCAATCTGTCGCAATCACCCCTTAGAGAACTTAAAAAGTACGTTTTTATTATCTCATCTTGTACTGTATATCGTTGTTTATGCAATGTATGCTGTATTGTACGCAATATTATACTTATTGAGGTCTATTTCTGTTATTTTGTAGTTTCACCTGGCTTGTTCTAATAAAACTGAGATCAAAGAAATATGGTATATACAGTTATTGGGATAAGAAGGTTTAGCTAGCTGTACCAGAGACAGAACATGCGGAGACGTTTACCACTTGTACTAAACTTCTTATCTGTCAAAATAAACTTGCCTAATCTGCAATTTCTCTCCTCATAGTTCTACTGTCACCACAATAGGAAAGAGCTCCAACAGCATCAAGTTATACACCAAATTGGGTTGGGCCCATGAGGTCAGGGTTCAGCAGTCTATCCACCATGGAAAAATGCACCGAAGCCACAGGAGCCTGATGCATCCATGTAAAACTCCAGCTGCGAGTTGGGAACCTTCTTCATTTGCCAACAAGAATTAACATTACAGGTTTGCAGGAAGGACGACCACACTTACAAATCATAATGCATAAGTTTGGTAATTCATGCATAATTATACAGCGCCAATATACCTTTCATACCCCATGATAGATGCCTGCAGAAGCCCCTTACACAGACCATCTGGACTACATAATGGGCAGAGATTGAAGCTGCTGCAGCCAGAACTTTCTGGCATCCCTTGCAATTTAAGCAAGGACAGAAGCTTAGCCAATTTATCAACAGGAAGTCAGAAGACCATCTCCACAGCATTAATCTCAATGTCCAAATAGGATACAGCATGGGCAGGACCTCCCATTTTCTTGGCAGACAATGGGATGTCCAGTTCACAGAAAACCTCCTGGAATGAGGACAAAAGCCATTGGCAATGGTCTATGCCTTCAGGAACTACAGTATAAACAAAAAAATGTCCAGAAAGAGGAAAAATGATGAACAATTGAAAGTAGTAAATGATAAAAGATCCTTGATGCAAGTGACCAGTGCTTCCATGTCCATGTTGATACAGGAATGCTGGGGAAGGACAAATCTTATGACAGCTGGATCTTTTCAGAGTAGTGGGATATGCTCCAGTGTAGTAATTTTCCTAAAGTTCAGGCTCCACCCTGTCACCTCGGGTTTTAGTAGCCATCCTAACGGAGCCACTTAACCTCTCTGTTAGTTTACCGCCCACAGAAATGCCGTGCTTCAAGCAGTCATGGCTCACTTTCCCTAAGGGGGGGGGCAGGTTCAAGGGGCCATCATTATTGCACTTTAAGTCTTTTTGATTTATTTTTTAAACAGTTTTGCAACAAGGTCCTCCACCTTCCAAGGCAAATATTGTAAATTCATAAATGCATAAATGGACTGTTCCCAGCACTCCTTAGCCACAGAGCTAGCTTTTGCTGTCGAACTGATAGCCCAGTCTTGCAAATTACACTGGGAAAGTGTAATGGTGTAATTTTTAGGGCTCTGGTGTAAGTTTCACTATCAGTCTCTCTCTGTGTAATGTTGTCAGTGCTCCCAACACCCAGCCACCTGTCAAACGGAGGTCCTCCAGTACACATGCAGAAACATTAACAATTTCAGGCCCATATTCAGTTACACCCTTTTACTTGTAAATTGGACAAAAGTTGCAGTCAACAAAACAATTTTCAACATATCCCATCTAAAATAAATGCTGAATACAGCATTAGTCTAAGTCATATAAAAGCCCTTGTTCACATGGACATACTTAAGTGTACACCTGTGTGAGGCCCGGGTTTTTCCTGCATGGGATGCATAGGCGTTCATTTCTGTCAATTAAGACTCAGCAGCTGCATGGATACAGCTGTTGCTCCCAATTTTACAACCATGTGGGTGTGGGTGTGTGAGTGCAGGACCCCAAAACTCACACTGCTTTTGTTCGGAGACCTGCACCCACATAGCTGTCAAATTGGCAACAGCGGCTGTATCTGTGCAGCCCCTGCATCCCAACTGTCATGAATGGGACTGCCTCCACATGGATGCATGGAACACCTGTACAGACCAAACCTGGCCATAAGTCCCTAGGTGTGAACGAGGCCTTAGAGCATAATAAATAATATGACCCTTGAAACTTTTCACAATGCATTTAAACAGTTCACAGAATAATTCTCTAGGCCTTCACATCATTATCACTTTGCACTGCCCTGCCTAAAATAATATGGGCACTCTATCTTCGATATTTAACACTAACAGTATAAATGCTATATGTGCTTACTGGTATTTGGCAGCTTTCAGAGATTTGCAGGGTTATAACACCAGAATATGCAAAACCAACAATTAAAATTCCAGAGGAAATGACAGGAAGCACAAGAGCAAGGTGCAAGATTTCATATCCAAGCAGTAATCCAAAAGCAAAATCATCAAGCTATGAAACATGGCACATGAGATGAGCGAGTCATGAATTGCATTCACCAACAGCAATACAAAACTTCCCCCGGTAAAGACCATAAAATTGTACTGTTGGCTGTTCAGCTGGGGTTTATATAAGGAGAAACAGTTAGTCACTTGTTGTGTGCACATTCACATGTTTGCATCTAATAGGACTTTTATTGTACGACCATGAAAACATGTTGAGCAGGAAAAGACACAGGCTTAACGTAACATACATCATCTCAGGTAGGTGCCTTACCTACCCCTGCACACAACAGAGAAATAGTACATAAAGTAGATCCTTCACAACACCATTGTTTATCCTATGTGAGCTCATGCTCTTATGATCACTTTGCCTAGGCTTAGTTTAGACTAAGTGTTTGGGAGGTAGTAAAAATAGATGGTTGAGCTGCTTTTATACTGTTCCCAAACCACCCCCATAAGGCAGCCATACAGCGGTGTACACATGCTTCTGCTATGCTTTTCTCTGTGGCATAGCAAAAATGATACCCCCCATTGCATTAGGTGGGGAGCACCACTGTTGGACACAACATTTTTAAGTGAATGGGGCAACACCACAGCTGTGGTTTGCTATTTTGGTGCATTATTCCCATTAAAACAGCCATTTGGCTGTCCCAAAAAAAAAACAGGCATTCAGGAGGTAGCAGTATCACCTCCTGAATGCCTGTCAGCCACATCTGTGCCACTCAGTAAACAATGATCCAACATGGATTGCTCCACACAGTGACTTATTTGAAAATGAGCATTAACATGCTGGTAAAATTTGTGTGGCGTATCCACCTAAAAGTCTAGTTCAAAAAAATGTAAAAGTATAATTATTACTTATCTTATGAGCAGGAAGCAGTGCTTTTTTTCCTCTGGAGATAAAAATGTATAATGATAGGATAGTTACCTTCAAATGTTTGGCCTGAATGAAAATCTGTGAGCACTGGAGAGGCTTCAGGTGTATTTGTTTTAAAATAAAGCAAGAGGTGGCCATTGAATGTAAAAGTGTGGCCTTTAAAGAGTGATATTTCTATACACATAACTTAATTCTGTGCATCATCTTTAGTGAAAAGGGAAAAAAAAACTTTTGCCTTGATTTCCTCTTTCATGAAGAATAAACAAGCAGATTTTTTTTCTTGATAGTTTTCATGTTTTGGAAATGTTTACAATTTTTACTGCATAAAACATTTTGTAATTGAAAAATGAAATTATACTTTTAGGATTTAATTAATTTGAATTTTCTTTCATATGGATTTAAAACAAGAAAGCTCTGTGCTAGGAAGCTAAAATTTCTGATAAAAGTACTTAAGATTAATTTAACACGCTCAGGATTTCCCAATTAAAACTTTCACATTAGTGTTGAATTTTAACCAGTTAATCTTCTAATGAGACATCCCAAGCAATGAGAAGTGGTTTTCTGAATTGAATATGGCCCAAAGGCTTACAGCTAGAAAATATTAAGTTAAAGGAACTTCAAATATTGGATGCATTCCAATCCTAAGGTTACACTGCCACCTACTGACAGCACTTGTCTCCTTGTAAAAAAAGTAACAGGTATCAAAACTTAGTTTACCTATAACTGTTTAACAAAATAACTGATTACGAAAATGTTATTTTTAATTGATAGTAGATTCAGTGTATTTAATCATAATTTTACAGTACAATTACAAAAATAAAACATAAAGCAATAAAACAAAGCAAATAAAAACAAAAAAAAATTGTATTCTCGAGAAATAAAGGAAGTAATTAAAAAATACATGGGATACCATTACTGCTGACTTCTTTTGAGTATCCCAGATGAATGATTGACAATCACCCACAACAAGTACCAACTTCACTTTCTGCATACCTATTCCAGGCCAGCTGCTCTATATTATAGCAAGAGACAGCATTTTCAATCTTCATATGTCTTCATATGTTTGGCAGCGCATATTTTCTCTAAAGGGTATGCTTAAGCATTATCCAAATGTACCTCCCCCACCTATAAAGCATGTTTTAGGATTATTGTTTTCTTTTACCTTGTTCCTGTAGATAGAAACAGACTTTATTACTTCCTAGGACAGTGACAGCGAACCTTGGCACCCCAGATGTTTTGGAACTATATTTCTCCTGATGCTCAACTACACTGCAGAGTGCGTGAGCATCATGTGAAATGTAGTTCCGAAAAATGTGGGGCATCAAGGTTCACCATCACTGCCCTAGGACATCATCACCGGCTTGTATAATTCTTGCAGAATAGCTCTGAAAGCTTGGTTCCTATTCTTCCTATTGACCCAGGCATGTCCCCAGAACTAGATCTCCCAAGATCCCTTTCTGTGTGGGAAGATTTGTAGGAGTCAAGACAGCATCATTGTTTTCCTGGGAAAAAAATCAATGTATGCATATGTAGCGCTGGTATTTTTGCCTTTTAATGCCATGTAATCCTAAACAATGGACAATGCTATAAATTGGTATTTGGCTCCCTCTAGTGGTATAAATGTGAAAGAGACTTTGTTTATTTTTCGTTTTAAGAGCATAAGGAAAGCCTTACAGGAAGTGACTTAATTGTTTACCTTGAAAAGGGACTCATGACCCACAATGCTCACTCACCTAACCATGAACACTGAGTGACTGAACTGCATGCTGGGTAGGATATAAAAGGCCCAGCGCAGCCATTTTCCTTCTCTTCTGGATGCGTGGCCTGCCTGCAAGGATCAGTGAGGAGGTGTTCCAGAGAGCGCGGCCTACAACAACTGTGGAGCAGAGCAACCACCGACTCCGCCTTACCCCAGTGTGCCGGAGAAGCAGTGTATCAGATCGGGAAGGGTCCAGAAACACCTGATGGAGCCATTTGAGGATCCCGGTCATCTTGCGGAGCGGAGCAGCGTGACGGAGCTGGCTGACAGCAGGGCTGAGTCAACCGGAGCGGAGATTTCCAACTTTCCAGGCCTAGTGTGGTGAGAGGGCTGTCGCCCAAAGTTCTTTAACGCACTTTACACACTTAGACTCATACCACAGTGTTGCTGTGACCTGCAGTTCCGCAGAGGGGTCTCATTCAAGTAGACTGAGTTCAAGCAGGCCTCAAGCCTATACTTTACTGAGAACTGACACTGTGCAGTTCAGAGACAACTATACCAGAGGCAGTTATACAGTAGGTGACTGTGATATTGTGTCAATCTCGCCGCTGTTATCGGCGAGATTTGACACCTACGAGCCCCGTCACGGGAGCCAGCGCCAAGCTGGCTCGCTCATCGGGAAAGGAAAACTGCATTTTTTTCCTTTCCTGATGAGCAACAAGCATTGCTGACAGGTGTCTGGTATGAATCATGAGGGGGAACGCCGTGCCAAATTTTAAATAGAAAACCAGCATGGGTTCCCCCTCCAGGGGCATACCAGGCCCTTAGTTCTGGTATGGATTCTAAGGGGAACCCCTTACGCTGAAAAAAATGGTGTGGGGGTCCCCCCAAAATCCATACCAGACTCTTATTCGAGCACACAACCCAGCCTCTCAGGAAAGGGGGTGGGGACGAGCGAGGGCCCCCCTCCTGAGCCATACCAGGCCGCATGCCCTCAACATGGGGAGTGGGCGCTTTGGGGCAGGGGGGCCCCCCCCACCCCAAAGCACCTTGTCCCCATGTTGATGAGGACAAGGGCCTCTTCCCGACAACCCTGGCCGTTGATTGTCAGGGTCTGCGGGTGGAGGGCTTATCGGAATCCAGGAGCCCCCTTTAATAAGGGGGCCCCCAGATCCCGGCCCCCCACCCTATGTGAATGAGTATGGGGTACATCGTACCCCTACCCATTTACCTGGGGGGAAAAGTGTCAATAAAAAAACACACTAGACAGGTTTTTAAAGTAATTTATTAGGCAGCTCTGGGGGTCTTGTTCCGACTTCGGGGGTCTCCTGCCGACTTCTCCGCTCTCTCCGGCCTCTTCTCCCAGTGTCCGGTTCTTTTCCCACTCTCCAGCCTCTTCTCCCACTCTCCGGCCTCTTCTCCCGGTGTCCGGTTCTTCTCCCACTCTCCGGCCTCTTCTCCCGGTGTCCGGTTCATCTCCCACTCTCCGGTTCTTCTGCCGGGCTCCTCCGCTATCTTCTGCTCTTTTGCCGCTCTTTTGCTAGCGGTGGCCCAGTCTTCTCCATCGTCTTGTTCCCTCTTCTCTTCTTCCGATGTTGACACAACGCCTGGCAGAAGAACCGGAGAGCGGAAGAACCTGGACAAGAGGCCGGAGAGCGGGAGAAGAGGCCGGAGAGTGGAAGAAGAACCTGACACCGGGAGAAGAGGCCGGAGAGAGTGGAGAAATCGGAAGAAACCCCTGAAGTCAGAAGAAGATTCCCCGGAGTGGCCTAATAAATTACTTTAAAAACCTGTCTAGTGTGTTTTTATTGACACTTTTTCCCCCAGGTGAATGGGTAGGGGTACGATGTACCCCATACTCATTCACATAGGGTGGAGGGCCAGGATCTGGGGGCCCCCTTATTAAAGGGGGCTCCTGGATTCCGATAAGCCCTTCGCCCGCAGACCCCGACGGCCAGGGTTGTTGGGAAGAGGCCCTTGTCCTCATCAACATGGTGACAAGGTGCTTTGGGGTGGGGGGGCCGCAGGGTGCCCCCCTGCCCCAAAGCGCCCACCCCCCATGTTAAGGGTATGCGGTCTGGTACAATTCAGGAGGGGGGGCGCTCACTCGTTCCCACCCCCCTTCCTGACCGGGCGGGCTGCGGGCTCGGATAAGGGTCTGGTATGGATTTTGGGGGGACCCCCACTTTTTTTTCAGCGTAAGGGGTTCCCCTTAAAATCAATACCAGACCTAAGGGCCTGGTATGCTCTTGGAGGGGGAACCCATGCCGGTTTTTTATTTAAAATTTGGCGTGCTGTTCCCCCTCATGATTCATACCAGACACCTGTCAGCAATGCTTGTCGCTCATCGGGAAAGGAAAAAATGCAGTTTTCCTTTCCCAATGAGGGAGCCAGCGCGAGATGTACAGTATCCTGTCGCCGAGAACCAGCGAGTTGGGATCGCACTGGAAACACATTCTCACGGTCAGGTACTGTAAGTGTGTTACACATCAAGAACAGTTTCAATCATCAGTTTATGTTATTTCTTTGCTTGTTAAACCCTTGGATTACAAACACTGCAGTATAATGCAGTATAATAGCTAGCAGAAGATAGAAGACCAGAGACTACATCTTTCACTGAAAGGCCTTGTGTTTAGTTACAGTAACAAAGGACTGCATCATACCTCAGGGGGAACTCTTGAGCAATTGTACTGTGCTGTGTTTGATAACCTTGCATTGCTGTGCTTAGTGCAACGTGCTGGAAGTGGGAAGGTGCCCAGTGTCAAGGAATTGTCACTCTGAGCACTAGTCCCACTTGGAGACGTGCCTGAAGGGGTCATCCAAGAAATCTTTACACATCAATAATTTATGAATACTTATCACATTGTCATATTACGTTTGTGTGCCAATGCAGTCATTGTGATTACCGTTTATACCAGTCTCAGTAAAATTACATTCTGGTTAACTACAGTTGGTGTGAAGTGTTGTTCATTCTTCTACAGGTGGAACAGCGGATACCCAGGTAATGGTAAAGGTACATTATTGGTATATTGTTATTGTGGGATTGTCCCTTGTTGTTTAGCTTCACACCAACACTGTTTCACAGCTGTCTCAAGCGGGTTGAGCCAATTTATTGGGGGTGGAAGAGCAGAGTACAGGCCCAATCAAATATCAGCAGCTCCTTCGGGGGTCAGTGCGACACATATGGAATGGAACAGAGTGGTATAGAATTTGTGGATTTCTGTAGTCCAAGAGGCAAAGCTGACAATGCTGTGTGGCATTTCAGTGGAGACACCGTATTGCCAAAGCAATAGGAATTTAGGAGTAAACTGGATTTTTGACAGATCAAAAATCCATTTTGTAAAAAGATAAAACGTGGGGACATGTGCATATATTAAAGAAATATACCGAGAATATATATTGACATACACTTTACCCTCCTTCCAATGCACTGTGTATGTGCTGTTGCAGGGAGGATGGGCCTTAACATGGAACTTCATCTAAAAAGGGAAATTTTGCTTTTCTTCCTGCTCCTTCCTCTTCTACCACTTTTGAAAGCTTTTTTTTTCTGAGAGCGGGTACCTAGTTTTGAAAAGGTACATGCTTCCACTTCCGCTCGGACTACCTAGGCGATCCAAGCAGAATATTGCCACCCCTCCTTACCTGCCCACAACCTACATGTCTAGTCACAAAGCACAGCGCAACTCGAACATGCGCATTGGAAAGCCAGCGGTTAAGCCACAGGAAGTCAAGTCTGACTTCCCACAAGCAAGATGGTGATGCCAGAGGCCCAAAGACCGGAGAAGAACTGGCCCAGGGGAAGATATCACTGGATCCCTGGGCTGGTAAGTGAGTGTTTATTAAGTGTCACTAGCTACAATATTTGTAGCTGCTGACATTTAATTATTTTAGGAACTGCTGTATTGCCTTTTTAATGCCCACGCACTGCACATATGAGTTCATGGTGGCTGAGGTTTCTGTGCTGAGAGCATGCTCACTGTATGCGCTCAGCAAAGGGACCAAGCTGTCATGGACAGCTCCTAGTCTCTGCAATCAGGAACTGGCAGGCAGGCAAGCTCCCAATCATAACATAGCTCCCAACTGTCCCTGATTTTGAGGGGACTGTCCCTGATTTGGAACAACGTCCCTCTGTCCCTCTTTCCTCCTCATTTGTTCCTCATTATTGTCTGATCTATATAGTTGTATATAAATGCAATATTAATATCAAAAAGTGTTTCCCATTGCTAAACCTTTCATCCAATTTCTAAATTGCTGCATTTGTAAATTCCAAAAGCCAGTATAATGAAATAGTAGTGGAAAAAAAGCACTTGTGGGTTTAACCACTCATTTTTTGTCGAATTCACCTTTAAAGGGGGCGTGGCAGGGTGTGTGTCCTATGCCTACATACTGTCGTTTCACAGAAAGTTACTTTCACAGAAAGTTTTGTGTTATGATCATAATGATCAGGTGATCGAGAAGGGGTTAAAGAGCATTCATAGTTTTTAACAATGTACATGGAAAAGAGATTAGCTTGGTGTAAATAATCTTATCAATGTGTATTTTATTTATTTATTCTATCTACTTATTTTTACACAAGTTGTTTCCTACTGAGAAGCTGCACAGTGGTGTTGATTTACTATGCCACTTCCTAGTGCATTTCTTAGTGGATTTCGATGTCCGCGGAGATACCCGCGATCGTCTCACGGAGAGGAAGAATGGGGAAATGCTAATGTAAACAAGCATTTCCCCATTCTACCTAGTGACACTGTCACTGATCACTGCTCCCTGCGGTGATCAGTGTTGTGTCACACACAGCCCCTCCCCCCACAGTTAGAATCACTCCCTAGGACACACTTAACCCCTACAGCGCCACCTAGTGGTTAACCCCTTCACTGCCAGTCACATTTACACAGTAATCAATGCATTTTTAATTGCACTGATCGCTGTATAAATGTGAATGATCCCAAAATCACGCCAAAAGTGTCCGATCTGTCCACCATAATGTCACAGTAACGATAGAAATCGCTGATCACCGCCATTACTAATAAAAAAACTTATAATAAAAATGCCATAAAACTATCCCCTTTTTGTAAACGCTATAACTTTTGCGCAAACCAAGCAATAAATGCTTATTGTGATTTTTTTTTACCAAAAATATCTAGAAGAATACGTATCAGCCTAAACTGAGGAAAACAATATTTTTTTATATATTTTTTGGGGGATATTTGTTATAGCAAAAAGTAAAAAATAATGCGTTTTTTTCAAAATTGTCGCTATTTTTTTTGTGTATAGCGCAAAAAATAAAAACCGCAGAGGTGATCAAATACCACCAAAAGAAAGCTCTATTTGTGGGAAAAAAAGGACGTCAATTTTGGGAGCCACGACGTACGACCATGCAATTGTCAGTTAAAGCGACGCAGTGCCGAATCGCATGAAGTGCTCTGGTCTTTGGCCACCCAAATGGTCCAGGGCTTACGTGGTTAATAAATGTCTATGTTTAGTAGATTATTTTTTTTTTAAATCAAGTATAAAAATTGTGAAACTTGTGCCAAAACAAAACTTTAACTTTAAATATGGGCAAATTGAAAATATACTATACTTTCCCTCTAAGGTGACTTTTTACGAAAATGTGGAATCTAATGATGTTCTATTGCATTTAATTTATTAGCAGCACAGAGGCTTAGTGGTTAGCACCTTTGCCTTGCAGCACTAAAGTTGTCAGTTCAAATCCTAACCACAAGACTACCTGACTGAAGTTTGCATGTTTTCCCTATGCCTGTGTGGATTTGCTCCCACACTCCAAACATATGCTGTCATGTTAATTGTCTCCTGTCTAAATTGGCCCCAGCATGTGTATGTATGAATGTGAGTTAGGGAATTAAAGTGGAGTTCCACCCAAAAGTGGAACTTCCACTCATCAGATTCCTCCCCCCCTCCGGTGACACAGTTGGCACCTTTCAGGGGGGAGGGGGGTACAGATACCTGTATATTACAGGTATCTGTACCCACTTCCGGCGTAGATAGCCGCAGAATCTGCGGGTATTTACGCCACTTCCTGCACCCTCCCCGCTGCCTGCTGGGAAACACACGGCTCCCAGAGGCAGCAGGGACCATTGGTATTGCGCTGCGCGACTCGCGCATGCGCAGTAGGGAACCGGGAAGTGAAGCCGCACGGCTTTACTTCCTGATTCCCTTACCGAAGATGGAGGCGGCAGCACCCGAGGACGGAGAGACGCTTCGGCCTCGGGTGCCGACATCGCGGGCGCCCTGGACAGGTAAGTGTCCATGTTTTAAAAGTCAGCAGCTGCAGTATTTGTAGCTGCTGACTTTTAAAAAAAATTTTCTCGGTGTTGCTCCGCTTTAAGATTGTAAGCTCCTTGAGGGCAGGGACTGAAATCAATGCACAATACATATGCAAAATGTCAGCACTATACAAGTTCCTCAGATAAATAAATACATATTGCAGCCTGACAATTTGTAGGTGTGGGGGCTGCATTTCTTTTCTTTTTTAGGCTTTCTTTAATTTTCACCTGTCAAGCTGTCCTGCAGATGTAGAAGTTAGAGGGTTGAGACAAACCATTTAACAGTGGCAGGGTGCTTACTATGAGCAGCTTTTATTTATGTAAAACCTTTGTACTAAAAAGAAAAAAAATGGTTGCTGTAACTGCTATATAAAGTGGTAGCTTGAGTTTGGCTTAAATTCTTAGTGTATTCAAATCTGATTATCAAGGCAGATCCTGCCATTCAGGAATCAGTCTGGAACAGAAGGACATGGTGCAGCAAACAGCAGTTTCTTCTGAGTAGAAAAAGTAATTAAGAAAGTGGAGAGCTTGTTGGACCTACCTGGTATTAGAGATAGCCCTGGGGATATCTATCAGGAACAAGGAATTGGAGTATTTTTTTGAGTATCCTGGATTGATCCCTTAAAGGGGAAAGTGCATTGAAACCTTTATAAGGTCCAAACCCAAGAAGAGTGCAAAGAGAGTATGTGGTGGTTTCACACTGAAAGTGATCACATCAGTGCATGTAATTCCTGTGTAGCAATAACTCTCGGTGGAGCTGCTGGTTTAAAGGGGGCTGTTACCATTACCTTCATCACCTCAATTTCACCAGAACCGGGTCTAGGGTCCCATTGAGTTTAATACCAGACAATGTAGGCACCAGACACTTGAGTGTCTTTTCCAATGCTTTAATAAACGTAACTGAAGGAAGTAGCAGGAAAGAGGTAGAAGAAGAGTTGCAGGGAAGTTCAAATACCTTTTCTTAGTGTAGTATTAGAAATTGGAATCTTGTAGATGAATGTACTTTCCTCTTAGAGTTGAATCTTGCCCGCCTGGATAGGTTTCTCTCACTAACCTAGCAGCCAGTACGCAGCACGAACAAAAGTCTCTGCCCCAGACCTGAATGGAATAGAAACCCCTATGATCCTCTGCCACAGGATGTAATGGTTTACGATGGATAGCAAACACATCACTAGAACCTTTAAGCCGACCCGGCAGTACTATGCGGTAGGTTAACTTTAGGGTGTGTCCTCCAACTGAGTCACCAGGCCCCTCTCCAGACCAGCACTCTACATGATCCTTCCATGACGGGTCCTCCCCTGGGATCTTCTCAGTTGTCCAGCTTCTTCCCGTAGGACAGATAGCCCAGGACCATTCCCCTGCCGCTGTGGTAGGCCCCAGACAGACTTCTGGGCCCACACACACGCTGGAGCAGCGTGGGCCTCCCGGTCGGAGGACCACGCGGTAGTACTCCTAACACATACCTGCCAGCCAGGAGGGCCAGCAGGTGGAATGAAAACCCCCCAGAACATGGCGTCTGTCCCACAAATACCCTCTCCCAGAATGCAACTCGGAGGACCCCCTCTACCGAGTTATCTCCGGGACAGAGGAGCACTCATGCACTTCAACGTGTTGCATTTCCAACACCGACCCATGGTGACGACACCCACAGGCACAGTGTAAAACTACATGCAACTCAGCCAAGCTGGAACAGAGGCAAATCTGACTATGTATGAACAGATAACACACTAAATTTACCTATAAGCAGTAGATTGAAAATCTACCAGCGCTACACCTGTAATTCACATCAGATTAATATTTTGATTTTATGGACTTCGATCCCAGACACGGGCATCTTCACTATGGACATCCGGATGTGACAGCTTGCGGCTTCACAGCCGGATGCCCACTGTGCATGCGAGAGTTGCACTGCGCATCGTGAATGGTGGATGCAGTCTTCTGGGACCTGTCAGTGTCCCAGAAGACTGCAGAGGGGAGGGAGGAGAACTTCTATTTCCAAACACTGCGGAAGTGGGATGCGGGTACCTGTCAAAACCAGGTACCTGTCAAAACCAGGTACCTGCCCCCCACTCCTCAAAAGTGCCAATTGTTCAAGAGGAGCTGGGTCCTTAAAGCGGAACTTCCCCTTTTGGGTGGAGCTCTGCTTTAAACATATGGTTGAAATGTGAAATATTAGCATTAACATCACTTGTGAATGTAATATTATATTTTTTAAAAGGGTGTAAGGATTTTAATAAAGCACACATTACATTTACATTTTTATTTTTGGGTTTAACACCACTTTAGCAGTCTGCCATAATTTAAAAGGAATTTTTAAGGAAAACTTTGTGTATGCTGCTATGAATGACATCCTTTATATCTTAATTTCTTATATCACTTGGTGAAGCACTGGTCTAGAATTAGCATTTGAATGGCAAGTGTCCAGAATTTAGTTTCCACTTTTTTTTGTTTTGAATAGAGTGGGGAAGAGTTAGAACATCTGTCAGTTTTTTTATTGTTATTTGTTGCTGCATTATTCCTTCACTTTCTGTCCCAGTGACAAAATAGGAAGTAGAGAAATCAGAGACATCAAGAAAAACCTGGCAGAGGTTCCAACCCTTCTTTTTGAGGGTAAGCTTACATTTTATGTAGTGATCTGCTTTTTGTGCACAAGTAAAATGCATATCACAACTGTTTTCCTGACGCATCATGGCAGCACACACAATGGGGTTGTGACTCCGCCTCCACAACCTGATAGGACTGGTTAGCTATAAGTTTTGAAGAGGAGCCCACCGCTGCATTCTCCTTTTTTTCCTCACCTAGATGGTTGGACCGGTAAAAGCTGAAGAACCCCTTACCGCTTCGCCCCAGCTAGGTTCAAGCCTCTCCTAGTTGGAAGCCCTGCTGTACAGTCTCTAAAAGAGCTTTATGCAAGGGAACCCCACTCTGGTGGTCTCAGGGGTTAAAAACAAAACAATCCACCTGTGCCTTACAAACCTTAAAGAGGTTTTTGGTGACATCTGCAGCGGCCTCCAGGTACTAGCTTTCTTTCCTTCTCTGCCCTCTCCTGACATGCTGTATTTCTTTATACACATCTGTGTAAGGGGGGCTCCAGGTGTGCTGGGCGCTGTAGTCCCACAGCGTCTTCCTACTATGCATAGCTATGCATAGCTCTGGCTCCAGGGCGCACAGGATCTGACATAGGCGGCGTTAGGGCACGCCAGATTCCAAGATGGCGCCGGACACCGCAAATGGCCACTGCGCATGCGCGGTCGTGACGTCAGAGCCACCGCGACGGCGGTATATTTAAAAACGAAAGAAATCTGTCATTTTGCCTCTGTGAGCCCCAGAAAATCACCACAGTGCTGCCTTGTGTTTATTTTTCTGATCCCTGACACTGGTAAGTCTGGAACTCTCATCCTCTCTGCTAAAACTCTGCATTTCTATTCTCTGAGCACCTCCTGCCTTTTTAAAAAAAAAAAAAAAAAACACACATACAAACTTTTTTCCTTTCAGATACACTCTATCTCCTTTTTATGGAGGCCGCTGCTCCAGCAGACCATCCACGGGCTACAAGGTAAGGGGGGACAGACATTAGGTAAGTAGTGAAGAGGAGTAAAAGAGAGCCTTGCCACTAATGCTATATTATTTGATAGCTCTGGCAGATCATCAAGATCAACGCACTCCAAACGCAAGGACCGATCACCTTCAAAACATTCTCAGTCCAGACGGAGTCGGTCAAGAACCTCATCCCACCACCATAGAGATGAGACTTCATCCCGCCAAGCTCGCGATGACCATCGCACCCATCCTGCGGCAAACGCCTGCTGGGTTTGCGGAGCAGTAGCACTACCCGCTAAGCTAGTCTGCCAAGTCTGTTTGGATGAAGCAACCCGTGAAAAAGAAGCGGATGCAAGGGAAGCATCCAATATAATAAAAGAATCTGTGAAAGAGTCTATCATGCAAGTGGCAGCCCACGAATCCATCAGACAGGCGTCAATGGCCTCAACCTCTTATACGCCGCAAGATCTCTCCCCATCAGCCTCCCATACTCTTCAGGAAGACTCCCCAGAAGAGGAAGAAATTCTAATACCCACTTCGTTTGATTTTGCGCTTATAGACCCCTTCGCAAAATCTGTAAAAGAGGCAATCGGTTGGGAAGAGGAGAAAGAGGCACCACGCAAATTAAGAAAGTATTTTCCTAACCTGAAAAAAGACCCTGAAACCTTTCCTTTTATTGAAGAGCTAGAAGAGCTAATAAAGGATGAGTGGCAGAAACCAGATAAAAAAACCAGTCTGAACAACAGGATAGCAAAACTCTACCCATTAAGGGAACCAATGGTGAACCCTCTAATTTCAGCTCCTGTAGTAGATTCCTCACTAATGCGTTTGGCGCGACATGTAACTCTCCCGATCGAGGATGCCGTTACCTTTAGGGATGTAATGGATCGTAAAATAGACCTCGATCTTAAGAAAGCCTATTCAGCAGCAGGAGGAGCATGCAGACCAGCGATCACTCTGGCAGCGGTCGGCAGAGCGATTAACTTTTGGGCAGCCAACATTGAGAAATTGTTGCTAGAGGCAGCGGATCAGGAAAAAATCATATCAGCTATGCAAGAACTTAGCCTAGCAGGAGACTTCGTGGCTGAAGCGGCCGTGGATATCATAAGATCTTCAGCAAGGGCGATGTTGGCTTCAGTAATGTCAAGGAGAGCACTCTGGTTAAAACCATGGGTCGCAGATGCGACTTCTAAGTCGACCTGGTGTAGGATTCCCTACGACGGCACCAACTTATTCGGCCCTAAACTAGACACAGCGATTTCAAAAGTTACTGGAGGAAAGTCTGGCCTCATCCCTTCCGATAGAAGGCCCAAACAAAGAAATCCACCGTTTAGACGCCAGTTGCCAGAAAGATACCGAGAGGCAAGATCTTACAAACCAGGAAGGGAATTCAAGCGAAATTGGCGAAATCCCCAGTCGTCCTTTGTGAGGGTGCAAAAACCTAAAGTCCCCAATTCAGGAGAGCAGCAAAAGTCATTTTGATGGCGTGCACGCCCAGCCCGCGATAGTAGGAGCGAGGTTGAGGCGATTTACTCAGACTTGGGAAAATCAAATAGGAGATGCCTGGGCGATTTCCACCATCCAGGAGGGTCACAGATGGTCATTCAAACACAAACCTCCAAAAGACCACTTCAGACTGACCAGAACACCATCTTCTCTACCAAAACGAAAGATTCTGACCAGTTATATTCAAGAACTATCGCAGAAACAAGCAATCATAGAGGTTCCTCAGGAACAGAGAGGTTTAGGATTCTACTCTCCGCTTTTTTTTAGTAGCAAAAAAGACGGGAGATTTGAGGCCAGTGCTAGACTTGAAAGACCTAAACGAAACAATTTCAGTCGAATCCTTCAAAATGGAGAGCCTCCAGTCCATATTACTAGCAATAGGGATAAAGGACTGGATGCTCTCGGTCGATTTGTCCGACGCCTATCTACATATTCCGGTGCACCAAACCTTTCAGAAATACCTACGCTTTGCAATAGGTCATCAGCATTTCCAGTTCCAAAGCCTTCCATTTGGCATATCGACGGCTCCCAGGACCTTTACAAAGGTCTTACTCCCGATCATAGCTCTCCTAAGAGAAAAAGGTCTAAGGGTATTGCACTATCTCGACGACATCATCCTCCTGGCCGACAGCCAACAAGTTGCCCTCCAACATCGAGCAGTTCTAATTTCTACACTTCAACAGTTCGGTTGGGTAATAAATTGGGGAAAGAGCAGTCTGGTTCCAACGCAAAGAATGGTCTTCTTAGGCGCAGAATTGGACACCAGTTCCAATACGGTCGGATTGCCTCAAGAGAAGATAGGCCCATTGATTCACAAAATAAAGAACCTTTTGGCGGCAGAACATCTTCCTGCCAGAATGTGTCTGAGCATCCTGGGCTCCATGTCCTCGACCTTCCTAATGATCCAGTGGTCCCAGTGGAACTCAAGGGTCTTTCAAAACGCATTCCTGTCTCAATGGGACGGGTCCTCAATGAAGCAGAGAATAATCATCAGCCAGGCAGTAAAGAGATCGGCATGGTGGTGGACACGGGTCAGCAACCTATCATGCTGTCGTCCCATAGTTCCTCCACTACCAGAAGTGGTCACGACGGATGCCAGTCTTCAGGGATGGGGAGCACACTACCAACATCACGGAGCACAGGGACGTTGGTCTTTCCGCCCACACGGCATAGTCTCCAATGTCCTGGAACTCAGAGCCGCCTGGCAGGCTATTCTAGCATTCGGACCATACCTAGAAGGGAAAAGTGTTCTCTTACGTATAGACAATACAGTAGCGGTAAATTACATCCACAGACAAGGAGGTACCAGGAGCAAGACGCTCATGGAGGAAGTGCGTCCCATACTCGAGTGGGCTCAGATCTACCTGACGGATCTGAAGGCGATTTATGTTCCGGGTATACAAAACCAACTAGCGGACGACCTGAGCAGGAAGTTTGTATCGAACAACAAGTGGTCTCTCAGTTCCCAAGCCTTTGCTCTCATCACCCACAAATGGGGGATGCCCGACATAGATCTAGCAGCAACCCCAGAGAACAACAAGTGTATTCAATTCTTAGCGAGGAACAATTATCCGACAGCAGCAGGGATCGATTGCCTTCACCACCCATGGGAATTCCACCTGGGATACATTTTTCCTCCAATTCCCCTAATAGCCAGATTTCTGGCCAGGCTGAGGAACTCGACATCCACGGTCATAGCAGTACTGCCCTTCTGGCCAAGGAGGCCTTGGTTCGCGACTATGTTACAATTGAACACAGAAGAGCCGCTTCCGCTCCCGTTGAGTCCGGAGTTACTCTCTCAGGGTCGATTCCTGCACCCGGCACCAGAACGCTTACACCTAACGGCATGGAGGTTGAAAGGGAAAGGCTGCTGGATAAGGGATGCTCACTCAGAGTAGTGGCCACACTGCAACAGGCCAGAAAAAGATCAACAAATGGCACGTACAGCAGGATCTGGGAAAGATTTACCGCATTTGCCCAGCAACATTCTTGGGATCCGTTATCTCCTTCAGTCTATAATATCCTGGAATTCTTGCAGCTAGGCCTGGAAAAGGGCCTGGGTGCGAGCACTCTTAAAGTACAAGTCTCGGCACTGTCCGCAATGATGGGAACTAGATGGGCCCTAGACCCGCTCATAGTTCAGTTCTTGAAGGCATGCATGAAGAAAAGGCCGCCCAGAAAACCAGTCTTTCCAACCTGGAATTTGTCCACCGTGTTAGAAGCTCTATCAAAAAAACCATTTCTTCCCCTGCAATCAGTATCCTTATGGGATCTGACGCTCAAATTATCATTTCTGATCGCAATAACGTCTGCCAAACGAGTCTCGGAGATGCACGCTCTATTAATTAAAGAACCACATCTAGTTCTCTACCCGGATAGAGTTGTTCTCAGACCATCAGAACGATTTATACCCAAAGTGACGTCTACCTTCCACTTTAACTCGGAAATCAATCTTCCAGTTTTTCTCTCTAATGAAGGGCATCCACACCCCCTAGATGTCAAGTCTACCATGGTTGCCTACCTTGAAGCTACTGAACCATTCAGAAAGGTCGAAAACCTCCTAGTCATTCCACATGGCCCTAGAAAAGGGCAAGCAGCTTCCCCTAGAACAATAGCGACCTGGTTGATTAAAATCATTAAGAGGACGTACAGTATACAATCGCTCCCAATTCCGGATGGTCTAAAAGCCCACTCGACCAGAGCAGTGGCCACCTCCTGGGCAGCGTACTGCAGAGTGTCAGCGGAAACTATTTGCAAGGCAGCAACTTGGTCTTCTAAAAACACGTTCATGTCACACTACAAAATAGATCCGGCTCAATTAACCACTGTTGAGTTCGGAAGATCAATCATTCAATCTAACTCCTCTATACCTTGTACCTGAGTAAATAAAATGCTCTAAAAGCACCCACCCATGTAGCGAGTTATTTCCCATTGTGTGTGCTGCCATGATGCGTCAGGAAAACGGAAAATTGTATACTTACCTTCCGTAATTTTCCTTTCCTGACGCATCCCATGGCAGCACACGGAATCCCACCCTTCTAAGGTGATAGTTACTAAGAATGCAGCCGTGGGCTCCTCTTCAAAACTTATAGCTAACCAGTCCTATCAGGTTGTGGAGGCGGAGTCACAACCCCATTGTGTGTGCTGCCATGGGATGCGTCAGGAAAGGAAAATTACGGAAGGTAAGTATACAATTTTCCGTTTTCCATGTGCTCCATTCACACTCCAACTGGTATGATATACAATGAGGTGTGGTATGAATAAATGCAGACATGCTGCATTTTTCTGGAGTGCACTGACACCACATTTCACCATGGTGCAACACACCAAGCTATTTTGGAAGGCATGAATGAAAAGTCGCTATCTGACCCTTCAAATAGAGAAAAAAGTAAACAGTTTGATGTGGCAAAACATGCTGGATCTCAGCTCCACCTTAGGCTGAAGCCCAGTTTATGAACATTCCTATAGGGGAGCTAGATTACAGCACTATAGCCACTGCCCCTTCTTCATTCTCGTTCATTCTTGTTGAGCTGAATGTTGTGTACCTGTATTGTGTATGTTGTTCCCTCCTCTCCTGCAAGCCATTAGCAGCTCACACTTGAATGTAACTGCTGGGGTGTTACTTAGCCATTTGGGTGGGGTTTTGGCAGCACTCTTAAGAAAACCCCACTTTCTGGCCAGTAGCTCCTTCTCTAACAACATCTGCAGCTCTGTCATCTTACCACCCTGTTCATCTATTCCTTGTACATAGGAGGGCAGACAACTGAATCCAGATCACACCTGTTGTTTTTGAAGCAGATACTGGAGCACTAGCTGCCAGGTTGTGTTGTTGTGAAGGAAGTGGTGTACATGGCTGGAAGATGGCAGAGTTGCAGATGTTGTTAGAGGAGGAGAGACCAGTTGACAAGTGGCTCTATTCAAGAGTGCTGGCAGAGACAAACACTGTCATCTCCCTCTCTCCACTGTGTGTGCTATCTATCATGCCCCATCACCTCTGTGTGCACAGTCACGCACAACCAATTAGGTTTTTTTCTTCTTCTGACCAGTGTGGTCCAAGAGTGGTAAGAGAACGGAGATGTGCTGCTGACCATGTTAGTTCAGCAACCACAACACAGATAGGAATGGCAAAATGTACTTTTACACACATGATCGTGAATGGGTAAGGGTTCCAACGCAAAACTATACTAGTACTCTACGTAAGGTGTATGAACTTGTTTGCCTCCAAAGAGGACAGGCAAGTTGCACATGTGGCAATTGCCCACACATTTCAACACCACTATATGGAATGTGCTGTGGAAAAGTTAGGTGTTCCCTAGCACAAACCTGGTGATTTGACATGAGAGGACCCTGTTGGACACTTAAAGCCCTCCAGCCATGGGAATACAAAACCCTATGCTTGGATGCACATATATGGCTGATATCATTAAGGAGTGAGCACAAATAGGTTTTTTTTTTGTTCTAAAAGGCAGACAATGCATTTTTACTTTATTTTGTAATATTTATTTTAACAGTAATATTTGACCAAGGCCTCATGTTTTCAATTTGTATTTCTTTTAATTTCTCAGGGTCAGTATTGCAGTTTTATAAAAGCATGCACATAAGCAGAATAAAATCATTACTAACTAATCATAACTAAATATAAGTCAAAAAACATGTTGAGGGCATGTTGCCTGGAAAGCAGGTCATCGTCGTCTTTCCTGTTATGCAAAGCTGCATAATCAGGACCTGGTGTGGATTTTGTGGGTGATCCAAAATTCTCCACCTAAAATACATACTAGACCAAAGGGTATAGTTTGGAATTTGGGGGAACCCCATGGCATTTTTGTTGCATGAGTCGGTCTTAAAACCTATACCAGACTTGAAAACCTGGTATTAACTTTGAGGGGGAACACTGTCTTTGTGCTCAATTCCTGCCCCTTTGTTTACATTCACAATTCCCGGGGATGAGTCACTGGTTTTCAGGATGCCGGTGGTCGCTAACAACCAGGAGCCTTGAGCGGGAAGTTGTCACATTTAGCCGCAGTAGTAATAATATTGTATTACATTTAATTTGGTTGCTTGCCAAAAAAGCAAAATTCTGTCCAAACATGGGGTTGGACTGAACCACCAGCTCATCCCAATGTGTTAACCTTTTCTTCTTTTGTGGAGTTAGCTCCAGGCTAGTTCAAATCAAAAGCTGAAACTTGCTGTATATACAAAATTGTACATGAGCGTTGTCTGGGGCACCATTTATACTGCTGATTTTTGGGTATAAAAAGATGCAACTCTAACCTATCAGCCATTAGTGAATGCAAACATTTTAATCAAATGTGTTTCTAAAAGTGGAAAACCTTTGGTGAATGCAGTATTCTGTGGTCTTTTCACTTCTATTTCAAGGCAACAATCATGAAAAAAAAAATACACAGTAAAAAAAATCTGTCTAGGGAAAACAGGGAGACGTGAACAAACTTCACCTTTTGCAAATAGGTCAATAAACACTTGAAAACTAGTGGTCATATGAGGTGTAGTGAATTTTGAATTGTTTGCCCTTCTCTGCCCTTGCAAGTCTTCTCTATTGTGTCAAACTGATCTACCGTATTAAATTAAACAACACTAGCTAATATAAGCATAATTATGCTTTTCAATGAAAACCTCAGTTTTATATGGGATTTGTTGACTTAAACCACAGCAGTTCATGAACTATGACAAGAAGTCAGCTTTTATAAAGGTCCCATGTTAGCATTAGCAGCTGACATTCTATCAGCATTGATTCATTCCTTTCACTAGAGTCTTAACAGTTTATTTCTACTTTACAGAGAATATAAAAAATACAGGGTGTGGGCTGTGCTGTTTTGATAACAATGAGCTAAATTGCAGTTTTAAAAAGACTCGACAAAGTCATAAGAAACCACCTAAATAAGGATGATTGGCTGTGTTGCTGCTGCGCTGCATTCTGGGAGTTGTAGAGCTGTCATTCTCCTGCTGCTCTGTTCCAGGCAGCAGCATGCACCTGCTTTGTGTTAACTCTCCTACTTGTTGCAGTATATCAAGTCCTCTTCACTCCCATACCCTCACTCACCTTCTGAGACACATCACCTTTGTTTCTGTTCAGTGTATTTCATTTATTCCGGGCTGATTTCACTCCTGCTTCATCCCCCCTCCCTCTGTGTACTTATCTCTCCCAGCTGGTACAATCTTCAGTAAGTCAGATGCTCCTTGCACCAATCCTCTTATCTGTTTCCCGTACATTTTATTCTCTTTCCTGTTTTGTATATCTGCCCTCTGCTCTCCTCATATAAGTTGCTGTAGCCTCTGGTGTCAGCTGTAGCTCTGGGCATTCCACAGATGTGCTTGGTCTGACACCCTTTCCATCCCAGCTTACTTTTATATGATGCAATAGTTTTGTCAGAATCATGTATTTAGCACATGCAGCCCTTCACTCTTAATTAACCCATACTACAGAATTAGGGCTTCTTCACACTAGTGCAGTGACTGGCGTTTTTCCACACTGGAAGAACACCAGTCACTGCTAGAGCACATAGAATACTGTTTTCTATGTGCCTGTTTACACTGCAGCGCAGCTGAGAGGTGCATGCTACATTTTAACACAGTGCACTGGATGGCACTGACATAGTTATCAATCAGTTCTCAAACTATCAGCAACGCAGCAGCATTTTTTTTCCTTCCTGTGACCCCACAACATATGTCACAACTATTATGGCACTATTAACCCCATGCTTTACTCCACCCAGGGGGGACAGTTTGCTATTGTTGCCCTGGGCACTGGATGACCTTGTCCCCGCACTGCACAGAGGGATCACCTCTCAGGAATGGTACAGTACATGATGGCCTGTGGGTCCTGCTGGTGATGGCCTGGGGTCCTGCTGGGAGCTGGCCATGGCCTGTAGGTTCTGCTGTGAGCTGGCCATGGCATACTTGCCAACAGTCCCAATTTTCCAGGGACATTGGAAGTTTTCAGACCTAAATCCCGGTCTTACTGTGTCCCAAGAAAATTCATGGGAATTTGGCTTTGTCCTGGTGTCCGTAAAGAACAGCCAGAGCCATTACTAGATCCGGGGTTGCCACCATTTTTGTGAAGAGCAGCTCTCATTGAGGGGAAGACACAAGAGGCGGAGCCCAGGTTGTGAGCCAGGCCGCGGGGTGGGGAGTTGGCCGCAGCTCCATTTCTATCGGAAGCCGCTTTCAATGCCACCCGGGCTCTGCCTCTTTTTTCATCTGTGGTGACTAGGGATGACCCGAACACCCCCCGGTTCGGTTCGCACCAGAACCTGCGAACGGACCAAAAATTTGCACAAACTTTAGAACCCCATTGAAGTCTATGGGACTTGAACGTTCAAAATCAAAAGTGCTCATTTTAAAGGCTAATTTGTATGGTATTGTCCTAAAAAGGGTTTGTTTTTTCGGGAGCAGTGATTTTAATGATGCTTAAAGTGAAAAAAAAGTGAAATATTCCTTTAAATATCATACCTGGTGGGTGTCTATAGTATGCCTGTAAAGTGGCGCATGTTTCCTGTGCTTAGAACAGTCCCTGCACAAAATGACATTTTTAAAGGAATAAAAGTCATTTAAAACTGCTTGCGGCTTTAATGTAATGTTGGGTCCCAGCAATATGGATGAAAATCAGTGAGACAAATGGCATGGGTACCGCCCCAATCCATTACCAGGCCCTTTGGGTCTTGTATGGATATTAAGGGGAACCCTGCACCCAAATTAAAAAAAGGAAAGCCGTGGGGCCCACAGGCCCTGTATACTCTGAACAGCAGTATACAGGCGGTGCAAACAAGACAGGGACTGTAGGTTTGTTGTTAAGTCGAATCCTTAATTTTGAACTGGTACATTTTTAAAGTGTAGCTCCAGCCAAAAAATCAATTTTTAAACTTTTTGGAAACCATAGGGAAGGGTTATCACCCCTGTGACATTTGTTTTGCTGTCTGTGCACCTCTTCAGAAGATTTCACCTCACTTTCTGTCCCAATGACAAATGTTTTTTGACAATTTGGGGTTTTTAGTGAAACAAGGATTGGTGATAAAGCATCAGTGGAGAGGAGACACGTTTTTCCCATATTAACTCTTACAGTAGAGAATTTCCCTTCCTAGGGGTAGATTTCATCTCACTTCCTGTTGTCTCCTTCCGTTTGCAAATAGGAGTCGTTTGTAAGTTGGATGTTTGAAAGTAGGGGCCTGCCCTATATACTCTGCAAAAATTGGGGCCTTAGGTGTTGGTGTTGCCACAACTCTGTAAGCCCTCACAGTTACTCTTGGTGGGCACAGAAAGCTGTGAAATATTAGATCAAGAATTGTAATTATATGCACCTGTTGAACAGAGTCAGAAAAATTGGGCCTTTGGTGGTGGTGATGGTGCTGGTGCCACAACACTGCAACCCCTCACAGATACTCTAGTTGGAGAGCAGGAATGAGCCCTCCTGCCAAATATTGCATAAAAAATTTTAATTACACGCCTCTGTTAAACAGGGGCTGAAAAATTGGGCCTTAGGCACTGGTGCTGGTGCCACAACACTGCAACCCCTCACAAATACTCTAGTTGAGTGCAGCAACGAACCCTCCTTGCAAAATATTGCATCAAAAATTGTAATTACACGCCCCTGTTAAACAGGGGGTGAAAAATTAGGCCTTAGCCACTGGTGGCGGCGCCCAGAACCAAAAATGTTCTTACAAACTATCAGCATGATCATTGAGGAGGAAGAGGATAGTCACTCAGCATAACAGGATGGTCACTCAGCATCAGCATAGGCAGTCTTGAAGGGATCTGATATTTCAAAAAAATGTATTCAGTTACATCAGCATCAGGTGCTTGGTAGCTGGTGGTGATCCAAGACTGATTCATTTTTATGACGGTCAGTCGATCGACCGAGTCGGTTGACAGGCGTACCCTGTGATCGGTTACAAAGCCTCCAGCAGCACTGAATGTGCGTTCTGAAAGAACGCTGGATGCAGGACAGACCAGTAGCTCAATTGCATACTGTGCAAGCTCTGGCCAGTGATCCATCCTCAAGACCCAGTAACCCAGAGGATTTTCGGTGGGAAAGGTGTCCAAGTCAGATCTTGCCCCTAGGTATTCCTGCACCATGTAAAACAGACGCTGGCGATGGTTGCTGGAACCGATCATACTTTGGGGCTGCGGACTAAAAAATTGTCTGAACGCATCAGTCAGACGGCCACCTTCTCCACCGCTCCTTCTTTGACTGACCGAAGCATCAGCAACACGTTGTGCAGGAACAGGAGTTTGTAACCTCCCAGTCTCTGGGAACGAATTGCACAGACCTTTCTGCAAGGCCTCCTGAAGATGTTTCATCCTCTGCTCCCTCTGCAACGGCAAGATAAGGTCCGCAACCTTACCCTTGTAACGTGGATCAAGGAGGGTTGCCAGCCAGTATTGATCCCTCTCCTTGATACCACGAATACGAGGATCCTTCCACTGGCTTTGCAGGATCAGGGAGGCCATGCAGCGTAGGTTTGCTGAGGCATTTGGTCCGGAGTCCTCTGGGTCACTAAGGACGGCATGATCCGCAGCCACCTCCTCCCAGCCACGTACAAGTCCATGGGTTATTGGGACTGTAAATGATCCCTTAAAGACTGCTGCTGATGCTGAGTGCCAGGCTCCACCTCCATGCTGACACAATCCCCCTCTTCCTCCTCCTCGTTCTCTTCTTGTGTGATCAGCGGGCACGCAGGAACATTATCTGGATAAAGAGGGCCTTGAGAGCTAAGGAAGTCCTCCTCTTCCTGCCTCTGTTCTGCCTCAAGTGCCCTGTCCATTATTCCACGCAGCGTGTGCTCCAACAGGTGGACAAGGGGGACAGTGTTACTGATGCATGCACTTTTATCATCCTCGTGGCCTCCTCAAATGGTGACAGGACAGTGCATGCATCCCTGATCATGGCCCACTGGCGTGGGGGAAAAAACCAAGCTCCCCTGACCCTGTCCTGGTGCCATAGTCACACAAGTACTCATTAATGGCCCTCTGCTGCGTATGCAGCCGCTGCAGCATGGCCAACGTTGAGTTCCACCTGGTGGACATGTCACAGATTAGGCGGTTCTTGGGCAGGTTAAATTCCCTTTGGAGGTCAGCCAGCCGAGCACTGGCATTATATGACCTGCAGAAATGCACACAGACTTTCCTGGCCTGCCTCAGGACATCCTGTAAGCCCGGGTACCTGCCCAAGAACCGCTGCACCACCAAGTTAAGGACGTGAGCTAAATAGGGCACATGGGTCAGTTGTCCCTGTTGGAGGGCGGAGAGGAGGTTGGTGCCATTGTCGCAAACCACCATACCTGCCTTAAGCTGGCATGGCGTCAACCACCTCTGAACATGCCCCTGCAGAGCTGACAGAATCTCTGCCCCAGTGTGGCTCCTGTCCCCCAAGCATACCAGCTCAAGCACCGGATGGCATCTTTTGGCCTGTGTGCTTGCGTAGCCCCTTGAACGCCTACGGAGCTAGTTCCGAAGACAAATCAGCACAGGAAGAGGCCATGGAGGAAGAAGAAGAGGAGGGGTGGAGGAGAGAGGTATGGCAGAATCACCACTAGTAGTATTTTGGAGGCGTGGTGGTGGAAAAACCTCCAACACTACCGCACCCTGTCCTGCATCCCTCCCAGCTGCCAGAAGAGTCACCCAGTGCGCGGTGAAAGATAGGTAACCTCCCTGTCCATGCCTGCTGGACCATGAGTCAGCGGTAATATGCATCTTACCGCTGACCGTTCAGTCCAGCGAGACCTTCCACATGCCGGTAGAGAGCCGCAATTGCCTTCCATGAGAAAAAGTGGCATTTGGGAACCTGGCACTGAGGAACCGCACATTCCACAAACTCACGGAAGGGGGCAGAGTCTACCAACTGAAAAGGCAGCAGTTGAAGTGCTAGCAATTTAGCCAAGCTAGTATTCGACCACTGGGCATGTAGATAGCTGGGAGTGAACTTCTTTCGGTGGTGCAGCAGCTGAGGCAGGGAAATTTTCCTGGTACAATCTGACGTCGGTATACTGATATCAGATTGCCCCCAAGTACTTGGCTGTGACACACCTAATTCTACACCTTCATTCCTCTCAATGCAGGTCTCTGAGAGGACCGAATGTATAGTGGGGTTGGATATCCCAGCTGATGAGAAGCAAGGAGAGGTCCTCTTTGTTCTTTGGTGTGGGTCTTTTAGGTGCGCTTGCCAACTAACTGCATGGCAGGTCGACATATGTCTGGTCAAGCATGTGGTGCCCAAGCCGGTGATGTTTTGGCCACGCGAGATACGCTTAAGACATATGTTGCAAATAGCAGCGGTGGGATCTGATGCACTCATCTCAAAAAAGGCCCACACCAAAGAACTTTTGGAATAATGTGCAGAGACAGCAGTGCCCTGCACATGCAGAGCTCTGTGGTGTGATGCAGTCAGTGTGCTGCCCTTAAGCTGGCCCCTGGAGGGAATCCTGCCTCGTTGGTGATCTGCCTCCTCCTCTCTCCTATCAGGCACCCACGTGGAGTCAGTGACCTCATCATTCCCGCCCTCCTCATCACTGGAGCAAAGCTGGTAGTATGCTGCAGCTGGGGGAACATGACTGCCAGATTGCTGTCCTTCTTGGGCACCCCCTCTCTCTGGGCTCACGTTACTGCCTTCCTCTAGCTGGGTATCATCAACCGAGCCTTCAAAACACTGGGCATCCTCCTGGAGCATGTACCCAACACTGTGGTCAAACAGGGGGACTCCTCAGAAGGACATGGTGGGGCTAGGGAAGGAGTGACTGATGCCATTGAGCCGAGGGAAGAGGCCGCGTTGGCAGCTGCTTTGCCAGACAAAGTACCCTGAGCCTGGGTGAGAGAGGATGAGGAGGATGAGGACGGCTTGGTCATCCACTCTACCAAGTCTTCCGCATGTTGCGACTCAACAGGGCCAGCTGCCAAAAAAAAGGACAAGCGTGTCCCATGGCCACGTGCTGATGAGCACCTTCTCCACGACCAGCACTGTTGCCTCTAGACACAGAGCCTGCTTGCCCTCTTTTATTGGCTTGTGAACTGTCTGGCTCTCCTTGTTGGCCTTCCAGACATACTAATGGCCTGCAATGAGATGTAGTTGCACAAAGCTGGGATGTATATATATACTGATACTGCAGCTAGCAGAATCAACTGCCTGGCCGTAGTATTATTAGTATGAGAACACCAGCAATTGTCTTCAGGTAGCTTTAGGTGCACACTGTGCAGAGGACACAGTACACTAACTGTAAATACTGTAGCTGCCTGTCTGTGGTATTAATAGGAGCAGAACAACAGCAATTGTCTTCAGGTAGCTTTAGGTGCACACTGTGCAGAGGACGCAGTACACTAACTGTAAATATTGTAGCTGCCTGCCTGTGGTATTAATATAGGATCAGAAGAACACCACCAATTTTCTTCAGGTAGCTTTAGGTGCACACTGTGCAGAGGACACAGTACACTAACTGTAAATACTGTAGCTGCCGGTCTGTGGTATTAATAGGAGCAGAAAAACAGCAATTGTCTTCAGGTAGCTTTAGGTGCACACTGTGCAGAGGACACAGTACACTAACTGGAAATACTGTAGCTGCCTGTCTGTGGTATTAATAGGAGCAGAACAACAGCAATTGTCTTCAGGTAGCTTTAGGTGAACACTGTGCAGAGGACGCAGTACACTAACTGTAAATACTGTAGCTGCCTGCCTGTGGTATTAATATAGGATCAGAAGAACACCACCAATTTTCTTCAGGTAGCTTTAGGTGCACACTGTGCAGAAGACGCACTACACTAACTTTTAAATACTACCGCTGCCTGCGATACTAATAGGATCAGAAGAACAGCACCAATTTTCACCTAGGATGTATATATATATACACAATACACTGTAAGTGCAGCTAACTGACTCGCCTGCCTACTCTATCTAACTTAAATCAAATTACACTGTCTTTCTGTCTATCTCTCCTCCGCCGCAACACACTACACAAGACCGCCACCTAGGGGGCCTTATATAGTGTGGGGCATGTACTAAACCCCCTGAGCCATAATTGGCCAAAGCCACCCTGGCTTAGGCCAATTACGTCTCTCTATACAGACGGCGCTGTGATTGGCCAAGCATGCGGGTCATAGTGCATGCTTGGTCAATCATCAGCCAGCAATGCACTGTGATGCCGCAGTGAATTATGGGCCGTGATGCGCCACTCGAATCGTTCGGGATTCGACAAACGGGTGAACATACGATGTTCGAGTCGAACATGGGTTCGACTCGAACATGAAGCTCATCCTTAGTGATGACAAGTGACACACTGCATCTGTGGTGATAAGTGACACGCTGCATCTGTGGTGACAAGTGACAAGCAGCATCTGTGGTGAGAAGTGCAAGTTGCATCTGTGGTGACAAGTGACACTCTGCATCTGTGGTGACAAACGACACGCCGCATCCCTGGTGATAAGTGACTCACTGCATCTGTGGTGAGAAGTGACATGCTGCATCTGTGGTGACAAGCAGCATCTGTGGTGGGAAGTGACAAGTTGCATCTGTGGTGACAAGTGACACGCCGCATCCCTGGTGAGAAGTGACACGCTGCATCCCTGGTGAAAAGTGACCTGCTGCATCTGTGGTGACAAGTGACATGCTGCATCTGTGGTGACAAGTGATGCGCTGCATCTGAGGTAAGAAGTGGCAAGCGGGGCGTGGCTTGGCGCGCAGCGAGGATGGCAGCCTAACTTCAGAGCTCCGCCAGATACTCGGCCCAAGCACGTCTTTTCTGCACTCGGCAACGAGGATGAGCAGACAAAACAAGCACCCTCATCACACCCGATCACGTCGATCTATGGCCTCAAGCGCTGGGAGGGATATCTCCGACATATTCAGGAATCAGGCCGCGGCTCTAAGAGATATGGAGGGAGGCAAGATGGCGCCAGCCCATGCGGACGACGAGTTCAGTGAGGACTCTCAGTCGGCAGCAGAGGAGTACGGTAGGAGAACCTCAGGAGCTGATCACCCCCTTACATATGAGGACATGTCAGGCTTTGCAGCCGACATTAAGGCTTCGTTTTCTGCTGCAATCACAGATCTCAAAACCAGCCTATTGGTATTACAATAAAAGATGGCCACAGCGGAAACAGCAGGGAAGCAGAGGGACACTAGAATCCATAGACTTGATAAAGTCACCTCCTCTCATGCACGCCATTTCATAGAAATGAACAGGCATTTAGAAGATCTTGACAACAGGGGAAGACGTAATAATATAAGAGTCCGTGGTATCCCTGAATCTGTCCTGGCTGATCAAATCCCCTCAGTCTTACAAAGAGTCTTCAACAGCATTTTAGAGAAACCAGAAGACACAGAAATTGAGTTTATTCGGGTGCACAGGGCCCTGAGGGCCAGGGGTCCACACACTTTACCCCCAAGAGACATAATCTGCTGCCTGCAAAACTTTGCACTAAAGGAGGAAATAATGTTTAAAGCCCGCAGAAATGACCAAATCATTTTCAACGGCGAATGCATTAAACTATTTCAAGACTTATCCCAGATGACCTTGAAAAATCGCAGGGCCTTGCGACCTTTATTGGATAAACTAAGGGAGAAAGAGATAAGATATACCTGGCGCTTCCCTATTGCCCTATTGGTCACTTTCAATGGCAGACAGCACACGCTTCGCACGCCAGAAGATCTCCCGGATTTCTGTGACGCACTTCAACTTGGAGTAATTGAGCTCCCGGACTGGTACCAGGAATTTATCATTCCACCCCAGGAACGGAGTCCATTACGCTCTCCTCTGAATACGCCTGAGAAACAACATTCCAAAAAACAGAAGCATTCTCGTCAAGAGACACAGTCAAATGGCACACCGCGCAGTCGCCCACATCCCGTCGGAAACATGATGGAGGACCGGGAATAACAGCAACAGATACATTCCTGCATAGAAATGCTTGAGGAAACTGCGCCTACTAATGTCTTCCTCGGATGGCTTTCATACAAGCGGTTTGGTTCATTTCTGGAAGTTATGGTTCTGTTTTATGTTTTTTTTTTCCTTTTTTCCTTTTTTATTTTCCTTTTGCTTCAGACTCTGATGCTACCAGATCCAATTTAAGTAGAGTTCTACTCACATTTCACTGATATTTATGGATCTTGGATAAATATGATCAATCTCAGTTCATTTAGCATACTTCAGGACACCAATGTGGTCTTCAGGAGTAGACTATCTGCTTATTGAAATATACCTACTAGATGCATCTGGTTATTAAGGAAAAGCAGTAATGTTTTGGACTGGTTTTCGCTTTTATTTTTCTTTATGACCATTTTGGTTTCATTTTTCATTTAAGAAGTTCTTGGTGGCTGTGTCCCCCCTCTCTGGACAAGAGACAGCTGGGGAAGTGAAGCCCATTCCATATCACGCTTCACATAGGTTACGTCTCATACTCAGATTGCATCTGTGAAGAATGGAGGGCTTCATATTCACCCTACAACTTCCCAAGAGGAACCAAGAACTCAGCCACAGTTATAGACAATCATTCTAATATTATAAATATTCCTTAAATAGCAGAACCTAACTGCTTAACAAGGTGGCAAAATTGAGCCTATAGATGACTGATTATTATTATTAATTTCTTTTTCTTTAATTATTGTTCAATTAGTTTTGATAGTACAGACCTTTCAGCACACTAAATGAGAGTTTTAGGCCGTAGTCTGGCCAGGCTAGGTTCACCCATTGTTGAATAACACCTACTTTCCTCAGAGTGTTTAGACACCTGCATTACTGGTGGATAGGTGTTTGTTCTCAAGGGGTCCCCCTCGCTGGGTATCTTCCCCAACCCCACAGTAGTGTGCGCGGCGGGCAACGGTTGTGCCCATCAGCCCACACTAAATTTGATCTTCCAGGACGTACCATTTCGTTCAAGGAAGCAGTACCTATATCCTCTCCACTCTTACTTCTTTACTCTAACTCTCTACCTCTCTTCCTATCTCTTACTGGGATATCTACTTTACATACATATACCTGTATAGAGTGATAAAATCTTCAGATAACAGTCATATATCTGTAATCCACATATTTCTCATTTATTGGTATATAATTTGTCACTGTCTATTTTTATTAATGTAATTAATTTTAGTTAATTTAATTTCATTTAATTACATTAAATTTTTTTTTGTTTTTTTTTTTCCCTTTTTGTATCTTCCGCTTATCTACCAAGCAGGGCATAGGGGAGTGTTGGAGCATCTCTCTCTGATTACCTACCATGGCTTATTCAGGCTTAAGGCGCAACCCTACAATCATCTCACACAACCTGAGGGGTCTCAACATCCCTGAGAAGAGATCCTCTCTCCTCAGAGAACTGAAAAAAGGTAGGCCCAACTTTGTTTTCCTCCAGGAAACACACTTCAAAACGAACCATATACCAAGACTAACTGACCACTACTTCACAGAGGCACATCATGCCACAAATAACACCTCTAAATCCAAAGGGGTCTCAATTTTAATCAGTAAAGATGCAAAATTTGAAATAACAAAATTAGTGGACCCAGAAGGAAGATTTATCTTCCTGAAAGGGTCATGTCATGGAACTACCATAACTCTGGCTAACGTATACTTCCCAAATTCAGGACAAATTTCATTCTGCCAGAAAATGATCACAGCGCTGACAAGTTTCCATACAGGTCGCGTGATCCTGGGAGGGGACTTTAACGCCCCTCTCAACCCCTCTGAAGATACCTCCTCGGGGAAAACATATCTCACATATAAAATTCTCAAAAAAATTAAAAACCTGATACATTCTCTGTCATTGGCGATTTTTACACCCAGAGGATCGAGACTATACCTTTTACTCGATACCACATAATCGTCATGCGAGAATAGACTTCTTATTTGTCTCACAAAGGGACCTTGACACACAAAGTGAGGCGAACATAGGCATACAGACCATCTCGGACCATGCCCCGGTAGCCATCACAATGAACATATCAGAACCCACTGTGAAATCCAACACATGGAGATTGAACTCCTCACTTTTAACAGACCCAACCTTATTACCAAAACTGACGTCATCATTAAGAGAATATTTCACACATAACATCACCCCAGCAGCAGATCCCTTAATGGTCTGGCAGGCACATAAATGCTATATCAGAGGGGAACTGATCCAAATGGGCACACGTAAGAAAAAAGAAACAGAGAAAGAAATAACTAAACTGACTAACAAAATACGTGAATTAGAAACCCTGCATAAGCAATCACTCACTACTCAATCAGCAGCATTATTACTGGAAACAAGAAAGTCCCTTAAAGACATTCTGGAAACTAAATCTAGGAGATTTCTTTTTTTTAAAAAAAAGATCTACTACGAACATGGGGACAAAAAGGGGAAAATTCTAGCACGGGCACTAAGAGGTCAAATATCCCAACACTCAATTTTAGGCATTCAAAATAAATCAGGTAAAACCGATAGAGCAACGGATAAAATCGCACAACATTTTCATGCATTCTACACGGCACTATACAACCTCTAAAAGAATCTAAACTCCCACCTTTAGCTACAGAGGACATTGCACAATTGGAGAAACCAATAGAAGCTTCAGAAATTCATAACGCTATCAAAGATTTGAAAACAGGAAAGAGTCCAGGCCCAGATGGCTTTAGCGCCATTTATTATAAAACATTTACAGATATCCTGACCTAGGTGACCGGATGCACAGGTGTGTGTGCTGAGTAGCGGCATGGTGTGAGAAGGCGAACGCTGTGCGCACCTCTCCCTCACCTACCAATTGCTCCCTTCATGAGCCTGATGCCTAGAGATGTCTAAAGAGCGATATAAGCCTGCCTGCCGTGGAGGAGACTGAGCTGAACTGTGCTGTGCGGGGGGTGAAGTGAGGAGTGTTGAGTCGACGGACGGAGTTTGCTCTCCCTGTGTTTCTTTTTTTTTTCTGGATCTATCCATTCCGCTCGGTGCATCCTCACACACCCTCTCTCCTTCCTGGTCAGCTGAGAAAGCGAAGAGAGCCGTGGGGGGGTCTGAGGGGCAGCTGGGAGTGACGACACACAACACACGCTGCTGAGAGACACCTGGGAAGCAACAGGAGAGAGACAAGTACCGGCTGCTGACTGAGTCCTCCACTCATCTACTTCCTACTGGGCAGAGAGCTGCAGTCAATCCAGGACTATCCAGGAAGGATAAGTATTGGGTTGCTTTGTAGTTTGGGACTTATATTGCTGGGACTGTTGAGAGATACATACTACTGCTTACTTTCTTTTTTTCTTTTCTCTCTCTCTTTACAGAATGTTATTACTGGGCTTTTTAAACACAGGCTCTTAGGTTGAAGGCTTATTGTTCAAGCTGCTCAAGCTGCCCATTTATTTAATCCTGCCTATGCTGCTGTCATTTTTTTAAGGGCATAAAGGTAAAAGCTGCATCGGTATTTAAAGGCTGCCTTTGAGTCGCATCAGGTGACAACTGGGGAGATACTTTAAACCCCTCAATTAATTTCTCTTAAATACTGCTATTAAGGTGTAACCGTAAAGGTTCTTGTTAAAGTACATAGGATGCAGAACTTACGCTCAGCCAAGGACAAAGGTACACAACAAACATTTGCGGCAGCAGCAGCAGCAAAATTGGAGTAATTTGCGCATGCTCCCGCCTCGACCCCACCAAAGAAAGGGTCGCAGACTAAATCACAACAAGGGGGCGCATTGGACAGAAAAAGTCAGGGCCAGACTCAGGCCCTGGCCCAGCTATCTACTGCAACACCATCAGGTGTGCCACCTAAAATACATAGTAATAAGGGGCAGGGGCCTAATGATCAAAATGTGGCGGTAGACGTAATAACTGATCCAACTGTGCCGATATTGTCCCCAGTGAAAGAGCCAACCATAACGGACGTATTTCTAGCAGTGAATGTGTGCAGCAACTCACTTAAAGAGCTTTGTGAACAGATGAAGGGAGTAAAGGAGGATCTGATATTGGTTAGACAGGACTTACAGAAAACGGCAGAAAGAACTACGGTCCCGGAAGGAAGGGTCAGTCAGCTAGAAGATGATATTTCCCCACTTTTAAAGGATATGAAAAGGATGAAGGAACAGATATCCATGCAGGCTTCCAAAATGGAGGAAATGGAGAATAGGAGCCGAAGGGACAATGTGAGGCTGGTGGGCTTGCCTGAAAAAAGTGAGGGTCTTAGCCCCACGGAGTTCTTGGAAAAGTGGCTAGTTGAGCTCTTTGGAAGAGAATCTTTTTCATTAATATTTTCAATTGTAAGAGCACACAGAGTCCCTTTTAGGGCCCTGCCAGCAGGAGGATATCCTAGACCATTAATAATGAAGTTTCTTAATTATAAGGACAAAGTGAGGTTGCTGCAAAAAACAAGAGAAGCGGTAAATGTCTTTTTCAACGGTGTTAAAATAACGTTTTATTCTGACTTTTCACCAGAGCTGCAGAGACGTAGAGCGGAGTTTATACAGTCTAAACGCACTCTACAAAAATATAAGTTGACATATGCCCTCCTCTACCCTGCAAGGCTACGTGTAACAGCTCTGGGGGGACTCAGATTTTTGATTCCCCAGCAGGGGTGGAGAAGTGGCTAGAGGAAAACAAGGAAAAATTTTAAATATTTAGGTTGAGAGGGGGGGAGGTGGAAGGGGGTAGTAAAGCACAGTCGTTGTATGAGGTGTTGTGAGTGGGAATGAGTTATGTGTGCAAATGTGTGGAACAGGTAGGATGGGAGCTGGTCACCTTAAAAACCCCAGGGGTTTACCTGGTTAGGTGGGGGGAGGGGAGGAGGGAGGAGGAGAGGGGGGAGGGGAGGAGGGAGGAGGAGGGGGGAGGGGAGGAGGGAGGATGGGAGGGGGGAAGGGAGGGTTTTTCAGTTAGGAGAGGGGTATTGGGTTGGGGGAGGGGAGGAGGGAGACACTATACGTATTGTTGAGACACCAATAATAGGGAAGGTTTGTTAAAAAGCGCTCACAAGTAGGAATATTAGAACACTGAAGAGGATCATTGGTGTTGGATCTAGGAATATACACAATCTAAGGACCATAGGAAAATATTTGAAACCCACACTGGTTATGTTAGTTAGGTTGGATACACTTTTTAAAATTATTTATTATTTTGGAATGGAGGGGCCAGGGAATGCCCGATTTAAAATATTATATAGAAGAGGGGTATCAAGTTGCCCACATTATTTAAAGTCACTATGATTTTTAGTAGGAGAAGTGATTGGAATACACGGGTCAGTATATTGCATAGTAGAGGGGTGTTAAGGTATTATATTTTTAAAGAATTTGGTCTTTTTTTTGGATATACTTTTTGGATTAGTACTCGTTCTCCTCCGGTATTTAGATGCAAGCTAAAATGTTAAAAATAGGATCCTGGAATGTCAGGGGATTAGGCACTCCGCGTAAAAAGATAGCAGTTCTGACCACAATGGAGAGCTGTGGTGTGGAACTGATCTGCCTGCAGGAAACTCATTTAACTAAAAACTCACTTCACCAATTAAAGTCAAAGAAATATCACTGTCAGTTCCATGCGGTTCACTCCTCCTACAGCAGGGGGGTAAGCATTATGGTGAAAACGGGGGTGAACTTTTCCTGCAGGCAGCTCTGTATTGATGAACTGGGCCGTTATATTTTCCTTCATTGTTCAATTGATAGTAATATGTATGTAGATGTAATGTTAATTTAGATGTAATGTTTAGATTGAACGAATTCCTGCTAGATAAAGAAGGGGTTTATTTAGGCCGATTATAGTAGTGGGTGATTTCAACGAGATACTGGATAGAAGGTTGGATAGATTTCCCGTTCGGTCTCCTATTGAGCTTAATGTGAACAGCCGCCTGCAGCAATTTCTGGATGAAGTGGGGCTAGTAGACCTGTGGAGGGTGAGGAACCCAGAAGCCTTGCAATATTCATGCTATTCTGCCTCGCACTCCGTGCTGTCCAGAATAGACCTGGTTCTGGGAAATAATAGAGCACTACAGATTACTGATAGAATATCATATCTCCCAAGAGGTATATCAGATCACTCTCCGGCTGTGGTGACACTGAAATTAGGAGGGAACAAACTCCGGAAGGAGTGGAAAATTAACCCGTACTGGTTTGAATTAATCAAAGAAATGAACGGGGTTCTCCCTAAATTGAGAGATTTTATAGAAATCAATGAAGGAACAGTGTCACCTATAGTGCTGTGGGATGCCCTGAAGGCCTTCCTTAGGGGGGTACTAATTCAGCAGGTGGCCAAACTTAATAAAGAGGCTATGAACGAGGAAGAAAAAATTCAGAAAGAAGTGTTTGAGGCAGAAAGCAAGTATATAATGGATCCAACTCCTGAGAGGGAAAAAACATGGCTAGACAAACAGCAAGGCTACAAGGTAGTTGTTATGCAGAAAGCAGAGACCAGGTGCCTCCTACAATGACAGGTCTCTTGGGTAGAGGGAGAAAGAGTGGGAAAGCTGCTGGCGCAGTTGGTAAAGTCCAATTCTGCCCCGTCGACGGTTCTTGCTGTCAGGTCCTTAGGTGGAGATATATTAGCAAAGACTTCAAAGATATTGAAGTATTCAGGGATTATTATAGAAATCTTTATTCCACTCAGTAAAAAGGTATGGACGGGGTGATGGAGAAGTTTTTAGAGGGCCTGGTAATACCGACCATCTCGCAAGCAGAAAGGGACTTATTGGAAATGCCAATTACACTTGTAGAACTCCAGCAAGCGATAGCCAGTATGGCAAACCAAAAATCCCCTGGCCCTGATTGGCTCCCAATTGAGGCCTATAAAGAATACGGCGAAGTATTAATCCCAGAGCTATTAAAAGCCCTGCTGGGAGGGGCGATTAGGGGGGGCCACTTGCCGGCGTCAATGTTGGAGGCAACTATTATAGTAATTCAGAAAGAGGGGAAGGATCCCCTTGATGTGTCCTCCTATAGGCCAATTTCTCTTTTGTGCTCTGATGCCAAGATCTTAGCTAAGGTTTTGGCATCTAGACTAAATAAAGTTATCTCTAAGCTGGTCCATATAGATCAAGCGGGTTTTATTGCCAGCAGATCCACAAGCTTGAATATTAGAAAGGCCTTCTTAAACTTACAGTCCCCAATGGATAATGAAGGCTCAAGAGCGATATTGACGTTAGATGTGACTAAAGCATTCGACAGTGTGGAATGGGGTTACATCTGGCGAGTGTTGGAGAAATTTGGTTTTGGCCCCGTTTTTATTGCATGGATTAAAATGCTTTATGATAGACCCAAGGCAAGACTAAAAGTTAATAACGACCTATCAGACAGGGGTCCTTAGATTGTGTATATTCCTAGATCCAACACCAATGATCCTCTTCAGTGTGGGGTGGTTTGAACTAGAGAGGGGTACCAGACAGGGGTGCCCATTATCCCCCCTGCTCTTTGCCTTGGTGATGGAACCCCTGGCTATTTCTATAAGAGCGAGTTCTGAGATAGTCGGCTTCCAGAGAGGGACGGGTGAGGATAAAATCGCGCTGTTTGCGGACGATATCTTGCTTTTTCTGGGGGATACGAGCAAATCACTGTTAAAGGCAATGAGAATGATGGAGTTGTTCGGCAGCTTTTCAGGACTCGAGATAAATTGGGAACAGTCCGAGTTATTACCCATAGACCCCATTGATTTGATAACAGTGCAAGCAATGCGCCAGCTGGTAGTAGTGGATGCATTGAAATATCTGGGAATTGTCATGACTAGGGATCCTAACCAATACATTAGTAAAAACCTTCTCCCACTCTTGTCGAAATTCAAACAAAAGATAGGGATATGGAAACGGTTTCCTTTATCAGTGGAAGGAAGATGCAGTTTGATAAAAATGATTTGGCTGCCACAATTGCTGTATGTCTTGCATAATTCTCCAGTGTGGATTTGCAAGAAGTGGTTCAACAAAATCGAGAGCCTGTTCAGGGAACTGATATGGAGAGGGAAACAAGCTAGAATACGTCTACGGGTACTTCAGCTCCCGCTACGGGAGGGTGGATTTGCTCTCCCTCATCCTCAGCGATATTTTTTATCTTCCCAACTGCAGCAGGTAATGGGGTGCGGAGCCCCGGAAGGGGGTACCCCAAATGGTAGAATCGTATTAATGGGAGCCTCACATAATACATTAATAGAAGCTCTAGAAGCAAACTCGTTCCACGACACCTATCCAACAATTATAATGTTAACTAAAGTATGGAAAACAGTCAAGAACCAGATGAGATATAATGGGTGTAATGAATATACTCCCATTTGGAACAACCGAAATTTGCAGGAAATCCATAAGATAGGAAAAGTAAGAGAGTGGGAAGACCGAGGTATTAAAAAGTTGAGACAACTGTATAATGGTAATACTCTGAAGAAATTCTCAGAGTTGGAAAGTGAATTCAACCTATCCCCGGGCTCCTTCTATACGTACCTCTGGCTAGAACACGCTCTTAAAACTCAATTTAGGAACTATAGTTTAGTATGGAATGAAACACCCCTACTCCATAGTATATTGCAGGTAGCCCTGACTAAGGGGTTAATATCCAAGATATACAATCAACTGAGTGAAGAAGCCAACAGTGAAGACTTATTCAACGGTGTAAAAGCCAGGTGGGAGGAGGATGTGGGGGTTATAACACAGGCTCAGTGGAAGAGAATCTTAGAGATGGGATCGTTGATATCAGTCTCCCCCCCACAAAAGATATCACAATTGATGTTGTTAAACAGAGCTTATTATATACCTAAACGTCTCTTTAAGTTTGGAAGAAGATCTGATGATAGATGTCCTAGATGTCGGGGGACGGGAGACCTCATTCACATGATGTGGCGATGCCCCAAGTTGTTTCGCTATTGGGAGGGGGTGATTGATAGTCTGAGAGATATATTTGGGGTCGTACTGGAGAAAGAGGCTAAAGTATGCATCTTGGGGTATAGACAGACACAGGGGGAGAGGAAGAGTACCACACTGGCACATCTGAGAGGTCTATTCCAAGCAAGGAAAACTATCGCATTAAAATGGCAATTAAAGGAACCCCCCACAGTGAGAGATTGGATGGTTACAATAAAGGAAACCCTTTGTAGGGAAAGAACAGAGTATATTAAGAGAGGCAATCTTAAGGAATTTAATAAAATGTGGAGACCATGGCTGGAGAAGGTAGGAGGCTCTTAATAGGAAATGAAGAATATATCAGTGTGGGATTTAACAACGAAAGCCCTAGGCAGCCAGGGATTGGATCTATCAGCAGATAACCTGCGGGGTGCTCGTCTATATCTGACAAATAATAGTTAATAGAAGCTGTGTTTGTTAACTAAAGGTGTTGTAAGTCTAACCCTGAGTACTCTGTAGAGGGGAGGGAAAGAAAAAGAGAAAAAAAAATACAGATATCCTGACCTCCCCTCTAACAAACGCATTGAATTCACTATCTACTCAGAGAACCGTCCCTCGCGATTTCCTGGCGGCACACATAACAGTACTTCCCAAAACAGGCAAGGACCCAACACATTGCGCCAGTTATCGCCTGATCTCACTATTAAACCTTGACGCCAAGCTACTAGCTAAGATTATCGCTAATAGGATGAAACCCCTACCGCATTACGTAATTGGACCAGATCAGGTGGGCTTTGTCCCCAATAAGGAAGCTAAAGATAATGTCACGAAATCCTTGGACCTGATATATGAAGCACATCAACGAAAGATCGAGGGCCTTCGATCGAGTAGCTTGGGACTATATGATGGAGACCTGTGAGCACATAGGACTGGGCCCACATATGTTGACGTGGATCTCGGCTCTGTATCAAAATCCCTCAGCCAAAATCAAAATCAACGGCACTCTATCAGACAGTGTCAATATAAAAAATGGGACTAGGCAGGGGTGTCCATTGTCCCCGCTGCTCTTCATCATATCACTGGAGCCGTTCATTAGACATATCCTCTTAAATAGCTCTATTAGTGGTTTCAAATTAACAGACAGAGAATTCAAGGTTGCTGCCTACGCAGATGATCTTTTATTCTTCTTGACAGACCCGCACATATCTATCCCCTCATTAATGAAAGAGTTTTCCCTATATGGCTACATTTCCAACCTTAAAATTAATTTTTCGAAGTCCGAAGCTATGAACGTCACGCTGCCGGATGACAAATTGAATAGAGCTCAGAGTAACAGCCCCTTTAAATGGGTGAATTCCGCAGAAAAATATCTGGGTACCTGGCTGACACCTAAACTCTCCTCAGTATTTGAACGTAATTTCCCACCTATTCTTAAAACTATTGAAAAAGATCTACAAAACTTACACACTTCATATTTTTCATGGTTTGGCAGGGCAGCCATATGTAAGATGACTGTTTTGCCAAAAATCCTATACTTACTACGCACTCTACCTATAAAGATTCCCCATAGTTTTTTCAAAAAGCTACACGCACTGCAAATGAAATTTATTTGGGCTTACAAACCGCCCCGCATTAAAGCCTCACTCCTCACCAGACCCAAAAATTTGGGGGGTCTGGGGATACCTGATTTTAAAAGTTATTACCATGCCACACATCTTGCCCATATAATTGATTGTCACTGCCACTCAAAAAGTAAAGACTGGGTCACCATAGAAACTGACGTGTGCTCTATCTCACTTCAATTTCTACCTTGGGTTTCCAAACTGAAATATTCCCACACAGTGAAGACTCATCCACTTATAGGCACTTCCCTAGACATTTTCCACAGCCTAGCAAAGCAGCCTAAATTTTCTTCCCCGCTAAGCCCTCTCACACCGCTAAAAGATAATCCAGACTTTCCACCGGGCATGGGTAATCTCCTTCTGACAACAACAGACACCAAAATGCCTCTTCTAGCATGGCAATGCTTCACCAACAAGACAATAAAAGATCTCCCCTAATTTAGGAGAGATAACAAAGCACCTCACATACCTATGTGGACATACCCTAAGGTACGCAGTTTTGTAAATTCTGCTATTCGCAGGAATAATTTTCTAAGAGACCCCACTGAATTCGAACAAATATGTATGAAGGGGGAGATAGTGGAAAAATCTACTTCCCTTTCCTATGCCTTGCTACAGAATTTGAAGAGTAATGACATGGACAGGTTCAGAGAGAGATGGTCAAAGGAACTGAATACACAGTTCACTGATAAACAATGGGAGGCAGCCTGTATTCTGTCCCATAAATGTTCGATAAGCACACGGATGCAGGAAACGGCTTATAAGATCCTGACTCACTGGTATGCCACCCCTGATAAACTACATAAATGGTACCCTCAGACTACTGATTTATGCTGGAGATGCAATAAGGCCAGAGGTACGTTACTAGACGTTTGGTGGCAATGTGACCTGATCCAAGTTTTTTGGGTAGGGGTGAGGAAAGTTATACAGCAGATCACGGAGACCAAACTAAAACTAGATGCGGCATGTTGCTTGCTTCATGTAACAAATTTTTCATTTAAAAAATATAAAGCATCTCTCTCTAAGCACCTGATTAATGCAGCCAACTCACTTATTCCACTTTACTGGAAATCCACATACACTCCTACACTAAAAGACTGGCTTCATAAAGTTGCATATATCTGCGAGATGGAAGATACAGCAGCACAATCATCTGAAATAATAGAGAAATACCATAAAACATGGTCTCCGTGGTTTGTTTTCAAGTACTCACAGGACTTTGAACAACTAATGAGATAAATAGAAGGTCCGAATACATTCCTTCTGATTCGAAAAGAAAAAGAATGGAGTTTTTAGCCATTGCAACAGGGCAAACCTATCCAATTAAGGACTTTATTTGTTGTCACACTGAGGGAGTCTATGTTCTCCAGTCTAGTTGTAATCTACATGTTGGAAGAAAGAAAAGAGCATTAAAAGTAAGGATACAGGAACACATCCAAAACATAGTAAATAGTTTCCACAAACACAATGTAGCAAGGCACTTTGTGGCAGTTCATAATAAAGACCCTACACAATTCCAATTTTGGGGCATAGGAAAATATAATAAATTATGGAGAGGGAGTCATAAGGTGAGAGCAATCAGTCAGAAAGAGTCTAAATCAGTGGTTCTCAACCTGGGGGTCGGGACTCCCTCAGGGGTCGAATGATGATTTGCCAGGGGTCACCGAATCCTGGGCTGTTCCTGAAGCCTGCACCGCTCTCCCAGCTTTTTTGTGGCCACCCAGCTGGGCTATTCCTGGAGCCTCAGTTCACGGCATGGCTGGGGGGCAGAAACTAGAGGTCAGCTGACTGGTGAGGAATGTGAAATGGGAGGGGCTGGAGGAGTCCCTATCTCCTGATTTTGGCATAGGTGTCACTTCTACGAGACACCACAAAGTCGGAGACACAGTGAAGCAATACTACCTGTGATTATAGTTGCCATTAAAAGTCCCCACTACAGTTCTCAGATCAGCAGATGATCTTGATCAAGAACACCTAAGTTGGCTGATCAGACCTCCCCCCAGCACTGCCACTCATCCGTTTCCCCCACCAAAGAGCAAGAGAAGGAATAAAAATAGAGAATACATTAAAGGGAGAGGAAAAGAGGGGGAGGAACAAATAAAAAGGGAGAGAAAGAATAAGAGAAAGAACAAGAAATTAGGATAGAGAGAGATAAAAGGGAAAAAAAAAACAAGAAATTAGGATAGAGAGAGATAAAAGGGAAAGAACGGAGAACAAAGAGAAAGAGTGGTACATCCTAAAATGTACCATAAGGGGTTTTAATACTTTACGAGTGGAAGGGACTCAGGGAGCGCTAAATGTCCGTGGGTTAGGGATGCAAATTACTTGTCTTGCCTTGCGCGCTGACAACCGATGCTACGAAAATAATTTTACTGTTAGGGGTCCCCACAACTTGGGAAATTTTATCAAGGGGTCACAGCACTAGTAAGGTTGAGAACCACTGGTCTAAATGGACACATACAATGAGGACTTTCACCCCTGAAGGTATGAACGTAGAGTTCAACCTTAACTGTTTTTTAAGTAACTTTTGAGATACTTTGTTGTTCATTTGACTTCATGTTATGCTTCCCATTTCATTTCTGGTGTGCAACATTTTAGTATTTTTTTCCAGAAAAGATCTCTGTGCACTAGTAGCTCCACAATAGGATTCATCACATTTTTATTTCTAATTTTTTTTATTTTATTTTTATTTCTATATCTTAACTTTATTTTTATTTTAAGTTTAATTTCATTTATTTGTTTTAATTCTATTTTTCTTTATCATAATACTACAAGCATATGGCCGACGTATGGAGAACGTGCTGAAATTATATGATGACCTCACTTAGATTGGCCTAATCATTGCAGCCACAATCTGAACTTTTTTCTTTATTTTTTATTTACATATTTTTTATATATTTTAATTCTCTTTTGTATTTGAAGTTTGTGCATCATCTTTGCATTTTTTATAAGCTGGTCGGGAAAGTATACTTTGAGATTGACCGTAATATATTTTGAGATTGCCCACAAGAAATTGGTCGCTAGACACATTGATTATACAGATATATCACTAAGAAAATGGCCGTGATGCCTCATTTTAGAAATAAACTACAAGAAAATGGCCACAGCATTACTTTCTGTCTGGAGCATATAAATATAATCTCTTGTGAGTGAGGTGAGAAGGTGCTCAAATGCCATGTTTTTATTCTTATGCGATTTTAAAGCTTATTTTGATGTAAGAGTCCACTTATTTGCAATAAATATCCCTGTATTTGAATTTATTACTCTATGGAGGACATTTTTCTTTGATTTTAACAGGAGCCTATAGAGATTTGGTAGCAGTTTAAAGTCTGGGGGTTTGGAGTCCGGGTGCTGGTTTAAAGTTAAAGTAGCTCAGTGCTGAGTCAAAGTAGCTCAGTGCTGAATAGCAAAAAATGCTCTGGTCATGACGGGCATAAAACCTTCTGGTGGTCAAGTATTTAACAACCCTAGAACATAAACTGGGACCTTCTTTGATGTACCATACGGTTGCAGTAAAATATAGTCTCTAAACACAAATTTTGTCACTGGCACTAAATTGTAGTAGTAACCCAGGCGCATGTAAAATACAGAGCTCTTGTTGAATTTTTCAAACATTGTTCCTCTTAGACCAGCCCAACTGCATGGTACAGTATATAGTCTATCTTTGGAATAGAGCATTTGAGGAACTCACAGGGAGCAATGTAAGGTTCCCTCTTGACAGACAAAACCCAAGTTTAGAATGATTGGTTCCTGCAATATTATTCTATCCTGATATCCTGCAATGATTTATTAATAAAATTAATCAAATTCTTATTGAGAACATTCAAAACTCAACAAATATGCTAATTTGTGAATAGATACTGTATCTAATAGGCAATTGAAATACAGTAGTAATCTATGGCATAGCTGTTCACTGTTAGTGACTCATTTGTGGTTTGCAGTATTATCCTATGTTTCTGCAAAGCACAGTTTAAATTAACAGAATACAAAATGTGCTCTTAATAAAGAAAGTTTGGAAGCTTGCAATGGAACTGTGATTTATTATGCATGTCTTTATAATGCACCTTTATCTTTGTATGTGGCAGTTAACTATTGGCAGGTATTAAACTCCATCTTCTGGACATTCCATAGTCCCCTTTGGATAACATAGTTTAAAATAGACATAGACGCACACACACACTTACACACACACATAAAATTAGATAATCAGCTGAGTGGGATTCATCAAAAAACTTATGTATCCTGGCTTCTAACAGAACCAAGTAATGCCTCACAACAAATTTCCTAATCTACAGTGTTGGTGCACCTAATGCAGTGCCAGTGCAATACAGTACACAGGTGAGTACATTAATTTTCTCACCTGTGTACTGTATTGCACTGGCATTGCATTAAGAATAAACCACATTGTGTATTTAAAAATCTGCTAAGCAATATGATTTACCGTATTTATTAGCGTATAACACACTCCGCCGTATAACACGCACCCCAAGTTTTTAAACTTTTAGGAGGGAAGTTTAAGGAAAAAAAACTTACATTTAAATGCCCATCAATGCAGCCTTATCAGTGTCCATCTGTAGTCTTGTCAGTGTCCATCTGTGGCCAGTGTCAGTGTAGCCTTGTCAGTGTCCATATGTAGCCAGTGTCAGTGTAGCCTTGTCAGTGTCCATCTGTAGCCAGTGTAGCCTTGTCAGTGTCCATCTGTAGCCAGTTTCAAAGTAGCCTTGTCAGTGTCCATCTGTAGCCAGTGTCAGTGTAGCCTTGTCAGTGTCCATCTGTAGCCTTGTCCCTGTGTCATTTGCAAACTTGTTTAAAAATGGCGCCACCGCTCTCGGCCGCTGTTGACGGCTTTCGGAGGCACTCGGCCATTCTCGGCGGCTTTTGGATGCAGCGGGACTGCGAGAGCCGCCGAAAGCCGCCGAGAATGGGCGAGAGCGGACGAGAGCCGCCAAGAATGGCCGAAAGCTACCGAGAATAGGCAAAAGACGCCGAGAACGGCCAAAAGGCTCACAATCGGCGGGGATTTTAAGGGGAAAAAAGTGCGTGTTATACGCCAATAAATACGGTAGTTCCAATGTTCTGATTCTGCTTTGGGCTTGTTTCATGCCACTGCGATGTGAGAAACCTGCATATCCAGTGGGGATTTCCACATCGCATACAACTCGCAGGCAGTTCATATTGCCCTATGCAAATAGCTGGGCGTGTCAATACAAAGTTAATGACACCCCCAGATTGGTTCGCATATCGCAGTGTGAACTGTCAATTTGGACAGAAATTGGATCGCATGGGTGTGAACACTCATGCGATCCGATCTTTTTTTTTTTAACCAACAACATTTTTATTTAGTTTGCAGAGGTACATTACATGCAGAATTCTCATTGCAATATGGGTTAGAATACATTACAAGCATAGTCTTTAGTACAATACTTAATGGGTATATTTTGTCCGACCAGAGGGGCAACCACTTCTATAATCATATCGTTAATGTCACGTTATCCCCTTTATTAATGTACATATCCCGCTCCTCACCCGGCATTTATTCCCAATAGTCGATCAGCTACCAAATCTACTGGGGCTAGCCCCAACACATCCAACCACATTGCCCATATTTTCTCAAACTTATGCGTGCTTCCCCTACACCAATTTTTCCATTCTCAATACCACTCCAATATTATCAATCCATTCCTTTGTGGTCGGGGGAGCCTCAGATCTCCAGTGCAGCATGATTATTTCCTTGCCTGAAATAGAACTCTATGTACGGCCTCTCTGCAATGTTCCTCCCACTCGTATTCCTCCAAAGCACCCAAGGGAGAAGCTCTCGGGCCCTGTGGAAGAGAAACCTGAAATACCAAGTTGATTATGTTCACTACACTGCCCAATAAGTATGCAATTTGGGGCAGCGCCACAACATATGAATAAGATCCCCATGGTCTCTTTTACATCTAGTACAAGTTGAGTCAAGCTGTGTGTTCATCAATGGAGCCTGTGTGGGGTATAATAAGTTTGTAGCAGGATGTAAAACTGGGTAAGCCTTTGGGATACATTCAGTGAGCACTTACCCACCGCCTGAAAGATCTCCTCCCACTGTTCCCCATTAGGGATGAGCTTCGTGTTTGAATCAAACGCATGTTTGACTCAAACATCGCCAAATTATGAACGATATGGGCTGTTCACATCAAATTCGAGTGGCGCGTCACAGCCCATAATTCACTGCGGCATCGCAGTACATTGCTGGCTGATGATTGGCCAAGTATGCACTATGACCTGCATGCTTGGCCAATCACAGCACCGTCTGTACAGAGAGCTGTAATTGGCTAAAGCCAGGGTGGCTTTGGCCAATTATGGCTCAGGGGGTTTAGTACACGCCCCACACTATATAAGGCCGCCTGCACAGTGGCCCTGTGTAGTGTGTCTAAAGAAAACTGCTGGTGTTCTTCTGAGCCTATCAGTCCTATTAGCTACAGTATTTACAGTTAGTGTAGTGTTTCCTCTGCACAGTGTGCACCTAAAGCTACCTGAATAAAATTGCTGTTGTTCTTCTGATCCTATATTAATACCACAGGCAGGCAGCTACAGTATTTACAGTTAGTGTACTGCTTCCTCTGCACAGTGTGCACTTAAAGCTAACTGAAGAAAATTGCTGTTGTCCTGCTCCTATTAATACCACAGGCAGGCAGCTACAGTATTTACAGTTAGTGTACTGTGTCCTCTGCACGGTGTGCACCTAAAGCTACCTGAATAAAATTGGTGGTGTTCTTCTGATCCTATATTAATACCACAGGCAGGCAGCTACAGTATTTACAGTTAGTGTACTGTGTTCTCTGCACAGTGTGCACCTAAAGCTACCTGAAGACAATTGCTGTTGTTCTGCTCCTATTAATACCACAGGCAGGCAGTTACAGTATTTACAGTTAGTGTACTGCATCCTCTGCACAGTGTGCACCTAAAGCTACCTGAAGACAATTGCTGGTGTTTTCATACTAATAATACTACATGCAGGCAGTTGATTCTGCTAGCTGCAGTATCAGTATATATATACATCCCAGCTTTATGCAGCTACATCTCACTGCAGGTCATTAGTATGTCTGGAAGGCCAACAAGGAGAGGCAGACAGTCACAAGCCAATAAAATAGGGCAAGCAGGCTGTGTCTAAAGGCAACAGTGCTGGTCATGGAGACGGTGCATCCTCATTAGCACGTGGCTGTGGGACATGCTTGTCCTTTTTTTAGGCAGCTGGCCGTGTTTGAGCCGCAACATGCGGAAGACTTGGTAGAGTGGATGACCAAGCCGTCCTCATCCTCCTCATCCTCTCTCACCCAGGCTCAGGGTACTTTGTCTGGCAAAGCAGCTGCCAACGTGCCCTCTTCCCTCGGCTCAATGGCATCAGTCACTCCTTTCCTAGCCCCACCATGTCCTTCTGAGGAGTCCCCCGAACTGTTTGACCACAGTGTTGGGTACATGCTCCAGGAGGATGCCCAGCGTTTTGAAGGCTTTGATGATGGTACCCAGCTAGAGGAAGGCAGTAACGTGAGCCCAGAGGGAGGGGGTGCCCAAGAAGGACAGCAATCTGGCAGTAATGTTCCCCCAGCTGCAGCATACTGCCAGCTTTGCTCCAGTGATGAGGAGGGAGGGGATGATGAGGTCACTGACTTCATGTGGGTGCCTTATAGGAGAGAGGAGGAATAGGAGGAGGCACATCATCAATGAGGCAGGATACCCTCCAGGGGCCAGCTTAAGGGCAGCACACCGACTGCATCATACCGCAGAGATCCGCATGTGCAGGGCGCTGCTGTCTCTGTGCGTTATTCCAAAAGTTATTTGGTGTGGGCCTTTTTTGAGATGAGTGCATCAGATCCCACTGCTGCTATTTGCAACATATGTCTCAAGTGTATCTCGTGTGGCCAAAACATCTCCCGCTTGGGCACCACATGCTTGGCCAGACATATGTTGACCTACCATGTAGTTCGTTGGCAAGCGTACCTAAAAGACCCACACCAAAGAACAAAGAGGACCTATCCTTGCTCCTCATCAGCTGGGATCTTCAACCCCACTATACCTTCAGTCCTCTCTGAGACCTGCACTGAGAGGAATGAAGGTGTAGAATTAGATGTGTCACAGCCAAGTACTTGGGGGCAATCTGCTATCGGTACACTGACATCAGATTGTACCAGACAAATTTCCCTGCCTCAGCTGCTGCACCGCTGAAAGAAGTTTGCTCCCAGCCATCCACTTGCCCAGCGGTTGAATGCTAACTTGGCTAAATTGCTAGCACTTCAACTGCTGCCTTTTCAGTTGGTAGACTCTGCCCCCTTCCATGAGTTTTTGGAATGTGCGGTTCCTCAGTGGCAGGTTTCCAAACGCCACTTTTTCTCACGGAAGGCGATTCCGGCTCTCTACCGGCATGTGGAAGGCAATGTCTTGGCCTTGCTAGACAGGGCGGTCAGTGGTAAGGTGCATATTACCGCTGACTCATGGTCCAGCAGGCATGGACAGGGACGTTACCTATCTTTCACCGTACACTGGGTGACTCTTCTGGCAGCTGGAAAGGATGCAGGACCGGGTGAAGTAGTGTTGGAGGTTGTTCCGCCACCACGCCTTCAAAGTACTACTAGTGGTGATTCTGCCACACCTCTCTCCTCCACCCCTCATCTTTTTCTTCCTCCATGGCCTCTTCCTGTTCTGATTTGTCTTCAGAACCAGCGGTGCTCCATAGGCGTTCAAGGGGCTACGCAAGCACGCAGGCCAAAAGATGCCATGCGGTGCTTGAGCTGGCATGCTTGGGGGACAGGAGCCACACTGGGGCAGAGATTCTGTCAGCTCTGCAGGGGCAGGTTCAGAGGTGGTTGACGCCATGCCAGCTTACGGCCAGCTTAAGGCAGGTATGGTGGTTTGCGACAATGGCACCAACCTCCTCTCTGCCCTCCGACAGGGACAAATGACCCATGTACCCTGTTTGGCTCACGTCCTTAACTTGGTGGTGCAGTGGTTCTTGGGCAGGTACCTGGGCTTACAGGATGTCCTGAGGCAGGCCAGGAAAGTCTGTGTCCTTTTCCGCAAGTCATATAATGCCAGTGCTCGGCTGGCTGACCTCCAAAAGGAATTAAACCTGCCCAAGAACCGCCTAATCTGTGACATGCCCACCAGTTGGAACTCAACGTTGGCCATGCTGCAGCGGCTGCACATGCAGCAGAGGGCCATCAATGAGTACCTGTGCGACTATGGCACCAGGACAGGGTCAGGGGAGCTTGGTTTTTTTCCCCATACCAGTAGGCCATGATCAGGGATGCATGCACTGTCCTGTCATCATTTGAGGAGGCCACGAGGATGGTGAGCAGTGACAGTGCATGCATCAGTGACACTGTCCCCCTTGTCCACCTGTTGGAGCACACGCTGTGTGGAATAATGGACAGGGCACTTGAGGCAGAACAGCAGACGGAAGAGGAGGACTTCCTTTCCTCTCAAGGCCCCCTTTATCCAGATAGCATTCCTGCGGGTCCGCCAAACACACAGAAAGAAGAGGAGGAGGATTATGTCAGCATGGACGTAGAGGATAACACATAGCTGCATAGCAGCATCAGCAGCAGTCTTTAAGGGATCATTTACAGTCCCAAGAAACCCATGGACTTGTACATGGCTGGGAGGAGGTGGCTGCGGATCATGTCGTCCTTAGTGACCCAGAGGACTCCTGACCGAATGCCTCAGCAAGCCTACGCTGCATGGCCTCCCTGTTCCTGCTAAGCCTGTGTATGGATCCTCGTATTCATGGTATCAAGGAGAGGGATCAATACTGGCTGGCAACCCTCCTTGATCCACGTTACAAGGGTAAGGTTGCGGACCTTATCTTGCTGTCACAGAGGAAGCAGAGGATGAAACATCTTCGGGAGGCCTTGCAGAAAGGTTTGTGCAATGCGTTCCCAGAGACTGGGAAGTTACAAACTCCTGTTCCTGGACAACATGTTGCTGAGGCTTCGGTCAGTCAAAGAAGGAGCGGTGGAGAAGGTGGCCGTCTGACCGGTGCGTTCAGACAATTTTATAGTCCGCAGCCCCAAGGTATGATCAGTTCCAGCAACCATCGCCAGCATCTGTTTTACATGGTGCAGGAATACCTAGGGGCAAGATCTGACTTGGACACCTTTCCCATCAAAAATCCTCTGGGTTACTGGGTCTTGAGGATGGATCACTGGCCAGAGCTTGCACAGTATGCAATTGAGCTACTGGCCTGTCCTGCATCCAGCGTTCTTTCAGAACGCACATTCAGTGCTGCTGGAGGTTTTGTAACCGATCACAGGGTGCGCCTGTCCACCGACTCAGTCGATCGACTGACCTGCATAAAAATGAATCAGTCTTGGATCACCACCAGCTACCAAGCACCCGATGCTGATGTAACCGAATATTTTTTTTTGAAATGTCAGATCCCTTCAAGACTGCCTAAGCTGAGGCTGAGTGACTATCCTGTTATGCTGAGTGACTATCCTCTTCCTCCTCAATGATCATGCTGATAGCTTGTAAGAATATTTTTGGTTCTGGGCGCCGCCACCAGTGCCTAAGGCCCAATTTTTCAGCCCCTGTTTTACAGGGGCGTTTAATTACATTTTTTGATGCAATACTTTGCAGCAGGGCTTGTTCCTGCACTCCAACTAGAGTAGCTGTGAGGGGTTGCAGTGTTGTGGCACCAGTGCCTAAGGCCCAATTTTCCTGTCCCTGTTCAACAGAGACATGTAATTCCAATTCTTGAGCTAATATTTCACAGCAGGGCCCGTTCCAGCTCCCAACTAGAGTAACTGTGAGGACTTACAGTGTTGTGGCAACACCACCACCACCAAAGGCCCAATTTTTCTGACCCTGTTCAACAGCGGCATGTAATTACAATTCTTGATCTAATATTTCATAGCAAAGCCATTCCTGAGCCCACCAAAAGTAACTGTGAGGGCTTACAGTGTTGTGGCAACACCAACACCTAAGGCCCCAATTTCTGCAGAGTATATAGGGCAGGCCCCTACTTTTAAACATCCATCTTACAAACGACTCCTACTTGCAAACGGAAGGAGAACAGGAATTGAGATGAAATCTACCCCTAGGAAGGGAAATTTTCTCCTGTAAGAGTTAATATGGGAAAAACGTGTCTCCTCTCCACTGATGCTTTATCACCAATCCTTGTTTCACTAAAAACCCCAAATTGTCAAAAAACATTTGTCATTGGGACAGAAAGTGAGGTAAAATCTTCTGAAGAGGTGCATAGACAGCAAAACAAATGTCACAGGGGTGATAACCTTTCCCTATGTTTTCCAAAAAGCTTAAAAATTAATTTTTTGGCTGGAGCTACACTTTAAAAATGTACCAGTTCAAAATTACAAACAGATTCTACTTAACAACAAACTTACAGTCCCTGTCTTGTTTGCACCGCCTGTATACTGCTGTTCAGAGGGCCTGGGACCCCACACCTTTCCTTTTTTTAATTTGGTTCCCCTTAATATCCATACAAGACCCAAAGGGCCTGGTAATGTACTGGGGGGGGTACCCATGCCGTTTGTCTCACTGATTTTCATCCATATTACCGGGACCGGACATTACATTAAAGCCATAAGCAGTTTTAAATTACTTTTATTCCTTTAAAAATGTCATTTTGTGCAGGGACTGTTCTAGCAAAGGAAACACGCGCCACTTTACAGTCATACTATAGACACCCCCAAGGTACGATATCTAAAGGAATATTTCACTTTTTTTTCACTTTAAGCATCATTAAAATCACTGCTCCCGAAAAAACGTCAGTTTTTAAAACTTTTTTTTGCATTGATACATGTCACCTGGGGCAGGACCCAGGTCCCCAAATCCTTTTTAGGACAATACCATGCAAATTAGCCTTTAAAATTAGCACTTTTGATTTCTCATGTTCGAGTTCCATAGACTTCAATTTTCGGTCCGTTCGCAGGTTCTGGTGCGAACCAAACTGGTGGAGTGTTCGGCTCATCCCTGTTCCCCGTCTAACATCCCAACATCTGCCTCCCATCTTTCCCTCACCTTTAGAGGGTGCTGCCTCATCATGGATTGCAGCAGGATGGAATAACATTGAGATATAAATCCTTTTGACGAGGCAGCATTCCCCAGAGGGCCAAACACAGGGGTCAGGGACAAATGCCATTCCGAAGAAAGGCTCTGTGCTGCCACCGCGTGGCTAAGTTGTAAATAGTAAAAGTACATCAGTGACGGAAGACCGTAGGCTTCCCTCAGATCATTGAAGGGGCACAACACCCCATTCCAGACTATGTGTTTGAGATGCGTAACCCCATACTGCTTCCATTTAGCCCCAGACTTCAGTTTGGCCAGTTCGGTATATGTATCATTCTGCCATATGGGCCTGTATTCTGTATAGCCCTCTGTATTCTGAATATATTTAGATTTATTCCATACCTTCTGTATTAAACTAAAGGTTGGTTACTTTTTATGAAGTTTAACAAAGGCCAATGCCTCCAGTGCCATGGGAACTGGTCCCCTGCACACTGTATGCACTAGAAGTTTCTGAGACGAGCTTTGCTGATTAATCTCCATCCCTCCCGTTGGTGAGACATGCCAATGAGATGTTGCAGTTGAGCAGCAGGCAACGCCAAGCCCCCATTGTCTTTGGGCCTCTGCAGATGTTCCGTTTTAATCCTGGGGTTTTTCTCTTTCCATATGAGGCTGCAGAAAATTGTATTTACAGTGTGGAATATCTTCAATGGGATAATTGTGGGGGTATTATGGAGAAAATACAATAGCTGTGGCATCAGTATCATTTTAATTAAATTCACCCTGCCCGCCACTGACAGGGATAGCGATTTCCAAATTTTGACCTTGTCCCTAAACCTCAGTAACAAGGGGGGAGATATTTAAGTGTATAAATTCCCTTGGGTTGGCTGTAATTTGGATACCCAGGTATTTAAATGTTGTGGTAATGGGTATAGGACAGGAAGAATTAACAATCTGTGTGTCATTTCCATCCAGCAGGAGCAACGCACATTTTGACCAGTTAATAAGTAAACCAGAAAATCCTCTAAATCTGGATATAGTCGACATTGCTTCCCTAAGGGAGGTACCAGTGTCCCCCAAAAGAGGCAGTGTGTCATCTGCATACAACATGACTTTTTCCTAAGATTGCCATAACAAAAACCTGAGATGCGTTGATTCGCCCTAATATCAACAGCTCAATTGTCAACGCAAAAAGGAGGGGGGACAGGGGACAGCCCTGTCTCGTTCCCCTCCTCAGCACGAAGCCCCGAGACAAGGAACCAAAGTTCCTAATGGCTGCTTGTGGTTGACTTGACCTTTACCCAGGATATATAGTTCAGGCCTAATCCAAACCTTAGCAGGATTGACCAGAGGTAGTTCCAATCTATGCTGTCGAACGCCATTGTGGCGTCCAGTGACAACAGCGCTCTACTGCCCATGTTGTCTGCCAGTGACTGCATATTAAGGAACAACCTCCTCAAATTAACTGCTGTGGATTTATTCGGCATGAAGCCAGCCTGGTCATCATGCACAATAGATGCGTTCATTCTAATTGCCAGTACTTTTGCTAATATCTTGATGTCACTCTGGAGTAACGAGATAGGGCGATATGCCCCAGGGTCTGTCGGGTCATTGCACGGTTTGAGTATTAAGACTATGTTTGCTTTCATCATGGAGGGGGGAGGGATCCTCTCTCTCTAGCTTCACTGAAAACTTTCAGTAACTGTGGCAGTAGCTCCTAAGAGTACTGTAGTGTTTATATACTTCTATGGGTATACCATCTTCCCCCGGGGCCTTGCAGTTGGGGAAGGTCCCAACTGCCACTTGTAACTCTTCCACTGTAAGCGGGGCATTTAGCTGGGCTCGTTGATCCTCAGACAATTCAGGGAAGTCTATATGGCTCAGGTATAGATCTAAGTCCTCTTGGGTATATGCCATGCCAGGACTGTATAGTGTCTCAAAAAACTTAGTTAACTCTTGCATGATCTGTTCAGGCTGACAAACCAGGTTACCCGCTTGAGACCTCATGGCTCCTATGACAGGCGAGCGTTGGTGGAAGTTCACAATCCGTGCCAAAAGGCGATCCGTTTTCTCACCCTCCTCAAAGAATGCCTGTTTTGTAGAGAACCTCTTCTTCTCGGCCGAGGAGGAAAGCAGCTGCTGATAGGCAGACTGTGCCGCCTGCCATGCCTCCTTGGCCGAATCAGAAGGGCTAGTAATATATGTCTGCTCCAATGTCTGAACCCGAGCTTCCACCTCCAGCTTAAGAGCAAATGATTTATGTTTTACTTTGTTCATTTCACCTATCAAAAGTCCCCTTAAGTACGCCTTGAAGGCATCCCATTGCAGAACAGTTGAGGCCTCTCGATCCTGGGCATTAAAGAACTTGTGCATGCTCCCCACTATCTCCTCATGTGAACGGAACAGTTTCAGCCAGAAGGCATTACATTTCCAGGGGGCTTTAGGCAGGTGGAAGGTGGTGCCACCAGGACTTGGATCACTAAGGAAGAGTGATCTGATACACTAAGTGGTATATGTGTCATGTCATCTATAAACGGAAGCTTGCTCAAGGTCCCCACCCCCAAGTTAATTCTAGACAAACATCCGTGCAACTTGGAAAAGCATGTGAACTGTCTGGCATCCGGATTGCAGTGTCGCCAGATATCCACCCAGCCCACCTCTTGCAACAACCGCGGCAGAGGAGTACTCCTGGAGAGGGCAGAGGGTCTAGGACTAGGGTGTCTATCTGCCACTTGGTCCAGGCAGCAATTGAAGTCCCTGATCACAAGCAACGGGACATCTGGCCTACCATTAAAGAATATTAGGAGGAGCCGGAGTACTGCTGCCGTGAACATCGTTGGGATGTAAATACATGCTAACACACACACGTCAATGTACTAAATCTGCAATGGATTAAAACAAATCTCCCTTCCGTATCTATGACACTATCAAATTCCTGGTAGTCCAAAGCTCCATGGATCAGTACACTTACCTCCCTGGAGAAGGAGGTATGCGTGGAATGATAGGCCTTCCCTACCCAGGAGTACCTCAAAAAGCATACAGTCTCTGCAGTCAAATGAGTCTCCCGGAAACACAGTATCCCTGGGAGGAGTTTCTTCTGGCACATAAAGATCATAGTGCATTTTAAGGGAGAGTGCCCCTAACGTTCCATGACACTATAGGAACTTTAGCCATAAATTCCAGTAGCTAGAGTCAGGTGACAGGATAATTGTAAGTTCAGGTGTATGTTCCCTCTGGTAGGATTAGTTGCATCTCCATCTGGGTATATTCTTTGTAAGTGTCTTTGCTTAGGTTGGCCAGAACTCCGTGTCCTCTGCAATGTACCTCCTCAGTCCGATAACTGACGGTAACAAAATATTTAACTGTAACTGTGGACCAACCTGGTCCATGAACTTCACTGGCTGCCAACAGGGCAGCTGCAACTTTTTCGGCCACTTTCCGTCGCCACACTTTGTTTAAAGTCAACATTTGCATAGGTAGTGTTTAATCTAATGCTCTCTCTTTGTGATATGCATCATTATATTGTCCCCCAGCCAGAGAGTATCTTCCTGGTATAAATGCAGGGGATCTCCCCTGAACAAGATGATCATGAAATAGTTGCAGTTATGGTAATGTGTGTGACCACACAGCAATTTTTGTCATAAATGCTAATCCTCATCCTTCTGCGCTCTTCTTTGCAGTGTTTGCTCATTGCGTTCTAGCCACGCAGATGCCTCCTTGGCTGACTCAAAGAACTGGGCTTGGCCTTTCACCACTATTCGGAGCTTCGCCAGATACAACATGGCATAGGGTAGTTGCAGGATCCTCAGCCGGCGTTTGACATCTGTGAATTTGGCTCTGCACCTCTGGACCTCCACTGAGAAGTCTGGATAAAAAGACACCCTGGTTCCATTATGTTGAATATTAGCCCGCTCTTGTGCTTGGCCTCTCTATCCCAATAGTGAAGTAGTTTCACTAGGATGGATCTAGGGGGGCCTCCCGGCTGTGGTGGACGAGAAGGCACCCTATGTGCACGTCCGTAGCCGCAATGAGGGCAGAGAACCGGGCTAGGAACAGCCGCTCATACAGAGAGCGAGAGGACAGCTTGAAGAGCCAGCGTGTGATGTCAGCCAAATGGAAGGAGACACAACGTGCTTCAGAGAATGCGCAATGGCCGTAAGGCGCATGCGCGCTCCTTTATCAAGTGTGATGGCAAAGAATAAATCGGAAAGCATTTATATGTGTGCGCTGGCTGCTAAACAGCACGCAGTTGGCCAGAAAAGGGGGAGGGGGGAAGCTCTATATGTGGCATTATTAAAACAAGACATTGCACAATATAGTTAGGAAACATAACTCAAAAATGAGATAAGACATGAATGGCAATAACAGTTAAAAATTAAAAAGGAGTTAAGATGAAAAAATAATGATAGAAATCCAGCTGACCAACCCTGAAAATAAATAGAAAAATGAAAATAAAGATAAAAGTAGGAATATGAAAAAATAAAATGGAATAGGGATGAAAATAAATAATGAGATTATAATGAGGTAGATGTAAATTATAGTAAAAATAATAAATAATAATAATAATAATAATAATAATAATAATAATAATAATAATAATAATAATTTATTGGTATAATATTGTCAAAGATAAAAAATGAGAAGAATGAAAAAATAAAAAAAATAAGGAAATTAGGCAAAACTGCAGTAAACACCCAAGTAGAGTGTACAGTAGGTAGTGTGAAATGATAATCCTAAGCTAAATACGTCTAGGTGTACGTATATACACACATTTTACCTTCTGTAATACAGCAAAAAACAGCAAAAAGTGATGGAACAAATTATATGCATATATATGAAAAAAATTACAGATAACAATACTGGTAAAAAATTAATTGGCAAAAGTGCTCAAAAGAGGATAGGTCAAAAAATTGGGTCATAGGCTGCATATGATCCTCCATCTCACTGACAGCCATGGTGCGTTTGCGGATCTTTTGCATGTCTTGCCTTTGCAATGAGACATCCTCCCTGAGGCCCCCAAACTGCTCCTTTAAAATGTTAACAGACACTGTGCAGTTATTCACAGCTTTGAGGATATCTACCAGTGTGGGCTGCACCATGTCTTGTGTGTCCTGTGCCTGTGTCACCACCGTCATGGAGTCAGCCTGATCTCCCTCCTCCTCTCCCCAGTGATCCGGAACAGAGGTGGCCTGTGCTTCAGGCTGCTAATGCAGTGGGTCTCCCAAGCTGGATGGATGCTCCATCCCCATGGCTCCAGATAACTTTTGAGTGTAAGTCATGTCCCTGGGGGGCTCCTTGCTAAGGGATTTGGGTGGCTTACTTGTTTTAAGTCCATGCTTGTCCTGGCCTTGTGGTGTCCACTTCACTGAGAGCGCGGCAGCGCCATCTTGGAGCTCCGGGCCGGCTGTCTCTGCCTGTCCTTTTCATCCCTCTTGTACAGAGGGCCAGTGGTTGCTCCACAGGGTTCTCTGGAGTACAGGCTTGCAGCATATGTCAGTATGCGATCGGTCAGACGGCTGGGGAGAATCGGTACCGGATTACTGTCGGGAGCTGTGGGAGATGTGTCCTCTCACATGCCTGTCTTGGCTACGCCCCATGTGATCCGATCTTGCTGCAGACCAAAAAAAGGGTCCTGTGCGAGTTTGATACGAATGCGATGCAAATTCAGCCATGCAAGCTGATAGACATCACATGTGATTTGCACAGCAGTGCAATGTGAATCACATGCAATGTCTGACAGCACAGCAGTGGGAGCCAGCCCTTAGTTAAAAAGTTCAGAAATACTAAATAGTATAGTATAGGCAGTTCAAAAAAAGTTGAACCAGATATTAAGGTGATACAAAACTGTGCTTGTCAATTTTCTGTACACATCAGATCAGATCAACTGTTGTTAATATCTAGTTTATAGATCCTGTCATGCATTCTCAAAATGCAAATGGGCACATATAGATTTCTAACCTCCCCATTATCAAAGAGATTCTATATACCGTATATACTCGAGTATAAGTCGTTCCGAGTATAAGTCGAGGCCCCTAATTTACCACAAAAAACTGGGAAAAATGTATTGACCCAAGTATAAGACGAGGGTGAGAAATGCAGAGGGTCAACAATGCCCATCTGCAGCTGCGTGCCTCCCTGTGTCCTGTGCAGCCTACCTGTACCCTGTGCATATGTCCCTGTGTCCTGTACATGTGCATGTGTCCTGTACATGTGTGTCCTGTAAATGTGTGTCCTATACATGTGTGTCCTGTGTCCCTGTGTCCTGTACATGTCATGTGTGCATGTGCAGCCTACCTGTGTCCTGTGCAGCCTCCCTGTGGTGATCTCCAGCCTCCCTGTGGCGATCTCCAGCCTCCCTGTGGCGATCTCCATCCTCAGACAGTGGCCGGCGTGTGATGATACTGTTCGGCGGCCATTCCACAGTTTAAAAGCCACGCCTCCTCCTCGTCTGTGATAGACTGACTGTCTATCACGGACATTCTCTCATTCTCATACCATGGACGAGGATGAGAGAATGTCCGTGATAGGCTGTACACTGACAGCTGTTCAGCCTATCACAGATGAGCAGTAGGCACGGCTTTTGAAAGCTGGAGTAGCCTCCGAACAGTATCATCACACGCCAACCGCCGTCTGCCTGCATGACACGCTGATCATGCAGACAGACAGCAGTGACTCGAGTATAAGTCGAAGGGGACACTTTCAGCCCAAAAAAAGGGCTGAAAAATTCGACTTATACTCGAGTATATACTGTAATATATATAGAATCTCTTTACATATTCCATTATTTAAAGTGGTTGTAAACAGACAAAGGCATAATGAGCTAGTAAGCATAGCTCATTATGTAATATTCACCTGAGATTGAATCCCTTGCTGCTGTGCCGTACACAGCACCGTCCAGTGACATCACTCCCGGGGGTTACTTCCGGGTATCGCGGCTCCGGCGCTGTGATTGGCCGGAGCCACGATAACGTCACAGGAGCCGCCAGTAAAGGCACACTCACTGAAGCAGTGGCACATACAGTGGGGACAGAAAGTATTCAGACTCCCTTAAATTTTTCACTCTTTGTTATATTGCAGCCATTTGCTAAAATCATTTAAGTTCATTTTTTTCCTCATTACCACTTGCCGACCGCCTAACGCAGATGGCACGGGCAGGCAAAATCACGTACCTGGTACGTGATCTGCCTCCCGCGGGCGGCATCGTTAGGGAAGCGATCAATGCTGAGGGGGAGGCCACTAATTCGTGGCCACACCCTCACGATCGCTCCCAACAAATGAAAATCTTCCTCTGCTGCTGTATTGTAAACAGCGGAAGAGGAAGTGATGTCATCTCTCCTCGGGAAGCCTTTTCGTTCCGGCTTCCGAAGAGAGGTGACAATGTAAGTAAGTCTGCACAACACTACACTGACAGTAGAACATGCAGGCACACTTTTCTCCCCCCCGATTACCCCCCTGCACCCCCCGATCACCCCCTGCACCGATTGTCACAGTGACACCAATAGCAGTTTTTTTTTACTGATTACTGCATTGGTGTCGGTTTGTGACAGTTATAAGTGGTAGGGCAGTTAGTGTTAGCCCCCTTTAGGTCTAGGGTACCCCCCTAACCCCCCCCAATAAAGTTTTTTTTAAACATTTGGTTTTATTGAAGATAGAGAAAAAGGAAAAAAATGCACAATACGCAAATCGCAGATACAACTACACATTGAATACAACGCAACAGTACAGCAATCGTGTAGAATAGAAGTTATCTTTCAGAGCTTATAGGTGAGTGAGAACACGTGAAAGGTTAAAGCCAGACATGTATTGATAAGTATCTATTAATGAGTTACAAGACTGTGGTTTCACCTGCGTTACCGGTCAAGGAACCCAGAGAAGGGTAGTGAGTTGAGTAAACCATGTTTGACCCTAAATCTGCTTAATTCTCCATGCCACTTTGCAATTAGCATTGTTCAGCAAAGAGGAAAAAGGAATAGTGAGTAGGGTGAAAAGGAGGACAGGAAAGGAATTACAGGTGTATATATAAGTGTGTCCACATGTTAGCTTTTGTTAGAAATGTATGGATTTGGCCTCGTCATGGTCCTTAGAGTAGCGAAACGCAAACCAAGGCTGCCAGATTTTCTGGAAGCTTTCTATTCTGCCGTTATCTTGTGCTAGGGTGTCCTCCATTTTGCAAACATCTCTGACTTTAGTTAGCCAATCTGAGATGGAGGGCACCCGAGTGGATCTCCAATGCAGTGATATCAGTGTTTTTGCTGCATTTAGGAGGTGTTTAGACAATGAGTTTTTGTATTTTTTCAGAGTGAAGTGATTGATGTGTAACAGGCAGCAAGCTGAGTTTAGGTTCAAAGTGGTCTCAGTGATTTTTTAAATTCGTTTTTTGACATTGCTCCAATAAGGAATAATCAGGGGGCATGGCCACCAGATATGGAGCAACGTGCCTCTATCCGACTGACATCTCCAGCATAATGTTGATTTGTGGGCATCCCATTTATGGAGCTTGTCAGGTGTATTGTACCAATGTGTTAGCAGCTTGTAGCCTGTTTCTTGCATTTTAGAACTTATAGTACTTTTATGTGCCAAGATGCAAGCATACCTCCACTGGTTATCCGTGATCTCCTCCTGCAGTTCCTCCGACCACCACCTCCTCCTGTACCCTTCCATGCCTGTGGTCTTGGCGCATTGCAGCCAAAACTACGCAATTGAAGTGGATTTAGCTAGTGGGGAGCCCTCATGACACACCGACTCCAGGTCAGTCAGGGGTCTACAGAAGTCTTGTGTGTGTTTCTGTTTGGTTAGGTAGCTTCTGAGTTGGAGGTATGACCACCATCGCAGTTGGGGTAGGTTACCCTCAAGTTTTAACGTAGATAGGTCTTTAAATTTGCTTTTGGCGTAACAGTCACCCGCTAGTAGTGGTGCGTCTCCTTGGGTGGGTTGGAATGTTGTGGTGCCTATGCCTGGGGGAAAGTCAGGGTTGTCTCTCAATGGTGTCAGGGGGCTAAGGGGGGAAGTAATGACTTTACAGTTAGCAATGTGGCGTAAGATTTTTAAGGTATTATCTATGAGTGGATGAGTATGGCTATTAACAGGAGTCTTTGGTCTTGGGGTCCAGGGAGAAAGTTTCAGCGGGACCGTGTTTAGGGATTCCTCCAGTGAAACCCAGTCCTTCGCCCAACCGTGGCAGTACCAGTCAATTAATCTAGATAAATGAGCAGTGTAATAATAATGTTTAAAGTTTGGTAGCCCTATTCCCCCCATCTCTTTAGAGTTGATCAGTTTGTCCAATTTTAATCTGGGTTTTTGTTGGTTCCAGAAGAACTTCAATAGGGTTGAATTGAGTATTTAAAAAAAATGTGGTGGCATAAACAAGTAGTCTAGGCGGGCATATCTGGAGTGTGGAGTGGAATAATGTGTAAAGTCACGACCCTCAGGGTTAAGAAAGCGCCATGTGTCCGTCAGTTGTAGGGATTGTAACATGGATTTTATTTTTTTAAGAATTCTGTAAGTGAGACATGACATGCCATTTGAGGTGTCCGTCAAGGGGTTTAATGGGACGTTGAAGTCACCCCCCAAGATTAAGCAACCCGTGGAGAACCCCTGGAGCTCTTCAGCAAATTGGTGGTAGAACGCGACATGTGTTTTATTTGGGAAATATACGTTTGCGAGAGTCACTGGTGTGTTTCCATATGTACCCTTTAAGAATATGAATCTGCCATTTGGGTCTGACTTTTGTTTAACTTGAAAGGTGCATCTTTACTTATTAGTATGGAGACCCCCTTAGACCTGGAGTCACTGTTGGTGGCATGAAAGGTCCTCGTGAAGTACTGGTTTGTAAGTTTGGGTACAATATATGGTTTGTCTTGAAATGCATTTCTTGAAGAAATACGAAATGGGGCCAACATTTTATGAGCTCCCTTAATAAGGTGGAGCGGCGTTCTGGGATGTTCAGCCCTCTGATATTGTGTGATATCACTGAAGGGTTGTGTCCTAGTGAGGAGTAGGCCATGCGGGCCGCACAGGAGGAGACGATCCAAGGATCCCACTGCAAAAAGCAAAACTGACAAAGGCAGGTTAACACTAATGCTAAAATTAGATTGAGGCAACTAATGGTTATTCTTGTGTACAGGAGATGGACACAGAAAAAGTGTATAAAGAGAAGAAAACAGGCAGGAAATAAGAATAGGTTCAAGTATATGTAGATAAAAGAAGTGTTCGTATATCAGGGAACCGTCCCCTCGGCGGTATGACCCACCCAGGAGAGGGCACCTGGTTTTTGTTTTAGTGTTCCCTGTGTCCGTAGACCGGAGCACGAGGTCACTCTGTGGGGTAGAAGGGAGGCACTAACAACGCGGCGGCAACCCACCTGATCGTATCCTAGGAGAGAATTGAACTAAGTAATTTATGAGAGAAATTGGCTGACGTACACACAGCCGTAACCTTGAATTCGAGAATTGAAACATTAAAACTTTACATAAGTGCGGATCTAAAACATAAATCCAAGAAACATGTAAACTGGCACACTTATGCAACAATAATGATGGAACTTTAAAACTTTGTAAACCCGACTCAAAGGGGGGGATAATATTACTGGAAAGAGGTGTTATGGCCCTGGCGTTGTTTTGCCTAAGTGCCCTGAGGCTCTGAAGAACAACATAGGGCAAAGTTATTCTCAAAGACCGAGATCTTCCAACAGCGGATGATATTAGGGGGAGTTCTGATCCCTCTGGCAAATGGAGTATGACCATGTGGGATAAGAAATCTCCACAATAGACTGTAAAGTCCCGTGATATCAGAACTGGGCTGAAGACAGCAATAAGAGTTTGGTAAATGTATTTGGGCAAGTCTGTGGTTTGCTAGATCAAAAACACAAAAGAAAAAAAGAAACAGAAGTGTAGGAACTTGTCACCGTGGGTACTGGGCATCCCCTATTAGGTGTACATCTCGGGAGATCATAAAATGCTGGAGTGATAGAGAGGAGAGTTTGCAGGACTATTAATCATCTTCCTGATCCCCGGCAGGATCCATTTGTGGCCCTGGAGTAGGGTTGCCACATCATCCCTTTAATCCAGGACACATATGAATTACACAGGTTCTGAGGCTGATTTAACGCAGATAAGGCACCAAGTGAGTTTAATTACCACCTAAATCAGCCCCAATACCTGTGTAAATGATGTGTGTCCTGGATTAAAGGGTTGATGTGGCAACCCTACCCTGGAGTCCCTGATCCGGAACCACCTCCACGGCTCTGCTTTTGTTTCTTCGCTTGCCTTTTATCTGGTGTGTGCAGTGGGGACCTGGGTGGAACATATTCAAGAGGGGTTTGAAGAAATTCTGCATACCAGTCTGGCAGTCCCGTGTGGCCTAGGTTCAGGGCCATGCAGAAGTCTGGCAGGTCAGCAGGTTTGCGCAAGACATGTTGTTGTCCATTGTGAGAGACCGTGAGGGCAAAGGGAAATCGCCATGCATATTGCAGATCTCTGTCCCTCAGTTTCTCCAGCAGAGAGCGTAAAGCTCGTCTGTTTTTCAAGGTGATTTGGGAAATATCCTGAAAGAGCATTATAGTCTCTCCATTAAACACTATTTGTTTGTTTCTTCTTGCCTTGTTCATTATATTTTCTTTTAGAGTGAAGCTTTGAAGGCAACAAATAATGTCCCTTGGTGGAGCAGTCTCAGGACCTTTTGACCTTAAGGCCCGGTGAGCTCTGACAAAGTCTATCTCTATGTCTTCTTGCCTTTCCAGCAGACTATTGAAGACTCGCTGAAGTGCTGGGTTGATCTGGTCATGCTCCACTGTTTCAGGGATCCCTCTCACTCTAATGTTACACCTCCTGCCCCTGTTGTCCAAATCTTCAATGTGCCTATTCATTTCTATGAAATGTTGGGCTTGTGCACAGGAAGCCTTTTCAAGTTTAGCAATGGCTCTGTCTCTGTGTTTCCCCGCGGCCTCTGCAGATAACAGCTTTTCATTAAGGACCAATTAAATTTGTCTTTAAATCAGTGATCGCAGCTGAGAAGGTCAATTTAATATCTGCCGCAATCACAGACATGTCAGAGTAAGTGAGGGGGAGATCTGATCTTTTCTTACACCTGCCTGAGTCCTCTGGCGTGGACTGTGAGTCCTCACTGTATTTGTTCTAATGGCTGGTCGGTGCCAGCTTGGATCCTAGGCCGCTACTGCTTGCTGCTGTGTTTCTAAACAGCTCAGGGATGTTTCCGGCCGGGTATGCAGCAGATCCACGGTGTGAACGGGTGTGAGGGGTGTTGGGAAACCTCTTTCCCGGCATCTGTGGGCTGCTAGTCCGGTTCAGGGCTGTGTATGGCCGTGTGGGTCAGCGGAGCTCCCTCAATGTGCCGCCGTTCGCATTGTGCGCCAAGCCACGCCCTGCGCCCTAATAAAGTTTTAACCCCTTGATCACCCCCCATTGCCAGTGTCACTAAGCGTTCATTTTTCTGATCGCTGTATTAGTGTCACAGGTGATGCTAGTTAGGGAGGTAAGTATTTAGGTTCGCCGTCAGCATTTTATAGCGTCATGGACCCCCATATACTACCTAATAAAAGGTTTTAACCCCCTGATTGCCCCCTAGTTAACCCTTTCACCAGTGATCCCTGTATAACTGTTACGGGTGATGCTGGTTAGTTTATTTTTTTATAGTGTCAGGGCACCCGCCATTTATTACCTAATGAAGGTTTAACCCCCTAATCGCCCGGCCAGTGATACAAGTTAGGTTTTAGGGTTAGATAGGGTCTGCGTCGCCCCAGGCAGCATCAGATTAGTGCAGTATCGATCGATCACTGTCACTTACAAAACACTAAACACATAACTGCAGCGTTCGCAGAGTCAGGCCTGATCCCTGCGATCACTAACAGTCTTTTTGGTAGCGTTGGAATCAGTCGCTAACAGTCAGGAGCTTTTTTACCTGTGAGTCTCACTACTGTACCACTAAATTTAGAGCCCAAAATGGCAAATCAAAGGTACAGTAGTGAACTAGGCCTACAAGTTTCTGAGCATGACAGATAGTGAAGAGGAAGTCAATCTGTGAGATTCAGGCTCAGAATACGATCCTGTAGACGACAGTGGCTCCATGACAGATAGCTCTGATGACGGAGTTGTGGTCCCTGCCAAGGTCAGGCGTACCCGACCTCAATCTTCTTCTGCTGTTGTTGAGGTGCAGGAACCGCAGGTCCCTCCTACAGAGCAGTACTAGCGCTGCTATTCCTTCTGGTGAACTGGCAAGCACCAGCGGCCTAGTACTCCCCGGTCGTAGTCAAACCAGCACTGCAGTAACACTTGGTGACGTGGCGAGTTCCATAAGTGCAGTTCAAGCTGGTGAGGTGGCAAGCACAAGTAGTGCAAGTAGTGTCCCACTGCCACCAAGAAGAAGACAAACACAGGCACGTCATGCCCATAGTGCCCTTCCTGCTGCATTTGCCAATCTTAATTGGGAACCCACCACTTCTGCAGCACCCGTACTTCCCCCATTCACATCCCCAACCAAATGCAGTCAGCTGCATGAGAGGCATTTTCTTTATGTCCTCCCAAGTACCCCTACCCAACAAACCCCCCAAAAAAGATGTCGTGTCTGCAGCAAGCGCGGATATAGGCGTGACACCCGCTATTATTGTCCCTCTTGTCCTGACAATCCTGGTCTTTGCATTGGTGAATGTTTTGAATGCTACCATACACTAGTTGAGTATTAGCATAGGGTACAGCATTGCACAGACTAGGCACACTTTCACAGGGTCTCCCAAGATGCCATCACATTTTGAGAGACCCGAACCTGGAACTGGTTACAGTTATAATAGTTACAGTTACAAAAAAAAGTGTAAAAAAAAAAGTAAAAAGACAAAAAAAATAGAAAATAGCTTTATGTATCGTGGGAGCAAACGCTGTTGCTGTCAAGATAAATAAATCCGCGCTGAAGCTGAATGGCATACCTGAAAACAAAAAAAATGGTTAACAATAAAACACAGTAAACAGTAAAGTATAAAAAATTACATACCTGAAAGCAAACAGGATAAAACATGATAACAATAAAACATTGCAGAATAGAATACAGTAAAAAAGGTGCAGAACAATAGAGAGAGAATAGAGAGAGAAAGAATAATAAAACGACAGCTATTTTTGTTTTTTTTATTTTCTATTTTTTTTGTATGCCCATCATTAGAAGTGGGTGGATGAAGGGAGGTATTCTAATGGTGGGCATACCAACCGATCAATCTCTTTTTTTCGTTCAGCCCACAGGCTGCATAAAAAAAATATGCCCAACAAGGACCAGCAACGTACTGGTATGTTGCCGGACTTTGAGTGGTATACCAGAATGATGCCTGCAGGTTTAGGTATCATCTTGGTATCATTCTTTTCAGCCAGCAGTCGGCTTTCATATAAAAGCAATCCTAGACTGCTAGAAGCCTCTAGAAGCCTCTAGACTGATTTTACAAGCAGTGGGAGGGAATGCCCCCCCCCCCCCCCCCACTGTCTTCCATGTTTTTCTCTGGCTCTCCTGTCCCAACAGGGAACCTGAGAATGCAGCCGGTGATTCAGCCAGCTGACCATAGAGCTGATCAGAGACCAGAATGGCTCCAATCATTTCTATGGCCTAAGAAACCGTAAGCTACGAGCATTTCATGAATTAGATTTTGCCGGATGTAAACAGCACCACTGGGAAATTGGGAAAGCATTTTATCACACTGATCTTGGTGTGGTCAGATGCTCTGAGGGCAGAGGAGAGATCTAGGGTCTAATATACCCCATTTTTTTTCAAAAAAGAGTACCTGTCACTACCTGTTGCTATCATAGGGGATATTTACATTACCTGATATAACAATAAAAATGATTAAAAAATATGAAAGGAAGAGTTTAAAAATAAGATAAAAAAAAAATTAATAACAAAAAAAAAAAAGCACCCCTGCCCCCCCCTGCTCTCGCGCAAAGGTGAACGCAAGCGTTAGTCTGGCATCAAATGTAAACAGCAATTGCACCATGCATGTGAGGTATCACCGCGAAGGTCAGATCGAGGGCAATAATTTTAGCAGTAGACCTCCTCTGTAAATCTAAAGTGGTAACCTGTAAAGGCTTTTAAAAATGTATGTAGTTTGTCACCGCTGCACGTTTGTGCGCAATTTTAAAGCATGTCGTGTTTGGTATCCATGTACTCGGCCTAAGATCATCTTCTTAATTTCATCAAACATTTGAGCAATATAGTGTGTTTTAGTGCATTAAAATTAAAAAAGTGTGTTTTTTCCCCGAAAAATGCGTTTGAAAAATCGCTGCGCAAATACTGTGTGAAAAAAAAAAATGAAACGCCCACCAATTTAATCTGTAGGGCCTTTGCTTTATATAAATATATATAATGTTTGGGGGTTCAAAGTAATTTTCTTTAAAAAAAATTGTTTTTCATATAAACAAATAGTGTCAGAAAGGGTTTTGTCTTCAAGTGGTTAGAAGAGTGGGTGATGTGTAACATAAGCTTCTAAATGCTGTGCATAAAATATCAGGACAGTTCAAACCCCCCCCCCCAAATGACCCTATTTTGGAAAGTAGACACACCAAGCTATTTGCTGAGAGGCATGTCGAGTCCATGGAATATTTTATATTGTGACACAAGTTGCGGGAACTTTTTGCACAAAGTTGTCACTAAATGATATATTGCTCAAACATACCATGGGCATATGTGGAATTACACCCCAAAATACATTCTGTTGCTTCTCCTGAGTATGGGGATACCACATGTGTGAGACTTTTTGGGAGCCTAGCTACCGTATTTATCGGCATATAACACGCACTTTTTTCCCCTGAAAATCAGGGGAAAATCGTGGGTGCGTGTTATAGGCCGATCCCCGCCGATTTCTGTGTCATCGGAGCGATCGCGGCAATTGCCGCGGTCGCCGCCGACATACACAGCCGTGGGTACATTCAAAAATGGCGCCGAGACTGCAGGGAGCCGAGATACACATACTCGAGTGTTCTCGGCTTTTTCCGGCGCCGCTGTCATGCCCAGTCCCGCCCCTGGACCTGTGTTATGTCCATCATAGGGCGGGACTGGGCGTGACTGTCAGCGGCGCCGAAAAAAGCCGAGAACACTCGGGTATGTGTATCTCGGCTCTTGTCGGATCCGAGATACACATACCCGAGTGTTCTCGGCTTTTTTCGGCGCCGCTGACAGTCACGCCCAGTCCCGCCCTATGATGGACATAACACAGGTCCAGGGGCGGGACTGGGCGTGACGACGGCGCCGGAAAAAGCCGAGAACACTCGTGTATGTGTATCTCGGCTCCCTGCAGTCTCGGCGCCAGTTTTTGAATCTACACTGAGTGCACAAAGCTGCACTGACATGGCTGGACTGGGGCAGACCTGCAGGAACGAAGCTGCACTGGGGCAAGGCTGCACTGGGGCAAGGCTGCACTGGGGCAAGGCTGCACTGGGGCAAGGCTGCACTGGGGCAAGGCTGCACTGGGGCAAAGCTGCACTGAGGCAAGGCTGCACTGGGGCAAAGCTGCACTGACATGGCTGGACTGGGGCAGACCTGCAGGAACGAAGCTGCACTGGGGCAAGGCTGCACTGGGGCAAGGCTGCACTGGGGCAAAGCTGCACTGGGGCAAAGCTGCACTGACAAGGCTGCACTGGGGCAAAGCTGCACTGACAAGGCTGCACTGGGGCAAAGCTGCACTGGGGCAAAGCTGCACTGACAAGGCTGCACTGGGGCAAAGCTGCACTGACAAGACTGCACTGGGGCAAGGCTGCACTGACACTGAAAAAGCTGCAGATAGACAGATAAGGCTGCATTGATGGGCATTTTAATGTAAGTTTTTTTTCCTTACACTTCCCTCCTAAAAATGTTTTTTCCTTAAAATTCTCTCCTAAACTTGGGGTGCGTGTTATACGCCGGCGCGTGTTATACGCCGATAAATACGGTATGTACAGGACCCCGAAAACCAAGCACCGCCTTCAGGCTTTCTAAGGGTGTAAATTTTTGATTTCACTCCATACTGCCTATCACAGTTTCGGTGGCCATGGATGCCCAGATGGCACAAACCCCTACGAATGACCCCATTTTGGAAAGAAGACACTCCAAGCTATTTGCTGAGTTTTGAAAATTGAAAAAAGAAAAAAAAATACATTTTTCTTTTCTTTCTTCATTTTCAAAAACAAATGAGAGCTGCAAAATACTCACCATGCATCTCAGCAAATAGCTTGGGTGTCTTGGGGTGTGCAATATATCATTTAGTGACAACTTTGTGCAAAAAAAAAAAAAAAAGTTTGTCATTTTCCCGCAACTTGTGGCAAAATATAAAATATTCCATGGACTCAACATGCCTCTCAGCAAATAGCTTGGGGTGTTTACTTTCCAAAATGGGGTCATTTAGGGGGGGGGGTTGAACTGTCCTGGCATTCTATGGCCTTCAAAACTGTGATAGGTAGTGAGGAGTGAAATCAAAAATTTACGCCCTTAGAAATCCTGAAGGCGGTGCTTGGTTTTCGGGGCCCCGTACGCAGCTAGGCTCCCAAAAAGTCCCACACATGTGGTATCCCCGTACTCAGGAGAATCAGCAGAATGTATTTTGGGGTGCAATTCCACATGTTTCACATAATTTCCACATAATTCCATATATTCCACATGTAAATGTTTTTTTTGTCTTTATTCAATCACTTGTGACAAAAAAATAATATTCAATGGTGTCTACTTTCCAAAATGAGGTCATTTGGGAGGGTTTTGTACTGCCCTGCCATTTTAGCACCTCAAGAAATGAGATAGGCCGTCATAAACTAAAAGCTGTGTAAATTCCAGAAAATGTACCCTAGTTTGTAGACGCTATAACTTTTGTGCAAACCAATAAATATACGCTTATTGACTTTTTTTTTACCAAAGACATGTGGCTGAATACATTTTGGACTAAATCTATGACTAAAATTGAGTTTATTGGATTTTTTTTATAACAAAAAGTAGAAAATATCTTTTTTTTTTCAAAATTTTTTTTATTTTTCCGTTTATAGCGCAAAAAATAAAAACCTCTGAGGTGATCAAATACCATCAAAAGAAAGCTCTATTTGTGGGAACAAAAGGACGCAAATTTTGTTTGGGTACAGCATTGCATGACTGCGCAATTAGCAGTTAAAGCGATGCAGTGTCAAATTGTAAAAAGTGCTCTGGTCAGGAAGGGGGTAAATCCTTCCGGGGCTGCAGTGGTTAATGTACACACAGCACCCCATATTGACATAAAAACACAGAATTGTTGACATTTTTGCAGATTTATTAAAAAAGAAAAATTGAAATATCACATGGTCCTGAGTATTGAGACGCTTTGCTGTGACACTGATATATTTAACTCAGGTGCTGTCCATTTCTTCTGATCATCCTTGAGATGGTTTTACACCTTCATTTGAGTCTAGCTGTGTTTGATTATACTGATTGGACTTGATTAGGAAAGCCACACACCTGTCTATATAAGACCTTGCAGCTCACAGTGCATGTCAGAGCAAATAAGAATCATGAGGTCAAAGGAACTGCCTGAAGAGCTCAGAGACATAGTTGTGACAAGGCACAGATCTGGCCAAGGTTACAAAAAAATTTCTGCTGCACTTAAGGTTCTTAAGAGCAAAGTGGCCTCCATAATCCTTAAATGGAAGATGTTTGGGACAACCAAAACCCTTCCTAGAGCTGGCCGTCCGGCCAAACTGAGCTATTGGGGGAGAAGAGCCTTAGTGAGAGAGGTAAAGAAGAACCCAAAGATCACTGTGGCTGAGCTCCAGAGATGCAGTCGCGAGATGGGAGAAAGTTGTAGAAGGTCAACCATCACTGCAGCCCTCCACCAGTCGGGGCCCTATGGCAGAGTGGCCCGACGGAAGCCTCTCCTCAGTGCAAGACACATGAAAGCCTGCATGAAGTTTGCTAAAAAACACCTGAACGACTCCAAGATGGTGAGAAATAAGATTCTTTGGTTTGATGAGACCAAGATAGAACGTTTTGGCCTTAATTCTAAGCGGTCTGTGTGGAGAAAACCAGGCACTGCTCATCACCTATCCAATACAGTCCCAACAGTGAAGCATGGTGGTGACAGCATCATGCTGTTGGGGTGTTTTTCAGCTGCTGAGACAGAACGACTGTTTGCAATCGAGGGAAAGATGAATGCGGCCAAGTACAGGGATATCCTGGATGAAAACCTTCTCCAGAGTCCTCAGGACCTCAGACTGGGCTTAAGGTTTACCTTCCAACAAGACAATGACCCTAAGCACACAGCTAAAATAACGAAAGAGTGGCTTTACAACAACTTTGTGACTGTTCTTGAATGGCCCAGCCAGAGCCCTGACTTAAACCCAATTGAACATCTCTGGAGAGACCTAAAAATGGCTGTCCACCAACGTTTACCATCCAACCTGACAGAACTGGAGAGGATCTGCAAGGAGGAATGGCAGAGGATCCCCAAATCCAGCTGTGAAAAACTTGTTGCATCTTTCCCAAAAAGACTCTTGGCTGTATTAGATCAAAAGGGTGCTTCTACTAAATACTGAGCAAAGGGTCTGAATACTTAGGACCATGTGATATTTCATTTTTTCTTTTTTAATAAGTCTGCAAAAATGTCAACAATTCTGTGTTTTTCTGTCAATATGGGGTGCTGTGTGTATATTAATGAGGGAAAAAATGAACTTAAATGATTTTAGCAAATGTCTGCAATATAACAAAGAGTGAAAAATTTAAGGGGGTCTGAATACTTTCGGTCCCCACTGTACGTGCCATTGCTTCAGTTTGCTTCAGTGTGCATTTGCTGATGATATTGGCACATGCAGGGGACAGGGGATATCTCCTAAACCGTGCAGGTTTAGGAGATATCCTGGGTAGCTACAGGTAAGCCTTATTATAGGCTTACCTGTAGCACAAAGTGGTCTGTAATTGTTTCCAACCACTTTAAAGAGATTATATATAATTCAAATCCACTACAATATATATATATATATATATATATATATATATATATATATATATATATATATATATATATATATATATATATATATATATATATATATATATATATATATATATTGATGCTTTTATCTTTCTGGGCAGCAGTATTCAAAAAATATAATCATGAACAACCAGGCCACAAAATAAAGTTTGGTGAAAGTTAGTTGTTTTGCTGTATATCCATGCACGTCACATAATTTACGTGTGATGTGCAAAATCGCACATAGTCTGCAAAATCTGCAAAAATGTCAACAATTCTGTGTTTTTTTGTCAATATAGGGTGCTGTGTGTACATTAATGAGGAAAAAATGAATTGAAATGATTTTAGCAAATGGCTGAAATATTTAAGGGGGTCTGAATACTTTCCGTCCCCACTGTATATACAGTATCTCACAAAAGTGAGTACACCCCTTGTAATTTTTGCAAATATTTTATTATATCTTTTCATGTGAAAACACAGAAGAAATGACACTTTGCTACAATATAAAGTAGTGAGTTTACAGCTTGTATAACAGTGTCAATTTGCTGTCCCCTCAAAATAACTCAACACACAGCCATTAATGTCTAAACCGCTGGCAACAAAAGTGAGTACGCCCTAAGTGAAAATTAGGCCCAAAGTGTCAATGTTTTGTGTAGCCACCATTATTTCCCAGCACTACCTTAACCTTCTTGGGCATGGAGTTCCCCAGAGCTTCACAGGTTGCCACTGCAGTCCTCTTCCACTCCTCCATGATGACATCACAGAGCAGGTGGATGTTAGAGACCTTGCGCTCCTCCACCTTCCATTGGAGGATGCCCCACAGATGGCCAATAGGGTTTAGGTCTGGAGACATGCATGGCCAGTCCATCACCTTTACCCTCAACTTCTTTAGCAAGACAGTGGTCATCTTGGAAATTTGTTTGGGGTCGTTATCATGTTGGAATCCTGCCCTGTGGCCCAGTCTCCGAAGGGAGGGGATCATGCTCTGCTTCAGTATGTCACAGTAGTACATGTTGGCATTCACTCATGCCTATTTCCCAAAGATAACCTCTGGATATGACGTTGAGCAGGTGCACTCAACTTCTTTGGTTGACCATGGCAAGGCCTGTTCTGAGTGGAACCTGTCCTTTTAAACCACTGTATGGTCTTGGCCATCGTGCTGCAGATCAGTTTCAGGGTCTTGGAAATCTTCTTATAGCCTAGGCCATCTTTATATAGAGCAACAATTCTTTTTTTCAGATCCCCAGAGAGTTCTTTACCATGAGGTGCCATGTTGAACTTCCAGTGACCAGTATGAAAGATTGAGAGCGATAACACCAAATTTCTTACACCCCATTCACACCCGAGACCTTGTAATACTAATGAGTTACATGATGCCAGGGTGGGAAAATGGCTATTTGGGCCTGATTTGGAGATTTTCACTTAGGGGTGTATTCACTTTTGTTGCCAGCGGTTTAGACATAAATGGCTAAGTGTTGAATTATTATGAGGGGACAGCAAATTTACACTGTTATACAAGCTGTACACTCCCTACTTTACATTGTAGCAAAGTGTAATTTTTTCAGTGTTGTCACATGAAACCATATAATAAAATATTTACAAAAAATGTGAAGGGTGTACTCACTTTTGTGAGATACCGTGTGTATATATGTGTGTGTATGTATATATATATATATATATATATATATATATATATATATTTTTTTTTTTTTTTTTTTTTTTATACATGTACCTTCGGTTTTGACTAAGCACTAGCAAGGGGTTTGAAACACGTCAGCTGATTCATCCACTGTCCTTGATTGCTGTATGGACTGATTTTATTTAATAAAGACACTTTTCACTGGAGTGCAGCTGTCCAGATTTCCTCTATTGTATGTGCTCTATGCACAGAGCCAGCACCCAGGCTGTGCAGGGGAGGTGAGGTTTTGGTATTTGTACCTGGCGCGGTATACATCTTACACAGAAATGTATGTTATGAATGGAAGTCCAGCTGACCCTAGTATACAATAAGCACTGCAGCCATTTTGCTTTTCTTTTTTAACTTTTTTGAGATAATTAAAGGTTAGAACCTTTGACAATTTTGTATCATTTTCTGTGCTACAGTGGACATGGTTTCCTTTACTTTCCATCCCAGAAACACCACTCTCTGAGACAGAAAGTTAGGGTAATCTGCTCATCAGGGGCTCAGAAAACAAGAAAAGTCCAACAGAGGCTGGCTGAAGTACCACTAGCTAATGTGCACAAAAACACAACACGCTTCCATAAACAGTCAATGCTATTTTTAAGCAGTAATTTGATTAATTTCAGAATTCAGAAACATTTTAAAATGCTATATTTAACTTGTATTGAAAAACTTTTTCTTTCTGTGTAATGTCCTGTGTATGTGCTTAAAATGCTGCATGGCACTCTCTTGTTCATCCTCTCCCTGATTTCAGTTCAGCTTCTTAATCTCTTTGAAGATTAGAAAGAGATCTTTTCAGAATGGTAAGAAGGTAATAAAAGTAGAAACACTTCAAGATTTCAAAATATCTAGCCCGCTTAATAACAGAGAGATGGACGAACACAAATCATCAAAAATGGAAGAGAAAGGATACAGGCTATGTTAACACATTTGCCCAGTAAAAGGGCATTTACTGAAAGAATGTATAATATCTTTTATCAATAATGTATTAGTCAAAAGCCTAGCTGAAAATATTACAAAATATAGTAACTGCTCTTAGCATTATTGCAAGTAATTTGAGCCAAAAATACTGTCTCTAAGAAGGGCACTGACATTTTTATACTTACATTATTGTATTTTGTACACATAATGGTTGATATAATGGTCGAATAGTACAAAATATAGCTTAAAATATAATGCTATCATTTATCTGGTTGATGTTTGTATATTTTCATGTATTTTATATGCCATCTCTATATATACTAAGAAACATTATTCTTTAAAGTGAACCAGCACGCTTCTCACAACATCTCTGAGAAAAAAACATTAGCCTAAAAACTTATGGCAAAAAAGGACAGATTACATGCATCTTTTCTACCCATTGAGATGCACAATAACTACCTTGCAAGACACCAATAGTGTTTTTTTTTTTTATGTGATAGTTTAATGAACCATTCAATGCAGAGTTCAAGAATGACAACACAAGCAACCATCCTTACATTGAGGATGTATTAAGTGCCTCCAAATCACCTTAGTGTGAAAAATTAGGCATTTAAGCTCTAGTATTACATTTTAATCATGTTTTCATCATATATGATTTGTTTCTTGGATTATAATCCATAATGCTTTTTTGCTTCTTGTGTCTTCCTTCTGCTGGGTGACATGGCTTCTAGGCTGGCCAATAAAGTAGAACTATGGGCATTTTTTTTCATTTTGGATAGAGCAGGGGGGGATATAACCCTTGTCAGATTTATTTCTCCTTCTGTGTCCCATTGTAGAAATTTCGCTTCACTTCCTGTGCTATAGCCAAAGAGGAAGTAAGAGGAAATCCCTGCAAATTAAGGGAATTCTTTGGGGACCCCCAGGTCACTAGAACTAGTGTCCCTACTGGAAGATTTCCCTTCTATTTCTTTTCTGTAGACAACCCAAAATTTTGGATTTTATTTTACTTTCACTTTCAATTAAAATGGTAAATAGGACAAATAGAGAGGGTGAATCTCCTTAATGGGGGCACAGACGGCAATAAAAACTGACATGCATTCCAATCCCTCCGCACTCTATCCAAAACGAAAAAAAAAGTTTTGCCTTTAGTTATACTCTAACATTTTGCTTGCTCTTATTCAGGCTGTATGTACACATTAGGGATGAGCTTCGAGTTCGACTCGAACATGTGCTGTTCACAAGTTTGCCGAACAGCGAACAATTTGGGGTGTTCGCGGCAAATTCGAATGCCGCGGAACACCCTTTAAAAGTCTATGGGAGAAATCAAAAGTGCCAATTTTAAAGGCTTATATGCATGGTATTGATATAAAAAGTGTTTGGGGACCTGGGTCCTGCCCCAGGGGACATGTATCAATGCAAAAAAAAGTTTTAAAAACGGCCGTTTTTTCGGGAGCAGTGATTTTAATAATGCTTAAAGTGAAACAATAAAAGTGTAATATTCCTTTAAAATAAACTGACATTTCAAAGGAAAAAAGTCATCTAAAACTACTCGCGGCTATTAATGCATTGCCGGTCCGACAATACACATAGAAGTTCATTGATAAAAATGGCATGGGAATTCCCCACAAGGGAACCCCGAACCAAAATTTTTTTTAAAAACGACGTGGGGGTCCCCATAAATTCCATACCAGGCCCTTCAGGTCTGGTATGGATTTTAAGGGGAACCCTGGCCAAAATGTAAAAAAAAAATTACGTGGGGGTCCCCCTAAGTTCCATACCAGGCTCTTCAGGTCATCAGGAAAATGAAAAAAAAAGGCGTGGGGTCCCCCCAAAAATCCAGACCCTTATCTGAGCACGCAACCTGGCAGGCCGCAGGAAAAGAGGGGGACGAGAGAGCGCCCCCCCTCCTGAACCGTACCAGGCCACATGCCCTCAACATTGGGAGGGTTCTTTGGGGTAGCCCCCCAAAACACCTTGTCCCCATGTTGATGAGGACAAGGGTCTCATCCCCACAATCCTGGCTGGTGGTTGTGGGGGTCTGCGGGCGGGGGGCTTATCGGAATCTGGAAGCCCCCTTTAACAAGGGGACCCCCAGATCCCGGACCTCCCCCCTGTGTGAAATGGTAAGGGGGTACGTACCCCTACCATTTCACTAAAAAACTGTCAAAAATGTTAAAAATGACAAGAGACAGTTTTTGACAATTCCTTTATTTAAATGCTTCTTCTTTCTTCTATCTTCTATCTTCCTTCATCTTCTTCTTCTTCTGGTTCTTCTGGTACTTCTGGTTCTTCCTCCGGTGTTCTCGTCCAGCATCTCCTCCGCGGCTTCTTCTTCCCTTCTTCTCCTCGGGCCGCTCCGCATCCATGGCATGGAGGGAGGCTCCCGCTCTTCTCTTCAACTTCTTCTCTTCATCTTCTTCTCTTCATCTTCTTTTCGGGCCGCTCTGCATCCATGCTGGCATGGAGGGAGGCTCCCGCTGTGTTACGCTTCTCCTCTTCTGACGGTTCTTAAATAACGGGGGGCGGGGCCATCCAGTGACCCCGCCCCCCTCTGATGCACGGTGACTTGACGGGAGTTCCCTGTGCTGGCCCCGCCCCCCCATTATTTAAGAACCGTCAGAAGAGGAGAAGCGTCACACAGTGGGAACCTCCCTCCATGCCAGCATGGATGCGGAGCGGCCCAAAAAGAAGATGAAGAGAAGAAGATGAAGAAAAGAAGATGAAGAGAAGAGCGGGAGCCTCCCTCCATGCCATGGATGCGGAGCGGCCCAAGGAGAAGAAGGGAAGAAGAAGCCGCGGAGGAGATGCTGGACGAGAACACCGGAGGAAGAACCAGAAGAACCAGAAGAAGAAGAAGATGAAGGAAGATAGAAGAAAGAAGAAGCATTTAAATAAAGGAATTGTCAAAAACTGTCTCTTGTCATTTTTAACATTTTTGATAGTTTTTTTTACTTTTGTACCCCCTTACCATTTCACACAGGGGGAGGGCCGGGATCTGGGGGTCCCCTTGTCAAAGGGGGCTTCCAGATTCCGATAAACCCCCCGCTCGTAGACCCCCACAACCACCGGCCAGGGTTGTGGGGATGAGGCCCTTGTCCTCATCAACATGGGGACAAGGTGTTTTGGGGGGCTACCCCAAAGCACGCTCCCAATGTTGAGGGCATATGGCCTGGTATGGTTCAGGAGGGGGGGCGCTCTCTTGTCCCCCCCTCTTTTCCTGCGGCCTGCCAGGTTGCGTGCTCAGATAAGGGTCTGGTATGGATCTTTGGGGGGACCCCACGACGTTTTTTTTTAATTTTGGCGCTGGGTTCCCCTTAATATCCATACCAGACCTGAAGGGCCTGGTATGGAATTTAGGGGGACCCCCATGTCATTTTTTTTTTAAATTTTGGTTCGGGGTTCCCCTGTGGGGAATTCCCATGCTGTTTTTATCAATGAACTTCTATGTGTAGTGTCGGACCGGCAAAGCATTAATAGCTGCGAGTAGTTTTAAATTACTTTTTTTTCTTTGAAATGTCATTTTGCTGTCAGACTGTTCTAAACACGAGAAACATGCGCCCCTTTACAGGCATACTATAGACACCCCCAGGTACGAAATTTAAAGGGATATTACACTTTTATTGTTTCACTTTAGGCATTATTAAAATCACTGCTCCCGAAAAAATGGCCATTTTTAAAACTTTTTTTTTGCATTGATCCATGTTCCCTGGGGCAGGACCCAGGTCCCCAAACACTTTTTATGACAATAACTTGCATATAAGCCTTTAAAATTAGCACTTTTGATTTTTCATGTCCGTGTCCTATAGACTTTAACGGTTTTCGCGTGTTCGAACAAATTTTTTGCCTGTTCGCATGTTCTGGTGCAAACCGAACAGAGGGGTGTTCGGCTCATCCCTGGTACACATTAGGTACACATTAGGCTGGATTCACAGCATTGCAAATTATTGCAGGTTGCTCTGCATCCAATTTGCATGTCAAGAGATTGTGACTGGTTCTCAATGGAGCATCACAATCTTCTGGTTTGTTTCAGGCCCGAATTCAGCCAAAAATTTGGACCAAAATCAGGCCTGGAACAGTGAACAGGGATGCACCGGTCCCCTGCTGTGTTCTGCTCCGTACTGCAGTGTAAACTCAGCCTAATACAAAATGTCTGTAGCAGTCTATAGTGAGCATCCAATTCGCATGACAGGAGAGTGTGTCTGGCTCTCAATGGAGCTGATTTACACATCTCGGTGGCGGCTGTGGAGCAAATTGCTCAAGGATTCTTTCAGGACCTGATTCAGGCCTGATTCATCCCTGAAATGGAGAATAGGGATGCACCGGACCCCTGCTGTGAAAACCCGTCTTGTGCCTAAGCTCTGTCCAAACTGTCTGCAGAGATGTTCATAGTAAGAATTTTTTTGTCAAATGCATGTTTTTAAAGGTTTATATAAATATGTAAGATGATGATAATACTTGCAGTATATTTCACAGTGGAGAAAATAAGAATGAGAACAGAGAACAGAGACCAGTTTGTGAAAGACCTGAAGGAAGTAAATTCTATGTGAAGTGGAGTACCTGGGACAACTTTAGTTTCTGAAATACGCTGCAGAAGCATGGAGATAAGTCCCCAAGGCCTGTGTTGCATATATGTTAATGTTATATACATAGCTTGAAATAATGTGTTTTGTCAGGAAACATTTCAGACTATACCAGTGATGCAAGTAAGACTGTAATGCCCCGTACACGCGGTCGGATTTTCAGATGGAAAATGTTCGATGGGAGCCTGGTGTCGGAAATTCCAACTGTGTGTAGGCTCCATCGGACATTTTCCATCTGAATTTCTGACACACAAAATTTGAGAGTCTGGATCTCAAATTTTCCGACAACAAAATTTGTTCTTGTAAATTCCGATTGTGTGTACACAATTCTGACGCACAAAGTTCCACGCATGCTCTGAATCAATTATGAGATGGAAGCGCTCGGTCTGGTAAAACTAGTGTTTGTAATGGAGCTTATTCATCATGCTGCAAATTTTTTAAATCTTTTAATGCAGCGCATTCTCTTCTTCTTTATAATGCTAGAATAATGAAGTTGTTTTGCTGCTCATATTTACACAGAGTTCTGACAACCTGATTTCTTTATTATTTCTCATGATCTCATAAATTCTTTTTTTTTGTCAGATCTCCATAATATTGTTTTGAATTTTTGGCTATAGTTGGGTTTTTTTTATCCAGATCTCTTTTTTTGTTTTGTTATAGTGATCTCCATAATTTTTTCTTTCGTTTTGTGTCAAGTTACCACAACACCATTATTATCTTGTATTTTTTAACCTCAAGGAGGTTGGTGTTGGTGTCCCTTGTTATTTGACATTGTATTTTTGAAATGTACCTACCTACTCACAAACAAACTGTCCCTTTTGAAGTTAAACACATAGGCAAGTATTTGTGAAAAATAAATAGCCATTTATTATGGGTCATAACAAAATAAAGAGGAAGGAAACGCTGGAGAAACTGGTGAAATTTGCAAAGCCTTTGTACCCCAGGGCACACATCAATTATTTTACAGTCAAAATTGGTGGCCTGAGGAGTCCTTATAATATTGAGCACAATCCGGTCCAGGACTACTAGAGATCAGGAACAGCAGCAGATGACATATATGTCCCCAGGCTGTGGTCTTACAACAGCCTGCATCTTTTGTCAGACCAGACTGGACCCAGGCCATCACTCTCTTGTCTTCCTTCCAGGATTGCTTCCAGGTTGTGGCTCTGGTGTTGTATTTGTGGTAGGAGGTGGAGGTGGAGTAGGAGGACCATGGTTGAACTCACAAATGGGGCTTTGGCTTGTGAGTTCGCCCCTCAACCCCTTATTTGGGGCTTGTAACATAACTTCCTCACATAAGTGGTGTTGGCCCTCCTCCATTTCCAGCATTTTGCAGGCTGCCATGTAGGCATAGTCATCTTGATTATTGGGGGGAGTTCTGAGGGCCGCAGTAGCCTTCCAATATAGGCCAAGTGCTGCCTCCTCCAGGTTACTCCTCTTCCCGGGACTTTTTTTTGGAGGGCGGAGGGGAGGGACCTGGCATTCGGGCAGGCTACTGCCCACCTCCTGGCTGCCACTTACCCCCGCCACCTCCTGGCTGTCACTTTCTCCTGCCACCCCCTGGCTGAGACATTCCACAGCCTCCTCCTGGCTGAGACTTTCCTGTGTATGAAAAAGGGACATAGTTTTAGTTTTTGGTTCATCAATCACACACAATTTTCAGCTCATGACTGTTGCAAATTGAATGTTAATAAATAGAAAAGACTATCATTCTGACCCCAACATTTTTCATTCTTGTCCCAAACATTTGTGGCTACTACTGTCTATTGATATGTAAAACACTTTGTAAAATCAGAAATGAATGCTCAATGATAACATCTAGTTAAAATCATTAATTATTTGACTAGAAATATGTTGAACAATGCTATACCTGACTCAAGCTGGGCTTCTCTACTTCTTCCTGGGTGGAAGGCCAATTTGGATGTTGAAAGCCTCAGCTGAGGTGGAAGGAAGCCTTGAAAGAAGATTGGAGAATTCTAGCATGGGTTCAGTCTGGCCTGCCAGAAAATACAGTCTGTCATAGTACCACATCCTGGGTACATAAATGTCATCTGCTGCAGCTCCTGATCTCTGGGAATCCTGGACCTTCTTGCGCTCCCTATTATAAGTGCTCCTCATGCCACCAATTAGGGCCTTCAAACAGGGGATGTCTGCCGTAGGAATCACCAGCTTCACAAATTCCAGCAATTGATCCAGCGCTGCCTTCCTCTTTGGTTTATTGTTATAAAAGGGGTGGTTTAACCTGCCACAGACAGGGCAGCTCCCTGTACATAGCAATGAATATGGGGATAAAGTTCTCATCATTGAATAGATCCATTTTCTCTGCAAGACACAACACAAGACAAACCCTAATGTCAGGCTAAACTGTCATAATCTTGTCCCAATGTAGGCCTCAATCTAGAAGCATTATAGGCCACTGATGCACCAAGTTAAAATTGTACCTTTGTTCTAACGATCAGCGCTTCCGATACTCCTTCCTTCGCTCACTAGGAATAAGCCGAACACCCCCCGGTTTGGTTCACATCCAGAACATGTGAACAGACCAAAAGTTTGTGCGAACATTCGAACATCGTTAAAGTCTATGAGACTCAAACATGAGAAATCAAAAGTGTGAATTTTAAAGGCTAATATGCAAGTTATTGTCCTAAAAAGGGTTTGGGGACCCGGGTCCTGCCCCAGGGGACATGTATTAATGCAAAAAAAGTTTTAAAAATGGCCGTTTTTTTGGGAGCAGTGATTTTAATGATGCTTAAAGTGAAAAAATAAAAGTGAAATATTCCTTTAAATATCGTACCTGGGGGGTGTCTATAGTATGCCTGTAAAGTGGCGCATGTTTCCCGTGTTTAGAACAGTCCCTGCACAAAATGACATTTCTAAAGGAATAAAAGTCATTTAAAATTGCTTGCAGCTGTAATGTAATGTCGAGTCCCGGCAATATGGATGAAAATTATTGAGAAAAACGGTATGGGTAACCCCTAGCCCATTACCAGGCCCTTTGGCTCTTGTATGGATATTAAGGGGAATCCCGCACCCAAATTAAAAAAAGAAAAGTTGTGGGGCCCCCAGGCCCTATATACTCTTAACAGCAGTATACAGGCGGTCCCCAGGTTACAAAAAAGATAGGGACTGTAGGTTTGTTCTTAAGTTGAATCTGTTTGTAATTTGGAACGGGTACATTTTTTAAGTGTAGCTCCAGCCAAAAAATCTATTTTTAAGCTTTTTGGATAACATAGGGAAGGGTTATCATCACCCCTGTAACATTTGTTTTGCTGTCTGTGCCCCTGTTCAGAAGATTTCACCTCACCTGGGTTGTTGTAGAAACAAGGATTGGTGATAAAGCATCAGTGGAGACACCTTTTTCCCATATTAACTCTTACAGGAGAGAATTTCCCTTCCTAGGGGTAGATTTCCTTTCACTTCCTGTTGTCTCCCTCTGTTTGTAAGTAGGAGTCGTTTGTAAGTTGGATGTTTGACAGTAGGGGACCGCCTGTATATACTATATGGCCTGCCCTATATACTCTGGAGAAATTTGAGCCTTAGGTGTTGGTGGTACCAGAACACTGTAAGCCCTCATAGTTACTCTTAATGGGCACTGGAATGGGCCCTGCTGTGAAATGTTATATCAAGAATTGTAATTACATGCCCCTGTTGAACAGGGTCAGAAAAATTGGGCCTTTGGTGGTGGTGTGGTGGTGTTGCCACAACACTGTAGGCCCTCACAGTTACTCTTGATGGGTGCAGGAACGGGCCCTGCTGTAAAATATTAGATCAAAAATTGCAATTATATGCCTCTGTTAAACAGGGGCAGAAAATTTGGGCTTTAGGCACTGGTGCTGGTGCCACAACACTGAAACCCCTGACAGATACTCTAGTTGAGCGCAGGAACAAGCCCTGCTGCAAAATATTACAGCAAAAACTGTAATTACACACCCCTGTTAAACAAGGGCAGAAAAATTGGGCTTTAGGCACTGGTGCCACAACACTGCAACCCCTCACAGATACTCTAGTTGAGCGCAGGAACAAGCCCTGCTGCAAAATATTACAGCAAAAATTGTAATTACACACCCCTGTTAAACAAGGTCAAAAACATTGGGATTTAGGCTCTGGTGCTGGTGCCACAACACTGCAACCCCTCACAAACACCCTAGTTGAGCACAGGAACGAGCCCTGCTGCAAAGCATTACATCAAAAATTGTAATTACATGCCCCTGTCAAACAGGGGCAGAAAAATTGGGCTTTAGGCACTGGTGCTGGTGCCCAGAACCAAAAATGTTCTTAAAAGCTATCAACATGAACATTGACGAGGAATAGGATAGTCACTCAGCATATCAGGATAGTCACTCAGCATCAGCATAGACAGTCTTCAAGGGATCTCACATTCATAAAAAAATTAATCAATTACATCAGCATCAGGTGCTTGGTCACTGGTGATCCAAGACTGATTAATTTTTATGAAGGTGAGCCAATCAACCGAGTCTGTGGATAGGCGCACTCTGTGATCGGTTACAAAGCCTCCAGTAGCACTGAATGTGCGTTCAGATAGAACGCTGGATGCAGGACAGGCCAGTAGCTCAATTGCATACTGTAGAAGCTCTGGCCAGTGATCCATCCTCAAGACCCAGTAACCCAGTGGATTTTCGGTTGGAAAGGTCTCCGAGTCTGATCTTGCCCCAAGGTATTCCTGCACCATGTAAATCAAACGCTGCCGATGGTTGCTGGAACCGATCAGACCTTGGGGCTGCGGACTAAAAAATTGTCTGAACGCATTGGTCAGATGGCCACCTTCTCCACCGCTCCTTCTGTTACTGACCGAAGCCTCGGCAACACGTTGTCCAGGAGGACCAGGAAATTGTAATCTCCCAGGATCTGGAAATGCATTGCACAAACCTTTCTGCAAGGCCTCCTGAAGATGTTTCATCCTCTGCTCCCTCTGCGAAGGCTGGATAAGTTCCGCAACCTTACCCCTGTAAGGTGGATCAAGAAGGATTGCCAGCCAGTACTGATCCCTCTCCTTGATACCACAAATCCGAGGGTCCTTTCACAGGCTTTGCAGGATTAGGGAGGCCATGCAGCATAGGTTTGCTGAGGCATTTGATCCAGAGTCCTCTGGATCACTAAGGACGACATGATCCGCAGCCACCTCCTCCCAGCCACGTACAAGTCCATGGGTTTCTGGGTACTGAAAATGATCCCTTGAAGACTGCTGCTGATGCTGAGTGCCAGGCTCCATCTCCATGCTGACACAATCCTCCTCCTCCTTCTCTTTCTGTGTGAAAGACGGGCCTGCAGGAATACTGTCTGGATAAAGGGGGCCTTGAGAGGTAAGGAAGTCCTCCTCTTCCTCCCTCTGTTCTGCCTCAAGTGCCCTGTCCATTATTCCACGCAGCGTGTGCTCCAACAGGAAGACAAGAGGGACAGTATCACTGATGCATGTACTGCCACTGCTCACCATCCTCATGGCCTACTCAAATGGTGACAGGACAGTGCATGCATCCTTGATCATTAGCCACTGGTGTGGCGAAAAAAAGCCAAGCTCCCCTGACCCTGTCCTGGATCCATACTCGCACAGGTACTCATTGATGGCCCTCTGCTGTGTGTGCAGTCGCTGCAGCATTGCCAACATTGAGTTCCACCTGGTGGGCATATCACAAATGAGGCAGGTCTTGGGCAGGTTGCATTCCTTTTGAAGGTCAGCCAGCCAAGCACTGGCATTATATGACCGGCGGAAATGCCCACAGACTTTCCTGGCCTGCCTCAGGAGATCCTGTAAGCCCGGGTACCTGCACAAGAACCACTGCACTACCAAATTAAGGATGTGAACCTAACAGGGAACATGGTTCAAGTGTCCTTGTCGGAGGGCGTAGAGGAGGTTGGTGCCATTGTCACAAACCACCATTCCTGCCCGAAGCTGGCGTGGCATCAACCACCTCTGAGCCTGCCCCTGCAGAGCTGCCAGAACCTCTGCCCCAGTGTGGCTCCTGTCCCCTAAGCAGACCAACCCAAGCACCGCATGGCATCTTTTTGCCTGAATGCTAACGTAGCCCCTAGAACACCTACGGAGCATCGCTGGTTCCGAGGACATATCTGCACAGGAAGAGGCCATAGAGGAAGAAGAAGAGGAGGGGGTGGAGGAGAGAGGTGTGGCAGAATCCCCACTACCAGCATTTTGGAGGCGTGGTGGTGGAACAAGCTCCAACATTACTGCACCCTGTCCTGCATCTTTCCCAGCTGCCAACAGGGTTACACATGGCACCATGAAAGAAAGGTAACATCCCTGCCCATGCCTGCTGGACCATGAGTCAGTGGTAATATGCACCTTACTGCTGACCGCCCTGTCCAACGAGACCAAGGCATTGCCTTCCATATGCCGGTAGAGAGCCGGAATGGCCTTCCGAGAAAAAAAATAGCGTTTGGGAACCTGCCACTGAGGTACAGCACATTCCATAAATTCTCAAAAAGGGGCAGAGTCTACCAGCTGAAAAGGCAGCAGTTGGAGTGCTAGGAATTTAGCCAAACTAGCATTCAGCCACTGAGCATGTGGATGGCTGGGACCGAATTTCTTTCACCAGTTTAGCAACTGAGGTAGGGAAATTTGCCTGCTACAATCGGATTTAGGTGTAGCGCTAGCAGACTGCCCGCAAGTGCTTGGGACACCTAATTCTACATCTTCATTCCTCTCAGTGCAGGTCTTTGAGAGGACAGAAGGTATGGTGGGGTTGGAGATCCCAGCTGATGAGGAGCAAGGAAAGGTCAGCCTTGTTCTTTGGTGGGGGTCTTTTAAGTACTGTTGCCAACGGACTGCATAGGAGCTCAACATATGTCTGGTCGAGCCGCTTGGGTGTGGTGCCCAAGCGGCTGCTGTTTTGGCCACGCTTGATACGCTTAAGACATATGTTTCAAACAGCAATGTTGCGATCTGCTGCACACATCTCAAAAAAGCCCACACCAAAGAACTTTTGAAAAAATGCGTGGAGTCAGCAGCGCCCTGCACATGCGGAGCTCTGCGGTGTGATGCAGTCGGTTGGTTGTCCTTAAGTTGGCCCCTAGAGGACATCCTCCTCATTGGAGATGTGGCTCCTCCTCCTCCCATCTATCAGGCACCCACATAGAGTCAGTGACCTCATCATCCCCTCTCTCCACACCACTGGAGCAAACCTGGCAGTATGCTGCAGCTGGGGGAACATGACTGCCAGTTTCTTGTCCTTATTGGGCACCCCCTCTCTCTGGGCTCACGTTACTGCCTTCATCTTCAACCTGGGTACCATCATCGGAGCCTTCAAAACACTGAGCATCCTCCTGCAGCATGTACCCGACACTGTGGTCGAACAGTTCGGGGGACTCCTCAGGACATGATGGTGGGGCTAGGGAAGAAGTGACTGATGCCATTGAGCCAATGGAATAGGCCGCTTTGGCAGCTGCATTGGCAGACAAACTTGTCTTAGCCTGGGTTACAGAGGATGAGGACGGCTTTGTCATCCACTCTACCAACTCTTCTGCATGTTGTGACTCAACATGGCCAGCTGCCGAAAAAAAGGACAAGCGTGCCCCACGGCCACATGCTGAGGATGTACCCTGTCCACGACCAGCACTGTTGGTTGTAGACATAGAGCCTGCTTGCCCTCTTTTAGTGGCCTGTGAGCATCTGACTTTCCTTGGTGGCCTTCTAGACATGCTGTAAAATTGGATTAGCAAAACACCACCTGAAGTTTACTAGAAAAATTACACCAGGATTGGCATGCAGTCAGGTATAGGCTTGTCTAGACTAGAATGCAGTGGATATATTTGTAGGAGACTGTATATATATTTTATGCACTGCAGATCACTGAATCACCTGCCTGCCTGAAAGTGTTGTTGACAACGTACACCAGGAATGGCCTGTAGTCAAGTATAGGCTTGGCTAGACTAGAATGCAGTGGATATATGTAGGAGAAAGTATATATATATTTTATGCACTGTAGATCACTGAATCACCTGCCTTCCTTCCTGAAAGTGTATTTGAAAACGTACGCCAGGAATGGCCTATAGTCAGGTATAGGCTTGGCTAGACTAGAATGCAGTGGATATATATATGTAGAAGACTGTATATATATTTTACGCACTGCAGATCACTGAATCACTTGCCTGCCTGCCTGCCTAAAAAGTGTATTTGAAAACGTACACCAGCAATGGCATGTAGTCAGAAATAGGCTTGGCTACACTAGAATGCAGTGAATATATATATGTTGGAAACTGTATATATATTTAATGCACTGCAGATCACTGAATCACTTGCCTGCCTGAAAGTGTATTTGAAAACGTATACCAGCAATAGCCTGCAGTCAGATATAGGCTTGGCTAGACTAGAATGCAGTGGATATATATGTAGGAGACTGTATATATATTTTATGCACTGCAGATCACTGAATCACCTGCCTGCCTGCCTGAAAGTGTATTTGAAAATGTACACCAGCAATGGCCTGTAGTCAGGTATAGGCTTGGCTAGACTAGAATGCAGTAAATATGTATGTAGGAGACTGTATATATATATTTTTTTATTTTTTTTTTATTTTTTTTAGTGTCCCTGTACTCCTTGAAGCATAGTGCAGACATTCTATACAGGATGGATTTTTCTTTCAATAAATTTTTATTATTAGAAGTTTAGTTAGTACAAATGTAGCATACATTCCAGAAAGGAAGATAAAAGGGAACAGCAGGTACATGAATTTCCAGTGCGAGGCCTCGCAAAATAATTCACATCGATCAACATATTATGTGATGAAAGTATTCATGTCAAGCAGTACATCCAGAAATATCAAGTCCCATTAGAAAGATGGAGTTAAATCAATAACCCTGCACGTTCTATGAACATTATAAGGAAGAGAGAACAATTTGTTGAGGCAATGACGTACATCTGAGAAAATTGTCAGAAAGCCCTTGGGTCTGAGGGGCAACCAGGGTTGGGAGAGGCACCCATATCCACCCCAAAAGGGAACATGCTGTGGCCATGGGGCCTCCCCCCCGAACCCCAGACTCCAGACAAATTTGCCCCAAAAGGGCGCATCCTGTAACTCAATACTAAATTGGTAACTTGAAAACTTAAGACTAGAAATGTACATGGTCAAATGACCACTCAAACACTAATGCCGCGTACACACGGTCGGACTTTTCGTCTACAAAAGTCCAACGGACGCTGACGGACTAAAGCTGGCTGGTAATCCGATCGTGTGTGGGCTGCTTCGGACTTTCAACGTACTTTTTTAGCCTCAAATCCGACGTACTTTAGATTTGAAACATGCTTCAAATCTTTACGTCGTAACTACGACGGACCCCGAAGTCCGCTCGTCTGTATGCTAGTCCTACGGACAAAAAAACGACGCATGCTCATAAGCAAAAACTAAACGGAAGCACTCGGTCTAGTAAAACTAGTGTTCGTATTGTAGGTAGCACATTCATCACGCTGCAAAATCTGTGATCGTTGAATGCAGCGCATTTTATTTCTTCTTTACGAATGCTCTAAAGAACGAAGGTGTTTTGCTGTTCATAATCAGAGTTCTCCCAAACTGATTTCTGAATTCTTTTTCTCTTTGATCTCATGAATGATATAGTATGCTTTTTATAAACAATGTTTCCATACTAATAATACTTTTTCCCTTTTTTTTTTTTTTTTTTTATGTTTGTAAAGTTACCACAAAGAACCCATTATTCTTTTTTATTTTTTTTCTAGTGATTATTTTTTAATTTTTAGATAAAGTTAACCCAAAGCACCGTTTTTGTTTATGTATATATTTTTTTTTCAAGACTTACCACTTGAACATTCTTAACATTAGTAATGTATTTTTGGTGTGTTTTTTTAAAACTCAATGAGATTGTTGTCCCTTGTTAATTTAACATTGTGTGTAAAATCAATGATTTAAAAGAAAACACATAAAAGTCTTTTGCTAAACTCAAAAAAGATCCATTTATTCATGGTCAAAATAAAATAAAGAGGAAGTCAACGCTGGAAAAAGTCGGTGTACAAGAAAATTGGGATCTTGAGGAGTCCATATAAGAGGGAGCACAATCTGGTCCAAGAATCCCAGAGATCAACAGCACCAGCAGATGATCTAGATGTCCCCAGACTGTGGTCCTACAACAGCCTGCGTCTTCTGTCAGACCAGACTGAACCCAGGTCATCACTTTCTTCTCTTCCCTGCAGCCTTTCCTCCACGCTGCCCTGCAGCCTTCCCTGCAGCCTTCCCTGCAGCCTTCCCTGTAGCCTTCCCTGTAGCCTTCTTTTGAGGCTGTGGCTCTGGTGTTTCAGTTGTGGCAGGAGGAGGAGGAGGAGGAGGAGGAGGAGGAGGAGGAGGAGGGGGGGGGGGCTGCCTCATGTAGTTGAGTGTTTTTGGTTAGCGTGCCCTGCAGCCCCTTATGGATTGTTTCCCCAAATAGGCGCTCACAAATGAGGCGCTGCTCCCAATCCATCTGAAGAAGCCTGCTGGCTAAGTAGCAGCCATAGGCTTCTTCCGCTTCGGGGGGGCTTGTTAAAAAACGGGTGGCCTGTTGCATGAGGCGCAGGGACGCGTCCTGTGTGACCATCCCCTTCTTGGCCCTTTTTTTGGGAAGGTGGAGGGGAGGCACTTGGGATTGGGTGAGGCTCCTACTGGGCCCAGCCACCTCACTTGGCCCAGCCACCTCACTTGGCCCAGCCACCTCACTTGGCCCAGCCACCTCACTGGGAGCAGCCACCTCCTGCCTGACACTGGGCCCAGCCTCCTCCAGGATGATGGTGAATCCGGCCTCCTCCAGGCTGTCCATGGGCCCGGTCTCCTCCTGCCTGCCACTTTCCCCACATTCCTCCTGGATGGACTCATCCTGTGTATAAAAAAAGGACAATAGTTTTAGTTTCTTTTTTTGGGTTCATCAATGACACACAGTTTGCTTCTCATGACTAGCAAATTCAATGTGAATACATCTCTTTAATAAAAGAGTCTAATCAGACACCCTAATTATTTCAAGCAGGTGCCAAACATATTTAGTCACTACTATCATTTGATATGTATACACAATTTGGAGTGCTAAATTATTTGAGACAATTATAACATCCAGTTAACATCATTAATATTAGTACAGTAAATATTTGTTAAAATAATTTACCTGACTCCAGATGGTCATATCCGGTTCATCCAGGATGGAAGACCCAGCTTGCTCCTCATCAGCCTCTGCTGGGGTGGAGGGAAGGGTGGAGGGAAGGGTGGAGGGAAGGGTTGAAAGTGATGCCCTGGCTTCATTCTGGTCATCAAGAAAACGGAGTTGATTGTAGTACCACAGCCTGGGTACATAAACATCATCTGCTGATGCTCCTGATCTCCTTGATTCCTGGATCTTCCTATGCTCCCTTTTATACATGTTCCTCAAGACCCCAATTTTCTTGTGCACTGTCTCCATTGTTGCTCCCGGGATGGTCTCCTGGACAAAGGACAGAAGTCTCTCCAGCGTTGACTTCCTCACATGCTTGTTATAATACTGAGGGTGTTTCACCTCCCACAAATTCCTCATCTCTCGATACTTTGAAATAAAAGAAGTAAGGAACTCTGGATCCTTCAATAGGGGATTCATTATATCTGGAAAAGAGAAAGTCACAAGACCAAAAAAACTTATTATATGTTTCTGCTAACCCCTCCTCATCTTCTCCCTATGTAGGCCTCATCAATCTATCAAGCCATATAGGCCGCTTGCTACAAAGTCATGACCATAAACCCCCCCCAAAAAAATATATATATATCTCAAATTACCTTCGTTTTGGAACGTCCTGGTCCACTATCACCTACGCACAGAACGTACGTACGACACGCGCGAAAGGCCCTCCTTTATACACTACGCATGTGTGAAACTCCGCCTGCGTCGCCCGCCCCTGACGTTCGAAATGAACTCATGTTCTCCGCCCCCTAATTTGACGCACAGAACGTACGTACGACACGCGCGAAAGGCCCTCCTTTATACACTACGCATGTGTGAAACTCCGCCTGCGTCGCCCGCCCCTGACGTTCGAAATGAACTCATGTTCTCCGCCCCCTAATTTGACGCACAGAACGTACGTACGACACGCGCGAAAGGCCCTCCTTTATACACTACGCATGTGTGAAACTCCGCCTGCGTCGCCCGCCCCTGACGTTCGAAATGAACTCATGTTCTCCGCCCCTTTTTTGTTACGGCGCGTAGTGGAGTTAAAGAATGGCGGAGACACCTGAAATGTTGACGACCTCAGGTAGTGGAGACAGCCCGCAGGCTGGAACGTCTGGAACGTCAACCAAATCTGTGAGGCCTAGATTTAAGGCCTCTAATATGAGTTTCAAAGAGATGGTGGAGATGGTGGCCATTCTTCGCAAAGACGACTATGATGGCAATTATGGGCCGTACGCACGGCCAAATTTGCGCAAGGCCAAAATAATGGCGAAGGTCGTGGAGACTTTGCAGGCATCATTTGGGGTCCAGCGCTCCAAAGATCAATTGCGCAAAAGATGGTCTGACCTGAAACTCAGGGAGCCGGATCAATACCGACGTATCCGGAAAGTTCTTAAAAAAAGTAAGTACTTGTCGTGTTTTTCTCTTGTGTTTATTACCTTGTATACTGCTCCATGTGCTTTTCCTTCCTATACGATTTTTGTTCATCGTTTTAAACGATCTTTGAAGAAACCTCGTTACATATCCATATCTATATATATCTATATCTATCTATCTATCTATCTATATATGTATATATATATATATATATGTATATATATATATATATATATATGTATATATATATATATATATATATATATATATATATATATATATATATATATATATATATATATATATATGTATATATATGTATATGTATATATATGTATATGTATATATATATATATATATATATATATATATATATATATATATATATATATATATATATATATATATATATATATATATATATATATATATATATATATATATATATATATATATATATGTATATATATATATATATATATATATATATGTATATATATATATATGTATATATGTATATATATATATATATGTATATATATATATGTATATATGTATATATATATATATGTATATATGTATATATATGTATATATATATATATATGTATATATATATATATGTATATATATATATATGTATATATGTATATATATATATATATATGTATATATATATGTATATATATATATATGTATATATATATATATATATATCTATATATATATATATAAATATAAAAATATATATATAAATATATATATAAATATATATATAAATATATATATAAATATATATATAAATATAAATATATAAATATATAAATATAAATATAAATATATATATATATATATATATATATATAAATATAAATATATATATATATATATATATATATATATATATATATATATATATATATATATATATATATATATATATATATCTATTTGAAATTCTCTTAATTTTTTGGATTTACATTTAGTTAGATATTTAGAGATTTTGTTACAGATATAGAGAGAGATCAAAAGATTATTAACTATATTTTGAGATATTGATATCTATCTATCCGGTATGTCTTTATAATTTTAAATATTGAACTAAAATAGGAACTCTACACAAACCACTTCACTACAAATGTTGGAAAATTATTATGTCCTAAAATATCTGTGTGCTAATTAGATTACTAATTTTTTGTTTCACATAGGGGAAAAATCACTCAGCCAACCACAAGAACACAGTCCACCCCAAGCAAAACAGGATTGGGCAATCAGCCCAAGTCCCATTGACGATGTGGAGGAAGGAGAGGTGGGCGACATGGGCACCCCACCAGGTGAGTGTCTGACACACCAGCTTACGTTAATCTATGCATGGCTGCCTTTTGTTTAATTGAATTTGTCTACTCTATTTTAGGGGATCTGGTTGTGCTTCATTCAAGCAACAGTGACACCCCCGAGGATGTGGAGGAATTAGGCTACATGGCCACCCCACCAGGTCAGTGTCTGAGACAACAGCTTTATTTCTGGTAAGGTAAACTATGTATGTGTGCATATTTCTAAAGACATTTTTTGGTTTCATTCCACTTTAGGAACAACAAGAAGTGACTATTTCACCTCGGAAAGTGCCCAACGTCTAATTGGTCAAATAATGGCCTGGAATCAAGACATGGATCAAATGCGTAATAGGCTGGATCGTATGCAGCAGGAAATGAAGGACATGATTGATGTTTTGGGTCGAATCTAAATGCCCTTTTTTTAACCCCAAAACATCAATCATGTCCTTCATTTCCTGTTTTGCTGACCCCATTCTGGGCCTTCTCTTTGTTTTTTTGGCATAACATAAATGGCTGTTTAACCTAATGTCAAAAAGGAGGGCTGTCAAAAATCCACAAAAAAATAAAAATTGATTTTCTAAAAAACACCAAAAAAAAAAAAAAAAAGTGATTTTAAAAAACCACAAAAAAAAAAAAAAAAGTGATTTTAAAAAACCCCCCCCCAAAAAAAAAAGTGATTTTAAAAAACCCCCCCAAAAAAAAAAAAAAGTGATTTTAAAAAACCCCCCCAAAAAAAAAAAAAGTGATTTTAAAAAACCCAAAAAAAATTAAAAAAATTAATGTTAAAAAACCAAAAAAAATTAAAAAATTGATTTTAAAACACAAAAAAATCGAATAAATAATTAATGTTAAAAAACCAAAAAAAGTAAAAAAAATTGATTTTAAAACACCAAAAAAATTAAAAAAATTAATGTTAAAAAACCAAAAAAAATTAAAAAATTGATTTTAAAACACAAAAAAATCGAATAAATAATTAATGTTAAAAAACCAAAAAAAGTAAAAAAAATTGATTTTAAAACACCAAAAAAATTAAAAAAATTAATGTTAAAAAACCAAAAAAGATTAAAAAATTGATTTTAAAACACAAAAAAATCGAATAAATAATTAATGTTAAAAAACCAAAAAAAGTAAAAAAAATTGATTTTAAAACACCAAAAAAATTAAAAAAATTAATGTTAAAAAACCCAAAAAAATTAAAAAATTGATTTTAAAAAACAAAAAATAAAAAATAAAAAACTTGCTTTTAAAAAAAAACAAAACTTGATTTTCCAAAAACAAAGCCTGTTTTTGAAAATCCAAAAGCCCAAAATATTTTTTTGTGGATTAGGTAGAAATATTTAAATATAATTATATTTTGCTACATCATTAAGATACCATTATATTTTTGTCTATGAACATTTTATACTAAATGCAGAACTGAATGCATACCAACCATTAATAAAAACATCTCCTTTTATAGGATTTTAACAAATGTGTGGTTTGTTATTTCAAGGCTCAGTATCAGTTTGGTTATAATTGTCAAAAAGTTGTTTACAGTGGCAATGGAGCTTATTTAGACATTTTTAAAATTCTAATACAGTTGGCACTACAACTGCTCGACCATAACCTAGGAGACAGCCCAAAAGAAAGGCAAGCAATAAATATAATGCCAGATTTCAGCAATATTTTTTTTATTGTCAAAAAATTATATATCCTGGCCCATTGCAATGGCCCCCCTACCCATAAAATAATCAACATATTGCTGTCTAACCTGACGGGAACTTTGGGGGGCCAAGCCAGTACGGACAGTATCCAGGCCTGTAAGGTTGGCTTCTATTTGTCCGGCCTCAGGCCCAACTGTGCCTATATAATTGGCAGAATGCTTATTTAAAAAGTTGTGCAGAATGCAGCATGATAAAATTATAAAATTAAGTTTGTATTCCGCCAAATTAATGGCTGTTTGAAACAGGCGGAACCGGCTGGCCAGAATTCCAAACGCATTCTCAACCACTCTTCTAGCTCTGGCCAGCCGGTAATTAAAAACCCTCCTCTCCGGGGTGAGGGTTCTTTGGGGGAATGGCCTCATGAGGTGCTTGCTCAGAGCGAAGGCTTCATCGGCAATGAAGACAAAGGGGAGTCCTTCCACGTTATCCTCATCAGGTGGCAATCCCAGGCCACCACTCTGGAGACGCTGGCAGAACTCCGTCTGGGCAAATACTCCTCCATCCGACATCCGGCCATTCTTCCCCACGTCCACATATAAAAAATCATAGTGTGCCGACACCACCGCCATTAAAACAATACTGTGGAACCCCTTATAATTAAAATAATATGACCCCGAATGGGGTGGTGGCACAATGTGGACATGTTTCCCATCTATAGCCCCTCCACAATTGGGAAAGTCCCAACGGCTGGCAAAATGGGATGCCACAGTCTGCCATTCCTGTGGCGTTGAAGGAAACTGGGGAATCAAACAAGAAAACAAAAATCAATTAATTTGGAAGCTAACATTGCAAGAAAATTAGACAATTAAAAACATTATTCCCCAGCATCAGTATAACATTCAATAATTTAATTCTTCTGGAATAACTAATATGGAAAAAGGCACACTTATCAGATTGCTCACCCCCTCTGATAGAACATTGATTACATTTTAGGGGGTTGTGAAATCCCCAAAAAAAATTACTTTAACAACACGCAGGAATTTAGGGATAACAAAGGCTACAAGACTGCAGTTGTCGCACTCTGCAGGTGCAGTTGCTAACCAGCTTACAGTAAATGAGGTAATGTCAAAAGGCATTCATGTTGCAAACAGTACACAATCACATGCAAGGGCAATTAATGAAAACACTTTGAGGCTTGCATATGATTTGATGATGGAAATCAGCAGAGCTTCTGCTCATTTACTAAAGCACTGGAACAAATGCACTTGTAGAGTGCACATGCATTTTGCAAAGTGCAACATAGATTTGCTTTAGACAAATCAACACCACAGAACATTCAAGCAAATTTTAACGAGGGTGGGGGTGGGGGGGTTGTGAAATCTAGCTAATTGCTAATTAGCAGCACACTATTTGGAGTGAGTTCAGGTGGGGGGGGGGGGGGGGGGGTTGTGAAATCTAGCTAATTGCTAATTATAAGCACACTAAATACACTCCAACAAAATACATTCAAAATGAGTAGACTAGGTGGATATGTTCCCATCACTTCATGCTGGGAAGGTTATTGAAGGAAACTATACATGCATGACAAAAAATAACAGGAAAAAATCCCAGCATGTGTGAGGATAAAAAGGGGACATTCACACTATATTGCAATGATGGGAAGTAGTGTTTGAAGCAAGAAATACATTACATTATCAAAGATTACATAAAAGAACATGTGATGCTAATAAAATAAAAATAGCTTACCTTAATATAGTCCTTCTGCAGGACCTGTATGATGGCAGAACAGGTCTCTGGGATAATGATCCCCAGAGCCTGGGGGGAGATGCCTGTCGAGAACTTAAGGTCCTGCAGGCTTCTCCCTGTGGCCAAATACCGCAAGGTAGCGACCAGCCTCTGCTCCGGAGTGATGGCTTGCCTCATGCAGGTATCCTGCCTGCTGATATAGGGGGTCAGCAAAGCCACCAAACGATCAAAAACGGGGTCCGTCATCCGGAGAAAGTTCCTGAAATCCTCAGGATTATTCTCACGGATCTCACGGAGCAAAGGCATGTGACAGAACTGGTCATGCTGAAGCAACCAATTCTTGGTCCATGAACTCCTCCTCGCCCTGTTCATGGACTGGTCTTGGGCTGAAGAATAAACTACAGCACCAAGCACATACAATGCACGAGCTCTACGACGAGTACGTACAGGTAACATGGCTTCAAAACGGTCGGCTGGTCAGAACGCACTAAACAGAACGCACTGAAGAACAGCAAGGCCTGTGAAGAACGACCTGAAAATCAGGAACGAGCGGCCAATAAAACAAAGATTTCTCAATGCCAACTGACCAAACGCACTGAAAAGCAGATACAAACCTCACAAGCACAGACTGAACAACAGTTAAAACGAACTGAAAAATACGAGTCTCACAAGCGCGAATCGTCTCTCACCAAACTTCTACTAACACGAGATAAACACGAGATTAGCAGAAGGAGCCCAAAGGGTGTCGTACGGGCTATTGAACTTCCGTTTTATAGTCTCGTCGGACTTGGTGTACGTCACAGCGTACTAAACTGGCGTACTTTTGTGTGGTCGTGTGTGGGCAAGTCCGTTCGTAAGAAAGTCTGCCCCAAGTCCGCCGAAGGTACGCCGGAAGTATGTCGGACAGACTGTCCGACTTTTGTAGCTGCAAAGTCCGACCGTGTGTACGCGGCATAAGAGAGATGGGACTGCGTGAGGGGAGGCCTGAGAAGCTCAAAGAACTTGGACTCCGAAGAGCCTTAGTAGCACAGAGTTAACTCCCTTCACCGCTAAAGTATGGTACTATTAAAGTCTCAGGATAAACTAACACTTATGCCCCGTACACACGGTCGGATTTTCCGATGGACAATGTCCGATCGGAGCGTGTTGTCGGAAATTCCGACCGTGTGTGGGGGCCATCGGACATTTTCCATCGGAATTTCCGACACACAAAGTTGGACAGCAGGAGATAAAATTTTCCGACAACAAAATCCGATCGCGTCAATTCCGACCGTGTGTGGCCTGTTCCGACGCACAAAGTGCCACGCATGCTCAGAAGAAATTCCTACACGGGACAGCTCGTTCTGGTAAACTTAGCGTTCGCAATGGATACAGCACTTTCGTCATGCTGCAATGTTCAAAATGGTTTAATACAGCGCACTCTCTTCTTCTTTATAATGTGACAAGAATTAAGTAGATTTGCTGCTCATATTCACACACACTTCTCACAAACTTCTTTCGTTACTATTTATCGGGATTCCCTCAATATATTTTGATTTCTCACATCTGACAACATATTTTTTTTTTTTTTTTTTGACTTTAATGTAGATTCTTTTTTTGTGTTTCTCTTTTTTAATTTTTTTTTTGGTGATTTTGATTTGTACTCCCGAAAATGTTTGTGTGTTTTTTGTGACAAGTTCCCACAACACCATTGATATGTTGTTCTATTTAATCTGTAGGAGATTGTTTGGTGTTGTTGTCCCTTGTTAATTTCACATTTTATGTTTTTAGAAATGTACCTGAATCGTCACCAACAAACTGTCCTTTTTGGATGAAAACACACACAGGAGAGTAGAATTTACCGAAAAATTTTTATTAAGGGGTCACAACTATAAAAAAACAAAGAGGGAGGCAACGCTGGAGAAACTGCAGAAATTGGTGAAGCCTTGGACCCCCAGGGTAGACATCAATTATTTAAAAGCAAAATTGGTGGCCTGAGGAGTCCATATCTAAGGGAGGGCAGTCTGGTCCAGAAGTCCCAGAGATCCGGAAAGCAGCAGATGACATCTGTGTCCCCAGGCTTTGGTCATACGAGAGACTGCAGCTTTTGTCAGACCAGACTGAACCCAGGGCAATCACTCTTTGGTCTTCCTTCCACGCTTCCTTACAGGCTTTGGCTGTGGTGGTGGAGTTGTGGCAGCAGGAGGAGGAGGAGGATCGTCGATCTCAATGACATCCGTCTTGGGTGTCAGTTCCCCACTCTCCCCCTTACGAAGGACTTTATAAATCAGGTCCTCAGAGATCTTGCGTTGGCCCTCCTGCATGCCCTGCAATTTGGTGGCAGCCATGCAGGCAAAGGCCTCTTCAGGACTGGGGAAGGCTCTGAGGGACGCCGAAGCCTCCTGGATCAGCCTGTATGCTGAATCCTGTACAGGACTGGGAGTCATCTTCCTGGCTCGTTTATGTGGCAGGCGGAGGGGAGGAACCTGAGACTCAGTCAGGCTGCGACTTGTCCCAGGCTTCTCTTGGCTGACACTTAGCCCCGCCTCCTCCTGGCTGCCACTAATCCCCGCCTCCTCCTGGCTGACACTAATCCCTGCCTCCTCCTGGCTGCCACATTCCACAGCCTCCTCCTGGCCGAGGTCTTCCTGTGTATGAAAAAGGGACATAGTTTTAGTATTTTTTACATCAATCACACACAATTTTCACCTCCTGACTGCTGCAAATTGAATGTTAACAAATATAACAGACTATCATTCTGAGCCCAGCATTTTGCATTCTTGTCCCAATTTTGGGTGCCCTCTACTGTCTATTGATATGTAAAACACTTTTTTTAATCAGCAATTAGTGATCAATACTAACATCTAGTAAACATGATTTCTTTATTGCCCAGAAATCTGTAGAAGAATGCTATACCTGACTCCAGCTGGGCTCCTCCACTTCTTCCTGGCTGGAAGGCCCAGGTTGGACATCAGAAGCCTCAGCTGGGATGGAAGGAAGCGTGGAAGGAAGAGTAGAGAGGGATTCCCTGACTTCAGTGTGGTCTGACAGAAATCGCAGTCTCTCATACTACCACAGCCTGGGGACATAAATGTCATCTGCTGCAGCTCCGGACCTCTGGGAATCTGTGACCTTCTTGCGCTCCCTAAGATACGTGCTCCTCAGGCCACCAATTTTAGCTTTTAAATAGGGGATGGTTGCTGCGGGAACCACCGGCTTCACCAACTCCAGCAGTTTCTCCAGCGCTGCCTGCCTCTTCTGTTTGTGATTATAGTGGGGGTGTCTCACTTGCCAAAGACAGGGCAGCTCCCTGTACTTTTCAATGAACAGGGGCAGGAAATTGTGGTCGTTGAACCAATCCATTTTCTCTGCAAGACACAACACAAGACAAACCCTAATGTCAGGCCAAACTCTCCTAATCTTGTTACAATATAGGCTTCCATTTCAAAGCAGTATAGGCCCAAGTTTAGATCCTACCTTCGTTAGCACGATCGGCGTCTCCGATGCTCCTTCCTCCGCTCACAGATCGTACGTAAGACGCGCGTGTTACGATTTATACACACTGCGCATGTGCATAACTCCGCCCGCCCCTGACGTTCTTTCTAGTCTATTCCCCGCCCCTTTTCGTTCGGCGCAGTGGGGGAAGAGCATATGCCGGATAGACAGCAGGATCGTGCTAATTACAGCAACGAGGAGGAGGAGGAAAGGCTGGAGCCTGAAACGTCCTGATCCAGAAGGAGAATAAAGGACTCAAATATGTCCTTTGGGGAGATGTTGGAGATGGTGGACATCCTGAAGAAGGCCGACTATGATGGAAAGTATGGGCCTTACCCCAACCACAATGTCCGAAAGGCCAAGATCATGGCGAAAGTGGTCAGGAGTCTGCACCGGAAATTCGGGGTACGACGATCGAAAGATCAGCTCAGGAAGCGGTGGTCGGACCTGAAATTACGAGAACATGAGCAGTACAGAAAGATCCGGAGAGTGCTGCAAAAAAGTAAGTATTTGTGCTGTGTTCCTATTTTTTTGTGTTTATTACGTTCGTGCTGCTCCATGTGCTTTTAGGAACTGTTGTACAGTTTAAAATGGCAACTTTCATGTTCATGGGCACATTATTCGTTCGGATCACACATTTTTATTTCGGACGATAAAATACCATTGTTTAGGCCATATGCATTTGGCCACCATTTTGACGCCCTATACTTGTCTTCAAAGAATTGGGTTGTGTAGATGGCTTTGTTACTAGAATGAAATGCAAACTAGATTCTGTGTAAGGAGAGGACACTCAGCAGCTGTTTTCACATCTGGACACTGGAGCACTAGTGTGGGACCCCAGAACACCATTTTTAATAGGGGGGCCACACAGGTGCTCCAGTGTATACTATAGGGGGGGATACATCTGGGAAGCTTGTACTAAACAGGTAAAGTATTGCAGCTTGACAAAGGACACCAAAAAAGCTACATCTTGGAACTCGGCTAAAATAGATCATTGTACCCCACTTCCAAGCAATGTTTCATCTTTCTAGTTCTGCCATCAAATATCTGTGTGCTAATTATACCATTTTTGTTTTACATAGGGGAGAAAAGAATCGGAGGACACCACTCATCCGAGGAGACCAGAGCCCCCCTCTCTGGAAGAAGGGGAAATACCCCCAACACAAGATGAGCAGGAGGAAGAAGACGTGGTGGAACTAGTCACCACAACAGGTGAGTGTCTGCGACCACAGGCTCAGATAAGAGATGGATGGCGGCATTTTTTGCAAACCTAATTTATTTTGGGTTTACTCTCTTTTTAGGTGATCGTGAGGTTGTGGATGAAGATCCTTTCACATCCGAAAGTGCCCAGATCCTGATCGGGGAGATCATGGGGTGTAATTTACAATTGGAAAACATCAAGCAAAACATCAATGATGTTATTCCAAAATATAAAAACATCATTGATGTTTTGGGGCGAGTTTAAAACCCCTCCAAATCACTTTCTTCTTTTGTGTGCTACAATGTGAAATGTTTTTGTGATTTTTCCCAAAGCCAAATTTGGAGGATGCACACAGTGTGCCAACATGTGCTATCTGCCATCACGGGAGATCAATGGACGCGTTTTGGGGGTGCAACACCTTCCTCAATTATAAAGTAGCGGTGAGGAAGGGCTTTCTCCCCCAAAACACATCCCTTGATCCCCCGTGATGGCAGATAGCACATGTTGACATTGTGAAATTTGTGTGCATCTTCCAAATTTGGCTTTTCCAGGGGTGATTTCCCCCCATCTGAACGCAATATCAAACACAATTCCTAAATACTCATGTCTGATATTGCCTTCCAGTTCTACCAAATGTGAACTTTGTAAGATCAAGATTTGTGTCTTTCTTGTGGGTTTTACACAGGCCTGTTTTCTATAAAATGCACATTTTGATTTTGGATAATGACACCACAAAAATTGTTATACAACAAACATGTCGGTTTGTCAGAAAAACCTTTGGTAAATGTACATGTGATTGTGCAGGTATTAAAAAGATTGTTCATCAAGAATGTGTGGATTATTGTCTCAACACTACAACACTTTTGGGGAGATGTAATTCTTGTTTTATGAGAAAATGGGGGTAATTTCCTAAGGGCAAATCCTCTTTGCACTACAAGTGCAGTTTCAGTGCAGTTGCAAGTGCACTTGTAGTGAAAAGTGTCTTTGCATTTAGTAAATAACAGCCAACAGTGCTTTGTATAAGGTTACACAATCACAACATTTTCTGCACTCCACACATTTCTGTCAGGGTCAGCTCAAACAAACACAAGCAGTAAATGTCCACAAAGAAGAGACTGGGGGGAGATGCCTGTCGAGAACTTGAGGTCCTGCAGGCTTCTCCCTGTGGCCAAATACCGCAGGGTAGCGACCAACCTCTGCTCCGGAGTGATGGCTTGCCTCATGCAGGTATCCTGACTGCTGATATAAGGGGTCAGCGAAGCCAACAAACGGTGAAACACGGGGTCCGTCATCCTGAGAAAGTTCCTGAAATCATCAGGATTATTCTCACGGATCTCACGGAGCAAAGGCATATGACAGAACTGGTCACGCTGAAGCAACCAATTCTTGGTCCATGAACTCCTCCCCACCCTGTTCATGGACTGGACTTGTGTCAAGGCCAGGACCCCAACACCAAGCCCCCGCACAGCACGAACTGTACGAGGAGTACGCATACGAAACATGGCTAGAAAACGGTCGGCTGCTCAGAACGAAGTAACAGAACGCACTGAAGAACAGCAAGGCCTGTGAAGAACGACCTGAAAAACAGCAACGAGCAGGCAAGATCACACAGAAAACTCAGATACGAACTGACTGCACGCACTGAAGAGCAGATATAAACCCACAAGCACAAACTGAATGGCAGAAAACGATCTGAAAGCCACGAGTCTGAAAAAGCGCGAATCGTCTCTCACCAAACTTTTACTAACACGAGATTAGCAAAAGGAGCCCAAAGGGTGCCGCGCTTGGTTCTGAACCGGCCTTTTCTAGTCTCGTCGTACATGGTGTACGTGACCGCGTGGTTGTCGATCAGAAATTCCGACAACTTTGTGCGACCGTGTGTAGGCAAAACAAGTTTGAGCCAACATCCGTTGGAAAAAATCCTAGGATTTTGTTGTCGGAATGTCCGAACAAAGTCCGACCGTGTGTACGCCCTATTAGAGGACCCAGTATGGATCAGTGAGAGAAGACGAAGGGAAAGTAGGGAGACAAAAAGAGGGAGAAAAAGGAGTTGGGAGAAAGGAATATCAGGTGGAAAGGGGTAACAATAGAGTCACTCAGAGCGCAGGTTAGTCAGGGTAGCTAATGCCAGGATATAAGGGGATGTGGCAGTATTTGGCCCAGGGCTCCCAGGTAAGTTCGAAGAGCCGGGCTTTGTCTTGTATTATGCTGACTATCTTTTCCTGTGCCATAATCCAGGATATTTTATGCTTCACTGCTGTGAAAGGGACCCTATGCTTTTTCCAGCAGGACCCTATTGTAATTTTGGTGCCCAGCAAAATAAAAAAGATCAGTTTTTGGGTATATTTATCAACCTTATCCACTTTTAGATTCAGCAGAGCAATCTCTGGATTTTGAGGAATCTGAAAGGTTGTCACTTTGCAAATCACTGAGAAAACTTTGTTCCATAAACTCCTTATTCGTGGGCAGGACCACCACACATGGTACATTGTGCCTATATGATTACACATTCGGAAACACAGCGGGGAAGCATCTGGGTATATCTTCGCAAGAAGAGAGGGGACCCTGTACCACCGGGTGAGTATCTTAAGGCTGGCCTCAATCAGTGAGATATTTAAAATTCCTTTGAAGGAGCGTTGAAAGCAGGTGAACCATTTATCCTGTTCCCAGGAATATAAAGGTCCCATTCCCAGGACATGGCATAGGGAGGTATAGACACCACCAAAGCTAGAGAGGCATAAATGATGGAGATCCCCACTCTCTGATCCGTGGCACCCGAACACCATGATTCATAATTAGTGATCTGGGAGGGTCCGGTTTATTTGGCCAAATGGACTGAAGGAAATGCTGTATTTGTATGAATCGGAAACGTTCAGTGGGAGGCATCTCAAGCTTACTGGTGCAGAATGCAAAGGACCTGTGGATGTGAAGTAATTTCCTATTATAAGTCAGCCACCAGCTAAACGCTAGAATGTTCATTCCCGGCGGAAAGTCGGGATTATGAAAAATATGTGTTAGGGGTTTAAGGGCAGAGATCAGGGAGGGATTTCTATGTAATCGGTCGCACGGAGCCAACGAGTGGGAAAGTGTGGGGGCTAAAATGGGCGGCCTCAGCTTAGTCGGAGACCAAATCAAAAAGTGTGGAGAGGGACTGATTGACGTTCTATTGATACCCAGTCTGGTTTTGGGCTCCTTGAATACACTATGGAGATCTGGGCCAACTGAGCGGCTTGGTAGTACCACCAGATGTTGGGTAAGGCTAGACCCCCTTGCAATTTAAGCCTGAATAGGATGCTCTTCGAGCAACGACTGCCCTTAGATCCCCATATAAATTGTACAATTTTGGATTGGAGCGTCTGTATTTGTGACTTCTGGATAGGGATGGGTAATGGCCTAAATAAATAAAATATGCGGGGGAGGAGGGTAATTTTGACTGCGTTAATACGGCCTAGCCAGGAGAGGTTATGCTTATCCCAAATAGAGAGGTCTAAGGCCAACTTACGGAAGATGGCCAGGTAATTAGATGAGTAGAGGGAGGCTATACTAGCGGAGAGATTGACCCCTAAGTAAGGAAGGGACGACGAGTTCCAGGAAAATGGGAAATGGTTTTGTAAGCTACTTAGGATATTGGGGGGAACCGTAATATTTAAGGCTGATGATTTGGAGACATTAACGCAAAGGCCGGATATTTCGCCAAATTTGTCAAGCAGGGAAAAAATGTTAGGGGTAGATATCAGTGAGGAAGTTACAAAAAGCAGCAAATCATCAGCAAAAAGAGCGCATTTATGCTCTTGTTTACCACAGACCACCCCCTTAATATCAGGGTGATTTCTAATAGCAATAGCCAGGGACTCCATTGCTATAGCGAAAAGGAGGGGGGAAAGAGGACATCCCTGTCTGGTTCCCTTTTCTATAGCTAGGGGTTCTGAGTAGTAGCCCTGCAGTCTGACCTGTGCACTTGGGTCAGAATACAGGGCTCGTAATGTGCCCAAGAAACGTGGGCCAAAACCCCATCGCTCCAAGACACTAAATAGATATGGCCAGGTTACTGTGTCAAAAGCTTTTTGCAGATCGATCGATAACAAGTAGCCTTTTTGTTGGGGACCTCCATCCCAGTGGGAATTGAGAAGGGATATTATGTCAACTGCTCTTCTAATCTGATCAGGTCCTTGTCTCCCCGGAATAAAGCCCACCTGGTCCTTATGAATGTAAAGAGCTATGCAAGACGCTAGTCTATTAGATAGAATTTTTGTTAAAATTTTTGGATCGTTATTGATTAAGGAGATAGGACGGTAATTGGAGACCAAAGAGGTATCTTTACCAGGTTTCAGAATGACCGATATGAATGCAAGGTTTAGGGCTTTATCCAAGGGAGAACCAGACCTGAGAGAGTTGAAAAACCTGACCAAATACGGGGCTAAGATAGGGGCAAATTTTTTGTAATACCCGACGGAAAAACCATCTGGTCCCGGAGCTGAGTTTTGTTTAAGCTGTTTAATCACCCCGAGAACTTCCGACTCCAAAATCGGTTCATCTAGGAGCTCTGAATGTTCAGAGGATAATTTTGGGAGAGGGAGATTGTTCAGGAAATCTGATATGGGGGGGTAAGGAGCTGATTGCTCTTTTTTATATAACAAAGTATAGAAATCCTGGAATGTTTCCATGATGCAGCGTGTGTTTTGAGAGAGTTCCCCCGTTCGAGTTCGAATTTTGGGGAAGGTGAAGGATCGAGGTCGTGGAGAGAGTTTGGCTGCTAACTTGGCTCCTATTTTATCTGTCTGATAGTAGAAACGAGCTCCTGACCATCGAAGGTGCTTCTCAGCTTCGGTGGTGAGTGCTAGGTTTAGGGATGTACGTGTCAATTCCAGGGCTTCCAGAGACTCCCTGGTAGGGTTCCTTTTATGGGCCTTGCTCAGGGAATGGAATTTTATCTGGAGGTTGTTGATGTCTACTGTACGTTCTTTTATAAGGCGGGAGTTGATTTGGATAATCTTTCCTCTGAGTACTGCTTTGTGGGCTGCCCACAATGTTTCCGGGGAGACCTCCCCAGTATTGTTTAGTCAGAAGTATTCTTGTATTTCCTGCGTTAAGATTGTGCATTGGATTTGATCGCTTAAAAGCCCTTCATTAAGGCACCATATACATTTTTTGCAAGGATTGTGAGAATGTTGCATATATAAAAGGACCATAAAGTGATCTGAGATGGTGGTGTCCCTGATGACCGCTCTGGTAGCCGAGGGGATGTTGTGGGATTGAATAAAGATATGATCAATTCTGGTGTGAAGATGATGGGGGGCCGAATAGTGTGTGTAGTCTTTGGATCTGGGATTCATTTCTCTCCAAATGTCCACAAGGCCAAGGGAACACAGTGTGGAGGCTATCTTAGTACTCTGTTTTGGAGGTTTCCTAGAGGGGCCTGGCCCCGATTTGTCCAGTGAGAGATCAAAAGGGAGATTTGTGTCTCCGCCCATGATTATTTTCCCCTCCAGTTGCGGACCTAGTGTGGACATCATAGCAAAAAAAAAGGAAGCCTGACCTCTGTTTGGGGCGTAATAAGATATGAAGGAGTACTGGGCTCCCTCGATAGTGCCTTTTACTAAGATAAACCTGCCTGCTTGGTCCTTAATGACATCAGAGGGGGAAAACTTAAGGTGTTTTGAAAAACAGATGGCTACCCCCTTAGTTTTGTTGTCAGCTTTGGAGAGAAAAAACTGGGGATAGTTCCCGTGTAAGAAGGAGGGGTTGTAAGAGGACGGGAAATGTGTTTCCTGTAATAAAAGGACTGCGATTTTTTGTGATTTGTAGTGATTAAATAGTTTACATCTCTTAACTGGGGAGTTCATCCCTTGCACATTGTGCGTAGTAATACAGAGGGGGGGGGGAGAAATGAGTGTGTCAGAATGCACATATCAGAGGGGGGGACATACGCATCATATAAAAAGTGCTTACCTGAACCTTCAGAATTTGGTTATGTGTCCAAACCCCCGTAGCCTGAGAGTTTTGGAGCCTAGACTGTAGTGTTGTTGGGCGTCTAAGCGACCCTGGGGAGAGGTGGGAGAGGAGAAGTAGGGAGAAGGAGGAGGCCGTACCTGAGAAGAAGAGACAGGACATGTCAAGAACAATGTAAAAAATAACAAAATAGGCATTAGTCATGTAGCATAAGAGCAATCTAAGTTCCCTTGCAGGAGGAGGAGGCATCGTGCCACCCCCCGCAAGTTTTTCCCAAAAACAAAAAACCCCAAACAGGGGGGTTGTGGAGTAGTCTCAGAGTGGGGGAAAAAAATACCACTCCGAGACAGGTGGAGGCGAAGTGCAACCGCTCCAGTCATTCCGCCAAAAATAAAACAGAGCGATAAAATTTTGGAGGAGAAAAAGTGGAGGAAATAACCATTCAAAAAAAGGGTGGGGGGAATCCAAAAAAAATAAAAGAGTTTGGTGAAGATGTGAGGCAAAACAATAGCGTTACACCATCAGACGTAGGTCAGGCCCAAACCCTGCCAGAAGGGTAAGGGGGACGTGGAGAGTCAGTGTCCCAATGCCCGGTGATAACTTCAAAGAAAGGGAAAACAGTGTTGATTGCAGACTTCTCATTAAGGTGGGCAACCATCTTTAGATCTCTTAGCTTGTTGTTTGTGCCATAAGGGTTGGATGGGGCTTGTTGGAGGAGGTCTTTTCTCAGAGTTTGGGGTCCTGGGATCCAGAGCAGAGGCAGATGTTGGAGAGTGGGAAATAAGACCCAGTTGAAGCAGCAAACGTTCTCCATCACCAAAGTTCGTGAAGCTGTAGGATTTGTTTAAATAAGCTAAATTGAGACGGAATGGAAATGACCATCTGTAAGTGATCGATTTTTGAGACAGGATGAGCAGGAGTGGTTTTAAGGATCTTCGTCGTTGTATTGTGAAGGGGGAGAGATCAGCAAAAATTTGAATGGTGTGTCCTTGGATGGAGAGGTTTTCAGCTTCCCTGGCTTTATGCATGACTTCCTCTTTGACTCTGAAAAAGTGGGGTTTCACTACTATGTCTCTGGGCAGACCGTCTTGGCGGGGAGGTTGGAGGGCCCTGTGTGCTCAATCTAGTTCCAGCCTATAATCTGGTATGTCAGGAATCAGATTTTTGATGAAAGAGCGAACGATTTTGTCGGTGTCCTTGAATGACTCAGGAAGGCCTCTCAGTCTGAAGTTATACCTGCGCGATCTATTTTCGAGATCGTCAAGTTTTGAGAGCGCCATATCTAGCTGTTCATGTAAGTTGTGGATCCTGTCAGTATTCTGATTTGATTGGTCTTAGTTTTGATCGCTTCAATTCTGGCTCCCAGATGCTGCAGGTCAGCCTGTATTGTAGAAGTGATTTGTGAGGCAGTGTGAGCAAGACCCCTTGAAAGCATTTTTGAGAAAGTCTCCATGAAAGATGAAAAGTCTGTGGGAATGGGGACAGGGGAACCGTTGTGAGCGCCTGGGTGAGCTGGGATGTAACTGCAATCAACCATTGGAGTGAGGGGAGGTCCATCCATGAGCCTGCAGTTCATGGAGTCCGAGGTGGAGGGGGGTAATAGCCCATCCTGTGGGTTACTCACTGTTTGGAGTTGCATCCCTTCAGTGTGTGAGGGCAGAGGTGGAAAATCTTCCAAGCATTCCTCTGGATGTTGTGTTAGGCCTCAAGCTGTGCTGGCGGCCGCCATTTTCACTGGGGCCGCGTTCGGAGGGCCGGGATTGAGAAGTCGGGATAAATCCTGTCTGGCAGAGCCCCCGGTCATGCGGGGGGGTCCCTCAGGTCTTCAGGGTATATCGTGGGGTCTGATCGACTGGTTCCTCCGCTATTGATAGCTGTGACGGCGAATAGAGGCTAGAGCGGAGTGGAGCTCTTAGAACGTGCGACCGCTCATGGAGCCACCTCGCATTGTATATATATTTTATGCACTGCAAATCACTGAATCACCTGCCTGCCTGCCTGAAAGTGTATTTGAAAACGTACACCAGGAACTACCTGCAGTCAGATATAGGCTTGACTAGACTAGAATGAAGAGGATGAGCCTTCAAAACACTGAGCATCCTCCTGCAGCATGTACCCGACACTGTGGTCGAACAGATCGGGGGACTCCTCAGGACATGATGGTGGGGCTAGGGAAGGAGTGACTGATGCCATTGAGCCGATGGAATAGGCCGCTTTGGCAGCTGAATTGGTAGCCAAACTTGTCTTAGCCTGGGTTACAGAGGATGAGGAGGATGAGGACGGCTTTGTCATTCACTCTACCAACTCTTCTGAATGTTGTGGCTCAACATGGCCAGCTGCCGAAAAAAAGGACAAGCGTGCCCCACGGCCACATGCTGAGGATGTACCCTGTCCACGACCAGCACTGTTGGCTGTAGACACAGAGCCTGCTTTCCCTCTTTTAGTGGCCTGTGAGCATCTGCCTATCCTTGGTGGCCTTATAGACATGCTGTAAAATTGGATTAGCAAAACACCACCTGAAGTTTACTAGAAAAATTACACCAGGATTGGCATGCAGTCAGGTATAGGGTTGGCTAGACTAGAATGCAGTGGATATATTTGTAGGAGACTGTATATATATTTTATGCACTGCAGATCACTGAATCACCTGCCTGCCTGAAAGTGTCATTGACAACGTACACCAGGAATGGCCTGTAGTCAGGTATAGGCTTGGCTAGACTAGAATGCAGTGGATATATGTAGGAGAAAGTATATATATATATATTATGCACTGTAGATTACTGAATCACCTGCCTGCCTTCCTGAAAGTGTATTTGAAAACGTACGCCAGGAATGGCCTATAGTCAGGTATAGGCTTGGCTAGACTAGAATGCAGTGGATATATATGTAGGAGACTGTATATATATTTTACGCACTGCAGATCACTGAATCACCTGCCTGCCTGCCTGAAAGTGTATTTGAAAACATACACCAGGAACTACCTGCAGTCAGATATAGGCTTGGCTAGACTAGAATGCAGTGGATATATACATGTTGGAGACTGTATATATATATATATATATATATATATATATATATATATATATATATATATATATATATATATATTTAATGCACTGCAAATCACTGAATCACTTGCCTGAAAGTGTATTTGAAAACGTACACCAGCAATGGCCTGCAGTCAGATATAGGCTTGGCTAGACTAGAATGCAGTGGATATATATGTAGGAGACTGTATATATATTTTATGCACCGCAGATCACTGAATCACCTGCCTGCCTGCCTGAAAGTGTATTTGAAAACGTACACCAGGAACTACCTGCAGTCAGATATAGGCTTGGCTAGACTAGAATGCAGTGGATATATATATGTAGAAGACTGTATATATATTTTATGCACTGTAGATCACTGAATCACCTGCCTGCCTTCCTGAAAGTGTATTTGAAAACGTACGCCAGGAATGGCCTATAGTCAGGTATAGGCTTGGCTAGATTAGAATGCAGTGGATATATATGTAGGAGACTGTATATATATTTTATGCACTGCAGATCACTGAATCGCCTGCCTGCCTGAAAGTGTATTTGAAAACATACACCAGGAACTACCTGCAGTCAGATATAGGCTTGGCTAGACTAGAATGCAGTGGATATATACATGTTGGAGACTGTGTATATATATATATATATATATATATATATATATATATATATATATTTAATGCACTGCAAATCACTGAATCACTTGCCTGAAAGTGTATTTGAAAACGTACACCAGCAATGGCCTGCAGTCAGATATAGGCTTGGCTAGACTAGAATGCAGTGGATATATATGTAGGAGACTGTATATATATTTTATGCACTGCAGATCACTTAATCACCTGCCTGCCTGCCTGAAAGTGTATTTGAAAACGTACACCAGGAACTACCTGCAGTCAGATATAGGCTTGGCTAGACTAGAATGCAGTGGATATATATATGTAGACGACTGTATATATATTTTATGCACTGTAGATCACTGAATCACCTGCCTGCCTTCCTGAAAGTGTATTTGAAAACGTACGCCAGGAATGGCCTATAGTCAGGTATAGGCTTGGCTAGATTAGAATGCAGTGGATATATATGTAGGAGACTGTATATATATTTTATGCACTGCAGATCACTGAATCGCCTGCCTGCCTGAAAGTGTATTTGAAAACATACACCAGGAACTACCTGCAGTCAGATATAGGCTTGGCTAGACTAGAATGCAGTGGATATATACATGTTGGAGACTGTGTGTATATATATATATATATATATATATATATATATATATATATATATATATATATATATATATATATATATTAATGCACTGCAAATCACTGAATCACTTGCCTGAAAGTGTATTTGAAAACGTACACCAGCAATGGCCTGCAGTCAGATATAGGCTTGGCTAGACTAGAATGCAGTGGATATATATGTAGGAGACTGTATATATATTTTATGCACTGCAGATCACTTAATCACCTGCCTGCCTGCCTGAAAGTGTATTTGAAAACGTACACCAGGAACTACCTGCAGTCAGATATAGGCTTGGCTAGACTAGAATGCAGTGGATATATATGTAGGAGACTGTATATATATTTTATGCACCGCAGATCACTGAATCACCTGCCTGCCTGCCTGAAAGTGTATTTGAAAACGTACACCAGGAACTACCTGCAGTCAGATATAGGCTTGGCTAGACTAGAATGCAGTGGATATATATATGTAGAAGACTGTATATATATTTTATGCACTGCAGATCACTGAATCACTTGCCTGCCTGCCTGAAAGTGTATTTAAAAACGTACACCAGCAATGGCCTGTAGTCAGAAATAGGCTTGGCTACACTAGAATGCAGTGAATATATATATGTTGGAAACTGTATATATATTTAATGCACTGCAGATCACTGAATCACTTGATATAGGCTTGGCTAGACTAGAATGTGGTGGGTATATATGTAGGAGACGGTATATATATTTTATGCACTGCAGATCACTAAATAACCTGCCTGGCCTGCCTGAAAGTGTATTTGAATATGTATACCAGGAATGGCTACACCAGGATATAGCTACACAGGATACAGTGTATATATATATATATATATATATATATATATATATATACTAAATACACTGCAGCTAACTGAATCAACTGCCTGCCTGGAGTAGATTGGAAACAGTACACCAGTGCTGGTCTGCAGTGAGATCTAGCTAAACTGGATACAGTGTATGTATATATATATATACAAAGCCGGGATGTGTATATATATATATATATATATATATATATATATATATATATATATATATATACAAAATACACTGCAGCTAACTGAATCATGTAATGAAAAACACAATCCCTGAAATGAAAATAAATCGTGATAATCAAATAAAACTATGATATAAAAAAAATTAAGCTGCAATCAATCGTGAGTGTTCAGACACCATATGTGAAATGTTATGAAAATTATTGATGCGCTCTAATTTAAACTATCAACTTGTGTGCAACTCACTTAAAAAATCTGTGAATATCTCCAAATATCAAAAAATTAATCTGACATTAAAAACGTGATGATTACAATACTCATCAACTACCAGTTTAAAAAGTAGTGCATAATTAAGATTAAATATAAATAAATTGTGGCTGAAAAAGAAAATACTGACTGGAAGGGAGAGGAAAATTAGGATGGGGTATTCCTCTAGCAAAAACAGTATTCACCCATTAGTCCATCAATCAATTAGAAATGCATTGCAAGGGTTAAGCTTGGTAAAGTTGATTTCCAGCCTGTTAGTTAACCTACAAACATTAATGCCTTCAAAGTACCTTTCCAGGTTAAGAGTAAATATTTGATCGCTTGCGCTTGGTTTCACTTTCTTCTAATCTCAATACAGAAAATTCATGTGGAGAGAAAATAAAAGTATCATTGCGCAATGATCAGATAAGAAGCACAGAAGAAAAGTAACCACAAAGCGATACACTCACAAAGCCTCGCAAGAGTTTAGGCATGAATGGACAGCAGTCAGACACTGGAAGCATGACTCCTCCAAAGCCGCTGCTGCTGTTCTCGTAATTCATAACAGCACAGCTTGTCACTGGCTCCTCCCACACGTTACGTCACAGACCACGTGACTTTCTCAAGGATATCCCTAAGATGCCATAGTCTCCGTATTTATGTATAGCGGCATCTTGGTTACTCCAGTGACAGCGTTTTTTTCACAGGATCATCATACCGCTCCTATTAAGCCAAACAACTCATAATAGTATATACATCAATCTTCACATAATTTTATTTATACAATAATTACATTAATTTTAAAACTTAAATTAAAAACAAGGTATAGATAAAAAAAACATTACTACATATGTAACAAACTCCCTCTAGTGTTACACAATCATATTACACCTAAATGCAAGACAAGAGCTGATCATTTGATCTATATGCGTTTTGGCACATCCATTTGCAAAAATTTAATAAGCATGAGTAACTTAAAATCTAGATAAAAATTATTATATATACATGTAAGGCAGCACATATAATAAATATAATACCCACTAAATATAATATCAAAAATAATCTATAGGCATATACATCCTAATCACAAAAAACAGGCCATTGAAATGACCATAACTGAATTAAATAAAATGTTAATATAAGTACATTAATATTAAAAATATATATTGAAATGTATATACAATCATTAAAATTGCCGAAATAAAAAATGCCGAAATACAAATCTAAACAAACTAGGTTAATTATAATCAGAGAGAAAACCACATTAATAGTCTGATATGAAGCAATTAATATCAAAATCAATATTTAAACCCCTAGGCGAGAGAGTACCCATCTCGAATATCCATCTGGACTCATTTTTGCTTAATTCCCTAATTTTGTTTGAGCCCCTCCAGTGTGGTTTGTATCTTTCAATAGCCCCAAATTTTAAACATGTAGGGTCTCTATTGTGGTGTGTTGCGAAGTGTCTAGAGACACTATGCTTAGGGAAAGCATTCCTGATATTTTGTATGTGCTCCCTAATACGCTTCCACATGGGCTTTTTTGTTCTGCCTATATATTGTAATGAACAAGAAGAAGAGATTTTCACCTCATGTATCAAATAAATTACATTTGCACTATTGAAGAAAATGGGCAAAAAGAAAAGTCCATTGGAGAACGTAGGAGACAGCTAAAAGAAACACAAGCAGTAAATCTAAGTAAATCTTATTTCAGTTTAACTAAAAAATGTATTTTGAAAATGTTTCTTAAACATTTTTTGGCATATTAATGCCCCCCTATTAGCAAAGTATTCAACATACTTCTGTCTTACTTCGTGGGCGCTTTGGGGGGGCAAGCCAGGACGGCCAGCTTCAAGCGCCATCAGGGTTTGGTCTTGAAGTCTAGCCTCAGGCCCAACTGAGGCAACATAGTTAATTGAATTTCTTCTTAAAGAGTTGTGAAGAAACAACATGCAAGGATTATATGGTTAAGTTTATATTCCCCATGTTGATTGCCGTAAGGAATAAGCGGATGGCCACTATCCCGAAAGCGTTCTCCACCACTCTTCTGGCTTTGGCCAGCTGGTAGTTAAAAACCCTCTGGTCCGGGGTGAGGGTCCTCACGGCTTCAAATGGTCGACTGGTCAGAACGAACTAACAGAACACACTGAAAATCAGAAAGGCCTGAGAAGGGGAGTTGCCATTGTATTCTCTAAAAATTTTAAATTTTGACCACAACAGGAACATAGAGACCGAAAGGGAAGATTGTTCCTAGTTAAGGGGGTTATAGCTGACCACTTATACTCCTTTGTATCATATTGTGCTTCCAACCGGGCTCAGCCTAAATTCTTTCAGACAATGCTACAAACTTTGTGACCACTAGTGAAAGGTACCACGGTTTTTGAAGGAGACTTAAATATGGCCTTTGACCAAGAGCTAGATAAAACCAAGCCCCCGAATTCACAACTCATTCGCCCCTCTAAGGGAAGCTCCAAAATAGCCAAACTAATCTTTTAACAAGGCCTAGCGAACATATGGAGGGAGCTGAACAAGTCTATACACACTTTTCAAGTCAACATCAATCATACGCCAGAATAGACCATATTTTTTTTCCACGCCCCATATCCCCTTAGCTATTAAATCCTCCATCAAGGACACAGTATGGTCGGATCACTCCATAGTCCTACTCTCACTGCGCAGAAACTTACCAAGACTGAGCCTCTCCCATTGGAGAGTCAACAAATCAATTCTAAGTGACCCCATTAGAGTAGTGGAATTGGAACAAGCTTTAAAAGAATACTTCCTCCTCAATGATGTGGAGGGAATGGCGGCAGAGACACTCTGGGCATCACACAAAGTGATGATCCAAGGCAGGTTCATTCAAATAGCGACCTAGTTAAAAAGGGAAAGACTAGCAGATATAGAGAAACTTTAGAAGGAATTTGCCTGGTTGCGATTGAAGCATAAAAAAGACCCATCAAAGATCCCTATTTCACAACTGGATGCGTCTCGTCTAGCCTTAAATCTAGTGCTTATGATTAAAGCAGAAAGGAGCATTAGATGGAGTGGGGCTAAATTTTACCAGCAATGAGATAACATTGGACCGATGCTAGCTTCAAAACTGTCCTTGAAAACTCGTTTGTTCAATCTACCGAAAATTCGGATGCATGACGGTACTTTAAACCCTGAACCTCCTACGCATAATCCTTCCAAGCTTTTTACACTGATCTATATAAGGCAGACACAAGCGCCGACATATCCAAAATAAACTCATTCCTAGACAACCTCCCACTTGAGAAGGTGAGAATCAGGTGAGAAGAGCCATAGATATAGTCTCAATCCTTCAATCAGGATGGGATGGAGGTCCTCGCCAAGAAGGAATGCCCCTCTCACTTGATCTCCAAAAGGCCTTTGACTCAGTCTCCTGGCCTTGCCTATTTGCAGTTCTGCAATGATGGGGCTTTGACCCGAACTTTATAGGGCTGTTGGAAGCCCTTTACTTGGGTCTGGAGGCCAGGATTAGGCTACAGGGTCACTACTCTGAACCAATTAAGATTGCCAGAGGGACTCGCCAGGGGTGTCTGCTTTCAACCCTGGTATTTGCCATGGCGATCAAATTTCTAGCAATAGCCATTCATGCTCATCCTGATGTGAAGGGGGTTCAGTGTGGCCAAACATCCCATAAGTACGCCATTTTCGCAGATGATATACTCCTCTTTATAACTTCCCTGATTATCTCCCTCCCCAATATCTGTAAACTACTAGATGAATTTGCTAAAGTGTCAGGCCTTCATGTCAATCTCTCTGATTCTCAAGCACTGAATGTTTCCCTCCAGGAAACAGTGGTAAAGCAACGGAAACACTCATTTAAATTTGAGTGGAGTGACTCGACCATCCGATACCTGGGGATTAATCTTACTCCCAAGATTGAACAACTATATCAGGCAAACTACCCCCCTATGTTCCACATACTTGAATCCGACCTTAAGGCTTGTACTTTGTTTAAACTGGCATGGATGAGTAGAGTTAATTCAGTTAAGATGACTCTGCTCCCCAGAATATTGTACCTATTCTGCTCACTCCCAATCCTGATCAGAAGAGATCATCTTTCAGGGAAAAATAACTAAATTCATTTGGGGCAAGATGGGGTATTGCTTCTCACAATGTATCCTCTTTAGTCTCAAATCCCATGGTGGTCTGGGTCTCCCAAAATTACTTTGGTACTATCAAGCATCTAGGCTGGCGCAATTATCCACTATCTATTCCAGACTAGAGAAGCCCGAATAGGTGCACATAGAGAGGCAGGCAGGGCCATTATTCATGCTAGACTTCCTCCTTTGATGTCCCCCAAGGAATAGACCCCCAGTGATGTCCGCCACTCTGTCCCATTCACTATCCCTATGGGATACCCTGTGTAATCTTCCCTCTTTGGTCTCAGATATCCAACCCCTAGCACACATCTTTCACAATCTCCAGTTCATCCCAGGCATGGAAATTAGAACCTTTAAATGGTGGTTAGACAAAGGCATGTATCTCTCTATCACTTAAACACTGTGTAAACAAACTAGAACTCGCTAACTCTGAAAAATTTAGGGTTTACCAAATCTCACATTATTTACACTCGCTTTGGAAAAACAAACCTGATCCCCCCCATGTTCACGGATTATGAAAGGTGGTGTGGCCAGGTTATGGAGCAGGGGGGGGGCATATCTATAATCTACTCATCACTAGAGAGGCGTACTACGAAACTTCCATATATGGAGGCATGGGAGAAAGATCTTCAAGAGGACTGGGATTTGGAGGATTGGCATAAATCCTTCTTCAGATACTACAAAGGAATTTTCAATTCTGCACTAATAGAAGCCAACCTCAAGGTAGCATAAGATGGTACCTAGTCCCTACTAGACTGGCTACCACCTATCCCTCCTCCTCCCTGTTATGCTTCAGGGGATGTCACACACTTGACATGATGATACATGTATGGTGGGAATGCCCGAAAATCTGAGGGTAATGGAACAAAATATTCCACTATATCCACAGAGTCACTGGCTATGCGATCCCGCAGACTCCCTTAGTAGCCCTACTTAATTCCCCCATCCCGAAAACTCCCAAACATACCCAAAAACTAATCCTCTTTATGCTGCTGGGAACCAAATTATCCATAAAGCCTGGAAACAACCCAAGGTCTCCATCTTATCAACTAAAAGAAAGATCTTGTGGATAATGACCCAAGAAAAGAGAGTAAGCATATTCTAGATGAACCTAAAAAATTTAGCGATCTGGGAAACATGTTGGTGTCTCTCTCCTACATGGATCCAGCTGTACATAAGTGGACGAGGGGACATCTAGGATGCTGACAGGTATCTTCCTACTCTTCTATACTCTACCTCTTCCTTTTGCTTTTCTCCTTTTCTTCTATCTCTACTTCACTATAAAGCCCTGTACACAAGATCAGACTTTCCGATGGGATATGTTTGATGTCAGGCTGTTGGCGGAGAATCCGACCGTGTATATGCACCATCAGACAATTGTCAGATTTTCCGCCAACAAATGTTGGCTAGCATGTTTTCAAATTTTACGCAGAAATATGCGTGTTGTCGGATTTTCCCAGCGTGTGTACACAAGTCCGTTGGACAAAATTCCAAAGTACAAACATGCATGCTTGGAAGCAGAAGCTGTCGGTCTTGAAAACTAGCATTTGTAATGGAGAATTAACATTTGCGATGTGGCAGCATCGCAAATGTTATGAAATCTCCAAATGCAGTGCGCAATTTTCTTCTTCTTTAATGGGATAACAATGAAGCTACTTTGCTGAAATCTCCAAATGCAGTGCACAATTCTCTTCTTCTTTAATGGGATAACAATGAAGCTACTTTGCTGGTGATACTGATGGAGTTATTGTAAACGAATTTTCAAAGGTATTTTTTTTCTAGTGATATCAAGAATAATATTATTATGTTTTTTTTTTGTGCAAGTTACCACAACACCATTATCCCCTAGTTTACAAGATCAAAGATACAACTATGTTGGTGTCCCTTTTCAAATTTACATTGTATTTTTTTAAATGTAACTGCCTACTCCCAAACTGTCATTTGAAGTAAAACACATAGCCAAGTATTATTCTGTCATGAACCTTGGAATACTGCATGACACAGTGGTGGGTCTTCTGCCCTGTCTTAAGGCTAACCCCCTCCAGACGACTCTGTGGTCTGGAAGGAATGCATTGTTCTGTGTTTGACCATTTGTTTATGTACTTTAATTATCCCCTGGGGCTTCTCTGTGTCATTACACATATCAGTCCTCCTATTCAAGCTATCGGACCAATCCCTGCTGACCCTGTTTCAAGTCCTCATTTACATGGCCAAGAGGACCTAATTGAGGACTAGAGGGTACTTTACAATTGACCAATAGGAAAGTGGTTGTTGGGGGCGGGGTGTTCAAACTGCTGTGTATAAAAGTGTGTTGTGTGCATCCAATAAAGGTGAGATTCCTGTTTGAACTTACATACAGCCTGCCTGGTGTTTGTTCTGAGCTATCGCAACTGGATTTGAACGGCACATAGCTGTCGTTCGAATCCCGGAGCATCAGATGACCGAGCCATCAGATGTTGCGATCTGCAATCTGATTCAATAGCCGCAGAGGAGTGTCGGGAGAGTGGAATCGAGCAAGCAGGGGCTCGTTTCATATTCTACACATTTTTTTTATTGTGCATTAAAAAAAAAAAATTAGACATGATATCTGCCAATAGAACTTAACCAAAAAGTGCATTATATGCATCCAAAAATATAGAAAATATACCAAATCAAATCATTATTCGAACAAAAAATGATGTCAAAGCAATAACTCCAAGGACAATAATAAATAATACATTATCTCCTCCAATTCCACAACATGTCTGGTTGACAAATGGCCGTTCAGAAACTAAATGAAAAGCGTGAACTCAAAAACGCTAAATGAAAAATGCGAAAAGAAAAGCGTGAATTAACACTCACCAAACTTCTACTAACACAAAATTAGCAGAAGGAGCCCAAAGGGTGGCGCTAAAGGGCTTAAAAACCACGTAGTACGTCTAGTACGTCAATATGTTCGTAATTGTTGGCCAACATTTGTGTGACGTGTGTATGCAAATGAAGTTTGAGCCAAAGCCCTTCTGACAAAATTCCACAGTTTTGTTGGCAGAAAGTCCGATCGTGTGCACGAGGCATTAGATTACATAGACACATGACGTTGTCTTTAAGTTCAGAGTTTCTTATCTTTAGCGTGAACCAGGAACTCAACGTTTGCTTGTTTGTCCATCCAAAATGGTTTCATTGTGACTCCTTCTAGACACTAATTTAATAAACTAATCGATCTGGTTACCCAGTAATGCTTGGGTGTACAAAGTATATCCGAGTTGAAGGTTGCAACATGACCTCTATGGTCTAGGGATGGGAGATTGCAACTCCAGCTTCCCCATGACACAGCATGTTCCCATAAGGGGCGGAGGTGGTCTAATCAACTCACTGCTAGTACACTCAAACATCCGTTGTATGTACTATTATACTTATTGTACACATGTAATAATTCTGGCTCTACAAGCTTGTTCCACTGATTATTTTGCTTCTGGTGGGCGAAATGTCATTATTACTTTTTTTCTGTACTGACGTCTTATTGAAATTCAATAACATTTTTGAAAGTAAATTTAGATTTTATTATATTGCTTATATTGGGTAAGTTTTCAACTGGTGAGATTAAATACTCTTTGAATTTGTCCCTAATTTCAAGAACTGATGCAGAGTTCCTGACTCCTGGTCATTAGACATTAGTCAAGTCATGGGAAAGAGTATTGGGGATGTTGAAGGTTCTTTTGCGCAGTGGTGAGATCCTGAAGACTTTGGAATCGACCGCTCCACCATAAACATCAACATTCACAAGAAAAACCTGAATCGCGCTAATAATAAAAATATTTGAAAATCATATATCCAAGACTGAATTGCTGAACCGCACAGAGTCATATGGATATATGAACCATATTACATGTCATAAAACTCAGTGATGGCTATTGATATGATCTATAACCCAATAGAATAACAAATAAAAGTCTCTAAATAAGTGATGAAAAATTGTCCACCCGTGCAAAAAATGGAACAGCATAAAAGTCCGCACAAAGAGGAATCTTCAACTGTTGAATAGCAAAAAGTTGTGTGATCCACCACCAGTGTAGAAGGGGTTACTCCTTACCAGACAGAGATGAACCCCCATTACAGAGGATCATAGAAGGCATGTTGACTGTGATGGCAAGTGTATCTCCCGTGCTGGACTGCCACTGTACCTCAGATCATCACATTAAACAAATCGTCAAATGGGGAGCATGGCATGTAGAAGAAATAGGAGAAACTCCGATCGTGTAAAACCTTTAACTTTTAATGAGTATAAAAAGACAAATGCACACTTACAAACGTAGTTTGGTAATCAAGCCGAACACACACGGACAGACCCGTCCTGCTAGAAGTAAACACAGAGATGGAGGTGACGTCAGTGCATCATCCTGCTCCGCCCTACATGTTTTGTTATAGGTCACCTCATCCAAGGGGCCCCTGGATGTGCGGTTCAGCAATTCAGTCTTGGATATATGGTATTTCTAATTTGATTTTCAAATATTTTTAATATTAGTGCGATTCAGGTGTTTTCTTATTTATTTGGTATATGGGTGTCATATATATTTTGAATTGCTGCTTTTTACAGTCATTAGTTTATGTTAATTTTGAATCACATATTTACACATTTCTTAGCGCAATTTTTATTTTATTTTCTTGATCAACATTCACAGAAATGAAGTCATGAACACTTTTACATTGGCTGTTCTTTTGTCCCAGCCATATAGTATAATGTCTTGTGAACATAACCACGCATGACCCAGTAAAAAAAAAAAAAAAAAAAAAACCCACACAGTACACTCCTTTAGAAATTAGCACATTATAATCACCTTGCTTTTTGTGAAATATGTGATGAGTTGCATATGAAAGCAATGGAGCCAAAACCAAATACTTCCTGATAAAGGAAAATTACTCACCATATAGTAAGGTGAATCCTTTCCTCTGCTGATATAGATCACCCTAAATTCAGCTCCTGCTTCTAAACAAAGGGACCAATCTGGACAGACATGCTTGTATAAGCAAAAAAACCTTTCAGGTTATTGCTGCATCTGCCCAAACACTTTCACAAAAGACCCTTTAGAAAGACTCTGGGGCAACAATGTATGAAATCCTTATTAGAAAAGTCAATAAAAAAATGATTTTTCACAGCTTTCTGCATAGACAAAACCATCACAGCAACTTCAATCAATAACGTCTTTTTACCCAGGATTCCTGCCTAGGATAGCTTGCTTAGATCCTTTCCCTTTAAAAGGTTCCAACCCAAGGTGAGTGACATGGAATAAAATACATCTTACCATGCATAAATCATAACATGCAAAATGTGAAGTATGTTTTCAAAAGCATTTGCAAACAGGGATTTATGTAATGTTAGTGGAGACAATATTTAAATTATGCTAATAAATGCATAATGTAGAATTCATTGTCCTTCAATACTAGTTACATGACTGGGGCCAAAATGTATGGTCTCAGCAATTGAGAGGATCACTTTAACTATGGAGTGCCTGTGCTTGTATAAAGTTGAAATATCCAAAGCTGAAATGAAAGATTTGAGCAGACAGGCATTCAGTCCTTTCTATAAATATCATTAGTATCGCGTTTGTATTTTTGTCCATCCAGTCATGAGATTTACACAGCTTCATTACACAGCACAGCTAAGTGGATGTCTGCACTTATATTTAACCACTGCAGTTCCGGGCCAATTCTGACACTTCTCACATATACTGTATGTAAAAAAAATGTTTGTTAAAAAATTACTTAGAACTCCCAAACATTATATATATATATATATATATATATATATATATATATATATATATATTTATTTATTTATTTATGTATTTATTTATTTATTTTTTAAATAGAATCCTTAGAGAACAAAATGCTATTGTCATTTTTTATGTAACATGACATTTTCATAACAGTTTTTCAAACGCACTTTTTTAAAAAAAAATACACTTTAATGAATTTTAGTGCATATAAACACAATATACAGTGCCTTGAAAAAGTATTCATACCCCCTGAAATTTTCCACATTTTTTCATGTTAAAACCAATACGTAATTGTATTTTATTAGGATTTTATATGATAGACAAACACAAAGTGGCACATAATTGTGAAGTGGAAGGAAAATGATAAATGATTTTCAAAATGTTTTGTAAATAAATATGTGAAAAGTGTGGCGTGCATTTGTATTCAGCCCCATTTACTCTGATATCCCTAACTAAAAATAAGTGGAAGCAATTGCCTTCAGAATTCACCTAATTAGTAAATAGAGTCCACCTGTGTGTAATTTAATCTCAGTATAAATACAGCTGTTCTGTGAAGCCTTCAGAGGTGTGTTAGAGAAGCTTAGTGAACAAACAGCATTATGAAGGCCAAAGATCACACCAGACAGGTCAGGGATAACGTTGTAGAGAAATTTAAATCAGGGTTTAATTATAAATAAATATCCCAAGCTTTGAACATCTCACGGAGCACTGTTCAATCCAATATCTGAAAATGGAAAGTATGGCACAGCTGCAAACCTACCAAGACATGACTGTCCACCTAAACTGGCAGGCCGGGCAAGGAGAGCATTAATTAGAGAAGCAGCCAAGAGGCCCATGGTAACTCCAGAGGAGCTGCAGAGAGCCACAGCTCATGGAGGAGAATCTGTCCAAGGGACAACAATTAGTAGTTTACTCCAAAAATCTGGCCTTTATGGAAGAATGGCAAGAAGAAAGCCATTTTTAAAAGAAAGCCATAAGAAGTCCCGTTTGCTGTTTGCGAGAGGCCATGCGGGGGACACAACAAAGATGTGGAACAAGGTGTTCTGGTCAGATGAGACCAAAATTGAACTTTTTGGCCTAAAAGCAAAACGCTATGTGTGGCTGAAAATGAATTCCCTGTACACACGATCGAATATTGATCGGACATTCCGACAACAAAATCCATGGATTTTTTTAGACGTATGTTGGCTCAAACTTGTCTTGCATACACACGGTTGCACAAAGTTGTCGGAAAATCAGATCGTTCTGATAGCGGTGACATAAAACACGTACGTCAGGACTATAAACGGGGCAGTAGCCAATAGCTTTCATCTCTTAATTTATTCTGAGCATGTGTGGCACTTTGTGCGTCGGATTTGTGTACACACGATTGGAATTTAACCAATCGGATTTTGTTGTCGGAAAATTTTATATCCTTCTCTCAAACTTTGTGTGTCAGAAATTCTGACGGAAAAAGTCCAATGGAGCCCACACACGATCGGAATTTCTGACCACACAATCCGATCACACTTTTTCCGTCGTAAAATCCAACCGTGTGTACAGGGCATAACACTGCACATCACCCTGAACACACCATGTCCACCGTGAACCATGGTGGTGGCAGCATCATGTTGTGGGAATGCTTTTCTTCAGCAGGGACAGGGAAGCTGGTAAGAGTTGATGGGAAGATGGATGGAGCCAAATAGAGGACAATCTTAGAAGAAAACCTGTTATGCCCCGTACACACGAGCGAAAATTCTGCCAGTAAAAGTCCGATGAGAGCTTTTGGTCGGAAAATGCGACCGTGTGTATGCTCCATCTGACTTTTGCTGGCGGAATTCCAGGCAGCAAAAGACTGAGAGCAAGTTCTCTATTTTTCGGTCGGAAAAAGTTCCTATCCGAAAATGCGTTTGTCTGTATGTAATTCAGACGCGCAAAAAATCATGCATGCTCAGAAACAATTGACGCATGCTCAGAAGCATTGAACTTCATTTTCTCGGCTCGTCGTAGTGTTGTACATCACTGCATTCTTGAGGGTCAAAAGTTCAGAGAACTTTTGTGTGACCGTGTGTTTGCAAGGCAAGCTTGAGCGGAATTCCGTCAAAAAAATCATCAAAGTTTGACGGAAATTCTGATCGTGTGTACAGGGCATAAGAGGCTGCAAAAGACTTTAGACTGGAGCGGAGGTTTACCTTCCAGCAGGACAATGACCCTAGACATACAGCCAATGATATGGTTTAGATCAAAGCATATTCATGTGTTAGAATGGCCCAGTCAAAGTCCAGACCCAAATCCAATTGAGAATCTGTGGCAAGACTTGAAAATTGCTGTTAACAGATGCTCCCCATCCAATCTGACAGAGCTTGAGCTATTTTTAAAAAAAGAATGGGCAAAAATGTCACTCTCTAGATGTGCAAAGGTTGTAGAGACATCCCCTAAAAGACTTGCAGCTGTAATTGCAGTGAAAGGTGGTTCTACAAAGTGTTAACTCAGTGGGGCTGAACACAAATGCATGTCACGCTTCTCACATATTCATTTGTAAAAAAAATTGAAAATCATTTATCATTTTCCTTCCACTTCACAATTATGTGCCATTTTGTGTTGGTCTATCACAAAAAAAAACAAATAAACTACATTTGTTTTTGGTTGTAACATGACAAAATGTGGAAAATGTCAAGAGATATGAATACTTTTCAAAGGCACTGTATACCCAATTTAGGTTATAATGCAAAAAAAGGTGTTACACAGAGTAAATAGATACCAAACATGTCATGTTTAAGTTTGGACATGCCTGTGGAATGGCAGCAAACTATGATACATTAAATCATCCATCTGTGATTCTTTAAAATCCTAGAGGTTACCACATTAGATTTACACAGGAAGTCTGGTGCTAAAATTATTGCTCTCACTCTGATGTTTGCTCAAAATATGTGGTGTGATCACTGTTTACATATGTATGCAAGACCGACATGTGTGTTGGCCTTTGCACACAAGCACAGGGGGACGGGGGGCACTTTAATTTTTTTTTTATTATTATTTTTTAAAGTATTTTTTTTACATGGTCACTTTATTTTTTTTATTCAACTTTATTGTTATCACAGGGGATGAACAACATCCCTTGCAGTAGCATGGGCAGCAACAAGTAATCTTTACTGAGATCTCTCCTTTACCATTAAAAGCATCAGATCAAACCAAGAATAGCTTGAGCCAGTGCTTTCACAGGCCATTAATGCTTGTGATTTTTGCAAATTTATGTGAGCTCAATGATTGTTTCCTAATGACGTAATCATCATCAATCAAATTGTGTGTATTGTGCAGTAATTACAACCCATTGGAATGTCAGACAAAATCACCAAAGTGCCACAATGGAAGTAATAATTAAAAGGGCAAAAATAGATTCTACTTTAGTTTGTTACATAGTTTACATAGTTTACATAGTTAGTAAGGTTGAATAAAGACACCAGTCCATCCAGTTCAACCTGAGTGAGTGTGGGTCTACAACCCTGACCCTTGTCCCTAACCCTGAACATCGCACACTCACATCAATCCCTACCCTCAATCCAAGGTCCCCATTCATATACTAGGGCCAATTTTGGACAGAAGCCAATTAACCTACCAGCATGTCTTTGGAGTGTGGGAGGAAACCAGAGTACCCGGAGAAAACCCACGCAGGCACAGGGAGAACATGCAAACTCCAGGCAGGTAGTGTCATGGTTGGGATTCGAACCAGCGACCCTTTTTTACTGCTAGGCGAGAGTGCTAACCACTGCACCACTGTGGTGTGCAAATGAGCAAATTAAATTGTGGAAATACTTTATCAGTACTATTATTATTATCTTATAAAAGTATGCACACTCATTCAATTGTATGAAATCCCATATTTCTGAAAAAAGCAGTCTAGGGCACAGATGAAGTAATGGTCAGTAGAGAAATGCGTGACTCCAGTGTTCTGTGCAGAATACAATTATTGACATTCTGAAAAGATAGAAGACAGATCTATCTCAATATTCTCAGTGTGTTCTAGTTGTAAATATATGCTGAGCATCAGTGACAATGTCTGTGCATCTGCTGTATGGAAATATCTATGTAACTCTATAACTTAAATGCATTTATCAAAAAAAGGCACTATTGTCATTTGCTCTCAATAAGTGCAGAGTGAATCTCAGCAAATCTCTGGTGATTAACCTCCCTGGCGGTATGATTATGTCAGATTTTTGTGTCTCAAAGAGGTACAATTGTTTTGCATAGAAATTTGACGTTTTATATTGTAGGCCTGTAATTCTTAGCAATAACACACTTAAATCTGTCCAAACAAGAGTCTAGTACAGTAGATATTCCGGGTATGATAAAGTTTGAAACACAAAATCATAAATTATAATATAATAAATAACTATAAATAATTATAAAAAATAATAATATAATAATAATAAAATGTATTTCCCCATGACTCACTATCGCTCAATTCTGCTGTGTGTTCTAATTTACTATTGCGGTTTTCTAGCTGGTCTAAAACCACTTTTGACGTAAAGGGACACTTTTTAGTTGCTATGGACAATCTCAAGTTTCCAGGCAGAAAGAACAGTATTTACGACACTCACAGGGAATGGAGCCCAGCACACAGGACATTGGGGCGGAGGGCATAGTCTGAAGACACAGCGGGGGGACATCGCAGGATCCTGGGGACAAGGTAATTAACCTTCACCAGGATCCTGCAATGCAATCCCGAGTGTGGCTTGGGGTTACCGCTAATAGTACTGAAATTTAAGCCCGAGCCACACTCAGAAAAACCGCCAGGGAGATTAATGAGACATTAATTTTGTTCATTGGTGAATTAAGAAAGAGGTCCTTTTGAATTCCCAGTTCCTGTGCCTTGTCTTCCTTTTTAGATTCAATTGTAATACAACCTTGAAAAGAGACTTCTGTTCACTCAGCAGGTGGTTAATGGGGTTGATGTGGAGGATGGACTGGTAAGTAGATAGATGGGTTACTGTAGTTAGAGGGAGTGAAGGGCAGGCTTAGATTGGAGCACCCAAACACTTTTAACTGGTTGGGTGAAGATGCAGAGGTGGCAAACTCAGAGGTGGCAGTCCTAGATGTCACTAATACCCATAACAGCCCAGAAATCAGCTCATCTAGTAGGGGTGGTGAGGGTAGTATGGGAAGGTCTAGACAATCGGAGGTAATAAGGATTCTAAAATATATAATCAGAAGGACCGATAGAATAATTTGTCTCCATGATGGTTTCAACTAAATGATTTTCTGTCTCCCTGGTGCCAGGGCATGGCTTTGCATGTGGTCGACTGGGTTGATAAATTACTGCAAGGGTATGGCCATGACCCAGCTGTCTCGGTTCATGTTGGAACCAATGACAGAATACATGGATGGAGGCTCCTTAAGAATCAATTTAAAGAACTTCCCCCTCAACTTCCCATGTTGAGGGAGAAGGATGTCCAAGGTTATATTATCTGGTATATTTCCTATGCCATGCACAACATAGGAAAGAAAGGGGAGCTTAGAGAACTGAATGCATGGCTAAAGACCTGGTGTAAAAGGCAGGGATTTGGGTTTCTAGGGCACTGCTCTGACTTTGCAATGGGGTTCAACCTATATGTTAAAGATGATTTGCATCTAAATGGAATGGGGTCTGCTGTGCTGGGGGAGAGGTTTATGGTGGCAGGGTTATGGCAGGTGACAAGAAGGTTTTCATAAACTGGAGGAGGACCTATCTCGTTGGTCCAGGCTGTCCCTGACCTGGCTAGGCAGAATCAACACAATCAAGATGACACTACTCCCCCGCATCTTGTACTATTTTAGAGCTCTTCCAATACCAGTCGATAATACCCGTCTAAAACGCTTCCAGGCCAACATTGTTAAATACATATGGGGTAAAGGGGGACACAGATTCTCCAAAGCGATCTTGTTTAGACCTAGGTCAGAGGGCGGATTTGGTTTACCAAACCTACTCTGGTACCTACAAGCGGCTCAATTAGCCCAGATCTCCACAGTCTACTCTCGATGGGAACATCCAGACTGGATCCACATAGAGAGGCAAGCGGTCCCCCTACACACCCTAGACTTCCTCCTCTGGAGCCCAAAGAATCTTAGACCCCCCATCCTCTCCCCAACATTGTCACATTCATTTGCATTATGGGACAGACTGAAAAGTAACAATCGCTTAACATCCCCCACGACACCACTACAGCACTTATTCCACAATCCCGACATCCCTCCAGGTCTCAATATTTCAGACTTTAAATGGTGGCTCGACAAAGGGATGTACAGAATAGGACACTTCCTATGACCTTTAGGCCCAATCTCTAGAGCTTTTTGTGTCAGCAAACTAGATATGCCACAGTCGGAATCCTTTTGATTCTCCCAAATTTCAAGCTTCTTACACAATAAATGTAGGTCTCTACTGAATGGACCCCAAATGACTCCTTATGAAATATGTTGTGGCCAGGCCTGCGAGCAGAGGGGGGGCATCTCGGTGATCTACCGGGCACTATCCTCTGCACAGCTCAAGGCACCGTACATGCTAGCCTGGGAAGAGGATCTTTCTCAAAGTTGGCAGCTGGAAACTTGGCACAGGAACTTCTCCCAGTCCTACAAGGGCATTTTAAACACGGGTCTAGTAGAAGCTAGCGTGAAGGTGCTGACTAGATGGTACCTGGTACCCTCCAGGATAGCTCGCTTCTACCCTTTGGCCTCATCCCTTTGTTTTTGGGGATGTGGCCTTAGGGGAGACATGCTTCATACGTGGTGCACCTGTCCTAGAGTCAGACCATTCTGGCACAGGATTTTCACTTGGCTTAGTAGGATGGCCGAAAGGCCTGTGCAGGCGTCCCCGCTGGTAGCTCTCCTCAATTTCCCAGTAAGGGAAGTCCCCAGGGCTACGCAACGCCTCATCTTCTTCATTATTCTAGGAGCTAAACTCACCCTAGCCAAAGCTTGGAAAAAATCCTCAGTATCAACAACCCTAGCCAAAAGAAAGATCTCTTGGATCATGAACCAAGAAAAAATGGCTAGTGTGGTCCTGGACAGCTCGACCAAATTCAAACAAATTTGGGAACCCTGGGCAAACTACATTGGCGTCACGCTTTGACTCTTTCTCAGAGCTGTCGCATCTAGATGTGTCTGATCTCCCCCAGTCGACTCTTATGCATCTCTTTCTACCTTTATCTCCTCCACCACCTCTCCCCCTTTCTTCTCTTTTTTCTCTCTCCCTACGCCTTTCGTCCTTTCCTCTTCCAACCTTAGCTCCTTACTGACGGTCATGGGCATTGGCTAGCTCTCCAACGGCCATGACCTGGGACTCGGCCGGGGCTCATTTTGAGTTTGCCTCTGATTCGGGCCCAGATTTAAACAGCCATAGGGGAGTCCATACTCCCTGTCTTCTAACTCAATTATTTTCATATTCATCTTTTTAGTCACTAATGTTGAACAGTTTCTGACAGAGCTATTTAATGATCGGAAAACATCAGATCAACTCATACACCCACTGCGGTGAGAAATAAGTTTGGTAGCCTCCGAGCATCTCACCTTCATTCACATTGGAGAATAGACATTTTCCTTTCTCTAGTTGGAAGAAGGTCGGGGGTGGGGAGGCCTCACCACAGTGTGTCCCCAATTGGGGTGGCGGTCCTCTTCATCCCAATATCACATACAACATCTACATTATCTGATCATATGTCTTTTCTTGTTTACTACATGTAAAGCTCATGTCTCACGTCGTTAACTCTATTTCATGATGTTCTGTACTCCAAAGCTTTATTAAGATTTTTGTCATGCGACCGTGTTGGTCATCTGTTTTATGCTGACTCGAGATGTGGTCATGCTTTGCAATGTTTTCCCCTCCTCCCTTTCCCCCTATTCATTTTGTCTCTTTGAAAATAAAAATATATTGAAACAAAGAAGGTTTTCATGTTACAAACAACCAATGGATATGTTACTACTATTGTACTACAATAGTGTAGCAAAAGGAACAAATGTGCAAAACAAATTGCAAAATATGACAATGAATGTATTCATCAATGCCAAAAGTCTGCCAAGCAAAATAGATGAGTTTCTAGCTTTGGTGTATGAAGAGAATTATGATTTAATAAGTATTGCTGAATATTGGCTTCATTACTATCTTTCTGAGAGACAGGGTAAAACGTAAAGGTGGTGGTTTCTGTCTCTATGTGAGAAGTGATCATAAAGCAAGTGTGAAAGAGGACCTTGTTGATGGAGTGTATGATGATGCCAAAGCATTATGAGTGCCACTGCATATGGATGTGTGTACTTCAAAGTTAATTATTGGAGTTTGTTATAGACCACTTAGTATTAATGAAGAGGTGGAGACTCAGCTCCTTGCACAGATAGAAAGGGGTGCAAGGGCAGGGACGGTGATGATAATGGGGCATATTAACCATCCTGAAATTAAGCGGTCATTCAGCATTCTTGAATATACGCAGTGTTGGCAGCTCTTGATTATGTGAAAAATAACCTAAATAAAAAAATAACTATGATAACAAATGATGCTGAAAAGGCATTTGACAATGTGGACCTGGCCTGGCTAGTTCAAGTTTTCCACAAATGGGATTTAAAGGACAGTTTATGAATTTTCTATCAATTATGTATAAAAACTGGGTTGCTAGAGTATATACACTGTCACTGTTGCTGTTTAATTTGGATGTGGAGCCTTTATTCAGACTACTGCAATCTACTTTCGAGATTTCAGGAATTTTTATAGGTGCCGAAAAAATTAGTCTATTTTTTTACAGACAATATGATACTATTTACGACAAATTCAAACCATGATATCCCTACATTGTATAAATTAATTCTGCAATATGGCTGATTTGCTGGGCTACACATGAATGCCACTAAATTCAAGGTCTTATCATTAATGTCTGGAGTAGGACAAACATGGTGTCATAAGGTTAGTTTTGGTTAGTATTGGTTAATACAGTAACATATTTGGGGATTAAAATAGAGAAGACTCCAGCATCTGTTTATATGTTAAATGTTTAATCAATTATTAAAAAAAACTGCAGATAATTGACAGACTGGGCATTATTTCCTCTAACTCTGTTTGGTGGTATACACTTAATAAAAATGTCAAGCTTTGCTATGGTACTCTATCCAGTGCAGACGCTCCCTTTTCTTATGAGGCTTAGAGATGTGAATGTGTTGAATTTAGCATTTTGTAAATTTATTTGGCAGGGTAAGGGACCTTGGATTGCTTTAAAAAACGTTATTAAACCACGACAGAGGGGGGACCCAATATATGATTTTACAATCTATCATGTTTATTGAGACACACTTTTGAATTATGGGTAGATCTAGGTTTTCAAACTGTGAGTTGGAATTAAATATGACCTGTGATTTTAATGGCCCTTTTGCATTATCCACCTGCAAAATTGCTTACAGCAAATCACCATAACACTTTGATAAGAGATACAGTAGTAACGTGGAGAGAAGTGGGAAAATATACTCATACCATAATACTCGGAATTGCACAAAATATCTTCCTATTAGAGGTAATCCAACATTTCTCACTGGGGAACAACATATAGCTTATCACAGATGGGCAACTCAGGGATTGACACATTTACGACAATTGAATTTGAAATGGATACAGGGAATCCATACACTTTTTAGAGCGGAAGCCAAAAATATCAGATTGTTGTATTACGTCAGGTTCATATATATGCGGTTTCCCCGCATCCAATTCGCATGACAGGGGAGTGTGACTGGTTCTCAATAGAGGCAGTTCACACAGCTCCGGGGCAGTCGCGGACTGCATTTGAAAAAGGAATTTAGTATCTACAGTAAGAGTAAGACAGAAAGATAGCTTTTACACTTCTGGACATGTTTTCCTTGCTTCATGGAATATAATGAAAATCTGAGATTGCAACATGAAGGAGGGGATAGAATTGCTCTCGATAAAACAATAGAAACCTTTACATAGGTTAAAGAGAAATAAAGGAGAAAGTGCATGAGGTCATCTAGGTAGACCACATTTAGACAGATAGCAGTAAAATTCCAGGCAGGTATAAATGTTATAAAAGGAATGATAATATTCAGTAACATTTTTAGAGATCTGAACTGGATCATATATAATCTTTCAATTGTTGGTTATTAGGGAATACATTGTATGTTGGGCCTTAAAGCCAAAGAATTTTCTTACTAGGAAGATTTTATTCCTTATTACCTCTTTCAAAAAATAAGTTGCAGGATTTGATGGTACAATGGGGGTGGTTACCAAGCAATTTTGAAAGTTGGTTTAAATAAATCACCTGGTCCAAAAGAGTGGTAACGTCAGGAATCTGTAGCAGAGATGACCAGGTCCTATGTGTCTACACTTAGAAACTAAGACCAGACTATATTTAGTATTTAGTGAAGTGCAAAATACATCCACACACCAGGAAACAAGAAACAAGCACAAATGAACATACAAGTGAACTACAACCATATCATTAAAATGCCTAATTTAGTAACAGGAGACCTAACAAACTAACTACAGTGCCTTGAAAAAGTATTCATACCCCTTGACATTTTCCACATTTTGTCATGTTACAACCAAAAATGTAAATGTATTTTATTGGGATTTTATGTGATAGACCAACACAAAGTGGCACATAATTGTAAAGTGAAAGGAAAATGATAAATGGTTTTCAATTTTTTTTACAAATAAATATATGAAAAGTGTGACGTGCATGTGTATTCAGTCAAAACTTTGTCAAACCACCCTTTTGCTGCAATTACAGCTGCAAGTCTTTTTGGGTGTCTCTACAACCTTTGCACATCTAGAGAGTGACATTTTTGCCCATTCTTCTTTGAAAAATAGCTCAAGGCTTATGGTTCCGGCGCCACATGAGGAGGAGGTAGGAACCCTTTAGCTCCCGCCACACTCCCCGTCTAACCGGCCATAAAATACCCGCAAATGCCTCGGGGAGACCCCCCTTCCACCTGCTAAAGAGTGGGCACAAATGGATCGCTTTGTGGAGCGATCATATGCACAAGCGGCATTCTCCACACTGACAACGGCAGGAGGGACAGAGACGAGCGCAGCTAAAATGGTGGCCGCAATCTCCTCAGCAGAACTGCTGCAGCCGCCTCCACAGCCATCTACACAGCACCTCTCAGTCCCGGGAATGATAGCCGCTGACCCTGCCTCCCCTGAAGGCATAGCTCAAGCAGTGGTAGCACTGCTAGGCCCTACACTTAACAGAGGGCTGGAGCTACTACAAAAAGAAGTGCAGGCACAATCACAGAGGCTTACACACACAGAGGAACGGATCTCCTCTCTGGAAGATGAAGCTGCTGCCACATCTGCTGTGGTGGCACGCATGAACATCACACACAGAGAGATTTGGGATAAACTTGACGATCTCGAGAATCGTTCGAGACTAAACAATTTAAGGATAATAGGACTCCCTGAATCAATCACTACTCATCATATAACAAACATATGTGCAAAGATCATTCCCGAACAACTGGGCCTCCGCATACCGTGCACTGTAGAAAGAGCGCATCGCATTGGACAATACTCGGAAACCCGTACCAAACCCCGACATGTTATAGTCAAATATTTGAACTATGCGCATAAGAACGCCATTATGCAGAAGTTTTGTCGCACCCGCTCACTAACAGTAGATGGCGCGAAACTGTTATTATTCGCGGATTACTCAGTTGAGGTCATGAATAGGCGCAAGGCATTTTCTCCAATATGCTCCATTTTATACAACAATCAGATCAGATTCTCCTTAGCCTACCCAGCAACCCTCCGCGTTCAAACACATGAAGGGGAACAACTCACTTTCGCCACGCCCGATGAAGCGGAAAAATTTGTCACTACTCTAGGCACGGAAATGGAACATGTCAACTCTACAGAGAGCTATGCTTCAACATCGATGATCTCTCCATCTTCATCCTCTAAACCCCAACGTAGCCCAACCAAACCCCCATACAAGCGCATTCATGTTACTCAAAAAGAGGATCGTTCAGGACACCGCTGATGAACCACAAGGACCAGATATTGCTACAACTACATGGGAGACGGGTAGTATTACTCCCCCCACATGCTCCCTTTCTTCCTTACTTGTGTTATTTTTATCACTTCTATACCTTATATGCCTAAGCGAACTGCCGCAGTTAGTATTATAACATGCTGCTATATCTAGGCACGGTTATGTTCGATCCATATTTGATTTGTTAACCATAGATATATGGATTTGTAAAACTCGTATTGTTTACTGGTTTAGTTGTTTGACCACCACAGAGGCTTCAGTTACCAATCCGCTCCTTTGATCCCCCTTGTTTCTAGACCTAACTCACAGGCTATAATCTCTCTTATTGACACTTCCCCGTAGGTGTGGAGTCGATACGCTCCATTTAAAACCTCAGTCCCTATGGCCTACAAATTGTCCACATATCCTCCCCCCTGCCCTTCTACCCCCTCCCTCTGGCTTAACACCTGCAGCCGGGAGTGGAATGGGAGATTGATGGGAGCCATGCTAAGTAGTCGAACCTCATGTGGAAAAAAGTGAAGATTATAATGAATGTTAAGGATTTTTCCCATTTAACCTTTGCCAAGCTGTTTTTCCTCTTCAATAGATATGTTTATTTATTGAATGTATTCACCTGTTCAATACTTGTAACCTCAGGAAACTTTAATGACTTTCAGATTGCTGATGCATTGTATGAATGGGGGCCCTATTACAAACCCTCAACCCAATATAATTCTCAACATCAGACATGGCCTCTTCAACTAGTGGGAACCACTTAAAGTTTATTTCATGGAACGTCAAGGGGGCTCCGCTCTCCATGTAAGCGGATGGCTATCCTTAGACATCTGAAGCGTCTTCGGACAGATGTGGCCCTACTTCAGGAAACCCATCTGTCTGCAGATGATCTAACCCGCTTACGCAAACTGTGGGTGGGCACGGTGTATGGTTCGCCTGCACTTGGTCGCAAAGCGGGTGTGGCTATCTTACTACACAAGAATTTAAAACACACGATAAGAGATGTTAGGATTGACTCGACAGGCCACAAGATGACCCTACACATGACTTTAGACACCAAACAAGTGGCTATCACTAACATTTATGCTCCTAACTCGCCAGACATTTCCTTCTTCCAAGACATGGTTCAATGGATACTCTCCGTTCCTGAAACACTGCATTTAGTAGGCGGGGATTTCAATTCGGTCATGTCCACGCTAGCAGACCGCACAAAAGACTTGACCCGTCGAACACATAACTCAACACCACAAACACCCGACTCTACTCTTCTAGCACAAGCCGTTGCTTCCATGCAATATGTAGATACTTGACGTCTGAATCACCCCACTGATAGGGAATATACTTTCTTCCGCCCCCACATAACTCCTTTTCTTGCATCGACTACTTCTTTGCCTCCCCTGCACTAATTACCACCCTATGCGAATCAGAGATTTTAGACGCTAGGCTATCCGATCACAGCCCCATCACTATACACCTGACACAGGCCGCACCTTCCTCCCCCTCGCCCATGTGGCACTTTCCATCTTACTTGATGGACAATGAAGATTTTCACCACACACTATACACAGCTTGGGACGACTATGTCTCCACCAATGGAGCTCATATTACCGAACCCAATCTTCTTTGGGAAGTTGGCAAAGCTTTCTTAAGAGGGACGATCATTTCTTATACCACCATTTCTTTAAAATGACCAACAATTTTCTTCCTGACACCCTAAAACATGTATACGCAGCCATGTGGGATAGGGGGCCATATCTTCCTACGGGGACACAAGCCCACATCAAACTGATATCTAAAAAAAGGGAAAGACCCCCAACTGCCAGGCTCGTACCGCCCAATCTCCCTAATAAATGTAGATGTCAAAATCCTCTCTAAAATCATTGCGTCACGCTTAGCCCCTCTTCTCCCTTCCTTACTACTCTCAGCCTAATCCGGATTCGTTCCGGGTCGATCAGCCACTTTAAATATATGAAAAGTGCTTATGGCGTTACACTACGCTAAAACACACCCTGATCAAGATATCGCTATTATATCACTAGATGCCGAAAAAGCTTTCGACAACGTTAGTTTGTCCTGGCTGTTTCGGGTATTGCAACAGTTTGGCTTCACGGGTCCAATCTTGAGTTTTCTTCAACAAATGTACGCATCTCCAACAGCGTGTCTTCTCACCCCTGACTTCGTGTCTGACTCGATACCTCTGACAAAGGGAACGAGACAGGGCTGCCCACTTTCCCCCCTACTTTTTAACTTAGCCATTGAGCCACTATCCAGAATAATCAACTCTCACGATGGAGTCAGTGGGATCGCAATTGGGGACCAAGTTCTCAGATCCGCTTTATTTGCAAACGACATACTGTTGTTCTCCATTGATCCTCTTTCAGACTTTGACTGACTACAAGAACTTTTTGCGGCCTTTCGACTGAGCTCGGGCTTTCGAATAAACTTTGACAAAAGTGAAATTCTACCACTTCACCCGCGATTATCAACTAAGTGGAAACATCTATCACCGTTCGCTCTGGCAACTCGATATATCACTTACCTAGGCATACACATAGGTCGTGAACCTTCTTCTCTCTATGTACTTAACTACCCCCGTTTAATAACTAAGATTGTACAGGAGTTGGAGGCTTGGGCGACCCTCCCCCTTTCGCTCTTTGGGAGATGCCACTTATTCAAAATGGTATTGTTTGCACGCTTGCTCTACCCAATGCAGACCATACCTTTATTACTAAAACATTTAGATGTGCACAAAATTCATAAAGCATTAACAGCTTTTATATGGTCTCGCAAAAAAACAGGTATTGCACTGCAAAAACTATGCCTCCCGAAGTCCGAGGGTGGGGCGGGTCTGCCCAATATTCGTTTTTATAATCTCTCATGTTTGCTTAGGCAGGGTTTGGATTGGCTGAAAGGAAAGTCTAAATATTGCAATACTCTCCTCGAAGGCGCAATGACCTCACCACACGCCCTATCAGCTGTCCTCCACTCTAGGCTCAACGCTCTACCGCCTCACCTCAAGTCAAATATACTAATCAGAGATACTATCGTTGCCTGGAGAGAAGTACGGAAATTACTGGGGCTGCCATCAAATATCTCGAGACATTTACCAATTCAAGGAAACCCTTTGTTTCTCCCATCCATGCTACACAAAGCATTTGAGCAATGGGGATCAAACGTTCTCACGAAAGTAGCCTCTATATACCAAGGCTCATCGGGAGACTTCAAACCTTTCCGATCACTAGCAAGAGAGTTTTCCCTGCCATCGGCACATATCTTCTTTTACCATCAATTAATCGATTATCTGAAATCTTGCTATGGGCCCAAATCTGATCCCTTTCAGAAATCCATCATAGACACGGTTCTACAGCAAAATGACTACTCCATCACCAGTTTATATTCTTACCTCATCCAACATCAATCAGCAAAATACCACCTCAAACCATTTCAAAAATGGTCTGTTATCTTGGGAGACGATGAACTGTCAGAAAAGATACTAGAAGGATACAGACAAGTTCGCAAACTTACGATGTCGGAAACTTGGCGGGAAACCCAATTCAAGATCATACACAGAGCCTACTACCCTTTCTACTTCTACAAGGACAATCCAAGTCAAATGAAATGCCCTTGGTGTTCTGAACCCCGCCCCACCTTATTACACCATCTTTGGGAATGCACAGCCATAACCACATATTGGAACTCTGTCTTGGATCATATTGGCAAAATCAGTAAAACACAAATCCCAAAGGATCAATTGTTATGCCTATTTGGATACACGCCCCAATCATCCCCTCCAACAGCCAGAGGCCACTTTTTTACATGGAGCGGCTAGACACCATCACAATGAACTTTCGTTCTACTTCGCGCTTCTTCATGAGATGGCGTAAATATATAGAAGCCATGTTAACCCAGAAAGCTCTACAGGACGTCATGCGCCCATTTCGATATACGGACTGGTACTTGAAAAGAGATATCACAAACTCACTGGGCAACCTTAAAATTCCTACCCAGACTGATCCTCCCACCTACCAAACACCATAACTTTTCAAAAGGTCATTGCAACTCCTTGACTTCCATGTCTCCTGTATCTCTGCCACTGGTAACTCTCGCAAATTACATTGTTACAGTTAGATCATATTGCATCAATATATGACATTGTTTTCTGCATTTTGCCTCCACTCCTGAGGTTATAAAGGTACAAGTACCCATAGAACTGTAAAAAGCGCTAGTTAGCTGCTGTTATATAGGTGAAAGTAACCCGCTTGGCTTACCCCCCCCCCCTCTTTTTTTTTCTCTTGTTTAGAAGTTAGTTTCTTTTTATTTTTACTTTATATATACAGATACGTATGCATCTATATGTATGTATATGAGCTAGCCTGCCTCGGCATTACTGCATTATACATGTTTATACTATGTAAACCTCAATAAAAAAATTTTCAAAAAAAAAATAGCTCAAGCTCTGTCAGATTGGATGGGGAGCATCTGTTAACAGCAATTTTCACGTCTTGCCACAGATTCTCAATTGGATTTGGGTCTGGACTTTGACTGGGCCATTCTAACACATGAATATGCTTTGATCTAAACCATATCATTGTAGCTCTGGCTGTATGTTTAGGGTCATTGTCCTGCTGGAAGGTAAACCTCCACCCCAGTCTCAAGTCTTTTGCAGACTCTAATGCCACATACACATGAGCAGTTTTGCCTTCGGCATAAACTCTGAAGGTTTCTCCGATGGAATTCTGCTCAAGCTGTCTTGCATACACACGGTCACACCAAAGTCTGACCATCAAGTACGCAGTGATGTACAACACGTACAACTGGACTAGAAAAAGGAAGTGCAATAGCCAGTGCGCCACCCTTCTGCTAATCTCATGTTTATCTCGTGTTAGTAGAAGTTTGGTGAGAGACGATTCGCCCTTTTCAGCTTTCATGCTTTTCAGTCTATTACTGCTCTTCAGTTTGTGCTTGTGGTTTGTATCTGCTTTTCAGTGCATGTAGTCAGTTCGTATCTGTTTTTCAGTGTGTTCTTGTCCACTTGTTTCTGATTTTCAGCTCACTCTTCTCAGGCCTTGCTGTAATTCAGTGCGTTCTGTTAGTTCGTTCTGACCAGCCGACCGTTTTGAAGCCATGTTGCGGGTACATACTCATCGTAGAGTTTGTGCTGTGGTGGGGCCTGGTGTTGGGGTTCTTGCTTTGCCCCAAGCTGAGTCCATGAACAGGGTGGGGAGGAGTTCATGGACCAAGAATTGGTTGCTTCAGCGTGACCAATTCTCTTATTTGCCTTTGCTTCGTGAGATCCAGGAGAATAATCCTGATGATTTCAGGAACTTTCCCAGGATGACGGAATACATTTTTCACCATCTGTTGGCTTTGCTGACCCCTTATATTAGCAGGCAGGATACCTGCATGAGGCAAGCCATCACTTCGGAGCAGAGGCTAGTCACCACGTTGCGGTACTTGGCGACTGGGAGAAGCCTGCCGGACCTCAAGTTCTCGACAGGCATCTCCACCCGGGCTCTGGGAATCATTATTCCAGAGACCTGTTTTGCTATTATTCAGGTCCTGCAGAAGAACTATATTAAGGTAAGTTTTCTCCTTTAACATCACATTCTATGTATTTCATGTTTGCTAATGTAGTGTATTTCTTTCATCGTTCCATAATTACCATAATTGTAATATGCTGTGAATGTCCCATTTGTCCACATGCATGCTGTAATCTTTTAAGGCTCCTTTTTTGGCCTACATGCATATTTTCCTTCACTAACCTCCCCAGCATGCTATCCTGGGCCCATATACACCTAGCCTAGTCACTTAACAATGTATTTTGTCAGCTCCATTGTAGTACTTTACCCAAAACACCCCCTAAAATGTGTACAAATGTTATTGTTGTCCTTAAATTCAGGCAGAGTGCCATAGGCTTTTTTTGGGTCCCAAACTCCGCTCAAATCCTCTCCCCCTAAAATTTTTACAATGGGCCATCAGAGGGGGTGAGGAATCTGATAAGTGGACCTTATATTCTTGTCTTTAAATACGCCTTAAAATGAATGTTATACTGATGTTGGGCCAGAATGTTTGTGTCAAATCTGCTTGCAATGTTATGTGCAAAAGTACTAATATTTTTTTGTTTTGACTCCACAGTTTCCTTCAACGCCACAGAAATGACAGACTGTGGCATCCCATTTTGCCGACCATTGGGACTTTCCCAACTGTGGAGGGGCTATAGATGGGAAGCACATCCACATTGTGCCACCACCCCATTCGGGGTCTTACTATTATAACTATAAGGGGTTTAATAGTATAGTGTTAATGGCGGTGGCGTCGGCACAATATAAGTTCCTCTATGTGGATGTGGGGAGGAATGGCTGGATGGAGGAGTCTTTGCCCAGACCGAGTTTTACCAACGTCTCCAGACTGGTGGCCTGGCATTGCCACCTGATGCGGACAATGTTGAAGGACTCCCGTTCATCTTTATTGCTGATAAAGCATTTGGTCTGGGCGAGCACCTGATGAGGCCATTCCCCCAGTTTTTTTAACTACCGGCTGGCCAGAGCCAAAAGAGTCGTTGAGAATGCCTTCGGGATAATGGCCAGCCGGTTCCACCTGTTTCTGACAGCAATACACATGGCGGACTCCAAAATCAATCACATCATCGTATGCTGTTGCATATTGCACAATTTTTTAAGGAAAAATACCCGCAATTTTCTTGCCTCAGTTGGGCCTGAGGCCGGACTTCCTGCGAATTCCCTGACGGGCCTGGATATTGGCTGTCCTGGCTTGACACCCCAAAGCACCCATGAAGTTCACCAGAAATATGTAAATTATTTAATGGGTAGGGGGGCCATTACTATGCAAGACAATGTGTAAATATATTTTTAATAAAAAAAATATGAAAAAATCTTCACTTTTCTTTATTGCTTGTGTTTCTTTTTGGCTGTCTCATACGTTCTCCTAGTGCACTTGTAGTGCCAAGTGGATTTTCCTTTAGTAAATAAGCCCCATTGCCACTGTAAACACAAAATTACTTCAAAAACTGGTATTGAGCATTGAAAGAAGAAGCCACACATTGTTGATTAGCAAACTTTTTACTCTGTGCACATTCACATGGGCGTTATAAAATTTTGATGCAAAATATTTCTGTTTTCTCAAGTTTTTTACAATTTTTTTTTTGGTATAAACACACATGTTTCTAAACATAACATACCCAACTCTGGAACTTACAAAGTTCAACGTGGAAAGACTGAAGGCAATATCAGACATTATAGTGTCCAAAATGTCTTGATATTGCCTTCATCAGATGGGGTGATGTCACCCCTGTAAAAGCCAAATTTTGAAGATGCACACAATTTGGGAGTCAAAATGAATATTTCCCTCCTGATCCCATGCCTAATGTCAACATGTGCTATCTCCCATCATGGGAGATCAATGGACGTGTTTTGGGGGTGCAACCCCTTCCTCTCACCTACTAGAGTTACGAGGAAGGGGTTGCACCCACAAAACGCGTTCATTGATATCCCCTGATGGCAGATAGCACATGTTGACACATCATGTGCATCTTCAAAATTTGGCTTTTAAAATGTAAAAAAAAATGTTTTGTTTAGTACAACAAATATTAAAATGGTGGCATTTTAGAAGAAATTCAGATTCTCCCCAACACATCAATCATGTTCTTCATTCATTGTTCCATAACATTGAGTTTATTCCTTATGATGTCAATTTCACCATTCCACACTATGATGTCCTGGATTAGCCTTTGTGCACTGTCACTTGTGAAATGTTCAGCTTGCTCTTCAACAACCAGCACATCACCTAAAAAATTGAGTAAAAACATGTATTATAAATATGCAGGCATACATATATTACCTGAAGCTGGGGTGTCAGACACTCACCTGTTGTGACAATTTCACCAACTTCCTCCAGATTTTCGGGGTGTGGTGTTGTTCTGAGTTCCCCTTCTTTCTGAGGTGGAAGTTCCTGGTGTCCTCTGAGTGGTGTCCTCTGAGTGGTGTCCTCCGAGTCTTTCCCCCCTATGAGAATGAAACAAAAGGTACACTTAGCACACAGACATTTTGAGTCCAGAAATAGGAATATGAAACATTGCTGGGAAGTGGGGTACAATTGTTTGCTTTGGGCAGAGTTCCAAGTTGAAGATATGATTTTTTACCTTACCAAATCTGGAATACTTACCTTTTTCTGACAATTTTCACACATGGAGACACCCCAAGTATCCACTGGAGCACCTGTGTGGGATACCTTAAAAAGTTTGTTCTTGTGTCCCACACTAGTGCTCCTGTGTCCAGATGTGTAAACAGCTGCTGAGTGTCCTCTCCTTACATTACACTGAATCAAGCTTGCATTTCATTCTAGTTACAAACACATCTAGGCAGCAAAAGAAACATTTTATTATTACCTCCAGATTAGGCATGCTCTAGATAAACAATTTAGGACTAGAATATTGGAATGGTGTAAAGCTCCACTTCTCAATAGAGTAGTATTAACACCTAGTCTTAAGGGTCTGATTTCAGGGATCTATGGACAACTGATGACCAGAATGACAAGTATACAATTGCTCGCACGCGCCAGGGAGGGATGGGAGGCGGATGGGGGGGGTTAAGGGTTATGGGCTAGTTAAAAAGGTATGATGGTAATAATGTGTGTTATCTGAAGGTGTCCTGCTTGGCTTCCGGAAGTGATTTTGTATCAAATTTTTGCATATTTTTTTTATTGTACCTGTATACTTTGGAAAATTAATAAAAAAGATTTAAATTAAAAGAAGACAGCAATGTACAAAATGTGTTTTAGACAAATAGGCATGACCAAATGTAACCTGTATCTGCCCAAAACATCATATTTAATGAGCGAACAATGTTTCCTATTTAAATGTTTATTTAATGAGCGAACAATGTTTCCTATGACCAATTACTGTGCCCACGAACATGAAAATCGCCATTTTAAACTGTACAACAGTAAAGAAAATTACATGGCACAGCATACAAGTAATTATAATAATAGGAACACAGGACAACTACTTACTTTTTAGAAGCACTTTCTTAATCCTTCTATACTGATCCTGCTACCTCAATTTCAGGTCTGACCAGCTTTTCCTCAATTGCTCCTTGGATCGTCGTACCCTAAAATTCCTGTGCAGACTCTTCACAACTTTAGTCATGAGCTTGGCCTTTCTTACATTTTGGTTTAGGTACAGTCCATGTTTCCCATCATAGTCGGTCCTCCTCAAGATGTCCCCCATCTCCACCATCTCTATAAAGGCCATATTTGAGGCCTTAAATCTTCTCCTCCGGGATCGGGATGTTTCTGGCTCCGGGCTTCCCTCCTCCTCATTACTTGAATTAACACACACCTGCTGTATCTGTAGCCATGTAGCTCCTACTGTGCGCCCAAAGAGACGGGGCGGGGAATATTCTAGAAAGAACACCAGGGGCGGGCAATGCGGGCGGAGTTTCACACATGTGTCAGACGTATGTTCTGTGTGCGGAGGAAGAAGGAACAGTAGTGGCAAGCGAAGGTATAATTTTAACTTGGGCCATCAGTGGCCTACACTGTTTCAAGATTGAGACCTATATTGGGATAAGATTATGAGAGTTTAGGCTGACACTAGTGTTTTTGTCTTGTGTATTGTCTTACAGCAAATATGAATCACTTTAAGGACCCAGAATTCTTGGTCAATTTCATAGACAGGTACAGGGAGATGAGGAATTTGTGGGAGGTGAAACACAGCTTATATTATAATAAACAAGCTAGGAGGTCAACACTGGAGAAACTTCTGGAATTTGTGAAGACTCGGGTTCCCGATGCAACCATTGTGTTCTTGGAAAAGAAAATTGGGATCTTGAGGAACATGTATAAGAAGGAGCATAATAAGATCCAGAAAATACTCAGATCTGCAGCAGCAGCGCAAATGTATGTACCCAGGCTGTGGTACTTCAACAACTGCGGTTTCTGGACGACCAGACTGTAGCCAGGCAATCATTTTCTACTATTCCCTGCAGCCTTCCCTCCACCCTTCCCTCAACCCCAGCAGAAGAAGTGGATGCGCCCAGCTGGTGCCAGGTATATTATTTTTATACATGTTTATTTTCCTAATATTAATGATGTTAACTAGATGTTATAATTAATAACAAATTAATAAAAAAAAGAGATTTATATATCAATAGACAGTAGTGGCCAAAAATGTTTGGGACAAGAATGAAAAATGCTGGGGGCAGAATGATAATTTTTTCTATTTATTAACATTCAATTTGCAAGTCATGAGCAAAAATTGTGTGTGATTGATGAACCAAAAACTAAAACTATGTCTCTTTTTATACACAGGATGAGCCCAGCCAGGAGGAGGGTCTGGAAAGTGGCAGGCAGGAGGTGGCCGTGCCCAGTGTCAGCCAGGAAGTGGCCATGCCCAGTGTCAGCCAGGAGGTCAATCGATCGACCGAGTCGGTGGACAGACGCACCCTGTGATCGGTTACAAAGCCTGCAGCAGCACTGAATGTGCGTTCCGAAAGAACGCTGGATGCAGGACAGGCCAGTAGCTCAATTGCATACTGTGCAAGCTCTGGCCAGTGATCCATCCTCAAGACCCAGTAACCCAGAGGATTTTCGGTGGGAAAGGTGCCAAAGTAAGATCTTGCCCCTAGGTAGGGATAAGCTTTGAGTTCGAGTCGAACTCATGTTTGACTCGAACACGGGCTGTTCGCAAGTTCACCGAACAGCGAACAATTGGGGTGTTCGCAGCAAATTCGAATGCCGCGGAACATCCTTTAAAAGTCTATGGGAGAAATCAAAAGTGCTAATTTTAAAGGCTTATATGCATGGTATTGTCATAAAAAGTGTTTGGGGACCTGGGTCCTGCCCCAGGGGACATGTATCAATGCAAAAAAAAGTTTTAAAAAAGGGCAGTTTTTTCGGGAGCAGTGATTTTAATAATGCTGAAAGTGAAACAATAAAAGTGTAATATCCCTTTAAATTTCGTAGCTTGGGGGTGTCTATAGTATGCCTGTAAAGGGGCGCATGTTTCCCGTGTTTAGAACAGTCTGACAGAAAAATGACATTTCAAAGGAAAAAAAGTCATTTAAAACTACTAGCGGCTATTAATGCATTGCTGGTCCGACAATACACATAGAAGTTCACTGATAAAAACGGCATGGGAATTCCCCATAGGGGAACCCCGAACCAAAATTTTAAAAAAATGACATGGGGGTCCCCCTAAATTCCATACCAGGTCCTTTAGGTCTGTTCTGGATATTAAGGGGAACCCCGGTCAAAAGTAAAAAAAAAATAACATGGGGGGTCCCCCTAAATTCCATACCAAGCCCTTCGGGTCTGGTATGGATATTAAGAGGAACCCCGCGCCAAAATTTAAAAAAAAATGGCGTGGGGTCCCCCCAAAAACCCATAACAGACCCTTATCCGAGCATGCAACCTGGCAGGCCGCAGGAAAAGAGGGGGGACGAGAGAGTGCCCAACTCCTGAACCGTACCAGGCCACATGTCCTCAACATTGGGAGGGTGCTTCGGGGTAGCCCCCAAAACACCTTGTCCCCATGTTGATGAGGACAAGGGCCTCATCCCCACAACCCTGGCCGGTGGTTGTGGGGGTCTGAGAGCCGGGGACTTATTGGAATCTGGAAGCCCCCTTTAACAAGGGGACCCCCAGATCCCGGCCCTCCCCCCTGTGTGAAATGGTAAGGGGGTACTTACCCCTACCATTTCACTAAAAAATTGTCAAAAATTTTAAAAATGACAATTTTTGACAATTCCTTTATTTAAATGCTTCTTCTTTCTTCTATCTTCTATCTTCCTTCATCTTCTTCTTCTTCTGGTTTTTCTGCTTCTTCTGGTTCTTCCTCCAATGTTCTCGTCCAGCATCTCCTCCATGGCGTCTTCTTCCCTTCTCCTCGGCCGCTCCGCATCCATGGCATGGAGGGAGGCTCCCGCTCTTCTCTTCATCTTCTTCTCTTCATCTTCTACTCTTCATCTTCTTCTCTTCATCTTCTTCTCTTCATCTTCATTTCGGGCCGCACAGGGACATGATGGGACTTCCCTGTGGCATTCCCCGTGACGCCACAGGGAAGTCCCTTCAAGTCACCGTGCGTCAGAGGGGGGCAGGGTCACCGGGTGGCCCCGCCCCCCATTGTTTAAGAACCGTAGAGGAGAAGCGTCACACAGCGGGAGCCTCCCTCCATGCCAGCATGGATGCGGAGCGGCCAAAAAGAAGATGAAAAGAAGAATATGAAGAGGAAGAGAAGAAGATGAAGAGAAGAAGTTGAAGAGAAGAGCGGGAGCCTCCCCCCATGCCATGGATGCGGAGCGGCCCGAGGAGAAGAAGGGAAGAAGATGCCGCGGAGGAGATGCTGGACGAGAACACCTGAGAAAGAACCAGAAGAACCAGAAGCAGAAGAAGATGAAGGAAGATAGAAGATAGAAGAAAGAAGAAGCATTTAAATAAAGGAATTGTCAAAAACTGTCTCTTGTCATTTTTAACATTTTTGACAGTTTTTTTAGTGAAATGGTAGGGGTGATTTGTACCCCCTGAATATTTCACACAGGGGGGAGGGTTGGGATCTGGGGGTCCCCTTGTTAAAGGGGGCTTCCAGATTTCAATAAGCCCCCTGCTCACAGACCCCCACAACCACCGGACAGGGTTGTGGGGATGAGGCCCTTGTCCTCATCAACATGGGGACAAGGTGTTTTGGGTGCTACCCCAAAGCACCCTTCCCATGTTGAGGGCATGTGGCCTGGTACGGTTCAGGAGGGGGGCTCTCTCGTCCCCCCTCTTTTCCTGCGGCCTGCCAGGTTGCGTGCTCGGATAAGGGTCTGGTATGGATTTTTGGGGGGACCCCACGCCGTTTTTTTTTTTAATTTTGGTGCGGGATCCCCCTTAATATCCATACCAGACCTGAAAGGCCTGGTATGAAATTTAGGGGGACCCCCACGTCATTTTTTTTTAAATTTTGTCCGGGGTTCCCCTTAATATCCATACCAGACCTGAAGGGCCTGGTATGGAATTTAGGAGGACCCCCCACATCATTTTGTTTTTTTAATTTTGGTTCGGGGTTCCCCTGTGGGGAATTTCCATGCCGTTTTTATCAATTAACTTTTATGTGTATTGTCGGACCGGCAATGCATTAATAGCCATGAGTAGTTAATCATTACTTTTTTTCCTTTTGAAATGTCATTTTGCTGTAAGACTGTTCTAAACACGAGAAACATGCGCCCCTTTACAGGCATACTATAGACACCCCCCAGGTGTGAAATTTAAAGTAATATTACACTTTTATTGTTTCACATTAAGCATTATTAAAATCACTGCTCCCCAAAAAACTGCTGTTTTTAAAACTTTTTTTTGCATTGATCCATGTCCCCTGGGGCAGGACCCAGGTCCCCAAACACTTTTTATGACAATAACTTGCATATAAGCCTTTAAAATTAGCACTTTTGATTATTCATGTTCATGTCCCATAGACTTTAACGGTGTTCGCGCTTTCAAACAAATTTTTTGCCTGTTCGCATGTTCTGGTGCGAACCAAACAGGGGGGTGTTCGGCTCATCCCTACCCCTAGGTATTCCTGCACCATGTAAAGCAGATGCTGGCGATGGTTGCTGGAACCGATCATACCTTGGGGCTGCGGACTAAAAAATTGTCTGAGCGCATTGGTCAGACGGCCGCCTTCTCCACCGCTCCTTCTTTGACTGACCAAAGCCTCAGCAACACGTTGTCCAGTAACAGGAGTTTGTAACCTCCCAGTCTGTGGGAACGCATTGCACAGACCTTTCTGCAAGGCCTCCCGAAGATGTTTCATCCTCTGCGACGGCAAGATAAGGTCCACAACTTTACCCTTGCAACGCGGATCAAGGAGGGTTGCCAGCCAGTATTGGTCCTTCTCCTTGATACCACGGATACGAGGATCCTTACGCAGGCTTTGCAGGACCAGGGAGGCCATGCAGCGTAGGTTTGCTGAGGCATTCGGTCCGGAGTCCTCTGGGTCACTAAGGACGACATGGTCCGCAGCCACCTCCTTCCAGCCACGTACAAGTCCATGTGTTTCTTGGGACTGATCCCTTAAAGACTGCTGCTGATGCTGAGTGCCAGGCTCCACCTCCATACTGACACAATCGTCCTTCTCCTCCTCCTCCTTCTCATCCTCTTCCTGTGTGATCGGCGGGCTTGCAGGAACACTGTCTGGATAAAGGGGGCCTTGAGCGCTAAGGAAGTTCTCCTCTTCCTGCCTCTGTTCTGCCTCAAGTGCCCTGTCCATTATTCCACGCAGCGTGTGCTCCAACAGGTGGACAAGGGGGACAGTGTCACTGATGCATGCACTGTCACTGCTCACCATTCTCGTGGCCACCTCAAATGGTGACAGGACAGTGCATGCATCCCTGATCATGGCCCACTGGTGTGGGAAAAAAAAAACAAGCTCCCCTGACCCTGTCCTGGTGCCATAGTCGCACAGGTACTCATTGATGACCCTCTGCTGCATGTGCAGCCGCTGCAGCATGGCCAACGTTGAGCTCCACCTGGTGGGCATGTCACAGATTAGGCGGTTCTTGGGCAGGTTAAACTCCTTTTGGAGGTCTGCCAGCCGAGCACTGGCATTATATGACCGGCGGAAATGCACACCGACTTTCCTGGCCTGCCTCAGGACATCCTGTAAGCCCGGGTACCTGCCCAAGAACCGCTGCAACACCAAGTTAAGGTCGTGAGCCAATCAGGGCACATGGGACATTTGTCCCTGTCGGAGGGCAGAGAGGAGGTTGGTGCCATTGTCGCAAACCACCATTCCTGCCTTAAGTTGGTGTGGTGTCAACCACCTCTGAACCTGCCCCTGCAGAGCTGACAGAACCTCTGCCCCAGTGTGGCTCCTGTCCCCCAAGCACATCAGCTCAAGCACTGCATGGCATCTTTTGGCCTGCATACTTGCGTAGCCCCTTGAACGGCTACGGAGCACCACTGGTTCCGAGGACAAAGCACAGGAAGAGGCCATGGAGGAAGAAGAAGAGGAGGGGGTGGAGGAGAGAGGTGTGTCACAATCATTAGTAGTGGCATTTTGGAGGCGTGGTGGCGGAACAACCTCCAACACTACTGCACCTTGTCCTGCATCCTTCCCAGCTGCCAGCAGAGTCACCCAATGCGCCGTGAAACTTAGGTAACGTCCCTGTCCATGCCTGCTGGACCATGAGTCAGTGGTAATATGCACCTTACCGCTGACCGCCCTGTCCAGTGAGGCATGGACATTGCCTTCCACATGCCGGTAGAGAGTCGGAATCGCCTTCCGTGAGAAAAAGTGGCGTTTGGGTACCTGCCACTGATGAACCGCACATTCCACAAACTCACAGAAGGGGGTAGATTCTACCAACTAAAAAGGCAGCAGTTGAAGTGCTAGCAATTTTGCCAAGCTAGCATTCAACCGCTGGGCATATGGATGGCTGGGAGCGAACTTTTTTCGTCGGTGCAGCAGCTGGGGCAGGGAAATTTGCCTGGTACAATCTGACGCCGGTGTACCGAAAGCAGATTGTCCTCAAGAACTTGGCTGTGACACACCTAATTAATTACATCTTCATTCCTCTCAGTGCAGGTCTCAGAGAGGACTGAAGGTATAGTGGGGTTGGAGATCTCAGCTGATGAGGAGCAAGGAGAGGTCCTCTTTGTTCTTTGGTGTGGGTCTTTTTAGATACGCTTGCCAACGAACTGCATGGCAGGTCAACATATGTCTGGTCAAGCATGTGGTGTCCAAGCAGGAGATGTTTTGGCCACGCGAGATACACTTGAGACATATGTTGCAAATAGCAGTGCTGCGATCTGATGCACTCATCTCAAAAAAGGCCCCTACCAAAGAACTTTTGGAATAACGCACAGAGACAGCAGCGCCCTGCACATGCGGAGCTTTGCGGTGTGATGCAGTCAGTGTGCTGCCCTTAGGCTGGCCCCTGGAGGGCATCCTGCCTCATTGGAGATGTGCCTCCTCCTCCTCCTCTTTCCTATCAGGCACCCACGTTGAGTCAGTGACCTCATCATCCCCTCCCTCCTCATCACTGGAGCAAACCTGGCAGTATGCTGCAGCCGGGGGAGCATGACTGCCAGATTGCTGTCCTTCTTTAGCATCCCCTCTGTCCATGCTCAAGTTACTGCCTTCATCTAGCTCGGTATCATCATCAGAGCCTTCTAAATGCTGGGCATCCTCCTGGAGCATGTACCCAACACTGTGGTCAAACAGTTTGAGGGACTCCTCAGGAGGACATGGTGGGGCTACGGAAGGATTCACTGATGCTATTGAGCCGAGGGAAGAGGCCGCGTTGGCAGCTGCTTTGCCAGACAAAGTACCCTGAGCATGGGTGAGAGAGGATGAGGAGGATTAGGACGGCTTGGTCATCCACTCGACCAAGTCTTCCGCATGTTGCGGCCAGCTGCCGAAAAAAAGGCCAAGCATGTCCCATGGCCACGTGCTGATGAGGATGCACCATCTCCATGACCAGCACTGTTGCCTGTAGACACAAAGCCTGCTTGCCCTCTTTTATTGGCTTGTGACTGTCTGCCTCTCCTTGTTGTCCTTCCAGACATACTAATGGCCTGTAGCTACACTAAGCTGGGATATATATATATATATATATATATATATATACATATATATATATATATATATATATATATATATATATATATATATATATATACTGATACTGCAGCTAGCAAAATTAACTGCCTGCCTGTAGTATGAGAACACCACCAACCTTCTAAAGGTAGCTTTAGGTGAACACTGTGCAGAGCTCTCAAAAAAATAACTTGTAGCTTATTTAGCTGCCTGCGGTAGTGATAGGATCAGGAAAACACCACCAACCTTCTACAGGTAGCTTTAGCTAAACACTGTGCAGAGCTCGCACTACACTAACTTGTAGTTTTAGCTGAACACTGTGCAGAGCTCGCAAAAAAGGAACTTGTAGTTTTAGTTGAACACTGTTCAGAGGACGCACTACACTAACTTGTAGTTTTAGCTGAACACTGTTCAGAGGATGCACTACACTAACTTGTAGCTTTAGCTGAACACTGTGCAGAGGTCGCACTACACTAACTTGTAGTTTTAGCTGAACACTATGAGGAGGACGCACTACACTAACTTGTAGTTTTAGCTGAACACTGTTCAGAGGACGCACTACACTAACTTGTAGCTTTAGCTGAACACTGTGCAGAGGTCGCACTACACTAACTTGTAGTTTTAGCTGAACACTGTTCAGAGGACGCACTACACTAACTTGTAGCTTTAGCTGAACACTGTGCAGAGGTTGCACTACACTAACTTGTAGTTTTAGCTGAACACTGTTCAGAGGACGCACTACACTAACTTGTAGCTTTAGCTGAACACTGTGCAGAGGTCACACTACACTAACTTGTAGTTTTAGCTGAACACTGTTCAGAGGATGCACTACACTAACTTGTAGCTTTAGCTGAACACTGTGCAGAGGTTGCACTACACTAACTTGTAGTTTTAGCTGAACACTGTGCAGAGGTCGCACTACACTAACTTGTAGTTTTAGCTGAACACTGTGAGGAGGATGCACTACACTAACTTGTAGCTTTAGCTGAACACTGTGAGGAGGACGCACTACCCTAACTTGTAGCTTTAGCTGAACACTGTGCAGAGGTCACACTACCCTGACTTGTATCTTTAGCTGAACACTGTGCAGAGGTCACACTAAACTAACTTGTAGCTTTAGCTGAACACTGTGAGGAGGACGCACTACACTAACTGTAAATAGTCTAGCTGCCTGACTGTGGTACTAATAGGATCAAAAGAACACCAGCAATTTTCTTCAGGTAGCTGTAAATACTGTAACAAGACAAGCCTGCCTGTCAGTAGGAAGATAACAGGAACGGATCTAGCTAAACTGAATACAGTGTATATATATGGGATGCATATATATATATACACAATACACTGTAAGTGCAGCTAACTCACTGACTGTCCTGCCTAATCTAGCTAACTCAAATGAAATGACACTGTCTCTCTCTCTCTAAGCACGCCGGAACACACTATACAGGTCTGCCATGCAGGCGGTCTTATATAGTGTGGGGTGTGTTCTAAACCCCCTGAGCCATAATTGGCCAAAGCCACCCTGGCTTTGGCCAATTACAGCTCTCTCTACTGACGGCGCTGTGATTGGCCAAGCATGCGGGTCATAGTCCATGCTTGGCCAATAATCAGCCAGCAATGCACTGCAATGCCGCAGTGAATTATGGGCCGTGATGCGCCACACAAATTTGGCGCGAACGGCCCATATCGTTTGCAATTTGGCGAACGGGCAAACAGACAGATGTTAATGGCCCATTTAGACCTTTAATAGAAAGTCATCAGTTGCCTTTGACTCTAAACATTATTTTTGGCCAGTCCTAGAAATCTGCATTTGTTATTCTATTAACCACTTGGTGTCTGTGCTATAACCAAACGATGGCCACAGCGTGGACCTGAATTTCTGGGAGGTTGTCATAGGACGGGCTCCCCGTATGCTCCCTGCTGCTCGTGCACTGAGTCACTGAGACTCGGGTGATCACAGATCGAAGTAAGGGCTGATCTGTTTTTTTTTTCTACTCACGCTGACAGCATGAGGTTAAAAATAAAAGCTGATCACCGGCATAGGTGCAAGGGACATTGGTCCCGAAGAGGCAATTCTGCCTCATCTGTGCCCACCAGTACCACCTTCCAGTGCCACCTATCAATGCCCACCAGTGATGCCTATCAGTGTAACCAATCAGTGCCGCCTCATCAGCGTACATCAATGAAGGAGAAAAATTACCCGTTTGCAAAATGTAATATCAAAATATCCAAAAAAATACAAAATTATTTTTAAAAATCTGTCTTTTCTTTTGTTTGAACAAAAGAAAAAAAACACATAGGTGATCAAATACCACCAAAAGAATGCTCTATTTGTGGGAACTTAAAAAAAAACAAAAACATTTGGCTAAATATGACCGCTTGTCATTCAAAATGGATCAGCGCTGAAAATTGGTCAGGACAGCAGGGGGGTTTAAGTGCCCAGTAAGCAAGTGGTTAATTTCCATGGCAAATATGGATTTCTGTAATAAAGATGTGTGCCCGCTGTGTATATGGCATGTGCGTAAGCAAGTCAGCAGCGTTAAAACTGCGCTTTTTTTGCGCTGCTTTACCGGCGGTATTCGGCTGCTAGCGGTTTTAACCCCCGCTAGCGGCTGAAAAGGGGTTAGATCCGCCCACAAAACACCACCGCATCTGCGTTTTGCTGGCGGTATAGCCGCGCTGTCCCATTGATTTCAATGGGCAGGAACGGTTTATACACCGCTCCAAAGATGCTGCTAGCAGGACTTTTTTTAGGCCCCTTTCACACTGGGTTGTTTTTAGGCGCTACGGCACTAAAAATAGCGCCTGAAAAACGCCCTAAAGAAGCGGCGCCATTCACTCCAGTGAGGGCTTTCACACTGAAGCGGTGCGCTGGCAGGGCATCACAAAAAGTTCTGCCAGCAGCTTCTTTGGAGCGGTGAACTCACTGCTCCTCCCCATTAAAATCAATGGGGCAGCGCTGTGATACCGCCGGCAAAATGCCGATCCAGCGGCGTTTTGCAGGTGGATTTAACCCCTTTTCGGCCGCTAGCAGAGGGGTTAAAACCGCCCAGTGGGGGGTTAAAACCACCCCGCTAGCAGCCGAATAAGGCCGCTAAAACGACAGTAAAAACTACGCTTTACCGCAGACGCCCCCTGCCCCAGTGTGAAAAGGGCCTTAGGCTCTATTCACACTAATGCGTTTTTTGATGCATTTTGCAGAAATGCATGGGAATTTTTTAACATGGGTTCCTATGGAACATGTTCACATCAATGCATTTTTGTGCCTTTGTGTTTTTGGAAAGGGTCGGGGACTTTTTTTCCCGCAAAATGCAGCGTTTTGCTTGTAATAGATTTCAATGGACCTGCATCCAAAACGCAAGTACCGCGTTTTGCTTTTTTTTAAATTTTTTTTTTTTACACTGTATATAGCTGGTTACTAAGAAGGGGGCTGGGAAACCGGCCACCGTGTCTTTACCAACCTATGAGTCATCAGCTGTCAGCTGACTTCCTGCTCAATGTAAAAAAAAAAATGCCGGTTAAAAAAAAAAATTGTGACTGTGACGTTTTAGGGGGCATGGACCCCCACCCATAGACCTCGACAACCAACGGCCAACCAGCACGCCCCCTTCCCCAAAGCACCCATCCTCCATGTTGAGGGCATGCAGCGTGGCATGGTTCAGGAGGGGGGAGCGCTCGCTTGTCCCCACCTCGTTACCTGACCGGCCGGGCTGCGTGCTCGGATCAGGGTCTGGTATGGATTTGGGGGGACCCCCCACACCGTTTTTTCGGTGTAGGGGGTTCCCCTTAATATCCATACCAGACCGAAGGGCCTGGCATGCACCCAAAGGGGGAACCCATGCCGGTTTCTCTCGCGCTGCTTTGATAAGAAGATGTACTTTTCATATTGCAGCAAGTGTGAGATGTACCTCGCCGAGAACCAGCGCAATCCTATCGCGCTGGAAACATTCTCGCGTGCAGGTACTCCTGTGTGTGCGCTGGTTCACACGCTGGTTTAAAGCGGTTGTATACCCGCTGTCATTTTTTTTTTTTTTTACACCTGCAAGGGAAAAGGCATAATGAGCTAGTATGCACCGCATACTAGCTCATTATGAGATACTTACCTTAGAACGAGGCGCCGGCATCTCACCTGGTCCACGCCGAGGGAGCCGACATCTCCCCTCGGCGTGTCTTCCGGGTATCGCGGCTCCGGCGCTGTGAGTGGCCGGAGCCGCGATGTCGTCACTCCCGCGCATGCGCGCGGGAGACTTCTGCCCGGCATGCCGGGCTGTCAGCCGAGAGTCCCCTGTGCGCATGCGCCGCTGCAGTTAGCGGCTCATTGCGAGGGGAATATCTCCTAAACCTTACAGGTTTAGGAGATATTTTTTTTACCTACAGGTAAGCCTTATTATAGGCTTACCTGTAGGTAAAAGTTACAAATATAGGTATACAACCGCTTTAAGGATCTATCCAGCGCACCAATCAAGGTCTGAACCAGCGCAGTGCATTCATCTTAGTAAATGACCCCCAGTGTGTCAACATGTGCTATCTGCCATCGCGGGATATCAATGTACGCGTTTTGTGGGTGCAACCCCTTCCTCACAGCTCAAGTAGCTGAGAGGAAGGGGTTGTACCCCCGAAACACGTCCATTGATCCCCCATGATGGGAGCTAGCACATGTTGACCTTAGCCATGAAATCAGGAGGGAAATCCCCATTTTGACTCTCAATTTGTGTGCATCTTCAAAATTTGGCTTTCACAGGGGTGATATCAGCCCATCTGATGAAGGCAATATCAACACAGTTTGGACATACTAATGTCTGATATTGCCTTCAATTTATTAAAGTTGAACTTTGTAAGTTCCTCAGTTGTGTATTGTTTTTTGTTTTTAAAAACATGCCTGTTTACCACAAAAAAGGATATTTCTAATGTCTAAAAAAAAAATTATTCTAAGTAATATGTTGGTTTGTTCAAAAACCCATTTCTAAACGCACATATGAATGTGCACAGAGTAAAAAGTCTTCTACTCAACAATGTGTGGCGTATTCTTTCAATGCTCAATAGCAGTTTTTTGAGTAAGTTGGTGTTTACAGTGACAATGGGGGTTATTTACTAAAGGCAAATCCACTTTGCACTACAAGTGCACTTTCAGTGCAGTTTCAGTGCACTTTCAAGTGCACTTTTGCAGTGCGCTTGTAGTGCAAATTGGATTTTCCTTTAGTAAATAACACCCACAGTGCTTTATAATTTGTAACAATCAGACCATTTTCATGACTCCACAAAATTCATTCATGGTGCTGAAAATGATGAATATTATTGTCAGTAATGCATTACATACATTAACAACAAAAACAAGGTGTGTGTGTAGCAGACCCACAACATAATAGTTAGCCGAAGAAAAGATTGTCACCTCATGTAGCAAAGAAATTATGTTTGCACTACTGAAGAAAATGGCCAAAAAGAAAAGCCCATTGGATAACCTAGGAGACAGTGTCAGAGAACTCACAGCCCTCTGCACAGTGTGCACCTAAAGCTACCTGAAGAAAATTAGTGGTGTTCTTTTGATCCTATTAGTACAGTACTGCAGGCAGCTGTAGTATTTACAAGTTAGTGTAGTGCGTCCTCTGCACAGTGTGCACCTGAAGCTACCTGAAGAAAATGAATGGTGTTCTTCTGATCCTATTAGTACAGTACTGCAGGCAGCTGTAGTATTTAAAAGTTAGTGTAGTGCGCCCTCTGCACAGTGTGCACCTAAAGCTACCTGAAGAAAATTAGTGGTGTTCTTCTGATCCTTTTAGTACAGTACCGCAGGCAGCTGCAGTATTTACAAGTTAGTTTAGTGTGTCCTCTGCACAGTGTGCACCTAACGCTACCTGAAGAAAATTAGTGGTGTTCTTCTGATCCTATGAGTACAGTACCGCAGGCAACTGCAGTATTGAAAAGTTAGTGTAGTGCGCCCTCTGCATAGTGTGCACCTAAAGCTACCTGAAGAAAATTAGTGGTGTTCTTCTGATCCTATTAGTACAGTACTGCAGGCAGCTGTAGTATTTACAAGTTAGTGTAGTGTGTCCTCTGCACAGTGTGCACCTAAAGCTACCTGAAGAAAATTAATGGTGTTCTTCTGATCCTATTAGTACAGTACCGCAGGCAGCTGTACTATTTACAAGTTAGTGTAGTGTGTCCTCTGCACAGTGTGCACCTAAAGCTACCTGAAGAAAATTAGTGGTGTTCTTCTGATCCTATTAGTACAGTACCGCAGGCAGCTGTAGTATTTACAAGTTAGTGTAGTGCGTCCTCTGCACAGTGTGTACCTAAAGCTACCTGAAGAAAATTAGTGGTGTTCTTCTGACCCTTTTAGTACAGTACCGCAGGCAGCTGCAGTATTTACAAGTTATTTTAGTGCGTCCTCTGCACAGTGTGCACCTAAAGCTACCTGAAGAAAATGAGTGGTGTTCTTCTGCTCCTGTTAATAGCACAGGCAGGCAGCTACAGTATTTACAATTAGTGTAGTGCTCCCTCTGCACAGTGTGCACCTAAAGCTACCTGAATAAAATTGGTGGTTTTCTGCTCCTATTAATACCACAGGCAGGCAGCTACAGTATTTACAGTTATGCCGTGTACACACAGTCAGACTTTTCAGCTACAAAAGTCCGACAGCCTGTCCGACAGACTTTCGATAGACTTTCAACTGACTTTTGGCAGACTTTCAACTGACTTTCTAACGACCGGACTTGCCTACACATGATCACACCAAAGTCTGATGGATTCGTACATGATGACGTACACCGGACTAAAATAAGGAAGTTGATAGCCAGTAGATATTAGCTGCCCTAGAGTCGGACTAGCATACAGACGAGCAGATTTCTGGGTCCGGCTGAGTTACGACGTAAAGATTTTGAAGCAAGTTCCAAATCTAAAGTCCGTCAGATTTGCAACTGGAAAAGTCCGCTAAATGTCTGGTGGAGCAAACACACGATCGGATTGTCCGTTGGCGTCCGTCAGACCAGTCCGGACGAAAAGTCCGACCGTGTGTATGCGGCATTAGTGTACTGTGTCCTCTGCACAGTGTGCACCTAAAGCTACCTGAAGAAAATTAGTGGTGTTCTTCTGATCCTATAGGGATGAGCCGAACACCCCCCTGTTCGGTTCGCACCAGAACATGCGAACAGGAAAAAAGTTTGTTCGAACACGCGAACACCGTTAAAGTCTATGGGACACGAACATGAATAATCAAAAGTGCTAATTTTAAAGGCTAATATGCAAGTTATTGTCATAAAAAGTGTTTGGGGACCTGGGTCCTGCCCCAGGGGACATGGATCAATGCAAAAATTTTTTTTTTAAAACGGCCGTTTTTTCAGGAGCAGTGATTTTAATAATGCTTAAAGTCAAACAATAAAAGTGTAATATCCCTTTAAATTTCATACCTGGGGGGTGTCTATAGTATGCCTGTAAAGGGGCGCATGTTTCCTGTGTTTAGAACAGTCTGACAGCAAAATGACATTTTGAAGGAAAAAACTCATTTAAAACTACCGCGGCTATTGCATTGCCGACAATACACATAGAAGTTCATTGATAAAAACGGCATGGGAATTCCCCAAAGGGGAACCCCGAACCAAAATTAAAAAAAAAAAAAAAAGACGTAGGAGTCCCCCTAAATTCCATACCAGGCCCTTCAGGTCTGATATGGATATTAAGGGGAACCCCGGCCAAAATTTAAAAAAAAAATGACGTGGGGTTCCCCCTAAATTCCATACCAGACCCTTCAGGTCTGGTATGGATTTTAAGGGGAACCCCGCGCCAAAAAAAAAAAAAAACGGCGTGGGGTCCCCCCAAAAATCCATACCAAACCCTTATCCGAGCACGCAACCTGGCAGGCTGCAGGAAAAGAGGGGGGGACGAGAGTGCGGCCCCCTCCTGAACCATACCAGGCCATATGCCCTCAACATTGGGAGGGTGCTTTGGGGTAGCCCCCCAAAACACCTTGTCCCCATGTTGATGAGGACAAGGGCCTCATCCCCACAACCCTGGCCGGTGGTTGTGGGGGTCTGCGGGCGGGGGGCTTATCGGAATCTGGAAGCCCCCTTTAACAAGGGGACCCCCAGATCCCGGCCCCCCCCTGTGTGAAATGGTAAGGGGGTACAAAAGTACCCCTACCATTTCACTAAAAAACTGTCAAAAATGTTAAAAATGACAAGAGACAATTTTTTGACAATTCCTTTATTTAAATACTTCTTCTTTCTTCTATCTTCCTTCATTTTCTGGTTCTTCTGGTTCTTCTGGCTCTTCTGGTTCTTCCTCCGGCGTTCTCGTCCAGCATCTCCTCCGCGGCGTCTTCTATCTTCTTCTCCTCGGGCCGCTCCGCACCCATGGCATGGGGGGAGGCTCCCGCTCTTCTCTTCATCTTCTTCATCTTCTTCTCTTCTTCTTTTCTTCTCTTCTTCTCTTCTTCATTTTCTTCTCCGGGCCGCTCCACACCCATGCTGGCATGGAGGGAGGCTCCCACTGTGTGACGGCGCTCCTCATCTGACAGTTCTTAAATAACGGGGGCGGGGCCACCCGGTGACCCCGCCCCCCTCTGACTCACGGGACATGACGGGACTTCCCTGTGGCATTCCCCGTGACGTCACGGGGAAGTCCCGTCAAGTCACCGTGCGTCAGAGGGGGGCGGGGTCACCGGGTGGCCCCGCCCCCCGTTATTTAAGAACTGTCAAAGAGGAGCGCTGTCACACAGCGGGAGCCTCCCTCCATGCCAGCATGGGTGCGGAGCGGCCCGGAGAAGAAAATGAAGAAGAGAAGAAGAGAAGAAGAGAAGAAGATGAAGAGAAGAGCGGGAGCCTCCCCCCATGCCATGGGTGCGGAGTGGCCCGAGGAGAAGAAGATAGAAGACGCCGCGAAGGAGATGCTGGACGAGAACGCCAGAGGAAGATCCAGAAGAACCAGAAGAACCAGAAGATGAAGGAAGATAGAAGAAAGAAGAAGTATTTAAATAAAGGAATTGTCAAAAACTGTCTCTTGTCATTTTTAACATTTTTGGCAGTTTTTTAGTGAAATGGTAGGGGTACTTTTGTACCCCCTTACCATTTCACACAGGGGGGGGCCGGGATCTGGGGGTCCCCTTGTTAAAGGGGGCTTCCAGATTCCAATAAGCCCCCCGCCCGCAGACCCCCACAACCACCGGCCAGGGTTGTGGGGATGAGGCCCTTGTCCTCATCAACATGGGGACAAGGTGTTTTGGGGGGCTACCCCAAAGCACCCTCCCAATGTTGAGGGCATGTGGCCTGGTACGGTTCAGGAGGGGGGGGCGCACTCTCGTCCCCCCCTCTTTTCCTGCGGCCTGCCAGATTGCGTGCTCGGATAAGGGTCTGGTATGGATTTTTGGGGGGACCCCACGCCGTTTTTTTTTTTTTTTTGGCGTGGGGTTCCCCTTAAAATCCATACCAGACCTGAAGGGTCTGGTATGGAATTTAGGGGGAACCCCACATCATTTTTTTTTTAAATTTTGGCCGGGGTTCCCCTTAATATCCATATCAGACCTGAAGGGCCTGGTATGGAATTTAGGGGGACTCCTACGTCTTTTTTTTTTTTTTAATTTTGGTTCGGGGTTCCCCTTTGGGGAATTCCCATGCCGTTTTTATCAATGAACTTCTATGTGTATTGTCGGCAATGGAATAGCCGTGGTAGTTTTAAATTAGTTTTTTCCTTCAAAATGTCATTTTGCTGTCAGACTGTTCTAAACACAGGAAACATGCGCCCCTTTACAGGCATACTATAGACACCCCCCAGGTACGAAATTTAAAGGGATATTACACTTTTATTGTTTGACTTTAAGCATTATTAAAATCACTGCTCCTGAAAAAACGTCCGTTTTTAAAAAAATGTTTTGCATTGATCCATGTCCCCTGGGGCAGGACCCAGGTCCCCAAACACTTTTTATGACAATAACTTGCATATTAGCCTTTAATATTAGCACTTTTGATTTCTCCCATAGACTTTTAAAGGGTGTTCCGCCGGCATTCGAATTTGCCGCGAACACCCCAAATTGTTCGCTGTTCGGCGATCTTGCGAACAGCCAATGTTCGAGTCGAACATGAGTTCGACTCGAACTCGAAGCTCATCCCTATGATCCTATTAATACCACAGGCAGGCAGCTACAGTATTTACAGTTAGTGTACTGTGTCCTCTGCACAGTGTGCACCCAAAGCTACCTGAATAAAATTGGTGGTGTTCTTCTGATCCTATATTAATACCACAGGCAGGCAGCTACAGTATTTACAGTTAGTGTACTGTGTCCTCTGCACAGTGTGCACCAAAAGCTACCTGAATAAAATTGGTGGTGTTCTCATACTAATAATACTACAGGCAGGCAGTTGATTCTGCTAGCTGCAGTATCAGTATATATATACATCCAAGTATTTGTGAGGGGTTGCAGTGTTGTGGCACCAGCACCAGTGCCTAAGGCCCAATTTTTCTGCCCCTGTTAAACAGGGGTGTGTAATTACAATTTTTGATGCAATACTTTGCAGCAGGGCTTGTTCCTGCACTCCAACTAGAGTATTTGTGAGGGGTTGCAGTGTTGTGGCACCAGCACCATTGCCTAAGGCCCAATTTTTCTGACCCTGTTTAACAGGGGCATGTAATTAAAATTTTTGATACAATACTTTGCAGCAGGGCTTGTTCCTGCACTCCAACTAGAGTATATGTGAGGGGTTGCAGTGTTGTGGCACAAGTGCCTAAGGCCCAATTTTTCTGCCCCTGTTCAACAGGGACATGTAATTACAATTCTTGATCTAATATTTCACAACAGGGCCCGTTTCTGCGCCCACCAAGAGTAATTGTGAGAACTTACAGTGTTGTGGCACCAGCACCACCACCACCAAAGGACCAATTTTTCTGACCCTGTTCAACAGAGGCATGTAATTACAATTCTTGATCTAATATTTCACAGCAGAGTCCGTTCCTGCGCCCACCAAGAGTAACTGTGAGGGCTTACAGTGTTGTGGCAACACCAACACCTAAGGCCCCAATTTCTGCAGAGTATATAGGGCAGGCCCCTACTTTCAAGCATCCAACTTACAAATGACTCCTACTTGCAAACGGAAGGAGACAACAGGAAGTGAGATGAAATCTACATCTAGGAAGGGAAATTCTCTCCTGTAATGCCCCGTACACACGGTCGAACTTTGTTCGGACATTCCGACAACAAAATCCTAGGATTTTTTCCGTCGGATGTTGGCTCAAACTTGTCTTGCATACACACGGTCACACAAAGTTGTCGGAAAATCCGATCGTTCTAAACGCGGTGACGTAAAACACGTACGTCGGGACTATAAACGGGGCAGTGGCCAATAGCTTTCATCTCTTTATTTATTCTGAGCATGCGTGGCACTTTGTCCGTCGGATTTGTGTACACACGATCGGAATTTCCGACAACGGATTTTGTTGTCGGAAAATTTTATCTCCTGCTGTCCAACTTTGTGTGTCGGAAAATCCGATGGAAAATGTCCGATGGAGCCCACACACGGTCGGAATTTCCGACAACACGCTCCGATCGGACATTTTCCATCGGAAAATCCGACCGTGTGTATGGGGCATAAGAGTTAATATGGGAAAAACGTGTCTCCTTTCCACTGATGCTTTATCACCAATCCTTGTTTCACTAAAAACCCCAAATTGTCTAAAAACATTTGTCATTGGGACAGAAAGTGAGGTAAAATCTTCTGAAGAGGTGCACAGACAGCAAAACAAATGTCACAGGGGTGATAACCCTTCCCTATGTTTTCCAAAAAGCTTAAAAATAGATTTTTTGGCTAGAGCTACACTTTAAAAATGTACCAGTTCAAAATTACAAACAGATTCTACTTAACAACAAACCTACAGTCCCTGTTCAGAAAGCCTGGGGCCCCATGCCTTTCCTTTTTTTAATTTGGGTGCGGGGTTTCCTTTAATATCCATACAAGACCTAAAGGGCCTGGTAATGGACTGGGGGGGTACCCATGCCGTTTGTTTCACTGATTTTCATCCATATAACCAGGACCGGACATTACATTAAAGCTGTAAGCAGTTTTAAATTACTTTTATTACTTTAAAAATGTCATTTTGTATAGGGGCTGTTCTAAGCACGGGAAACACGTGCTACTTTACAGGCATACTATAGACACCCCCCAGGTACGATATTTCAAGGAATATTTCACTTTTTTTTCACTTTAAGCATCATTAAAATCACTGGTCCCGAAAAAATGGCCATTTTTAAAGCTTTTTTTTGCATTGATACATGTCCCCTGGGGCAGGACCCGGGTCCCCAAACCCTTTTTAGGACAATACCATGCAAATTAGCCTTTAATGAGGTTATAAAGTTTGTGCAAATTTTCAGTCCGTTCGCAGGTTCTGGTGCGAACCGAACCAGGAAGTGTTCGGCTCATCCCTAATTAGCAAACATTAAATACATAGAATGTGATGTTAAAGAAGAAATCTTACCTTAATACAGTCCTTCTGCAGGACCTATATAATGGCAGAACAGGTCTCTGGAATATTGATCCCCAGAGCCTGGGGTGGGATGCTGGTCGAGAACTTGATGTCCTGCAGACTCCTCCCTGTCGCCAAGTACTGCAACATGGCGACTAGCCTCCGTTCGGGGGTGATGGCTTACTGCATGCAGGTGTCCTGCTTCATAAAATATGAGGGAAAGCAAAGCCAGCAAATGGTGAAAAATGGGGTCTGTCATCCGGAGATAATTCCTGAAATCATCAGGATTATTCTCACGGATCTCCCGCAACAAAAGCATATGAGATAATTGGTTAAGCTGGAGCAACCAATTCTTCGTCCATGAAATCCTCCCTGCCCTGTTCATTGACTGGGCTTGGGTCAAAGTAAGAACCCCAATACCAAGCCCCTGCACAGCACAAACTCTATGAGGAGTGTGTACCCGCAACATGGCTTCAAAATGGTCAGATGGTCAGAACGAATTAACAGAATGCACTGAAAATCAGAAAGGCCTAAAATGAGTGAGCTAAAAATCAGAAACGAGCGGACAAGAACACACGTAATATAAAAATACGCACTGAAAACCAGATGCAAACTGACTACACGCACTGAAAACCAGATACGAACTCACAAGCACAAACTGAAGAGCAGTAACGATCTGAAAAGCACAAAGCTGAAAAGCGCGAATCGTCTCTCGCCAAACTTCTACTAACACGAGATAAACACGAGATTAGCAGAAGAAGCCCAAAGGGTGGCACTCTGGATATTGAACTTCCTCTTTATAGTGCCATTGTATGTGTTGTATTTCAGCGCGTTCTTGACGATCAGAATTTCCAAAAACATTTGTGCGACCATGTGTATGCAAGACAAGTTTGAGCCAACATCCGTCGAAAATAAATCCAGTATTTCGTTGTCGGACTGTCCAATCGTGTGATGCAGCATAATAGTTGTCTTGTGGACAGATTCTCCCACCTGAGCTGTGGATCTCTGCAGCTCCTCCAGAGTTACCACGGGCCTCTTGGCTGCTTCTCTAATTAATGCTCTCTATGCTCAGCTTAGGTGGACAGCCATGTCTTGGTAGGTTTGCAGTTGTGCAATACTTTTTCTATTTTTGGATGATGGATTGAACAGTTCTCTGTTAGATGTTCAAAGCTTGCAATATTTTTTATAACCTAACCCTGCTTTAAACTTCTCCACAACTTTATCCCTGACCTGTCTGGTGTGTCCCTTGGCCTTCATAATGCTGTTTGTTCACCAAGGTTCTCTAACAAACCTCTGAGGGTTTCACAGAACAGCTGTATTCATATTGAGATTAAATTACACATACAGTCTCTCACAAAAGTGAGTACACCCCTCACATTTTTGTAAATATTTTATTATATCTTTTTATGTGACAACACTGAAGAAATGACACTTTGCTACAATGTAAAGTAGTGAGTGTACAGCTTGTATAACGGTGTACATTTGCTGAATTGTTGCTCTACATGAAGATGGCCTAGGCTATAAGAAGATTGCCAAGACTCTGAAACTGAGCTGCAGACCACAGACCATATAGTAAAATATTTACAAAAATGTAAAGGGTATACTCACTTTTGTGAGATACTGTAGGTGGACTCTATTTACTAATTAGGTGACTTCTAAAGGCAATTGGTTCCACTAAATTTTAATTAGGGGTATCAGAGTAAAGGGAGCTGAATACAAATGCATGCCACACTTTTCACATATTTATTTGTAAAAAAAAATTGAAAACCATTTATCATTTTCCTTCCACTTCACAATTATGTGCCACTTTGTGTTGGTCTATCAGATAAAATCCCAATACAATACATTTACATTTTTGGTTGTAACATGACAAAATGTGGAAAATGTCAAAGGGTATGAAAGGGTATGGCGGCAGCATCTGACTTAGCAAATCAAAACACTGATGCAGGGTGTATCAGCAGAAGAGGAATGTACTCACCCTCCCAGCAGCCAGATTCAGGTGGAGACAGATTTCTAGAACCTACTGGCTTCTGGGAGACACCTATTGGTGGGCACTTTCTGCCCAGGGAACCTCAGTGCCATCAGCAGGTAAATTAGGTCCTGACAGGTAATGTCCTTCATTGTGTGATGCATGTGAAACTATGGAAATAGTTTTACTACACATAGTAGCTTTATGTACTTCCCACACTAACAAAAAGTCAGGGCCATAATTTTCATTACGAATAAAATAGTCAGTTATGGATGAGCAGAGATTTATTTGATCTCTAGGAAGGAGAACTAGCAGTTGGTCTCAGTTGGTTGGTCCCAGATCAAGGATGTTTTGACGGGAGCATGATCTGATAAAATTATAACATATATTGCTAACTTCTTCAGAACTGACATAAGAGAAGATGTGATAAAGATATCATCTAATCTGGAAAATGCTGTGGTAACTGAAGAGTCAGATTCTGGATGGTGAGGAGCCATCTATGAATCTATATAATAATAAAGATCCATGAATTTTTGGGACAGTTTATCCAACTGTGAATAAGATACTGGTGTAATTATAGATTTATGTCCCAGTAAGCAGAAAACACAAGATCTAAAGTATCCACTTGTTATAACATAGAAAGGGAGGACCCAGGGTTGCCAACCTCCTGCAGCATTTTTTACTGACAAAACGTGGAAAATGTACTGGCAGAGCACATTTTTTACTGGCAACCTGAGACATTACAGAACTCCTATTGAAAACTAACACAGTGAATATTTGAACAGTATAAACATGATGTGGAAACACTGACAATACCGATAACAAAGTCATTTGCTTGATTTACACTTAAAATATCAACACAGCATGAAATTATTAGCCCCTGATATTTACTGGCAGTTGAAAGAAAATCACAGATTTTTACAACATGTCAGTAAGTTTACTGGCGGTTGGCAACCCTGGGAGGACCCCCACTATGCCAAAATCCAATAAGTATATGTAAGGATTAAGAACATCTCTCAAAGAAAGGGCAGATGTTGTAGGCACACTATGAGGTAAAATTTATATAAAAGTTATATTCTTTACTAGAAAAATGAATTAAAAAACATATGACATTGAGACATCACCCTATTATTTGACATGGTCAACAGAAACCCAATAACGCAAACATAAAGGTTGGATCCCAAGATATATAGTAAACTCGTAATATGAATGATTGTATTTTATGAAGAGGTATGATCCAACAGCACCTCAACGCATTTCACAATTTAGTAGCTTTCTCAGGACATACTAGGTAGGTGCTGATATAGAATTAAAATATAAACAATGGAGGTGCATGCACGGCGGCACCTAACATGGATGCTTAGTCTGGGAGCTCCGTCCCGCCCCAGCAGCTTCGGCCTCATCTAAGGCAGATCGAATGGCACCAGCCGACTGGATCCACTCCCCAAGTGTGGCGGAACACCCTGGGAATACCCCGATGTACTCCGGAGTGGTAAGACGCAACTTACAGCCCGCTTTCGAAGCCTCAACGGCCCAGCCTGAAACAGCCAAAATGGCGACGGCCCCTTACTGTGCCTCCTCAGACAGTCTACCCAACTCACAGTCCACGGCCTCCCCTTCTCTTCTGCAGCAAGATATCTCTGCAAGGAGCCATATCCTAGGCCTAGCCTCCCCAGCATCTACTAAGTCTGTCAGACTTTTACTTACCAGACTGATGAGTCCGCTTGGGCAGAGGGTAGACTCCCTTACTTATCCGACTCACGGCCCCTGGTAGAGCAGACAGGAGGCACGAGAGTGCGGAATGGTATGAGAGCCTGCTGAAGAGATCCAGGTACAGGATGAGAGATGATCTTCAGACAACAGGTCAGTAGTCCGTAACACTGGTAACAGGTGCTGAGCAGGAGCAAGACAGGCAGATCGGGACACAAGCAGGGTTCGGCAACAGACTGGCAGCAAAGTACAATAGGAGCAGGCAGAAGCGGAGTCAAACAGGCCAAGGTCAGGTACAGGCAGCAAACAGGAGAATCCAAGGGCAATCCGGGTCATCAGGAGATCAGGTAAACAGGAAGACAAGACAGGAAACAGGAACTATGGCACAGGAAGCTGATGATCAGGCAGCACTGAACAGAGTGCCTGACAAACTTAAATAGGCTGGCTTGCTCACAGGCACGCCCTCTGGTGGCCAATCCCATGACCAGCAAGGTGAGCTCTCTGACAGAGTCCCTATTAGGAAGCTCCATAGCTGGCATAGACTTCTCCCCCATGGAGGCAGGCCCTCCCCAGACACACCAACTACTACAGCCCGGGGATTCAGGCCCACTCCAGCCTGTGGATGTAGCAGACCTCTTCAATAAGTTTGCTGTACTCCTGGACAGAGGATTAATTAACACAGCTAACAAGATAACAAATGATATCAAAGCAGATCTTCAGAATATTGGATCTCATATGGAAATCATAGAAACACACCTGGAAGCCACCTCATCCAGAACAAATCAAAATACTGCATGCATACAGATTCTTCAGGAACAGCTAGAAACAGTGCATGCAAAGATAGACGACCTTGAGAACAGAAACTGAAGGTACAACTTCAGATTAAAGGGGCTCCCTGAGTCATACAAAGACACCCCCGAAACCATTCAAGCTTTCATTAAGGATTTACTTCCTGACACTCCACAACACAGATTGGAGCTGGACTCACAGGGCTCTCAAACCACCTAGAGCAGACGGTCTTCCCGCGACATCGTGGTCAAACCACATTTCTACTCTGTAAAGGAGGAAGTAATGCGGAAATCAAGAACCCTGCCTAAAATTGTCTTTCAGGGTCACCAACTGCAAATTTTTGCGGACCTTTCACCATCCACCATGCAAAAGAGGAGATCTTTGAAGCCACTACTTCAAATCCTGATGGACAAAGCAATCAAGTATTGGTTGCTCTTCCCGTTCCAGCTTCTGGAAAGGCAAATCATACACCTTCGGCTCGCTTCAAGAAAAAGAAAAACTTTTGCTTCAACTGGGTCTCATCAGCCAGGACTCTAATTCTCCACCGTCAGGATCGAATCCAAACTCAGCTAAAAGGCATCTTCCAACCAGCCCTCTGACTCCAGTATGGGAATCGGCGAGGTCCAAGAAATCTAAGGAAACAATCCCCACATGACTCTTCTGAATCTACAGACTTAATTGTTATTGCCTGTCCTCATGGGCACCTTGGCTTCCCCCAGGCAGTCTGGAGGGAATAACACCCCATATTAGTCTCTCATGAGATGGGCACCCCTTGGCCTGAACCTTCGCCTCGGCCGAGGGGGTCTCGCGAGAGACCCCACTTGGGGTTGTGAAGACCATTAAAATGCACTAGACATACTATGTGGTCAGGCTCCCCCTCTCCTGTATCCAAATCATTCCAAATGCTCCCCTTCCTTTTCCCCTTCCCCATGGGTAATAATACCCATATGGATCCAGTTATCTATCCCTTTCATATGATTGTTCGCTGTCCTACATTGCTATTATGCAAGGATTTATGTAGATTCACCCCTTGCTTTCTTATCCATCTTCTTTATTTGATTGTGCTGGAGGTGAAATGTTCTGTTTTCTTTTGTCATTAGGGCCCAGTGCCCATTTTAGGTTAAATTTTTTTTATGTACCTATCGATAGTTTTTGAGACCTGACTGCTGGGGTGGTGTTCATGCACCCCTTCTTGTCTAGAAGAACAGGCTTACTCCCTTCTCTAGACAAGTTTAGACCCTGTTGGTTAGAGCGACCCTAAAGTTCCCCTTACTCATAGATGGAGGATTCTGTCACCTCCACCTTACGGAAGACTCCCTTGTCTACCGCCTTTCCTTTCACCTTTATTTCCCTCTCTCTTTTACGAGACATTTATTATAGTCTCTTTACAGAAGTCCTCTGGGGGGAAACCCCCCGATGTTTCCTACCACCCTCCGAAGACCCTGCCTGACCTGTGATCCGTCTTGGACACCATGAACTCATGTTGGTAAGTGTTGATGTGGTCCCAGATCGCCCCCGCCTCTGCTCAATGGCTGATACCTCTCCAGTGCAAATACCTCTCAGGGTAGTAACACATAATGTGCAGGGCTTAAACTCACCCATTAAAAGACGTAAAGTTTTTAACTGCCTACACACACAAAAAACTGACATAGTCCTTTTACAGGAAACCCACTTCCCAAAAAGTTTTTGCCCATCTTTCATACACTCCAGTTACCCCTTCTTTTCATTGGCCAATGCTGAGAACAAGACTAAGGGAGTAGGCATTTTCATTTCTAAGAGATGCAAATTCACCCTAAAGTCGGAACATAAAGACCCGGATGGCAGGTACATTCTACTAGTGGGCGATTTAGATGGTAGATTATACACATTTATATCATACTATGCCCCCAATAGTGGCCAATTGGCCTTTTTCCAAAACATGTTGATGACCCTGACCCCACTAGTTGAAGGCACGGTGATCTTTGGAGGCGACTCCATTACTGCTTTCGATCAGGGGCTGGACAAGTCCAGACCACCGGGCAAACGTCTCACCAGACCTTCCAAACAAAGCCTCCGAATAGCCAAATTGCTATTTCAAGATGGCCTAATAGACATTTGGAGGGAAGTAAACCCTACTACTCAAAATTTCACACACTACTCGAACCCCTCACAGAACATTTGCGAGGATTGATCATATCCTCCTTACATCAACCTCCGTCCCACTAACAAACAAAGCATTTATCAAGGATGTGGTCTGGTCGGATCACTCCATGGTAGTCCTGACACTTCATCGCCAGGGGAGCCAGAACCCTGATAGACGCTGGAGACTCAACTAATGCATCTTGAGTGATCCGACCAGGGCAACGGAAATCGAAAAGCATATCCAAACCTATTTTCATACCAACGACACACTGGATGTTAGCCCCTCCTGCCTTTGGGCAGCTCACAAATTAGTTCTTAGAGGCCACTTAATCCAAATAGCCTCGCACATCAACAAGTCTAATAAAGCGGAAATTGAAAAGTTAGATAAGGAATATACTGCTTTGGCTAAAAAGCATAAGACCAACCCAAGCTCAGTACCCATCTCCAAATTAGACGCAGCCCGTATGGCATTAAACCTTGCCCTCACTACCAAGGCTGAAAAATGGTTGAGGTGGAACAGAACTAGATTCGATGGACAGTTTTTTAAACAATATTCAAATGCCAAAATTACAAGACGGTCATCGTCAAAAATTAGATGCCCCTATATCAGCGGAAGAAGTATGCACGGTCATTAAAAACTCAAAATCACACTCAGCACTAGGCCCAGATGGGTTCTCTGTTACCTATTATAAATTGTTTGCCACCACGCTTGCTCTCTATATGGCCCGATTCTTTAACGCCCTCAGACAGGGGGGACAATTAGACTCTTCACTTAATTTGGCCCACATCACAGTCCTCCCCAAACCCAGTAAGGATCCCAGCTCAGTAGGCAATTATAGGCCTATATCTCTTATTAATAATGACTTAAAGTTTCTGACCAAGATCCTTGAAGACCGCCTGGCTTCCTTTATTAGCTTATACATTCACAAAGACCAAGTAGGCTTTATTCCTGGAAGACAAGACCTGGATCAAACTCGACGTGCGATAGACTTAATTTCCCTCCTCAACTCCAATTGGGATAAGAACCTCCCCAGACAAGGATGCCTGTTATCCCTAGATCGCCAAAAAGCCTTCGATTCTGTCCATTGGACGTATATATTTAACATTCTACATAGATGGGGCTTTGGGGACTCCTTCCTCAATGTTTTGCATGCTCTATATTCCTACCCTTCAGCTCAGGTGCGTCTGCAGGGATTTTATTCTGAATCTTTCCCAATTTCAAGAGGCACAAGACAGGGCTGCCCTCTCTCCCCATTGATCTTTGCCATAGCAATTGAATCCCTAGCAATAGCCATCAGAACTAACCCAAACATCCAGGGTATTCAATGTGGCCCCTGTCATCACAAATGTGCGTTGTTTGCTGACGACATACTGATGTTTATATCGTCTCCCCTGACCTCCCTCCCCAACATTTGCCACTTCTCGACGAATTCGGAAAGATCTCAGGCCTTAAGGTGAATTATGACAAGTCCCACACACTTAACATTAACATACCTGATCCGCTGCTGGCCAGGCTTAAGGAGAGTTTTTGGTTCACGTGGAATGATTCAAATATAACCTACCTGGGGATTAAATTGACCCCTAAGATAGAGCTCCTTCACCAAGCTAATTACCCTACGCTTTGTCAAAAACTAGAGGAGGATTTGGCCAGGTGGTCTATCCTTGCTTGGCAAAATAAATTCAATTAAGATGACCCTGCTTCCCCGCATCTTATATTATTTTAGGGCCCTTTCCAATCCCTGTTGACAAGGCCCGTCTAAAATGATTCCAAGCTAAAATTATCAAATTAATCTGGGGTAAAGGGGGCCATAGATTTTCAAAATCGATCTTGTTTAGATCTAGGACAGAGGGCGGTTTGGGCCTCCCTAACCTACTCTGGTACCTCCAAGCAGCACACCTTGCACAAATATCAGCAGTTTATTCACGCTGGGAACAGCCCGTCTGGATACACATTGAAAGACAGGCAGTACCCCTCCATACCTTAGATTATCTCCTATAGTGTCCTAAAAAACTAAGACCCCCAATCCTTTCACCAACACTTTCACACTCCTTCGCACTTTGGGATGGCTTACGGAAAAATAATCAGCTCTTCTCCCCCATAGAACCTCTTAAACACATATTCCATAACCCGGAATTTCCACCGGGTCTAGATATTAAAGCCTTTAATTGGTGGTTAGACAAAGGGCTATACAGGATAGGTCACTTCCTTAGACCCTTGGGCCCGCTCTCCAAAGCTTACTGTGTAAGTAACCTGGAAATGCCTTCCTCAGAATTTTTCAGATTCTCTCAACTCTCAAACTTCTTAAAGAAAAAGTGCAAAACATCACCAAACAAACCCTTAATAACTGCATATGAATCTTGGTGTGGCCGGGCCAATGAGCAGAGGGGGGGAATTTCGGTGATATACAAGGCCTTATCATCAACACGATCCAAGGCACCTTACATGCTTCACTGGGAAGAGGATGTGGCACAGCATTGGAAACTCGACACTTGGCACCGACATTTTTCCAACTCCTTCAAGGGTATCCTTAATGCTAGCCTTATGGAAGCTAGTGTAAAAGTCATAACTAGATGGTACCTAGTCTCGTCAGAACTAGCTGCAATTTTCCCATCATCATCTCCTCTCTGCTTCCGAGGTTGTGAATTACGAGGAGACATGCTCCATACTTGGTGGACCTGTCCCAGAATACGTCAGTTTTGGCACAAGATCTTTGTCTGGATCAACAAAATTACCACATTATCTATTCAAATGTCCCCTCTCATAGCACTCCTTAACTTCCCTGTCCAGGGAGCATCCAGGAGTACGCAACGCCTCATCTACTTCATCCTTCTAGGCGCTAAGCTCACTATAGCCAAGGCTTGGAAGCAACCTTCTGTTTCCACCCGCCTGGCGAAAAAAAATATATCCTGGATTATGAACCAAGAAAAGATGGCTGGTGTGCTCCTGGATCGCTCAGAAAAGTTCAAACATACGTGGGAACCTTGGGCAACCTTTGTGGGAAATACTCTTTATTAGAGTCCACGAGGGATAATATCCTGCTCTTATTTCCCCCCAGTCGACTTCCACTCTCATTCCTCTTCTCCTGTTTCATTCCTTTCTTTTCTCTTCTCTCCCTTTCCCTATCCACTCTTTGTAGGTCCCTGTCCCCTACTTTTCTCTCAAATGACTTTTATCAAGACCGAGCCCTGACACTCTATAGTGTCTTGGTCTAGTCTTATGATGGTTTATTCACATGTTCTTTAAAGCTGGGTAGGCCAGATCTTTGTTACAAAAATTGTTGGTTCAATTACATGCTACGTTTTTCTTATTTTTATAATAGCGAGGCCACTGGTTTTTCATGTATGCCAACAGTATTTTCTTTCAAATGCAGCCACCTATTGGTGGAAACTACTTGGTCCTTCTCAAGTATGAGAAACTCCAAGGAGTTTACTGGGCGGGGGGTCTTGGAGGGTGGAGACTCTTCCACAGAGTGATCCCTATTGGGGTGGTGGTGCACTCCCCTCCTGGACCCTCCACATTTCTTTATCCCGTGTAAAACCTGGTTGCTTACAGTGATAAAGTTCTGAATTTAATTTCCAGGTCAGCCCTTCACTGCACATTTTATTTGATCTGTGTAAAGAAAATTTGTTCAAATCTGTTGGTACTATTCTGTCACTTATAGGTCATTTTCGGCTCCCGATGGGCTGAGGACCTGCTTCATATTTATGTTTCATGATGTATTTCTTGTACCTTGAAAATAAAATATATTGAAACAAAAAAAATATAAACAATGAAGGGGGAAGAAAATTGAAGGGGGTCTAAATACTTTCTGTCCCCACTGTATATGACCCCTCCGTATGAGGAGGTAGACAGGAAGACGTGTGCAGACTCCACAGAAGCCACAATCACAGGTGAGTCTGCAATAAATATTATTTTTGTTTAGAGGGTGTCTCAATCTAAAATATAGAAAGTCCATATTGTTCATTTGATATATCTTTCCAGGTAAGTATTGATTATGTAAACAGCAAATAGCGTATGACTAGAATTACATAGTGTATATCTCCATTAAAATGCACTAAAGGACAAATGCCAGATGCAGTATTATATTTCTAATTTTGAAAAAAAAGCTTCACTATCAAATGCTTACCAAAGTATCATGTATATCTCTTTATAGTGGTACTCATATGGTATTCATCAATTAGAGTTATCACTCATCAATGGATAAAAGGGGTCTACAAAGTAGATCGAAACATTATATAAGGAACGTATACATAACTATAACAGGTGTGATGACATTATATCCTTCCGCTGTGCAAAACTACCCACCTCTCATCAGGACAAGGAGTGTTCCTTGTTTTGAGGACTTGCCTGTAAAGCCAGACCCATATACCTTCAATAAGGTAAAACCTCCTGAAAGATTGTAAACAAGAATAAAGGAGACATAAATGCAAGGATCCTGTAGATCCAGTGTTTAACACATCAGCAAGCTCTAACCCCTTCCTGACCAAGCCCTTTTTTGCAATATGGCATTGCGTCACTTTAACTGACAATTGTGCGGTTGTGCGACATTGTACCCTAAAAAAATTGACATCCTTTTTTTCCCACAAATAGAGCTTTCTTTTGGTGGTATTTGATCACTTCTCCGGTTTTTATTTTATGCGCTATAAACAAAAAAAGAGTGAACATTTTGAAAAAAAGCAATATTTTTTACTTTTTGCTATAATAATTATCCCCCAAAAAATATAAAAAAAAACAAATTTCTTCCTCAGTTTAGGCCAATATGTATTCTTCTACATATTTTTGGTGAAAAAAATCACAATAAGCGTATATTTAATGGTTTGCGCAAAAGTTATCCCGTCTACTAAATAGGGGATAGATTTATGGCATTTTTATTATTATTAGTTTTTTATTAGTAATGGCGGTGATCTGCGATTTTTATTGTGACTGCGACATTGTGGCAGATAGATTGGACACTTTTGACACTTTTTTGGGACCTTTGGCATTTATACAGCGATCAGTGCTATAAAAATGCACTGATTACTGTGTAAATGTCACTGGCAGGGAAGGGGTTAAACACTAGGGGGCGATCAAGGGTTTAAGTGTGTTCCCTGAGCGTGTTCTAACTGTAGGGGGGATGGGTTCACTAGAACATGACAGAGATCACTGCTCCTGATTACTGGGAGCAGTAGATCCCTGTCATGTTGCTAGGCAGAACAGAGAAATGCCTTGTTTACATAGACATCTCCCCGTTCTGCCTCTCCATGTCATGATCGCGGGCCACCGGCGAACATCGAGTCTGCGGGACCCATGGCGCTAGCCACCGAAGACGTATCGACGTATGGGTATGTTGTTTTTAGCACACAGGCCACTTTGCTGATGTATATCGGCATGAGCTGGTCGGCAAGTGGTTGAAAAGGATATAGAGTGATGTCCTGTTATGTAGCTCACCTTCTCTCCCTAATCTAAACAGCACAGGTGTCCCTGCAGCTTCTCAAAGGGAGGCTGTTTGTGTCTCCCTTTTAAAAGGCCATTTGGCGCCAAAGGCCATAATATAGCGGAACAAGCGTCGGTGACATCACCACGTCACGCTCGCGCCGTACCCGCGTCATCGCGCATGCCCAGTATCTGGCATCGCCAAAGCTATTCAGCAAGAAGGGGCGGCAACCAAAAGAGTGCTCTATAGGGGCGAGGCTCCACAATGCAAGAGGGTGATGATTAGGAAAGTGTGCAACGGAACAGAGCCTCTCCATCACGCCCACGCAAAATCCAAGAAAATCAATGAAAAGAATGGGTAATGCTTCCCATAGGCACATCAAATGGCACCACCTTCAAAGCACCAATATCCCTACATGTGAAAAAAGAGGCCCACACATACATGATATCACCAAGCAGGAAAGTAATTGAAATAAATGTTGACATAAATATTGCCTGGGTGGTTGTTATGGATTCCATAACATACATATAACAAAAGAACTAGACATGTGCCCACTGAAATATTTTGTTTTGGAATTTTGTTTTCGTCTGAGAAATAAATTTATTTAGTTACTCCCGAAATTCGTTTTTATTTATTTTGTTTCGTTAAAAAATGGATTCGTCCGAAAATCCGAAATAATTAAGGTTGAATCTGTCATTGAAGGCTTATGGTGTCTGTCGAATGTTCTAAGAAGATTTGACGGAGCAGCTAAACTGTACGACCCCGCAATCATACATTTCCGGTCGAATGTTCTGCCTACAAGCTATAGTAGAATTCGACTGCTTTGTCGAATCTTCATGTCGAATCTTTTCTCTCTATGTCGAATAATCTTGGACTAATAGAGTTAGGTTATGCACATTCAACCTTTTTTGCTATTGTTTCTATAATGTCGAATCTTTTCTCTCTATGTAGAATAATCTTGGACTAATAGAGTAAGGTTAGGCACATTCAACCACAGGTTCGATGGACACAGATCGCTATTGTCAGCGTCATGTCAAATCTCCTATCTATATCGAACTGTCACAACGAAGATGAAAATAAAGCATTTGTTTATGTCTGATCTTTTGGTTTTCGGATTCTGTGCGTTCGTTATCGTTTGTTAAAACGATAACGAAAATACCCAAAATTCGGACGAAAATGCATTCGGACGAAAACAAATGCACATGTCTAAAAAGAACATCAAAGATACTTAACGCAAGGTTGTCCCCTAGATATTGTCTCATCAGCTGGGCTCAAGATGGTAACAGAGAGAGCTATCCCTCTCGGTCAGCACTTTTTAAACTCCATCCATACACAGTCCAGACCCAACCCCATTGCCAGCCATCTAAGTTTTTGATGAATCAAAGTATTTCTGTCCGTCCTGCTGTATTTGCCTCAAGGGCAGCATTTGTCCATGTATCATCGCTATTTGACCTGGGTCATCTTCAGTGTTTGCTGGCTCTCTGATCTTCTGTAGCTCAACATCATCAATCATCTCTCTTTGAAGCTTGCTTGCAGATTGCTAATCAAGGACTTCCATCTTATCACACCAGTTGGTCTTGTTACATTCCAACTTAGGCCACCTGGCTGTATCAACTAGGAAGTGAAACTCCAGAAATATCATATTAAACCATGTTGCTTTCCAACAGTACTCAAGTTGTCAGCTGTGTGTGCACATTTAAAAATCTATAATGGCAACAGATATAATCAACATTGGGTGGCAGGATAAGCAAGCAGCCATCATGCAAGCAATCCGGCAGGATTGCTTTAGAGTTGTAGTCTATGATGTGTGGTGTCCCCCTATACTTGGTTCAAGGCCCATCAGGCAAGAATATATATGTTGTTATGTTATATTTGTTATGCAATTCTCCTAGATGTTTATAAACTATTGACTATTTTTTGTGTGTATATACAAATGTTTATTATCTTGGATATTTATACAGTTTTTTGTTTAAATTTAATTCTATATCAGCACCTACCCAGTATGTCCTGAGGAAGCTGATCATACCTTAAAAAAAAAACAATCATTCATAGTACGTGTTTACTATATATCTTGGGTTCCAACCTTTATGTTTATGTTATTGGATATCTGTTGACCTTGTCAAATAACAGGGTGTTGTCTCAATGTTATATGTTTTTTTAATTCATTTTTGTAATAAAGAATATAACTTTAATATAAATTTTGCCTTATGATGTGCCTACAAAGTCCGCCCTTTCTTTGAGAGATGTTCTAAATCCTTAATACTCTTGTTATAACATTAGAACAATGAAGGTGGTCAATCTAGTCAAACACCTTCCTAAGGAAGGAATGTGGGTTTGTATTTGGAGCATATAAGCATGTGATCATCAGGTCAGTGCATCGTAAGTTTTCTTTAAGAATAATATACTTATCTTCCTCCAGGTATATGTGAGAAACCAGGGGAACAGGGTCAATTTGTATGGATTCATGAATTTAGTAAGTGTAGAGGCAAAATAAACTGTTGGATATAGGGAGGAATGAAAGGTGCTAGGTTTGAGAGAAGAAAAATGTGTCTCCTGTATAAAATGCAATATCAGCACAATGAGTCTTTAGCTCCTTTAAGACTAGATATGATTTTTTTAGAGTTTTATGTAGAGGGTAACTGGACTCCAGAAGACAGAGCATCACATATGGCACAACAAATTGATTTAGGCACCTAAGCCATCTTATTCCTCAGCAACCCCCTTTACAGAACTTTAACTGCTTTACACCTGTTCAGTCCGATACACGTGCACTTCAAGGAAAATTAGATTTTTGTTAACACTGGAAAGTGATAAAAACATTTCTAAACGCATGTTGTGTGCCCAAAGGAACATCCTTTTTTAAATGATATTTTTTAAAGATTCTTGGGCGTGCATCTTAACCACTTGAGGTCCGGGCCATAGCCGAATGATGGCTACAGTGCGGACCTCAATCCCTGGGAGGCCGTCATGGGACATCCATCAGGGAAATTATGTGCTGGCACACACAGCCAGTAAATGGCCAATCACAGTGGCCGTTTACAGCGCGATCGGCGAGAGATGTAATGTAAACATATGAGATCATCTCTCCTCACACAGAGACCGCGTGTGAGGAGAGAGAGGATAGCTGCAGCGATCTGTGCTTTCAGTGAGTGTAAAAGCATTTTTTACTGTGATAAAAGTGCCCAAACAGTGCCCAAACACTGCCCCATCAGTACAGTGGGATCTGTGACAATCAGTGCCCACCTGTGCCAATCAGTGCCCACCTGTGCCAATCGGTGACCACCTGTGCCAATTGGTGCCCATCTGCACCCACCTGTGCCAATCTGTGCTCACCTGTGCCCATCTGTGCCATTGGTGATCAGTGTCCGGACATCTGTGCACATCTGCAATCAGTGCCCACCTGTGCCACCTCATCGGTGCCCACCTGTGCACCTCATCGGTGCCCACCTGTGCCACCTAATCGGTGCCCACCTGTGCCAATCAGTGCCCATCTGTGCCGCCTCCTCAGTGCACATCTGTGCAATCAGTGCCGCCTCATCAGTGCCCATCTGTGCCACCTCATCAGTGCCCATCTGTGCCGCCTCATCAGTGCTCATCTGTACTGCCTCATCAGAGCACATCTGTGCCACCTCATCAGTGCACATCTGTGCAATCAATCAGTGCCCATCTGTTCCACCTCATCAGTGCCCATCTGTGCCACCTCATCAGTGCCCCTCTGTGCCACCTCATCAGTGCCCCTCTCTGCCACCTCAGTGCCCATCTGTGCTCATCAGTACCACCTCATCAGTGCCCATCAGTGCATGCTTAGCACACACCTGTGTAGTCACATCACCACCAGCAAGCATGTCCAAAAGAGGCTTTTCCGCCGAGGACGCATACCAGATACTTTTCCAGGTCGACGAGAGCAATGGGGAGCTCTCTTGTTCGGATTCCATTTCAAACTCTTCAAATTCTGAGTTGGATGTAAATTAAGAGCCAGTCCTCAGTAGTGGAACACTGAGTGACTCAGAGGAGGAAGGTATTCGGCCCGCCAAACGAAGGCGTTCTAGTGAGGAGGCAGTGGCATCCACCACCACCGCAGTGCCATTCACCAGCACTGCAGTGCCTTTCACCAGCACCGCAGTGCCATCCACCAGCACCGCAGTACCTCGGCTAAAAAGGCCAAGGACCCATGCCAGCCTTCCCTATGCCCTTCAAAACCCCTATGTGGCTTTCTCCTAATTCAGGAGAATCCAACATTCCTCCTTTCACTGCCCAGCCAGGAGTCCAGGTGGACACGGAAAATTTTTCCCCAATCAATTTTTTTTGGTTTAATTTTTACAGAGGACATGCTATCAACAATTGTGGCCCAGTGCAACCTTTATGCACAGCAATTTATTTTAAATAATCCAACGTCCTATTAAGCCCATCCCTATGAGTGGAGAGACCTAACGGTGGAGGAGTTGAAGGTTTTTTTAGGCCTCACATTTTGTATGGGATTCACCAAAAAAAACACCTTGAATTCTTATTGGTCAACCCACCCCATACACCACATGCCAATCTTCTCCAAGGTAATGCCCAGAACCAGATACCAAATGATAATGAGGTTCCTTCATTTCAATGATAACACCCAGTGCCCTCCCCGAAATGACCCAAATTATGACAGGCTTTTTAAAATTTGGCCACTTCTAAATTATTTTTCTGAAGTATTCCCCCAGCTGTTTACCCCAGGCCAACACATATATGTGGATGAGTCCCTTGTTAAATTTAGTGGCAGGCTTAAAATCAAACAATTTATTCCCAGCAAAAGGGCCCGCTATGGGGTGAAGGTATACAAATTATGTGACGGAGTCACAGGGTACATGTATGCCTTCAAAGTGTGCGAAGGGAAGGACACCCAGCTGCAACCCCCTAATTGCCCAGACTACTTGGGATCAAGCGGGAAAATTGTTTGGGACCTGATATACCCCCTACTGGAGAAAGGCTACCACCTGTATGTAGACAACTTCTACACATCTCTGCCCCTGTTCCACAACCTTCACCGGAAGAAGACGCCAGCATGTGGCACCGTAAAAAGGAACCGGAAGGGCTTTCCTCAAAGTCTTGTCAATAAGAGGTTGAGGAAAGGAGAAATGGAAAGTCTGCGGAACAAGGAGATTTTGGCAGTGAAGTGGAGGGACAGAAGGGATGTCTACATGTTGTCTTTAATCCACAATGATACCTTCGTAGAAATCCCTAGAAGAAATGGCCCCATCCAAAAACCAAAATGTGTTTATGAATATAATTTGTTCATGGGGGGAGTCGACTTCAATGACCAAATGTTGGAACCATACCTTGCCACAAGACGGACATACCATTGGTATAAGAAAGTCGCAATTTTTTTTTTTCAATTGGCCATATACAACTCATATGTAAAAACTTCACCCAAAACCCCAAACGCTTCCTTGGCTACCAGAAGAAAATTTACACTGCACCTTTATTCCCGAACGGCCCCCCAGAAAACATCCAATCAGATGTTCTTAGTCGACTCTCTGAACGCCGCTTTCCAAATAGACTTTCTCCCAGACCAACAGGCCAACGACGTAAAAAAAAATGTAAGGTGTGTACCAGAGCAGGAGTCAGAAGAGACACATCTTATTACTGTGCCCAATGTCCTTCCGAACCAGGCCTCTGCATAGGTGAATGTTTTCGCCGTTACCATACTTCAATAAATTATTAGTGAAGTATGGTAAACATAATCCTCAGTTCCTGCCTTCACACACCTTCACACCGCTGATGCCACTGCCTGCTCTGTAACTGACCCTGGCATGTTATTCAACCACGCTTCTGCCTGCCGATTCTGTACATACCGCTGCCTGATCTGGAACTGACCCTGGACTGTTATTCGACCATGCTTCTGCCTAACGATTCTGAACATACCTCTGCCTGATCTGGAACTGACCTTGGACTGTTTGACAATGATATTTGCCTGCCTCTTGGACTGATCTTGTACCCTGCAACTGGAATTGTGGGATTTAACACAGGGGTCTCACATATGTGAGGGGCTCCAGAATTGTTTTTCTTGATGAAGAAAACAATTTTTTTGTGTTTTCTCATTCTTAGATTAGGGTCTGGAGACTCGGAGGCTTCAAAGAGATTTGGGTGGGAGAAGCCTCTACCCCTGTCCCCATTCTGTCCTGAACGAGGCCCTACTTCTGCCTGCTGCCTGTAGGACTTACTGTCATTATGTCCCTGCCTGTTGCACTAACCACACCACATGTTCCTGCCTACTACCAGGACCAATATTTATGGTACTTCTGACAATATCTCTGCCTGCACTAACCCTGGACTGTATATGGACAGTATCCCTGCCTGCTGCCTGGACAATTGTGTTTGCCATTGCTGACCAAGTCCCTGCCTGCTGCCTGGACCAGTGCTATCCTCCTGTGTACAACTGCGCTACTACAACCACAGGTAATCTTTTGTTTACGCTTTGCTCAGCATAATGTATTTTGGGGTGTAATTCTTGGTATGTGCATGCTATGTGTTCCTTGCATGTTGGATCTCTGTATGTGGTCTAAATGCTATGTGTTGAAGATATCTTATAAACGGACAACTTTTTGTAAAAAAAAAACTTCTGGAAAAAAATGAACCGTTCAAAAGACTCATTATGGCTCATAGATTATACGTTGGGGTGTTAGCTTTCCAAAATGATGTCATTTTGTGGGTGTTTTCATTGTCCTCGTGCTCCAGGGCCTTCAAAAGTGTAATAGGTGGTTGAGAAATGAGATGTGTAATTTTTGCTCCTAGAACACCTGATGGCGCTCCCTGCATGTTGGGCCTCTGTATGTGGCCAGGCAGTGAAAAAGTCCCACACATGTGGTATTGTAATACTCAGGAGGAGTAGCAGAATGTATTTTGGGGTGTCATTTTTGCTATCTAAATGCTATGTGTTGGAAATATCTTATAAACTGACAACTTTGTGTAAAAAAATGCGTTTTCATTTTTTTTCCACATTTTCTAAAAACTTCTGGAAAAAAATGAAATGTTCAAAAGACCCATTATGCCTCATATATTATACGTTGGGGTGTTAGCTTTCCAAAATGGTGTCATTTTGTGGGTGTTTCCATTGTCCTGAAGATCCAGGGCATTCAAATTGTAATAGGTGGTTGAGAAATGAGATGTGTAATTTATGCTCCTAGAACACCTGATGGCGCTCCCTGCATGTTGGGCCTCTGTATGTGGCCAGGCAGGGAAAAAATCCCACACATGTGATATCGTTATACTCAGGAGGAGTAGCAGAATGTATTTTGGGGTGTCATTTGTGGTATGCACATGCCATGTGAGAGAAATAAGCTATTACAATGATAATTTTGTGAAAAAATAAAAAAATAAAAATCTTAATATTGCAAAGAATTGTGGGAAAAAATTACAACTTCAAATAACTCACCATGCCTCTTACTAAATACCTTGAAATGTCTGCTTTCCAAAAAGGGGTCATTTGGGGGGCATTTGTACTTTCCTGGCTTGTTAGGGTCTCAAGAAATGAGATAAGTCACCAGTACATCAGATGTGATAAATTTTTTATGATTTGCACCATAGCTTGTAGACTCTAAAACTTTCACACAGACCAAATAATTTCCACTAATTTTGGGTTATTTTTACCAAAGATATGTAACAGTATAAATTGTGGCCAAAATTTATGAAGAAAAATTAACAATTTGCAAAATTTGATCACAGAAATTAAGAAAAATTAGTTTTTTTTCAAAATTTTCAGTCTTTTTTCATCTATAGCGTAAAAAATAAAAACCCAGAGGTGATCAAATACCACCAAAAGAAAGCTCTATTTGTATGGAAAAAAGGACAAAAAAATCATTTGGGTAGAGTGTTGCATGGCTGAGTAATTGTCATTCTTATGCCCCGTACACATGGTCGGACTTTGTTCGAACATTCCGACAACAAAATCATAGGATTTTTTCAGACGGATGTTGGCTCAAACTTGTCTTGCATACACACGGTCACACAAAGTTGTCGGAAAATCCGATCATTTTGAACGCGGTGACGTAAAACACGTACGTCGGGACTATAAATGGGGCAGTGGCCAATAACTTTCATCTCTTTATTTATTCTGAGCATGCGTGGCACTTTGTCTGTCGGATTTGTGTACACACGATCGGAATTTCCGACAACGGGTTTTGTTGTCGGAAAATTTTATATCCTGCTCTCAAACTTTGTGTGTCGGAAAATCCGATGGAAAATGTCCGATGGAGCCCACACACTGTCGGAATTTCCGTCAACACGCTCCGATCGGACATTTTCCATCGGAAAATCCGACCGTATGTACGGGGCAAAAGTGTGAGAGCACTGAAAGCTGAAAATTGGTCTGGACAGGAGGGGGGTTTAAGTGCCCAGTAAGCAAGTGGTTAAAGAACACAACATACAGGGATATGGGAATTGATTATAGACACTGACACACGTACACCTACACAGGTTACCAACTATGTAACTATTTAATTACCCTGAATTATAATCTTAAATTAGCATTGAATTAAAGCAATGAACATTATATTAGCATTTCTTGAAGATCTTTTTAAAGGGAAAGATGAATGCTATTGGTAATAATAACAGACATTGATATCTACTGGGACAGAAATTAAACATGTATATGTTATTTCAATTACAAATACTTCATAAGATTGTCATGTTTGAAGTAGTTTCTTGCCAAAATAGACTTCATATGTGCTACAGTTTAGTGACAGCAGCATGACAGAGAATAAAACTAGAGACCAATTAAACATAAAGGAATATAATTCAAACCAATACTGTCCATTTGAAAAGAGAGTGAAAAAGAGAGAGAGAGAGAGGGAGAGAAATACCAAAATAAAATCCACTTCTGAATGTCATCTCTTTTGACAATTCCTATGGAGGGCACCTATTCACAGATATAGATATGTGCTCATGTGATGATATATGAGTTTCATTCAGTGCAGTAGTGACAGTGCCCCAGGGGCAGATCCTTGGACATTTGTTAAATGACAATGGCTGTCATTTAATCCAGACTACGACAGAAAGGAACTACTGTGGAGGAACAGCTCCGGATTCGGGCTGGGTTCTCACTTGTGCGATGTTAGACATTGCATGTCATTTGCACCGCACTGCTGTGCAGATCACATGCAATGTTTGTGCAATGCAAATTCAGCCATACAGATTGTATGACTAAATTCACATCGCATTTGCACCAAAATGGTGCAGGACCCTTTTTTTGGTCTACACTGAAATTGGATTGCATGGGTGTTCACACCCATGCAATCCGATTCCTGCATCATTTGGCAGTTCTCACTGTGATCTGTGAACCAATCTGGAGTGTCATTAACTTTGCATTGACACCCTCAGTGGTTCGCAGATGCCAGTGTGAACCGCTGGCAGGTGACATGTGATGTGGGAACCTGCACTGGAATTGCAATGGTTCCTGCATCGCATATATGTGAACCGGGACTAAAGGTAGGAATTAAAGAAACCATTTTTTTTTGTTTTTTTTATAATGCTGGCCTCTTGATCTTTAAATTTAAAACCTGTTCTGTTCTACTTTAATGATAACATACTAATTAATACAGATTAATATAGTAACATGAGCTAATAAACAGTAATATCCATATACAGATTATCAAAGTATTTATACTTCTGTGGACATTCTACTGCTGCACCAGGAGAGAAAAATACTGTGAGCATATTTTCCCTCACTTTACCTAATATAGCAAAAAAGGCATTGGTTGTAATAACTGATAGCCATGGCAAACAATACACATTTCTCACATAATGTTAGTCGATTGGAGAATAGAGGTAAAAATATTTATTATATATAGTTAATCGGATATAGTCTGCTGTATTTCTAGCTTTCCCTTTATTGCTGCTTTCAGGGATGCTTCATTTCATATATCAGTTACAGCTGTATTAGAAGGATTCATCTGTTTTTGTATTGTTATTTGAGTTCCGTTTCTATTTTGGAGAATAGCATTTTAAGGTTTAGATAATGCCTAAGACTGATATTGTGTTACAAATCAAAGCATTTACTATATCAGCAGTACCTGAACTGGAAGGCAGGTAAGGCCTCTTGCTTCAGTTACTGGAAACAGAAATGTGCAGTTCAAAAGGAAAATTAGGTAGGTATATAGAGTTGATTTATCAGAGGAAAAAGGCTAAATTTAAAAAAAAAAAACACAAAGGAAAATACAAGTCAGTTAATATACCTGAATTCAATAAACCATGTATATATTGTACTTGATATACTGTATGTTCATTTGCCAGTTTACTTTTAATTAAAGGATAAGTTCACCATTTGATTAAAATGTATAAAGGCACTAATAGTACTATAAAAAGAAAAAACTAAGTGCGCTACCTACAGTGGTAAATCAATAAATGAAAATAAATAAATTAAGTTATAAATGAATAAATATTGAATGAATTGAACAGTCCATCAAAGGGTTAAATAATGTCCTAATAGGAGGTGTTTTAGGGACAAATTCTTCTCTTGAAATAGTGCCTTCTTCACCATAAATCTTCACAGGTCAAGCAAAGGTAAAGATAAGCTGCTTACCAGATATGTTGGATCCCTACTACAGAGATCTTTCAGGCTCAGGATAGTTGACTACACAACCAGAGAACAGCTGATTCATATCCAAACAAAGTTTGCTCCACGTCTGGCAGTTCCCAGTGCTGCAGCGGCAGCCAGGAATGTTCTTAGTATCCACTGCTCTGACAATGCCGCTCGTGATATATAGTATTAAGGAAAGGAAGAGAGACGCTTCATAGTGCAGTAGGTTAAAATCCTTTATTCCACATGACGGATGACTGACATCAAAAGCACAAAGCAAACACAATTGGAAATGAAAAAATACACAGCCGTGGTTGAAGCCGATCAGCTGGTATGTGGTGACGTCAGGTCCTCAGGCTCCGTCCTTGGATTTTTTTCGTTTGCAATTGTGTTTGCTTTGTGCTTTTGATGTCAGTCGTCCGTCGTGTGGAATAAAGGATTTTAACCTACTGCACTATGAAGTGTCTCTCTTCCTCTCCTTAAAACTATATATCACAAGCGGCATTGTCAGAGCAGTGGTTACTAAGAACATTCCTGGCTGCCGCTGCAGCACTGGGAACTGCCAGACGTGGAGCAAACTTTGTTTGGATACAAATCAGTTATTCTCTGGTTGCAGAGTCAACTATCCTGAGCTTGAAAGATCTCTGTAGTAGGGATCCAACATATCTGGTAAGCAGCTTATCTTTACCTTTGCTTGACCTGTGAAGATTTATGGTGAAGAAGGCACTATTTCAAGAGAAGAATTTGTCCCTTAAAGAACCTCCTATTAGGACATTATTTAACCCTGTGATGGACTGTTCAATTTATTCAATATTTATTCATTTATAACTTAATTCATTTATTGATATACCACTGTAGGTAGCGCACTTAGTTTTTTCTTTATATCTTTCAAACCTCATATTCAAGGTTTCTACGTTGCAGCATCTTTTTGTCACTTTAATGTAGCTATTTTTGCAAGTACGGTAATATTTTACATCATTGCAGCACCTTTTTGTCACTTTAATGTAGCTATTTTTGCAAGTAACATTTTACATGGTTGATTGATTTATTCTAAGGGTAGCGCAGATTGTCCCTCTTACAATAGTACTATAAAAAATATACATTTATACAATTTAACTATTGAAGTTTAGAAAGTATTGCAATTGTGGTTAGTTCATCATGGGTGCAAAGCTGAGGCTTCTGCAAACTCTACTATTTTGCTGAGGCCCGTACTTCCATACGGATTTTCAGTTAGGAGATTTCAGGAAGGACAGCTGGACTACAAATGCATGTGACGCCACTACACTACTACGTCCAGCAATCCTTCTGAAATCTGACACATACAGTGCTTCAAAAAAGTATTCATATCCTCTGACCAGCTTCCCTGTCCCTGCTGAAGATAAGCATCCCCACAACAAGATGCTGCCATTATCATGTTTCATGGTGGGGATGGTGTGTTCATTGTAATGTGCAGTGTTAGTTTTCAGCCACACATAGCGTTTTGCCTTTAGACCAAAAAGTTAATTTTGGTCTCATATGACCAAAGCCCCTTCTTCCACATGTTTGCTGTGTCCCGCACATGGCTTTTTTCAAACTCAAAACGGGGCTTCTTATGGCTTACTTTCAACAATGGCTTTCTTCTTGCCACTCTTCCATAAAGGCCAGATTTGTGGAGTGCATGACTAATAATTGTCCTGTGGACAGATTCTCCCACCTAAGCTGTGGATCTCTGCAGCTCCTCCAGAGTTACCATGGGCCTCTTGCCTGCTTCTCTGATTAATGCTCTCCTTGACTGCCCTGTCAGTTTAGGTGGGCAGCCATGTCTTGGTAGGTTTCCAGTTGCCATACTCTTTCCATATTTAGAGGATGGATTGATCAGTGCTCTGTAAGATGTTCAAATCTTGGGAATTTTTTATAACCTAGCCCTGCTTCAAACTTCTCCACAACTTTATTACTGACCTGTCTGGTGTGTTCCTTGGCCTTTGTGATGCTGTTTGTTCAATAAGGTTCTCTAGCAAACCTCTGAGAGCCCTTTCACACTGCCAGTGCCCGGACTATGGCGGTAAAGTGCCGCTAGTTTTAGGGTTGCTTTACCGTTGTTTCTTGTAGGGCTTTTCAGGTGCTAGCAGAGTGCTTTTAGCCCCCGCTAGCGGCCGAATAAAGGGTTAAAAGAGCCCGCAAAGCCATGGCGCTTTGCAGGTGCTTTGCAGGTGCTTTAGTGGCACTGCCCATTGATTTCAATGGGCAGGGGCGCTTTAGCAGGCGGCACTGAATAGGATGGTAGGTGCTGCTAGCTAAGCACTGCCTACCATCCTCCAGACCCACCAATCAGGTGCAACAGGGTGGAATGAATGGATGTAGAGTGGGACTGGGAGTGTAAACAGGACACATGGCCTGTGTCCTGTTTACACTCCAAACACCTCCCAATGAATCTTTTCAGCTGCAATCACCTTTTTGCAGCAGTCAAGCTTCTAGTGGACGGCTCAGTGTCTGGTGACCGGACGCTCTTCAAGGGCCACTTTTTTATTTCATGTCCAGCTTGGAGGGGGGGCAGCGGCAGAACGCCCCCTATTGATGGGCCACCACTGGACTAACGTAAGCTCTTACTTGGTGCAAGGAAAGCGTTATGATCGCATGTGTGTCAGTGTTCATCTGAATTTTTTTACTCCCGGCAGGTCAGCGGTGAAGAGTGAGAAAGACTTAACATTAAAACTTTAACCACTTCAGCCCCGAAAGAATTTACCCCCTTCCTGACCAGAGCACTTTTTGCGATTCAGCACTGCATTGCTTTAACTGACAATTGCGCAGTCGTGCGACATGGCTCCCAAACAAAATTTACCTCCTCTTTTTCCCCACAAATAGAGCTTTCTTTTGGTGGTATTTGATTACCTCTGCGTTTTTTATTTTTTGCACTATAAACAAAAAAGCGTCAATTTTGAAAAAAACGCATTATTTTTTACTTTTTGCTATAATAAATATCCCCAAGAAATATATAAAAAAACATGTTTTTCAGTTTAGGCCGATACATATTCTTCTACATATTTTTGGTAAAAAAAAATTGCAATAAGAGTTTATTGATTGGTTTGAGCAAAAGTTATAGCGTCCACAAAATAGGGGCTAGTGTTATGGCATTTTTATTGATATTTTTTTTTACTAGTAATGGCTGCGATCAGCGATTTTTATCATGACATTATGGCGGACACATTGGACAATTTTGACACGTTTTTGGGACCATTGCATTAATACAGTGATCAATGCTAAAGAAATTGCATTGATTGCTGTAAAAATGTCACTGGCAGTGAAGGGGTTAACCACTAGGTGGCAATGTAGGGGTTAAGTGTGTCCTAGGGAGTGATTCTAACTGTGGGGGGAGGGGCTGTGTGTGACACGTCACTGATCACTGCTCCCAATTACAGGGAGCGGTGATCAGTGACAGTGTCATTAGGCAGAACGGGGAGATACTTGTTTACATTAGCACCTCCCCATTCTTCCTCACCGTGAGACGATCGTGGGTATGCCCACGGACATCGAGTCCGTGGGATCCGTGATCACGGTCACTGAGCTCCCGGCGAGTGCACGCACGCCCATGAGCCGCCTCTTAAAGAGCAACGTACAGGTACGTTAATCTGCCTGTATGTGCCCTTCTGCTGCAGTATATCTGAGTGAGGCAGTCGGGAAGCAGTTAAAATAGCTGACAGAGGAATATCTTTATTTTTGGGTCTTGTTTGTCACGATGACCACAGGATAGATAAGGTCTGGTAAGAACTGGTTTTAAAATGATGTCTTCAAAGTCAAAACATCAGCATTAAATAGTTAAAATTATGTCTGAGATGCTATATGTTTATATAGGAATTATGCCTCATGTGATGAACTCTGTCCTCCCTCCCTCATTTTCTTTGTGCAATATTCTTTGTCCATATCCTATATAAAACTTTGCTCACCTGCCATTATATTTGAGCATTCATTGAAACAACCTGACTGTGTGTGTGTTGATTTGGGTGTCTCCCGGGGGCCCCGAGAAGTTTCACTGATCGTCCAAACATCTAAGCAGAATTGATCCTTACAAACACTGGTGGCAGTGGTGGGATACGGTGTTCATCTGAGGTAAGTAGAATGTGTCTGCTTTGTTGACGCTGTTCTTCTTGCCTTGGCTATGACAATACCGCATCCTTGTATAGTGCAAAATTGTAGAGAGGTTAACTGTAAACTGCCGTGCTTTTGGGAAGCACATTGAAGTCATATTCTTTGGGTGACTGATTTGCAAATAGTAAAATAGAGGCTCCTAGGGAAAAAGCAGGATAATCAGGGGAATTCTACCAAACCTCTTTGCTTTTCCTTTCTATCGCTGTATAGGGATACACATATTGTTTAGAGCTTATATGATTGTTGTACATTGCAAAAGAGTCTTGTAAGGTGAGACAACGACCCTCGGTAAGTTTATATAAGTTGTTTGTAACCAAATTAAGAATGGGTAAGGGAGAAAGTAAAGAATACCCCCACCTAATCCCGAAGAGACATGTAAAGGCTATATGGCCAGAGTATGTGGAATGGATTATTTTTTGATAAATCCTTTCATAGACAATCTAGCCAAATGGACTGAAAATATGTACAGTAGCTCACTCTTCCAGAACACAGGCGCAAATTACCAATTCCATATGGATGTGGTCAGGGGACTCTGTTTGGGAGATAAGAAAGCTTTCCCATGGTACACAGGAGACTCAGAGTGGAACACAAATTAGATGAAGGAAGCAGGGGAAAAATGGCTAATTGTAGCTGTTCACTGGAATGACACGGAACCTGAGGATAGAAAGGGGAATGGTAGGAAGAGAATTAAATGGATCAGGAAAAGTGAAAATAAAAAACCCTTTTCCTTGCCTTTTACTGCAGAACAACTGCACCTGTTAGAGACTAGGGTAAAATGACCCCCCATACAATCTAAGATTAACATTTCTGACCTCTCACCTACTAACTCTTTCCTCCCAACAACAGTTATTGCGCCTCCACTTCCTCTACCACCCGCTTACACACCCCTGTATCCTATCATACCTGTTTGCAAGGTTTTAGGGGATGACAAGGAAATAATCCATATAGCCGCCCTTGCTATAGGTAACCCCACACACCTGCCCGTACCACCACACCACCATCCTTGCCTCAACAACAGGTACTTTTACGAGCACAGGCAAGTGGTGGCTCAGGCTCTGGAGACTCTGATGTAGAAAGTGAGGCAGGCTCAGAAATAATTGTTAAAAAGAAAATGTTAAAAACCCTTATGCAAAAAGTAGAAAATATCTCAGATCAAGTTACTGAATTACCACAGAAACAGAGTGGCCCAGGGAGTAGTCTAACCCCAGAGAGAAAGGGTGAACTTAGACAGAGAGTGGCAAAAATTGCAGCAAAGCAAAAACGAACTAAAAGGAAACAGGGACCCCCCACCACTCAAATAGGCCAAGAGGAAGCCACCTCTTTGGCAGACACGATCCTTGATAGTGAGGAACAGGAGGAAGAGGGCAGGTTGGAAGCATCTGATACAGAAGAGTCTGCATCAGCTAAAGCAAGCCTTGCCATGCCATATCTTATCATGGGAGACCAAATGGTTCTAAAGCCATTAGATTTTGAGGAATTTACCACCATAATAAAAAGAGCCCCCAAACCTCAAATCAACCCCATAGCTTGCATTGCTTTCTTAAAGAGGGCATGCAAAGGTAGGAATTATAAAATAAGATGAAAAATACGCTTTTAGGTCTAAAGGGCAATAGGTGTGCAGCCTACCCTGCTAGGTCCCCAAAAGGAGACTAGAGTGTGAATAAATAAAAAATTAAGAGTAATATGGCGCTACCTATATAAAATAAACAAACAACAGACCCATATCATTAATGTGGTGTGACATAACACTAGGTGATGAGATAAAAATGTGCAACTAATGAATGTGATAAAAAATGGTGATCAGCGACAAGCCTAAATCGCTAGAGTTGCTATGCAGCAAAAAGGCGACAAGCCTAAATCGCCTTTGTAGTGAAATGTGCTACTGTGGTAATATATACCACTACTAATATCATAGAAAAAGCATGTGACAGAAGTGTAATACACCATAAGTGATAATGGCAGTGATAAATACAAGTAACTATATCCAGAAAGAGTGATACTCAAAGACATGTACAAATATTCAAAATAAACCCCCCAAAAAACAAAAAGGAACCCAGTCCCAATATATGTGAGAAATAGATGTGAGATATAAGTAGATAGACCAAGTCAAAGTTGTAACATCCAAACTCCTTCAAAGACCAACAAAACAAGAGTCTTTTATAATTCTTAGATGCTTGGTGACTTCCTATTGTGACTATGAACACAGGAAAAATCCAGGTGACTTTTGGTGCTCCCCCTCTTAGGTCCCCACTCATCAGCTCCAATCACCCCTACAGGGGTATCTCGCATGTAGGACAGCCTTTAGTGCCCAGATGGTGTTTCCAGCATTGACATCCGATATCCAACTTCTATGGATCGCCCAAGGATATCTCTCATCTGGATCAGATTGGGTGCAGGTGGAATCTCCAGGGGTAAAAGACCCAGCTATACCTCTTTCTCTCACCACTTTCCAGTGCAGATAGGGGTATTCATGCAAAAAAATGAGATAAGGGCTCCCATTGTGTAGTATCACAAATTTGGAAAATGTTTTTATTTAAAATAACCAGCGGAAAAAAACAAAATATATAAACAGAATGTAAAAAAGTTTAAAAAATATAAATAAAAACAAGCATTCCATATGCTGAAATATCCGCAAAGAAGATCTACATCTACGGGAGAGTGATAGCTCCAGAGCCGTGGTTCCTGTTAGTGGCGTGCCTGCCAGCTGCGTTCCACAGGCTTCCTAAGCCACTATCACACCCGGAAGTGACGTCAGTACTTATCTGATCACCCTAGGGTGTGAATTCTGTCTGCAGCTATGGACATATTTGGGTACATGAGCAATAGAAATGTTGATATTGCAAATATTTTTAAACAAGAACAGGTTACCACAGGACAAGATATGCATAGCCTGATAAAACAGCTAAGACACACAATGGAGAAACAACTTATGCCCCGTACACACGGTCGGACATTAATCGGACATTCCGACAACAAAATCCTAGGATTTTTTCCGACGGATGTTGACTCAAACTTGTCTTGCATACACGCGGCCACACAAAGTTGTCGGAAATTCCGATAATTCTGAACGCGGTGACGTAAAACACGTACGTCAGGACTATAAACGGGGCAGTAGCCAATAGCTTTCCTCTCTTTTTTTATTCTGAGCATGCGTGGCACTTTGTGCATTGGATTTGTGTACACACGATCAGAAATTCCGACAACAGATTTTGTGGTCGGAAAATTTTATAGCCTGCTCTCAAACTTTGTGTGTCGGAAAATCCGATGGAAAATGTGTGATGGAGCCCACACACGGTCGGAATTTCCGATAACAAGGTTCTATCACACATTTTCCGTTGGAAAATCCGACCGTGTGTACGGGGCATTAGAGTGTGGTGGGACATAGCCACCCTAGAAATGTACATAAGCGAGAAAATGACCCTGAGGAGATTAAGGTGGGATTTACATCCCAATGATAGATGTGAGAATGAACTATTACAAAATCTTGTTAAGAGGAGACAGTTCAAATTAAGGGGAATGGAAACAAGCATAACAGAGATAAAAAACCTTTTTCCTCCCTTATGCCACCCATAGGGAATATAAAGAGAAGGAGAAAGAGTTACAAGATATAATTGCAAAGTATGATGTTGAAATACGGGCTAAAAAACAGAAGTAATTCAAAAGGGATGTCTTAGAATCTTAGAAGCGTTTATAAATGACAATCATCTTTGCAAGATCAGATTGATGAATTGGATGACACTTTAATGGATGATAGCCCGCAAGAGGGTGATGAACCCAGACCAACTGGGCTAATTGGAGCAATGGGTAACCCATTCCAACAATCTCCAAGAGATTATGGTGGCATCATCCAAGAAGCACAGCGTTTACCTAATAGGTACCCAGATAGACCTGAAAATAGGAGAGTCAATTGTCAAGAATCCAACCATTATAGAACAACAAATAGACCTAGACGTAATGAACCAACTTCCAATACACCAGGATACAATGTACCTACTTACAATAGGTTTTCGCCACTAAGAAGGAATAATCAGTATAACCCATGCAATCAGTACACCACATACCATCAAAACAGAAGATACGCTGGAGATGATGGGGATTTTTCCAGAGATTGACAGAGATTGCGCCGGATAAACCATTGGATAAATTTGAGGTCTTTATTGACCTGCAAAAATTCATGAGGAAGCTCAATTTGAAGAAGCACTTTGCACTTAATAAAGATACCAAAATTATGTAAGATGCAGCATATATACAGACTAGTCTCAAAAACAACTAAATTTTCAACCCCAAAACCCCAGGGAATCAAAAAGATGGTGGAAGATGATCTGGGTAAACTGGTAAAGAAGAACACCAGAACCAAAAATATCTGGAACACCATTAAACAAATAGGGAAGAAAAATGGAGTAATAATACGACCGGCAGATAAAGGGGTGGGTGTAGTCATACTCAATAAGAAGGACTACGAAGAAGAGATGGAGAAGTTATTGAAAGTGGAAAATAAGTAAAAGATGCTCAAAGGCTATCCTAAGAACAAATATGAAAAGAAGCTGAAGAATTTTGTGAATAAAGGGAAGGTATTGGGCATCATGAATGACAAGGAAGCTGAATACTTGGTATCAAATTCCACTAAGACCCCAGTGATCTACAGTACCTGACGGCGAGAATGTGTTTCCAGCGACAGGGTACTGTGCATCTCACGCTGGCTCACTCATCAGGAAAGGAAAACTGTGGTTTTTCCTTTCGCAATGAGCGACAAGTATTGCTGACAGGTGTCTGGTATGAATCATAAAGGAGAACGCCGTGCCAAATTTTAAATAAAAAAACGGCATGGGTTCCCCTCCAGGGGCATACCAGGCCCTTAGGTCTGGTACGGATTCTAAGGGGAACCCCCTACGCCGAAAAAATGGCGTGGGGGCCCCCCAAAATCCATACCAGACCCTTATCCGAGCATGCAGCCCAGCTGGTCAGGAAAGGTAGTGGGGACAAGCGAGCGCCCCCCCTCCTGATCCATACCAGGCCGCATGCCCTCAACATGGGGGGTAAGCGCTTTGGGTCAGGGGGGCACCCTGAGGCCCCCCCTGCCCTAAAGCACCTTGTCCCCATGTTGATGAGGACAAGGGCCTCTTCCCGACAACCCTGGCCGTTGGTTGTTGGGGTCTGCGGGTGGAGGGCTTATCGGAATCCAGGAGCCCCCTTTAATAAGGGGGCTCCCAGATCCCAGCCCCCAACCCTATGTGAATGAGTATGGGGTACATCGTACCCCTACCCATTCACCTGGGGGGGGGGGAAGTGTCAAAAAAACACACTACACAGGTTTTTAAAGTAATTTATTAGGCAGCTCTGGGGGTCTTCTTCTGACTTCGGAGGTTTTCTTCCGACTTCTCCGCTCTCTCCGGCCTCTTCTCCCGGTGTCCGGTTCTTCTCCCACTCTCCGTTTCTTCTGCCGGGCTCCTCCGCTATCTTCTGCTCTTTTGCTGCTCTTTTGCTAGTGGTGGCCAGGTCTTCTCTGTCATCTTGTTCCCTCTTCTCTTCTTCCAATGTTGACACGACGTTCTCTCCCGCTGTAATGCTGTGTGCGAGGTGCGCAACGACTTATATAGGCATGGGGGGTGGTCACCAGGTGATGTCACCTGGTGACCCAGCCCCTTATGATGTCACAGTCCTGGGGCATGATGAGACTGTTACGTCATAAGGAGCGGGGTCACCGGGTGGCATCACCCTGTGACCACGTCCCATGCCTATATAAGTCGTCGCACACCTCGCACACAGCATTATAGCGGGAGAGAGCGTTGTGTCAACATCGGAAGAAGAGAAGAGGAAACAAGATGATGGAGAAGACTGGGGCATCGCTAGCAAAAGAGCAGAAGATAGTGGAGAAGCCTGGCAGAAGAACCGGAGAGCGGGAGAAAAACCGGACACCGGGAGAAGAGGCCAGAGAGCGGGAGAAGAACCGGACACCGGGAGAAGAGGCCGGAGAGCAGAAGAAGAACCGGACACCGGAAGAAGGGTTTAGGGACCCGGGTCCTGCCCCAGGGGACATGTATCAATGCAAAAAAAGTTTTAAAAACTGAAGTTTTTTCGAGAGCAGTGGTTTTTTTTTTTTTTTTTTTTTTTTTTTTAACTGACAATTTTTATTATTTTTTAACAGAAAAAGAAATACAGCATTTTGGCATTGGGTACAAGAAGAGATATAGATTATGATATCACAGTGCAATTTGGTACAATATCTCCCACCTATTGGGCGGCAAGTCTTTACAGTGCAGACATTTTGTGACAGAAGGAGATAGGTTTACCGGGTATTAATACATCTCAAGCAGTATAACCTCTAGCACCATATGCTCAAACATATAAAATCTTAGATAGGGAGAAAGAAGAAGAAAGGAGGAAAAGGCAGAGGAAAAAGAAGGGAAGGGGGGGGGGAGGGGGGGGACGCTCGCCTCCAGGGTCCCGAACAGGCCGGCGGGGAATGGGGCATTAATACATACGCAACATATATTTTTAGGTCGCAGGGGTTTCCAACAGAACCCAGGGTTCCAAGATACGATTATGTTTGTCAAGTGTATCGTTTAATGAGGCCGTGAGATATTCCATTCTCTTGACATCTCTGATCCTGGAATGCAACTCATTTAATGAGGGAGGTTCTCTTTTTTTCCACTTTAAAGCCACCAGGCAGCGTGCTGCAGTAAGCACATGGGCTAAAAGTTTTTTGGACACTTTAGAGAAGGTGGCAGGTGGAAGGCCCAAGAGAAAGGTCCTCGGATCAAGGAGCATTTCAACATCAAAGATGGACTGGAGTAGGGAGTGAACCATACTCCAGTAGGGAGCAATTATAGGGCAGGTCCAATAGACATGAAATAGTGTACCTCTATCTTTGTAGCATCTCCAACAACGGGAATCGGCCGTGGGATATATGGAGTGGAGCAGGTCGGGGGTCTGATACCAGTGGTATAGAATCTTAAATTGATTCTCTTTATAAAGCGTGCATATGGAGCTTTTAGTAGCCTGGGTCCATATGGATTGCCAGGTCTTTAAGGATATCTCTGTGCCCAGCGCCTGCTCCCATTTAGCCATATATGGATGTCGCGGCCCGTCTGGAGAGAAATCTGTGATCAGTATTTGGTAGGTGCGGGAGATCATGCCTCTAGGGGACGAACCCTCTAAGCAAAGCTTTTCAAAGTCTGTGAGGGGGGAAAAACTCAAATTCGACCCCAGTGATTGTGCATAATGGCGTAGTTGTAGGTAACTGAAAAAGGCCTGCTTGGGGATGTCAAAAGACTTTTGTAGGTCTGAGAAGGTTCGTAGCATTCTGGTTTTGGGATCAATTAATTGTCCATAACGGAATATGGCTTTGTCCATCCAAAAGTGGGACATCTGTGAGGTTAGACTGTCAGGGATATTGGGTGTGAATAGGAATGAAGTGACTGGGGATGACGTGGTGGTGAGCGGGTATTTCGATTTAGCCCGACGCCATAGGGTACGCAGTAGAGCCATCGGTCCTAACAGTTGTTCGCTGCCGAGAAGTATATCAGAGCTCCAAAGCATGGAATTTGGGTGTATGGGGGCTATCCATAGCTTTTCTATCTGTGTCCACCTATTGTAAGCATGTAGAGAACACCAGGAGGCTATAGGTCTCAGCTGAGCTGCCAGATAATACTTAGCTATGTTAGGGAACGCCAGCCCACCTTGGTTACGTGGGGCATATAGAACCGATCTAGCAACTCGGTGTCTTTTATAATTCCAGAAAAAGTTTATCATGTCGGCTTGGAGTTTTTTAAGATGTGAGCACGGAATGGTAATAGGGAGTGTCTCAAAGAGATATAGAAGTCTGGGTAGTATAGTCATCTTCAAAGTAGCAAGTCTACCAAAAAGGGACAGTTTCAGAGATTTCCATTTGGTTAGGGATGCTCTAATAGAGGAGAACATCTGGGGGAAGTTGGCTTTGTATAGAGTATCGTATGTAGATGTTATATGTATCCCCAGATATTTTAAGGAAGAAGACCGCCAAGAGTATGGAAATGATTGTGAGAGTACGGATAGTGTATGGGGGGATAAGTTAAGAGGGAGGGCCTCCGTCTTGGAACTATTAATTTTATATCCTGAGAGGATGCTATATTTCTCCAGCTCCACTTGTAGATTTGGGAGGGATATGCGGGGTTGGGCGAGAGTGAGAAGAACATCATCCGCAAATAAGGAAATCTTAAATTCTCTAGTACGGACTGGAATACCATGGATATTTGAATTGTTTCTAATATGGGCTGCTAATGGTTCTATGCATAGGGCGTATAGCAAAGGGGAGAGTGGGCAACCTTGTCGGGTCCCGTTGGAGATCAAAAAGGTGGGGGAGGTGGCAAAGTTAGTGCGAACCTGGGCTGTTGGGGTTGAGTATAGATGAGCAATAGCTCGGAGAAATGGGCCCTCTATACCGGCCCGGTTGAGAGTCGCAAACAGGAAAGGCCAGCCCAGCCTGTCAAAGGCTTTTTCGGCGTCCAGGCTGAGCAGTATTGCCTCCAATGAGTTCTTGTTCGCAACCTCCACTAGGTCAATAACCCTCCGGGTGTTATCCCCAGCCTGGCGGCAAGGGATAAAACCCACCTGGTCCCTATGGACCAGGGATGGCATAAAGTTGTTTAGTCTATTTGCCAACAGCTTTGTAAAAATTTTTAGGTCTGTGTTGAGGAGAGCTATCGGTCTGTAATTGGCCGGGATAGTGTGGTCTTTCCCTGGTTTTGGAATTAACGTCAAGTAGGAGTTTTGCATATCTCTGGGAATAGGTATGTCAGAAAGAAATGAGTTAAAGAGATTTGTCATATGGGGGAGTAACTGTGGTAGGAACGTCTTATAATAAAAGTAAGGTAATCCATCGGGCCCAGGGGCCTTGTTGTTTGGTAACATTTTGATTGTTTCTGTCACCTCTTCCTCTGTGATGGAGGCATTAAGAGTCTCCAGAGCAGAGGAGGTAAGCCTAGGAGTGTCCGTTTCCGCCAAATAGGTATGGATGGCTTGGGATAGGTCAGGAGGGGGTGGGTTGTGCGGAACACTCGGGTCATTATACAGGGCAGAATAGAAGTCATGAAAAATTTGTGCTATTTTATTAGGGTGAGACTGGAGAACCCCATTTGTCTCCCTAAGTTGCGTAGTTGTGGTAGTTGCTGCTTTGTCGCGAAGCTGTTTCGCCAAGAGTGTATGTGATTTGTTGGCTTTGTCGTAGTAGGTCTGTCTGAGCCTAGTTAACGCCTTTTCTATTTTACCCATTTCAATATCTTTCAGCCCGGCCCTAACACTTGTGAGTTCTCTAAGGGTTGTTAGGGACGGGGACGCGAGCAGGCGCGCTTCGAGGTGTTTAAGTCTGTCTAAAAGGGCGTTGCGAGTTGCATTAGCGTTTCTCTTCAGGGCAGTAGAGAGCGAGATACATTGACCTCGGAAGACCGCCTTATGTGCTTCCCACAGGGTTGAGGTGGAGATCTCAGAGGAGCCATTTTCCGCAAAATAAAGTTTTAGAGTTTGCTCTAGTTCTATTCTGGATGGGTCATGTTTAAGTAGAAAGTCGTTTAGGCGCCAGTGGCATTTACGAAAGGAGCTTGGGGAGAGTGTCAGGGAGAGTGTAATCGGGGCATGATCCGACCAAGAAATAGCTTGGATGTCTGGGTTCATGCATGCACGTAGGGTCGGGGCATTGACAAAGAAATAATCCAGTCGTGAGTGGGACATGTGGGGGTGGGAATAGAAAGTAAATTGTTTAGCAGATGGGTAAGTGGGAATAGAAAGTAAATTGTTTAGCAGATGGGTAAGTGGTGCGCCAGGTATCAAACAAGGCATATTTCCTAGTAAGTTGGCGAAACTGGGCGGCCATTCTATTGACGGTTACTTGGGATTTCTTCTGGCCCACTGAGTGTTTATCAAGACCCGGGGAGTGGACAAGGTTAAAGTCTCCTCCAACCACCAAATATTGATGGGGAGCCTCAAACAAGCGATCAAAGACCTTAGACAAGAAGGAGATTTGATTCGTGTTTGGGGCATAGATGTTACAAAGAGTAACATTCGCACCTCCCCAAAGGCCTCGCAGGATGAGGTAGTGTCCCAGTGGGTCAGAATATAGAGATTGCAGCTGGAAGGGGGAGCCTTGTCTAAAAAGAATTGCCACCCCTGCCCGTTTATGTGGGCCAGAGGCCTGGTATATATGAGGGTATTGTCGCCGTGCAAATGTCATAGTGCCCATTTTATCAAGGTGGGTCTCCTGGATAAAAATAATGTCAGCTTTGGACTGTTTGAACTCTCGTAGCGCTAGGCTTCTTTTAACATTTGAGTTAAGGCCCTTTACATTTAGTGAAAATATGTCAATCATGGTGGATACGTTGTGTAAAGAAGCGGTTGCTTACCTAGTGGGTGTAGTAGGGTCTTGGAATATAGGGTGTCCCTATTTGGGGTCTCCATGATGAGTACGGTGTGGAGATCTGCAGCCCCTCGAACCTGAACCAGGTCCCAGAGGCGAGCGGCGCCCATAGAGTTAGAGAAAAGAGGAGAGATGGAGATAGTAGTGGGGGAGAAGCAGAAGAAAAAAAAAGTAAAAAATAGAAAAAAAACCACAGAAATTAGTACGAAGTCAAGTTTAGTTAACCATTCACAATATAACCCATCTACATAGAGTGATGGGGTGGGAGACTCCGGAGGGCCCCTTCTGACTTCAGAGGCAAAAGTGCCATTGTCAAAAAAGACAAAGGAAGGAGCCATTCGGAGAGCCCCGGGGGGGGAGGAGAGGACGGACCCAACGAGGGGACGACCCCCTCCAGACCTGCCTGCATCTAAATTCAAAAAACTAGATAACAGAAAAAACATGGAACCTGCATGCATAAACTGGCAACTGACATATCTATGCTCCTGATTATGACCCGAATAAAAGTAAAAGTATAAACCTTTGAGGCCATCAGTACATGAGATTTGAGGCATTAGTAAGATGTGTTCTGCAAATTAAACAAAAGAAAACACAATTGCAAAGGATACCTCTCTACTTGATGGTATTCTCCTATAATTTGGCCCCCTACAGGGGAGGGAAGGGGGGGGGGAGGGGGGGAGGGGAAGGGGGGAAGAGGAGAGGGTAAGTGTAAAAGGGAAGGAACATGGGGGAAGGGGGGAGAGGGGGATGGCCTAGCCCTGTTCGATAAGCAGTTTCTATCAAAACTTTACCGTCATAATCAAACGTATGTTGTTAACTCGATAGAGGGTCAACTTGGTGGGTATGTCCATACAGCAAATGGGTAGGATGTACAGAATTTAGTGTCGGATTCTTAGCTATAAAAATAGGGGAAACTAATCAAGTAAACCTGGAGTCAGTTTGAAGTAAGGAATTTAAATGAGCAGTGGATCATCTTTGACGGGGTGGTGGGGAAGGACCTGCAGATCGCGGTCTTGTGCGTTTCCGGCCTGCGACTTGGATCCAAGGATCTGGGCGAGGTGGGGGTGCTGGTAGCGGTTCCCATCCAGGAGTGGGTGGTACCGGGATGTCCAGTTCTCTGCAGAAAAATTGTAGATCTTCTGGATATCGGAGGGTTGTGGACCTGCCATCTTTTTTTGCCGTGAGGCTAAAGGGGAAGCCCCAGTGATAGCGAAAGTCATTTTCTCTTAACAGGGTGAGGAGTGGTTGCAAAGATCTTCTTTGTTGAAGGGTGATCCATGAAAGGTCTGGGAAAAGCTGTAGGGAGGCCCCGTCAAAATCAATGGTATGCATGTTTCGCGCCTTTCTCATAATGTCCTCTTTGAGGGTGTAGTTATGTACCCTGCAGATCACGTCCCGAGAACGGGATCCTGGTCCCCGGGGGCGCAGAGCGCGATGCGCACGGTCCAGCTTAACTCGTTGGTGTTCCGGGCGGCCTAAAATATTGTTAAAGATGGTTTGCAGGGTCACATTCAGGTCTTCCTCTTGTGTCGCCTCCGGTAGGCCTCTGACCCTAATATTGTTACGCCTACCTCTATTGTCGAGGTCCTCAAGGTGGCGTTGGAAGTCTCTGAGGGTAGCAGCTTGCGAAGTTAAGCGGTCATGTATTTGTGAGATTTCAAATTTAGTATCATTTGTTTCTTCCTCTAAGGATGCGACTTTAGTGGACAGTTGATGGAGGTCAGTGCGAAGCATATTAATCTCAGTTCTGCAAGTGTCCCGTACTTCTTGAATTAGCATACGAAAGTCCTGTTTTGTGGGCATACAACGGACGTAGTCGCGCCAAGATGTACATGCTTCAGGGTCAGGATCAGAGTCTGATGCATTGTGAGCATGTGAGCCCTGCACTACAGCTGAATAGGAAGCCGGTGTGGGGGGTCTCCTCTGTGGTGGTAATGATGAGGGAGTAGTGCTTGCATGCTTAGTTAGCAGCGGGCCATGCGGACTCCCCGGTTGTGAATGAGCCCCCTGCAATCCTAGCGGCCCTGAGGCCTGTGAGAGTGCTGAGGTCTGGGCTGCATCTCTCTGGAGAGGGATGAGAGAGGGGGCTCTGTCCCTGTGTGGTTGGGAACGCTGCGGCAGGGAACGGGGGTCCCATTCCGGGGCATAGGAGTCCCAGGAGGGGGATGGCTGGCCGGAGGACGCGGATGGCGTAGGCCCTATGAGGCATGGGGGAAAAGTTTGTGAGAGACTGCCCATCATATGGCCTCCAGAAGGGGAGCCGATCAAGAGGTCAGCAGGGGGGATCGGAGAGCGGATGGTAGGTAGGTCACCTTCGGATCCGTACCTGTTATTCCTGCGATCCACAGAGGCTTGTGGAGAAGGAGAGGGTGAAGTTGCTGTGTGCGGCGCCGGCGCCATCTTGGCCTCGTGATGTCCGGCCGTGACTCCCTGCCCGAAATATTCGGTGATGAGTGGCGGAGGGACCGAGGATGAGCGAGTTGTGTGTCCCCTGGGGTCCGTTTCTTTGTTTTTTCGTGGTTTGCCCATGTTTTGCTGTGGAGAGAAGCAGGTTCCAGCTCTATGCAGGCAGGCCGGAGCGGGAGCTTCAGTGGAACACGTCTGCCCGGGAAGCCATCCAAGCCACGCCCCCGAGAGCAGTGGTTTTAATGATGCTTAAAGTGAAAAAAAAGAGAAATATTCCTTTAAATATCGTACCTGGGGGGTGTCTACAGTATAACAAGGAGAAGGTATACAGCGCTGACCTAATAGGACCGTAAATAAATCTGCTAGCAAACACAAAAGGCTAATTCAAAATAAAAACCTCAGATAGACACCTACATGAAAAAGTGCTGCGCAATTAAAAGTCCATAATATTAAAAAAAAAAGCAGTCCCAGTTGGTAAACATGTACATGACACTCCATAAAATGTCCATAGAATGTAACAGTCCCAACAGGTGAGTGAAAAGAAACTGCAGTATAGCTAAAGTGCAAGTGACACATAGGGGAAAACTTCAGTCCAGTGTCTGTGATCCCTCCACCACATAGAATGGCCTCTCACCTCCAAGATTTGACCTGAAACAGGTCACATAACAGTAAAGAACACCAGGCAGGGAATCCTAAGATGGAGATCCAAGACTCGTTCACAATCAGTGAGATGACAAAGCATGTATGGGGAAAAAGACACAGCGATCTAATGCCAATTTATTGAAATAAAACACAATGAATTGCACTTACATGTAACCGCACTCAGTACCGAGTGCAGGCAAACGAGCATGTAGTAATAACAACGAGACAATCGCGGGTGATGTCATGCGTGACCCCTGACCCCCGTATGCGTTACGTCCAAAGGCGGGACATCCTCAGCGTGGGGTAGGATACACTCAGACGGCCCGCTCAGTTATATTTATTGCTGTAGTTACAGTGAGCCAATAGGGGAACTGGATACAATGGTCGAATGACAGAGAGCATTAGATCGCTGTGTCTTTTTCCCCATACATGCTTTGCATTTCACTGATTGTGGACGAGTCTTGGATCTCCATCTTAGGATTCCCTGCCACTGTTATGTGACCTGTTTCTGGTTGAATCTTGGAGATAAGAGGCCATTCTATGTGGTGGAGGGATCACAGACACTGAACTGAAGTTTTCCCCTGTGTGTCACTTGCATTTTAGCTATACTGCAGTTTCTTTTTTTTAATATTATGGACTTTTAATTGCGCACTTTTTCATGTAGGTGTCTATAGTATGCCTGTAAAGTGGTTTGTGTTTCCCATGCTTAGAACAGTCCCTGCGCCAAATGAAATTTTTAAAGTAATAAAAGTCATTTAAAACTGCTTACGGCTTTAATGTAATGTCCGGTCCCGGTAATATGGATGAAAATCAGTGAGACAAACGGCATGGGTCCCCCCAGTCCATTACCAGGCCCTTTGGGTCTTGTATGGATATTAAGGGGAACCCCACACCCAAATTAAAAAAAGGAAAGGCGTGGGGCCCCAGGCCCTCTGAACAGCAGTATACAGGCGGTGCAAACAAGACAGGGACTGTAGATTTGTTGTTAAGTAGAACCTGTTTGTAATTTTGAACTGGAACATTTTTAAAGTGTAGCTCCAGCCAAAAAATCTATTTTTAAGCTTTTTGGAAAACATAGTTTGGAAAACATAGGGAAGGGTTATCACCCCTGTGACATTTGTTTTGCTGTCTGTGCACCTCTTCAGAAGATTTTACCTCACTTTCTGTCCCAATGACAAATGTTTTTTGACAATTTGGGGTTTTTAGTGAAACAAGCATTGGTGATAAAGCATCAGTGGAAAGGAGACACGTGTTTCTCATATTAACTCTTACAGGAAAGAATTTCTCTTCCTAGGGGTAGATTTCATCTCACTTCCTGTTGTCTCCTTCCGTTTGCAAGTAGGAGTCGTTTGTAAGTTGGATGTTTGAAAGTAGGGGCCTGCCCTATATACTCTGCAGAAATTGGGGCCTTAGGTGTTGGTGTTGCCACAACACTGTAAGCCCCCATAGTTACCCTTGGTGGGCGCAGGAACGGGCTCTGCTGTGAAATATTAGATCAAGAATTGTAATTACATGCACCTGTTAAACAGGGGCAGAAAAATTGGGTCTTTGGTGGTGGTGGTGGTGTTACCACAACACTGTAAGTCCTCACAGTTACTCTTGGTGGGAGCTGGAACGGGCCCTGCTGTGAAATATTAGATCAAGAATTGTAATTACATGCACCTGTTGAACAGGGGCAGAAAAATCGGGCCTTTGGTGGTGGTGGTGCTGGTGCCACAACACTGTAAGTGCTCACAGTTACTCTTGGTGGGCGCAGAAACGGGCCCTGCTGTAAAATATTAGATCAAGAATTGTAATTATATGTCCCAGTTGAACAGGGGCAGAAAAATTGGGCCTTAGGCACTGGTGCCACAACACTGCAACCCCTCACAGATACTCTAGTTGGAGCGCAGGAATGAGCCCTCCTGCAAAATATTGCATCAAAAATTGTAATTACACGCCCCTGTTAAACAGGGGCTGAAAAATTGGGCCTTAGCCACTGGTGGCGGCGCCCAGAACCAAAAATATTCTTACAAGCTATCAGCATGATCATTGAGGAGGAAGAGGATAGTCACTCAGCATAACAGGATAGTCACTCAGCATCAGCATAGGCAGTCTTGAAGGGATCTGACATTTCAAAAAAAATTATTCGGTTACATCAGCATCAGGTGCTTGGCAGCTGGTGGTGATCCAAGACTGATTCATTTTTATGAAGGTCAGTCGATCGACCGAGTCAGTGGACAGGCGCACCCTGTGATCGGTTACAAAGCCTCCAGCAGCACTGAATGTGCTTTCCGAAAGAACGCTGGATGCAGGACAGGCCAGTAGCTCAATTGCATACTGTGCAAGCTCTTGCCAGTGATCCATCCTCAAGACCCAGTAAACCAGAGGATTTTCGATGGGAAAGGTGTCCAAGTCAGATCTTGCCCCTAGGTATTCCTGCACCATGTAAAACAGACGCAGGCGATGGTTGCTGGAACCGATCATACCTTGGGGCTGCGGACTAAAAAATTGTCTGAACGCATCGGTCAGACGGCCACCTTCTCCACCGCTCCTTCTTTGACTGACTGAAGCCTCAGCAACCCGTTGTCCAGGAGCAGGAGTTTGTAACCTCCCAGTCTCTGGGAACACGTTGCACAGACCTTTCTGTGAGGCCTCCCGAAGATGTTTCATCCTCTGCTCCCTCTGCGACAGCAAGATAAGGTCCGCAACCTTACTCTTGTAACGTGGATCAAGAAGGGTTGCCAGCCAGTATTGATCCCTCTCCCTGATACCACGAATATGAGGATCCTTCCGCAGGCTTTGCAGGATCAGGGAGGCCATGCAGCGTAGGTTTGCTGAGGCATTCGGTCCGTAGTCCTCTGGGTCACTGAGGATGACATGATCCGCAGCCACCTATACAAGTCCATGGGTTTCTTGGGACTGTAAATGATCCCTTAAAGACTGCTGCTGATGCTGAGTGCCAGGCTCCACCTCCATGCTGACACAATACTCCTCTTCCTCCTCCTCCTCCTCCTCCTCCTCCTCCTCGTCCTCTTCCTGTGTGATCAGCGGGCACGCAGGAACACTGTCTGGATAAAGGGTGTCTTGAGAGCTAAGGAAGTCCTCCTCTTCCTGCCTCTGTTCTGCCTCAAGTGCCCTGTCTGTTCTTCAGGTAGCTTTAGGTGCACACTGTGCAGGGGACGCACTACAATAAATTGTAAATACTGCAGCTGCTTGCTGTACTGTACTAATAGGATCAGAAGAACACCACTAATTTTCTTCAGGTAGCTTTAGGTGCACACTGTGCAGAGGACGCACTACACTAACTTGTAAATACTGCAGCTGCCTGCGGTACTGTACTAATAGGATCAGAAGAACACCACTCATTTTGTTTAGGTAGCTTTAGGTGCACACTGTGCAGAGGACACAGTACACTAACTGTAAATACTGTAGCTGCCTACCTGTGGTATTAATAGGAGCAGAACAACAGCAATTGTCTCCAGGTAGCTTTAGGTGCACACTGTGCAGAGGACGCACTACACTAACTTGTAAATACTACAGATGCCTATGGTACTGTACTAATAGGATCAGAAGAACACCACTAATTTTCTTCAGGTAGCTTTAGATGCACACTGTGCAGGGGACGCACTACACTAAATGGTAAATACTGCAGCTTCTTGCGGTACTGTACTAATAGGATCAGAAGAACACCACTAATTTTCTTCAGGTAGCTTTAGGTGCACACTGTGCAGAGGACGCACTACACTAACTCTAAATACTGTAGCTAATAGGACTAATAGGATCAGAAGAACACCAGCAATTTTCTTCAGGTAGCTGTAAATACTGTAAAAACACCTGCCTGCCTGTCAGTAGTAGGAAGAGAGTAACAGGAACGGATCTAGCTAAACTGAATACAGTGTGTGTATATATATATATATATATATATATATATATATATATATATATATATATATATATATATATATATATATATATATATATATATATATATATATATATATATATACAACACCTAGGATGTATATATATATATATATATATATATATATATATATATATATGTATATATGTATATATACACAATACACTGTAAGTGCAGCTAACTGACTCACCTGCCTACTCTATCTAACTTAAAGGGGTTGTAAAGGTATACATTTTTTTCACCTTAATGCATTCTATGCATTAAGGTGAAAAAACTTTTGATAATACCGCCGCGCCCAACCCCTCTGTTTTTACTTATCTGACACCTCAAAAACTCGCCTGCTCGTTCCCGACCTCCATTCAGCCGATCAGCCTGGTCGCTGATTGGCTATAGTGGATGGATTGAAAGCAGCGCAGCCATTGGCTCGCGCTGCTGTCAATCACATCCAATGACGCGGCGCGCCAGAGGGCGGGGCCGAGTGATACAGCGAGCGGCTATAGCCGCCGGCTGTATCACGGGAGCGCGCCCGCAATAACGAACCACCATGCGAGGGAGCTTGCATTAAGGTGGTTAGTTATTGCGGGGAGGAGCTGAGACAGCCGCCGAGGGACCCCAGAAAAGCAGGTTCGGGGCCACTCTGTGCAGAACGAGCTGCACAGTGAAGGTAAGTATAACATGTTTGTTATTTTTAAAGAAAAAAAAATTACCTTTACGACCCCTTTAAATCAAATGACACTGTCTCTCTGTCTATCTATCTCTCTCTCAACGCCAGAACACACTGCACAGGGCCACTGTGCAGGCAGCCTTATATATTGTGGGGCGTGTACTAAACCCCCTGAGCCATAATTGGCCAAAGCCACCCTGGCTTTGGCCAATTACGGCTCTCTGTTCAGACGGCGCTGTGATTGGCCAAGCATGTGGGTCATAGTGCATGCTTGGCAAATCATTAGCCAGCAATGCACTGCGATGCCGCAGTGAATTATGGGCCGTGACGCGCCACTCGAATTTGGCGCGAACGGCCCATATCGTTCGGAATTTGGCGAACGACCGAACAGGCAATGTTCGAATCAAACATGCGTTCAATTCGAACATGAAGCTCATCCCTATTTCTCACATATATTGGGACTGGATTCCTTTTTGTTTTTGTTTTTTTTGGGTTTATTATGAATATTTGTATATGTCTTTGAGTATCACTCTTTCTGGATATAGTTACTTGTATTTATCACTGTCATTATCACTTATGGTTAGTGTATTACACTTCTGTCACATGCTTTTTCTATGATATTAGTAGTGGTATATATTACCACAGTAGCACATTTCACTACATAGGCGATTTAGGCTTGTCGCCTTTTTACTGCATAGCGACTCTAGCGATTTAGGCTTGTCGCTGATCGCTGTTTAGTAGTGGTTACTATTTTTTATCACATTCATTAGTTGCACATTTTTATCTTTTCACTACATAGGCGATTTAGGCTTGTCGCCTTTTTACTGCATAGCGATTCTACCGATTTAGGCTTGTCGCTGATCACCATTTTTAATCACATTCATTAGTTGCACATTTTATCTCATCACCTAGTGTTATGTCACACCACATTAATGATATGGGTCTGTAGATTTCACCTCACTTTCTGTCTCAATGACAAATGTTTTTTGACAATTTGGGGTTTTTAGTGAAACAAGGATTGGTGATAAAGCACCAGTGAAGAGGAGACACATTTTTCCCATATTAACTCTTACAGGAGAGAATTTCCCTTCCTAGGGGTAGATTTCATCTCACTTCCTGTTGTCTTCTTCCGTTTGCAAGTAGGAGTTGTTTGTAAGTTGGATGTTTGAAAGTAGGGGCCTGCCCTATATACTCTGCAGAAATTGGGGCCTTAGGTGTTGGTGTTGCCACAACACTGTAAGCCCTCACAGTTACTCTTGGTGGGCGCAGAAATGGGCCCTGCTGTGAAATATTAGATAAAGAATTGCAATTACATGCCATTGTTGAACAGTGGTAGAAAAATTGGGCCTTTGGTGGTGGTGGTGGTGGTGTTGGTGCTGGTGCCACAACACTGTAAGTCCTCACAGTTACTCTTGGTGGGCACTGGAACGAGCCCTGCTGTGAAATATTATATCAAGAATTGTAATTACATGCACCTGTTGAACAGGGGCAGAAAAATTGGGCCTTTGGTGGTGGTGTTGCCACAACACTGTAAGCCCTCACAGTTACTCTTGGTGGGCGCAGGAATGGGCACTACTGTGAAATATTAGATCAAGAATTGTAATTACATGTTCCTGTTGAACAAGGGCAGAAAAATTGGGCCTTAGGCACTGGTGCCACAACACTGCAACCCCTCACAGATGCTATAGTTGGAGAGCAGGAATGAGCCCTGCTGCAAAGTATTGCATCAAAAATTGTAATTACATGCCCCTCTTAAACAAGGGCAGAAAAATTGGGCCTTGGCCACTGGTAGCGGTGCCCAGAACCAAAAATGGTCTTACAAGCTATCAGCATGATCATTGAGGAGGAAGAGGATTGTGACTCAGCATAACAGGGTAGTTACTCAGCATCAGCATAGGCAGTCTTGAAGGGATCTCACATTAAAAAAAATCAATCGTTACATCAGCATCAGGTGCTTGGTAGCTGGTGATCCAAGACTAACTCACTTTTATGAAGGTCAGCCGATCAACTGATTCGGTGGACAGGTGCACTCTGTGATCGGTTACAAAGCCTCCAGCAGCACTGAATGTGCATTCTGAAAGAACGCTGGATTCAATGCAGGACAGGCCAGTAGCTCAATTGCATACTGTGCAATTTCTGGCCAGTGATCTGTCCGCAAGAGCCAGTAACCCAGATGATTTTGGTGGGAAAGATGTCCAAGTCTGATCTTGCCCCTAGGTAATCATGCACCATGTGAATCAGATGCTGGCGATGGTTGATGGAACCGATCAGACCTTGGGGCTGCGGACTAAAAAATTGTCTAAACGCATCGGTCAGATTGCTACCTTCTCCACCGCTCCTTCTGTGACTGACCGAAGCATCAGCAACACGTTGTCCAGGAGGACCAGGAAATTGTAACATCAGAGGCGCTGGAAACGCGTTGCACAAACCTTTCTGCAAGGCCTCCCGAAGATGTATCATCCTCTGCTCCCTCTGCGATGGCAAGATAAGGTCAGCAACCTTACCCTTGTAACGAGGGTTGCCAGCCAGTAATCATCCCTCCCCTTGATACCACGAATATGAGAATCTTTCCGCAGGCTTTGCAGAGTCCTCTGGGTCACTAAGGACGACATGATCTGCAGCCACTTCCTCCCAGCCACGTACAAGTCCATGGGTTTCTTCGGACTGTAAATGATCCCTTGAAGACTACTGCTGATGCTGAGTGCCAGGCTCCACCTCCATGCTGACACAATCCTCCTCCTCCTCCTCCTCATTCTGTGTGGTAGGCGGGCATGCAGGAATACTGTCTCGATAAAGGGGGCCTTGAGAGGTAAGGAAGTCCTCTTCTTCCTTCCTCTGTTCTGCCTCAAGTGTCCTGTCTATTATTCCACGCAGCATGTGCTCCAGCAGGTGGACAAGAGGGACAGTGTCACTGATGCATGCACTGTCACTGATCACCATCCTCGTGGCCTCCTCAAATGGTGACAGGACAGTGCATGCATCCCTGATCATAGCCCACTGGTGCGGGAAAAAAAAACAAGGTCCCCTGACCCTGGTGCCATAGTCGCATAGGTACTCATTGATGGCCCTCTGCTGTGTGTGCAGCCGCTGCAGCATGGCCAACGTTGAGTTCCACCTGGTGGGCATGGTTAAATTCCTTTTGGAGGTCAGCCAGCCAAGCACTGGCATTATATGACCTGCGGAAATGCACACAGACTTTCCTGGCCTGCCTCAGGACATCCTGTAAGCCCGGGTACCTGCCCAAGAACCGCTGCACCACCAAGTTAAGGACGTGAGCCAAACAGGGAACATGGGTCAGTTGTCCCTGTCGGAGGGCAGAGAGGAGGTTGGTGCCTTTGTCACAAACCACCATACCTGGCTTAAGCTGGCATGGAGTCAACCACCTCTGAACCTGCCCCTGCAGAGCTGACAGAATCTCTGCCCCAGTGTGGCTCTTTTCCCCCAAGCACACCAGCTCAAGCACCGCATGGCATCTTTTTGCCTGCGTGCTTGCATAGCCCCTTAAATGCCTGTGGAGCACCTCTGTTTCCGAGGAAAAATCAGCACAGGAAGAGGCCATGACGGAAGAAGAAGAGGGGAGGTGGAGGAGAGAGGTGTGGCAGAATAAACACTAGTAGAATTTTGGAGGCGTGGTGGCGGAACAACCTCCAACACTACTGCACCCTGTCCTGCATCCTTCTCAGCTGCCAGAAGAGTCACCCAGTGCGCGGTGAAAGATAGGTAACGACCCTGTCCATGCCTGCTGGACCATGAGTCAGCGGTAATATGCACCTTACCACTGACCGCACTGTCCAGCGAGGCCAAGACATTGCCTTCCACATGCCGGTAGAGAGCCGGAATTGCCTTCCGTGAGAAAAAGTGGCATTTGGGATTCTGCCACTGAGGAACCGCACATTCCACAAACTCACGGAAGGGGGCAGAGTCTACCAACTGAAAAGGCAGCAGTTGAAGTGCTAGCAATTTAGCCAAGCTAGCATTCAACCGCTGGGCATGTGGATGGCTGGGAGCGAACTTCTTTCGGCGGTGCAGCAGCTGGGGCAGGGAAATTTGCCTGGTACAATCTGACGTTGGTGTACCGATAGCAGATTGCCCGCAAGTACTTGGTTGTGACACACCTAATTCTACACCTTCATTTGTCTCAGTGCGGGTTTCAGAGAGGACTGAAGGTATGGTGGGGTTAGAGATCCCAGCTGATGAGGAGCAAGGAGAGGTCCGCTTTGTTCTTTGGTGTGGGTCTTTTAGGTACACTTGCCAACGAACTGCATGGCAGGTGGACATCTGTCTGGTCAAGCATGTGGTGCCCAAGCGGGTGATGTTTTGGCCACACGAGATATGCTTGAGACATATGTTGCAAATAGCAGTGGTGGGATCTGATGCACTTGTCTCAAAAATGGCCCACACCAAAGAACTTTTGGAATAACGCGCAGAGACAGCAGCGCCCTGTACACGCGAAGCTCTGCGGTGTGATGCAGTCGTGGTGCTGCCCTTAAGCTGGCCCCTGGAGGGCATCCTGCCTCATTGGAGATGTGCCTCCTCCTCCTCCTCCTCTCTCCTATCAGGCACCCACATGGAGTCAGTGACCGCATCATTCCCTCCCTCCTCATCACTGGAGCAAAGCTGGCAGTATGCTGCAGCTGGGGGAACATGACTGCCAGATTGCTGTCCTTCTTGGGCACGCCCTCTCTCTGAGCTCATGTTACTGCCATCCTCTAACTGGGTACCATCATTGGAGCCTTCAAAACGCTGGGCATCCTCCTGGAGCATGTACCCAACACTGTGGTCAAACAGTTCGGGGGACTCCTCAGGAGGACATGGTGGGGCTAGGAAAGGAGTGACTGATGCCATTGAGCTGAGGGAAGAGGCCGCGTTGGCAGCTGCTTTGCTAGACAAAGTACCCTGAGCCTGGGTGAGAGAGGATGAGCAGGATGAGAACGGCTTGGTCAAGCGTGTCCCACGGCCATGTGCTGATGGGGATGCACCGTCTCCTCGACCAGCACTGTTGCCTCTAGACACAGAGCCTGCTTGCCCTCTTTTATTGGCTTGTGACTGTCTGCCTCTCCTTATTGGATTTCCAGACATACTAATGGCCTGCAGTGACATGTAGCTGCACAAAGCTGGAATGTATATATATATACTGGTACTGCAGCTAGCAAAACCAACTGCCTGCCTGTGGTACTAATAGGATCAGAAGAACAATTCTCTTTAGGTAGCTTTAGGTGCACACTGTGCAGAGGACGCAGTACACTAACTGTAAATACTGCTGCTGCCTGCTTGTGGTACTAATAGGATCAGAAAAACACCAGCAATTGTGTTCAGGTAGCTTTAGGTGCACACTGTGCAGAGGACACAGTACACTAACTGTAAATACTGCAACTGCCTGCCTGTGGTACTAATAAGATCAGAAGAAAACCAGAAATTTTCTTCAGGTAGTTTTAGGTGCACACTGTGCAGAGGACACAGTACACTAACTGTAAATACTGTAGCTTCCTGCTTGTGGTATTAATAGGATCAGAACAACAGCAATTGTCTTCAGGTAGCTTTAGGTGCACACTGTGTAGAGGACGCATTACATTAACTTGTAAATACTACAGCTGCCTGTGATACTGATAGGATCAGAAGAAAGCCACCGATTTTCTTCAGGTAGCTTTAGGTGCACACTGTGCAGAGGACGCACTACACTAACTTGTAAATACTGCAGCTGCCTGCGGTACTAATAGGATCAGAAGAACACCACCAATTTTCTTCAGGTAGCTTTAGGTGCACACTGTGCAGAGGACGCACTACACTAACTTGTAAATACTGCAGCTGCCTGCGGTACTAATAGGATCAGAAGAACACCACCAATTTTCTTCAGGTAGCTTTAGGTGCACACTGTGCAGAGGACACACTACACTAACTTGTAAATACTGCAGCTGCCTGCGTTACAAATAGGATCAGAAGAATACCACCAATTTTCTTCAGGTAGCATTAGGTGCACTAACAGTAAATACTGTAGCTAATAGGACTAATAGAATCAGAAGAACACCAGCAATTTTCTTCAGGTAGCTGTAAATACTGTAAAAACACCTGCCTGCCTGTCAGTAGGAAAAGAACAACAGGAACGGATCTAGCTAAACTGAATACAGTGTAATATATATATATATATATATATATATATAAACACTTAGGATGCATATATATACACAATACACTGTAAGTGCAGCTAACTGACTCGCCTGCCTGCTCTATCTAACTTAAATCAAATTACACTCTCTCTCTCTCTCTCTCTCTCTCTCTCCCTCTCTATCTCTCTCTCAACGCCGGAACACACTACACAGGGCCGACATGCAGGCGGCCTTATATAGTGTGGGGTGTGTACTAAACCCCCTAAGCCATAATTGGCCAAAGCCACCCTGGCTCTAGCCAATTACGGCTCTCTGTACAGATGGCGCTGTGATTGGCCAAGCATGCGGGTCATAGTGCATGCTTAGCCAATCATCAGCCAGCAATGCACTGCAATGCTGCAGTGAATTATGGGCCGTGACACGCCACTCGAATTTGGCACGAACGGCCCATATCATTCGCAATTCGATGAACGGTCAAACATGCAATGTTTGAGTCGAACGTGGGTTCGACTCAAACTCAAAGCTCATCCCTACTTGAAATGAGTACATGCTGTACTTATATCCCAGATAACACAGGCCCAAATGGTAAAGTGACTTTAGCCATCCAATAACTTGAGATTTTGTCCAAAGATTTAAAGAAGAATTCAGGGATCTCCAACCCCTGGGATCAGTACTTCACCTGGATCAAGGGGTGATTTCAGGGAATTTTAACACAGATCGGAATAGCCATTATGATAATTCTAGTGACCCTAGCTGTCATGGTCTGCTGTGTTCTTCCCTGCTTTAAGAAGTGTGTAGAAAAAGCTGTTGACCAATCTACTCCCATGTTTGTGAACCAGGAAATACCAGATGATGATGATGAAGATTATGTGAGACTTGATGATGATTATGTGTTACGCTCCGTTACAGTCACCTCCCCCCGAGTTGCAACGCCATAGAATTACAGGGACAAACAGCACCTGACTGCCCCTCTCCAAGCTGTATGGAGGGGGTAGTGAATTAGTCACTGCTCTTCTCTATATACAGCCCAAAAGAGTTGCAAAGAGAATGGGCCAGGGGAGTAGGACTTTTAGTATGAGGGATAATTTGAAATAGACAGCTTCAAGGGGGGACTTAATGGATTTGATTATGGTGAACTGTCTATTCCAATACATACTTTATATACCTAACATATATAACTCAGCTTCTATGCTTAATAAGCCTTAATACATATCCAGATATTCTGCAAAGCTCACCCTTCCCTTGCTTAGGAACTGGACTGACTGCAATAGTTAACAGAAGTTTGTGCCTGCTTCCCAGAATACATTCACAATATAACAACTTAACACCAATAGATTAAAAGAAGCAAGAAATGCTGCAAGAACAAAGCTACTTCCTCAAATGAGCACCTAGCTAAAACCAATGTTTTATCACTATATGTATTTTTATATTTGTGGTTTGTATGCGCCAGTCTTGTTGACGTATCTTAATCTTTAATGGAATTGTATAAAAGTTTTGAGAAGCGGAAATATTAAACAGAATTTTTTTTTTTTTATTCTGAATCCAAAACACCAGCATGTCTGAGGGCTTTGTCCTCTTGGGCCATGGCTGCAGAAAAGGCTACATCATTTACAGTACATTAGGCTACCCTACAGAATTACACACCACACACCAGATCTGCTAAAAAATCTTAATACTCCACACATGTCTGCACAACGACTAAGTGTTTATGAAGTCATCCTCATGAGCAACCCCTCCCTGCAGATAAGGTACAATCTTGCATCCCATCTTGCTTGGGATAAAAGGTGAAACAGACTAATTAGTCCCCTCCCATGATTGTATAGACATTGTACATCATAACACATCACCTTTAGCTGATCTACTTTCAAGTCCCATAGAAGGAGCACACACTGTGTTTGTGGATGGGTCTTGCTCTCACCCCGATAATCACACCTATTATGCAGGCTATGCAGTGGCAACAATACCTGACACAGTAATTGAGGCACAACCCATCCCTTAGCAATCAGCTCAAGCAGCAGAGCTTATTGCTCTCACTTGAGCGTGTCAGCTTTTTACAGGACAGGAAATGAACATTTACACAGATTCCAAATATGTGTTGGGAGTCGCACACAAATTTGGAGTAAATTGGCAGAGGCGTGGTTACATTACTGCTGATGGAAAATCCATCTCCCATTCTTCCCTAGTGTCAGATACCTGTGATAGGTAGTGTCTGAAGTGGAGCTTGTGTGCTGAGGATTCAGGTGAAAAGTCGAAATCCAGAGAGTGGTCAGGCAAGCAAAGATCATACACAAGCTGGCGGTGAAGTACAAAATCAGCAGGCCAGAGAGTAGTCAGGAATTCAGGCAGAAGTTCATATACGGTATTCAGAGTCACAAAGCAGTCACAATACTCAGGTAGCTAGTCCACACAAATGGGCACTGAGAGATAGGAAGTGCTGCTATTTATGGGCTGCTTTGATTACGTCACCGGGTGGCCCCGCCCCCTCTGACGCTATGGGGAAGCCATAGGGATGTCCCCATCACGTGTGGCCCCGCCCTCAGTTATAAAAGAACTGTCACCTGAGAGGACGTTCATTACGGCAGGTGCCTCCCATGAAGGTGGATCGGTGGCGGCATGCAGGAGTTTTTTTTTTCGGTCCGTCGACAGAGCAAGAGAAGAAGAAGAAGACTTTGTGGGACATTTTTATTTTTTTATTAAGGACTTTTTCCAAGCCAAGTCATGTCATTTTTACCATTTTCACACTTTTTTTTTTAAATAGTAGGGGTACATTTGTACTCCGTTACCATTTCACACAGGGGGAAGGCCAGGATCTGGGGGTCCCCTTGTTAAAGGGGGCTTCCAGATTCTGATAATCCCCCCTCCTGCAAACCCTCACAACCACTGGGCAAGGGTTGTGGGCATGAGGCCCTTGTCCCCATCAACATGGGGACAAGGTGCTTTGGGGGGCTACCCCAAAGCACCCTCCCCATGTTGAGGGCATGTGGCCTGGTATGGTTCAGGAGGGGGGCGCTCTCTCACCCCCCTCTTTTCCTGCAGCCTGCCAGGTTGCGTGTTTGGATAAGGGTCTGGTATGGATTTTTGGGGGGCCCCCATGCCATTTTTTTTTTATTTTAGCCCAGGGTTCCCCTTAATATCCATACCAGAACTGAAGGGCCTGGTATTGACTTTGGGGGGACCCCCACGCAATTTTTTTTTCATTTTGGTTCGGGGTTCCCCTTAATATTTATACCAGACCCAAAGGGCCTCGTAATGGACTGTGGGGGAATCTCATACCGTTTTTTTCAATGACTTTTATGTGTATTGCCGGGACCGACAATTCATTATAGCCGCGAGTACTTTGAAATGACTTTTTTTCTTTAGAAATGTCATTTTGTGCAGGGACTATTGTAAACATGGGAAAAATGCGCCACTTTACAGGCATACTATAGACACCCCCCAGGTACGAAATTTAAAGGAATATCACACTTTTATTGTTTCACTTTAAGCATTAATAAAATTAATAAATTAATAAAATCACTGCTCCCGAAAAAACAGATGTTTTTAAAACTTTTTTTGCATTAATACATGTCCCCTGGGGCAGGACCCAGGTCGCCAAACACTTTTTATGGCAATACCATGCATAAAAAGCCTTTAAAATTAGCACTTTTGATTTATCCCATAGACTTTTAAAGGGTGTTCCGTGGCTTTCGAATTTTCCGCGAACACCCCAAATTTTTCAGTTTCAGTGATTTTTTTGGTTCCATTTTCTCTTGGTTCTGACAAACAGGAGTGTTAATTTTATTGTGCCTGTTTTTTATCATATATATATATATATATATATATATATATATATATATATATATATATATATATATATGCATATATATTGTTCAAGCTTATTCAATGTATCTGTAATTATGCAATGCAACAAAATGACCCCACACAGAGAACATTAAGTGATCATGGTGAAATCACTTTGTAATCTAAGAGGGGATTAAAGGGTGAGAAAGAGTTAACATGACTAAAACTTTAAAGTAGCTGACAGAGGAATATCTTTATTTTAGGATCTTGTTTGTCATGATGACCACAGGATAGATAAGGTCTGGTTAGAACTGGTTTTGAAATGATGTCTTCAGACAAAGTCAAATGTCAGCATTAAATAGTTTATGATGCTATATGTTTATATAGGAATTATGCCTTATGTCATGAACTCTGTCCTCCCTCCCTCCTTTCCTTTGTGAAATATTCTTTGTCCATATATTGTATAAAACTTTGCTCACCTGCCATTACATTTGAGCATTCATTGAAACAACCTGACTGTATATGTGTGTTGATTTGAGTGTCTCCTGGGGGCCCCGAGAAGTTTCATCTATCGTCCAAACATCTAAGCATAATTGATCCTTACAAACACGCTTGACACTGGATCAGCATTATGGGTTTTTATTTACTTTTGATTTTTTTTCAAGTGAATAAGTAGGGGTACTCTACTCATGCTCATTAATATGGGGGGTGGGATCTGGGAGCCCCCTTGTTTTATATATATACAGTCAGGTCCATAAATATTGGGACATCGACACAATTCTAATCTTTTTGGCTCTATACACCACCACAATGGATTTGAAATGAAACAAACAAGATGTGCTTTAACTGCAGACTTTCAGGTTTAATTTGAGGGTATTTACATCCAAATCAGGTGAACGGTGTAGGAATTACAACAGTTTGCATATGTGCATCCCACTTTTTAAGGGACCAAAAGTAATGGGACAGATTAACAATCATCCATCAAACTTTCACTTTTTAATACTTGGTTGCAAATCCTTTGCAGACAATTACAGACTGAAGTCTGGAACGCATGAACTTCACCAGACGCTGGGTTTCATCCCTGGTGATGCTCTGCCAGGCCTCTACTGCAACTGTCTTCAGTTCCTGCTTGTTCTTGGGGCATTTTCCCTTCAGTTTTGTCTTCAGCAAGTGAAATGCATGCTCAAGCGGATTCAGGTCAGGTGATTGAATTGGCCATTGCATAACATTCCACTTCTTTCCCTTAAAAAACTCTTTGGCTGCTTTCGCAGTATGCTTCAGGTCATTGTCCATCTGCACTGTGAAGTGCCGTCCAATGAGTTCTGAAGCATTTTGCTGAATATGAGCAGATAATATTGCCAGAAACACTTCAGAATTCATCCTGCCACTTTTGTCAGCAGTCACATCATCAATAAATACAAGAGAACCAGTTCCATTGGCAGCCATACATGCCCACGCCATGACACTACCACCACCATGCTTCACTTATGAGGTGGTATGCTTTGGATCATGAGCAGTTCCTTTTCTTCTCCATACTCTTCTCTTCCCATCACTCTGGTACAAGTTGATCTTGGCCTCATCTGTCCATAGGATGTTGTTCCAGAACTGTGAAGGCTTTTTTAGATGTTGTTTGGCAAACTCTAATCTGGCCTTCCTGTTTTTGAGGCTCACCAATGGTTTACATCTTGTAGTGAACCCTCTGTATTCTCTCTGGTGAAGTCTTCTCTTGATTGTTGACTTTGACACACATACACCTACCTCCTGGAGAGTGTTCTTTATCTGGCCAACTGTTGTGAAGGGTGTTTTGTTTACCAGGAAAAGAATTCTTCGGTCATCCAGCATAGTTGTTTTCCATGGTATTCCAGGTCTTTTGGTGTTGCTGAACTCACCAATTTGTTCTTTCTTTTTTACTGATATTCCAAACCATTGATTTGGCCACACCTAATGTTTTTGCTATCTCTCTGATGGGTTTGTTTTGTTTTTTCAGCCTACTGATGGCTTGCTTCACTGATAGTGACAGCTCTTTGGATCTCATATTGAGAGTTGACAGCAACAGATTCCAAATGCAAATCACACACTTGAAATGAACTCCGGACCTTTTATCTGCTCCTTGTAAATGGGATAATGGGGGAATAACACACACCTGGCCATGGGACAGCTGAGCAGCCAATTGTCCCATTACTTTTGGTCCCTTAAAAAGTGGGAGGCACATATACAAATTGTTGTAACTCCTCCACCATTCACCTGATTTGGATGTAAATACCCTCAAATTAAAGCTGAAAGTCTGAAGCACATCTTGTTTGTTTCATTTCAAATCCATTGTGGTGGTCTATAAAGTGAAAAAGATTAGAATTGTGCTGCTGTCCCAATATTTATGGACCTGACTGTATATATATATATATATATATATATATATATATATATATATATATATATATATATATATATATATATATATATATATATATATATATATATATATATATATATATATATATATATATATATATATATATATGTATATTGAAAATATATGTATATAAACAATAAAAAAGCATATGTATATAAATATTTACAGTGGGGACGGAAAGTATTCAGACCCCCTTAAATTTTTCACTCTTTGTTGCATTGCAGCCATTTGCTAAAATCATTTATGTTCATTTTTTCCTCATTAATGTACACACAGCACCCAATATTGTCAACAATTCTGTGTTTTTCTGTCAATATGGGGTGCTGTGTGTACGTTAATGAGGAAAAAAAATGAACTTAAATGATTTTAGCAAATGGCTGCAATATAACAAAGAGTGAAAAATGTAAGGGGTCTGAATACTTTCTGTCCCCACTGTAATATATTAATATATATAGATATATATATAAAGTATCTCACAAAAGTGAGTACACCCCTCACAATTTTGTAAATTTTTTTATATCTTTTAATGTGACAACATTAAAAGAACATTTTAAGAAATGACACTTTACTACAATGTGAGTGTACAGCTTGTATATCAGTGTAAGTTTGCTGTCGCCTCAAATAACTCAACACACAGCTATTAATGTCTAAACTGCTGGCAACAAAAGTGACTACGCCCCTAAGTGAAAATCTCCAAATTGGGTCCAAAGTGTCAATATTTTGTGTGGCCACCATTATTTTCCAGCATTGCCTTAATCCTCTTGGGCATGGAGTTCATTAGATGTTCGCAGGTTGCCACTGGAGTCCTCTTCCACTCCTCCATGACGACATCACAGAGCTGGTGAATGTTAGAGACCTTGCGCTCCTCCACCTTCCATATGAAAATGCCCCACGGATGCTCAATAGGGTTTAGGTCTGGAGACATGCTTGGCCAGTCCATCACCTTTACCCTGAGCTTCTTTAGCAAGGCAGTGGTCATCTTAGAGGTTTATTTGGGGTCATTATCATGTTGGAATAACCAGTGCCTCAAGGGAGGGGATCGTGCTCTGCTTCAGTATGTCACAGTACATGTTGGCAATTATGGTTCCCTCAATGAACTGTAGCTCCCCAGTGCCAGCAGCACTCATACAGCCCCAGACCATGACACTCCCACCACCATGCTTGACTGTAGGCAAGACACACTTGTCTTTGTATTTCTCATCTGGTGTTGCCACACACGCTTGACACCATCTGAACCAAATATGTTTATCTTGGTCTAATCAGACCACAGGACATGGTTCCAGTAATCCATGTCCTTAGTCTGCTTGTCTTCAGCAAACAGTTTGCTGTCTTTCTTGTGCATCATCTCTAGAAGAGGCTTCGTTCTGGAATGACAGCCATGCAGATCAATTTGATGCAGTATGCAGCGTATGGTCTGAGCACTGACAGGCTGACCCCCCACCTCTTCAACTTCTGCAGCAATGCTGGCAGCACTCATACGTCTATTTCCCAAAAACAACCCCAGTAATGATGCTGAGCACGTGCACTCAACTTCTTTGGTTGACCCGGGCGAAGCCTGTTCTGAGTGGAACCTGTCCTGTTAAACTGCTGTATGGTCTTGGCCACCATGCTGCACCTCAGGTTCAGGGTCTTGGCAATCATCTTATGGCCCTGGCTATCTTTATGTAGAGCAACAATTATTTTTTTCAGATCCTCAGAGTTCTTTGCCATGAGGTGCCATGTTGAACTTCCATTGACCAGTATGAGAAAGTGAGAGTGATAACACCAAATTTAACACACCTGCTCCCCATTCACACCTGAGACCTTGTAACACTAACGAGTCACATGACACTGGGAGGTAAAATGGCTTATTAGGCCCAATTTGGACATTTTCACCTCTTATTTTTTTAACACATATTTTTGTATTAATCACAACAGAGATATTCGTTTTGCACACCTTTTAGAGTAGTTATTTTTGGTTGCTTCTTTTTGCACTAAGCGCACAATTTTCTTTGTGTTTACAATTAACCTTTGCTGCCTGATCCTGCAATGCTTCTCCTTCTTCTCATTTCCTTTGGTGAACTTCTTGGCTCTCACTGCTCCTTAGATTCTTCTTCTGGATCCATTCCTGCATTAGTATTTCCTTTTATTTTAACCTAGTCCACTTTCAGGGGATTGGTCAACCACCACATGTCAGCATTACTTGCTTAACTCTTAAGATTTCTGTGGATATTTGTTTTTTTATATTTCTTTTAATTGCATTAAAATTGGAGATTAGTGTGCTGTTTGTAAGCTTAGCACCATCAATCTGGTTCTACTTAAAATATGTTTAGATGACATATCAGTGGAAGCAGAAAAGCAAAATCACTGCTTAACACTGCAAAGCAGAAGGCAAATCATGCATAAGTAATGAGCAATTATAAAGCATCTATGTACATTTATCACAAAAAAATACATAAAGCTAGTTTCTATATACAGTATGTGTCTGAAAAATGATATGAAGACTGTACATTACCCTTAAATGATAATTCAGGAATTAAATGTACATATACTGTATATACTGTAAATCTATAGTCCCCAAGCAACATATGCTTATATAATACATACTTTTATGTTTATATGACTTGGGAGCCCTCATATTTCTTACTGTTGTCCACTCACTGAATTGTTCAGGTATTGATTGATGGCTCTTACCAGGAAATGCAAAACATGCTTTCATAGGCAATGAGCAAAAGCATGGAGCAAACTAAAAATGCTAAAGACAGAAATACTTTGTTATCTTTATGGCACAGAGTGAAAGACAAATTAGAAGAAGAATGCAGTGCAAGTGTTTCATTGCCTCTCTGATAATAGAAAGATAGGTTTTATTTGTTTTGACTGGAGAATGTAAATGTATTTCACCTGCCTTGATATTGTTGAGAATCAGCAGTTGCCTAATTTCACTATTGCATGTGTTTTGCTGTGATAGTTACAATTTGTAATTTAAATTATCTTAAATACACCAACAATCTGGCCAATATAAATTTAAATTAATGATAAAATGCATAAAAAACATTAGGTCTGTTTGTGTCATCAATGAAGAATGCACATGAATAATATGCTTTAACTGAGCAAGTTAATCACTGTCCGTAACCCTAGTTAATAAGTAGGGCTGGTTATAGACGTCAGATATGTATCTCCCTTAGAACAGTGAATAAGTGATATCTCTTTATCCTTGCGCTCCGAAACATGATGAACCCCACTGAAACCCTTCTCTGAGTGTACACATGGTACTTGAATCCTCCCATAGAGGAGCAAAGGATACAAACTTGATCAAAGAAAAATGTTCTAGTGTGTTGAAAATTTCTCTGACCAAGGTACTCTCTATTGCTTTTTAGCAGAAATGGATTCATAATTGTAAGTGATGATTCTAATTATAAATAATGATATTTGAAGCACTTCACAATGTGCATAAAAATGAGTAGATATGAATAAATATAAATAAATATAAATGCTCAAATAAATCCAGTGGTGAGTAAAATTCCTAAAAAAATCCAGCAATCAAAAAAGTGTAAAATTATTAGTGCCACCAAATGTGTAAAAAAAATCCACATAAAAAAATCAACATAAAAATAAATATATAGGGATGTATTCAGAAGGTTCAATTATACAAGTGTAGAATCCGATTGGTATAGAACCTTTGATCCAGTCCCACTAGCAAAGCTGTTTAACCACTTGCCGACCGCCTAACGCAGATATACTGCGGCAGAGCGGCACGGGCAGGCAAAATCACGTACCCATACGTGATCTGCCTCCCGCGGGCGGGGGGTCCGATCGGACCCCCCCCCGGTGCCATCGGCGGTCGGCATCTGACTGGGAGCGTCGGGAGGCGAGGGGGAGACCATCCGATCGTGGCCCCCCCCTCGCGATCGCTCCCAGCCAATGGAAATGCTCCTCTGCCTGTGTGTCGTTTCACACAGGCAGAGGATGTGATGTCATCTCTCCTCGGTCTGGCAGTTTCCGTTCCAGCGCCGAGGAGAGATGACATGTAAGTGCACACAACACTCACACACACAGTAGAACATGCCAGGCATACTTTACACCCCCGATCCCCCCCCGATCGCCCCCCGATCCCCCCCCAATCACCCCCCCCCCCTGTCACAAACTGACATTAGCAGTATTTTTTTTTTTTTTTTTTTCTGATTACTGCATAGTGTCAGTTTGTGACAGTTAGTGTTAGGGCAGTTAGTATTACCCCCCTTTAGGTCTAGGATACCCCCCTAACCCCCCCTAATAAAGTTTTAACCCCTTGATCACCCCCTGTCACCAGTGTCGCTAAGCGATCATTTTTCTGATCGCTGTATTAGTGTCGCTGGTGACGGTAGTTAGGAACGTAAATATTTAGGTTCGCCGTCAGTGTTTTATAGCGTCAGGGACCCCCCTATACTACCTAATAAATGTTTTAACCCCTTGATTGCCCCCTAGTTAACCCTTTCACCACTGATCACTGTATAACCGTTACGGTTGACGCTGGTTAGTTCGTTTATTTTTTATAGTGTCAGGACACCCGCCGTTTATTACCGAATAAAGGTTTAGCCCCCTGATCGCCCGGCGGTGATATGCGTCGCCCCAGGCAGCGTCAAATTAGCGCCAGTACCGCGAACACCCACGCACGCAGCATATGCCTCCCTTAGTGGTATAGTATCTGATCGGATCAATATCTGATCCGATCAAATCTATACTAGCGTCCCCAGCAGTTTAGGGTTCCCGAAAACGCAGTGTTAGCAGGATCAGCCCAGATACCCGCTAGCACCTGCGTTTTGCCCCTCCGCCCAGCCCAGCCCACCCAAGTGCAGTATCGATCGATCACTGTCACTTACAAAACACTAAACGCATAACTGCAGCGTTCGCAGAGTCAGGCCTGATCCCTGCGATCGCTAACAGTTTTTTTGGTAGCGTTTTGGTGAACTGGCAAGCACCAGCCCCAGGCAGCGTCAGGTTAGCGCCAGTACCGCTAACACCCACGCACGCACCGTATACCTCCCTTAGTGGTATAGTATCTGATCGGATCAATATCTGATCCGATCAAATCTATACTAGCGTCCCCAGCAGTTTAGGGTTCCCAAAAACGCAGTGTTAGCGGGATCAGCCCAGATACCTGCTAGCACCTGCGTTTTGCCCCTCCGCCCAGCCCAGCCCAGCCCACCCAAGTGCAGTATCGATCGATCACTGTCACTTACAAAACACTAAACGCATAACTGCAGCGTTCGCAGAGTCAGGCCTGATCCCTGCGATCGCTAACAGTTTTTTTGGTAGCGTTTTGGTGAACTGGCAAGCGCCAGCGGCCTAGTACACCCCGGTCGTAGTCAAACCAGCACTGCAGTAACACGTGGTGACGTGGCGAGTCCCATAAGTGCAGTTCAAGCTGGTGAGGTGGCAAGCACAAGTAGTGTCCCGCTGCCACCAAAAAGACAAACACAGGCCCGTCGTGCCCATAGTGCCCTTCCTGCTGCATTCGCCAATCCTAATTGGGAACCCACCGCTTCTGCAGCGCCCGTACTTCCCCCATTCACATCCCCAACCAAATGCAGTCGGCTGCATGAGAGGCATTTTTATGTCCTCCCGAGTACCCCTACCCAGCGAACCCCCCAAAAAAAGATGTTGTGTCTGCAGCAAGCGCGGATATAGACGTGACACCCGCTATTATTGTCCCTCCTGTCCTGACAATCCTGGTCTTTGCATTGGTGAATGTTTTGAACGCTACCATGCACTAGTTGACTATTAGCGTAGGGTACAGCATTGCACAGACTAGGCGCACTTTCACAGGGTCTCCCAAGATGCCATCGCATTTTGAGAGACCCGAACCTGGAACCGGTTACCGTTATAAAAGTTAGTTACAAAAAAAGTGTAAAAAAAAAAAAAATATATGAAATAAAAAAAATAGTTGTTGTTTTATTGTTCTCTCTCTCTCTATTCTCTCTCTCTATTGTTCTGCTCTTTTTTACTGTATTCTATTCTGCAATGTTTTATTGTTATTGTTATTGTTATTGTTATTATGTTTTATCATGTTTGTTTTTCAGGTGTGTAATTATTTACACTTTACTGTGCTTTATTGTTAACCATTGTTAACCATTTTTTTGTCTTCAGGTACGCCATTCACGACTTTGAGTGGTTATACCAGAATGATGCCTGCAGCTTTAGGTATCATCTTGGTATCATTCTTTTCAGCCAGCGGTCGGCTTTCATGTAAAAGCAATCCTAGTGGCTAATTAGCCTCTAGACTGTTTTTACAAGCAGTGGGAGGGAATGCCCCCCCCCCCCAACATCTTCCGTGTTTTTCTCTGGCTCTCCTGTCTCAACAGGGAACCTGAAAATGCAGCCGGTGATTCAGCCAGCTGACCATAGAGCTGATCAGAGACCAGAGTGGCTCCAAACATCTCTATGACCTAAGAAACCGGAAGCTACGAGCATTTTATGACGTAGATTTCGCCGGATGTAAACAGCGCCATTGGGAAATTGGGAAAGCATTTTATCACACCGATCTTGGTGTGATCAGATGCTTTGAGGGCAGAGGAGAAATCTAGGGTCTAATAGACCCCAATTTTTGCAAAAAAGAGTACCTGTCACTACCTATTGCTATCATAGGGGATATTTATATTCCCTGAGATAACAATAAAAATGATTTAAAAAAAAAAAAATGAAAGGAACAGTTTAAAAATAAGATAAAAAAATAATAATAATAAAGAAAAAAAAAAAAAAAAAAAAAAAAGCACCCCTGTCCCCCCTGCTCTCGCGCTAAGGTGAACGCAAGCGTTGGTCTGGCGTCAAATGTAAACAGCAATTGCACCATGCATGTGAGGTATCGCCGCGAAGGTCAGATCGAGGGCAGTAAGTTTAGCAGTAGACCTCCTCTGTAAATCTAAAGTGGTAACCTGTAAAGGCTTTTAAAGGCTTTTAAAAATGTATTTAGTTTGTCGCCACTGCACGTTTGTGCGCAATTTTAAAGCATGTCATGTTTGGTATCCATGTACTCGGCCTAAGATCATCTTTTTTATCTCATCAAACATTTTGGCAATATAGTGTGTTTTAGTGCATTAAAATGTAAAAAAGTGTGTTTTTTCCCCAAAAAATGCGTTTGAAAAATCGCTGCGCAAATACTGTGTGAAAAAAAAAAATGAAACACCCACCATTTTAATCTGTAGGGCATTTGCTTTAAAAAAAATATATAATGTTTGGGGGTTCAAAGTAATTTTCTTGCAAAAAAAAATTATTTTTTTATGTAAACAATAAGTGTCAGAAAGGGCTTTGTCTTCAAGTGGTTAGAAGAGTGGGTGATGTGTGACATAAGCTTCTAGATGTTGTGCATAAAATGCCAGGACAGTTCAAACCCCCCCCAAATGACCCCATTTTGGAAAGTAGACACCCCAAGCTATTTGCTGAGAGTCATGTTGAGTCCATGGAATAATTTATATTGTGACACAAGTTGCGGGAAAGAGACAATTTTTTATTTTTTTTATTTTTTTTTGCGCAAAGTTGTCACTAAATGATATATTGCTCAAACATGCCATGGGAATATGTGAAATTACACCCCAAAATACATTCTGTTGCTTCTCCTGAGTACGGGGATACCACATGTGTGGGACTTTTTGGGAGCCTAGCCACGTACGGGACCCCGAAAACCAAGCACCGCCTTCAGGCTTTCTAAGGCCGTAAATTTTTGATTTCACTCTTCACTGCCTATCACAGTTTCGGAGGCCATGGAATGCCCAGGTGGCACAAAACCCCCCCAAATGACCCCATTTTGGAAAGTAGACACCCCAAGCTTTTTGATGAGAGGTATAGTGAGTATTTTGCAGACCTCACTTTTTGTCACAAAGTTTTGAAAATTGAAAAAAGAAAAAAAAAAAATTTTTTTCTCGTCTTTCTTTATTTTCAAAAACAAATGAGAGCTGCAAAATATTCACCATGCCTCTCAGCAAATAGCTTGGGGTGTCTACTTTCCAAAATGGGGTCATTTGGGGGGGGTTTGTGCCACCTGGGCATTCCATGGCCTCCGAAACTGTGATAGGCAGTGAGGAGTAAAATCAAAAATGTACGCCCTTAGAAATCCTGAAGGCGGTGCTTGGTTTTCGGGGTCCCGTACGCGGCTAGGCTCCTAAAAAGTCCCACACATGTGGTATCCCCGTACTCAGGAGAAGCAGCTAAATGTATTTTGGGGTGCAATTCCACATATGCCCATGGCCTGTGTGAGCAATATATCATTTAGTGACAACTTTGTGCAAAAAAAAAAAAAAAAAAAAAAAATTTGTCACTTTCCCGCAACTTGTGTCAAAATATAAAACATTCCATGGACTCAACATGCCTCAAAGCAAATAGCTTGGGGTGTCTACTTTCCAAAATGGGGTCATTTGGGGGGGTTTTATGTCATCTGGGCATTTTATGGCCTTCAAAACTGTGATAGGTAGTGAGGAATAAAATCAAAAATGTACGCCCTTAGAAATCCTGAAGGCGGTGCTTGGTTTTCGGGGCCCCGTACGCGGCTAGGCTCCCAAAAAGTCCCACACATGTGGTATCCCCGTACTCAGGAGAAGCAGCTAAATGTATTTTGGGGTGCAATTCCACATATGCCCATGGCCTGTGTGAGCAATATATCATTTAGTGACAACTTTTTGTAATTTTTTTTTTTTTTTTTTTTTTTGTCATTATTCAATCACTTGGGACAAAAAAAATGAATATTCAATGGGCTCAACATGCCTCTCAGCAAATTCCTTGGGGTGTCTACTTTCCAAAATGGGGTCATTTGTGGGGGTTTTGTACTGCCCTGCCATTTTAGCACCTCAAGAAACGACATAGGCAGTCATAAATTAAAGGCTGTGTAAATTCCAGAAAATGTACCCTAGTTTGTAGACGCTATAACTTTTGCGCAAACCAATAAATATACACTTATTGACATTTTTTTTACCAAAGACATGTGGCCGAATACATTTTGGCCTAAATGTATGACTAAAATTGAGTTTATTGGATTTTTTTTAGAACAAAAAGTAGAAAATATCATTTTTTTTCAAAATTTTCGGTCTTTTTCCGCGTATAGCGCAAAAAATAAAAACGGCAGAGGTGATCAAATACCATCAAAAGAAAGCTCTATTTGTGGGAAGAAAAGGACGCAAATTTCGTTTGGGTACAGCATTGCATGACCGCGCAATTAGCAGTTAAAGCGACGCAGTGCCGAATTGTAAAAAGTGCTCTGGTCAGGAAGGGGGTAAAACCTTCCGGGGCTGAAGTGGTTAAAAACACTTGCTCAATTAAGGTGCTTATTGACATTTATAGTAACAATGTTTCCTTTGCTTCTGTTCACAACCAATGTGAGAATCATAAACAGATCTCATTTGACAGGCAGATAAGAGAAAAAACCAATCATTGTGCAATAGTTAGGATACCAAGGTACACAGGCAAACTTCAATCCACTCACGTGTGCCTTATAATGATAAGGCATATGCAGGTTTTACTATAGCAGTCAGCCGCCTTAGACAGGAGCAGATTCACTGCAGTACACTGTGTGATACTGCTGATCTGCACAGAGCGTCCTTGGCTCCTCCCACGCGTTACATCACAGTCACGTGACTTTTTCAAGGATTTTCAGGCATTTTAAATGTCATTGATGATGTGCAAAGTACAGCAACATATAGTAGCTAATCAGATTTCATTAGGATCTAGAAAAAGCTGTGCTTTACACACCATCATAAAGCAGGAGAGGGGCGTCGCACAAACAGCCTCATAGTGGACTTTATTCTCAAAAGTAAACAAACCAATGCATGGATGTGCAGCAAATGTAGTCCAGAGCACAAACAGCAGGGGAAACAGAAAAGCACATGGCTGCCACAGGTATCCTCAATCGTTCGCAAATGTGCCATACAGCTAATTCTGCTATCTCCAACGGAGTTGTTTCTCCTTGGTTAATTATCTTCAGCAGAGCCAGATTCTGTAGCAAAGGTTCCTAGAGAAGGGCCATGATTCAGAAATCACTGATCAGGCAGTCCATAAATATCAAGACAGGTAAATCACTTCCACTACATGCTCTTTTTCCAAGTCTCCAAAATATAGTTCAACAATAGTTAAACACCCAGTTAAACAATGGAGCACTAGGCTATCCAAAGGGTCATTCAAAAACACTGGTGCATTTTATGTAACGATCCTTAGCTTAAAGATGGTATTCCAGAGCTTCCTCAGTTAGTTTTCAAAAAAGCTAGGAGTGTCAAAAACATTAATGCACATAGCAAGGTTAAAAATGTTTCTCAAGGGGCTACCGCGCTGCTGCATGGATGTCTGACTCAGCAGTTCCGCTCCAGCGTCAGGAATCCTAGCGAGCCGAGGTGTCCCTGACCGCCCTTTCCACACCAGCTCACGCCTGAAGTGCCACCCGACCACCTGAGATGTTTTGCAAGCGAAAAGAGTCATCTCGTTTAAAGAAACTTTAGCACTTTTTCCCAGCAATGGTCCAGGGCCCGATCCAAGATGGTGCCGGCAGGGCTTCTCCAGCCTCCTCCAGCATCTCTTCCTTAACCACACTGAGCCCTAGCTCACAGGGTGGCTCCATTCATCTCTCACCCGCTGCCTCTACACCTCTCTCTCGCAGCCCAGTGAAGTCTAAGTCTCCTATGGATACTGATTCCTGCAGTACTAAGGTGAGCACATGTCGTCATGATTCTATGAAGGACACCAGAGAACTAGTGGACACAATTAACACTTTCCTTACTGCTAATCAGCCCATATCTGACACCACACTAAAAGATATGCTTGTTTCCCTCTGCAGCTCCCTTCATGCAGACATGATGGACTGTATCAGGAACTATAAAGCTGAAATGAGTGATTTAGCTGAGAGAGTTGATCATGTGGAGAAGAAAATGGGGGAGTATGCTTCGTCCTACAATTATTTATTGGACACTAATAGTAAATCTCAGGTGAGCTGGCTTAAGGCCAAAGTGGCCAACCTTGAGGACAGGTCGTGCAGGAACAATGTTAAAATGCGGGGAAACCGCTATACACCGCTTGCACAATTACAACAGTATTCCTGTGACCTCATGAATGCCTTCCTGCCTTCATATCTTGACTCAGACCTGGTCGTGGATAGAATCCACCACCTGCCTAAGCCTTCCCATTTCCCCGATAACACCCCACATTTTTTTCACGTGAAAGAGCAGTTCATGATTGCTTTCTGCAAAAACCAACAACCGCCTGAACAGTTCTCTTCCATTCAACTTTTTGCGTATCTCTCGCAAAACACTATGCAGAGGCGCAAGTCCCTATTGCCTGTGACAAAGGCACTGCACAATCATGACATTGTTTACTGTTGGAGCTACCCATCAAAATTGGCCATCACCCGAGACGGTAACACTTCAGTGATCACTAACCTTGATGAATGGCTCAAACTACTCCGCGCCTGGGACATCCTCCCTGAGCAGACTGCAAAGGGATCACCCTCTGCCTCCAAGCTGGATACTCAGAGTGCCTGGCATGTAGTAACACATAAGAGGAAGAATTAAAAACATAACACCTCGGCTACTAACTACTAACCACAATGTAAACTATTTGATTCCTGTAGCACTGTGGAGTCTACAGTGCACAGATTTGCCCTCCTGAGTTATTCTGATATCGGATTCATGTTGGAATCTACCTTTTTACCTTGTTGGTTCAACTTATGCTGTTTGACTTCTTTTTTATTACAATTTTTTTCTTTTTCTCATTTGTTCTACCTGAGATGGTCCATAACTCGACAAGGAAAGGCCTACATCATTGAAATTAAAGTCCCTGACCTTTCGGATGTTGGCCCAGAAGCAAGACACCCTGGTCTCTTCAAGGGACTGCTATCATCTTGGTTAGACATGGTGCTTAATATAGTTTCCTTTAATGTACATGGATTAAATCATACAGCAAAGAGATCCTTGGTTTGGAAATAGGCCTTGGAGTTTTACTCTGATATCCTGTGCATACAGGAGACACATTTCCTGACTTCCAACACACCTGCTTTGGAACATAAAAAGTACCCCCATGTCTTTATGGCCTTAGCCTTGTGGAAACAACAGGGAGTACTTATTGCCATAAAGGACTCTGTTGCCTTTGTCCCCCAAGAAATGCAAGCAGATCCAGAGGGAAGGTATCTGATCCTAGTAGGCAAATTTGACAACCAAACATATACAGTTGTAAACTTATATGCACCCAATACCTACCAACTTCGCTTTATGAAGAGAATGTTTAACAAAATTACAGCAACCAGGAAGAGGTCCTGATTATGTATGGAAACTATAACATCACAGTGATTACAAAATAGACACTACTTCCAAATCTAAATGCCCTTTGTCTATGCTACAGCCTTTACTTTATGCAGAGGATGTTGATGATACCTGGAGGTGCCAGCACTCCAGTGAGCAAGACTATACTTTTCACTCCTCCAGGCATAACCCATACTCATGCATTGACTTGATCCTCATTGACAGAATTTTGTTGCAAGTAGTTTCTTTCTCCACCATACATGACATCTTGTGGTCCAACCACACACCTGTCTCCATAACAGGGGTGGAGAGGAATGCTTCAAGCCCTGCTTATGTGTGGCAGGTTAACTCCCGCTTACTTCAAGTGCCTATCCACATGGCTTTCATAACTAACCACTTAAAAGAGTATTATACACTTAATGCTGAATCTGTGTGTAAACCTTCTACCCTATGGTGTGCCCGCAAGGCTTTTATCAGGGGGATTAATTTGCAAATATGTTTTCGGGCAAAAAGGCAGAGGATGCAAAGATTTGACCGCTTACTTGGAGACATTATGACTCTTGAAACCCAAAACAAAGACACAGCAAATGCTCAACCAGCAAATAAGATGGCCAAGCTTCACTATGATCTCAACTCCCTTAAATTGGCACATTACTCGTCCAACAACCAAGCTGGCAAATTCCTGGCCCAGAGGCTGAAGGAACGTAAATCCCAAACAAAATTACCTTACTTAATTCGTCCAACAGATAAAAGTAAAATTCTTAATCCAAAGGACATAGCCAATTCCTTTGCTAAATAATACTCCTCCCTGTATAACCTCAAAGATGACATTAACACCCCTCTACTTACAGATGAGGCCATTCAAACCTTTCTAGCAGATATCAAGCTCCCCTTCCTGTCACAGACACAATTGGCATCATTAAGTGTACCAATTACCGAGAACGAGATCCAAAGAGTGATAAATACTCTTCCTTCTGGCAAATCAACTATTATAAGATAATTCAAGACATCCTTTCTCCAAACTTACAATCAGTCTGTTCTCAAGCAACGGACTCTGAAGTGCTGAATGCATATGTGGTTATCATTCCCAAACCAGGTAAAGAACCCTAACACCCAACCTAGTTTTAAACCCATATCGCTACTAAATACAGATGTTAAACTCTATCCTAAGATCCTCACCCATAGACTCCTCCCTATCCTCCCTACGCTGATTAACCCTGACCAAACAGGCTTCGCCTCAGGGACACAGGCATCAGATGCCACATGCAGAGTTATTGACATCATTCATTATACAAGATCCTATCGAATTCCTTCTCTGCTCCTATCTTTGGATGCAGAGAAGGTGTTCGACAGGGTCCATTGGGGATATATGACACAGACTCTCATGAAATTTGTATTTGATGGAGCCATCCTCGGCGAAATCCTAGCCCTGTATTCATCTCCCTGTGCACAGGTGTACACATCAAATATGCTGTCCCAACCCATCTCCGTATCTAATGGAACAAGACAAGGGTGCCCCTTGTCCCCCTCAATCTTTAATCTTCTCATAGGGCCCTTAGCTGAGAAAATCAGTGCACATCCCAATATTTTAGGCTTCTCCATTCAAGGCAAATCTCATGACATAAATTTGCTAATGATATCATTATGTATATAACCTCACCGTCTCAATTCCTTCAAACTTCAGCAAGATTTCATATTACGAAGTGGATTTTACAAAATCACTTGTTCTAGGGATGAGGATATCTCCCCACCTCCAATCTCATTTGCAGTCCTCTTTGTCCTACACCTGGACTAAATCTAGTATCCCATACTTGGGACTACAATTACCGGGTGGATCCCTTGTGTCAGGGCTGGGCTCAGCCCTTCCTTCTCTCAGCTGACCGCTTAGCTGTCAGCTAATTTCCAGCTCCCATCTCTCTCCACAGTTACCCAGCTATTGTTGATTCTGCTCGTCAGTCCTCCCTACTTAAAGTTGTCCAGCTCACTTGATCTCTGCCTTTGCCTTTGTCAACATCACAGAGACTTTCTCCTGCATTCCTGTTGAAGACTTGCTCGGCTGACATCCCTTCTGGCTTCTGATCCTGCTTGCTGTAATTTTACGTTCACCTCTGGCTCTCTGACATTGGCTTGGCTGACTACCCGATTCGGTTACTGTACTCTGGCTTGTTTTGACCACACTTACTCTATTTACCTTTTTATTATTATTAAACAAGTGTGATTTAACTATACTTCTGTCTTGGTCTGATTCATGGTTCCTGATACCTTGAAACGGGAAGATGCCAACTACCTACCCTTGATAGATAAAATATATAAAGAAACTAGAAGATTAGCCATAGTTGAGCTATCCTGGTCCGGACGATTGGCCTCCTTTAAAATGCTGCTATTTCCCCAAGTCCTATATATTTTTCGTACACTCCCCATCACGCTTAAAACCACCCACCTCAGATCGCTGAACTCTGTCCTTAATCAATTCATTTGGTGCTCCAAATGACCCAAATGCTTTAAAGCCTTTCTGACTAAGTACAGATGCGCAGCAGATATAGGACTTATCGATATACATGAATATTACTGTGCCTCCTTACTTACTCAACTTAAAACATGGTTCACACCCTCCCCAGGCATTCCCTGGTATAACATTGAGCAAGCTCTGAACCCAACTTCAGAATTATGATCCCTTTTACTCCTTAACATTTGGAGACCATTCCCCCTACATTGTCTCCCACTCACTATACAATCCTCCTTAATAGCATGGAGAGATCTTCACAAAATGACTTCCCTATCTTCCAAAATGACTGAAGTTTCTATACCTATTAATACCCTAATGAATGTGATTTCAAACATTACACTCCTGGAATGGAGTAACTGGAGTAACAAGGGTATTATATATATATATTGCTAAACTATAAAAAAAACTACCTCAAAACGTTTGATACACTCAAAAAGGAATATAGACTCGTACCCACAGATTACTATAAGTACTGTCAAGTCTCTCACTTCCTAAGATCACTGGAGACCCATCATATATATCTCCATGACCATCTAAAGTCATCTCTTTTTTATAACCTCTTTCATCACAAACTCACCTTCACACCTCCCTATCAAAAATGGGAAGCAGACCTAGGTAAAAATGACACAACATCTCAATGGCAATCCACACTTACAACAATATATAAAGCTTCTAAATGTGTTAACCATTGCTAAGTAATCTGTACAAAAGGTATGGAATAATATGAGGGTACTCAAAAAGTTTCTGCACTTTTATAATTTTGTTGGGAATGGTGACGGCAGGAGGAGTAGCAATTGGTTGCATCTGAGAGTGTCATGTGACTATTCTGGCAAGCCGGCTGACCTTGCAGTTTAGTATAAGTGTTGTGTGATCAGTGTATGGTGAATTGCTCTATCACTGTATGTAAATTAGAATAAAAGATAATCCAGCTGCTGCAAGCTTTCTATTGCTTATTCATAGCTATTGTGATTAATGCGAATGTAAAGGGAAATAGTGCTGCGCTGCCAAAACTAAGCCACGCATGCACACGCACCAAACATCCAAATTAAATAAGTTCACATCCACTAGTACAGGAACCTCATACAATATCAAGGAATTTATATGATGCAACACAGGGGGGAGTGGTATATGCCCTAGAATGCAGTTTCGGGTTAAGATATATAGGACAAACAAAAAGACAGCTAAAAATAAGAATTAAAGAGCATGTAAAAAACATCCAAAAAGGATATGATAAACACAGCGTGTCCAAACACTTTGCCAAAGTACATCAAAAAGACCCCACCCATTTGCAGTTCTGGAGTATAGAAACCATATAAAAGACACTGGTACAGAAATCATAAAATTAACACACCCAGCCAGGGCACGGGGTTCCCCTTAATATCCATACCAGACCTGAAGGGCCAGGTATAGAATTTGGGGGGACCCCTATTTTTTTTCTTTTTTATTTTGGTTCGGTGTTCCCCTGTGGGGGAATCCCATACTGTTTTTATCAATGAACTTTTATGTGTATTGCCGAACCGACAATTCATTATAGCCGCGAGTAGTTTTAAATGAAATGAAATTGAAATAGATTTTTTTCCTTTAGAAATGTCATTTTGCTGTCAGACTGTTCTAAACACGGGAGACATGCACCACTTTACAGGAATACTATAGACAGGTATGAAATTTAAAGGAATATTTAAAGGAATATTACACTTTTATTGTTTCACTTTAAGCATTATTAAAATCACTGCTCCCGAAAAAACAGCCTTTTTTAAAACTTTTTTTTGCAGTGATACATGTCCCCTGGGGCAGGACCCAGGTCCCCAAACACTTTTTAAGACAATACCATGCATATAAGCCTTTAAAATTAGCACTTTTGATTTTTCATGTTCGTGTCCCATGGACTTTAACGGTGTTCACGTGTTCAAACTAATTTTTTGCCTGTTCCCATGTTCTGGTGCAAACCGAACGGGGGGGGGGGGTGTTCGGCCCATCCCTAATTAGAACGTTCAATACAAGAATATATATGTGACCCATTATTTTCATCCCTCTAGATAGGAAACAGATTTTATCGTATTATCGTTTACATATTTCTTATTGTTTAATTTTTTATCATATATAGTATTCAAATGTATTTCTATTTATTCTCCGGACCCAGGGTCATCTTTATTATTGATTGGACCTTGGGCAAATATTTTCTTGGGCCCCCCCCATGCAATTTCACTCTCCACCTGCTCCAAGACATACAATAAATAGCAGCAAGACTCAAAATCAGTTTACTGAATCAGATCAGGCAGCAATTGTGATTGGTTGCCAGAGGTTACAGTGTATCATTACTGCTTACTGACTTTTTGCTAGAGGTTACAGCACACATTACAGCTCACTGGTTAGTTGCTAAAGGTTACAGCACATGATTTCTGCTTGTTAATTGGTTGCTAGAGATTATTGTACATAAGTACTGCTCACTGATTGGTTGCTAGAGGTTGCTGCACATCATCTCCTCACTGCCTGCACACCATAGACTGGGGTGGTAAGGGGACCCCTCAATAGACAGAAAACTCTTAGGGATCAGTGACAGTGTTGGGGGGAGGGGTGGGTGTGATCAATGGCAATACTGATTTTTTTACCGACTACCAATATAAAGAGGAGTTTCAACACTGACCACCAATTTAATAGAAGTCTTCACAGTAACCACTAGGGATGAGCTTCGTGTTCGAGTCGAACCCATGTTCGACTCGAACATCGGCTGTTCGCCCGTTCGCCGAATTGCGAACGATATGGGCCGTTCGCGCCAAATTCGTGTGGCGCGTCACGGCCCATAATTCACTGCGGCATCGCAGTGCATTGCTGGCTGATGATTGGCCAAGCATGCACTATGACCCGCATGCTTGGCCAATCACAGCGCCGTCAGTAGAGAGAGCTGTAATTGGCCAAAGCCAGGGTGGCTTTGGCCAATTATGGCTCAGGGGATTTAGTACACGCCCCACACTATATAAGGCCGCCTGCACGGCGGCCCTGTGTAGTGTGTGTCCTGGTGTGCTAAGAGATAGAGAGAGAGAGAGACAGTGTCATTTGATTTGATTAGATAGATTAGGCAGAACAGTCAGTCAGTTAGCTGCACTTACAGTGTATTGTGTATATATATGCATCCCAGGTGTTGCATATATATATATATACACTGTATTCAGTTTAGCTAGATCCGTTCCTGTTATCTTCTATCTAGACTATTTACATTTAGTGCAGTGCGTCCTGCTCACAGTGTTCAGCTAGATCCGTTCCTGCTATTTACATTTAGTGCAGTGCGTCCTGCTCACAGTGTTCAGCTAGATCTGTTCCGTCTATTTACATTTAGTGCAGTGCGTCCTGCTCACAGTGTTCAGCTAGATCCGTTTCTGCTATTTACATTTAGTGCAGTGCGTCCTGCTCACAGTGTTCAGCTAGATCCGTTCCTGTTATCTTCTGGACTATTTACATTTAGTGCAGTGCGTCCTGCTCACAGTGTTCAGCTAGATCCGTTCCTGCTATTTACATTTAGTGCAGTGCGTCCTGCTCACAGTGTTCAGCTAGATCCGTTCCTGCTATTTACATTTAGTGCAGTGCGTCCTGCTCACAGTGTTCAGCTAGATCCGTTCCTGCTATTTACATTTAGTGCAGTGCGTCCTGCTCACAGTGTTCAGCTAGATCCGTTCCTGTTATCTTCAAGACTATTTACATTTAGTGCAGTGCGTCCTGCTCACAGTGTTCAGCTAGATCCGTTCCTGCTATTTACATTTAGTGCAGTGCGTCCTGCTCACAGTGTTCAGCTAGATCCATTCCTGTTATCTTCAAGACTATTTACATTTAGTGCAGTGCGTCCTGCTCACAGTGTTCAGCTAGATCCGTTCCTGCTATTTACATTTAGTGCAGTGCGTCCTGCTCACAGTGTTCAGCTAGATCCGTTCCTGCTATTTACATTTAGTGCAGTGCGTCCTGCTCACAGTGTTCAGCTAGATCCGTTCCTGTTATCTTCAAGACTATTTATATTTAGTGCAGTGCGTCCTGCTCACAGTGTTCAGCTAGATCCGTTCCTGCTATTTACATTTAGTGCAGTGCGTCCTGCTCACAGTGTTCAGCTAGATCCGTTCCTGCAATTTACATTTAGTGCAGTGCGTCCTGCTCACAGTGTTCAGCTAGATCCGTTCCTGCCATTTACATTTAGTGCAGTGCGTCCTGCTCACAGTGTTCAGCTAGATCCGTTCCTGCTATTTACATTTAGTGCAGTGCGTCCTGCTCACAGTGTTCAGCTAGATCCGTTCCTGCTATTTACATTTAGTGCAGTGCGTCCTGCTCACAGTGTTCAGCTAGATCCGTTCCTGCTATTTACATTTAGTGCAGTGCGTCCTGCTCACAGTGTTCAGCTAGATCCGTTCCTGCTATTTACATTTAGTGCAGTGCGTCCTGCTCACAGTGTTCAGCTAGATCCGTTCCTGTTATCTTCAAGACTATTTACATTTAGTGCAGTGCGTCCTGCTCACAGTGTTCAGCTAGATCCGTTCCTGCTATTTACATTTAGTGCAGTGCGTCCTGCTCACAGTGTTCAGCTAGATCCGTTCCTGCTATTTACATTTAGTGCAGTGCGTCCTGCTCACAGTGTTCAGCTAGATCCGTTCCTGTTATCTTCAAGACTATTTACATTTAGTGCAGTGCGTCCTGCTCACAGTGTTCAGCTAGATCCGTTCCTGCTATTTACATTTAGTGCAGTGCGTCCTGCTCACAGTGTTCAGCTAGATCCGTTCCTGCCATTTACATTTAGTGCAGTGCGTCCTGCTCACAGTGTTCAGCTAGATCCATTCCTGTTATCTTCAAGACTATTTACATTTAGTGCAGTGCGTCCTGCTCACAGTGTTCAGCTAGATCCGTTCCTGCTATTTACATTTAGTGCAGTGCGTCCTGCTCACAGTGTTCAGCTAGATCCGTTCCTGCTATTTACATTTAGTGCAGTGCGTCCTGCTCACAGTGTTCAGCTAGATCCGTTCCTGTTATCTTCAAGACTATTTACATTTAGTGCAGTGCGTCCTGCTCACAGTGTTCAGCTAGATCCGTTCCTGCTATTTACATTTAGTGCAGTGCGTCCTGCTCACAGTGTTCAGCTAGATCCGTTCCTGCAATTTACATTTAGTGCAGTGCGTCCTGCTCACAGTGTTCAGCTAGATCCGTTCCTGCCATTTACATTTAGTGCAGTGCGTCCTGCTCACAGTGTTCAGCTAGATCCGTTCCTGCTATTTACATTTAGTGCAGTGCGTCCTGCTCACAGTGTTCAGCTAGATCCGTTCCTGCTATTTACATTTAGTGCAGTGCGTCCTGCTCACAGTGTTCAGCTAGATCCGTTCCTGCTATTTACATTTAGTGCAGTGCGTCCTGCTCACAGTGTTCAGCTAGATCCGTTCCTGCTATTTACATTTAGTGCAGTGCGTCCTGCTCACAGTGTTCAGCTAGATCCGTTCCTGTTATCTTCAAGACTATTTACATTTAGTGCAGTGCGTCCTGCTCACAGTGTTCAGCTAGATCCGTTCCTGCTATTTACATTTAGTGCAGTGCGTCCTGCTCACAGTGTTCAGCTAGATCCGTTCCTGCTATTTACATTTAGTGCAGTGCGTCCTGCTCACAGTGTTCAGCTAGATCCGTTCCTGCTATTTACATTTAGTGCAGTGCGTCCTGCTCACAGTGTTCAGCTAGATCCGTTCCTGCTATTTACATTTAGTGCAGTGCGTCCTGCTCACAGTGTTCAGCTAGATCCGTTCCTGTTATCTTCAAGACTATTTACATTTAGTGCAGTGCGTCCTGCTCACAGTGTTCAGCTAGATCCGTTCCTGCTATTTACATTTAGTGCAGTGCGTCCTGCTCACAGTGTTCAGCTAGATCCGTTCCTGCTATTTACATTTAGTGCAGTGCGTCCTGCTCACAGTGTTCAGCTAGATCCGTTCCTGTTATCTTCTAGACTATTTACATTTAGTGCAGTGCGTCCTGCTCACAGTGTTCAGCTTGATCCGTTCCTGCTATTTACATTTAGTGCAGTGCGTCCTGCTCACAGTGTTCAGCTAGATCCGTTCCTGCCATTTACATTTAGTGCAGTGCGTCCTGCTCACAGTGTTCAGCTAGATCCGTTCCTGCTATTTACATTTAGTGCAGTGCGTCCTGCTCACAGTGTTCAGCTAGATCCGTTCCTGTTATCTTCCTACTGACAGGCAGGCTTGTCTGGTTACAGTATATAAAGCTACCTGAAGAAAATTACAGGTGTTCTATTTGATCCTATTAGTACCACGGTCAGGCAGCTAGACTATTTACATTTAGTGCAGTGCGTCCTGCTCACAGTGTTCAGCTAGATCCGTTCCTGTTATCTTCCTACTGACAGGCAGGCTTGTCTGGTTACAGTATATAAAGCTACCTGAAGAAAATTACAGGTGTTCTATTTGATCCTATTAGTACCACGGTCAGGCAGCTAGACTATTTACATTTAGTGCAGTGCGTCCTGCTCACAGTGTTCAGCTAGATCCGTTCCTGTTATCTTCCTACTGACAGGCCGGCTTGTCTGGTTACAGTATATAAAGCTACCTGAAGAAAATTACAGGTGTTCTATTTGATCCTATTAGTACCACGGTCAGGCAGCTAGACTATTTACATTTAGTACAGTGCGTCCTGCTCACAGTGTTCAGTTAGATCCGTTCCTGTTATCTTCCTACTGACAGGCAGGCTTGTCTGGTTACAGTATATAAAGCTACCTGAAGAAAATTACAGGTGTTCTATCCCAGCTTAGTGCAGCTACAGGCCATTAGTATGTCTGGAAGGCCAAGAAGGAGAGGCAGACAGTCACAAGCCAATAAGAGAGGACAAGCAGGCTCTGTGTCTAGTGCTGGTCGTGGAGACGGTGCATCCTCATCAGCACGTGGCCATGGGACACGCTTGGCCTTTTTTTCGGCAGCTGGCCGTGTTGAGCCGCAACATGCGGAAGACTTGGTCGAGTGGATGACCAAGCCGTCCTCATCCTCCTCATCCTCTCTCACCCATGCCCAGGGTGCTTTGTCTGGCAAAGCAGCGGCCTCTTCCCTCAGCTCAATATCATCAGTGACTCCTTCCCTAGCTCCACCATGTCCTCATGAGGATTCCCTCGAACTGTTTGACCACAGTGTTGGGTACATGCTCCAGGAGGATGCCCAGCGTTTGGAAGGCTCTGATGATGATACTGAGCTCGATGAAGGCAGTAACATGAGCACGGACAGAGGGGGTGCCCAAGAAGGACAGCAATCTGGCAGTCATGCTCCCCCTGCTGCAGCATACTGCCAGGTTTGCTCCAGTGATGAGGAGGGAGGGGATGATGAGGTCACTGACTCAACGTGGGTGCCTGATAGGAGAGAGGAGGAGGAGGAGGAGGAGGAGGAGGCGGCACATCACCAACGAGGCAGGATGCCCTCCAGGGGCCAGCCTAAGGGCAGCACATTGACTGCATCACACCCCAAAGCTCCACATGTGCAGGGCGCTGCAGTCTCTGCGCATTATTCAAAAAGTTCTTTGGTGTGGGCCTTTTTTGAGACGAGTGCATCAGATCGCACCGCTGCTATTTGCAACATATGTCTCAAGCGTATCTCGCGTGGCCAAAACATCTCCCGCTTGGGTACCACATGCTTGACCAGACATATGTTGACCTGCCATGCAGTTCGTTGGCAAGCGTATCTAAAAGACCCACACCAAAGAACAAAGAGGATCTCTCCTTGCTCCTCATCAGCTGAGATTTCCAACCCCACTAGACCTTCAGTCCTCTCTGAGACCTGCAGTGAGAGGAATGAAGGTGTAGAATTAGGTGTGTCACAGCCAAGTACTTGTGGGCAATCTGCTTTTGGTACACCGACGTCAGATTGTACCAGGCAAATTTCCCTGCCCCAGCTGCTGCACCGCCGAAAGAAGTTTGCTCCCAACCATCCACATGCCCAGCGGTTGAATGCTAGCTTGGCAAAATTGCTAGCACTTCAACTGCTGCCTTTTCAGTTGGTAGACTCTGCCCCCTTCCGTGAGTTTGTGGAATGTGCGGTTCCTCAGTGGCAGGTACCCAAACGCCACTTTTTCTCACGGAAGGTGATTCCGGCTCTCTACCGGCATGTGGAAGGCAATGTCTTGGCCTCGCTGGACAGGGCGGTCAGCGGTAAGGTGCATATTACCGCTGACTCATGGTCCAGCAGGCATGGACAGGGACGTTACCTAAGTTTCACGGCGCATTGGGTGACTCTGCTGGCAGCTGGGAAGGATGCAGGACAAGGTGCAGTAGTGTTGGAGGTTTTTCCGCCACCACGCCTCCAAAATGCTGATTGTGACACACCTCTCTCCTCCACCCCCTCCTCTTCTTCTTCCTCCATGGCCTCTTCCTCGGAACCAGCGGTGCTCCGTAGGCGTTCAAGGGGCTACGCAAGTATGCAGGCCAAAAGATGCCATGCGGTGCTTGAGCTGGTATGCTTGGGGGAAAGGAGCCACACTGGGGCAGAGGTTCTGTCAGCTCTGCAGGGGCAGGTTCAGAGGTGGTTGACGCCACGCCAACTTAAGGCAGGAATGGTGGTTTGCGACAATGGCACCAACCTCCTCTCTGCCCTCCGACAGGGACAAATGACCCATGTGCCCTGTTTGGCTCACGTCCTTAACTTGGTGGTGCAGCGGTTCTTGGGCAGGTACCCGGGCTTACAGGATGTCCTGAGGCAGGCCAGGAAAGTCTGTGTGCATTTCCGCCGGTCATATAATGCCAGTGCTCAGCTGACGGACCTCCAAAAGGAGTTTAACCTGCCCAAGAACCGCCTAATCTGTGACATGCCCACCAGGTGGAACTCAACTTTGGCCATGCTGCAGCGGCTGCACACGCAGCAGAGGGCCATCAATGAGTACCTGTGCGACTATGGCACCAGGACAGGGTCAGGGGAGCTTGGTTTTTTTTCCCCACGCCAGTGGGCCATGATCAGGGATGCATGCACTGTCCTGTCACCATTCGAGGAGGCCACAAGGATGGTGATCACTGACAGTGCATGCATCAGTGACACTGTCCCCCTTGTCCACCTGTTGGAGCACACGCTGCGTGGAATAATGGACAGGGCACTTGAGGCAGAACAGAGGCAGGAAGAGGAGGAATTCCTTAGCTCTCAAGGCCCCCTTTATCCAGACAGTGTTCCTGCGTGCCCGCCGATCACACAGGAAGAGGACGAGGAGGAGGAGGAGGAGGAGGAAGATTGTGTCAGTATGGAGGTGGAGCCTGGCACTCAGCATCAGCAGCAGTCTTTAAGGGATCAGTCCCAAGGAACACATGGACTTGTACGTGGCTGGGAGGAGGTGGCTGCGGACGTTGTTGTCCTTAGTGACCCAGAGGACTCCGGACCGAATGCCTCAGCAAACCTACGCTGCATGGCCTCCCTGATCCTGCAAAGCCTGCGTAAGGATCCTCGTATTCGTGGTATCAAGGAGAAGGACCAATACTGGCTGGCAACCCTCCTTGATCCACGTTACAAGGGTAAGGTTGCGGACCTTATCTTGCCATCGCAGAGGGAGCAGAGGATGAAACATCTTCGGAAGGCCTTGCAGAAAGGTCTGTGCAACGCGTTCCCAGAGACTGGGAGGTTACAAACTCCTGTTTCTGGACAACGTGTTGCTGAGGCTTCGGTCAGTCAAAGAAGGAGCGGTGGAGAAGGTGGCCGTCTGACCGATGCGTTCAGACAATTTTTTAGTCCGCAGCCCCAAGGTATGATCGGTTCCAGCAACCATCGCCAGCGTCTGTTTTACATGGTGCAGGAATACCTAGGGGCAAGATCAGACTTGGACACCTTTCCCACCGAAAATCCTCTGGGTTACTGGGTCTTGAGGATGGATCACTGGCCAGAGCTTGCACAGTATGCAATTGAGCTACTGGCCTGTCCTGCATCCAGCGTTCTTTCGGAACGCACATTCAGTGCTGCTGGAGGCGTGGTAACCGATCACAGGGTGCGTCTGTCCACCGACTCGGTCGATCGGCTGACCTTCATAAAAATGAATCAGTCTCGGATCACCACCAGCTACCAAGCACCTGATGCTGATGTAACCGAATAATTTTTTTTGAAATCTCAGATCCCTTCAAAGACTGCCTATGCTGATGCTGAGTGACTATCCCTGAGTAATTATCCTCTTCCTCCTCAATCATCACGCTGATAGCTTGTAAGAACATTTTTGGTTCTGGGCGCCACCACCAGTGCCTAAGGCACAATTTTTCAGCCCCTGTTTAACAGGGGCGTGTAATTACAATTTTTGATGTAATACTTTGCAGCAGGGATCATTCCTGCATTCCAACTAGAGTGTCTGTGAGGGGTTGCAGTGTTGTGGCACCGGCACCAGTGCCTAAGGCCCAATTTTTCTGCCCCTGTCTAACAGGGGCGTGTAATTACAATTTTTGATGCAATACTTTGCAGCAGGGCTCGTTCCTGCGTTCCAACTAGAGTGTCTGTGAGGGGTTGCAGTGTTGTGGCACCAGCACCAGTGCCTAAGGCCCAATTTTTCTGCCCCTGTCTAACAGGGGCGTGTAATTACAATTTTTGATGCAATACTTTGCAGCAGGGCTCGTTCCTGCGTTCCAACTAGAGTGTCTGTGAGGGGTTGCAGTGTTGTGGCACCAGCACCAGTGCCTAAGGCCCAATTTTTCTGCCCCTGTCTAACAGGGGCGTGTAATTACAATTTTTGAAGCAATACTTTGCAGCAGGGCTCGTTCCTGCGTTCCAACTAGAGTGTCTGTGAGGGGTTGCAGTGTTGTGGCACCAGCACCAGTGCCTAAGGCCTAATTTTTCAGCTCCTGTTCAACAGGGGCATGTAATTACAATTCATGATCTAATATTTCACAGCAGGGCCCTGTGAGGGCTTATAGTGTTGTGGCCACAGCAACACCTAAGGCCCAAATTTCTGCTGAGTATATAGGGCAGGACCCTACTTTCAAACATCTAACTTACAAACGACTCCTACTTGCAAACGGAAGGAGACAACAGGAAGTGAGATGAAATCTACCCCAAGGAAGGGAAATTCTCTCCTGTAAGAGTTAATATGGGAAAAACATTTCTCCTTTCCACTGATGCTTTCCAATCCTTGTTCCACAAAAAAACCCAAATTTTCAAAAAACATTTTTCATTGGGACAAAAAAGTGAGGTGAAATCTTCTGAAGAGGAGGAAAGACAGCAAAACAAATGTCACAGGGGTGATAACCCTTCCCTATGTTTTCCAAAAAGCTTAAAAAAGTTTTTTGGCTGGAGCTAAACACGTTAAAAATGTACCCGTTCAAAATTACAAACAGATTCTACTTAACAACAAACCTACAGTCCCTGTCTTGTTTGCACCGCCTGTATACTGCTGTTCAGAGTATATAGAGCCTGGTGGCCCCACACCTTTCCTTATTTTAATTTGGGTGCGGGGTTCCCCTTAATATCCATACAAGACCCAAAGGGCCTGGTAATGGACTGGGGGGTACCCATGCCGTTTGTCTCACTGATTTTCATCCATATTGCCATGACCCGACATGACATTAAACCCGCAAGCAGTTTTAAATGAGATTTTTTCCTTTAAAAATGACATTTGGTGCAGGGACTGTTCTAAACATGGGAAACACGCGTCACTTTACAGGCATACTATAGACACCCCCCAGGTACGATATTTAAAGGAATATTTCACTTTTTTTTTTTTACTTTAAGCATCATTAAAATCACTGCTCCCGAAAAAACGTTCGAGTCCCATAGACGTCAATGGGGTTCTAACGTTCGTGCGAACTTTCGGTAAGTTCGCGGGTTCTGGTGCGAACCGAACCGGGGGGTGTTCGGCTCATCCCTAGTAATCACCAATGTAAGGAGGAGTTTACACTGACCACTAATGTAAGGGGGACCTTCACACTGGCCACTAGTGTGAAGGAAAGGATTGTACAATGTAATGAGAAGATTTACACTGACCACCAATGTAACTGAGACATTTAGCCTGCGTTCACATTTGTGTGTGTCGGGAACGCATGCAAAATTGGTTTCCTGACACCACAGAAACATGCTGCCCTTTAGCAGATACACAGCAGTGCCATTATTTGTTAATGACACCCTCACGTATGCAAAATGCATGCAAACTTGGTTTCCTGACACCACAGAAACATGCTGCCCTTTAGCAGATACACAGCAGTGCCATTATTTGTTAATGACACCCTCACGTATCTGCTGACATGTGCTGTGGAACCGTGTGATTTTGAAAAAGCATTAGGGACTTTCTTCCGCATTTCTAGTGCATAGAGCAGCCCATTGAAATTAATGGGCTGCCCTACACGTGACCTACATCTTTATCCACCCTGTCAGTACACCTTGTTTTGGACTGAACAGAACCGCTCGGTACCCTTGTTTCTGTCCCCCTGGCCAAATTAACCTTCGATGTGAAAATGTGCACATTTAATCAAATCACTGACACGGACACGTTCAGTAAGTTCGGTACTTCTGACGTTTATTTCCTGGGCACAAAAAATGATATATTGAGAGCCGGATGTTTCGTTATCAAATCAAATATATATAAAACAAGCGTGTACAAACCGCAAATTATACATATTCATTATGGTGACAAAATGTAAGCTTTGCTGGGTTATATCTGTATAAGGAGATAGCAGACTATCATAGCTAATTATGTCTTATTTTCAGTTCCTGCTTGTCTTGAGTGTAGCCTCATAGGCCTGAAAAATAGGTGCAATCTTCTTAACTTTGTTCTTTGTACTTTAACTCTTGCAGTCCTGTTTCACATGAAAGGAGAAGCTGGCAGACATCTAATTTGAGCATGATTAAGGCTAATAGCTGGTTATAAGAAAATAAGCAGTTATATCTATGCGATTATATTAGAAATAGGCATTTCACAATAACGCTCATAATCACATTCCATTACAGTCCCCCCTTGAAATGCGTATTTCCTAAAACTGTCCCTCACACTGGAGAACAACCTGTCATTTTCACCCGGCTCATTTCACTGACTGCAACTCTTTTAAGCTGTATGTAGAGAAAGGGCTGTGACTAGCTCACCCACCCCCCTCAATACAGCTGGTGAAACGCCGCCAGGTGCTATCTGTCCCTATAGCCCTACGGTGTTGCATCTCGGGGAAGGGTGACTGTAACAGAGCGTAATGTGTAACTTTCATCATGGGTTTCATCAAGCCTTACATAGACATCGTCGTCATCATCTGGGATCTCTTGGTTCACAAATGTGGGGGTACTTTGGTCAACAGCTTTTTCTACACACTTCTTAATACAGGGGAAGACACAGCAGATTATGGCAGCTATTGTCAGGATGGCTTTCCCTATCTGGGTCAGTAGTCCCTGCCACCCTCCCTTTATCCAGGTAAAATACTGGTCCCATGGGTTGGTGAGCCCTGAATTCTGTTTTAATTCTTTGGACAGATTCTCTAGTTTTTGGATGACTAAAGTCACTTTACCATTTGGGCCGGTGTTGTCTGGGATGTAAGTGCAGCATGTACTTGTCTCAGGGATCATCTTGCATACACCCCCCTTTTCAGCTAGGAGCATGTCTAAGACCATACGGTTTTGGAAAGTCATGTGTGATGCTGCCTCTAACTGTTCGGCCAGACCTTGGAGTGCATCCCTGGTGTAATTGACAAATCTTTGCTGGTTGTAGTAGATGTAATTTATCCAGTCTACATTCTTATTTACAGTGATAATGGGAATCAGTGACTCGAAACCTGCTGCTACTTGGTCTCTTGCTTTGAATTCATCTGGGACCCCCCTTGGGACCCCTATGGCATCTATGTATACATGGGGGTCAAAGCTCCCTGTTGGGGCACTCCTACGTTTCCTGTTTGATTTGTGTGCATCACTGGCTGCCAGCTCTGGGGTTTGTGGGAGAATATGCAGAGGCATTATGGCTTTAGCTAGTGTACATTCTCCTGTCCACTGTCCTGTCATTCTACTTCTAACTTTCATGTCCCCACAAGTCCAGTACACATCTCCCAGAGACTGTACTTGATTCTGCACTAGGTCTACAGACACCTCACTATAAGACTCGCAGTAACCCTCAGTGAAGTTCCCAAGGGGTTTTCCCACCCCATGGTACTTCCCATAACATGTATAATTGCCAGGATATATGGTAATACCTTCTGCTGGTTTAGGGGCTTTTGTGACTATGGGGTACTCCTTTTTCCAATGCTCACATAGGGAGTGGTTTGTAGCTGTGTTTGTAAACAAACTAAGGACACAGGTCTCATGTTCTGGGGGTATGTTAAGGGGGACTGTTCCTAGATGTGGTTTAGCCCCCCCCCACATACGTAGCAATTAGTCTTGTTATGTTTCCCTGCATTGTACCTCATCAATTCGAGCCATAAGTTGACATCTGAAAAACCGGTCTCAGCAGCCATGGTGTCCTCAAAGGTAGGGTCTGCTATGGCTACCATGTCTCCTAATGTTTGTATGTGAGGCTTTAAGGGGTTCGAATTGGATGTAGATTGGGGAACTGTCCACTCTGGGTTATTGAACATGTCTTTCAGTTGAAAAGGTTTCCTAAAGCTGGGATACCCATTTGCCCACCACAGACCCAATACATAGGTCCCACTGTTCCCTGGGCTGGGATTCTCAATGGTTAGTCTAAACTCTTTTGTGAAGTATTAATCTGTGTGCTTGTTGATTGTCATTCTGTCTAGGAGTGATTTCCCATTCTTGTCTTTCTTATTTTGGGCAATTTCAGGCTTATACCCCCAATTTGTGCCCCCAGTGTTCCAACCCACTGCTCCCCAGGAATCACAGTTGTTGCCCCAGTAGTCGTCAGTAACACATACATACATCATGGGACTTACTGTGCCTTCATAGGATCGTCTTCTGTAATCTGTACCTGGAAGTATCTTACTTAAAAGAGGATATAAACGTGGCAACATGTGTGTTGGATGAGTTGTACCAGAATTGAGTTATACCATTTTCCTGTTTGATGGCCACCTCTTGGGCCTGAGCAAAGAATATAAGAAAAAGGATAAACAGGATCATGGCTTGGTCTCCTCAGCCTCTTCTTCGGGCACAGGGACTTGCGGTGAGAGGCGTGTATCCACGAGTTCCTTCCGGCCACTTTTACTGATGTGGTGGTTGTCAGAAGGACTTGGAAAGGACCATCATATCTGGGTTCAAGGGTGTGTTTCTTCAAAAACTTCTTTATCAGGACCCAATCACCAGGGACCAACTTGTGCGATCCTGTGTCTAACTCAGGATCTGGAATGGAAGAAAACACTTGCGCATGGATACGGGTTAATTCTCGAGATAAGGCAGTCACATAATCAGTTAATACATCAGATTGCAGTTGCAACTGTTGTGAAAAATAACAACCCAGTCTGGGGGCTGAACCAAACAATATCTCATAGGGTGACAAACCATGATTTCCCCTTGGGGTGTACCTTACACTGAACAAGGCAATGGGTAGGCTGTCTGGCCAACTCATTCTTGTTTCCTGAGACATTTTTAGCATTCTAGACTTTATTGTGCCATTAAGTCTTTCCACCTTCCCACTACTCTGAGGATGGTATGGAGTGCGGAAAGCTAGTGTGACCCCTAAGGCTGTCCATATCTCCCTGGTTACTAAGGCCGTGAAAGCCGGCCCCTGATCACTCTCTATAACCTCTGGGACACCATATCTGCACACAATTTTTGTTAAAAGCCTTTTAGCTGTGGTCTTCGCCGTCATGTTGGTAACGGGATAGGCTTCCGGCCTACGTGGCAGACGCAGTCTCTTGTTTAATTCAGTGATTCCTTCAACTTCTGTGGCTCCTTTTTTGATCCACACTTCTTTTTCTTTTTTGTCAGCTGTCTCTTCAGGGGTGTCTATTGGGTCATCCAGGATAGGTGCATTCACTCTGCTGACCACTTCTCGCGTTCCATCTGCAACTTGCTTTGCGGCAGTATCTGCCAGATAATTGCCTCGTGCTTCTTGGGAAACCAGTTTGCCGCGTGCTTTCACTTTAAGTATGGCCACCTGCGTTGGGAGCAGTAAGGCATCCATCAGGTTCTTGATAGCTGTGCTGTGTTTTACAGGAGTTCCTGCTGCTGTCAGGAATCCTCTAGTTTTCCAGATGATCCCAAAATCGCAGGCCACTCCCAGAGCATATCTTGAGTCTGTGTAGATGTTAGCTCGTTTTCCTTCTGCCAACTTGCATGCCATAGTTAGGGCCTGCAACTCTGCTTCTTGTGCAGACATGGAGGGGGGTAACGCTGAAGCTTGGAGGACCGTGTCTTCTGTGGTAACTGCATATCCTGTATGGTACCGCCCAGCATCATCTGCATATCTGGAACCATCCACAAAGATTGTCAGGTCAGGATTTTTAAGGGCAGTTTCACTGACTGTTGGCAGGTGTGATGTCTCCATCTTCATCACTTCAAAACAGTTATGGGCGGTATAGTGGTAATCATCTTCCACAGAGGTTCCCCCCTCGAGAAGGGGAAGTAGAGTGGATGGGTTGAGGGTTTCACATCGGAGAATGGTGATGTTGTCAGGGAAAAGTAAGGCACACTGGAGTCTGAGGTGTCTTGCTGAGGACAGGTGTTTGGGCTGGATCTGGTTCAGTATGGCAGTGATGTCATGAGGAGCAAGAAGGATTAAGGGGTAACTCAAGACGAGGTCCGCAGTCTTGTCCAAGAGAACTTGGGCTGCAAAGACGGCTCTGAGGCAGGAGGGTCCCCCTCTGGCCACTGAGTCCAGTAGATAGGAGTGATACCCTGAGTCTGTTATCATGGGCCTGAGCCAAAACTCCTGTGGCATGTCCTTGCCTCTCTGAGACAAACAGTTTGAAAGTCTTGAAAGTCTTTTAGTCCAGAAGCAGAGGCTGTTGAGAGGATCTCCTTCAGGGTTTCAAAATTGTCCACAGCTTCTGAAGAAGCATGCAAAGGGTCAGATTTTAGGGCATCATAAAAAGATTGCTTGACCTTGAGTCAAAGGTATGCCCTTGATTGCAGCAACTCTTTCTTCAGTGAGATGTCAGGTGCCTTGGGAGATGCAGAGGCCTGGGAAAATCACCTTCTTTCTGGACTTTTTGCTTTTTAAGGCCTTGCAATCTTGGTCAACCAGGTAGTGGAGGAGACTTTCTGAGAATATGGAGGCGTCACCGAAGGAATCTGCACACAGCAGGAAGACATCTACATATTGGAGAAGTACAACATCTGGGTGTAGTCTCATCCATGTGTCCAGGATGAGAGCCATTGCTTTGGCAAATTAAGTAGGGGAGTTCTGGGCACCTTGTGGCATAACAGTCCAGGTGTAGCTCTGCTAGCAGTGTGTGGGGATTGGGGACGGTGGGGGTCTCCAGGATGGTAGCTTCATTCACTGCTCGGAGGTCTTGTACCATCCTGTACATTTCTGGTTCCCCTTTTGCGGTTCGCTTCTTCACTGGGAACAGTGGTGTGTTGCAAGGAGATATACAGGGTACCAAGGCTCCATTTGACAGAAGAGCCTCAACTTGTCTTGAGATGGATGCCGATTGTGCAGGCTTCAAGGGGTATTGTGGTTTTCTGGGTAGGGGAGCCCCAGGCTTCAGTTGTACCATGACTGATGGCACTTTCAGATGTCCTATGTCTTCCGGCCCTGTGGACCATAGGCATATGGGGACCCGATCCAAAACTTCTTCTGGAACTTTAGGTTCGTCTTTTGGGTTCAGGGATAACAGGAGTGGGATGGAGCAGAGTGCCGATGCGTCATCGATGGCCAGTGGTGAGGTGATCAGAACACCACCATCAGGTTGGAAGGAGATAGAGGCTTGGAGCTTGGACAGAACATCAGTTCCTAGTAGGTTCAGGGGCATGTGGATGAGACCACAAATCTCGCTAATAAGTCAGGAAAGTTGCCGACTTGAAGGGTGCGGGTCAACGGGCTCTTTCTGGGCGTTCCATCAACCCCTACACATGCTATGTTAATGTCCGATAGGAACGAGGTATCGGGTAATTCTTCTGCCCTGATAACGGACCGAGCTGCACCTGTGTCATGACAGGGGCAGGTGACACAGGCTTGCTGGAATCCTAGCAGAGAAGGTCCATGTGTTCCGGAGTGGGGTGTGGCGGTTGGTGAGGTGGGTCCTGAGATTCTTGGCGACGAGTGTGACTGGTTCTGTACGGCCCAGTTTGACTGTGGTTGGGGTTTGGGGGACTGTGCCCGACTGTGGGTGAATTTCCATGGGCTTCGGTATTCCCTTCTGGAGTGGCTGGGTCTTTCGCAGTTGTAGCAAGCAGACACATGGAGTTGGTACTGGTGGGCGCAGATAGGGTGTGTCAGAGGTCATCATGAGAGGAGCTACTCTCTACTGTTCTGTGAGGATTCTGGACCTAATAACTACTAATAACAACGTCTCTAGCTCAAAGGTTGTGGGTTCTCTATACTCAGACCCTTTCGGATTGACTCTTTAAGACCTGAAATAAATGCGGCAGCTAACATGTGTCTATGTGCTCTGTTCAGCACGCTAAAACCCAAATCAGTAAACTTCTTGTACACATATTTACTTCGGGCGTTTTAGAGTAGAGATGTGAACCATCTCCATACAGAATAATTTTTTATAGGGAGCCTCGGTCCAGCCGATCTCCACAACATAGATATTTATCTTTCTTTCTAAACATTCTAATTAGATATTGACTCTTTTTTTTTTTTTTAATTTTAGAATACAAAACGCTCAGCACATAGATTTAAGCAAAGAAAGCACTTCCTCTTTTGCTCTTCTGGCATAATGCCTAGAATACATAAACTTCCTCTTTTGCTAATACAACTTAAACACAATTAAAACCAAAATAAATTCAGACTCTGACTGAAATATTCAGAAATATTCCAATACATCCTATACCTAAATTATATATTTAATTAAAATGCTACATTGGTTGCTACTATGCACCATCACTGGAAACATGTGGGCGGGTTTCGGTGTAGGCGGTTGCATAGGGCGTGTTGCCACAGGGGGAGGTGTCACTTAGAACAGAGGGGCGGTAGACGAAGGGCAGTGTCTACTTGGGGACCAGACGCCATTATAAGGCAGTGGCTAACTACTTAGCTTCCTTTTTTCTAGTTTTATTGTTCACGTACACTGTGTGGCCATTTTGGTTCCATCCACCCTCTTCTTCATGAATAGCATTTGCAACTTTAAACCAAGCATCTGCTGCCCGTAGCAACCCATAATCTGACAACAGACCTTATTTGCTTTTCAAAAAAACAGTACACCATGCATCTACTTGTAATCTCCCACCCAAATTCCACACACTTTCGCTAATTTCTTTCCCTTTTTTACAGAATCCTCTCCCTCCTGTTCTAATACCAAATCACAAGCCAAACTGCCCTCTGTGGGTCTAATTAACTTATTTCCCATTTCACATAACTCTTGAATTGAATAGGAGGAGAGGAAAGCAAGAAAGGTTGAAGTAAAACAGAAAAGAAATGAAGATATGCAGTGACAGGGTGATATGGAAGATGAGGAAGTGAAGAGATCTCTGTTAAATCTGCAAAAGGGGAGACATGAAACAGACCAGACAAAACACAGAATGTGAGTCAACAACTGGTACTCAGTGAACCATTTTAAACGTCTTCTACACGTCCCAACTCAAAACCCAAACTCCTCACTCTGGCTTTCTCTGCCTCCTCGTAATCTTCTGGCTGCTGTGGTTGCAGGGGACACCTTTCACTTCCCTGTCCTGCTATCCTGGCCTCAGCCTAAATAACTTCCAACTTCTTACCAACTGAAAACTTCACTGGATAATGTACATTCAATCTGAATACCATTACTTGGGGGACCCCTGGCACTAGAGGTTTGTAACCGAGAATAAATCTCTTATAACCTGGCTCTACCTTTGTGACCAAGCCCCAGGCCCCCTCATTAATGCCAAATAACAGTCCACAGACACATCTAGGACATGACATTACCAACAACAATTGATGTGACGACTGGAGTGAATTCTGGACTTAATCAGATCCTCACGGGAGCCCCATGCCACCGCTGGGCGTAATTTGACACCCCCTTTCCTGGTAACCCGTGCTTTACTGCACCCGTGCTTTACCGCACAATTGTTTGCCCCAGGAGGAGTTTACCATGTCCTGACGCCCTCTCTTGATATCAATCCTCAAGAGAAGTTTAACCACGTCACCTCCATCCGTGAACATATAATCAATCCCTCATTCACAATAGCCATCACACAACACGATCGATCAACAAAACAAACCACAATATACTCCAAATACAAATACAGGCGGGTCAGAAACAATTGCAGGTTCGTACTATATAAATAGGCTCGAGCAGGGCCGGATTTCCCACAAGGCCACCGAGGCCCCACCTCTCTGGTACAGTGCCGGCCCGGCACCGCTCCTGCAATGACTTCTCGGCCGCCCCCCACACTAACCTAGCAGCATGCAGCGCACCCGGGCACCAGAGAGGTGGGGGCGCTGAAGCGCTAGAGTGCTCCTCTCCCTCCTCCTACTCTCTGTGTCCAGACGCGGCTCCCTCCGCTCCCACCGCCGCCGCTGCTGTTTTTTTCGAGGCTTCAGCCTGTCCCCCCTCCCTCCTCCTGTCAGAGAAGGAGAGCAGCCGCCGGAGATCGGAGCGGCTGGTCTCTCTGTGGGGGGCGGGGGGCGCGTGTTCTCTTGTGTCTCTCACTCCCGCCCAAGCCTGTCTCCATCTGTTCCATCTGTTCACTTATGGAGGGGGAGTTGTCCTGGGAGGGGGGGTTGTCCTGGGGCTCTGTACTAGTGAAGGGGGGGTTTGTCTGGGGGGGTTGTACTAATGAAGGGGGGTTGTCCTGGGGGTCTGTACTAATGGAGGGGGGGGTTGTCCTGGGGGGGTCTGTACTAATGAAGGGAGGGGTGGTTTGTCCTGGGGGGGTCTGTGCTAATGGAGGGGGTGGGGGTTGACCTGGGGGGGGGGGGGTTGTACTAATGGAGAGGGGGTTGTCCTGAGGGGGGTTTGTACTAATGGAGGGGGGTTGTCCTGGGGGGTATGTACTAATGGAGGGGGGTTGTCCTGGGGGGTTTGTACTAATGGAGGGGTGTTTGTCATAGGGGGTCTGTACTAATGAAGGGAGGGGGGTTTGTCCTGGGGGGGGTCTGTACTAATGAAGGGAGGAGGGTTTGTCCTGGGGAGGTCTGTGCTAATGGAGGGGGTGGGGGTTGATCTGGGGGGGTTTTTACTAATGGAGAGGGGGTTGTCCTGGGGGGGTTTGTACTAATGGAGGGGGGGTTGACCTGGGGGGGGTTGTACTAATGGAGGGGGGTTGTCCTGGGGGGTATGTACTAATGGAGGGGGGGTTGTCCTGGGGGGTATGTACTAATGGAGGGGGGTTGTCCTGGGGGGGTTGTACTAATGGAGGGGCGTTTGTCCTGGGGGGTCTGTACTAATGAAGGGAGGGGGGTTTGTCCTGGGGGGTCTGTACTAATGAAGGGAGGGGGGTTTGTCCTGGGGGGGGTCTGTACTAATAAAGGGAGGGGGGTTTGTCCTGGGGGGTCTGTACTAATGAAGGGAGGGGGGTTTGTCCTAGGGGGGTCTGTACTAATGAAGGGAGGGGGGTTTGTCCTAGGGGGGTCTGTACTAAGGGAGGGGGGTTTGTCCTGGGGGGGATCTGTACTAATGAAGGGAGGGGGGTCTGTCCTTGGGGGGGTCTGTACTAATGAAGGGAGGGGGGTTTGTCCTAGGGGGGGTCTGTACTAAGGGAGGGGGGTTTGTCCTGGGGGGATCTGTACTAATGAAGGGAGGGGGGTTTGTCCTGGTGGGGGTCTGTACTAATGGATGGGGGTTTGTCCTGGGGGGGTCTGTACTAATGGAGGGGGGTGGTTTGTCCTGGGGGGGTCTACACCCAGGAAAGTACACCCAGGACTCCAGAGGGAGAGGGCAGTGCTGAGGGAACACCATCAGAGAGAGAACCCCGCTACCCTGCGCCACCAGAGGGAAAGCCACACAGCCTAGCGCCATCCCTGGCGGAGAAAGGAATGGAGTCATTGCAGGAATACAGATCTGGGTGCTACCCAACAGACTCGCCACGGGCAATTCAGAGTGAGCTGACTCCTGATCAGAGGGAACCGTTGCTGTATCGCTGGGTCAGGTGAGAGGGCCTATCGGCCATTATCTACTAATGTCCATAGGAACTGCAGTCTCTGACCGTCTCCTGTATCATGTCTGCAATCTCTGACCATCTCCTGTACTATGATTGCAGTCTCTGACCATCTCTTGTATCATGTCTGCAGTCTTTGACCGTATCATGTCTGGGGGCTCTTTCTGGTGGTGTGTGTGTGTGTGTGTGTGGGGGGGGCGGCATTGAAGGGCCCGGCCTTGGGGCGGCAAAGGGAGTAAATCCGGGCCTGGGCTCGAGACAAGATATATACCTGTCTTTGTGGACCACGGGAAGCCGATGCGGAGACAGAAATTAACCAAATACGATGCAGATCAAACAGCAGACAAATTATTATCTTACCGTTTTCTCCAGAGTTGATCAAGCTCTGCTCCGCCGCCGGTATTTGGTCTTTCAGTTCCTCTAAGTTCGACTTCCTTTTGGGCCAATCCCAAGCCCCAAGTTGGGCGCCAAAATGTTTTGGACCGAACAGAACCTCTCGGTACCCTTGTTTCTGTCCCCCTGGCCAAATTAACCTTCGATGTGAAAATGTGCACATTTAACCAAATCACTGACACGGACACGTTCAGTAAGTTCGGTACTTCTGACGTTTATTTCCTGGGCTCAAAAATGATATATTGAGAGCCGGATGTTTCGTTATCAGATCAAATATCGAATAAAACAAGCGTGTACAAACCGCAAATTATACATATTCATTATGGTTTTTCAGCAAAGGCAAGGGGGTAGGGACTTTAAGGACATCTGGCCTGGTGAGGGTGATAGTCCATCCCTTGGGACTTTAATTGAAATTGTGGCCTGGTAAGGTCACATATTTCCATCCCTATTATATATCAAAAGAAGGGGCGAGAACAGGGTGGTGGGACTTTAAATGAAGCATATGATGACGATAAAGTACAAATGGTGAAATAATTGGGAGGATTTTAATAATTGTCATGAGGTACAGTCAAATATAGAACATGTAAAATATACAATACATAGCATTGGTAGCATAATAATGTAAAACATAAAGTGTTACAAGTTCATTGTCACATTGTATAATAGGCAATAACTTCCAAAATTTCACCAAGAGAGGTAAAGATAAAAGTTGGTAATACATAGTAATCCTTGCACGACCCATGACCACAAGATCCAAATCAGAAAGGGTAAAGAGGGTAAACATGGTATCAAGGGTACTGATTGGTAATCAAAACGTGTGGCAGCTCAACGCGTTTCGTGACTAGGCGGTCACTCGTCAGGAGCAAGCACATGATGAATCTGGGGGTAAGAGGGTTGGTTCAATTTAATGGGCTGTAAGCATGTATATAAAATAGCGGGGTAGAACCCCCTATCTAAATGCCAATAGACTCACTAGGTTCGTATGGTGGTGGTGTGGTGCCGTGAAACAAAGCCATCCGGAATAGCACTCCCATCCGGGAGCCGCAGCGGACATCTCCCCCGGAGCGCCCCCAGAGGCGACAACCATGGCAGGCAAAGGAACAAGGCAACCTGGGCGAAAAAATGGTTAAAGAGGTGAGGGCAATAGGTACCGGGGGAAAAATGTGAGGAAGAGGGTGAAAGACCCAATTGGGGAGTGAAGGTGTGAGTGAAGTGAACAGCGAAAGGGGGCAGGAAGCAGAGTGGAGTGCAGCTGAAGGGTGAACCAAAAGGGGGTTGTGGGTGACAGTGAGAAGAGTGAGAGTAGAGACCAGGGATGGTGGTGAGAGTGACTGTACCTGAGTGTTGGGAATGGGTGTCAAAGAGACAGAGCCTGGACTGGCGTGCGAACAAGTGTGCAGGGAGCCTTGAGTGACAGAACCTACCCGGAAGACGCTCAAGTAGGCGCCACGGCGAGGACGCCGCCGACGTCACGCCAGCGTAACAGGATGACGGGGGGAAGCGGGAGGAGGCAGGGCGGACATTGACCGCTCCACCCCCCACCGCCGCCGCCCCCCTGAACTGCTCGCGAGCGTGGCTACCACGCGCTGGACGCCGAAGCACCAGGCGTCCAGCACGGGATGCGTGACGTTGACATGCGGTGACGGCGCCACCACCCCTCCAGGCATGAGGAAGGCAGAGGGTGGGAGGAGGCCCATCAGGCACGTCACAGCTCCCGGGAAAGGAGAACGCCCGGACGGCAAGCAGCACGGCCCAACCCACAACCAAGGCGGAGCAGTGCATGGCAATGTTGACACTCGGTGGTATAAAGTACAAAACCAGAATAAAAATATGTGATAAAGCTGAAATTAGATAAAAAAATATATATAAGGAGTTGGGTAGTTGAATAACTATGATATACACTATGGACTAATAAAGATGAATCAAGGGAAATTGGTCATAGGATCAAGGTTGCAACAAGAGGGGAAAAGAGGTAATTACATGCTTCCATCCCTATATCTAGTATTTCAGCAAAGGCAAGGGGGTAGGGACTTTAAGGACATCTGGCCTGGTGAGGCTGATAGTCCATCCCTTGGGACTTTAATTGAAATTGTGGCCTGGTAAGGGCACATATTTCCATCCCTATTATATATCAAAAGAAGGGGCGAGAACAGGGTGGTGGGACTTTAAATGAAGCATATGATGACGATAAAGTACAAATGGTGAAATAATTGGGAGGATTTTAATACTTGTCATGAGGTACAGTCAAATATAGAACATGTAAAATATACAATACATAGCATTGGTAGCAAAATAATGTAAAACATAAAGTGTTACAAGTTCATTGTCACATTGTATAATAGGCAATAACTTCCAAAATTTCACCAAGAGAGGTAAAGATAAAAGTTGGTAATACATAGTAATCCTTGCATGGCCCATGACCACAAGATCCAAACCAGAAAGGGTAAAGAGGGTAAACATGGTATCAAGGGTACTGATTGGTAATCAAAATGTGTGGCAGCTCAACGCGTTTCGTGACTAGGCGGTCACTCGTCAGGAGCAAGCACATGATGAATCTGGGGGTAAGAGGGTTAGTTCAATTTAATGGGCTGTAAGCATGTATATAAAATAGCGGGGTAGAACCCCCTATCTAAATGCCAATAGACTCACTAGGTTCGTATGGTGGTGGTGTGGTACCGTGAAACAAAGCCATCCGGAATAGCACTCCCACCCGGGAGCCGCGGCGGACATCTCCCCCGGAGCGCCCCCAGAGGCGACAACCATGGCAGGCAAAGGAACAAGGCAACCTGGGCGAAAAAATGGGTAAAGGGGTGAGGGCAATAGGTACCGGGGGAAAATTGTGAGGAAGAGGGTGAAAGACCCAATTGGGGAGTGAAGGTGTGAGTGAAGTGGACAGCGAAAGGGGGCAGGAAGCAGAGTGGAGTGCAGCTGAAGGGTGAACCAAAAGGGGGTTGTGGGTGACAGTGAGAGGAGTGAGAGTAGAGACCAGAGATGGTGGTGAGAGTGACTGTACCTGAGTGTTGGGAATGGGTGTCAAAGAGACAGAGCCTGGACTGGCGTGCGAACAAGTGTGCAGGGAGCCTTGAGTGACAGAACCTACCCGGAAGACGCTCAAGTAAGCGCCACGGCGAGGACGCCGCCGACGTCACGCCAGCGTAACAGGATGACAGGGGGAAGCGGGAGGAGGCAGGGCGGACATTGACCGCTCCACCCCCCACCGCCGCCGCCCCCCTGAACTGCTCGCGAGCGTGGCTACCACGCGCTGGACGCCGAAGCACCAGGTGTCCAGCACGGGATGCGTGACGTTGACGTGCGGTGACGGCGCCACCACCCCTCCAGGCATGAGGAAGGCAGATTACTTTATCATCATCATATGCTTCATTTAAAGTCCCACCACCCTGTTCTCGCCCCTTCTTTTGATATATTCATTATGGTGACAAAATGTAAGCTTTGCTGGGTTATATCTGTATAAGGAGATAGCAGACTAACATAGCTAATTATGTCTTATTTTCAGTTCCTGTTTGTCTTGAGTGTAGCCTCATAGGCCTGAAAAATAGGTGCAATCTTCTTAACTTTGTTCTTTGTACTTTAACTCTTGCAGTCCTGTTTCACATGAAAGGAGAAGCTGGCAGACATCTAATTTGAACATGATTAAGGCTAATAGCTGGTTATAAGAAAATAAGCAGTTATATCTATGCGATTATATTAGAAATAGGCATTTCACAATAACGCTCATAATCACATTCCATTACAACCTTTGCATCCTAAAACCTCTGCTAACCTCTGCACCCCAAACCTCCCCCATTCTCTCCACTCCAACCCTTCACCCCTTTAACTCTACCTGTCTCCTCTGCTCATCTTTGCACCCACTTTCCTTAACTCTATACATCACCTCCTTGCTCACCTGTGCACCCAAACTGTAATTTCTTCTCTGCCTACCTCTGCACACCCCACGCTACCTCCCCTCCCATCTATTTGCTTACCTTTGAAGAACATGCTGATGTTAGGCTTAATGACCACAGTTGCAGGCAGGACTTTTAAGCATGACCCTTTATAGTACATCCCCGGTGGGCAGCATTCAGTATAGGTGATGGTGGATATGACCTCAGGGGGGCATGATATACATATGAATGCCGAACCTTTATTTACATATCAATGCTGCTGGTCCGCGGCTATTTACATATGAATGCAGCCACTATTTACATATCAATGCCAGTTATTTATATTTAAACACAGGGTCTGCAGGTGAGTCATCTGTACACAACAATAGGGCAGAGCTGGGCAGCATTAGTAGCAGCACTTCACACTAAGCTATCGGGACACAGCACAGGACTAAAACTTCAAGGGACAAGGAAATTTAAACTGGGGTAATTGCCAAGTATGAGGCAGCTGCTTTGGGCCCCACAACAATGACAGGGCCCTGGGCAGCTTCCCCTTTTGCCCTGCCTTAAAGACGGCCCTGTCCGGACCCCTACTCTATGAATTCAAATGAATATAAACATATAAATATACATATGCGGACCCTTCTCATTCCTCTACCCTATAAAAATTCCTACACTACCTCATTGTATTATATATTATATATATATACTGTATCTTTATTTTTTACTTTTAATATGTCCAATTCATTTTTAATGATTGGTTTTAATACATATTATTAGAAAGTGTCAAACAACCCCACACAGAAGAGTGCTGTTTTTGAACCCAGCAGCATATACAAATGGTTATATACAGTTGTGGTATATGTGTAGCAATAACTCACGGTGGAGCTGCTGATTTATTACTGGACCTGTCCTCTGATCTTTTCACCCCTCTTAAGACTTGTACTTCTCCCCTTGACACAACTCTAGTGCAGTGTTGTAATTGCACTAATGCCAACTTTAGCCCACAATATACACTTATACATATATTTATCTCTACCTGATTGCTTGTAGCTCCACCTGCAGGAGAAATAACAACACTGCACACTGACTTTTGTAACAACCAAAATAACTTCTTTTTTACTGAAATGATATATGTATATAAAAGTTATTACAGTGGCTATACTATCACACTAACGTAGTGTGACAGTATAGTGAATAATTATGACAGTCTTTGTAACATACACAAATATACCTAATATATATATATATATACACTAGGGAGCTCCCCCTGCTTTAATCCATAAAGTCACTATCCTTTATAACTAGATGCAGGGCCCTGCAATAGAAAAAAAATAGTCCTACGTCTTGAATCTTCACCGGCTATGAATCAGTAATTGTAATCTACAGAAAGTTCTTCTGGAGTGTTGCGCAGTGCAAGGTGATACAAAAAGGCAGTTATAATCCAGCAAATTGATAAAGTGTTCTAATTTGAAGAAGATAGACTTCCAGTATCAGTTCATGGATATTGAAGTCTGTGTAAATGTAATGTTTTTCCAACTCACTTCCGTGGGACTATCAGTCTCAGCAACACTCTGTAATGCCCCGTACACACGGTCGGATTTTCCGATGGAAAATGTCCGATCGGAGCGTGTTGTCGGAAATTCCGACCGTGTGTGGGCGCCATCGGACATTTTCCATCGGATTTTCCGACACACAAAGTTGGACAGCAGGAGATAAAATTTTCCGACAACAAAATCCAAATCCGATCGCGTCAATTCCGACCGTGTGTGGCCTGTTCCGACGCACAAAGTGCCACGCATGCTCAGAAGAAATTCCGACACGGGACAGCTCGTTCTGGTAAACTTAGTGTTCGTAATGGATAAAGCACTTTCGTCACGCTGCAATGTAAAAAATGGTTTAATACAGCGCACTCTCTTCTTCTTTATAATGTGACAAGAATTAAGTCGTTTTGATGCTCATATTCAAACACACTTCTCACAAACTTTTTTCGTTACTATTTAACGGGATTCCCTCAATATATTTTGTTTTTTTTTTGTTTTTTTTTTGCTACTTCAGCTTTTGTCGTTTTGAGGTACTTTAGTCAGCTTTTCCGTTCATTTATTTCCCTCACGATTACATCATAGTAGCTTTTTTTTTTTTTTTTTTTTTTTTTAAACTGCAGTCTTCCCTTTCCCCTTTCTGTATACCTATCGATGGTCTATAACATCAATTCGCACCTTCATTTTCCCCAACCCACCTTACCGCGTAACCCTCCCACCCCTCCCCCCCCAACCTCATCCCCCCCATCTACTAGTAGCTTTTCTGGGCCTTTCTCTCGGTTAATCCTCTGTCTTCTGGTTGGATTGTCCTCTAGTTCTCCTTTTCCCTGGTGCCTACGTTCTACTGCTCCCTAAGCTCCCACAACTTCAGCGTATCTCAACGTTTGTTTAAATTTATCCCATTCTTGCCATTTTTCCCCATAAGCGTCCAAGCCTTCCCCGTCACTATACCTCAAGTACTCTAAGTTTTGGATCTCATTGACTTTATTACACCAACTCCTCATTGTGGGTCTCGTGGGTTTCTTCCAGTGTCTGGGGATAAGACTTTTGGCTGCGTTTAGCATTGGCGGCAATAGACTTTTCAAATATTGTTTGTTCGGGATATTTGTCCCGTGAAACAAGCAACTCCATGGGTCGTCTGGAAGCCTTAGATTAGTTATTTCTCCTATTATTTGCCTGATTTCCTCCCAGTACCTTCTAGCTTCCGGGCATTGCCACCACACATGGGCAGTCGTCCCGATCTCATTGCACCCTCGCCAACAGTATTGTGACTTTTCTTTTTGAATTTTGTGCGCTTTGTCGGGGGTGATATGCCATCTCATCAGGCATTTATAATTCGTCTCCCTCATGTTACTGTTTACCGTGGTAGTATGTACCCTACGCAAAATTTGGCTAATCTCTTCCTTCTTCAGGCTAGTTCCTAGTTCGTTTTCCCACTTCGTGATATGCGGTGGAATGCCTGGACCAGACCTTTCTATAAGTATACTATATATTTTTGAGATCACCCTCTTTTTTCCCTTGTCCTCACAAATTTTTTCTAAGGGAAGCAAGTTTGCTTCCGATCTTATTGGCTGGGGCAGATACTCTGTAAAGTGTTTTAATTGATTATACTGCCATTCATCAATCAATCTCCACTCCCTTTTACTCTTTAATTCGTGATACGTGCGAATGTTACCTTGGTCCATGATATCTTTCAATTGTGCGTTTTCTATTGTTATCCATTTTCCAAACAAGGCTTCTATTCCCGGTATAAAGTATTCTGTGTTTGTTAAAGGTATTAGTGGTGAGTTGAATTCCCATTTTTCCTGTCTGTGGATGTGGTCCCAAATTTTTAGTGTATGTCTAGTGATGATGTTTGTGCCTTTATCTAATTTTCTATATTGTGGAGGAATCCAGATTATTTTACCTAAGTTGACAGTGCTTATTGTGCCCTCCATCTTCACCCACCTCTTTTCTCTGTTTTCTTTGGCCCATTCTACTGCCCGTGACAATATCACCGCGTTATAGTAATTTCTAATATCCGGTGCACCCCAACCCCCTCTTACTCTGTCTTTAGTTAACTGTGCCATGCTTATTCTTGCTTTTTTCCTTTTCCAGATAAAGTTTGTGAAAAGCTTTTGAATTGTTTTGAAAAAGGTGTCCGGGAGTGGGATCGGTAGCATCTGCATTTTATATATGATTTTGGGGAGGTGAATCATTTTGATGATATTTATTCTGCCCCCCCACGAGATGTTTCCTGTTGTTATTCTATTTAATTCAGTTCTGATCTCATCTAGTAGTGGGAGAAAGTTTGTTTGATATAAATTTTCGTTGGTTTTGGTCAGCTTCACCCCTAAATAATTTATTTCTTTTTTACCCCAAACAAAAGGGAAACTCTTTTGAAGTATAAGTTCCTCTCTCTTTGGGATATTAAACGTGAGGGTTTCGGATTTCGCTGGGTTTAACTTAAAGTTCGAGAACTCCCCGTACTCTTTTAACGTTTTCATTATATTTGGGAGAGATATCTTTGGGCTGGTTACGTAGAGCAGGATATCATCCGCGTACGCGGCTAGTTTGTGAGTTTCCTCCCCCACTTTTACCCCCCCTATGTCAGGATTCTGTCTTATCCTAGCCAGGAGTGGTTCCAGTGCCAGCACGAATAGCAGGGGGGACAGTGGGCACCCCTGTCTTGTTCCGTTGAACATTTCAAATGGGTCCAACACTGTCCCATTTACCCTGACCCTCGCTGTAGGTCTAGTGTAAAGGGCCTTTATGCGTTTTATCGTTTTCTCACCTAATCCTATTTCTTCCCATGTAGCTTGCATGAGGCCCCAGTCTACCCTGTCGAATGCTTTCTCAGCATCTATCGACAGGAGTAGACCTGGGGCCCCCTTCCCTTTCATCTCCTGTATTGTTAGCAGAGTCCTGATACCATTATCTTTCCCTTCCCTCCCTGTGATGAAGCCGACTTGGTCTGGGTGTATTATTTTTTGCATAACTTTTTTCAGCCTATCCGCGAGGATTTTGGCATAAATTTTGCTGTCTAAGTTAAGGAGGGAGATCGGTCTGTAACTTGAGCAAAGCGTTCCATCCTTCCCATCCTTAGGGATAACGATAATAGTGGCTTCTAAGGCTTCTTGACGTATTTCTTCTTTATCCCCTAACCTGTTCATGAGGTAGCACATTTTTGGGATCAGGATGTCTTCAAACTTTCTGTAGTAGAGAATTGTCAGACCATCGGGCCCCGGGCTTTTCCCCATCGGAGTTTCTCTTATGGTTTTTGTTATTTCTTCTTCCGTGATAGGTGTTTCTAGCTGGCAGATTTGTTCCTCTGTGATTTTCTTTAGGCCGCTCTCTCTCAGATATGTTTTTATTTTAGCCCTCTTCTGTTTGATCTCATTTTTGGTACCTATATCGTATAAACTCGCATAATAATCCTTAAACACCTTGGCGATTTCCACCGATTTATATGCGAATTCCCCATTACCTGTTTGTATTTTATCTATGTAATTGGCTGATTTTTTTTTTGCTAAAACCTGCGCTAGATGTTTCCCCGGTTTATTCCCATATAGGTACCTTTCTTTCTTTACTTTGTTATACATCATTCTCGTTTCTTGCTCTATAAGTTCTCTCATCTCCTCCCTTTTTCTGCTGAGTTTTAACAAAGTTTCGTTGTCGTTCTTGTTCTTATGCAGCTGTTCTAGTGTGTAAATTTCTTTCTTCAGGGTCCTGCTCTTCTCTCTAGTGGACCTTCTTATCTCCGCCTCCTCTTTTATCATAATGCCTCTTATATAGGCCTTATGCGCCTCCCACACTGTCATTTTAGATACCCCTTCTGTGTTGTTTTCCATTCGTTCTTCTATTGTTTTATCGTGTAAGAGTTCCTCATTTAATCTTCAGCTCTTGTTCCTTATATTTGCCTCTCCTAACTTTAGTTGTAACGTTACCGGCGCATGGTCAGAAAACGTTGTTATGCCAATATTTGTATGGGTAGCCACCTCTAGCCACCTGTGCTCTATTAAAAAATAATCAAGTCTAGAGTATGACGAGTGGACATGGGAGTGGAACGTGAAGTCTCTTGTTTTAGGATGTTGTGACCTCCATACGTCTACCAGTTGATATTGGTGCAGTTTCTGTTTTAGCTTATTCCTCCATCTCATCCCAGTTCCCTGTGCACTCGTCGTACTATCCTCCTTTGGTTCCGGACAGAAATTGAAGTCGCCCCCTATTATGAGGCCCCCCTTCTTAAATTCCACTAGGTCAGTTAACCTCCTAAGAAGGTATCCCTCAATATATTTTGATTTCTCACATCTGACAACATATTTTTTATTTTTTATTTTTTTACTTTAATGTAGAATCTTTTTTTGTGTTTCTCTTTTTATTTATTTATTTTTTGGTGATTTTGATTTGTACTCCCGAAAATGTTTGTGTGTTTTTTGTGACAAGTTCCCACAACACCATTGATATGTTGTTCTATTTAATCTGTAGGAGGAGATTGTTTGGTGTTGTTGTCCCTTGTTAATTTCACATTGTACTTTAGAAATGTACCTGAATACTCACCAACAAACTGTCCTTTTTGGATGAAAACACACACAGGAGAGTAGAATTTACCTAAAAATATTTTATTAAGGGGTCACAACTATAAACAAAGAGGGAGGCAACACTGGAGAAACTGCAGAAGTGGGCGAAGCCTGGGACTCCCAGGGCAGACATCAATTATTTAAAAGCAAAATTGGTGGCCTGAGGAGTCCTTATCTAAGGGAGGGCAGTCTGGTCCAGAAGTCCCAGAGATCCGGAAAGCAGCAGATGACATCTGTGTCCCCAGGCTGTGGTCATACGAGAGACTGCAGCTTCTGTCAGACCAGACTGAACCCAGGGCAATCACTCGCAGGTCTTCCTTCCATGCTTCCTTCCAGCCTTTGGCTGTGGTGGTGGAGTTGTGGCAGCAGGAGGAGGAGGAGGAGGATCGTCCCTCTCCATGACATCCGTCTTGGGTGTCAGTTCCCCACTCTCCCCCTTACGAAGGACTTTATAAATCAGGTCCTCAGAAATCTTGCGTTGGCCCTCCTGCATGCCCAGCAATTTGGTGGCAGCCATGCAGGCAAAGGCCTCTGCAGGACTGGGGAAGGCTCTGAGGGACGCAGAAGCCTCCTGGATCAGCCTGTACGATGATTCCTGCACAGGACTGGGAGTGGCCTTCCTGGCCCTTTTATATGGCAGGCGGAGGGGAGGGACCTGAGACTCAGTCAGGCTGCGACTTGTCCCAGGCTTCTCTTGGCTGCCACTTGTCCCTGGCTTCTCTTGGCTGACACTTAGCCCCGCCTCCTCCTGGCTGCCACTAATCCCCGCCTCCTCCTGGCTGCCACATTCCACAGCCTCCTCCTGGCTGAGGTCTTCCTGTGTATGAAAAAGGGACATAGTTTTAGTATTGTTTTCATCAATCACACACAATTTTCACCTCCTGACTGCTGCAAATTGAATGTTAACAAATATAACAGACTATCCTTCTGAGCCCAGCATTTTGCATTCTTGTCCCAATTATTTTTGCCCACTACTGTCTATTAATATGTAAAACACTTTCAAGCAGCAATTAGTGATTAATAATAATATCTAGTAACATAATTTCTTTATTGCCCAGAAATCAGTAGAAGAATGCTATACCTGACTCCAGCTGGGCTCCTCCACTTCTTCCTGGCTGGAAGGCACAGGTTGGACATCAGAAGCCTCAGCTGGGATGGAAGGAAGGGTGGAAGGAAGAGTGGAGAGGGATTCCCTGACTTCAGTGTGGTCTGACAGAAATCGCAGTCTCTCATAGTACCACAGCCTGGGGACATAAACATCATCTGCTGCAGCTCCGGACCTCTGGGAATCTGTGACCTTCTTGCGCTCCCTAAGATAAGTGCTCCTCAGGCCCCCAATTTTAGCTTTTAAATAAGGGATGGTTGCTGTGGGGACCACCGGCGTCACCAACTCCAGCAGTTTCTCCAGCGCTGCCTGCCTCTTCTGTTTGTGATTATAGTGGGGGTGTCTGACCTGCCACAGACAGGGCAGCTCCCTGTACTTGTCTATGAACAGGGGCAGGAAATTGTGGTCGTTGAACCCATCCATTTTCTCTGCAAGACACAACACAAGACAAACCCTAATGTCAGGCCAAACTCCCCTAATCTTGTTACAATATAGGCTTCAATTTCGAAGCAGTATAGGCCCAAGTTTAGATCCTACCTTCGTTAGCACGATCGGCGTCTCCGATGCTCCTTCCTCCGCTCACAGATCGTACGTAAGACGCGCGCGTTACGATTTATACACACTGCGCATGCGTATAACTCCGCCCGCCCCTGACGTTCTTTCTTTTCTATTCCCCGCCCCTTTTCATTCGGCGCAGTGGAGGAAGAGCACATGGCGGAGAGACAGCAGGATAGTGCTAAGTACAGCAACGAGGAGGAGGAGGAGGAGGAAAGGCTGGAGCCTGAAACGTCCCGATCCAGAAGGAGATTAAAGGACTCAAATATGTCCTTTGGGGAGATGTGGGAAATGGTGGACATCCTGAAGAAGGCCGACTATGATGGAAAGTATGGGCCTTACCCCAACCACAATGTCCGAAAGGCCAAGATCATGGCGAAAATGGTCAGGAGTCTGCACCGGAAATTCGGGGTACGACGATCGAAAGATCAGCTCAGGAAGCGGTGGTCGGACCTGAAATTACGAGAACATGAGCAGTACAGAAAGATCCGGAGAGTGCTGCAAAAAAGTAAGTAGTTGTGCTGTGTTCCTATTGTTCTTGTGTTTATTACGTTCGTGCTGCTCCACGTGCTTTTAGGAACTGTTGTACAGTTTAAAATGGCAACTTTCATGTTCATGGGCACATTATTCGTTCGGATCACACATTTTTTTTTCGGACTATAAAACACCATTGTTTAGCCCATATGCATTTGGCCACCATTTTGAGGCCCTATACTTGTCTTCAAAGAATTGGGTTGTGTAGATGGCTTTGTTACTAGAATGAAATGCAAACTAGATTGTGTGTAAGGAGAGGACACTGAGCAGCTGTTTTCACATCTGGACACTGGAGCACTAGTGTGGGACACAAGAACACCATTTTTATTAGGGGGGCCACACAGGTGCTCCAGTGTATACTATAGGGGGGGCTACATCTGTGAAGCTTGTACTAAACAGGTAAAGTATTGCAGCTTGACAAAGGACACTAAAAAAGCTACATCTTGGAACTCTGCTAAAATAGACAATTGTACCCCACTTCCAAGCAATGTTTCATCTTTAGAGTTCTGCCATCAAATATCTGTGTGCTAATTATACCATTTTTGTTTTACATAGGGGAGAAAAGACTCGGAGGACACCCCTCATCCGAGGAGACCAGAGCCCCCCCCCTCTGGAAGAAGGGAAAATCCCCCCAACACAAGATGAGCAGGAGGAAGAAGACGTGGTGGAACTAGTCACCACAACAGGTGAGTGTCTGCGACCACAGGCTCAGATAAGAGATGGATGGCGGCATTTTTTTTAGACCTAATTTATTTTGGGTTTCCTCTCTTTTTAGGTGATCGTGAGGTTGTGGATGAAGATCCTTTCACATCCGAAAGTGCCCAGATCCTGATCGGGGAGATCATGGGGTGTAATTTACAATTGGAAAACATCAAGCAAAACATCAATGATGTTATTCCAAAATATAAAAACATCATTGATGTTTTGGGGCGAGTTTAAAACCCCTCCAAATCACTTTCTTCTTTTGTGTGCTACAATGTGCGAAATGTTTTTGTGATTTTTCCCAAAGCCAAATTTGGAGGATGCACACAGTGTGTCAACATGTGCTATCTGCCATCACGGGAGATCAATGGACGCGTTTTGGGGGTGCAACCCCTTCCTCAATAATAAAGTAGCGGTGAGGAAGGGCTTTCTCCCCCAAAACACATCCCTTGATCCCCCGTGATGGCAGATAGCACATGTTGACATTGGGAAATTTGTGTGCATCTTCCAAATTTGGCTTTTCCAGGGGTGATTTCCCCCCATCTGAACGCAATATCAAACACAGTTCCTAAATACTCATGTCTGATATTGCCTTCCAGTTCTACCAAATGTGAACTTTGTAAGATCAAGATTTGTGTCTTTCTTGTGGGTTTTACACAGGCCTGTTTTCTATAAAATGCACATTTTGATTTTGGATAATGACACCACAAAATATGTTATACAATAAACATGTCGGTTTGTCAGAAAAACCTTTGGTAAATGCACATGTGATTGTGCAGGTATTAAAAAGATTGTTCATCAAGAATGTGTGGATTATTGTCTCACGCTACAACACTTTTGGGGTGATGTAATTGTTGTTTGATGAGAAAATGGGGGTAATTTCCTAAGGGCAAATCCACTTTGCACTACAAGTGCAGTTTCAGGGCAGTTGCAAGTGCACTTGTAGTGAAAAGTGTCTTTGCATTTAGTAAATAACAGCCAACAGTGCTTTGTATAAGGTTACACAATCACAACATTTTCTGCACTCCAAACATTTCTGTCAGGGTCAGCTCAAACAAACACAAGCAGTAAATGTCCACACAGAAGAGCCTGGGGGGAGATGCCTGTCAAGAACTTGAGGTCCTGCAGACTTCTCCCTGTCGCCAAATACCGCAAGGTAGCGACCAACCTCTGCTGAGTGATGGCTTGCCTCATGCAGGTATCCTGCCTGCTGATATAGGGGGTCAGCGAAGCCAACAAACGGTGAAACACTGGGTCCGTCATCCGGAGAAAGATTCTGAAATCATCAGGATTATTCTCACGGATCTCACAGAGCAAAGGCATATGACAGAACTGGTCACGCTGAAGCAACCAATTCTTGGTCCATGAACTCCTCCCCACCCTGTTCATGGACTGGACTTGTGTCAAGGTCAGGACCCCAACACCAAGCCCCCGCACAGCACGAACTCTACGAGGAGTACGCATACGAAACATGGCTAGAAAACGGTCGGCTGCTCAGAACGAAGTAACAGAACACACTGAAGAACAGCAAGGCCTGTAAAGAGCGACCTGAAAACCAGTAACGAACGAACAAGAATACAGTGACTAAAGTCACGTGGAACTTGCTTGCACGCACTGAAGAGCAGATACAAACCCACAAGCACAAACTGAACGGCAGAAAACGATCTGAAAGCCACGAGTCTGAAAAAGCGCGAATCGTGTCTCACCAAACTTTTACTAACACGAGATTAGCAAAAGGAGCCCAAAGGGTGCTGCGCTTGGTTCTGAACCGGCCTTTTCTAGTCTCGTCGTACGTGCTTGACGTCACCGCGTTCTTGGCGATCGGAAATTCCGACAACTTTGTGCGACCGTGTGTAGGCAAAACAAGTTTGAGCCAACATCCGTAGGAAAAAATCCGAGGATTTTGTTGTCGGAATTTCCGATCAATGTCCGACCGTGTGTACGGGGCATAACAGTTTTAAATGTGTGTAATGTTAAACAAACTTCTGGGTGTTAACCCTCTCACCGCACTGGATCCGAACAGATGGGTGTCTCCGTTTCAGCAGTTCTCAGTCCGTGTGGAGCCCCAACCTCGCTGTCACGCTGTTCCGTTTTCTAATGACCAGGAGTCCTCAGTTACCTCCTCCACTGGTCTCCGGAACGACAGCTTCTGTTACTTCATACGATGGCGGATCCTTGCTGCTGCTCCGCTCCTTCACAAGATAGGCCACAACCTTGTGGGACACACACACCCAAAGAGTTCTGCTAGCAGACCACGCGTCCCAGGAACAAGAGACTTAAGATGGCCACTCCCAGCCCTTTTATATCCTCCCCACAATGCAGTTCAGTTTTCCTCTGGTCCTTGAGCATTGTGGGTAGGTCATAGTTGATGTCCAGAAGTAAACAATCAATCACTTCCATGTCACTTCTCAAAATAATGAAAACTAAACAGATTGCTTCCTTATCATTAACCACTAGATGGCGCTATATCAACTTATTACCTTTACAACAATACATATGACTAGAAACAAAAGTTGTCAGCGCTACATATGTAATTATGTCCAGTATGTATTTACAATGATATCTACTGAAATCGTACTTTGTATATTTTTAATAAATTGCTCCCGGTGTCCTTGGGCTCTGTTTTATACCCTACAAGAGGTTATTGTTATAATGTCACACTAACTACATAACAGGCCATCTAAATTAATATAAGATTAGATGCTACATTGGTGGTTTATTGTATATACTGATTACCATTCACAGTCTCACCACCATTGTATAAAAAAGGACTCCACTAAAATGGTGTCCATGGGCATAAATAGTCATAGATAAAATGGTGAGGATAGAGACTATCCCCGAGCTGTGAGAAAATGGCCACCATCATAGAATCACATTATTATCATTGGGCTACTTGAAAATGGCTGCCGTCATTGACCATCATAATAGGCTATATAAGGACATCACATAGACCCGCTGCTTATCCCTGAAGAAGTCACGTGGGCAGGACGTAAAGTGTAGGGTGTAAGTGGAGGCATACTGGAAGTGACTTCAGCATCTATACGAGTTCGGCACTTTTCATGCAGTTTTGTTCATTTAAATGTGAGTAATAGATGTTTGCTTTTAATAAACTTTTACCAATGATACTACATTATGGGAGTGTCTTTCACATATATATAACTGAGGATGGTATGGAGAGAAAACCCCCAGGATCACCATAGAGACCATATTTACCCTAGAGATCTGTTGTCTGGGAGGATAAACAGTGGACCCCCAAAGGTGAGCGGATGTAAAGCTTTACCAGATTTGAGATATTACTAAATGCTTATCTAAAGCTGTACTAAGGTGAGAGGCTAGTGAGCACAGAGGTGACACCACAGTGGAAAAGGGAAGATGATACATCTTTATGGACACTCACAGTTAATGGTGAAGGGATGCATCATTGATGAAAAGGGACAGTTTTTTTCTAGTTGGAATAGTCATTCAACGTTCATGCTATTATTCATCACTCTGAACATTATATTGTGCTATTTCAGGCTATTTGCACCCACTATTTTCTATTGACATATATTCTTCCTTGTGGATGTGCACACTTTACATTGTTTACTTGAAGTTGTATACTGTATGCTTCATTCATTTTTGCTGGCTTTGGAAGATATACAAATTTGAGGTTTTGCACATTTTTGCATTTATTTTAAGTTGCACAGGAGTTATTTACTGTATTTACTTTGTTAACCTTGCAGGACATACACAGCACATTGCACATCTTGTTTGGCAGCGGAGCACTATTTCACTCTGCGAAATGTATAGAAATAAGTGTGAAAACTTTTTGAAGAAACCTCGTTTATGGAATTGCGACTGTTGTTGTATAACATTAGGATACCACAGACTGAAAGGCCTTCTCTTAGTGATCAGCCGTGACTGTGCCTAAATCTTAGTCCCACCACTCAGTTACCTTCAAAAGGGTGGTCATGCAGAAATTCCTGTAACAACCTGAGGACTTAAAGATTTGAATGAGATAAAAGATTGGAGTCAGGAATAAACGCCACTCAGTGGACGAACCCTGGGTTCTACAACATGCTGTAATTGTACATAGTAGAAATATATACTACTGGGCAGATGAAAAGTGACCTAAAGTTCAGGAAATTACAATAGGACACCATTATGGAAAAAGTGATGGCAATGAGTAATGCCAAAGTCCTGCCACTTCTTATGCCCCGTACACACGGTCGGATTTTCTGGCGGAAAATGTTCGATGGGAGCTTGTTGTCAGAAATTTCAACTGTGTGTAGGCTCCATCGGACATTTTCCATCGGAATTTCTGTCACACAAAATTTGAGATATGGATCTCAAATTTTCCCACAACAAAATCCATTGTTGTAAATTCCGATCGTGTGTACACAATTCCGACGCACAAAGTTCCACGCATGCTCAGAATCAAGCAGAAGAGCCGCACTGGCTATTAAACTTCCTTTTTCTAGGCTCGTTGTACGTGTTGTACGTCTACGCGTTCTTGACGTTCGTAATTTCTGACAAGATTTGTGTGACCATGTGTATGCAAGACAAGTTTGAGCCAACATCCGTTGGAAAAAATCCATGGATTTTGTTGTCGGAATGTCCGATCGTGTGTACGGGGCATTAGAGTATTGTAACTTTTCCAATTCATCGCATGTGCCTTTTGCCAAATCAGGCTATAATTAGTAAACGTTGAAAGTATTTAACTTTATTACATGCCTTCTGAACAAGTAAGGTATTGTCTATGTGGCTTATCAAATGTCAGTGACTCAAGACCTGATGGGACTGACTAGTGTTGGGTACAAAAAAGCATAATAAGAATCATGGAGTTATGATTGGGATCCAACAGCTCACCACGCGAGGCCATAGCACTAGCCCACCATCATCTTTGGGGCACTTTAGGTGCTTCAGTTTAACTCTGAGATTCCAGTTCTTCCACAGTAGTTTGGGGATAATGGAATTAACTGAAAAAATTCAATGTTTTCACTATTGGGGTAGTGTGTGGAAAGTAATTAATTTATTTAATTAGCTTTGTCTACTTTGTTGCAGATTTTAGTTTTATCCCTTAGTCACCTAGTCATTAGAAGGGAAATGTTAGTATGGCAGAATCCCCCAAAATTTGAAGTTTGCTGGATCCCCAAGTATTCAAACATATAGTAGTAGTAATTGGAATGGGGAGATGATTGGGCCACTGGCTGCAAACGGTCCCCGTCTATGAGCATTAAAGCAGATTTTGCCCAGTTGATGGTATACTAGAGTATACTCCAAAGTCTGTAATGGTAGCCATTGCCTCCTGCAAAGAGGAGTATCACCAAGCATATATAGGGCATCATCGGCATATATTATATAATTTTTCTCTGTAAAGTACCATAATAGAAACCTATAATGCATGGGTTGGAACAGATCTTAGCAGGCAGAGGCTCAATAGCCAGGGAAAATAGGAGGGGCAATAGAGGACAACTCTGCCTGGTCCCCCTCCCTAGTGCAAATACCTCTGATGCCCTGCCCGAATCACATATGACAGATTGCTATATAGTATGTCGGCATGCCCCCCCCCCCCCCCCGGGTGGTATTAAACAACACAAGCAAATGGGGATTTCCCATCACTTCAACCTTCAAAATAACAGTGATTCTTCGCTGCTCAAAGTGTATAGTGCTATAGAGTCCATACCCTTGTATATACCAGAAGGCAAAAGATTCAAGAAATTCTGTTCACAGGAGATATATGGATGGACAGTTGGAAACCTGGAGGCCCCAATGAAGGCTATTCTCTAATTGCACCACCTTCTCACATTGGGATCCTGACTTTCTTTGGATTGGTCATGTTTTTTTTTCAATCTCATTATCTGCATTCATTTTGCAGGGTTCCACAACTCCACTGCATGATTATAGGCACACCACCTTGTCGTCTTGCTTTTCGGCTGTGCTGTTTAAGTTTTCTCCATGACCCTGCATGGGTTAATTGGCGGCATAGTGTGTGAAATTCAGAAAGATATATACAGTATATAGATCCTGGAGTTAAATATTAGACTGATGAAGAGGAAGTTTTCATCCTCGAAACGCATATTCCAGAATTCTTTGTGCTGCTCACTGGAGGAGAAGTTCCCAGCAGGGATCCCTGTGGCAGCCAGCAGAAAGCGACTTCCCATTACACTGGATGTCAACTCCTTTCATTGGTGCTTTTCTGCTTCCCTCACTATGATTTGGACTACATCTGCTGCACATCCATGCCCGTTGTTTCTTCTAGCCCCGTAAGGGCGTGTTTACCTTTGTCAATAAAGTGAATACTACACTATGAGACTGCTTACACTCCTCCCTTCTCTTCCTTTGTGTGTTCAGATTTTGGTTGCCCAGCTGTGGCGTAGGCAGCAGCAGAGTCCTCCATCTGACTGACTTTTATCCCCTGCCTCCAGGATCTTTAATTTCTAGAATGTTTCTATTGTATTCATCAATTTTACCTTGTTTTTTTCCTTATGTTTATCGAGCACACCTAGAACATTTAGTACTTTGGTTTAATCTGATTGATTTGTGGCTTATCAGCTGCATGTATACACTCTTCTTTTACATTGTTTATTATTGGCTCCTTCAATTACAATTGTGCTACATTTTATATTTTACTCTCTTTGGTGTTTTTTAAATGTAATTATTTAACTTTGATAAACTAGTCCCTCAGTGGTCCATCTGTTCAGGTGTCCATCAGCACTCAGGTTAGTGCCTCCCTAGTCTTTTTTTCCTTGTCAAAAGAAGTTTATTGAGTATACAATGTTATAAAGATACATAAAGTAAGTTTACAAGGATCTATAAAGTAAGCTCATTGTTTTACAGTAGGGTTTATATAGGTAAATATCATGAAATTTCAAATATTAAACATTGGGTTCACGTAAACCTAAATTAAAGATATATATCATTTCCTTAGTTACTTTTGTAGGTATTTAAATGATTTATACCTACTATACATATTGTTTACAAGTAGAGTGTATATAGGTGAAATAAATTCTGATAATGAGCTTTAATCGTAAGGTGGAGAAAAGGAAAGAGAAAGAAGAAAAAGGGTTGAAAGGTAGAGGTATGGTCCACAAGGTTGTCCCGCTCGTCAGTTTATTATTCTTTTTAGTTCTCTTTGAAGCCTTAGAATGGGTGTCTCTGTAAGTCATTTAATCTGTTACCATGGCAACAGGACAGAGTCATTGAAGTTTGACAGGAACTGTTGTTTTATCCAAGGATGCCAAAGTTTTTCAAATTTTGGAATTTGATTTTGATCGATGGCTACCATCTTAGCATGGGACATTGTATTATTCATTCTGTGAATTGTTTCTGCTAGTACCAATGTAGGAGATTTCCATGCCTTGGCCACTGTTTGTTTTGCAGCCGTTATTAGTTGGATCATAAGTTTGAATTGAGAGAGTGTTAACCATTCCGGTTTTAGATTAAGTAAAGTTAAATATGGATCTGGTTGTATTATTTTTTAAAATATTTTAGATGCAATCACGAAGACTTCCTTCCAGAAGGTTTGGATTACTGGGCACGTCCACCATATGTGTAAATATGTGCCTATTTCTGGGCATCCTCGAAAACAATGAGTTGAGGTATTAGGTGAATATTTTGCCACTCTAGCGGGTACAAGGTACCAGCGAGTTAGGACTTTATAATTTGTCTCCAGTGCTAAGATGTTGGGTGAAGATGACTTAGATGTGAGCCATATGTTAGACCAGTCTGTGTCTTCTAAAGTTCGTCCCAGGTCCTCCTCCCACCTCTGAACGTAAGAGGGTCTATTAAGATTTGCTACTCCATATAATTGATTATAAAGTGATGAAATTGTACCTTTAGCAAATGGATCTTTTGTACAGATTGATTCAAAAATGGATAATTGGGATAATGGTGTATCCCCCTTTAGGAATGGTGTATAGAAATTTTTGATTTGGAGATATCTAAATATCTCAGAGTTTGGTAGATCATATTTTTCTCTAAGCGATGGGAATGAAAGGAATGATTTAGATGCTATGAAGTCATTTAGTGTCTGAATGCCTGATGTTGTGTAAGCTTTAAAAGAATTTGGGTAGATCCATGCCGGATAAAAGGCCGGATTTCTGATAAAAGAAAGGAGAGGATTGTGTGGAGATTGTAACTGATATTTGGTTTTTAGTTTATCCCAGAGAGATAAGAACTGTTTAGTTATGGGATTATGAATTTTAAAGCGGTCTTTAGGATCAAGCCATAATAAATTTGATATTAATAGAGGGTCATTTTCTGAAGCCTCTATAAATACCCATAATGGGATTTCCTGTTTTGCATGGTATTTGGACAGACTGGCCAAATATGCTGCTCTGTAGTAGTTAGTAAAATTAGGGTATCCCAGGCCTCCTTTATTTTTGGGAAGATGTAGTGTGTGTATAGGTATACGTGGTTTAGAAGAGCCCCATATAAACGAAGTTGCTCTTTTTTGTACTATTCTCAAAAAATAGGAATGAATTGGAATAGGGAGGACTCTGAATAGATAAAGCAATTTGGGTAGAATAGTCATTTTGATTGCATTAATCTTCCCTATCCAGGATAAAGGAAGTTGCGACCATTGTTTTATTAGATTTGTGATCTGTCCTAATACAGGAGGATAATTGGTTGAGAATAAGTCAGAATGAGATGCTGTTAAATGAATTCCAAGATATGGGATTGATTTTTCTGCCCATGTGAATGGGAGTGCAGCCCTAGCCGGGATCAATTCCATGTTTGTGAGTGAAATATTAAGCACTAGGCATTTCTTAGGATTAATCATAAGGCCGGATAGGGCTGCAAATCCATCAAGAGCTGGTATTAAGTTAGGACCAGAGACCTGTGGTGATGATAGAAAAAGTAATATATCGTCTGCAAATATACATAATTTGTGTGTAATACCTCCTACTTCAATGCCAGTTATAGTTTGGTTTGTTCTGATGTATTGGGCCATGGGTTCGAGTATAAGGGCAAATAATAAGGGAGATAATGGGCAACACTGCCCTGCGTATATTATCGCCTGCCTGTCTATTTGGCATGAAGCCTACTTGATCTCTATGTATTAATTTTCCTATAATGCTTTTGAGGCGTTTTGCTATTATTTTTGCTAATAATTTAATATCGAGGTTTAACAGAGAGATAGGACGATAATTCACACAGGAAGTATCATCAGAAAGGGGTTTTGGGATCATACAAACAATTGCCATTAGTGTTTCTTGCTGAAAAGAATGTCCATCTAGAAGTTTGTTAAAAGTTTCAGTGAGAATGGGAGAGAGAATTTCTGAGAATGTTTTATAGTATAAAGCCGAGTAGCCGTCTGGGCCTGGTCTTTTGTTAAGTTTTAGGTCTTTTATGGCGTTAGCAACTTCATCTATAGTTATAGGCTCATCCAAACTGCTTTTTTGATTCTGAGATAACTCAGGTAAGGTTATTTTTGAGAAGAAGGATTCAGCTTCTGTAGGATTAAATTCATTGTTTGTCTTGTATAAAGTTGCGAGATGTGAGTGAAATTTATGGACTATTTTAACTGGATTACAAGTGTAAACATTTTTTGATAATTTCAAACGTATTGGTTTGAAAGATTTGTTAGTTGAATTTAATGCCCGAGCCAAATATGTACCTGGTTTGTTTGTATTCACGTAGAAATTGTGTTTGGAGCGCTTGAGGGATTTATCAACTGACTCAGTGAGAAATAGATCGTATTCCAATCTAGATTTTTCCAGATGAGATTTTGTACTCTGAGATGGATTATCTTGAAATGATATGTAGGCTGCATTAAAATTGAGTTCTAGTTTTTTTGCTAGATTTTTGCGTTCCCGTTTAAATAGTGCCATTTGTCTTTGTATTGTACCACGCAAGACAGGCTTATGAGCTTCCCACAGTGTTATTGGGGAGATGTCTGTTGTATTATTAATTGATATGTATTCCTTTAAAGCTTGTTCAATGGCCATCTGATGTAGTGGGTGTTTGAGCATTATATCCGGTAAGTACCACGTTGGGTCATGTGCTTTTGGTATGGCTGAGGCTATAGTAGTGTATACTGCATTATGGTCAGACCACGGAATCGGAATTATATCTGATTCAATAATTTCTGGTATCATTCCTATTGTTAGAAAAATATGATCTATTCTGGTGAAGGTTTGATGAGGGTGCGAGAAATAAGTGAATTTCTTTTTCATTGGGTTACTTTCTCTCCACGAATCTACCAGATTGTATTTGGAAAGAAGTTGAGAAAAAGGTAATCTAGAGGTTATTTTGGATGGTGTAAAAGGTGATTTATCTAGAAATGGGAGGAGGACCTGGTTCGAATCCCCACACATTATCACTGTTCCTATTTTGTGTGTATTAATCACTTGTAATATATGTGAGAGGAATGGTGTAGGTTGTTTGTTAGGAGCGTAGTAGGAAATCACTGTGATTGCTGTATCCATTATATAACCCATGAGTATCAGGTATCTACCTTCTGGGTCTTTAATTTCTGATGATAAGGTGAATGGTGTGGATCGGTGAAATGCAATTAGAGTTCCCCTTTGCTTGGTACAGGCAGAAGCCGTGTAAATTTGTTGATAAAAAGGAGAAATATATTTTGGAGTAGAATCTTTGGTGAAGTGTGTTTCTTGGAGGCATACTATGTGAGCCTTCTTGTTATGGAAAGTACGGAAGGCTTTGGTCCTTTTTTGAGGGACATTTATTCCCTGAACATTCAGGGAAAGTATATTCAGTGGTGCCATGGCAATAGATCAAATAGTTTTGACTTACTTTTTGTTATGCAGAGCTGACTGCGCAGATCAACCTGTGTGGACTGAAGAGATGAATAGATAGAAAAGAAACCAGTGAATTCTGGAGTAAAGAGTAAACAAAAAACATATGAGATTAGATGATACATTGTATAAATTATTTTTTGCAAGTAATCACAATTTATCCGTGAAAGAGAATAAATATCTCTCTCAGGGGAATAAGTGCCTTCGTCACACTACCACATAATATGGTTGGGAGAATAAGGAGGGCTAATGGGGGTACAGGGATCTTCCGCTTACAGGAGAGAAGTGCTATGTCAAAAGACATCAAAATGATGTTTCATTAATTGGAGTGCAGAATATAGTTTTTGTTGAAATTATTTATTCCAGCGTGGTTGTATATGGTTAGTCTTGCCCTAGGCTAAATAATTCAGTTAGAAAGGTACTGTTAATAACTTTGGTATTGATGAAGATAGTTTGAATTATTTTGGGATTTTAACCCTTTTAGAGTAAACAATTACATATTTTATTCATATGCAACTGTTTAGATATGTTAACTCATAAAATTTAGGCTGTATTGCTTCAGATTAGAATAAACAAAAACATAATTCTAGGAACCTAGTTAGGTAATAATATATTTGTTTTAAGAAAAGAAAGAAAAAGCTTCCATTACTTCTGGATTATTGAACATATTTGTCCTAAAAAGTAATAAATCTATTGTTATTACCTGATAATATATAACTGAACAAGAATTTCCTTATTTCACTTATATATTCTAAGGCTATATGAATCAGAAGTAATAAGAAATATAACTGGAATGTAACATGATCCCACACAGTGTGTGACTATCAGAATGCAGTTACATTCAGTTATAAATATAGGTTTTTTATAGAGAACCATCTCTTAGTATAATAAATGAAGAGATATCAGGAATTAGGATGTCAGTCCATTGAATCTTCTTGGTCCATGGATGATGTGGCATAACGGCCTCTTTTGTGAGAATGATGATTCCCATTTTGTTCTGAAATTTTCTGGGTGCTGCCTGAAGGTGAAGATGACGCCATTCTTCTGTGTGTGGGAGAGTTGCTGCTTGTGGGTTCTGTCAGATTTAATTTTAAAAGGGTTTGTTGTAGTTCATCTACTGATCTGCTTCTGTAAATTGTACCTTGGTAGTTAAATCTGACTGAAAAGGGGAAGCCCCATTGATACATAATGTTGTGGCGTTGCAGTTCCATTAGTTGGGGTTTCATGGATCGTCTTTTAGTAATAGTAAGTTGGGATAGGTCAGCAAAAATTTGATAATTGTGTCCTTGAAAATTAAGTTCCTTTTTTTCTCTTGCAGCAATAAGTATTTGTTCTTTTGTTCTGTAATAATGAAATTTTGTGATTATATCACGTGGGGGGTCCATCTTTCTTTTTGGCTGTGAGGGCTCTGTGTACTCTGTCCAGTTCTAAACGTTCAATAGGGATATCTGGCTTTAGTTCTTGTAATAGAGCAGTAATAGTAGATTGCAGGTCTGTCACAGTTTCAGGTATTCCCCTTATGCGCAAGTTTGAACGTCTGGCTCTATTTTCGTAATCTTCTAACTTAGTTTGAAGTATTAAATTCTCTTTTTTTAATTGTTTCAATTCTGTTATATTTTCTTGGGTTGTAATTTCAATTTCATCCATTTTTATTTCTAAGGCTGTGGTGCGGGTTCCCAGCTCTCTTATTTCTTTGGTTAGGCTTTTTGTTATTTGGTCTGAGGTTTGTTTTAAAGCCTTATGAGGCATCTTTTCAAATTGTAATAATATTACTGGGGATACTGAGGAGGCTTGTGGAGAAGTTTGTGAGAGGATTTGTTCTGTATCTGACTCAAATGGAGAGTCTTGCTGTGACATTTTCTGTCTGTGAGAGCGCCCTGATGCTGTATCTTGTGAGGTGACTGGAGCTGCTTCAGCTGCAGTGAGTGCCTGTGAGCTCTTTGTGAGGTGATTTTTATTTCTGCCACGGTTTCCTCCCAGTACCATATTTCCTGCCCAAACTTTCACAGTTTGTTCCCTGGGGCAAAAAGGTTCAAATGGATACCTTTTGAGCCTGCAGGCTCCGCTTTGTCCTTCTCTTCTCTCCTCAGCGGTGTGGAGCTCTAACAATGCATGTCTGCTCTGCTAGGCTCCGCCTCCTGCCCCTTCCCCTAGTCTTTTTTTCAGGTGTTCATTCTTCTTTGCACATCATCATTGCACTTTAAATTATTGAATTCAAGCTTATAAAAGTATATATATACATACAGAACTCTTTATATATGGTGATTCAGAATGTAAGAAAATAGCCCATCTGATAGTTCAGATGAGAATATCTAGATTAAAGCACAATTTACTAATAAATAAAACTCAACTATGCATTCACAATTTCTTTAAAAAGAGGACTCAATACTAAGTGGATATTATAGAAGGAAATACCTTCTCAATGTCCCACATACAATCCTCACTAGCATCCATTATTCCCACTTTTAGGAAACCAAGCAGTTACTAATTTTGATCCCCTCTGGAAAGTCAACACTGAATAAAATATGTATCCTGATGAAAATAGCTGGGTACCAGGAAGGAATATATCACTTTCATTTTATTATTAAAAAGTTTAGAATTCCATCAAACTTGGTAAAGTTGGTAAAAATATATACAGCTAAAGTGCATTGTTTAGTTAATATCCAGTTATTTCTATCTGATCTGCGTGACATATGCATAAGAGTAGAAACCCTGCAGGATATCCCCTTGCTTGTCTCTATGCTGCCTTTGAAAGAAATGTGTTAAATTAAGACATTCAGACAAGAAAATGATATTGTATAAAACAGCTTCTGGCCTGTGTTGGTAACATAAACATATTGGTGTGTCACTTTTAGATTAAATATTGCTTTATTCTTATTTATTTAAAATGCTATCAAAAGAACAAGATTAGTGACTATGCAGAAGAAAGTAGTCATTGTGACCCCTGAAATATTATCTGACTTTACTCAGTAGTTGTTATCAAGCTAGATTTTTTTTTTAATCCAGACATTTGTCTAAAAAAATATTTTCTGTAGGATGGCTATGCACTGTTACATTTCCATACAGAAAGTGGGCTGAACAAACAAACAAACAAAAAGAAAAAAAAATTCTTCCATCCACACAAATTAGGTGGATGGGGGAATCCCCCCTGCTATTGTATTCTTTTTTTTCTGCTATTGTATTCTTACAGTGGGATCTGTTGCTCTCAGAATACATTGCCTGCAGTCACTGATTGACAAAGCTCTTCTTTTCAACAGAAGGTGATCAAATGGTCAACTTTTGTCAAGTGGGACAGCCATATGTTGATTGAAGGAAAAAACAAAATTAAAAGCTGCGCTCAAAGGTTGAAACAAATAATAAAAGTTGTGAAACCAAAGCAGCCTGCACCAAGATCTAGTCTCCAAATCTCATCATAGAAAATAATAAAAAAGATGCGGCGCTAAAACATGATTGAAAAAACACACTAAATAAATATATATATAAATCCAATGTGAAGTAGATAAACGTAGGGATATATGTAGGAATATACACTAATATAAAAAAAATACATATAATTAATAAATACCAGATGTGAATAAATATATATATATAAGTGAAAACATCCCAAAAATTAAAATCCACAAACTAAATAAAAAGTCCGTGATTGAAAAAAGAAAGTGCCAAAAAGTGCCAAAAAAGAAGATAAAGATGCAGATGGAGAAATCTTCTATGTCTCTTCACACCCAAGGTGGAATATCAGATGCGCTTACCAGATCCTGGTGACTGCTATTACGGCAGTCATAAACAGCACAGGGAATTGGGTCTCCCCACAACCTTAGCATAAGGTACCCGTGAGCGGCAGATGGTTTCTCAGGAATGAAAGACAAGAGGACAATCCATAGCGTAATATGTCTGCACATATCGGCCGATTCTCATTGACATCACGGTTTCTGCTGTTTATTCATCGATTTCTTGTAAGTGCAATTCCTTTCTAATTAATTGACTGTGCAGACATATATTACGCTATGGATTGTCCTCTTGTCTTTCATTCCTGAGAAACCATCTGCCGCTCACGGGTACCTTATGCTAAGGTTGTGGGGAGACCCAATTCCCTGTGCTGTTTATGACTGCCTTAATAGCAGTCACCAGGATCTGGTAAGCTCATTTAGTTTGTGGATTTTAATTTTTGGGATGTTTTCACTTATATATATATATTTATTCACATCTGGTATTTATTAATTATATGTATTTTTTGGGATATTAGTGTATATTCCTACATATATCCCTACGTTTATCTACTTCACATTGGATTTATATATATATTTATTTAGTGTGTTTTTTCAATCATGTTTTAGCGCCGCATCTTTTTTATATGTTGATTGAAATTCGGCCAGTCCCTACTGAAGGACAGAATTTACACAAGCATGTGAAATATGGGCAATAGCAGGCCAAGATGAAATGGGCTTAGTGTACATTGTGTAAAAAGGCTTTTAAAAAATATGAAGCAATATCTGAAGGTAAAACCTGGCTTGGCAAAACTGACTACAGGATTTACTAGTGGTGACTATTTACCTCATCTAAATTGCTTAATGAAGCTGCTACTGTTTAAACTAGCATTTAGAACCAAGGGTGAAACAATACACGTGCATTTAGGGCTTTAAGAAAGTCTTGTGAAAATGATTGTTTTATAAAAGCTTGCTATATGTAATGGTCTTGCTGGCATTTGCTGTGCAGATTCTCATTAATTATGAGAACAAGGGCAGAGAAATAAACTAGTAAATATAAACAACATTTTCAGCTAAAATACTCACTTTTAGGGTGTTATTTTTTATGAATGTGTGCAGTGATGAGTAAGTGGTACTGAACAGTGAGCACAAATCAGTCAATGGTCATCTGTAAATGGTCAAAGCTAGAAACAGACAGGGGCTGACAACTGTAACATTTGCTATAATATATAGTAAATATTTTTGAGCTCTGCATTTTACATTGAATATGCAACTAATAGCAATAAATAGCAATAAAAAAAAAAAATTTCTTTATACATATTTTTTTTTTTCTTATGGGATATATGGAGATAGTATAGGGGTCAGATGCCCCCTATCCCATAGATGGTAACATGTCTATAGTAATATAACCTCAAAGTCTAGCTCTATATATGTACTATTGGTGGGCACTGAATGCCCCAATTATTGCTGGTATTAATAGATATCTTCCATTTTTAATTATTTTAATAATAATCTCAGTTAAAATTAAGGGGGTGAGCATACTAGCTACATTAATTTCCTAATTTGGCTACAAAGGAACCTGGTTCAGAATAAACGAAGTGAGCAGCAGCCCCGCAGTAGTTATATATGTAAATCTCCGCTCGTAATCCGAGGGGCGGGCTTAACATGGACGCTCCCTCCCTATAAGCTTCACAACAAGCAGGAGCGTGATACCTTTGCTAAGGACGTCATGTGACGAAGCGCGCACGACGGCATCACGCTTTTCAGTTCACCTACGGACACTCGAGAGGGAGGAACGCTGTATCAGCGTCAGGCTGGAATATCCCCCATCTCGCTTCTCTGCTCTGTAAGAGTGAACTTTTAAACTTTACCTGTCTGTCAGGAAGCAGTATCCTATCCCAGTCATCTACTGGGTAGGAAATATATATGGTGCTTGGACTTTCTTTCATATATATTTTTTTACTTTTTATAATTTTTTATGAATTGGTTACATATGTTTTTTAAATAAAGTGGTTTTACTTTATCACGCTATGGAAGCTGTTCTCATTATGTTTTGATACACGTGGGATCGCAACACCTCCACTATTCGGAACACACAGGAGACATTCATCGCAATCAGCAGGAAGCGGAGGTGCACTACCCCTGTAAAAGGGATAGGGATCTGGTCACACTGAAGTGACCCACCACAACAGGAAACAAGCAGCGAGTCCCATTCTAACACACTACAGGCGTATTACCCCTGCAGGGGTTCCGGGAGCTGGTGAGTAGACAACCATCAGGGGGAGCACCAAAGTCACCTGGCAACTGTCTCTGCACCAAAGTCACCTGTTGAAAACTACTAACCTAATCCATGGGACTAATATATCTTGTTTGAGATGTACTGGCTGCAACTTCTAACAATACAAAATGCTATGGGTTTATGCGAATTCTACTCCATAAGCTGATATATACATGGTTTATGTCTAAGGTTATTGAATCGAGGTGCATTATATATGGTATCCTTATTGATTTATGAGTAATATCCACTCCATAATGCACACTATACTTATGGATATATAATTGGTTCTTATCTGGAGATGTTTTTCAATATAAGGAACATCCATTAAGCTGGTGCACATTCAGAGGTGCAGCTTTTAGTCCTATTAGTGACCGTTATATTGCAAACCTCTCACTGTTGGGCAGATAGCTGGATATAATTACATTGGCTTTCTAACTGTACACCTTTAATCACATACCTGTGTGAATATACTGATATACAGCACTCCATCCCCAAATCTAACATTTAGGAGGCATGGACTCTATGCTAATGTATACCATATAGATATATAAAGTGTAATGGTTTAAGCACTTCACCAGGCTATCCCGATACAGACCTAATCATTTAGGTCTTCAGGTAGCGCCAAACAAACCCATCTTTTATTTTTATAAAGTGAATCAGGGATCTAGGATGGTGACTTGCAGCATGTAAGACTGTTGTCTGATAATGGCTTCCGAAATAAATCTGAAACTAAGTGTCCATCCTCTCAGGCTGTAAATTGTATGTTCAAAAAGTTTCCCTCTTCTTGTTACATTCTATGGTAAATGTTAGATTGTAGTCATTGGGACCAATCCACAACATTAGAACTTAAATAAAAATGAAGACATGTAACGGTGTCGTAATGCGTAGGGATTGGCCGGAGCGAGACGAACACAGGAAGAGAAGTGAGAGTGCGATGAAAGCGCCACACTAGTTCAGTTTGCTGTATCTGCCTTTTTATCTATGTTTTAATGCAAGAGTCCACTTTTATCATTCATAAAATGTCCCTATTATCTAATATACTACACTAGTGGAGCCCCCTTTCTCCTCTCCCCTCTTCACCCTCTATACTGGGCTGACTAAACCGGAGCTATTTTAGGAGTCACAGCAGGGGATCCTGGAAGAGAGATCCACGATCAATAGCACTGACATATAGCAGTGACTACATCCATGAACCAGTACCCATTAAAGCTATGACACAACATATCTGAGGTGAGAGTCCTGAGAGACCATATTTACAGGAAGTTTGAAGGGCAACACTATACCTACGATTAAGAAACCATCAATTGGATCCATATTATATCTCTATTTAGAACTTCCTACAACAGTCCATGCATCTTTGAGGACTTAATCTTTCCATTTATTATTTATCTGGACAATTCACTATTTATTACACTTTATTTTCTGGCATTCTTTGTAGCACTTATTAGCTATATAATAGCACTCACATGTGTAATAGTTGATTTTTACAATTATTATTATAGTATGTTTGATTATTACAGATTATTATTATTATTATAGTATGTTTACATAATTATGCACTCAGGTTAAATGGTAACGTCACCATTTTTACCACACGATTTATGTTACAACATTTTTAATATACTTTACTTAGAGGTAATTTAACCCAGGTTATGAAATTATTGCGCAAGATCACATTTTGATTTGTTACTTCTACTCATATGTGTCACGGTACACATTCAAGGTTTTGCTGCATTTATTTCATGTTTATTTTTATTATACGGAACTGATGCGCGAAGGACACTTAACACCAATCCAGTAGACACATGCAGTTAGTTTTGATCCAAATTTAAATTCGGACACATTTTTGGAAATTCGGATGTATCCGAATTTCCTAAGTAGAATAGTGGCAAGTTTAAACTAATACGAAATAATGAAAAACAATTCAGACGAAATTCAAATTTTAATCGTTTTCAAATACTTTTTGAAAACCTTTCGAGTTCAAATAGTTTTCAAATTCTAATTCGAAAACTTTTCGAATTTGAATAGTTTTCCAATTTTTTAAAGAGAATAAAATAGAATAGAGAATAAAGGAATTGAATAGAAAAAAAATATATTTAAATTGATTTTAAAACTTTTCAAATTGATCCAAATTTCGAATTCGAAAATTCAAATCGATTTGAATATGAATAAAAGGAACAAATTCTGAAAATGAGTTAAATGGACTGAACGAATTTAACTAAACAAATTTATGTAAATAACGAATCGAAAGGAAACAAAACTAAATACTTTTTTTCATTTTGCACATGTCTAGCATCAAGTAGTGAGCCCAACCCCATCAAGATCATAAATACATCATTAGTGTACCTGTGCCCCAATAAAACATGGCACAGGTACATCGACCAATCTTTTCCAAAAAATGACTCTCCCACCCCTTAGGTACAGGTCGTTGTACGATAGGGCACAACATGTCAGCATCCCCACCCCCTGCACCTGGATCAAGTGGGAGCCACCAAAGATGAAGACATTTCTAAACAAAATGTATTCCAATAACTAAAAACACACTGAATGGCAAAACTGCCTGTTCTTTCTCCTTGATGAATTCTGCCACCACTGTGAGTCTGTGATGGTGTGGAATTGAACTGTAAAGCACCTCAATATCAATTGTGACTAACCATGAGGTGTCAAGAATTATAATATCTTCTATAATAGGTCTCTAGTGTCCTGTACATACAATGGAAGAGATGTAACAAATGGGCATAAATAGTCATCAGTGAGATTACTAGCATCCTTTGAAATACAACCAACACCCAAAACAATGGATCACATTGGTGGATCCTTAATATCCTTGTGTACTTTGGGGAGGGCACACTAGGATGGTATCATTAGATGTTTATGTTCAAAAACTCAAATGTATCTTTAATAATTAAGCCATGGTGATAGGCTCTACAGGGGCTTTTTTTCTGCCGAAACTTGCCGAAAAGTTGTTCCGGAACCTCTGCTAGAGAGCAAAACTTTTTTTGCTATAGCTTGTTTTGTGTAGCTGCCGTCCCGTGGAATGAGCTGGCGGCCACATAAGCTGACACAGCTCCTATAGTGCCAGCTGCAGCCTTAAAGTGGAGTTCCACACAGATTTTTTTTTTCTTTTGCTAATCCATTCTGCTACACTGCATTAAATACTTTATTGCGTGTGGTTAATACATTAGCCATTCAATTCCCGGATTTTTTATGTACTCACGTTTGTTTTCTTCTTTGCAGAGCGCTTCCATCTTCACTGTGGGCATGTGAAGCACACTACGAGTCTGTCCCGGGATATGGTGCTGCTGGCTAACCAGCATGCACCTCCCGATCTCGTGCGTGCACAGTATACACAGGCCATAGCGCAGGAAGATCATGTTGCCATAACAACGGGCGGCTACAGAGGAAGTGCCCGCCCCATTGTTATGGCTGCAAAGATAATCTATCTACACCAAACCCCAAAAGCCTCAGCCTAGCAGGCATATGAAGCAGTTGCAGCTCTGGGCTGAGGGGTGAAGTAGCTTCTCATACTAGATGTTCCCATAGCAGATGTTATAGCACTCTGACATAGTAGCCTGTATTTATCTATCTATCTATCTATCTATCTATCTATCTATCTATCTATCTATCTATCTATCTATCTATCTATCTATCTATCTATCTATCTATCTATCTACACACACATATATATATATATATATATATATATATATATATATATATATATATATATATATATAAACATATATATATATATATATATACAAATTAGATTATCTGAAACTATAAATTATTGTCAGTGTGATTTTAGGATTACACAAAGAAAACATAGAGAATCATGTTATGGATTATCAAAGTCTACAACATTTGACATGTATATTGGCCACAAAATAAGAAGAGAAGACACACAACAATATTATTACAGTAAAAGGAATATTACATTGTCCATCATTGGATTATTGTCCCCTTAAATATATGCTATTATTCCTTTTTCCAAAATGCCTATATCAGACATTAGACGAAAGTTCATTCCAGAATACAATTTCTAGTTTTCCTGGGCAATTTCTCCTGGGTTGTTTAGGGTCGTTCGTAGCTTCTGGTCATGCATGTTTTTTTATCTTAATTTTTTCCAGATGATAACCATACACATTTCATGAAATTCAGACGTTGTGCTTATGGATGACAATAATGTACTAGCTTGCAACTAGCTTGCAGTAGATCTACTGAAGAAGCCCAATCAGAAGGCGATACGCATATAGAGAGGAGGTGCCGAGCCCGTGACATCACGCAGCCACTGTGAGAGAGTGTCAGTGGTGAGCGAGCAGACGTGAGAATCAATCCTGTGTATATGCAAATTTTTAAAGGATATCTTGTAAGTTTTCCTGTATTTGGGAAATATGCATACAGAGAGCACTATGTAGTCTTGTTTATGATTGCATGTTACTACGGAGTCGTGTATCAGATGAATAACAGAGTGGAGTCACTGGATTAAAAGGAAGGAGAGTATAGAAGGAATATTTACATGAGAGATCATTATCTGTATCCATCTGAAATCACCTGTGAGGTTGTTGAATCAAGAGAGCAGTGTTTCTGGTGTGGAGGAGAGAAACCACAGCAGAGTGAAAGAAAGACCATTTCTGAGTTCATTTAACTCAATTTTGAGGTGAGCAGGCATTGCAGCTGGTGACAGTGTGCACAATTAAGGGATCTGTTGGAGAGCAGAGGAGCACAGTGGTGTTTTTGTATATAAGGACTAAAGTTCACAACAAAGATTTAAATATACATATACTGTATGAACTATATACATTGGAAATTTGTTAGAGCACATATTTATTAGTTCACATAAGACTGGTTAATAATATAGGCTATTGCACAAGTGATATTTTTTTTTTTTAGGCAGAGCTGCACTGCACTGCGCTGCACTAAGTTGTTGAAGAATGGCAGAGTTATAGGAGTCAAAAAACAAACACCAAATTCCTGGATTTTATACAGTAGCACCTATAAATATCTATAGATACCTGAATGTAGATGGGAGGTGTATGGGAATGAAATTGACACTCAGTGCAGCTGCCAACCATTGGAAAATGAAAAACAAGGTAAACATAAACAAAAGCAGCACTCTATGGGAAAAAAGTCAAAATTTCTGTGTCCATATGTATATTCACATATAAATATATGTACACCTCGGATTGGATTTTTTTTTTTTTTTTAGAGTGCCTCTTTTTAAAAAAAAATCCAATCCAGGGTATACATATATTTATATGTGAATACACATATGGACACAGATATTTTGACTTTTTGTCCCATAGAGCGCTGCTTTTGCTTAGAGTTAGAGGAGTGCAGAGTATTATTATGTTAATTAACAGTGGTGGGAAATTTTAGAAATCCGGGCTCTAGAAGATACTGATCAGAATAGTCTGTGTTACAGGGCGATGTTGTATTCTGTCTTGAGAGGCTGATACACAGACCAGATGAGAGTGGGAGTACTTTATGAGAAGTTACTATCGCCTGTTTCAGCTTACCTTCTGTTATGGTTTACATGCTGTGTGACCTGTTTCAGGTCGAAGATTGCAGGTGAGGGGCCATCCATATATGGTGAAGGGATTTTTAGTCACCTCTGATCTTATCCTAGGCGTTTGACTATCCACTGGTGATCTCATCTCCCACCTTTTATTATTGAATGGACAATTTATTTGCGCAGCACTGTTATTATTTATATGTCATTTGAGGTTTTTGTTGAATTTGCCTTCGTGCTTGCTTGCATTTATTTTATATTGTTCATGTGTCAGCGCTGAGTTGTTTTTCATTATTTTATATATATATATACACACACAGTATCTCACAAAAGTGAGTACACCCCTCACATTTTTGTAAATATTTAATTATATCTTTTCATGTGACAACACTGAAGAAATGACTCTTTACTACAATGTAAAGTAGTGAGTGTACAGGTTGTATAACAATGTACATTTGCTGTGCCCTCAAAATAACTCAACACACAGCCATTAATGCCTATACTGCTGGCAACAAAAGTGAGTACACCCATAAGTGAAAATGTCCACATTGGGCCCAAAGTGTCAATATTTTGTGTGGCCACCATTATTTTCCAGCACTGCCTTAACCCTCTTGGACATGGAGTTAACCAGAGCTTCACAGGTTGTCACTGGAGTCCTCTTCCACTCCTCCATGTTGACATCATGGAGCTGGTGGATGTTAGAGACTATGCACTCCTCCACCTTTCATTTGAGGATGCCCCACAGATGCCTAATAGGGTTTAGGTCTGGAGACATGCTTGGCCAGTCCATCACCTTTACCCTCAGCTTCTTTAGCAAGGCAGTGGTCGTCTTGGAGGTGTGTTTGGGGTCGTTATCATGTTGGAATACTGCCCTGCGGCCCAGTCTCTAAAGGGAGGGGATCATGCTTCCCACATTCATGGCATTCATGGTGGCATTCATGGTTCCCTCAATGAACTGTAGCTCGCCAGTGCCGGCAGCACTCATGCAGCCCCAGACCATGACACTCCCAGCACTATGCTTGACTGTAAACAAAACACACGTGTCTTTGTACTCCTCACCTGCTTGTCGCCACACACGCTTGACACCATCTGAACCAAATAAGTTTATCTTGGTCTCATCAGACCACAGGACGTGGTTCCAGTAATCCATGTCCATAGTCTGATAGTTATCAGCAAACTGTTTGTGGGCTTTCTTGTGCATCATCTTTCGAAGAGGCTTTGTTCTGAGATGACAGCCATGCAGACCAATTTGATGAAGTGTGTGGCATATGGTCTGAGCACTGACAGGCTGACCCCCCACCCCTTCAACCTCTGCAGCAATGCTGGCAGCACTCATACGTCTCAGCACTCATTTCCCAAAGACAACCTCTAAATATGACGCTGAGCACATGCATTCAACTTCTTTGGTTGACCATGGCAAGGCCTGTACAGACTTCCTCTGTAACTCAAAAAATGTAACCTATAAAAATGTTTAAAGCGTCGCCTATGGGGATTTTAAAGTGCCAAAGTTTGGCGCCATTCCACGAGCATGTACAATTTTGAAGCGTGACACGTTAGTTATCTATTTATTCAGCATAACATCATCTTTCAAATTATGCAAACAAATTGGGCTAACTTTACTATTTTTTCTTTAAAGCATGAAAATGTTTGTTTTTTTCCAAAAAAAAAGCATTTGAAAAATTGCTGTGCAAAGATAAAATGTGAGATAAAAAGTTGCAATACCGCCATTTTGTTCTCTAGGGTCTCTGCTAAAAAAAACATATATAATGTTTGAGGGTTCTGTGCAATTTTCTAGCAAAAAATTATGATTTTTACATGTAGGAAAGAAATGTCACAATTGGCCTGGTAGGCAAGTATTTAACACACCTGTTCGCCATTCACACCTGAGACCTTGCAAATGAGTTACATGACACCGGGGAGGGAAAATGGCTAGTTGGGCCCAATTTGGACATTTTTACTTAGTGGTGTACTCACTTTTGTTGCCAGCGGTTTAGACATTAATGGCTGTGTGTTGAGTTATTTTGAGGGAACAGCAAATTTACACTGTTATACAAGCTGTACACTCACTACTTTATATTGTAGCAAAGTGTCATTTCTTCAGTGTTGTCAGATGAAAAGATATAATACAATATCTTTTGTGAGATACTATATATAATATATATATATATATATATATATATATATATATATATATATACTGAAACACATTACATTATGACTAGAGTTTATTTTTTATTTTCAAACTTTTACTAAGAAGCGTCCGCTTTAAATAATTGAAGAGCAATGTAACTAGACTTTGCTTTTTCCTTCACATTTTGTAAAGCATTTTTGGAACTAGATGCATACTTTGAAGTATTGCAAACTGTTATTTTATATGAAAATATGTCTGCCAAAAACATAGTTTTAATACATAAATATTTTATATGATTTATGCATCCTCAGATACTTGTTTTGCTTAGCAACTTGTCATTGCCATCTTGATTACCCACCAAAAAGTACTAATGTTTTTTTAATTGCCTCATTGTGGTAGAAAAACACTGCTGATGTGTGTATTATATTGCTACAATGTTTCATTAATGTAATAGTCAAAGCACAGAGGTGGCAATGGTATTATATCAAATAAGAATGGCATAACTTTGTTAGCTCCACAACATCTAATAAAATACTAAAGCAGCATGAATGATATTCCTTTTTAAACAAATGATTAGCCCTTATGTGAAATAAAACTATTGAAACTATTAAAAAGACCTTTCGCAATCAAATATGGAACTAACTTGTTAGCATATAAACAATAAAAGTAGAAGAGAATATATATTATTTATGTAAAAAATGTCAGCATATTAACGCACTGGCTAAGTTTTTAACCTTATGGGGATCTGTATTGTCTGAGTAAATAACGGAAAAAAACATTTTGTCTACAGCCAGAGTTCAATTTAAATTCTGCCCAGTTCAAAGATGCCATAGCAGATAATTGGAAAAATATATATTGTTCTGATGCAAAAGTAAATACACTTGCAATAATTGAATTGGATTCCATTCCAACCTCATGGCATAAGGTTTCAGCAAAATGTACAAAACAGTGAAATGGTTATATTTTTTTTTTTGGAGGAATTGGTAAGAATCAGTTCATTTTACAGTATTACACCTTCACTGCCCAAGTCTTAATTGAGCCAATCCATCAATGCCATTTACTATTGTGCAATTCAACTGGAGCTAAAGTAGTTAGAATTGAACAGAAGAAAGTAGTTGGATTTAATTAACGCTACAATAGCAACATTCATGGCGTTAACCTTGATTTCAATTTGAGTACTATACAATATATACCAATGTGAGCTAAACATCACCTTTTTCTTCTTTCTATTTATTTCTACATTTTGCTATCATACTAGCATAGAGATCAATGAAAATGAGAAATGGGAAAAATTAGAATTTGCCAAAAGTAGATAGAAGACACCTAATTTGCCATGATCAATATAACACACATAAAACAATTCAGCTAAATCCAGTCATCCGTTTGGATACCTGAGGGTTCAATGTTACTTAAAGTGTAATTTTCATGTTCTTCAACATATGTGCAATGTACAATAGCCTTATAGTCATGGGACATATATTATAGCAGTAGAATGATTGTAAGTACCTTTATGTTGCTCCTTTGTAAGTCAACCATGTGATCATTATGCAACTCCACATTGAGAAACTACAATATATAGATGGAGCTCATACACAGCATGTGACATGTCCTGCACATGTCATTGCAGTGTATTTTTGTCCTTTGCCCTAAGAGCGATCGGTGTTTGAGGGAGTCATGTGTCTATAGATTTTTTGTGTATTGATTTCCTGTGTGACAGGAGAATTCAATCAGCATAAACTCCATCCTAAGTATAGAAATTATTATAACAAATATTGTGTGTCATAATCAATAATGTCATTGTCTATAATCAAGGAGTCATATGGGGTGGATTACTGGGGAGGAAAGAGGAAGTGTCCTGCTTTCCCTATATTGAAAATGGAGCATGCACAGGTATGGCAGCAGGACAGATTGCGGATTGGGCTGTACAGTTTTGCCACTCCAAACAAGGAATTCTTATGAACTGGCAGGATCTTCACGTATTTACTAACTAATAGTTTGAATTGTAAAGAAAACTTTAGGACTATTGGTTTACTAAAACTAGATGCAAAATCTGGTGCAGCTGTGCATGGTAGTCAATCAGCTTCTAACTTCAACTTGTTCAATTAAGCATTGACAAAAAAAAAAAAAAAACGGGAAGCTATTGGGTTTCTTTGCAGAGTTGCACCAGATTTTGCACTCTCCGGTTTTACTAAATCTCCCGCATAGTTACATTAAATATTTTTTGGAGCTAATGCCAAACGTTTGTTTTTTTGGGGTTTAATGACACTTTAAGGCATACAACATTGATTGGATACTGTTTTATGGTTAGACTGTTTATTAGAGAGAATGGCAATTTTGTTTTTTCAATCTCCTTCACACATATTTGGATATTCAATTGAAAGTGAACATCCACCTGTTCATAGTGTCTATGGTTATTAAAATGTTTGCACCATACACATCAATCTAGTATTTTATGAGTGTTTAAAATGTAAAGGGGTTAATTTACCTAGGGCTAATAGATGGTTGCCTTTGCAAGGGAAGTTGAGCTTAGTAAATGAGTTGATGCCCTGTTGACTACCATAATGCAAACACATGCAAGAAAAATTCTGCTTTATTTTCTTTTATTGGGTATTCTTGGATGTGAACTTTCATTAATTTCATCAAGCTCTGGGAACAATTACCTTGTAAAGTGTGGCTTCTAATACATAGAATGTACAAATTAAAAAAAAAAAAAATTAATTTTAAAATTTTGAACCACCCTGAAAACTAAAGAGTAATGCCGCGTACACACGACCGGACTTTACGGCATATTTTGCCCGGCGGACTTTTCGACGGACTTTACGACGGACTTTCCGAATGAACGGACTTGGCTACACACGATCAACCAAAGTCCGGCGGATTTGTACGTGATGAGGTACGACCGGACTAAAACGAGGAAGTTCATAGCCAGTAGCCAATAGCTACCCTAGCGTCGTTTTTTGTCCGTCGGACTAGCATACAGACGAGCGGACTTTTCGACTGGACTCGAGTCCGTCGGATATATTTGAAACATGTTTCAAATCTAAGTCCATCAAACTTTTGAGAAAACAAAGTCCGCTGGAGCCCACACCAATCGAATTGTCCGACGAAATCCGGTACGCCGAACCAAGTATGCCGTAAAGTCCGATCGCGTGTATGCGGCATAAAACATATAGACTTCTGACTAATAGTCTTTCTGTTAGGCCCCACCTATGCAGGACAAAATTGATATCCATTAATTAGCAATTCAACTGGCCATAACATATAATGATAGAAAAAAAGCAGAGACCGTGTAGAATAAAACAGTGACAGTTGCAACTTTTTTTTCTTAATTTCTTTATTTTTATTTTACCAAAAGAAAATGAACAGCCTCTTCCATAATTGACCTACATCACCTGTATATAAGCAACCCACAACATATCATCAAATTCAATATCATTTAACCATGCAGTTAAATCTGGGGAAATATCAAAAAGATTAAATATCTCCATCTACATTCCACTTTCCAAATTGCTAGCCAGACCTGGTCAAGGGGGAACGCGACCCCTGATTCAGGACCCAGCACATAAACTACTCCCCCTAATGCTCCAGAAATAACAGCTAATATCAGACTTTTCTCCTCCTTTCCTTTTTCTACCCCCCCCCCCCCACCTTAAAGGGAAAAATAATAAATACATAAATAAATAAATAAAACCTAAAAGAGTCCCCCCCCAATTCCACCCCTCCCCCCCCAAAAGGCTCCCCCTCCTCTCAATTTAAGGTATACTAAAGGGCCCATGTCCTCCTCTCTCATCTTATTTGGGCCACATCAATATGTTTTCTTCCTTACTCTGAAGAAACAAAAAGATTCCATGGTGACCATGTTTTCATATAGATTTGTTGTCTTTGTCGAGATGTCCAGACTAGATCTTCCATGTGGTTTACTTCCTCTACTTTCCTAAGTCATATTCCCACTGTGGGAGTCTGTGTCTGTTTCCAAGTAAGGGGAATACAGGCTTTGGCTGCATTCGATAAATAGCACAAGATGGACTTCCTGTATGTTTTAGCTGGGATTTTGGATAGATGCAATAGGAAGAAGGCCGGGTCTTCCAGAATTTCAATATCACTAAATTTTTGCATGACCTCCTGGACCTCTTTCCAAAAATTTCCTAATTCTAGGACAGGACCAAAAAATATGTAGTAGGGTCCCCTGTTCCCTCTGACAGCACCAGCAACCATCCAGTATGTTGGAAAGCATTTGTGAAGTATAACTGGGGTCCTGTACCAATGGGAAATTATCTTATAATTTGTTTCCTGCATTTTCATACAAGTCGCCGTTTTAAATACGGAGTGTATTATGTTGGTGCTTTGACCTTCCGAGAAGTGATACCCAAATCCAGTTCCAATTTTCGTAAAAAAGGCAACTGGTAATTCTCCATTGGTTTGACCAATAACGCATACACCTTAGAGAGCGTATGCAAAAGTGATCCTTTTTCCGTACAATACTTCTCAAATGGCAGCAGGCCACGGTCCAAGGACTCAGGAGGACCCACAGTATGTAAAAAATGTCTCAGTTGTACTGCCTGCCAAAAGTCTAATTGAAAAGGGCCATTTCTGTCTGTCAGTTCCTGAACTGTAGGCTAAAATCATGCTCTTAAAAAATGTGAGGCCTGATATAATCCCTGCTTTATCAATATGTCAAAGTTTCCCTTTCCTTAAACCTAAAATGAATTGTGGGTTCCCCAAAACAGGGACCAGGGGTGAATCCCCTGAGGATAGCTTACCCTTGGCAAAAAGATTATTGCATATGCATAAAGTTGGTCCTATAGTTGTGTGTGACTTGGTCATGGATGGGAGATCCCTGAAGCACCATGGTGTCCTCAGCAGTAACTCCCTACTCTGTGCTTGTTCTAATTAGATTTTTAAGTCCCCATGTCAGCACCAGTCAATCATTCGACTTACTAGGGCTGCCTGATAATATTTTTACATATAGGGGATCGCTAACCCCCCGTATTGTTTTGGCAGCATTAAGCGTGTCCTTGGATTAAGGATGAGGTTTGAGTTCGAGTCAAACTCATGTTCGACTCGAACATCGCTGTTCGCAAGTTCACCGAACAGCGAACAATTTGGGGTGTTCGCGGCAAATTCGAATGCCGCGGAACACCCTTTAAAAGTCTATGGGAGAAATCAAAAGTGCTAATTTTAAAGGCTTATATGCAAGTTATTGTCATAAAAAGTGTTTGGGGACCTGGGTCCTGCCCCAGGGGACATGGATCAATGCAAATAAAAGTTTTAAAAACGGCCGTTTTTTCAGGAGCAGTGATTTTAATAATGCTTAAAGTCAAACAATAAAAGTGTAATATCCCTTTAAATTTCGTAGCTGGGGGGTGTCTATAGTATGCCTGTAAAGGGGTGCATGTTTCCCGTGTTTAGAACAGTCTGATAGCAAAATGACATTTCAAAAGAAAAAAAGTAATTTAAAACTACTTGCGGCTATTGCATTGCCGGTCCGACAATACACATAAAAGTTCATTGATAAAAACGGCATGAGAATTCCCCACAGGGGAACCCCGAACCAAAATTTAAAAAAAAAATGATGTGGGGGTCCCCCTAAATTCCATACCAGGCCCTTCAGGTCCCATAGGTCCCTTCGTGTTCGTGTCCCATAGTCTTCAATGGTGTTCGCGTGTTCGAAACAAACTTTTTTCCTGTTCGCATGTTCTGGTGCGAACCGAACAGGGGGATGTTCGGCTCATCCCTACCTTGGATGTCTATATGCCCAAATAAATTTTGTGAATAGTGTGTGGATATTTCTAAAAAATATCCTAGGGATGGCAATGGGTATAGCTTGAAAAAGGTATAGGAACTTTGGTAAGATGTTCATTTTTATTATGTTACTTCTACCAAACTATGAATGAAGTCCCTTATGCCATCCCTCCAGCAGATCTCTCACCCTACATAACAATGGCAAAAAATTAAGCTCATACAGTGGGGCAGAAAGTATTCAGACCCCCTTAAATTTTTCACTCTTTGTTATATTTGCTAAAATCATTTAAGTTCATTTTTTCCTCATTAATGTACACACAGCACCCGATATTGACAGAAAAAAAACAGAATTGTTGACATTTTTGCAGATTTATTAAAAAAGTAAAACTGAAATATCACATGGTCCTAAGTATTTAGACCCTTTGCTGTGACACTCATATATTTAACTCAGATGTTGTCCATTTCTTCTGATCATTCTTGAGATGGTTCTGCACCTTCATTTGAGTCCAGCTGTGTTTGATTATACTGATTGGACTTGATTAGGAAAGCCGCACACCTGTCTATATAGGACCTTAGAGCTCACAGTGCATGTCAGAGCAAATGAGAATCATGAGGTCAAAGGAACTGCCTGAAGAGCTCAGAGACAGAATTGTGGCAAGGCACAGATCTGGCCAAGGTTACAAAAAAATTTCTGCTGCACTTAAGGTTCCTAAGAACACAGTGGCCTCCATAATCCTTAAATGGAAGACATTTGGGGCGACCAGAACCCTTCCTAGAGCTGGCTGTCTGGCCAAACTGAGCTATCGGGGGAGAAGAGCCTTGGTGAGAGAGGTAAAGAAGAACCCAAAGATCACTGTGACTGAGCTCCAGAGATGCAGTCGGGAGATGGGAGAAAGTTGTAGAAAGTCAACCATCACTGCAGCCCTCCACCAGTCAGGGCTTTATGGCAGAGTGGCCTGACGGAAGCCTCTCCTCAGTGCAAGACACATGAAAGCCCGCATGAAGTTTACTAAAAAAGCACCTGAAGGACTCCAAGATGGTGAGAAAAAAGATTCTTTGGTCTGACCAAGATAGAACTTTTTGGCCTTAATTCTAAGCGGTATGTGTGGAGAAAACCAGGAACTGCTCATCACCTGTCCAATACAGTCCCAACAGTGAAGCATGGTGGTGGCAGCATCATGCTGTGGGGGTGTTTTTCACCTGCAGGGACAGGACGACTGGTTGCAATTGAGGGAAAGATGAATGCTGCCAAGTACAGGCATATCCTGGATGAAAACCTTCTCCAGAGTGCTCAGGACCTCAGACTGAGACAAAGATTTACCTTCCAACAAGACAATGACCCTAAGCACACAGCTAAAATAATGAAGGAGTGGCTTCACAACAACTCTGTGACTGTTCTTGAATGGCCCAGCCAGAGCCCTGACTTAAACCCAATTGAGCATCTCGGGAGAGACCTAAAAATGGCTGTCCACCAACGTTTACCATCCAACCTGACAGAACTGGAGAGGATCTGCAAGGAGGAATGGCAGAGGATCCCCAAATCCAGGTGTGAAAAACTTGTTGCATATTTCCCAAAAAGACTCTTGGCTGTATTAGATCAAAAGGGTGCTTCTACTAAATACTGAGCAAAGGGTCTGAATACTTAGGACCATGTGATATTTCAGTTTTCCTTTTTTAATAAATCTGCAAAAATGTCAACAATTCTGTGTTTTTCTGTCAATATGGGGTGCTGTGTGTACATTAATGAGGAAAAAATGAACTTAAATGATTTTAGCAAATGGCTGCAATATAACAAAGAGTGAAAAATTTAAGGGGGTCTGAATACTTTCCATCCCTATTATATATACGCGATTGGTCTGCAGGAATGGAGGTCCCAAAATACCTCAGGGACTGGTCCGTCCATTTAAAATTGTGGTTTAACTTCATTAATTTTACCATTTCACTCGGCACCGCTAACCCCATGGCTTCAGATTTAGAAAACTTTATCTTAAAATAAGATAATACACTGTAAAGCTCTATTTCCCTGAAGAGATTCAGGAGAGAAATCATTGGATTGGTCATTGAAAAAAGCATATCATCTGCATATGCTGACACTATGTATTGTGGTCCTTCCACCATTATCCCCTGAATATCCACATTCAGCCAGACTCTACACAGAAATGGCTCAAGAGACAGGGCAAACAATAAGGGACAGTGGGCATCCCTGCCTTGTCCCATTTGTGATTGCAAAGGAAGGAGATATAGCTCTGTTTACCTTGACTTGGGCTGTAGACCCCTTATAAATAGTTGCGATCAATTTGAGCATTTTTCTCCTAATCCTATATGTCGTAGAACCGCAAACATGAACCTCCAGCCAACCCAATCAGAGGCCTTCTCTGCATCAGTTCCAAGGAACAGACATGGGGTCTTAGTTGAATATACACCAAATTCAAGGCTTTGATAATATTTTCTCTGGCTTCTCTTGTCAGGATGAATCCCACCTGGTCCTGGTAAATCAAGGTTGGCAATTGTTGTAACCTTAAAGCTATGATCTTACTGAAACATTTCAGGTCAACATTTAATAAAGATATTGGCCTGTAACTTCCACATTGCTTAGGATCTTTGCCTTCTTTTGGTATCATGGCTTTCAAAGATTCTAAATGGAAGGTAGTTGTATCTCCCAAACCATTGAGCATCTTAACTAGATAAGGTCCAAAAATGGGTAATAAAAGCTTATAGTACTGAACTGTGAAACCATCTGGTCCTGGTGCCTTTCCCATCTTTGCTGTTCTTATTACAGTTTGTAGTTCTTCTAGTGTAATTGGTGATTCCAACTCCTACTGTGTGAGTTGTCAGACTCGGCATTCCACATGCTGCCAAATAGTCCTCCAATACCGATTGGTCTGGTACGTCTAGATTCAAATTATAAAGTGAGGAGTAGAAATCCCCAAACACCTCAGCGATTTGTTTAGGTAATTTGATTTCTTCTCCCTTGGTATTTGAGATTGAAGGAACGTACGTTGTTGAATGCAGCTCGCGCAAGGCTCTCGCAATTTGTCTACCGCATTTGTTACCGGACTCATAACTACATTTACGTCCTATTTGAAGTGCCATTTTAGCTCTGTACTGGAGTAGATCAATCACTTGTCTATGGGTACTTAAGAGTTCTTGTTCTATTTCTATAGTAGGGGCATGTGTGTGTCGTGCCTCTAGTCAATGGATATTTGACAACATCATTGATAATTTTGCTTCCCTTTCCTTCTCAATTCTTGCCCCATGCTTAATTAGTACACCTCATATTATTGCTTTGTGGGTTCACCAGATTACTCCAGGAGCACATTCTGTGCTATAATTAGTCTGAAAAAACATTTTGCCTTCCCCCTGGACATCCTCTATCATCGAGGGGTCCTGTAGGAGGCTTTCATTGAGCAACAACTGTCAACAAGATTATATTTTAGAAAAATTGACGCATGGTCCGACCAAGTGATCGACCCAATGGAAACCTCCACAACTGAGTGTAATTGTTTATGTGGAATAAAATAATAGTCAATATGTGAATATACTTTATGTGGGCTGGAAAAGAAGGTATAGTCCCTTTCCCCTGGGTGGAAAAGGCACCATATATCCACTATTCTCGCTCCTGCAATTGTCTGGAAGATCCTCTTCCTTGTACTCGATGTAACTAATGATAGACCTGATGAGGTATCTTCCTTGGGTATCAAGGGGATGTTAAGATCCCCTCCCATAATCAACTGTCCTTCTGTAAACTCCATTCGTTTATCTAATGTATTTTTTAAAAAGAGGTCCTGCTGAATATTAGGTGCATAATAGGAAGCCAAAGTTACTCTAGTCCCTCCAATTGTTCCCTTAAGAAATAAATACTTTCATTTTGTATCTATCCAGGTGTCTGTGCAGTTCCACGGTACTTTATTTGAAATTATAATAGATACTCCTCTTGTTTTAGTGTTAGGATTAGACGCAAGGTACACCAATGGATAACTTCTATTTCTAAGCAGAAGGAGATTATTTTCCCTAAAATGTGTCTCTTGAATAAATGCAATATCTATCCTTAATGCCTTTAAATCTTGAAGCAATATATGTCACTTTTTCGGAATATTTAATCCCTTTACATTAAGGGACATTATAGAGAGGGTATTAATCCTTCTGTACCCTACCCCTGAATCAGGGATGTACACCTGACTCCTAGAGGGAGGAGGACTGTCCCATTGAGAGGGGGGAGGAACCCCCCCACCCCTATTTAACTATGGACTATGGCCTAAATGCAGCCACCTGAGGGTCCCTAAAGCAACTCTGCTTTAAGCACTCAGCTTCTGTTCCTACAATTCTATGAGTGCTGGTCTAATGAGGGGGGGTAGTTATACATGGCTGCTCTAGGCTGAGCTTCCAGGTAGGCTCAATCAGTTTTAATGAAATAACAGGCTTATCATATACCATATAGCAATAAAAAATATATATATTTATTACACAATCTGAAGCAATTTTCCAGGCAGGCACTACCATTCTCTATCCACCCTAGTACCTCTATCTCCATCCCTTTCATTTACAGTTGCAATAATAAGTATGTGAACCCTTTTGGAATGATATTGATTTCTGCACAAATTGGTAATAAAATGTGATCTGATCTTTGTCTAAGTCACAACAATAGACAATCATAGTCTGCTTAAACTAATAACACACAAATAATTAAATGTTACCATGTTTTTATTGAACACACCATGTAAACATTCACAGTGCAGGTGGAAAAAGTATGTGAACCCTTGGATTTAATAACTGGTTGAAACTCATTTGGCAGCAATAACTTCAACCAAACGTTTCCTATAGTTGCAGATCAGACATGCACAACAATCAGGAGTAATTCTTGACCATTCCTCTTTACAGAACTGTTTCAGTTCAGCAATATTCTTGGGATGTCTGGTGTGAATCGCTTTCTTGAGGTCATGCCACAGCATCTCAATCGGGTTGAGGTCAGGACTCTGACTGGGCCACTCCAGAAGGTGTATTTTCTTCTGTTTAAGCCATTCTGTTGTTGATTTACTTCTATGCTTTGGGTCGTTGTCATGTTGCAACATCCATCTTCTGTTGAGCTTCAGCTGGTGGACAGATGGCCTTAAGTTCTCCTGCAAAATGTCTTGATAAACTTGGGAATTCATTTTTCCTTCATGATAGCAATCTGTCCAGGCCCTGACGCAGCAAAGCAGCCCCAAACCATGATGTCCACACCACCATACTTCACAGTTGGGATGAGGTTTTGATGTTGGTGTGCTGTGCTTCTTTTTCCCCACACATATTGTTGTGTGTTTCTTCCAAACAACTCAAGTTTGGTTTCATCTGTCTAGAGAATATTTTGCCAATACTGCTGTGGAACATCCAGGTGCTCTTGTGCAAACTGTAAACGTGCAACAATGTTTTTTTTGGACAGCAGTGGCTTCCTCTGTGGTATCCTCCCATGAAATCCATTCTTGTTTAGTCTTTTACGTATCGTAGATTCGCTAACAGGGATGTTAGCATATGCCAGAGACTTTTGTAAGTCTTTAGCTGACACTCCAGGACTCTTCTTCACCTCATTGAGCAGTCTGCGCTGTGCTCCTGCAGTCATCTTTACAGGACGCCCACTCCTAGGGAGAGTAGCAGCAGTGCTGAACTTTCTCCACTCATAGACAATTTGTCTTACCGTGGACTGATGAACAGCAAGGCTTTTGGAGATACTTTTATAACCCTTTCCAGCTTTATGCAAGTCAACAATTCTTAATCGTAGGTCTTCTGAGAGCTCTTTTGTGCGAGGCACCATTCACATCAGGCAATGCTTCTTGTGAAAAGCAAACCCAGAACTGGTGTGTGTTTTTATAGGGCAGGGCAGCTGTAGCCAACACCTCCAATCTCATCTCATTTATTGGACTCCAGTTGGCTGACACCTCACTCCAATTAGCTCTTGGAGATCTCATTAGTCTAGGGGTTCACATACTTTTTCCACCTGCACTGTGAATGTTTACATGGTGTGTTCAATAAAAACATGGTAACATTTAATTCGTTGTGTGTTATTAGTTTAAGCAGACTATTGTTGTGACTAAGATGAAGATCAGATCACATTTTGTGACCAAATTGTGCAGAAATCCATATCAATCCAAAGGGTTCACATACTTTTTATTGCAACTGTACTTTATTTGTTATATCTCCAGTCAAAAAAAAAAAAGAAAGAAAAGAAGATAAAATACCCCTTTATTTGTGGGAAACTTTTCCCCTATTGGAGAGTATGTGAAAAAGAAAAAAAAAAGGGAATAAACAAGTCCCAAGAACCCAAAAACCCAATAAAAAACAGTGATAAACAAAATCAAAATGTGTATCCCTTAATAGGGATTATATAAAACATATTCGTATATCCTACAAAAACTACATAAGTGTGTTTCCCTTAACAGGGATTTAAATGAGAATTATTCACATATATTTATTCATATATTATACGTGCTTTCCCCCTTCTTATTCCCCCATTCACCCCCCCCCCCCCTTCTCTTACCCTCTCCCCTTTGTACTTCATTTTTGCGTGAAATTATTGATCCAATAGTGGAATTTTATCATATTCCAGTGTAAAATAAACAAAAAAAAAAACAATTAAGAATCAGTGATAAAAAAAATCCATGTGTATCCCTTAATAGGGATTATATAAAACATTTTCATACAGTATATTCTTCAAAATCTACAAAAGTGTGTTTCACTTAACATGGATTTAAGTGAAAATTATTCATATATATTTATTCATATATTATACGTGTTTTTCCCCTTCTTATTCCCTCATTCAGCAAAAGATTGCAGCTCCAATCTCCCAAATCTGTAACAAAACACCCACCCTATTAGAACTCACAGGTGCTGGCTCTGCACAAGCTTGAGGAAAAAAGAGGATCCTGAATGGCTACACACCATAGAAGGCATCTTTATTGATATGAAAAAGTAAAATCCAAATGCAGTGACTTCATGTATAGGGAAAAACAGGAAAAATGACTAACGCGTTTCATGTCCTATTGTGGCGCTTATTCATAGCTAAAAAATTTTAGCTATGAATAAGCGTCACAATAGGGCGTGAAACGCGTTAGCTATTTTGAGTGTCTATCTCACAATAAGACTTAAGTAAAATATATTTGTGTATTCTAAGTGTCATCTCTCTTTCCTCTTTCCCCACCCCCTTCATTCCAGGCTGTCTTGTCCACTTAGGCTCTGTTTCCACTACGGTGAGTTGTTGTGCGACTTGACACATGTGAAGTCGCATGACAAGTCAAAATCCATGTATTTCAATGGTCTCGTTCTAATTGGTGCGACTCAAATCGCAGCGACTCCAAAAAAGGGTTTTGTACTACTTTGTGCCGACTTCGGTGCAGCTTGTTTTCCCATGGTTCTCACCAGTCGCATGACATTGCATCAAAATGCATTGCAAAGTCGCACTGTAAATCGCGCAACTTTGGGGTCGCAATAGTGGAAACCTAGCCTTATTCTAATACTATCTCACCTTTCTAGCACCTCTCTCTATCTCTTTCTCTCTCTCTCTATCTCTCTATCTCTCTCTCCATCTCTCACTCTGTACTCCTCCATTCATTGCCTCTTTCCTTCCACTGTTATCCACTTCCTTCTAAATCCATTCATTCCCCTACTGCTACTACCCCTATCCTCTATACCACCCCTACACATTCCCATCTTCTATATTTCCCCTTACATCCACTGGTCACACTTTCCCTATCCCTTTACATTCGATCTACATAGCTGCATACATTCCTGCTATATCTGGGTGAGGTCAGTGTTCCCATGTCCTCCAAGTTCTCATCATGAAAAGTCCCTATTTGACCCTCCTTTTCCTTCCATCTTGGTAGGGCATGTATTTCTTCAAAATATTGTGCCTCAGTTCCCTCCTTACTATATAAGTGCTGGTTCACACTAGTGTGATGCGAGAACCCTACAAATTCAGTATGGACGCCCACATCGCACCCGAATCGCATAGTGTTTCACACCGAGATCCGCAAACCGCTGGGCCGCTGGGGGTGTTAATGCAAAGTCAATGACCCCCCCAGATTGGTCAGCAGATGACAGTGCAAATTGTGGAGTGGTGCAGGAACTGGACCGTACCAGTGCAAACACCCATGCGATCCAACTCCAGTGCAGCCCAAAAAAAAAAAAAAGGGTCCTGCACCATATTGTGAATGTGAAGCGATCCCTGCCACACAGTTTGTATGGCCAAAATCGCATCGTACAGACACTGCATGCGATCCGAACAGCTATGCGGTGTGAATCACATGCGATGTCCAGCATTGCATCTGTGCAAACTGGACCCAAACCGGACCCAAACCAGCGAAGTTCTATTAGTCTCTATACTTCCATTATTTAAATCCTTTAGTTAGGGAAATACTCATGAGGCGAGAACTGAGATGGCTCCTTTAAGATCAGTAGTCCCCCGGACAAGACAGAAAAAAAAGAAAAAATAAGATAAAACAAAGGGGGAGAGGAGGAAAAAAAATATATATTATAAGATAGAGTGGTTTTTATATATCCTTAAGTCCGCCACATTTAAATGTTCTTCCAATCTCCTGTGGGAATTCTAAAAAAGTCCTATTCCCATTCCAATCCCGATCTCCAATTGGTCCATAGGAGCATTTCTCAGTGAGGCCTTAGCTCCCCTGCGACTTTTTGTCTGCGATAATGGTTGCAGCCAGTTCAGGACTGCAAAAGGCTCCACTTTCAAAAAGGAAAAAGGTATGGAAGGTCACTTTGTGACCTGAGAGTGAATGTAGACAGGCCCTTCCTTACTGTTACTTCTAATGGATACCTCCACCGATATAGTATCTCACAAAAGTGAGTACACCCCTCACATTTTTATAAATATTTTATTATATCTTTTCATGTGACAACACTGAAGAAATGACACTTTGCTACAATGTAAAGTAGTGAGTGTACAGCTTGTATACCAGTGTAAATTTGCTATCTTTTCAAAATAACTCAACATACAACCATTAATGTCTAAACCCCTAGCAACAAAAGTGAGTACACCCATACGTAAAAATGTCCAAACTGGGACCAAAGTGTCAATATTTTGTGTGGCCACCATTATTTTCCAGCACTGCCTTAAACCTCTTGGGCATGGAGTTCACCAGAGCTTCACAGCTTGCCACTGGAGTCCTCTTCCACTCCTCCATGACGACATCACGGAGCTGGTGGATGTTAGAGACCTTGAGCTCCTCCACCTTCCATTTGAGGATGCCCCTCAGATGTCCAATAGGGTTTAGGTCTGGAGACATGCTTGGACAGTTCATCACCTTTATCCTCAGCATCTTTAGCATGAGAGTGGTTGTCTTGGAGGTGTGTTTGGGGTCGTTATCATGTTGGAATACTGCCCTGTGGCCCAGTCTCCGAGGGGAAGGGATCATGCTCTGCTTCAGTATGTCACAGTACATGTTGGCGTTCATGGTTCCCTCAATGAACTGTAGCTCCTCAGTGTCGGCAGCACTCATGCAGCCCCAGACCATAACACTGCCACCGCCATGCTTGACTGTAGGCAAGACACACTTGTCTTTGTACTCCTCACCTGGTTACCGACACACACGCTTGACACCATCTAAACCAAATAAGTTCATATGGTCTGAGCACTGACAGGTTGACCCCCCCCACCTGTTCAACCTCTGCAGCAATGCTGGCAGCACTCATACGTCTATTTCTCAAAGACAACTTCTGGATATGACACTGAGTATGTGCACTCAACTTCTTTGTTCGACCATGGTGAGGCCTGTTCTGAGTGGAACCTGTCCCGTTAAACAGCTGTATGGTCTTGGCCACCGTGTGCAGCTCAGTTTCAGGGTCTTGGCAATCTTCTTAGAGCCTAGGCCATCTTTATGTAGAGCAACAGTTCTTTTTTTCAGATCCTCAGAGATTTCTTTGCCATGAGGTGCCATGTTGAACTTCCAGTGACCAGTATGAGAGAGAGAGAGCGATAACACCAAATTTAACACACTTGCTCCCCATACACACCTGAGACCTTGTAATACTAATGAGTCACATGACACTGGGGAGGGAAAATGTCTAATTGGGCCCAATTTTGACATTTTCACTTAGGGGTGTACTCACTTGTGTTGCCAGCAGTTTAGACATTAATGACTGTGTGTTGAGTTATTTTGAGGGGACAGCAAATTTGCACTGTTATACAAGCTGTACACTCACTACTTTACATTGTAGCAAAGTGTAATTTCTTCAGTGCTGTCACATGAAAAAATATAATAAAATATTTACAAAAATGTGAGGGGTGTACTCACATTTGTGAGATACTGTATGTGCAGCCCTCCTGACGCACTCTGTCCAATACCGAATGGAGCAGAGCTCTGCATTGTAATGTAGCTCGGGACAGGTCGGGTAATATTTTAACAGATGTCCCTTCAAGTTCAGTTATACCTGCCTCCCAAGCTTTCCCGAGTATAATCACCTTGTGTGTAAATCGGTGAAGGCAGCAGATTATGTCATATTTGTGGGTGTTGAGGGTCTAAGGATTTAGGACCCATTGCCCTATATACTCTGTCCAGGTCCATATTGGACGGTATCCTGCCATCCAAAACTTTATGGAAAATAGCTATTACCTTGTCCTGGAGGTTCTCCTGGTCCGTGGCTTCTGGAATATCTCAGAGCCGCAAATTACTGCTGCGGCTGCGGTCCTCGAGGTCTCCGATCAGAAGCTGTAATGCTGCCACCATTTCTGAATGCGACCCCCTCTCTCTCTCCAACATAAGTACTCTCTCTTCCAGGGAGATCGTTGTTACCTCACCTGCTTTTAGGCGGTCTGCTAGTGATTGTATCTCCATCTGCACCTGCTGTATTTCCATACGATGAGCGTCCTCCACTTTGTGAATAAGAACCTCTATGTCTATTCTCGTTGGGAGCGCTTATATTATTGTCCTTAGATCCTCTTCTATGTTACTAGGAGCTACTAATCTCTGTATAGAGCGGTTCGCTCCATCTGCAACCACAGTTTCCCTAATCGCCATTGTGTTATCCAGTCTCTCTTTTCCTTCAGGTATGACACTCACTGCTTTTGGAGATCCCACAGCCTGTCCTTTTAGATTTGCCAGTTTATTCCTGGATCCCTGTTTCTGTGGGACCGTGAAGTAATGCTGGATCTCAGGTTGAGTATCACTTATTTTCGCTGCCTTACGGGAGGTTATAGTGTCCCGCTGTTTAGCCGGAATCATGATGCTTATTCAAGCCATATTAGTGGGGTCAATCTGTAACTGATGCAGTGCCTGGAGCTTGTGCACTATGTGTCCTCACTCAGCCATGTCCCAGCCACACCCCCAGTTGCAACTTTTTATGCCACACACAGCTGCACTAGTTTTTATCAAATTTAATTTTTTTTGTAAACATTTAAATTAGTTTTAGCCCACATAAAAACAATAAAATATTAACATTTACTATAAAATATAAAAAAAAGATAAGAGTTGAATAAATAGATACCAAATATGTCAAAATGACACAGTGACAAACTATTATAATTGTCCATAGGCAACACTTCAAAAGCCTTTCCAGTTCATCAACTTAGAGTTAACCATAAATGAGGCTTTAGAATTATTTCTCTAATTCTGGCATGAGCAATGTAATCCAGTATGTTTGGTCCAATTGTCACTTATTAACACATGTGTGCTGTACAAGGAGTTAAAACTAGCTCAGGGCTGTGACTTTAATAGCCTTGCAAAGGTTTTTCAGGAAAAAGTGACTGACTGGCTTTAGAATCACCCAACCACTTTTAGGAGTGACACCCTAGCCTGAGGTGCCCGTGGTTGTTTCTGGGCTCTTCTATTCCTTCAAAGGACCCAGGACCACAGTTTAAAAAAGCTCCTACACTTAGATCAGGAAGTGATCAAGAAGCATTGATTCCAAAATCCCCCTGCAACTAATAATTATGGAACCAACATGTAGTATGTCACTTCTGGGTTCACAGCTGTCATTCCTCAGCTATTATAGACAAGGATGCAGCTAATCGACCATGATTGGTGCTTAATTACTACAGTAGAGAACAGGGGAGAAATTGGGGGTGAAATGATGTATCCAGAAAGAAGACCTGTCACCTGACCAGTGCTATCACATAGGGGGCTTGTTAGCACTCTTGTGATGGGAATAAATTAAATAAATATATAAAAAAAATACATAAAACAAATAAATATAATAAAATAAATATTTAATGCACTCTTGTCACCCTCTACATACCCCAATTAAAATCCACAGCATAGGGTGAGTATATGTATGTAAGCATAAATTGTACTGTTAGTGAGGATAACAATTCCAGGACCATAATTCATGGTTAACCATGCACTGATTACCCATTTAAGGCTTTTAAAGAGCATTGCCTATGAATAACTTTGGGTGCCATTGTTATTGTATTTTGCACTCATGTGCAACTTTTGAACTTGACATGTTTGGTATCTATTTACTCAATGCAACCCCATATTTTATATTTTACTAAGAATATTGTATTTGTTTGCTATAAAATATTGTGTTTGTCTGCACAGAAAATATTTTTTTGAGGGGCAAGAAATTTATAACAAAAAATGTAGATTTTAACATGCGTGTGAAAAATTCAAAGACAAGTAGACAAGTGGTGTATCCAACCTAATAAAATACTGACCACTCTCCCTGCTCCTGTAATCATAACTCTGTTGTCCAGCCTGGTGCTGCTTAGCCTTTGAAAGGAAAATGTCCTGGCCAGGTCCTCTTCATACTGTGCCTATACCAATGGTAGCCTCCAGTTGTCCCACAGAGTATGGCTCATCTATAGGAATGAATGGTATGGTATTGTGGCAGTAGGAAGAGGACCCAGCTGGTACAGTTGTCTTTTAAGCATGACAAAAAAATTGTCCAGCTGAGCTGATCAAACCTAAGTTTACTTAATAGAGATTTTATATTTGAACTTCCATATGACAGTTTTGTATGGAAGAGCCCTGGGGCCATCATAAAAAAAAACAGAATTCTGACTTTGAAACTCAGAATTCTGAGATTGAAATTCAGAAATGTAAGTTTAAAAAAAAAAAATTCTACACAATTCTGAGATTCAAAGTCAGAATTCTGAGATTCAAAGTCAGAATTCTGAGTTTCAAAGTCAGAATTCTGAGTTTATAAGTATAGTAGTCTCTATTAGGAAGATTTTAGGACCAATGAGCAATAATGTAGTAACACCCACAGACCATCATTCTGCAGATATACATGTCTTCTGCTCTGTATATGAATATGTAAATCTATCTTAGTTACAGCACACAGTACAGGGAAGCAGGCAGTGCTGGGTTCTCTGGTTCCACGACTGTACTAATAGTTCCTCTGTTTGCTGTCTTATCCTTCTTCTCTTTCATCTGCTCTAACATAAAGAGCCATGCTGAAAACGTGTGTATTGTGTGTGAGTGGGGGGGACACAGCTTCCATAGATAACAGAACACAGTGGCCATCACAGCACAGCTCTGCACCCCAACTTGTAGGAAACATTGCACTTTTGCCCCTACATTGGGGAATTGTGAATCGCTAGAAGGCAGCAAGACAATGTGTGTCTATGGTAATAACGGATTGATCATAGCAATTACTTGTCTGGACTAATAGAGGTGTTTCACAGATAATTAACCTCATATTAAACATAAAGTCATATCAGATCAACTAATGAGAGTTAGTGTAGTGGTTAGAGCAGCAGGCTTATATTGGTGAAGTTGTGGGTTCTAATCTGGCTGAGACTATATTTTTTTATAAAAATATATTTTAAAATATGAGATAGTGAGGGCTTTAATTGTATTTTATCAATATATCCAAATTGATTTCAAGGTATATTAACACAAACACACTGATATATTGAGCACACAAAGTTGTAGTATATGCTGGCTACTATAAATTAGAGAGTAGAGATTTACAAGAAAAAAAACTGTGTTTATATATATATATATATATATATATATATATATATATATATATATATATCACAATTTCAGGAGACTGGTCATAATGAATCGATCATAGCAATTGTTTGTCTGGACTAATAATTATTTCACAGAGAATTAACCTCATATTAAACATAAAAAGCAATTGCAAGGAAACTTTAAGTGATAGTGTAGTGGTTAGAGTAACAGGTTTATATTGTTGAAAGTTGTGGGTACTAATCCAGTTCAGAGCAGGTTTTTTAATTATATATATATATATTTTTTTTTCAATATATTGATTTTATATTAAACATATTTTAAACTATGAGATAGTGAGGACTTAAATTGTATTTTAATTATAATTTTGTTGTATAAGCTGACTACTATAAATTAAAGAGTAGGGATTTCTTTTACAAATCTGTGTATATATTGGGATGATTTTGGTGACATGGGGCCAGTTCTCAATTTCAGGAGATTGTCCCTGGAAGCTGCATGATAACCATCATATCTCATAACTCCGCCCTGAGCTCTGCACTATAATGTAATCTGTGTGTACTACAATTTACAATCCCATATCTCCCCTTCACTGATTGGCTGCACTTTATCCCCACTGACACTAATGCAGCGCCATTTTCCTCTTACCTAAAAGGTTGACACAGAGACATTTTTTCCATCCAATGACACCACCGATGCAGGGTCATTTTTCCCCATCCAATGACACCACCGATGCAGGGTCATTTTTCCCATCCAATGACACCACCGATGGAGGGTCATTTTTCCCATGCAGTGACACAACCGATGCAGGGTCATTTTTCCCATCCAATGACACAACCGATGCAGGGTCATTTTTCCCATCCAATGACACCACCGATGCAGGGTCATTTTTCCCATCCAGTGACACCACCGATGCAGGGTCATTTTTCCCATCCAGTGACACCACCGATGCAGGGTCATTTTTCCCATTCAGTGACACAACCGATGCAGGGTCATTTTTCCCATCCAATGACACCACCGATGCAGGGTCATTTTTCCCATCCAATGACACCACCGATGCAGGGTCATTTTTCCCATCCAATGACACCACCGATGCAGGGTGACCAATGACCCTGCATCGGTTGTGTCACTGAATGGGAAAAATGACCCTGCATCGGTGGTGTAATTGGATGGGAAAAATGACCCTGCATCGGTGGTGTCATTGGATGGGGAAAAATGACCCTGCATCGGTTGGGTCACTGAATGGGAAAAATGACCCTGCATCGGTGGTGTCACTGAATGGGAAAAATGACCCTGCATCGGTTGTGTCACTGAATGGGAAAAATGACCCTGCATCGGTGGTGTCATTGGATGGGAAAAATGACCCTGCATCGGTGGTGTCATTGGATGGGAAAAATGACCCTGCATCGGTGGTGTCATTGGATGGGGAAAAATGACCCTGCATCGGTTGCGTCACTGAATGGGAAAAATGACCCTGCATCGGTGGTGTCACTGAATGGGAAAAATGACCCTGCATCGGTTGTGTCACTGAATGGGAAAAATGACCCTGCATCGGTGGTGTCATTGGATGGGAAAAATGACCCTGCATCGGTGGTGTCATTGGATGGGAAAAATGACCCTGCATCGGTGGTGTCATTGGATGGGAAAAATGACCCTGCATCGGTGGTGTCATTGGATGGGAAAAATGACCCTGCATCAGTGGTGTCATTGGATGGGAAAAATGACCCTGCATCGGTGGTGTCATTGGATGGGAAAAATGACCCAGCATCGGTGGTGTCATTGGATGGAAAAAATGACCCTGCATCGGTGGTGTCATTGGATGGGAAAAATGACCCTGCATCGGTTGTGTCACTGAATGGGAAAAATGACCCTGCATCGGTGGTGTCATTGGATGGGAAAAATGACCCTGCATCGGTGGTGTCATTGGATGGGAAAAATGACCCTGCATCGGTGGTGTCATTGGATGGGAAAAATGACCCTGCATCGGTGGTGTCATTGGATGGGAAAAATGACCCTGCATCGGTGGTGTCATTGGATGGGGAAAAATGACCCTGCATCGGTGGTGTAATTGGATGGGAAAAATTACCCTGCATCGGTGGTGTCATTGGATGGAAAAAATTTCTCTGTGTCAACGGTGTAGGTAAGAGGAAAATGGCACTGCATTAGTGTCAGTGGGGATAAAGTGCAGCCAGTCAGTGAAGGGGAGATATGGGCGTGTACATTGTAGTACACACAGATTACATTATAGTGCAGAGCTCAGGGCGGAGTTATGAGATATGATGGTTATCATGCAGCTTCCAGGGACAATCTCCTGAAATTGAGAACTGGCCCCATGTCACCAAAATCATCCCAATATATGCACAGATTTGTAAAAGAAATCCCTACTCTCTAATTTATAGTAGTCAGCTTATACAGCACAATTATAAATATGTCTTTGTTAATATGCCTTGAAATCAATTTGGATATATAAATAAAATACAATTTAAGTCCTCACTATCTCATAGTTTAAAATATGTTTAATATAAAATCAATATATTGAAAAAAAAATATATATATATAATTAAAAAACCTGCTCTGAACTGGATTAGAACCCACAACTTTCAACAATATAAACCTGTTACTCTAACCATTACACTATCACTTAATGATTCTTTGTTATTGCTTTTTATGTTTAATATGAGGTTAATTCTCTGTGAAATAATTACTAGTCCAGATAAACAATTGCTATGATTGATTCATTATGACCAGTCTCCTGAAATTGTGAACTGCCCCCCGGGGGAAACTGAAGATGACACCTAATGATCCCATCTGATCACCCTAATATATATATATATATATATATATATATATATATATATATATATATATATATATACACAGTTTTTTTCTTGTAAATCTTTACTCTCTAATTTATAGTAGCCAGCATATACTACAACTTTGTGTGCTCAATATATCAGTGTGTTTGTGTTAATATACCTTGAAATCAATTTGGATATATTGATAAAATACAATTAAAGCCCTCGCTATCTCATATTTTAAAATATATTTTTATAAAAAACATAGTCACAACCAGATTAGAACCCACAACTTCACCAATATAAGCCTGCTGCTCGCTCTAACCACTACACTAACTCTCATTAGTTATGGTAATATGCTTTTATGTTTAATATGAGGTTAATTGTCTGTGAAACACCTCTATTAGTCCAGACAAGTAATTGCTATGATCAATCCGTTATGACCATAGACACACATTGTCCTGCTGCCTTCTAGCGATTCACAATTCCCCAATGTAGGGGCAAAAGTGCAATGTTTCCTACAAGTTGGGGTGCAGAGCTGTGCTGTGATGGCCACTGTGTTCTGTTATCTATGGAAGCTGTGTCCCCCCCACTCACACACAATACACACGTTTTCAGCATGGCTCTTTATGTTAGAGCAGATGAAAGAGAAGAAGGATAAGACAGCAAACAGAGGAACTATTAATACAGTCGTGGAACCAGAAAACCCAGCACTGCCTGCTTCCCTGTACTGTGTGCTGTAACTAAGATAGATTTACATATTCATATACAGAGCAGAAGACATGTATGTCTGCAGAATGATGGTCTGTGGGTGTTACTACATTATTGCTCATTGGTCCTAAAATTTTCCTAATAGAGACTACTATATTTATAAACTCAGAATTCTGACTTTGAAACTCAGAATTCTGACTTTGAATCTCAGAATTCTGACTTTGAATCTCAGAATTCTGACTTTTAATCTCAGAATTCTGACTTTAAATCTCAGAATTCTGACTTTTAATCTCAGAATTCTGACTTTAAATCTCAGAATTCTGACTTTTAATCTCAGAATTCTGACTTTAAATCTCAGAATTCCGACTTTTAATCTCAGAATTCTGACTTTGAAACTCAGAATTCTGACTTTGAAACTCAGAATTCTGACTTTGAAACTCAGAATTCTGACTTTTAATCTCAGAATTCTGACTTTAAATCTCAGAATTCTGACTTTTAATCTCAGAATTCTTTAGAATTTTTTTTTTAAACTCACGATTCTAAATTGCAATCTCTTAATTCTGACTTTCAAACTCAGAATTCTGACTTTGAATCTCAGAATTCTGACTTTCAAACTCAGAATTCTGACTTTCAAACTCAGAATTCTATAAGGAAAAAAAAAAAATTTTTTTTTCAAACTCATTATTCTGTATTTTTTTTTATGATGGCCCCAGGCCTCTTCCATAGTTTTGAGATGGAGTTTCAGTTGAATTTCAATCTTCTCTTACATTAGTCGTTATTTTTTTAAGAATAGTGTATGTGCACAAACAAATTCTGGTTTTCATTCCCTTTTCCAATTTTGTTTGGTATTTTCATTTTTTTAAAGACAGTCTTTACACAAGTTGTGCAAATATGAGTATTGTTTGGCAGGCAAGAAGAAAGTGCTAATATTTTCCTTCTTTTTATGCCTTTTGATATTTTTCTTAGCTTTCTCTGATTTGAGTGACAAGTGTCATAAAAGCTTTCTTGTATCTTATTTCACCTATTAGTAGACTTAACATGAATCTCACATATTATAAGCTAAAGATCACTGTGGTATCAAGCTGGAGAATCAGCTTTAGCTAGCTGATCAATTCAGAAAGATAAACTGTGTATAAAAACTCATACCACTTTAGTCAGAAAGGTTAAATTAAATGTCACTCAATTCTTATGAAATTTCCGTCCTTGCTTACTTTGAATGCATTGTATCAGTACATAACAGTATAGCTGAACTTTCGGAATGCCAAGGCTTTTCAGCAAGATTTGTTTTTAATGATTCTGCAAAGTTCAAAAGCAATCAGGCTTTATAGTTCTTGAATATTCACAAAGCAAGCAATTGGTCTCTGAAACAAGTTTTTTTTTTTTTAAGCAAATGGCCAGGTTTTACAATTTAATTGCAATTGCATCCTCTTAGGTACATATTAATGTATAACTAAAGGCAAAACTTTTCTTTAATTTTAGATAGGGTGGAAAGGGATTAGAATCCCTGTTGGGTTTTTATTTCTGTGTGTACCGCTGTTAGGGAGTTTCACACTCTCTATTAGGGATGGGCCAAATGGACCCCTGTTCGGTTTGCACCAGAACTTTCGAACACCGCAAAAGTTCGGACCCGAATAACTAACCCCATTAAAGACAATGGGACCCGAACATCAATTATCAAAAGTGCTCATTTTTAAGGATTATATGCAAGTAATTGGTCCGGGTCTTGCCCTGGGAAATATGTATCAATAAAAAAAAAGTTTGTGAAAAACGTCATTTTTAAATGAGCAGTGATGTTTTGATTTTTTTTTCCGTTTCCATAATATTTTATTGAGGATGTTTAAGGTATACAAACAGATGTGTGTACAATAACAGATTTTACATGGGCCCATTGGCCTGAGGAAGTACAGGTAAACCAAAACCAAAACATTTTGTTAACATTCAATCTCGCTATAACGACAAAAAGTTATGTAGAAGAGTTATGGTGTTTTTAAGGAGAGCCAGCAAGGTAGCATATATTGTATGGTGAATACAAGCAAGTCATGTAGTTTGTAGACCTGGAGGGGCTTAATTTTTCGGAGGACAGTTCCGTGAGTAAGGCTGATTTCTTAAGGTAGTAGCGGTTGTGTGGGGGAGTCACTGTATAAGGATGGGTAAACATAGTTTGTGGTGTGATAGATTATTCGGGGAGAGTATAGTAGGCGTTTGGGGTGGTTTTCATGGTTAACAGGCCAGCTGACAAACAGAGTTAGGTGTATTAGGTATATGTGGGTAGGAATGGAGCATGGTAAGGGGGGTGGTGAGACCGTAGGGGAAGAAGAGAGGGTTGGATAGGTGGGGAAAGGTGAGTGGGAGGGGTGAGAAGAGGGATGCGTGTGAGGGTGTCGGAGGATATTGGCGGGATAGACTATATTCCTTCCAATATAGTGCCTGGGGGGTTCCTGTAGTCTACCTGTAAAGTGGCAGATCTGTTGCAGCAATAATTGCATTTATAAAGCAAAAAAAAAAAAAAAGAAATTTTCCCTGCAAGCTGCCTTTATTTTGCTCAGCAACAGCTGGGGAGCCAGTGTGTTTGATGAGGCCACAATGTAGTACACTGGGAACAAGATTAGAGATTTTTTGAACACATTCTGGTGTCACTTCGATTTGGATAGAAGTAACAGGTGCATAAAAATTGGTCTTTGGGTGTCGGTGGCGCCTTCTCACTGTAACCCTATAGAGGCAATCTTGATGAAAGCAAGAACTGGCCTTGCTGTAAAAAATTGCAATGATATGCACCTGTCAAACAGGTTCAGAAAAATTGGTCTTTGGATGTTGGTGGCGCTTTCCCACCGTAACCCTATAGAGGTACTCTTGATGAAAGCAAGAATTGGCCTTGCTGTAAAAAATTGCAATGATATGCACCTGTCAAACAGGTGCAGAAAAAATACTCTTTGGGTGTTGGGGGCACCTTTCCACTGTAACCCTATAGAGGTACTCTTGATGAAAGCAAGAATTGGCCTTGCTGTAAAACATTGCAATGATATGCACCTCTCAAACGGGTGCATAAAAATTACTCTTATGCCCCGTACACACGGTCGGACTTTGTTCGGACATTCCGACAACAAAATCCTAGGATTTTTTCCGACGGATGTTGGCTCAAACTTGTCTTGCATACACACGGTCACACAAAGTTGTCGAAAAATCCGATCGTTCTGAACGTGGTGACGTAAAACACGTACGTCGGGACTATAAATGTTGCAGTGGCCAATAGCTTTCATCTCTTTATTTATTCTGAGCATGCGTGGCACTTTGTCGGTCGGATTTGTGTACACATGATCGGAATTTCCGGCAACGGATTTTGTTGTCGGAAAATTTTATATCCTGCTCTCAAACTTTGTGTGTCGGAAATTCCGATGGAAAATGTGTGATGGAGCCCACACACGGTCGGAATTTCTGACAACAGGGTCTTATCACACATTTTCCATTGGAAAATCCGACCGTGTGTATGGGGCATTAGGGTGTTGGGGGCGCCTTCCCACCATAACCCTATAGAGGTACTCTTGATGAAAGCAAGAATTGACCTTGCTGTAAAAAATTGCAATGATATGCACCTGTCAAACAGGTGCAGAAAAATTACTCTTTGGGTGTTGGGGTGCCTTCCCACTGTAACCCTATAGAGGTACTCTTGTTGAAAGCAAGAATTGTCATTGCTGTAAAAAATTGCAATGATATGCACCTATCAAACAGGTGCTGAAAAATTGGTCTTTGGGTGTTAATTGTGCCAATGAAACCTATACTAAAAACATGCTTCCAGATGAAATAATTGAACACCCTCAAAGCTAGGCAGCCTCGAAGTCCTGTAGAGATTCCACATCCCAAAAAGACTTAATCAGTGACATCGGCATAAGGGGCTTCATAGCTGGTAATCCAGGACTGATTCATTTTTATAAAAGTCAAACAGTCCACGGAATCTGTGGACAGACGTGTCGTATGATCAGTAACGAAACCTCCTGCAGCACTGAATGCCCATTCTGAAAGCACGCTGGATGCAGGGCAGCCCAACAACTCAATAGCATACTGGAAAAGTTCATGACCCAGTAAGTCAGTGGACCATCAGCTGGAAAGCTCTCCATCTCTGTTTTGCTCCTGAGGTAATCGTCCACCATGTGATGCAGACGCTGCCGATGGGATGTGGAAGCTGACAGCCCTGGGAGGATTAAAAAAATTCCGAAATGCCTCACTTAGGCGGACGCCTTCTCCAACACTCCTCTCTTGCTCTCTTGACCAACAGAAGACTCAAAATTAGATTTTCTATGACACTGTAACCTACTGGAGTCAGGAAAAATGTTCAATAAAATCCCCTTTAACCACTTGCCGACCTCTGCATGCCTATATATGTTGGCACAATGGCAGTGGTGGGCAAATGGGTGTACCTGTACATCCCCTTTAATTGGCGGGGCTAGAGGGCACACGTGCATGCCCGCCACGTAAGTGATCGTGTCACGAGCCACAGAACGGGGAAGTGCCTATATAAACAAGGCATTTCCCCTTCTGCCTTGTGTCATGACAGACACAGTAATCAGTGCATTTTTATAGCACTGATCACTGTATAAATGACAATGGTCCCAAAATAGTGTCAAAAGTGTCCGATGTGTCCGCCATAATGTCGCAGTCGTGATAAAAATCGCAGATTGCCACCATTACTAGTAAAGAAAACTATCCCCTATTTTGTAGATGCTATAACTTTTGCGCAAACCAATCAATATACGCTTATTGCTATTTTTTTACCAAAAATATGTAGAAGAATACATATCAGTCTAAACTGAGGAAAAAATGTGTTTTTTATATATTTTTGGGTGTTATTTATTATAGCAAAAAGTAAAAAATATTGCTTTTTTTCAAAATTTTTTGTTTAGAGAGCAAAAAATAAAAGCCGCAGAGGTGATGAAATACCACTAAAAGAAAGCTCTATTTGTGGGAAAAAAGCACTGGCTGTGTATGACCGCCTAAAATGGCTACAGACTCTTCTGGCTTGCTTTAGTACATCTTAAAACCCTGGGTATGTACTTAGGAAATGCTGCACCACCAAATTGAGGACATGTGCCAGGCATGGCACATTTGTTAACTTTCCCTGTCTAAGGCGGACAGGAGGTTTGAGCCATTTTCGGACACCACCATTCCTGGCTCCAGCTGGCGTGGTGTGAACCACCTCTGGGCTTGTCCCTGCAGAGCTGCAAGAATCTCTGCTCCAGTGTGGTTCCTGTCCCCTAAACACACCAGCTGAAGCACTGCATTGCAACTTTTAGCCTGACTCTGGGAATAGCACTTTGAACACTTAGGGGGTACCTGATGTTCATAGGACAATTCTGCAGAGGAGGGCGTGGAGGTGGCGGAGGAGGAGGAGGGGTAGAGCTCACAGGTCTGGCATCATCAACACCAACTGTATGGAGAGGTGGGGGCACAACAAGCTGCAGCACTGAGCCCAGTTCTGCATACTTTCGAGTTGCAAGCAGCGTTACCCAGTGTGCTGTGAATGAAATATCAAAAGTAATAAAAGTGGCGCTCAATCTAAAAATTATTAGGAATGTACAACAGCCAAGTAAAAATTAAATTTTAAAACAGGAAATCCAATAAATACTAATGTAAAAAAATCATTAATCTTCCATCACATTGGGTAACTCAAGACCAAGACGAATCAAAGTTACTACAATAAATGGATCCAAGATAGACAAATTACTCACAAAAACAAACAATTAATGGGGCCTCACAGAAGGTGAATAGGGAAAAAAATTCCAGATAAATATGAATAATCCTAAAAAACGCATCAATTAAATAAGGTGCATAACTGAAATTAATGACACAATACTGTAGATGAATAAATATATCATGAACCAAGCTGATATAGAAAAGACCCATAAAAAGTGAATAAATAAACAATAAATTACTATAAATTGTGCAACATATATAGTTCACATAAATAATATGCGACACTTCAACAGATGTTGCAAGACATGTTATACATGTAGACATACGGATGAAATAAAGAAGAAAAAATCTAGTTTTAAATCCACCATGACTGATAGGGAGTATGAGATAAAAGAATTTATATCTTGCCGGACAGAAGGGGTGGTGTACCTTCTGGAATGCCCATGCCAGATCCAGTACGTTGGACGAACTAAAAGGGAACTCTGGAAGAGACTTAGGGAACATACTCAAAACATAAAAAATGGCTACCCAAAACACAGCCTATCTAGACATTATGACCAGTTCCATAATAGTGACTCCTCCTTTCTGAAAGTATGGGGAATCAATGAATATAAACCCCATTGGAGGGGTTATAATAAAGTAATAAAACTTAGTCAGTCGGAATCTCGCTGGATCTATGAGCTTTGTACTTTGGCGCCATTAGGGCATAACGTGGAATTTGATCTTAATTGTTTTTTTTCTGACTATTGATTTTATTGAGTTATTTTAATTCCACTCCTGTTCAGTCATATAGAGTCACTTTTATTCCACTCTTGATTAGTAATATCTATTTTTTTGCCTTCTCCCACCTATGGAAATTGTTAGGATGCTTTTTCATCAATTTAATTTATTTTTATTTTGGTATAGATGAATTATCAGTCACCTTGGTAGATTATATGTTTTATTAGTTTGATTTGAATCTATATGTATTTGCCCCTATGTAGCTTTATAGAAAGCTATTTTATTGATTGTCTGAGTTTAAATCATAAATAATTTTAGAATCGGTTTGTACATTACTCTATTTTAATTTATTGTGGCTTATTGAGCCAACTAGTGTTACCTCAACATAATTTCTAGTTTTTTATTTTTATCATGTTTCAAGATTATTTATTCTATCCACTAGAGGGCAGTTGTAATGCTGAAATTAAGAAATGTATCTATGGGTTGTCTGCAGTAATTTAGTCGCCCACTAGAGGGGTTGCGTTTTACAGTTTTTCTCCATTGTTTTGGCTCATTTCTTGAAACAGAAATGACATTCTCAAAACTCTAAGTTCATTTGGCAAAACAGTCTTACAGTTCAGCACAACACTATAACTCATGTGCAAAAGCTCACATCTCTCCCAAAACTGTTCACTCATGCTTCAAAACCATATTCCTTTCCCATATAAAGAGTCAGTGCTACCAAAATGGCAAAGATTCTTCTCAATTGCTTTGGCTCATTTCTTGAAACAGACCAGACATTCTCAACTCTCTTGGTGCTTTTGCCAAAATAACCTGGATGGTTCAGCATAACACCATGGTTCACCTTCAAAAGCTCATATCATTCCCAAAACAGTTCACTCATGTGTCAAAAATAAATTTCTTTCTCATTCAAATAGTCAGTGCACCCAAAATGCTTTGTCCCTTTGGCATTGTGTAAGCACTGCAAGTCAAAATGTTTAGATGTTTTGTCTCTAAGGCAGAGGACCATTGAAATATCCCTCATGTCCACCTTTCAGTCTTAGCCCAGTCCTTCATTGACAATGGTTACTGTACAGTTTTTGTCTAGCTAACTGAGTACAATTGTGTATGAAACTGAAAAAAAAGAAAAGATTTTAGGGTAAGAGTAGCCTCCAAGGTTTGACATCACACATTGCACTCATATACTGCCAAGGAAAAATTACTTTACAGTATTGTAACCATTATCATTCACACACAAAATAACTTCCATACATCAGAGTAAAAAGAAAATGTATACAGCATAATATATGGAAATATAAACACACAAACATAAAACAAGGAAAATTACATTTAGCCTACAATGCTGTAAATAAAGCTGGAGTTTCACAACTACTGTAACATCTCTTCACTGGCCACCGTCCTCACCCTCCTGCCCATCCAAACGCTGCTGTCTGTCTGGCCACAGATTCTCATCAACATCGCAGCGTATATCCTCCCTTGTGATGCAACGAGGGAAGAAACGGTGTGCATGTCGCAACCATCCCCTACACTGATCTCCTGTAATATCCTCACAGGCAGCATCCATTGCATGGAGCAGGGACCTCTGATCTTGAGCCCGATGCTCATACACTCTCCACCTCCAAGCGGAGAAAAACTCCTCAATAGGGTTGAGGAAAGGAGAGTAAGGTGGTAGGAACACCATATCCATCCTTGGATGAGCAGTGAACCAGGCCCTGATAAGCAGGCCACTGTGGAAATTCACATAGTCCCATACAATTATATATTGTGGTAGGTGAGGCCCTATGAGACCTCTCTTATTTTCAGGGATCAAATCCAAATGAAGGCGGTCCAAAAAGATGAGGAGCTTCTGTGTATTCTATGGGCCAAGACTAGGTTGTGAGTGGCCACACCATTTTCAGAAATGGCAGCACACATAGTTATATTGCCCCCTCGCTGGCCTGGGACATCCACCGTGGCCCGGTGGCCAATAAAATTACGGCCACATCTTCGGCCCTTGGCCAGGTTGAAGCCAGCCTCATCCACATACACAAGTATGTGAGAGGTCTCGTTTCCTTGCAATGCCATTATTCTCAACAATAGAGTAAAAAAAGAAAACATCAAATCAGTCATACAGAAGAGTCATACACTACAGTTACAGACAGTTACATAGGAATGTTCTATGTTCTACACAAGTTCAATATATTACTGGTCAGTATTCCAGTGGTTCCAAACCTGGGGAACATGTACCCTATGTAGAGGTACTACAGGGGGTATTTGACAGAAAGGGGAGGGGAAAAAATATCAATGAGTAGACTTACTGAAATGTTACAGTAAAACCCACAGTATTAGATAGATTTACATGGGAGGCACTACTGTAATTGCAGCTCTTTGACCCTTTTTCTTACTGTATTATATGTTATATTCTTCAAAATAGGAAAATAAGGATTATAATGATAATTGCATTATACAGTAAGCTGCAGTTTTTAGACAAAATGTTTATAAATCAGATACGTAAATCAAATACTTTCATACCTGGATTACCTAGAATCAGAAATCAGGTAAAGTGGGTACTGAAACCAGTACATTTTCAGGAACCACTGCTTATGGTAATTGTAAAAAGGTTATCTTGATGGACAACCAGTGACTGACTTACATGTACATACTGGTACCGCAGCTCTTTCACTCTGTCAGACTTCCTCTCAAATGGTACCCTGTAAATTTGCTTCATTGTCATCTGATGCTTTTTCAATATGCAGGCTATTGTGGAGATGCTTATAGAGTTGACATTTTGGAATATGGCATTGTTTTGCAGTGCGGATCTGTCTCAATGTGATGGCATTATTTGCAAACACCATGTTAATGATCTCTTGTTCTTGTTGTTCATTGAGAAGTTTTCCTAGGCCACCCGTGCCAGGTTGTTGTCCAATCCTAGACATAGAATTCAAAGGACAACACTCCATTCCTAATTTATACCTTATGTATTCCGTACAGAATGAGTTACCAATGTAATCGTAATGCACAGTGTCCTGCCCTATACATTATATAATTCCATCATTGACTGACTACATACCTGTTTTCCCTGTGGATGATAGAGAAGACTGCAGAGCGAGGCACATTAGGCTGCACTCGGCGAACTTCCTCCGCCATTGTGAGGCCATGGTCGATGACATGATCTATAATTGTGGCCCGAATTTCATCAGGGACAGCATAGTGTCTTTGTGCTCTTCGGCCTCTTCCCCCTATTCCACCACCACTCACCCTTACCCCTCTTCCGCTTCTTCTTCCTCTTCCTCGAGCAGGCAGTTTCCCTTGTTCATTTACTTGGCCAGGTGCCTCCATGTTCAGAAATTGTACTGGTCTTGCATGGTCAAGCTCTATATATACATGTTTGGCAGCATTTACAATCATGGACAGCACCTGTCAGGTAACTAAACATACTGTTTGATTGGTCATCTGAGGCCAACTCCAACTCCTCCTTTGTTAGTCAAGTTCTAGTTGCACCTGACTGTCAATTGCTGTAACCATTTTATCAAATGTTCCAAGAGATTTATATATGGTATTCATGGTATTATGTTCCTGAATAATTTTGACAATTGAACAGACTATTGTGCATGTGATGACTTAAACAATGAAATGACGCTGACACGTTTTGGAGAGAACAACCATTAGACTGAGAATTGACAATCAGTTTAGATCAACAAGATCTATTCACTTGGAAATTGTGCTAAATGTAGGCTACTTGTACTTAAACATTTGAAAGATGTACTGAGACATTGAGACATGTACTGAGACATTTGCAATTTTGATGAAATGAGTGAGAAATTCAATTCAGTTGTGAACAATTACCAAGTGGTTTGGAGATTTGTCCATGTTGTTTTGAGAATGTCATTTCTGTTTCAAGAAATGAGCCAAAACAATGGAGAAAAACTGTAAATAAGCATAAAATTGCTGTTTTTAATATATTCAATATGATTTAGGAATTATCTTCAATAAATGAATTAGTTAACAATGTTTTTAAATATGCTGATATCTGTTATCCTCACGCTAGTCTAGGCTGAGCATTATTTGTTATTATGCTGTTCAAATGCCGATTAGTGGTTGCCTTGGTAACCCTCCTGCTATAATAGCCATCCCCGCCATACTTGTCTCTATACCCTTTGATAAAGTGATGTGACGGTCACGCAACGTGTCAGGGAAGAGAGACGGGTCACGTGGTTCAGCTTCCCGATCACGGCCGGGTTCGGGAAACCGCTGAGCTAATATCAGATGCTATGCTTGCTATGCTTGCCTGTATTAACTACTACACTGTATGTAAGTGGATATATTTATTAAATGTGCTGATTTTACTATGGAGTGCGTCCTCCCTTTCTTACATGATTCACACTGTCAAACTGTGGCATTTTGAGAGTGGAGGATTCAGACAGGAAACCCCTTTTACAACATACCATTAAGGAGATCGTGGATTAGAGGGGATCACTATCATTTATCTGTAAGGCTGTTATCGTTCAGCCCTGAGGTGAGAGGCTGGGGGAACTACACCTGGATTCACTAGACATATGATTGAGTGCTGACACTGGGTATCTTGGATGAACCTATTTCTCACCCAATTTAAATTGTCACCAATCTGGATTGTATTGTCTATGGGACCTGATATTTTGTGACACTTTATTTTCACTCTATTTTATCGTCACAATCTGGATTGTATTTTCTATGGGACTTATTTGTGTGACACTTGATTTTTCACTATTTTCACACACTGAGTGTTTTTTATTATATTTTTTTATTTTTCACATCTGTTGAAGTGTCGCGTATTATTTATGTGAACTATATATGTTGCATAATTTATAGTAATTTATTGTTTATTTATTTATTCACTTTTTATGGGTCTTTTCCATATCAGCTTGGTTCATGATATATTTATTCATCTACAGTATTGTGTCATTAATTTCAGTTAGGCACTTTATTTAATTAATGCGTTTTTTAGGATTATTCATATTTATCTGGAATTTTTTCCCTACTCACCCTCTGTGTGGCCCCATTGATTGTTTGTTTTTGGGAGTAATTTGTCTACCTTGGATCCATTTATTGTAGTAACTTTGATTCGTCTTGGTCTTATGTTACCCAATGTGATGGAAGATTAATGATTTTTTTACATTAGTATTTATTGGATTTCCTGTTTTGAAATTCCATTTTTACTTGGCTGTTGTACATTCCTAATAATTTTTAGATTGAGTGCCACTTTTATTACTTTTGATTGATCCTCGTTTTGGTGTGGGAACACTCTTATGGTGGCAGCTTTATCATTTACCTTTATTTTTTGCTCTGAATATTGGTCTGCGATTTGTGGTTTGTGCATTAGTACTCATCATTATTTGTGAATGAAATATATTGTCCCTGCCCATGCTTGCTGGACCACGTGTCAGCAGTAAGGTGGATTTTACGGCTGACTGCCTTGCTCAACGATGCCAGAACATTCCCTTCCACGTGATGGTAGAGGGATGGAACAATCTTAAGTGAAAAGTAGTAGTGACTGGGAACCTGCCATTGTGGTATAGCACATTATGTGAATTCACGGAAGGGGGCAGAATCCACCAGGATGAAAGCCAGAAGTTGGAGAGCCAACAGCTTTGACAAGCCTGCATTCAGACGCTGGGTATGTGGGTGGCAGGGACTGTATTTTTTTCCCGCTGCAGCTGATGGGGCAGATAAATTTGACGGCTACAGTCTACAGCTGGAGGTGTGCTGCTGGCAGATGTGCTGCTAGGACCTAGGACACCCTGTGCTATACCATTATCCCTGTCAGTGGAGGCTGCTGAAAGGTAATAACTCGGTATTTCGCATGGGCAGACTGAAGTGGGTAAGGAGGAGGTGTAGGGACAGATTTGTGCCCCTTTTGTGTGGCTTTTAGGTGCTCTTGCTAACAGGCTGACTGGTTGGACATTAAATGCCTTGTTAAGCATGTGGTACCCAAATGCTTGGTGTTTTTGCCACATTTGATGTGCCTGAGACACAGTTTGCAGATAGCAACAGTGCCATCTGCTGCAGATGTGCTGAAAGAGGCCAAGACAGCTGGGCTTTGGGGAGTCAGCCGGGAGATAACAGCTGCAGAATGTGATGGAATATGGTGGCTGCACTCTACTTTTTCGGCCTCTTTGGGGTTGTGCTTCACCTTAAGTTTCCTCCTCTGCTTTATCTGGCACCCAAGTCACATCAGTGACCACCTCATCATCATCAACTCCATCTCCTCCATCTTCATCATTACCACTGGAGACAACTTGGCAATACGCTGCGGTATGAGAAACATGAATGCCAATTTGTCTACCAGTGTTCCTCCCTCTCTAGGCTCATGTTCCTGTCATCCTCAACCTCAGAACCAACATCTGAATCCAGTAATTGCTGGGCATCATCAAGGAGCAAGTGGCTGAAGCTGTGGTCAAATAACTCAGCTGACTCCTCAATGGCTGATGTTGGGGCTATGGCAGGAATAGATCTGGACAAGGAGTCAAGTTTATCCACTCTGGCAACTGCAGGGAACTGCACACTTTTCTTTGCTTGTGTGACAGAGGATCAGGAGGATGAGGAAGGTTTAGTAAGCCAGTCCACCACCTTCTCTGCATGCTGTGGCTGGATAGTACGGGCAAATTCACTAAACAGAGGAAATGATGCCCTGCCTGAGGACTGACCACCATGTCCACCTTTGCCTGTGGACACATTTGTTGCTGGCCCCCTTACAGTGCCAAGGGAACGTCTGCCTCTCCTTGTTGTCCTCACAGACATTATTGGGAGGGAAGGGGCAGTGTTACAAGCAAATTTAAAGAAGTTGAAATCTGCATGTAGATGCATTTAACATCAATGTAAAGAAGTGTTTGGTGCACTTTAATTTGAGTACTCACACTACACAGACACACTCCATGGATACACTATAATATACTGCAATATGAGCCAAACGTACAGTGACGCACAGAACTATATGGCATTAAACTGGCAGTAACGCACATAAAACTTTATGGCGTTAAACTGTCAGTAATGCACACAAAACTATATGGCGTTAAACTGGCAGTAACGCACACAGAACAATATGGCGTTAAACTGGCAGTAACGCACATAGAACTATATGGAGTTAAACTGGCAGTAATGCATGCAAAACTATATGGCACTAAACTGGCAGTAACGCACATAAAATGATATGGCATTAAACTGGCAGTAACAAACACAGAACTATATGGCGTTAAACTGGCAGTAACGCATACAGAAGTAAATGGCGTTAAACTGGCAGCAACTCACACAGAATTAAATGGCGTCAAACTGGCAGTAACACAATCAAATAGACTATGTTCAACCGTCACTACACTGATGCTATCTGAACTTTCCCTATTCTAGATATACACTAATGTCAAGATTACTGGCATGGGGGGTTATTTACGAAAGACAAATCCACTTTGCACTACAAAATTGAGGGGGACATGCAAGGAAAATAAAAAACAGCATTTTAGCTTGCACATGATTGGATGATAAAATCAGCAGAGCTTCCTCTCATTTCAGATCTACCCCTCAGATTTACAGTGACTGCACTTCCAAAGTGGTTTGCCTTTCGTAAATAATGCCTACGGTCTCACTGTACTACACTGAAACTATATGAGCTGTCCTTACTCTACACTAATGTATGTATGAATGACACAGTCTCACTAAACTAAGTGAAACTATCTGAACTGTCCCTACTCTAGCTGCACACTATGCAAAGCTGAATGATGGTCCTCCTCACTACACTCACACTATCCATAGACTGACACTAAACTAATATTATACACTGACAATTGAAGCAAAATAGCACAGTATAGCACACTAACTAACTAATAGCACTGAACAGAGCCCTGCTCTATCTCTCTCCACACCAACATCACACTGAAAATGTCTGCCATTAAAAGAATACTTTTTTACTGTGGGGCGGGAATGAGCCATGATTGGTTAAAGTCATGATGACAGTGTCCAATCATGAATCTAACAGTGCTCTGTGCCCTGATTGGCTGAAGCTTTCACTGCTTCAGCCAATCAGGGCTTGCAATGCACTGTTCACAGCACCGTAATGCATTGAGGTCGGTTCGGGGGGGTGAACAAACGATCGAACGACCAGTTTGTGCGGCTGTTCGCTGAACGCCCGAACAACAAAAGTTCGGCCTGAACTTATGCTTGGTCCGAACCGTTCGCCCATCCCTACTCTCTATTTGTCCTGTTTACCATTATCTCTGAACAGGAATAGAGGGGATATTTCCAATGGGGACATTAGTGACAACCAGGGATTCCTTCACTTTAAAGGGATTTTATTTCACTTCCTGTTATGGCTATGAGACAGGAAATTAAGGACATGTCATTTGGCAAAAAATAAAGCTTACAGGGGTTATAACTCTTTTTCATTCAAAATAAGAATAATAAAAAACATTGTCTTTAGATCTGCTTGAAATTAACTGTTTTCAATTGTTAAAATATGAATCAATTGCACTATTTTTGCTTAACTTTTATGCTTCTACTATTATAAAAATAATGTAACTGTCACACAAGCACACTCCGGGAAAATCCAAAGCCGGGAAGCAAGAAACATTTGTATATCACCTTATTTGGAGTGGTAAATGTGAGCCACAACATGCATCTGTTTAGCAAAATTAAGCCTTATTTCATTTATCATGCATTATGACTTCGGCCCATCTTTAGACACACTACGATCCTGTCATACACTCCAACAGGTGCCTCTGCCATTCAAAACACAGTTTTGTTTTTTTTTTTTACTTAAAGTGGGGTTCCACCCAAAAAAACATACATATCTAAAAAATTCTAAAAAAAAAACCAAAAAAACATTTGGATATTTTTTTTTTTTTTACTTACCTCTAAATGCCTGTTGCTAGGTGGTCCCTCGTAGTCTGCCCCTTCGTCTGCCTGGGCTGGTGACATCACTTCCCCCTGGCACAGGAAGGGCTCGGCTCTTCTCCCTCCCTCCTGTCAATCATCTGGGACCCATTGCAGGTCCCAGGTGATTGAGCGGCCAATCACGGCGCTCGGCGCCGCTCGCGCATGCGCAGTAGGTGCCAGGCTGTGAAGCCACAGCCCGGCGCCCACAGTTGAAATGCCGGCGCCGACGAGCGGAGGGGGGGGACGAGCGGGGCTTCGATCCCCCGCACCGCTGGACCCTGGGACAGGTGAGTGTCCAATTAAAAGTCAGCAGCTGCAGTATTTGTAGCTGCTGACTTTTAATTTTTTTTTTTTTTAATGGCCCCCCTGGGTGGAACTCCTCTTTAATCCTATATAATTAGTGGGGAGTGTAAATATTCTGTGCAGTATTTGCAAGTAAATATTACCTCTCAAAGAGACTACAGTACACCAGTTCCCCCAGAAATACCTTGCTTGCTTTGACTAGGGTAGTTCAGAAGGAACCTTCCCACTGTTACCATTAGGCTAATACCCAAACCCTAACGCTTGTATTACCCAGAACAAATTAGATGAAACAATAATGGATTTTAATGGTCACAGTAGACTATTATAATAACTGCAATTAACATAAATAACACAAGAAGCATCTGATGGTCCTTGAAAGTGCCATAGAGCAACAACAACAACATCCCAGATAATACATTGCATCCGTGGCCACAAACAACTGGACAACTTTACAACAAGGGATACCATACCCTAGATTGGATCCAACCTCTTTACTTGAATAAATGGCTTCAAAAACTGCCACAACACAAACCCTTTAGCTTCATAAACCCAAGGCCCTATGTATACTGACCTGTATTCCTAAGAACCAATTCCCACCACATTTATATACACTTCATCATTTCTAAGATATAACAGCATATTAGTCTCCATCTTAGGGCCCAGATCTGAACCTAGGACCTCTTCTGTTTCTGGTATTAGCTCTTCTTACTGTACCACCTGAGATGCTGGACAGCTCTCTATGTTGTTTCTGGTGAACCTTGAACTCCTTGCTCCTCCCATGAATTTCCAATTTAAGCCATGCTTTTGCACTTCTTGTCTGCCAGATAATTGTGCTCTTCCCCAGTCAATATATTGGTCCTTACACTTCTGCTGCCATCTGTATGTTCATTGCAATTTGTGATTAACCTTTGGCTTGTTCCTTGGAGAGGTGAAATAAGGAAGCTTCTGTAGGGGTTAATCCTCCAGTACCAGCAGCTATGGGGCAGTGGAGCAGTAGAAATGCTTATAGCAACACTTTCAAGAGGAGAGGCAACTCTAACAAGATCAGAAGGAAGACAAAGGTTCTTCTAAGTGCAGCATTTCACAAAGGTGCTTTAATAAACTTGTGAAATGCTGCACTTAGAAGCGCCTTTGTCTCCATTTTGGCTTGTTCCTTGACTATGCTGCTGCTGGATCTCAACTGACAACCACTTGTTACTGACCTTTGGCTTGTTTACTGACCAAGCTCCTGCTTGCACCCTACCTGCTACATCTATTACCGAAAAAAAATTTGAGACCTATCTCTTTTTCTATACTGGTTGGTTTTGACCCACTGATACAAATTTTCACGCCTTGGGGTATACATTAAACATCCTGTACCTGCAATCCCCCTCTTCCTCATTTATTGGTTATTTACCAAATCTCCAGTACATTTGGCCACAAAGAAGATCACTGTGAAGAGAGCCCTAAACCAACATGACTTGTACTTTTATGATGCTATATCATTTAATTTCTGTATTAACTGTAGAAGATCAAAAAATTCTGTGCAATGCCCTTCCAAGCAGGGCTCTTAAAATAGCCCTTCAAGGGCTGTCAGACAATACACGGTTCACTTTAACATAGAGATAAACACCCCATGCTCAAAATTTTAACTAACATATGAGAGATTAAAAGCATACAGTATCAGAGAGCTGTTTTACCTGCCAAATGATTTTTATTTCAGCCCATTCAGTCCTAATATTTGCACAGCTCTGCCAAACAGGGCAGCCCTGTCTGGCTAGAGAAAAGACCTGATTTTATCTGCTGCAGCTACGTAACTTTACAGATCTTGGCCCAACCCAACCTGTGACTTAGGAGTGAAAATAGAAACAGTGGACTGATGAGCTCTGCCCTTTTCTCCTATCAGCATGTTCCTTGCACTGCAGTAGAACTTATTGACCCCTTGTTCTGCTTCTTGTTCCTTAATCCGAGCTGTGCTGTACAGAGGTTGCAAAAGGATGATGCCTTTAACCACTTAAAGACCAGGCCTCTTTTTTAGATGTGTTGTTTACAAGTTAAAAACAGTTTTTTTTGCTAGAAAATTATTTAGAACCCCCAAATATTATACATTTTTTTTCTAACTCCCTAGAGAATAAAATGTCGGTCGCTGCAATACTTTCTGTTACACCGTATTTGCGCAGCAGTCTTACAAGTGCACTTTTAAAAAAAAATACACTTTTTTTAATTAAAAAATAAGACAACAGTAAAGTTAGTCCAATTTTGTTTTATATTGTGAAAGGTAATGTTACACCGAGTAAATAGATACCCAACATGTCACGCTTCAAAATTGCGCCCGCTTGTGGAATGGCGACAAACTTTTACCCTTAAAAATCTCCAAAGGCGACATGTAAAAAATTCTACAGATTGCATGTTTTGCATTACAGAGGAGGTCTATGTTCTTTTGCCCTAATAAAATGTATGTTTAAAAAGGTTTTAATCATGCCTAAAAAGTCCAGTCTCTCTTCAACTGATCTTTCTTGACAATTAAAAGGATGTGGCATAGTGTATCTATTTGGTGTTCACAGTACCACCCTGTGAGGACATCAGTACTTTTCTCGTTAACCCCTTGAACTTGTTGTTGTCTTCATCAAAACATTCTTAAACCATTTTTGCTGTGTGCCAGGGCTTATAATCTCACTAAAAGAGGCCACTGCCATCAGGGAATACCAGGAAATACCATTTCCATTAAGGGGTATACTTGTTCAGCAACAATATTTAGGGAAGTAATGTCAGGTAACATACACCTTATATTGGTTGCTATGCACAAGCACCCAGCCATCCACGAGCTGTAAAAGAAATCCTGATTGATAGGACCAGGCTATCTTCTTCCATTGCTCTGTTGTCCAGTTATGATGTTCATGTGCCTATTGTAGGTGATTTTGGCTGTGCACACGGGTCAGCATGAGAACCCCGACCAGTCTGTGGCTATGCAGCCCCATACATAACAGACCGCAATGCCCATTTTTTCTGCTTTCAACATGGCAAGTTTAGGAACAACATGTTTAATTGCTGCCCAATATATCTGACTGACTTTCAGATGCCATTGCAATGAGATAACCAGGGGTATTCACTTAACCTGTCAATGAGCATAAAGTTTTGGCTGATTGGTGAATATATATACAGTAACTTGGAAAGGTATTCATACTCCTTGAACTTTTCCACATTTTATCATGTTACAACCAACAGCATAAATGGATTTTATTGGGATTTTATGTGATAGACTAACACAAAGTGGCACATATTTGTGAAGTGGAAGGAAAATGATAAATGGTTTTTTAACATTTTTTACAAAAAATATGTGAAAAGTGAGCCATGCATTGTATTCAGCTCCTGTAGAACCACCATTCACTGCAATTACAGCTGCAAGTATTTTGGGGATGTCTCTACCAGCTTTGCACATCTAGAGAGTGGAATTTTTGCCCATTCTTCTTTGCAAAATAGCTCAAGCTCTGTCAGATTGGATGGAGAGCATCTGTGAACAGCAATTTTCAAGTCTTGCCATAGATTCTCAATTGGATTTAGGTCTGGAATTTGACTGGACCATTCTAACACATGAATATGCTTTGATCTAAACCATTGTAGCTCTGGCTGTATATTTAGGGTTGTTGTCCTGCTTGAAGGTGAACCTCCGCCCCAGTCTCAAGTCTTTTGCAGACTCTAACGGGTTTTCTTCTAAGATTGCCCTGTATTTGGCTCCATCCATCTTCCCATCAACTCTGACCAGCTTCCCTGTCCCTGCTGAAGAAAAGCATCCCCACAACATGATGCTGCCACCACCATGTTTCACGGTGGGGATGGTGTGTTCAGGGCGATGTGCAGTGTTAGTTTTCCGCCACACATAGAATTTTTCTTTTAGGCCAAAAAGTTCAATTGTGGTCTCATCTGACCAGAGCAGCTTCTTCCACATGTTTGCTCTGTCCCCACATGGCTTCTCGCAAACTGAAAATGGGACTTCTATTGGCTTTCTTTCAACAATGGCTTTCTTCTTGCCACTACTCCATAAAGACTAGATTTGTGGAGTGCACAACTAATAGTTGTCTTGTGGACAGATTCTCCCACCTGAGCTGTGGATCTCTGAAGCCTCTTGGCTTGGCCATGAGCCTCTTGGCTGCTTCTCCAATTATTGGTCTCCTTGCCCGGTCTGTCAGTTTAGGTGGACAGCCATGTCTTGATAGATATGCAGTTATGTCTTACTCTTTCCATTTGCAGGTGATGGATTGAGCAGTGCTCCGTGAGATGTTCAAAGCTTGGGATTTTTTTTATAACCTAACCCTGCTTTAAACTTCTCCACAACTTTATCCCTGACCTGTCTGGTGTGTTCCTTAGCCTTCATAATACTGTTTGTTCTCTAAGGTTCTCTAAAAAATCTCTGAGGGCTTCACAGAACAGCTGTATTTATACTGAGATTAAATTACACATGGGTGGACTCTATTTACTAATTAGGTGACTTCTGAAGACAATTGGTTCCACTAGATTTTAGTTAGGGGTATCAGAGTAAAGGGGGCTGAATACAAATGCACACCACACTTTTCAGATATTTATTTGTCCTTCCACTTCACAATTATGTGCCTTTGTGTTGGTCTATCATATAAAATCCCAATAAAATACATTTACGTTTTTGGTTGTACATGACAAAATGTGGAAAATTTCAAGGTCTGTGAATACTTTTTCAAGGCACTGTTTATAGATATATATATATATATATATATATATACTGTATATGGCACCGGTCTGCACACGCGTAGTGGTGGGATGCACATCAGATTATGATGTCATCGGCAGATTTGGCGGCAGGCACACGGCCAGTTTCCAATTTGGCAAGGTGGGAGTACTTTAGGTGTGCCTCTTGAGGGGGCAAGTTAATGGCAACAGACTTTGGCCTACAGTTTAGAGGACTCTATTGCATGTATTGTTTGATGAGACAGAGGTGTTGGCATATATTGGTAAAATATTGGTATGCTATTGATATATTGTCCTGATTATATTCTATAGGCATGTTGGATAGTATATCCAACCATTGATAACATGGCCTTATTATCTGACCTCCCTCTGGGTCTATGTGAGGTGAAGTTTGACCATTACTCTCCCCCTATATATATGCAGATGTATTGCATGTATTGCATTGCATTTTTGTTTGTTTTTGGTCCTGTGTAGTATATCCCAGAGTATAGGATCACCATTGGACACTATACACAAGTTGGCACAATGTTTGGAGGCCATATGCCTCTTTTATGACCTGGCCCTTCTATAGTTTTTGATCCATACTATGGAATGTAAGTATATATAAGAGGGAGTCTTTTTGGCCCAATTTTGTTGTATGAGTTAAATAATCAGAATTTATGTACCCTACGGGTTTTTTTGTCATGCTGGATGTATTTGAACATATGATGGCTCCACTCTCAGGTTACCTTTAACATGCATTAAATTAAGGGGCTAGATATGTATCCTAGGCTGCCTAGAGGATCTCTTTTTGTGAGTATGCTATCAATACTAATTAATTTAGATCTTATGCTTAGGCTATTTATCATATTAGGCACACACGAGGGGATATATAAGGTCTATTCCTGTTTATATTATAGGAATCTGTTCTTCTAGTGCTCTGTTCCCTCTTGATTTTGGTTACATCTGAAGTCTCCTGTGTCCACCCCTAGACTGTTTTTTATTGGACCTTATTGAATACTGCTATATCTATGTGAGCATTGCAGTCTCTAGAATTGATTGTTTAGAGTTTTGAGTATATTTCATATGTCAACGTTTTTTATTTCGTTTTTTTTTATGTAATTAGTGTCCAGCCCCCTAAACTATATTGTCCTGAAGAAGCTACTGTACAAGTGAAACATGTTGACCATAAGAAGTGACAAGTGATAGGGTGGTATTTTTGGTTATTGAGAGCATGTTACTTACTTAGGTGACTAAATGTAATGCCGCGTACACACGGTCGGACTTTTCAGCTACAAAAGTCTGACAGCCTGTCCGACAGACTTTCAACTGACTTTTGGTGGACTTTCAACAGACTTTCTAACGACCGGACTTGCCTACACACAATCACACAAAAGTCCGACAGATCCGTACGTTATGACGTACACCGGACTAAAATAAGGAAGTTGATAGCCAGTAGCCAATAGCTGCCCTAGCGTGGGTTTTTGTCCACCAGACTAGCATACAGACGAGCGGATTTCTGGGTCCGGCGGAGTTACGGCGTAAAGATTTGAAGCATGTTCCAATTTTAAAGTCCGTCAGATTTGCGACTGGAAAAGTCCGCTGAAGGTCCGATGAAGCCCACACACGATCGGATCGTCCGCCGGATTTGGTCCGTCGGCCAAGTCCGGTCGAAAAGTCCGACCGTGTGTACGCGGCATTAGGCACCATCAATAACTGTCATGTAGGGCAAAATAGATTGTTTAACCCTCTAGAAGGTCCAACCAGATCCACTTGTCTCTTTACACCAGTCGTTTTACACTACAACATGTAAAGGGAAACTGGGGGAAAGCAAAAGTAAGGTAAGTAAAGGAAGCTAAGAGGGTATGACTTAATGAAAGTTCTACTTTGCTTTGGTGAATTAAGCACAGATTCCCTTTAAAGCTTAGGTTTACCTATAAAAAATACATAATACACACAAGGGACATTACTTACCTCCTGTCCTTCTGTCTTCTAGTTCAGTGGAAATCCTCTGTCCTTTGATGTCTCACCACCCCCAGTGCCATAATCTTCCAGTCCAGTGGGGTTATTAGAACTGAGAAGCTGTCACAGGCACTCATTAGGAGTACCTGACTATGCCCACCTTTTCCATCCAGCTGTTCCATTCATAGAAGCCATTACTACAGCTACTATGAATGTAACCCAATTTATGAATGGAGAAGGTAGACCTTTCCATCATCTGCTCATCTTCCATTCTTACTACATTTGTGGATCATGTTTCTTTCATAGAAGCTCAAATACATCTTTTCTGAATGGAGGAGTTGGGTAGAAAGGGTAGGCGGGCACTCTAAAGCCTCGTACACACGGTACAATTGTTGGCAGGGGATTGTCTGTTGACAGACTGTTGTCCTAAAATCTTACCATTAGTACGCTCTTTTTGACAATTTTTGTCCAATTTTCCACCAACAAATGTTGGATGACAGACTACTAAATTTTCGGCGGACAACGGTTTGAGGTCAGATTTTCGTATGGTCAGTGCACAAATCCATCATACAAAAGTCAAAAGTACTGACACGAAATTAGCAGAAGGGGCCCAAAGGGTGGCGCTCAAGAGCTGAAATTCCTCGTAGTAAGTCACTACGTTCGTGTTTGTGGCACGACAATTGTGTACCGTTAGTATGCAAGACAAGATCCTGGCACACCCCCTTCTGACAAAAATCAAACACTCGGTTGGCCAACAATCATACCGTGTATATGAGGCTTTAAAGAGAGTATATGGAAGCCCTTCAGCTCTATGATGGGGCATCAGAGAATGAAATATTTCTACTGAACTAGAACACAAAAGTACATGGGACACATCACACTGAAAGTTAGTAATGTCCCTTGTGCTTATTTTGTAGGTAATCTTAGGCTTTAAATTAATTTCCTTATCTCTGCTTATTGGATTTATAGTGTTTTTTTTTTTACTATTTTTTCAATTTTGAATAGATTGGTGAGAGGTTAATTCCCATATTAAGTTGTATAGCTGTCTTTGTTCCTTATAGGGATTTCCCCCTCTTTTTGTAACCACTGTTTTTGGGTCTGAAGTGAGGGTATCACCAAACCACAAATGGGAGGGAATCTTCTAATAGAAACAAGTAATAAATTGACAATTGTCTAAGGGAGGAATTCCCCCACTTTGAAGTGATTTCCTGTCACTACCCCTTGTAGCTACAGGGCAGGACTTGAAAAGAAAATTTCTCCAATGGCATACAGATGCAAAAAAAATTGACATGCATTTTTAAACATTGCATACTCTATCCAAACTGAATTTTAAAGATTTTCAGTTTTAGATGTACTTTAGGTAAGGAATAAGCCCATTTTTTCTAGATGTTAGACTTTATGAACATATTTTGCTTTAGGAAAGCAGTGCTGTTCTTTACAGCATTTTAGTGAAGGGCTTTCTGGTTTCTTTTGACTGCCTCATCATAAACTGACTGCGTATCATCTATAATTGATTTAAAAGCTTGTAGCTTAAACATGTATAAATGCAAGGAATTATTTTCAAGAAATTCATGATGCTGACAGATAGCTTACAAAATGCAAAATGTAAGCATTTTGTTTACAATGATGCAATGTGTGTGTTCCAAAGCTATATTGATAGGGAATAATATTTCCTAGAAGTATCCTGAAAAACATATGAAAAATGAGCATTCACATTACATTAAAGCATTATTATTCATAAAGTCTATTGACATGCTTAAATTTCCTTTATGTAATTACAGCTACATAAGTACACTGTATTTTATATTCATGCCTTGTCATGTGAATTATGCTTGCGGACAGGTTAAGCTGTTGCAAAACATGTCTCAGAGATCTATTAAATGGAGTGAAACAGTCATTATCCATATTAAATGGTTACTCATTTGACTACCAAGTAATGATTTATGATGATGCAGTCAATCACACAACAGACTTGTTTTTATTGCCAATGGCAATTGTGTTATCAATTATACTGCCTAAATAATTATTAAACAACAATATGGCTAGCTAATATCATCTTACAGATATCATATTTTGAAAGATCCCTCATTAAAGGGACATTTTGGGGTTTTAATTATGGGAACTGCCATTACTGATGAAGCTTACAATGCTGCCATTGAAATCTTGTTTTCATTATCTAGTCAGTAACTCAATAGATGTGTGCTTGTTCAAAGCCAGCAGCTTACCGACTCCCAATCAGCGCTCTCAGCCAATAGTGAAGAGCGATGATTGGCATGTTTTGGCGGGAGGCTGTCCCCTTGTCAGAAAACAACAGCTCAGCGGGGGGAGATCACCATACAAACTTTGCATAGTTAGTGCAGTGGCTCCGACCAGTGCTGACAGGTTTGTTTTGTTCAACCTGCTTGGTTGAACGAAAAACAAAAACTCATAGTGTGTACCAGGCTTTAGACCTTTCTGCTGCCTTTCACACAGTTGACCACCTACTTCGCTTTAAAAAAAAAGTCACTCCTTTGACCTCCAAGACTCTGCTTTTGCTGGTTATCCTCTTACTTATCTAACTGCACCGTCACTTACAATTCTACCTCTTCCTCTCCTTTTCCTTTCTCCTCCAAGGATTTGTAATCAGACCTCTTCTATTTTCTATGTACTGTAAACCTCTTTCCTGGGTCAGTTGATAGCCTTCCACAGCTTCAAATTCTATGCTTACCATTTCTATGCTTACTACACCCAAATCAATCGTTGTACTCCTCTGCTCACCCCATCAGTATCCTTGCACATCACTAATTTACTAGCTGACGTATCAGTATGGATGTCACTCCACTTTCTCAAACTCAGTCTTTCCAAAACTGACATTATAAAATTCCTTCCCCCTGTTCACCCTCCCCTGAATTTTCATTTGAGATTAATATAAAGCTTTTCTCTCCCTTCATGCCAGGGTGCCAGGTATAATCCTTGACTTCTCCTTTTGGCACCACATCCAATCAATGTCCATATCTTGCTCTAAAAAATGCCCATTGTTATCTCCCACCTCAGCTATTGCAAATCCCTTCTTATTGGCCTAACTTTACATAGAATAGTACCTCTTCAGTAGGGATGAGCCGAACAGCCCCCGGTTCGGTTCGCACCAGAACCTGCGAACGGACCGAAAATTCGCGCGAACGTTAGAACCCCATTGACATCTATGGGACTCGAACGTTCAAAATCAAAAGTGCTCATTTTAAAGGCTAATTTGCATGGTATTGTCCTAAAAAGGGTTTGGGGACCCGGGTCCTGCCCCAGGGGACATGTATCAATGCAAAAAAAACTTTTAAAAACGGCCGTTTTTTCGGGAACAGTGATTTTAATGATGCTTAAATTAAAAAAAAGTGAAATATTCCTTTAAATATCGTACCTGGGGGGTGTCTATAGTATGCCTGTAAAGTGGCGCGTGTTTCCCGTGCTTAGAACAGTCCCTGCACAAAATGCCATTTTTAAAGGAAAAAAAGTCATTTAAAACTGCTTGCGGCTTTAATGTATTGTCGGGTCCTGGCAATATGGATGAAAATCAGTGAGACAAACAGCAGGGGTACCCCCAGTCCATTTCCAGGCCCTTTGGGTCTTGTATGGATATTAAGGGGAACCCCGAACCTAAATTAAAAAAAGGAAAGGCGTGGGGCCACCAGGCCCTATATACTCTGAACAGCAGTATACAGGCGGTGCAAACAAGACAGGGACTGTAGGTTTGTTGTTAAGTAGAATCTGTTTGTAATTTTTAACTGGTACACTTTTAACGTGTTTAGCTCCAGCCAAAAAATCTATTTTAAGCTTTTGGAAAACATAGGGAAGGGTTATCACCCCTGTGACATTTGTTTTGCTGTCTTTCCTCCTCTTTAGAAGATTTCACCTCACTTTTTGTCCCAATGACAAATATTTTTTGAGAATTTGGGGTTTTTTGTGGAACAAGGATTGGAAAGCATCAGTGGAAAGGAGAAATGTTTTTCCCATATTAACTCTTACAGGAGAGAATTTCCCTTCCTAGGGGTAGATTTCATCTCACTTCCTGTTGTCTCCTTCCGTTTGCAAGTAGGAGTTGTTTGTAAGTTGGATGTTTGAAAGTAGGGGCCTGCCCTATATACTCAGCAGAAATTTGGGTCTTAGGTGTTGTTGTGGCCACAACACTGTAAGCCCTCACAGGGCCCTGCTGTAAAATATTAGATCAAGAATTGTAATTGCATGTCCCTGTTGAACAGGGGCAGAAAAATTTGGCCTTTGGTGGTAGTGGTGCTAGTGCCACAACACTGTAAGTCCTCACTCGCTCTTGGTGGGTGCAGAAACGGGCCATGCTGTGAAATATTAGATCAAGAATTGCAATTACATGCCCCTGTTGAACAGGGGCTGAAAAATTGGGCCTTAGGCACTGGTGCCACAACACTGCAACCCCTCACAGATACTCTAGTTGGAACGCAGAAACGAGCCCTGCTGCAAAGTATTGCATCAAAAATTGTAATTACACACCCCTGTTAAACAGGGGCTGAAAAATTGGGCCTTAGGCACTGTTGCTGGTGCCACAACACTGCAAAGCTTCAAAGATACTCTAGTTGGAATGCAGGAACGAGCCCTACTGCAAAGTATTGCATCAAAAATTGTAATTACACGCCCCTGTTAAACAGGGACTGAAAAATTGGACCTTAGGCACTGGTGGTGGCGCCCAGAACCAAAAATTTTCTTACAAGCTATCAGCGTGATCATTGAGGAAGAGGATAATTACTCAGGATAGTCACTCAGCATCAGCATAGGCAGTCTTTGAAGGGATCTGACATTTCAAAAAAAATATTCGGTTACATCAGCATCAGGTGCTTGGTAGCTGGTGGTGATCCAAGACTGATTCATTTTTATGAAGGTCAGTCGATCGACCGATTCGGTGGACAGACGCACCCTGTGATCAGTTACAAAGCCTCCAGCAGCACTGAATGTGCTTTCCGAAAGAACGCTGGATGCAGGACAGGCCAGCAGCTCAATTGCATACTGTGCAAGCTCTGGACAGTGATCCGTCCTCAAGACCCAGTAACCCAGAGGATTTTCGGTGGGAAAGGTGTCCAAGTCAGATCTTGCCCCTAGGTATTCCTGCACCATGTAAAACCGACGCTGGCGATGGTTGCTGGAACCGATCATACCTTGGGGCTGCGGACCAAAAAATTGTCTGAACGCATCAGTCAGACGGCCACCTTCTCTACTGCTCCTTCTTTGACTGACCGAAGCCTCAGCAACACGTTGTCCAGAAACAGGAGTTTGTAACCTCCCAGCCTCTGGGAACGCTGTGCACAGACCTTTCTGCAAGGCCTCCCGAAGATGTTTCATCCTCTGCTCCCTCTACGATGGCAAGATAAGGTCCGCAACCTTACCCTTGTAATGTGGATCAAGGAGGGTTGCCAGCCAGTATTGGTCCTTCTCCTTAATACCACGAATATGAGGATCCTTACGCAGGCTTTGCAGGATCAGGGAGGCCATGCAGTGTAGGTTTGCTGAGGCATTCGGTCCAGAGTCCTCTGGGTCACTAAGGACGACATGGTCCGCAGCCACCTCCTCCAGCCACGTACAAGTCCGTGTGTTTCTTGGGACTGATCCCTTAAAGACTGCTGCTGATGCTGAGTGCCAGGCTCCACCTCCATACTGACACAATCCTCCTCCTCGTTCTCTTCCTGTGTGATCGGCGGGCACGCAGGAACACTGTCTGGATAAAGGGGGCCTTGAGAGCTAAGGAAGTCCTCCTCTTCCTGCCTCTGTTCTGCCTCAAGTGCCCTGTCCATTATTCCACGCAGCGTGTGCTCCAACAGCTGGACAAGGGGGACAGTGTCACTGCTCACCATCCTTGTGGCCTCGTCAAATGGTGACAGGACAGTGCATGCATCCCTGATCATGGCCCACTGGCGTGGGAAAAAAAAACAAGCTCCCCTGACCCTGTCCTGGTGCCAAAGTCGCACAGGTACTCATTGATGGCCCTCTGCTGCGTGTGCAGCCACTGCAGCATGGCCAACGTTGAGTTCCACCTGGTGGGCATGTCACAGATTAGGCGGTTCTTGGGCAGGTTAAACTTCTTTTGGAGGTCTGCCAGCCGAACACTGGCATTATATGACCGGCGGAAATGTACACAGACTTTCCTGGCCTGCCTCAGGACATCCTGTAAGCCTGGGTACCTGCCAAGAACTGCTGCACCACCAACTTAAGGATGTGAGCCAAACAGGTCACATGGGTCATTTGTTCCTGTCGGAGGGCAGAGAGGAGGTTGGTGCCATTGTCGCAAACCACCATTGCTGCCTTAAGTTGGCGTGGTGTCAACCACCTCTGAACCTGCCCCTGCAGAGCTGACAGAACCTCTGCCCCAGTGTGGCTCCTGTCCCCCAAGCACACCAGCTCAAGCACCGCATGGCATCTTTTGGCCTGCATACTTGCGTAGCCCCTTGAACGGCTACGGAGCACTGCTGGTTCTGAGGACAAAGCACAGGAAGAGGCCGTGGAGGAAGAAGAAGAGGAGGGGGTGGAGGAGAGAGGTGTGTCACAATCATTAGTAGTGGCATTTTGGAGGCGTGGTGGCAGAACAACCTCCAACACTACTGCACCTTGTCCTGCATCCTTCCCAGCTGCCAGCAGAGTCACCCAATGCGCGGTGAAACTTAGGTAACGTCCCTGTCCATGCCTGCTGGACCATGAGTCAGCGGTAATATGCACCTTACCGCTGACCGCCCTGTCCAGTGAGGCATGGACATTGCCTTCCACATGCCGGTAGAGAGCCGGAATCGCCTTCCGTGAGAAAAAGTGGCGTTTGGGTACCTGCCACTGAGGAACCGCACATTCCACAAACTCGCGGAAGGGGACAGAGTCTACCAACTGAAAAGGCAGCAGTTGAAGTGCTAGAAATTTTGCCAAGCTAGCATTCAACCGCTGGGCATGTGGATGGCTGGGAGCGAACTTCTTTCGGCGGTGCAGCAGCTGGGGCAGGGAAATTTGCCTGGTACAATCTGACATCGGTGTACCGAAAGCAGATTGCCCACAAGTACTTGGCTGTGACACACCTAATTCTACACCTTCATTCCTCTCAGTGCAGGTCTCAGAGAGGACTGAAAGTATAGTTGGGTTGGAGATCTCAGCTGATGAGGAGCAAGGAGAGGTCCTCTTTGTTCTTTGGTGTGGGTCTTTTAAATACGCTTGCCAATGAACTGCATGGCAGGTCAACAAATGTCTGGTCAAGCATGTGGTGCCCAAGCAGGAGATGTTTTGGCCACGCGAGATACGCTTGAGATATATGTTGCAAAAAGCGGTGCGATCTGATGCACTTGTCTCAAAAAAGGCTCACACCAAAGAACTTTTTGAATAATGCGCAGAGACTGCAGCGCCCTGCACATGCGGAGCTTTGGGGTGTGATGCAGTCAGTGTGCTGCCCTTAGGCTGGCCCCTGGAGGGCATCCTGCCTCGTTGGTGATGTGCCGCCTCCTCCTCCTCCTCCTCTCTCGTATCAGGCACCCACGTTGAGTCAGTGACCTCATCATCCCCTCCCTCCTCATCACTGGAGCAAACCTGGCAGTATGCTGCAGCAGGGGAGCATGACTGCCAGATTGCTGTCCTTCTTGGGCACCCCCTCTGTCCGTGCTCACATTACTGCCTTCATGTAGCTCAGTCATCATCAGAGCCTTCCAAACGCTGGGCATCCTCCTGGAGCATGAACCCAACACTGTGGTCAAACAGTTCGAGGGACTCCTCAGGAGGACATGGTGGGGCTAGGGAAGGAGTCACTGATGACATTGAGCCGAGGGAAGAGGCCCCTGCTTTGCCAGGCAAAGTATCCTGAGCATGGGTGAGAGAGGATGAGGAGGATGAGGACGGCTTGGTCATCCACTCGACCAAGTCTTCCGCATGTTGTGGCTCAACATGGCCAGCTGCCAAAAAAAAGGCCAAGCGTGTCCCAAGGCCACGTGCTGATGAGGATGCACCGTCTCCACGACCAGCACTGTTGCCTCTAGACACAGAGCCTGCTTGCCCTCTTTTATTGTGACTGTCTGCCTTTCCTTGTTGGCCTTCCGGACATACTAATGGCCTGTAGCTGCACTAAGCTGGGATATACATATATATATATATATATATATATATATATATATATATACTGATACTGCAGCTAGCAAAATCAACTGCCTGCCTGTAGTATGAGAACATCACCAACCTTCTACAGGTAGCTTTAGCTGAACACTGTGCAGAGCTTGCAAAAAACTAACTTGTAGCTTATTTAGCTGCCTGCGGTAGTGATAGGATCAGGAAAACACCACCAACCTTCTACAGGTAGCTTTAGGTGAACACTGTTCAGAGCTCACCAAAAAATAACTTGTAGCTTATTTAGCTGCCTGCGGTAGTGATAGGATCAGGAAAACGCCACCAACCTTCTACAGGTAGCTTTAGGTGAACACTGTGCAGAGCTCGCACTACACCAACTTGTAGCTTATTTAGCTGCCTGCAGTAGTCATAGGATCAGGAAAACACCACAAACCTTCGACAGGTAGCTTTAGGTGAACACTGTGCAGAGCTCGCACTACACTAGCTTGTAGCTTATTTAGCTGCCTGCGGTAGTGATAGGATCAGGAAAACACCACCAACCTTCTACAGGTAGCTTTAGCTTAACACTGTGCAGAGCTCGCAAAAAATAACTTGTAGGTTTAGCTGAACACTGTGAGGAGGACGCACTACACTAACTTGTAGCTTTAGCTGAACACTGTGCAGAAGTCTCACTACACTAACTTGTAGCTTTAGCTGAACACTGTGCAGAGGTCGCACTACATTAACTTGTAGTTTTAGCTGAACACTGTGAGCAGGATGCACTACACTAACTTGTAGCTTTAGCTGAACACTGTGCAGAGGTCTCACTACACTAACTTGTAGCTTTAGCTGAACACTGTGCAGAGGTCACACTACACTAACTTGTAGTTTTAGCTGAACACTGTGAGAAGGACGCACTACACTAACTTGTAGCTTTAGCTAAACACTGTGCAGAGGTCTCACTACACTAACTTGTAGCTTTAGCTGAACACTGTGCAGAGGTCGCACTACACTAACTTGTAGTTTTAGCTGAACACTGTGAGCAGGACGCACTACACTAACTTGTAGCTTTAGCTGAACACTGTGCAGAGGTCTCATTACACTAACTTGTAGCTTTAGCTGAACACTGTGCAGAGGTCACACTACACTAACTTGTAGTTTTAGCTGAACACTGTGAGGAGGATGCACTACACTAACTTGTAGCTTTAGCTGAAAACTGTGCAGAGGTCTCACTACACTAACTTGTAGCTTTAGCTGAACACTGTGCAGAGGTCTCACTACACTAACTTGTAGCTTTAGCTGAACACTGTGCAGAGGTTGCACTACACTAACTTGTAGTTTTAGCTGAACACTGTGAGCAGGACGCACTACACTAACCTATAGCTTTAGCTGAACACTGTGCAGAGGTCTCACTACACTAACTTGTAGCTTTAGCTGAACACTGTGCAGAGGTCACACTACACTAACTTGTAGTTTTAGCTGAACACTGTGAGGAGGACGCACTACCCTAACTTGTAGCTTTAGCTGAACACTGTGCAGAGGTCTCACTACACTAACTTGTAGTTTTAGCTGAACACTGTGAGCAGGATGCACTACACTAACTTGTAGCTTTAGCTGAACACTGTGCAGAGGTCACACTACACTAACTTGTAGTTTTAGCTGAACACTGTGAGGAGGACGCACTACCCTAACTTGTAGCTTTAGCTGAACACTGTGCAGAGGTCTCACTACACTAACTTGTAGTTTTAGCTGAACACTGTGAGCAGGATGCACTACACTAACTTGTAGCTTTAGCTGAACACTGTGCAGAGGTCACACTACACTAACTTGTAGTTTTAGCTGAACACTGTGAGGAGGATGCACTACCCTAACTTGTAGCTTTAGCTGAACACTGTGCAGAGGTCACACTAAACTAACTTGTAGCTTTAGCTGAACACTGTGAGGAGGATGCACTACACTAACTTGTAGCTTTAGCTGAACACTGTGCAGAGGTCTCACTACACTAACTTGTAGTTTTAGCTGAACACTGTGAGGAGGACGCACTACACTAACTTGTAGCTGTAGCTGAACACTGTGCAGAGGTCGCACTACACTAACTTTTAGTTTTTGCTGAACACTGTGAGGAGGACACACTACACCAACTTGTAGCTTTAGCTGAACACTGTAAGGAGGACGCACTACACTAACTTGTAGTTTTAGCTGAACACTGTGAGCCGGACGCACTACACTAACTTGTAGCTTTAGCTGAACGCTGTGCAGAGGTCTCACTACACTAACTTGTAGTTTTAGCTGAACACTGTGAGGAGGATGCACTACACTAACTGTAAATAGTCTAGCTGCCTGACTGTGGTACTAATAGGATCAAAAGAACACCAACAATTTTCTTCAGGTAGCTGTAAATACTGTAACAAGACAAGCCTGCCTGTCAGTAGGAAGATAACAGGAACGGATCTAGCTAAACTGAATACAGTGTATATATATATATATATATATATATATATATATATATATATATATATGCAACACCTGGGATGCATATATATACACAATACACTGTAAGAGCAGCTAACTCACTGACTGTCCTGCCTAATCTAGCTAACTCAAATGAAATGACACTGTCTCTCTCTCTATCTCTCAGCACGCCGGAACACACTACACAGGGCCGCCGTGCAGGGGGCCTTATATAGTGTGGGGCGTGTTCTAAACCCCCTGAGCCATAATTGGCCAAAGCCACCCTTACTTTGGCCAATTACAGCTCTCTCTACCGACGGCGCTCTGATTGGCCAAGCATGCGGGTCATAGTGCATGCTTGGCCAATCATCAGCCAATGCCGCAGTAAATTATGGGCCGTGACGCGCCACACGAATTTGGCGCGAACGGCCCATAACGTTCACAATTCGGCGAATGATCGAATAGCTGATGTTCGAGTTGAACAAGGGTTCGACTCGAACACGAAGCTCATCCCTACTTTTCAGTCTATCATGAATTCTGACTAGACTTCTACTAAACTTATCAATCTTATCAACTGTTCAGTGTCCGTCACCCATCTTTGCCACTGGCTTCTGTAACCCTAAAGAATAGAATTCAAAAAACCAACAATAACATACAAAGCCATCTGCAGATCTCTCCTGAGCAATATTACCAGCCTCTCCTCAAAATAATAGCCAAACTGTCCACTTCACTCCCAAAGGCCTCATGCTCTACAGCCCCCTCATTACCTTCTCCTAAACTTGCCTCCAGAACTTCTTCAAAGCCTCTCACATCCTCTGGAACTACCTATTCCATCCCTGTTCACCTTTAGGCTCTTCCTGAAAATGAATTTCTTCAGGGAAGCCTATTCCACCTTCACCTAATAAACCATACTTTTACTTTCTCCATCAGCTCATTCCTCACAGTTATTATCTTTTCTACCACTTGCCCATCCACCTTTTAGATTGTAAGCTTTCACAAGCAGGACCTCTGAACCCTCTTATATTAAACTGTACTTCAACTGGAGTGTCTCCCTTTATTTTGTTAAGTGCTGTGCAAACCTTTGGCACTATATAAATCCTGTATAATAATAATAATAATAATAATAATTGCAGATTTTACTGTAGTTGAGGAGAGGCTGTCTGGATTTAGTCACTATTTCTGAGTAGGAAATAAATAGAACATTGAAAGTACTTTCAGAAAGTAACATTTTATTTTTAATATTTTTTCTCAAATAACTTAATTTCAGATAACTTCTTGCAGTATTTATGTATGCTCCTGTAAAGGTAAGCAATATATATTTATAAAGTTTATTTCAGGAATAATCTACGTGTGATCTTTCAATTGTTGCTAGAGTTGGAAAGATGAAAGGTGCAAGTGACCTTTTCTCAGTTAATGAGTGTCAATGTCCTGCATGTGCTATGTATCTTCCCACTATACTGCCTAGTTTTTATAAAGGTATTGCTCAGTAGGTCACTTAATTCACAGGATCCCTTCCATCTATTCAAAGTTTCAAAAGAAAAACACAAACAAATAACATCAAAGGTGAGCAGTTTTGTATTAAACATTTGACCAGTTCATGTTCAAGAAGACCTTTCTAAAATGACCTGTCAGCAGCACACTATTAACAGGTGAAAAGAAGCATTTAAGGATGGGACCCTGCTGGGCTGTATGCCACTGAGCAACCTGCAGTGTGTGAAAACAAGTGCCATAAAGGAAGTTAGAACCTCCTATACTCCAAAGGAATAACTTTTATCTTCATTTCTTAGATACTGCCCTTTGAGAGTGAGAGAGAGAAAGAGGGAGAGAAAATGCTTGAAAATAAAGCAGAAGCCTTACATTATTCCATAAAATAGGATATTGATTAATTAAAAAGTTCAGTTATATTCCTTAAATAAATAAAGGCTCATTTCTAGACATAGTAAAGGACAACTAGGATTAGTTAGGCAGCTCTGAAAACTATAATGCATTTAAAACATTAGTTAGCTAGGATTAGTTAGGCAGCTCTGAAAACTATAATGCATTTAAAACATTGCAATTGCAATTAATAAATGTGTAAAATTAAATATTATTATATTACGTTTATATTTACACAGCTTAGGGGTGTAATTTTGTGTGCCATTTTTAATATAAACATTCGTTTGTAACATAATTATTTGCATGGGATACTAGTTTAACTATTGACATACACAAATCTAAATTTCAGTGATTAATAAAATGTTGGCCTCCATTAAAAAAAGATGCTGCACCAATTAATTGTATGTGCATCTGCATTTACAATTTTACAATTCCCCTTGCAAAGTCTAAAAAATGACTGTTGATCCTACCAGTGAAGTCCACCTAATTTAACTGTGATGGGGTGACAAAAGTGCTGCACTGTTCCTACAACTATTCGGTCTTTGCCCATTACAATAGAGTGAGGGGAGAAGATGTTTTTTTCTTATTGACATAAATATGTTTAAAGGGGTTGTAAAGTCTCAAGGTTTTTCACCTTAATGCATTCTATCCCAACACTTTGGTGAACATAACCATGGACCAGGGGATCATACCCCCCTGCCCTCTTCCCTTCCCTCAAGACCTCTGTCTTCATCTCCACAGAACCAGCAAAGCCCCCAAAACCTCTGTTCAAGTGGGTTTGCTTTGGCCCTAGGATGGTCAATCCTACAAACATACATACCTATCTTTATGCTTTATTCCTACCCTCAAAAGGGCTTGCACTAGTATCCTTTGTCTTCTTGGTGTTTACCTCCACGTTGGGGTGTATTATTTAGTCTATTTTCTATTGTTGGAGATTCTTTTTTTTTCACCTTTGAGCAATCTAATCCCACTATTTCAGTCCCTGCTCCTTTCTTTGGCACTTTCATTTTACCGGCACTTTGCTGCCGATGTAGGAGCATGGGTTTCTTTAAACCTGCACCCTTACAACTGTTATCCTAGACTTGATGAGAACAATGCCTGATGTGAAGTTGCCCGGCTTTGGGCTACTATATTGTTGCTCACAACAACAAACATGGATTCATCAGCAGGCAGGGATTACTTGAAGGTGATGTCCTGGAATGTTAAGGGGCTCCACTCTCCAAAGGTCCCCAAGCCATGTTACTTGCTTGGGGGAACTTCAATGCTGTTATGCTTCCCTATGAGGATCAAACAGGTGTTCGCTCCCTGGGACCTAAACAGCAGATTCTTCTGTCCCCTGGCACTATGCTAGCTCAATCTATCTCGTTGTTATGTTTCGTTGATACATGGCAACTGACATATCCAACCGCTTGAGAATATACTTTTTTCTCCCCCCTGACTGTTTTTTTGCGCATAGACTATTGTTTCCGTTCACCAGTGCTACTTCCCCTCGTACAAGCTACTGATATAAGTGACATGGTCATTTCAGACCACGGCCCCATTATGCTAGAGCTTTCTGGTCTGAAAACTCCCTGCCCCTAGACCCAATGACGTTTAATTTCATACCTTGCAAACAATGATGATTTTTTTAAAAATACATTTGTATTCCAGTTTTCCATAGTACAGCAATGCTCAGAAAAATAACAAAGAAAGAAGAAAAAAAAGACAGACATGAGGCAGTATAATATCAACACTGAATATGTAATGGCCTAGCATCTAATCCAAATTTTCACAATCAGGTGTGAGCAAGACAATGTGGAGGGAACTGAGAAGCATGGATGATAGGGATAACCCTGTCAAATATCGCAAGTGTGGCAGTAAGAAATACAGGTGTTTCAAGAAAAGATTATAGAGTAAGAACATGTCTATTAGAGGATGGGTGCAGTCAGTAGGGATGAGCTTCGTGTTGAACCCATGTTCGACTTGAACATCGGCTGTTCGGTCGTTCGCCGAATTGCGAACGATATGGGCTGTTCGCGCCAAATTCGTGTGGCGCGTCACGGCCCATAATTCACTGCGGCATCGCAGTGCATTGCTGGCTGATGATTGGCCAAGCATGCGGGTCATAGTGCATGCTTGGCCAATCACAGCCCTGCCTGAACAGAGAGCCGTAATTGGCCAAAGCCAAGGAGGCTTTGGCCAATTATGGCTCAGGGGATTTAGTACACGCCCCACACTATATAAGGCCGCCTGCACGGCAGCCCTGTGTAGTGTGTGTTCCGGCGTTCATTGAGAGAGAGAGAGAGAGAGAGACAGACAGTGACATTTGATTTGAGTTAGATAGATTAGGCAGAACAGTCAGTCAGTTAGCTGCACTTACAGTGTATTGTGTATATATATGCATCCCAGGTGTTGCATATATATATATATATATACACTGTATTTAGTTTAGCTAGATCCGTTCTTGTTATCTTCCTACTGACAGGCAGGCTTGTCTTGTTACAGTATTTACAGCTACCTGAAGAAAATTACTGGTGTTCTTTTGATCCTATTAGTACCACAGTCAGGCAGCTAGACTATTTACAGTTAGTGCAGTGCGTCCTGCTCACAATGTTTAGCTAGATCCGTTCCTGCTATCTTCTTACTGACAGGCAGGCTTGTCTTGTTACAGTATATACAGCTACCTGAAGAAAATTGCTTGTGTTCTTTTGATCCTATTAGTGCCACAGTCAGGCAGCTAGACTATTTACAGTTAGTGCAGTGCGTCCTGCTCACAGTGTTCAGCTAGATCCGTTCCTGTTATCTTCTTACTGACAGGCAGGCTTGTCTTGTTACAGTATATACAGCTACCTGAAGAAAATTGCTGGTGTTCTTTTGATCCTATTAGTACCACAGTCAGGCAGCTAGACTATTTACAGTTAGTGCAGTGCGTCCTGCTCACAGTGTTCAGCTAAAACTACAAGTTAGTGGGGTGCGTCCTGATCACAGTGTTCAGCTAAACATACAAGTTAGTGGGGTGCGTCCTGCTCACAGTGTTCAGCTAAACCTACAAGTTAGTGCGGTGCGTCCTGCTCACAGTGTTCAGCCAAACCTACAAGTTAGTGGGGTGCGTCCTGCTCACAGTGTTCAGCTAAACCTACAAGTTAGTGGGGTGCGTCCTTATCACAGTGTTCAGCTAAACCTACAAGTTAGTGGGGTGCGTCCTGCTCACAGTGTTCAGCTAAACCTACAAGTTAGTGTGGTGCGTCCACCTCACAGTGTTCAGCTAAACCTACAAGTTAGTGGCGTGCGTCCTGCTCACAGTGTTCAGCTAAACCTACAAGTTAGTGGGGTGCGTCCTGTTCACAGTGTTCAGCTAGATCCATTCCTGTTATCTTCTTACTGACAGGCAGGCTTGTCTTGTTACAGTATATACAGCTACCTGAAGAAAATTACTGGTGTTTTTTTGATCCTATTAGTACCACAGTCAGGCAGCTAGACTATTTACAGTTAGTGCAGTGCATCCTGCTCACAGTGCTCAGCTAAACCTACAAGTTAGTGGGGTGCGTCCACCTCACAGTGTTCAGCTAAACCTAAAAGTTAGTGCAGTGCGTCCTGCTCACAGTGTTCAGCTAGATCCGTTCCTGCTATCTTCTTACTGACAGATAGGCTTGTCTTGTTACAGTATATACAGCTACCTGAAGAAAATTACTGGTGTTCTTTTGATCCTATTAGTACCACAGTCAGGCAGCTAGACTATTTACAGTTAGTGCAGTGCGTCCTGCTCACAGTGTTCAGCTAAACCTACAAGTTAGTGGGGTGCGTCCACCTCCCAGTGTTCAGCTAAACCTACAAGTTAGTGCAGTGCGTCCTGCTCACAGTGTTCAGCTAGATCTGTTCCTGTTATCTTCTTACTGACAGGCAGGCTTGTCTTGTTACAGTATATACAGCTACCTGAAGAAAATTGCTGGTGTTCTTTTGATCCTATTAGTACCACAGTCAGGCAGCTAGACTATTTACAGTTAGTGCAGTGCGTCCTGCTCACAGTGTTCAGCTAAAACTACAAGTTAGTGGGGTGCGTCCTGATCACAGTGTTCAGCTAAACATACAAGTTAGTGGGGTGCGTCCTGCTCACAGTGTTCAGCTAAACCTACAAGTTAGTGCGGTGCGTCCTGCTCACAGTGTTCAGCCAAACCTACAAGTTAGTGGGGTGCGTCCTGCTCACAGTGTTCAGCTAAACCTACATGTTAGTGGGGTGCGTCCTGATCACAGTGTTCAGCTAAACCTACAAGTTAGTGGGGTGCGTCCTGCTCACAGTGTTCAGCTAAACCTACAAGTTAGTGTGGTGCGTCCACCTCACAGTGTTCAGCTAAACCTACAAGTTAGTGGCGTGCGTCCTGCTCACAGTGTTCATCTAAACCTACAAGTTAGTGGGGTGCGTCCTGTTCACAGTGTTCAGCTAGATCCATTCCTGTTATCTTCTTACTGACAGGCAGGCTTGTCTTGTTACAGTATATACAGCTACCTGAAGAAAATTACTGGTGTTTTTTTGATCCTATTAGTACCACAGTCAGGCAGCTAGACTATTTACAGTTAGTGCAGTGCATCCTGCTCACAGTGCTCAGCTAAACCTACAAGTTAGTGGGGTGCGTCCACCTCACAGTGTTCAGCTAAACCTAAAAGTTAGTGCAGTGCGTCCTGCTCACAGTGTTCAGCTAGATCCGTTCCTGTTATCTTCTTACTGACAGATAGGCTTGTCTTGTTACAGTATATACAGCTACCTGAAGAAAATTACTGGTGTTCTTTTGATCCTATTAGTACCACAGTCAGGCAGCTAGACTATTTACAGTTAGTGCAGTGCGTCCTGCTCACAGTGTTCAGCTAAACCTACAAGTTAGTGGGGTGCGTCCACCTCACAGTGTTCAGCTAAACCTACAAGTTAGTGCAGTGCGTCCTGCTCACAGTGTTCAGCTAGATCCGTTCCTGTTATCTTCTTACTGACAGGCAGGCTTGTCTTGTTACAGTATATACAGCTACCTGAAGAAAATTACTGGTGTTCTTTTGATCCTATTAGTACCACAGTCAGGCAGCTAGACTATTTACAGTTAGTGCAGTGCATCCTGCTCACAGTGTTCAGCTAAACCTACAAGTTAGTGGGGTGCGTCCTGCTCACAGTGTTCAGCTAAACCTACAAGTTAGTGTGGTGCGTCCATTACAGTGTTCAGCTAAACCTACAAGTTAGTGGGGTGCGTCCTGCTCACAGTGTTCAGCTAAACCTACAAGTTAGTGGGGTGCATCCTGCTCACAGTGTTCAGCTAAATCTACAAGTTTAGTGCAGTGTGTCCTGCTCACAGTGTTCAGCTAGATCCGTTCCTGTGGGCCATGATCAGGGATGCATGCACTGTCCTGTCACCATTTGAGGAGGCCACGAGGATGGTGAGCAGTGACAGTTTATGCATCAGTGACACTGTCCCCCTTGTCCACCTGTTGGAGCACACGCTGCGGGGAATAATGGACAGGGCACTTGAGGCAGAACAGAGGCAGGAAGAGGAGGACTTCCTTAGCTCTCAAGGCCCCCTTTATCCAGACAGTGTTCCTGCATGCCCGCCGATCACACAGGAAGAGGACGAGGAGGAAGATTGTGTCAGTATGGAGGTAGAGCCTGGCACTCAGCATCAGCAGCAGTTTTTAAGGGATCAGTCCCAAGAAACACATGGACTTGTACGTGGCTGGGAGGAGGTGGCTGTGGACCATGTCATCCTTAGTGACCCAGAGGACTCCGGACCGAATGCCTCAGTAAACCTACGCTGCATGGCCTCCCTGATCCTGCAAAGCCTGCGTAAGGATCCTCATATTCGTGGTATCAAGGAGAAGGACCAATACTGGATGGCAACCCTCCATGATCCACGTTACAAGGGTAAGGTTGCGGACCTTATCTTGCCATCGCAGAGGGAGCAGAGGATGAAACATCTTTGGGAGGCCTTGCAGAAAGGTCTGTGCAATGCGTTCCCAGAGACTGGGAGGTTACAAACTCCTGTTTCTGGACAACGTGTTGCTGAGGCTTCGGTCAGTCAAAGAAGGAGCGGTTGAGAAGGTGGCCGTCTGACCGATGCGTTCAGACAATTTTTTGGTCCGCAGCCCCAAGGTATGATCGGTTCCAGCAACCATCGCCAGCGTCTGTTTTACATGGTGCAGGAATACCTAGGGGCAAGATCAGACTTGGACACCTTTCCCACCGAAAATCCTCTGGGTTACTGGGTCTTGAGGATGGATCACTGGCCAGAGCTTGCACAGTATGCAATTGAGCTACTGGCCTGTCCTGCATCCAGCGTTCTTTCGGGAAGCACATTCAGTGCTGCTGGAGGCATGGTAACCGATCACAGGGTGCGTCTGTCCACCGACTCGGTCGATCGACTGACCTTCATAAAAATGAATCAGTCTTGGATCACCACCAGCTACCAAGCACCTGATGCTGATGTAACCGAATAATTTTTTTTGAAATCTCAGATCCCTTCAAAGACTGCCTATGCTGATGCTGAGTGACTATCCCTGAGTAATTATCCTCTTCCTCCTCAATCATCACGCTGATAGCTTGTAAGAACATTTTTGGTTCTGAGCGCCACCACCAGTGCCTAAGGCACAATTTTTCAGCCCCTGTTTAACAGGGGCGTGTAATTACAATTTTTGATGCAATACTTTGCAGCAGGGCTTGTTCCTGCGTTCCAACTAGAGTGTCTGTGAGGGGTTGCAGTGTTGTGGCACCAGCACCAGTGCCTAAGGCCCAATTTTTCTGCCCCTGTTTAACAGGGGCGTGTAATTACAATTTTTGATGCAATACTTTGCAGCAGGGCTCGTTCCTGCGTTACAACTAGAGTGTCTGTGAGGGGTTGCAGTGTTGTGGCACCAGCACCAGTGCCTAAGGCCCAATTTTTCTGCCCCTGTTTAACAGGGGTGTGTAATTACAATTTTTGATGCAATACTTTGCAGCAGGGCTCGTTCCTGCGTTCCAACTAGAGTGTCTGTGAGGGGTTGCAGTGTTGTGGCACCAGCACCACCACCACCACCACCAAAGGCCCAGTTTTTCTGCCCCTGTTCAACAGGGGCATGTAATTACAATTCTTGATCTAATATTTCATAGCAGGGCCCTGTGAGGGCTTACGTTGTTGTGGCCACAACAACACCTAAGGCCCAAATTTCTGCTGAGTATATAGGGCAGGCCCCTACTTTCAAACATCTAACTTACAAACGACTCCCACTTGCAAACGGAAGGAGACAACAGGAAGTGAGATGAAATCTACCCCTAGGAAGGGAAATTCTCTCCTGTAAGAGTTAATATGGGAAAAACATTTCTCCTTTCCACTGATGCTTTCCAATCCTTGTTCCACAAAAAACCCCAAATTCTCAAAAAACATTTGTCATTGGGACAAAAAGTGAGGTGAAATCTTCTAAAGAGGAGGAAAGACAGCAAAACAAATGTCACAGGGGTGATAACCCTTCCCTATGTTTTCCAAAAAGCTTAAAAAAGATTTTTTGGCTGGAGCTAAACACGTTAAAAATGTACCTGTTCAAAATGACAAACAGATTCTACTTAACAACAAACCTACAGTCCCTGTCTTTTTTGCACCGCCTGTATACTGCTGTTCAGAGTATATAGGGCCTGGTGGCCCCACACCTTTCCTTATTTTAATTTGGGTGCAGGGTTCCCCTTAATATCCATACAAGACCCAAAGGGCCTGGTAATGGACTGGGGGGTACCCATGCCGTTTGTCTCATTGATTTTCATCCATATTGCCAGGACCCAACATTACATTAAACCCGCAAGCAGTTTTAAATTAGATTTTTTCCTTTAAAAATGACATTTGGTGCAGGGACTGTTCTAAACACGGGAAACACGCGCCAATTTACAGGCATACTATAGACACCCCCCAGGTACGATATTTAAAGGAATATTTCCCTTTTTTTTTTGTTTACTTTAAGCATCATTAAAATCACTGCTCCCGAAAAAACGGCCGTTTTTAAAAGTTTTTTTTGCATTGATACGTGTCCCCTGGGGTAGGACCCGGGTCCCCAAACCCTTTTTAGAACAATACCATGCAAATTAGCCTTTAAAATGAGCACTTTTGATTTCGAACGTTCGAGTCCCGTAGACGTCAATGGGGTTCTAACGTTCGTGCAAACTTTCGGTCCGTTCGCAGGTTCTGGTGCGAACCGAACCGGGGGGTGTTCAGCTCATCCCTAGCAGTCAGCACTGCGCAAGGGTGAGGAAGTTCACTGCCCATATTGGGTATAGAGTCCAGTAGCTTGAGTTTGCGCAAAGAATTGGTAAGATTCGCCTTGGCATACCAGATGGTGTATTTAAAGGGGGGCATGAGTTGGTGGATTTCTGTTGGTGATAAAGAGTGTTCAATAAAGACTTTACAATGAGTAAAACACTGATGATTTTAAGCAAGCTTTGTACTTGGCTTGGACGGAATATGCTACCATGAACAGGGCTCACTTAACTGACCCAAACCTCTTTTGGGAAGCTGATAAAGCATTTCTCAGAGGCCACATCATCTCATACACCACTCAATTTAAGAAACATTCTAAACTTCAATACCAACAGGCTAGTTATTTACTCTGTATGGCCCATGAGGCTTTGTCCCAGAACCACTCCCTGGCCATAGGCAGGTTTGGCAAGCTGCTAAGAAGTCTTTTAACCACTTTAATACAGGGCACTTTTACCCCCCTTTCTGTCCAGACCAATTTTTAGCTTTCAGTGCTCTCACGCTTTGAATTACAATTACTCAGTCATGCTACACTGTATCCAAACAAAAATGTTATAATTTTTTCTCACAAATAGAGCTTTCATTTGGTGGTATTTAATCACCACTGTTTTTTTTTTCTATTATGTATTGCAAAAATGGGACAGTTCCCCCAAGGGGCTTTTCAGTAGCAAGGTAATTAAATTGTAGAAGGTCTATTTATTTTAAATCTTTATTGTACCAAAAAATGATAATTCAAATTCACAAGGAGTTTAAAATAGGAGCTCTGGTTTGTGACATATCTAAAACATAATCCATCATTCCTGGCAAAAACATACAGTGGACCCAGTTGTTTACATAACATTACAACATTGCCATCCACATAAATACCCCTCAAAGTATAATCTATGAGGCATTATGAGTCTTTTGAACATGTCACTTTTTTCCACAAGTTTTTGGAAAATGTGGAAAAAAATGAAAAGGTAATTTACACAAATTTGTGAATGTATATAATATTTCTAACACATAGCATGTACATAGCAAAAATAACTCCCCAAAATACATTCTGCTACTCCTTCTGAGTATGGTGATACCACATGTGTGAGGCTTTTACACAGCCTGGCTACATGCAGAGGCCCAACATCCAAGGAGCACCATCAGGTGTTCTAGAGACATAAATTCACATCATTTCCTGACAACCTATCGCATTTTTGAAGCCCATTCATATTTCTAACACATACAGTATCATGTAACACAACAGAAAATTACACCCCAAAATACATTCTTCTGAGCAAAAGGTAAACAAAAGATTACCTGTGGTTTTACTAATGCAGTGGTTCACAGACAAGAGCATTGGTCTAGGCAGCAGGCAGGAACATGGTCAGTGACAGCAACAGGATTCATCCAGGCGGCAAGCAGGAATACTGTCTATATTCAGTACATGTAGTGGGCAGAGATACTGTCAGCAATGCCAAAGCATTGGTCCAAGTAGCAGGCAGAGATGTGGTCATTAGCAGCAAAAGGAATCATCCAGGCAGCAGGCAGGGATACTGAATGGGGACAGGGGTAGAGGCGTCTCCCACCCAAATCTCTTTGAAGCCTCCGGTCTTCAGAACCTGTTCTGGGAATTACAAAACCCAGTTTTTCTCTACTCAGAACACTATTTTGATGCCCCTCACATATTTGAGACCCCTGTGTTACCTTTTATCCCACTACAACAGTAGCATGGTCAATTAACAGGCCGAGGTCAGTGCACATGGAAGGTAAAAACGTGGTTTAGAAATAATCCATATGACAGGCAGAGGCATTGTTGGTAAAAAGGCCAGGGTGTCAGGAACCATGACACTTTTTAAGAAAAAGGTAAAATGGTACAAACAGAGCAAACGTAGTCAAAACATAGCCAGGGTTCTGTAACCAAAGCGGGTAGTCAGAACAAGCTAGTGAAACAGGAATCCAGAGATCAGCATAGTAGAGGCAGTAAACAGGAACAGGAACCAGAAGGGAAGTCAGCCAGGCAAAAGTCTTTAACAGAAAAACACAGCAGAGAGTATCCAGATATGTTGACCAGGCGAAGGCACAGGAGATCTGATCCAGGCAGTTTAAATAGCCAACAGGGCTAGCTGACTAGCAGGAAATAAAGACCCAGTGAGAACGGGGGAATTAAGAGTACTAACAATTAACCGGCAGCTGAACACAGAGCTCTGAGAAGGAAGGGCTGAGTCCAGCCCTGACACATGATCAGTTAATGTGGAAGGTAGAGCCATGGTCAATCAAGGCAGCAGGCAAATGAACTGCACAGGTATTAGAAATGGGAAAATGACAGGCTGTTGAAAATAAGGGGAACTATTATCTTAGGGGTGTGATAATGTCTGAAGCATTCTCTGATGCATAGGCCTGGTTGGGAGGAACATTGGGGACAATGATAACTGGTGTCTCTTCTAACTCCTCCTCTGCTGCATACACATTTATTTTGGCGTCTTCTTCCTGATTCTGTAGGAGGAATGTTTTTACGAAAATGTTGCTCATGAAGTCAACTCACACCCACACTCACACTCACACTCTCAGAGAGAATGCTTCCTGGGGGGGGTCCTTGCTGGTAGATCAGGGCAGTGACAATTTCTTTATTATATTTGAGGAAGGTGCTGGGTCTTTCTGTTGAATTTTGATAGATGATGTACGCATTATACATGGCCAAATGGAAGAGATAAAATGTAACTTTTTTATATCAGAAAAAGGACTTTCTAGTTGTTAAATAGGGCTGTAGAATCTGGTCATTTAAATCCACCTCCCCATGAAATGATTATAATCATAGATGCATTCAGGCTTTACAATGGGACCGTGTCTTCTGTGAATTTCCACCAAGGTGTCATTGTGGATGGTGCACAGGACGTAAACATCTCTCTTGTCCCTTCACTTCACGCCAACACTTCCTCATTCCTCAGACTTGTGGATCTCAAATTTGTAGCCTAGTAGTCACTACATTTTGTGGGAACCCCATCCTGTTTTTTCTGGTGGTACCACAGGCCAAGGTTTTTTCATGACGGAAATGGGGCAAATTGGCAAAATAATTGTCTATGTAGATATGATAGCCTTTTTTCGAACAGGCGGTATGCTAGGTCCCAGACATTTTTTCGCTTGTTCCAATGCACAATGGGTACTCAGGGGGCTGGAGCTGGGTGTCTTTGCCTTTGTACACGTGGAAGGTGTACACATATTCTGTGGCTCTTTCACAAAGTTTGTTTAGTTTCAATCCAGACCTGGCCCTCTTTCTGGGAATATATTGTTCAAATTGCAGTCAGCCAGTGAAGTGGACAAGGGATTCATTCACACAAATGTTCTGGTCTGGAACATAAATGTCTGCAAATCACTTAGACATTTTTTTTATTAGTGGGTATATTTTATATAATTTATCATTGTTGGGGTGATCTTAGGGAGAGCACTGTGAGTTGTCGTTGAAATGCAGGAAGCGCATAATCATGTCATAGCGTGTCCTGAACATGACAGCAGAATAAAATGGCATGTGATGGATGAGGTTGGTGGACTAGTAGGCAATTCATTTATCTTTGTAAGCCCCATATTAAACGTAAGGCCCAAAAACAGTTTTAATTCCTCCACTGTTCGATTAAACCAATTAAACATATGGGCATTGGGGGTTGATGGCAATATGTTGCTCTGCAAAAAGGTTAGTTTGGTCCATGATGTATTGCAGCAAATATTCAGGGAAAAACAAATAAAAAAATCTATTTCAGAAAAATTTGGAATGTTGGGCTGCACACCTGGGTGTGTTTTGAAAGGGGGGATTAAAGCTGACCCTGAGCTGGAAGGCAGCCATAACGGGTTTCTCAGGGCATCTGTATTCTTTGGATCTGGTGTGGTATTCCATTGCTGATACTAGGCATTTCTTCCTGGGTTCTGGTGTTGGTGCCATTGGGGTGTATAGCACTGCTGGTGGTAGGCTTGTCTTCTGATCTTCTTATTCTTCTGGGTGGGACTGTTTCCTTCTCTAATTCAGTCCCTGATCCACTATACTCTTCTGGCTTGCATTCTTAATCAGAATCTGATGGTGAGAGCACCCCGCTGCTATCGTCATTTAGCATACTAAGGATTTTATATGCCTCCTCAGAAGTAAAATAGCTTTTGGACACTGTGGCTGATGTGAAGCTGCGCTGGGTACACTGATGATGGGTGGCAGTGATGTTGATTCTGTGATGGGTGTCACTGATTAAGCTGCACTGACAGATCCACTGATGGGCTGCACTGACACATCCACTGACAGGGCTGTGTGACAGATCCACTGATGGGGCTGTGTGACAGATCCACTAATTGAGCTGTGTGACAGATCCACTGATGGGCTGCGCTGACATATCCACTGATAGCAGCACAAATAGACTGTATGATAGATCAACTGATGGCGGGATTAAGGGATTGTCCTGACAGATCCACTGATGGGCTGCGCAGACAGATCCACTGATGGGCTGTGTGACAGATTAAGTGATGGACTGTGTGACAAATCCACTGGTGGGCTGTGTGACAGATCCACTAATGGGCTGCGTGGCAGATCCACTAATGGGCTTCGTGGCAGATCCACTGTACTGACAGGCCCTCTACATTTTTGGGGGCGTATGGTGCACATTAGTGTGTGTACAAATCACAGTAATGCCCCGTACACACGGTCGGATTTTCCGACGGAAAATGTGTGATAGGACCTTGTTGTCAGAAATTCCGACCGTGTGTGGGCTCCATCACACATTTTCCATCGGATTTTCCGACACACAAAGTTTGAGAGCAGGCTATAAAATTTTCCGACAACAAAATCCGTTGTCGGAAATTCTGATCGTGTGTACACAAATCCGAAGGACAAAGTGCCACGCATGCTCAGAATAAATAAAGAGATGAAAGCTATTACATAGTTACATAGTTAGTCAGGTTGAAAAAAGACACAAGTCCATCCAGTCCAACCATAAACATTGGCCACTGCCCTGTTTATAGTTCCGATGTACGTGTTTTACGTCACCGCGTTTAGAACGATCAGGGACTGAATCGGATTTTCCGACAACTTTGTGTGACCGTGTGTATGGAAGACAAGTTTGAGCCAACATCCGTCGGAAAAAATCCTAGGATTTTGTTGTCGGAATGTCCGATCAATGTCCGACCGTGTGTACAGGGCATTACAGTTAACTCACAGTTCTTGATTTTCCTCCTCACACAATCGGTGTGTAAGAAGAAGAAGGCGGGAACATCGAGTAACTGCTGTATGTTTACAGTTGTGACCGGCTGTGATTAGACACAGCTGATCACATAGTAAAAAGCCAATTTCATTGGCTCTTTACCCTGATCAGGGATGTGCTGTGTCTGAGAGACATGCCTCATCCCTGATCGCCATGCTGCGTGCCCCCCCCAGGGGGCGCACACTAGCGGTGCATACATAAGGACATGATATGACGCCCAGTCAGGATAACTTAACCACTCCCCCAACTTCATTTTGCTATTAGCGGGGCAGGAACTGGTTAACTGCTGGGTGGAACAACGGGAAGTCGCTAAGTTATCCTACTCTGTTTTGAATTCTATGGATATTGTAACGAGGCTTTACTTTGTTCAGGCTCTCGGCATCCCACATATATATCGGCACTGTGGAACCCCTCTGGCTCTATTTCTAAAACACCCCATGAAGTTAAAGGGCTGCTCACTGCCTTCTACATGTCCCTGTACTCATAAAATCCAGTTAATGCTTCAGCTGCTGCCGACCTGCTGGCAAGTATGCATCTTCCAAAGTCATCACTGACTCAGCTTGAGGCCCTGAATGCAAACTAATACTCTAGAGGACATTAAATCCATCATCAAGTTGCTCCCTCCAACCAAAGCCCCTGGTCCTAAAGGATATACTGCTGAATTTTATAAACCCAGCACATTCATTCCTGTCATCTTACAACAGATATACAGGAAGATATGGGCAAATGGCCAGTACCTCCCAACAAGCAATAGAACCACTATCTCGGATCCTCAATTCTGATGATGGGGTGAGCGGTGTCAAGATTGGCAAACAAATCTTTTGCTCTGCTTTGTGGATGGCATATTACTTTTTTCTTCCGATCCCCAGTCAGATATTGCAACTCCAAAACCTGCTATCGACGTTCCGCAACTGCTCCGGGTTGTGGGTTAACTTGGACAAAAGTGAAGTACTAGCCCTGAAACCTCATGTGTCTGTATATTGGCTCTCTTCATCGCCATTTAGTATTGCAAAACAATATATCACCTATTTGGGTATACAGATAGGATGGGAGCCTTCTTGTTTATATTACCTCAACTACCCTCCTTTAATCACCAAGATTTAAGGGAGTTTCGAAGCATGGTTGACCCTTCCCACATCGTTCTTCGGGAGATGCCACCTCTTTAAAATGGTATAATTTGCTAGATTGCTCTACCCTATGCAGACTATACCTTTATTACTAAAGCATTCGGACTTCCAGAAAATTAACACGGTCTTAATGGCTTTCCTTTGGTGACACAAAAATCCTTGCATTGCCCCACAGAAGCCCTGTCTCCCCAAAAGTAAAGGTGGGGTTGGTCTGCTCAACATAAGGTTTTATAATCTCTCTTGTTTACTATAAAAGGGCCTTGACTGACTATCGGGACAGTCCCATTATACCAGTTTTATGAAAGAAAGTGACTTGGTGGCTCCGTACAAACTTCTGGCTGTCCTCCATTCTAAGCTGGCATATTTGCCTAATAATATAAGATTGAATATCTTGATCTGAGATATTGTCTTGGCTTGGAGGGAGGTACGGAAACACCTAGGTCTGCCCTCTGCCATGCCTCATTTCTTATCTATTATTGGTAATCCCCACCTCGATTGAACACAAGGCATTTTGTGACCTCACCAAGGTGACTTCTGTCTTTGGAAGTAGAGCAGGTATTTCCAAATCTTTTGCAGACTTTTCTGATAAATTTTCCCTTCCTGGATATCAGGTTTTTCATTATCATTAACTACTCAGTTGGACTTAGGACCTGATACAGCCCTCATCAAAATCCTCTACAACACTTGTTCCTTAAGGTTGTCCTCCACCATGCTAATTACTTCATCTCCAAACTGTAATTACATCTCATCACTCAAACAGTTAAATACCACCTTGTTCCTTTCAAAATTTGGAAGACAGATCTCAGCTGTGACAATGTTCCTGAACTGCTGCTAGCCTGTTATCAAATGACTTGCAACCTTGTAATATGTGAAGCCTGGGAAGAAACCCAATTTAAAATCATTCACTGAGCCTACTACCCATATCATGCCAATAGAGCGGATGGTTTTCAATCGACCTGCTCATGGTGCACTACAATCCAGCCTTCCCTACTCCACCGTTTATGGAATTGGCCAATGATCTCTGAATTCTGGAACAAGGTCTTAGCATATATTACTCAAGTTGGCAAGGCAAGAGTCCCCAATGACCCTCTGATCTGTCTCCTTGGTCATGAAGGCTTGAAGGATCTGGTACACTCATCTCCTGCTCATCATCCTCTATGAATTGTCTTCTTGTGACCTGGAGAACAATCCTGCAAGCCTGGATTCACCCCTCACCACCTTGTGTATCAACAGAGAAACAAGCTTTGACAACCTTATTCGGCCTAGAAAAATTGGATACCATCATCCAAAATGTCAAATCCATTAATTACACAGATTGTTTCTTAAACGCCAACCACAACAATCCCTGAAGAAGCTTAAAATAAATGAGGTGACTTATCCCTTTGCCTCTTCCATTATCTTCTCCCCATCATTTCCAGATTGTTCCAATGAATAGAACACCTCCAGTAGCCTTTAGTCTATACTTGTTAATTAGACATCAGAAGGTACTTTTGTTCTACTCTAATAATTTCCTCTAATTTGTACCTGCTTCCACTCCTAAAGGTTTGCTAGTAGTTTCCTAGTTATACTCAATGCACAAAGTATCTCAGCTTGTTTCATTGTTTTATTTTAGTTTAGGTCCTTTTTTTTATTAAAGTTTGTCTAATCCACTTTCTTGTTGTGTGAGGGCAATTATGCCTCCACTCCGAGGCCTTCACATAATGTTTTTTACCTGTTCTTTCTGTAAATGAATAACAAAATGTCACACAAAAAAAAGACCTTTGGTGAAAGCATTTACTAACTATTCATCCCAGTAGGCAGACATTGTGACAACCCTTTGCCTCTTTGGCAGCAAGATGAAAGTTTTGTGTCGTCCAAAATAGGGTTAAAATAGGGACATTAATTAAGGTGTCGTTTATGAGTAGCGATGCAATTTCCTTGCTGAAAATGTGAGTTACTTTTACCTGTTCCATATGTAGAGAGGCGCTGGGCTACAGCAATATGGAGAAGGAGAAATTGCCTTTTATTCTTCTCCACCTCTACTGAGATACTGATGTTATACTGCACTATTCTTCACCAGGCAGCAGGGGGAATGCATTTTTATTATCTGAATGAATTTAACAGATCATCACTGTAGCCTCCTATGTCTATTCTTAAGTGATCTAAGTCAAAGTTGCAAAGTTGGTCACTAATACAGCAAAAAAAGCAAAATTGTATGTTGCAAAGTTGCAAATGTATGATTTCCTAAGGGTAGCTTCTGCATTTCTGTTCACAGAGTATATGAAAAGGCACTGTCATCATCAAAAAGATTTCTTTGACAACTTTAAGGTCATGCTTGGGGATATTTTCCTATGATTGGGTATTAGCAGATTCAGTAAGATAGATTGTGCAATTTTGTGCCTGAATTCTGTTTCACTTCAAAGAAGTAAAATAAAGCATCCTACCTTAGTTTAATGAAACGTTCTTTTGCTTGGTTTAATTTTTTAAAGCCTTAAACCATTTCTATTCCCTTTTTGTTGACAAGAAAATATTCCTCTTAACTGCTTCAGACCTGGAAGATTTTACCCCCTTCCTGACCAGAGCACTTTTTGGGATTCAGCACTGCATCGCTTTAACTGACAATTGCGCAGTCTTGCGACATTGCACCCAAACAAAATTGACATCCTTTTTTCCCACAAATAGAGCTTTATTTTGGTGGTATTTGATTACCTCTGCGGGGTTTTTTTTGCGCTATAAACAAAAAAAGAGCGGCAATTTTGAAAAAAGCGCAATATTTTTTACTTTTTGCTATAATAAATATCCCCCAAAATTATATAAAAAAATTTTTTTTACCTCAGTTTAGGCCAATATGTGTTCTTCTACATATTTTTGGTAAAAAAAATCACAATAAGCGTATATTGATTGGTTTGCACTGCATTGATTGCTGTAAAAATGTCACTGGCAGGGATGGTGTGTTGCTATGGCCATTTATATTGTCTTGATAGCAATAATATATAGTTAGGTTTGGTAAGAGCATATGTTTACAGAGGCCCTTCCCCCTAAATTGATATGTAAATAAACCAGATGGATAGGTTTTGGAGCTGAGCAGAGGAAGTTGGTGTCTGCAGGAAATGGGTGGGAGGGACTTGGGGAGAGTTGGAAATAAACATGTGTTTGGACAACAGAGATGTGTTTGGAAGGACAAAGAGGAAGACATGGCTGCCGGAAGCTGGATAACTTTGGAGATGCTTTTGTGAGTTGGACTCTGAGCAAGGAACTATGAAGGACATCTTGACCCCTAAGTTGAGTAACTGTTTAGTTTACTTAATGTGTACATATTGTACATGCTTATATTTGTAGGCATATTTTGTAAGCTATAAGTTGTGTTGTATTGTGCATCCTACAGTTTGTATGTGCAGATGTGTCCCTGTTTAGTAAAGCATTAATATACTTCAAAAGTCTAAGCTTACTTGGTTTTACCACAAGAAATTAATAGATAGACGGAAAGCCTTATAATGGGGGCTCGAGGCCTGGATTTGTTCTAAAATTTCAACTGAAGCAAATCTGTTTTCTGTGGTGTGTTTTGTTGCTAGTGCTGGAGGAAGATGCTGCGTACACTGTTTAGGAAGAATAAGGCTGCAAAGGTTTCTAGTGTCCAGGAGGACTTGAAGGCGTGCATCCTTCCTATCTGGGCTAGAAATAGTCAGTGGATGTCTGTTGCAAAGGAGCTGGCTGGATATTAAGTATAAAATTGATGCGCTTTAAATAAATAGTGCACAATATGCTGCTGCGACTAAGCTTAAATCCAGGAATAAAAAATGCATACATGTGAATAAAATAAATAAATAATTATGGTGCTAATACATGTGTTAAAATTGCCAAAATAAATCTTCAAATTGGTGATGTGACAGTGAATATAAATAGAATAATAATGACACTCTGAGTACAATGTCCAGGCAGAGATAAATAGAGGGAGAAAGTAAAAATAATTAAACAGTTCCTTCCCTTAATCCAGATTGATTGACTCACTGGGTTAGATCGTTTGTATCAGGATATTTAGTTTTTCTTGCATCCCACTTCAGCCATAACACTGCTGGTGATTCGGCTCTCAGGATAAAGGTTTTATGCAAAGCAAGCAAAGAAAAAATAGATCATTGTGCTGTGAACTTACTAGATAGTACATAAGCAAAACAGGGACAAGAGATACACTCACAAACTCCCGGTCTATTAGAAGCATTCAAATAAGCAGATTGCAGTCAGCCGCTGTGGACAAGGTTTCCCATAGAGAAACAGCTGCTGTTAACCTTCAGGTGTATTGCAGCACTGAACGTCCTAAGCTCCTCCCACGCGTTACATCACTGACACGTGACTTTTTCAAGGATAAAAACAGCTGGCTAGATATGCTTCTCCTTCGAACAGAGCTTGGGGGGACAGAGTCTCTGATCTTTCCTCAGATTTTAGTCTCAAAGGTTTTGGGTCTAGTAAGGGAGAGATGCGGGCAGTTGCTGTGTTTGGTTTGCATTTCCTGCATGCTCTACATATTGAATCTGAAAAGAGGGAAAAGGCAGAATTAGAAAGAGATTTACTGAAGGAGCAGCTTGCAGTGGCATCCAAGTGTTTGGAAGAAACTGCTAGCAAGGCAAAAGATTTAGAAAGAAGGGTAATCAAAGTTAAACCTGCAGTGGCTTTGAAGTGTGTTCAAACCCCTGTAGGCCGAGCTGAAGATTTGAATGAGCGGTGTGCAGCCCTCACGACCAAGTCTAATGATGCTCTAACAAAGGACAAAGGCCCAAAGCCTGTAAGCAGAAGTAGGACATGTGCCACTGTTACTTCTCATAACCGGGAAGCAGAGGATTTCATCAGCTCAAATGACAGAGTTGTGGTCAAATGCTTGAACCTGCAGGATTCAATGTGCAGCAGGTGCCATATGGACCATGAGGACTTAATTCAAATTCATATGCTAAGTTATTGTCCCAAGCTCCATAGGTATTGGACCATGGCCATCAATTAATGGGGCCTTATAAATGGATGTCTAATCAGACCCTAAGCAATGTATTTTAGTTATATTGGATGAACTGGTTCCACAAAACCATACTAGAAAGACAGTTTCCGGGGAATCTTTTTTTAAGTTTGTAAACTTATTTTTGGAAATCTGAAGCTCCCCAACTCCCCAGGAATGGATACATCTTATGGGCATAACTTTGCGCTTTGAGTGCCTTATCTATTCCTAGAGTGGTTACCTAGCTAAATTTGAGAAGTTATGGAAGGGATGGTTTATCCTCAATAGACCTGATATTGCATAAACATATATAGAGTATTTCTATGCTTTATTTTGAGCAGTTCCTACTCTGATGTAACTTATGCAACTTCTGAATGGGTGAGTATAATAATTCACTGATGTGTTATGGAACTGTGCAGAGATTTTGACCAAATGTCAATGTCTGAGATTTACTGTATGTTCACTGACTATCAAACACTGTGAAGCACTTTATTGTTTCTTGTTACTGAATGTCTGCTCTGGATCTGTTTATTAATTTCCGATTAAATAAAAAAAACAAATTGCAGAGAACCTTGATGTAACCTGAACCCATTAAAATCTATGGTGGTGAATCTTGTTAAACTGACACAAAACTCAAAAATCAATTTAACCACTTGTCAACCATCATATGATGTTCTCAGTTTGAAGTTGTCATACCGGGATATTGCCTGCAGCTAGAGGAATCATCCTGGTATAAGAGTTTTTAGCTAGCGATGCCCAGTAAGCCAGAAGTGATTAGAGTGGCTGAACAGCCACTCTATCATTTCTGCAGGCGGTGGAAGGGGGTCCCCCCTCCTACCGCTGCCTTTCCCAGGCGCTCCTGTCTGTTTATGGAGCTTGATAGCACAGCGGCCGACAATGACGGAGATAGAGAGGGACTGACATTGTTTCACCCTCCCCTTGACCCAAGAAACTGGGAGCAACAAGGATTCCATAACTTCCTTTTCTGCTTCTGTTTACCTGGCTGTTAGCAGCCAAGAAAGCAGCTAATCAGACCGATATGTGTCTGATTCACTGCATTGTAGGCCAGAGGAGAGATCTGGGGTCTGTTAGACCCCAGATCTCTCCATAAAGAGGACCTGTCACGGCCCATGATGTCACAAGGGATCTTGTTAATCCCTGGTCATAGCAATAAAGTTAATACCAAATAAATTATAAAGACAATGTAAAAAAATTGTTTTAGATAAGATAAATAATTAAAAAAATGTAAGCTCCCTGCCCCTCCTTGCTCATGCGCAAATGTGAATGCATAAGTAAACCCCACATATTGCACCACACATGTGAGGTATCATTGCAAACTTTAGAGTGATAAAAATTCTAGTGTCAGACCTCCTCTGTAGGGATGAGCCAAACAACCCCCAGTGCGAAAATGCGAACACCACTAAAGTATATGGGACGCGAATGTGAAAAATCAAAAGTGCTAATTTTAAAGGCTTATATGCAAGTTATTGCCATAAAAAGTGTTTGGGGACCTGGGTCCTGGCCCAGGGGACATGTATCAATGCAAAAAAAGTTTTAAAAATGGCAGTTTTTTCAGGAGCAGTGATTTTAGTAATGCTTAAAGTGAAACAATAAAAGTGAAATATTCCTTTAAATATTGTGCCTGCGGGTCGCCTTAGTCTGCCTGTAAAGTAGGGCATCTTTCCCATGTGTATAACAGTACCACAGCAAAAGGACAATTCTAAAGGAAAAAATGTAATTTAAAACTGCTTGCAGCTGTAATGTATTGTCAGATCCCGGCAATATAGATTAAAATCAATAAAAGAAATGGCGTGGGTCCCCCCCAGTCCATTACAAGGCCCTTCAGGTCTGGTATTAATATTAAGCGAAATCCCACACCAACATTTAAAAAAAAAATGCTTGGTGTCCCCCAGGCCCCCAGGCACTATATACTCTGAACAGCAGTATATATACTATACGGACTGCACTATATACTCTGCAAAAAAATTGGGCCTTAGGTGTTGGTGGTGCCAGAACACTGTAACCCCTCATAGTTACTCTTGTTGGGTGCAGGAACGAGCCCTGCTGTGAAATATTATATAAAAAATTGCAATTACATGCCCCTGTTAAACAGGGGCAGAAAAATTGGGCCTTGGGTGGTGGTGCCACAACACTGTAACCCCTTGCAGTTACTCTTGGGTGCAGGATTGGGCCCTGGTGTGTAATATATCAAAAATTGTAATAACATACCCCTGTAAAACAGGGGCTGAAAAATTGGGCCCTGGGTGGTAGTGGTGCCCTAAACCAAAAATATTGTTGGAAGCTGACATCATCAAGATTGAGGAGGAATAGGATAGGCAGCATAGGCAGTCTTCAAGGGATCCCAGATCCATAGCAAATTAAATCAGTTACATCAGCATCAGGTGCTTGATAGCTGCTGATTCAGGACTGATTCATTTTTATAAATGTTAGCCTGTCAACGGAGTCTGTGGACAAGCACACTCTTTGATCCATTACAAACCCTCCAGTAGCACTGAATGTGCATTCAGAAAGCACGCATATTGAGCAAGTTCTGGCTAGTGGCCCATCCTCAAGACCCAGTAACCCAGTGGATGCTCTGTTGGAATGGTCTCTATGTCTGCTCTTACCCCTAGATATTCCTGCACCATATAATGCAGACACAGGTGATGGTTGCTTGAACCGATCAGACCTTGGCGCTGAGGACCGAAAAATTGTTTAAAGGCATCAGTCAGCCGGTCACCCTCTCCACCACTCTTCCTCTGACTGAATGAAGCCTCAGCAACATGTTGTCCAGCACCAGGAAATGGTAAAACCCCCCAGGGTCTGGAAATGCGTTTCACAAACCTTTCTTCAAAGCCTCCTGAAGATGTTTCATCCTCTGCTCCCTCTGCTAAGGCAGGATGAGTTCTTCAACTGTACCCTTGTAACGTGGATCAAGAAGGGTTGCCAGCCAGTAATGATCCCTCTCCTTGATACCACAAATCCTTGGGTCCTTTTGCAGGCTTTGCAGAATCAGGGAGGCCATGCATCGTAAGTTTGCAGAGGCATTAGTTTCTGAGTCGTCTGGGTTACTAAGGATCACACTATCCATAACTACCTTCTCCAAGCCACATACAACTTCCGTGGGTTTCTGGGGACTGAACACCATCCCTTGAAGACTGCTGCTGAGTGTTTTACAGTATCTTCTATAGTCGGGAAGATACTGGAGAGTTTAATAAAAGACTATATAGACGAGTTCTTGCTGGATAAAAATATTTTAAGCAACAGACAGCATGGATTCATGAAAGACAGAAGTTGTCAAACAAACCTGATTTCTTTTTATGAGGAGGTAAGTAAAACCTTGGACAGAAGGGTGGCAGTGGACGTGGTGTCCTTGGATTTTGCAAAAGCGTTTGACACAGTTCCCCACACACGGTTCATGTGTAAGGTAAAGTCTACAGGCTTGGAAATATCAGTTTGTAAATGGATAGAAAACTGGCTAAAAGACAGAATTCAGAGAGTAGTGGTTAATGATTCTTACTCTGAATGGTCTAAGGTTATCAATGGTGTACCCCAAGGTTCAGTGCTTTGACTCTTGCTTTTTAATATCTTTATAAATTATATTTGGTCTGGGATTAAAAATAACATTTCTGTCTTTGCAGATGACACTAAGCTATGCAGTGGAATAACGTCCTTACAGGATGTCTCCAATTTACAAGCCAACCTCAATGCACTAATTGTCTAATTGGGCGACTATGTGGCAGATGAGGTTTAATGTTGATAAATGTAAAGTTATGAACTTGGGGGCTAAGAATATGCATGCATCATACATACTAGGGGGGGTACAACTGGGGGAATCAATGGTGGAGAAGGATCTGGGGGTTTTGGTGGATCATAAGCTCAATAATAGCATGCAATGCCAAGCTGTGGTTTCCAAAGCGAGCAAAGTCATTTCTTGTATTAAGAGAGGTATGCACTCCAGAGAGAGAGATATCATTTTGCCCCTGTACAATTCATTAGTAAGACCTCATCTGGAATATGCAGTTAAGTTTTGGGCACCAGTTCTCAAAAAGGAAAACGGGGAACTGGAGAAAGTTCAGAGAAGGGCAACCAAACTGATAAGAGGCATGGAGTAGCTCAGCTATGAGGAAAGATTATAGGAACTGAATTTATTCACTCTTGAGAAGAGGAGATTAAGGGGGGATATGATCACCATGTATAAATATATAAGGGGTCCATATAGTGAACTTGGTGTTGAGTTATTCACTTTACGGTCAACACTGAGGACAAGGGGACACTCTTTACGTCTAGAGGAAAAGAGATTTCATCTCCAAATACGGAAAGGTTTCTACACAGTAAGAGCTGTGAAAATGTGGAATAGACTCCCTCCAGAGGTGGTTCTGGCCAGCTCAGTAGATTGCTTTAAGAAAGGCCTGGATTCTTCCCTAAATGTACATAATATAACTGGGTACTTACATTTATAGGTGAAGTTGATCCAGGAAAAATCAGATTGCCTCTCTGGGATCAGGAAGGATTTTTTTTCCCCTGCTGTAGCAAATTGGATCCTGCTTTTCTGGGGGGGGGGGGGGGGGGTTTGCCTTCCTCTGGATCAACTGTGGGTATAGGATTGGGTATATGGGATTGTATGATATTTTTTTTTTGTATTTATTTATTGTGGTTAAACTAGATGGACTTGTGTCTTTTTTCAACCTGACTAACTATGCAGCTATGTGTTATCCTCTACATCCATGCTGACTTAATTCTCCTCCTCTTCTTTCTGTGTGTTTGGCGGACCCGCAGGAATGCTATCTGGATAAAGGGGGCCTTGAGAGGAAAGGAAGTCCTCCTCTTCCTTCTGCTGTTCTGCCTCAAGTACAATGTCCATGATTCCACAAAGTGTATGCTCCAACAGGAAGACTAGAGGGACAGTGTCACTGATGCATGCATTGTCGCTGCTCACCATCCTTGTGGCCTCCTCAAATGGTGACAGGATAGTGCATGCATCCCTGATCAGTAGCCACTGGTGTGGTGAAAAGAAGCCAAGCTCCCCTGACCTTGTGCTGGTGCCATACTCACACAGGTACTCATTGATAGCCCCATGCTGGGTTTGCAGCTGCTGCAGCATTGCCAACATTGAGTTCTACCTGGTGGGCATATCACAAATGAGGCGGTTGGTGGGCAGGTTGCATTCCCTTTGAATGTCAGACAGCCAAGCACTGGCATTGAATGAGCAGCGTAAATGACCACAGACTTTTCTGGCCTGCCTCAGGAGATCAGGGAAGCATGGGTACCTGGTCAAGAACTGCTGCACCATCAATTTCAGGAAGTATGCCAAACATGGAACATGGGTCATGGGTCAAGTGTCCCTGTCAGAGGGTTGAGAGAAGGTTGGTGCCATTGTCGCATACAACCATTCCTGGCTGAAGCTGGCATGGCGTCAACCACTTCTGAGCCTGCCCCTGCAGAGCTGACAGAATCTTTACCCTAGTGTGGCTCCTGTTCCCTAGGCAGACCAACTCAAGCACCGCATGGCAAAAAAAAAATCTGCAGAAGAGACCATAGAGGTAGAAGAGGAGGGGTGGAGGAGAGAGCTGTGGCAGAATCACCACTAGCTTTTTGGAGGCATGGTGGCGGAACAAGCTCCAACAACACTGAACCCTGTCCTGCATACTTCCCAGCTGCCAGCATAGTTACTCAGTGCGCCGTGAAGGAACGGTAACATCCCTGCCCATGCCTGCTGGACCATGAGTCAGCAGTAATATGAACCTTACTGCTGACTGCCCTGTCCAACGAGGCCAAAACATTGCCTTCCACATGCTGGTAGAGAGCTGAAATGGCATTTCGGATCCTGCCACTGTGGTACAGCACATTCCACAAATTCACGAAAGGGGGCAGAGTCTATAAGCTGAAAAGGCAGAAGTTGCAGTGCTAGAAATTCGGCCAAGCTAGCATTTAGACGCTGAGCATGTGGATGCTGGGACCAAATTTCTTTTTACGGTTCAGCAATTGGGGTAGGGAAATTTGCCTGCTAAAATCAATTGGTGGTGTAATGCTAGCAGATTGTCTGCAATTACTTGGAACACCTATTTCTATACCCTCATTCCCCTCAGTGCAGGTTTTTGAGAGGACTGGAGGTATAGTAGGATTGGAGATATCAGATGAGGAGCAAGGAGAAGCCCGCCTTTTTCTATGATGTGGGTCTTTCAAGTGCTGTTGCCAACAGACTGCATGGCAGGTCGTCATGTGTCTGGTCAAGCATGTGGTGCCCAAGCGGCTGCTGTTCTGGCCACGCTTGATCCACTTCAGAAATACAGTAGGTTGCAAACAGCAACAGTGCGATCTGCTGCACACGTGTTGAAAAACACCCACACCAAGGAACTTTTAAAAGTCAGAGGGGAGTCAGCAGCACCCTGCACCTGCGGAACTCTGTGGTGTGATGCAATAGGGTGGCTACCCTTAAGCTGCCCCCTAGAGGACATCCTGAAGCATTCTGCCTCCTCCTTCTCACTTTCCTTCGCTCTTCTCTCAAGCACCCAAGTACAGTCAGTGACCTCATTATTCCCTCCCTCCTCGTCACTGGAGCAAACTTTGCAGTATGCTGCAGCTGGGGGGACATGACTGCCAGTTTCTTGTCCTTCTGTGGCACCCTGTCAGAAACCATGAATCAGACTGAGACAGAAGTACAGTTAAATCACACTTGTTTAATAATAATAATAAAAAGGTAAACAGAGTAAACATAGTCAACACATAGCCAGAGTTCAGGAACGTGAACGGATAGTCAGACAAGCCAAAACATCAGGGAGCCAGAGATGAGCGTAGTAGAACTGCAAGCAGGATCTGGAGCCAGAAGGAATGCCAGCCAAGCATGTCTTTAACAGGAACACAGTAAAGCATCTCTAGAGATGTGACCAAGGTGAAGACAGAGATCATCTGGGCTGGATGGCGTAAGTAGGCAGGACTGATGAGCAGGATATCATCAACAGGTGAGTCACTGTGGAGAGAAAGGAGCTGGCAATTAGCTGACAGCTGAGCGACCAGCTTTGAGAAGGAAGGGCTGAGCCCAGCCCTGACACCCCCCCTCTCTCTAGGTTCACGTTACTCTCTTCCTCAACCTGGGAATCAACATCGGAGCCTTCAAATCGCTGCGCATCCTCCAGCAGCATGTAACCGACACTGTAGGCAAATAATTCTGGGGACACCTCCATGCATGATGGTGGGGCTAAGGAAGGAGTGACTGTGGACAAGGAGCCAGTGGAATAGGCCACTTTGGCAGCTGCGTTGGAAGCCAAACTACTCTGAGCCTGGGTGACAGAGGATGAAGAGGATGAGGACGGCTTTGTAATACACTGCACCAACTCTTCTGCATGTTGTGGCTCAATAACATGGCAAACAGCAGAAATCAAGGACAAGCATGCCCCACAGCCACCTGCAGAGGATGCACCATGCCTACAACCAGCACTGTTGACTGTAGACACAGAGTTTGCTTGCCCTCTTTTAGTGGCCTGTGAGCGTCTGCCTCTCCTTGGTGGCCTTCCAGACATGATGTAATTTTTGCTTTGCAACACCACACTAAACTGTATAATATACTGTGTACACCGCCTGAAATGTATTAGAATATATATGTATATATAGGCTACACTGAATGCAAAGTATATATATATATATATATATATCTATATATATATCTATATCTCTATATCTCTATCTATCTATCTATCTATCTATCTATCTATCTATCTATCTATCTATCTATCTATCTATCTATCTATCTATCTATCTATCTATCTATCTATCTATATATATATATATATATATATATATATATATATATATATATATATATATATTATATATTAATACACCGCCTGAAGTGTATTAGAAACAGTACACCGCCGAATACACTACACTGGCTACACTGGATGCAGAGTATATATATATATATATATAAATATATATATATATATACACTAACTGAATAACCTGCCTGCTTAATCTAACTCAAGTTATCTCTCTGTCCATGCCAACAACACTACACACAGCTGCTATGTCAGCAGCCTTATAGAGTGTGGGACGTGGACTTAGTCCCCCTGAGCCATGATTGGCCAAAGGCACCCTGCCAATTATGGCTCTCTTAGCAGAGGGTGCTGTGATTGTCCAAAGCATGCAGGTCAAGTGCATGCTTTGGCTAATCATCATACAGCAATGCACTGTGATCTGGCATTATGGGGCATTCCGTGGCTCTTAAATTTCCCATGAACACAAATTGCCATAGCTGTATGTTGGATCTTTAGGACGGTATAGCAGGCGTGCACGCACCACCGATGGTGCGTAAGCAGCGTGTCCCCAGGGCCGATGTCTGCCGGGCACCCGTGATTGCTCCTGACAGAACGAGAACGGGGATCTGTGCGTGTAAAGTAGCTTTAGCAGCAACACATATTCATCCACCAGTAATAGGCATTGTTTTGACTGCTAGGTAGAAATCTGTTAGTACTTCACTGGAGCTGTTCCTGTTCTAACTAATGCAAAACTGTCCTATTGTGGGTCAGTTTCTATCAAGGCCAATGTGTACTAGGAACAGAGAGTATAGACAGTTTTTTTACTACAATATTTCACCTGATACAGTAGTGTAAACTTGGAAATAGCTATATTAATGAGCAAAGCTAGGCCCAAATGTAATGAAGACAAAAAGCACAGAAATTAGTTTGACTACAATTTGACTACAAGAATAAAGTTACTGCAGAGGATACGGCATTGTAAATTGGTCAGCAGCAGAGCAATGAATAGGGGATAATATGCCTAACTGGAATATTCCTAACTTACTTTATTTATTGGAATCAAAAGTGATGAATTATGAGATGGTGTATGTGAGCAGTGTTCTTGTGTTTTATTTTTTCCTCTGAAATTATGAAACTGGCTACTGCGAACAAAAGATAAAGAATAGATGATTATAACAAGTGAATGTCCAGCTTTGACTACTTCAATACAGGGCACTTTCCCCCTTCCTGCCCAGGCAAATTTTCAGCTTTCAGCGCTGTCATATTTTAAATGACAATTGCGCAAGCAAGCAACACTGTACCCAAACTTTTTTTCCACAAATACAGCTTTATTTTGGTGGTATTTGATCACCACTGGGATTTTTTATTTTTTGTCAAACAAATAAAAGAAGACCAAAAATTTTGAAAAAGCAAAAATGTTTCCTTTGTTTCTGTTACAAAATGTTGTAATCAAGTATGTTTTCTCCTTCACTGATGGGCACTGATGAGGCTGCGCTGACGGGCACTGATAAAGCGGCACTGATGGGCACTGATGATGAGACACTAATATGCAGCACTGATGGGCACTGATAGGTGGCACTGATGGGCACTGATATACAGCACTGATGGGCATTAATAGGTGGCACTGATGGGCACTCATAGGTGCCACTGATGGGCACTCAACAGTGGCACTGATGGGGACCTAAAGACGGCACTGATGGGCACTGATAGGCGGCACGGATGGGCACTGATGGACACTGATGGGTGACACTGATAGATGGTACTGATAGGCAGCACTGATGAGGAGGCACTGGCAGGCATTACTGATGGACACTGATTGTCATCTCTAATGGGCACTGATTTACACCTCTAATGGGCACTGATTTGCATCACTAGTGGTCATGGATGGGTATCCCTGGTGGTCATGGGTGGGCATCCCTGGTGGGCTCTAGTGGACACCCTTGGTGGGTCTGCACTGATAATCAATGTGCTGATTATCAGTGCAGACCCCCCCTGTCAGGAGAGCAGCCGATCAGCTCTCCTCTACCTGCGCCTTGTTAGCACGAATACAGGAAAAGCTGATAAATGGCACTTCCTATTTTTGATGTGACCAGCTGTGATTGGACACTGATCACACGGTAAAGAGTCTACGTCATAGGCTCTTTACCAAGTTCGGAGATGCGGTGTGTGAGACTGACACACTACACCATTGATCACGACTTATCTTGCTGGACGTCATATGATGTCCAGTCAGGATAATGAAACCACTTTGTGGCTGTCATATTGCTATATAGCGGGCGGGAAGTGGTTAAGCACCCCAAAACTAAAAAGTTATATTAACGGTAAAAAAAAACACTCAAAAAATATCACACCAGAAACAAAGGCCTGTTTTTTAAGGGATAACTTGCAGCAAAAAATTAGGTTTAACCTAAAATGAAGGCCCTGTCAACTTAACCACTTGCCGACCGCCGCACGCCGATGTACGTCCCTTTTTTGGGGACGGATATAGTTGTTATGGCAACAGCTAGCTGCCATAACCCCGGTATCCCCATTTTTGGCCGGTGGTCGGCTACAAGATAAAAGTGGTCTCTGCGGCAGGTTCGCCACAAGATCACTTTTATCAGTGGCGGGAGAGGGCCCCCCACCACGATCTGGTGCCCTCCACCACTTACCGGAGCCGTCGGCAGCAGCGGAGGCGATCGCGTCCTTCTCAGTACTGTGCATGGAGATGAGTGAGGGTAAGATGGCCCCACCCAGCAGACACAGCAGGGTGGAAGCGACGTCAAAACGTCACTTCGGCCCATACCTCTTAAAGCCACATTTTTTCAATGTCATTTTTTCCAGTTACATTTTTTTTATTGCATTTTAGTCCAAATATGAGATCTGAGGACTTTTTGACCCCAGATCTCATATTTAAGAGGACCTGTCATGCTTTTTCCTATTACAAGGAATGTTTACATTCCTTGTAATAGAGATAAAAGTGACCCAAATATTTAAAAAAAAAAAAAAACAGTGTAAAAATAAAAAAAAATAAGAATTTTTTTTTTTTTAAACGCCCCGTTCCGACGAGCTTGCTCGCAGAAGCAAAGGCATACTGAGTAGTGCCTGCATAAGAAAACGGTGGTCAAACCACACATGGGAGGTATCAATGCGATCATTAGAGCGAGAGCAATCATTCTAGCCCTAGACCTCCTCTGTAACACAAAACATGCAACCTGTAGAATTTTTTAAACGTCGCCTATGGAGATTTTTGAGGGTAAAAGTTTGACGCCATTCAACGAGCGGGTGCAATTTTGAAGCGTAACATGTTGGGTATTAATTTACTCGGCGTAACATTATCTTTCACAATATAAAAGAAAATTGGGCTAACTTTACTTTTGTCTTATTTTTTATTGAAAAAAGTGATTTTTTTCCAAAAAAAGTGCGCTTGTAAAACTGCTGCTCAAATACGGTGTGAAAAAAAGTATTACAATGACCACCATTTTATTCTCTAGGGTGTTAGAAAAAATATATATATAATGTTTGGGGGTTCTAAGTAATTTTCTAGCAAAAAAAAATAGTTTTAAACATGTAAACACCTTAAATCTAAAACGAGGCTGGTCTTTAAGTGGTTAAAATATAAACAAATATAAACAAAAAGTAAATTAAAGTGAATAAATTAACTCCCACCTCCTCCAATACCACTTCATGAAACAAAAGCCCATTTGTTAAAAGGAAGTCTTTCTATGGACAGAACAGCCACTAACAGCTGACCTCAAATCAACCAAAAAATAAAATAAAAGATTAAAAATCCTGTAAAATTAATAAAATGCAAAAATACTGCAAATTGGGTTGACTGACCAAAGACCTGGAAGTTAGAATTAATCACCTCCAAGCAAGTCCAGGCAATTTTACCCCCTTCCAGTTCGGTATTTTTTTTAACTTTCAGCACTCTCATATTTTGAATGCCAGATAGAGCTTTATTTTGGTGGTATTTATTCACCACTGGGTTTTTTTTTTACTTTTTGCTATCTAGATTAAAAAAGACCAAAAATTTGGGAAAAATATGTTTTACAATTTTGTAAATAAATGCTCTTTCTTCATAATTGTAAGCCAAAATATATTCTGCTACATTTCTTTGGTTTAAATAATCAAAGTCATTGTATATTATTTATTTTATTACATCATATATTCTCAAAAGTATTAGGATGCATGCCTTTACACATACTGTACATGTACTTTAATGGCTTCCCAGTCTTAGTTCGTAGGGTTCAATATTGAGTTGGCCCACCCTTTGCAGCTATAACAGCTTCAACTCTTCTGGGAAGGCTGTCCACAAGGTTTAGGAGGGCATCAATGGGAATGTTTGACCACTTTTCCATAAGCGCATTTGTGAGGTCAGACACTGATGTTGGACAAGAAGGCCTGCTGACCAGGACATTTTATAGATAGGCAACTCCTATCGTCATATTGATTAGTGGTTCCAAAGTAATAACTACTGCAGTAGGGAACAGACACAAAAGATACCCTCAGCATCTTTCCAAATAACTGTTCTGCTTTATTATGATGCAATTAAAGGTTTTTATACACATGATTACGTAGGTATCACATTAATATTACAGTTGTATAAATAAAGGAGCCTTCGCGCTACTATAAATAATGTGTTCAAAAATGTTGATACACAAGTATAAAGTAGAGAAATAAAAGTGCAGTAGAGGTGCAGTGAAAGTGCAATAAACTCTACCTGCAGCAAAATCTAATAGTGTTCACATAACACACAAAAATTTTTAATAAATCTAACAGTGATCTTGCGCAAGTGTATGACGGACCCAACTTAAAAATAAATAATAATAAATAATAATACTTCATTGTCATTTTGGTTTATTATTTATTCTTAAGTTGGGTGCGTCATACACCTGCGCGAGATCACTGTTGGATTTATTTAAATATTACAATTGTACTTTTATGGTAACAAGGGGCATTACATAGGCAGGCTAATTCTAATCAGGACTCGAAAGAATGCAAACATGTACTGAAAACATTATTAGTGCTGTGTGCACAGTGAGGGCAGTGTGCAATACATACAAAATAGAATACAATTATATACAGAACTTACAAATTTCCATTATGGTCTCCCCTCTTTTGATCAATATTTTGATCAATAACCACACCTGCTATCGCCTTTAACCTGGAACCTCCATATGCTTAGGTGGAGGTAGTCCTGGCCAAAGAAAATAAGTGGAGAAAATAATAGATGAGCAGTTTTTTCATTACAAAATGACTTTTCATTGTGAAAAACAAATGATTGATAAGACATATATACAGAGTACTGGCTGTACACTCCTGTGGCCAGAAGGGCCTTTTAGCTGAATTGTTGGCATGCTGACTTATCAGCATATGTAAACACAGACAATTCTACATAAAATGGAAGACGTACAAAAGACAAATATAACAACTTCAACATGGCTAAACTACTTTTCAATATATATATATATATATATATATATATATATATATATATATATATATATATATATATATATATATCTCCCTTACAATTAAAGTAATTGAATTAAAAAGTACCCCAAACTGTGATCTCAAGAGGGAAACAAATCAAACACAGAGATTTCTTTAATTTTGTCATTTTTGCAGTGTCTGGTATGGATCCAGATGACTTTTCCTTCAACTTGTACATGAAATAGATGCTGTATTGCATCTCCAAACATTTCCTTATATATAAATGTCTCTTAACAATCCACAAGTAAGGAGTCTCCTATAAAAATGATTTCCTCTGTTACTCTCTGTACTTATACACAACTTCTGAGAACACTTTTTACTGTGTCCTTTGCATTAGCATTTGCCACTAGACATCCAGAAAACATGTCCATACAGACAAAATGCATACTCATAAGATCCTGACTTGGTAAACAGGGAAAAAAACAAGAAGTGGTATGTTATAAAAACAACTGTGGTGAATGTGGTGAACCCTGGTTCTATCCCATGCTCATTTACTAAGGCATTCTAAAGAAAAAAAATTGCGCTAGGTGTACAAAAAACTGAAAAATGTGAATATAAAACCTATGAGGAAGGTATCCTGCCGCTGGACACTATAACCCTGATAGGGGGCACCACTAAATATATATAAAGAAAAGTGCAGCGCTGGATATAAACAAACATTAAAAAAGAAAAAAACACTGTGCACAATGATTCACTAGTGACAAAATCAAATCAAATCAAATCAAAATAGTACATATTGTCCATGCATATTGCGATATGTTAACAGACTGGGGTGTTGGATTAAATGCGCGGCTGTCCCAACCGCAAAGCTTTATCACACTAAAATGTATCGTGCTTAATATTCATATACTGTCCATAAATACACATAAGTGAGTCCCTGTTTAGGTAAAACCGTGACTTCCACCGCAATAGACCCGTCACCATAGGAAGATTAAAGGCTTACCAGACAGCCCTTAATAAAAGGCATGAAAAACCTCCACTTTGGATGTTGTCCCTTCAGTGAGTGGGTCTCGTCCGGAAGTGATGAATAAGTGACAGCAGACGGTCATCAAGGGAAAGGGTTCACTCACAGCAATAATGAATATCCAAAAAAGAAGAAATGCTCCAATAGTGTAAAAAGGTTTGACTCTCCTTTATTAAAATTTGCCATACAGGCATCCACATAAACAAGTTCCTTGCAAGGAGTTTAAAAACAGCTCCGACAGATATCAAAAGTCCGCGCATGCACAATACGTGCGTGCGTGTTTACCCTACGGCCATTTCGTCAGAAATGAAATCTTCAGGGGCACGCCCACACGTCCGCGCATGCACATTATATACCCGAGCGGCGGAACGAAGAAAATCAGCCATTGGTTACATAATTAGGATACCCGGAGCCGAAAAACAGCTGAAGCATAACAAAAAGAATGTCAATTGTTTCTAATGCTGGTTAACTTAGTTTAAACACATAGGACAGCATAAAACTTTCATAGTGCCATCTTGTGGACAATTTAAATATTGCTTCAGAAATGGATTTTTAATTAATATTTTAAACTTAATAAAAAATATAAAAATTATACAAATAGCTGAAGGCTATTTCGCATCACCCTTCAAAGGTAAAGACATATATGATTCGTCAATAGTCAAATTAGTGGGATTTCTCCCAGGAATCAGAAATCCAATTAGTATAACAAAACAGGATAATTTAAATAATATAACAAAACAGGATAATTTAATAGAAATCCGAAAAGTATAACAAAACAGGATAATTTACTGTTAATGAGAGGTTATACAAATAGCTGAAGATCATTTCGCATCACCCTTCAGAGGTAAAGACATATATGATTCATCAATAATCAAATTAAAGGGATTTCTCCCAAGAATCAAAGATCCAAATAGTGTAGAAACCAGGATAATCTACTTTTAATGAGAGGTTAGGAAGACGTGATTACCGAGAATGTGGAGTGGGACATCAAAAAGGGAGACCAGAAACGTCAACCATTGTTGATGAAACAATTGATGTCCCACTCCACATTCAAACCCATAGGCACATGACAACCCAATTTGTATATCCAGTTGGTCTCACTTCTAGATATGCTACGTTTGCCATTGCTACCTCGCCAGTGTGGTATACATTTTTCGAGGGCAAAAAACATGGTGCCAGTGGGATCCCTATTATGTTTGAGGTCATAGTGTTTTGAAACACTATGTTTGTCAAAACCCCTTCGGATATTGGCAACATGCTCACCCAATCTTACCTGTAACTTTCTAGTGGTGTGCCCCACGTATTCTAACCCGCAAGGGCACCTTAAAAGATACACTACACATTTTGTAGTACAGGTGATAAAGGATTTAATTGAATGTGTGGTACCTGTCCCTGTTGATGTAAACTCAGTTAATCTTCTCCCCCCAAAAGCATTAATACTGCAAATTTGCCACTTTTTACAGGGATAAAAGCCCTTTAGATCTTCAAAGGAAGAAGGTCTTACAGGCGGGTCAGGGACATTAGGTGCTATAAAGTGCCTAAGGTTAGAGGCACCTCTAAAAAGCACACAGGGTTTATCTGCCAATAACGGCCCCAAAACCCTGTCATTCTTAATGACAGGCCAATGTCTTTTAATTATACATTTAATGGCCCAATGTTGGCTAGAGTAAGTGGTTAAAAAAGCTAAACCAAAATCCTCCCTTTTCTCTACTTGTGGTAATTTATCAACTAAGAGAGTCTGACGATCCCTGTTCCCGACTTCCATTATTAATGAATGAAGGGCCTGACCATCATAGCCCTTGTTAAAAAATCTGGATTTAAGAACCAGAGCTTATTTATTGTAATCCTCCAGATTGGTACAATTGCGCCTGAGCCGCAAAAATTGTTCTTTTGGGACTGCCAACAGCCAGGAACGGTGATGACAAGAGTCCAGTGGAATATATCCATTCCTGTCTGTCGTTTTAAAATATGTAGATGCAGTAATCCTCCCATTTTCTATGGTTATTTTTAAATACAGAAAATGTATCTGGGTGGAATTAACCTCATGAGAAAGAATAATGCCTCTATCATTATTATTCAAAAAGGACAGGAAAGTCCTTACAGATTCAGTGTCCCCGTAGCATATAAAAAGAACATCGTCGATAAACCTTTTCCAAAAAATAAGCTCATCACGCCTATCATGTAGTACCACATCTTCCTCCCACTTGGCCATGAACAAGTTGGCCATGCTGGGAGCAAATTTTGCTCCCATGGCCACTCCATGGCCCCAGGGCACTAAGTGCAGACAGCCTACCGGGAATTTTCCCGGTATCCCGGTAGGCCAGTCCGGCACTGGCACTGGAAGGTGGTACTGGTGGGCACAGATGAGGCAGAATTGCCTCTTCGGGACCAATGTCCCTTGCACCTAAGCCGGTGATCAGCTTTTATCTTTATCCTCATGCTGTCAGCGTGAGGAGAAAAAATAAACAGATCAGCCCTTACTTCGATCTGTGATCACCCAAGTCTCAGCGATTCAGTGCGCGCACAGACACCAAGTGGTTAATAGAAAAACAGATGCAGATTTCTAGGACTGGCCAAAAATAATGTTTAGAGTCAAAGGCAACTGATGACTCTCTATTAGAGGTCTAAATGGACCATTAACATGCATCACAATTGAACTTAGGAACGTGTCTTTGCAAAGTTAAACTAATTAAAATCCTTTCTTATTTTTGCTTGGGGATAGACTGCAGAGGGATTAGAAGTTTTGTCAGATGTCTACACCCCTGATAGGGTGAAGACACCTCCCAAATTTTGCCAATTTCTCATTCAAAATTATTCACTTCTTGTCACATAGCCAAACAGGAAGTGAGGGTAAAACCCTACCAATGTATGTCCTTGGGGACACACAGGTCAATCTAGTTTCCCCATTCAGGAAATTGCACTCTAGCATTTTGCCATGTACATCCCAAATTAGTATGTATCTTGGGGTTTATTTACTGAAAGGTAAATCCACTTTGCACTACAAGTGCACTTAGAAGTGCAGTTGCTGGAGATCCGAGGGGGACATGCAAGGAAAAGAAAAAAAACAGCATCTTTGCCTCTACATGATTGGATGATAAAATCACCAGTGCTACCCCTCTGATCAACTACACTTGTATTGCAGAAAGGATTTGCCTTTAATAAACTCCAAAATACCTAATAATTTGGGGTGAACACAACAAAGTGCTAGAGGATAATTTAATAGAAATCCGAATAGTATAACAAAACAGGATAATTTACTGTTAATGAGAGGTTATACAAATAGCTGAAGATCATTTCACATCACCCTTCAGAGGTAAAGACATATATGATTCATCAATAATCAAATTAAAGGGATTTCTCCCAAGAATCAAAGATCCAAATAGTGTAGAAACCAGGATAATCTACTTTTAATGAGAGGTTAGGAAGGCGTGGTTACCGAGAATGTGGAGTGGGACATCAAAAAGGGAGACCAGAAACGTCAACTATTGTTGATGAAACAATTGATGTCCCACTCCACATTCAAACCCATAGGCACATGACAACCCAATTTGTATATCCAGTTGGTCTCACTCCTAGATATGCTACGTTTGCCATTGCTACCTCGCCAGTGTGGTATACATTTTTCGAGGGCAAAAAAGATGGTGCCAGTGGGATCCCTATTATGTTTGAGGTCATAGTGTTTTGAAACACTATGTTTGTCAAAACCCCTTCGGATATTGGCAACATGCTCACCCAATCTTACCTGTAACTTTCTAGTGGTGTGCCCCACGTATTCTAACCCGCAAGGGCACCTTAAAAGATACACTACACATTTTGTAGTACAGGTGATAAAGGATTTAATTGAATGTGTGGTACCTGTCCCTGTTGATGTAAACTCAGTTAATCTTCTCCCCCCAAAAGCATTAATACTGCAAATTTGCCACTTTTTACAGGGATAAAAGCCCTTTAGATCTACAAAGAAAGAAGGTCTTACAGGCGGGTCAGGGACATTAGGTGCTATAAAGTGCCTAAGGTTAGAGGCACCTCTAAAAAGCACACAGGGTTTATCTGCCAATAATGGCCCCAAAACCCTGTCATTCTTAATGACAGGCCAATGTCTTTTAATTATACATTTAATGGCCCAATGTTGGCTAGAGTAAGTGGTTAAAAAAGCTAAACCAAAATCCTCCCTTTTCTCTACTTGTGGTAATTTATCAACTAAGAGAGTCTGACGATCCCTGTTCCCGACTGCCAACAGCCAGGAACGGTGATGACAAGAGTCCAGTGGAATATATCCATTCCTGTCTGTCATTTTAAAATATGTAGATGCAGTAATCCTCCCATTTTCTATGGTTATTTTTAAATACAGAAAATGTATCTGGGTGGAATTAACCTCATGAGAAAGAATAATGCCTCTATCATTATTATTCAAAAAGGACAGGAAAGTCCTAACAGATTCAGTGTCCCCGTAGCATATAAAAAGAACATCGTCGATAAACCTTTTCCAAAAAATAAGCTCATCACGCCTATCATGTAGTACCACATCTTCCTCCCACTTGGCCATGAACAAGTTGGCCATGCTGGGAGCAAATTTTGCTCCCATGGCCACTCCTTTCTTCTGTAGATAATGAATGCCATTATGCCAGAAATAATTATGCTTCATCGAAAAATCCAGTAGCTCTAACACAAATTTCTTTTGCGTGATTGAGATACTGGAGTCACGATAAAGGAAATATTGCACCGCTTCATGACCTAAATGATGAGAAATGGCCATGTAGAGCGATGCTACATCTGCGGTTACCAGTAAGTATGTTGATTTCCACTCTATCTCACCAAGTAAAGTGATGACATGCTTGGTGTCTAATAAAAAAGAGGGGGTTCCCATCACCAGTGGTTGTAAGTACTTGTCAATGTACTTCCCAACTCTCGATGTAACAGAGTCAATTCCACTGATGATGTGTCTCCCAGGGGGATTAGTCAAAGTTTTGTGTATCTTTGGCAATATGTACATAACTGGCAACTGTGGTGCCAGGGGTACCAAAAATTCCTTTTCCTTCTTGTTCAGGATGCCCATATCAGAGCCCTTCTGGACAAGTGTTTTTAAATTCTGTTTAAACTTAGATGTGGGATCCGCCGATAAGGGAGAGTATGTCTCAGAATCCGAAAGGATCCTTGACATCTCATTAGAGTAAGCCTCCTTGTCCAAAACGATAATAGCCCTTCCTTATCGGCGGGGCGGACCACTATATCTTTTCTGTTACAAAGTGATTCCATTAGCACAGCAATATCCTGCTTGGATCGAGTGAACCTTGTGTTCAAGCTAGCCAAGTCTTTAATAACCAAATCCCGGAAAATATTGACATTTGGGGCCAAGTTTCCCGGGGGGTTAAAAAGCGAGGCGTTAGCCAAGTTAGAATGAACAATAGTGGAGGTTTCCCTCATTACTTGTCTAGCTGGATTGCTCATGATATACCTTTTGATGTTCAATTTCCGCATATATTTATGTATATCTATGAATGTTTGGAACTTATTAAGGTTCCACCCTGGAGACATTGGAAGGGACAACACACTTATCATAATCAGACAATGACATATGATCCTAGGAGAAACAATGATTCACAGAATCAATATGGTGTGGTTACTAGGAATAGATTTACCCCATTATCTAACAACAATACAGGGTTTAGTTCAAGAGCAGGTGGGAGCTTTGATGTTCCCCATCCATCCCTAAATCAACGGGATTTTCAGAGAGCCAACAGGGGAGGCCAAAAAAGAAATGGGGATGGAGGAGAGGGAGCAGAGGGGGGAGGAAACTTCACTCCAAAGAGAAGGAGAACTTAGATGCTAGTGGTATGATTAATCTCAGCAATAAGGAACTATCTAAGGAAGAACTTCTGACCCTGAGTAAGGGATTAAAATATGCCCCTACACGGAACCTTAATAAGTTCCAAACATTCATAGATATACATAAATATACGCGGAAATTGAACATCAAAAGGTATATCATGAGCAATCCAGCTAGACAAGTAATGAGGGAAACCTCCACTATTGTTCATTCTAACTTGGCTAACGCCTCGCTTTTTAACCCCCCGGGAAACTTGGCCCCAAATGTCAATATTTTCCGGGATTTGGTTATTAAAGACTTGGCTAGCTTGAACACAAGGTTCACTCGATCCAAGCAGGATATTGCTGTGCTAATGGAATCACTTTGTAACAGAAAAGATATAGTGGTCCGCCCCGCCGATAAGGAAGGGCTATTATCGTTTTGGACAAGGAGGCTTACTCTAATGAGATGTCAAGGATTCTTTCAGATTCTGATACATACTCTCCCTTATCGGCGGATCCCACATCTAAGTTTAAACAGAATTTAAAAACACTTGTCCAGAAGGGCTCTGATATGGGCATCCTGAACAAGAAGGAAAAGGAATTTTTGGTACCCCTGGCACCACAGTTGCCAGTTATGTACATATTGCAAAGATACACAAAACTTTGACTAATCCCCCTGGGAGACACATCATCAGTGGAATTGACTCTGTTACATCGAGAGTTGGGAAGTACATTGACAAGTACTTACAACCACTGGTGATGGGAACCCCCTCTTTTTTATTAGACACCAAGCATGTCATCAATTTACTTGGTGAGATAGAGTGGAAATCAACATACTTACTGGTAACCGCGGATGTAGCATTGCTCTACACGGCCATTTCTCATCATTTAGGTCATGAATCGGTGCAATATTTCCTTTATCGTGACTCCAGTATCTCAATCACGCAAAAGAAATTCGTGTTAGAGCTACTGGATTTTTCGATGAAGCATAATTATTTCTGGCATAATGGCGTTCATTATCTACAGAAGAAAGGAGTGGCCATGGGAGCAAAATTTGCTCCCAGCATGGCCAACCTGTTCATGGCCAAGTGGGAGGAAGATGTGGTACTACATGATAGGCGTGATGAGCTTATTTTTTGGAAAAGGTTTATCGATGATGTTCTTTTTATATGGGACGCGGACACTGAATCTGTTAGGACTTTCCTGTCCTTTTTGAATAATAATGATAGAGGCATTATTCTTTCTCATGAGGTTAATTCCACCCAGATTCATTTTCTGGATTTAAAAATAACCATAGAAAATGGGAGGATTACTACATCTACATATTTTAAAACGACAGACAGGAACAGATATATTCCACTGGACTCTTGTCATCACCGTTCCTGGCTGTCGACAGTCCCAAAAGGTCAACTTTTGCGGCTCAGGCGCAATTGTACCAATCTGGAGGATTACAATAAAGAAGCTCTGGTTCTTAAATCCAGATTTTTGAACAAGGGCTATGATGGTCAGGCCCTTGATTCATTAATAATGGAAATGGGGAACAGGGATCGTCAGACTCTTTTAGTTGATAAATTACCACAAGTAGAGAAAAGGGAGGGTTTTGGTTTAGCTTTTTTAACCACTTACTCTAGCCAACATTGGGCCATTAAACGTATAATTAAAAGACATTGGCCTGTCATTAAGAATGACAGGGTTTTGGAGCCGTTATTGGCAGATAAACCCTGTGTGCTTTTTAGAGGTGCCTCTAACCTTAGGCACTTTATAGCACCTAATGTCCCTGACCCGCCTGTAAGACCTTCTTTCTTTGGAGACCTAAAGGGCTTTTATCCCTGTAAAAAGTGTCAAATTTGCAGTATTAATGCTTTTGGGGAGAGAAGATTAACTGAGTTTACATCAACTGGGACAGGTACCACACATTTGATTAAATCCTTTATCACCTGTACTACAAAATGTGTAGTGTATCTTTTAAGGTGCCCTTGCGGGTTAGAATACGTGGGGCGCACCACTAGAAAGTTACAGGTAAGATTGGGTGAGCATGTTGCCAATATCCGAAGGGGTTTTGACAAACAGTGTTTCAAAACACTATGACCTCAAACATAATAGGGATCCCACTGGCACCATCTTTTTTGCCCTCGAAAAATATATACCACACTGGCGAGGTAGCAATGGCAAACATAGCATATCTAGGAGTGAGACCAACTGGATATACAAATTGGGTTGTCATGTGCCTATGGGTTTGAATGTGGAGTGGGACATCAATTGTTTCATCAACAATGGTTGACGTTTCTGGTCTCCCTTTTTGATGTCCCACTCCACATTCTCGGTAACCATGCCTTCCTAACCTCTCATTAAAAGTAGATTATCCTGGTTTCTACACTATTTGGATCTTTGATTCTCGGGAGAAATCCCTTTAATTTGATTATTGATGAATCATATATGTCTTTACCTCTGAAGAGTGATGCGAAATGATCTTCAGCTATTTGTATAACCTCTCATTAAAAGTAAATTATCCTGTTTTGTTATACTATTCGGATTTCTAGTAAATTATCCTGTTTTGTTATATTATTTAAATTATCCTGTTTTGTTATACTATTTGGATTTCTGATTCCTGGGAGAAATATCTCTAATTTGACTATTGACGAATCATATATGTCTTTACCTTGATGCGAAATGGCCTTCAGCTATTTGTATAATTTTTATATTTTTTATTAAGTTTAAAATATTAATTAAAAATCCATTTCTGAAGCAATATTTAAATTGTCCACAAGATGGCACTATGAAAGTTTTATGCTGTCCTATGTGTTTAAACTAAGTTAACCAGCATTAGAAACAATTGGCATTCTTTTTGTTAATGCTTCAGCTGTTTTTAATTATCTTAAGGTATCTTAATTATGTAACCAATGGCTGAATTTCTTTGTTCCGCCGCTCGGGTATATAATGCGAATGCGCGGACGTGTGAGCGTGCCCCTGATGATGTCATTTCTGACGAAACAGCCGTAGGGTAAACACGCACGCACGTATAGCGCATGGGCGGACTTTCGATATCTGTCGGAGCTGTTTTTAAACTCCTTGCAAGGAACTTGTTTATATGGATGCCTGTATGGCAAATTTTAATAAAGGAGAGTCAAACCTTTTTACACTATTGGAGCATTTCTTCTTTTTTGGATATTCATTATCGCTGTGAGTGAACTCTTTCCATGGATGACCGTCTGCTGTCACTTATTCATCACTTCCGGACGAGACCCACTCACTGAAGGGACAACATCCAAAGTGGAGGTTTTTCATGCCTTTTATTAAGGGCTGTCTGGTAAGCCTTTAATCTTCCTATGGTGACGGGTCTATTGCGGTGGAAGTCACGGATTTACCCAAACAGGGACTCACTTATGTGTATTTATGGACACTATATGAATATTAAGCACGATATATTTTAGTGTGATAAAGCTTTGCGGTGGAGACAGCCACGCATTTAATCCAACACCCCAGTCTGTTACTATATCGGAATATGCATGGACAATATGTACTATTTTGATTTGATTTGATTTGATTTTGTCACTAGTGAATCATTGTGCACTGTGGTTTTTTCTTTTTTAATGTTTGTTTATATCCAGCGCTGCACTTTTCTTTATATATCATTTACTAAGGCAGCCATAACTGCTTGTGACTGATGACATGGTCCATGTGTCAAGCTGGAGGGAAAAGAGTGGCTGGCAGACACAAATGATCACCTTTTCCAAAGTCCTGTTTCATAAGAAGTTGCCCCCTGTGGACCGCTTGCTCTTCTTGTTCTGGGGTCCATAAAGTTGAATTGTTAGTCCCAACTATACAGGGCCAGAACTAGGGTGAAATCTGTGAGTTGCACAGACCCATCAAGTGTCCAGGGCTGTAAATGCAGCATCCTTAGTCACCTGGTCTGCTTCCATGTGTGAGTTTTAAAGTTAGAATGGCTACCTCAGCAAGAACCTGGAAGGCTGAAAACAGCCAATCAAATTAATTTAGCATGCTTGATTAGTTTACCTGCCGAAGTAAAAACAAACTTCTGGCCCTTCAAATGGAACCAAAAGCTCTCTATATCTCAACTTTCTATATAAATATATACTCTTTTTATAGCTCTCAGGCTTTGCTAAAGCATGGAGCTCTGCTTCCTGAGCTGAGGAAAAAGGAACCAATGACTTTGAATACAGAGTATCCTTCTGGGTGATAAACTGCATACTCAGTATGGGTATTGCCATCCTTGGTATAAAACTGGGATCAAATCTACAAAAAATGAAATATCTGGGTCTTCAGGGAGTGTGTCCTGCACTGAGCTCACAGCAGCTGACTCCTACGTCATCAATTTAACACATGTGGTTTTTCTTTGGCTCCAGCCTCCTCCAATAAAGGCAATAAGGTGGCTGGATTCAAACGCATTTTTCTTTGTTAGATTTACATAAACAAACTCATATTTTAAACCTTTCATTAGACAAACATTTAGTTAGCTGTATATTTGCTGCTCAGAATTTGGGGCCATTAAAAATTAAATATTTGACCAAAATAATGTCTGTAACTTTGTCTAATAGCACCTTTGCATAAAGCTACAGCTCTGATATATCGGGATGAACCCTTCATTACTGGGTCCAGCTTGCATTAATATATTACGATGGCTTGTTTTCTATCATGCTGTTTGTGTAAGAACTCCTGTTTTATGTTTCAAAAAGACAACTTTTCCTGGCAATATTATATTAAATGATAACAATTCCCTGTGGTCATGCTGAGATGTCCATAAATCCAAAATGTTCTTCTGCTTATACCACTGCACTTACAAGGAAAAGGGGCACATCATTTCACAATCCACACATTCTGCTTTGGATTTCAAAAATAAAAATAAATACAAACAAAAGGACCAACAATCTGTATGATGGACCAGGAAGCACTCAGCCACATCAAAAACTATAAAACAACTGGCTGCAGGTGGCATCTATCCTAAGAGGGTGTGTGGTCTTGATGTGATGGGTCTGTTATATTTAAATTTTATTTATCATTACTCTCACATCATGGACCGCACAACAAGTTATTATCAGACCTTAATATTTTATTTTTGTAGAAAAACTTCTTATGTATCCCATTCATCTTGGCTTTGTTAAACATTATGGCAGCTGTATTCCAATTAACAACCTCATCTTATTCTTTTTTTTTTTCCACTCAATAAATGTAAAATTACAAAATTGTTATCTTAATCTAAAACTAATCCCGTTTTTACAAATTTCCCCCTTAACCCGGATTTCATTTCCAACCAAAGGTTGTCTAAACCAGTTTCAATATATCTATATTATTAATAAAATTGTTAAACTCATACTAGAAAATAATACTCCAATGATAATTTCAATATCACACACTAATATATACAGTATCCACAGCTAAATGTCTTTAAATTAGGACATTTTACTTAATTTTACTTAATTTTCCTTTTTTTAAATGCACTGTTTCCACTATCAAAGGATATTCAATTTGTATAATACACGGTTAAATTAACCTTAATTTTACCATGTTTGGAAAACAGATCAAGGAAGTCTGATAACTCAAATGTAAGCAAAAGGCTTACCTCAGCCGGCTGATTATCAGAAATTCCCGGATCGTCTCAAGCTCCTCGTTTCGGATTCTCAGGGTCACCTGTAAAGTCCCTCCTAGGCAAAGCTCGCCACTTGACCAGGACATTTTATAGATAGGCAACTCCTATCCTCATATTGATTAGTGGTTCCAAATTAATAACTACTCAGTAGGGAACAGACACAAAAGATACACTCAGCATCTTTCCAAATAACTGTTCTGCTTTATTATGACTTACCGTATATACTCGAGTATAAGTCGAATTTTTCAGCACATTTTTTTGTGCTGAAAGTGCCCCCCTCGACTTATACTCGAGTCAAGCACTTTTATGCAGCAAAAAATTTCATTTTCCGAACCGACTTTGGGGCCCCGTATCTCGGGGCCACTTAGTGCTAGGAACCCCAAATTTGGTGTGCAAACCCAGTGGACCCGGTACCACAACATATCCAAAGATGAAGTTCCTAGCTCTAAGTGGCCCTGAGATACGGGGCCCCAAAATCGGTTCGGAAAATGTCATTCTCTGCTGCAGAAAAGTGCTTGACATTTTCTGAACCGACTTTGGGGCCCCATATCTCAGGGCCACTTGGTGCTAGGAACTCCAAATTTGGTGTGCACACCCAGTGGAACTGGTACCCTATCATATCCAAAGCTGAAGTTCCTAGCACCAAGTGGCCCTGAGATACAGGGCCCCAAACCCGGTTCGGAAAATGTCATTCTCTGCTGCAAAAAAATGCTTGACATTTTCTGAACTGATTTTTGGGGCCCTGTATCTCGGGGCCACTTGGTGCTAGAAACCCCAGCTTCGGAAATTTTATGGTGCTAGTTCCACTGGGTTTGCACACCAAATTTGGGGTTCTTAGCACTAAGTGGCCCCGAGATACAGGGCCTCAAATTCGGTCAACTGTGTCCATCTGCAGCAATGTCATTTCGGGACCCTTTGGGTTCAGAGACCCCAAATTTTGGCTGCAGCTAGGGGGCATCTAGGAACCCTTAACTACCGAGTTTGAAGTTCAGGGGACCTATGGCTGCAAATGGGCACAGTGAGGCTGCAAATGGGAACAGTGATGCTGCAAATTGGCATTGTTGACCCTCTTTTCCACTTACAGTAGCTGTGCATTTCTCACCCTCGTCTTATACTCGGGTCAATAAGTTTTTCCCATTTTTTTGTGGTAAATTAGGGCCTCGACTTATACTCGGAACGACTTATACTCGAGTATATACGGTAATTGAAGGTTTTTATACACATAATTATGTAGGTATCACATTAATATTACAATTGTACTTCTATGGTAACAAGGAGCGTTACATAGGCAGGCTAATTCTAATCAAGATTCAAAAGAATGCAAACGTGTAATGAAAACATTATTAGTGCCATGTGCACAGTGAGGGCAGTGTGCAATACATACAAAATAGAATACAATTATATACAGAACTTACAAATTTCCTATACACCTGCCTTGCAGTCTCTGCTTTAATTCATCCCAAAGATGTTCTATCAGGTTCAGGACAGGACTCTGTGCAGGCCAGTCAGGTTCCTACACCCCAAACTTGCTTATCCATGTCTTTATGGACCTTGGTTTGTGCACTGGTCCAAATCATTTGGTGGAGGGGGAATTATAGTGTTGGGTTGTTTTTCAGGGGTTGCGCTTTGCACCTTAGTTCCAGTGAAGGGAACTCTTAAGACATCAGCATACCAAGACATTTTGGACAATTTCTTGCTCCAAATTTTGTGGGAACAGTTTGGGGATGGCCCCTTCCTGTTCCAACATGACTGCACACCAGTGCACAAATCAAGGTCCATAAAGACATGGATGAGTGAGTTTGGGGTGGAGGAACTTGACTGGCCTGCACAGAGTCCTGACCCTAACCCAATAGAACACCTTTGAAATAAATTAGAGTGGAGACTGTAAGCCAGGCCTTCTTGTCCAACATTAGTGCCTGACCTCACAAATGCGCTTTTGGACAAGTGATCAAACATTCTCATAGACACACTCCTAAGCTTTGTGGACAGCCTTTCCAGAAGCAGCTTTTAAAGCTGTTATAACTGCAAAGGATGAGCCAACTCAATATTGAACCCTACGGTCTAAGACTGGGATGCCATTAAAGCTCATGTGCATGTTAAGGCAGGCATCCCAGTACTTTTGACAATATAGTAACAGGCAGTCCCTGGGTTACAAACAAGGTTCTGTGAGTTTGTTCGTAAGTTTAATTTGTTTGTAAGTCAGAACAGGTACATTTTTTAAGTGTAGCTCCAGCCAAAAATATATATTTTTTTGGATAGCATTGGGAAGGGTTACCACCTCTGTAACATTTGTTTTGCTGTCTATGTCCTTGTTCAGAAGATTTCACCTCACTTTCTGTCACTATGACAATTGGATTTTGAAAATTTGGGGTTGCTGTGGAAACAAGAATTGGTGATAAATCATCAGTGGAGACATCTTTTTCCCATGATAACTCTTACAGAAGTGAATTTCCCTTCCAGCAAAAACAATAGAAACAAATATCAATCACACCGACTTGCAGAGCTCAGAACTGCTAGCGCAGTTAAACGGTCCTTGGTTTTTTGTCGCAGGTAACGTCCGCTGCTAGCAGGTTTCCAGGCCAGACACTGCCTTGCGCTTTCACAGCTATACAACAATCCATCATCCACAGTCTCCTCTACACTCTTCTACACCCACCATTAAAACTTCCTGTCTTCTTTTTAAACCCACTTCCTCTGACCTCAGAGTTAACCCTTTTGTTCCCTTAAAAGGACCACAGTCCAAACAGAGGGGAAATATAGTGTCCTTCCAGGACACAGCCATACTGTCCTGTACATATACCCCCCCCCTCTGCCCCAACACCAAGGAGGTGGGGGCAACAGTGGAACTAAAACAATGGACTCGGGAGAGGGCATCTGCATTTTGATGCAGTCTCCTGGGCCAGACACTCTCGCTCAAATATAGCGTAGTTTTTCTCCGCTGGTGTAAACTTCCTACTGAGGAAGACTACCGGGTGCTCCTCACCATGAACAAACTGTGACAAAACCGCTCCCAATCCTACATCGGACGCATCAGTCTGGACAATGAACTCCTTTGAACTCCTTTGAAAAATTGGGTGCTATCAGGACAGGGTGTTGGCACAGTGCTGACTTGAGCTACAAAAAAGCCTTTTCAGCATCTGCATTCCACTCCACTATGACTGATTTCCGACCCTTAGTTGGATCGGTCAGTCGAGCCGCCAAAGTTGGGTACAAACCTCCTGTAGTATCCCACCATGCCTAGGAATGCTCGTACCTGCTTCTTTGTGAGGGGGTGGAGCCTTTTCTGTATAGCTTTACCTTGCTGACCTTAGGTTTCACCACCCCTCTACCTACAATATAGCCCAGGTATTTCACCTCCTCCATTCCCAAAGCACATTTTCCAGGGTTTATTGTAAACCTCTCCTTCCAAAGAGAGTCCAGAACTGCCTGGACTTTGGGCAAGTGTGATTCCCAGTCTCTGAAAAATGACATCCAAGTACACTGAGGCATACTCCCGGTGAGGTCGTAAAATCCTATCCATTGCTCACTGGAACATGGCTGGAGCAGTTTGTAGTCCAAAAGGCATTCTTTTGTACTGAAAACTCCCCCCTGGGTAGAAAAACCTAGTCAACGGGATTTGCCAATACCCCTTGGTAAGTTCTAAATGGTGGACCTAGTCTCTCAATAAGCACATATACCTGGGGCATGAGGTAGGCATCAAACTGCAAAACTTCATTAAATTTCTGGAAATCATTGCAGAATCGCAGAGTCCCATTGGTCTTCGGTACTGTCAGACTTTTACTTACCAGACTGATGAGTCCGCTTGGGCAGAGGGTAGACTCCCTTACTTATCCGACTCACGGCCCCTGGTAGAGCAGACAGGAGGCACGAGAGTGCGGAATGGTATGAGAGCCTGCTGAAGAGATCCAGGTACAGGATGAGAGATGATCTTCAGACAACAGGTCAGTAGTTCGTAACACTGGTAACAGGTGCTGAGCAGGAGCAAGACAGGCAGATCGGGACACAAGCAGGGTTTGGCAACAGACTGGCAGCAAGGTACAATAGGAGCAGGCAGAAGCGGAGTCAAACAGGCCAAGGTCAGGTACAGGCAGCAAACAGAAGAATCCAAGGGCAATCCGGGTCGTCAGGAGATCAGGTAAACAGGAAGACAAGACAGGATAATAAACAAAAAATGTGTAGCGCTATTTAAGACAGGATATCTTAAACTGATAAAATAGCTTATAACCAAAGTATGATATACAGCAATAAAGGTAGCATATATAAATCAAATTAAAATATGTTGAATGGACAATCAGTGAGTTGGGACTGAATAGATCACTCTCCAACATGTGAGGTGAGGAGCGCCTTCACCAACAAACAGCAGAAAGAGTCTCAAAAATTAATGTTCTGCAGCCATTTAAACAGTCTCATCAATAGATGGGATGTTCCATATATGAATCACACTATTCACCACTGTGTCTTCAAAAGCATGCAGTGTGCTTGGATGTAATAGGTGGGAGCTTACCGGAGGGTTTGAACCCCAAACCAGCATATGCTGCTAGGGTCAAACCAAGCTTTTATTGCACCCTGGCAATAGTGAGAAGATCTTGGCAGGAGACACTGAACCGGACTGCTCTAGTGATGCATCCTCTCCACAGGCACTGCTGGATCTCTCCACGCAAGGTTCATAAAAGGCACAAAAAGGGACTGACTGCTCCGTCCTTGCCAACAGACTGTTGGCAAGGACGGAGCAGTCAGTCCCTTTTTGTGCCTTTTATGAACCTTGCGTGGAGAGATCCAGCAGTGCCTGTGGAGAGGATGCATCACTAGAGCAGTCCGGTTCAGTGTCTCCTGCCAAGATCTTCTCACTATTGCCAGGGTGCAATAAAAGCTTGGTTTGACCCTAGCAGCATATGCTGGTTTGGGGTTCAAACCCTCCGGTAAGCTCCCACCTATTACATCCAAGCACACTGCATGCTTTTGAAGACACAGTGGTGAATAGTGTGATTCATATATGGAACATCCCATCTATTGATGAGACTGTTTAAATGGCTGCAGAACATTAATTTTTGAGACTCTTTCTGCTATTTGTTGGTGAAGGCGCTCCTCACCTCACATGTTGGAGAGTGATCTATTCAGTCCCAACTCACTGATTGTCCATTCAACATATTTTAATTTGATTTATATATGCTACCTTTATTGCTGTATATCATACTTTGGTTATAAGCTATTTTATCAGTTTAAGATATCCTGTCTTAAATAGCGCTACACATTTTTTGTTTATTATCTGTTTATGTGGCAACGATTCTAGTTGTGGTGTTAGCTGCTTATATCTTCTTGACTATTCCGAGTAAGCGCAAATTTGTTGTCGTGAATTTTGAAGACAAGACAGGAAACAGGAACTATGGCACAGGAAGCTGATGATCAGGCAGCACTGAACAGAGTGCCTGACAAACTTAAATAGGCTGGCTTGCTCACAGGCACGCCCTCTGGTGGCCAATCCCATGACCAGCAAGGTGAGCTCTCTGACAGTGCCCCCTCCCTAAGGGCAACCTCCGGATGCCCACCCGGGCCAACTTGGAGGCATGAACATTTCTGAAAGTCTGTAAAAGTTCCGGGGCATGTAAATTGTTTTCTGGTTCCCAGGAATTGTCCTCCGGACCATAGCCCTTCCATTTAATAAGATACTGAATTCCATTCCTCCTTTTCCTACCGTCAAGGATTGCCTCTACCTCGAATTCCTCTTCGTTGTCAATTATGACAGGTTTGGGTGGGCCGACAGTGCGACCAGCAAAAGGATTAGAGGTAGCAGGTTTCAGCAGAGTCACATGGAAGACCGGGTGTACTTTTAGAGAGTCTGGCAAATCAAGTTCATAGGTCACATTATTTATTTTCCTCTTCACTGGGAACGGACCCATAAACTTAGGGCCTAATTTCCTAGAGGGACAAGACATTTTCAGGTTAGTTGTGGACAACCACACTTGGTTGCCGGGCTCCAAGATCAATTCTCCATGCCTCTTCTTATCAAACATTCTTTTATTGTAATCCTGGGATTTGGCCATAGTCTCTTGTAGGATCTTATTGTTGGTGAAAAAGAAATTCATAGTCTCTGAGACGGCCGGAACGGAGCATTCAGGTACTGAGATTGGTAGAAAGATGGATGGAACCCGTAATTAGCGTAAAATGGGGTTTGATTGATGGCAGAGTGCAAGGAGTTGTTATAGGAGAATTCTGCAACGGGTAATAAGGAAACCCAGTCATCCTGAGAGAAGGCAGAGAAGCACCTGAGGTATTGCTCCAAGGTCTGGTTGGTTCTCTCAGTTTGCCCGTTCGTCTGGGGATGATAGGCGGATGAAAAGGCCAATTCAATTTGGAAGGAACCACAGAGGGCCTTCCAGAACCTTGAAGTGAATTGAACACCCCGATCGGACACAATGCTTGCTGGGACTCCATGTAACCTAACCACTTCTTTGACAAAAATCTTTGCCGTATCCATAGCCGAAGGTGTACCCTTCATGGGGAGGAAATGTGCCATCTTCGACAGCCTGTCTACCACAACAAAAATAGTAGAGAAACCCTCGGAGGGGGGTAATTCCACGATGAAGTCTATTGATATCATCTTCCATGGCCTCTCTGGAACAGGTAAGGGTTTTAATAATCCCCAGGCCTTCGTCCTGGTGTTCTTACTCCGAGCACAAGTGTTGCATGAATCCACAAAATTTTTACAGTCACAGGCTAATTGAGGCCACCAGAAGGTGCGCTGTACCAGCTCTGTGGTTTTCAGGACACCGAAATGTCCGGCCAACTTATGATCATGACATAGTTCCATCACAGTCACCCTTAGCTTCTCGGGAACCACGATCTTGTCTCTTTGCCAAAACAGGCCCTCTCTCCAATCTGTTTCGGGGTACGGAAGCATTCCCACCGAGGCCTGTCTTATCCGTGAAACAAGGTACCCTTGGAGGAGCAGGAAGTTCCCTGAAGGAAGAATCGTATCGGGAGATACGGTCTTCTCTGAATCGTAAAACATGCGGGAAAGAGCATCTGACTTTATATTCTTGGAACCGGGCCTGTAAGTTATGTGACACTGGAATCATGAGAAAAAAAGTGCCCATCTGGACTGACGAAGTCTTAATCCTTTGGCTGTTCTCAGGTATTCCAGATTCTTGTGGTCGGTGTAGACCAGAATAGGATGTGCAGCACCCTCCAATAGGTAACGCCATTCCTCCAGAGCCACCTTGATGGCCAGAAGTTCTCGATCCCCCACATCATAATTTCTTTCCAAAATTGAAAGTTTGCATGAAAAGAACGCTACTGGATAGAGGAGGGCCTTGGCACCCTGTCGTTGAGAGGGCACCGCTCCCACTGCGATCTCCGAAGCGTCGACCTCCAAGACAAATGGTAGGACAGGGTTAGGGTGTTTCAAAATGGTGGCTGAAGTAAATAGCTTTTTGAGTCTTTCGAAAGCCAACTGGGCTTTGTCAGTCCAAGAGAATTGGGTTCCCTGTTTGGTCAATTCGGTGATTGGAGCGATGATTGCAGAAAAAACTTTAATAAACTTCCGGTAAAAATTGGCAAAGCCAATGAAGCGCTGTACCCCTTTTTTATCTATCGGAGCGGGCCAATCCAGAATAGCAGACACCTTTTGGGGGTCCATCCTAATACCCTCCACTGAGATGACTAGGCCCAAAAACTGAATACATTGACGTTCAAACTCGCATTTCTCGAGTTTTGCATAGAGGACGTGTTGCCTAAGCCGGGTTAGGACATTGCAGACATGTCTACGGTGATCGGTTAGTGAAGAGGAGAAGATCAAGATGTCGTCAAGGTATACTATTACATACAGATCCAGGTAATCACGGAAAATATCGTTGACGAAATGTTGGAAGGTTGCGGGAGCATTGCATAATCCAAATGGCATGACACAGTACTCGAAGTGCCCGCATCGAGTACGGAAGGCCGTCTTCCATTCGTCCCCTTTTCTGATACGGATCAAGTTATAAGCTCCGCGGAGATCTAGTTTCGTGAATATGACTGCAGTTCCTAATCTTTTTTTTTTTTTTTTTTTAAATTGTTTATTTAACATTTTTGCATGACAATCATAATATCGTTAAAGTCACATTCAGAATATAGAAAATAAAAGAAAAAGAGAACAGAAGGCTTCAATACTGTCTATCAAGAATACATAACCTTATCAGGGATTTTAGGGCAACTTTACAATATATTTTTAGGATTGAAAATAACACATGGCAAAGACCTTTGGTTATTAATTAAGCGGTGTTACTATGAGTACATCACTTGTCCCAAGGGACCGGAAGACTTGTTAAGGAAGGATTCCATAATCGAAAAATTGAAACACTTATTAGCTCGAGAGAATAAAAAAAAAACATACATTACTATATATGTCTGCCTTTTCATCTTATTTCTTTTGTCGTGCTGTTATTATCATAGACATCCCATGTTTGCCAAATGAGATAAAATTTCTGTAGGGAATCTTCAACTATGGCAGTTAGATGTTCCATTCTACGTATATCTCTTAAGATGGTTAGAGTATGCTGTAAGGTGGGGGGGGAAGTGGATAACCAGAGCTTAGGGATAGTTTTCTTAGCTGCTAATAATACGTATGACATCAGTCTCTGTTTTGTTCTGTGGAGGCCTTGGTAAGGAAGACCTAGTAAATAATATATGGGATCCAGGGGAACGAGGATCTCCACCAGCTTCTCTAGTAATTTTTGGATCTGCTCCCAGAATTGTATAACCAGAGAGCATTCCCAAAAGATATGAAGATGGGTACCTATTGTCTTGTTACATCTCCAACATAGTCGGGATTTAGACGGATCTCCTGCGTGTAGTTTTTCTGGAGTTTTATACCAAAACATAAGTACTTTGTAGCCTATTTCTTTGTGAGAGATGCATCTGGAGCTTTTGGAAATGGAGGTCCAAATCTTATCCCAGTCCAAGATAGATATGTCGTGTTGGAGAATCTGTGCCCATTTCTTCATGTAGTGATGTGTGTCTATTTTTAAGGGGGTGGCCTCATGAAGTATTTTGTAGATTGTGTATATCAATTGGGGTTCATGAGGGCCTGTGGCACAAAGTAATTCAAATTGGGTTGGTTTGTCTAGAGACAGTGTGGGATTTTTGATAGAGAAGAAGTGTCTGATTTGGAGATATGAGTAAAATATTGTTTTGGGTAATTGGTGTTGTTTGTGGAGGTCCTCAAAGGACAGCAGATGTCTCGTGGCTGGGTTGACTAGTTGTCGTAGCTGGAAAATCCCGGCCTTAGTCCAGGGTAACATGCGTTCATAGGACAGGCTATCTGGTATGTCTGGGTTAAAAAGGATATTGGTGAGGGGTGAGCATGTGGATGATAGGGCGTATTTAGTGGAGCATTTCTTCCATATTGTCAGTGTGAAGAGCATTGGAGCTAAGCATAGGGATCTCAGTTGGGGCATATATTTGTCCGTGGACGGCCAGAGCATGTAACACGGGTGTACTGGGGATGTTATGCTCATCTCAATGTCCGCCCATCTATTTGGGGCAGTTCTGTTGGTCCACGAAGTGAGGACCCTTAAGTGAGAAGCGTAATAGTATTTAACGAAGTCAGGGGCACCTAGGCCTCCTTTAAGCTTGCGTGCCAGGACCACCGAGCCCGCCACCCTATGTGAGGCGTTGTTCCAGATAAAACGGAGACTTCTCCTTTGAAGATTTTTCAGCTGAGGCATTGGTATTGCCACTGGGAGTGTCTCAAACAAATACAGTAGTTTAGGGAGGATAGACATTTTAAGTATGTTTATACGTCCCAGGAGGGAGATGGGCAAAGCGGTCCAATGATTTAGTAAACGGTTAATTTCTTGGAATAGGGGAGGGAAATTCGCCTGATATAATGAGGAATAGGATGCTGTAATTCGGACACCTAAATATTTTAAGGATGTAGAGCTCCAGTGATAATTGTATTTCTGTTTGAGGGTGGTCAGATTAGATGATGTAATATTTATGGGAAGGGCTTCTGTTTTGGTGGTGTTGATTTTAAACCCTGATATTTCACTGAACGTGTGTAGGATTTTATGTAGCGAGGGTAGGGATGTGTGTGGTTGGGTAAGTGTTAAAAGAATATCGTCAGCAAAGAGAGATAGTTTATATTCTGACTGACGTAGACGTACTCCTGTAATGGAGGGGCTTACGCGAATTGTTGTAGCTAGGGGTTCTAAACTAAGTATAAAAAGTAGGGGTGATAGGGGGCAACCTTGTCTAGTACCGTTGCTGAGGGGGAATGTGGAAGACAGGAAGGACGCAAGTTGTACTTGGGAAGTGGGGTGTGAATATAAGGATCTAAGGGCCTGTATGAAGGGACCTGAGAAACCATATTTGGTCAGAGTCGCAAACATGAAAGGCCAACTAAGGCGATCAAATGCTTTCTGTGCATCTAAGCTAAGTATTACTGCCGGAGTTTTAGTTTTGGTTAGTAAATCGATAAGATCTATGGTGCGTCTAGTGTTGTCCCCTGCGTGTCTCAGGGGGACAAATCCAACCTGATCTCTATTTATCAGAGATGGTAAGATTTTTGAGAGTCTGTTCGCTAGAATTTTGGTGAAGATTTTGTAATCGGAATTGAGCAGGGCTATAGGACGATAATTGTCAGGGATAGAAGGGTCTTTGTCAGGTTTTGGTATAACTATGATGTGAGCATGAAGAAATTGGGGGTGGGGTGATATACCTTTTAGTAGGGAGGCATATAGATTTAACATGTGTGGAGCTAATATAGGAAGGAAGGTTTTGTAGTATGAGTAGGGGAGTCCATCTGGGCCTGGGGATTTGTGTAGGGGGAGTAGTTTAATCACTTCGCTTAATTCTTCAGTGGTTATGGGGGCGTTTAATGAGGCGCGCTGATCAGGTGATATTTGTGGGAATTTCAAAGATGAGATAAATGAGTCGAATTTCTTTTGTGAGAATTGGGTATGTGGGTCCAAGCTTAAACAGTTGTATAATTTGTTGTAGAAATCTCCAAAGACTTTAGACATGTTTTTGGGGCAATAAGTGGGGGTTCCGTCCGGTTGAGTTAAGTGGTCAGGAATAGAAAGGCTTGGACGCGGTTTCAGCTTGTTCACTAACATTCTGTGGGGCTTGTCAGCATATTCGTAAAACTTCTGTCTTGACCATAGCATGGCCTTGGAGATTTTATGCATATCTAAGGATTTAATTTTGTTACGGATGTTTATCACCTCCCTTAAACGGGTGTTTGTGGGGGCTTGAAGTAAGTGTGCCTCGGCCGACCGCAGCTGGGTCAATAACTCAGATTTTTGTTGGAGTGAGTCACGCTTCCTATGCGATCCGGCAGAGATGCACTCACCCCTGAAGAAGGCCTTGTGGGCTTCCCATAATATGGAGGTGTCTGAGACAGAGCCCTCGTTTAACTCAAAATATTCAATCAGTTTTGATTGGAGGCTTTGTTTAGTGGTTTCATTTTTCAGAAGAGATTCGTTAAGTCTCCAATGACAAGATCTAGGGGATGATGCATGTAGGGATATATCTAAAGTTATGGGTGCGTGGTCAGACCATGTAATTGGGCCAATTTCAGAGGCGACTAAGTGGGATAGCAGGGGTGCAGAGAGTAGGAAATAATCTAGACGAGAGTACCCTTTGTGCGGAGGGGAGTAGAAAGTGAATTGTTTACCAACTGGATGTTTTATTCTCCAAGAGTCAAAGAGGTTATGGGTACGGATTAATTTGCGGAAAGAGGTAGATAATCTGTAAGCTTGAGTTGGGGGGGTATTTTGGAGGAGGTTTAGTCTATCTTTGTTAGCGGACATACACATGTTGAAATCTCCACCTATAATCGTGAACGGATGGGGAGAAGTTTGTATCTCTTCTAGAACCTTAGTGAGGAAACCTATCTGTCCAGAGTTAGGTGCATATATATTAACAATCTTAAGTTTTGTTTTCAGGTGGACACAGTTCAGGATAACATATCGTCCCTGGGAGTCTAATTTGGCATCAGTTACTTTTATAGGGCATGATTTTTTAAACAGAATTGCTACCCCTGCCTTCCCAGATGGGTCGGAGGCTACAAATGAGGTGGGGAATAATTTAGAGGCGAACTTAAAGGAGCCTCCCGGTCGGAAATGTGTCTCCTGAATCATGACCACATCGGCTCCAGAGGCTCTGAATTCCTTCAAGGCTAGCCAGCGTTTGTGAATGGAGTTTAAGCCCTTCACGTTACATGAGAAGACCTTCAGAGCCATAAGGAGGACAAGTAATCTACTGCTAGTGAAATCTTAGTATTAAGCAGCAGTATGTTTAACTTGTGTAGATTAATCTGTAAAATCTTTGCATATCTTAGCATATAGACAGTGAGCAAATATATATTAACATAACAACCAGCAAAAGTCAAGAATGTATTCAGGCCAAAAAGGGGCCTATGTTTAAAAAAAAAAGAAAAAGACAAATAAAAAGAAAAGGTATGGACTACAAAAAAAAGTCCAGAAAAAAATAATAGAAACAACAACATCAAAAAAAAAACCTTTTGTAAGCCTGAAGATGAAAAAATCTTCAGGAGGTCTTGGCTAGCAGCCAAAGACCTGTAGAGGGGCATGTCGGTCAGCGATGGTTCCCGCTCCCTCCAAAAGGAAAAGGTAGTATGTATGTCAACTTTTAAACTTTAGATTTTTTTGGGGGGAGAAAAAATAGGAAAAGGGAGAAAAAAAAAACGAAGTGAGAGAGAAGGGGCCTCCACGGCTAGGGATTTGAAGTCCCAAACTGTAACAATTGCCGTTAACCTAGGCCATCAAGGACTGGAATGTGGAGGTCTCTCTCTGCGGATATCAGGGTAATGCCGCCACTCAATCCCCATATTATCGAGGAAGACGGCGTAAGAAGAAACAGGGATGAAACGATGAAGAGCTGTCTCTCCTTGTGTGGGGTGGGTTCAGGTAGGCAGTTTAGTTGAGGCAAGGCGTTGAGGGGTTGAAAAATTTCTTTGACGTCTCCGACGAACCGGGGTCCAGATGGCTGTGAGTGGTTGAAGGGGGCCAGGTACCATGTTCAATGGTGGTGGGGGTAGATCTTCCTCAGGGATGGGCGGTAAACCCAAGTTACGGACAAAGGCCTCACACTCGTGTAGGGCTCGCATTGAGTATTGAGTGCCATCCTTTGAGGCTGAGAGGCGGAAGGGGAAACCCCATCTGTAGGCAACTTGGTGTTGTTGTAGGTGCGTGGTCACTGGCTTTAGGTCACGTCTTTTGGCGAGAGTGATGGGAGACAGGTCACTGTATATTTGGAGTTTAGCTCCTTTGTATTCGATGCGATGTTTATTTCGCGTGGCTGTCATGAGAGCTTCTTTGCTTTCATAATAATGGAAGCGAGCGATTACATCTCTTGGGTTAGTGCCTGGGGGTGGTTTCGGGGCCAGGGACCTATGAGCCCTGTCCAGTCTCCAGTCTATATCCGGAATATGTGGAGCCATAGTGACAAACAGTCCCAGGAGGTAGGGACGTATTTCTTTATCAGGGACTGTTTCTGGAATACCGCGGATTCTCACGTTTTGGCGTCTCTCCCTGTTCTCAAGGTCCTCCTGCTGTGATTGGACCTGGAACATGTTTTGTTTGAGTGACACGTTGTCTTCTTCAAGTACGTGTACGTATTTCACCAGTTCATCAAATTTAGACTCTAAAGTATCTGTTCGATCGCCGAGTTGATCAATTTCCCCTCGTAGCTCCTGAGCCAATTTCCCTACTGCTACTGTAAAGTTGCGGGTCAGATCTTGCAGCAAGGATTGTAATTTAAAGTCAAGCACCGCGACTGTAACTGTGGCTGAGCTGTCTGGGGGTTGAGGGGTAGGGATGGAGGTACCTGTGAGTAATGCAGGATGATCAGCAAGGAGGTCTGCTGCATGCTCTCCTGTTTCCCTGTAGTTCTCATGTGGAGTCTCCCTTCTTTGTTGCTGTGCAGAGGAAGGTGTCTCTTGGGATAGGGGACTGTGTGGGGAGCGATCCGATGATGTGGTCCCCGTGTCTGCCGTTCGTTCCACGGCGAGCGCTGTGGCCGTCTGGCTAATTGAGGCCGGGGATTGCGGCCTGTACAGGAACCGCTCCATGCTTTGAGCTGGCCGGGAGGTTGGAGGCGGGACGAACCCCTGATATCCTTGTCGCTGGGAACCTATTTTCCCCATGAGGTGTCTGGGGAGATCCGGGGTCTTTTCCAGTGGATCCTGGATCTTGTGAGGCTAGCGTTGTGTAGCAGGGTCCAGAAGTGGAAGGAGCGGGTCCGGAGCTACTTTAGTGAGCGTCCATCTTCATCGCCGGCCGCGCATGCGCCGCAGTTCCTAATCTTTGAAAAAGTTCAGGTACTAAAGGCAAGGGCTAACGATTCTTAATGGTGATCTTATTCAACTCCCGGTAATCGATGCAGGGACATAACGAGTGGTCCTTCTTCTCGACAAAGAAGATGTCGGCACCGGCTGGGGAGGTAGAAGGACGAATGAACCCTTTTTCCAAGTTTTCATCTATGTAAGTCTTTAATGTGTCTAACTCCTGCTCAGTTAACGGGAAGATTCTCCCAAATGGAACTTCAGTACCAGGTAACAGTTCTATAGGACAGTCATACGGCCTATGAGGGGGCAAGGTTTCTGCTCCTTTTTTACTAAATACATCCAGGAAGTCCAGATAAGCTTCAGGGACATACTGACGTAATTCAGCATCTGAGTCCAAGCACAGGAGTTGGGAGGTCATGTCAGAAGATTGCTGTAAACAATGCTGTTGGCAATACTCAGAGAGAAATTTGACTTCTCCTGTGGCCCAGTTGATACTGGGATTGTGGGCCTGCAGCCAGGGCATCCCTAGGATAATAGGGAAGAGAGGAGAAGAGATGGCATCCAGACGCAGAAGCTCCTGATGGTGGGTACCCATGGTGGCCAGCAAGGGGACGGTCTCTTGAGTGACCGGGCCTGAACTAAGGATGGATCCATCCGCTAGATGGACAGCAAGCCCCTGAGCCTTAGGTTGAAGCGGAATACGATGGTTGGCAGCAAAGGTCAAATCGATAAAACAGCTGCATGCGCCGGAATCAATAATTACTGACACTGGAATACTCCCTCCTGGAAGCTGCAGAGTGAAGGAAAGAGTGAGATGAGAACCAAGTTTAGGTAACACAGATGCACACATTGAAGAGGCAGAACGACACTTACGCATCTTGTTGGGGCAGGCTCTCACGTAGTGCCCGGATTCACCGCAGTATAGGCACAGGTTGTGGGTTCGTCTGCGCATCTTTTCCTCTGGAGTAAGCGTAGGCTGGAGCAGACCGAGTTGCATGGGTTCAGGGGGTTCTGGAGTCGAGACAGATGAAGCCGGAGGAAACTGACTGACCGGACTGGGAACCTTGGGTAACATCCAGGTGGGACGAAGGTGGCTGGTAGACCTTTCTGACCGACGCTCTCTTAGGCGACGGTCAATCTGGATGGAGAGATCGATGAGGTCTTTCAGAGACTGAGGTACCCCCACTCGAGCCAACTCGTCCTTGAGTGGGTCAGATAGCCCCATTCTGAACTGATGACGCAGGGCAGCGTCGTTCCAGTCCGTATCGGCGCTCCAATGTCTGAAGTCGACTGCATAATCTTCGGCCGCCCTGCGACCCTGTTGCAGAGAGTGCAGCTTCAGCAGTCGCTGTCAGTTGGGGATCTTCATATAATTGGGACATGGCCTTGAAGAAATCGTCTAGGCTATCTAGGGAGATAGATTTTTGCTCCAGAAGGCGGTGAGCCCAGGTTTGTGGCTCACCTGTCACCTGACAAAGCCTACTTTGGTCGCTTCCAGTGAAAACGTGCGGGGTTGCAGAGCAAAGTAGAGTTCGCAGGAATTGCGGAAGGCATGATACTTGCTGCGTTCACTGGCAAATTTCTCGGGAGTGGGTACTCTGGGCTCTGGAGGAAGCATTACTACGGAGGGTGCAGATTGGAATCCAGCAGAAGACGCCCCCTGGGGGTTGGAAGAGGAAGATAAGGCCTGGACTTGTTCCTCCAATCTTGAGTAACCTTCCTGAAGGCTTTTCACGGCCTGGGTAAGTCCTGCCAGGTGTCTACATAGTTCATCCATGGGGGAGGCCCCCTGCCCAGACTCAGTCATGGCTGCCTGATACTGTCAGACTTTTACTTACCAGACTGATGAGTCCGCTTGGGCAGAGGGTAGACTCCCTTACTTATCCGACTCATGGCCCCTGGTAGAGCAGACAGGAGGCACGAGAGTGCGGAATGGTATGAGAGCCTGCTGAAGAGATCCAGGTACAGGATGAGAGATGATCTTCAGACAACAGGTCAGTAGTCCGTAACACTGGTAACAGGTGCTGAGCAGGAGCAAGACAGGCAGATCGGGACACAAGCAGGGTTTGGCAACAGACTGGCAGCAAGGTACAATAGGAGCAGGCAGAAGTGGAGTCAAACAGGCCAAGGTCAGGTACAGGCAGCAAACAGGAGAATCCAAGGGCAATCCGGGTTGTCAGGAGATCAGGTAAACAGGAAGACAAGACAGGAAACAGGAACTATGGCACAGGAAGCTGATGATCAGGCAGCACTGAACAGAGTGCCCTTACAAACTTAAATAGGCTGGCTTGCTCACAGGCACGCCCTCTGGTGGCCAATCCCATGACCAGCAAGGTGAGCTCTCTGACAGGTACCAACACTATCAGGCTCGACCACTCAATTCTTCAATAATCTCCAGGTCTAACATCTTCTTCACTTCCTCTAAAACAGCATTCCTTTGAGCCTCTGGGATGCGGTAGGGCCGGACAAAAACTTTGACTCTTAGTTCCGTGATAATATCATGCTCTATGACACTAGTTAGCCCTGGCAAGTCTGAATTTTTTCCTTTTTTTCTCTGCAAGAACTCTTTTGCCTGCTGACTTTGGATTTTAAACAGGGTATTTGCTACTTGGACACTCTCCACCCCAACCTGAGGCTCTAGTCTTGCACCAGCCAGGGAGGTCACCGGTTCTCTGTCTGTCCAGGGCTTTAACAAGTTTACATGATATATCTGATAGGATTTCCTCTTGCCTGGCTGGTGGACTCTATAATATACCTCTCCCATTTTTTCCACAACTTCAAAGGGACCTTGTCATCTGGCCAAGAATTTACTTTACACAGTGGGAATCAACACTGCTACCCGATCCCCCACTTGGAAGTGCCTTATTTTAGCGGCCCTATTATAGACCTGTCGTTGAACCTCCTAGGCTTTTTGCAAATGTTCCTTGACGAGTGGCATCACAGTTATGATACTTTCCTACATTTGGAAGACATATTCAAGAACACTCTTATGCTGAATAGGTTTACTTTCCCATTCCTCTTTAATAAAGTCAAGTAGTCCACGAGGTCTCCGCCTATACACCAAGGATGAAAACCCTGTGGAGGCCTGGGGCACTTCACAGATAGCAAACAGGAGAGCTGGTAACAGGCAGTCCCAGTCTTTCCCATCCCTTTGTACCACACTCTTGAGCATAGACTTGAGAGTCTTATTAAAGCGTTCTACCAAGCCATCCGTTTGGGGATGGTAGACCAATGTGCGCAGCTGTTTAATCCGGAAAAGCTTGCACACATCGGCAATAATCCTCGACATAAATGGGGTGCCCTGGTCCGTGAGTATTTCCTTGGGAAAACCAGTCTGTGTAAACAACTGGAATAATTCCCAGACAATAGCCTTAGGGGAGGTATTCTGCAGGGGTAGCACCTCAGGATATTGAGTGGCATAGTCGAGGATCACCAGTATGTAGGAGTGACCTCGAGCCGACTTTACCAAGGGACCCACTATATCCATGGCTATCCTCTCGAATGGGACCTCAATTATGGGCAGAGGGATCAAAGAGCTCTTGAAGTGAGTCACCGGAGCGGTCAACTGACAGGTGGGACAAGAGGTACAGTATTTCTTTACCTCTGCTTTCATACCTGGCCAGTAAAACCTTCTTCTCAACTCCCAGGTGTCTCCCTAACACAATGTAATGGGCCAGGTCCAGAACCTTTCATCTATACTGTTGGGGTATCAACAATTGTTCTACCACATTTTCTCTCACTTTGGTAATCCAATAAAGCAATTCATTACATACAGCGAAGTGTGGATACCGCTCATTTGCATCTGGCTCTTGGGAACCCCATTTACTACTACTACCTGTTCCCATGCCAGGGCCAAAGTGGGGTCCTGCATCTGGGAAGTACCAACGCCCACTGGGAACACCAAAATCCGGCAGGGCAGGGGTAGAGGCCACTTCCTCATCCTCTTCCCCCAGCATTACCTGAAGTGAGGAAGGTTCCCCCCTCTCAGTGTTCAGTTGGGTCTGTGAACTACATATTTTGGTATCCTTAACAGTATGAGCATTACTTTCATCACCATTAACCAAATTATTAGCATTTTCATCATCTGCATCCACATTAATAACATTTGGCAGTTCAGGGTTATTCCCCTCAACAGCAGGAACAGAGGGACTAGTTTATTCCCAGTCTCTGGAGCGTTCAGGTAGTTCTCCTTGTTCCCACCTCCACCTCTTGAGTACCAGTGCCACATGCTGTGGACATGGACAACGAGATGAGAGGGTACTCCCTGGAGCCCCCTGAATGCACACAACATGTAAAGTTTTGCTTACTGGGCCGATCTTCCCGATTACTCTAGGATGAACCAGGGTTACCATGCTTCGGGAGTCCAACAAAGCCCTGGCAAGGAGGTGATTCACTTCACACTCAAACTTTCCCTCACCAAGGTCAAGATTTGTTGTGCAAGCTTTATGGGCACAAAAAGACCCCCTCCAGAGAACCCCGCATTCCATGGGCTCCTCTTGCAGTGGGCAGTGTACCTGGGTATGGCCCCAGGAATGACATCACCAACATTGTACATCCTCCTTTTCCGAACAGGAACAGACCGCTGAGGAGGTCTGGGGAGCGACTCTTGGCCTTCCAGGATGTTTGTTCCAGAGCTCCTTGGGACATCCTTCCAAAAGGCTGCAGTTGATCGAATAGGCCATGGCAGACTGGACCCTTGGCGCTTGGTAGGGCCGAGTAGATCCTCCACCACGGTATATCTTTCCACCATCTTGACAAGGAGGTTCACTGTCTTGGGGTCTCCATGGCTGATCCACCATTGAAGGTCGTCTGGCAGGCACTTCAAGTATCGTTCCAGCACAACCTGTTCCATGATTTGGGGGCCAGACAACACCTTGGGCTGCAGCCATTTTTTTACCAGAGCACCAGGTCATGCATTTGAGACTGGGTGTTGTACCTCGAGCTGGGTTGTGAAGCGCTGATTAGCTTCCTCGTGGAGAGCCTGCACTTGCATATTAGCCAGGGAAAGCTGTTTAATTAGCTCCTCCATTGGTTCAGCTTTCTGGATTTGTGCGGTTTTAACCCAGGACATAAATACAATGTACTTTCCCTTTAAATGTCATTTTTTTTCTTCTTATGCCCTGTTACTCTGTCCTGCCCCACATGTAAAGTTCGGGGAACCAGCTAGATCGCAGGACAGGCTTTTCATTAAAAAGAATGTTTATTTAACTTAAACAGATTCACAGCAGCAAAAACAACAGAAAGAAATATCAGTCTCACCGACTTGCGGAGCTCAGAACTGCTATCGCAGTTAAACAATCCTTGTTTTTTTTGTCGCAGGTAACTTCCCCTGCTAGCAGGTTTCCAGGCCGGACACTGCCATGCACTTTCACAGCTGTACAACAATCCACCATCCACAGTCTTCTCTACACTCCTCCACATCCACCATTACAACTTCCTGTCTTTTCTTTTTAAACCCACTTCCTCTGACCAGTGAGTTAACCCTTTTTGTTCCCTTAAAGGGACCATAGTCCAAACAGAGGGAAAATATAGCATAATTCCATGACACAGCCATGGCGTCCTGTACAACATATACAGTATCTCACAAAAGTGAGTACACCCCTCACATTTTTGTAAATATTTTATTATATCTTTTCATGTGACAACACTGAAGAAATTACACTTTGCTACAATGTAGAGTAGTGAGTGAACAGCTTGAATAACAGTGTAAATTTGCTGTTCCCTCAAAATATCTTAACATCTGGCCATTAATGTCTAAACCACTGGCAACAAAAGTGAGTACACCCTTAAGTGAAAATGTCCAAATTGGGTCCAATTAGCCATTTTCCCTCCCCGGTGTCATGTGACTCATTATTGTTACAAGGTCTCAGGTGTGAATGGGGAGCAGGTGTGTTAAATTTGGTGTTAACGCTCTCACTCTCTCGTACTGGTCACTGGATGTTCAACATGGCACCTCATGGCAACAAACTCTCTGAGGATCTGAAAAAAAGAATTGTTGCTCTACTTAAAGATGGCCTAGGCTATAAGAAGATTGCCAAGACCCTGAAACTGAGCTGCAGCATGGTGGCCAAGACCATACAGCAGTTTAGCAGGACAGGTTCCTCTCAGAACAGGCCTCGCTATGTTCGACCAAAGAAGTTGAGTGCACGTGCTCAGCATCATATCTAGAGGTTGTCTTTGGGAAATAGACATATGAGTGCTGTCAGCATTGCTGCAGAGGTTGCAGGCCTGTCAGTGTTCAGACCATACGCCGCACATTGCATCAAATTGGTCTGCATGGCTGTCATTCCAGAAGGAAGCCTCTTCTAAAGAAGATGCACAAGAAAGCCTGCAAACAGTTTGCTGAAGACAAGCACTAAGGACTAAGGACATGACATGGATTGCTGGAACCATGTCCTGTGGTCTGATAAAACCAAGTGTGTCTTGCCTACAGTCAAGCATGGTGGTGGGAGTGTCATGGTCTGGGGCTGCATGGGTGCTGCTGGCATTGGGGAGTTACAGTTCATTGAGAGAACCATGAATGCCAACATGTACTGTGATATACTGAAGCAGAGCATTAACCCCTTCCTTTGGAGACCTGGCCGCAGGGCAGTATTCTAACATGATAACGACCCCAAACACACCTCTAAGACAACCACTGCCTTGCTAAATAAGCTGAGGGTAAAGGTGATGGACTGGCCAAGCATGTCTCCAGACCTAAACCCTATTGAGCATCTGTGGGGCATCCTCAAATGGAAGGTGGAGAAGTGCAAGGTCTCTAACATCCACCAGCTATGTCATGTCATCATGGAGGAGTGGAAGAGTCCAGTGGCAACCTTTGAAGTTCTGGTGAACTCCATGCCCAAGAGGGTTAAGGCAGTGCCGGAAAATAATGGTGGCCACACAAAATATTGACAGTTTGGGCCCAATTTGGATACTTTCACTTAGGAGTGTACTTACTTTTATTGCCAGCAGTTTAGACATTAATGGTTGTGCGTTGAATTATTTAGGGGACAGCAAATTTACACTGTTATACAAGCTGTACACAAAGTGTCATTTCTTCATTGTTGTCACATGAAAAGAAATATTAAAATATTTACAAAAATGTGTATTCAGTTTTACACAAAAAAGTATATATATATATATATATATATATATATATATATATATATATATATATATATATATATATATATATCAGGTTTTTTTCTCAGAGAAAAGGTGCAAGAACTCACCCTCCTCCCCTAGGTCACACCTGTCTCCTCCCCTACCCACCCCTAGACCCGCTCCCTATGACCACCCCTTTTCTCTACCCTTACACACCTCCTAGCACCGCCCACTTTAGAGAACAGGGAACCAAGTTTATTTGGGGGGCTTATAAGTAATTTGTATGGAATGTGTTAATACAAAAGCAATGTAGTAAAATTTACAAAACATTGGAAATATCCAGCCATTACCAAAGTAAGCTCAGAGGCACTTCCAGACAATTTCAACAGACCCATATGCAGCAAATGACACCCCCCATATCCAGCAAGAGACAGCCCCATATGCAGAAAGAGACATCCCTTATATAGCAACAGACCTCCCCCTTATCAAGCAAGATACACCCACCATATCCAGCAAGAGACACCCCCCATATCCAGCTAGAGACACCCCCCATATCCAAAAAGAGACATCCCATATCCAGCAAGAGACAGCCCATATCCAGCAAAGAGACATCCAGGCAGCCCCCATATCTAGAAAACATGGTGGAAATGCAGCGCTAATGTGATATATAAAATCCCCGGAGTGACCCTCAGGGGTAAGTATTGGACTGATGGCTGCTCATAAATGAGAAGCCAGCATCCAGTGGATATAACATAAACTGTATAAAAAAATCAATATACAGTGAACAAAGAAAAAAATGTGATAGACAAATGCATAAGATATTTGTGGAAGAAAACCAACAAACAGTCCGTGATAAACAAATTTTTTTTTAACCAAAACGCTCCTCTATAGATTATGGTGTAGTCCCATATGAGGGGAACATTAGAGTAATGCCTCTTCCACAGATGATAGGTGAAAATGCACAGGCTTCTCCATATATCATTTACAGATACGCATGTACAGTAAAGGAAGATTGGGTACGCTTACCGCAGAGATTGGCCAAAAGTTTTTGAAAAGTGCAGAAAGAAAATGAACATTTTTTTGGTACATGAAGTTGGCAATTCCATAAGATATTGCTCACACAGCATGGGCATACTTACACCCCAAAACACATTCTACTCCTCCTGAGTATGATGAAACCTCATATGTGAGCATAGGTGTGTGCAGCCTATTGCATTAGGGTGTGCCCTCAAAGCTCAAATACATGTATGTGTGTAATAAATATCAATACAGTATATCTATATATATATATATATATATATATATATATATATATATATAGATATACTGTATATACACATATACATACATACACACACACATATATATATATATATATAGAGAGAGAGAGAGAGAGAGAGAGAGAGAGAGAGAGAGAGAGAGAGAGAGAGAGAGAGAGAGAGAGAGAGAGAAATATATACGTATACACACATATACTGTATATACATACACATACACACACACACACACTAAATACATGTAAAAATAGTAGGGCAGTGGACGGTGTCAGCGTTTTTTTTTAATTTTTATTATTATATTTTTGTATTATTTTTTACAATTTTACTTTTATTTTATTTTTTTACAATTTTATTTGATTTTTTTTTTTACAATTTTTTTTAGGAGCCCCATTGGGGGGGCTTTTGTTGAAATATCAGCAGGGGGAATCTATGCCCCAGGGGTGATTAGGGTGTGCCCAGGCATATCCGGCACACCCCTCTGCGCACGCCTATGTATGTGAGACTTTTTCTATATCTGGACTGATTATGTACTAGACATTGGGGGTTATTTACAAAAGGAAAATCTACTTTGCACTACAAGTGCACTTGAAAGTGCACTAAAAGTGCACTTGGAAGTAAAGTTGCTGTAGATCCGAGGGGGACATGCAAGGAAAATAAAAAACAGCATTTTAGCTTGCACATGATTGGATGATAAAATCAGCAGAGCTTCCACTCATTTCAGATCTACCCCTTAGATTTAGAGCGACTGCACTTCCAAGTGCACTTTCAGTGCACTTTCAAGTGCACTTGCAGTGCAAAGTAGATTTGCCTTTCGTAAATAACCCCACTGTATCTTGAGTATCACACACATCAACCAGTTTTGTCAAAACCAATGTACTGTAATGGTCACCTCTTTACGAGTGATCAGGAAATATAGCTTAGTGTATCATCACCTATAGTAGTCCCAGTTCCTATAAGCCAAGCAAGCCTATTGGCACATGGCTGCCCCCAGGAATGTCATGTTCACTGACCAGGAAATACAGGAGGCTGAAGAAAGGAAGAACAAAAGAGTTCCTTTGGCGTCAGGAGTGCAGTTGTCCAAAGAGGGAAAACAAAAAGAAGCACAAGGCATCTAAATTGCATGTCAATGTACACTAATGCAACACATGTAGATGCTCTCATTATGAGGGGTATTAGCCCTAACTGTAATTTTTCCAATCTACATTTACAAAAGTAGCAGGCTATTTTTTTCTGTGAGAAGATAGTTCTTTAGACTCTTTGATATTTAAGGCCCATATAACTTACCAAAACACTGCTTCAGAAGATTTTCATTTTAATATATGTACATTTTATGTGATGTGATTTTAATATGAATATAACATTTCTCGGCTTGAGAAAATTGTTACTGATACTTCCCTGATGTGCCCTATATAATGTTATCATATTTGCAATTCTCAAAACTTGGCATACAACTCTTGTTGAGAGAAATGAATCTGTAAAACTTACAGTTTTCAAATTCCAGGTTATATGCCATCTAAAGAAATTGCTTTGTTAACTTCCACCTTGGAGAGTTCTGATAGAACATCCATTTCAGTTAATAGACATGTGTCCTCTGTGTCCACTACACAGTTACAGTACTTTTAATTCATATTAGAGTTGAAGCCAACAATGTATTAAATGTGTGACACTTGGGATGCTTGTAGTTGTGTCCTGCCAACCAGGATCACATTAATATAAGAATTAAGAATGAGTGAAATTTCACTCAAGTGTTAAAGTACAGATATTATAAATTTAGGGGGTGGCACTGCTAGAACCTCATCCTAGTCCTTGTACATGTCAAGTAGATTATTAAGAACTTTTTTTGACTGTCAGCTCATTTTTGAAGGTTACAAACTGACACTGGCATTAATAAATTAATATGGAACTGAAGAGTACTCACAATATAAATCATGACTTGCTTCTCTATTACATTTTCACCTACTCCTCTAATAGAAGTTTATCATTCTTAAAAACTCTACACTGAATGTAAATGTTGCCTGATGCAAACTGGTAGATCGGGAATGTAAATAAACATGCTAATCAAATTATATAGCTTGTGAATAAAGTTAAATAGGATTAAACTAATGACTATTTATTCTGTACAATAGGGTTTTGCAGCAGGCAAGACTCACAAGTTGTATCAAAATGCCATTGTTTATATCAACCTTTTATATATATGTATATATATGTATATATGGTATATGTACCGTATATATATATATATATATATATATATATATATATATATATATATATATATATATATATATATATATATATATACAGTATCTCACAAAAGTGAGTACACTTCTCACATTTTTTGTAAATATTTTATTATATATTTTCATGTGACAACACTGAAGAAATGACACTTTGCTACAATGTAAAGTAGTGAGTGTACAGCTGTATAACAGTGTAAATTTGCTGTCCCCTCAAAATAACTCAACACACAGCCATTAATGTCTAAACCGCTGGCAACAAAAGTTAGTACACCCCTAAGTGAAAATATCCAAATTGGACCCCAAGTGTCAATATTTTGTGTTGCCACCATTATTTTCAAGCACTGCCTTAACCCTTTTGGGTATGGAGTTCCCCGGAGATTCACAGGTCACCACTGAAGTCCTCTTCCACTCCTCCATGATGACATCACAGAGCTGGTGGATGTTAGAGACCTTGCACTCCTCCACCTTCCATTTGAGGATGCCCCCCAGATGTGCAATAGGGTTTAGGTCTGGAGACATGCTTGGCCAGTCCATCACCTTTGCCCTCAGCTTCTTTAGCAAGGCAGTGGTCATCTTGGAGGTGTGTTTGGGGTCATTATCATGTTGGAATACTGCCCAGTCTCTGAAGGGAGGGAATCATTATTTGCTTCAGTATGTCACAGTACATGTTGGCATTTATGGTTCCCTCAATGAACTGTAGCTTCCCAGTGCCGGCAGCACTCATGCAGCCCCAGACCACGATACTCTCACCACCATGCTTAACTGTAGGTATGACTTTGTACTCCTCACCTGGTTGCTGCCACCAGGGGCAGATCCAGGGGGGGCAATGGGGCAATTGCCCCCTCCGAGAAATGCGGGTGACTGTGAGAGCAGGGTGTGAGAGAGAGCCCGCCGGCGGGCGGCTCCGTTAGTGAGAGAGCCGCCGGGTGGCTCCGTGAGTGAAAGAGCCGCCGGGCGGCTCCATGAGTGAAGGAGGAGCCGGGCTGCTCCGTGACTGAGAGAGCCGCTGAGCGACTCCGTGAGTGAAGGAGGAGCCGGGCGGCTCCGTGAGTGAAGGAGGAGCCGGGCGGCTCCGTGATTGAGAGAGCCGCTGGGCAGCTCCGTGAGAGAGAGAGCCGCCACTAACTGACATGTGCCGCTCAATGTGTTTGTGGGCGGGCTGCTGCTTGCTGGCCAATCAGGGAGCCGGCGGGCAGGGGAGCAGAGAGATGACATAATCTCTCACTGCCCAGGGCCCGCCCTGCATCCCTGCAGTTCAACTTCTCCTCCTCCATGCAGGCAGCTGCAGCAGCAGAGAGATTACATCATCTCTCTGCTGCCTGTCTCTGGGACACAAGAGACCACCTTAGCAGGTGGCAAGTGACAGGCGACGTGGCAAGTGACAATCCGCAACATGTGGCAGGCGACGTGGCAAGTGACAATCTTCATCTGGTAACAGGCGACGTGGCAAGTGACAATCTGCATCTGGTGACAGGCGACGTGACAAGTGACAATCCGAAACATGTGGCAGGCGACGTGGCAAGTGACATGGCAAGTGACAATCCGCAACGTGGCAGGCGACGAGGCAAGTGACAATCTGCATCTGGTGACAGGTGATGTGGCAAGTGACAATCTGCATCTGGTGACAGGTGACGTGGCAAGTGACACACTCGGTGCTCCCACTGATTCTGCATTATGGTGAGTTAAACTATTTAATTTTTTATAACAATGTAATTATAGTAATAACGCGCTTCAATCATCCTGACACCATAACAACCATGGTGCCGTGATGATTGAAGCGCCAACACCAGCCATTTCCCCGATAGATGTACCCCAAAAAATATATTTTCTGGCAGTGCCCCTCCTGAGACTTGACTCTGGATCCGCCCCTGGCTGCCACACATGCTTAACATCATCTGAACCAAATAAGTTTATCTTGGTCTCATCAGACCACAGGACATGGTTTCAGTAATCCATGTCCTTAGTCTGCTTGTCTTTAGCAAACTGTTTGCAGGCTTTCTTGTGAATCATCTTTAGAAGAAGCTTCCTTCTGGGCTGACAGCCATGCAGACCAATTTGATGCAGTGTGCGGCGTATGGTCTAAGCACTGACAGGCTGACCCCCCTACCCTTCAACCTCTGCAGCAATGCTGGCAGTATTCATATGTCTATTTCCCAAAGATAACCTCTGGATATGACGCTGAGCATGTGCTCTCAACTTCTTTGGTCGACCATGGTGAGGCCTGTTCTGAGTGGAACCTGTCCTGTTAAACCGCAGTATGGTCTTGGCCACTGTGCTGCAGCTCAGTTTCAGGGTCTTGGCAATCTTCTTACAGCCTAGGCCATCTTTATGTAGAGCAACATATCTTTTTTTATATCCTCAGAGAGTTCTTTGCCATGAGGTGCCATGTTGAACTTCCAGTGACCAGTATGTGAGAGTGAGAGCGATAACACACCTGCTACCCATTCACACCTGAGACCTTGTAACACTATTAAGTCACATGACACCAGGGAGGGAAAATCACTAATTGGGCCCAATTTGGACATTTTCACTTAGGGGTGTACTCACTTTTGTTGCCAGCGGTTTAGACATTAATGGCTGTGTGTTGAGTTATTTTGAGGGAACAGCAAATTTACACTGTTATACAAGCTGTACACTCACTACTTTACATTGTAGTAAAGTGTCATTTCTTCAGTGTTGTTACATGAAAAGATATAAAAAAAAGTTTACAAAAATGTGAGGGGTGTACTCACTTTTGTGAAATACTGTATATCACTCCAAATGAATGCTTTTGCTGACGTACAGCCAGTAAAGTATGTTTAAGGGCTCCTTGGCCACTTTTATTTAAAGGAACAGAATGTGGAATTTGACAGTCACCCTCACAGGAGTTATTCAGCATACCTCTGCCAAAACAAACATTTATCTTTTGTTGTAGCACTTGCTGCTCTGACTTTCAAACTTAGGGCCCCTGTCTATTCCTACACAGACAGTCCTCTACAGTCCTCTGTCATAACTTGTATATGCCATCTTTCTGAATACTCACTTTATGGCAGATATGCAGAGAGCAAAACATCATATAACATGAGAAACATACACTATATATACATGAAGTGCATTGAGTGTTTGGTTGTAGGAAATGTAAATGTCAAGTTAAATCACATTAGAAAATGAAGCCCTGCAAAATTCAGCCTTTATATAGCTTTATTTTGTTAAACAGCAAATGTATAAACAAATATGAAATCTGTTTTAGAAAGTAATTGAACCCATGTTTTTTTTTTCCAATGACAGTATACTGCATGCTTGTTAAACTCAACTAAATAATTTACACTCTTCAAGCCTATCACAACGATAACAAATACTAGATAAAACAAACAACCAGCAAGAAAGTTTAATCCTTGTACCTGTGCCATGCTATCTATAAGGCCAATGTGTTAAATGTCATTTTTTGGCTTATTTTCATTTTCAAGGAATTGAATTATATTTTTTGCAAATAGCTTTAAACATAACAGGAAGCATTGCTACATCTTTCTATTTGTGAGCCAGAAATTCAACTTGCCAGAATTCAAAGGAAGAAAAAAAAATAACCAAAGGGGTTTTCAAAAATGTAAAACTCCATCATGCATAAATGGAGCCTCATCAGAGAAAGTAATTTCCCAGAAGAAAATACTCCATCTTTTGTTTTATGTAAGTTATCAACATGAATATTTTATCCATTCTGAAACTGCCATTTCCCAGTTTCATAGTTAGCTCAGTGTCTGAAAAAAAAACTCTTTAAATAATGCTAAAGCCTAGATTTGGAACTTGTTTTTATCTTCAAAAAATATATGATACTTTCTGTTAATAAACAATAAATGTGTGAGTCTCCTGAAGTCATCTGACTCATTTTCAAAAGAACAACCTGTTTTCATTTTTTTAGGGCGGGTGGTTAGTTGTACATTATAAAATAAAAAAAACAAAATGTTTTCTTTTGTTTAATGAAACTCAGAAAACAAACTGCTTATAGGTTTAAATTGTATTTAATAATGAGAGCAGCATTTCAACTATCCCTCATTAATATGAAAAAATTATTAACGGACTGGTGGAAATATATAATATTTTTGCTGCTCTTAACTTAAAAAGTTTTCATTTATAATTGTGTGGTGCTGTTACCTAAACCTGGCTTTCCAAGCCTCCCTCCTGTTTTTCTTTCTGTTTGAGGCAGCCAATCAGGAACAGTCACAGATCTGTGGAGCTATTAATACTATTTCATAATGAAAGCTTGTTTCTTAGCTACATTAAAATACTGCATGAAAAAGAGTAAAAAAAACATTCACTTGTTAGTTAAGCAGTAAATAATTATATCTAACCACACAATTTTCCAAATTGTCACTAAAGCCTCGTACACACTATCCATTTGTTGGCAAGGAATTGTGTGATGATGACAGACTGTTGGCCTAAAATCCGACCGATGGTACGCTCCTTCAGACAATTGTTGTCCAACTTTTGGCCAACAAATGTTGGATGGCAGGCCAGTAAATTTTCAGCGGAGAATGGTCTGTTGTCAGATTTTCGTATCGTCTGTACAAAAGTCCGTCACACAAAAGTCCAAAGTACAAACACGCATGATTCGAAGCAAGGAATGAGCCGGAAGTGGTCGGTCTTGTAAACTAGCGTTCATAATGGAGAAATAACATTTGTGATGCGGCAAATTATGAAATGTTGAAATGCAGCGCACATTCTCTTCTTCTTTAATGGGATAATAATGAAGCTGCTTTGCTGATGATACAGATGGAGTTAAGGCATTTTTTTCTAGTGATATCAAGAATAATATTATTATGCTTGTTTTTTTTTTTTTTGGGGCAAGTTACCACAATAAAATTATCTCATAGTTAATGTTGGTGTCCCTTGTTAATTTTACATTTTATTTTTTAAAATGTAACTGCCTACCCCTAAACTGTCATTTGAAGTAAAACACATAGCCAAGTATTATTCTACACAATGTTTTTATTGTGCATCAAAAAATAAATCAAATTAAATTTGATAGATGCTATCTATCATCCAAATACAAAGAACTTATCCAAAAAGTGCATTCCATGCATACATAAATATAGAAAATATAACAAATAAAATCATTATTCCAAAACAACAAAAAAAAGGAAATTAATAATTGGTGAAGGGGTGAAAATCCCTAGTCCAGCGGCCTTGTTGGGGGTCTTGTGTCTGGTATTGCCACTGCCCACTATGCTGCTGTGGTGGTTGGTCTGGCTGTGGTGCGTGGGGTGGCTGTGGTGAGTGGGGTGGCTGTGGTGGGTGGGGTGGCTGTGGAGGTGGTGGATGTGGGGCCACAAAATCACACAGGTATGTTTTTTCTGAAATTTGGCCCCTCACCTCCTTGTTGAGGAGCTGTAGGATGAGTTTCTCACATCTGCTCCTTTGCTCACCATCCATCTCCCTTAATTTATTGTCCATCACCACGGCAAATCCCTCAGCCTCATCTGGGTCTGTACGGAGCACAGTAGTGGTGTGGCTGAGGAAGGCAGCAGTGACCTTGTACAGATTCCTTCTCTTCCTGGCCCTTTTAGCAGAAGGGTGTAGAGGAGGGATCTGGGACTCCGTCTAGCTGCTGACCACTGGCTCCTCCAGACTAACACTTTCCTGTGTATGAAAACGGGACATAATTAAAATCTTTTTTAGGATTTGGTCATCAATCACACACAATTTTGATCTCTTCACTGTTGCAAATTGAATGTGGACAAATAGAAAAGACTATCATTCTGACCCCAGCATTTTTAGTTCTTGTTCCAATCATTTTTGGTCACTACTGTCTATTGATATGGAAACCACTTTGTAAGGCAGAAATATTTTAACAATAAGGTCTAGTTATCATCATTGTATTTTTGGATACAAATATGTTCAACAATGCTATACCTGGGTCAAGCTGGGTTCCTCCACATCTCCAAAACTGCCTTCCTCAATATTTTATTGGAGTAGTCTCTACTCTTGACCATCCAAAGACAGGGCAGATCCAGTACAGGTCAATGAATTGGGGTAAATAATCAGACGCAGTAAATGTATCCATCATGATAAATGATATGATGCCTGCACGGCAGAACACAAGACAAACCATAATGTCTGGTTTAACTCATAACCTGGTCCCAATATAGGCCTCAATCTAAGCAGTATAAGCCACTAACCACCTATGCCCCAATTTCCAATTGTACCTTTGTTTTATGGCTCCTTTCTTGCATTGGCGATCGTTCATTCTCCACTCCAAGATCATTCCTACGGCTGTTCCATCGACCGTGTGTTCTGGCTTTATATACACTGCGCATGTGTGAAACTCTGCTCTCAGTGCGTCATGACGCTAGGGCATGACCATCTCTCTTCTGCATGCCACACACATGGCGGAACATTTGGGAGGGACAACATGGGGGATTCGGCGGATTACAGGCAGCCCCGCCGTGGTGGAGCTCATAGGAGGCACAAAGCAACTTCCATTAGCAAGGGTGAGATGGTGGAGATGGTGCGCATCCTAGAGAAGCACGATTAGGAGTGCAAGCTGCGCAGTTACGAAAGGCTCAACAGCCGAAAGGACCTCATCTTGGAGAAGGTCATCACCGTTTTGCAGTGATTTTTCAGTGGAACGATCAAAGGACCAAATCAGAAAATGATGGTCTGATCTCAAACGCCGTGAACAATACCAGATCAGATCATAAAAAAGTAAGCAATATTTGGATCCAACCAATATGTATATGTGTAGATTAGCTGTTTGTATATGTTCTTTCTCCAAGTAGCTCTAGAGAATTATATATAAGGTTTTCTAAAATCTTTGTATGACTTGGTATTCTAAAGATGAAGGTAAATATAAAGCAGATATGAACATTCTTATTTGGTCATGTTTTTGGACATTACTTATTATTAACTAATTTTTTAATCTTCTTTCAACAGGGAGGCACCAAAAAAAGGTTGCTCCAGCCAAGCCATCACAAGGGATGAAGGGAGGCTACCCTCGCTCGGACCCCAACAGGGGAGGCAACAAGGCCATCTTCCCCCCAAAAACGTAAGTGACAACTTCAAACACACTCATTTAGCCACCGATAGGGGTGTTTTTAGGTGGGCCAAAGACCATGGGCTTAGGTCAGAACTTAAGGGGTAAAGAACACTTTCTGGTTGCTGCCCATTAATGCAACCTTGCCAGTGTAGACATGGATAGAGGAGAGGCCCCGGGGATCATAGTCACACAGAGTCATGCCTACTAGGATAATCATCATATATCCCCTTTCCCATAGGAACTTTTTGGGAAAAGGTACATTTTCATGAATTTAAAAAAAATGAAACAGTAAAGTTAGCCCAATTTTTTTGTATAATGTGAAAGAGGACATTACGCTGAGTAAATAGATACCAAACATGTCGCGCTTTATAATTGTATGCACCCGTGGAATGGTGACAAACTACGGTACCTAAAAATCTCCATTAGCGACGCTTTAAATTTTTTTTACGGTTACCAGGTTAGGGTTACAGAGGAGGTCTAGTGCTAGAATTATTGCTCTCACTCTGACGATCGCAGAGATACCTCACATGTGTGATTTGAACACCGTTTACATATGCGGGCGCGACTTCCATATGCGTTTTCATTGCTGCGCGAGCTCGCTGGGACGGGGGCACTTTAAATTTTTTTTTCTTATTTTTTTTTTTTTTTTTTTTATATTAATAAATTACGTTTAAAAAAAAAAAAATTGATCACTTTTATTGCTGTCACAAGGAATGTAAACATCCCTTGTGACAGTAATAGGTGGTGACAGGTACTCTTTATGGAGGGATCGGGGGTCTAAAAGACCCCCGATGACTCCTTTGCACTTCAAAGTATTCAGATCGCCATTTTCGGTGATTCTGAATACTGTATATTTTTTTAAAACCGGCGCCATTGGCAGCGGAGTAAACGGGAAGTTACATCATGATGTTGCTTCCATGTTTACAATCAGGAGACTGGAACAAAGCCATTTCCTGCTTCGTGCCAGTCTGTCCCTAGCCACTGGAGGTGGCGGATTGCCGATCGGGTCTCCCGGTGAGACGGGAGGCCCATTGAGAGCGGCGGGAGGTGGCAGAACGTCCCCTAAAGCTCCTCCAGTATAACAGCCGAGCGGCTTTTAGCCACATCGGTTGTTATCCCTGGAAAACCGATCACCGGCTCTAAAAAATAGTACTGGGATGATGCAAAAACTATCAAAATGATAAGAGACAAAAACTTTCTACAATACAATTTGAAGGTAATCAGGCAAGCCCTTGCACTACATGGTTTGGTGAATTAAGCCAGAAATATGAACACAAAAGAGGGCTAGTGTGTATGGGTTTTGCAAAGTCAGCAGATAGAGTATTTGTATCTGTTGACTTAGCATTTTTTGGGGGGAGGGAGGGTTCAAAATTAGTTTGTGACACAAAAAATGGCCTCTTGCACTCTGCCTGAATTTAAGGACAACAAGAACATTTAGACACATTTTAGGGGTTGTTTAGGGTAAGCCCAAAAATGTAGCTGATATTGTTAAGTTACTAGGCTAGGTGTGTATGGGCCCAGGATAGCATGCTGGGCAGGTTATTGAAGGAAAATATGCATGTAGGCCAAAAAAGGAGCAAGAAAAGCTTACAACATGCACAAGGACAAAGAGGATATTCAAAGCATATTCCAATATTAATAATTATGGAATCAACAAATTAATAAAAAACATTAGTAAACTTGAATGCATAGAATGCTAAGTTAAAAACTTACTCGAATATAGTCCTTCTGCAGGACTTGAATAATGGCTGAGCAGGTGTCTGGAATAATGAGTCCCAGAGCCTGGGGAAAGAGCCCAGTGGTAAACGTGAGGTCCTGGAGACTTCTCGCACTTTCTTGAACACAACCCTCCACAATGCTCCCACAAACTATTCCCCCATTGTTTTCACGCTCGCGCTGACAAGAAAACAAGGGGAGTAATGATTGCAGCACACTCCTCCGTATCCTTTACCCTCACCCACGCTGACCAAGATTCCTCAGGTTGATACCTGATTCTGTCGGCCACATTCAACAACCAACCTCTTATCATAGTAAATATTTATGCTCCCAATGTCCATCAGAAATCCTTCTATAAAACCATAATGCATAAGATCCAACATTACCCTAAAGACCAACTCATAATATGTGGCGATTTCAACAAAGTTTTAGACAGCCAGATAGACTCATCCAACACAAAATGCAGACAGTCCACGGCTCTATCCTCAATAGTCTCCCTGGAAGACCTCCATGACCCATGGAGATGTCAACACGGTACTGAGAGGGATTACTCTTTCTACTCGAACACTCAAAAATCATACTCTCGGATCGATCTGTTCTTAACCTCCAAGACTTTACTCCAAAAAATTACTAGATCCACCATTGGACTTATTACATGATCGGATCATGCTCCAGTATCCATTACCATCTCCCTGTCCCCCTCCACCACCCGACACACCCTTTGGCGCTTGAATGCTGTGCTCCTTGGTGCACTGGAGACCTGGTAGCAGATTCAATCTGAGATATCCTCTTTCTTTGCCCCCAACACCGGCTCTGTTTCCAATCCAACTACACTCTGGAATGCCCACAAGTCGGTCATTCAGGGAATTTGCCTACAGCTGGGTGCCCAGGAAAAGAAAACTCTCACAATAAACTCCTTCCTACAACGTATTCAGATAATTGAATCCCTAAACCCCACCCTAGCTAATTCAAAAGAGCTCAGTAAGTTAAGAAACGACCTTAGCTCTTTCCTCCAAAAAAGTCATGATTTTTATCTCAAGTGCCTCCGCCTCACTTGGAAATACCTAGCCCAGCAATACAAAAGGAGAGCAGCACAGAATAGAATCCCATTCCTCTTAAACCAAAAGGGTCACAAACTGACAAACCCAAAAGACATTGCGGAAGAATTTAGTGCCTTCTACTCAAAATTATACAACTTCTCCCTCTCTACATCGGAACCACATCCCACCCCACCACTAATACAAGACTTTCTTACCCCTCTCCAACTCCCCTTGTTATCTCCTTCGCAGCTTGACTCACTAGCCCAGCCATTCTCCCACCAAGAGATCATCAAAGCTATAAAAGAGCTCCCCCTACACAAAGCGCCAGGACCGGATGGTTACATAAATTAATATTACAAATCATACACAGACCAAATTATACCCCACTTGTGCAACTCCCTCAACAGATTTTTAAACACTGGAGAGATCCCACCAAAATCCCTGGAAGCGGTGATAACTGCTATACACAAACCTGGCAAACCTCCCCACGATCCGGCCAATTATCGCCCCATATCTCTACTCAACACCGACATCAAGCTCTATGCAAAATTGTTAGCCACCCGTTTAGCCACGTATATCCCCAATCTAGTACACGCAGATCAAGTGGGTTTTATCCCCTCCAGACAAGCCTTGGATAGCACTCGTAGACTCATTGATATGATCTACTGGGCAGAGCACCGTCGGATGCCTTTTCTGCTGATCTCTTTAGACGCAGAGAAGGCATTTGATAGAGTTAATTGGCTGTATCTAGATCTAGTCCTACAGGAGTTTGGTATACACGGCCCATTCCGACAAGCCATCTTAGGCCTCTACTCTGCTCTAAGTGCAAAAGTCCTAACTTCGGGCATGTTATCCTCCCCTTTCCCTATCACTAACGGGACCCATCAGGGCTGCCCCTTATCACCACTAATTTTTGCACTAGTAATTGAACCACTGGCACAAGCAATTAGGGCCCATACGGATATAGCTGGTCTCACGGTCGACCAAGTTACCCATAAGATCGGCCTCTACGCTGATGATATTATCATATGGCTCACTGACCCTCTACAATCCTTATCCCCGCTCTGTGACCTTTTACAACGATTCAGTCAGGTACCCATGTATAAGCGAAATCATTCTAAATCGGCTATGTTAGAGGTATCCCTATGCCCACAACTCAGAACAAGCATTACCTCAGTTTCCCCTTTTTACTGGGCCCCCAGCTCATCCATGACCTACTTGGGTATTCAGTTGACCTCCCCCTTACCTTGCTTCTGCGTACTAACATCTCTTCGCTTAGCCAAAAATTTCAGGATACTGCCAAATCACTCCTCTCCATAAATGCCTCCTGGGCAGGTTGAATAGCCTTGACCAAAATGTTCCTTTTACCACATGTCCTATACCTCTTCAGGACTTTGCCAGTACCAATACTGCATCCGGATATAGCCTTACTTCAACAGATCATCAACAATTTCATATGGGCAGCTTGTAAACCACGTATTAAAGCTTCTCTGCTCAATACATCTAAGAGGTATGCTGTCTCGGAGTCCCCAACCTCAGATTATACTATAAAGCTATCATACTGGATCAAACCAGAAAGCTATGAGACATGTCCTCACTACAACCCTGGACTCTCACTGAAGCCACAAACCTGGCACATACCCCCTAGCACCTCTTAGCGGCCATATGGATGGGACACCACCCTACACATTCCTTTCTCCCAACAGTCAATGCATCCATAAGTACCTGGAAATCGATTCTGCAAACCTTAGGTGGTATACACATCCAATCTCTTTATCAACTCCCATTTGCATCTATATCACTTCTCTCCCCGGATTTACCGCTACAGAGATGGTTCTCACAGGGCATTCGAATGATTGGAGACTTGTTCCAACACAACCAGCAACTTTCCAGCAACTTTCGGACCAATATCTCATTCCCAATAAGGACTTTTATATATACTTGAGAATACGCCATATTCTCGCCTCCACTTCAACCTCACACAACACTTGGACCAAAGACATTATACAGCTCTTCAACCCAACCAACAACAAAGTCCGTGGCATATCCTATCTCTATGGACTACTAACAAAGACGGCTCAAGAGGAAAGCCTCCCAGCGATAGCCTACTGGGAGTCCAAACTATAAATTCAAATCCCCCCACTACTCTGGTACCGAGCTATTCACTTATTTACCTCCTTCTCCAAAAACATCTCTCACTGGGAAACTGTAATGAAAATTCTTTATAAATGGTACTACACTCCTGTGAAGTTGGCTTGAATTTTCCCTTCTCACTCCAGCAAATGTTGCAGGAATTGCAACATGGATGGTCATATTTATCATGTTTGGTGGGAATGCCCATCCATAGATACTTTTTGGATGGACATCTCCACCCTCATCCAAGAGGTTACTAACCTGCCTGTTGACATGACCCCACAGACAGCTCTCTTCAGTCTAGGCCCCCAAAATTTCCCCCTATAATCACACATATACTCATCGCGGCCCACTTAGCTATTGCCCGCTGCTTGAAACAGCCCTGTGCACCCTCTCACAGTAATGCCATTGATATCCTGAATGATCACTTATCAATGGAATTTCTCTTTGCAAAAGCACAGATGACTTTAGGGAAATTCTATACCCACTGGCAATTCTAGTTATCTGATTATAGAGCCAGGCCTTGCCCATGATTGAACAATTAATACTGTCCCCTACAACAGACCTCTCCTCTCAGGAGAGAACTTACAAACCCACCCCTTCCCTGGAGCGGGTTGAGCCCTCTGCACCTGGATATAGTCACGGATAGGCTCACTGTCTTTTGTTTTCCTGAAACTTTGACCAACAGCCTTCTGCCTACCCACCCCCTCCCCTTCTCTCTGCACTCCCCCCTCCCCTTCTCCCCATCCCTTTCCATCTCTGTGTCCCCAATTTGGGACCATGGAGAAGGACTAATGTTATACATACCTGTTCACATCTGATGCTAAACACCGTTACTGTATTGTTAATATAATTAAGCAATGTTTTTCCACAATTTTTGTACATCAACCTACATTTCTTTTTTCTCAATAAAATTCTTTGAAACCGAAAAAAAAAAAAAAAACTGGATGTGCGGACTCAAAATTTTTGTCTGATGTGACCACAACATCCGGTTTTCTTTTCATTAGTATGGTTTTCTGCCAAAAAAAATCTGAAGAGCAAGACTAGGCATGCTCAGAAATGAAAGAACACATACAAAACAATTCAATAGATTACGTCACTTCTGACGTTGAATTCTGACGTCTGAAAATTTTCTGATGGTTAGTACCCTCTTTACTTTCGATTTGAGACTAGCATCCAACAGAAAACTGACACAAAATTGTCCAATAATCTGACAGTGTGTACAAGGCTTAGGGCTCATGATAAAACTTGTCAGCTGTTTGGTTTTAATTCTCAAATGTAGCCAATAAATTTTTGCATCAAGGACTTTGGAGTTGCCGACTCTTCTTTCTTATATCTTATATCTCTTATATATTAGGAGGTTGCCACTTTTACTCCACATAGCTGGATTTTTGCTTTAACTGCTGAAGTCTTCCTGCGCAGGTCAACTGAGAAGTGCATCCATCAAAAAAAAGTTCTGCCGGTTTTCTACTAGGCAAAAAAATCTGTATCAGTGGCAAGAATGCCATTATCACAAAACTGTTTGCACCACATGTACATGTTTCCTGCTTTAAAATCCTAGATTTGGTATAGAAATCATATGGAAAACATATCAAGGGTTCAGAGGCAAATTGCTTTCTCTCTTTTTTGGTTCGGGTAGCTGTAACTGCAGCCACCAGGGTCACGATGAGTCTCATGGTGATGTGCAATAAACTGGCCTAGAAAGAACAGAAGACAACAATTTAGCTATGGCAAATGGTAACAGTGGTCTGTCTAGAAGAAAAAGTAGGGATATGTAGAACTCTCCTTAACCCTCATACTCTTTTTGATCACCATATCCTTCACTCCATTGATGAGGTCTACTCCACCTAACCACCACTGCACTCTTAGCCTATGTGCACATGATCGGACATTCCGAAAACCAAACGGTGGATCTTTTTTTCCGGTGGATGTTGGCTCAAACTTGTCTTGCATACACACGGTCACACAAATGTTGTTGGAAACTCTGATGGGCAAGAACGCGCTAACGTACAACACGTATGATGGGACTAGAAAAAGGAAGTTCAATACCAAGTGCGCCACCCTTTGTGCTCCTTCTGCTAATCTTGTGTTAGTAGAAGTTTGGTGAGAAACGATTCACACTTTTCAGCCTCATGTTTTTCAGTTCGTTACTGCTCTTCAGTTTGTGCTTGTGGGTTCGTATCTATTTTTCAGTGCGCATTGTCAGTTTGTATCTGTTTTTCAGTGCTTTCTGTTAGTTTGTTCTGACCAGCTGACCGTTTTCTATCCATGTTGCGGGTACGTACTCATCGTAGAGTTCATGCTGTGCAGGGGCTTGTTGTTGGGGTTCTTACTTTGACACAAGCCCAGTCCATGAACAGGGCGAGGAGGAGTACATGGACGAAGAATTGGTTGACCAATTCTCGCACATGCCTTTGTTGCGATAGATCCAGGAGAATAACCCTGATGATTTCAGGAATTATCTCAGGATGACGGGACCCCATTTTTCACCATCTGTTGGCTTTGCTGTCCTCTTATATTACTAAGCAGGACACCTGCATTCGGCAAACCATCACTCCTGAGCAGAGGCTCGTCGCCACCTTGCGGTACTTGGCGATGGGGAGAAGTCTGCAGGACCTCAACTTCTCGACAGGCATTTCCCCCCAGGCTCCAGGGATCATTGCTCCAGAGACCTGTTCTGCCATCATTCAGATCCTGCAGAAGGACTATATTAAGGTAAGTTTTATCCTTTAACATCACATTCTATGTATTTAATGTTTACTAATGTATTGTATTTCTTTTATCATTCCCTAATTACCATGATTGTAATATGCTGTGAATGTCCTCTTTGTCCTCATGCATGCTGGAAGCTTTTAATGCTTCTTTTTTGTCCTTCATGCATATTTGCCTTCACTAACTTCCTCAGCATGCTACCCTGGGCCCATGCACACCTAGCCTAGTCACTTAACAATGTATTTTTTCAGCTCCATTGTAGTGTTTACCCTAAACACCCTCCAAAAATGTGTAAAAATTTGATTTTTGTCCTTAAATTCAGGCAGAGTGCAAGAAGCTTTTTTTGGGGGGAGGGGCAAACTCATTTGGAACCCTCCCTCCCCTCCAAATACTCAGTCAACTGATAACAATACTCTATCTGCTGACTTTGCCAAACCCATACACACTATGTACTAAATTGTACTGTTTTGTTCTCCTATTATCTTGATAGGTAATTGCAGAATGTAAAAATGTGCTTCAATTTGTACAGTGTGTATTCATATTTTTTTGGATTATGACAGGGAGGGGCTGGTCAAAGTAAAACACGTTATTTATGCATTCAGCTCTCAATGAAGTGGAGAGGGTTACCTGTCCAAAACATCTCCCCCCCACCATACATTTTTTTTACAATGGGCCATCAGAGGGGGTGAGAAATCTGATAAGTGGACCATATACTTTTGTCTTAAAATTCTCATTTCAATAAATGTTATAGTTATGTTGGCCAAGAATGTTTGTGTCTAATCTGCTTGCAATGTTTATGTGCAAAAGTACTATTTTTTTTCTTGTTTGACTCCACAGTTTCCTTCAAACCCACAGGAATGGCAGACTGTTGCATCCCAGTTTGCCCAGCAGTGGGATTTCCCAAACTGCGGAGGGGCAATCAATGGGAAACATGTCCGCATCGTCCAAATCCCCAACTCTGGGTCATACCATTATAATTATAAGGGGTTTAATAGTATTGTGTTGCTGGCGGTGGTGGACGTGAGGAAGAATGGCCGGATGTCGGATGGTGGAGTAATCGCCCAGAGTTTTACCGATGGCTCCAGAATGGTGGCTTTAGACAACGTAGCTGGTCTTTCATTTGTGTTCATCGCTGATGAAGCATTTGGGCTAGTTGACCATCTAATGAGGCCATTTCTGATGAGGACCCTCACCCCGGACCAGAGAGTTTTTAACTACCGGCTGGCCAGAGCCAGAAGAGTGGTGGAGAATGCGTTCGGAATAATGGCCAGCCGGTTCCGCCTATTTCTGACATCAATCCACGTGGCAGAATATAAACTGAACCATATTGTGCTTGCCTGCTGCATTATACACAATTATCTCCGCAAAAATGCTACAAACTATGTGTCCTCAGTTGGGGCTGAGGCTGATTACCAAATAGTAATTTAACGGCACTTGAAGCTGGCCGTCCTGGCTTGCCCCCCCCAAAGCACCCGCGAAGTAAAACAAAATTATCTGGAGTCCTTTGCGGGTAGGGGGGCCATTAATCTGCCAGTGAATGTGTGAAACATTTTTTAAATAAAATTTTATTATAAACTGAACTAATATTTCATTTGATTTACTGCTTGTGTTTATTTTAGCTGTCTCCTAGGTTCTCCAATGGGCTTTTCTTTTTGGCCATTTACTTTAGTGCAAACGTAATTTATTTGATACATGAGGTGACAATCTCTTCTTCAGCTAACTATTATGTTGTGGGTCTGCTACACACACACATTGTTTGTGTTGTTAATGTATGTAATGCATTAATTATAAAAATAATTATCCATTTCAGCACCATGAATTGTTTTGAGTCCCTTAAATGACCTGATTGGAGCAGGTTTTAGAGCACTGTGGGGTTATTTACTAAAGGCAAATCCACTTTGCACTACAAGTGCACTGAAACTGAATGTGCACTTGTAGTGCAAAGTGGATTTTCCTTTGGTAAATAACCCCCATTGTCACTGTAAACTACAACAACTTACTCCAATAACTGGTATTGAGCATTGAAAGAAGAAGCCACACATTGTTGAGTATAAAACATTTTACTCCGTGCCCATTCACATGTGCGTTAGAAAAGGGTTTTTGAACAAACCAACATCTTTAGTGTATAACATTTTTATGGCTGACATTAGAAATTTTTTGGTTAAACAGGCATGTTTAAAACCATAATAACATACACAACTCAGGAACTTACAAAGTTCAACTTTGAAAAAGTGAAGGCCATATCAGACATTAATATGTCCAAACTGTGTTGATGTTGCCTTCATCAGATGGGGTGATATCACCCCTGTAAAAGCCAAATTTTGAAGATGCACACAAATTAGGAGTCAAAATGTGGATGTCCCTCCTGATCCCATGCCTAATGTCAACATGTGCTAGCTCCCATCATGGGGGGATCAATGGACATGTTTCGGGGGTGCAACCCCTTCCTCTCACCTACTTAAGTTGTGAGGAAGGGGTTGCACCCACAAAACGCATACATTGATATCCCGTGATGGCAGATAGCACATGTTGACACACTGTGTGCATCTTCAAAATTTGGCTTTCAAGTTACTTTAAAACTTGATTTAAAACAACAAATTCCACAACAAAACGGTACAATTTTTGTGTGTTTTAGATTCTGCCTAAAACATCAATGATGTTCTTCATTTTTTGTTGAACATCATTGATGTTTTCCTTTTCTAAATCACTATTGCACACCATGATCTCCCCGATGAGGACATGTGCACTTGCACTGGTGAAATGAGTTTCTTCTTCCACAACACCCACATCACCTAAAATAAAACACACCATGTATTATAAATATGCAGGTATACATCTGTTACCTGAAACTGTGGTCTCAGACACTCACCTGTTGTGGTCACTATTTCGCCCACTTCATGTACCTTGGAATCCACACCCTCAAGTTGTGGTGTGGGGATTTCCCCTTCTTTAGGAGATGTGGTGTTCTTGGTGTCCTCTGATGTCCCGAGTCTTTTCTCCCCTATGTGAAGAGAAAAAAGGAATACTTTGCACACAGATATTTGAAATAGGAATATGAAACATTGCTTGGAAGTGTTGTACAATTGTCTGTTTTGGCAGAGTTCCAAGCTGAAGACATGATTTTTTCCCTTTCCTAAAGCTGGAATAATTACCTTTTTTGTTAAAGTTTCACACATGGAGAGACCCCTAGTATCCACTGGAGCACCTGTATAGGACACCCTAAAAAAGGTGTTCTGGTGTCCCACAATAGTGCTCCTGCATCCAGATGTGTAAACAGCTGCTGAGTGTCCTCTCCTTACACTGAATCAAGTTTGCATTTCATTCTAGTTACAAACCCATCTAGACAACAATGTACTAAACTTCTTTTAATACAAATAGGCCTGAACAAATGTAGGTAACCTGCATCTGTCAAAAACATTGTATTAGTGGGCGAACAAACAATGTTTACTACGAACGATTACTGTCCCCACGAACCGGAAACTTGCCATTTTAACCACTTCAATACCGGGCTATAGTCATATGATGTCCACAGATGGGATCTCCCAGGGGCCGGCAACGCAGTGATCGTGGATGAGCTGTGTCCCTCGGACGCAGCCCATCCCAGATCTGTGTAAAGAGCCAATAAAAAATGTCTCTTTACCATGTGACCGGCTGTGTTCAATCACAGCCGGTCACATGTTCTGTCTACATGCACAGCGCTTGCGCACGCCCCTAGGGCACGTGCAGATCGCTGATCAGGGCCGAGGCATGTCACCTTGACACAGCCCAACCCCGATCGCAGTAAATGAAATTGGCTCTTTGCCACGTGACCGGCTGTGTCCAATCACAGCAGGTCACAGAATGTCAACAAACTGTGGTAACGAGATGTTACCGGGTTCTCCTCCTCACACACCGATCGCGTGTGAGAAGGAGATTGCGGTAACATCTTGTTACTGCTTAGTGCATAACAACCACACTGATTAACCCCCCTAATAAAGAGGACCTGTCACCAGCCATCAAATTACCTGTCATCAGCCATCAAAGTACCTGTTATCACCCATTAAAGTACCTGACAACAGCCATTAAAGTACCTGTCATCACCTATCAAAGTACCTGTCACCAGCCATCAAAGTACACGAGTACCTGTCACAGCCCATCTGAGTACCCAAGTACCTGAGTACCTGTCACTGCCCATCTGAGTACCCGAGTACCTGAGTACCTGTCACAGTCCATCTGAGTACCCAAGTACCCAAGTATCTGTAACAGTCCATCTGAGTACCTGTCACAGTTCATCTGAGTACCCAAGTACCTGAGTACCTGTCACAGCCCATCTGAGCACCTGAGTACCTGAGTACCTGTCACAGTCCATCTGAGTACCCGAGTACCTGAGTACCTGTCACAGCCCATCTAAGTACCCAAGTACCTGAGTACCTGTCACAGCCCATCTGAGTACCTGAGTACCTGAGTACCTGTCACAGTGCATCTGAGTACCTGTCACAGTTCATCTTAGTACCCGAGTACCTGAGAACCTGTCACAGTTCATCTAAGCACCCAAGTACCGGAGTACCTGAATACCTGTAACAGTCCATCTGAGTACCCGGGTACCTTTCACAGTTCATCTGAGTACATGAGTACCTGTCACAGTCCATCTGAGTACCTGGGTACCTGACACAGTTCATCTGAGTACCCGAGTACCTGTCACAGTTCATCTGAGTACATGAGTACCTAAGCACCTGTCACATTCCATCTAAATATCTGTCACAGTTCATCTGAGTACCTGTCACAGTCCATCTGAGTACTTGTCACAGCCCATCTGAGTACCTGAGTACCTGTCACAGCACATCTGAGTACCTGTCACCACCCATCAGAGTACCCGAGTACCAGTCACCAGCCCATCAGAGTACCCGAGTACTTATCTGAAGCCCATCAAAGTACCCGAGTACCTGTCACCAGACCATCAGAGTACCCGAGTACCTGTCACCAGCCCATCAAAGTACCCGAGTACCTGTCTTCAGTTCCTCAGAGTAACTGAGTACCTATCTGCAGCCCATCAGAGTACCCAAGTACCTATCTGCAGCCCATGCCCCATAGAATATATGATGGGGTGTTTGCTTTTCCATTGTCCTGGTGCTCCAGGACCTTCAAAAGTGTGATAGGTAGGAATGAAATGAGATGTATTTATGCTCCTAGAATGCCTGAAGGTACTACTTCAATGTTGGGCCTTTGTATGTGGCCAGGCTGTGTAAAAGTCTCACACATGTGGTATTACCATACTCAGGAGGAGTAGCAGAATGTGTTTTGGGGTGTAATTTTTGCGATATACATGCTGTGTGTTAGAAATATCTTAGAAATTGACACCTTTGTGTAAAAAAAAAGATTTTCATTTTCATTTTTTGTTTTCTGAAGACTTGTGTAAAAAAATTAACCATTCAAAAGACTCATAATGCTTCATAGAATATACTTTGGGGTGTTTGTTTTCCAAAATGGGGTCATTTTGTGGGTAATTCCATTGTCCTGGTGCTCCAGGGCCTTCAAAATTGTAATAGGTCGAAATTAGAGGTGTAATTTATGCTCCTAGAACGCCTGACGGTGCTCCCTGCATGTTGGGCCTCTGTATGTGGCCAGGCTGTGTAAAAGTCTCACACATGTGGTATTGCCATATTCAGGTGGAGTAGCAGAATGTATTTTGGGGTGTCATTTTTGCTATATACATGCTTTGAGTAAGAAATATCTTATAAACTGACTACTTTGTGTACAAAAAAAATATGTTTTTATTTTATTTCAATGTTTTCCGAAGACTTGTGGAAAAAAATGAATCGATCAAAAGACTCATTATGTCTCATAGAATAGACGTTGGGGTATTTGCTTTCCAAAATGGGGTCATTTTGTGGGTAATTCCATTGTCGTGGTGGTCCAGGGCCTTCACAAATGTAATAGGTCGTAAGGAAATTATAGGTGTAATTTATGCTCCTAGAACCCCTGACGATGCTCCCTGCATGTTGGACCTCTCTGTGTGGCCAGGCTGTGTAAAAGTCCCACACATGTGGTATCACCATACTCGGGAGGAGTAGCAGAATGTATGTTGGGGTGTAATTGGAAGTATGCATATGCTGTGTGTGAGAAATAACTTGGTATTATGACAATTTTGTGAAAAAAAATCTTCCTTCTCCCAAGAATTGTGGGGAAAAAATTACAACTTCAAAAAACTCACCATGCCTCTTACTAAATACCTTTGACTGTCTACTTTTCAAAAAGGGGTCATTTGGGGGGTATTTGTACTTTCCTGACATTTTAGAGCCTCAAGAAATGAGATATGCCGTCAGTGCATCAGGTGTGATCAGATGTTATCAATTTTCAGTGATTTGCAGCATAGCTTGTAGACTCTATAACTTTCACAGAGACTAAATAATATCCACTAATTTGGGTTATTTTACCAAGGAGATATAGCAGTATAAATTTTGGCCAAAATTTATGAACAATAATGACTTATTTGCAACATTTTATCATAGAAACTAAAAAAAAGTGTTTTTTTTTCAAAATTTTCGCTCTTTTTTCACTTATGTCGCAAAAAATAAAAAACCCAGTGGTGATTAAATACCACCAAAAGAAAGCTCTATTTGTATGAAAAAAATGATAAAAATTTTGTTTGGGTACAGTGTTGCATGACTGAGTAATTTGCATTCAAAGTGTGAGAGCGCTGAAAGCTAAAAATTGGTCTGGGAAGGAAGGGTTTATAAATGCCCTGTACTGAAGTGGTTAAACGCCATTTTAAACTGTACAACAGTAATGAAAAGCACATGGAGCTGCATGCAAGTAATAATAATAATAGGAACACACGACAAAATACTTACTTTTTTGCAGCACTCTCTTGATCCTTCTGTACTGATCCTGCTCCCCCAATTTGAGTTCTGACCAGTGTTTCCTCAATTGCTCCTTGGATCGTCGTACCCCAAAATTCTTCTGCAGACTTTTCACAACTTTAGTCATGATTTTGGCCTTTCTCACATTTGGGTTGCTGTACAATCCATATTTCCCATCATAGTCGGCCCTCTTCAAGATGTCCACCATATCCACCATATCAACAAAGGCCATTTTTGACGCCTTAAATCTCCTCCTGGATCAGGACGTTTCTTGCTCCCGCTTTTGTTGTTGCTGCTCTCCTCTGCATGCTCCTCTGCATGCACCTGTTGTCTCTCCGCCATGTGCTCTCCCACTGCGCTGAAAGAGAAGGGGCGGGGAATATACTAGAAAGAAGGTCAGGGGCAGAGTTTCACGCATGCGCAGTGTATATAAAGCATGACACGCATGCGTCGTACATACGATCTGTGAGCGGAGGACGGAGTAGCGTAAGTGCAAATGAAGGTACCGTTTTAACTTGGGGCATCAGTGGCCTACACTGCTTATAGATTGAGGCCTATATTGGGAAAAGATTAGGAGAGTTTAGCCTGACATTAAGGTTTGTCTTGTGTTGTGTCTTGCAGAGAATATGGATAAATTCAATGACCATGACTTCCTCCCCAACTTCATTGATAAATACAGAGAGCTGCCCTGTCTGTGGCAAGTGAAACACCCATTTTATGATAACAAACGAAAGAGGAAGCCAGCGCTTGATCAACTGTTGGAATTGGTGAAACCGGTGATTCCCACGGCAGACATCAACTATTTGAAGTGCAAAATTGGTGGCCTGAGGAGTACATATAATAGGCAGCGCAAAAAGGAGCAGGATTCCATGAGATCAGAAGCAGCAGCAGCAGCAGATGTGTCACAAACACGTACTTACCGAGGCCGAGATGCCGAGAGCGGCTCGCCCTTACGACCACGCGCACCCAGACCCCCGAAATGGGTACAGGAGGCTGGGGGCACGCGGAGGCACGGGCTTCCGGGTGAATAGCAGGTTCAGAGGCTGGAAGCGGGTGCCCCGAGATCCAGGGGGAGCAAGGCTGCAAACACAAGCAGAAGTTAGAGAATAGGCAGGTATGATCAGGGTAGTCCAGCAGAGAGGTGGTTAAACAGGCCAGGGGTTTGGTACACAGATCAGGCAGAGTGCTAGGGACAATCCAGGAGAGTAGTGGTTAATCAGGCAGCAAGGTTCGGTACACAGATCAGACAAGCACTAGGGACAATCCAGGAGAGTAGTAGTTAATCAGGCAGCAAGGTTCAGTACACAGATCAGACAAGCACTAAGGACAATCCAGGAGAGTAGTAGTTAATCAGGCAGCAAGGTTCGGTACACAGATCAGACTATTATGCTTTAGGGAACACAGGCACAAGGAAGCAGGGGAGAGCTGACGACAAACCAGCAACCCGACTGGGTGCTGGAGCCGTCAGATATAGCCCCCGTGCCCGGCGAGCGCGTCAGTGTGACGCGCTACCGGGCACCCGCACGGGCTACGGCGCGCACACGGGGACCGCCGTGCACCCGCGCGCGCCGCACCATCAGGCCGCGGACGGGTGTGCGGCGAAGCGCTCGTCCCGTGCGCATGCGCACCGGAGCCCGGCGAGCGGAGACGCTCCCTGGCTCCTGACAGTGCCCCCCTCCTAAGGGCGGACACCGGACGCCAAGGCTGGCCATTAGTTCTGGATGATCTTGATGGAATGCTCGAATTAACTGTGGAGCGTGTAGGTTCCTGGCGGGTTCCCAAGAATTATCTTCGGGAGGGTACCCCTTCCATTGAATCAGGTATTGTAACTGTCTGCCCCTCTTCCTGCAACCAAGAATGGATTCCACCTCAAATTCATTCTCGCCATCAATTCTGACTGGCGGAGGAGGAGGTTCTTTTCTTCCTGGAAAAGGGCTGGGCACCACAGGCTTCAATAGTGACACATGAAAAACGGGGTGAATCCGGTATGTTTTGGGAAGTGTCAATTCCACCGCCACAGGGTTGATAATCCTCCTGACTTGAAAAGGCCCAATGAACTTAGGCCCGAGCTTTCGAGAAGGCAGAGGTAATTTCAGATTGATGGTGGACAGCCAGACCTCGTCTCCTACGTCGAATTTTGGATTTGCCTTTCTGCCCCGGTCGTACTGTTTCTTATGGTCCCCCTGGGTCTTGTGTAATGTATCTTGAATCCTTTGAAAATTGGACTGTAGGGAGATTATCCTATCCTGGACTGCAGGAACTGCCGTTTCTGGAATGTTGTTAGCGAAGGATGTGGGATGGAACCCACAATTGGTCCAGAAAGGAGTCTGGTTGGTGGAGGCATGGATAGAATTATTGTACGCAAATTCCGCGTAAGAGAGAAGGCTCGCCCAATCATCCTGAGAACCCGAACAAAAGCATCGGAGGTACTGCTCCAGCGTCTGGTTGGTCCTCTCTGTCTGACCATTGCTCTGAGGGTGATAAGCTGAAGAAAGGCAAATGTTGATCCCCAAAGCCTTGCACAGTTCCCTCCAGAATTTGGACGTGAACTGAACGCCTCTGTCTGACACGATACTCCTTGGTATCCCATGGAGCCTAACGATCTCCTTTAGAAAAATGTTGGCCGTGTCCACGGCAGAGGGAGTACCCCTCATGGGCAGAAAGTGGGCCATTTTGGAAAGGCGGTCGACCACAACTAGGATGGTGGAGAAATTCTCTGAGCTGGGTAGGTCAACGATGAAGTCCATGGAGACGTCAGCCCAAGGTCGTTCCGGAATGGGCAAAGGTCTGAGCAAACCCCAGGATTTGGTGTTCTGGCCCTTGCTTCTCTGGCATAGGAGACAGGACGCCACATATTCCCTACAGTCCCTTCTCCATCCTGGCCACCAAAAGGAACGAGAAAGGAGCTCAGCCGTCTTCTTGTTCCCGAAATGTCCTGCCATCTTGTGATCATGACACATTTGAAGGGCTAGGGGCCGAGTCACCTGTGGTACAAATATTTTTCCTTTGATCCAGAAAAGGTCTTCATGTTTTTTCAGGGAATGCACAGCTGGTTCCGTACATGTGTCTGATGAAGATTTGATGGAGGATATTAGGTCTGCTTGAGTTAATCCAAGAAAATTTTGAGGAGAGAGGATCGTGCATGGTGTTGGTATTTGGGAGTCTGCGGAAAACATTCGTGAAAGGGCATCAGCCTTCCCGTTCTTTGCCCCAGGTCTGTATGCAATATGGAAATTAAAACGAGAGAAGAACAGGGCCCATCGGGCTTGGCGGGGTTTTAATCGTCTTGCTGTTCTGAGGTACTCAAGGTTTTTGTGATCCGTAAAGATCATCACCGGATGAACTGCCCCCTCCAGCAGATACCTCCATTCCTCCAAAGCAAACTTTATAGCCAACAGCTCTCTGTCACCCACGTCGTAATTAAGTTCCGGTGGACTGAGTTTCCGGGAAGCGAAAGCTACTGGATGCAGGATGGCCTTTGGTCCCTGTCTCTGGGAGAGAATTGCTCCGGTTGCGATTTCTGATGCATCTACCTCCAATACGAAGGGTTGAGTCGGGTCAGGATGGCAAAGGATTGGAGCAGAACTGAATAGTTCTTTTAACTTAAGAAAAGCCTCTTGAGCGGCTGCGGACCACTGGAACGAATGATGCTGCCGAGTTAGTTGAGTAATAGGTGCCACAATGGCAGAGAATCCCACGATAAATTTCCGATAGAAATTAGCAAATCCTATAAACCTCTGTACTGCTTTCTTATTTGATGGAGCTGGCCACTCCTGAATTGCCTGAATCTTCTGAGGGTCCATTGCAACCCCATTGGTGGAGAGTATGAATCCCAAGAATTGTATGGTTGATCTCTCAAACTCACACTTTTCGGCTTTTAGGTATAGCTTGTGTTGCAAGAGAATAGCGAGAACTGTTTTAACGTGTCTCCTGTGCATTTCTAGCGTAGGGGAGAAGATGAGGATGTCGTCCAGATACACCACCAGGAAGTCATCTAGATATTGTCGGAAGATGTCATTCACTAGATGTTGGAAGGTGGCTGGAGCATTGCAGAGGCCGAATGGCATCACCAAATATTCAAAGTGGCCGAATCTGGATCTAAAGGCCGTTTTCCATTCGTCTCCAGCCCTGATCCTGACGAGGTTGTAGGCCCCCCGGAGGTCAAGTTTGGAGAACACCTTGGCCGATCGAAACCTTTGGAATAGCTCAGGAATGAGTGGTAGCGGGTACCGGTTCTTGATTGTGATGTTGTTGAGTTGTCGATAGTCTACGCAGGGTCTAAGAGTACCGTCTTTTTTTCCCACGAAAAAGATACCTGCTCCAGCGGGTGAAGATGAAGGGCGGATGAAACCTTTCTCAAGATTTTCATCTATGTACTGCTTTAGAGCCTCCAGCTCGGTTTCAGAAAGGGGGAATATCCGGCCAAATGGGATCTCAGAGCCAGGAAGAAGATCAATTGGACAGTCGTAGGCCCTGTGAGGTGGTAGGCGGTCAGCCATTTGTTTACTGAAAACCTCCTGAAACTCGAGATACTCAGAGGGGACGTGTTGGAGGTTGTTTGGCGGTACCGCCATTGTGGCACAAACTTTGGAATCCGGAAGCAGGCAGTGTTGGGAGCAATACTGAGAAGGGAATGATACTGACTTGGTGCTCCATTTGATTAGCGGATCGTGGGCTTGCAACCATGGTAGGCCGAGTATGATGGGGAAGATTGGTGAGCGAATTAGGTCAAGCCGTAAGAACTCCCGGTGGCCGGAGTCTGTGACGACTGAAATGGGTTGGGTCTCCTGGGTGATGGGGCCCGAGCAAGGAAGGGATCCGTCGGCCAGGTGTATTTGTAGATCCTGCTCTTTGGTCTGTAGAGGGATCTTCAATCTGTGTGCCAAGGCGGAATCTATGAAACAGCTGCAGGCCCCGGAATCAACGATGGCCTGCAGGCGAGTCTCCTTTTCCGGAAGCTGCAGAGAAACAAACAACATCACATAAGCCTTGGGGATGTTATGGTTAGGAAAGTTCAATATGTTTGACTGAGGGAACTTACTGGGCCTGATCGGACAGCTGCGCAGGAAGTGCCCGGTTCCTCCGCAGTAGAGGCAAAGGTTAGACTGCCGTCTGCGCTGTTTCTCCTCGGAGGTCAAGGGACCTCGGACCAAACCGAGCTGCATCGGTTCGACTTCAGGGACCGATGCGGTAGTAACTGAAGGTGAAGTTTGGGGTACTGTGGAGTGAGGTCGTGGTGACGCCCAGGCAGGGCGAGGCTGCTGAAACCGTTCTGAGCGCCGCTCCCTAAGGCGCCGATCAAGTTTTGTAGCTGCTTGAATGAGTTCCTCTAAGGAAGCAGGGGTCTCCATCCTGGCTAACTCGTCTTTAAGTAATTCAGATAGGCCTTGGCGGTACTGGTAACGTAAGGCCGGCTCATTCCAGTTGGTGTCGGCCGCCCACTTACGGAACTCTACTGTATAGTCCTCAATAGGTCTTCTTCCTTGGGACAAATGGTGCAAGATAGCTTCGGCGGTGGCCATGCGTTGCGGATCATCGTAGAGCTGGGTCATGCTCTCAAAGAACGCCTCGATAGTGTTCAGGGCAGGGCTGCGCTGTTCCATCAGGCTGTGGGCCCAAGCCTGGGGTTCCTCGGAAAGCAGGGAAATGGCAAACCCCACCTTGACGATCTCCGAAGAGAAGGTTCTTGGCTGTAGAGCGAAGTAGAGGGAACATGCGTTTTTGAAAGCCCTAAACTTCTTGCGATCTCCCGAGAACCGTTCAGGTGTAGGGACCCTGGGCTCTGGAAGGGCCATAACCACAGTGGGGTTGGCCGGAGCTTGGGGAAGCGGACCCCCACTGCTGGGTGCAGGAGCTGCGGCTGCAGAGGGTAGTAACCCGGAGATCTGCTGCAGGCGGTTATCAACTTGTGTGTAGCCTTCTTGCAGCTTTTGCACGGAGTCCGCCAGGGTAGATACTTGCTGACATAGGATCTCCAAAGGAGAGCGCGCTCTGTCGGCCTCAGACATCTGGCTGGTTTGTACTGTCACAAACACGTACTTACCGAGGCCGAGATGCCGAGAGCGGCTCGCCCTTACGACCACGCGCACCCAGACCCCCGAAATGGGTACAGGAGGCTGGGGGCACGCGGAGGCACGGGCTTCCGGGTGAATAGCAGGTTCAGAGGCTGGAAGCGGGTGCCCCGAGATCCAGGGGGAGCAAGGCTGCAAACACAAGCAGAAGTTAGAGAATAGGCAGGTATGATCAGGGTAGTCCAGCAGAGAGGTGGTTAAACAGGCCAGGGGTTTGGTACACAGATCAGGCAGAGTGCTAGGGACAATCCAGGAGAGTAGTGGTTAATCAGGCAGCAAGGTTCGGTACACAGATCAGACAAGCACTAGGGACAATCCAGGAGAGTAGTAGTTAATCAGGCAGCAAGGTTCAGTACACAGATCAGACAAGCACTAAGGACAATCCAGGAGAGTAGTAGTTAATCAGGCAGCAAGGTTCGGTACACAGATCAGACTATTATGCTTTAGGGAACACAGGCACAAGGAAGCAGGGGAGAGCTGACGACAAACCAGCAACCCGACTGGGTGCTGGAGCCGTCAGATATAGCCCCCGTGCCCGGCGAGCGCGTCAGTGTGACGCGCTACCGGGCACCCGCACGGGCTACGGCGCGCACACGGGGACCGCCGTGCACCCGCGCGCGCCGCACCATCAGGCCGCGGACGGGTGTGCGGCGAAGCGCTCGTCCCGTGCGCATGCGCACCGGAGCCCGGCGAGCGGAGACGCTCCCTGGCTCCTGACAAGATGTTTATATCCCCAGGCTGTGGTACTACAACAGACTGCAGTTTTTGTCAGACCAGACTGAAATCAGGCAATCACTCTCAACCCTTCCTTCAACACTTCCTTCCACTCTTCCTTCCACTCCTACTTCCACCTCAGATGAGGCTTCCGATGTACAACCTGGACCTTCCACTCAGGAAGATGTGGAGGAGCCCAGCTTGAGCCAGGTATAGCATTGTTCAACATATTTCTTGACCAAAAATTAATGATGTTAACTAGATGTTAATATTAATCACTAATTTCAGATTTAACAAAGTGGTTTACATATCAATAGACAGTAGTAGCCAAAAATGATTGGGACAAGAATGAAAAATGCTGGGGTCAGAAGGATAGTCTTTTCTATTTGTTAACATTTAATTTGCAACAGTAATGAGCTCTAAATTGTGTGTGATTGATGACCAAAAACCTAAGACTATGTCCTATTTTCATACACAGGAAAGTCTCAGCAAGGATATGGCCATGGAAAGTCTCAGGCAGGAGGTGGCAGGGGAAAGTGGCAGCCAGGAGGTGGCCGGGGAAAGTGGCAGCCAGGAGGTGGCCGGGGAAAGTGGCAGCCAGGAGGTGGCCAGTAGCTTGACCGAATCGCTGGTTCCTCCCCTCCACCTTCCAACAAAAAGGCCCAGGAAGGGGAGGAACATGGAGGAGTCAGCGCTTGGTTTGATTTGGCAGACTACTGCGGTCCTCACAAACACCCCTAATGTCAAGGAGGCCTTTGCGTGCATGATGGCAGTAAGATGCAGGAAATGGAGGTGGGCCAATGCCTCATCAGTGAGGAGCTCATATTTTTGGTCCTAAATAAGGGGGTGAGGGGCGAACTCACCAAGAAAAGTCACATATGTGAGTTGGACCATACTTGTCCACATCCTGACACAACTCCAACACCACAGCCACAGCCTGGAAGGAAGCATGCAAGGAAGTGTTGAGAGTGATGGCCTGGGTTTGGTGTGGTCTGTCAAAAGATGCAGGCTGTTGTACGACCACAGCCTGGGGACATACAGTATTTGTCATCTGCTGCTGCTCCCGATCTCTTGGAGTCCTGAACCAGATTGTGCTCCCTAATAAATGGACTCCTCAGGTTACCAATTTGGCCTGTCAAATAATTGATGTCTGCCCTGGGGTACAAAGGCTTCACCAATTTCAACAGTTATCCAGCGTTGCCTTCCTCTTTATTTTGTTATGACCCCTAATAATGTATTTTTTTTTTTTTTTACAAATTCTTGGCTATGTGTTTTAGTTCAAAAAGGACAGTTTGTTTGCGAGTAGGCAGGTACATTTCCACAATACTATGTCAAATTAACAAGGGACACCAACACCAACCAACCTCTTTGAGGTCAAAAAATACAAGATAATAATGGTGTTGTGGTAACTTGACACACAAAATGACAAAAAATATTATGGAGATCACTAGAAAAAAAAATCAGGAGATCTTGATAAAAAAAAAAAGTAGATCACTCTAAAAAAAATAAAATACCTTATTCACGAGAAATAATAAAGAAATCAGTTTGTCAGAAATCTGTGTGAATATCAGCAGCAAAACAACTTCATTATTCTAGCATTATAAAGAAGAAGAGAATGTGCTGCATTGAAATATTTCAAAATTTGCAGCATGACAAATGTGCCCATCTCCATTACGAAAGCTAGTTTTACCAGACCGAGTGCTTCGGTTTAGTAATTGATTCTGAGCATGCGTGGAATTTTGTGCCTCGGACTTGTGTACACATGCTCGGTATTTCCGACAACAAAGTTTTTTGTTGGAAAATTTGAGAACCTGCTCTCAAACAGCTGTTGTGGGAAATCCTGACAGCAAATGTCCAATGGAGCATACACACAGTCGGAATTTCCAACAACACGCTCATATTGAACATTTGCCGTCGGAAAATCCGATCGTGTGCACGACCCATTAGATGCATCATCACTATTTCAACCACCAGGAGTCAGAAGAATAAGTAGAGGCAAACCTTATTGTGGAATATGGTGCTCATTGCTAAACCTTGCTTTTGTTCAGATAAAAGAATATACTAAAGTAGTTTTGCCCCCTGCTGATGCTGCAAGGCCAAGTAAGCCAAGCAATCCAAAAAGTTGGTCTTCTGGTAGTGTGCAATGATGAATGGAAAGTCAATCAGTTGACTATTTGAGGAGATTAGTCTCTCTATGGGAGATGCAAAAACCCCTTGTCCTTAGTTACCCAGAGTTTGTGTCTTCCTTTAAAAGGGTATTTGATGTTCCCGCATGCTCCTTTTCTGCTGCCCTGAGCCTCATGTGCATCAAACAGAGTACGGGAACTGTTTCTGATTACGCCATTGAATTCCGTACTCTGGCAACAGAGGTCGCTTGCGACAATGAGGTCCTTGTGGCTGATTTTTCTCATGGTCTCTTAGATAACATAAAAGATGAGATAGCAGCCCGAGACATTCCTGCAGATCTGAAAAAAGTTGATCACGTGTGCCATTCTTATTGACTCTGAGAGAGACCTTCCTTTAATGAGCACTTGTGGAAGCCTCCTGTACATTTGGCTTAGAGTTTTGCACCTCACATGCCTCCTGGTACTGAGTCTGCCAGTGAAGTAGAATCCATGCAGTTGGGCTTCAGACGTCTCTCTGTGGATGAGAGGGCCTTTAGGAGGAGGGAGAGATTGTGCCTTTATTGTGGCCAGGCAGGTCCTACCCATCGGGGAAACGCTGTGTCATGGTTATGCAATAGAGTTTGTTTGTCAGCTTACCTGTTTCATTGTGTTCATCTCCTAAGACCATCTGTCTCTCACCTGACTGCTTTTAATAACTCTCCTCTAGCATGGCTCCACCCCAGCTCCTATCAGAGAACTCTATATTAACCTCTGCACTGCAGGTCAGCCCTGCTGATCAACCTTTGTGTGTTTGGCTTCCTGTTCCTGCCTGCCGTGTGCTCTACATTTATTTCTGTTACCGACCTTGGCGTGTTCTATACTATTCCTGTCTGCTCGTGACCCTGACCTTTTGGCGTGTCCCCGACTATCCCTGTTTGCCTGTGACCCTGAACCTTGGCGTGTACTCTGTTGTCCTTGCCTGCTTGTGGCCCTGACCTTGGCTTATTCCTTACTATCCTTATCCTTCTGTTGCCTACTGTGGGTGTGAGCTGGGGGACCCTGGGGGTCGCGACCTGGAGCCAGTTGCAGCCCAGTCCATCCTCACCATCAGAGGCTCTGGTGAAAACCTGCTGGCTCTTAGACTCCGCGCCCCAGGGAATCCTATGCTCTAACCCCTGTGGGATCCGTTTTGGTGTTCCAGCGACCCTGCCTTCCTTATACCCGGACTCCCATCCGCAGCAGTCAGCCGTAGGGTCCACTGCCTTGCGGTGCACTCCTGATCCCAACGGTGTGCATCTGTCACCTAGCCTCAAGGTGACCTGACATGCTGAGTGGACAGACCTTAGGTGGTGTTGTTACATTCTCAGGTACCTTAAAGTATAAGCCTTTAGTTCCGGTTACCCATTTGTAATCTGAGTCGTCCATCGATTCACAGGGTCTAATTGACGTTGGGCTGCAGGCCTGTGAAAAGACAGTGCCTTTGTGTCTAAGTACTCAATTCCACTGCAGCTTCATGCCACTCCACTTGCCATTGAGCCTATTGATGGGAGACCTCTACAGCCTGCCCATGTGACTTGTTAGACTGCTCCATTAACCATGGCCGTAGGGGCTTTTCACCATGAGATAATCCAATTCCAAGTAATTTCCTCTCCTCATTATCTGGTTATTGGTTATCCTTGGTTACAGAGGCACAACCCCTCTTTTGATTGGCTTCGTGCTGAGGAGTACTGCAAATATAGCAATGTCTTTGACTAAGGTAAGGTAGTTTGCCTGCACACCGGTCATATGGTTGTGTAATTGACCTTCAACCTGGTGCTATGCTTCCCCGTGGCCGGGTTTACCCTTTGTCTGTCTCGGAGGATAAAGCCATGAAGAACTATGTTGCTGACACACTTTCTTGAGGGTTCATTAAACAAATCCTTATCTCCTGTTGGTCCTGGCTTCTTCTTTGTGAAAAAGAGTGGTGAACTGAGACCTTGTATCGATTATAGGGGTCTCAATTGCATCACGATTAAGAAAGCCTACCCGATTCCGTTGATTACAGAATTATTTGACCTCCTCAAGGGAGCAATGGTTTTCACGAAGTTCAATCTGAGAGGGGAATACAATCTTGTGAGGATCAAGGAGGGCGATAAATGGGAAGCTGCATTTAACACCAGGACAGGACTTTGCATACGCCTCGTAATGCCGCTTGGTCTTTGCAACGCTCCTGCAGTTTTTTCAGGAGTTCATCAATAATTTCCTCCAAGATATGTTGCAGCAATGTGTGGTAATTTAATTGACAAAATTTTCATTTATTTTAAATCCCTAGAGAGCCACCACACAGATGTCTCCCATGTGCTACAGAGGTTGAGAGATAATAACCTGTATTGTAAGTTGAAGAATGAGTTCCATTGTGAACAGGTTAAATTTCTGTGTTCTGACATTTCTACTGACGTTTTTTCGATGGACCCAGAGAAATTATCTGCAGTTCTACAGTGGCCATGACCCATAGGTCTACGTCCATTATAAAGTTTTCTTGGCTTTGCCAATTATTACCCAAAATTTATTTGGAAACTTCTCTTCTCTGGTCAAACCCCTGACTGATATTACCAGAAATAATGGTAACCCACAGAATTGGTCTCCAGATTCCAATAAAGCTTTTGAGTCTCTCAAGGCTGCCTTTGCTTCACCTCCTGTGCTGGCACATCCTGATCATACGCTACCCTTCATTCTTGAGGTTGATGCATCTGAGATTGGAGTTTGCGCCCTTCTGTCTCAACATCATACCTCTGAGAGCGCTATGCATCCTTGTGGTTACTTTTCTAAGAAATTGTCCCCTGAATGCAATTACGAGATTGGGGACAGAGAATTGTTAGCTATCATTTTAGCTCTTGAAGAAGGGAGGCATTTCTTCGAAGGTACCACTATGACGGTCCTCATTTTAACGGACCATAAGAATCTCATATTCTTGTCTGAGGCTAAATGTTTATCTCCCAGAAGAGTGCGCTGGGCTCTTTTTCTGTCAAGCTTCAATTACATAGTCTTATGCTTACTTGGTACTAAGAATGTAAAGGCTGACACATTGTCACAACAGTTTTCCTCCGCTTCCAGGATTGAGTCGGTGCCTGTTCCTGTAATACCTCCCGATCGCATTCTGCCTACTGTACACACCAGTCTCACCTCACCTTTGGGTGACAGAATTTGTGCCACTCAGATCCAGTCTCCTCCCGAGAAACCTGGTGACTGCTGCTTTTTCCATTAGAATCTCTGCACTGCTTTGCTCCAGACCTACCTCTCAAGGCGGCTGGCCTCCCAGGGAAGAATCAACCAATTTGGGTTATTTCTCAACAATTCTGGTGGCCTAGTCTCAGCGCTGATGTAACCTCCTTTGTAACCACTTGTTCCGTGTGTGCACAGAGTAAAACACCACAACACCTTCCAGTGGGCCTCCTACAACCTATACCCAATGGAGAGAGGGCTTGGACCCACCTGTCTCCCAGGGCAACACAGTTATTCTTATGGTGATTGATCGGTTTTCGAAAATGTCATATTGTATTCCACTAAAGAAGTTGCCCACATCCAAAGAACGGGCATCCATTTTTGCTCGGAAGATCTTTCAGTTACATGGGCTACCCAAGGTAAATATCTATGACAGGGGTACCCAGTTTGTCTCCAGGTTTTGGCGAGCCTTTTGTGTACAAATAGGAATTCAGCTTCTTCTCCTCTGCATATCACCAAAAGTCCAATTGGGAACGAGCCAACCAAGCCTTTCAGCAGTTTCTATGCTGCTATACAGTATCTCACAAAAGTGAGTACACCCCTCACATTTTTGTAAATATTTTATTATATCTTTTCATGTGACAAAACTGAAGAAATGACACTTTGCTACATGTAAAGTAGTGAGTGTACAGTGTAAATTTGCTATCCCCTCAAAATAACTCAGCACACAGCCATTAATGTCTAAACCTCTGGCAACAAAAGTGAATACACCCCTAAGTGAAAATATCCAAATTGGGCCCAAAGTGTCAATATATTGTTTGGCCACCAATATTTTCCAGCTTCGCAGGTTGCTGGAGTCCTCTTCCACACCTCCATGATGACATCACAGAGCTGGGGGGTGTTAGAGACCTTGCACTCCTCCACCTTCTGTTTGAGGATGCCCCACAGATGCTCAATAGGCTTTAGGTCTGGAGACATGCTTGGCCAGTCCATCACCTTTACTCTTAGCTTCTTTAGCAAGGCAGTGGTCATATTGGAGGTGTGTTTGGGGTCGTTATCTTGTTGAAATACTGCTCTCCCGCCCAGTCTCCGATAGGAGGGGATTATGCTCTGCTTCAGTATGTCTCAGTACATGTTGGCATTCATGGTTCCCTCAATGAACCGTATCTCCCCAGTGCAAGCAGCACTTATGCAGCCCCAGACCATGACACTCCCACCACCATGCTTGACTGTAGACAAGACACACTTGTTCTTGTACTCCTCACCTGGTTTCCGCCACACATACTTGACACCATCTGAACCAAATAAATGTATCATATCAGACCACAGGACACGTTCCAGTAATTCATGTCCTTTGTCTTCAGGAAACTGCGAGCTTTCTTGTGCATCATCTTTAGAAGGGGCTTCCTTCTTGGACGACTGTCATGCAGACCAATTTGATGGTCTGAACACTGACAGACTGACCCCCCACCCTTCCAACCTCTGCAGCAATGCTGGCAGCACTCAAACGTCTATTTCCCAAAGACAACCTCTGGCTATGACGCTGAGCACGTGCACTCAACCCCTTTGGTTGACCCTGGCGAGACCTGTTCTGAGTGGAGCCTGTCCTGTTAAACCGCTGTATGGTCTTGGCCACCATGCTGCAGCTCAGATTCAGAATCTTGGCAATCTTCTTATAACCTAGGCCATCTTTATGTAGAGCAAAAATTATTTTTTTCAGATCCTCAGAGAGTTCTTTGCCATGAGGTGCCATGTTAAACTTCCAGTGACCAGCATGAGAGAGTGAAAGTGATAACACAAAATTTAACATACCTGCTCCCCATTCACACCTGGGACCTTGTAACACTAACGAGTCAAATGACACTGGGGAGGGAAAAAGGCTAATTGGGCCCAATGTGGACATTTTCACTTAGGAGTGTACTCACTTTTGTTGCCAGACATTTTTAGACATTAATGGCTGTGTTTTGAGTTATTTTGAGGGGACAGCAAATTTACACTTTTATACAAGCTGTACACTCACTACTTTATATTGTAGCAAAGTTTCATTTTTTTCAGTGTTGTCACATGAAAAGATATAATAAAATATTTACAAAAATGTGAGAAATGTACTCACTTTTGTGAGATACTGTATTTTTGACCACCTTAACAACTGGTCAGGCCTCCTACCTTGGGCGGAGTTTGCTCACAATAGTGCCATCAATACCACGTCCCGATTGTCTCCATTTATGGCAAATGATGGTTTCCAACCATCCGTGTTGCCTGATTCATTTGTTCCTCAAAGTATTCATACAATAGAGGAGCATCTCTGTGATCTTCGTTCCACTTGGGTGCAGGTCCAAGAGTCCTTGCAACTTGCCAGTGAGTGGTACAGACTCCAATCTGACCACCAATACCTACCTGCATCTTTCTACCAGGAGAGAGTCTGGCTGACATCTTGTAACCTCCGATTCCGTGTTCCCTCACTGAAACTGGCACCATGGTTTATTGGGCCTTCCAGTATTCTCTGTAGGATCAACCCAGTGGCTTACGCATTAGACCTCTAATCTAACATACTTATTTCAAATGTTTTTCATGTCTCCTTATTAAAACCTTTGGTGTGCAACCGCTTCACCACCTCGCTACAACATCATTGCCCGGTGCAGGTCAAGAAACATGAGGAGTATGAGATACAATCAATCGTTGTCTTCTGTAGGTTCCGTGGATGCATACAGTACCTGGTTCATTGGAAAGGGTACACAGTCCGGAGGAACACTCTTGGGTCTCCTCCTTGGACCTACATGCTCCTGTCCTCCTCCACGCTTTCTATAGATGTTTTCCCCTCGCTCCTCTGAGGGGGAGGGGTCATGGAGGAGAGGGTACTGTCATGGCTGGGCTCTCAGCCCTTTCATCTCTGTGCTCAGGTTGCTCAGCTGTCGGTTAATTGCCAGTACTCATCGTTCCACAGTGGCTCACCTGTTGATCATCTCCTACTCATCAGTCAAGCCCACAGCCAGCCCCTTTTGGCTATTTAAAGTGCCTGGTTCATTTCTTCAATGCCTTCACCTTGGTCAACATATCTAGAGACTCTCTGCTGTGTTCCTGTTGAAGATTTGCCTGGCTGATGTCCCTGCTGGTTCTTGGCCCTGTCTACTGCCTCTGCTTACGCTGATCTCTGGCTTTCTGATTTCCTGGCTTGTTCTGACTACCCGATTTGCCTACCAAACCCTGGCTATGTTTTGACTATGTTTACCAGTTGTGCCATTTTTACCATTTTATTAAAGGTGTGATTTTTACTGCATTTTCTGTCTCAGTCTGCTTCATGGTTCCTGACACACATAAATAGAGGAGATGTCTTTGAAATGTATTTTAAATACTTGATTTCTCTGTGAAATCACCTGCATTTTTTAAGTTGTTGAGAGATTCTGTTCAACAAAACGTATATTAGGACTTATTAATCACTATCATAGCTATATTGATTATTTGCTATCTTCCTCATAGATGGACTTTTAGTGGGACATTATCTACCTCTCTCTATGGTTTCACCAAATGATCCAACTGATTCATCCCTATGACTCTGGAGCTTGTAGATTTTTCAAATTTATCCATTGACTAGACAGGTAATTAATTGACCCAGGATTTGCTGCTCAACCTCTTTGCCAATTCAGGAAATTAAATAAAAGGTATATTTGCATGTAAAAACTGTGATTGATGTAATATATCTTGTGTCTCTAAAAAAACGGTATCTTTTGATCTTTAATGACCATATATACAGTGCCTGATAATAATTCTTCTGAAGAAGAAATTGGTGTGGGGTTACATGTAGAGATTCAATCAGTCTGAATATGTCTATGTATTGTATGGTCATTTGGACATTTTTATGTCTATACATGTAGTGATCGAATATATTAATATATATTGGGTGTATAGATAATTAATATTTAGGTATTATTATAATGATGATGATGATGTAAGTACTCTTCCGCAGCAACCCAATTCTTCCAGAGAGATGCACTTTATTGACTTCCAACACAGAACAAAGTCCAAAGTCCACAGATGACAAAGAAATCCGACAGAGGAAATATAATTCAGAAACCCATCTCCTAGGTCTGTGTCTTCCCAGCCATACACAGACAAGCCTCACCTCATACACAGACAAGCCTCACTTCCCCCAAACCTATAGACTGAATGCCATGTTATATTCACTAAATATTGAATGGCTGAGCAATTTGATTGGCCGTTTCAATTTAGGAGTCTTTCAAACAGACAACAACCCCCAGCCGTGAACAGCCTTGAACCACCCCAATTTGCACTCCCGCATATCAACATCAACAAGTCCCCTTAAGATATATTATTATTAGATAAACAGAACACCCTTTTGAGCCCTTGGAATACCTACATTCCTGCATATCAACAAGCCCCCCTGATAAATTAGCCCCACAGGAGGGAGCCTCCGCTAGGCCAACCCAAAACACTTCCTGATCCCATTGTTACCCCCTCAGGTCTAATTACCATCAATAAATATTTCTTCTATGGTCCTTTAAACAATGTACCCTTTGAAATGTTCAATTAGGTTAACAGCCCATACCTCACACCCCTAGGTAGATTTGCATGAGACTTACACATCAAAGGGTTTTCAGCTGTTCCCTTGCTATGCTAAAATTCAGTTGGATAATGCAACTGAATTTCTGGTCAGCATGGCACTCCAATACAATATTATACATAAATTGGCCAACATATTACAACATATACCCCCACTTGGATCGGTTCGAATCAGAATCGATTCACAACCAAACTGCTCAGACATCCCTGGCTCTTAAGATTGAAGCCATCTCTATGCTTTCCTTCTTCCTCTGGATTGTTCTTAGTTGTCTTCTACCACAACAATATAAACCAAACAAAAAACATATTAATATAAATTGAATAAACACAAAAATTATGGACAGAGTTCTCAATAGTGGGTGAGTAAAAGTGTTATTGGGTATGCTCCACCAAGGCTCCTGAAATTCTTTAGCAATTTTATTAGAAGTAATTAGGTTTTCCTTTACCAGTTCTTGTAATTCTATAATTTTCCTACTATCCCTCTTAAATAATGTATCCAATTCAACTGTAAGTGGTGGTATTTTCTTAAATAAAGGAGAAATCATAGAGTCCCAATTGCCAAGATCAGTTTGCTCAATGTCCATAGATACTTGATTCATCTGGATATTGGCTCGAATGTCTTCCTCTCCAATTGTTAGCAGTCCATCGGTGAGATTCACACACCATCCTGTGATAGGGGTCCGGCACTGAACTTGTTTCTGCCAAGTGAATGAGGGAACCCCCAATGCACAGACCCTTGGGCCTTCTCCATGAATTATTCTCTTCCAGGCTGGTTCAAATTTCTGCAATCGAACCAGGCAGTTTCCAGAGTGTGCAGCAGCACAGCCCTCTATGTGCTCCAATCGCTCAAAAGAACAGGAACAAAGCCAAGTCTGAGCACGCCTGGTACAGCAGTTGGGGTCCATGGTTTTCCACACTTGGTTGTCCTAGATGACGAGTTTGCTTTCTGGTAGCAGTTGTTTCAGTATATTAGTGCCATTTCTCACCTCCACCTCACCAAGAACGATCATCTTGTAAACGGGTAAGGGTATTGTTGACCATGTAGGGATGTCGACAGTCAGAGGTATTTCCTGCTTTCCGATGCGATCTCTATTACAAAGAGTATCCAGGCTCCTTACATTAGCAAGGGCAAAGTTCCTACAAGTAACACCACTGTCTTTGATAAGATTGAATAATAAAGTTGAGTTCATTATCCTTGGCCATTCTCCTTGTTTGATTTCCTGAAGCCCTAGGCTCAGGTGTTCACTCAGCAAGTTTCCTATAATACCACAGACTATAGACTTGGATACATTATTGGTTTGAAGAGTTTTATTCAGTGCACTCACCGACATTTGAATGTTCTGCAAATCTGCAGCAATGGTGTGAATGTTCTGAATATCTATTTTCATTTCAGCTAGAGTGTTTAAATCCACTCTTCCCCCTTTAAGCAGTATCTGCTGTAATCCACCCACAAAATTCTGTTCTCTTATATTTAAACTCTCTATATCAACCCTATTCCAAATCGAACTACCCAAACTGAGGCCTGATATGATATCAGTACCCAGATCCCTCTTTGAAACTTTCTTAAAATTAAGCCCTTGTGTAGCATCCCAAAATAAGTTTACATGTGTTTGAAAAACCGTTTTAAACCATAATCCCATTGATTTTGGGCAACTCTCTGGAATGTTAAATGATGTAAAATTCAACAATAATGGTAATGATAAATATGAAACATCGCTATATACTAAATTTTGAGTCCGTTCAAGGAAAAGTCCATGTTCTGGCCACTGTAAAATTGTAGGACAGTCTCTAGAATCTGTGACCATTATATGTAAGATTTTTGTATAGACTCCATCCTCCATGTCATGAGGACTACAGGATATAATACCCTCCTTAAATACTGTAAAATTCCTTTCCAAAGTCATTTGCATTTGTGGTCCATTCTCTGTCTCCACTAATATTATATCTGTACTCCTGTGACGATCGCTTCCTTCTGGGTAAGTCCAAACAGCAGATTCCACAAAGTAATCAGATTTTGGCATCATGATCTCACATCTAACGACTATCCACCCCCCGGCTATGCCCTTTACCATATCCCCATGTATCTGGATGCCTTCTGATTCCCGTAAAACAGTAAGTTCTGTAGTATGATCCACTACACTTCTTTTACTTCGATCAGATTTCTCCACTTTAAATTGACACGTTTCCACTCTGATGTTTGTAATGCAAAGTAGTAGAGTGATTGACACTGTTATCAACACACATGCTAATAGAGAAGGCTTGTATTTGTAAAGGGGGAATGTCTTCATGTTGATGTAGTCCTCTGGTATTCGCATTATTCCTGGGACCTGAAAGACAATCTCAGGAAGAAAGTTAGACAATGCTTTCCTCTATCAAATCCATTTTTCCTTTAAATGCTTTGATCTGACATGCATGACTCCATCTTGACCTATCCTCTCCCAAGTCTAATAAGTAAACAGAGGGTCCAATTTTGTCTATGATTGCATAAGGGCCCTTCCACTTTGCCCTAGGAAATGGGTGAAACCCAGAAAAATCCTGTAACATTACTCTAGCCCCAATTTGGTATTCGCTGGTATCACCCATCGCATTAAACCACTGTTGTGAGCTTTTATGGGTACATTCATCAGTGGCACACACAGCCTTATGTACTGTAATCACATGATCCTTTAAGGTCTCTACCCATGATTCAGATAATGACACAGTTTTTAATGCGGCTGGGACCGGATTTATCAGATGTTCCCACGTTCTCATTGTTCTGCCGAGCAGAGCTTCATAAGGGGCAAAGCCTATGGACCTGCAAACTCTGGAACGAATAGTTGCCAGAACAAAGGGTAATTTTTCATCCCAATCGGTACCTTGCTCATTGACAACCTTTCTAAGAGCATTTTTAATTGTCCTGTTCATTCGTTCAACCTGTCCCGCAGACTCAGGGTGATAGAAGATGTGAAATTTTTGGATGACCCCAAGGAGCTTGCATGTCTCTTGTATCACATTACCTACAAATCCTGGCCCATTGTCACTGTCTAAAACTTTTGGTATCCCCCACCGATTAAATATTTCTTTGACCAAGATCCTTGCAGTAGTAGTGGCAGTACAATTTTTGGTAGCGAAAGCTTCAACCCAGTGACTGAAGGAATCCACCACAACCAGTAAATATTTGTTCTGGTGTGCAGTGTTAGGCAATTCACCTGTGTAATCAATTTGTATTCGCTCCCATGGTCCCATGGGAGCTTGTTTCATCAGTGCCCCTCTCCTCTTCCTATTTGCGGGATCATGCCTGGCACACATCAAACACGATAAGATATGGTCCTGCATGTGTTGTTTATTTTGAGGCCACCATGCTACATGATCTAATCTCTCTAAAGCTAAAGGAAGTTTGGGGTGTCCACCAGCAGGGGATCCATGAATCCATGTAAGAATGTCTTTCCTCACACCTTTTGGGGCAACCCATAAAGATAAATTGTTTTTGTAAGTTATTAGAAGGCCATCCTTCACCTGCATCTCTTGACCCTCAAACTGCATGGGCCCAGTCCTACACATTTCTTTTAGTTGAGCTAATTCCTCATCCTGATCTTGTAAATTACCCAACTCACATGTCCTTTCTTCAATTCCTTTTGCTTGAGCACGTGTAAGGGCAGACACTGGAAATGACAAAGTATGCTCTATATAAGGCCATTCGGGGGATGTTACTGCAGCCTCCTTTGCTAATCTATCTACAGTATTGTTCCAGTAGTGCTCGGTTGTTTGTTTTCTGTGGGCCTGTACCTTCCGGATATTAATTTTTGAAAAGAATTGCGTTTCCTCCTCTATCATTTTCCATAGGGATGCATATCTTATCTCACTGCCATCTGTCCCTTTAAGGCCCATCACATTCCACCATGAAAGATAGACAACTGCACCCTTGCATACCTGGTCTGAGTCAGAAGCAATGTTAACAATTCCACCATCATCTCTTAACTCAATGAGAACTTGCAGAAGTGCTGCTATCTCCACATACTGTGCAGAACGAGCTCTACACGAATATGAAAATTGTCTCTGTACCTCGCCATCTTTTACACAAACACCAGCAAACCCTGAGATTCTACTTCCATCTTTATAATAAGAGGAACCATCAATGTACCAACATTCACTTTCAAGGTCAAAAGGTTTGGATACGGCAGTAAAAACTCTGTGCTGCAAACTCTTTCCTTGCACTTGACATTCGTGAGCTTCACCTTCAATCATCAATCCACCAATCAGGACACTAGGTTCTTTTAACATCAAACCCTCAATATTCTCTGACAATAAAGCTGTAGTCCACCTCGCCAGCCTTTTACAATTCACATCTGCTTCTTTCCATTTTCCATTTGCTAACATGACTATAGGAGTGTGATGACTAGCAATGATGACTCTTTGTGTACCCGTCAAGTACCTGAATTTGTTGATTGCCCAATAACAACACAGCACCATACGAGTACACAAAGGATACTTCTGTTCTACAGTTGATAGTAAACGTGAAGCATAGGCTACAGGTCTTTGTTTTCCAAAATAGTCTTGGGTGAGTGCAACAGACAAAGTACTAAGGCCTACATGTGGATAGAGTCTGTATTCTTTGTTGGGGTCTGGTGATGCTAATGAAGGGGCATTGCCTAAAGTTTCCTTTAATGCTTCAATAGCTTGTGTGTGCTCTGATTTCCATTTCCATTCATCTTGCTTCAGCAGATCATACAAACACTCTGTTAATGATGCATAATGAGGCACAAACTCCCTGCAGAAACCTGTCATGCCTAAGAATTGTCTCAGACTTTTTTCATCAGTGGGCAAGGGTAGCTTACCTATCAGCTCGACCCTTTGTTCATTGATACTTCGCCCTGACTGTGCTACAGTAACACCCAAAAATTGGACTTCTTGCTTTCCCAATTGTATTTTCTTTGGATTAACTTTCAGACCTGCTTCTCTCAAAAGCAATAACATTTCACTCACATCGTTCACATGCTCCTCCATAGAGGCTGACCCAATCAAAATATCATCAACATATGAAATTACTCTTTCAGGTTTTGAAAATTTATCAATCACTTCTTTCATATGTGAGTGAAATATTGCTGCACTGTCTTTGTAGCCTTGCAGAAGAACTGTCCAATAATATTGAAGGCCCGCCCAGCTGAAGGCTGTTTTGTATTGACATGTTGGGTCAAGGGGTAAATTCCAATAACTGTTACTGATATCAATGACCGTAAACCATTTCATTTCTGGCGTCAACTTGGCAATCATTTCAGAGTAAGCTGCTACTACAGGTGCCATACTTTTAGCATATTTGTTTAAGGCACGGTAATCTATCGTCAGCCTGAATGACCCATCAGGTTTGATGACGGGCCAGGCTGGCGAATTGCATATTGATGCACCCCTTTTTAATGTACCTTGCGCCTCCAATTGTTTTATAGCTTCTGTTATAGGTTTAATGGCCTCTTTTGGAACTGGGTATTGCTTGAGAGGTGCCGGATCAAATCCTTCCAATAAAATCATTGTATTCATCCTACCACAATCTTGTTTATGTTTAGCCATTATGTCTTCAAATTCACCCATTAGACTATCCCAACAGGGGTCCTAATCTCCATGTAACACACCAACGGGCTTTACTGCTGCTGTTACCAATTCCATGGGAGGATGCCACACATGACCCAATCCGTCATTTTCAGGCATCATCCACAACTTCATGTTTGCAAGATCAACTACCAGACCCTGCTGTACACAGACATCAGCACCAATTATGTCCTGATTTTGACAAACAACATCACACTTCCACTTCTCTCCCCCTATTTGCATCTCAACACCACGCACAAAAGGAGCTTCAATGGAATGTCCAGTGACACCTGTTATTTTAATTTTCTCATTTCCAGGGACAACTGATTTACTAAAACTAATAGCTGCCCCACTATCTAACAGCGCATTTACACGAGTTCCCCCTAATGTTACATCAACAGTGGGCCGCCCCCAGGAGTCTAATGTTAAATCAGTTAAGAATCGGCAGGAAGGGGCGGGGGGGGCTCGGAACCCCTAACAATGACTGGTAGAGGGAGACACAGCACTTTCCTTTTCTACTGTTGCTACTTTGACCCCTCCTGCTTTTATTTTTTTCATTTCTTCCTGTATCTTATATAGCTCCTCTTGCAAACGATCTCTCTCACTTCCTATTTCACTAAACGGCACCCAAGGCTGTTTACTAGGCTTTCCTCTGGATTCTGGCCTCCTATAACTACCTGAAGTGTTATAAGATCTTCCTCTCCAGGGTCCTGAATCATCTCTATTTTGCTGACCCTCGACTCTAAAAGTTCTAGCTGCATCAACCGCAAGACTGTCCTCTCTGCACTTTCTCCTCCACCCATTATCCGCTCTTAACAAAATATCACTATAATCGCTAGGATCAGGTGTAACAGATAAAATGCCTTCCCTGACATCACCATCCAATGCTTCTAATAACATTGCCCTATGAACCAAACCACCACGCTCAAAACCGGGATTCCCAGTCATCACATATCCCATCACAATGCTAATTCTATCTGCAAGTTCATATGGGCATCCATTTGCCTAATTTTTCCTGACAAGCACACATTTGTCGTCACACCATACAATGCTTTCAATAGTTCCTTTAAAACATCCTTAGTTTTATGACGCTGGCCACAATTTTGCAAAATCCGTGCCCATAATCCGTTACCTACACTTTTCTGCAAAATTCTTGTTAGGTCCTCCACATTCAAGTTGTATGTGTCTCTGACTCTCTGCAAATCACAGAACCATTTCATGAACCTGTTTACATCATAGCGGGGTACCTGACCTATCTCCCTTATAATAGCTTCCATCTCCTGAGGCTTTAGTTGTTTTGTAATCAATTTAATTTCACTTGAATCGTCAGTGTTCAATACAGTTGTTGTAGTGGTAGGAGCTGCTGGTATGCATGGGGCTGCATGTAACTCATCCCAGGGATATATTGGCTTATAATCTTTGGCATCAGGCTTTATTTTAGAGGTATCATTTTGATGCGTGTAACTTGATTTTTCTGCCAACTTATCAAAAGCAATGTTAACAGCATGTTTACACTCCTCCAACTGTTTCTCAACAATTTGTATTTTTACTGACAATTCCTCATTTACCCGACTTAAATCATCACATAATTTTGCCTTTTCAATCAATGCCTCCCCAGTAGTGATAGCGTGCAACCTGAGATCTGATATCCTCTCATTCAACCCTTTCTCCATTTCCTCATATCTCTGAGTCTGTTCTAGAATTTTCTGCTTTTTTTCCTTAATCTCCTCTATTAATTCTGTACAACAAGATAGTAGTCCCTGAATAATGATACCCTTACGTTTCTTTTCTTTAGTTTTCTTATCAAAGACATTATCGGATAAAAAGCATTTCATTAAATCCCATGACTGTCTATATTCTTGGGGAATCTCATAAGGCCCCCCATGACTTTTTATATAATTTAGCAGCCATATATTCACATCCTCTCCCTTAGTGCTATTGTCACCACCAGACACAGCCAAAGCCATTGTGAAGAATATAATGACAAAAAAAACTATTTAAAAGGGAAAAAAAAAAAAAAAAAAATGAACAAGGCACACTTACCAATTGTTAGGTTTCCTAGAACTTCCTTCCTGGGTCCTCACGGTCTTCTGTCACCTCACAGGATTGTTGTCACCACCGACTTCTGCTATTAAGTCCGAAAATGCTCTTCTGGTCACTTGAACGGCACCAGTGTAGTGATCGAATATATTATTATATATTGGGTGTATAGATAATTAATATTTAGGTATTATTATAATGATGATGATGATGTAAGTACTCTTCCGCAGCAACCCAATTCTTCCAGAGAGATGCACTTTATTGACTTCCAACACAGAACAAAGTCCAAAGTCCACAGATGACAAAGAAATCCGACAGAGGAAATATAATTCAGAAACCCATCTCCTAGGTCTGTGTCTTCCCAGCCATACACAGACAAGCCTCACCTCATACACAGACAAGCCTCACTTCCCCCAAACCTATAGACTGAATGCCGTGTTATATTCACTAAATATTGAATGGCTGAGCAATTTGATTGGCCGTTTCAATTTAGGAGTCTTTCAAACAGACAACAACCCCCAGCCGTGAACAGCCTTGAACCACCCCAATTTGCACTCCCGCATATCAACATCAACAAGTCCCCTTAAGATATATATTTTTATTAGATAAACAGAACACCCTTTTGAGCCCTTGGAATACTTACATTCCTGCATATCAACAAGCCCCCCTGATAAATTAGCCCCACAGGAGGGAGCCTCCGCTAGGCCAACCCAAAACACTTCCTGATCCCATTGTTACCCCCTCAGGTCTAATTACCATCAATAAATATTTCTTCTATGGTCCTTTAAACAATGTACCCTTTGAAATGTTCAATTAGGTTAACAGCCCATACCTCACACCCCTAGGTAGATTTGCATGAGACTTACACATCAAAGGGTTTTCAGCTGTTCCCTTGCTATGCTAAAATTCAGTTGGACAATGCAACTGAATTTCTGGTCAGCATGGCACTCCAATACAATATTATACATAAATTGGCCAACATATTACAACATATAGATAATTAATATTTAGGTATTATTATAATGATGATGATGATGTAAGTACTCTTCCGCAGCAACCCAATTCTTCCAGAGAGATGCACTTTATTGACTTCCAACACAGAACAAAGTCCAAAGTCCACAGATGACAAAGAAATCCGACAGAGGAAATATAATTCAGAAACCCATCTCCTAGGTCTGTGTCTTCCCAGCCATACACAGACAAGCCTCACCTCATACACAGACAAGCCTCACTTCCCCCAAACCTATAGACTGAATGCCGTGTTATATTCACTAAATATTGAATGGCTGAGCAATTTGATTGGCCGTTTCAATTTAGGAGTCTTTCAAACAGACAACAACCCCCAGCCGTGAACAGCCTTGAACCACCCCAATTTGCACTCCCGCATATCAACATCAACAAGTCCCCTTAAGATATATTATTATTAGATAAACAGAACACCCTTTTGAGCCCTTGGAATACCTACATTCCTGCATATCAACAAGCCCCCCTGATAAATTAGCCCCACAGGAGGGAGCCTCCGCTAGGCCAACCCAAAACACTTCCTGATCCCATTGTTACCCCCTCAGGTCTAATTACCATCAATAAATATTTCTTCTATGGTCCTTTAAACAATGTACCCTTTGAAATGTTCAATTAGGTTAACAGCCCATACCTCACACCCCTAGGTAGATTTGCATGAGACTTACACATCAAAGGGTTTTCAGCTGTTCCCTTGCTATGCTAAAATTCAGTTGGACAATGCAACTGAATTTCTGGTCAGCATGGCACTCCAATACAATATTATACATAAATTGGCCAACATATTACAACATATAGATAATTAATATTTAGGTATTATTATAATGATGATGATGATGTAAGTACTCTTCCGCAGCAACCCAATTCTTCCAGAGAGATGCACTTTATTGACTTCCAACACAGAACAAAGTCCAAAGTCCACAGATGACAAAGAAATCCGACAGAGGAAATATAATTCAGAAACCCATCTCCTAGGTCTGTGTCTTCCCAGCCATACACAGACAAGCCTCACCTCATACACAGACAAGCCTCACTTCCCCCAAACCTATAGACTGAATGCCGTGTTATATTCACTAAATATTGAATGGCTGAGCAATTTGATTGGCCGTTTCAATTTAGGAGTCTTTCAAACAGACAACAACCCCCAGCCGTGAACAGCCTTGAACCACCCCAATTTGCACTCCCGCATATCAACATCAACAAGTCCCCTTAAGATATATTATTATTAGATAAACAGAACACCCTTTTGAGCCCTTGGAATACCTACATTCCTGCATATCAACAAGCCCCCCTGATAAATTAGCCCCACAGGAGGGAGCCTCCGCTAGGCCAACCCAAAACACTTCCTGATCCCATTGTTACCCCCTCAGGTCTAATTACCATCAATAAATATTTCTTCTATGGTCCTTTAAACAATGTACCCTTTGAAATGTTCAATTAGGTTAACAGCCCATACCTCACACCCCTAGGTAGATTTGCATGAGACTTACACATCAAAGGGTTTTCAGCTGTTCCCTTGCTATGCTAAAATTCAGTTGGACAATGCAACTGAATTTCTGGTCAGCATGGCACTCCAATACAATATTATACATAAATTGGCCAACATATTACAACATATAGATAATTAATATTAGGTATTATTATAATGATGATGATGATGTAAGTACTCTTCCGCAGCAACCCAATTCTTCCAGAGAGATGCACTTTATTGACTTCCAACACAGAACAAAGTCCAAAGTCCACAGATGACAAAGAAATCCGACAGAGGAAATATAATTCAGAAACCCATCTCCTAGGTCTGTGTCTTCCCAGCCATACACAGACAAGCCTCACCTCATACACAGACAAGCCTCACTTCCCCCAAACCTATAGACTGAATGCCGTGTTATATTCACTAAATATTGAATGGCTGAGCAATTTGATTGGCCGTTTCAATTTAGGAGTCTTTCAAACAGACAACAACCCCCAGCCGTGAACAGCCTTGAACCACCCCAATTTGCACTCCCGCATATCAACATCAACAAGTCCCCTTAAGATATATTATTATTAGATAAACAGAACACCCTTTTGAGCCCTTGGAATACCTACATTCCTGCATATCAACAAGCCCCCCTGATAAATTAGCCCCACAGGAGGGAGCCTCCGCTAGGCCAACCCAAAACACTTCCTGATCCCATTGTTACCCCCTCAGGTCTAATTACCATCAATAAATATTTCTTCTATGGTCCTTTAAACAATGTACCCTTTGAAATGTTCAATTAGGTTAACAGCCCATACCTCACACCCCTAGGTAGATTTGCATGAGACTTACACATCAAAGGGTTTTCAGCTGTTCCCTTGCTATGCTAAAATTCAGTTGGACAATGCAACTGAATTTCTGGTCAGCATGGCACTCCAATACAATATTATACATAAATTGGCCAACATATTACAACAATACATAGATATGATTTTAATGTTTCTTAAATAAAATTGTTATATTGTTTTTTAACATGGCTTTGTGCTTCTGCACCTTTAAAATCTTAACCCTTTAATCCTTAATGTACTATACAAGGGGTGTGGTGCTAAATGACTCTCAGATGTCCAGCAAATAATATTTCTCCTTAGGATATATTGGGGTGGAAAACACCCATCCAACTGCTTGGCTGGTCATCTGAAAATCATCTGTGAATTTCTATTTGTTCATTGATTTGATTATCTTATTGTACTCTTTTGATAGTAGCAACCTATAGAGGAGCTGCTTTTGATGGCTTGATGGATAAAATTCACCAGGCTGAGGGTGTGTCCTTTGGAGGCATCGCATTAGATTGCTTTTTCATTAGCTTAAGAAGGCTTTTGGAGAAAAAAAACTTGTCTATTTTGGAATAAAAAATATTTCCATAACAACATTGAGGATAAGATTGTCCCTTGGGGCTTAAGGGTCCAAATTTTACCCAATATATTTAAAATTGAATCCAAATTTAAGAGTGATTGAAAAAAAATCTCCAATCTTGCTCTTTTAAAATGCTGAAATCTCTCTGTCAACATTATTTGAAGGAGATTGAAATTATTGATAATGAGATTTAAAAACTATACACAGATAATAATAGTCTGATGACTGATACCACCTTTGGAGATAAGAAAACAGCCCTGGGTAAACATCTAGAAACCTTTGTTGCAGATATCTTGAAAGCAAAAGATAAAAAATATTATCGAGATAGAATGGCTTATGACACCAATATTGCCTATAATTGGTCTTCTGAAAATAAAAGACAAAGAAATAAATCCTCTTTTCAAAGACAAAATAATGATTCTAATCAAGATCCAAATGACTCTGATGGGTCATCCTTGTTTTCTGTTTCCTCTTCCCAAGCAGGATCCACCCAAACACAAGGAAGCAGTTCACAAAAGAGTAAATGTAACCGCCCGGCATCAAATTTATCAGCTTCTTTATGCATTTCACGTGGCTTTTGCGAGGTATTGGTTTAATTCCTTAAACCGGGCCTCCCTTTGGGCATTATTTTCCATCATGGCTGGCGCCGACGTCCGTGTCATCACATGGAATGTCTGATGTCTGTGACGTCAAATTTATCAGCTTCTTTATGCATTTTGCGTGGCTTTTGGGAGGTATTGGTTTAATTCCTTAAACCGGGCCTCCCTTTGGGCATTATTTTCTATCATGGCTGGTGCCGACGTTCGTGTCATCACGTGGAGCGTCTTTGATGTCTGACGTCATTTCCGGCATGACTTAGACATGTGCACTGGCTCTCTGTGGTGTCCGCTCCTCCTTTGGCGCCATTTCCGCCATTAGAGGTGGAGGGGGGTATATAAAGTTGTGCTCATAAGTTTACATAGCCTGGCAGACTTTATGATTTCTTGGCCATTTTTCAGAAAATATGAATGATAACACAAAAACTTTTCTTTCACTCGTGATTAGTGTTTGACTGAAGCCATTTATTATCAATCAACTGTGTTTACTCTTTTTAAATCATAATTACAACATAAACTACCCAAATTATCCTGATCAAAAATTTACATACCCCAGTTCTTAATACCGTGTATTGCCCCCTTTAACATCAATTACAGGTCAGGTGCATACTTTGGCCAATCATCATACAGCAATGCACTGCGATCTCGCAGTGCATTATGGGGCATTTAAATGAATTAATTAGGAAGGTCTGCACTTAGGACGTGTGTGAAGGTTGCAGCCTCCCCAAAAACCCCCCGTAAGAGGGCTCTAGAATATAAAAGAAAGAAGATGTGAAGGGGCGAGTGGTGCTACCTATATGTCAGATAGTGCTCTACCAAATCACTCTATAGTGGCTAAGTATTAAAAGACATTTTGGAATTGTGGAATAAATTATAACAAAACAGTTTCCATAAAGGTGGTAGTGTAATAGAAGACACTGCATCGCCGCTGAAGATGTCTATGATAAAGTGGCGTACGGTGTCACTACGCACATCACATGACTTCCAGGAAGCTGAGCGAGTGGGTGGAATGCAACCAGAGTGCACACTGTCCACCTACAGCTCAGTGGCCTATGCTTTATACCAGCAAGTGCAGCCCCTATGGGACTAGGCATTAAGCTGCATGAACTGCATTTTTTGTCTGTTTGCTTTTATAAATTTTTTAAAATAATCTTTTAATATACTGAAGTTTTGGTTATACTTCATTATAGGAGCCAATATCTCTTTTTTTATAAGGATTATGAAAATTACATCTATCACAACCCGAATATCCCACGGCTGCTCAAGGAACTGCAAAGGCTGACACCAGTGGTTACCTGCCAACCTAAGGAGCTACATGCGCATTACCCCGGTAGGGGTAGTAGGATCTGGTGAGTGGGGACCCTTGAGGGGGAGCACGCAAGTCACCTGTCAAGATTCTGTGATCTCTAAAGTCACCTGCTAGAATTCCTCTAAACACGAACAATCACTTTCATTGGGATGAATGCACCTATGTGTTCTTTGTACATGATGCGATAAACTGCATCTTGGTGTAATTTTTTATTTTGATGCGATTTTTGCATTTTTTATGTTTTTTGGTGCGATTTTTTTGCATTTTTTTTTTGCATCTTGGGTTTATATACACCTTGATTTTATGATTGGGACACTATATGTATACACTCATATGTTTTTGTATATGGTTGTGTATGGTGTATAATTACATTTTGGTGCGACTGTTGGTGCAATTTTTTATAACTTTTTTGTTTTTTGGTGCGATTCTTTGCATTCCCTTTTGGATTTGGTTTTTGGGTTCACTCACATCCTGTATTTTGGGTTTGGACACTATAGGCACTGTTATAAGCGGAGGATCACTATACTATCATGATATTCATGTTTGGATGTTTTATACACTAATTTGTAAGCTATTACATTTTTCGTGATAACTTCTCCTGTGTAGGATTGGTGTCCACACTTAGAGGGTTTTAGTACTCACCTACTGGGGTAGGTGAGGTGTGATAACTATTATACTACTACCTTTATGGAAACTGTTTTGTTATAATTTATTCCACAATAACACTGTGTCTTTTAATACTTAGCCACTATAGAGTGATTTGGTAGAGCACTATTTGACATATAGGTAGCGCCACTCGCCCCTTCACATCTTATTTCTTTTTTTATAGGGTGTTCCACAGTGCCAAAATTTGTCCTGAACGCCCCCATAATGTTTGCTCTTCGACGAACGGATGAACACCCGATGTTCGAGTTGAACTTATGTTCGACTCAAACAAGCTCATCCCTAATCACTATCATAGCTATATTGATTATTTGCTATCTTCCTCATAGATGGACCTTTAATGGGCAATTATCTACCTCTCTCTATGGTTTCAGGGGTATGGGTTTCTGTTCTCTTATACATTATGCCTCATAGGCATTGGTAACATAAGGGTATAAAGGAAACTGATATAGTGTAGCACTTTAAAACCGCAAATTATTAGAAGATAAAAGGTTTCTACTCACATTTATATATGCACCAGCCCTGGTGCATACAGGTAATACGTTCTGTACATTGGGGATTGGGCCCCTGAGATCAAAAAAGCATCTGCAAGTCCTCAGCCCTGCTTCCCTCATGGGTGACTGTGTACTTCCTGATAGTGCACGATGATGTCACAAGCTTCACCCCGCTTGTGACGCCATTGCAATAATGCCGAATAGCAATAAATGCCCTGGTCATGAAGGGGGTAAAATCTCCTGGAGGTCAAGTGGTTGAAGGAAGAAGTAGGAAAGTGGGTGGAAATGCTATAGTAATAAAAGGAGGTTTCTGGAATTTCATATGACAATACAGGAAGTTAGGTCTCAGAAAGCACTTTTCAAAATTTGGAACTGAGAGGTGAAATTCTAAGCTTCTATGCAGGGGCGTAACTAGAAATAGCAGGGCCCCATAGCAAAATGTTGTATGGGGCCCCCCTGCAAACAGCCCCCCCTACAGCTGCCCTAGTGTCAATGCAGCGTGACCTGTGCCACATATAGCGTGACCTGTGCACAATGCAGCGTGACCTGTGCCCAATGCAGCGTGACCTGTGCCCAATGCAGCGTGACCTGTGCCCCATACAGTGTGACTTGTGCTCCATACAGTGTGACCTGTACCCAATGCAGCGTGACCTGTGCCCAATGCAGCGTGACCTGTGCCCCATACAGCGTGACCTGTGCCCCATACAGCGTGACCTTTGCCCATTGCAGCGTGACCTGTGCCGCATGCAGCGTGACCTGTGCCCCATGCAGCGTGACCTGTGCCCCATGCAGCGTGACCTGTGCCCAATACAGCGGGACCTGTGCCCCATGCAGCATGACCTGTGCCCAATGCAGCATGACCTGTGCCCCATACAGCGTGACCTGTGCCCCATACAGCGTGACCTGTGCCCAATGCAGCGTGATCTGTGCCCAATACAGCGTTGCCTGTGCCCAATACAGCCTGGTCTTCCCGGGGCTCATCGGCACATAGCCCCACCTCTTGGCCTGACGCCTTTGATGACGTCACACATCCCGCATTGAATTGGCGTTCTGTCTATCAGAGGCGCCGGGCCAAGAGGTGGAGCTATGTGACGTGAGCCCCGGGAACACTGGAAGTTCTAATGATGGCTATTACATCGGGCAATTCAGCTCTCTGCTGATACAGATGGCTTGCCTCTTCCTCTGCACAGGTGAGGCTGTATGGGGCACAGGCAGACCAGGCTGTATTGGGCACAGGCAATGCTGTATTGGGCACAGGTCACGCTGCATGGGGCACAGGTCACAGCTTGCCTCTTCCTCTCCTCTCTCTTCCCCTGGCTGGGAGACTGTGCCGGCAGTGCTCTCATCCTCACTGGGCCCCACTTGACTGCGGGCCCCATAGCGCCCGCATGGGTCGCTATGGTGGTAGTTACGCCCCTGCTTCTATGGATAGGTAATTGAGAGATAAGCACATTGGGATGGCTTGGGCAGAAAAGACATGAGAAAGGGCTTTTTATTTATTGTGAAAACTGAAATTCTGCCTAAAAAGGTGAACTTAGCCTTTTTACTAAATTTAAAAAAAGTGTGGTAGATGTAGTACAGGAGCCTGTCTAATCTGATGCAAATTGAATAGATTGTTCAGGTGAATCTTCCTATTCCATAATTTTGGTAAATCTAAAGGAAATTGTACAGAGATTGTAGAATCAGATTGCACAGGCCAGCTTTATACAAGTACATAGCAGGGAGTGGATGGAGACACTCAGCTGTCAGGCCCTGTTCAAATCTCCATTCAGTTAAATGGGCTGCTCTTTGCACGACAAAAACCTCAAAGAAGCTCCAAAACTTTTTTTGGAGTAGAGCATGATATGTTCTTTACTGCGCTTTTTGGTGCACTTCAAGTGCATTTGTCACACAGCATTTTCTGTGCAGTTTGCCGTGCATTCGGAAACATGCACCTGAATGGAGCCTCACTGTTCTTATGTAAACATACTGATTTTAGATTCAGGCCCCAGTCACATCTAGCGTAGTAGGAGCGCATGATTTTTGGCTTATTTTTCCTCTGAAATACATAGAGAAGCTCATTGATTTCAATAGGCTGTCCTACACGTGGCAAATGTTGGAGTTTGCACATTTTTTAAAGAGTGGTTTGCTTCTTTTGTCTATTGTTTTTTCAATCGGCAAAATATGTGTTTGCTTCTTCTGTTAGGGTAGCTAGTGTAGTGGGAACCCACTTTTTTGGTGCATTTTTTTCCACTACACACATAGGGCAGCTCGTTGATTTCAATGGGCTGCCCTATGTTTGACAAATGCAGGAAAGTAACTCATTTTTCCATGTTTATTGCATGTTTGCTTCCACATTTGGGGTGCCGTTAACAATTATTTGCACCAAAAGCGCAACTAGTTCATTTTACAATCTCTGTACAATCATCCTTTACATTTACCAAAACTATATTATAGGAGGATACATTTATCTACCAATCACTCTGTATCCAATCAGGCAGGCCCTTGCACACTCAGATATAGTGTATGGTGAGCTTTACAGACTTCCAGGGACACAAGTCACCTGTTTTCAATACTACAGCAACGATCCACATACGCTGTTATGTAATCACTCAGCTCCTGCGCACTCAAATGAGTGATCGGTGCAAGAAGAAGATAAAGTACCAACCGATGTTCATTGACATTGATAGTATGTGAGTATAGAGGGGGAAGGGAGAAATCTCCTGGAGGGGGAGGGCAGTTGTAGGGTGTGTTAATGAGGTCAGCTGCTGAACTACTTCCTTCCAATGTTTTTTTTTTCCAAATGCCAAATTTCAGGATTGGTAAGGGAGTTGTTCTCTATAGGAGACTGTTCTAGAAGACAGAGAATGCTTTTTCTTTTCTGCAACAAAGTACATCCATGGTATATTGGTACATTGAGGAGCTAGAAGTTAGAAAAAAAGGGTGAACTTAGCCTTTAAGGATTGGTAAGCTGCATTATAATAAATGTACGCCTGTGAATGTGAATTATAATTTTATTTGATATGGTTTATGTATTTTTTAGATAGAACACAGGCTTTTTTATTTTCTGAAACATTACTATTTATTTTATCCTTTTGTGATTCTTTATGGATTCTAAAACAGAAAACACAATTGATAAATTTACTTTCAGGCAAAACGCAAGAATTATGATGGAAGCTTAGGAGGGTTGCTTATTAGTTTCATTATATGCCATGACAATTTTAAAAACCTTGAGGTTATTATTCAAATATCTGGTAGGCTTAAACATATTCATAAAAATGAAATCTGTCTCATTATGAATAGCATTCAGCTGAATTACCAAGACTCCTGCATAATTTCCACAATCCTATATGTATTTTTTGGCACTCTTTATAATGGTTCTCTAATTTACCGCACAGATTTCTTGCTTTAAAACAGCATTTAAATATGGTTATCACATTTATTAAAAATAAATAAATGAACTAAGATCATGACCAATATTTTATTTTCATAGCTTTGTTGGCAGAATTTAATTTAAAGTTTAGCTGCTCACTGGATACTTTAACCACTTCAGCTCCAGAAGGTTTTACCCCCTTCCTGACCAGGCCATTTTTTGCGATACTGCACTGCTTTACCTGACAATTGCATGGTCATGTGACACTGTACCCAAATAAAATTGATGTCCTTTTTTTCCCATAAATAGAGCTTTTTTTTGGTGGTATTTGATCACCTCTGCATTTTATTTTATTTTTTTGCTATAAACAAAAAAAGGCCTGACAAGTTTGGGGAAAAAAAAAAAATATATTTTTTACTTTCTGCTATGAAACACATCCAATAGAAAAATTTAAAAACCAAATTTAGGCCAATATGTATTCTGCTACATATTTTCGGTAAAACACAATCCCAAATAAGCGTATTTTGATTGGTTTGCACAAAAGTTATAGCGTCTGCAAACTTTGGGATAGATTTATGGACTTTAAATTTTTAATTTTTTTTTTTTTTTTATTTTAAATTTAAATCATTTTTTATTGAAAAGTTTTCAGACAAGACAATAAAGTTTATGAATAACATTCCATATTAAAAATATCATGAAAAAAAGGAAAAAAAAAAATTTGGGAAAAGGAAAAAACCACTACAACTTCCATTGACGGGGGGAGAGGTATATGACTCGGACCATTGCTATGACCAGCTGTATGTGAGCTGAAAGTGTAGGGAGCAGGAGTATCAAGGAGTATGAAGGAAGCTTAAAGGAGATGCTCCACAATCAGGATCCAAAGCCGAAGCTCACTCCTACCAGTGCGATCGCCAGATCCAAGTCGATCCTCACCTCTCAAGAGAATTGTAAGGGGGATAAATAACTATTCACTGTCTGATGACAGCTGGATATTCCCTAAGGCCCCACGCACCCCACCCCTGTGGGAACTAACTTTGGAAGTGCGTAGTGCCCCCTGGAAGTCCCCATCCTGTTGCCTTCCCGAAGCCTCCACCAGCCCTCTGATGGATGCGGTTGGACCCATGACCCCTTATTCTCAGAAGGTAGGTAATGAGCTCAGCTCTTGTAACATATTCAGATTGTCAAGGCTCTTAGAGTCAGTACAGTTACTGACTCCATATCCTCTCTAGAAGGAAAATTGGCTGAACTTAAAAGGTGGGTGAGACCAGAGTGTCCCAGGCAGAGGAAGAGAGAAAGGTGTGAAAAGGGGAAGAATAGAGGAGGAGTAGGTTCAATGTGGAGTCGGTGCTCTCACAGGTCCCTGCAACATTCCAGGAAGGAGGGGGATGTTGCAGTATATAGCCCAAGGTTCCCAAGTGTCATAAAACGTCCCATATTTGTCATTTAGCTTTGCAACAATTTGTTCTTGTGCCATGATCCAAGAGACCTTCCTCTTGAACCCCTGGAAGGAGACACCGGGTTTTTTCAGGCTTTGGCGATAGTAACTTTTGCCCCTAAGAGAATAAAGTAAACCAGCACCTGTGAGAATTTAGGAAGAACCTTGATATTACCATTAAGCAGTGCAATATTGGGGTTAGGGGTGATTACTATCTTTGTGATTTGTACTAACTGTGCGGAATACTTTTTTGCCAGAAGGATCTGATGCGCGGACAGGTACACCATGTGTGCATTATCGTACCCTCTAGCTCGCAACCTCTGAAACATAGTGGAGAGGTCCCCGGAAAGATGACTGCCAATCTAGCGTCCACATAGTACCATCGAGTCATTACCTTCACGCTGGCTTCAATAAGGGAATGTTAAGCATGCCTTTTATAAGCGTGTTTGAACATGCTGAACCAAGCCTGTGTAGACCAAGAGCTGTCCGTTTCATCCTCCCAGGCCCGAGCATAAGTTGGCTTGTCTGAGTGTGACATAGGTGCAGTATAGATCAAGGATATCCCTCCCCTCTGAACCTCTGTATTGGAGCACCAATTTTCATAGGGAGTTATCGTGGGGGGTTCCTGTTTATTTAACCAGATTGAATGTAGATAGTGGGAGATTTGGGAGAATCTAAATACTTCCATTTCGGGCACATCCAGATTCTTCCTGCAGTGTGTCAACGTGATCGGGCCTCTGGGGGAGAGAAAATGACTGATCCTATAAAGGCTTTTGTCTGTCCACCATTGGAATGCTTTAACGGACATCCCTGGTGCAAAATCAGCATTATGGAATAAATGAGCTAACGGTTTCATGGGTGAGATCAGATTGTGTTGTGAGAAAAGCCCGGAGCACAGGTCCATTGAATGGGAAAGGGTGGGGGACATAATGGCTGGCCTAATTTTTGGATTGCACCATAGAAGATAGTTGATGGTATTCAGAGGGATGGCGTATCTCTCCATCGAGAGTCATTCAGGCTTCGGGGCTTTTGAAAAGACCACTGAGATTTGGGACAGTTGTGCCACCTGATAATATCCCCACAGATTAGGCAAACCCAACCCACCCTGAGTTTTTAGGTGATAAAGAATACTAGAGGGACATCTATACCCCTTTTGACCTCAAACAAATCGGACAATCTCCGATTGGAATTTGCCGAATACTTGTCTCTTTATCGGGATTGGGAGAGAGTGAAATAAATATAATAGGCGGGGGAGAAGAGACTTCTTCACTGCGTGAATTCTGCCCAGCCAGAATAGACCACACTTGGTCCACTTCTCCAAATAACCTCTGCATTTGTGTAGCATAAGAGGATAATTAGCTCTGAAAAGACCATTTATATCTGGTGTTGTTTTGATGCCTAAATATGGGATTTCAGTAGTGGCCCAAGAGAAGTCAAAGTTGTTAGAGAGTTGATTGAGCAGTTCCGGTGGGACTGTTATATTTAAAGCTATTGATTTGGACATGTTGACCCGCAGGCCCGATACTGCACTAAAACTCCGCAAGATTTTATATATCATAGGAATTGATGTAAGAGGGGATGTGACATAGAGGAGGAGGTTGTCTGCATATAACGCACAACTTATGCTCCTGACCACCGCACCTCACCCCCTTAACATCAGGGTTCATTCTGATCGCTACTGCCAAAGTCTTGATAGCCACTGCGAAGAGGAGAGGAGAGAGAGGGTACCCCTGTCTGGTACCCTTTCTGATTGTGAACGATTCTGAATACCTGCCCATGAGGCATACCTGCACTGACAGGTCGAATAAAGGGACTTAATTAGATTCAGGAAGTAAGGGCCAAAACCCCATCTCTGTAATATCTCAGTTAGGTAAGCCCAGTCTACAGAGTCAAAGGCCTTATGTAAATTAATTGAGAGAAGGAATCCATTTTGAGGAGAGCCCCCATCCCACCTTGATTTGAGAAGAGAGATAACGTCTATTCTGCTGATCTGATCCAGTCCCTGTCTCCCAGGGATGAAGCCCGCCTGATCTCTATGTATATATGGAATAGTATGGGAATGAGTGAAGATGTGGTCTATCCTGGCAAAGGAGTTGTGAGGAGCTGAGAAGTGAGTATAGTGCTTTTTGTGTGGGTTGGCTTCACTCCAGACGTCAATCAGCCCCATTTCATGAAGAAGGTTAACTTTTTTAATGATTTGTTTAGCTGGACACTTTGGTTTTGATCTTCCATCTGCTGATTTGTCTAGAGCGAAGTCAAAGGCAGTGTTTGAGTCCCCGCCTATGAAGACCGTCCCTTTCAAGTGTGCTCTCAGTTTACTTAGCATAGAATCGAAAAACTGTCTCTGACCCTTGTTGGGGATGTAGTATGAAATAAGTGTAAAGTTTGCCATCAATGTGGCCAGACACTAGCAAGAAACATCCCTGGGGGTTTACTATTGTCTCTGGCTGGGACATATTTATATGTTTAGCAAAACATATAGCTACTCCCTTAGTTTTATTTTCGGCCGAGGCATTGAAAAATTGGGGATAGTGCTGGTGGATAAACGTGGGTTTGTAGGTAGCCGGGAAGTGTGTTTCTTGTAGCAGCAGGATATCAGCATGCATGGAGTGATAGGATTGGAAGATTTTTCTACATTTGATGGGAGAGTTGAGACCCTGTGTGTTATGTGAAATTATTTTGAGGGAATGGGAAGGGTCCTTTGTACTAGCCATGGTTCAGAGGGGAGAGAGCTACCCAAAAGATCTGTGTCTTACCTGTGCCCGGTGGGGAGAACTCGTAGAGAAGCCCAGCGGGCAGAGTGTTTACCGTACTTGGACCTGGGATGTGGATCCAGAAGCATCTTTTGGAGCCCGAGAGAGCCTGTACCAGAGTTTGGGGGGATAGTAAGTAGGAGGGGGAAGAAAGGGATGAAAAGAAAGAAGAATGGTAAACATTGGGATATTTGCAACAAACAATTAGTAATCATGAGGGTGTATAGAAATGAATGAACTTTGGGGTCCCCTGACCCCACCCAACCCTAAAGGTAGGAAGGACTGGTCGTTCCTACCTCTATGTCCAATTGGACCAGAATGCCTCTACTACAGGGACACCAGAGAGAGCCCAAGGGCACCACAGGAACACCAGGGCTCTAAGGGAGGCACACTGGGTCCACCACAGCCCCAGCACCTCAGTACTCGCTGACTGAAGACATCATGTGAGTCTATTATGAACATGTGACAGAGCGTCCAAATAACATAACAAACCTTATTAACTTTGTAATTAGAATATCAGAACACCAGGTCTTCCCGGACCCCCGTTCCAAACAGCCGGGAGTCTAGGGGATCCCAAGTCTCGGGCCTGGGCAAAATCAAGTAATAACCCTCCGTAATAACTTTCCGCATAGGCGAGTTGTGGCCCCCATCCCCCGAGGCACCAGAACCATGCATATTGTCCCAGAAGCCAAGGTAGAGGAACAATCGATAAAGGAGGAAGACCATTCTCATTAAACCTTTAACTTACGGCTTGGGATGGCAATTAAATGCCTAAATGAGGGGAGAGGAATTATCATGAATGAAGACTTACATCAATGAACCCACAAACCATATCAACCCTCAACGGGTAACATGTTGCAGAACCCCCCCCCCCTCCCCCAAGTCAGGAAAGAAGTCCCAGTCATTCAAGCATAACCAGACCTGCAGACCAGACAAACAGACAATGAGATACAAAACCAGACTTAACGTGTCAAAGGGGAAAAACCGGGGGGACTTCCCCAGAAAGCGAGAATTAAGTGGTAACAACCCAGATCAGGGCCCTCATCTGTTGGAGGAGGGTTGAGAGTCATGGAGGGAGATTTTCCTTCGATCTTTTGGAGGGTTGCAGCGAGCTGGCTGGTGGGGGTCTCTTCGTGGAGGATGGGGTCCCTCTGCTTGTGTGCGAAGAGGATGGATCTTGCGGAATCAGACCAAGCTGTAGCAGAAGACGTTCCCCTGCGAATGTAGAAAAGATGTAGCTTCTTTTTTTGTAGGAAAAGTTCAGTCTCAGGGGGAACGACCATCTGTAAGCGATTTCCTTTTCCAGTAATAGCTGAAGTAGTGGCTTAAGAGTTCTTTTTTTCTGAACCGTGTAAGGAGACAGATCCGCGAAGATCTGGATTTTGTGCCCATGTAACGTTAGGTTATCAGAGTTTCTGGACTTCCTCATCACTTCCTCCTTCACGGAGTAAAAGTGGGGTTTAACTATTATATCCCTTGGGGGTGCCATCCATGCGGGGGGTGACAGAGCTCTGTGCGCCCTGTCCAGCTCAAGGCGGTGTTCAGCGATCTCAGGGATAAGGTCTTTTACGAGGGATTTAATAGCAGAATGTACCTCTTTCACAGATTCGGGGAGCCCCCTGACCCTAAAGTTATAGCGTCTCGATCTGTTTTCAAGGTTGTTGATCTTTGCAAAGGCAGTTTCAAGTTGATCCTGCACATCTTGGAGCCTTGCTGTATTTTGGTTAATCCTAGCCCCCGCTTGGTCAGCTTTCTTCTCAGTGGTGTCAATTCTCATCCCTATTTGTTGCAGGTCGGCATGGATGGATGAGGTTATCTGTGCTGCATTCTGAGCCAGACTTTTTGATAGCATTTGTGCAAATGCTTCCATCCTGGAAGGGAAGTCAGTGGGGGTGGGGGATGCCTCATGTGCCTCACTGACAGACAGCAACAGGCCTGTGTGTGTGGATCCATCATGGGTGTGGATGGGAGGTCGGAGTTCAGGCTGAATAACAGGGATTCTGTGGAGGCAGGTGAGGTGGCTTGGGGCAGCGGCGGATTCACGGTACCTGGAGTTGGCGGAGGGACCAGGTCCAGGTCAGCAATGGAATCCTCAGCATCCACATCTATGCGAGGGCCTCGTGGAGCAGCTGCCATCTTTGCATAGCTGACTGGGCCCACCGCGGTGGTCATTTGGCCCGATAGGTTCCTCCTAGCGTGACCTGAGGACATCAGATGATTCCCAGGGGTATCCCCTACTCGTATTGACCGGTGTGAGGCTTGGGGGGGGGGCGCTCTGTCTGCTCCTGAGGCCAGAAAAGGGCTGTGGTGGAGCGGAGCTCTAGATGCCGGCGGCCATCTTGGGAGCTCCGCGCATGCGCCCTTGACTTTTTTGTTTTTTAAATTTATTTTACTAGTAATGGCAGCGATCAGCGATTATCTAGCTGGACTGTGACATTGCAGTGGACAAATCTGACATTAAGTGACACTCTTTGGGGACCAGTGACACCAATACAGTGATCAGTGCTAAAAAATTGTCACTGTATAAATGAAACTGGCAGGGAAGGGGTCAACACCAATAGTGAACAAAGGATTAAGTGTGCTCCTAGGGTGTGTTTTGTAACTATGGGGGGAATGCTGTGACTGGAGGAAAACAGAGATCTTTGTTTCTGCTTAGCAGAAACACAAGATCTCCATCTTCCTCCCTCACAGAACAGCACTCTGCCTTATTTACATAGGCAAACCTCCGTTCTGCCCCTCCTGTGATTGATTGGCAGATCCTGGTGGTCATCACAGCCGACCTGCTGATCACAGCCGACCTGCTGATTGGATCCCGCTGTGTCCAATCACAGTGGGAGCAGGGCTCCGGTGGCACGCGCGCTCCCCAGAGCTAATCAGAGGTATCACGTAGAGATACGGAATTTTGCTCTTAAAGTGATTGTAAATGCTCTTTTTAAAAAAAAATAACAAACATGTCATGCTTACCTCCACTGTGCAGCTAGTTTTGCACAGAGTGGCCCTGATCCTCGACTTCTGGAGTCCCTCAGGGGCTCTCACACCTACTCCTCACATCAGATAACCCCCTAGGAAAAGTGCTCTCCCGGGGGGTTACCTTGCGGGTGCGCTCCTTAGTCCAGCATTTGCGTCCATAGACACAAATGCCGGACTCGGCCCCGCTCTTCGGCGTCCACGTCATTGGATTTGATTGACAGCAGTGGGAGCCAATGGATGTGCTGCTATCAATCTATCCAATCATGAGCCGGGACCCCGTGCAGAGAGGGACAGCGCGTCTCCGCCGAGTGAATTCCAGGGCTCAGGTACAGTGCCTTGCAAAAGTATTCACCCCCTTGGCATTTTTCGTGTTTTGTTGCCTCACAACCTGGAATTAACATGGACTGTTTGAGAATTTGCATCATTTAATTTACAGAACATGCCCACAATTTTGAAGATTTTTTTTTTTTTTTATTGTGAAGCAAACAACAAATAGGACAAAATAACAGAAAAATCAATGTGCATAACTATTCACCCCCCTAAAGTCAATACTTTGTATAGCCACCTTTTGTGGCTATCACAGCTCCAAATCGCTTTGGATAAGTCTCTATGAGCTTGCCACATCTTACCACTGAGATTTTTACCTATTCCCCCTTGCAAAACTGCTCCAGCTCCTTCAAGTTGGATGGTTTGCGCTTGTGAACAGCAATCTTTAAGTCTGACCACAGGTTTTCTATTGGATTGAGGTCTGGGCTTTGACTATTCCAACACATTTACAAGTTTCCCCTTAAACCACTCAAGTGTTGCTTTAGCAGTGTGTTTGAGGTCATTGTCTTGCTGGAAGGTGAACCTCCGTCCTAGCCTAAAATCACTCCAACCCATTTCCCAGTCCCGACTGCTGAAAAACATCCCCACAGCATGATGCTGCCACCACCATGTTTCACTGTGGGGATGGTGTTATTTGGGTGATGTGATGTGTTGGGTTTGCGCCAAACATAGCGTTTTCTTTGATGGCCAAAAAGTTAACTTTCAGTCTCATCAGACCAGAGCACCTACCTCCATACATTGAGAGTCTCCCACATGCCTTTTCACAAACGTGCCATTTTGTATTTTGCTGAAAGTAATGGCTTTCTTCCGGCCACTCTGCCATAAAGCCCAACTCTATGGAGTGTACAGCTTATTATCGTCCTATGTACAGATACTCTAATCTCTGCTGTGGAACTCTGCAGCTTCTCCAGGGTTACCTTAGGTCTCTGTGCTGCCTCTCTGATTAATGCCCTCCTTGCCCGGTCCGTGAGTCTTGGTCTCTTGGCAGGTTTGCTGTTTTGCCAGGTTCTTTCCATTTGGTTATGATAAATTTGATGGTGCTCCTAGGGATCATCAAAGATTTGGATATTTTTTTATAACCTAACCCTGACTTGTACTTCTCAGCAACATTGTCCCTTACTTATTTAAAGAGTTACTTGGTCTTCATGGCAGTGTTTGGTTAGTGGTGCATATTGCTTAGGAGTTGCAGCCTCTGGGGCCTTTCAAAAAGGTGTGTATATGTAATGACAGATCATGTGACACTTAGATTGCACACAGGTGGACATCATTTCACTAATTATGTGACTTCAGAAGGTAATTGGTTGCACCAGAGCTTTTTATGGGCTTCATAACAAAGGGGGTGAATACATATGCAGATGCCAATTATAATTTTTTTATTTCTGAAAAATCGTTTTATGTATATATCTCTCTAATTTTACTTCACCAACTTAGACTATGTTCTGATCCATCACATCTAATTTAGATAAAAAAAACATTGAATTAAAGGCTGTAATGTAATATAATAGGTAAAAAGCCAAGGGGGTGAATAGGATGCATTAAGGTGAAAAAACACAAGGGTTTACAACCCCTTTAAGGGCCGCCTGCCGCAGTATATGTACGTGGGGCAGTCCAACAGTTAATGATGCATAAAAGATTTCAGATTTTAAGGTACATGTAAACCCTAATTTGTTTGCATTTAGTTTGCTGACACACTATATATCATAAACAATTTTTTTCATCATAAACATTTTTTTTCTTAAATTCTTGTTTTATCTTAGTTTCATTCCTTTAGTTTACATATTGATGCTGCTGATTTCCTGCTTTTTTTTAAGCTTCTTCCTGTCTAAATGTATGCATGTCAGCAACTGCAGCATAACATTTTAAGAGGAGGGTTTCCTCAAGGTTGGCAATAGTGCAAACATACACCATAGACACTATCAGAAGCCCTTTTAACCGGGTTACAATGCAGTAGAACAATTGACAGTGGGAAGACCACTGGCATTTATCTATAATTTATCTTATAATGTTTTACCACCTTCAGACCTTGTTGTGTAAGCTTTTGAAAAGATAAAGAAATATTTTCTTCTACAACAGACACTTTTAAAACATTTTTAAAACAAAAGGTGCCCCAACCTTTGTTTTTTTTTTTTTTTTTTTTTTTTTTTTTTTTTTTTTACTTTGGTGCATGCACAGATGTGCCCAAGGGCTCTACCCAGACTTTGGGGTCTGGCACAGCCTTTTGGCACACTTGTGCACTTGCAGGGGGTTTTGGGCATGCTCAGATATGCCTAGTTTTGGTATTTCCATACTGGCGCTGTCTATACAGGACGCAAAGCCATTGAGCACATCTGCATGCAGAACCGGGGGGGGGGGGATGTCATTTTTGCCTGGGCCAGAAAGACAGAGGTGTTAAAAAATGTATAAAGATAAAACATGTATGAAAACATGTATAAAAGTACATCCTAAAGTGAGGAGAAGGCAGGGAAAAACAAGCTTTTCATTAGGGTGAAGGTCCACTTTAAGCATAATATTATAAAAGCACCCCCCCCCCATTGTGATTAGTGTCTTAAACGCAACTCTGGGAAAGGTGAAAAAAGGTTTTAAAAATGTTTATTTTGTATAGTAAATATCAGTAGGTTGTATGCATCGTACAGATATGGCAATTTACAGGAATTTTTCATTTTCAATGTTTTTTTAATCAATACTAAAATTTTTGCTATCCACTAAACAAAATCATTAAACTTTTTTCCTTTGGTATATGTTCCCCAGGACAATGCCTAGAACCCTATGTCATTTGTAAGATCATCCCTTGCCTATTGGTCTAGAAAATGGACATTATCATTTTTTAAGTCCCATTGCCTACAGTGGGGCTCAGATTTGGCACCAGCCATCCGGCCATAAACTGAATCCAGGTATCTTCAACTTCTCACTAGTGAGAGCCTGCATTGAGAGAAGTAAAAAAACATGGTTAAACACAGTAGGGATGTTTACATGTGGTTTTCATTTGCTGTTCCAACTGTGCTTTCTTGGAAGATCTGCGTGTCTCCTCATGTTTCATCTATCATGAACTTATTCAAGTTTCAATCAAGCATACTGTATGTTTTCTCACTACAGGATACAATTCAGGATGAAAAGTTAAAGTGTATGCATATGCAATTTTTTAATTTTTTTTGCTTTGCATAGGATTAAAACCCCTGTTAGGTTATTTTTTTAGGCCTCTGTCCCAGTAGGGAGATTTTTTTTCTACTTCCTTGGTGTTTTGATGTTTTTACCCTGGTTGGGGCTCCCCTTGGATATCAGTGGATATCATAGAGTGACAAATGTAGTAGTAAGCCTTTGTATTTAAACGGTTAATTATGTATTATGCATTATATTTGGAGAAAATCATGAATTTCTTTGTATTGTCAAATTGTTAATTATTTTAGATGCTACCACGGTGTCTCTGGTGATGCAGTTATTTTTTTTTTTAATTCAAAGTTTTTTATTATATTAAAAAAAGGTTTTATTGAAAAACAGCACCAAATGGGCATACCCTGGCTTGATGTACGTACATGAAGAGAAAAAAATAATAATAAAAGATTGCTTTTCAAGATGTTTAAGGACTTGAGATATTAAACAACAAGTATGCATATTATAGAAAATAGCAATATGTTGAGTAAGTTAATAAGTGAAGTTTTACAAAGGGTAACAAACAAGAGATTTGTTGATATTATGAGAGATCTTGAGTACCGCATGGGATCCTTATGGGGGTAGTTGGATTGGAAGGGCTGAAGTTGTAAAAGTACCTGAGTGAGAGAGGGTGAGAGGTCGGGCCAGTTTGGGAAGCTGATAGAGGAACAATATTTCATCTTTTGGTAATAGCTGGGGGGGGGGGGTAGGTCCAATATGTGTTATTTAACACAAGGACATGCTTCTGCGGTCAGCAATCTATTTTTCCGAGGTTATGGCAAAGGGTTTTGTTGATATATTGGCTTTGGCAAACGAGAATTCCATTAGGAAATGTGAGTTGAGTAACCTAATGGCGACATTTAGGAGGGGAGGGTGGCTTGATTTCCATTTTTTTGCAATTGCCAGATGAGCTGCTATTAGGATGTGTGTCACTAACGCTTGCAGATGTCTAGGCCAAGTGGGAATTGATAGTCCCAGGGGTAGGTCCAGTGGGGACATTGGGATGGTTATGTCACACAAGGAGAAGATTAATTTCATCACTTTTTTTCCGGTAGCTTTTGATGGGTGGGCAGTCCCACCAGATGTGTGATAGAGAACCAATATTGTCGCAGCCTATCCAACATTTAGGTGAAGTGGAGGGGTATATCCTTGCCAGTCTGTCTGGTGTGAAGTACCATATATGGAACAGCTTCTGTAAAGATTCGCAATGGGTGATGCAATGAGATAGACCTAGGAGGGTTATGAGGGCTTTTTACCATTGTTCAATTAGAGGTGGGTGGTCTATGTAAGAGGACCAGTATTGGATGGATGAGGAGAAAAGATCAGAAATTGGCATAGTGAGCATCTTGTATGTTAGGGAGATTCCTTTAGCTTTAGTGTCATTGGAGTTGTAGTATTTTAGCAGTGCGTGTGAGAAAGAGTCTGTTTTTGACCAACACAGTTTGGATAAAAGGGATCTTATCCGCAGGTAAAGAAAGAAAGTTTTAGGAGATAGGCCAAACTGATGTTGCAAGTGAGAAAAGGGGTGTAGTCCTGATGTTGAGAAAAGCAGTCCTATGTTGGTGATACCGGATTTTATCCAGTCTGAGAGGGGTAGATCTGGTGCTAGAAGACATATGGATTTAGTAGGAAGTAATGAGAGGGTGTCCGATGACAGTCCTGTGTTGAGTTGCGAAATTGCTGCCCACACCCTTAGGGAGGCAGTGATAGTGCCGATTGGGTGGCACCTTGGTTTGAGATTAAGCCAGGTAGCAGAAAGAATGTGTTTGGGGTCTGCAAACAGTACAGTAGCTTCTATTTTTTTCCAAGTTGAGTGGTAGTCAGCTGACCACCAAGTTTTTAGTTGGTCTAAAATTGATATCTGGTGCACCCAAGCCTCCTTGTTGAGCTGGGGTCAGGAGTATAGCTTTTTTCTCCCTGGGGCATTTTCATGCCAGATAAAGTTATTGACAATTGCTTGAAGTTTTCTTATTTGAGCTTGCACAAGTGGGAGAGGGATTGTACAAAATAGATACAGGATGTGTGGGAGTAAATACATTTTTACTTGAGCAATCCTTCCAGCCCAGGAGGCAGGTATATGGCTCAGTTCTTCAGTTAACCTCATGAGCTTGCCTACGAGGTCCTCCGAGTGAGTTCTTAGTAAAATATGGCTTGGGAATGTTAATTGAATTCCTAAGTAGGGGAGGAAGGAATTGGGAGCCAATGCGAAGGGAGATTTGATTGAGATGGTATTAGTAGTTTGGTGGTCTAGGCCTAAATTGAGCATGTGGGATTTACTATGGTTTAGTTTTAGGGATGAGCTTCGAGTTCGAGTCGAACTCATGTTCTACTCGAACATTGGCTGTTCGCAAGTTCGCCGAACAGCGAACAATTTGGGGTGTTCGCGGCAAATTCGAATGCTGCGGAACACCCTTTAAAAGTCTATGGGAGAAATCAAAAGTGCTAATTTTAAAGGCTTATATGCAAGTTATTGTCATAAAAAGTGTTTGGGGACCCGGGTCCTGCCCCAGGGGACATGGATCAATGCAAAAAAAAGTTTTAAAAACGGACGTTTTTTCAGGAGCAGTGATTTTATTAATGCTTAAAGTCAAACAATAAAAGTGTAATATCCCTTTAAATTTCGTACCTGGGGGGTGTCTATAGTATGCCTGTAAAGGGGCGCATGTTTCCTGTGTTTAGAACAGTCTGACAGCAAAATGACATTTGGAAGGAAAAAACTCATTTAAAACTACCCGCGGCTATTGCATTGCCGAAAATACACATAGAAGTTCATTGATAAAAACGGCATGGGAATTCCCCACAGGGGAACCCCGAACCAAAATAAAAAAAAAAAATTGATGTGGGGGTCCCCCTAAATTCCATACAAGGCCCTTCAGGTCTGGTATGGATATTAAGGGGAACCCCAGCCAAAATTTAAAAAAAAAATTGACGTGGGGTTCCCCCTAAATTCCATACCAGACCCTTCAGGTCTGGTATGGATTTTAAGGGGAACCCCGCGCCAAAAAAAAAAAAAAAAAACGGCGTGGGGTCCCCCTAAAAATCCATACCAGACCCTTATCCGAGCACGCAACCTGGCAGGCCGCAGGAAAAGAGGGGGGGACGAGAGTGCGGCCCCCCCCCTCCTGAACCGTACCAGGCCACATGCCCTCAACATTGGGAGGGTGCTTTGGGGTAGCCCCCCAAAACACCTTGTCCCCATGTTGATGAGGACAAGGGCCTCATCCTCACAACCGTGGCCGGTGGTTGTGGGGGTCTGCGGGCGGGGGGCTTATCGGAATCTGGAAGCCCCCTTTAACAAGGGGACCCCCAGATCCCGGCCCCCCCCCTGTGTGAAATGGTAAGGGGGTACTTACCCCTACCATTTCACTAAAAAACTGTCAAAAATGTTAAAAATGACAAGAGACAGTTTTTGACAATTCCTTTATTTAAATGCTTCTTCTTTCTTCCTTCATCTTCTTCTTCTTCTTCTGGCTCTTCTGGTTCTTCCTCCGGCGTTCTCGTCCAGCATCTTCTCCGCGGCGTCTTCTATCTTCTTCTCCTCGGGCCGCTCCGCACCCATGGCATGAGGGGAGGCTCCCGCTCTTCTCTTCATCTTCTTCTCTTCTTCATCTTCTTCTTCATCTTCTTCTTCATCTTCTTCTTCTTCTCTTCTTCATGTCTTCTCCAGGCCGCTCCGCAGCCATGCTGTGGCATGGAGGGAGGCTCCCGCTGTGTGACGGCGTCTCTTCGTCTGACGGTTCTTAAATAACGGGGGACGGGGCCACCCGGTGACCCTGCCCCCCTCTGACGCACGGTGACATGACGGGACTTCCCTGTGGCATTCCCCGTGACGTCACAGGGAAGTCCCGTCAAGTCACCGTGCGTCAGAGGGGGGCGGGGTCACCGGATGGCCCCGCCCCCCATTATTTAAGAACCGTCAGACGAAGAGACGCCGTCACACAGCGGGAGCCTCCCTCCATGCCACAGCATGGCTGCGGAGCGGCCCGGAGAAGACATGAAGAAGAAGATGAAGAAGAAGATGAAGAAGAAGATGAAGAAGAAGATGAAGAAGAAGATGAAGAAGAAGATGAAGAAGAAGATGAAGAAGAAGATGATGAAGAAGAAGAAGAGAAGAAGATGAAGAGAAGAGCGGGAGCCTCCCCTCATGCCATGGGTGCGGAGCGGCCCGAGGAGAAGAAGATAGAAGACGCCGCGGAGAAGATGCTGGACGAGAACGCCGGAGGAAGAACCAGAAGAGCCAGAAGAACCAGAAGAAGAAGAAGATGAAGGAAGAAAGAAGAAGCATTTAAATAAAGGACTTGTCAAAAACTGTCTCTTGTCATTTTTAACATTTTTGACAGTTTTTTAGTGAAATGGTAGGGGTAAGTACCCCCTTACCATTTCACACAGGGGGGGGCCGGGATCTGGGGGTCCCCTTGTTAAAGGGGGCTTCCAGATTCCGATAAGCCCCCCGCCCGCAGACCCCCACAACCACCGGCCACGGTTGTGAGGATGAGGCCCTTGTCCTCATCAACATGGGGACAAGGTGTTTTGGGGGGCTACCCCAAAGCACCCTCCCAATGTTGAGGGCATGTGGCCTGGTACGGTTCAGGAGGGGGGGGGCCGCACTCTCGTCCCCCCCTCTTTTCCTGCGGCCTGCCAGGTTGCGTGCTCGGATAAGGGTCTGGTATGGATTTTTAGGGGGACCCCACGCCGTTTTTTTTTTTTTTTTTGGCGCGGGGTTCCCCTTAAAATCCATACCAGACCTGAAGGGCCTTGTATGGAATTTAGGGGGACTCCCACATTTTTTTTTTTTTAATTTTGGTTCGGGGTTGCCCTGTGGGGAATTCCCATGCCGTTTTTATCAATGAACTTTTATGTGTATTGTCGGCAATGCAATAGCCGCGGTAGTTTTAAATGTGTTTTTTCCTTCAAAATGTCATTTTGCTGTCAGACTGTTCTAAACACGGGAAACATGCGCCCCTTTACAGGCATACTATAGACACCCCCCAGGTATGAAATTTAAAGGGATATTACACTTTTATTGTTTGACTTTAAGCATTATTAAAATCACTGCTCCTGAAAAAACGGCCGTTTTTAAAACTTTTTTTTGCATTGATTCATGTCCCCTGGGGCAGGACCCAGGTCCCCAAACACTTTTATTGACAATAACTTGCATATTAGCCTTTAAAATTAGCACTTTTGATTATTCATGTTCGTGTCCCATAGACTTTAACGGTGTTCGCGTGTTCGAACGAATTTTTTTCCTGTTCGCATGTTCTGGTGCGAACCGAACAGGGGGGTGTTCGGCTCATCCCTATTTAGTTTATATAGGGATATTGAGCTGAATGAATCTAAGACGTGTTGGACTGCAGGAAGGGATACTTTGGGATTTGTCAGGGCTATAATAACATCATCGGCATAGAGGCCAATTTTATGGTCTGTATCCCCAATCTTTTTATTCCTGATATCAATGGATCAGATCTTATGGCCTGCGCTAATGGTTCCATTATCATGATAAATATCAGGGGGGACAGCGGGCAACCTTGTCTGGTGCTGTTGGTGATTTCAAAGGGGCTGGACACAATGCCAGAGGTCCATTCGTGTGCGCTTGGTTGAGTGTATAGGCCCAGTATGGCTGATTGGAGGGTTCCCGACACTCCAAATTTACGGAGTACTGCATCCATGTAAGGCCAATAGACTCTGTTGAATGCCTTCTCTACATTCAAAGACAGGAAGAGAGATGGCATTCGATTATGCTCTGCCCATTGTATTAGGTCGACAAAACGTCTGGTACCATCTGAGGCTTGCCTGCCTCTCACAAAGCCAACATGGTCTGGGTGGAAAATTTGGGGGATGACCATTGAGAGGCGTTGTGCCAGGAGTTTAGCGTATAATTTCATGTCCGTGTTGAGGAGTGAGATTAGTCGATAGTTGGCGGGGTTGTCTGGTGTTTTTCCTGGCTTTGGAATGATAACTACTAAAGCTTCGAGGGATTCTTTGGGGATGTTGCCCGTGGTTGCAAACTGGTTATATGTGTTGCATAGATGGGAGACTAGAGGCACAGCAAAGCATTTATAGCATTAATTGGGAAGACTGTCAGGTCCCGGGGCTTTGTGTATGGGTAACTGTTTAATCAGTTTATGAATTTCAGTGGGTGAGAAAGGCGCTGGGAGAAGATCCAGCTGCTCTGGGGAAATAGAGAGAAGGGAAATAGAAGATAAAAAATTTGAAATGTCTTTTTAGTTAGGAGGGGGCAGCGGGTCTATTTCTGTAAGGTTGTAAAGTTTTTTGCATAAAAGTTGTTAAACTCATTGGCAATATCAAGTGGGTTAATTATGCTATTGCCTTGGGAGTTAGTGAAGAATGAGATTTTATTGTTGGAGAGTTGTCTTTTAAATTGTTTAGCCATAAAGGCTCCTGGTTTATTGGCTGAGGTGTACATTTGCAGTCTGAGCCGTTTAATGTAATAATCAAAGTTCTTTCGAAGATGGTCATTATCTGTATCTAAGGTTTTTAAGTTACAAGGAAATATTTTCGAAGGGGCATTGTTTATTCATTTGTTCCAGAGTGCGGATCTGTTTTAGGAGGGACTCTGATGGAGGACTAATATTTTTTTGGAGCGGGCTCAGAGTTTTATAAAAAGACCTCGTAGGCAAGCTTTGTGGGCGTTCCATGTTATAGCATGATTGGCTACAGAATTTACATTTAGGAAGTAAGTCTCAATCTCAGATTGTATTTGTGTCTCAAATGCAGGGTTGTTGAGAAGGGAAGTGTTTAGTCCTCAAGTTGTGTGTCTGGGTGATTGGGAAAGGGGGATAATTTGATTGTGACCAGTGCATGATCAGACCAAGATATTGTTCCTATGTGGGATTCAGTAATGGATTGAAGTAGGTGTTTATCTGTAATGAATAGATTAATCTGAGAGTAAGATTGATGTAAGGGGGAGAAAAAGGTATAGTCTCTTTTCAGATCATGCAAGCATCTCCATGAGTCATATAGGTCTTCTTTTTTGAGTAGGTTAGATAATGCCGAGGGCCTAATTTGATAAAAAGGGTCGTGTAGAACTTTTTCTGGGCTGTGTTGGGGGCATATATGTTGACTATTGTGAGGGAGTGGTTGTCAATTGTAGTTGAGAGGATTAGATATCTGCCATCTTCATCAGCTTCACTGTGGTGTAGTTAAAAATGTACTGCTAGGGGGCGCATGCGACATGGCAGACGCTTCTCTGTAGAGCTCCGTACTCCCCGCTGCACTTTCGGGACTCGTTTGCCTAGCTGAACCGGCACTTCAGCCCCCTTTTTTTCGGAGATCGCTCCCCTAAGCATCAGAGTATCCTCCGGTATGGTTTTAAACGGGCCACCGAGGCAAGACAAAACCAAAACCTATCAAAGAAGCGCTAGCCCGCGCTTCTTCCAAGATGGCGGCGAAGGCCCGAGCCCTGGCTGAACAAGCTGCTTCCTCTCCTGCATGATCTGACATGCTAGACAGCGAGGAAGACAATGACACACAGTCTAATCCAGGCGGCTCCCCTCCCATCCCGCAGACAGGTATGTTGCAATCTGCCTTTATAAGACTGATGGAATCAATGCTCCATAAGGCCTTAAAAATGACATCCGACCAGATCACTAATAGTCTGACACGAGAAATTTGTGAGATTGGTCAGCGAACAGCAGATCTGGAAACTAGAGTAGATGACTTGGAACTAACTTTACAAGAACAGGCCCAAGAGCAAATAGCCCTGCCTGAGGAAAACTCCATGCTTCTATCTCACCTAGAAGATGCCGAAAATCGCTCCCGCAGGTCGAATCTGCGCCTCTGCGGTGTGCCTGAGACGATCGATGACCTACAATCGTTCACTACAGCATTGTTCCAGGAGCTAGCCCCTTCCATACCTATCGAACGCCTCGAATTCGACAGAATTCACAGAGCACTCACCCGTCGCCAAGCAGACGGACCCCCTCGGGACATTATTGTCAAGCTGCGTTTTTTCCGCACGAAAGAACAGTTATTAACAGCAGCCCGCAATAAGTCCTCCCTACAATTCCAGAGCCGCACATACCAGCTATTCTCTGATTTGGCTCCCCTTACCATCGCAAAGCGCCGCACTATGAAACCCCAGCTACAGATATTGCTTCAGCATCAGCTTAAATACACTTGGCGGTTTCCATTTGCCCTGCAATTCTCCTATCAAGGACAGCAAAACACCTGCTCCACCCCGGATTCTCTACAACGTTTGTTGGAATCTCTTCGTCTGTCGCCGCAGACACACCAGTCGGAAACATCGCTTCCACGCACACCAGCTAGGGCAGCCTCCCAGCCGTACACCATGACCCTGTGTCGATCCAGAAAGGAACCCCAGCCCGATCGTCTGGAACATATCATCCTAGCCCGAAGTCTCAGGCACTCCGCTGAGAAAAATGAAGCCATTTTTCTTTTATTCTCTCCCTTTTTTTTTTTGCATTTAGGTTCTCGGTTGCTCCCGTGGTAACTGACTGTTAACTACATCAGGATGGCTTCCTAGCGACCGAGACCTGTTGGATGGCTAATATCGGCTATGTCCGCTTTGCATCCTAGACGTTTCATCTACTAGGCTCCCAGACCTCATGGGGCCTGTTCAGGTTCAGTTGTTTTGCTGTTATGTTGTTTTACTTTGTGCCCGTTTGGCTACCTAAATGAGTGTAATTATATGATGTACTAGTCTACTTGCAATTAATAGGGCCCACAATTAGTGCGCCCGATTAAGGCCATTATCACTGCCATTTCCACTTTTGATCATTGGTGAAATTGAATTTATATTTCTTGTTTATTCTGACAAAGTAAACTGTACACACCTAGCATACTTCACTAAACCCTTCCCCTACTTTCCCACCCCTATCTCCTCCCTTTCTTCCCCCACCTTCTCCCCCATCTCCTCCCCCCTCCCTCCCCCCTCCTTCTCCCTCCCCCCTCCTTCTCCCTCCCCCCTCCTTCTCCCTCCCCCCTCCTCCCTCCTTTTTCCCTTCCCACTCCCTCCTCTCCCCCCCCCCCTCCTACCCCTTATATCCATCCCCCTTCTTCCCCTTTCCCCCATCCTTCTCTTCCTCCCCCACTTTCCCATAGCTCATCCATATTTGAACTTATTCTGAAATGGCAACAATAGCACATCTACATACTCACTTCTCAGTTTCCTAGACATAGTACTCCTCTAGTTTTTATCGTTTGTTTTTGTAGCTCTTACTGGTAACTACAGAATTATAGTTTTATGTACTAAACTTAATCTTTCACTCCCGCGTGCGGCGGGGAGAAGTCATTGCTCCCCCCTCTACGGTGCATCTGCTCTCTGACTACTTTTCTGGTCGCAGGACTGGTGTATCCCTTAGTCGGGCTGTGCTGACCTTTTGCCTCCCTCCCAGGGGGGACTTCTCAGTATTTGCCCTACACCTAATCTCTTCCCCTTCCTTTCTCTCTAACTTCTATTCCTCTTTCTCTATGCTATTACTCTTTCCTTCCTCTTTCGTCGGTCGGCTCGCACGGGCTCGGTATGCTCCAATAATAACCCCCCATAAGCCTGTTAATGGACCTAATTAATATACTAACTAATTAAATACTACTATTAAATGTTAAGGGACTCAATTCCCCGCACAAACTGGTGAAGGCCTTTCAAACGTTTGCATCTTTAAAAGCCAACGTAGTGGCACTCCAAGAAACCCACTTTTCTACACACCAAACCCCGAGCTTTTTTAGCTCCAAATATCCTCAGGTGTTCTCTGCCTCAGCAGGAACAAAACACAGAGGGGTTTTGTTGGCTTTCCATAGATCTATGCCATTCACCCCCTTAACCGAGATAAAAGACGAGGAAGGTCGCTATCTAATCCTTGTAGGAACACTGCAAGACATAACAACAACTTTTGTTTCCTATTATGCTCCCAACACTAATCCAAACCCCTTTTTTTCACACCTATTACAAGTCGTAAAGACACACTGTAAGGGAACACTGTTTTTGTGTGGTGATTCCAATTTAGTATTACAACCACATATAGACAAGTCTCCCTATGCCCCTGAACAATATACCCCCTCTTCTCACCTCCGTTAGCAAATCCAATAGGCCTCCCTTTTAGACACATGGAGAGAATGCAACCCCACAAAGAAAAATTATACTTACTACTCACACCCTCACAAATCCTTTTCAAGGATAGACCATATCTTCACTTCTATAGCGTCTGCGCCACTCCTGCTTCATTCACATATACATCCAATCACATGGTCTGACCACTGTGCTGTGATCACCTCGGTATCATCCTTAATACCACAGGCTACCAACAGATTATGGAGTATGAATGACTCACTACTAACTAATCAGTCGTACTGCCTAGATATCCAAGTAGCCCTCAAAGAATATCTCACACATAATTCCACACCAAATATTTCCCCTATACTGCTCTGGGAAGCGCATAAGCCAGTGATCCGGAGTACCTGTATGTCAGTAGCGTCACATCTTAAGAGAGATAGAATTCTTAAACAGCAACAACTTGAGTCAGAATATCACGATAGTTTCCTCCGATTCCAGACCAGTCGTACTGAGGCAAATAAAACGATCTTAGAAAAAACTAAACTTGAACTAGACATACTTCTAGCTGAGGCGGCTGATAAGGCCATTCGTAGATCTAATCACACGATCTACACTAAAGCAAATAAACCAGATACTTATCTGGCTTTACGCCTTCGTAGACCAGACCGTGCTTGTGTTCCCATCAGTCTTCGACTGGCTAAAGATACAGTTACTAGTAACCCGATCAAAGTAATCTGAGTTTCGCAAACAGCTAGCAAATCTCTATGAAGCTAAAACAGCGTTTCCTTCACGTCTGGCTGAGAAACTATTTCATAATCTACCTATTCCTACATTATCAGATGCCAGTCATGGGTTGATGGAAAGCGCGATCACGGCTAATGAAGTCTTAGCTGCCATCAAAACACTCAAACCTCACAAACGTCCGGGACCAGACAGCCTCCCTAGTCTTTATTATAAAAAATTTGCTATGAAACTGGCTCCCCTTCTCGCCAATAACTTTAATGCTATACTCAAACAGCAATCCTTTGGAAGAGACACATTGACAGCGCTTATTTCTATGATCCCGAAACCAAACACGAATAACACACTGTGGTCCAATTATAGACCGATATCACTTTTAAACGTGGATATAAAGATCCTGGCCAAAATTTTAGCTCTACGCCTTAACCCCATTATTGGAGGGCTGATTCACAAGGATCAAGTAGGGTTTATACCTAAGCGTCAAGCGAGCGATAACATTAGGCGAGTGATCCTCCTACAACATTTAGCCCATTCTCGACAGATACCAATGCACCTCCTATCCCTAGACATAAGAAAGGCCTTTGATACAGTCTCCTGGCCCTATTTATTTTACATCCTCCAACGCTGGGGCTGTGGCCTTCACTTTCTTGGCTGGATCAAAGCCCTATATGATCACCCACAGGCCCACGTACAATACTTGGGATTCCGTTCAGAACCCTTCCCTATCGCTCGAGGAACCAGACAGGGCTGCCCCTTATCCCCCTTGCTTTTTGCTCTTGTGATCAAACCCTTGGCGGCCCTGATCAGCGCAAATCCTGATATTCGAGGTCTTGTGATAGCTTCAACCTCGCACAAATTGTGTCTCTTTGCTAATGATGCACTAATTTTTGTTACGTCGCCACACACTACCTTACCAAATCTTATGAGCATTTTAGATAAATTCGCTCTGGTCTCCGGACTAGAAGTAAATCAAGCAAAACCAAAAGCCCTCAATGTGTCTCTATCACAAACTGATCTTGCTCTCCTGCGTCAAAACTTCTCTTTTCTCTGGTCCTCCACATCCATACCTTACCTAGGGATTAAATTTACCAGTTACCCATCAAATCTGCTCCAATCCAATTATCTCCCGATGCTAGCCCAATTATCTTCTCTACTCAATTCCTGGCTACCATTATGCGTCTCCTGGCTCGGACGTATCGCTGCTGTAAAAATGTCTTTGCTACCAAAGCTACTGTACTTGTATAGAGTATTACCAATCGCAGTCCCCCCCTACTACCACAGAGTAATACAAAATAGAGTCTTCAAATACATTTGGGGCCCCATACGACCTAGAGTTGCGAGACCTGTATTACTCCGTAATAAGCTCAGTGGAGGCTTTGGGATACCCAACTTTCTACATTATTATCACGCGGCCCGCCTGGCCCAATCTACTCTATACCACTCTAAATCTGAAATACCTCTTTGGGTTGGTCTTGAAGCCATAGACCTCCACCCAATTACTGTATCTAATTTGCTATGGCTCCCCCCTTTGGCACGAGGCTCTATAACCAACCCAATTAAGCAACACACACTTAAACTTTGGGATAAGCTGAAGGTCCCCTTCAAATTGATCTCCCCACACTTCCCTCTTCTATCCTTCCTAGGCCATCCTCAATTCTACCCAGCATACACAGAACCAACCTTGTTTCATGCCTGGGCCCAGGCGGGTCTGACTCGCATATGTAATTTGATCAATGGGGACTCCATCAAATCGTTCCCAGTGATCCAGACACAAGCACACCTTCCTCATAGGGAGTGCTTTCGTTACCTCCAAATTGCACATTTTGTTCAAACAACTACAAAATCTAGCTCTGGGCTGGATACTGATACTGAGTTTGAAAATATGTGCGACTCGGATCCGCATGCCCCAGGCATTATCTCTCGTTTATATACACATCTCACGTTGCCATCCTCAGGTATTCCCACCCACGCACAACAGTGGTCGAAGGACTTAAATATTGTACTAGAAGCAGATGACTGGTTGACCATTTGGACTAATACAAAAAATTCATCTCCAAATGTTGTTGCCTCTGAGGACATGTCCACTGGTGCAGCGCTTCTGGGCTTCAATATTCCAAATGGCCTCTACCCTCCACCAAATCACTTTGGATCCTAATCCAGCTGTAGCTCTCCTTAAATTTATTCCACAAGAATACACCAGGTCGCAACTCCGCCTCCTCCTTCACTTGTTTACTGCAGCTAAGCAGACGATTGCTAAAGCCTGGAAGACACCCACTCTTAATATAGTTGAGGTGAAAAATAGGATCACCCAGGCTATGATACACAGTAAGATTGAAGCAAAGATCCTGGATAAGGTCCCCCAACACTTTAAAATATGGCAACCATGGATTTACCACTTCATGCCCACCGATATAGACACAGACCTCTTGGAACCTTGAGGAGGTTCTAATGCCCATTTAAGAAACTTATTGAATTCATGCCTGCGCACGTGCGACCCGACTGACCCATCCCTCAGCTCAACTTACTCTTAACTCCTCTCTCCTGATCCCCTCTACCCTGCTCTTTCCCCTCTATTTTCTTTTCTCTCCTCCCTACTGTAATTATTGGTATTATACTCTGTTTGATGTTATGGCCCAGGCGACTCTCTCACCCATGTTCTGAGAGGACTGCCGGCACTTCAATGCAACAAAATAAGGGGCCTCGTTCTTCTGTACTGTTAACATTTTTCAGTTGTAATTAACTGTTGAGCTATTTGACAGAGTATCCATCCCTTGTAATAGTCTTCATATTGTTCTCTATTCTCGTTATACTGACCGATTTTAATGTGCACTGTTTAATATATGTTTTATATCCTGTATTGAAATACATGTAACAGATGCTTGTTAACTACCAATAAAAATATTTGAAAAGAAAAATGTACTGCTACGCTTATGACAATCATCACACCTTTTTTTTTTTTGGAGCACTTGCGAAGAAGCAGTGAGGGTATCGTTTATGGTTACATAAGGGTATCCAATGTAAAATAAAGAAAGCTAATGCAGTTCTTGCAAAAGTAAAATATATGCGGTATTCAGTACAACTTTAAAAACACAATAAATGTAGTAGTAACAAGTGATAAACAGTGCTTGAATGAACTGTATGAGTAACAAGTAGTACAGTCTTGTGTGCTTAGCACACTATAACCTGAGGGGTGGAGAAAAGAAGGGAAATGGGTATCGTCCAGGCTGGATCCTAGTAGATGGGAGGACTGGGCTTGGCCATGATTCAGTGCTTTCCGGTCGTTTTGAATGCCAGGTTTCTGGTGTCGGATGATGTGCGAGGGGGACTTCTTTGTCCTGTGTCACCAGAAGCAATGGGGAGGAGACCCCAATTTGTTAGCTTCTTGTATCCATCTTTTAGAGTGAGGATGGGGACAATTTGATGTTGGTGTTAGACCAGCAATTTTGTTGGGAAGCCCCATCTGTAAATTTTCTTTTCTTTATTTTTCTGTACATTTTTTTTTTCATGTGATGGGGTAATGCTCTACGCATTTCCATTGTGGCAGGAGATGGGTCAGTGAACAGCTTGACACTGGTATATGAAGGCAGTCGGGGTTTCGAGGCTCTGGCAGAGGAGAGGATTTGCTCCTTGACGTTGAAGTGAATCCGGGCTAAAACATCCCTGGGGATGTCATCCGGTAAGTGGGATGGTTTTGCGATTCCATGGGCCCAGTTGATCAGTGCATCATGAGTGTTGAGGCGAAGGAGCAATGTTGAAATGAGTTGCTGTAGATGGGGAGTTGTTTCATTCGATCGATTCTGGAATTCCTCTGAATTTGATATTGTTCTGCCTCAAGCGGTCCTCTAAATCTGGTAGTTTCATTTTACTGTGGTGAATTTCTTCAGTATGGTGCTCATGTTCATCTAACAGTTCATTATGCGCTTTAGAATAATCCTGCATTAGGGATGAGCCGAACACCCCCCGGTTCGGTTTGCACCAGAACCTGCGAACGGACCGAAAATTTGCACGAACATTAGAACCCCATTGACGTCTATGGGACTGGAATGTTCAAAATCAAAAGTGCTAATTTTAAAGGCTAATTTGCATGGTATTGTCCTAAAAAGGGTTTGGGGACCTGGGTCCTGCCCCAGGGGACATGTGTTAATGCAAAAAAACCTTTTAAAAACGGTCGTTTTTTAGGGAGCAGTGATTTTAATAATGCTTAAAGTAAAAAAAAAGTGAAATATTCCTTTAAATATCGTACCTGGGGGTGTCTATAGTATGCCTGTAAAGTGGCGTGTGTTGCCCGTGCTTAGAACAGTCCCTGCACAAAATGAAATTTTTAAAGGAAAAAAAGTCATTTAAAACTGCTTGCGGGTTTAATGTAATGTCGGGTCCTGGCAATATGGATGAAAATCAGTGAGACAAACGGCATGGGTACTTTCCAGTCCATTACCAGCCCCTTTGGGTCCTGTATGGATATTAAGGGGAACCCCGCACCCAAATTAAAAAAAGGAAAGTCGTGGGGCCCCCAGGCCCTTTATATTCTGAAAAGCAGTATACAGGCGGTGCAAACAAGACAGGAACTGTAGGTTTGTTGTTAAGAAGAATCTGTTTGTAATTTTGAACTGGTACATTTTTAAAGTATAGCTCCAGCCAAAAAATCTGTTTTTAAGCTTTTTGGAAAACATAGGGAAGGGTTATCACCCCTGTGACATTTGTTTTGCCGTCTGTGCTCCTCTTCAGAAGATTTCACCTCAATTTTGTCCCAATGACAAATGTTTTTTGAAAATTTAGGTTTTTTAGTGAAAGGATTGGTGATAAAGCATCAGTGGAAAGGAGAAAAGTTTTTCCCATATTAACTCTTACAGGAGAGAATTTCCCTTCCTATGGAGTAGATTTCATCTCACTTTCTTTTGTCTCCTTCCGTTTGCAAGTAGGAGTCGTTTGTAAGTTGGATGTTTGAAAGTAGTGGCCTGCCCTATATACTCAGCAGAAACTTGGGCCTTAGGTGGTGTTGTGGCCTCAACACTGTAAGCCCTCACAGGGCCCTGCTGTGAAATATTAGATCAAGAATTGTAATTACATGCCCCTGTTGAACAGGGGCTGAAAAATTGGGCCTTTGGTGGTGATGTTGGTGCTGGTGCCACAACACTGTAAGTCCTCACAGTTTATTCTTGGTGGGCGCAGAAACGGGCCCTGCTGTGAAATATTTGATCAAGAATTGCAATTACATGCCCCTGTTGAACAGGGGCTGAAAAATTGGGCCTTTGGTGGTGTTGGTGCCACAACACTGTAAGTCCTCACAGTTAATCTTGGTGGGCGCAGAAACGGGCCCTGCTGTGAAATATTTGATCAAGAATTCTAATTACATGTCCCTGTTGAACAGGGGCTGAAAAATTGGGCCTTAGGCACTGGTGCTGGTGCCACAACACTGCAACCCCTCACAGATACTCTAGTTGGAGCGCAGGAACTAGCCCTGCTGCAAAGAATTGCATCAAAAATTGTAATTACATGCCCTTGTTAAAATTGGGCCTTAGGCACTGGTGGCGGCGCCCAGAATCAAAAATGTTCTTACAAGCTATCAGCATGATCATTGAGGAGGAAGAGGATAATTACTCAGCATTACAGGATAGTCACTCAGCATCAGCATAGGCAGTCTTTGAAGGGATCTGACATTTCAAAAAAAATTATTCGGTTACATGAGCATCAGGTGCTTGGTAACTGGTGGTGATCCAAGACTGATTCATTTTTATGAAGGTCAGTCGATCGACCGAGTCGGTGGACAGACACACCCTGTGATCGGTTACAAAGCCTCCAGCAGCACTGAATATGCATTCCAAAAGAACGCTGCATGCAGGACAGGCCAGTAGCTCAATTGCATACTGTGCAAGCTCTGGCCAGTGATCCATCCTCAAGACCCAGTATCCCAGAGGAGTTTCGGTGGGAAAGCTGTCCAAATCAGATCTTGCCCCTAGGTATTCCTGCACCATGTAAATCAGACGCTGGCGAATGCATCGGTCAGATAGCCACCTTCTCCACCGCTCCTTCTTTGACTGACCGAAGCCTCAGCAACACGTTGTCCAGAAACAGGAGTTTGTAACCTCCCAGGCTCTGGGAACGCGTTGCACAGACCTTTCTGCAAGGCCTTCCGAAGATGTTTCATCCTCTGCTCCCTCTGCGACGGCAAGATAAGGTCCGCAACCTTACCCTTGTAACGTGGATCAAGGAGGGTTGCCAGCCAGTATTGGTCCTTCTCCTTGATACCACGAATACGAGGATCCTTCTGCAGGCTTTGCAGGATCAGGGAGGCCATGCAGCGTAGGTTTGCTGAGGGATTCGGTCCGGAATCCTCTGGGTCACTAAAGACGACTTTGTCCGCAGCCACCTCCTCCCAGCCACGTACAAGTCCATGTGTTTCTTGGGACTGATCCCTTAAAGACTGCTGCTGATGCTGAGTGCCAGGCTCCACCTCCATACTGACACAATCCTCCTCCTCTTCCTCCTCCTCGTCCTCTTCCTGTGTGATCGGCGGGCACGCAGGAACACTGTCTGGATAAAGGGGGCCTTGAGAGCTAAGGAAGTCCTCCTCTTCCTGCCTCTGTTCTGCCTCAAGTGCCCTGTCCATTATTCCACGCAGTGTGTGCTCCAACAGGTGGGCAAGGGGGACAGTGTCACTGATGCATGCACTGTCACTGCTCACCATCCTCGTGGCCTCCTCAAATGGTGACAGGACAGTGCATGCATCCCTGATCATGGCCCACTGGCGAGGGGAAAAAAAACAAGCTCCCCTGACCCTGTCCTGGTGCCATAGTCACACAGGTACTCATTGATGGCCCTCTGCTGTGTGTGCAGCCGCTGCAGCATGGCCAACGTTGAGTTCCACCTGGTGGGCATGTCACAGATTAGGCGGTTCTTGGGCAGGTTAAACTAATTTTGGAGGTCTGCCAGCTGAGCACTGGCATTATATGACCGGCGGAAATGCACACAGACTTTCCTGGCCTGCCTCAGGACATCCTGTAAGCCCGGGTACCTGCCCAACAATCGCTGCACCACCAAGTTAAGGACGTGAGCCAAACGGGGCACATGGGTCAGTTGTCCCTGTCGGAGGGCGGAGAGGAGGTTGGTGCCATTGTCACAAACCACCATTCCTGCCTAAGTTGGCATGGCATCAACCACCTCTGAACCTGCCCCTGCAGAGCTGACAGAACCTCTGCCCCAGTGTGGCTCCTGTCCCCCAAGCACACCAGCTCAAGCACCGCATGGCATCTTTTGGCCTGCGTACTTGCGTAGCCCCTTGAATGCCTACGGAACACCGCTGGTTCCGAGGACAAAGCAAAGCAAGGAAGAGGACATGGAGGAAGAAGAAGAGGAGAGGGTGGAGAAGAGAGGTGTGTCACAATCATTAGTAGTGGCATTTTGGCAGCGTGGTGGCAGAACAACCTCCAACACTACTGCACCTTGTCCTGCATCCTTCCCAGCTGCCATCAGAGTGACCCAATGCGCCGTGAAACTTGGGTAACGTCCCTGTCCATGCCTGCTGGACCATGAGTCAGCGGTAACATGCACCTTACCGCTGACCGCCCTGTCCAGCGAGGCCAAGACATTGCCTTCCACATGCCGGTAGAGAGCCGGAATCGCCTTCCGTGAGAATAAGTGGCGTTTGGGTACCTGCACATTCCACAAACTCACAGAAGGGGGCAGAATCTACCAACTGAAAAGGTAGCAGTTGAAAAGCAGATAGCCCACAAGTACTTGGCTGTGACACACCTAATTCTACACCTACATTCCTCTCAGTGCAGGTCTCAGAGAGGACTGAAGGTATAGTGGGGTTGGAGATCTCAGCTGATGAGGAGCAAGGAGAGGTCCTCTTTGTTCTTTGGTGTGGGTCTTTTAGATATGCTTGCCAACGAACTGCATGGCAGGTCAACATATGTCTGGTAATCATGTGGTGCCCAAGCGGGAGATGTTTTGGCCATGCGAGATACGCTTGAGACATATGTTGCAAATAGCAGCGGTGCAATCTGATGCACTCGTTTAAAAAAGGGCCCACACCAAAGAACTTTTGGAATAACGCGCAGAGACAGCAGCGCCCTGCACATGCGGAGCTTTGCGGTGTGATGCAGTCAGTGTGCTGCCCTTAGGCTGGCCCATGGAGGGCATCCTGCCTCGTTGGTGATGTGCCTCCTCCTCCTCATCCTCCCCTCTCCTATCAGGCACCCACGTTGAGTCAGTGACCTCATCATCCCCTCCCTCCTCATCACTGGAGCAAACCTGGCAGTATGCTGCAGCAGGGGGAGCATGACTGCCAGATTGCTGTCCTTTTTGGGCACCCCCTCTGTCCGTGCTCATGTTACTGCCTTCATCTAGCTCAGTATCATCATCAGAGCCTATTAAACGCTGGGCATCCTCCTGGAGCATGTACCCAACACTGTGGTCAAACAGTTCGAGGGACTCCTCAGGGGGACATGGTTGGGCTAGGGAAGGAGTCACTGATGCCATTGAGCCGAGGGAAGAGGCCGCGTTGGCAGCTGCTTTGCCAGACAAAGTACCCTGAGCATGGGTGAGGGAGGATGAGGATGGCTTGGTCATCCACTCGACCAAGTCTTCCACATGTTGCTGCTCAACGTGGCCAGCTGCCGAAAAAAAGGCCAAGCTTATCCCACGGCCACGTGCTGATGAGGATGCACAGTCTCCACGACCAGCACCGTTGCCTCTAGACACAGAGCCTGCTTGCCCTCTTTTATTGGATTGTGACTGTCTGCCTCTCCTCCTTGTTGGCCTTCCAGACATACTAATGGCCTGTAGCTGCACTAAGCTGGGATATATGTATATATAACCAACCTTCTACAGGTAGCTTTAGCTGAACACTGCAGAGGTCGCACTACACTAACGTGTAAATACTTTAGCTGCCTGCGGTAGTGATGGGATCAGGAAAACACCACCAACCTTCTACAGGTAGCTTTAGCTGAACACTGTGCAGAGGTCTCACTAAACTAACCTGTAGCTTTAGCTGAACACTGTGAGGAGGACGCACTACACTAACTTGTAGCTTTAGCTGAACACTGCGAGGAGGATGCACTACACTAACTTGTAGCTTTAGCTGAACACTGTTCAGAGGTCACACTAAAATAGCTTGTAGCTTTAGCTGAACACTGTGCAGAGGTCGCACTAAAATAGCTTGTAGCTTTAGCTGAACACTGTGCAGAGGTCGCACTACACTAACTTGTAGCTTTAGCTGAACACTGTGAGGAGGACGCACTACACTAACTGTAAATAGTCTAGCTGCCTGACTGTGGTACTAATAGGATCAAAAGAACACCAGCAATTTTCTTCAGGTAGGGATGAGCTTCGAGTTCGAGTCAAACTCATGTTCGACTCGAACATTGGCTGTTCGCAAGTTCGCCGAACATCGAACAATTTGGGGTGTTCGCGGCAAATTCGAATGCCGCGGAACACCCGTTAAAAGTCTATGATAGAAATCAAAAGTGCTAATTTTAAAGGCTTATATGCAAGTTATTGTCATAAAAAGTGTTTGGGGACCCGGGTCCTGCCCCAGGGGACATGGATCAATGCAAAAAAAAGTTTTAAAGACGGCCGTTCCTTCGAAATGTCATTTTGCTGTCAACTGTTCTAAACATGGGAAACATGTGCCCCTTTACAGGCATACTATAGACACCCCCCAGCTACGAAATTTAAAGGGATATTACACTTTTATTGTTTGACTTTAAGCATTATTAAAATCACTGCTCCTGAAAAAACGGCCGTTTTTAAAACTTTTTTTTGCATTGATCCATGTCCCCTGGGGCAGGACCCAGGTCCCCAAACACTTTTTATGACAATAACTTGCATATAAGCCTTTAAAATTAGCACTTTTGATTATTCATGTTCGTGTCCCATAGACTTTAATGGTGTTCGCGTGTTTGAACAAACTTTTTTTCTGTTTGCATGTTCTGGTGCAAACCGAACAGGGGGTTGTTCGGCTCATCCCTATCTTCAGGGAGCTGTAAATACAATAACAAGACAAGCCTGCCTGTCAGTAGGAAGATAACAGGAATGGATCTAGCTAAACTGAATACAGTGTGTGTGTGTGTGTGTGTGTGTGTGTGTATATATATATATATATATATATATATATATATATATATATATATATATATATATATATATATATATATAGAGATAAAAACAAGAGGAAAACACTATTCCCAAAAAGTATAGGACTTTGAAGGCACTGTACTATGACCAATGACACATTGTAAGTAAAACAATGATTTATTTTGACACATTGAAAAAAAGGCAGAGGAAGACCCCAATTACTACATAAACATTACATGCAGTACAAGATAAGATTTGTGCAAATGAATTAGAAGACTAGATGCTGGGTTGCTGGTTTGTCGTCAGCTCCTGTTAGTTCCTGTTTCCTGTTTATGCTTACCTGATCTCCTGTTGTGACCCGGACTGTTCTCACCACGTTACTTCCCTCCTGGATTGACCCACGGCCTGTTTAACGAACATCCTCTGCTTGCCACCAGTATTTGACCCCCGGTCTGCCTATATGGACTTGCCTTGCCTATTACTTGTGTTTGACCCTCTGTTTGCTTAGTTTTGTCTACTCCACCCAGCATTGGGAATTCCGCCAGTTCCAGGGCTCCTGCAGTCTTCCACAAAGGATTCCATACCTGCTGGTGGCCAGTGCACCTTAGTGCCACCCATTCCCTGTATCCTCTCCAGAGGACGGGTTGCGCGTAGTTGCAAGGGCGGACCGCTCTCGGCATCTCGGCCTCGGTAAGTACTCTCCTGACACATAGATTTAACCATTGCTTCTGAGACAGGGTTGTCTGTGACAGGTATAGCTGCTAGGGAAGGGAGCTTGTTCTGCATTGTGTGTGGCTGCAACAACAGAGGACCATAGCTGCTTTTTGGCCTGGAGCTCTTTGTTTGGGTAGTTAGCAGGGGAGGTAGCTAGTCTCTTACCTCTGTCTACTTGCTGCCCTCCTGTATTGTTGTCTGGGGATGGGAGAGTGTCCATGTTGTCCCTCGTGATGTTATTGAAGGGGTCTCCTTGTTGTAGCGGTGGTGTGGAGCTGACCGGCAGATTTTCTGTGTCAGTGTGGCATGTGCTGCTGGAGCCGGTGCCATCTTGGGCTTTCTTCATGGCCACAGCTGGAGGGTAGTAGTCGGTCAGATGGCATGGTGCAGGCAGGTTGTATCACCTCCTGGACATGCCCTGGGGTGTCCTCGGACCTTCCCCTCTCTGATTATGTGAGAGACGGGGAGGTTAGTTGCCACGGGTTGCTTTTATCCAGGCTGTGGAACGGAGCTCGGACTTCAGGTGTCCATCCCGGTCTGCAGCAGGCCACGCCCCCCTGGTGATGCAGTTTTGACTGTGAAATGTGTCGGCACAGACAAGAAGGATGTGTTAGCATCTAGTCTTCTAATTCATTTGCACAAATCTTATCTTGTACTGCATGTAATGTTTATGTAGTAATTGGGGTCTTCCTCTGCCTTTTTTTCAATGTGTCAAAATAAATCATTGTTTTACTTACAATGTGTCATTGGTCATAGTACGGTGCCTTCAAAGTCCTATACTTTTTGGGAATAGTGTTTTCCTCTTGTTTTTCTCTACTTCCTGTCCTAGAGTTGAGATCAGAAATGAAATAAAAATCTCCATAAATCTAGAGGAATTCCCATCTTAGACTTTTTTGCTATGAACACATTTATCCATATAAGATGTTTTATATTTAACCCTTGCACTGGTGAGAAAAGAATCCCCGTTAGGACTGTACCTAAACACAGGGTGACAACTGTAAGTACTCTTAGAGATAGTGTGCCAACGTCCCTGTAATCTGCATACAAAATATGGGAATAGATTTGGACTTTGGGGGCACACAGGTAATTGGACTATAAAAAGTAAAAAAAAAAATAATTTTATTAGATTTAGATAACATGGACAGACACATTTTTTTAAAAAAAACAGTACAATGTATATGTGACAAATATGTTGTATATAGAGTAGATCCTACCATGCATACAATATTAAACCCTGCTATTAGTACATATAATCCGACATTCAAATGAAAAAGTGGAAAATAACTCCCCTAATATGGATTGCAGTTGTGAATGTGGGAGGGAAAATTGCAGGTACGGTAGGTGTTTCACTTTCTATGCTCTTTATACGCTCGACATGTTGCGCGTCTGGGTAACGCTTCTTCAGGAATTAGAGATCATTCTGCTGAATATATATGAAAACTAGATAACCATAAATATATATAAATTATAAACAAAAAATTTGAATAGAATATACATTAAATATAGAATAAAAGTAAAAAAAATTCTCAACCAATTGCAGCGATCCCATGGGGTAAGCCCCATAAAGGAAATGGTCAACCGGGGGTCAACGGTACAGCTCGATAACTGAGGAGGCCATTCAGCTAGTATAAAAGATACTTAAATATATAGATAGCTGTGAATATCATTAACATAATCTAATATGTATTAAATAGGAACTCCTAATGTCTCCCGATCTCCTTGAAAATATTACAAGTAACCAATTACTTCAAAAGGGTAAAATCATTTGAACCAATGTAGGATAATTAAATATGGGCCAGGATGAGTTCATAAAAAGCTTTTTGAAGCAAAACTGGATGATAACTAAAGCTAATTAAATATAGAGATATGTATAGATATAATTGCATATAAACACAGCTTACCCCATCTGGTCAGACAAAGTCTATAGATTGCAGCTGTAGTAGTATTGTTAGTAAAGCAAGCAATCAATGGATTGCATTACAAAGCTGGTAGTATGTACCGAACATAACAGAAGCACCAGAATCATCCCAGTTTCTAAAAGTGGGCATCAATGGGAAGCCTTGTAAGTATTGATGGCTTGGTACGGCCAGTATTTCTGATGTAAAGAGACAGCACATAATTATAAAATAGTAATGAGCATGTATAACATGCCAGTATTAGTATAAATATGTTGCAATAAGTGGATTCTGGGCTAGGCTGAATGCCAGCTTACCTAGGGTTCAATAAGAAACAGTGCAGAGTCTGGTGTGGCTTCCACTGCTCTTTTTCACTGCTCTGGCCATCATCCCTAAGAGCCCCAGAGGGGGTGAATGGGATAAATTTATATTGCAAAGGGAGACTATGTGGATTGAGCGCCTCAACGCTACTAGAGCCCTGGGACTCAATGAGACCCAATCTTACAGACCATTCCTTTGATTGGCTTACACCTAAGCTCTCCAGTACCCTTACTAATATACACATATAATTAACATGCTAAAATAATAAGTTCACACTGCAGTGATATGATCAAAAGAAACTTTTTTTCAATCCATGATATCAGAATATGGGCTACAATCAACTATTATAATAGAGTCATTTATTTGGATACCAAGATTATCTGTTAAGGATTATGTATTTTAAATATGTATGTATTTCAAACTTTGTATATTATGATATTTATGTATATTGTTCCTACATGTACACTATTTTCTGCCCCCTGTTGCGATCCCGTGGTGCATTCCCCTAGCTGTGGTTGCCCCGGCAGGTACTATGGACTTTGCCTAGGTAAGCTCAATTGCACAGCGCCGCACATCTGGTTCCTTCTTCTGACCGGATGTGCGGTGATTGACGGGGACACGGGGACCCTTTGGGGATCCCCGCCTAGTCCCCGTTTTTGCTGCTGCGGCATTGGCTGGACGCCGCCACGCTGGTGCGTCCGTCCAGCGTGTGCGTGGTGGCATAGTGTTTCCCATCTCTGCTACGCTGCGCTCACAGTGGGCAGTCGCTGCTGCGATGGCGGCGTTCTCAGCGCATGCGCAGCGGCCAGCAGTTGGTCCAGGAGACGCCGAGCCCTCAGGGCCGCCGGCGCTTCCGGTGGGGGAGACAATTTAAGTCACACAGCTGCCCCTCTTGGTCAGCGGACGTTGTTTTATCTTGTGGAAGCCACACCAGACTCTGCACTGTTTCTTATTGAACCCTAGGTAAGCCGGTATTCAGACTAGCCCAGAGTCCACTTTTTGCAACATATTTATACTAATACTGGCATGTTATACATGCTCCATTACTATTTTAAATTATGTGCTGTCTCTTTACATCAGAAATACTGGCCGTACCAAGCCATCGATACTTACAAGGCTTCCCTTTGATTTCCATTGATGCCCACTTTTAGAAACTGGGGTGATTCTGGTGCTTCCGTTATGTCCGGTACATACTACCAGCTTTGTAACGCACTCCATTGATTGCTTGCTTTACTAACAATACTAATACAGCTGCAATCTATAGACTTTGTCTGACCAGAGGGGGTAAGCTGTGTTTATATGCAATTATATCTATACATATCTCTATATTTAATTAGCTTTAGTTATCATCCAGTTTTGCTTCGAAAAGCTCTTTATGAACTCATCCTGGCCCATATTTAATTACCCTACATTGGTTTAAATTATTTTACCATTTTGAAGTAATTGGTTGCTTGCGTAATATTTTCAAGGAGATCGGGAGACATTAGGAGTTTATATTTAATACATATTAGATTATGTTAATGATATTCACAGCTATCTGTATATTTAAGTATCTTTTTATACTAGATGAATGGCCTCCCCAGTTATCGGGCTGTACCTTTGACCCCCGGTTGACCATTTCCTTTATGGGGCTTTCCCCATGGGATCGCTGCAATTGGTTGAGAAATTTTTTTTATTTTTTTATTCTATATTTAATGTATATTCTATCCTAATTTTTTGTTTATAATTTATATATATTTATTGTTATTTACGTTTCATATATATGCAGCAGAATTATCTCTAGCTCCTGAAGAAGCGTTACCCAGACGCGCAACAAGTTGAGCGTATAAAGAGCATAGAAAGTGAAATCCCTACCGTACCTGCAATTTTCCCTCCCACATTCACAACTGCAATCCATATTTGGGGAGTTATTTTCCACTTTTTCATTTGAATGTCGGATTATATGTACTAATAGCAGGGTTTAATATTGTATGCATGGTAGGATATACAACATATTTGTCACATATACATTGTACTGTTTTTTTTTTTTTTAAATGTGTGTCTGTCCATGTTATCTAAATCTAATAAAATTACAATTTTTTTACTTTTTATAGTCTAATTACCCGTGTGCCCCCAAAGTCCAACTCTACTTGCACTGGTGAGGCCTTGAAAATTTTATATTTCCTCTATTTTTTTGCCTCAGTGAAAATGATCAGCTGGACAAATAGGAGTGAATCTTCCTGATGGGGACACAAATATCAATAAACCACAGGGTCTAACCATTCCCTTTTATACAACATTTCTTTAGTTTTCTGTTTAATTTATTATGACCTTGGCTGTCCAAAAATGACTTTGCTAATGTTTCTTACAACAGTGTTAAAAGTAGCCTTCATTGAAATAAAAGAAAGCTTTTCCTAAAGCTTTTTTTGTGTTAAGCCCAGAAAACAAAGGAATTTGGAAAATAATCTTGTGCATCTGAAGTTTGACTTTAACTTAGGCACAGATTTTTCTTTCATTATCCAATAAAATACTGTATTGAAAGTTAAAACCATGATTATTATTTTGCTGCATAGTTAAATAATGCATGTACCACAATGCTCAAGTGACATTTGAAAATATAGTTAGGTAGTAATAATTTAGTTACTGAACTGGTGTAAATCTGTTCTTCCACTTCTTGTCAAGCAATTAATCATTTTGATTAACAACCCAAACCGTAAGATTAATGAGAATATAAAAAAACATGAGTATGACATACTAATTAGAAATTTTCTTACACCTATAATCTGCTTATTATAATGTACCATATTCAATTAACTATATAGTCACTGATCACATTTGAGCAACATTTTATTTTCATTCAGTGAGAAACAGACATTTATTCTTCGGATAACATATTAATTGAAGTCAACATTTTATTGCTTCCAACTCAATCTAAATGCCACTAGAGTTTTATTTGGTCTATATTCATTAGGAATCTATACAAGATGCACTATTGTTTGCTGATAAATGGGAAATTATTGCCCACTCAGCAAAGTATTAATGTGACCAACTTTACATTTCTTTTGAAGTGCAATATAATAAAAGGATAATATATTTTTCAAAAGTTTAAATATCAATTCAAAATTGCCTTGGGCAAACTATTGTTATTTTGCTTTCAAGATATTATTTTCTGGAAATATTACTAAAAAATATAGATTCGTAGAATTTTATATGTGTATTTTTAGGTATGTGGAAACTTGACGAGTTTAACCACTTTAACCACTTGATTTGGTTGCTCAATGAACGGAGCACTTTTTACAATTTGGCTCTGTGCTGATCTAACTGGTAATTACACGGTCATACAATGCTGTACCCAAACGGAATTTCCATCCTTCTTTTGCCACAAGTAGAGATTTCTTTTGATGGTATTTACTTGCCTCTGCAATTTTTATTTTTTGCGCTACAAACAGAAAAAGACCGAAAATGTTGAAAAAAAAATTATATTTTCTACTTTTTGTTTAAAAAAAAAAATTATAAACTAAATTTTAGTCATACATTTTAGGCCAAAATGTATTCAGTCACATGTCTTTGGTAAAAAAATATGTCAATAAGTGTATATTTATTGGTTTGGCGCAAAAGTTATAGCATCTACAAACTAGGGTACATTTTCTGGAATTTACGCAGCTTTTAGCTTATGACTACCTATCTCATTTCTTGAGGTGTTAAAATGGCAGAGCAGTATGACCCCATTTTGGAAAGTAGACACCCCCAAATTGCTGAAAGGCATGTTGAGCCCATTGAATATTTTTTTTTTTGTCACAAATGATTGAATAATGACAAAAAAAAATTACACAAAGTTGTCACTAAATGATATATTGCACACACATGCCATGGTTATATGTGGAATTACACCCCAAAATACATTTTGCTGCTTCTCCTGAGTATGGGAATACCTCATATGTGAGACTTTTTGGGAGCCTAGCTGCTTACAGGACCCCCGAAAACCAAACACCGCCTTCAGGATTTCTAAGGGTGTAAATTTTTGATTTCACTCCTTACTACCCATAAAATGCCAATATAGTACAAAGCCCCCCAAATGACCCCATTTTGGAAAGTAGACACCCCAACTATTTGCTAATAGGCATGTTGAGTCCATGGAATATTTTATATTTTGTCACAAGTTGCGGGAATTTTCTTTCTTTCTTTGCACAAAGTTGACACTAAATGATCTATTGCTCAAACATGCCATGGGCATACGTGAAATTATCAAAATACATTCTGCTGCTTCTCCTGAGTACAGAGATACCACATGTGTGAGACTTTTTGAGAGCCTAGCCGTGTACAGGACCCCGAAATCCAAGCACCGCCTTCAGGCTTTTTAAGGGCGTACAATGGTGATTTCACTTCCTCACTACCTATCACAGTTTTGGAGGCCATGAAATGACAAGATAGAACAAAACTCTCCCAAGTTACCCCATTTTGGAAAGAAGACACTTCAAGCTATTTGCTGAGAGGCATGTTGAGTCCATGGAATATTTTATACTTTGCCACAAGTTTCGGGAAAATAACAACTTTTTTTTAATTACACAACGTTGTCACTAAATGATATATTGTTCAAACATGGCATGGTTATATGTGGAATTACACCCCAAAATACATTCCTCAGCTTGTCCTGAGTACGGGGATACCACATGTGTGGAACTTTTTGGCAGTCTAACCATGTACAGGACCCCGAAAATCAATGACCGCCTTCAGGCTTTCTAAGGGCGTACATTTTTTATTTCACTCCTCACTGCCTATCACAGTTTCGGAGGCCATGAAATGCCCAGATAGCACAAACCCCCCCAAATGACCCCATTTTGGAAAGTAGACACCCCAAGCTATCTGCTGAGAGGCATGTTGAGTATCTGCTGCAGATACTATGTGTTGCAGATCTTGCTTTTTGTCACAAAGTTTTGAAAATTAAATGAGATCTGCAAAATACTCACCATGCCTCTTAGCAAATACCTTGGGGTGTCTACTTTCCAAAATGGGGTCATTTGGGGGGGGGGGGAGTTGTGCTATCTGGGCATTTCAGGGCCTCCGTAACTGTGATAGGCAGTAAGGAGTAAAATCAAAAATGTACGCCTTTTAGAAAGTCTGAAGGCGGTGCTTGGATTTTCTGGTCCTGTACATGGCTAGGCTCCCAAAAAGTCTCACACGTGTGGTATCCCCGTACACAGGAGAAGCAGCAGACTGTATTTTGGGGTGTAATTCCACATATAACCATGCCATGTTTTAACAATATATCATTTAGTGACAACTTTGTGTAAAAAAAAAAAAAAAAAATTAAAAAAAAAAAATTGTAATTTTCCCGAAACTTGTGGCAAAATGTCAAATTTTCCATGGACACTAAATCAGTGCTGCAGCTGAATGGAGTACCTGCTAAGCAAATGATGGTTAACAATACAACAAAGTAACATTACAGTATAATAGTAAGATTTACCATGCCAGCAATAGTAAAAATAAAACATTTTTAACGCAATCTGTGCCTAAAAAATATATGCCAAAGCATGGGGGCAATCCGCCCTTAATGTGAGGAGCAAATTGCTTCTCCACCCCTGCCCCCATGCTTTGGCATATATGCTCTTTTTTTTTTTTTTTTAACTGTGGTGGTAAAATCACCTCCGACAGCGATGGAGTCACGGCTTTACATATCGTGGAAGAAAACGCTGTTGCTGTCAAAATAAATAAACCCGTGCTGCAGCTAAATGATGTACCTGTTAACAATAAAACACAGTAAACAGTAAAGTATAAAAGAATTACATACCAAAAAAGCAAACATGATAAAACATAGTAACAATAAAACATTAGCATGAAAGGAGCTGCACTAATAAACATTAACAATATATAAAAAACCTAAAGTGAATAAGTGAATGGACCAAAAGTGCAATGTGCATATAAATATATATACTAAAGTGCAAAAGTGCATATATAGTTTTATATCATACAACGAATACCATAACGTTAATAAGCACTATAAATACAAACTTAAATAATTCACAAATGATCAATAGTGCAATAGTGCAGGTATTGAAGATAAAAGAGCCCAGAACAGTCAATAGTGCTGGTAGCAAAGATAAATGAGCCCAAAAACAGTCAATAGCCGTACTGTTCAGCCCAAAGATAACACTGTGACACCCTGTGATGAATCTTCATAAATCAAACAGCAAAGTGAATCCACCACCTGAGGGAATGCAGGCTTACCAGATATCCAACTAAAAAGGCTTGTCACCCACTCCAGGGTAACACAATAATTCACAATAATTTGTGAATTATTTACATTTGTATTTATAGTGCTTGTAACAATCCCCTGCTCGCTCGGTTCCACTCTCCCGACACTCCTCTGCTGCTATGGAATCAGATTGCAGATCGCAACGTCTGATGGTTCAGTCATCCGATGCTCTGGGATTAGAACTACAGCTATGTGCCGTTCGAATCCAGTTGTGATAGCTCAGAACAAACACCAGGCAGGCTGTATGTAAGTTCAAACAGGGATCTCTTTTATTTAAAGGAATACAGGCTCTTTTATACAGTAAAAGAGGAGGTGTATACCTCCTGCTCATATAACTCTGAACATACACCTGTAACCAGAAACCTAATTAACATGGGCTAATTAACTAATCCCTTTAGACAGCCTAGATGACTCAGTCATGACCTTTAGGCCAGACTGGTCGTCTTGTAGCTCAGAAAACACAATCAACATTATCACAAATCAGCACCGAACTCTTCTTCACACAATAGCAGAGTTAATTAACACAAACAACAATGGGGATCTAATGACTCTTAGATCCCATACTATACTTATTTACAATACACATTCTAGCAGGCAACAGACAGACAGGTGGCTGGAATTGACATCAGCATCTCCTAACAGTATTTGTCCTAGCATTAGGAATCAGAGGAGAAATACTTGAGTATTCCAAGTGTGGCATTGGGACCCTGTGCTACCTGGAATATTTCTGGTTTACACCAGATTTTGGAGAGAAAGGCATGCTGATTGCACAGCTGTGTGCTGGGCTATTTAGTTGTGACCTGGCTATGGCTCAGGGCCCCACCCGACAGACAGGAAGTCTGTGCATGGGAGTCAGGTGGACTCCCATTCCTCTGCAGGAGTCAAAGACTGCATGGGTGCAGCCAGAGCATGCATGTCTGCAGGAGGCAGATGTACTTTGTGACAGAGCAGCAAGGCACTGATCAGGAGTAAGCTAGGAGAGAGCTTAACTCAAGGAAACCATTTTGTTCTAAGGAGCAGACCTAAGGCCTAGGCTACAGGCCTGAAGCAGCCGTGTGGCAATAACGTAAGCCAGGAAGCTGTAAGAGAGAGTGTCACCAGAGGTACAGTGTGGGTACCAAACAGGGACACAGTTACAGGGTCAAGATTACCGAGGTCAATGCCTGAACAGCAGTGCTGACCAGAGAGCCAGGTGGCTCATTATTTTCCATTTATTTCATTATTGCTTTGTGGAAGAAACCCCTGCGTGGGAATCCTGGATGGACTGGTTTTCTTTTACTTCAATAAACATGGGCCAAAAAAGCCTTTAAACTGCATATCTGGCATAGACTCAGCTCACTGGTAAGCTCTACACTGAAGCTAAACAACCCCCAAACCTCACACAAGCTTCACGACAATCCAGTATTCCAAGGTTCATGACAGTGCTTATTAACGTTATGGTATTCGTTGTATGATATACACATATATATGCACTTTTGCACTTTAGTATATATATTTATATGCACATTGCACTTTTGGTCCATTCACTTATTCACTTTAGGTTTTTTATATATTGTTAATGTTAATTAGCGCAGCTCCTTTTACTCTATTGCTTTGTTGGTGTTGTATATCACTCTGAGTTGCAGCCTTTTTAGTATTTAGTTTTTGAATAGCACAGTTATTTTTTTCGGCAACAATAAAACATTGCATTGTAGAATACAGTAAAAAAGAGCAGAAGAATAGAGAGAGAGAGAGAGAGAACAATAAAACGGCATCTATTTTTTAAACTTTTTTTTTTTTTTTGTAACTGTAATGCCCTGTACACACGGTCGGATTGTCCAAAGGAAAATGTGTCATAGGACCTTGTTGTTGGAAATTCCGACCGTGTGTGGGCTCCATCACACATTTTCCATCGGAATTTCCGACACACAAAATTTGAGAGCTTGCTATAAAATTTTCCGACAACAAAATCCGTTGTACGAAATTCCGATCGTGTGTACACAAATCCAACGCATAAAGTGCCACGCATGCTCAGAATAGGATAGAGAGTATTCCTGTGCTATCGTGAAACGGGGGAAGAAAGGAAAAAAACAAAATATATGTAAAATAAGGAAAAGCAGCCTACATCGGGTAGGGTACAGCCTGCCCTTGGCTACAGTAAAAGTGGGTAAGAATGTGGTGCTGCGCTAATCCTTTAAATAAAATAAAAAATGACTCTGTATGTGATACCACAGTGATGGTGGACGTCTCTAAAATATAAGTGTATTACAATAAAACATCACTGCCTAAGTGTGGCTCTGTAATACAAAATAACGTAATGGTATGACTTCTAGCAAAGAATATAGCTATATACCTATCATAAAGGTAATCCGCTAGATATAACAGTCAAACAAACAAATATATGAAAAGTGACTGGTGCACATAAACAAATCCTTATACACAAAATGTTATAAAAATAGCAACCAACTCTAAAATTACTAGTCTCTGACTGGACTGATATGCACCTGGTGTAACTCAACACACAACCAGGTGTATATATGCAACGTGAATAGTGCTCATAGTGCATAACATAAAGTGACAGTCTCAATGGAACTGAGTGATATAAAGTTCATTAGTATACATGCAAAACAAATGCAAAATGACAGTGCTCCACTTGAAATAATCATCTATTCAAAGTCCACAAAATATATATGTAAGTGAGCCACTTGGTGCCAAGTATACGTGACAATGGTGATTATTCTTCATGCAACACAGCACACACTGGTACCCTGAAGAAGTCACGTGACCGTGCCGTCACGTGTAGGGACGGGACAGGCACTCTGTTTGTTTTGCATCACAAGCTCCCTGCTCGTCGGATCTCCGCCCAGTACTGTTGATTTTAATGTGAGTACATGTGAGTTTTAATGAAGATTTGTACGTTTGCCAAACAATATTATACCATTGTGGGATCTTCCTTTTCTGATTTATCTGGGCGACCTCGGGACACTACTTGAAGGAACATACGCCCTTAAAGGAGATAAACCAGGATAGGATTGCATCACTACCATCCCCCACTGCTGGTTGATTCCATGGTTTTTACAACGAAAGGTTGCCATGCCTAAAAGTGGGTAAATGCGAGTACCCCATTACCTTCAGGTAAGGGACCACTGCCCACCAGTGTGTGCTGTGTTGCATGAAGAATAATCACCATTGTCACGTATACTTGGCACCAAGTGGATCACTTACATATATATTTTGTGGACTTTGAATAGATGATTATTTCAAGTGGAGCACTGTCATTTTGCATTTGTTTTGCATGTATACTAATGAACTTTATATCACTCAGTTCCATTGAGACTGTCACTTTATGTTATACACTATTCACATTGCATATATACACCTGGTTGTGTGTTGAGTTACACCAGGTGCATATCAGTCCAGTCAGAGACTAGAAATTTTAGAGTTGGTTGCTATTTTTATAAATTTTGTGTATAAGGATTTGTTTATGTGCACCAGTCACTTTTCATATATTTGTTTGTTTGACTGTTATATCTAGCGGATTACCTTTATGATAGGTATATAGCTATATTCTTTGCTAGAAGTCATACCATCACGTTATTTTGTATTACAGAGCCACACTTAGGCAGTGATGTTTTATTGTAATATGCTTATATTTTAGAGACGCCCACCATCACTGTGGTATCACATACAGAGTCATTTTTTATTTTATTTAAAGGATTAGCGCAGCACCACATTCTTACCCATGCTCAGAATAAATTAAGAGATGAAAGCTATTGGCTACTGCCCCGTTTATAGTCCCGACGTACGTGTTTTACATCACCACGTTCAGAACGATCAGATTTTCCGACAACTTTGTGTGACCGTGTGTATGCAAGACAAGTTTGAGCCAACATCCGTCGGAAAAAATCCATGGATTTTGTTGTCGGAATGTCCGATCAATGTCCGACCGTGTGTACAGGGCATTACGGTTCGGTTCCAGGCTTGGATCTCCCAAAATGCAATGGCATCTTTGGAGACCCTGTGAATGTGTGTCCCATTCTGCGCAGTGCTGTACCCTACGCTAATATTCCACTAGTGTATGGTAGCATTCAAAACATTCACCAATGCAAAGACCAGGATGGACAGGAGGAACAATAATAGCGGGTGTCACACCTATAGCCGCGCTTTCTACAGACACACAGAAGGGCTTTGATGATCTCTTCCTGGAATTTAAGGAAGGATCCAGTTCGCCCTGAAGCTTTGTATAGCACAAAAGTGTTCAGCAGAGCCAATTGAAATAAATATACAGACACTTTTTTTGTACCAGCATCTGGCCTTACGGGAAATTGGGTACGGCGCCAACAACTGGTCATTGAGGTCCACCCCTCCCATATTAAGGTTATATTCATGGACACAAGAGTTTTTCCACAACACCAGTTGCCGTAGGAATTTGGACCGTCGTATCTGCGTGAAAGGAGGACAGAACGAAAACATTCTTATTATCCCTCCACTTCACAGCAAGCAAATTATTACACTTTAAGCAGGCTCTCTCCCCCAGCCTAAGACGGGAATCAACAAGCCGCTGGGGAAAGCCCTGGTGATTAGATCGCACGGTGCCACATGCTCCAATTTGTTCATCAAACAAGTGACTAAAAAGTGGCACTCTTGTTTAATAATTGTCCACATACAAGTGGTACCCCTTTCAGAATAAGGGTGATACCAAGTCCCACACAATCTTACCAGTGCTCCCTATGTAATCTGAGCAGTTCTCCGGCTCTATGTGACTATCTTTTCCCTCGTAAACCATAAAACTATACATATAGCCTGTGGCCCAGTTACAGAGCTTATACATCATGACCCCATATCTGGCACACTTACTGGGAAGATACTGTTTGAAAGACAAGCGGCCAGAAAACTTAATCAGGGACTCATCAATGCAGACAACTTGATGGAGAGTAAACAAGGCTGCAATCCGTTGGTTGAAGTGGTTTACGAGGGGCCGGATTTTGTAGAGCTAATCGTATCCAGGGTCCCCCCGAGTACGACAGAGTTCATTGTCACTGAAGTGCATGAACTGCAAGATCTGCTCATCTCGTGCCCTGGCCATGGAGGCAGAGAACACGGGCTTATGGTGAATTGGGTCAGTGGACCAATATGACCAACTCACTCTTTTTAGTAATGCCCATGAGGAGGGATAGGCCCAGAAAGGTTTTAAATTCAGAAACTGTAATTGGTTTCCAATCTCTGGAAAGGGTCAAATGGGGATTAGCGGTGATGAATTGACCAGCATACAAATTGCTTTGGTCCACAATAGATCTATAGAGACCTTCCATTAAAACAGCAAATAAAAATCAAGTGATGTAAAATCAACTGTTTCCACCTGAATTCCGAGTTGGCCAGTGAATGGGGGAAGTACGGGTGCTGCAGAAGTGGTGGATTCCCAATTAGGATTGGCGAATGCAGCAGGAAGGGCACTATGGGCTTGACAGGCCTGTGTTTGTCTTCTTCTTGGTGGCTGCAGGACACTAGCTGTGCTAGCCACCGCACCAGCTTGAACTGCACTTATGGGACTTGCCACGTCCCCACGTGTTACTGCAGTGCTGGTTTGACTACGACCAGCGTGTACTAGGCTGCTGGTGCTTGCCAGTTCCCCAGAAGGAAGAGCAGCACTAGTACTGACTCTCTGCTCCAAATGAGAGCCCTGCGGTTCTTGCACCTCAACAACAGCAGAAGTACGGGGTCTGGTACACCTGACCTTGGCAGGGACCAGAACTCCGTCATCAGAGCTATCTGTCATGGTGCCGCTGCTGTCTACAGGATCATATTCTGAGCGTGAATCTGACAGATGAGTGACTTCCTCTTCACTATCTGTCATGCTCAGAAACATGTAGGCCTCTTCACTAGTGTACCTTTCATTTGACTTTTTGGTCTCTAAATTTACTGGTACACTAGCGAGACTCACAGGTAAAAAAGCTCCCGACTGTCGGCGACTGATTCAAATGCTACCAAAGAAACTGTTACGTATACACGGTTGGATTTTCCGACGGAAAATGTTGGATGGGGGGGCTTTTTGTCAGAAATTCCGACTGTGTGTAGGCTCTATCAGACATTTTCCATCTGAATTTTAGACACACAAAATTTGAGATCTGGCTCTCAATTTTTCCGACAACAAAATCCGTTCTCGTAAATTCCGATCATGTGTACACGATTCCGATGCACAAAGTACCACACATGCTCAGAATCAAGTACGAGACGGAAGTGCTCGATCTGGTAAAACTAGCATTCATAATGGAGATAGCACATTTGTCACGCTGCAAATTTTGAAATGCAGCACATTCTCTTCTTCTTTAGAATGCTAGAATAATGAAGTTGTTTTGCTGCTCATATTCACACAGAGTTCTGACAACATAATTTCTTTATTACATCTCATGAATATTTTTTTTTTTTTTTTATAGTGATCTCCACAATTTTTTCTTTGTTTTGTGTCAAGTTACCACAACACCATTATTATCTTGTATTTTTAACCCTCAAGGAGGTTGGTGTTGATGTCCCTTGTTAATTTCACGTTGTATTTTTGAAATGTACCTACCTACTCACAAACAAACTGGCCTTTTTGAAGTTAAACACATAGCCAAGTATTTGTGAAAAAATACATAAATGGGTACATAAATGTCATCTGCTGCAGCTCCTGAGTCGGGGAATCCTGGACCTTCTTGCACTCCCTATTATAAGTGCTCCTCATGTCACCAATTAGGGCCTTCAAATAGGGGATGGTTGCCGTGGGGATCACCGACTTCACAAATTCCAGCAATTGATCCAGCGCTGCCTTCCTGTTTGTTTTATTGTTATAAAAGGGGTGGTTTACCTGCCACAGACAGGGCAGCTTCCTGTACATAGCAATGAATATGGGGATAAAGTCCTCATCATTGAATAGATCCATTTTCTCTGCAAGACACAACATAAGACAAACCCTAATGTCAGGCTAAACTCTCCTAATCTTGTCCCAATATAGGCCTCAATCTATAAGCAGTATAGGTCACTCATGCACCAAGTTAAAATTGTACCTTCGTTAGAATGATCGGCACTTCCGCTACTCCTTCCTCCGCTCACAGATCGTACATACGACACACGCGTGTTACGCTTTCTATACACTGCACATGTGTGAAATTCCGCCCGCTCCAGACGTTCTTTCTAGTATATTCCCCGCCCCTTGTCTTTCAGCACAGTGGGAGAGCACATGGCGGAGACAGAGCAGGTGCCTGAGAGTAGCAGCAATGACGAGGAAAGAAATTGTACAACACTTCCAAGCAATGTTTCATATTCCTATTTCTTGCCTCAAATATCTTTGTGCTAAGTATACCTTTATTTTATTCACATAGGGGAGATGAGACTCAGGACATCTGAGGTCACCAGGGACCCCCAACCTCCTAAAGAAGAGGAAATCCAAAAACAACAACCAGAGGATGTGGAGGAAGGAGAGGTTTATGAAGTGGACAAAATAGTGACCACAACAGGTGAGTGTCTGAGACCACAGCTTCAGGTAATAGATGGATGCCTGCATATTTATAATACATGGTGTGTTTTTTTTTGTTTTTGGATGAAGTGATGTGGATGTTGTTGAAGAAACACATTTCACAAGTGCACAAGTCCTCATTGGGGAGATCATGGTGTGCAATCGGGATTTACAGAAGTTCAAGGAAGATATCATTGATGTTGAAAAAAGACTCAAAAACATCATTGATGTTTTAGGCAAAATCGAATACACACCTACATTTATCAAATTCTTTCTATTTTTCTAACTTTTCTCAAAAATTTTGAAAGCCAGATTTTTAACACAGTGTGTCAACTTATGCTATCTGCCATCATCTTGGTATCTTGGTACGCGTTTTGGGGGTGCAACTCCTTCCTCGCAAATAAAGTAGATGAGAGGAAGGGGTTGCACCTCCGAAACACGTCCATTGATCCCACATGATGGGAGCTAGCACATGTTGACATTAGGCATGGGATCAGGAGGGAAATCCCCATTTTGACTGTCAATTTGTGTGCATCTTCAAAATTTGGCTTTCACAGGGGTGACATCACCCCATCTGATGAAGGCAAGATCAACACAGTTTGGGCATACTAATGTCTGATATTGCCTTCACTTTGTCAAAGTTGAACTTTGTAAGTTCCTGAGTTGTGTACTGTTTTATGGTTTTAACCACTTGCCGACCGCCTCACGCCTATATACGTGAGCAGGTCGGCACGGGCAGGCAAAATCACGTACCTAGTACGTGATGCCTTCCCGCGGGCGGGGGGTCCGATCGGACCCCCCCCCGGTGCCCTGAGTGGTCGGCTCTCGTTCGCGGGCGATTAGGGGTCAGGGGGAGGCCATCCATTGATGGCCACCCCCTCCCGATCGCTCCCACGAATCGAATGCTTCCTCTCCCTCTGTAATGTAAACAGAGGGAGAGGAAGTGATGTCATCTCTCCTGGAGCCGGTCTTTTTGATCCGACGCCGTGGAGAGAAGACATCCAAGTAAGTGCACCAACACCACACATTCAGTAGAACACGCCAGGCACACTTTTCACCCCCCTGTCACCCCCCGATCACCCCCCGATCACCCCCCTGTACCCACTGTCACTCTGACACCAATAGCAGTTTTTTTTTTTTTTTTGCATTGGTGTCAGTTTGTCAGTTATAAGTGTTAGGGCTGTTAGGGTAGCCCCCTTTAGGTCTAGGGTACCCCCTAACCCCCCCTAATAAAAGTTAACCCCTTGATTACCCCCCGTCACCAGTGTCGCTAAGCGATCGTTTTTCTGATCGCTGTATTAGTGACACAGGTGACGCTAGTTTAGGGAGGTAAGTATATAGGTTCGCTGTCAGTGTTTTATAGCGACAGGGACCCCCATATACTACCTGCTAAAGGTTTTAACCCCCTGATTGCCCCCTAGTTAACCCTTTCACCAGCGATCACCGTATAAGTGTTACGGGTGACGCTGGTTAGATAGTTTGTTTTTTGTAGTTTATTATAGTTTATTACAGTTTATTACAGTTTATTATAGTTTTAGGGCACCCGCCGTTTATTACCCTATAAAGGTTTAACCCCCTAATTGCCCGGCGGTGATAGAAGTTAAGTTTTTAGGATCAAATAAGGTCTGCGTCGCCCCAGGCAGCGTCAGGTTAGCGCCAGTACCGCTAAAACCCACGCACGCAGCATACACCTCCCTTAGTGCTATAGTATCTGAACGGATCGATATCTGATCCGATCAGATCTATACTCCCCAGCAGTTTAGGGTTCCCTGAAACGCAGTGTTAGCGGGATCAGCCCAGATACCTGCTAGCACCTGCGTTTTGCTCCTCGGCCCAGCCCAGCCCAGCCCACCCAAGTGCAGTATCGATCGATTACTGACACTTACAAAACACTAAGCACACATAACTGCAGCGGTCGCAGAGTCAGGCCTGATCCCTGCGATCGCTAACAGTTTTTTGGTAGCGTTTTGAATCAGTCGCTGACAGCCGGGAGCTTTTTTGCCTGTGAGTCTCACTAGTGTACCCCTAAATTTAGAGGCCAAAATGGCAAATCGAAGGTACACTAGTGAAGAGGCCTACAGGATTCTGAGTATGACAGATAGTGAAGAGGAAGTCACTCATCTGTCAAGTTCAGGCTCAGAATACGAACCTGTAGAGGACAGCGGCTCCATGACAGATAGCTCTGACGACGGAGTTGTGGTCCCTGCTAAGGTCAGGCGTACCAGACCCCGGACTTATGCTGTCCTTGAAGTGCATGAACCGCAGGGCTCTCGTAGGGAGCAGAGAGGTACTAGCGCCGCTACTCCTTCTGGTGAACTGGCAAGCACCAGCGGCCTAGTACACCCTGGTCGTACATCCAGCACTGCAGTATCACGTGGTGACGTGGCGAGTCCCATAAGTGCAGTTCAAGCTGGCGAGGTGGCAAGCACTAGTAGTGTCCCGCTGCCACCAAGAAGACGAACACAGGCCCGTCATGCCCATAGTGCCCTTCCTGCTGCATTGGCCAATCCGAATTGGGTACCCACCACTTCTGCAGCACCCGTACTTCCCCCTTTCACTGGCCAACCCGGAATTCAGGTGGAAACAGTTGACTTTATGCCACTGGATTTTTATTCGCTGTTTTTCACCGAAGGTCTCTTTAGATCTATTGTGGACCAAAGCAATTTATACGCTGGTCAATACATCGCCACTATGCCCCAGTCCACCCTTGCCAGAGATTGGAGACCAATTACGGTCTCCGAATTTAAGATCTTTCTGGGCCTTTCCCTCCTCATGGGGTTGAATAAAAAGAGTGAGTTGTGGTCATATTGGTCCACTGACCCAATTTACCATTCACCCTTGTTCTCTGCTTCCATGGCCAGGGCACGATACGAGCAGATTTTGCGGTTCATGCACTTCAACGACAATGAACTCTGTCGTCCTCGTGGAGACCCTGAATACGATCGGCTCTACAAAATTCGGCCCCTCGTAAACCACTTCAACCAACGTTTTGCAGACTTGTTTACCCCCCATCAAGTTGTCTGCGTTGATGAGTCCCTGGTTAAATTTTCTGGCCGCTTGTCATTCAAACAGTACCTTCCCAGCAAGCGTGCCAGATACGGGGTCAAGATGTATAAGCTCTGTGACAGGGCCACAGGCTATACATGTAGATTTATGGTTTACGAGGGCAAAGATAGTCACGTAGAGCCGACAAACTGCCCTGACTACATAGGAAGCACTGGCAAGATAGTGTGGGACTTGGTGTCACCCTTATTCGGAAAGGGGTACCACTTGTACGTGGACAATTATTATACGAGCGTGCCACTTTTTAGCCACCTTTTTGATCATCAGATTGGAGCATGTCGCACCGTGCGACCTAATCGCCGGGGCTTTCCCCAGCGGCTTGTAGATTCCCGTCTTAGGCTGGGGGAGAGAGCCTGCTTGAAGTATAATAATTTGCTCGCTATGAAGTGGAGGGATAAGAAGAATGTTTTCGTTCTCACCTCCCTTCATGCAGACACGATGGTCCAAATTCCTACGGCGACTGGTGTTGTGGAGAAACCCCTCTGTGTCCACGAATATAACCTTAATATGGGAGGGGTGGACCTCAACGACCAGTTGTTGGCGCCGTACCTAATTGCCCGTAAGGCCAGACGCTGGTACAAAAAAGTGTCTGTTTATTTATTTCAATTGGCTTTGCTGAATGCTTATGTGCTATACAGAGCTTCAGGACGGACTGGATCCTTCCTTAAATTCCAGGAAGAGATCGTCAGAGCCCTTCTGTTTCCAGACGGTGCTCCACCTCACCATCCCCAACCAAATGCAGTAAGCCGGCTGCATGAGAGGCATTTTCTTTATGCCCTCCCGAGTACCCCTACCCAACGAACCCCCCAAAAAAGATGTCGTGTCTGCAGCAAGCGCGGATTTAGGCGTGACACCCGATATTATTGTCCCCTCTGTCCTGGCAATCCTGGTCTTTGCATTGGTGAATGTTTTGAACGCTACCACACACTAGTGGAGTATTAGCGTAGGGTACAGCACTGCACAGACTAGGCACACTTCCACAGGGTCTCCCAAGATGCTGTCGCATTTTGAGAGACCCAAACCTGGTACCAGTTAAAAAAGTTAAAGTTACAAAAAAAAGTGTAAAAAAAACAAAAAAAAGTAAAAAAAAGAAAAAAAAACACAAAAAAAATATAAAATAAAAAAACCAAAAATAGTTGTTGTTTTATTGTTCTCTCTCTATTCTCTCTCTATTGTTCTGCATTCTATACTGCAATGTTTTATTGTTATGTTTTTATCATGTTTGCTTTATAGGTATGCAATTTTTTTATACTTTGTTTTTTTTATTGTTAACCACCTTTGTGTTTTCAGGTACGCCATTCAGCTGCAGAGCGGATTTATTTATCTTGACAGCAACAGCGTTTGCTCCCACGATACATAAAGCCGCGACTCCAGCGCTGTCGGAGGTGATTTCACCACCACAGTTACATACTTCAGCATATATGCCGAAGCGTGGGGGCAGCAGTGGGTGGAGGAGCGATTTGCTCCTGCTTTTTGCGGGAGGATGCCCCCATGCTTCGGCATATATATATTTTTAGGTAGGCACAGGTTGCGTTAAATGTTTTATTTTTTACTATGTTTTTTTTGTATTTTGCTTTGCAGGTATGGTAAGTAATACTGTTATACTGTAATGTTACTTTGTTTTTTTGTTAACCATCATTTGCTTAGCAGGTACGCCATTCAGCTGCAGAGCGGATTTATTTATCTTGACAGCAACAGCGTTTGCTCCCACGATACATAAAGCCGTGACTCCAGCGCTGTCGGAGGTGATTTCACCACCACAGTTACATACTTCAGCATATATGCCGAAGCGTGGGGGCAGCAGTGGGTGGAGGAGCGATTTGCTCCTGCCTTTTGCGGGAGGATGCCCCCATGCTTCGGCATATATATACGGTGCATGTATGCCCATCATTAGAAGTGGGTGGATGAAGGGAGGTATTCTAATGGTGGGCATACCCACCGATCAATATCTTTTTTTCGTTCAGCCCACAGGCTGCATGAAAAAAAAGTTTACAATGTATGCCCAACAAGGACCAGCAACGTACAGGTATGTTGCTGGACTTTGAGTGGTTATACCAGAATGATGCCTGCAGGTTTAGGTATCATCTTGGTATCATTCTTTTCAGCCAGTGGTCGGCTTTCTTGTAAAAGCAATCCTAGCGGCTAATTAGCCTCTAGACTGCTTTTACAAGCAGTGGGAGGGAATGCCCCCCCCCCACACCGTCGTCCATGTTTTTCTCTGGCTCTCCTGTCCCAACAGGGAACTTGAGAATGCAGCCGGTGATTCAGCCAGCTGACCATAGAGCTGATCAGAGACCAGAATGGCTCCAAACATCTCTATGGCCTAAGAAACTGGAAGCTACAAGCATTTCATGACTTAGATTTCGCCGGATGTAAACAGCGCCATTGGGAAATTGGGAAAGCATTTCATCACACCGATCTTGGTGTTGTCAGATGCTTTGAGGGCAGAGGAGAGATCTAGGGTCTAATAGACCCCAATTTTTTCTAAAAAGAGTACCTGTCACTACCTATTGCTATCATGGGGGATATTTACATTCCCTGAGATAACAATAAAAATGATAAAAAAAAAATAAAAATGAAAGGAACAGTTTAAAAATAAGATAAAAAAGCAAAAAAAATAATAAAAAAAAAAAAAAAAAAAAAAAACACCCCTGCCCCCCCCCTGCTCTCGCACAAAGGCAAACGCAAGCGTCGGTCTGGCGTCAAATGTAAACAGCAATTGCACCATGCATGTGAGATATCACCGCGAAGGTCAGATCGAGGGCAGTAATTTTAGCAGTAGACCTCCTCTGTAAATCTAAAGTGGTAACCTGTAAAGGCTTTTAAATGCTTTTAAAAATGTATTTAGTTTGTCGCCACTGCACGTTTGTGCGCAATTTTAAAGCATGTCATGTTTGGTATCCATGTACTCGGCCTAAGATCATCTTTTTTATTTCATCAAACATTTTGACAAAATAGTGTGTTTTAGTGTATTAAAATTTAAAAAAGTGTGTTTTTTCCCCAAAAAATGCGTTTGAAAAATCGCTGCGCAAATACTGTGTGAAAAAAAAAAATTAAACACCCACCATTTTAATCTGTAGGGCATTTGCTTTAAAAAAATATATAATGTTTGGGGGTTCAAAGTAATTTTTTTGCAAAAAAAAATAATTTTTTCATGTAAACAATAAGTGTCAGAAAGGGCTTTGTCTTCAAGTGGTTAGAAGAGTGGTCGATGTGTGACATAAGCTTCTAAATGTTGTGCATAAAATGCCAGGACAGTTCAAAACCCCCCCAAATGACCCCATTTTGGAAAGTAGACACCCCAAGCTATTTGCTGAGAGGCATGTCGAGTCCATTGAATATTTTATATTGTGACACAAGTTGCGGGAAAAAGACAAATTTTTTTTTTTTTTTGCACAAAGTTGTCACTAAATGATATATTGCTCAAACATGCCATGGGAATATGTGAAATTACACCCCAAAATACATTCTGTTGCTTCTCCTGAGTACGGGGATACCACATGTGTGAGACTTTTTGGGAGCCTAGCCGCGTACGGGACCCCAAAAACCAAGCCCCGCCTTCAGGCTTTCTAAGGGCGTAAATTTTTGATTTCACTCTTCACTGCCTATCACAGTTTCGGAGGCCATGGAATGCCCAGATGGCACAACCCCCCCCCCCAAATGACCCCATTTTGGAAAATAGACACCCAAAGCTATTTGCTGAGAGGTATAGTGAGTATTTTGCAGACCTCACTTTTTTTCACAAAGTTTTGAAAATTGAAAAAAGAAAAAAAATATATGTTTTTCTTGCCTTTCTTCATTTTCAAAAACAAATGAGAGCTGCAAAATACTCACCATGCCTCTCAGCAAATAGCTTGGGGTGTCTACTTTCCAAAATGGGGTCAATTGGGGGGGGTTTGTGCCATCTGGGCATTTTATGGCCTTCAAAAATGTGATAGGTAGTGGGGATCGAAATTACAACTTTACACCCTTAGAAATCCTGAAGGCGGTGCTGGGTTTTCGGGGCCCCGTACGCAGCTAGGCTCCCAAAAAGTCCCACACATGTGGTATCCCCGTACTCAGGAGAATCAGCAGAATGTATTTTGGGGTGCAATTCCACATATGCCCATGGCCTGTGTGAGCAATATATCATTTAGTGACAACTTTGTGCAAAAAAAAAAAAATTCTCACATTCCCGCAACTTGTGTCAAAAAATAAAATATTCCATGGACTCAACATGCCTCTCAGCAAATAGCTTGGGGTGTCTACTTTCCAAAATGGGGTCATTTGGGGGGGGTTTGTGCCATCTTGGCATTTTATGGCCTTCAAAACTGTGATAGGTAGTGAGAAGTGAAATCAAAAATTTATGCCCTTAGAAATCCTGAAGGCGGTGCTTGGTTTTCGGGGCCCCGTACGCGGCTAGGCTCCCAAAAAGTCCCACACATGTGGTATCCCCGTACTCAGGAGAAGCAGCAGAATATATTTTGGGGTGCAATTCCACACATGCCCATGGCATGTTTGAGGAATATATCATTTAGTGACAACTTTGTGCAAAAAAAAAAAAAAAAAAAAAATTGTCACTTTCCAGCAACTTGTGTCAAAATATAAAATATTCCATGGACTCAACATGCCTCTCAGCAAATAGCTTGGGGTGTCTACTTTCCAAAATGGGGTCATTTGGGGGTGTTTTGTGCCATCTTGGCATTTTATGGCCTTCAAAACTCTGATAGGTAGTGAGGAGTGTAATCAAAAATCTATGCCCTTAGAAATCCTGAAGGCGGTGCTTGGTTTTCGGGGCCCCATACGCGGCTAGGCTCCCAAAAAGTCCCACACATGTGGTATCCCCGTACTCAGGAGAAGCAGCTGAATGTATTTTGGGGTGCAATTCCACATATGCCCATGGCCTGTGTGAGCAATATATCATTTAGTGACAACTTTTTGTAAATTTTTTTTTTTTTTGTCATTATTCAATCACCTGGGACAAAAAAAATAAATATTCAGTGGGTTCAACATGCCTCTCAGCAATTTCCTTGGGGTGTCTACTTTCCAAAATGGGGTCATTTGGGGGGGGTTTGTACTGCCCTGCCATTTTAGCACCTCAAGAAATGACATAGGCAGTCATAAACTAAAAGCTGTGTAAATTCCAGAAAATGTACCCTAGTTTGTAGGCGCTATAACTTTTGCGCAAACCAATAAATATACGCTTATTGACTTTTTTTTTACCAAAGACATGTGGCCGAATACATTTTGGCCTAAATGTATGACTAAAATTGAGTTTATTGGTTTTTTTATAACAAAAAGTAGAAAATATCATTTTTTTTCAAAATTTTCGGTCTTTTTCCGTTTATAGCGCAAAAAATAAAAATGGCAGAGGTGATCAAATACCATCAAAAGAAAGCTCTATTTGTGGGAAGAAAAGGACGCAAATTTCGTTTGGGTACACCATTGCATGACCGCGCAATTAGCAGTTAAAGCGACGCAGTGCCAAATTGTAAAAAGTGCTCTGGTCAGGAAGGGGGTAAATCCTTCCGGGGCTGAAGTGGTTAAACATGCCTGTTTTAACACAAAAATGGCTATTTGTACTGTCAAAAACAAAAATGTCATTACTAAAATATGTTGGTTTATTCAAAAAACATTTTCTAATGCACATGTGAATGTGCACAGAGTAAAAAGTTTTCTACTCAACGATAAGTGGCTTCTTGTTTCAATGCTCAATATCATTTATTGGACTAAGATGGTGTTTACACTGAAATGGGGGTTATTTAGTAAAGGCAAATCCACTTTGCACTACAAGTGCACTTTCAGTGCAGTTTCAAGTGCACTTTCAATTGCACTTTTGCAGTGCACTTGGAGTGCAAAGTGGATTTTCCTTTAGTAAATAACTCCCACAGTGCTTTATAATTTGCCACAATCATGCCATTTTCATGACTCTGCAAAATTCATTCATGGTGCTCAAAATTATGTATATTTTTAACAGTAATGCATTACATCCATTAACAACAAAAACAAGGTGTGTGTGTAGCAGACCCACAACATAATAATAGTTCGCTGAAGAAGAGATTGTCACCTCATGTATCAACTAAATTACGTTTGCACTATTGAAGAAAATGTCCAAAAAAAAAACCCATTGGAGAACCTAGGAGACAGCTAAAAGAAACACAAGCAGTAAATCAAAGGAAATATTATTTCAGTTTAAATAAAAAAAATGATTTTTAAGATGTTTATTAAACATTTTCTGGCATATCAATGGCCCCCCCTACCCGCAAAGTACTCCATATATTTTATACGGACCTTCCGTGTGCTTTGGGGGGGCAGGCACTAAAAACCAGATATGAACCCACAGGCACAAACTGAAGAGCAGTAATGATTGGAAAAGCATGAGGCTGAAAAGCGCGAATCATCTCTCACCAAACTTCTACTAACACAAGATTAGCAGAAGCAGCCTAAAGGGTGGCGCACTTGGTATTAAACTTCCCTTTTCTAGTGCTGTCGTACATGTTGTACGTCACCGCGTTCTTGACGTTCGGAATTTCCAACAAGATTTGTGTATGCAAGACAAGTTTGAGGCAACATCCGTCTGAAAAAATCCATGGATTTTGTTGTAGGAATGTCCGATCATGTGTATAGGGCATTAGTGTTCGCAGGGATCAGGCCTGACTCTGCAAATGATGCAGTTATGCGTGTTGTGTTTTGTAAGTGACAGTGATCGATTGATACTGCACTTGGGTGGGCTGGGCTGGGCGGAGGGGCTAAACACAGGTGCTAGCAGGTATCTGGGCTGATCCCACTAACACTGCGTTTTTGGGAACCCTAAGCTGCTGGGGATGCTAGTATAGATCTGATCAGATCAGATATTGATCCATTCAGACACTATACCACTAAGGGAGGTGTATGGTGCGTGGGTTGGTGTTAGCGCTACTGGCTCTGACGCTGTCTGGGACAATGCAGACCCTGACTGACGCTAAAACCTAACTTATATCATCCACCGGGTAATCAGGGGGTCAAACCTTTATTAAGGTAAAATACGGCGGGTGCCCTGACACTATAAAAAATAAACTAGCTAACCTGCATCACCCGTGACACTTATACAGTGATCACTGGTGACAAGGGGGTGAAAGGGTTAACTAGGGGGCAATCAGGCATTAGGTAATATATGGGGGTACCTGAGGCTATAAAACCTGACGGTGAAACTAACTGCCTAACTAGCATCACTGGTGACACAAACACGGCAATTGATTAGGGACACTGGCAACAGGGGTGAAAGGGTTAACCAGGAGGTTAAAACTTTTATTAGGGAGTATATATGGGGGGTACCTGACCCTATAAAAACCTAACGGTGAAACTAATCTCCTAACTGGCTAACTAGTGGCATCAGTGACACAAATACAGCGATCGATTAGTGACACTGGCAACAGGGGGTGAAAGGGTTAACTGGGGGGTGATCAAGGGGTTAAACTTTTTATTAAGGGGGTTTGGGGGTAACCTAGACCTAACGGGGGTTACTACTAACTGCCCTAACAGTTATTTTAGTCACAAATTCACAAAGTCACGGCGTGCAGCAGTCGGAAACCGGTTAAAGTGGTTGTAAACCCACGAACAAAAAAAAAGAAAAAACCTGCAAGACAAAGGCATAATGAGCTGGTATGCATAGCATACTAGCTCATTATGTATTACTTACCTTAGATCGAAGCCCTTGCAACGGTCCTTGTTCACCTGCCTGTGACATTGCTCCCGGAGTTATTTCCGGGTATCACGGACTCCGGCGCTGTGATTGGCCTGAGCCACAATGACGTCCCTCCTGTGTATGCGCATGGGAGCTGCCGGCAACGGCACAGTCTAACTGAAGCAACGGCACATATGTGCCGTTGCTTCAGTGCGCATGTGCCGATGACGTCGGTAGATACAGGGGATGTCTCCTAAATCGTGCAGGTTTAGAAGATATCCAGGGTAGCTACAGGTGAGCCTTATTATAGGCTTACCTGTAGCAAAAAGTGGTTGTAAAAGGTTTACAACCACTTTAAAAATGATTGATTTAAAAAGGTGTCTATTTTTGGGTGCACCATTTTAAGTATTTACATGAACTGAATAAGCATACTGGCTGGTATCTGCATTGTAGGGATCTCCCACAGTCACAGCTCCCAGCCATGGGGACACTAGCTGTTAAAATGTGGGTAGGACATGTATTTTTATAAGATTTAAAAAAAAAAAAAAAAGTTTGACAGATCATGTAATATTAATGGATTGAAACAAAACTGAAATTAAACAAAGAACTATTCAAATGTGGTCAAATTGCTGAACATGCAAAATTTGAGTAAAGTGGTAACATTTGGTAAGTATAAGTACTATACATGTTACAGTACTGACCTTTGCCATATGTCTTGTCCTCTCTACTCTTTGAACTTCAATAACATGCTCAAGGGGATCACTTGAGATAGAACCTTTGCAAAGTGGCAGTGGAGGACAAACCTTGACTGCTGATTTTCACATTTTTGTGGCAAGCATTACCTTCTACCATATTACTAAGTACAGGCATGTAAGTGTATTGTATGTGCATTTTATTTTTCACATTGTGGCGTTCATAGGTTTTTACTTAAACCAGTCCCCACCAACATATTGTTTCAGTCCAGACAATAGAGGAAACTGCAGGGGATGGGTGGAGAATGTTTCCCCTGATAAGGTGGATAAGGTTAGTAGCATTGCATTGTTTGCTACACTGTGGTCTATAGATAGCCATAACATGTTTAGTAAGGGGGAATAGCAGAGATTTACTTATATATCAGCCCTAAACACGGTATGGGGAGATATGTTCCATAAAAGGGAGCTGTGGTGGGGCTAGGTATGTTATATATACTATCTTGTATATTATCACACTCTAGAATGTTCCAGTCTGCATGTCATGTTGTACGTTATATTCTCCAGTCCATAGTTCACTGCTCAACATCTAGTAAGACACTGAAGAGATTGCAGACATCTAGCATATTGTTATGCCTGTATCAGCATTTTTACACTATTTTATTTTGAACAATATCCTTCTTCAAGTATAATCACATTGTAGGCAAATGACATACAAGAGCAGCGCTCTCAACAAAGGAGACTTCCAACAAATCTGAAGTGGAGTCTTTCCACTGGGTGCACAGGCTTAAAGGATCTCCATCCATTGTAACAAGTATTCAGAAGAAAAGGTAGCCGGCAACTCCAGAATCCTTTAAAATTAATAATCTTTTTTGCTACATATAGGTGGACAAAAACAGCTTACATGTTTTCGCACAAAGCCTTAATCACAGCATATTTTTACAAATAAAAGGCAAACGCCTAATTTGAAGGTGGATACTACAATAAAATAATTAATCAATTACATAAAATCAAGTTTAATCAGTTGACAGAGAAAAAAATCAGCACTAGATAGTAATCACATGGTATATGACCCATTCTGGGGAAAAGAAGTATCAAAAAATGTGAAATCCTGTCACCCATCTAGGAAACATTATATTATATAATTATCTATCTAAACAACATTCTTCAGTGATACAAAGATGCCTTAAACTAAAACATACTCAGCAACGATAGCTATAGAAGATTACTTCAAGGTCGGGAGGGGATGAGGACGTGACGCGTGACGTCAGAACGGGGGGAGGGGCCTGATGGTAGCGCTGGGGTGAGGGTCGGGGACGAGCTGGACCGACCGGAGGGTGTTTGGAAGGAACGGGGTGTGAGTCCGCGCCTGCACCCGGGAAAGGTTCCCCTAAAGGACTGTATTAACCTCCCCGCCCCGCAAGCGCCAGCAGCGCGGTGAACCCGATGCGAACCCCCCCGCAGGCAGGAGCGACCAGGAGAAAGACGGGCTCACAGCTGTCCCAGACCATCAGCAGAGGAAAGCAAGGGGGGAAGTGGAGGTATGCCAGCGAATAGCCACGTCCGCGGAGCGGGAGCAGAGTGTAGCCTTCTCTGGGCCTGACTTGGATGCATCTCAGGCCGGGATTCTCTTCCCCCACCCCCACCTCCAGGAGTCTAATAGTTCCTGTCCTGTAGCCGAGCCAAAGCAATCAGGATTGGGGCCGAGTTAAAGCTTGCAATATGCCTGGAAACTGGAGATAAAAGGTATGAAAGTTTCTTTTACTTATAAAATGAAGACTGACAAGGAAGAGTGATTTGGTCAGAGTCCCTAGAAAGGCTCTCTAAGACCGGTGTGTATCGGTCACCACAGAACTGGACTTTCCTGGTTTGTTTTTTGTTGCTGCATGCAAAGCGTGGAAGCCCGTGAGTAGGGTGTGTTAGTGACCCAGGAACAAGGGAGTAGCGTTGCACCCTGGGTGTGTGCCAGTTTAGTCAGGCACAAGAGGGGTCAAAAAGTGGGGCTTGGTCGCGTCAGCAGTACTAGCTGGCCTAGGCGGGAAAAAGCACAGAATATAACATTGTAACAAGGCAGCGGGCGATATACGGTGGGCTAGGAGACCATAAATAAAATACTTATACCAACCACCTTTGGAAAAAGATCTGTTAGGAAGGTCAAAACATGAGAGGTCGGCCCCAAAGAACAACAGAACCCAAGACCCCAAGGGAGAGTCTAAACTCCAGCTCAATACAAAAATATCTTAAAGAAGCAAGCTCAAAGAGCCCCAGAACTGACGCGAAACGAACAGGAACAAAGGATAAAAAGAAAGATTAACAGAAACAAAAGGGGGGACAGGGGGAGAGGCCCAGGGAAGGCCTGGAGCTTGAAGGAGCGTATGCCAGCAGCGACACTGAAGAGCAAAGAAGCATGGCGCTGGTTCCTAATAAAACAGAAATGATGGAAATGTTCGCCAAACTGGAAAATGTTATAAAAGCAGAAATATTGAACGTGCGGACAGACAGGGGACATCTGTTGCGCAGAGTGGAAAAGGCAGAAGAGGAGTCAGGAAAGCAGGCAAAAGAAATCTCAGACCTAAAAGCGCAAGTGAGGAAAATGCAGAACGAAAATCGCATGTTGGCATATAAAATGGAAGAACAGGAGAACCAGAGCCGCCGCCAAAACCTGCGCATTAGATCTATCCCCGAGCAACATAATGAGGATTTAGGGGAAAAGATGAGAAGAATATTCAACCCTATCCTAGGAAGGCACGAAGATGAGGTCCTGAGGATTGATAGGGTACACAGAGTTAGAAAACCCCCAAATTTAAAACAAGACATTCCTAGAGATGTCATTGTGAAGTTCCATGCCTACGAGGACAAAGAAAAGATCTGGAACAATCTCAGGGGTGCGCCTCCGGTCTGCTTCGAGAATAAAAATCTTCAGGTGTTTACAGATCTTTCTGCGGGAACTTTGGCTCGAAGAAGGCAGTTTAAACCACTGCTTGAACAATTAAGGAGGGCCAATTTGAAATATAGCTGGGGGTTTCCAACATCCCTGATCGTCATTAAAGAAGGTAGATCCTATAAGATGAGATTCCAGGAAGAGATGCAGGACTTTTGCGACAGTCTGGGTATTCCAGTCCCGGACGCAGCTAGGATAGAGGGTCGCTGAGCAGAGTGAACACTTTTATACCATTCAATAGAAGAACTCAGGGAAAACCGGGGGGGGGGGGGGGAGAATTGGGGAGGGGGGGTCTCCTTCTTTTTTTTTTTTTTTTTTTTTTTTTCTCTCTCTTCTCCATTCTCCTCCCCTCTGCTTAGGGGATCCCACAGGAAACGACTTTGGACTTGAATCATAGGATTGCCTGGACTGGGGAATAGGGGGGGAGGGGAAAGCAACTGGGGGTTGCTGCTTGGCGGGCGTGGGGTCTGGGGAGGTAGATATTCTGGGTTAGGTTGTTCGTCTCTGCCCTCCTGCCCCCCCCCTCCGCCCGGTAAAATGGGCGGGGGGGTACCGGAGGCTGTTGGCGGAGCTCCACCCTTGGAGATGAGGTGCGCAGTATGGGATCAAGTGTATCCCCTATGTGCGGGCCATGGGCTGTTGTATGGCCGGGGGTGGGGAGAGGGAGGGGCTGGGGGAGTGGGGGGGAAGGGTGGGGGTGGGATGAGGGAGGGAGGGGGGTATTTCCTGCAGAGGTGGCTATAGATGAGCAGCTGATAGGGGAGTGGGGACACTGGTTATTGAGTTAAATGACAGATTCTTGACGTACAATATGAACGGATTGAACTCGCTTGCGAAAAGACACAAAATACTCAAGGAACTCCAACACTATAAGGCAGACATTGTATTTTTACAGGAGACCCATCTGGCCATTGAATCTGGAGTAAGGCTGTTCTCCCCAGGCTTGCCTCTGTGGCTCTATGGAGACACGCCTATTAAGAGATCCAAGGGAGTGGCAATAGGGTTTTCAAAGGCCTCTAAATTTTCGCTAGTGGATAGGGTGATGGATCCAGATGGCCGATTTATTCTCCTGAAGGGTATCCTGGGGAATAAAATGTTTACCTTAGCGAATGTTTACTGCCCCAATAAAAACCCGACGGTGTTCCTAAACCAGGTGCTTGCCAAACTAATGGAGTTTAGGGAGGGGGAGGTGGTGCTTGCATACTTTAATTTTTGACTTGTCCCTGTTTTAGACGTCCGGGGCACAGGGGACAGGGAAGGTCCAACTCAGCGCGATAAGGCGTCAGTTTCATCAATGTCATCTGATGGATGTCTGGAGGGTGCAGCATGCAAAGGTTAAGGACTATACCTTCTTCTCCCCTGTGCACGGGACGTATTCAAGACTAGATGATTATATACTTACAGACCACAGTTTACTGGATTGGGTGGAGGAGACTCGAATAGAAATGATCTCTCTATCTGATCATTCACTGGTCACAATGAGGTTGAGGATCCCGGAGCTGCAAACCTTTCTCGTGGAAGCTGTATGAAAATCTATTTAGAGATCAAAAAGTATTAGAAAGGGTCCAGGAAGAAGTTGATTTTTTTTTTAAATCCAATGATACAGGAGAAGTCTCGCCTCCCATCCTATGGGAAGCACACAAAGCGTATATTAGAGGGGTCCTCATCTCCATTGGGGCGGGGGTGAAAAAAAAGAGAAAGGAAAAGGTTGATTGAGGAAACCTTCTTACTGGAACAGAACCATAAAAAACTGAAAGGCCAGAGTCAGGAAGTCTTCCGCCAGTTAATCGCCAAAAGGGAGGAGCTAAGGGACCTCATGGAGCTAGACTCCAAAGGGCCCTAAATAAGATAACAAGAGATAATTACCTCTGGGCGAATAAGTCGAGCAAGCACTTGGTAAGGATAGTGAGAAAGAAAAGGGACCGGAATTTTTTTGAGAAAATACAGAATAAAAAAGGGGAGATAATAGCCACCAGCAGAGGGATAGCGGAGGAGTTCAAAAAGTTCTATGAAGCCCTATACTCCATTGGACAAAAAAGACCACGACATCAAACCGCTATGGGGAGGGTAGAGGAATTCCTGAGGGGGGCGGGGGTGGCTGAGCTATCAGAGGAAGACAGAGTTAGCCTCGATAGGCCTATAGCGGAAGAGGAAATCTTGTTAGCTTTGAAAAATTCCCCAAAGGGAAAGAGCCCAGGTCCCGATGGGTTTACTACCCTGTACCTAGAAAACATATTCTTGTCCCTAGGCTTTGTCACTTCTGCAATGAGTTGGGGTCTAACTGTACAGTGGAGAGAGAGGCTCTAGCCGCCTCTAACACATTGATATTAAAAGAAGGTAAAAATAATAGGCTCTGTTCGAGTTATAGACTTATCTCGTTGTTAAATGCAGTTGTTAAATTTACAATAATCCTTCGCCATCCGTTAGGGTGAACGGAGTTTTCTCCAGACCCTTTCGGATGGAAAACTGCACTAGGCAGGGGTGCCCTCTGTCTCCCCTTCTATACTTGTCCCTAGAGCCTTTATTGGCCACCATACGTAACAGCTTAGACTGTAGTGGGGTGAAGATAGGAGCAGAGGAACATAAGCTTGTGGCCTTCGCCGACGATGTTATGTTCTTTATTTAGAACCCCAGGATTACCATACCGAATGTTACAGATTTTAAAAAGATATGGGGAGATCTCAAACTTTAAAATAAATCTGAAGAAGTCCAAGATCCTAAACATTAATGTGGGTAAACAAGAGGAGGCGAGTCTGTCAGAGGTGTTTCCCTTTCCTTGGAGAAAGGAAATTAAGTATTTGGGGATTAAACTATCCAACTCAATCAAAAAATTGTATGCAAATACCTACATTCCGCTGCGGAACGAGATAAGGCAGGAAGTTAGAAGTCTATCATCGAGGCCCCTTTCATGGTTTGGCCGCGTGAATGCGGTTAAAATGATGCTAACACCTAAAATATTGTATACATTTCAGATGCTGCCAATTCCACTCCCCCAATCTTATCTAAGAGCTCTACGAGGATTGATAGCAAGATTTGTCTGGGGTGGCAAACAGCCACAAATTTCCTACGCAGTTCTGAGCAGGGGAAAAAAAAAAAGGTGGACTAGCTTTGCCAGACTTTAATAAGTACTATGTAGCAGTAATACTGTCACGAGTTATGGAGTGGGCAAAAAAGGCTTCGGAGAAGAGATGGGTCAACATAGAACACTATCTGAGCAACACTGATTTAGGTCACATTATTTGGAACCCACCAAAATATAGAGCACTGGGCACTAATACGGCGGTATTGACGCATAACACTTTTCAATATTGGGATTCAGATTTATATGAAAGACAATACATTTTTTGAGCCTGGGATGAGGGAGGTGGGGGGGAATTGGATAAAAGAGGATTATATTCAACTAAAATATTTCATCAGTCAGGGGGAAATACACACGTACGCCGATCTGAAGGCTGAATCGGAGTTTTGGGTGATTGATAGGTGGAGGTATGCCCAGCTTTCGCACTTCATAGAGAGGTTACCGAAACCACTCAGGGGCGAGGAGGAATATAGACCACTCGAGCAGCTCTGTGTGAGGGAGCAATCGAGTGGTTCTATAGCTCAAATCTATAGGATTTTGGGGGCGAGGGGGGAGCTGGGGGAGCCTCCATACATCAAGAGTTGGGAAAGGGAGTTAGGGTCACAATGTAGTAAACTCACATTAGAGAAGATTTTGAGGATGGTACATTATTCGGCACTAGACACTAGAAGGACTGAAATCAATTTTAAATGTCTTGCAAGATGGTATGCCACCCCAGACAAATTAAGTAAGTTTGATTGTACTAAATCGGAGATATGCTGGAGAGGGTGTGTTTGCTTGGGAACAATGGCCCATATTTGGTGGGAGTGCCCGATTATTAAAACATTTTGGAAAAAAATTATAACATTGATTAAGGAAATTACAGACAAAGTAATTTGGGAAGATCCATGGGTATGTTTATTTCACGGTACGGAGGAGCCAGTGAAGCAATACCAATCTTCTATTGTCCCTATATTGTTGGATTCTGCCAAGAAGCAGATTGCAATGAAGTGGTTAGATACCTCAAGCCCAAACACCCGAGATTGGCTCTATTGTATAAATGAAATCCACAATGTGGAGTGTATGGACAGTAGGGGATTGGTACCTGATAATGGGGATGAACGGGTGGATAAATGGGCAGTTTGGCAAAAATTTTAAAATACTTGGAGATACCTAGAGGAGATTTTAAGTGTAGTTCGAAGAATTGGGAATCCGGGAGCGCCTGGTAGGTGTGACTGTGAAGGCTAACCTCTGTAGCCACATGCAGGAGGGGGGGAGGGGGGGTGGATAAGGGGGATGGGATCCAGGGAGCACTGTATTACTATGATGTAATTTTGTAAAAGTGGATGTACATTTTGTAGGGATGGGGTTTTGTATTGATAAAATATTAAATAAAGAATAGAGGGAAAGAAAAAAAAAAGATTACTTCAAAAATACATCTATATCCCATCTGGAATTCATGCCAAAGGGAATTCTAGTATTCAAGGAGAAAATACACTAGACTTCCCTCTCTAGGAGTTTATGGTGGAGCTTCCTTCCCCAAGAAAGTTTATTTAACCCTCTCAAGATTTGAAAATAAAAAGAGTCCATGTTCCCTGTATGCACACACTTAAAATGTTTAGAAACGTTTGACAGATTTTTGTCACTGGAGTATGATACACCCTTGTAGTGTTCACTTATTCTAACCCTAAGAGCCCTAGATGTACAGCCCACATACTCTAGGGTACATGTGGTGCATTCTTTTTTTTTCATTAAGGTTTTTTTAAGTAGAAAAGGGAACAGCATACAGGTATATTTAACAGTAATTGTACAATGACAATTGGTGATGCGAAGCAAGATTATAAACAGAAGTCAATTGGCAATGCATAAACCGTTTAGAAGTGGCTCTAGTCACAGTTCTTATGATAGGGTCAATGTGCTTTAGCTAATGAGCATTGTTTCGGTCAGGTAACTTAGGTAATTAAGGGCTATTGCCCAATTTAATTGTGATGAAGTAGGCCAGAATGAGTTGCCCATGGGAGATGGGTTGATATAGAGAAGACTAATGGGGCATGGGACAGATCTAGCCTTGGAGCAGGGTTAGCAGTAGGTAAGATTTATGTATAGTTTTATGAGAGGTTTATACGTGTTGTATGCAAAGTGTCTTTGGAGACAGTTTGGTAAGAGCAAGAGAAAGGGCGAGAGTGGGACACAGTATGCGGTGGGAGAAAGAAAAAAAAAAAGGAGGGTGGGATGGGGTAGGGTAGGGTATTTGGCCGCTTCTTCCTTCCCTCCCCGGTGGATGACCAGATGTGTATAGTTCTGTCTTTGGTTCATCTGGAAATACAGGTCAAAAGTTTAGTGAGTGAGGATGGTGCATCACAAGTTTTGATGGATAGATTATAGGGGAGGGTAATTTTGTTATAATGTGGGTAGGGTGTTTAAGTGAGAGAATTCGGTGGTTAATTGAAAGTGAGTCCAGCATGCCTATTTAGTTCCATATTTTACAGGCGTGTCACGTGCAATGTGGATTAATTCTTCCATATCGGTGACTTTCTTGATTCTATTAAACCATTCTTTGATTGAGGAGATATGAGGAGAACCCCAATGAATTGGGATGCATTGCTTTGCTGCATTAATCATGTGCATCGCTAATGACTTGTGGTAAGATTTGTGTGGTAGGGGTGAATGGTGTAATAGGAATTGAGCTGGTAATAGTTCCAAGTTATAGGATGTCACGTGAGGTAATACGATGTACTTCTTTCCAGAAGGTTAGAAATGTGTAGTAGTGTGCCCCATTCTTTAGGCATCTCCAGCATGTTTCTGGTGTTGTAAGCATAAATTTGTGTAGAAGGGTTGGGGTGCGGCCCAACGTGTTTGGATTTTGTATCCATTTTCTTGTGTGGAGACATTTATTGAGCCTTTATGGATGTTAAGGTAAATTTGTTCCCAATCTTCTGTTAGGGATAGGAATAGATCATTTTCCCATGTCTTGCAGGCCATATTGTTATTCGAGTGGTAGTCCGTGAACAGGAGGGAGTGTATGGTGGATATAAGATGGCTTTGAGGGGATTTTTGTGTAGAAAGCATTTCAAAGGGTGTGAATTGTCTTAAACAGGAAGAATTTAGATCTGGGGATCTTAGGTATTGAGTGAGCAATAAGTACATCCAGGGAGGAATGGCCGGTTTCTCCATTTGGGTGAAGATTTGGGAAGTCGTCAAACTTCCCATGGTCATAGAAATGGTGGGCTAAAATTTGATAATTTGACCAATAGTCTGTTAGGAATTGGTGATACATGCCTGGTGGAACATCTGGGTTCATTTTTATCGAGGTTACTGGTCCAGGGATAGACGCTACAGAGGTCTGTTAAAATACTTTGCGAAAACATTGTATAATGGGTCTTATTAATGTGTGAGAGCATATCTCAGGTAGGAAATGACATTCTAGTGTCCATGGTAGAGACTTAAGAGGAAGAGATGTGAAAGATGCTTCTAAATGGACCCAGTCTTTGTAGGAGGAGTGGACATTCCAATCAATTCTGGAAAGGTGGGTAGCTTTGTAGTAGTTAAAGAGTTCTGGGAGGACTATCCCTCCTAGGTGTTTGGGTAGAGTTAGTTGTGTATAACTAATCCTGGGTCTCCGTTCTCCCCAGAGGAATCTGGAACATAGACTTTTTATAGGTTTTGAAAAAAGCTGGTGGTATGTGTATTGGTACTGTCTGAAGGGTGTAGAGCAATCCTAGTAAGCCATTTTTTTTTTTAGAAATGCTGCTATACCAAACCAGGAGAATATCAGCTTGTTCCAGTCTGTGAGGTCAGTTGTCAGCTTATTTAAAATAGGTATGTAGTTTTTCATGTATAAATCTGATACCTTGCAGAGGAGGCCTAGGTATGTAATTGAGTCTGTCTTCCAGAGGAAGGGGAAGTTATCTTTGCATTAGTCTACTAGGTGTCATGGTAAGTAGGGATGGGCTGACGGTTCGAGTCGAACATTTGACTGTTCGATCGTTCAACGAAGTTTGAATATTATGGGCTGCTCGAGCCAAATTCGAGCGGCACATCACGGCCCATACTGTGCTGCGTCATCGCAGTGCTTTGCTGGCTGATGATTGGCAAAGCATGCACTATGACCCGCATGCTTTGGCCAATCACAGCGCCGTCAGCAAACAGAACCATAATTGGCCAAAGGCAGGGTGCCTTTGGCCAATTATGGCTCAGGGGGGTTAAGTACATGCCCCACACTATATAAGGCCGTTTGCAAGTCGGACATGTGTAGCGTGCAGGGACGAGCCAAACACCCCTCTGTTTGGTTCGCACCAGAACATGCAAACAGGCACAAAAATTTGTTTGAACACGCAAACACCGTTAAAGTCTATGGAACTCGAACATGAATAATCAAAAGTGCTAATTTTAAAGGCTTATATGCAAGTTATGGTCATAAAAAGCTTTTGGGGACCTGGGTCCTGCCCCAGGGGACATGGATCAATGCAAAAAAAAGTTTTAAAAATGCCTCTTTTTTTCGGGAGCAGTGATTTTAATAATGCTTAAAGTGTATATAATAAAAGTGTAATATTCCTTTAAATGTCATACCTGGGGGGTGTCTATAGTATGCCTGTAAAGGGGCACATGTTTCCCATGTTTAGAACAGTCTGACAGCAAAATGACATTTCAAAGGAAAAAAAGTCATTTAAAACTACTCGCGCCTGGGGGCGTGGCCTGGATGGCGATGTGAGCGGACATGTGTGATTGAAGCTCCACTCGTGGCAGATCCTTCTATACACATCCTGTGCCCTAAAACCTTGCTTTTTCCCCTTGCCTTGGTGGGACCTGACGCTGAGACTTGAGACCGGCATGTCTCCGCCGAAAAGAAACACAGCCTCTTCGTCTCTCGAGCAGTACAAGCGGATGGAGCGAGACCCGGAGGAACAAGATGGCGCCTCGGCAACACCTCAAGCGGCCTCCCACATGGAGAAGGAGCCGGACGGTACAGCAAAGGTATTGGAGGAAATCTCCCTCTGCCAATCCACACTTACATCAAAGATAGAGGAGGTGAAGGTGGACATATCACTCATTAGGCACGATATGATCAAACTCCGGGAACGGGTAACCGAGGCTGAGACTGGGATTGGGCAGGCGGAGGACATATTACACCCCATGCAGCATTCACAAGACGAGCTGCAATGCCAGATACAACAATTAGCACAGAAACAGGACGATCTTGAGAACCGTGCCCGCCGGTCCAATCTCCGGTTCATTGGACTACCAGAGGGTTCGGAGGGCACAGATCCAGCCAATTTCCTGGAGCAGCTCTTAATTAAAACATACGGCAGAGATGCTTTTTCGGCCACATTTGTGGTGGAGCGTGCCCACCGCATGCCGGCTCGCCGCCTGCCTGAAGGTGCACCCCCACGCACTTTTATTGCAAAATTGTTAAACTTCAGAGACCGGGACGCGGTCCTGCGACTGGCCAGAATAAAAGGAAATATCCCACATCAATCTGGCTTCATCTCAGTATTCCCGGACTTCTCTGCAGAGGTCCAGAAGCAAAGGGCGCGTTTCTCCGATACTAAGCGTCGCCTAAGAGCACTCCATATTAAATATTCAATGCTGTTCCCGGCCCGACTTCGCATAGTAGGAGAAGACCGGGTACATTTCTTTGAGGACCCTGGCCAGGCTTCGGCATGGGTGGATCATCTGGATGCACAAAGGAACCGGCCCGCCTAAAGCACAGTCAGGCCTACCAAATAAGTAAGTGCTACTTTACAGCTTCTCACATGCACTGTGTTCCTTGACTTGTACCGCATTATGATCACTAATGAGGATACACCGACCTCAAGCTAACCACCACTGTGCAATCAAGGAATGTAATTGCATGACATTAAGGACCCAAGCACTGACCACTTTGTATCTCCATTTCGAAGAGATACATACCCGGACGCATTGCACTAACACTTCCTCCTCTTACTTTCCCTGGCTTTGGCCTGGAATCGAACTGTGTTATGTAATAACGCCGAGGAAGGCATATTCTCCCACAGCCACACTAGGACCACGATGCCCGGATTGGACTTTGCTAATCAGCTAATCAGCGGAGCGAGAACTCAGGTTCCTGTAGTTTACTGGTTCTGTTAACTAACTGTTACCACGTTTACTCCATCGCTGGATTTTTATCCAGAATTTGTTCGCCTCCGGTGGGAGACCGCCATATCAATACTGGTGCTGCCCTATAGGCTACCGCCAGGATTGATAAGTTTATTGTGCACCTGGGGGGTTTTCTCCCCTCCATTATAAGCAATATGCAAGAAATACCTTCTTATCTACACTGCACAAGTTTTGGGATGCAAGCCCCAGTCAAGTTTGGGCGGTTGAGGGCAGGGAGGGAGGGTAAGGGAATTGTTAAAGTTAAAGACAAGATAAAGAACATGTGTTATAACCTGAGGTACAAAGATATGTGTGCATGTATACGTTGTCTATCAGAGAATAGGGGGAGGTGCGGGCCTGCTTCAGTGTGGAGAATGGTGGTACAAGCCCCTTCAAATACCCCGTATCTACCCCCCCAAACAAAACTAAATACCAAACCATTATGGCTACCCTAAAATTTCTCACTTGGAACATTCGTGGGATCCGTGACAAAATTAAACGCACTGCTGTTTTTACCTGCCTTAAAACATATCGAGCAGATATAACCGTTTTAGTTGAAACACACATCACTGGACAGCTTCAGCTTGCACTAAAGCGGCCATGGATAGGATGGGCATTCCATGCCACCCATTCTCCACACTCGAGTGGGGTCTCAATCCTCATAGCCAAAACCACTCCCTTTGCAGTCATTACCGTACGCACAGACCCCCAAGGTAGATTTATCTTCCTGCATTGTATCCTAAATGGCTCGCAATATTTGATAATGGCATTTTACATACCCCCACCGTATAAATCTAACCTAGTCACTGAAGGCCTATTGTATATGGCGCAACATCCCAAAATACCTGCCATTTGGCTGGGCGATTTAAATATGGTCCTAAACCCCCAAAAAGACAGAACACAGACAAATCCAAACACCCCCCCCCCAGATACCACCCTATTCGGACGGACGCTACAAGAATTCTCACTAACCGATACATGGCGATACAACCATCCCACCACTCAGGCAAACTCATGCTTCTCGACAACTCACTCCACTATGTCCCGAATTGACCTTATTCTAATATCTAACACACTGCTTCCCCGCCTGTCAGACTCGGGCTATCATACCAGAACTTTATCTGATCATGCTCCATGCTGGGTGACCCTGCAGCTTAATCTGAAATCAGGACCCCCTACATAGCGTTCCCACCCCTTCTGGTTGTCAATGCTGAAAGACCAAGAAGATACTTACAAGGAATGGCAATTCTACTTTAATATCAACAGAAATACAGCCCCGGTGGGACAGGTTTGGGAAGCATTCAAACTACATGTCCGTACTATCCTATCCTCCCGAATATGCAGAATTAAAACTTCCTCTAACCTAATTCTCCACCAGGCCTCTGCTAAAGCAGACTTACTGGTAAGGGAATTTCAGCATGACCCCTCCCCTGACAAAGCAGCTGCAATTAAACTTCACACCCGCCTATTAGACCAACTTCATTATGAGAAATGCATAAAAATAATTGTGCCTGCGCTAAAAAATGGACTAAAAATGACGTGCAAAAATATTAAATTAAACCACTATAAATATGCTATTAAAACATACATGTGTAGTTAAATATAAATATGTGCGATCTTTTATATATAACCTCAAAGTGCATGTAACATTGTGCAAATAGTAATATAAACCATTGAAAGTGCACCGTGCAAAAATAAAAATAAAAAGCCAGGTGCTATCCTGTGTATTACAAGTGTCCAACTCAATCAGCGGGTTCAAACTCAAAAAAGTGTGCACAAACAGTGTCCATGGAATAAATGTTCCTCAGAATTCTTCTGAACGGTGCCCAAATCACAGCAAACAATAAGTGCTCTCCCGTGACACCCCACCTGTGTTTGCGCTCACCTCTGATCGTGTGACCCAGTAACTAAACTGTGTCAAACACGCAATGGGGCCACTTCTGGGCTCCCTCAGGATGGAATGATATGAATACAATGCTCACAGGTGCAGCCAGAATCCACATGTATAAAAGTGAAAGGAGAACTCCATGGTGTAATATAGCGGGGATAATTTATTTAATTAAAAGAATTTCCTCCAGGAGGGTACTCACATTGAGTGGGTGCTCCAGTGCACCAAACTTTACAAGCATGAAAAACAAGCTGCAATTCAAATGGTGTGCGGTGTGGTGTATGATGTCTCCTCCACTGCTGACAGCTCCGTCCTACCCCTCCCTGACGCGTATTCGGCACAGGGATCACGTGCCTTCCTCTCCCCCAGAGAGGAAGCTCCATTAATTGCAGCCTCACTGTGCCCCATCAATTGCAGCCTCACTGTGCCCCATCAAATGCAGTCACTGTGCCCCATCAAATGCAGCCACTGTGCCCCATCAAATGCAGCCACTGTGCCCCATCAAATGCAGCCACTGTGCCCCATCAAATGCAGCCACTGTGCCCCATCAAATGCAGCCACTGTGCCCCATCAAATGCAGCCACTGTGCCCCATCAAATGCAGCCACTGTGCCCCATCAAACGCAGCCACTGTGCCCATCAAACGCAGCCACTGTGCCCATCAAACGCAGCCACTGTGCCCATCAAACGCAGCCACTGTGCCCATCAAACGCAGCCACTGTGCCCCATCAAACGCAGCCACTGTGCCCCATCAAACGCAGCCACTGTGCCCCATCAAACACAGCCACTGTGCCCTCAAACGCAGCCACCGTGCCCATCAAACGCAGCCACCGTGCCCATCAAACGCAGCCACCGTGCCCATCAAACGCAGCCACCGTGCCCATCAAACGCAGCCACCGTGCCCATCAAACGCAGCCACCGTGCCCATCAAACGCAGCCACCGTGCCCATCAAACGCAGCCACCGTGCCCTCAAACGCAGCCACCGTGCCCATCAAACGCAGCCACCGTGCCCATCAAACGCTGCCACCGTGCCCATCAAACGCTGCCACTGTGCCCATCAAACGCTGCCAGTGCCCATCAAATGCTGCCAGTGCCCATAACACTGATATACTTCATTAAATCACTGTACCTGCTGTCCTGGGGGTTTCCCTCTTGCTCCTATCTCTCCTCCTGACGTCACAGCCCCAGGGCCGAGGAGAAGATGCAGTGCAGGGGAGGGTAGGTGGAGCTTAAGGCTCCACCTGTTGCTTATGGGGGTGCGAGTGACACACGCCGCCCCCCGCATGAGATAAAGCCCCCCCACAGCAAGATGGGTGGGGGGCTTTATCTCATGCGGGGGGCTTTATCTCATGCGGGGGGCGGCCCTTTTTGCCGCCGCCCACAAAGTGCCGCCCTAGGCCTAGGCCTTGTTGGCCTAGGCCAAAACACAGCCCTGTGGGAGGCGATGGCATTCCCCTAGACTTCAATGCAGTTTACTCTGAGACTTTGACCCCTGAATTATTGAAATTATACAAACATATATTTGAAACCGAGACCCTCCCTGAAACCCTCCGCCAAGCAGTAATTATAGTAATCCCTAAATCGGGTAAAGACCCCCGATTACCTGAATCCTATTGCCCAATCTCGCTTCTCCAAGCTGACCTCAAAATATTAGCCAAAATATTAGCTATGCGCCTCAATAACAGCATCCTTTCCCTCATCCACTCTGACCAGACAGGATTCATTAACAAAATAACAGCAAAGCTGCTGAAATGACCATAAATTCATTCACTCTGTTAGTAATGATATTGTAAAGTGTTTGCTGCCTCTCCTCTAAATAAGAGTTTCTAGCCGTAGCCAATTGCATATACATATATAATGAAGATTCTATCCTAGGGTTGTCTATGAGATAGGCCTCCCAGGGACAGGATAGACAGCTACTTCTGGTCAGAAAGGGCACTCTACACACTTATATAAAAAGTTTAGTAACACATTTTATTATGGCGATATTCACCCGAATTGTTGATTTAAAAGACAGTCAAGTTGCTTCCTTTAAAGCTGATACAATAGTATCTTCTGGCAATATGTTATTCAAAACTATACTGACACTTTAACTATGTTGCAAGTGACTGACATCCGACAAACAATACTCACAAAAAACAATCAACAAAAAACATATATTGCAGGCGCCTGAAGTTTACCACTACTGTTCGGCAATCCCAGTGGGCCAATCGCCTCTATGTTTTAATTTTGAATAAATTATTATTGGATCAAATCCAATTATATAGTTAGTTACGGGGGTGCCGAGCAGTAGTGATCCCCGGGGATATAATTTAAGTTCACTGAGTTGGCCAGGGTTTTAGTTAGGAGAGCGGGGGGCGGTAATTGGGGCGGTAAAAAACCAATGGTATTGCTAAATTGTCTTAGTTCATACTGAGCCCTCTAGATTACATTGGGGAGTCCTCTTTGAGCTGATCCATGAAAGGGAGAGAATAAGTATAAGTATGTAAGGGATTGCTCTAAGTTCAGATCCTCTTTAATCTCTGTTGTTGCCGTAATTGACTATTATCTTCATGGGAGCGGAGTGCTGTAATTCCAATATTGAACGGGTAAAGGTGAGGCTGGATTGCCTTGTCTGTTGCTAATTACTGAAGGATTCGCTGGAAAGTTCATTCAAAGCCCATCTGTGAATGAATGCAAGTGATTATATAAGAAATTAATTTAAATTCAAATCACTTTAACTCGGATTCATGCTGGGAAAAACACAGTCATGAATCTAAGACGTCTTCACATGAACATTCAGGCGGATCATGAACACATGGGAGCAATAGTGACCCTAGACGCCGCAAAGGCGTTCGATTCGGTTGAATGGGGTTACCTTTGGGAATGCCTACGAGGCTTCGGATTCGGCCCAAACTTCATAAAATGGGCACAATTACTGTACTATTCCCCGATGGCCAGAGTGGTAGTGAACGGATGGATGTCCAACCCCTTTCCATTGAAAAGGGGAACTCGTCAGGGGTGTCCATTGTCCCCACTACTATATGCCTTGGCGGTGGAGCCCCTTGCCATCTCCCTTAGGATGAATCCAGATATACGCAGGCTACGTATAGGATCCCTGACTGAGACGTTAAGTTTATATGCTGACGATATGCTCCTTTATTTGGAGGACATGGGCCCTTCCCTCCAAACAGCCCTACTGACCATTGAAAAATTCGGGAAACACTCAGGCCTAAACATGAACTGGTCCAAATCACAGATTCTCCCTCTAGATTTGTCACCCCCATCACAAACTGCAGCTTCACTCCCCCTACAGCGAGTTGCCCGCATTAAGTACTTAGGAGTAGAGATTACTAAAGACCCGCTGGATTATATCAGCAATAATATAGAACCACTCTTTTTACACTTAAAATCTCGTACACAAACCCGGGCAAGACTCCCCTTGGGAATATCTGGCAGAATTAACCTATTTAAGATGATATTACTCCCAAAATTCCTATATATATTCTGGAACTCCCCTGTACATATCCCCCTTAACATTTTTAAAACACTTGACAAAATAATTAATTCCTTTATATGGGGGCCCAACAGGCATAAGTTAGCTTGGAACACGCTCAAAAACCCAACCTCCTCAGGAGGAGCGGCCCTACCGGATCTATACACATACTACATTGCGGCACAACTCTCGCACCTATATTACATCCACAAAACAGATGAGACCAAATACCAAACCCTAGTATGTAAACCAAATAGTGACATGCACTCCCCACTACAAGTTATATTCAAGAAAAGCAGTAAACAAGACAAAAGTAAGGACCGAGACTTATTGCTGTCCCAACATAGACATGTGTGGGAGAAGGCGATCAAGCTGACTGGAGCCGACTTCTTTCATTCACACACACCCCTCTGGCACAACCCCCAGTTGACGGAACTGACCTCTCTACCGGGAGCCACTAGATGGGCAGCCAAGGGAATAGTATTCTTATTCCAGATCACTACCGTATTCGGAGTTAGAAGCTTCCAGACACTTTGTGAGGAGTTTGATCTCCCCCCATACATGCAATTTAGCTACATGCAGCCGAGACATGCGCTCCAAACCCAATTTGGGTGCGGATTTCCTAACCCACAAATACTGCCACTGGTAGATATAATAACAGGGTCAAACCCAGAAAAACTTATATCCACCCTCTACACTATACTTCGCACCAAGCCGGTAGCAAGGATAATAGACACGGCAAGAATTAGATGGGAGGAAGATGTGGGGCCCATAGACGACTCTGACTGGGAAGACATATTGGCAAACGTTAAAACCACATCACCCAAAATCTCCGAGTGTTTGACTCAGCTGTATATAATACACAAGTCATACCTTACACCATCCAGAATTGCAAAATTCTCCCCACACCAGAACCCAAACTGCCCAAGATGCTCTAGCAACCCATGCTCGTTCTTTCACCTACTCTGGTCATGCCCAGTAATACAAAGCTACTGGGCACAAATCATAAAATTCCTCCACGACCACATGGGATCACCAGTTCAACTCAACCCCAGGCCATGCCTTCTTGGGCTACTCCCAGATGCTGATAAAGATAGACCCCTGATTACACTTCTTAGTGAATGACTATTTAGTGCCAGAAAATTAATAGCTAAGCACTGGATGAGAACAGAACCTCCCACTCTACAAGCCTGGATTAGGGAAGTAAACATAGCACTACCATATAAAAAGGTAATGTACAAACACAGAGGTTGCCCGAATAAGTATCACAAAATATGGGATAAATGGTTAGAGAAGACTAGCACTTGCACGGACTAACTAACTATATATGTTAAGCCAACGGATTGAAACATTAGATATGGCCAACCCATCCAACGGAAATTTTAACTAATGCTGCTGAAGCCATATATGGCTATATGTAACATTGTATTTTCAATGACAAACACACCCATTCACAATAATGCATGTAACCTCACTCTTTTGTCTACTTTTTGGAAAGATATGTTATGTAATGCCTCTGTATATTATCCTTATTTCAATAATAAACATGTTCTTTTAAAAAAAAAAAAAAACTACTCGTGCCTATATTGTCGGTCCGACAATACACATAAAAGTTCATTGATAAAAACAGCATGGGACTTCCCACAGGAGAACCCCCGAACCAAAATTTAAAAAAAAATGGTGTGGGTGTCCCCCTAAATTCCATACCAGGCCCTTCAGGTCTGGTATGGATATTAAGAGGAACCCCACGCCAAAATTAGAAAAAAAAAAGGCTTGGTGGTCCCCCTCAAAATCCATACCAGACCCTTCAGGTCTGGTATGGATTTTAAGGGGAACCCCGTGCCAAAATGTAAAAAAAAATGGTGTGGGGTCCCCCCAAAAATCCATACCAGACCCTTATCCGAGCACGCAATCTGGCAGGCTACAGGAAAAGAGGGGGGGACGAGAGAGCACCCCCGCTCCTGAACCGTACCAGGCCACATTCCCTCAACATTGGGTTTTTAATATACTTCAGGCAGTCAGTTGATTCAGTTAGTTGCAGTGTATTTCATCTATATATACAGGCTTGTGTGTGTGTGTGTGTGTGTGTGTATATATATATATATATATATATATATGTATGTATATATATAAATCATCATAAAATATATATCCACTGCATTGTAGTCCAGCCAAGCGTATACCTGACTGTAGGCCATTCCTGGAGTACGTGTTCAAAGACACTTTCAGGCAGGTGACTCAGTGAGCTCTGCAGTTCATTTAATATATGTATATGCACACAGGCTTGTATGTATGTGTATGTATGTATGTATGTGTATATGTGTGTGTATGTGTGTGTGTGTGTATATATATATATATATATATATATATATATATATATATATATATATATATATATATATATATATATATATATATATATAATTAGTCTAGACAAGCCTATACCTGACTGTAGGCCATTCGTGGTGTACTGTTTTTAGTAAACTTCAGCCGTTGATTTGCTAATCTAATTGTACAGTATGTGTGAAAGGCCACCAAGGAGAATCAGACACCCACAGGCCACTAAAAGAGGGCAAGCAGGCTCTGTGTCTACAGCCAGTGCTGGTTATGGATACGGTGCATCCTCAGCACATGGCTATGGGGCACTCTTGTCCTTTTTTTCGGCAGCTGGCCGTGTTGAGCCACAACATGCAGAAGAGTTGGCAGAGTGGATTACCAGCCGTCCTCATCCTCCTCATCCTCTGTCACCCAGGCTCAGGGTACTTTGTCTGCCAATGCAGCTGCTAAAGCGGCCTCGTCCATCGGCTCAATGTCATCAGTCACTCCTTCCCTAGCCCGACCATCATGCCCTGAGGAGTCCCCAAACTGTTAGACCACAGTGTAGGGTACTTGCTGCAGGAGGATGTGCAGCATTTTGAAGGCTCTGATGATGGTACCCAGGTTGAGGATGAAGGCAGTAATGTGAGCCCAGATAGAGGGGGTGCCAAAGAAGGACAAACTGGCAGTCATGTTCTCCCAGCTGCAGCATACTGCCAGGTTTGCTCCAGTGGCGAGAAGCGAGGGGATGATGAGGTCACTGACTCTACGTGGGTGCCAGATAGAAGAGAGGAGGAGGAGGCACATCTCCAATGAAGCAGGATGCTCTCCAGGGGCCAGTTTAAGGGCAGGCAACCGACTGCATCACACCGCAGAGCTCCGCATGTGCAGGGCGCTGCTGACTCCGCGCGTTATTCCAAAAGTTCTTTGGTGTGGGCCTTTTTTGAGACATGTGCAGCAGATCGCACCATTGCTGTTTGCAACATATGTCTGAAGCATCTCAAGCATGGCTAAAACAGCAGCCTCTTGGGCACCACATGCTTGACCAGACATATGTCTGCGGACCTCTCCTTGCTCCTCATCAGCTGGGATATCCAACCCCACTATAACTTCAGTCCTCTCAGAGGCCTCCACTGAGAGGCATGAAGGTGTAGAATTATGTGTCCCAAGCACTTGTGGGCATTCTGCTAGTGGTACACCAACATCCGATTTGTAGCAGGAAAATTTCCCTACCCCAGTTGCTAAACCAGCAAAAGAAATTCGGTCCCAGCCATCCACATGCTCAGTGGCTGAATGCTAGTTTGGCTAAATTTCTAGCACTCCAACTGCTGCCTTTTCAGCTGATAGACTCTGTCCCCTTTCGAGAATTTGTGAAATGTGCGGTACCTCAGTGGCAGGTTCCCAAACGCCAATTTTTTTCTCAGAAGGCCATTCCGGCTCTCTACCGACATGTGGAAGGCAATGCCTTGGCCTCGTTGGACAGGGCGGTCAGTGGTAAGGTGCATATTACCACTGACTCATGGTCCAGCAGGCATGGACAGGGACGTTACCTTTCTTTCATGGCGCACTGGGTAACTCTGCTGGCAGCTGATAAGGATGCAGGACAGGGTGCATTATTGTTGGAGCTTGTTCCGCCACCACACCTCCAAAATGCTGGTAATGGTGATTCTGCCACACCTCCCTCCTCCACCCCTCCTCTTCTTCTTCCTCTATAACCTCTTCCTGTGCAGATTTGGCCTCAGAACCAGCGGTGCTCCGTAGGCGTTCTAGGGGCTACGCAAGCACTCAGGCAAAAAGATGTCATGCGGTGCTTGAGTTGGTCTGCTTAGGGGACAGGAGCCACACTGGGGCAGAGATTCTGGCAGCTCTGCAGGGGCAGGCTCAGAGGTGGTTGACGCCACGCCAGCTTCAGCCAGGAATGGTGGTTTGAGACAATGACACCAACCTCCTCTCCGCCCTCCGGCAGGGACACTTCACCCATGTTCCCTGTTGGCTCACATCCTTAATTTGGTGGTGCAGTGGTTCTTGTGCAGGTACCCAGGCTTACAGGATCTCCTGAGGCAGGCCAGGAAAGTCTGTGGGTCTTTCCGCCAGTCATATAATGCCAGTGCTCGGCTGGCTGACCTCCAAAAGGAATGCAACCTGCCCAAGAACTGCCTCATTTGTGACATGCCCACCAGGTGGAACTCAACATTGGCAATGCTGCAGTGACTGCACACTCAGCAGAGGGCTATCAATGACTACCTGTGCATTAATGCACCAGGACAGGGTTAGGGGAGCTTGGCTTTTTTCGCCATGGCAGCGGATCATGATCAAAGATGCATGCACTGTCCTGTCACCATTTGAGGAGGCCATGAGGATGGTGAGCAGTGACAGTGCATGCATCAGTGATACTGTCCCTCTTGTCTACCTGTTGGAGCACACGCTATGTTGAATAATGGAGAGGGCACTTGAGGCAGAACAGAGGGAGGAAATGGAGGACTTCCTTACCTCTCAAGGCCCCCTTTATCCAGACAGTATTCCTGCAGGCTTGCTTATCACACAGGAAGAGGAGGAGGAGGAAGATTGTGTCAGTATGGAGGTGGAGTCTGGCACTCAGCATCAGCAGCAGTCTTCAAGGGATCATTTTCAGGCCCCATAAACCCATGGACTTGTACGTGGCTGGCAGGAGGTGGCTGCGGAACAGATCGTCCTTAGTGACCCAGAGGACTCCGGACCGAATGTTTCAGCAAACCTACACTGCATGGCCTCCCTGATCCTGCAAAGCCTGCGAAAGGACCCTCGGATTTGTGGTATCAAGGAGAGGGATCAGTACTGGCTGGCAACCATTCTTGATCCACGTTACAAGGGTAAGGTGGCGGAACTTATCCAGCCATCACAGAGGAAGCAGAGAATGAAACATCTTTGGGAGGCCTTGCAGAAAGGTTTGTGTAATGCGTTTCCAGAGCCTGGGAGGTTACAATTTCCTTGTCCTCCTGGACAATGTGTTGCCGAAGCTTCGGTCAGTCATAGAAGGAGCGGTGGAGAAGGTGGCTGTCTGACCGATGCGTTCAGCCAATTTTTTTTAGTCCGCAGCCCCAAGGTCTGATAGGTTCCAGCAACCATCACCAGTTTCTGTTGTACATGGTGCAGGATTACCTAGGGGCAAGATCAGTCTTGGAGACCTTTCCAACTGAAAATCCACTGGGTTACTGGGTCTTGAGGATGGATCACTGGCCAGAGCTTGCACAGTATGCAATTGAGCTACTGGCCTGTCCTGCATCCAGAGTTCTTTCAGAATGCACATTCAGTGCTGCTGGAGGCTTTGTAACCGATCACAGAGTGCACCTGTCCACCGACTCGGTTGATCGGCTCACCTTCATAAAAATGAATTAATGTTGGATCACCAACTGGCAAGCACCTGATGCTGATGTAACCAAATCATTTTTTTATGAATGTGAGATCTCTTGAAGACTGCCTATGCTGATGCTGAGTGACTATCCTGTTATGCTGAGTGACTATCCTATTCCTCCTCAATGTTCATGTTTATAGCTTCCAAGAACATTTTTGATTCTGGGCACCACCACCAGTGGCTAAGGCCCAATTTTTCTGCCCCTGTTTAACAGGGGCGTTTAATTACAATTTTTGCTGTAATATTTTGCAGCAGGGCTCGTTCCTGAGCTCAACAAGAGTATCTGTGAGGGGTTGCAGTGTTGTGGCACCACCACCAGTGCCTAAGGCCCAATTTTTCTGCCCCTGTTTAACAGGGGCATGTAATTACAATTTTTGATCAAATATTTAATAGCAGGGCTTGTTCCTGCACTCAACAAGAGTATCTGTGAGGGGTTGCAGTGTTGTGGCACCACCACACCACCACCAAAGGCCCAATTTTTCTGCCCCTGTTCAACAGGGGCATGTATTTACAATTCTTGATATAATATTTCACAGCAGGGCCCGTTCCTGCACTCAACAAAAGTATCTGTGAGGCTTTACAGCTTTGTGCCACCACCACCACCGCCTAAGGCCCAATTTTTCTGCCCCTGTTTAACAGGGGCATGTAATTACAATGCTTGATATAATATTTCACAGCAGGGCCCATTCTGGCACAAAACAAGAGTAACTGTGAGGGCTGTGTTCTGGTACCACCAACACTTAAGGCCCAATTTTCCGCAGAGTGTATAGGGCAGGCCGTATAGGATATACAGGCAGTCCCCTATTTTCAAAAATCTGACTTACAAACGGATGGAGACAACAGGAAGTGAGGAATTCTACCACTAGGAAGGGAAATTCTCTCCTGTAAGAGTTAATATGGGAAAAAGATGTCTCCTCACTGATTTATTACCAATCCTTGTTTCCCTTAAAAACCCCAAATTTTCAAAATCCAATTGTCATTGGGGCAGAAAGTGAGGTGAAATCTTCTGAACAGGGGCACAGACAGCAAAACAAATGTTATAGGGGTGATACCCCTTCCCTATGTTTTCCAAAAAGCTTTAAAATAGATTTTTTTGGCAGGAGCTACACTTACAAAGTGTGCCTGTTCCAAATTACAAACAGATTCTACATAAGAACAAATCTACAGTCCCTGTCTTGTTTGGACCGCCTGTATACTGCCTTTCAGAGTATATAGGGCCTGGGGGCCCAATGACTTTTCTTTTTTTAATTTGGGTGCGGGGTTCCCCTTAATATCCATACAAGACCCAAAGGGCCTGGTAATGGGCTGGGGGGTTACCTATGCCGTTTTCTCAATAATTTTCATCCATATTGCTGGGACCCGACATTACATTACAGCAAGCAATTTGAAATGATTTTTATTCCTTTAGAAATGTCATTTTGTGCAGGGACTGTTCTAAACACAGGAAACACGCGCCACTTTACAGGCATACTATAGACACCCCTCAGGTACGATATTTTAAAGGAATATTTCACTTTTATTTTTTCACTTTAAGCATCATTAAAATCACTGCTCCCGAAAAAAATTACGTTTTTAAAACTTTCTTTTCCATTGATACATGTCCCCTGGGGCAGGACCCGGGTTCCCAAACCCTTTTTAGGACAATAACTTGCATGTTAGCCTTTAAAATTCACACTTTTGATTTTTCACGTTCGAGTCCCATAGACTTTAATGGTGTTCGGATGTTCATGCTAACATTCGGTCCTTTCGCATGTTCTGGATGTGAACTGAACTGGGGGTTTTGGGGCCATCCCTAGTGGTAAGGTTATATTAAAACCAAAGGATTTTGAAAAGATTATTTTAAGGTTAGAGGTTACTTTGAAATGTTGGAATTCCGCTAGTAGGACTGGTAAAGTGGTAAGTGGTTTCATTAGAATAAAACAGAATGCCGTCTGTGAATGCAGCGAGTTTAAATTCTTTGTTGGCGGCTTGAATTCGTTGAATATCTGGATTGTGTCTAAGACTGTTGAGAAATGGTTTGAGGGTAAGTACGGAGAGGATAGGAAACAGGGGGCAGCCCTGTCTTGTCCCATTACAGATGGAAAAGGCATTCAACAGGGTATTCTTTACTCGCACTCTGGCTGAAGGATTGCCATTTAGAGAAAAAATGAGGCCAAGAATGTATGGACCAATGCCTATGGTCTGTAAGACTGCTTGCATGTAATCCCACACAACCCTGTCAAATGCCTTCTCCGCGTCTAGGGACGAGAAGAAACCTTTTTAGTCTGTCAGTGTCTTCATGTGGTGTAAATTGATGGCCTTGATGGTATTATCCCTTGCCTCGTGTCCGGGGATAAATCCTACTTGGTCTCGGGAATTGATGGAGAGGAGCAATGGTAAAAGTCAATTGGCTAATATTTTTGAAAATATTTTGATGTCAACATTGGGTAGCGAAATCAGTCTATAGTTTGCAGCTTGCGATGGGTCTTTATCTTCTTTTGGGATGACCGTTATGTGTGCTTCAAGCAACTTAGGTGTGAGGGGATTGGAATGTGATAGTGAGTTGAAAACTCTTAAAGGGGAGCTTAGTGTTTCCGCAAAAGTCTTGTATTATACGGCTGAAAGGCTGTCTGGGCCTGAGCTTTTGCCTTGTTTTATTTGTTTTATCATTGGGTCCCATTCGGGCTTTCTAGATCGTTAGCTGACTCTGGGGTGATTGCACTGGTGCAAAATTTGTCTAGAAATGTTTTAATCTCTTTAGGTCTGTCTGAAGGAGAGGCAGTGTGGAGGGTTTGCATATTGATAATATATAGGGATGAAAAGTATTTTTCAAATTCTTGGGCAATGTCGTGATTTTTCGTGTATGCTTTACCGGTAGGGGAATGTAGTTTATGGACTGTAGTTTTGGCTTTTTTCGAGCCCAAGGCCTGAGCTAATAAGTCTCTATATTTATAGCCATATTCATAGAAAAGCTTCTGTGAGAGTGTATAGCGGCCTAATCCACCTGCTCCTTGTCCACACTTCTTCCATAGATCATCATGCACGGAGGAGTCCCCAGAATTATTCGACCACAGCGTCAGTTACATGCTGCTGCAGAATGTGTAGCAATTTATAGGCTCCGATGTTGGTTCCCAGGTAGAGGAAGGGAGTAATGTGGGCATAGACAGAGGGGGTGACACAGAAGGACAAGAAACTGGCAGTCATGTTCCCCAAGCTGCAGCATACTGCCAAGTGCACTCCAGTGACGAGGAGGGAGGGGATGATGAGGTCACTGACCATACTTGGGTGCCTGTGAGGAGGAGGAGGCACAGCTCCAACGAGGCAGGATGTCCTCCAGGGGTCAGCTTAAGGGCAGCCACCCTATTGCATCACACCGCAGAACTCTGCAAAGTTTCTTGGTGTGGGCCTTTTTCGACACTAGTGCTGCAGATCGCACAGTTGCTGTTTGCAACCTCTGTCTGAAGCGGATCAGGCATGGCCAGAACAGCAGCCACTTGGACACCACATGCTTGAACTGACATATGATGACCTGCCATGCAGTCCATTAGCAGCAGAACCTGAAAGGCCCACATCATAGAAAAAGGTAGACTTCTCCTTGCTCCTCATCTGGGATCTCCAACCTCAAGTCCTCTCAAAAACCTGCACTGAGAGGAATTAAGGTATAGCAATAGGTGTCACAAGTACTTGCAGGAAATCTGCTAGCAGTACACCACCAGTTGATTTTGGCAGGCAAATTTACTTACCCCAGATGCTGAACCGTAAAAATAAATTTGGTCCCAGCCATCCACATGCTCAGCATGTAAATGCTAGCTTGGCTAAATTTCTAGCACTGCAACTACTGCCTTTTCAGCTGGTAAACTCAGCCCCCTTTTGTGAGTGGAATGTGCTGTACAGTGGCAGGTTCCAAAACACCATTTATTTTCATGTAAGGCCATTCCGGCTCTCTACTGCCATGTGGAAGGCAATATTTTGGCCTCCTTGGACAGGGTGGTCAGCAGTAAGGTATATATTACCCTGACTCATGGTCCAGCAGGCATGGACAGGGACGTTACCTTTCCTTCATGGCGTACTGGGTAACTATGGTGGCAGCTGGGAAGAATGCAGGACAGTGTTCAGTGTTGGAGCTTGTTCTGCCACCACACCTCCAAAATGCTAGTGATGGTTCTGCCACAACATCTGTATGCTCCCCTCCCTCCTCTACTTCTTCTTCTTCCTCTATGGCCTCTTCTGCAGAATTGTCCTCTGAACCACCAGTGTTCCCTAAATGCTCAAGGGGCTACGCAAGCAGTCAGGCAAAAAGATGTCATGTGGTTCTTGAGTTGATCTGCCTAAGGGACAGGAACCACATTGGGACAGAGATTCTGTCAGCTCTGCAGGGGCAGGCTCAGAGGTGGTTGATGCCATGCCAGCTTCAGCCAAGAATGGTTGTATGCGACAGTGGCACCAACCTTCTCTCCACCCTCCGACAGGGACACTTGACCCATGTTTCATGTTTGGCACACGTCCTGAATTTAGTGGTGCGGCATTTCTTGACCAGGTACCCAGGCTTACAAGATCTCCTGAGGCAGGCCAGAAAAGTCTGTGGTCATTTCCCCTGGTCATACAATGCCAGTGCTCAGCTAGCTGAGATTCAAAGGGAATGCAACCTGCCCACCAACTGCCTCATTTGTGACATGCCCACCAGGTGGAACTCAACGTTGGCAATGCTGCAGCAGCTGCATGCACAGCAAAGGGCCATCAATGAGTACCTGTGCGAGTATGGCACCAGGACAGGGTCAGGGGAGCTTGGCTTCTTTTTGCCATGCCAGTAGCTACTGATCAAGAATGCATGCATTGTCCTGTCACCATTTGAGGAGGCCACAAGGAGAGTGAGCAGCGACAATGCATGCATCAGTGACACTGTCCCTCTAGTCTTCCTGCTGGAGCACAAGCTTTGTGGAATCATGGACAGGGCACTTGAGGCAGAACAGCGGGAGGAAGAGGAGGACTTCCTTTACTCTTAAAGCCCTCTTTTATTCAGATACCATTCCTTCCGGTCTGCCAAACACACAGGAAGAAGAGGAGGAAGATTGTGTTAGCATGGGTGTCGAGGATAACACACAGCAGTCTTCAAGGGTTTGGTTTTCAGTCCCCAGAAAAGCAAGGAGTTGTATGTGGTTGGGAGGAGGTAGTTATGGATAATGTGATCCTTAGTGACCCAGAGAACTCAGAATTGAATGCCTCTGCAAACTTAAGCTGCATTTCCTCCCTGATTCTGCAAAGCCTGCAAAAGGACCCTAGGATTCATGGTATTAAGGAGAGGGATCATTACTGGCTGAGAATCCTTCTTGATCCACATTACAAGGGTAAGGTTGCAGAACTCATCATGCCTTCGCAGAGGGAATAGAGGATGAAACATGTTCAGGAAGTTTGTGTAACGCATTTCTAGACACGGGGAGGATACCATTACCTGGTGCTGGACAATGTGTCTCTGAGGCTTTGTTCGACCAGAGGAAGAGTGGTGGAGGAGGTGGCCAGCTGATCGATGCCTTTAAACAATTTTTCAATCCTCAATGCCAAGGTTCCAGCAACCATCGCCAGCATCTGCATTATATGGTGCAGGAATATCTAGGGGCAAGAGCAGACTTAGAGACCTTTCCAACAGAGCATTCACTGGGTTACTGGGTCTTGAGGTTGGACCACTGGCCAGAACTTGCTCAATTGGCAATTGAGCTACTGACCTGTCCTGCATCCATCGTGCTTTCTGACTGCACATTCAATGCTGCTGGAGGGTTTGTAACAGATCAAAGAGTGCTCCTATCCACAGACTCAGTTGATAGGCTCATATTTATAAAAATGAATCAGTCCTGGATCAGCAGCTATCAAGCACCTAATGCTGATGTAACTAATTGAATTTCCTATGGATCTGGGATCCCTTGAAGATTGCCTATGCTGCCTATTCTATTCCAACAATATTTTTGGTTTAGGGTGCCACCACCACCACCCAACTCCCAACAAGAGTAAGTGTGAGGGGTTACAGGGCTGTGGCACCATCAAAACCAAAGGCCGGCCCTATTTTTCTGTCCCTGTTTAACAGGGGCATGTATGTACAAATTTTGAATAAATATTTAACAGCAGGGCTCCTTCCTGCACCCAACAAGAGCAACTGTGAGGGGTTACAGTGTTGTGGCACCACCACCACCCAAGGCCCAGTTTGTCTGCCCCTATTTAACAAGGGCATGTAATTACAATTTTTGAAATAATATTTAACAGCAGGGACTTTTCCTGTGCCCAACATGAGTAACTATGTGGGGTTACCATGTTCTGGCACCATCAACACCTAGGGCCCAATGTTTCTGCCTGTAAGGGATTACCTTGGTTGGAGTCCATATTGCAGAGATGTATGCTCACCCTTGCAAATACACACAGCCCATGGTAACAAGGTAAAAGGCTACCTGGGCTGTGAATCTGTGCACGGGGGCTTGACAGGGAATTTACCAAAGTATTCTCGAGGTGAAGCTGTAGTCAGGGATTCCAGAAGTCAGCGTTAATGATGAACAGAGCCAGGGTCAGAACCTGGGGTCAGTCTTGGAACACTGAAACTTGAAAATAACACAGAACACAGGAAAACAGAAACATTTGGCAATACAAGAGACAATGAACTGACACAGACCTCAGAGTAAGGCAATGTTTAATACCCAGCTGATTAGATAAACTGCCTTAGTTGAACCAGGAGTGACAGGTGCTATTTGCAAAGCAAGATCTAGAGTATAGCCCTCAGTGCTGCATGCAGGACAAGGCATAGCTGGAAAACGGGCTGAATAATGAGCTGAGGTGTGGCTTAGAGGCAATACAGCAGGAGCAGTACACATAGTCATGGGTTCAATACCTCCTTGAGCCACCTGGGGGGTGGCCATTTCTGGCCATCTGCATGGCTCGGTAGGAACCGTCAAACTGCCCCTGTTTAACAGGGGCATGTAATTACAATTTTTGAAATAATATTTAACAACAGAGATTGTTCCTGCGCCCAACAAGAGTAACTGTGAGGGGTTACTGTGTTCTGCTACAACCAACACCTAAGACCCAATTTTTAAGCATATAGTGCAGTCCGTATAGAATATATACTGGAGTTCAGAGTATACAGTGCAGTCCGTATAGTATATATTCTGCCGTTCAGAGTATATAGTGCAGTCAGTGTAGTATATATAATACAGTGCAGGGTATATAGGGCAGTGTACAATATATAATATAGTGTATTGAAGTGGTTAAGGGAAGTCCCTATGACAGAATTAAGAAAAAACGGCATGGGTTCCCCCAACCATAATAGGCCCTTTGGGTCTGATATGGATTTTGGGGGAGACCCCATGCCATTTATTTTTTTTTATTTTAGCGTGGAGTTCCCCTTAATATCCATACCAGACCCGAAGGGCCTGGTTTGGACTGGGGTGGGGGAAACCCACGCTTTTTTTAAATTATTTTTTATGTATCTTGCCGGGATCTGGCAATACATTACAGCCGTGAGCAATTTGAAATTACATTTTTTCCTTTAGAAATGTACCGTATTTATCGGCGTATAACACGCACTTTTTTCCCCTTAAAACCAGGGGAAAATCGCAGGTGCGTGTTATACGCCGATCCCCTGCGATCCGACCTGTCACATTTTCAAAATCGCCGATCGCGATTTGAAAATGGCGCCGAAATACACAGAGCCGGTCCTCGGCTCTTTCCGGCGGCTGTCGTTCATTTTCGGCTCCACTCGTAGTCCCGAGCGGAGCTATCCGAACCTACTTGGCTAGGTTCGGATAGCTCCGCTCGGGACTACGAGTGGAGCCGAAAATGAACGACAACCGCCGGAAAGAGCCGAGGACCGGCACTGTGTATTTCGGCACCGGCGGCGCCATTTTCAAATCGCGATCTGCGATTTTGAAGCCCAGAATGGCTGGGATCACTGTAGCAAGGCTGCACTGGGGAAGGCTGCACTGGGGAAGGCTGCACTGGGGAAGGCTGCACTGGGGAAGGCTGCACTGGGGAAGGCTGCACTGGGGAAGGCTGCACTGGGGAAGGCTGCACTGACAAGGCTGCACTGGGGAAGGCTGCACTGACATGGCTGCACTGACATGGCTGCACTGACATGGCTGCACTGACAAGGCTGCACTGACAAGGCTGCACTGACAAGGCTGCACTGACAAGGCTGCACTGACATGGCTGCACTGACAAGGCTGCACTGACATGGCTGCACTGACATGGCTGCACTGAGAAGGCTGCAATGATGGGCGTTTAAATGTAAGTTTTTTTTCCCTTCAACTTCCCTCCTAAAAGTTTTTTTTCCTTAAAATTCCCTCCTAAATTGGGGTGCGTGTTATACGCCGGTGCGTGTTATATGCCGATAAATACGGTAATTTTGCTGTGGTACTGTTCTAAACATGGGAAAAATGCACTACTTTACAGACAGACTAGGGGAACCCCCCAGGCACGATATTTAGACTAATATTTCATCTTTATTGTTTCACTTTAAGCATTCTTAAAGTCACTGCTCCTGAAAAAACGGTTGTTTTAAAAAAATTTTTTGCATTGATACATGTCCCTTGGGGCAGGACCCAAGCACTTTTTATCGCAATAGCTTGTATATAAACTTTTAAAATGAGCACTTTTGCTTTTTCATGTTCGTGTCCCATAGACTTTAATGGTGTTCGCATGTTCGCACAAATTTCTGGGTGTTCACAAGTTCTGGTGCGAACCGAACCGGGGGGTGTTCTACTCATCCCTAGTTTCAATGAGTTCTGGGTAATTTTGCTGAGCTAGGGTGCGTTTGTGCGTTGTTTTCAAATGATTTGAGCTTAGTAAATAGTTCTTTAATGCAGGCTTGATTTTCCTTTTTAATGCTTGCTGCTAGTGAGAACAATTTTTTCTTCTCACTACATATTTATGTGCCTCCCATTCGGTTACATTGGAAGTGTCCAACATTTTATTTTCTCTGAAATAATCCACAAGGCATTTGCAGATCTCCGTTGTTCGGGTTTTGTCTGTCAAGATAGTTTGGTCTACATGTGGGATCTTGTCTGGAAAGATTAATGTGACTGAGATAGCATGGTGGTCAGATAGGGTCATAGGTTCTATCGTCGCTTTCAAGTAAGAGAGGTCTTTTTGTGTTAGAAAAAGATAATCCAGATGGGAATACCTATTGTGTGGTGCAGAAAAAAAGTGAAGTCTTTATCTTTTGGGGTAGTGCACGCCATGTGTCATGAAGTAGAAGACCTTGAAGGTATAATCTGATCTGGCGTAATGCCCGATAGGATAGGTAGGAGGTGCCAGAGGATGTATCGAGAAGAAGATCAAGGGGAACGTTGAAATCTCCCCCTAGGATTAAGATCCCTTTCTGGAAAGTGAACAGTTGTTATCTTTTAAGGTTCCTTTTAGAAAGATATACCTTCCTTGGTCATCTATGAGAGTGTCCGAAATTTGGAAAGGTATGTTCTTGGATATGAGTATAGAGACTTCTTTGGATTTAAAAATTGGCGAGGTCGCATGGAAGCTTTGGGTAAAAAAATTATTTGCTAATTTAGAGATGGCTTTAGAGCGGAAATGTGTTTCTTGCAAGAAAACTATGTTCGCTCGCAAGCTTCACATGCTGGACAGGATTTGTAAGCGTTTCTCTGGTATGTTTAATCTTTTTGCATTCAGAGAAATTACTTTAGGAATGAGGTTTTTAGTCATGACTTTAGAGACAGCCATGGTGGTGGTAGGCTGGTATGCAGGATGGTTGTGCACTGGGGGAGGGAAGGAACGGGGGTAATTTGGTTAGGGAAAAGTGGGAGATAGAGAGAAGAAGAGAGGGAAAGAAAAAGAAAAAAAAAAGAAAGGGGGAGGATAGGGGATGGGGTAAGAGATGTAAATACAGGAGAGTTGGTACATTCTACCATATACACTACATATTTTGTGCTGCAGTTGATGAAGCCATGAATGTTGAGCTCCTTGCCTGTAAAACAGGAGACAACAGACTTATTATTTCTGTCATTTTACTGCAATAGTGGCATGTTTTTGAAAGGAGCCATACGTGTTTAACCAAGTATATTTAGGGTTTGATGACTAAAATAAACTGGGGGATAGAATGTTTCCAAGTGTCCCAGCATGCCTGCTGGAAAACCTGCATCTATTTGAAAGGACAGGAATCAAAGCTATATCAGCATTAAGGACAGGTAAATATTTAGATATGATTCCCTTAATTTAGCTATATTCCTGAGAAAACGAGGTTACACAAGTAAACAGGTTATTACCATTATTCTTATGCTGAAGTTTATTAGCAGTTGTTTTATTGAGAAATATATTTCTACTCCTTTTAGAGGCTATAGCAATACCTCTATTTATATGCCAGTCCTGGTATCCTCTCTCTTTCTCTGCAAGCAATAATGTCACATTCCTTTTTGAAGCTGTCAGCACTAAGGCAATTGGGCCATGCTCTAATGTTTTTTTAAAGGTGAACTTATCCTTTACCAGTCAAGTAGATATACACAGAGTACAATTTAAGGCAGAATCTGATTAACCTACAAAAATGTTTTTGAATTTTGGGAAGAAACTAGACATCATGTGAACCCCTACAAGAAGGGCTAGAACATATAAAATGGGACCATTAAGCCACAGTTAAAAATACTGAGACTCTCTTCTCAATATGCTTAATATACTAAATAGAGACACTATGGGAGATGTTTAAAAACAAACATTTAAACAGCAAGAGCAACCTATGTGCTTACAGTTTATAAAATATGTAGAGAAAAAGAAATACAATCCTAAATGTAATTTTCAATTAAATGTGATATGCAAAGTGAAAACACACTATATATGATCATAAATTTTTAACAAAATCATAGTTATAATTTATGCAGTGTAATCACTTAGTGGTGTATGGCATAAAATCACTGGGATTTCAAATCTCTCCAAACAAATAAATGATTCAGGAATAACTAGAAACTAATTCTACAGGATGGGAATTTTAGAATTTGCAAATAAGGAACATAGAAATGCGTGGTGAGGCCTTTCAGTATTTCTCTTTAAACGTGACAAAAAGGTATTTGTTCAGATATTATTATTTTAGAAATTCTTAAGCCATACATAATGTGTTCTCATTGATACAAGTAATGAAAAATAAGTTAATCAATAAAACAAAAAGTATAATTGACCTAAACATATTTGGAGGTTAAACCGCACCGCATACTAGCTCATTATGAAATACTTACCTTAGAATGAAGTGCCGGCATCACCTCCCGGTCACAGCTGAGGGAGCCGACATGTTCCCTCGGCATTTCTTCTGGGTTTGAGGTGCTGTGGGTGGCCGCAGTTCTCTTTCCGGCAAAGAGCTCTGATTTTCCGGCAGCATCCGCCAGACCTTCAGAGCGCTGTGAGTGGCCAGAGCCGCAATAACGTCACTCCCACGAATGCATGCGGGAGTTTTCTTTCCAGCAAGGAGCTCTGATTTTCCGGTATCATCCGCCGGAGTGCATGCGCCGCTGACGTCAGTGGCTGCAAGGTGAATATCTCCTAAACCGTACGGTTTGTGTGAACAAAGATGTGTGAACCAGCTCCATTGACAGCCAGTCACAATCTCCTGTCATGCGAATTGGATGCGGGGAAACCCACATCCAATTTGCACTAGTGTGAACCCAGCCTTACTCTTAGTTCCTGTTGTGTTCTAAGACAAGAAGTGAAGCCAAATCTCCACAATGGGACAACAACAACAACAAATAAATTATCAAGGGAATTATCCTTCCCTAATATACCCAAAACTAAAAAAGCTTTGACTATATGTACATACATTTTAAAGAAAACCTTTCCAGGAAGGACGACAGCTGTTGCTAGCTTTTCATTATGCAAATACTCATTGCTTGGCTTTCATGCTGAATTACTTTCTTGCAAACAGATTTTTTTATTTGTGAATGCTCATTTGAACCAGCGTGACTAGCAGTATAGCCTGCACAATCTGAATTTAATTTAATTTTAACATACATCATACAGAAGACCGCTGAGGAAGTCCTGCTGGACGATACGCATGCGGATTGGTTTTATCCCATTGAGACGTCGCTGCAGCCGCCTTGTCATTCACTGTCACCTGTAAATTACATGCGCCTTATTTCCTAGCACTGGGTATAGTGCTACATATGTAAGTACCTGTCTTTTAATAAAAGGAATCGTTTTCTAGTTATACAGAGAGCACTCTATTATTTCTTTATTTATTTCATGTGTATATGGATGAAAACTTTTAAGCCATATTAAGGAAGAGGTTTCCGGCTTTCCAGTCAAGATACCACCCTGACCACTATTAAGTGGTGAATGCTTATGAGACCTTCCTGTTAGTTCAGGGGTCCCTATAACAAGGTGAGCGGTTTGACTGGCAAGAGAGGGGAGCACGGATTTAAGAGCACTTTGGATTTGCATGAAGCACCCTGCATCACCGTTGACACTCTCTGACTTTTCATTCATTTATGGACATTTATGATAATTGATTAGTAACTTCAGCGCTGCACTATATATTTTTTTACTGAACATACATCATACCTCTCAACATTTTGAGATGGGAATGAGGGATACTTACTAACAAAATGTAGGCATAGGACACACCCCCTTTAAAATTAACAAAACAAAAGTTAATTTAATCCACAAGGGCTATTTTTTTACCACCAATTTTCCTTTATATTGGCTTTTAAAATGTACAAATGCAGCAATTTAGAAATTGGATGAAAGGTTTAGCACTGGAAAACACTTTTTGAAAGATAAAAAGTGCATTTTATATTCAAGCATATGGATCAGACCAAAATGAGGGACAAATGAGGGGGAAAGAGGAACAGAAGGACATTGCTCCAAAACAGGGATAGTTGGGAGCTATGATAGACCTGTCACTTCAGAAATGCTGGGCTCGCATTTTAAAAATAATAGTCGCTTGCCTGCCCTAGTGATTCTTTGTGTTCAATACTTTGAGTTACTGTTTTTAGATAAGCAATTCTGGCTTTCGTGGCTTCTATTTCCTGCACATTTGTCCTTGACCCATGGATTAGAAACGTTGAACCCAAACACAGCCAGGCAACTAGCATTTTCACATGGAGATCAGAAAAGTTATCCTGTGTATTTTTGCCATTGTATCACATTACCATGAACAGTGTTTACCTCTGTGTGTTATGGTGTGTTATGGTGTGTTCTAATGCAGGTTTACTTTAACTTACTATACAGGGAGTTGGGATGTATTTAAAATAAATGGCAGCACACTCATGTGTGAATGTGTAGCCCTATTAACACCTGTGCATTTTTGGTGCAGTTAGTTATTTAAGAATACACACAAAACAAGAAAAAAATCTCTATTTGTATCTGATGTGTTTTCTAAACTTCTAATAAGCAGCATTTTGACAAATATCTATCTTCTGAGAGTTTATTGTTACTGCATTAAAATGCATGTCATGTGGATTTTCAAAGTGTAGCTAACTTTTGTCTCACTGCTATGGTCACTTGTAGTTGAATCTGACACAGAGCAGTTTTTTTCAGTGCAAACTTTCTCATGATGGAAATACAGGGCTGTGATCACTGGACTTCTTCTGAAAATGCTAGGATTATAGCTTCTTGCCCTGACCTTCTCATCCCATATTTTGATGAATGGGTGCACTGTCTTCCCCTTTCCATATAAAAATTAAACCCACCCATCAGAGTTGCCCACTATCAGCACTTCTGTTGGCCATCTTAATAGTCATCAGCATCTAAAAGCATTGAAAAAAAGGTAGTCTGAAGATGCCAGATAGAACAATGCTCATTTTCCTTGCCTATGATATAGGTCAGTTACCAGTTCTATAGAAGGGACGGACTGACACCCAAATGAGGAGGGTGCAGATCTGCTGGGAGTAAAGATGGCCGACAAGTTAGAGGGGTTTTAAAGTAGGCGACGGGGGGAAGGGTCCAGAGGTAGAGATAGTGAGCGCGGAACTAATTCGAGAGGGTAGTATTGGGGGCATTAGCGATAGGTTGACTAAAGCACCTAAACCTGTGGTAAGTATAACAACAAGTCCTATTTGCAACCTCAGAACACCCAATAAGGAGATAGTATGTGACTGGTCTAAATTACGTGGCATGTTCACCAATGCCAGGAGTCTGGAGGACAAGATGGGTGAACTAGAGCTACTGTTGTATGAGGCAGATTTAGAATTTCAGAGAGTTGAATCTAGAGCTCTCATGATTGGCTAGCAACCATTCAAGGGTATTCCCTATATTGCAGGGTTAGAGAGGGCAAAAAGGGGGAGGGGTATGCCTGTATATCAAGAATTATGTACAAGTAAATGTGAGAGATGGCATCATTAAGGGAGCAAGGGAGGAGGTGGAATCCTTATGGGTAGAGCTACAAGGGGAGGAAACTAAGGGGAAAATAGTACTGGGAATATGCTATAGGCCCCCTAACCAGAGGGAGGAGGCGGAGGTGGACGTCCTATCACAATTTGGGTTAGTGGCAAGGATGGGAAGTGTCATGATAATGGGGGATTTTAATTATCCAGACATAGATTAGGTGGAAGTAACCACGCACTCATCTAAAGCTTGCCATTTCCTAAATGTCTTACAGGACAATTTCATGGGTCAGATGGTAAACGCACCAACTAGAAACAAAGCGTTACCAGACCTACTGATTACCAAGAGTACAGACCTGATCACAGATGTGGAAATATGGGCCAATTTAGGAAACAGCGATCACAGGTCAATTTGTTTTAGCATAACTCACACATATAGGAAACAAAAGGGGAATACAAAGACACTGAATTTCAAAAGAGCCAACTTCCCTAAGCTACAAGCCTTGATAGAAGATATTAAATGGGATAAAATCCTAGGAACAAAGAACACGGAGGAAAAATGGGTGTGCTTTAAGGGCATATTAAATAAGGGCATAAGCCAGTGCATCCAACCTACTCATTTTTAAACATTTACCTTCCTAAATGAGCATTTGATATATCTTTTTATATCTCAACCTTTCTATACAAAAATATAGATTTTTCACTCAAATATTTTATTACTCCGCAGGGCTCATTTGTAGCTGTGTTGTGGTGGCCATTTGGTGGGGACACAAATTAGGGGTTTCTGAAACTTTCTTTTATAAAAACCAAATATATTTCTTTATACTTTAAGAACTGGTACGTATGCTAGTTATGCTCACGCATTATGGGGGTGCTTCTGTCTTGAAAAATGCTATGTTAAAACCAATCCTCTTTTTCAGAATACACTACACTGTCTCCTATTGACGCCTCCAAAGAAGGGAATTATTCCCGAAACATGTCAGGCTAACTGGAGGAAAATTGTGTTTATCTGCAAAATATGTGAACAATATAAACACGATAAAAATGTATTTCTTATCTAAAATGTTGTATGATTTGTTGTCATATTTGTATATATGGTTTTTAATCTTTTCTAATAAATGATATTTTATGATATACAGTACCAATATATTTTGTTCGCCCTTAAAGTCCCACTGTATCGGGGGGTACTCATGTCCCTGTTTCAGGGTCTTTATACAATGACTATTGGGATGGTGGCAACACCTTTTTGAGAATATTATTTCTCCTGGTGGTTCCTTTTTATATACTAAAAATGTCTTGTAAACACTGGATGTGGCACAACTATATGCCCAATTGTAAACCGACTCACCCTCCCTTTATATACTAAAAGAGCTAATAAATGTCTTAACTCCAAGTAAAAATGCATTTTAAAAGCAAAGGAGAAGGCAGTTCAAAAAATACAAGGCTGAGGGATCAGCAGCAGCATTCCAACATTACAAAGAATGCAACAAGAAATGTAAGGGTGAAACCAGGGCGGCTAAGATAGAACACGAAAGGCACATAGTGGAGGAAAGTAAAAAAGATCCCAAGAAATTCTTTAAGTACATAAATAGTGAGAAAGGGAGGTCAGATCATATTGGTTCCATAAAGAATGATGAAGGAAACCTGGTTACTAAGGATGGAGAGATGGCTAAGGTATTGAATGTATTCTTCTCCTCAATCTTCACAAGGGAATCAGGGGGTTTCAGTAACCAAAACTGCAATGTTTATCCTCATGACATGTCACAGGAAGCACCCTCATGGCTTACAGAAAACAGAATTAGAAATAGACTTGAAAAACTTAACTTTAATAAGTAGGGATGAGATGAACACCCCCCCCCCCCCCGGTTCAGTTTGCACCAGAACATGCGAACAGGAAAAAAAATAGTACAAACAAATGTACATCGTTAAAGTCTATGGACACAAATATGAAAAATCAAAAGAGCTCATTTTAACCACTCAAGGACCGCCTCACGCCGATTTACGTCGGCAAGGTGGCACGGGCAGGCAAAATCACGTAAATATACGTGATCTGCCTCCCGCGGGGGTGGGGGGTCCGATCAGACCCCCCCCCGGTGCCCGAGGCGGTCCTCTTTTGTCCCCCGGCGATCGGAGGTGAGAGGGAGGCCATCCGTTCGTGGCCCCCCCTCGCGATCGCCCCTGGCCAATCAGAACATTCCTTTGCTGCTGTATGCTAAACAGCAGCAAATGAAATGATGTCATCTCTCCTCGGCTCGGTATTTTCCGTTCCGGCGCCGAGGAGAGAAGACATTAATGTGAGTGCACAACACACACACATACAGTAGAACATGCCAGGCACACAAAACACCCCTGATCCCCCCCCTCCCGATTGCCCCCTAATCACCCCTCCCCCCCCCCCGTCACACTGGCACCAAGCAGTGTTTTTTTTTTAGTTTTTTTTTCTCATTACTGCATGGTGTCAGTTTGTGACAGTTACTGTGTTAAAACAGTTACTGTTAGCCCCCTTTAGGTCTAGGGTACCCCCCTAACCCCCTCTCATAAAGTTTTAACCCCTTGATCAACCCCTGTCGCCAGTGTCACTAAGCAATCATTTTCCTGATCGCTGTATTAGTGTAGCTGGTGACGCTAGTTAGGACGTAAATATTTAGGTTCGCTGTCAGCGTTTTATAGCGACAGGGACCCCCATATACTACCTAATGTTTTAACCCCTTGATTGCCCCCTAGTTAACCCTTTCACCACTGATCACTGTATAACCGTTGCAGGTGACGCTGGTTAGTTTGTTTATTTTTTATAGTGTCTGGGCACCCGCCGTTTATTACTGAGTAAAGGTTTAGCCCCCTGATCGCCCAGCGGTGATATGCGTCGCCCCAGGCAGCGTCAGATTAGCGCCAGTACCGCTAACACCCACGCACACAGCATACGCCTCCCTTAGTGGTATAGTATCTGAACGCATCAATATCTGATCCGATCAGATCTATAATAGCGTCCCCAGCAGTTTAGGGTTCCCAAAAATGCAGTGTTGGCGGGATCAACCCAGATACCTGCTAGCACCTGCGTTTTGCCCCTCCCCCCAGCCCACCCAAGTGCAGTATCGATCGATCACTGTCCATTACAAAACACTAAACACATAACTGCAGCGTTCGCAGAGTCAGGCCTGATCCCTGCGATTACTAACAGTTTTTTTAGTAGCATTTTGGTGAACTGGCAAGCACCAGCCCCAGGCAGCGTCAGGTTAGCGCCAGTACCGCTAACACCCACGCACGCACCGTACACCTCCCTTAGTGGTATAGTATCTGATCGGATCAATATCTGATCCGATCAGATCTATACTAGCGTCCCCAGCAGTTTAGGGTTCCCAAAAATGCAGTGTTAGTGGGATCAGCCCAGATACCTGCTAGCACCTGCGTTTTGCCCCTCCGCCCAGCCCAGCCCACCCAAGTGCAATATCAATCGATCACTGTCACTTACAAAACACTAAATGCATAACTGCAGCATTCGCAGAGTCAGGCCTGATCCCTGTGATCGCTAAAAGTTTTTTTGGTAGCGTTTTGGTGAACTGGAAAGCACCAGCGGCCTAGTACACCCCGGTTGTAGTCAAACCAGCACTGCAGTAACACGTGGTGATGTGGCGAGTCCCATAAGTGCAGTTCGAGCTGGTGAGGTGGCAACCACAAGTAGTGTCCCGCTGCCACCAAAAAGACAAACACAGGCCCGTCGTGCCCATAGTGCCCTTCCTGCTGCATTCGCCAATCCTAATTGGGAACCCACCACTTCTGCAGCGCCCGTACTTCCCCCATTCACATCCCCAACCAAATGCAGTCGGCTGCATGAGAGGCATTTTCTTTATGTCCTCCCGAGTACCCCTACCCAACAAACCCCCCCCCAAAAAGATGTTGCGTCTGCAGCAAGCGCGGATATAGGCGTGACACCCGCTATTATTGTCCCTCCAGTCCTGACAATCCTGGTTTTTGCATTGGTGAATGTTTTGGACGCTACCATTCACTAGTTGAGCAAGATGCCATCGCATTTTGAGAGACCTAAACCTGGAACCGGTTACAGTTATAAAAGTTAGTTACAAAAAAAAGTGTAAAAAAAAATATATATATATATATATATATATATATATATATATATATATATATATATATATATATATATATATATATATAAAATAAAAAAATAGTTGTTGTTTTATTGTTCTCTCTCTCTCTATTCTCTCTCCCTATTGTTCTGCTCTTTTTTACTGTATTCTATTCTGCAATGTTTTATTGTTATTATGTTTTATCATGTTTGTTTTTCAGGTATGCAATTTTTTATACTTTACCGTTTACTGTGTTTTATTGTTAACCATTTTTTTGTCTTCAGGTACGCCATTCACGACTTATGGTTATACCAGAATGATGCCTGCAGGTTTAGGTATCATCTTGGTATCATTCTTTTCAGCCAGCGGTCGGCTTTCATGTAAAAGCAATCCTAGCGGCTAATTAGCCTCTAGACTGCTTTTACAAGCCGTGGGAGGGAATGCCCCCCCCCCACCATCTTCTGTGTTTTTCTCTGGCTCTCCTGTCTCAACAGGGAACCTGAGAATGCAGCCGGTGATTCAGCCAGCTGACTATAGAGCTGATCAGAGACCAGAGTGGCTCCAAACATCTCTATGGCCTAAGAAACCGGAAGCTACGAGCATTTCATGACTTAGATTTCGCCGGATGTAAACAGCGCCATTGGGAAATTGGGAAAGCATTTTATCACACCGATCTTGGTGTGGTCAGATGCTTTGAGGGCAGAGGAGAGATCTAGGGTCTAATAGACCCCGATTTTTTCAAAAAAGAGTACCTGTCACTACCTATTGCTATCATAGGGGATATTTACATTCCCTGAGATAACAATAAAAATGATTAAAAAAAAAATGAAAGGAACAGTTTAAAAATAAGATAAAAAAGCAAAAAAATAATAAAGAAAAAGAAAAAAAAAGCACCCCTGTCGCCCCCTGCTCTCGCGCTAAGGCAAACGCAAGCGGCGGTCTGTCGTCAAACGTAAACAGCAATTGCACCATGCATGTGAGGTATCACCGCGAAGGTCAGATTGAGGGCAGTAATTTTAGCAGTAGACCTCATCTGTAAATCTAAAGTGGTAACCTGTAAAGGCTTTTAAAGGCTTTTAAAAATGTATTTATTTTGTTGCCACTGCACGTTTGTGCTCAATTGTAAAGCATGTCATGTTTGGTATCCATGTACTCGGCCTAAGATCATCTTTTTTATTTCATCAAACATTTGGGCAATATAGTGTGTTTTAGTGCATTAAAATTTAAAGTGTGTTTTTTCCCTAAAAAATGCGTTTGAAAAATCGCTGCGCAAATATTGTGTGAAAAAAAAATGAAACACCCACCATTTTAATCTGTAGGGCATTTGCTTTAAAAAATATATAATGTTTGGGGGTTCAAAGTAATTTTCTTGCAAAAAAAAATAATTTTTTCATGTAAACAAAAACTTTCAGAAAGGGCTTTGTCTTCAAGTGGTTAGAAGAGTGGGTGATGTGTGACATAAGCTTCTAAATGTTGTGCATAAAATGCCTGGACAGTTCAAAACCCCCCCCCCAAATTACCCCATTTTGGAAAGTAGACACCCCAAGCTATTTGCTGAGAGTCATGTCGAGTCCATGGAATATTTTATATTGTGACACAAGTTGCGGAAAAGAGACATATATTTTTTTTTTGCACAAAGTTGTCACTAAATGATATATTGCTCAAACATGCCATGGGAATATGTGAAATTACACCCCAAAATACATTCTGCTGCTTCTCCTGAGTACAGGGATACCACATGTGTGAGACTTTTTGGGAGCCTAGCCGCGTACGGGACCCCGAAAACCAAGCACCGCCTTCAGGCTTTCTAAGGGCGTGAATTTTTGATTTCACTCTTTACTGCCTATCACAGTTTCGGAGGCCATGGAATGCCCAGGTGGCACAACCCCCCCAAATGACCCCATTTTGGAAAGTAGACACCCCAAGCTACTTGCTGAGAGGTATAGTGAGTATTTTGCAGACCTCACTTTTTGTCACAAAGTTTTAAAAAATTGAAAAAAGAAAAAAAAATGTTTTTTCTTGTCTTTCTTCATTTTCAAAAACAAATGAGAGCTGCAAAATACTCACCATGCCTCTCAGCAAATAGCTTGGGGTGTCTACTTTCCAAAATGGGGTCATTTGGGCTGGTTTGGTGCCACCTGGGCATTCCATGGCCTCCGAAACTGTGATAGGTAGTGAGGAGTGAAATCAAAAATTTACGCCCTTAGAAATCCTGAAGGCGGTGATTGGTTTTCGGGGCCCCGTATGTGGCTAGGCTCCCAAAAAGTCCCACACATGTGGTATCCCCATACTCAGGAGAAGCAGCTGAATGTATTTAGGGGTGCAATTCCACATAGGCCCATGGCCTGCGTGAGCAATATATCATTTAGTGACAACTTTTTCCGATTATAGCGCAAAAAATAAAAACCGCAGAGGTGATCAAATACCATCAAAAGAAAGCTCTATTTGTGGGAAGAAAAGGACGCAAAATTCATTTGGGTACAGCATTGCATGACCGCGCAATTAGCGACGCAGTGCCAAATTGGAAAAAGACCTCTGGTCCTTAGGCAGCATAATGGTCCGGGGCTAAAGTGGTTAAAGGCTTATATGTAAGTTATTTAAATAAAAAGTGTATGGGGACCCGGGTCCTACCCCAGGAGACATGTATCAATGCAAAAAAAAGTTTTAAAAACTGCAGTTTTTTCAGGAGCAGTGATTTTAATAATGCTTAAAGTGAAACAATAAAAATGAAATATTCCTTTAAATATCTTGCCTGGGGGGTGTCTTTAGTATGCCTGTAAAATAGCACATCTCTCGCGTGTTTAGAACAATACCACAGCAAAATGACATTTCTAAAGGCAAAAAAGCTTGCGGCTGTAATGAATTGTCGGATCCTGGTAATATAGATAAAAATCATTAAAAAAAATGTCATTGGTTCCCCCAGGCCCTTTGGGTCTGCAATGAACATTAAGGGGAACCGTGCACCGAATTAAAAAAACTAATGCTGGGGATCCCCCCAAAATCCATAGCAGGCTTTTCAGGTCTGGTATGGATTTTAAGGGGAACCCTGTGCCAAAATAAAAAAATGGCATAGGGGTCCACCAAAATCCATACCAGACCCTTATTCAAGCACGCAACCTGGCAGACCGAAGGAAAAGGGGGGAGGAGAGAGCACCCCCCTCCTGAACCGTACCAGGCCACATGCCCTCAACATGGGGAGGGTGCTTTGGGGTCCCCCCAAAGCACCTTTTTCCCATGTTGATGGGGACAAGGGCCTCATCGCCACAACCCTTGCCCGGTGGTTGTGGGGGTCTGAGGGTAAGGGGCTTCTCAGAATCTGGAAATGGATGACCCCACCTTCCTCTGACATCACGTGTTGTCAGAGGAAGGTGGGCTCATCTGTTTACGTCACCAGGTGGCCCTGCCCTCAGCTATATAACAGCTGTCATCGCAAAGCGGCTTCGATCAGCGTAAGCCTCCCATGGAAGCAGAGTTTCTTCTGTTTTTTTTTTTTTTTTTCTCTGGTCGTCAGACGCTGTGATCGAAGATGAATGGACATCGCGGGACAGTTTTTATTTTTTAATAAAGGACTTGTCCTAAATTATCTACTGTCATTTTTACCATTTTGACACTTTTTTGTGAATGTGTAGGGATACCCATTCACATAGGGGGCAGAATTTGGGGGTCCCCTTGTTAAAGGGGGCTTCTATATTCCAATAATCCCCCTGCTCGCCGACCCCCACAACCACTGGGCAAGGGTTGTCGGGATGAGGCCCCTGTCCCCATCAACATGGGGAAAAAGTGCTTTGGGGGTAGCCCATAGCACCCTCCCCATGTTGAGGGCATGTGGCCTGGTCCAGTTCAGGAGGGGGGGGCGCTCTCTCACCCCCCTTTTCCTGCGGCCTGCCAGGTTGTGTGGTCGGATAAGGGTCTGGTATGGATTTTGGGGGGAACCCCTACACCATTTTTTTTTATTTTGGTGCAGGGTTCCCATTAATATCCCTACCAGACCTGAATGGCCTGGTATGGATTTTGGGGGGACCCCCACGCTATTTTTTTATTTTGGTGAAGGGTTCCCCTTAATATTCATATCAGACCCAAAGGACCTGGTAATGAACTAGGGGGAACCTATGCAGTTTTTTTCAATGATTTGTTGATGGGATCCAAAAATTCCTGCAGCCTGCAAGGTTGCATGGTCGGATAAGCATCTGGTATGGATTTTGGGGGGACCCCTGTGCCATTTTTTTAAATTTCGGCACAGGGTTCCCCTTAATATTCATACCAGTCTTAAATGGCCTGGTATGGATTTTGAGGGGGGCCCCACTATATTTTTTTATTTTGGTGCAGGGTTCCCCTTAATATTCATATCAGAACCAAAGGGCCTGGTAATGAACTAGGGGAAACCTATGCCATTTTTTTCAGTGATTTTTATCGATATTGCCAGGATCCAACAATTCATTACAGCCGTGAGCAAATCACTTTTTTTCCTTTAGAAATGTCATTTTGCTTTGGTATTGTTCTAAAAACGGGAAAAATGCACTACTTTACAGGAAGACTAAGGACACCCCCCAGGCATGATATTTAAAGAAATATATTTCATTTTTTATTGTTTCACTTTAAGCATTATTAAAATCCCTGCTTCTGAAAAAACTTCAGTTTTTAAAACTTTTTTGCATTGACATGTGCATACATGTGCCCTGAGGCAGGACCCAGGTCCCCATGCCTTTTATTCAATGATTTTTATCTATATTGCCAGGATCCGACAATTCATTACAGCCACGAGCAGTTTTGAATGAGATTTTTTTCCTTTAGCTGTGGTATTGTACTAAACACACGAAAGATGTGCTACTTTACAGGCATACTAAGGACACCCCCAGGCATGATATTTAAAGGAATATTTCATTTTTTGTTTCACTTTAAGCATTATTAAAATCACTGCTCCTGAAAAAACTTTTGTTTAAAAAAAATGTTTGCACTGGGGCAGGACCTGGGTTCCCATACACTTTTTATGGCAATAACTTGCATATCAGCCTTTAAAAGGAGCACTTTTGGTTTTTCATGTTAGTGTCCCATAGATTTCAATGGTGTTCCGCGGTTTTCGAATTTGCCGTGAACACCGCGTAATGTTCACTGTTCGGCGAACAGGCGAACACCCGATGTTCGACTCAAACTTATGTTCGAGTCGAACATCGGGCTCATGCCTATTAATAATTCACCGGAACCAGATGGCTTGCACCCAAGGGTCCTTAAGAAACTCAGTCAATTAATTGCCAGACCATTGTTCCTACACCTTACAAACAGTCTACTGACTGGAATGGTACCAGCTGATTGGAGAAAAGCCAATGTAGCACCAATATTTAAAAAAGGGCCAAGATACATCCCTGGGAATTACAGATCAGTTAGTCTAACATCAATAATATGCAAGCTCTTGGAGGGGATGATAAGGGATTATATACAAGATTTTAGTAATGACAACCGTATCATTTGCAGTAATCAGCATGGATTCATGAAGAATTGTTCTTGTCAAACCAATTTATTAACTTTCTATGAGGAGGTGAGCTGCCATCTAGATAATGGAAGGCCCGTATATGTGGTGTATCTGGATTTTGCAAAGGCATCGGATACAGTTTCCCATAAATGTCTATTGTACAAAGTAAGGTCTGTTGGCATGGACCAGGGGGTGAGTACATGAACTGAAAACTGGCTACGGGGCAATTTCAGACGGTAGTGATAAATGGAGAGTACTAGGAATGGTCTGGAGTGGAAAGTGGGTTCCCCCAGGGTTCTGTCCTGGGACCTATTCTATTTAATGTATTCATAAACAACCTGCAGGATGGGATAAACAGCTCAATCTCAGTATTTGCGGACAATACAAAGCTAAGCAGGGCAATAACTTCTCCACAGGATGTGGAAACCTTGCAAGAAGATCTGAACAAATGAATGGGGTGGGCAACTGAATAGCAAATGAGGTTTAATTTAGAAAAATGTAAAATAATGCACTTGGGTGGCAAAAACATGAATGCAATCTACTCACTAGGGGGAGAACCTCTGGAGAAATCTAAGATGGAAAAGGACCAGGGGGTCCTAGTAGATGAGACATGCAATGCCAAGCTGCTGCAAGCAAAGCAAACAGAATATTGGCATGCATCAAAAAGGGGATTAACTCCAGAGATAAAACAATAATTCTCCCATTTTACAAGACTCTAGTTCGGCCTCACCTGGAGTATGTCATCTAGTTCTGGGCACCACTCCTCAGGAAGGATGTGCTGGAACTGGAGAGGGTCCAGAGAAGGGCAACAAAATTAATAAAGGGATTGGAGGATCTTAGTTATGAGGAAAGGTTACGAGCTATGAACTTGTTCTCTCTGGAGAAGAGATGCTTGATGGGGGATATGATTTCAACGTACAAATACCATACTGGTGACTAGGGATGAACTTCGTGTTTGAGTCGAACCCATGTTCGACTTGAACATCGCATGTTCAACCATTCGTCGAATTTCAAACGTTATGGGCCGTTCGTGCCAAATTTGAGTAGCGCATCACAGGCCCATAATTCACTGCGGCATCACAGTGCATTGCTGGCTGATGATTGGCCAAGCATGCACTATGACCCGCATGCTTTGCCAATCACAGCGCCGTCTCTACAGAGAGCCATAATTGGCCAAAGCCACGGTGGCTTTGGCCAATTATGGCTCAGGGGGTTTAGTACACACCCCACACTATATAAGGCCGCCTGGGTGTCATTTGATTTAAATTAGATAGAGTAGGCAGGCGAGCAAGTTAGCTGCACTTACCGTGTATTGTGTATATATATAAATATGCATCCTAGGTGTTGTGTGTGTGTGTGTGTGTGCACATGTATGTGTATATGTGTGTGTGTATATATGTATATATGTTATCACCGCTGGTGAGAAATACTCCATCCTTTATCAAGGACTCTGGTGACTTTCTCTCTAAAATTAGGGGCTTACCACCAATCCATGAGGAATTCATCCTTGTCACTTGGGATGTAACAAGCTTGTATACGTCAATTCCACATGGAGCTGGTATAGAAGCAGCGATCAACCTGATCAAGGATTGTCGGGAGTACTCGGATGCCCAGATTTTTTTTTTTGAAAAATTGTTCAATTTGATTTTGCATAATAACTATTTTCTTTTCAGGGACCAGTACTATGTGCAACTCACGGGGGTTGCTATGGGATCCAATGTTGCCCCGCCATATGCATGTTCTTTCATGCATGATTTTGAACAGAGAAACATTTTTACTAATGAAAGTTTTTGGAAACATTGCGCCACCTGGTGGCAGTATATAGATGACATTTTTGCTATATGGCGGGGCAACATTGAATCACTTAAAGCCTTTAATGAAACTATTAACAGCTTTTCACCGAATATCCAGTTTCAAATACATATTGGCGGGGACTCTGTCCCCTTTTTGGATACACGGGTATATGTCAAGCAGGGACTGATTGAAATGGATATATACACTAAACCTACAGATAGGAATCAGTTACTTAGATATGACAGTTACAATCCCCCCCATGTGTTTGGGTCCATCGTTAGAAGCCAATTGCTTAGAGTTTTGCGGATTGTGAGTGACATTGCAATAAGAGATCAGAGATTGGACGAGATGTGTTGCAAGTTTAAAGAGCGGGGTTATCCGAAGGGTTTGATCAGACAGGAATTAAATAGAATTCTAAAACCAGCTGGTAGTTGCCAATATAAAAAATATCATCCTGACAGACCTAGGATTCCATTTGTCTTTCAATTCAATAGTTACAGTGAGAAAATCTTTAATGTACTAAGGAAGCATTGGGCTATACTGAGACGATCATACCCACAGATAGAAGAATTTTAACAGATCCCTATGAAGGCTTATCGGCGCAATAAAACCTTGCGCGATTTTCTGGTGCGATCTGAATTCAAACCTGAAAATCAGAAGGAGAAAAGGATCACTTTTTTCGGTAAGAAAAAGAAGGGCTGTTACCCTTGTCTTAGTTGCGTCCAATGTAACCTGATTCTCAAAGGCAATCATTTTTTTCATCCTGTAACAAAGACTAAGACAACAGTAAATGGTTTCCACACATGCCAGTCATCATATGTGATTTACATTCTTATGTGCCCCTGCAATTTAATTTATGTGGGTGAGACGACCCAAAAAATTAAAGATCGCATTGCACAGCATCGCAGCACCATCCGACATCCTCAATCAGGTCTCCCTGTGTCGCGTCACTTTGCCGAGATGGGACACAAGGACACCGACTTACGATTTATGGTATTGGAAGAAATTCCCCGTGATAAAAGAGGGGGGATAGGATTTTGAAACTGAAGAAACGTGAGGTCTGGTGGATCAATAAATTACAGTCCTTGCATCCCGATGGTATGAACAAGGACTATGATTTATACTTATTTGTATAGGATATGGCTACTTGGTATATAGTGATGGTAGTCATGTTTTATATATATATTATACTCCTTTAGATCGATTGGAAGGAACTCCCGTTGGGATTATGAAACAAAAGAATACTAGCTGGAATCTTTGATGAGCTCTGAGACACGATCAAGAATGTCATTATAAATATGATATTTATTGAATGAGATGTATATTAAAATATATGAGATAATTCATTTGCTACATAACATCGTATTGATGGAAGATGAGAGAGAGATAGGTATATTAGGAGGACTAATGAATGTAGGTAAATTGTATATTGAGGAATATAAGATATTTTCACTTTGTTTGGCTGATACAATAAGGGTTAATTATCTAAATAGGTGTTAGCAGTTTTCTCTTTGTAATTAATTAAGTTAATACACATGTGTGAGGTAGGCTGGGTGTGGATAAGAGAAAATCTGTGGTTTGGCTTTTCACACACAGCCAGAATAGCCTGACGAAGAGCGACTTGTGCTCGGAACTGTACAGTGGCTTGCATGTATTATATAATTGAAATACTTCAGTAAAAAACACTTTTTGCATCAAGCATCGGTCCACGTCTTTTCTTTATATATATATATATATATATATATATATATATATATATATATATATATATATATATATATATATATATATAAATATATATATATATATATATATCTATATATATATATAGATATATATATTGTATTCAGTTTAGCTAGATCCATTCCTGTTATTCTCTTCTTCCTACTGACAGGCAAGTGTTTTTACAGTATTTACAGCTACCTGAAGAAAATTGCTGGTGTTCTTCAGATCCTATTAGCTACAGTAGTTACAGTTCTTGTAGTATGTCCTCTGCACAGTGTGCACCTAAAGCTACCTGAAGAAAATTGGTGGTGTTCTTCTGATCTATTAGTACCACAGGCAGCTGCAATATTTACAGTTAGTGTAGTGTGTCCTTTGCACAGTGTGCACCTAAAGCTACCTGAAGACAATTGCTGTTGTTCTGATCCTATTAGTACCACAGGCAAGCAGCTGCAGTGTTTACAATTAGTGTAGTGCGTCCTCTGCACAGTGTGCACTTAAAGCTACCTGAAGACAATTGCTGTTCTGATCCTATTAATACCACAGGCAGACAGCTGCAGTATTTACAGTTAGTGTAGTGTGTCCTCTGCACAGTGTGCACCTAAAGCTACCTGAAGACAATTGCTTTTGTTCTGATCCTATTAATACCACAGGCATGCAGCTGTAGTATTTCCAGTTAGTGTAGTGCGCCCTCTGCACAGTGTGCACCTAAAGCTACCTGAAGACAATTGCTGTTGTTCTGATCCTATTAATTCCACAGGCAGGTAGCTACAGTAATTAGTTAGTGTACTGTGTCCTCTGCACAGTGTGCATCTAAAGCTACCTGAAGAAAATTGGTGGAGTTCTTCTGATCCTATTAGTACCACAGGCAGGCAGCTGCAGTATTTACAGTTAGTGTACTGTGTTCTCTGCACAGTGTGCACCTAAAGCTACCTGAAGACAATTGCTGTTGTTCTGATCCTATTAATACCACAGGCAGGCAGCTGCTGTATTTACAGTTAGTGTACTGCGTCCTCTGCACAGTGTGCACCTAAAGCTACCTGAAGAAAATTGGTGGTGTTCTTCTAAACCTATTAGTACCGCAGGCAGCTACAGTATTTACGGTTAGTGTAGTGCGTCCTCTGCACAGTGTGCACCTAAAGCTACCTGAAGACAATTGCTGTTGTTCTGATCCTATTAGTACCACAGGCAAGCAGCTGCAGTATTTACAGTTAGTGTAGTGTGTCCTCTGCTCAGTGTGCACCTAAAGCTACCTGAAGACATTTGCTGCTGTTCTGATCCTATTAATACCACAGGCAGGTAGCTACAGTAATTAGTTAATGTACTGTCCTCTACACAGTGTGCACCTAAAGCTACCTGAAGAAAATTGGTGGAGTTCTTCTGATTCTATTAGTACCACAGGCAGGCAGCTGCAGTATTTACAGCTAGTGTACTGTGACCTCTGCACAGTGTGCACCTAAAGCTACCTGAAGACAATTGCTGTTGTTCTGATCCTATTAATACCACAGGCAGGCAGCTGCAGTATTTACAGTTAGTATACTGTGTCCTCTGCACAGTGTGCACCTAAAGCTATGTGAAGAATATTGCTGGTGTTCTCAACTACAGGCAGGCAGTTGATTCTGCTAGCTGCAGTATCAGTGTGTATGTGTATTTATATATATATATATATAATCCCCCAGCTTTGTGCAGCTACATCACACTGCAGGCCATTAGTATGTCTGGAAGGCCAACAAGGAGAGACAGACAGTCACAAGCCAATAAAGGAGGGCAAGCAGGCTCTGTGTCTAGAGGCAACAGTGCTGGTCGTGGAGACGGTGCATCCTCATCAGCATGTGGCCGTGGGACACGCTTGTCCTTTTTTTCGGCAGCTGGCCGCATTGAGCCGCAACATGTGGAAGACTTGGTAGAGTGGATGACCAAGCCGTCCCCATCCTCCTCATCCTCTCTCACCCAGGCTCAGGTTACTTTGTCTGGAAAAGCAGCTGCCAACACAGCCTCTTCCCTCAGCTCAATGGCATCAGTCACTCCTTCCCTAGCTCCGATGATGGTACCCAGCTAGAGGCGGGCAGTAACATGATCCCAGAGAGAGGGGGTGCCCAAGAAGGACAGCAATCTGGCAGTCATGTTCCCCTAGCTGCAGCTTTGTTCCAGTGATGAGGAGGGAGGGGATGATGAGGTCACTGACTCCACGTGGGTGCCTGATAGTAGAGAGGAGGAGGCACATATCCAACAAGGCAGGATGCCCTCCAGGGGCCATCTTAAGAGCAGCACATCGACTGCATCACACCGCAGAGCTCCACATGTGCAGGGCACTGCTGTCTCTGCACGTTATTCCAAAAGTTCTTTGGTGTGGGCTTTTTTGAGACAAGTGCATCAGACCCCACCGCTGCTATTTGCAACATATGTCTCAAGTGTATCTCGCGTTGCCAAAACATCACCCACTTGGGCACCACATGCTTGACCAGACATATGTCGACCTGCCATGCAGTTGGTTGGCAAGCATACCTAAAAGACCCACACCAAAGAACAAAGCAGACCTCTCCTTGCTCCTCAGCTGGGATCTCCAAGCCCACTATAACTTCAGTCCTCTCTGAAACCTGCACTGAGAGGAATGAAGGTGTAGAATTAGGTGTGTCACAGCTAAGTACTTGGCTGACCTCCAAAAGGAATTTAACCTGCCCAGGAACCGCCTAATCTGTGACATGCCCACCAGGTGGAAATTCTCTGGGTTACTGGGTCTTGAGGATGGGTCACTGGCCAGAGCTTGCACAGTATGCAATTGAGCTACTAGCCTGTCCTGCATCCAGAGTTCTTTCGGAACGCACATTCAGTGCTGCTGGAGGCTTTGTAACCGATCACAGGGTGCGCCTGTCCACCGAATCGGTTAATCGGCTGACCTTCATAAAAATGAATCAGTCTTGGATCACCAGCTACCAAGCACCTGATGCTGATGTAATCCATTGATTTTTTTTTTAATGTGAGATCCCTTCAAGACTGCCTATGCTGAGTGACTCTCCTGTTATGCTGGGTCACAATCCTCTTCCTCCTCAATTTTCATGCTGATAGCTTGTAAGAACATTTTTGGTTCTGGGCACCGCCACCAGTGGCCAAGGCCCAATTTTTCTGCCCCTGTTTAACAGGGGGGGGGGAATTACAATTTTTGATGCAATACTTTGCAGCAGGGCTCATTCCTGCGCTCCAACTAGAGTATCTGTGAGGGGTTAAAGTGTTGTGGCACCAGTGTCTAAGACCCACTTTTTCTGCCCCTGTTCAACAGGGACATGTAATTACAATTCTTGATCTAATATTTCACAGCCTGGCCCATTCCTGCGCCCACCAAGAGTAACTGTGAGGGCTTACAGTGTTGTGGCAACACAACCACCACCACCACCAATGACCCAATTTTTCTGCCCCTGTTAAACACGTGCATGTAATTACAATTCTTGATCTAATATTTCACAGCAGGGCCCGTTCCAGCACCCACCAAGAGTAACTGTGAGGACTTAGTGTTGTGGCACCAGCACCACCACCACAAAAGGCCCAATTTTTCTACCACTGTTCAACAATGGCATGTAATTACAATTCTTGACCTAATATTTCACAGCACAGCCCGTTCCTGTGCCCACCAAGAGTAACTGTGAGGGCTTACAGTGTTGTGGCAACACCTAAGGCCCCAATTTCTGCAGAGTATATAGGGCAGGCCCCTACTTTCAAACATCCAACTTACAAACGACTCCTACCTGCAAACAAAAGGGAACAATAGGAAGTGAGATGAAATCTACCCCTAGGAAGGGAAATTCTCTCCTGTAAGAGTTAATATGGAAAAAATGTGTCTCCTCCTTACTGATGCTTTCTCACCAATCCTTGTTTCACTAAAAACCCCACATTTTCAAAAAACATCTGTCATTGGGACAAAGTGAGGTGAAATCTTCTGAAGAGGTGCACAGACAGCAAAAAAATGTTACAGGGGTGATAATCCTTCCCTATGTTTTCCAAAAAGATTAAAAATAGTTTTTTTGGCTGGAGATACACTTTAAAAATGTACCAGTTTAAAATTACAAACAGATTCTACTTAACAACAAACCTACAGTCCCTGTCTTGTTTGCACCGCCTATATACTGCTGTTCAGAGTATATAGGGCCTGGGGGCCCCACGCCTTTCCTTTTTTTAATTTGGGTGCGGGGTTCCCCTTAATATCCATACAAGACTAAAAGGGCCTGGCAATGGACTGGGGGGTGGGGGGTACCCATGCCGTTTGCCTCACTGATTTTCACCCATATTGCCGGGACCAGATATTACATTAAAGCCGCAAGCAGTTTTAAATGACTTTTATTCCTTTAAAAATGTCATTTTGTGCAGGGACTGTTCTAAGCACGGGAAACACATGCCACTTTACAGGCATACTATAGACACCCCCCAGGTACGATATTTAAAGGAATATTTCACTTTTTTTCACTTTAAGCATCATTAAAATCACTGCTCCCGAAAAAACAGCCATTTTTAAAACTTTTTTTTGCATTGATACATGTCCCCTGGAGCAGGACCCGGGTCCCCAAACCCTTTTTAGGACAATAACTTGCACATTAGCCTTTAAAATTAGCACTTTTGATTTCAAAAGTTTGAGTCCCATAGATTTTAATGGGTTTCTAAAGTTTGCTCGAACTTTCGGTCTGTTCGCAGGTTATGGTGCGAACTGAACTGGGGGGTGTTCGGTTCATCCCTACTGGTGACCCCACAATAGGGATAAAACTTTTTTTTGTGAAAGGGAATTTGATACATGGCCATTCACTAAAATTAGAAGAAAAGCCATTTTACCTTAAACTGCATAGAGGGTTCTTCTCTCTAAGAGAGGTGAGGATGTGGAATTCTCTTCCACAAGCAGTGGTTTCAGCGGAGAGCATCGATAATTTCAAAAAACTATTAATTAAGCACCTGAACAACCACAACATACAGGGATATACAATGTAATAATGACAAAAAAAAACACACATAGGTCAGACTTGATGGACTTGTGTCTTTTTTTGTCCTCGTTTGTACTGTAACTATGGCTGTTTTTGTTCCACCAAGCGTGGGTATATTTCTATATATAACTATAACTATTTAACTATAACAGTAAGTGAGTAAAGAAAACCTTGCCTAACCTACCTTCCACCTTGGAGACTTTTGGGGTTCTCTCAGGATTAGAAATCTATTTTTAAAAAATTCTCTAGATTTTTGGAGCTGTGTGTTTTCCCATGGTCCCTGGCAGCGTCTAATTCATTTTCCTGCCTTTGTAAACATTGATACTCACATGCTTTCATATGGATAATTTTTATCATGTTTGTAAGTATACATGGTAAAATAATACATTCCTACATCTGTAATTTTCTACTTCTATTATCATTATATCATTATCATCGTATCATTATATTGAAATTGTGTATTGTTGCTTTTATTTCTTATACACTTTTTGGATTATTTACCCAACATTAACTCCTGAAGGAGTTGGAAGTACTCAATAAAATGGGCTTAGTAGAGATGGACCGAACACCCCCGTTCGTTTCACGCCAGAACTTTTGAACATCGCAAAAATCCAGAGCCGAACAACGAAACTCATTGACCATTTCAGCCCAGCAAGGATTTACCCTCTTAATGATCAGGCCATTTTTTGTTATACGGCACTGCATCTCTTTAACTGACAATTGCACGGTCATGCGATGTTGTACCAAAACAAAATTGATGTCCTTTTTTTCCCACAAAGAGAGCTTTCTTTTGGTGGTATTTGATCACATCTGCTTTCTTTATTTTTTGCGCTATAAACAAAATAAGACTGACAATTTTGAAAAAATATATATATTTTTTACTTTCTGCTATAATATATAGCCAAAAGAAAAATATCAGTTTAGGCCAATATGGTAAAAAAAATTACAATAAGCGCAAAAGTTATAGTGTCTGCAAAATAGGGGAAAGATTTCGGTACTTTTTAAATTATTTTTACTAGTAATGGCCGGGATCAGCGATTTTTAACAGGACTGCAACATTGCAGGGGACAAATGACCCTAAGTGACACTTTTTGGTGACCAGTAACTATCAAAAATTCACTGATCACTGTATAAATGGCACTGGCAGGGAAGGGGTTAACACTAGGGATGATCAAAGGGTTAAACGTTCCCTAGGGAGGTGCTTTCTAACTGTCAGGGGGATGGACTGACTGGGAGTAGAGAGAGATCACTGTTCCTTATCACTAGGAACAGCTGATTTCTCCTCCCCTGTCAGAGCAGGGATCGCCTTGTTTACACAGGGATCCGCCTCTCTTTACCGCGGGTGGCGGGTGGAGAGCCAACATCTAACAGTGTGCCCACTGTATCTAATGCACGGACCGACATACATGTAGTTCCGTTCATGCAGGTGGGACCCAAACTTGAAAAATCAAAAGTGCCCATTTTGAAGGCTTATATGCAAGTTATTGGGCATACAGACGGTATGGCGGTCCAGGTACTGCCCTGGGGGACAAAAAAGTTTGTAAAAAAGATCATTTTTAAATGAGAAGTGAGTTATTGATGCTTAAAGTGAAATAATAAAAAAAAAATCTTTAAATATAGTGCCTGGGAGGTCCCCTCAGTCTGCCTGTAAAGTGGCACATCTGTACAGTCTATAGAACCTGCTGCAGCAAAAATGACATTTATCAAGAAAAAATTACATTTGTCCTGCAAGCTTTCCTTATTTTGTAAACACTGGCTTGGGGAGCCATTGTGTATGATAAGTGCACTCGGAACAAGATAAGAGATTTTTTTTTTTTTTTTGAAAAATTGACAATTTTTATTAATTTTGCCAGAAGAGAACAAAAATAATAACATAAAATACAAGGTGATACAATTTAAAGCGTAGTAAGTACTTCTGAAGTAAAGTCCAAACATTACATCACTTGATAGAAAATGCTGGTCACTATGCATCGTTTGATCTAATTGTTGAGAACAGATTACATTGACAAAACATTACCTTAGTCAGGTAATACTGCTTGTACACCTTGTATAACATAACAAAATTAAATAAATAAAGGAGATAACAGAAAATAAGGTAGAGAGAAGAATAGAAAAGAGGGAGGGGTTAGCAGTAAGCTTAAGATGGGGTGAATAAGATGGGGTAGGGAATAGGGAAGAGAGATGAAGGTAACGGATCTGCGCCCCGCCCCTGAAGCCCACCGCTCCCCCACAAATAGAGGAGACCAACAACCCTGGACCTGCCCCAGGAAGAATTAGGTTATGGAATTTTCAAAAAGGACCCACAGCTCCCATAAGCGATTATGCTTCTCCAAGATTATCATTTAATGAGGCTGTGAGGTACTCCATTCTCTTGACATCCCTGATCCTGAAGTGCAACTCCGATATCGAAGGTGGTTCCTTCTGCTTCCGTTTTAATGCCACCAAGCAACGTGTGGCAGTTAATATATGTGACAAAAGTTTCTTGGACATTTTAGGTAGAGAGATTGGTGGGAGACCCAGCAAAAAAACCTTCGGATCAAAAGGCACTTCAGTATCCAGGATGGACCGGAGCAGGGAGTGAACCATTTCCCAGTACGGGGCAATCAAGGGGCAGGTCCAGTATATGTGAAATAGCATCCCTCTGTCTTTATGGCATCGCCAGCAGCGAGAGTCGGAAAAAGGATACATGGAGTGGAGAAAGTCTGGAGTTTGGTACCAATGGAACAATATCTTATATTGGTTCTCTTTTTATATAGCGTGCACACAGAGCTTTTAGAGGCCTGAGACCATATAAGCTGCCATGTATGTAGAGGGGGGTCTGCACCCAAGGCTCGCTCCCACTTACCCATATATGCATGTCGAGGACCCGCTGGCGAGAAGTCATGCGTTAAGAGCTGGTAAGTCTGTGAGATCATGCCTTTGGGAGATGAGCTCTCTAAGCACAACTTTTCAAAGTCGGTTAATGGGGAGAATTGAAGGTTAGGAACTAGGGACTGTGCATAATGCCGTATTTGTAGGTAGCTAAAAAAAGCCTGTTTAGGAATGTCAAATTCTTTTTGCAAGTCTTGAAAAGATCTTAATATGTGGGTCCTGGGATCAATCAGCTGGCCATAACTGAATAGGTTCCTTTCCATCCAGAAATGGGACATCTTTGAAGTCACTGTCCGGGATGTTAGGAGTAAATAGGAAGGACGTAACCGGTGAGGAAGGGGTGGTAAGTGGGTATGTTGATTTTGCACGTTGCCACAGCTGGCGTAGGAGGTACATTGGTCCCAATAGCCGTGAGCCTTCTGAAGGTACATCAGAGCTCCATAACATGGAGTTCGGATGTATAGGGGCCAACCAAAGCTTTTCGATTTGTGTCCAACGATTGAAAGCATGGAGGGTACACCAAGAGGCTACAGGGTGTAATTGGACTGCCAAATAATATTTGGCTATGTTAGGAAACGCTAAGCCACCTTGATTCCGGGGAGCGTAGAGAACCGATTTAGCAATCCGGTGTCTCTTATAATTCCAAAAGAAATTAATCATGTCGCCATGCAGTCTCTTTAGATGTGGGGCTGGTATGGGTATCGGAAGTGTCTCAAATAGATATAGGAGCTGGGGTAGGATCGTCATCTTCTGGGTCGCTAGTCGACTAAAGAGGGATAATTTCAGGGATTTCCATTTAGTCAGCGATGCTCTGATAGCCGTGTATAAGTGGGAAAATTAGCTTTATAGAGGGAGCCATATGTGGTTGTCAGATGGACCCCGAGGTATTTTAAGGAGGAAGTTTTCCAGGAGTAATTAAATGATTGCGAGAGAGCTGCTAGTGTCTGAGGAGGCATATTAAGGGGCAAAGCCTCTGTTTTAGAGTTGTTTATTTTATATCCAGATAGGGCACTATATCGATCTAGCTCTGTATGTAGGTTCGGCAAAGAAATGTGTGGTTGCGTCAGAGTAAGGAGAACGTCGTCAGCATATAGGGAAATCTTAAAGTCTCTAATACGGACTGGAATGCCATGAATATTTGGGTTTTCCCTAATATGGGCCGCTAGGGGTTCTATACAAAGGGCGTAGAGCAACGGTGAGAGCGGACAACCTTGCCGCGTTCCGTTAGATATCGGGAAGGTGGTAGATGTTGCGTGCTGGGTGCGCACCATGGGCGACGGGGACGAATATAGATGGTAAATGGCTCATAAAAAGGGGCCTGTGATTCCGGCTCGTCGTAGGGTCGCAAACAGAAAGGGCCAACTTAGCCTATCAAAAGCTTTTTCAGCGTCAAGACTAAGCAGGAGCGCTTCTACTTTGGTCCTGTTTGCCACCTCCACTAGGTCAATAACCCTACGGGTATTGTCCCCTGCTTGCCGCATGGGTATGAAGCCTACCTGGTCTTTATGGATCAATGATGGCATAAAATTGTTTAACCTGCTAGCTAATAATTTCGTGAAAATTTTGAGGTCCGCGTTAAGTAGCGCTATAGGTCTATAGTTCGCTGGTAAGCTGTGGTTCTTTCCAGGCTTGGGGATCAATGTGAGAAAAGAGTTTTGCATATCTCGGGGGATAGATGTCTCAGACAGGAATGAGTTAAACAGTGTTGTCATATAAGGGAGTAAATACAATAGGAAGGTTTTGTAGTACTGGTATGGGAATCCATCAGGGCCTGGTGCTTTATTGTTTGGGAGGGATTTAATTGTGTCCGTGACTTCCTCCTCTGTAATAGGGGAGTTTAGGGTGGTCAGAGCAGAGGGGGAGAGTCTCGGTATTTCATATTCTTCTAGATAAGAGTGGATTTTTTGGGACAGGTCTTGTGGGGGAGGGTTATGTGGGACAGTCGGGTTGTTATACAAGGTCGAGTAGTAGTCATGAAAGATCTGGGCAATCTTAGTAAGGTGGGTTTGGGGAATGCCACTTCCATCGTTAAGATGGGCAATTGAGGCGGTCGCGGCTCGGTCCCGTAACTGTCTGGCTAATAGCGTGTGCGGTTTATTAGCCTTGTCGTAATATGTTTGCCTTAATCGTAGTAGCGCCTTCTTGATTTTACCTAAGTGTATGTCTCTTAAACCAGCCCGTGCCTCTATAATCTCTCTAAGCGTGTTTAAGGATGGAGAGGAAAGCAGGCGTGTTTCCAACTGTTTAAGCTTGTCTAGTAAAGCTATATGGGCAGTATTAGCGTTCCTTTTGAGAGCCGTGGATAGTGAGATGCATTGGCTTCTAAGGACCGCTTTATTACCCTCCCAGAGAGTATCAGTGGAAACCTCAGGTGAATTGTTTTCTGCAAAATATAATTTCATGGTTTTTTCCACTTCATCCCTGGAGGGGTCATGTTTAAGCAGGAAATCATTCAAATGCCAGTGACATGTGCGAAGGGTTCTCGGGGACAATGCAAGAGATAGTGTGATTGGAGCATGATCCGACCATGAGATTGCTTGGATATTGGAGCCCTTGCAAGCTCTCAGGGTCGGGGCATTTACAAAAAAGTAATCTAGGCGTGAGTGAGATTTATGAGGGCGAGAGTAAAAAGTAAATTGTTTGGCTGAAGGGAAGCCTCCAAGAGTCCTCCAAGAGTCAAACAGTGCGTATTTCCTAGTTAATTGACGAAATAGAGATGATCTTCTATCAAGGGCCTTGGGGGCCTGACTCTGTCCGAGGGAGTGTCTATCTAGGATGGAGGAGAAGGTCAGGTTAACATCTCCACCGATAACCAGGTATTGGTGGGGAAGTGCAAATAGTCGTTTATACACTTTAGATAGGAAGGAGGTTTGGTTAGTGTTTGGGGTGTATATGTTGCAGAGTGTGAGATTAGCGTCTTTCCATGTACCTCTCAAGATGATATAGTGCCCCAAGGGGTCCGAGATTATTGATTGTAACTTAAAGGGAGAGTCTTTTTTAAACAGAATAGCTACTCCGGCTCGTTTACGAGGGTTAGAGGCTAGGTATATCTGGGAATAATGCTTGGTAGCAAATGCCATATTGTCGGTCTTGTTAAGGTGTGTTTCCTGAGTGAAAATAATGTCAGCTTTAGCTCTTTTGAATTCCCTTAAAGCTAAGCTTCGTTTATTGGTGGAGTTAAGGCCTTTCACATTTAGTGACAGTATGTCAATCATCAGGTGGATAAAAAAAAAGGAACATTAGCTTACCAAGACGACTGAAGTGGATTTGGATGTGGAGGATGATGAATGGCTGAGCCTTCAGAAAAGTCACGTACCTAGTGGGAAGCACGATTCTACAGACTGAACCCGATATAGTAGGTAAGAGGAGAATAGAGAAAAGAAAAGCCTATAGCAAAGAAGTAGAGAAAGATGTGGATGACAAAGAAAACAGAAATTAGTACAAAATCAAATAATAACCAAACAGTTTAATCCACCTATAAAAGGTGGTGGGTCGGAAACCCTCGAAGGGCCCCCCCCATATAGGAGGTAAAAGCAATACCCTCCCAAGGGGTTAAGGGTCGCCACCCTCTCCCAGGTCCGCCTGCAGTTATATAATTATGCAGCACACCGTAGTAAAGCAGCTAGGTAAATAAAACCTTATATTTAACAGCTAGCAACTAGAAAACCATTTGGTCCAAACTATGACAACAGGTAAGGCCAACTGAAGCAGTTTTTCGCTCAGTAATGGACCAACAGGGTTAGTGTAGGGATCACTGGTCAGCATATGAGGTGGCATTGAAACTCTCTGAGGGCTGAGGCTTGCGTAGACAATCGATCTTGTATATGGGAGATTTCCATCTTTGTGTCGTATGCTTCTTCTATGGAATTGACTTTGGCAGAAAGGTGATGGAGATGAGTACGGAGCATGTTAATTTCAGATCTGCGTGTATCACGCACTTCTTGGATAAGCATACGGAAGTCCTGTTTCGTAGGCATATAACGAACATAGTCTCTCCATGAAGTACATGCCTCAGGTTCAGGGTCAGGGTCCAATATGGCATAGGAATACAGATCCCTCATAGTAATAGAGGGGGTACTCGATGGGGGGAGTCCCCTCTGAGGTGCATGCGGAGGGGTTTTGGAGTTAGGATGCATTGCTGGGTCAGTAGCTTGAACATAGGCTGCTTGTGAATAAGCCCCCTGCAGCTCATCAGACCATGGAGATGAGGAAGGCCCTGAGGTTTTGCTGGGCTCCCTGTGCTTCGGGGATGAGGATGGCGTCTTGTCCCTTGGGGCCTGGGGTCTTTGTGGCAAAGAGCGTGGGTCCCATTCCTGGGCTGAAGTTTCCCGCAAAGGAGAGGCTTGGCCTGTGCACGGTGCCTGTGTAGGCCCCACTAGACAGGGGGAAACGGCTGGGACAGACTGCCCAGCATGTTTCCCATAGGGGAGGGCAGAGGACCGGCCTGGGTGTTAGTTGGTGGGAGCGGTGGGCGATCGGGCAACAAGTCCCCTTCGGAGGCATACCTGTCGGTTCGCTCACCCAGGGAGAGCCGCGGAGGAGAGGAGGTGCATATGTTGGAGGAGCCGGCGCCATCTTGGCCTCGTGTTGTCCCGCCGGAGCTCCAAGGCTGAAGTACTCCGTGATAAGAGGTGGGGGAGCCGAAGAGGATCTTGTGGCGTGTCCCTTAGGTTCTGTGTCTTTAGCCTTTTGAGGTTTGCCCATTATATCGGTGCTTTTTCACTGCTTTTAGCTGGGTGCAGGCGGACCTGGTCAGGAGCTCTAAGGAAACACGTCCGCTCCGGAAGCCATCCAAGCCACGCCCCCCGATGAGAGATTTTTTGAATAAATTTTGGTGTCTGTTTCGCAGACTTTGGATAGAAGTAACAGGTGGAAAAATTGGGCTTTGGGTGTTGGTGGTGCCTTAACAGTGTAACCCTATAGAGCAGTGATGGCAAACCTTGGCACCCCAGATGTTTTGGAACTACATTTCCCATGATGTTCATGCACTCTGCAGTGTAGTTGAACATCATGGGAAATGTAGTTTCAAAACATCTGGGGTGCCAAGGTTCACCGTCACTGCTATAGAGGTACTCTTGATGAAAGCAAGAATTGGCGTTGCTGTAAAAAAAAAAATGAAATTATATGCACCTGTCAAACAGGTGTGGACAAATTGGTCCTTGGGTGTTAATTGTGTCCATGAAACCTATACCCAAAAATATCTTCCCAATAAAATCAACTCCCACAAAGCTAGGCAGCCTAGACATTCTTGAACAGATTCCACATCCCTAAATCACTTAATTGGTAACATTGGCATCAGGGACTTGATAGCTGCTGCTAATCCAGGAATGATTAATTTTGATAAATCAGAAAAAAAGGAGGGCACACCGACCTAGTGCATTACTGATAAAAGGTTTTAATAAAAGTATAAAAACAATGAAACTACTCACAAACATGCATGAATACAGGCTTTTCTTAGCAATCAAACTGCATCCCTTGGCACCTACAGACAGGACCTGATGACGGGAGGTATAAGATGGCACTCCAAATGGCTAAACCTCTGACGCGTTTCAGGGGCGTGCCCCCTTCCTCAGAGCCTAGGTGGTCTGTCTGAAAAGCCTGTATTCACGCATGTTTGTGAGTAGTTTCATTGTTTTTATACTTTTATTAAAACCTTTTATCAGTAATGCACTAGGTCGGTGTGCGCTCCTTTTTTTTCTGTTTTTTTCTTTAGTTGCATCAATACACATTGTTCTGAGGAGGGCTGCAAGATTATAGACTTTGCTTTACACCAAATAATGGACCACACCACCCATGTCTAGCAAAACACTGGAGCGCAGAAGATTATTGTTTTGTAATTTTGATAAATGTCAGCCGGTCAAAGGAGTCTGTGGACAGACACTGGACAAGTTCTGGTCAGTGGTCTGTTCTCATAACCCAGTAACCCAGTGGATCGTCAAGAAAATCTTCCACCATATTATGCAGACTTTGCCAATGGGATGTTGAAGCTGACAGCCCTGGGCGCTAAAAAATGTTGAAAGGCATCACTGAGGTGGCCCTCTTCTCTACTGCTCCTCCTTTGACCAACAGAAGCCACTATGAGAAGCAAAGTATGAGAAGCAAAGTCCTCTGGGTCACTGAGGATTACAGTATCTGGAATTGCCTCCTCCCGCCCAAGTACTACTCCCAATGGTCCTGGGGATGAAAAACCATCTCTTAAGGTTTAATGTATGTCTCCCTCTGCTTCAATGATTCCAAAACTGCCAGAATCCTCCTCCTCCTCCTTCTCCACTTGTGTGTTCTGTGGTGACACAAAAATGTCTGCATAAAGCAGGCCTTGAAAGGAAAGGAAACCCTCCTCTTCCTCCCGCTGCTCTGCCTTGAGTGCTCTGTCCATAATGCCACACAGAGTCTGCTCCAGCAGGAACATGAGAGGGATTGTGTTACTGATGCATGCATTGTCACTGCTCACTATCCTTATCGCCTACTCAAATGGTGACAGTACAGTGCATGCATCCTTTATCAGCAACCATTATCGTGGGGAAAAAAAAGCAGAGCTGCCCTGAGCCTGACCTTGTGCCATACTCACACAGGTACTCATTGACGGCCCTCTGCTGCATGTGCAGCCACTGCAGCATAGCCAAAGTTGAGTTCCACCTGGTGGACATGTCACAAATCAGCGGTTTAGGGGCAGGTGGAATTTCCGCTGAATTTCAGCCAACCGAACACTGTATGTGCATGACCTTCTGAATTGGCTACAGATTGTTCTGGCCTGCTTTAGAAGATCTTGTAACCCTGGGTACCTGTTTAAGAAATGCACCACCAAATTGAGGACATGTGCCAATCATGGCACATGTATCAACTCTCCCTGTCGAAGGATGGACAGGAGGTTAGTGCCTTTATCGCACACCACCATTCTTGGCTTAAGCTGGTGTGGCATGAACCACTTCTTGGTCTGCTCCTGCAAAGCTTAAAGAATCTCTGCTTCGGTGGGGCACCTGTCCCTTAGAAAGACCAAATGTAGCACTGAATGCCATCTTTTAGCCTAACTCATTGAAAAGCACCTTAAACACTTTGGGGGTACTTGAGGTTCATAGAACAATTCAGCAGAGGAGGGCATGGAGGAGGTAGAGGAGGTGGGGGTAGAGCTAAAGAATCTAGCATCATCACCAGCTGTATGGATACATGGGGCAAAATAAACTGCAGCACTGAGCCCTGTCCTGCATCCTTCTGAGTTGCAAGCAGAGTTACCCAGTGTGCTGTGAACAAAATATATTGTCCCTGCCCATGCTTGCTGGACTATGTGTCAGCAGTATTTTGGACTTTGCGGCTGACTGACTTGCCCAACAATGCCACAACATTGCCTTCTGCATGATGGTAGAGAGATGGAATGGCCTTACATGCAAAGAAATAGCGACGGGGAGCCCTGTCATTGTGGTACAGCACATTCTGCAAGTTCACAGAAGGGGGCAGAATCCACCAGAAGGAAAAGCAGGAGTTGTAAAGCCAGCAATTTTCACAAGCTGGAACTTAGATGCTGGGCATGTGGGTGGCAGGGACTGTATTTTATTTCATTACAGCAGCTGGGGCAGATAAATTTGCCTGCTATACTCTACAGCTGGTGGTGTGCTGCTGGCAGGCGTGCTACAGGGATCTGTGACACCTTTCGCTATACCATCATCCCTGTCAGTGGAGGTTGCTGAGAGGTCATGATTAGGGATGAGCCGAACACCCCCGGGTTCGGTTCGCACCAGAACCTGCGAACGGACCGAAAATTTGCACGAACGTTAGAACCCCATTGACGTCTATGGGACTCGAATGTTCGAAATCAAAAGTGCTCATTTTAAAGGCTAATTTGCATGGTATTGTCCTAAAAAGGGTTTGGGGACCCGGGTCCTACCCCAGGGGACATGTATCAATGCAAAAAAAACTTTTAAAAACGGCCGTTTTTTCGGGAGCAGTGATTTTAATGATGCTTAAAGTAAAAAAAAAAGTGAAATATTCCTTTAAATATCGTACCTGGGGTGTGTCTATAGTATGCCTGTAAAGTGGCGCGTGTTTCCCGTGTTTAGAACAGTCCCTGCACAAAATGTCATTTTTAAAGGAAAAAATCTCATTTAAAACTGCTTGCGGGTTTAATGTAATGTCGGGTCCTGGCAATATGGATGAAAATCGGTGAAACAAACGGCATGGGTACCCCCCAGTCCATTACCAGGCCCTTTGGGTCTTGTATGGATATTAAGGGGAACCCCGCACCCAAATTAAAATAAGGAAAGGTGTGGGGCAACCAGGCCCCATATAATCTGAACAGCAGTATACAAGCGGTGCAAACAAGACAGGGACTGTAGGTTTGTTGTTAAGTAGAATCTGTTTGTAATTTTGAACGGGTACATTTTTAACGTGTTTAGCTCCAGCCAAAAAATCTTTTTTAAGCTTTTTGGAAAACATAGGGAAGGGTTATCACCCCTGTGACATTTGTTTTGCTGTCTGTCCTCCTCTTCAGAAGATTTCACCTCACTTTTTGTCCCAATGACAAATGTTGTTTGAAAATTTGGATTTTTTTGTGGAACAAGGATTGGAAAGCATCAGTGGAAAGGAGAAATGTTTTTCCCATATTAACTCTTACAGGAGAGAATTTCCCTTCCTAGGGGTAGATTTCATCTCACTTCCTGTTGTCTCCTTCCGTTTGCAAGTAGGAGTCGTTTGTAAGTTAGATGTTTGAAAGTAGGGGCCTGCCCTATATACTCAGCAGAAATTTGGGCCTTAGGTGTTGTTGTGGCCACAACACTGTAAGCCCTCACAGGGCCCTGCTGTGAAATATTAGATCAAGAATTGTAATTACATGCCCCTGTTGAACAGGGGCAGAAAAATTGGGCCTTTGGTGGTGGTGCTGGTGCCACAACACTGTAAGTCTTTACTCGCTCTTGGTGGGTGCAGAAATGGGCCCTGCTGTGAAATATTAGATCAAGAATTGTAATTACATGCCCCTGTTGAACAAGGGCAGAAAAATTGGGCCTTTGGTGGTGGTGGTGCTGGTGCCACAACACTGTAAGTCCTCACTCACTCTTGGTGGGTGCAGAAATGGGCCCTGCTGTGAAATATTAGATCAAGAATTGTAATTACATGCCCCTGTTGAACAAGGGCAGAAAAATTGGGCCTTTGGTGGTGGTGGTGCTGGTGCCACAACACTGTAAGTCCTCACTCGCTCTTAGTGGGCGCAGAAATGGGCCCTGCTGCAAAGTATTGCATCAACAATTGTAATTACACGCCCCTGTTAAACAAGGGCTGAAAAATTGGGCCTTAGGCACTGGTGGTGGCGCCCAGAACCAAAAATGTTCTTACAAGCTATCAGCGTGATGATTGAGGAGGAAGAGGATAATTACTCAGGGATAGTCACTCAGCATCAGCATAGGCAGTCTTTGAAGGGATCTGAGTTTTAAAAAAAAATTATTCGGTTACATCAGCATCAGGTGCTTGGTAGCTGGTGGTGATCCAAGACTGATTCATTTTTATGAAGGTCAGTCGATCGACCGAGACGGTGGACAGACGCACCCTGTGATCAGTAACAAAGCCTCCAGCAGCACTGAATGTGACATGTAGCTTTAGCTGAACACTGTGCAGAGCTCGCAAACAAATAACTTGTAGGTTTAGCTGAACACTGTGAGGTGGACGCACCACACTAACTTGTAGTTTTAGCTGAACACTGTGAGCAGGATGCACAGCACTAACTTGTAGTTTTAGCTGAACACTGTGAGCAGGACGCACAGCACTAACTTGTAGCTTTAGATGAACACTGTGCAGAGGTCTCACTACACTAACTTGTAGGTTTAGCTGAACACTGTGAGCAGGAAGCACTGCACTAACTGTAAATAGTCTAGCTGCCTGACTGTGGTACTAATAGGATCAAAAGAACACCAGCAATTTTCTTCAGGTAGCTGTAAATACTGTAACAAGACAAGCCTGCCTGTCAGTAAGAAGATATCATTAACGGATCTAGCTGAACACTGTGAGCAGGACGCACTGCACTAACTTGTAGCTTTAGATGAACACTGTGCAGAGGTCTCACTACACTAACTTGTAGGTTTAGCTGAACACTGTGAGCAGGACGCACAGCATTAACTTGTAGTTTTAGCTGAACACTGTGAGCAGGATGCACCGCACTAACTTGTAGGTTTATCTGAACACTGTGAGCAGGACCCCCCCCACTAATTTGTAGGTTTAGCTGAACACTGTGAGTAGGACGCACCCCACTAACTTGTAGGTTTAGCTGAACACTGTGAGCAGGACGCACCCCACTAACTTGTAGTTTTAGCTTAACACTGTGAGCAGGACGCACTGCACTAACTGTAAATAGTCCAGCTGCCTGACTGTGGTACTAATAGGATCAAAAGAACACCAGCAATTTTCTTCAGGTAGGTGTAAATACTGTAACAAGACAAGCCTGCCTGTCAGTAAGAAGATAATAGGAACGGATCTAGCTAAACTGAATACAGTGTGTGTGTATATATATATATATATATATATATATATATATATATATATATATATATATATATATATATATATATATATATATATATATATATATATATATATATATAGTGTGCAACACCTGGGATGCATATATATATATATATATATATATATATATATATATATATATATATATATATACACAATACACTGTAAGTGCAGCTAACTGACTGACTGTTCTGCCTAATCTATCTAACTCAAATCAAATGACACTGTATCTCTGTCTATCTCATTCAACGCCGGAACACACACTACACAGGGCCGCCGTGTAGGCGGCCTTATATAGTGTGGGGCGTGTACTAAATCCCCTGAGCCATAATTGGCCAAAGCCTCCTTGGCTTTGGCCAATTACGGCTCTCTGTTCAGACGGCACTGATGATTGGCGAAGCATGTGAATGAATGAATGAATGAATGAATAATTTGTAAAGCGCTGCAAATTGCGAACTTAATCACCTCAAGGCGCTAGATGTATTCTCTGTAGCCAGCTTCTAGAAAAGGAAGGTCTTTAGTTTTTTCCTGAAGGCCTGGTGGTTTTCTTCCATGCGGAGGTTGGTTGGGAGAGCATTCCATAGTCGAGGTCCTTGGACTGCAAATCTACGTTCTCCCTTTGCTTTGTAGCGGTATTTGGGAATGAGGAGGAGGTTTTGGTTAGCTGATCGAAGACTGCGATTCGGTGTGTAGTGTTTTATTTTTTCCCGGAGATATTGCGGAGCATTTCCTTGTATGCATTTATGGGTGAGGCAGAGGGTCTTGAATGTGATCCGATTCTTCACAGTTAGCCAATGTAGGCTTTTTAGGGATGGGGAGATGGATTCCCAGGGCTTTTTCCCTGTTAACAGCCTTGCCGCCGTGTTCTGCATGAGTTGCAAGCGCGCAAGCTGGTATTGGGGTAGACCTACGTAGAGGGAATTTGCGTAGTCGAGTCGGGAATTGATGATCGTTCCCACAACTGCCGCTTTGTCCTCTTCTGGGATGAAGGGGATGAGTCTGCGAAGCAGGCGGAGGAGGTGGTGAGATCCGCGCACCACCGATCCTATTTGTGCATCCATTGTCATTCCTGAGTCAAAGATGACTCCGAGACTCTTGACTTTGGTGCTGGGGGAGATGGTCTGTCCGAGGATGGAGGGTGGTGTCCACGGAGTCTCAATTTTGGAATTTTTGTTGGCTTGCAGGAGAAGAAGTTCTGTTTTTGATTCGTTAAGTTTGAGGGAGCTAGCGGTCATCCAGTCATTGATTAAAGTGAGGCATTTCTGTAGTTGCTGATGATGATCTTTCTGTCCATTAATGCGAAAGTAGAGTTGGGTGTCGTCTGCGTATGAGTGGAAGCAGAGGTCCGTTTTCCTGATGATATTGAGAAGCGGGCGGATGTAGATGTTAAATAGCACTGGTGACAAGGGTGAGCCCTGAGGGACTCCACAGGAGACTGCCCGAGATTCCGAGGTGAATGTTCCCAGTTTCACTGTCTGAGAGCGATTCTCTAAGAAGGATGTAAACCATTTTAGGGCAGAATCTGTGGCTCCTGCAACTTCTGAGAGGCGGACAAGTAAAGTATTGTGGTCCACTGTATCGAATGCTGCGCTGAGGTCTAACAGTACCAGGAGACTCGGTTCCCCGTCATCTGCTGCTTCAAGGGCGTCGTCCCATATTTTGAGAAGTGCTGTTTCTGTGCCATGGCCTGGGCGGAAGCCTGATTGCAGAGGGTCCAGGAGGTGGGGTCATAGTGCATGCTTGGCCAATCATCAGCCAGCAATGCACTGCGATTCCGCAGTGAATTATGGGCCGTGACGCGCCACACGAATTTGGCGCGAACGGCCCATATCGTTCGCAATTCGGCGAACGGGCGAATAGATGATGTTCGAGTCGAACATGGGTTCGACTCTAACATGAAGCTCATCCCTAGTCATGATATATAGCAGGGGTAGGCCTGAAAGGTGAGGAGTGAGGAGGAGAATAATTGTAACCCTTTTGTGTGGCTTTCAGGTGCTCTCGCCAACTGGCTGAGTGGTGGGAGGTTAAATACATTGTCAAGCATGTGGTACCCAAATGGCTGGTGTTTTTGCCACATTTGATCTGCTTGAGGTAAAGTTGGTAAATTGCAACAGTGCAATCAGCTGCACATGTGCTAAAAAAGGCCCAGACAGCTGAGCTGTGGGAAGTGGGCCGGGAAATAACAGCTCCACAATGTGATGGAATAGGTTGGCTGCTCTCTACTCTTCCATGATGGCTGCCTCTGGAGGACATCCTGCCTCATTGGGGTTGTGCTTCACCCTCATTTACCTCCTCTGTTCTATCTGACACCCAAATCGCATCAGTGACCTCATCATCATCATCCCCTCCATCCTCATCATCACTGGAGCCAACTTGATGAGGCTGGGGGAACATGACTGCAAATTTCTTGTTTTAACCTCAGAGTCAGAACCAAAATCTGAAACAAAGAATGCCTGTGCATCATCAAGGAGCAAGTGACTGGCACTGTGTTCAAATAACTGAGCTGACTCCTCCATGCACGATGCTGGGGCTATGGCAGGAGTTGGACAAGGAGGCAGAATAAGCCACTCTGGCATCTGCAGTGGACTGCACACTAGTCTCTGCTTGGGTGATAGAGGATGAGTATGGTTTAGTAAGCCTGGCCACCACCTCCTCTGCATGCTGTGGCTGGATAGCATGGGCAACATCACTCAACAGAGAAAACGTGCCCTGCCTGGAGAGCGTCCACCTTTGTCTGTGAACAAAAGCTGCTAGCCCCCTCACAGTGGCATGGGAATGTCTGCCTCTCCTTGTTGGCCTCCCAGACATGATGTGGGGGGGCTTATTACCAAAATGTAATCGAGACAGGGAAATGTGCAATTGGATGCAATTTATTCAATGGAAAGTGGTGTTTGGTGAATTTTAACTTCAAGATTTCTGCTGACCGATAACAAGCAGCAACCCAAAAAAAGGAGGATGTACAGCACTTTATACAGCACTAAATGTTATGTAATGTGGTGTAAAACACTGCACTACACAGACACACTCCACTGACACACTACTTTATACTGCAGTAAAATTGCACAGATGCACTTCAATATACTACAGTCAAAATGCACTGAAGCATTACAATATACTGCAGTAAAAGTGCACTTGCGCACTACAATAAACTGCTGTAAAAGTGCACTGATGCACTACAATAAACTGCTGTAAAAGTGCACTGATGCACTACAATATACTGCTGTAAAAGTGCACTGGTGCACTACAATATAATGAAGTAAAAGACAACAGACACACTACAATATAATGCAGTAAAAGTGCACTGACACACTACAGTATACTGCAGTAAAAGTGCACTAATGCACTACAATATACTGCTGTAAAAGTGCACTGGCACACTACAATAAAATGAAGTAAAAGAGAACTGACGCGCTACAATATAATGCAGTAAAAGTGCACTGACGCACAACAATATACTGCAGTAAAACTGCACAGATTAACTATAATATACTGCTGTAAAAGTACACTGAAGCACTACAATATACTGCAGTAAAAGTGTACTGATGCACTAAAATATACTGCAGTAAAACTGCCCTGACACACTACACTGACACACTTCAATATACTGCAGTAAAACTGTCCTGACTTCCTCCACTAACACTAAAGGGAAAAAGGAAGGTTGCACTACACTGATGCTGCACTATCGCTATATTTACACTATACTAACACTCAAATTTATTAAATTACAGTTATCAACAGGTATTTATATACTTCTTGAATTTTTCAAGTACTTTACTTTCACATCCAGTAAACTCACTTTTTTCCTACTCCCAGGGACTTCATTTGCCTCAGTATATCACTCTGGCCACCATGTTGCCGCAGAATGCAGGGGGAACCTCCTATTAGTGAGGACAACGCCACTCAATTTACACCTACAGACCTCTCTGATGCCCGCGGTGCCATAAGAGCAGCAATCCTATCAGTATTAATATTCAATGCTATTTTGACTTCAGGTATTTTAATGCAACCTCGAAACATCATAACAACTGTCTTACCATTCAACACTATGTAAGTGATTTGATTATATTATCTTAAGCAAACAGCTCTATGGTTTTACATGTCATGGTAATAAATTGATTATTATACATAATTATTACTATTACATTATTATTATACATTTCAATTATCCTAGATGAACCTTTCTTCTCTCCTTTTATGCACCCCTGAAGAAGGATTAAACTATTTCCCGAAACGCGTTGGGTGTGAGAAGAGTTCTTCATTACTATCACCATAGGGTAAAGTATATAGAACTGTATGGATATGTGTATGTTTCGTCAATATTTTTGAAACTTTGTCTTTAAATAAAATTTGTTTACTTTTATACTATTACATACTCCATCATATTCTCTTAAATACATTTAAGTGCCTTTAAAGTCCACTCAGGGGAACTTCTCTTTATATATAACTTGTTCATTGGATGTGGCACTACCAGAATAACCTAGGCTAGCCTCTCACCAATCCTACATCTCCATAATAATGTTTTTTTTTCTTTTTTTTTAATCAAGATCTGCATTTTTTTCTAGTGCTCTTCATAATATTGTTTCTCATTTTGTGTGTCAAGTTACCACAACACAATTATTATCTTGTATTTTTATACCTCAAGGAGGTTGGTTGGTGTCCCTTGTTAATTTGACCTTGTATTTTTGAAATGTACCTGCCTACTCACAAACTGTCCTTTTTGAACTAAAACACATAGCCAAGTATTTGTGAAAAAGAATTAGCCATTTATTCTGGGTCATAACAAAATAAAGAGGAAGGCAACGCTAGAGAAACTGCTGAAATTTGCGAAGCCTTTGTACCCTAGGGCACACATCAATTATTTTACAGTCAAAATTGGTGGCCTGAGGAGTCCATAAAATAGTGAGCACAATCCAGTCCAGGACTACAAAAGATCAGGAACAGCAGAAGATGACATATCTGTCCCCAGGCTGTGGTCATAGAACAGCCTGCGTCTTTTGCCAGACCAGATTGAACCCAGGCAATCACTCTCTTGTCTTCCTTAGATGCTTCCATCCAAGCTGTGGCTCTGGTGTTGGAGTTGTGGCAGGAGGTGGAGGAGGAGGACCTGAAGGAGGAGGACCATGGTTCAACTCACAAATGTGGCTTTGGCTTGTGAGTTTGCCCCTCAACCCCTTATTTAAGGCTTTTAACATAACTTCCTCACATAAGAGGCATTGGCCCTCCTCCATTTCCAGCATTTTGCAGGCTGTCATGTAGGCATAGTCCTCTTGAACACTGGGGGTTTCTGAGGGCCACAGTAGCCTTCAGAAATAGGCCAATTGCTGCCTTCTTCAGGTTACTCCTCTTCCTGGCACTTTTTTGTGGAAGGCCAGGATTCGGGCAGGCTACTGGGCCCGGCCACCTCCTGGCTGCCACTTACCCCCGCCACCTCCTGGTTGTCACTTTCCATGGCCTCCTCCTGGCTGAGACTTTCCTGTGTATGAAAAGGGACAAAGTTTTAGTTTTTGGTTCATCAATCACACACAATTTTCAGCTCTTGCAAATTGAATGTTAATAAATAGAAAAGACTATCATTCTGACCCCAGCAATTTTCATTCTAATCCCACTCATTTGTGGCCACTACTGTCTATTGATATGTAAAACACTTTGTGAAATCTGAAGTTATTTATCAAAATTAACATATATTTAACATCATTAATTTGACAAACAGAAATAATTTGAAGAATGCTATACCTGACTCAAGCTGGGCTCCTCCCACATGTTGGTGCCTGGAAGGCCCAGGAAGACTGGAGAGCGCTGGCCTGGGTTCAGTCTGTCATAGTACCACAGCCTGGGTACATAAATGTCATCTGCTGCAGCTCCTGATCTCAGGGAATCCTGGACCTTCTTGCGCTTCCTATTATAAGTGCTCCTCATGCCACCAATTTGGGCCTTCAAATAGGGGATGTCTGCCGTGGGGATCACTGGCTTCATAAATTCCAGCAATTGATTCAGCGCTGCCTTCCTCTTTGGTTTATTGTTATAAAACGGGTGGTTTACCTGCCACAAACAGGGCAGCTCCCTGTACATATTAATGGATTAGGGGACAAAGTCCTCATTGTTGAATAGATCCATTTTCTCTGCAAGACACAACACAAGACAAACCCTAATGTCAGGCAAAACTCTCCTAATCTTGACCCAATATAGGCCTCAATCTATAAGCAGTATAGGCCACTGATGCACCAAGTTAAAATTGTACCTTCGTTATAACGATTGTCGCTTCCGTTACTTTGTCCTCCACTCACAGATCGTATGTACGACGCATGCGTGTTACGCTTTATATACACTGCGCATGCGTGAAACTCCGCCCGCCCCTGATGTTCTTTGTAGTCTATTCCCCGCCCCTTCTCTTTCAGCGCATTGGGAGAGCACATGGCGGAGAGACAACAGGTGCATGTAGAGGAGAGCAGCAACGACAAAAGGCCAGAGCCCCGAACCTCACGATCCTGGAGGAGATTGAAGGCCTCAAATATGTCCTTTGTAGAGATGGTGGAGAAGGTGGACATCTTGAAGAGGGCCGACTATGATGCGAAGCATGGACCTTACCCAAACCCAAATGTGAGAAAGGCCAAGATCATGTCTAAAGTTGTGAAGAGTCTGCACAGGAATTTTGGGGTATGGCGATCCAAGGATCAACTGAGGAAACAATGATCAAATTGAGGGAGCAGGATCAGTACAGAAGAATGAAGAGAATGTTGCAAAAAATTAAATATTTTGTCATGTGTTCCTATTCTTCTTCTTAACGTTTGTGCTGCTCCATATGCTTTTCTTTACTGTTGTACATTTTAAAATGGCTACTTTCATGTTCATGGGCATAGTAATCGGTCGTAGGAAACATCGCTCATTCCCCCACTTTAAGATGTTTTTGGCAGATACAGGTTAACTACATTTGTTCATGCTTATTTGTATTAAAATAAGTCTGTTGTCTAGATGGGTTTGTAACTACAATGAAATGTAAACTTGATTCTGTGTAAGGAGAGGACACTCAGCAGCTGATTACACATCTGGATGCAGGAGCACTAGTGTGGGACACCAGAACAACATTTTTAGGGTGTCTCACACAGGTTCTCCAGTGGATACTATAGGGGTGTCTCCATGTGTGATAACAAAAAAGGGAAGTATTCCAGCTTTAGAAAGGAAATAAAATGTTCTTCAGCTTGGAACTGCCAAAACAGACAATTGTATGACACTTCCAAGCAATGTTTCATATTCCTATTTCTGCCCTCCAATATCTGTGTGCTAAGTATACCTATTTTTTATTCACGTAGGGGAGAAAAGACTCAGGATATCTGAGGACACCAGGGACCCCCCCCTCCTAAAGAAGGGGAAATCCCCACACCACAAGCAGAGGATGAGGAGGGAGAGGTTTATAAAGTGGGCAAAATTGTCACCACAACAGGTGAGTGTCTCAGACCACAGCTTCAGGTAAGAGATCTATGCCTGCATATTTATAATATATGGTGTGTTTTTTTTTGTTTTTTTTCTTTTAGGTGATGTGGATGTTGTGGAAGAAGAATCTCATTTCACCAGTGAAAGTGCCCAGATCCTCATCGGGGAGAGAATGGGGTGCAATCGTGATTTTGAAAATATAAAGGAAAACATCAATGATGTTAAAAAAAAAAAATGAAGAATATCGTTGATGTTTTAGGTAGAATATTAAAAACAACAAAATTGTACCATTTTATTGTGTATTGTTGAATTTTAAAAAAAATTTGTAAAGTATTTGAAAAGCCAAATTTTGAAGATGCACACAGTGGGGGTCATTTACTATAACTCCAGGAAGTACTGGGCACTATGGCAAATAATAGCGCCCATTTTAGCCAAATGGGAACAAAACACAAAATACAAGTGGGGAATAAACATTTGCAAATTCTAAATTGCCACTAATTAGCGCTTCCGCGTATATACAAATGCCAATTCTTATCAAGTTGTTATATAGCACTGTACTATACTGTAGCCATGATCCATGTATGTGAAAGAAACATTTTTATCAGAGATGTGCTCTAGTTCCCGTGCATCTATTGATTTATATTGCAATTAGTATTCCTAGTTTTTTTTTTTCCTTCTTTTGCTAAGAAATGCAGTTCTGAATGATTATTACATAGTAATGTCTGCTATTCTGTAAAGTTACATGTATTAATCATTTAAGTTACCTATTTGTTGTATGTTGTTTTTTTCATGTTTTTGATTTATTATTTATTAATTTAGTTGACTATAAAGCAGTAATTATTTATGTTAATTCTTTAATAAGACTACACTATTATGCAGGTCTTGTACTTAGCACAATGGCTTAGTGGGCTGCTTGGATATCTTCACACCACTCATGGTATGAGTTCAAACAACAGCCAACCTACCATCCACCAGCTGTGTTTATTTTTTCAGTGCACAAGTGAATTAAAATAAACAAACAAATGTAAACTGCCCTTTAGCTAGTGTGTGGTGTTTGGAATGTCACATCATATTATAATTGAATACTTACATACCATTGCATGCATTTAAAGAGTTAATACAATAACATAATTCACATTAAAGTGCATTGGCTAATTGGCAATCACCTATTTTCAATATGTGTATATATATGTATATGTATATATATATATATATATATATATATATATATATATATATATATATATATATATATATATATATATATATATATATATATATATATATTTGTGTTGCTTTGGCTAACTGGCATTCTCCTTTTCCCACCAATGCAATCTTCTAGGATTTTTCTGTGGGATTTGTATTGAGTCTTTCAATACCTGAATGTTTGAAGGTAGAGGTGCTAACTGCTAGCCTATTGGGCTGAGCACAATTATACATACAAAATACTTTTACTAGTGTTTGATGTGTTATATACTATACAATAAAGTTTATCAAATGTAAACTGCTTGTTAGCTAGTGTGTGGTGTTTGGAGATTCACACCATGATATTAGTGAATACTTACATACCATTGCAAGCATTTGAAGAGTTAATATAATAATATCAACCACATTAAAGTGTATTGGCTACTTGGCTAACTGGCTAACAGTAATTCTCCTTTTCTCCACCAATAGTAATCTTTTAGGATTCTTCTGTGGGATTTGAACCCATGAGTCTTTCAATACCTGAATTTTTGAAGGTAGAGGTGCTAACTGCTAGTCTATTGGGCTGAGCACGATTTTATATATACAAAATACTTCAAATGTAAACTGCTTGTTAGCTAGTGTGTAGTGTTTTGGAGATTCACACCATAATATTAGTGAAGACTTATTTATTTTTATTTAAGGTACTTCTATAGTGCCGTCAATTTACGCAGTGCTTTACATATACATTATACACTCACATGGGCCCCTACCCTCAAGGAGCTTACAATCTAAGGTCCCTAACTCACATTCATATACTAGGGCCAACTTAGACAGAAGCCAATTAACCTACCAGCATGTCTTTGGAGTGTGGGAGGAAACCGGAGTACCTGGAGGAAACCCATGCAGGCACAGGGAGAACATGCAAACTCCAGGCAGGTAGTCTTGTGGTGTGGTTGGGAATACGAACTAGTGACCCTTTTTACTGCTAGGTAGGGATGAGCCGACCCCTCCCCCCCCCCTGTTCGGTTCGCACCAGAACATGTCAACAGGAAAAAAGTTTGTTCGAGCACGCGAATACCGTTAAAGTCTATGGGGGTCATTTACTATAGCGCCAGGAAGTACTGGGCACTATGGCAAATAATAGCTCCCATTTTAGCCAAATAAAATTTCAACAGGCGAATGTGCGAATGAAAAATTAGCTCTATTAGTGAGAAACACATGTTAGTAAATTCTAAGCTGGCGCTAATTAGCGCTTCCGCGTATATGCAAATGCCAATTCCTACCAAGTTGTTATATAGTACTGCACTGTAACCATGATCCATGTATGTGAAAGAAACATTTTTATGTGAGATGTGCTCTACCTCGTGTGCATCTATTGATGTATGTTGCAATTAGTATTCCTCGTTTTTTCCTTCTTTTGCTAACTAATGCAGTTATGAATGATTATTACATAGTAATGTCTGCTATTCTGTAAAGTTACATGTATTAAACATTTAGGTTACCTATTTGTTGTATGTTGTTTTTTATTTTTTAATTTAGGTGACTATAAAGCGGTAATTATTTATATTCATTCTTTAATCATACTACACTATTATGTAGGTCTCATACTTAGCACAATGGCTTAGTAGTCTGCTCAGAAATTGGTAGAATCAACCTGCGCTAATGAGCAATGCGTGATAGAAAAGTATATATATACAAAAGGTGCAGCTGCAAATAAAACTCCAAATATCTATGAAGTGGTAAACATATAAATAAACTTAATTGCGCTAGCAGTAAAAATTTTTTTTTAAAAAGTGTTCTAGTAGTGAAAAAGATTTTTTGAAAGTGCTTAAGAGACACAATGTGTAAATAAATCCCAATCCAAATAGCAATAAGTGCATGGAATATTTATGCGAAAGTGCAAAAAAAAAAGTTAAGTCAATAATCATAGACCGAAAACACTTATAATCAGTCCATAATAATATGAATTGCATTAGATAAAGAAACAAACAGTCCGCTTCATATGTTTCATCACCACACACTAAGGATTGATGAGTCAAAATACTTCTGATCGAATATGCATTGATTGCAGCGAGAGAAGTGATAGGTGTGCGCTTACCCCAAATGTTGGACCTCCACTGTGGCAAGGTCTTATGGGCTTGCAGATTTCACCCTCTGCGGGGACAAGATGTTAACCACCAGGTCTTGACAGCGTATACCGCTGACTTCCGTATAGACGGGATGATCCAACTGCTCCAACGTCAGAGGGAGGACTCAGGAATGGAAGAGTCCATATACAAAATAAAAAGTATAAGGAGAAAAAAAACTCCAATAGTGTGATAGCGTTTAGGGTATTTATTGGTTAAAAATAAACCGCAAGAGAATATAAAAAAATTCCAATAAAAGTATCATTAAAAAAGCCGGCATAATTAGAGGCAGAACGCCCGTGCAAATAAACTCTTCAGAACACGTGATGGCAAGCACTGCGAGGCCACGCCCTACATGTTTCATCATACGTGATGTCTACGGGGGCACGGGCGACGCAATGAACCATCACCTTATATATCAGTAAACAAGATTGTAACCACGCCCTCATCTCCGCCCATGTCCGTCTTTCGACAGGGCATGTGTGGAGATTCAACGGGGCCGCCATTAAAGGCCGCCCACAGGGCGGAACGTGCATGAGTAATGAGAAAACAAACCAGGAAGTGTAACCAAACCTCCTTCTGGCGCCCGCCTGACATACTAACAGGCATGCGCAAGGATAAACCAAGCCTCGATCTGGCTGACGGTGAAAACACTCCTATAGAGGCAAACTAATCAGAAACCGGAAGGGATCAAGCGTGTACCCCAGATGAATTCTAGAGGCAGACGCCCGTGGTATACACGGAACTTCCGGTCCTGAATGAATAAAACTATTTTAAAAAACGTTGATGTTACACTTGAAGTTAAAAAAGACACTCCAACAGTATATGAAATATACGTAGCGGCAATCCGCAAAGTTTTTCAGTCCACTTAGTGTAATATTTAAATTTTTTATTTATTTAGATTTTATCCTGATATACTGTATGTTTGGAAAAAAACAATACCCAGCAAATATTGTAAAGGGGTGCGAATCTGTTGATTAAGATTATATGTAGGCAAAATTAAAAGTAGATAAGAATGGGACCATTATATCTTATGTATTTTACCCGCACAAAGATGATTCAAATTTCTTTAAACAGATAGCCAGAGCGAGACTCAGCCCATCCTTTTACAATTTCAGAAATTAAAAAACAAAAGAGAAAAAAAAAAAAAAAAAAAGAAACAACAATAAATCTTGAGGGTATATGATAGAGCAATTCCAATGTCTATGGACCTTTTTCAATGGAGGGGTTCTACTTAGCCCATAGGGGTAACTACCATAACAGGGAGCCCATGTGACATTATATTACCCATTATGTCATGCGTTATCAATAAACGCATTGATCTCAATGTCAACATTAAGCCCTCTTGGTTTGAGACACCCCATCTTGAATATCCACCCCATTTCAAGCTTGGATATAGCTCTTCTCTTGGGTCCCCCTCTCCAGGGAACACTCAACCTATCGATACCCACAAATTGTGTACCTCTAGGGTCTTTATCATGTACATTCAAGTAATGTTTGGATACTGGATGTCCTATAAATCCTCTCCTTATGTTGCTGATGTGCTCGTTTAACCTGACCTGAAGAGGGCGGACAGTACGTCCCATGTACTGAAACCCGCATGGACAGGTTAAAAGATACACTACATGGGTAGTGGAGCACATAATGAATGATTTTATTAAAAAGGTTTGTGAGGTACTAGTCGCATGGAAATGCGTTACCTTCCGGTCTTTGATCGCATTAACCGTACAAACCGCACATTTCCTACATCTATAATACCCTACTAGATTTTGAAAAAACATTGGTTTCCTTATTGGAGGATCGCACACACTAGGAGCCACTGATGCTCTAATTGACGGTAATCCCTTAAAAACTACCTGGGGTCTCTCCGGAAGTAGGGGGCCCAGTATATTATCATTTTTGACTATATGCCAATATTTGTGTATCAATTTTCTTATTGTAAAATGTTGATGGGAATAATTAGTTACAAAAGGACAAATAAAGTCCTTCTTTGGGGTGTTCCCTGTCTTTGTACAATCTTTAAGTAAGGATTCTCTATCTAGTCTCTCAACCTCCTCGACTCGCTCCTTTAAAAAAGACGCATCATAGCCCTTTTCAAGAAAACGCTCCGTAAGAACCTGGGACTGAATCCTAAAGTCATCAATAGAGGAACAATTGCGTCTGATTCTTACATACTGGCTTTTCGGGACTGAGTCAAGCCAAGCTTTGTGATGGCAACTATCTCGCGATATAAATGCATTGCGATCTGTGGATTTAAAATATGTGGAAGTCGGTATCATATCTCCTTCCCCCCTTATCTCAAGATCCAAAAAATTAATCGAACTCAGACTGGATTCATAATTAAAATGAATCCCTCTATCATTCTCATTTAGACTTTCCATGAATTGACACAGGGAATCATGGGTACCATTCCATAGGAGGAGGACGTCATCGATGTATCTTGCCCACAAGACCATTTCTGGTCTACGTTGGGCATAGATGACGTCCTCCTCCCACTTACCCATGAATAAATTAGCCAAGCTGGGGGCAAATTTTGCCCCCATGGCTACTCCTTTTTTCTGCAAAAAGAAAAGATTCTTATGCCAGAAAAAATTGTGAGTTGTAGTATACTCCAACAGGTCCATAATAAACCTCTTTTGTTTTCTTGGCAATGTCACGTCTTTGTACAGATAATATTTAACTGAGGATATACCCCAGGCATGGGGGATTGCCGTGTACAAAGACGTGACATCCGCCGTAACGAGCCAATATCCACTTTTGTACCCACAATCCTTTAGTAGGTTAATGGCATGCCTGCTGTCCTTGATATAGGCAGGCAGAGAGCGAACCAAGGGTTGCAGGAAGTTGTCAATATATTTGCCAGCCCTCGAGGTGATCGAATCAATACCGCTAATGATTGGGCGGCCGGGCGGATGAACAGGGTCCTTGTGGACCTTTGGGAGATAATATATGATAGGTATCCGTGAAGATATGGGAATCAAAAAAAGTTTTTCTTTTTTATTTATAACACCTAATCTAAAGCCGTTCTCCACAATGTTCTCAAGCTCCCTTTTATATTTATTCCTAGGGTCTGACCTTAAGGGGATGTATGTAGTGGTGTCTCCTACTATTCTATCCAGCTCCTGGAGGTAATCATTCTTACTCAAGACAACTATACCCCCCCCTTGTCAGCTGGTCTCACCACTAGGTCCTTTCTTTTACAGAGTTGGTCTAAACCTGATTCCAAATCTTTGCTCATTTTAATATTTTTACTTTTTATACCCTCCAAATCCTTTATAAGGAGATCCCTAAATACTTTAATAGAGGCTGGTAGGCCGCCTGGCGGGTTGAATAATGAAGCATTCGCCAAGCCTGAATGTTTGACATTTGTGGGGTTATTATTTAAAGTGTTAATAGGATTGGTCAACAGGTATCGCTTAATGTTCAGTCTTCTGGTATACTTATGTATATCCATATATGTCTGGAACTTATTAAGCGGTTTCGGGGGTGCAAATTTGAGTCCCTTGTCTAAAATGGCAGTTTCATCGGGGGTCAAGGGGGTACCACTGAGGTTAAAGATGCCTTGTCCGGTTATACCCGTTTTCTTTTTGCTCCTAATCTTCCTCCCCCCTCTAACTCCTCTCTTTCTTCTATTGGTCGTTGGAAGTTTTGTTCTCCTCTGGGAAAACCCCAATGTTGGGGTTGTGAGTACTCCTCCCGATAAAACCGTCGGGGGGTGTACTCATCCCTTTGTGTGTCCCTTTGAGGGGGGAGGGAAGGCTGATGCCAAGATGGCTGGTCATATCCCCTGTCCCTCCTTGGAGTGTAATATCCCTGATTGGACCCTCCATAGTCATCACTATCTCCAACATAATGCTCATCCAATGGTTGGAAACGATTATGTGTAGATATAGGATATCTTGGGGACCGACTATCCATATGAGGCCTACCATGATAGTCGTATTGGTTATCATAACAACCATCCTGGTATCCTCTTGTTTGTACCTGATGATATTGGTTCCCAATACTGCTAGCGCAATTTAGTTTATTCATATATTTACCACTTCATAGATATTTGGAGTTTTATTTGCAGCTGCACCTTTTGTATATATATACTTTTCTATCACGCATTGCTCATTAGCGCAGGTTGATTCTACCAATTTCTTAGTTACAATTAATATCTACCTACCTGCAGCTGAGCGTTTTTTTGTTTTGTTTTTCACAACAATTCTAAGAAGTCCTTTTTCCTTTTTCTTTTTTAAATTCATTCGATTATTTTTAGTCACCAAATTAATATGGATGTATTTGATTACCGCTCCAAGCACACCATTGCTAAGGAGGGTGTGTTTGAGGGGAATTATGAACCCGAGAGTGACCTCGGTGGGTTATTTATGAGACTTAAAAATCTCATGATCTCCGAGGTACACACTCAATGGGACATATTTTTCCTGGAACACTATGTTTCTGTATCAATGGTCCCAAGAAGCCTGAGATGGGAGGTCAGCCCCCAGAAAGGAGAATTGGACCTCCAAGATTGGTACAGATATTTTAATGAAGCGGGAGGAAAATTCTTAGAATTTTTGATCCCTAGGAAGAGAGCTAAGTTGAATAGACTAGATGCTGAGATCAAACTTATTAAAGAGAAATTATCCCCTTTTATTTTAAACGAAGAATACAAGGAGCGATCCTCTAACTTAAGGAAAATTTTAGAGAAGGAAGAAATAGAACAAAAGAATAAAAAAAGGAAAAAATTTAATAGGGATCTTACTGATTATCAAAATGGTTCTGTATTTCAATGGCAGATAAAAATTGCGGCAGAGGAAGCTGAGACTAACAGTCATATGGAAGTCTCGGCCCTCGGAACTTCTAGTCAAGATAGACAGATGAGGGAACCAGGTAGACCTTTACCATTACAAAAACAACACCCCAAACCACCTAGGAGGGTGTCCTATCGCTCCCCAGGTAGACCCAACCCTGGTTCCTATGTACAATCTCCAGCCCGGAATGTGAGAGTTCCCACTCAGGCCCCCAAAAAGAAAATAAAAAATCAAAAATTTAAGAGACAGTATAAAGAAGGGAACCAATATCATCAGGTACAAACAAGAGGATACCAGGATGGTCGTTATGATAACCAATATGACTATCATGGTAGGCCTCATATGGATAGTCGGTCCCCAAGATATCCTATATCTACACATAATCGTTTCCAACCATTGGATGAGCATTATGTTGGAGATAGTGATGACTATGGAGGGTCCAATCAGGGATATTACACTCCAAGGAGGGACAGGGGATATGACCAGCCATCTTGACATCAGCCTTCCCTCCCCCTCAAAGGGACACACAAAGGGATGAGTAAACCCCCCGACGGTTTCATCGGGAGGAGTACTCACAACCCCAACATTGGGGTTTTCCCAGAGGAGAACAAAACTTCCAACGACCAATAGAAGAAAGAGAGGAGTTAGAGGGGGGAGGAAGATTAGGAGCAAAAAGAAAACGGGTATAACCGGACAAGGCATCTTTAACCTCAGTGGTACCCCCTTGACCCCCGATGAAACTGCCATTTTAGACAAGGGACTCAAATTTGCACCCCCGAAACCGCTTAATAAGTTCCAGACATATATGGATATACATAAGTATACCAGAAGACTGAACATTAAGCGATACCTGTTGACCAATCCTATTAACACTTTAAATAATAACCCCACAAATGTCAAACATTCAGGCTTGGCGAATGCTTCATTATTCAACCCGCCAGGCGGCCTACCAGCCTCTATTAAAGTATTTAGGGATCTCCTTATAAAGGATTTGGAGGGTATAAAAAGTAAAAATATTAAAATGAGCAAAGATTTGGAATCAGGTTTAGACCAACTCTGTAAAAGAAAGGACCTAGTGGTGAGACCAGCTGACAAGGGGGGGGTATAGTTGTCTTGAGTAAGAATGATTACCTCCAGGAGCTGGATAGAATAGTAGGAGACACCACTACATACATCCCCTTAAGGTCAGACCCTAGAAATAAACATAAGAGGGAGCTTGAGAACATTGTGGAGAACGGCTTTAGATTAGGTGTTATAAATAAAAAAGAAAAACTTTTTTTGATTCCCATATCTTCACGGATACCTATCATATATTATCTCCCAAAGGTCCACAAGGACCCTGTTCATCCGCCCGGCCGCCCAATCATTAGCGGTATTGATTCGATCACCTCGAGGGCTGGCAAATATATTGACAACTTCCTGCAACCCTTGGTTCGCTCTCTGCCTGCCTATATCAAGGACAGCAGGCATGCCATTAACCTACTAAAGGATTGTGGGTACAAAAGTGGATATTGGCTCGTTACGGCGGATGTCACGTCTTTGTACACGGCAATCCCCCATGCCTGGGGTATATCCTCAGTTAAATATTATCTGTACAAAGACGTGACATTGCCAAGAAAACAAAAGAGGTTTATTATGGACCTGTTGGAGTATACTACAACTCACAATTTTTTCTGGCATAAGAATCTTTTCTTTTTGCAGAAAAAAGGAGTAGCCATGGGGGCAAAATTTGCCCCCAGCTTGGCTAATTTATTCATGGGTAAGTGGGAGGAGGACGTCATCTATGCCCAACATAGACCAGAATTGGTCTTGTGGGCAAGATACATCGATGACGTCCTCCTCCTATGGAATGGTACCCATGATTCCCTGTGTCAATTCATGGAAAGTCTAAATGAGAATGATAGAGGGATTCATTTTAATTATGAATCCAGTCTGAGTTCGATTAATTTTTTGGATCTTGAGATAAGGGGGAAGGAGATATGATACCGACTTCCACATATTTTAAATCCACAGATCGCAATGCATTTATATCGCGAGATAGTTGCCATCACAAAGCTTGGCTTGACTCAGTCCCGAAAAGCCAGTATGTAAGAATCAGATGCAATTGTTCCTCTATTGATGACTTTAGGATTCAGTCCCAGGTTCTTACGGAGCGTTTTCTTGAAAAGGGCTATGATGCGTCTTTTTTAAAGGAGCGAGTCGAGGAGGTTGAGAGACTAGATAGAGAATCCTTACTTAAAGATTGTACAAAGACAGGGAACACCCCAAAGAAGGACTTTATTTGTCCTTTTGTAACTAATTATTCCCATCAACATTTTACAATAAGAAAATTGATACACAAATATTGGCATATAGTCAAAAATGATAATATACTGGGCCCCCTACTTCCGGAGAGACCCCAGGTAGTTTTTAAGGGATTACCGTCAATTAGAGCATCAGTGGCTCCTAGTGTGTGCGATCCTCCAATAAGGAAACCAATGTTTTTTCAAAATCTAGTAGGGTATTATAGATGTAGGAAATGTGCGGTTTGTACGGTTAATGCGATCAAAGACCGGAAGGTAACGCATTTCCATGCGACTAGTACCTCACAAACCTTTTTAATAAAATCATTCATTACGTACTCCACTACCCATGTAGTGTATCTTTTAACCTGTCCATGCGGGTTTCAGTACGTGGGACGTACTGTCCGCCCTCTTCAGGTCAGGTTAAACGAGCACATCAGCAACATCAGGAGAGGATTTATAGGACATCCAGTATCCAAACATTACTTGAATGTACATGATAAAGACCCTAGAGGTACACAATTTGTGGGTATCGATAGGTTGAGTGTTCCCTGGAGAGGGGGACCCAAGAGAAGAGCTATATCCAAGCTTGAAATGGGGTGGATATTCAAGATGGGGTGTCTCAAACCAAGAGGGCTTAATGTTGACATTGAGATCAATGCGTTTATTGATAACGCATGACATAATGGGTAATATAATGTCACATGGGCTCCCTGTTATGGTAGTTACCCCTATGGGCTAAGTAGAACCCCTCCATTGAAAAAGGTCCATAGACATTGGAATTGCTCTATCATATACCCTCAAGATTTATTGTTGTTTCTTTTTTTTTCTTTTGTTTTTTAATTTCTGAAATTGTAAAAGGATGGGCTGAGTCTCGCTCTGGCTATCTGTTTAAAGAAATTTGAATCATCTTTGTGCGGGTAAAATACATAAGATATAATGGTCCCATTCTTATCTACTTTTAATTTTGCCCACATATAATCTTAATCAACAGATTCGCACCCCTTTACAATATTTGCTGGGTATTGTTTTTTTCCAAACATACAGTATATCAGGATAAAATCTAAATAAATAAAAAATTTAAATATTACACTAAGTGGACTGAAAAACTTTGCGGATTGCCGCTACGTATATTTCATATACTGTTGGAGTGTCTTTTTTAACTTCAAGTGTAACATCAACGTTTTTTAAAATAGTTTATTTATTCAGGACCGGAAGTTCCGTGTATACCACGGGCGTCTGCCTCTAGAATTCATCTGGGGTACACGCTTGATCCCTTCCGGTTTCTGATTAGTTTGCCTCTATAGGAGTGTTTTCACCGTCAGCCAGATCGAGGCTTGGTTTATCCTTGCGCATGCCTGTTAGTATGTCAGGCGGGCGCCAGAAGGAGGTTTGGTTACACTTCCTGGTTTGTTTTCTCATTACTCATGCACGTTCCGCCCTGTGGGCGGCCTTTAATGGCGGCCCCGTTGAATCTCCACACATGCCCTGTCGAAAGACGGACATGGGCGGAGATGAGGGCGTGGTTACAATCTTGTTTACTGATATATAAGGTGATGGTTCATTGCGTCGCCTGTACCCCTGTAGACGTCACGTATGACGAAACATGTAGGGCGTGGCCTCGCAGTGCTTGCCATCACGTGTTCTGAAGAGTTTATTTGCACGGGCGTTCTGCCTCTAATTATGCCGGCTTTTTTAATGATACTTTTATTGGAATTTTTTTATATTCTCTTGTGGTTTATTTTTAACCAATAAATACCCTAAACGCTATCACACTATTGGAGTTTTTTTTCTCCTTATACTTTTTATTTTGTATATGGACTCTTCCATTCCTGAGTCCTCCCTCTGACGTTGGAGCAGTTGGATCATCCCGTCTATACGGAAGTCGGCGGTATACGCTGTCAAGACCTGGTGGTTAACATCTTGTCCCCGCAGAGGGTGAAATCTGCAAGCCCATAAGACCTTGCCACAGTCGAGGTCCAACATTTGGGGTAAGCGCACACCTATCACTTCTCTCGCTGCAATCAATGCATATTCGATCAGAAGTATTTTGACTCATCAATCCTTAGTGTGTGGTGATGAAACATATGAAGTGGACTGTTTGTTTCTTTATCTAATGCAATTCATATTATTATGGACTGATTATAAGTGTTTTCGGTCTATGATTATTGACTTTTAACATATTTTTTTGCACTTTCGCATAAATATTCCATGCACTTATTGTTATTTGGATTGGGATTTATTTACACATTGTGTCTCTTAAGCACTTTCAAAAAATCTTTTTCACTACTAGAACACTTTTAAAAAAAAATTTTTTTACTGCTAGCGCAATTAAGTTTATTTATATTAGTAGTCTGCTCAGATGTCTCCACAGCACTCACGGTACAAGTTCAAATACCAGCCAACCTACCATCCCCCAGCTGTGTTTATTTTTTCAGTGCACAAGCGAATTAAAATGAACAAACAAAAAAAATGTAATCTGCAGTTAGTGTGTGGTGTTTGGAATTTCACACCATAGTAGTATTGAATACTTACATATCATTGCATGCATTTGAAGAGTTAATATAATAGAATCAGCCAAATTTAAAATGCACTGGCTAACTGGCATTCACCTATTTTCAGCATATGCTGCTTTGGCTAATTGGCTAATAGTCATTTGCTTTTTTTTACCAATTCAATCTTTTAGTATTTCTCTGTGAGATTTGAACCCATGAGTTCTTCAAGGTAGAAGTACTGACTGCTAGCCTATTGGGTGTAGCACAGTCATACATAGAAAATACATAGAAAATACATTCACTAGTGTTTGATGTTTCTTCTCCCCGAGCGGTCTCTCCTGCTGCCACCATCTTCTCCTGCTGATGTGTTCTTCTGCGCAGCCAGTTACCCACTAATAAAAAAAAAGCCGCTCTTCTTGTGGCGGTCTTCTGTGGCCATCCGATAATGTCACCCGGAGAGTCCGCTCCATGGCTATGTAAGAGACACCACACAGCGGGTGACAACACAGCGGAGGAAGACCACCATGGAAGAAGAGCAGCTTTTTTTTTATTAGCGGGTAACCAGCAGTGCGGAAGAACACAGCAGATGGAGAAGATGGCAGCGGCAGTAGAGATGGCTTTGGGAGAATACAGCTCGGGGAGAAGATGGAGGAGGGAGAGACAGCGTCTGGAGAAGATGGCTCAGGGAAGAAGACAGCTCGGAGCTATTTTACAATAAAGGACTTGTCAAAAACCGGCTATTGATTTTTTTACATTTCACTGCTTTTTTTGGTGAATGGGTAGGGGTAAAATGTACCCCATACCTATTCACATAGGGGGCAGGATCTGGGAGCCCCCTTTTTAAAGGGGGCTTCTAGATTCTGATAAACCCTCTGCCTGCAAACTGACAACCACCGACCAGTGTTGTCGGGAAGAGGCCCTTGTCCCCATCAACATGGGGAAAAGGTGCTTTGGGGCATGTGGCCTGGTAAGGTTCAGAAGGGGAGGGTGCTCACTCGTCCCCCCCTATCCTGACCTCCAGGCTGCATGCACAGAAAAGGGTCTGGTATGGATTTTGGGGGGCCCCACATCAAATTTATTTTACATTTTGGTGTGGGGTTCCCCTTAAAGTCCATACCTAAGGGCCTGGTATGTACTGGGGTGACCCTACGACATTTTTTTCCTTGAATTTTGGAATTCCATACCATAATATTATTGAATAAGTACATACCATTGCATGCATTTGAAGAGTTAAAATATGGAATAAAGCAAGCTGATGTGCTTTGGCTAATTATGCTTTTGAGTACAATGCACACTTCCAGGGGGTGATGCTGTCAGTGGGATTTGAATTCATGGCTTGAACTTTTGGGGGCAGCAGGGTATACCACTATGCTACAGAGCTGAGCACTTACCTACAGAGAAAATACATTTACTAATGTTTGATTCAATACAATAATGTTTTGCATTTCAGGCATTAATATTATAGTAACAACCATGCTCATGTCGATGTGGCATTGGCTAATAGGCATTCGCCTCTTTTCAGCATATGCTGCTGAGTACAATGCAAGCTTTCAGTAGGTGATACCATCTGTGTGATTTTCAGCCATTTGAGCACAATTATATTGAGAACATATGTTTACTAGTGTTTGATGGTGGGACTACTTTATATTCTAGGTATAAAATAGTACTCAGCACAGTGACTTAGGCACCTTTCACACTTGTGCGACCTGAAAGTTGTGAGATTTTAATGCGACTTAAAGCAATGCCTGTGTAATCTTGAGGTCTATGGACGCAGGAGTCGCAGGGAAAGACACGCAACTTTCCCATGATTTTGCATCAGCAATTTTGCCGCAATTCCAGGGAATGTAATAAGAATATTCCTGCGCTACCCAATTGGAAAAAGAAAAGAAAACAAGAACTCAGAAAAATAGTAAAAACGCACGTATGCGACTGGACAGCTGCATGCACCGAAGCAAGACACGCAACTTTCCCACGATTTTGCATCAGCAATTTTGCTGCAATTCCAGGGAATGCCTGTGTAAACTTGAGGTCTATAGACCTCAACTCGCATCAAAGTCAGACCAAAGTAGTACAGGGACTACGTTGAAGTCAGTATTACTTGAAGTCGCACAGATATGAATGGTACACATTGAAAATCATGGGGTATGACTTGTCATACGACTCTGATGTCCAAAGTTGCACAAGTGTGACTCAGCCCGACTTTGTCAGCGATTTCAGAGACATCAGTGCACTTTCCTGCACAGATGTCTAGTGAAATCACATAGGTCCCAACTGTTCTCCTTTAAGAAGGTGTCCTATGCCTACCTACTTTTGCTAATAGGTGTCCCTTATACCCATCTCAAAAAGTTGGGAGGTAAGAAATCGCCCCCTGAAGTCGCCCAAAGTAGTGCAGGAACTACTTTTGGGAATCGTTGTGGCGTGGCACCAATTCGGACAGTTCCATTGCCATCAATAGGTGCCGATTTGGCCTACAATTTAACATGTCAATTCAGAACTATGTGAACATGGGTGAAGTTGCATAGATATTAGAGCTGTACGGTTCTGGCCAAAATGAGAATCACAATTTTTTTGCTTAGAATAAAAAGATCACGATTCTCGCAACGTAAAATCTTTCACATTATCCCACAAGAAATTGGGCTAGCTTTTCTTTTTTTTTTAATTCATTAAAATAATTTTTTCCCAAAAAAATTGCATTTGAAAGGCGCAAATACAGTGTGACATAAAATATTGTAACAACCACCAATTTATTCTCTAGGGTCTCTACTAAAAAAAATATATATAATGTTGGGGGGTTTTAAGTAATGTTCTAGCAAAAAAAAAAATGATTTTAACCTGAAACCAACAAATGTCAGAAAAATGTTTAGTGTTTAAGTGGTTAAACTTTCCTCACTTATACAGAATTCTATTTAATTGATAAATTGTTACAAGGTTTCTAGTTAAGTTCACTGATAAAGAATGTTCTAATTCTTGGCAGACTTCCTGGTTTTTCGGCTGTGGCTTCAGAAGAGCAGAGAGAGTTCTTTGCATAGCAAGAATCGTGAAACGCTTTTTTCAAGATCGTAAAGGGGAAAAAAATCACGATGACGATTAATCGTGCAGCTCTAATAAATATGCATGGAAATCAAGGGGGACAACTTTTCATGTGACTCTGAGGTCCAAAGCTCCATGAAAAGTCACCCAAGTGTGAAAGTAACCTAATGCGATTAATTGATAACACCTTTGAATAAGGCCCCATTTGCACTTGTGCGACCTTAAAATTGCACAGCTTTGCCATGACTTGAAGCAATGTCTGTGTAATCTTGTGGTGTATGGACCTCAAATTGCATCAAAGTCAAACCAAGGTAGTGCAGGGACGAATTTGCTACACTTTCAGGATGCACAAGTGACAATAGGGCCAAATTCAAAGGTGTTATCCTTGAATCCCATTCACACTGCTGTGACCTGAAAGTCACACTATTTTGCTGCCACTTTGCCGCTGCAACTTGGCCCCAACTTCTGGGAATGCCTGTGTAATATTGTACCCGATATACCTCAAGTCACACCAAAGTAGTACAGGGACTACTTTGAAGTTGGTGCGACTTAAAGTAGCACAGATATGAATGGTTATCATTGAGAATCATGGGGTACAACTTGTCCTGCAACTCAGAGGTCCAAATTTGCTGGAAAATTCACCCAGCTGTGAAACAAGTCATATATATTTTAATAAAAGGAGCTCTCATTTATACTTGCATAGTCCTTACTGATTTACATCAGCAGAACAAATGCAGGAAGTGATGTGTGCACATGGGACGGAAGCAAATGTGTGGTGATGCCAAACAAATCAATGAACCACACCAAATCTAACTATGACATCCACCCCCGCATTGATTAAGTACAAGTACATATCCTACACTTACCCGGCCAATGAGCAGCACCTCCTCTCTGCTAAAGAGACCTCGCCATGTCCACCTAGATGGAGATCCTGACCAGCACAGGAACTTCCGGGTGCATACAATGACTAATTTCCAGGTCAGAAGGTGAAACCATACTTTTGATTGCAGCTGCGAATATTTGATGTCAACCATGATTAGTATTTTTTATTTTCAGATATGCAAATCTGTATTTCTACATATATTTGAAGGTAAACTTAAGGGAGTTTGATAAGAAATGGTGCCCCTGGGTTAGCAGCAGGTGAATTACAAAGGCAAAAGGCCCAGTTTGAGCCCTGGTTCACACTGACAGGAGGAAAGCGTTCAGCTGAACTCACACAATTTCATTCCTGCATGTCAGTCCCGACTGTGGGGGCAACATCAGAGACATCAGTGCAGGTTTCTGCACCAATATCAATACAAATTGCAGCAATTAGAACAGTGCAATTGCCACAGATTTGACATGTTAAATCACACCAATGTGAACAAGAGCTGACACATTCAAATACTGCCTATCCACCAGCTGAATTCATTACCTGCAATTCTCCACAGCTGTTAATGATAAAGGTGGAATCTTTATATATAACTTGCAGTTGTGCAGAAGCCTAGGTTTACATTGGAGTGATTGGTCATGCTATTTGAGAGATCAAATCGCATGACTATTGGCAATGGCACTGTTCCAATCGATGCAACATTTTTGCCGATTTCAGGTGCGACTTCAATAGACATTTGTGTATGAAGCCACCTGAAATCACACTGACCTTGCTACTTTGAAATCGTGCTACTTCAAGTGAAGTAGCGCAATTTCAAAGTAGCATGTGAACCAGGGCAAAGAGATTAGTTTTTTGGTGCACAAATACATATTGAAATAAAATATATGAGATATTGCACTTTCCCAAAACCACCACCCACAAAAACTAAAGAGAAAGAAAAGTAGAAGGGAAAAAAAAAAAAAAAACACACACACACACACACACACACACCACAACAAAAGCTCAATAATGTACTTTTATTTTACCAGCAGAAAAAAAATAAAATTTACATTTACTAGCTTCAAAAAAATTTGGACAGGATATATGGTGCTACATTTAGCAATGGAATTTTAAGGGCACTGCTCATAGGAGCTTACAATCTAAAATTAGACAAAACCTTAGAGTGGACACAGCTTTAATTTTAGTGTATAGTGGGCAACACATCACATTATTATCTGCAAGATTATAGAAACATACTTAACAGTCATTCTTACAAAGCATTCCAACTTAATATTACAAGAGACTTATTCAAAACACCCACCACCAGCCCACAATCCATACATACATACATTGGTGACCATGTTCTGCTGGAAGCTGCATTTCGGTGTACACGATTAAACGAGATCAAAAAGAGTAGGTCAGCAGATGCTTCCAAACGATGTTTGCATGATCAGACTGGAACAATACACACACAACATTGACAGCATGGCCACATAAACCCACTTTTGATTGAAAAATGCACAAGAATTTCATCAAATCTCCCAATTTCATTCCTTCTCCCACCACAAATCACAGCAAAAAACCTGACCTTCTCAGGCCAAACGAACCCCCTACTGCAGGCCTTTATATAAGAGAGGTTGTATTGTTAGCACACTGACACACCCAATAGAAGTACACGCCCACCAGTATCTTTCAATCCGTCTCTTCATGTATGTCTAAAGTGATTGCACCTGATGAGCAGAAACACATAATAGTATTTGCAACTGTGTTAGCCTTGGCTATGTGCATCAAATCTCCAACTACAGGCCAAAGATCAAAGACCATTTGCATCCACATAAACAAAGCAACAGTTTTCTAAGCATATGTACCTGTGCAGTGTAAACCCTAAAATTTGAAATGTACAAGTCCCTGGGCATAATTAGTGCAAATAAACATTAACATCAGTCCCTGGCTGCAATGAGCTTCCAATATAAAGTCCAATATTAACTTTCTTACATTAGAACCTATTTCGACAGGAGACAAATAAAATGCCAGCATGTCTTTGGATTGTGGTGAGAAACCCACACAGGGAGAACATATAAACTTTAACACAAGCATTAGCATGTTGGGGAATTGAACCAACATTCCAGGTGCTGCTAGACAGAACTGCTACCCACTTAGCCACCAGGCAGCCCTACGCATGTTCTCTGCATCTCTGTGGTGTGAACCAGCCCTAAGTCCATAGCCATGCTCAGTGTCACAAGCAATATGCAGTATATTGGCCTAAGTATTGGGATGCCTGCCTTTAAACACACATGAACTGTAATGGCATCCCAGTATTAGTATTGGGTTCAAAACTCTTTGGCCCACCCTTTGCAGCTATAACAGCTTCAACTCTTCTTGTCCACAAGGTTTAGGAGTGTGTCTATGGGAATGTTTGACCATTCTTCCAAGTGCATTTGTGAGGTCAGGCACTGATGTTGGATGAGAAAGCCTGACCTACAGTCTCCTCTCTAATTAATCCCCAAGGTGTTCTGTTGTGTTGAGGTCAGGACTCTGTGCAGGCCGGTCAAGTTCCTCCACCCCAAAATCACTCATCCATGTCTTTATGGACCTTGCATTGTGCACTGGTCCAAATGATTTGGTGGAGGGGGATTATGGTGCGGGGTTGTTTTTCAGGGGTTGGGCTTGGCCTCTTAGTTTCAGATAAGGTAACTCTTAAGGCGTCAGCATACCAAGACATTTTGGACAATTTCATGCTCCCAACTTTGTGGGAACAGTTTGGGGAAAGCCCCTTCCTGTTCCAACATGACTGCACACCAGTACACAAAGCAAGGTCCATAAAGACATGGATGAACAAGTGTGCCTGGCCTCACAAATGCACTTCTGGAAGAATGATCAAACATTCCCATAGGCACACTAAACCTTGTGGACAGCCTTCCCAGAAGCTGTTCTAGCTGCAAAGGGTGGGCCAAATCAAATTTTAACAAAAAAATATAAGTGTAGTGCTATGAAAGAAAGTCCAATATAAAGTTTTTAAACTGACAGTTCAAAATGTGTGTGCCAAAAGGGGGGACATCCTTGGGAGAAAGATAAGGGATCCTCAGGAACTAGACACATCAAGCATATAAACCATCTGGAGTAGAAGCACGCACAACACCACCAAAAGTGAAGAGGCTTACCAGAAACAGTGGACCCAATGGGGCATACGCCAAGTGGGGTCAGACAGGCTTAGGTGGTGGTGGACTGCAGGTGGCCGGTGAGGGCAATGTTGATAGGGTGGCTTCCACGTGACTGTATTCCTCAAACGATACTGGACCGAAGGGTATGGGATAGATGGCACGTGGATAATATCCCAGCAGCAAATGGAAGAAAGGAAGAAATGGCCAAATAGTGTAAATCCGTATAAAATTGAATTTATTTAAAATAGTATACACTCACATGTAAAAGTATCAAAAACAGCGCTGTGGAGAAGTGGCGACATTGGGGTCCTACCCGACGCGTTTTGTCTGCATAGACGTCGTCTGGGGGGCAAATCAAATTTTAACCCTACGGACTAAGACTGGGCTGCCATTAAAGTTCATGTTTGTGTAAAGGCAGGCGTCCCAATACTTTTGGCTATTTAGTGTATCTGGAAAAGACTTACAATAGTGGTGGAACCCTCCTACACATAACTACGACATTTAGACATAGTTAAAGGACCTGTGAGATGAGACAACTTCTCTACATGAAGTAACATGGTTGGGATTTGAACCCAGACCCTCAGAGATGCTAAGCTGAAGTATCTAACCTCTAAGCCACAGAGCTGCCACATGTGAGACCCTCCTACACATAACTACACATAAATACACATAAAAACACATAAATACTGCATTTCTATGGACATACAGGTGATGAAATTACATTACTCAAGAGTTATTCTTCTTGATTTATTCTGTGATATTTGGTGTTTTTTTGTGGGTGAGAGTAGAATATTACCCTCAAATTTTTGGGAATTACATTTTGATTTCTGATGTTGGTACACATATCACATTTTTGTGCTCAAATTATGAATATTTGGAAATAATAAAAAGCACAAAAAATTGTGATTCATTTTACATTTTCTTTTTTTTTTTTTTTTTTTTTAAATAGTTTTTATTCAGAATTTAGTCAGTTTACAAAGATATACATCTCATTTACATGTTACAGGAGATATCGTAAACTGGGTTAATAAAAGAGAATAAGAAAACAATAGAAAATAAAACCAAATAATATATGTTAACAGATACATCAGTTTGTCGTTCAATACCGTAAGTTAGTTATGAGGAGTAGATCAAGGCTGGAGAGGCCATGTGACTCCGTCGGCCACCCCAAGGGGAACTTTCTGTGGCTCAGCGGAGGCATAGCCCTTACATGTCTACGTGTCCACATCAGTGATAATTCTATAATATCTGTTGGTATTCATATAACAAGAGCATATAGCTCATAACTAAATAAAAGTAACTCTTATGTATGTTATAGAGGATCAATTCAGAAACCATATGGAAAGGGGAGGCTAAGGTTCTAGGTGAGCCAAAAAAGGTTGAAGTTATGCAGTCTAGTAGTAGTGAGTAGTGTCATGTTGGATCGCGATGGGTGTTGTACCAGTTAATCCAATGTTGCCAGCGTGGGAGAAAAATATTGTATTTTCCACTAATTGATGCTAACATCCTTTCATAAGTGTAATGCAAAGATAAGGTGTTTACTGTTTCTTCTGTGTCTGGTGAATCCAATGATCTCCATTTTCTTAGGATCACTAATTTAGCAGCTAGGAATAAGTGGGTAGTAAATTGTCTATGCAATGGTGGTATGTGTTCTATGCCTATATTCAGGATGGCCAATGAAGGGGTGTTAGTTATGTTGAGATTTGTAGTTTGACGTAAAATGTTGAAGACTTGGGACCAATATGAAGTCAGGTGTTTACAATCCCAGAGGATGTGGTAGATAGTGCCTGATTGCCCACAATTCCTCCAGCAAGTGGGAGGTGTGGATTTGTCAAACTTGGCTAATCTATAGGGTGATAAATACCATCGTTGTGTGATCTTATGGGAGAGTTCCCAGAGGTTGGTGCTTTTGGTGGCTGAATGGATGTGTTGTAAAGCCTTTTGCCATTGTTGTGGGGAAAAGGAGTCGTTGAGATCTCTTTCCCATGCTAACATGGAGTTTGTTTTGGTAAATATGTTTTTATCGTGAAGATAAGTATAAAATAATGAAATACCTCCCTTCCGAGGTAGCTTGGCATTTAAGTACACATGAATTTGCCAGGATTGTTTGTATTGGATGTCATGTGTTTTGAGATAAGAGGTGATTCTGAAGTGATTAAATCTGTCTGAAGTGGGTAGGGCATAGGATTTTTGTAGATCATCAAACGATCTAGCATTAAGGCCAGATTGTACATCTGAAACCCATTGTATACCCTTCGCTAACCAGTTAGCCACAGGTATATCTTGGATCAGTAGAGCCAGTGTTGATAGAGGGATTGACAGGGATATGGTGGGGGATGATCTAGATTTGGTGGCTGACAATGTCTTCCATGAGCTGAGTGTCGCTAGAATCGGGAGAGAGAGGTCAAAAGGTTTGGATTTAAGATGCACAAAAGCCAACAAATAATCATAAAGGTTACCACCTGGTATTGTGGATTGTTCAATGGCGCACCAAAGCGGTGGTTGGTGGTGGGGAAACCACCCTCTTAATTGTGCCAGGATTGCAGCTAAATGGTAGTCGGCAAAAATCGGTAGGCCAACGCCTCCTGCTGTTTTCGTTTTACGGAGATTGATGAGCGCGCTTCTGGCTTTTTTACCTTCCCACAAGTATCTAGAAAGTGTGGATTGTAAAGTTTTAAAGTACTGTCGAGGAACTGGAATAGGAACTGTACGAAATATATAGAGTATTTGTGGCAGAAGTTGCATCTTAAAGGCGGCTAATCTACCGGACCAAGACAATGTGTGTTTGCTTATGGATTGTAGATTCGTATTTAAAGAGCGTATCAAAGGAAGGTAGTTAGCATGAAATAGTTGCGTAGGGCGGGATGTTAGTTTAATACCCAGATAAGTAATTTCATGAGATTCCCAAATATACGGGTATCTGGTTTGTAAAAGTAATTTATCATTTGCCTTTACACCAAGGTCCAATATGTAAGATTTGGTTTCGTTCACTTTGTAATACGATATTAAACCAAATTCGTGTAGTAATTGAGACACGTGTTGCAGAGAAGACACCGGATTTGTTAAGATAAGGATTACATCGTCTGCGAAGAGACTGATGACATGTTTGTGATGATTAATAGAAAGGCCCTGTATATTAGGGTTTTGCCTGATGCTAGATGCTAGTGGTTCCATTAAGAGGTTGAAAATGAGTGGGGAGAGGGGACACCCCTGGCGGGTGCCATTCGTGATTTTAAAAGGTTTGGATAACATACCCGAGGTGTATACTCTGGCTGATGGTGTAGAGTAGAGGGATAGTATGGCAGATAGTATATGACCCTTAAAACCAAATTTTTCCAGAGTGCTTGTTAGATATGTCCAATGTACTCTGTCGAACGCCTTCTCTGCATCTAGAGCGAGAAGCAGAGAAGGCGTCCCTGTCCTCTTAGTCACATGAATCACATCTATTAATCTTCTGGTAGCGTCAGATGTTTGTCTGCCTTTGGTGAATCCACATTGGTCAGGGTCAATTATGGTGGGGAGGATGTCAATGAGCCTCAACGCTATCATTTTAGCATAGAGCTTCAGATCGGTATTCAGTAATGAAATCGGTCTAAAGTTTTGAGGAACGTCCGGTGTCTTCCCTGGTTTAGGCAGCGTTACTATTAAAGCCTCTAACATCTCAGGAGGAAAAGAAGATGAGACAGCAGCGGCCTCAAACACCCTGAGGAGATGAGGACCTAAACATTGTTTGAAATTTCTATAATATTCCCCTGTCAGGCCATCCGGTCCTGGTGATTTATTAGCAGGAAGGGTGTCAATAACTTTCAGTAACTCAGATAATGTGAAGGGGGAATTCAAGTCTTGGATTTGTGAAGTGGATAGACTCGGTAGGTCAATGTGTTTTAGGAAATCATTTATGGCGCTTTGTGACGGTTGGTTGAGAAGATTGTCTTGGTTTAAATTGTATAAGGAACTGTAGTATTCGCTAAAAGCATTGGCGATGCTTTGAGGGTCAATCACCTTTTGTTTGGAGGAGGGGCTTATGATGTAAGGTATTTTATTTTTGTAGCGTTGGCCTTGTAATTTGCGAGCCAAAGCCTTTCCAGCTTTGTTACTGGTTGAATAATATGACATTTTGAGTCGTCGTTCTTTTTGCTCAAAGGAGTGTAGTAGTTCTAGTCTGAGATCATGTCGGAGAATAGTAAGTCGTTTACTATTCCGGTGTGTAGGATGTTTTTTATCTATTTCCTCTAGGGATTTGATATCTGCCAGTATGGTGTCAAGCCGCTGCTGTCTCTGTCTCTTAAGTCTTGAGGCCAATTGAATAAATATTCCTCTAATGTATGCTTTGTGAGCATTCCATAAGACAAACGGATCATTAGTGGAAGAGTGATTGATCTGGAAGTAATCGGACAAGTGGTTCTCTAATAGTTTTTTGGTGGTTGGTGACTGTATTACTTGGGGGTTTGCGCGCCAGAGGTATGCTCCATTAGTAGGGTAATTATCCCCAAGTGTCAGGAGAATAGAGGCGTGGTCCGACCACGTAATGTTATTTATTTGAATTTGAGATACTTTTTGTAGCAACCACTTATCCATCAAGACCAGGTCAATCCTCGAGTAAACACAATGGGGGTCATTTACTATAACTCCAGGAAGTACTGGGCACTATGGCAAATAATAGAGCCAATTTTAGCCAAATGGAAACAAAACGGCGAATTTGCGCATGAAAATCAGCGATATAAGTGGAGAACAAACGGTTGAAAATTCTAAATTGCCGCTAATTAGCGCTTCCGCGTATATACAAATGCCAATTCTTATCAAGTTGTTATATAGCAGTGTACTGTAGCCATGATCCATGTATGTGAAAGAAACATTTTTATGTGAGATGTGCTCTACCTCGTGTGCATCTATTGATGTATGTTGCAATTAGTATTCCTATTTCTTTCCTTCTTTTGCTAACTAATGCAGTTATGAATGATTATTACATAGTAATGTCTGCTATTCTGTAAAGTTACATGTATTAAACATTTAGGTTACCTATTTGTTGTATGTTGTTTTTAATTTTTTAATTTAGGTGACTATAAAGCGGTAATTATTTATATTCATTCTTTAATCATACTACACTATTATGTAGGTCTCATACTTAGCACAATGGCTTAGTAGTCTGCTCAGATGTCTCCACAGCACTCACGGTACAAGTTCAAATACCAGCCAACCTACCATCCCCCAGCTGTGTTTATTTTTTCAGTGCACAAGTGAATTAAAATGAACAAACAAAAAAATGTAATCTGCCCATTAGTTAGTGTGTGGTGTTTGGAATTTCACACCATAATAGTATTGAATACTTACATATCATTGCATGCATTTGAAGAGTTAATATAATCAGCCAAATTTAAAGTGCATTGGCTAATTGGCATTCACCTATTTTCAGCATATGCTGCTTTGGCTAATTGGCTAATAGTCATTTGCTTTTTTTTCACCAATTCAATCTTTTAGTGTTTCTCTGTGGGATTTGAACCCATGAGTTCTTCAAGGTAGAAGTGCTGACCACTAGCCTATTGGGCGTAGCACAGTCATACATAGAAAATACATTCACTAGTGTTTGATGTTTCTTCTCCCCGAGCTGTCTCTCCTGCTGCCACCATCTTCCCCCGCTGATGTGTTCTTCAGCGCAGCCGGTTACCCACTAATAAAAAAAAAAGCCGCTCTTCTTGTGGCGGTCTTCTGTGGCCATCCGATAATGTCACCCGGAGAGTCCGCTCCATGGCTATGTAAGAGACGCCACACAGCGGGTGACAACACAGCAGAGGAAGACCACCATGGAAAAAGAGCAGCTTTTTTTTTATTAGCAGGTAACCAGCGGTGCGGAAGAAGACAGCAGATGGAGAACATGGCAGCGGCAGGAGAGACGGCTCTGGGAGAATACAGCTCGGGGAGAAGATGGAGGAGGGAGAGACAGCGTCTGGAGAAGATGGCCAAGGGAAGAAGACAGCTCGGAGCTATTTTACAATAAAGGACTTGTCAAAAACCGGCTATTGATTTTTTTTACATTTCACTGCTTTTTTTGGTGAATGGGTAGGGGTAAAATGTACCCTATACCTATTCACATAGGGGGCAGGATCTGGGAGCCGACTTTTTAAAGGGGGTTTCCAGATTCTGATAAACCCCCTGCCTGCAGACCGACAACCACCGACCAGGGTTGTCGGGAAGAGGCCCTTGTCCCCATCAACATGGGGAAAAGGTGCTTTGGGGCATGTGGCCTGGTAAGGTTCAGAAGGGGAGGGTGCTTACTCGTCCCCCCCTATCCTGACCTCCAGGCTGCATGCTCGGATAAGGGTCTGGTATGGATTTTGGGGGGCCCCACATCAAATTTATTTTACAATTTGGTGTGGGGTTCCCCTTAAAGTCCATACCGAAGGGCCTGGTATGTACTGGGGGGACCCTACGACATTTTTTTCCTTGAATTTTGGAATTCCATACCATAATATTATTGAATAAGTACATACCATTGCATGCATTTGAAGAGTTAAAATATGGAATAAAGCAAGCTGATGTGCTTTGGCTAATTATGCTTCTGAGTACAATGCACACTTCTAGGAGGTAATGCTGTCAGTGGGATTTGAATTCATGGCTTGAACTTTTGGGGGCAGCAGGGTATACCGCTATGCTACAGAGCTGAGCACTTACCTACAGAGAAAATACATTTACTAATGTTTGATTCAATACAATAATGTTTTGCATTTCAGGCATTAATATTATAGTAACAACCATGCTCATGCCGATGTGCCGATGTGGCATTGGCTAATAGGCGTTCGCCTCTTTTCAGCATACGCTGCTGAGTACAATGCAAGCTTTCAGTAGGTGATACCATCTGTGTGATTTTCAGCCATTTGAGCACAATTATATTGAGAACATATGTTTACTAGTGTTTGATGTTGGGACTACTTTATATTCTAGGTATAAAATAGTACTCAGCACAGTGACTTAGGCACCTTTCACACTTGTGCGACCTGAAAGTTGCGAGATTTTAATGCGACTTTAAGCAATGCCTGTGTAATCTTGAGGTCTATGGACGCAGGAGTCGCAGGGAAAGACACGCAACTTTCCCACGATTTTGCATCAGCAATTTTGCCGCAATTCCAGGAAATGCCTGTGTAAACTTGAGGTCTATGGACCTCAACTCGCATCAAAGTCAGACCAAAGTAGTACAGGGACTACGTTGAAGTCAGTGTTACTTGAAGTCGCACAGATATGAATGGTACACATTGAAAATCATGGGGTATGACTTGTCATACGACTCTCATGTCCAAAGTTGCACAAGTGTGACTCAGCCTGACTTTGTCAGCGATTTCAGAGACATCAGTGCACTTTCCTGCACAAATGTCTAGTGAAATCACATAGGTCCCAACTGTTCTCCTTTAAGAAGGTGTCCTATGCCTACCTACTTTTGCTAATAGGTGTCCCTTATACCCATCTCAAAAAGTTGGGAGGTAAGAAATCGCCCCCTGAAGTCGCCCAAAGTAGTGCAGGAACTACTTTTGGGAATTGTTGTGGCGTCGCACCAATTTGGACAGTTCCATTGCCATCAATAGGCGCCGATTTGGCCTACAATTTGACATGTCAATTCAGACCTATGTGAACATGGGTGAAGTTGCATAGATATTAGAGCTGCACGGTTCTGGCCAAAATGAGAATCACAATTTTTTTGCTTAGAATAAAAAGATCACGATTCTCGTGACATAAAATCTTTCACATTATCCCACAAGAAATTGGGCTAACTTTTCTTTTTTTTTTTTAAATCATTAAAGTAATTTTTTCCCAAAAAAATTGCATTTGAAAGGCGCAAATACATAAAATATTGTAACAACCACCATTTTATTCTCTAGGGTCTCTACTAAAAATATATATATAATGTTGGGGGGTTTTAAGTAATTTTCTAGCAAAAAAAAAATGATTTTAACCTGAAACCAACAAATGTCAGAAAAATGTTTAGTGTTTAAGTGGTTAAACTTTCCTCACTTACACAGAATTCTATTTAATTGACAAATTGTTACAAGGTTTCTAGTCAAGTTCACTGATAAAGAATGTTCTAATTCTTGGCAGACTTCCTGGTTTTTCGGCTGTGGCTTCAGAAGAGCAGAGAGAGTTCTTTGCAATAGCAAGAATCGTGAAACGCTTTTTTCAAGATCGTAAAGGGGAAAAAAATTACGATGACGATTAATCGTGCAGCTCTAATAAATATTAATGGAAATCAAGGGGGACAACTTTTCATGTGACTCTGAGGTCCAAAGCTCCATGAAAAGTCACCCAAGTGTGAAAGTAACCTAATGCGATTAATTGATAACACCTTTGAATAAGGCCCCATTTGCACTTGTGCGACCTTAAAATTGCACAGCTTTGTCATGACTTGAAGCAATGTCTGTGTAATCTTGTGGTGTATGGACCTCAAATTGCATCAGTCAAACCAAGGTAGTGCAGGGACGAATTTGCTACACTTTCAGGATGCACAAGTGACAATAGGGCCAAATTCAAAGGTGTTATCCTTGAATCTCATTCACACTGCTGCGACCTGTAAGTCACCCTATTTTGCTGCCACTTTGCTGCTGCAACTTGGCCCCAACTTCTGGGAATGCCTGTGTAATATTGTACCCGATATACCTCAAGTCACACCAAAGTAGTACAGGGACTACTTTGAAGTTGGTGCGACTTAGTAGCACAGATATGAATGGTTGTCATTGAGAATCATGGGGTACAACTTGCCATGCAACTCAGAGGTCCAAATCTGCTGGAAAATTCGCCCAGCTGTGAAACAAGTCATATATATTTTAATAAAAGGATCTCTCATTTATACTTGCATAGTCCTTACTGATTTACATCAGCAGAACAAATGCAGGAATTGATGTGTGCACATGGGACGGAAGCAAATGTGTGGTGATGCCAAACAAATCAATGAACCCCACCCACACCAAATCGAACTATGACATCCACCCCTACATTGATTAAGTACAAGTACATATCCTACACTTACCCGGCCAATGAGCAGCGCCTCCTCTCTGCTAAAGAGACCTCGCCATGTCCACCTAGATTGAGATCCTGACCAGCACAAGAACTTCCGGGTGCATACAATGACTAATTTCCAGGTCAGAAGGTGAAACCACACTTTTGATTGCAGCTGCGAATATTTGATCTCAACCATGATTAGTATTTTTTTATTTTCAGATATGCAAATCTGTATTTCTACATATATTTGAAGGTAAACTTAAGGGAGTTTGCTAAGAAATGGTGTCCCTGGGTTAGCAGCAGGTGAATTACAAAGGCAAAAGGCCCAGTTTGAGCCCTGGTTCACACTGACAGCAGGAGGAAAGCGTTCAGCTGAACTCCCACAATTTCATTCCTGCATGTCAGTCCCGACTGTGGGGGCAACATCAGAGACATCGTTGCAGGTTTCTGCACCAATATCAATACAAATCGCACTAATTAGAACAGTGCAATTGCCACAGATTTGACATGTCAAATCACACCAATGTGAACCAGAGCTGACACATTCAAACACTGCCTATCCACCAGCTGAATTCATTACCTGCAATTCTCCACAGCTGTTAATGATAAAGGTGGAATCTTTATATATAAAACTTGCAGTTGTGCAGAAGCCTAGGTTTACATTGGAGCGATTGGTCATGCGATTTGAGAGATCAAATCGCGTGACTCTTGGCAATGGCACTGGCACTGGCACTGTTCCAATTGATGCAACATTTTTTTTGTGGCACCACATCAATTTGCTAAAGTAGTTCCTGCACTACTTTTGCCGATTTCAGGTGCGACTTCAATAGACATTTGTGTATGAAGCCACCTGAAATCACGCTGACCTTGCTACTTTGAAATCATGCTACTTCAAGTGAAGTAGCACAATTTCAAAGTAGCATGTGAACCAGGGCAAAGAGATTAGTTTTTTGGTGCACAAATACATATTGAAATAAAATATAAAAGAGATATTGCACTTTCCCAAAACCACCACCCACAAAAACTAAAGAGAAAGAAAAGTAGAAGGAAAAAAAAAAAAACCCCACACACCACAACAAGAGCTCAAATGTACTTTTATTTTACCAGCAGAAAAAAAATAAATTTACATTTACTAGCTTCAAAAAAATTTGGACAGGATATATGGTACTACATTTAGCAACGGAATTTTAAGGGCCCTGCTCATAGGAGCTTACAATCTAAAATTAGACAAAACCTTAGAGTGGACACAGCTTTAATTTCAGTGTATAACGGGCAACACATCACATTATTATCTGAAAGATTATAGAAACATACTTAACAGTCATTCTTACAAAGCATTCCAACATAATATTGCAAAAGACTTATTAAAAACACCCACCACCAGCCCACAATCCACACATACATACATTGGTGACCATGTTCTACTGGAAGCTGCATTTCGGTGTACACAATTAAACGAGATCAAAAATAGTAGGTCAGCAGATGCTTCCAAACGATGTTTGCATGATCAGACAGGAACAATACACACACAACATTGACAGCATGGCCACATAAACCCACTTTTGATTGAAAAAATGCACAAGAATTTCATCAAATCTCCCAATATCATTCCTTCTCCATCACAACAAAAAACCTGACCTTCTCAGGCCAAACGAACCCCCCTACTGCAGGCCTTTATATAAGAGAGGTTGTATTGTTAGCACACTGACACACCCAATAGAAGTACACGCCCACCAGTGTCTTTCAATCTGTCTCTTCATGTATGTCTAAAGTGATTGCACCTGATGAGCAGGAACACATAATAGGATTTGCAACTGCGTTAGCCTTGGCTATGTGCATCAAATCTCCAACTACAGGACAAAGATCAAAGTCCATTTGCATCCACGTAAACAAAGCAACAGTTTTCTAAGCATATGTACCCGTGCAGTGTAAACCCTAAAATTTGAAATGTCCAAGTCCCTGGGCATGATTAGTGCTAATAAACATTAACATCAGTCCCTGGCTGCAATGAGCTTCCAATATAAAGTCCAAAATTAACTTTCTTACATTAGAACCTATTTCGACAGGAGACAAATAAGATGCCAGCATGTCTTTAGATTGTGGTGAGAAACCCACACAGGGAGAACATATAAACTTCAACACAAGCATTAGCATGTTGGTGGAAGTGAACCAACATCCCAGGTGCTGCTAGACAGAACTGCTACCCACTTAGCCACCAGGGCAGACCCACACATGTTCTCTGCATCTCTGCGGTGTGAACTAGCCCTAAGTCCAAAGCCATGCTCAGTGTCACAAGCAATATACAGTATATTGGCGTAAGTATTGGGATGCCTGCCTTTAAACACACATGAACTGTAATGGCATCCCAGTATTAGTATTGGGTTCAAAACTTATTTGGCCCACCCTTTGCAGCTATAACAGCTTCAACTCTTCTTGTCCACAAGGTTTAGGAGTGTGTCTATGGGAATGTTTGACCATTCTTCCAAGTGCATTTGTGAGGTCAGGCACTGAAGTTGGACAAGAAGGCCTGACCTACAGTCTCCTCTCTAATTTATCCCCAAGGTGTTCTGTTGTGTTGATGTCAGGACTCTGTGCAGGCCAGTCAAGTTCCTCCACCCCAAAATCACTCATCCATGTCTTTATGGACCTTGCTTTGTGCACTGGTCCAAATGATTTGGTGGAGGGGGATTATGGTGCGGGGTTGTTTTTCAGGGGTTGGGCTTGGCCTCTTAGTTTCAGATAAGGGAACTCTCAAGGCATCAGCATACCAAGACAATTTGGACAATTTCATGCTCCCAACTTTGTGGGGACAGTTTGGGGAAAGCCCCTTCCTGTTCCAACATGACTGCACACCAGTACACAAAGCAAGGTCCATAAAGACATGGATGAGCAAGTTTGGGGTGGAGAAACTTGACTGGCCTGCACAGAGTCCTGGCCTCAACCCGATAGAACACCCTTTGGCTGAATTAGAGTAGAGACTGCAAGCCAGGCCTTCTCATCCAACATCAGTGCCTGGCCTCACAAATGCACTTCTGGAAGAATGATCAAACATTCCCATAGGCAGACTAAACCTTGTGGACAGCCTTCCCAGAAGCTGTTCTAGCTGCAAAGGGTGGGCCAAATCAAATTTTAACCCTACGGACTAAGACTGGGCTGCCATTAAAGTTCATGTGTGTGTAAAGGCAGGCGTCCCAATACTTTTAGCTATATAGTGTATCTGGAAAAGACTTACAATGGTGGTGGAACCCTCCTACACATAACTACTACAATTAGACATAGTTATAGGACCTGGGAAATGAGACAACTTCTCTACATGAAGTAACATGGTTGGGATTTGAACCCAGACCCTCAGAGATACTAAGCAGAAGTTCTAACCTCTAAGCCACAGAGCTGCCACGTGTGAGACCCTCCTACACATAACTACACATAAATACACATAAAAACACATAAATACTGCATTTCTATGGACATACAGGTGATGGAATTACATTACTCAAGAGTTATTCTTCTTGATTTATTCTGTGATATTTGGTGTTTTTTGTGGGTGAGAGTAGAATATTACCCTCAAATTTTTGGGAATTACATTTTGATTTCTGATGTTTGTACACATATCACATTTTTGGGCTCAAATTATGAATATTTGCAAATAATACAAAGCACAAAAAATTGTGATTCATTTTAAATTTTCATCAGCAATGGTATTGTTTGTGGATTGTAAAGACACCTGTGTGAGTTTGGGGTAAAGATGGTTGTGAGATGAAGAAAAACAAGTGAAAGTGACAGAGAAAAATATATTTTACCAAAACATCAAAACATTCCACATTGTAGCATTCTTAAAATCAAAATATTTTAAGTAGAAGCAACAATGTTGCAAAGGAAAATGTATTTCACAGAAAGATACATTTCATCTCAACATTAAAAGGATTTTTTTGTGAAAGTTAGAATTGTTCCATTAGAATCAGTGACTGAAACTTCATTTGGACTAAATTAGAGCAGATTTTAACTCCCAAAAAATGCTCTCTAATTAGCTCTCATTTTGGTATTTACTATACCTCCAGGTAAAAAAGACACTTGAGTTAAAATGAGAGTTATTTTCAGGTCTGAGCATGCTCAGTTGTGTTGGCACCTAGTTGTCCAAAACGGGGAATTTTTCACTTTTCAGACTTTTAAAGATATTTCAGTGTAGAAATCACTTTTTCACACAGTTTAAAAGCAGATAATCTTTAAATAATATACCGCATATTTCAGTACCATTTAGGCAATTATATCATGCTCTAAAAATTATTTCCATGTGCAATTCTCTAGGTTTTAGCAGAGTAAGGGTTTGGGCTCTATTTAGTTTCTGGGAGCTATAGTAAATTCGATTTTGGGAGAATTTTCTCACCAGCGCTATAGTGAATACCGTTTTCGCGCGAATTACCGCTATTAGCGCTAATTCGCGCTAAATTGCCGCGAATTAGCGCTAAATTGCCTTGAATTAGCGCTAATTCGCGGCAATTTGCGCGAATTAGCGCCATAGCGCTATAGTAAATGACCCCCAATGTCTATGAGAGTAAAATGTGAAATCTCGTTCACTAGCATGCTTGCATCTCCAGCAATCGAATAAGTCATGCGATCGTAGGAAAGCATGTAGAGAAGGAGATTTTCGTGAACAGGACGAGGTAGAGTCCATGTGTGGATCGGGAGCAATGTTAAAGTCTCCACAAAATATAAGGGAACCTTGTTGGATTTTTTTAACCTTTTTCATTAAATTATTGAGAAAGTGAATTTGTTTGGTATTAGGAACATACACATTCACCAGAGTATAGCGGGTGGAATTGATATCGCATATAAGTATGAGGTATCGGCCTGCTACGTCAGAGATTTCGGAGAGAAGTTGAAATGATATAGAGTCCTTAATGGCCACCATAACTCCTCTCTTTTTTGCTTTCATATTGGAGAAGAAGTAGTGTTGAAAGTTTCTGTGAGAGCAGTATGGTGGGGCTTCTTGATGGAAGTGTGTCTCTTGAACACAAAGAATATCACATTGGGAAGAGTCAACTTCTTTCCAAAGAGATGCTCTTTTGGCTGGATGGTTTAAGCCATGGGCATTGATGGAAAATATTTTAACTGGCATGAGGTATGTTGGAGGGAATGCTAAACGTCAAGGAATCACAGTACTCACGGCCGATGGATGACTGCGGTGCCAGGCTGGTTTTGCCTCTAGAATATCCCTTGAAGCGGATAGTTGGAATGCAGATGTGGTAGGTTACTTTCCACGATGTTACAGGTGAGCTTGGTTCTGGAGAAAGTTGTTGATCCATAAAAACATCAAAAAACAAAGAACAAAACAGGTTAAAGGGAAAAAAGAGAGAGGTTACAGGGTGATAGGAGAATCCACAGGGGGATTCTTGATCCATACGCACTGTTCAATAGGGTTGAGGGGTTTTGGAAAAATTTCCAAGTGTGCCTGCACTGGGGGAGTGTAGACGTAAAGATTTAGTGAAATGAATAGGAGCAATCAAACATTTAAGTGTGTTTTTTGTCGCTTTTTTTCCTTTTCACCACCTGCCATTCTGCCTGAATGTGTTGAGGAGGGTCAGCCTGTATAGGAGGTGGGGATGTTTCCATCAAGATTCCCCATTGCCTGAGGATATGCAGACCGTCTTCCAAAGTGGAGACCGTGGCGGATGTGCCGTTATGGGTGATGGAGAGCGTAGCTGGGTATTTCCATCTGTGTAGAATGCGATGATTACGGAGCGCCTTAGTGATGGTGGCTAAATTTCGGCGTTTCTGGAGGGTATGCCGTGACAAATCAGGGAGTAACTGAAGAGATGCATATTGAGGTGGGCGCTGATCAGGGTTGCGGAATGAAGCTAAAATGGTTTCTTTCGTTTTATAGAAGTGGAGCCTCAGTAGAACATCTCTGGGGACATCATCGGGTAAAAAAGACGGTTTCGGTATTCTATGTACCCTGTCTACCGTGAGCTCCAATGCAGATGTTGCAGGGAGCAGTGCCACGAACAGTTCTTGGACATATTGCGGCAGTTGCAACGCAGAGATAGATTCAGGGATACCTCTTATTTTGAGGTTGTTTCTCCTGGAGCGGTCTTCAAGGTCAGATAATTTATCTTTGATCCAGGAAATGTCATCAGAGTGAATGGTGTGAGCATCCACCATCTTGTTGAAAGAGGACCCATGAGATGCTAGTGTATTCTCAATGTAATCTACCCTCCCTCCCAGGGCCTGTACTTCAGCTTGACACTGTTGTACTGTCATCAGCATGTCTTGATGCAGGGATGCCCTCAGGGATAATAGCATCTCCTTAAGGACAGTGTCTGATATAGGTTGTCCTGTGGTAGGGAATCCCTCTATAGGATCTGAGGCGGCTGAGGCCTGGGCATGTGGGGGGGTATGTGTTCTCACCTCCATGGCTTGATGTTGTTGGAGAGGCCGTCCTCTGCCTGGATTTAACCGGACTTCTTGTAGTGGGGGTGGAAGCTGCTGAGGACGAACCGCTGTGCTGGGTCTGTGGATCGGCGTTAGTACGGCTGGGCGCACAGCTCGTGGATGCGGCCTGCTGCTGCTTTTGTTTCGGCCGGGCGCCATTTTGGCTAGGCCGCGAGGCGGAGAAATACTCCGGTAGTTTGCTGAGCTGCGGCGGAGGGTCCTTTCGTCTCCGCGGCATCCCTGAGTGTGCACGGGCCTCTGATGGGTCGGATGGCGGCGGATGGCACTATCGATCGCTCCGATGGTAGCGGATTCCCCCAGTGGAGTGGCGGAGCTCGGGAGCTAAGCGGCCATCTTCGGGCTCGGACGCCACGCCCCTCCATTTTACATTTTCATCAGCAATGGTATTGTTTGTGGATTGTAAAGACACCTGTGTGAGTTTGGGGTAAAGATTGTTGTGAGATGAAGAGTAACAAGTGAAAGTGACAGAGAAAAATATATTTTACCAAAACATCAAAACATTTCACATTGTAGCATTCTTAAAATCAAAATATTTTAAGTAGAAGCAACAACGTTGCAAAGGAAAATTTATTTCACAGAAAGATAAATTTCATCTCAACATTAAAAGGTTTTTTTGTGAAAGTTAGAATTGTTCCATTAGAATCAATGACTGAAACTTCATTTGGACTAAATTAGAGCAGATTTTAACTCCCAAAAAATGCTCTCTAATTAGCTCTCATTTTGGTATTTACTATAGCTCCGGGTAAAAAAGACACTTGAGTTAAAATGAGAGTTATATTCAGGTCTGAGCATGTTCAGTTGTGTTGGCACCTAGTTGTCCAAAACGGGGAATTTTTCACTTTTCAGACTTTTAAAGATATTTCAGTGTAGAAATCACTTTTTCACACAGTTTAAAAGCAGATAATCTTTAAATAATATACCGCATATTGCAGTACCATTTAGGCAATTATATCATGCTCTAAACATTATTTCCATGTGCAATTCTCTAGGTTTTAGTAGAGTAAGGGTTTGGGCGCTATCTAGTTTCAGGGAGCTATAGTAAATTCGATTTTGGGAGTATTTTCTCACCAGCACTATAGTGAATACCGTTTTAGCGCAAATTAGCGATAATTTGCACTAAATTGCCGCTAATTTGCGGCAATTTGCTCAAATTAGAGCCATAGCGCTATAGTAAATGACCCCCAATGTATCAACATGTGCTATCTGCCATCAGGGGATATCAATGTATGCGTTCCTCCCAACTCAATTAGGTGAGAGGAAGGGGTTGGACCCCCAAAACACGTCCATTGATCCTCCATGATGGGAGCTAGCATGACATTAGGCATGGGATCAGGAGGGAAATCCCCAGTTTGAATCCCAATTTGTGTGCTTCTTCAAAATTGGGCTTTTACAGGGGTGACATCACCCCATCTGATGAAGGCAATATCAACACATTTTGGACATACTAATGTCTGATATTGCCTTCACTTTATCAAAGTTGAACTTTGTAAGTTCCTGAGTTGTGTATGTTATGCTTTGAAATATGCCTGTTTAAACAAAAAGGATCTTTATCTTTCACTGTAAAAAAAAATATACACCAAAGATGTTGGTTTGTTCAAAAACCCTTTTCTAACGCACATGTGAATGTGCTTTGAGTACAATGTTTTCTACTCAACAATGTGTGGCTTCTTCTTTCAATGCTCAATAGCAATTTTTGTAGTAAGTTGCTGTTTACAGTGGCAATGGGGGTTATTTACTAAAGGCAAATCCACTTTGCACTACAAGTGCAGTTTCAGTGCCGTTTCATGTGTACTTTTAAGTGTTGGAGTGCAAAGTGGATTTGCCTTTAGTAAATAACTCCCACGGTGCTTTCTAATTTGCCACAATCACGCCATTTTCATGACTCCACAAAATTCATTCATGGTGCTGAAAATGATGAATATTTTTGTCAGTAATGCATTACATACATTAACAACAAAAACAAGGTGTGTTTAGCAGACCCACAACATAATAATAGTTCGCTGAAGAAGAGATTGTCACCTCATGTATCAAATAAATTACATTTGCACTATTGAAGAAAATATCCAAAAAGAAAAGCCCATTGGAGAACCTAGGAGACAGCTAAAAGAAACCCAGGAAAGGAAATCTTCTTTCAGTTTAAGTTCAAAAATTGTTGATAAAATGTTTCTTAAACCGTTTCTGGCATATCAATGGCCCCCCTAATGGCAAAGTACTCGACATACTTCTGTCTTACTTCACGGTGCTTTGGGGGGGCAAGCCAGGATGGCCAGGTTCAAGCACCCTCAGGGTTTCTTCTTGAAGTCTGGCCTCAGGCACAACTGAGACCACATAGTTCATTGAATTTTTCCTTAAATAGTTGTGTAGAATGCAGCATGCAAGGATTATCTGGTTAAGTTTATATTCCGCCATGTTGATTGGTGTAAGGAATAGGCAGAACCGGCTGGCTATTATCCCTAAAATGTTCTCCATCACTCTTCTTGCTCTGGCCAGTCGGTGGTTATAAACCCTCTGGTCCAGGGTGAGGGTCCTCATGCCTTCAAAACGGTCGGCTGGTCAGAATGAACTAACAGAAAGCACTGAAAAACAGAAAGGCCGGAGCTGAATATCGGAAACGAGCAGAAAAGAATGCATTGAAAATCAAATACGTAATAGGAATACGAACCCACAAGCACAAACCGAAGAGCAGTAACGACCTGAAAAGCAGGAGGATTAAAAAGCGCAAATCGTCTGTCACAAAACTTCTACTAACACGAGATTAGCGAAAGGAGCCCAAACGGTGGTGCACTTGGTATTTAACTTCCTCTTTCTAATGCCGATGCATGTGTTGTACATCACCGCGTTCTTGACGTTTGGAATTTCCAACCAACTTTGTGTGACTGTGTGTATGTAAGACAAGTTTGAGCCAACATCCGTCAGAGAAAAACATGGATTTTGTTGTCGGAATGTCCGATCATGTGTACGAGGCAGAAGAATAGTCCAATACTGACTAATGCAATTTCTAGAAAATCAAAAATGTCTAAAGAAGTTGGACACAGAATAAGTTTTTTTTGCTTGAATGTTTTTGTTTTTAACATGGGAAAACAGTTGTTACAAACAAGCCAGCTTGAGATGCTTGCAGTTAGAAGACCTAGTAAAAGTCGATCTTACAAAACATAGTTGTGAGATTATACATCCATAATACAACCAAACCCAAGGAAAGGCATTAACCTCAGGAACCATTCCATTACCTAGGCCTTTGGAAGTCCAGAATAAATCTGGGCCATCCCAGCTCCGTATTCTCTGTCCACCCAGAATATAGGTGGTCAAGCCCAAGAGCTACCGTGCCTTGCAAAAGTATTCACCCCCTTGGCATTTTTCGTGTTTTGTTGCCTCACAACCTGGAGTTAACATGGAGTGTTTGAGGATTTGCATCATTTAATTTACAGAAAATTTACAGAACATTGTGAGGCAAACAACAAAAATACAAAATAACAGAAAAAGTCCATGTGCATAACTATTCACCCCCTAAAGTCAATACTTTTGCGGCTATGACAGCTCCAAGTCGCTTTGGATATGTCTATGAGCTTGCCACATCTTACCACTGGGATTTTTGCCCATTCCTCCTTGCAAAACTGCTCCAGCTCCTTCAAGTTGGATGGTTTGCGCTTATGAACAGCAATCTTTAAGTCTGACCACAGATTTTCTATTGGCTTGAGGTCTGGGCTTTGACTAGGCCATTCCAACACATTTACATGTTTGCCCTTAAACCACTCAAGTGTTGCTTTAGCAGTGTGTTTGGGGTCATTGTCCTGCTGGAAGGTGAACCTCCGTCCTAGCCTCAAATCACATACTGAGTGGTACGGGTTTTGCTCAAGAATATCCCTGTATTTAGCATCATCCATCTTTCCCTCAAGTCTGATCAGTTTCCCAGTCCCGACTGCTGAAAAACATTCCCACAGCATGATGCTGCCTGTTTCATTGTGGGGATGGTGTTCTTTCGGTGATGTGATGTGTTGGGTTTGCGCCAGACATAGCATTTTCTTTGATGGACAAAAAGTTAAATTTTAGTCTCATCAGACCAGAGCACCTTCCTCCATACATTTTGGGAGTCTCCCACATGCCTTGTCACAAACTCAAAACGTGCTATTTTGTTTTTTGCTGAAAGTAATGGCTTTCTTCTGGCCACTTTGCCATAAAGCCCAACTCTATGGCGCTTATGGCTTATTGTCGTCTTATATACAGATACTCCAGTGTCTGCTGTGGAACTCTGCCACTCCTCCAGGGTTACCTTAGTCCTCTGTGCTGCCTCTCTGATTAATGCCCTCCTTGCCCGGGTCCGTGAGTTTTGGTGTGCGGCCGTCTCTTGGCAGGTTTGCTGTTGTGCCATGTTCTTTCCATTTGATAGATTTGATGGTGCTCCTAGGGATCATGAAAGATTTAAATATTTTTTTATAACCTAACCCTGACTTGTACTTCTCAGCAACATTGTCCCTTACTTGTTTGGAGAGTTCCTTGGTCTCCATGTCAGTGTTTGGTTAGTGGTGCCTCTTGCTTTGGTATTGCAGCCTCTGTGGCCTTTCAAAAAGGTGTGTATATGTAATGACAGATCATGTGACACTTAGATTTCACACAGGTGGACATCATTTCACTAATTATGTGACTTCCGAAGGAAATTATTTGTGTAAAGGAAATTTGTAAGTTCTGTATATAATTGTATTCTATTTTGTATGTATTGCACTCTGCCCTCACTGTAAACACGGAACTAATAATGTTTTCATTACATGTTTACATTCTTTCGAGTCCAGATTAGAATTAGTCTGCCTATGTTACGCCCCTTGTTACCAAAAAAGTACTATTGTATTATTAATGTTATACCTACATAATTATGTGTATAAAAACCTTCAATTGCGTCATAATAAAGCAGAACAGTTATTTGGAAAGATACAGAGTGTATCTTTTGTGTCTGTTCTTTACTGCAGTAGTTATTATTAATTTGGAAACACTAATCAACGTGGGCATAGGAGTTGTCTATTAGGGATGAGCCGAACAACCCCCTGTTCGGTTTGCACCAGAACATGCGAACGGACAAGAAATTTGTTCGAACACACGAATGCTGTTAAAGTCTATTTGACACGAACATGAATAATCAAAAGTGCTAATTTTAAAGGTTTTTTATGCAAGTTATTGTCATAAAAAGTATTTGGGACCTGGGTCCTGCCCCAGGGGACATGAATCAATGCAAACATTTTTTTTAAAAACAGCCGTTTTTTCGGGAGCAGTGATTTTAATAATGCTTAAAGGTAAACAATAAAAGTGTAATATTCCTTTAAATTTTGTACCTTGGGGTGTCTATAGTATGCCTGTAAAGGGGCGCATGTTTCCCGTGTTTAGAACAGTCTGACAGCAAAATGACATTTCAAAGGAAAAAAAGTCATTTAAAACTATTCGCAGCTATTAATGAATTGCTGGTCCGACAATACACATAAAAGTTCATTGATAAAAATGGAATGGGAATTCCCCACAGGGGAACCCCGAACCAAAATTTTGTGGCGTGGGGGTATCACTAAATTTCATACCAGGCCCTTTAGGTCTGGTATGGATATTAAGGGGAACTCCGGCCAAAATTTAAAAAAAAAATGGCGTGGGGTCCCCCTCAAATTCTATACCAGACCCTTCAGGTCTGGTATGGATTTTAAGGGGAACCCCGCACCAAAATTAAAAAAAAAAAATGGCGTGGGGTCCCCCCAAAAATCCATACCAGACCCTCATGTTGATGGAGACAAGGGCCTCATCCCCACAACCCTTGTTACTTAACTGGTGACCCCGCCCCCCTCTGACATCATGGGGAATGCCACAGGGAAGTCCCATCAAGTACCCTGCGTTAGAGGGGGGCGGGGTCACCGGGTGGCCCCGCCCTCCGTTATTTAAGAACCGTTAGAAGAGGAGAAGCGTCACACAGCGGGAGCTTCCCATCATGGTGGATGCGGAGCGGCCCGAGAAGAAGAAGGGAAGAAGACGCCACGAAGAAAGATGCCGGATGAGAACACTGGAGAAAGAACCAGAAGAAGAAGAAGATGGAAGAAGAAACCGAAGGAAGATATAAGATAGAAGATAGAAGAAAGAAGATAGAAGATAGAAGAAAGAAGAAGCATTTAAATAAAGGAATTGTCAAAAACTGTTTCTTGTCATTTTTAAGATTTTTGACAGTTTTTTTGTGAAATGGTAGGGGTACCCCCTTACCATTTCACACAGGGGGGAGGGCCGGGATCTGGGGGTCCCCTTGTTAAAGGGGGCTTCCAGATTCCGATAAGTCCCTCGCCCACAGACCCCCACAACCACTGGCCAAGGTTTGTGGGGATGAGGCCCTTGTCCCCATCAACATGGGGACAAGGTGCTTTGGGAGGACCCCAAAGCACCCTCCCAATGTTGAGGGCATGTGGCCTGGTACAGTTCAGGAGGGTGGCGCTCGCGTCCCTCTCTCTTTTCCTGCAGCCTGCCAGGTTGCATGCTCGGAAAAGGGTCTGGTATGGATTTTTGGGAGGACCCCACGCCATTTTTAAAAAAAAATTTGGCGCAGGGTTCCCCTTAAAATCCATACCAGACCTGAAGGGTCTGGTATAGATTTTGAGGGGGACCCCACACCATTTTTTTTTACATTTTGGCCAGGGTTCCCCTTAATATCCATACCAGACCTGAAGGGACCCCCCACGTCATTTTTTTTTTTAAATTTTGGTTCGGGGTTCCCCTGTGTGGAATTCTCATGCTGTTTTTATCAATGAACCTTTATGTGTATTGTCGGACCTGCAATTCATTAATAGCCACGAGTAGTTTTAAATTACTTTTTTTCCTTTTGCAATGTCATTTTGCTGTCAGACTGTTCTAAACACGGGAAACATGCGCCCCTTTACAGGCATACTATAGACACCCCCAGGAAAGAAATTTAAAGGAATATTATACTTTTATTGTTTCACTTTAAGCATTATTAAAATCACTGCTCCTGAAAAAACTGCCATTTTTAAAACTTTTTTTTTGCATTGATCCATGTCCGCTGGGGCAGGACCCAGGTCCCCAAACACTTTTTATGACAATACCATGCATATAAGCCTTTAAAATTAGCACTTTTGATTTCTCCCACAGACTTTTAAAGGGTGTTTCACGGCTTTTGAATTTGCCGCAAACACCCCAAATTGTTCGCTGTTTGGCGAACTGGCGAACAGCCGATGTTTGAACATGAGTCGAACTCGAAGCTCATCCCTATTGCCTATCTATAAATTTCCATGTCAGTTGCACCAGAGCTTTTCATGGGCTTCATAAGAAAGGGGGTGAATACATACGCACATGCCAATTATCAGTTTTTTATTTCTGAAAAATAGTTTTATGTATATATTTTTTTTCACCAACTTAGACTATTGTGTTTTGATCCATCACATATAATTCAGATTAAAAAAGCATTGAACTAAAGGCTGTAATGTAACAAAAGAGGCAAAAAGGCAAGGGGGTGAATACTTTTGCAAGGCACTGTATCAGCTTATATGAGAGTAATGGTGTAATGCCTGCTATTCAAACCTCCATCATGTGCTCTTATGCCCCGTATACACAGTTGGATTTTCCGATGGAAAATGTCCGATCGGAGCGTGTTGTTCCAACCGTGTGTGGGCTCCATCTGACATTTTCCATCGGATTTTCCGACACACAAAGTTTGAGAGCAGGCTATAAAGTTTTCCGACAACAAAATCCGATCACGTCAATTTCGACCGTGTGTGGCAATTTCCGATGCACAAAGTGCCACGCATGCTCAGAAGAAATTCCGAGATGGAACAGCTCGGTCTGGTAAAATTAGCGTTCGGAATGGATACAGCACTTTCGTCATGCTGCAATGTCAAAAATAGTTTAATGCAGTGCACTCTCTTCTTATTTATAATGTGAGAAGAATGAAGTAGTTTTGCTGCTCATATTCACACAGACTTCTCACAAACTTCTGCCCGCCCCTGACGTTCTTTCTAGTCTATTCTCCACCCCTTCTCGTTCGGTGCAGTGGGGGAAGAGCACATGGCGGAAACACAACAGGTGCATGCTAATTACAGCAACGAGAAGGAGGAGGAGGAAAGCACGGAGGCAGAAACATCCCGATCCAGAAGGAGATGATTTAAGGCATCAAATATGTCCTTTGGGGAGATGTTGGAGATGGTCGACATCCTGAACAAGGCCGACTATGACAGGAAGTATGGACCTTACCCCAACCCCAATGTCAGAAAGGCCAAGATAATGGCGAAAGTAGTCAAGAGTCTGCACCGGAATTTCGGGGTACGACGATCGAAAGATCAGCTCAGGAAGCGGTGGTCGCACCTGAAATTAAGAGAGCACGAGCAGTACAGAAAGATCCAGAGAGTGCTGCAAAAAAGTAAGTAGTTGTGCTGTGTTCCGATTCTTTCTGTTTATTACGTTCGTGCTGCTCCGTGTGATTTTCTTAATAACTGTTATCCAGTTTAAAATGGCAACTTTCATGTTTATGGGCACATTATTCGTTCGTATCAAACATAGTTCATTTGGCCATATGCAATTGCCATCATTTTTTGGGGCCTACTTGTGTGAAAAGAATTGGGTGGTGTAGATGTGTTTGTTACTAGAATAAAATGCCAACTAGATTCTGTGTAAGGAGAGGACACTCAGCAGCTGGTTACACATCTGGACGCTGGAGCACTAGTGTGGGACACAAGAACACCCTTTTTTTTTTTTTTTAACATAAAGTTTTTTATTTAATAAAAAAACAATACATAAAACATATAGTTGATACATTGTGCAGTGGTCACAGTATAAGGTATACAGATGTTTTACAGTAGATGTTACATAGCGAGTCCTAAATCACTTATATAATCACCGGAAGTAGGTCAATGGGAGCAATGATGGGGGGGGGAGGGATATATATGAATTGAGAATAATGTGGTTACATCCCTTCTGGAACCTCATCATCTTTTCCTTAATAGTAGACTAGTGACTTCATGAGTTCGACTCGAACTCGAAGCTCATCCCTATTGCCTATCTATAAATTTCCATGTCAGTTGCACCAGAGCTTTTCATGGGCTTCATAAGAAAGGGGGTGAATACATACGCACATGCCAATTATCAGTTTTTTATTTCTGAAAAATAGTTTTATGTATATATTTTTCTTCACCAACTTGGACTATTGTGTTTTGATCCATCACATATAATTCAGATTAAAAAAACATTGAACTAAAGGCTGTAATGTAACAAAAGAGGCAAAAAGGAAAGGGGATGAATACTTTTGCAAGGCACTGTATCAGCTTATATGAGAGTAATGGTGTAATGCCTGCTATTCAAACCTCCATCATGTGCTCTTATGCCCCGTATACACAGTTGGATTTTCCGATGGAAAATGTCCGATCGGAGCGTGTTGTTGGACATTCCAACCGTGTGTGGGCTCCATCTGACATTTTCCATCGGATTTTCCGACACACAAAGTTTGAGACCAGGCTATAAAGTTTTCCGACAACAAAATCCGATCACGTCAATTTCGACCGTGTGTGGCAATTTCCGATGCACAAAGTGCCACGCATGCTCAGAAGAAATTCCGAGACGGAACAGCTCGGTCTGGTAAAATTAGCATTCGGAATGTATACAGCACTTTCGTCACGCTGCAATGTCAAAAATAGTTTAATGCAGTGCACTCTCTTCTTATTTATAATGTGAGAAGAATGAAGTAGTTTTGCTGCTCATATTCACACAGACTTCTCACAAACTTCCGCCCGCCCCTGACGTTCTTTCTAGTCTATTCCCCGCCCCTTCTCGTTCGGCGCAGTGGGGGAAGAGCACATGGCGGAAACACAACAGGTGCGTGCTAATTACAGCAACGAGAAGGAGGAGGAGGAAAGCACAGAGGGAGAAACATCCCGATCTTCTTTATAATGTGAAAAGAATGAAGTAGTTTTGCTGCTCATATTCACACAGACTTCTCACAAACTTCTATCTTTATTATTTATTGGGATTCCCTCAATATATTTACATTTGTCACATCTGACCACATTTTTTTGGGGTTGTTTTTAAATATTTTATGTTTTTTTCAAGGCTGTTTTTTTTAATTTTTTGGTGTTTGTCTTTTTGTCAAGGCTGTGTTTTTATTGTTTTTTTTTGTGTTTTACTCCATAATATTTTTGGGTGTGTTTTTTGTGTCAAGTTACCACAACACCATTATTATCTTGTATTATTTAATCTCAAGGAGATTGTTTGGTGTTGGTGTCTCTTGTTAATTTCATATTGTATTTTTGAAATGTACCTGAATCCTCACAAACAAACTGTCCTTTTTGAAGGAAAACACACATAGGCGAGTATAATTGAAACAAAAATTCCTTTATTAAGGGCTCAGAACCAAACAAAGAGGGAGGCAACGCTGGATAAACAGTTGAAATTGGCGAAGCCTTGGACCTCGGGGCACACATCAATTATTTTACTGCAAAATTGGTGCCCTGGGGAGTCCATATCTAAGGGAGTGCAGTCTGGTCCAGAAGTCCCATAGATCCGGAAAGAAGCAGATGACATCTGTGTCCCCAGGCTGTGGTACTACAAGAGGCTGCATCTTTTGCCCGACCAGACTGAACCCAGGGCCATCACTCTCTGGTCTTCCTTAGACGCTTCCTTCCACGCTGTGGCTCTGGTGTGGGAGAGGTGCCAGGAGGAGGAGTAGGACCTGGAGGAGGAGGAGGAGTAGGACCTGGAGGAGGAGGAGAAGGAGGACTATGTGTGAGGTCACAAATGTGTGTAGCACATGTTATTTGGCGCCTCAACCCCTTGAGAGCTTCCAAAATTAGGAATTCACACAGGAGTCTCTGGCCCTCCTCCATCTGCATCATTTTTCAGGCAGTTATGCCAGCAAAGTCCTCCTCCACAGTGTGGGGGGTTCTCAGGGCCTCTGTAGCCTTCCAAAAGAGGCCTATGGCAGCCTCCTTCAGGGTACTCCTCTTCCTGGCACTTTGTCTTTCAAGGTGTAGGGGAGGGACCTGGATATCAGGCAGCCTGCTTGGCCCGGCCACCTCCTGGCTGAGACTTCCCTGTGTATGAATAAGGGACATGGTTTTAGTTTTTGCTTCATCAATCACAATCATACATTAGTACTCCTAACTAACATCTAGTTAACATCATGGATTGGACAAGCAGAAATATTTAGAGGAATGCTATACCTGGCTCAATCTGGGCTCCTCTACATGTTGCTGCCTGGAAGGCCCAGGTTGGGCGTCAGAAGCCTCAGCTAGGGTGGAAGGAAGCGTGGAAGGAAGATTGGAGAGTGCTGGCCTGGGTTCAGTCTGACCTGCCAGAAAATGCAGTCTGTCATAATACCAGAGCCTAGGGACATAAATGTCATCAGCAGCTTCTGATCTCTGGGAATGCTGGACCTTCTTGTGCTCCCTTAGATAAGTGCTCCTCAGGCCACCTGAACCTTTAAATAGGTGATGTCTGCTGTGGGGATCACCGTTTTCACAAATTCCAACAAACTATTGAGCGCTGCCTTCCTCTTTGTTTGGTTCTTATATTCCGGGTGGTTTAATTGCCACAGACAAGGCAGCTCCTTGTACATATCAATGAATATGGCCATAAATTCATCCTCTCTAAAGATATCCATTTTCACTGAAAGACACAACACAAGACAAACCCCAATGTCGGCCTAAAGTCGACTAAACTTGTGCAAATACAGGCCTCAATCTAGAAGCAGTATAAGCCCAATGTTAAATCTTACCTTCGAAATCATGATTGGCGCCTCCGTTACTCCTTCCTCACAGATCGTACGCACTACTCACGCGTGTTACGCTTTATAGACACTGCGCATGCGTGAAACTCCGCCTGCCCCTGACGTTCTTTCTAGTCTATTCCCCGCCCCTTCTCGTTCAGCGCAGTGGGGGAAGAGCACATGGCGGAAACACAGCAGGTGCGTGCTAATTACAGCAACGAGAAGGAGGAGGAGGAAAGCACGGAGGCAGAAACATCCCGATCCAGAAGGAGACGATTTAAGGCATCAAATATGTCCTTCGGGGAGATGTTGGAGATGGTCGACATCCTGAAGAAGGCCGACTATGACGGGAAGTATGGACCTTACCCCAACCCCAATGTCAGAAAGGCCAAGATAATGGCGAAAGTAGTCAAGAGTCTGCACCGGAATTTCGGGGTACGATGATCGAAAGATCAGCTCAGGAAGCGGTGGTCGGATCTGAAATTAAGAGAGCACGAGCAGTACAGAAAGATCCGGAGAGTTCTGCAAAAAAGTAAGTAGTTGTGCTGTGTTCCGATTCTTTCTGTTTATTATGTTCGTGCTGCTCCGTGTGCTTTTCTTAATAACTGTTATCCAGTTTAAAATGGCAACTTTCATGTTCATGGGCACATTATTCGTTCGTATCAAACATAGTTCGTTTGGCCATATGCAATTGCCATCATTTTTTGGGGCCTACTTGTGTGAAAAGAATTGGGTGGTGTAGATGTGTTTGTTACTAGAATGAAATGCCAACTAGATTCTGTGTAAGGAGAGGACACTCAGCAGCTGGTTACACATCTGGACGCTGGAGCACTAGTGTGGGACACAAGAACACCCTTTTTTTTTTTAACATAAAGTTTTTTATTTAATATAAAAACAAATACATAAAACATACAGTTGATACATTGTGCAGTGGTCACAGTATAAGGTATACAGATGTTTTACAGTAGATGTTACATAGCGAGTCCTAAATCACTTATATAATCACCGGAAGTAGGTCAATGGGAGCAATGATGGGGGGGGGGGGATATGTATGAATTGAGAATAATGTGGTTACATCCCTTCTAGAACCTCATCATCTTTTCCTTAATAGTAGACTAGTGACTTCAGCATTGTGTACAGTATAGCTATATACTATATAGACATAGGGGGGCTCCCTTGATTCACAGATGACCCATCATGGAGATCAGCCAAGTAAAATAGCTTGCATAGGTCAGAGTCAACCTGCCCACTGCGCATAAGGAGGAGTGTCGCATCTGCGGGTCAACTCTCTATTCTAAGTCTAGGTGTTCCGCACATATCCAGGGGTCCCAGATTTTCCCAAATTTTTTTGGACAGTTACGGCCTAGATACGTTAACTTATATATCGGTAGTGCCTTGTTAATGAGATTTTTCGAAAGACATGTCGATGGGGGGACAGATCCCTTCCAGTGTAACAAGATCGCCTTTCTGGCATAGAAAGCTGCGTAAAATATAAAGAGTTTATTTAGCTTCTAATGTGTCAACTATTCCAAGCAGTAGGGGTATTGGGTCGCAGGGAACTTTTAATTTGCCAACTCGATTTATCGTATTAACTACCCCTCTCAAGAACGTCTGTATATAGCGGCAAGACCAAACCACATGGAAGAAGGAACCCTTCTCTGCTGCGCATTTGGTACAAACCGGGTTGTTAGTGGGGTATATTTTGGCTAGACGCTGGGGAGAGAAGTAGGCTTTGTGCAAAAATTTTAGCTGGATGAATCTGTCTCTGGCAGAGACCATCAGGAGCAAATATTGCTGGATACCCTCTTCCCAATCGTCATCGGCCAGCGAAGGTATATCCTTCTGCCAGACCAAAAACAACTGTGAGACTTTAGAGGTGTCCAGGCCCGCCAGGGCCGTGTATAGATTAGATAGGACCCTCCCCTCACCCTCCTCACCCAGCAGTCGCTCAAGCCCAGTAGTTATGAGTTTCGGGGGTGTGAGAAATTGGGAGTGGTAGGCGTGTCTGAGCTGTATGTATCTGAAGAACATGTTGTTGGGTAGTTCTTTTTGTTGTTTTAGGATGTCAAAGGGAAGCAGGCCATCTTATGAAACTATGTTCGCCACGGTGGTTATTCCGTAACGGGCCCATAGCACTGGGTCTGGGATGGTCTGGAAGTGCGGTAGCCGCGGATTCCCCCACAGGGGTGTGCGGGGGGACCAACTGTCCGCTCCCCTAATCTTGCTTCTAACAGTCTCCCAAACCTTCAGGGTGGTTTTCATTGAGGTAGTAACACCAGGGCTAGATCTGGGCCCTCTGTGTATCAAGTTTCTCAGTTCTGAGTATGAGCCCAGCAAAGCCGCCTCCAAAGTGGAAGCAGGATTTGCTGGTTCCTCAGACAGCCACCAACGGAGGGTAACCAACACCGCCGCCCAATAATACTTTTGGAAACACGGTAGAGCAAGTCCCCCTAGTGATAGAGGGAGTTGTAGAGTAGATTTAGAGATTCTAGGTATGTTACCGTTCCATATAAACGCAGTGATCATGGTGTCAATTTTTTTAAAGAAGGTATTCGGTATGTGTACAGGTGTCTGTCTAAAGATATAAAAAAATTTAGGCAGTATGGACATTTTTATCAAGTTAACCCTGCCTACTGGGGTCAGAGGCAGTGTTTTCCAAATGGTGCATTTTTGGGTCAGAGTAGACATTACAGGAGATAGGTTAAGGGGAATAAACTGCGCAAAGTCTCTGTGTATTTCTACTCCCAGATACCTAAATTGAGAGACTTTTTTGAGGGGAGTGTTTGCAGGTATTGAGGCTTCCCCCGGATGTAATGCAAAAATTACCGATTTGGTCCAGTTAACACAGATGCCAGAGAACCCACCAAAAGTATTGATAAGTGACAAGGCAGCACCCAGGGAATCATTGGTATTCCTAAGGTACAACAGGGTGTCATCCGCATATAGGGATATCTTTTCGTGTACCGTGCCAATCATAATACCGGTAACTAAAGGAGAGGATCGAAGGAGGATTGCCATTGGTTCTATGGCCAGGGCGAACAGGGCAGGGGAAAGTAGGCAGCCCTGCCTGGTACCCCTATGATACAGATAGAAGGGTGGCGACATTGTCATTCCCGTACGAACCCTAGCCCGTGGAGAGGTATAAAGGGTTTGCACCCAGGATATGAATTTAGGACCAAGGCCGAATCGACGCAGGACCTCCCATAGATAACACCACTCTACTGAGTTGAATGCTTTCTCAGCATCCAGGGAGGCCACTGCGTCAAACTCTGTCAAGTTTTCCCTGGCACCCATAACCGTGTATAATCTACGAAGATTAATGTCTGTCCCCTTACCCGGCATGAAGCCAGTTTGATCTTCGTGAACCAAATTATGTATAACTCCATTGAGTCTTTTTGCTAGGATCTTGGCAAGTATCTTGGCGTCTGCGTTAAGTAGGGATATGGGGCGGTAGGAGGTACAAAGCTCAGAATCTTTACCCGGCTTAGGTATGACCACTATTATTGCCTCTGTCATGGATGGCGGAAGTGTAGAGTCTTTCAGCGTCCCCATAATCATCTCGTGCACTTTGGGTATCATTTGCTCCCCATGTTGTTTATAAAATTCAGGAGGGAGGCCATCCAAGCCCGGAGTCCTCCCTACCTGAAGTTCACCTATGGCCTGTTTCACCTCCTCCAAGGAAATGGGTGCGTCCAAACAGTTTCGAGTTTCTTCGGTAAGTGTAGGGAAGGCGAGTCGACTAAGGAAGGAGTCCAGCTCCCCCGCAGAGTAGCCCGCCCTAGATGAATATAAGGATTTATAGTATGTGGCAAAACAGGCGTTGATAGTAACTGGATCGGTCACCAAATTCCCATCATCAGTTCTAATACGGGCTATGGTAGACACAGGCTGTTGTTCCCTCGCCAACCATGCCAGCAGGTGTCCTGTTTTTTCACCCTGTTCAAATATAAGTTGTGTCTGTGTTAGTTGTTGTTTTTTAGCCCCCGCTAAAATCACCTCACGATGTGCAGCCTGCATATCAGACAGGGTAATTGGGTTTTGAGTCTGAACTTATCGGGACTCAAGGTCTTGTGCCCTATTCTCAGCCTCCTCAATGGAGACCCTGGCGTCACGTCTGGCAAGGGAAATCGCGGTCTGATAGCTTCCCCGAGTATACGCCTTAAAGGCGTCCCACCTAATAGGCATCACCGAGGAGTTAGCATTAGAGGTCCAGAAATCTGCTATAGATGTATCTATACTTGTCGCAATACTTTCCTCTGAGATCCAATAACGGGACAGCCTCCATAGTCTCTCCAAAGGGGGGGTCTGTATTTGCAGAGTAAGAAGCATGGGGGCGTGGTCTGATATGCCCCTAGGGAGCATTTTCACCTCTATTACGCAAGAGAGCAGCCCCCCAATTATGTAAATCAAGTCTATCCTAGATAATGTACGATATGAGGCAGACTGGCAAGTGAATGCCCTATGGTGTGGATATTTTCACCTCCATACATCCATTAAACCATATAGAGTAGCCCATTTACTGAGGGGAGAGTCAGAACCCGTCCCTGGATTCAATCTATCCATGGACGGGTTCGGAGCCATATTGAAGTCCCCAGCTATAATAAGGTTGTCCGTGGAATATGAAGCAAGTATAGGAGTCAGGAATTTAAGGATAGACATAGTAGCCGGAGGGGGCACGTACAAACCCACAATTAGCATCTCAACAGTATCTATCACAGCATGTAATAAGTCAAATCTGCCCTCCGGATCAGTCCTGACGGCAAGCAAAGTAAAAGACAGGGATTTGTATATTAACACGCTAACCCCCCTGGCATAACCTGAGTATGACGAGTGATAGGAGTGCCCTATTCATGGTTTTTTAAGACCAAGGACTTTTCTGCCCACCAGGTGGGTCTCTTGAAGTATACAGATGTGCGGGCTATATTTTTTTAGATATGTCATGACCAGGGTTCTCTTTATTTTGTCATTTAATCCCCTAACGTTCCACGATATAAGTCTCAGAGGTGCCATAGCCTTAGAAATAGCGATGCTTTAGGATGGGAATATCGACAGGACTGATCCGGAATAGGACATACACCCTCCAATATACAGGAATTCATCTGTAACATCTTCGTCAGCAGGCCCCAGGTTAAGCCAGGGGCCAAAAGAGATGACCCATGTAGACCACTGCTTAAATTTATTTCAACCTGAGTAAAACCAGAGCAAGAAGGAAAACAAAGGAAAAAAAATAACAAAAAAAGGGGACAACCGCAAACCAAAAGCCCAACCCCCCCCCGCACATCCGTTGGGGAACTCGGAGTGCTTGTACCCAAAACTAATCCCATTATATTGTAGGAAAGTCTCCTGTGAGAGCAATGGAGAGGGAGGCGGCCTTCCCTTACACAGGCGTTACTACTTCCTACGAGATTGGAGATCTCCGCTCCCACGCCTACAGCATAGTAGCATATAAACAAAAAATTAACTAAGAAAAAAGGAAAACAGACTCTTGCGAAGTAGTAAAGCGTAATTTAAACTTGTCTAATGCATAGTTTGCAAGGCAAAGTTAGACTTGAAAATAAAAAAACACCTAGTATGAACTAGGGGCACATACTTCATTATTTAACCAGTTTAACCTTCGCAGATATAAGGAGAACAGTTTATCCCTTTAGCAGTGTCATGGGCATGCAATTCCCTCAAAGAAAGCAAACTCTTGCAAGTAATATAGCAGCATTTAAACTTGTCTAATGCATAATTTGCAAGGCAAAGTTTGACTTGAAAATAAAAAAAACACCTAGTATGAACTAGGGGCACACACTTCATTATTTAACCAGTTTAACCTCCGCAGATATAAGGAGAACAGTTTATCCCCCTAGTAGTGTCACTGGCATGCAATTCCCTCAAAGGAAACAAACTTTTGCAAAGTAATATGGCAGCATTTAGACTTGTCTAAAGCATAGTTTGCGAGGCAAGGTTAGACTTGAAAATAAAAAAACACCTAATATGAACTAGGGACACACACTTTGTTAATTAACCAGTTTAACCTTCGCAGATATAGGGAGAACAGTTTATCCCTCTAGCAGTGGCACGGGCGTGCAAGTCCCTTAGAGCTGCTTTGTAGTGATCCAGCAGATTTTGGTCCTGTTCATGGATTTCCCCTCCCCCCCATGTTGAAAATATCAACCAGATGAGAAGAGCAGTGTTTCCTTGCAACACTACCGAATGTGTGAGTTGACCACATAGCAGCCTTGCAGTAGTGTAATATGTAGGAGGTTAACTGCATCGTCGCAGCAAGGTATTGTCCTGTCCCGTTCCTGAATTCCCCCCCCCCTCAAAGCCGGGGCTATCCATCAGGTATAGGAGGGCAGTGTCAGTCCCAGTCCTCCAGCATCATTGACTTTGGGTAAAACATAGCCGTTCAGGTAGAAATTGGAAAAGAAAATTGTATAGCAAAAGAAGAGAGCATGAAAACGAGCATCTAGTGTGATCCAAAGTCGCTCACTTCGGTACTAGCCAGCTTAGCTGTTCCAGATATAAAAAGAGCACAGTGTTTCCTCACAGCACTACCCCAGGGGAGAGTTTTCCACATAGCTGCCTCGCATAAGGTAATATGAAGGGGGTTAACTGCATCATCCCAGCAAGGTACCTTCCTGCGTGTGAATGTTTCCGCCTGAATATAATAGCAGGGAGTAATATAAGTTACAATCACAATCCTCCAGCGTGTTGGTAGATTCGGGTGATTGCCATCCGACTCGTCCTGAAGGGGAAGGTCAGTCAGCAGGCAGGAGACAAAACCCCCAGGCTCAGGTAAGAGATGGATGCCGGCATATTTATAATACCTGTTTTTTTTTTTTTGGTTTCTATCTTTTTAGGTGATCGTGATGTTGTGGATCCTGATCCTTTCACCTCTGAAAGTGCCCAGATCCTGATTGGGGAGATCATGGGGTGTAATGTTGCATTGGAAAACATCAAGAAAAACATCAATGATGTTCTTCAAAAAAATAAGAACATCACTGATGTTTTAGGGCGAGTTTAAAAGGCCTCCAAATCCCTTTGTTTTTGGTGTGCTACAAAGTTTGAAATTTTTTTAAAAAATATTAGAAAAGCCAAATTTTGAAGATGCACACAGTGTGTCAACATGTGCTATCTGCCATCACGGGAGATCAATGGACGCGTTTTGGGGGTGCAACCCCTTCCTCAATAATAAAGTAGCTGTGAGGAAGGGGTTGCACCCCCAAAACACGGTTAACTGCATCATCCCAGCAAGGTACCTTCCTGCGTGTGAATGTTTCCGCCTGAATATAATAGCAGGGAGTAATATAAGTTACAATCACAATCCTCCAGCGTGTTGGTAGATTCGGGTGATTGCCATCCGACTCGTCCTGAAGGGGAAGGTCAGTCAGCAGGCAGGAGACAAAACCCCCGTCAGCAGGCAAGACTATGATCAAAGTATTCCTTCTCCCTCCCATGCAATGAAGCAAGGGGAGATGGAGGGTAGCTGGGGAGGGAGGACAGGAAAAGCCAGTCTGTACTGGATCAATAGTAAAGCTTATACGTTACCGGGCACGGGAAAGGCCGTCCAGCCACTGAGAGGCATCCTCTGGGGAGGTGAAGTAGCAGGTAGATTCGCCGTCAATAACCCGAAGGGGGGCCGGAAAAAGCATGCTATACTTGAGCCCTTTTGTGCGAAGCTGTGCTTTAACGTGGTCAAAAGTCCTTCTGAGCCTTTGCCTATCAATAGAATAGTCCGGGAATAGCATTAGCTTCGTGTTATCAAAGCGCAATTCAGGAACTTTGCGGGCTTCGCGTAGTGCCAGGTCCCGGTCCCGGAAATTCAAGAGTCTAATTATGAATGTACGCGGAGGGGATCCCAGAGGGCCTCGCACAGGAGGCATTCGATGAGCTCTCTCTATAACGAAGTGCGGGGAGAACTGGGCCTGCGGAAGCAGGGTCCAGAGCAGATGTTCAGTGAAAGTCGTGGGGTCTTGGCCTTCAGCTCCTTCTGGTAGCCCCACGATCCGCAAGTTGTTCCATCGGCTCCTTTTCTCGCCATCTTCCGCCCTAGATTCCAAGGCCTTTACCTTGACCTGCAGGGTGTGAATGGAGGCCCTCTGATCCCGGATGGAATCCTCCGTCTCACCAACCCTATGCTCAGCTTCTCCCATTCGTCCTCTCATCTTATCCATGTCTCTCCGTAGCAACCCAAACTCTGTCTGGAGGGTATCGATTTTTGCTGTTAGGGTCGTCTGGCATCCAGCGATCGCCTGCATTAAGGCCTGAAAGCGGTCTTCCTCTGCCTTCGCTGGATCCACCATGTTGGTTTGAGATGCCACGAGTATGCAGTCTATGGCGGGCCGTTGTTGCTGCTGCTGGGATGGTTTAGGGGCTTGCTTAGCCTTCCTACCCGGACCCGATTTGCTTCTTCTCATGCCCTAGCAACCTCCGGTGTCTGTTAGTCAAATGAAGGATTAATTTACGGATATTTTAGGCAGGTGGGAGCGGAGCTCCTCTCACACACGTCCTTTCAGGCCGCCAGCTCAGCCACGCCCCCAAGAACACCCTTTTTATTAGGGGGCCCACACAGGTACTCCAGTGTATACTATAGGGGGGTCTCCATCTGTGAAGCTTGTACAAGACAGGTAAAGTATTGAAGCTTGACAAAGGACAATAAAAATGCTACATCTTGGAACTCTGCCAAAATAAACAATTGTACCCCACTTCCAAGCAATGTTTCATATTTATAGTTCTGACATTAAATATCTGTGTGCTAAGTATACCTATTTTTTTTTTACATAGGGGATAAAAGACTCGGAGGACACCACTCATCTGAGGAGACCAGAGACCCCCCACCTCTGGAAGAAGGTGAAATCCCCCAAAGACAAGAAGAGCAGGAGGAGGAAGACGTGGTGGAAATTGTCACCACAACAGGTGAGTGTCTGTGACCACAGGCTCAGGTAAGAGATGGATGCCGGCATATTTATAATACCTGTTTTTTTTTTTTTGGTTTCTATCTTTTTAGGTGATCGTGATGTTGTGGATCCTGATCCTTTCACCTCTGAAAGTGCCCAGATCCTGATTGGGGAGATCATGGGGTGTAATGTTGCATTGGAAAACATCAAGAAAAACATCAATGATGTTCTTCAAAAAAATAAGAACATCACTGATGTTTTAGGGCGAGTTTAAAAGGCCTCCAAATCCCTTTGTTTTTGGTGTGCTACAAAGTTTGAAATTTTTTTAAAAAATATTAGAAAAGCCAAATTTTGAAGATGCACACAGTGTGTCAACATGTGCTATCTGCCATCACGGGAGATCAATGGACGCGTTTTGGGGGTGCAACCCCTTCCTCAATAATAAAGTAGCTGTGAGGAAGGGGTTGCACCCCCAAAACACGTCCCTTGATCCCCCATGATGACAGCTAGCACATGTTGACATTCTTAAATTTGTGTGCATCTTTAAAATTTGGCTTTTCCTGGGGTGACTTCACCCCACCTGAACGCAATATCAAACTCAGTTTGTAAATACTCATGTCTGATATTGCCTTCAAGTTCTACCAAATGTGAACTTCGTAAGTTCAAGATTTGTGTCTTTCTAGTTGGTTTTAAACATGCCTGTTTTATCTTAAATGCACATTTATACTTTTTCTAATGTGACCCCAAAAATTGTTATACAACAAACATGATGGTTTGTTTTAAAAACCTTTTCTAAATGCACATGTGATTGTGCTGGTATTCAAAAGATTGTTAATCAAGATTGTGTGGATTATTGTCTCAACGCTACAAAACTTTGGTTGTGATGTAATAGGTGTTTTCTGTGACAATGGGTGTTATTTCCTAAGGGCAAATCCACTTTGCACTACAAGTGCAGTTTCAGTGCAGTTTCAAGTGCACTTGTAGTGCAAAGTGTCTTTGCCTTTATGAAATAACACCCAACAGTGCTTTGTAAGGTTACACAATCACGCCAATTTCACGACTCACCACATTTCTGTCAGGGTCAGCTAAAACAAACACAAGCAGGAAATGTCACCAAACCTTGGTTGTCTTTTTTTTATGTCTAAAAAATGTTTTAGACATTGTCTGGCATATTGATGGCCCCCCTACCCGCAAAGAATTCAAGGTATCTTATCCGGACATCACGGCACTCAGGGAGGGCAAGCCAGGACGGCCACTTTCAAGCGCCGTCAGGGTTGGTTCATTAGGAATTCCGGCCTCAGGCCCAACTGAGGCAGCATAGTTGGCAGAATGTTGCCATTAAAAGTTGTGTAGAACACAGCACGCCAGGATAATGTGATTCAGTTTGTACTCTGCCATATGTATGGGTGTAAGAAGTAGGCAGAACCGGCTGGCCATGATTTCAAACGTGTTCTCCACCACTCTTCTGGCTCTGGCCAGCCGGTAATTAAAAACCCTCTGGTCCGGGGTGAGGGTCCTCATTGGGAATGGCCGCATTAAGATGGTCCCCCAGCGCAAATGCTTCATCTGCAACAAAGACGAATGGGAGTCCATCCACATTGTCTTCTGGAGGTGGCAAGTCCAAGCTGCCATTCTGGAGATGCCTGTAAAACTCTGTCTGGGTGATGACTCCACCATCCGACATCCGGCCATTCTTCCCCACGTCCACATACAGGAACTCATAATTAGCCAACACCACCAACATTACAATACTATTGAACCCCTTGTAGTTGTAATAGTACGACCCCGAGTTGGGTGGTGGGACGATATGGACGTGTTTCCCATCAATTGCCCCTCCGCAGTTAGGAAAGTTTCTCCACTGGGCAAAGTGGGAGGCCACAGTCTGCCATTCCTGTGGCGTGGAAGGAAACTGTGGAGTCAAAACAAAATCAAAAATTAGTCATTTTGCACATAAACATGGAAAGCAGATTAGACACAAACATTCTTGCCCAACATCAAGCTAACATTTTATGAGGGAATTTTTTAAGACCAAAGTATGAGGTACACCTATCAGATCCCCCCCCCCTCTCCTGGGCCATTTATAACATTATAGGGGGGGAACTCTGGGACAGGTAACCCTCTCCACTTCATTGAGATATGAATGCCTAAATAATGTGTATTACTTTGAACAGCCCCTCCTTAGTTACACTATTGACAGCCCACTGGACAGGTATCATAATACAAAGATATAAATACACACTGTACACATTTGAGCACATTTGGACATTCTGCTATTACCTATCAAGATAATAATAAGATACAAAAATTTGAAACAGTACCATTTGAAAGTTTACAGGCAGGCCCTTGCACTACATGCTTTGCGGAATTCATCCATAAATCTGAGCACAAAAGAGATTGGTATAGTGTGTATGGGTTTGGCAAAGTCAGCAGATATATCATTGAGGATAGATAGAGAATTGTTATCAGCTGACTTAGCAGTTGGGGGGAGGGAGGGTTCCAAATGATTTTGGGACACCCAAAAAAAGCCTCTGGCACTCTGCCTGAATTTAAAGCACAAATCACATTTCTAAACATTTTAGGGGGTGTTTGGGGTAAAGCACTACTATGGAGCTGATAAAATACATTGTTAAGTGACTACATATGGTGAATATAGGGGCAGGAGACCATGCCGGGGAGGTAAGTGAAGGCAAATATGTATGAAGGACAACAAAAATAAATACATAAAAAAATCCAGCATGCATGAGGACAAAGGGGACATTTACAGCATATTCCAATCATCGTAATTAGGGAATGAGGAAATAAATACAATATATTAGCAAACATTATATACAATAAAATGTGATATTAAAGGATAAAAATCTTACCTTCATATACTGTGATGGAGATATTGAATTTCATATTTATATCAATGAGGTTCAAGTGGACCATTGCAAGGACTCCAATTAAACTGCCTTGCCCCATAGGATGTATGTATGTGTATATATATATATATATATATATATATATATATATATATATATATATATACGTGTATATGTGTGTATCTATGTGTGGGTATATATATTTATATATGGGTATATGTTTCTTAATATCATGATAAAACATAGCTCACCTTAGGAATGTAGTTACACGAGAAGGCCCCCCCAGGCGTTAATTGGATTAAAGGGTATTGGCAGACCTTAACCACTTAAGGACCGCCTCACACCGATGTACGTCGGCAAGGCGGCACGGGCAGGCAAAATCACGTACATGTACGTGATTTGCCTCCCGCGGGTGGGGGGTCCGATCGGACCCCCCCGCCGCCCGAGGCGGTCCCGTTTTGTCCCCCGGCGATCGGAGATGAGGGGGAGGCCATCCGTTCGTGGCCCCCCCCTCGCGATCGCAGCCGGCCAATAGGAACACTCCTTTGCTGCTGTATGCTAAACAGCAGCAAAGGAAGTGATGTCATCTCCCCTCCGGTCGGTAGTTTCCGTTCCGGCCCGAGGAGAGACAACATGTGAGTGAGTGCACCAACACACACACAGTAGAACATGCCAGGCATACATTACACCCCGATCCCCCCCCCCCGATCGCCCCCGATCCCCCCCCCGATCACCCCCCCTGTCACAAACTGACACCAGCAGTTTTTTTTTTTTCTGATTACTGCTAGGTGTCAGTTTGTGACAGTTACTGTGTTAGCACAGTTACTGTTACCCCCCTGTAGGTCTAGGGTACCCCCCTAACCCCCCCTAATAAAGTTTTAACCCCTTGATCACCCCCCGTCACCAGTGTCACTAAGCGATCATTTTTCTGATCGCTGTATTAGTGTCGCTGGTGACGCTAGTTAGTGAGGTAAATATTTAGGTTCGCCGTCAGCGTTTTATAGCGTCAGGGACCCCCATATACTACCTAATAAATGTTTTAACCCCTTGATTGCCCCCTAGTTAACCCTTTCACCACTGATCACCGTATAACCGTTGCAGGTGACGCTGGTTAGTTTGTTTATTTTTTATAGTGTCTGGGCACCTGCCGTTTATTACTGAGTAAAGGTTTAGCCCCCTGATCGCCCAGCGGTGATATGCGTCGCCCCAGGCAGCGTCAGATTAGCGCCAGTACCGCTAACACCCACGCACGCAGCATACGCCTCCCTTAGTGGTATAGTATCTGAACGGATCAATATCTGATCCGATCAGATCTATACTAGCGTGCCCAGCAGTTTAGGGTTCCCAAAAACGCAGTGTTAGCGGGATCAGCCCAGATACACGCTAGCACCTGCGTTTTGCGCCTCCGCCCAGCCCACCCAAGTGCAGTATCGATCGATCACTGTCACTTACAAAACACTAAACGCATAACTGCAGCGTTCGCAGAGTCAGGCCTGATCCCTGCGATCGCTAACAGTTTTTTTGGTAGCATTTTGGTGAACTGGCAAGCACCAGCCCCAGGCAGCGTCAGGTTAGCGCCAGTACCGCTAACACCCACGCACGCACCGTACACCTCCCTTAGTGGTATAGTATCTGAACGGATCAATATCTGATCCAATCAGATCTATACTAGCGTCACCAGCAGTTTAGGGTTCCCAAAAACGCAGTGTTAGCGGGATCAGCCCAGATACCTGCTAGCACCTGCGTTTTGCCCCTCCGCCCGGCCCAGCCCAGCCCACCCAAGTGCAGTATCGATCGATCACTGTCACTTACAGAACACTAAACGCATAACTGCAGCGTTCACAGAGTCAGGCCTGATCCCTGCGATCGCTAACAGTTTTTTTGGTAGCGTTTTGGTGAACTGGCAAGCACCAGCCCCAGGCAGCGTCAGGTTAGCGCCAGTACCGCTAACACCCACGCACGCACCGTACACCTCCCTTAGTGGTATAGTATCTGATCGGATCAATATCTGATCCGATCAGATCTATACTAGCGTCACCAGCAGTTTAGGGTTCCCAAAAATGCAGTGTTAGCGGGATCAGCCCAGATACCTGCTAGCACCTGCGTTTTGCCCCTCCGCCCGGCCCAGCCCAGCCCACCCAAGTGCAGTATCGATCGATCACTGTCACTTACAGAACACTAAACGCATAACTGCAGCGTTCACAGAGTCAGGCCTGATCCCTGCGATCGCTAACAGTTTTTTTGGTAGCATTTTGGTGAACTGGCAAGCACCAGCCCCAGGCAGCGTCAGGTTAGCGCCAGTACCGCTAACACCCACGCACGCACCGTACACCTCCCTTAGTGGTATAGTATCTGATCGGATCAATATCTGATCCGATCAGATCTATACTAGCGTCACCAGCAGTTTAGGGTTCCCAAAAACGCAGTGTTAGCGGGATCAGCCCAGATACCTGCTAGCACCTGCATTTTGCCCCTCCGCCCGGCCCGGCCCAGCCCACCCAAGTGCAGTATCGATCGATCACTGTCACTTACAAAACTCTAAACGCATAACTGCAGCATTCGCAGAGTCAGGCCTGATCCCTGCGATCGCTAACAGTTTTTTTGGTAGCGTTTTGGGGAACTGTAGTATACCCCGGTCGTAGCCAAACCAGCACTGCAGTAACACTTGGTGACGTGGCGAGTCCCATAAGTGCAGTTCAAGCTGGTGAGGTGGCAAGCACAAGTAGTGTCCCGCTGCCACCAAGAAGACAAACACAGGACCGTCGTGCCCATAATGCCCTTCCTGCTGCATTCGCCAATCCTAATTGGGAACCCACCGCTTCTGCAGCGCCCGTACTTCCCCCATTCACATCCCCAACCAAATGCAGTCGGCTGCATGAGAGGCATTTTTATGTCCTCCCGAGTACCCCTACCCAGCGAACCCCCCAAAAAAGATGTTGTGTCTGCAGCAAGCGCGGATATAGGCGTGACACCCGCTATTATTGTCCCTCCTGTCCTGACAATCCTGGTCTTTGCATTGGTGAATGTTTTGAACGCTACCATTCACTAGTTGAGTATTAGCGTAGGGTACAGCACTGCACAGACTAGGCACACTTTCACAGGGTCTCCCAAGATGCCATCGCATTTTGAGAGACCTGAACCTGGAACCGGTTACAGTTATAAAAGTTAGTTACAAAAAAAGTGTAAAAAAAAAAAATATATAAAAAAAAAAAAAAAATAGTTGTCGTTTTATTGTTCTCTCTCTCTCTATTCTCTCTCTCTATTGTTCTGCTCTTTTTTTACTGTATTCTATTCTGCAATGTTTTATTGTTATTGTTATTGTTATTATGTTTTATCATGTTTGTTTTTCAGGTATGTAATTATTTATAATTTACTGTTTACTGTGCTTTATTGTTAACCATTGTTAACCATTTTTTTGTCTTCAGGTACGCCATTCACGACTTTGAGTGGTTATACCAGAATGATGCCTGCAGGTTTAGGTATCATCTTGGTATCATTCTTTTCAGCCAGCGGTCGGCTTTCATGTAAAAGCAATCCTAGCGGCTAATTAGCCTCTAGACTGCTTTTACAAGCCTTGGGAGGGAATGCCCCCCCACCGTCTTTCGTGTTTTTCTCTGGCTCTCCTGTCTCAACAGGGAACCTGAGAATGCAGCCGGTGATTCAGCCAGCTGACCATAGAGCTGATCAGAGACCAGAGTGGCTCCAAACATCTCTATGGCCTAAGAAACCGGAAGCTACGAGCATTTCATGACTTAGATTTCGCCGGATGTAAATAGCGCCATTGGGAAATTGGGAAAGCATTTTATCACACCGATCTTGGTGTGGTCAGATGCTTTGAGGGCAGAGGAGAGATCTAGGGTCTAATAGACCCCAATTTTTTCAAAAAAGAGTACCTGTCACTACCTATTGCTATCATAGGGGATATTTACATTCCCCGAGATAACAATAAAAATGATTAAAAAAAAAAATATGAAAGGAACAGTTTAAAAGTAAGATTAAAAAAGCAAAAAAATAATAAAGAAAAAAAAAAAAAAAAAAAAAAAAGCACCCCTGTCGCCCCCTGCTCTCGCGCTAAGGCGAACGCAAGCGGCGGTCTGTCGTCAAACGTAAACAGCAATTGCACCATGCATGTGAGGTATCACCGCGAAGGCCAGATCGAGTGCAGTAATTTTTCCAGTAGACCTCCTCTGTAAATCTAAAGTGGTAACCTGTAAAGGCTTTTAAAGGCTTTTAAACATGTATTTATTTTGTTGCCACTGCACGTTTGTGCGCAATTTTAAAGCATGTCATGTTTGGTATCCATGTACTCGGCCTAAGATCATCTTTTTTATTTCATCAAACATTTGGGCAATATAGTGTGTTTTAGTGCATTAAAATTTAAAAAAGTGTGTTTTTTCCCCAAAAAATGCGTTTGAAAAATCGCTGCGCAATTACTGTGTGAAAAAAAAAAAATGAAACACCCACCATTTTAATCTGTAGGGCATTTGCTTTAAAAAAATATATAATGTTTGGGGGTTCAAAGTAATTTTTTTGCAAAAAAAAAAAACTTTTTCATGTAAACAATAAGTGTCAGAAAGGGCTTTGTCTTCAAGTGGTTAGAAGAGTGGGTGATGTGTGACATAAGCTTCTAAATGTTGTGCATAAAATGCCAGGACAGTTTAAAACCCCCCCAAATGACCCCATTTTGGAAAGTAGACACCCCAAGCTATTTGCTGAGAGGCATGTTGAATCCATGGAATATTGTATATTGCGACACAAGTTGCGGGAAAGAGACAAATTTCTTTTTTTTTTTTTTTTTGCACAAAGTTGTCACTAAATGATATATTGCTCAAACATGCCATGGAAATATGTGAAATTACACCTCAAAATACATTCTGCTGCTTCTCCTGAGTACGGGGATACCACATGTGTGAGACTTTTTGGGAGCCTAGCCGCGTACGGGACCCCGAAAACCAAGCACCGCCTTCAGGCTTTCTAAGGGCGTGAATTTTTGATTTCACTCTTCACTGCCTATCACAGTTTCGGAGGCCATGGAATGCCCAGGTGGCACAAAACCCCCCCAAATGACCCCATTTTGGAAAGTAGACACCCCAAGCTATTTGCTGAGAGGTATATTGAGTATTTTGCAGACCTCACTTTTTGTCACAAAGTTTTGAAAATTGAAAAAAGAAAAAAAAAAATGTTTTTTCTTGTCTTTCTTCATTTTCAAAAACAAATGAGAGCTGCAAAATACTCACCATGCCTCTCAGCAAATAGCTTGGGGTGTCTACTTTCCAAAATGGGGTCATTTGGGGGGGGGTTTGTGCCACCTGGGCATTCCATGGCCTCCGAAACTGTGATAGGCAGTAAAGAGTGAAATCAAAAATTTTCACCCTTAGAAATCCTGAAGGCAGTGATTGGTTTTCGGGGTCCCGTACGCGGCTAGGCTCCCAAAAAGTCCCACACATGTGGTATCCCCATACTCAGGAGAAGCAGCTAAATGTATTTTGGGGTGCAATTCCACATATGCCCATGGCCTGTGTGAGCAATATATCATTTAGTGACAACTTTATGGAAAAAAAAAAAAAAAAAAAAGTGTCACTTTCCCGCAACTTGTGTCAAAATATAAAATATTCCATTGGCTCAATATGCCTCTCAGCAAATAGCTTGGGGTGTCTACTTTCCAAAATAGGGTCATTTTGGGGGGTTTTGTGCCACCTGGGCATTCCATGGCCTCCGAAACTGTGATAGGCAGTGAAGAGTGAAATCAAAAATTTACACCCTTAGAAATCCTGAAGGCGGTGATTGGTTTTCGGGGCCCCGTACGCGGCTAGGCTCCCAAAAAGTCCCACACATGTGGTATCCCCATACTCAGGAGAAGCAGCTGAATGTATTTTGGGGTGCAATTCCACATAGGCCCATGGCCTGTGTGAGCAATATATCATTTAGTGACAACTTTTTGTAAATATTTTTTTTTTTTGTCATTTTTCAATCACTTGGGACAAAAAAAATAAATATTCAATGGGTTCAACATGCCTCTCAGCAATTTCCTTGGGGTGTCTACTTTCCAAAATGGGGTCATTTGGGGGGGGTTTGTACTGCCCTGCCATTTTAGCACCTCAAGAAATGACATAGGCAGTCATAAACTAAAAGCTGTGTAAATTACAGAAAATGTACCCTAGTTTGTAGATGCTATAACTTTTGCGCAAACCAATAAATATACGCTTATTGACATTTTTTTTTACCAAAGACATGTGGCCGAATACATTTTGGCCTAAATGTATGACTAAAATTTAGTTTATTGGATTTTTTTTATAACAAAAAGTAGAAAATATCATTTTTTTTCAAAATTTTCGGTCTTTTTCCGTTTATAGCGCAAAAAATAAAAACCGCAGAGGTGATCAAATACCATCAAAAGAAAGCTCTATTTGTGGGAAGAAAAGGACGCAAATTTCGTTTGGGTACAGCATTGCATGACCGCGCAATTAGCAGTTAAAGCGACGCAGTGCCAAATTGGAAAAAGACCTCTGGTCCTTAGGCAGCATAATGGTCCGGGGCTCAAGTGGTTAAGGCATCCATTCTTCAGGGGGCCAATAACATGCTTCCAATACACTGGTGGTCCCCAGGCATTAATTGAATCAACTCACCAGGGGGCCATTAACATACTACTGTCGGGACTGTTTGGGCTGGGAGATCAAAGGAGATTGTTCATTAATTCATAGAATGTTAGACACCGAGGGGTCGCAATCTCCCAGCAATGTTCGAGCATGAACTTTTAGACAGCTTCAGATATGACCAATCAGAATTTAAGGCAGCTGTAAGCCAATTAGCAAAGGGGCTTCAAATGTAGCCAACCAGACTTTGAGACATCTCTGACCCAATCAATATGTTGCATCTGTTGATTGGTGGAGAATGCATATAAAAGAGAGAGGGCTAAATGGTTTTACACTGTCCAGCCCGAGACCATCTAGGGGATATGCTGTCTGAGTAATGTATACTGGAATCTCTGTCTATCTTTCTTTCTAACCTTTTTGTATCCTAGGATTTGTCTTATGACTTTGTATATCTTGTATATGTCTATTGCAAACATTTATGAGTTCGGCCTAAATTAACTTTGCAGCCTAGAGCAAACACTGTACTTATGCCATCACTAGAGATATATGATAAATTCTAACTATTCTAACTTTCTTTTTCTGTGTAAATAAATGTAATTGTTTAACTTTTTCCCTGTTATAGCTCGTTTTTTTTCTTATATAGACAAAGGTTTAATCACTTATATTTGTATCGTTAATCGTTTAAGTGAGGTATAAATATTTCCAAAACATATGGTGCCCCATGTGAGGAAGCTTCACGTTTGAGTGGTTTTGCGGGTGGAGGACAAGTCTAACTCCAAAAACTGTAAGCATTTTTATGTCTTTGTTTGTATGTCTGTCTCCCCTGTATGAACACCCAAACTAGCAAGCTTCTTTAAACATTGTTTATATATATATAACCTTTTGTTTGTACTAATACTTTGATGAGACTGATATGAACAGTATAAGTGAAATTAAATTATACTGAGAGTGTATGAGAAGGCATCCTGCTTGGTTGGGCCAAAACTACAGGAGGGTGTCTGCGTGAATGAGAAGGGGCTCTGATTGGACGCTTGAATGCAGTGGAAAGAAGTAGGATCTGGGCCTTTCTGCCAACAAGCGCTTCCAGTTGACCCTTGCATGAGTCTAGGTCAAGACGCTTCCCGGTCTTTGAGATCGAATTGCACCTGTGGGCCTAGTAAACACTGAATGATCTTCAATGTATGTATCTATCTTTCTGTGTAAACTACTAACTGGGGATCATAAGCTTTGTGATTAGATCTGTAATGTTGTAACTCCTACAAATCGTATTGCAATTAGTTGTGCATCAGTTAACTACCTCCTGTACTACAAGCACGCATAGGGTCCTGATTATCCAAGTTCGTGCTAATAATTCTTGATATAACAGAAGTAAAAGCCTTTCGTTAAGCATTTCTTTTAGAGTACTTTAGAAAAGTCCACGGGGGGATTAAACTATTATTTAGTTTGGGAAATCTCCAGGCTAATTTTTTTTTTGAAGAACTATAGCCAGGACAGGGAAAATATTGTTCTGGCAAGTAGTGAAAAAAAAAAAGCAGCAACATTAGCAGGGGCGGGACCTGTCACCCCAATTCTTGGCCAGAGAGTAGCTACCTCTGGGGTAAAGGCAACCTATAGAAAGGTTGGGGGAATCAGTTCAAGGTCCGGAGTCCGTAAAGGATGGGTAATCTAATTGCTTCAAAGAGGGGGTCTGAATGGAGTCAAATGACCCCAAGGGAAGAGATGATAGATAAATATGGACCTTGGGTTGTGAAATATATTCAAGATTGGGCTCGCTGGACTGGGAAGAAGTATTTTAAAAGAGGTACTTTTAAGTCAAAAGCTTGGGAAAATCTGTACCGTGCTCACCACAGAAAGATGACACAGCCATATGAAAAAGATACGTTATTTATATGGATGCTGGAGTCAGCAAATAAAACAGAGGAAGTGAATGTTATTACTATGGGATTTAAGGAGAAATCATTCCAAACAATGCTTGAACGTAGGGACAAGCGGAAACCATCACAACCCCCATCAAGTTGTGACAGTGATTTTCAGGGAGACAAGGAGCAGTTGTCAGGACTTGGGCCTTATGCAGTTGCCCTGTCCTTGTCAGCTGAATGCTCAGGGGCTGACATGAATTGTCACCTTTCAGTGGTGGAAAAAAAGGTAGAGCCACAACACAAGTCTGATACCTCAGTAAAATGTGGATTACAGGGGGATGGGGAGGTACAGGAAGAAGAAGGCAGAGTAGCAAGACAAGAAGACGAAATGGCCATGCTGGCATTAAGAGAGGAAGGTCTCCAGGCAGAAGGGACACTTTCTGTCCCACTGACGGGAGAGGATGTGAAATTAAATCTCACTGAAAGAAGCTATAGTAAGAACATGGGAAAACCGTCGCTAATCTTTGCGGCCAGGTGGCTAGCGAAACAGTATGAACATTTGAAAGTGCAAAACACATCCCTAAAAGAAGAGCTAGAAATCACCAAAGGTAACATCAGTACTTTAGAAACTTCTATGTCAAATTCTGAGGCTATCCACCAGCAATTAGTACTAGAAAACAAAAGATTACAGGAGGACGTTCTTCAGTTGGGAAAGAGACTGAAGGATACAGAAGGTGGGGTGAAACCATTATCTGTCAGCTGCCAGGAGCCGTTGGATCAGTTTTCAGATAGAGAAGATAACAAGGTAACTGATTTGGGTATGTCTGAATTCAGGGGGACATCCTCCACACCTAAGGTATGTATCAACAAGAATAAATCCCAGGAAGGTAAGAGCTCTTTAAAAATTGCCCCTATATTTTGTAAGGCGCAGGTAAAAACTACTAATCCAGAAGAGGCCATCCCATATTCTCAGTCGTCTAAAACAAAGCCTTTTGTTAAGAGATGTTGTACCACTTTAACTAAGATAAAATGTCACGTATGTGGCCTAGTGGGCCATATCGCGAGATTCTGTCTATCCAGTTCCAGTCAAAAAGTCGGTAAGCATAATCCATATAGGACCACAAGACGTGATTTTGAAGTGTACTCTGCACGCTTCGCTACATGGCCTAGGTGTAGGAAGCATGGATCACCTGGGTCAGGGGTCCCATTCCAAACTCCTGAGAAGGCGTCCATACAGGCTGAGAAGGGGCTAACAAAATGAGATGGATCTCTGAAAGAATTTCAACCTTACCAAACAGATGTTATGGGTTTAAGAAGAAGTACAGGTTATTATAGAAAACATGCTGATATGTGTGCTGTCTAGAGGTCATCTTTAACCTAGCCAATGGTGTGAGTGTATGTGTGGAGTATGCAATATATGTCGTGTTGTGTGACGTTTGTTCTCAGCTGCTGACAGCCCACCCAAATGATCCCCCTTCTTTCTCACCAGGTCTGTGAAAAGGTACAGCGAACTGTATTGACATGTAAATGACCTGAGCCAAGATAATTATCTGTACTAGTGAATTGAAAGATACATATACTAAAATGACTGGAGAGGGTCTTTGTGGCGAGATATTATGATCTGTTGACAAATGGTACTGCTAAAAGGTTTATTACGGATTGCTAATTTTTTTCAACCATGGTGAATAAATTATTTTTTGGCATAAAAGAAAAAAATCCACGTGGTATTAATGTGTATTAAGTAATACATATTAATGATAAGTTGAGCTCAACAATTTTTTGGTATCTTAAAAAAAAAAGTGCACTGTTTATGTAATGTAATATAATGTATATTTGTGTTTCATATGCTAATGTCTTGTTGCAGGTATAACCATTGATTCATTGTTTCTAGGCGAAAAATGGAATGTTTATTACTAAATTTTATTGGTGTTTTATCCCTCAGATTCGATAATTGGGTTTCATGGCTTTCAGAACCAAGAAGATCACAGTCTCCATAGACAATTTTTTTTTTATTTTTTCTGGTTTTAGCACCATTATCTAGTTGATGCTCCTATTTGTCAGCCCATTCGGCTGTGTTTTTGACTACCTAAATGTTGAATGTTCTGATCCAATTCTAGGAACTCAGTGGCTATGCTGACTTTTGTGTAGATCTGTCTAAGACTGCTTAACCCCCCTGCGGTTACTGTAATTAGTTACACACCGAGACAGAACTTTTCATCTAAGCTGATTGTACAATCTCTGTATGAGGGGCAGTGGCCTGATGAGTTAGCATCACCGCTCAGTAAGACTTTGCCAAAACACGTTGCTTACACTAATCCAAAGTGGTGGTCAAATGCCTGGATGGGCTGTACTAGTTTGTATTGTGAAAGGTGTTATGCTGTATGATCCCATATACAGAAGTGCAGACTCGGTCTGTATATTTGGTGGCATCAATGGGCTTACTGACTGAGGATTCTATCTTGTTACATTTGGGGGCTAAATTACCCACATGGGATCAGAGAAGATAAAAGCTGGAGGAAGGTTGATACTTCCTTCTGTCGGAAGCATGACCATAATGTCCTTTATAGGCCAGGTCAATACATGGTGGGGAGCGAAAAATGTTGGGAAGATATTGCACTCTGTGTTCTGGATGGAGAGGTCATTGCTGGGAAGGAAGCACCTGGGTATTATTTGGGACATAGACGAGTTTGTTTCTGTGTCCTAAGGAATACCGATGTAATGTTAGTCAGGGAACTAGAGGGTTCTTTGAACCTAACCATAGGTAGAGGTGCATTGTATACCCTGGGCATGGTCTCTGATATCCAGGCACAGGGATGGAGTTGTGTGGGCATGCTGTATTCTCCTCAGTGGATACCCATAGGTGTCCTTCCTGTCCTAGACTCCTTGCGTACCTTAACTAGTGGTCTGTGTCCTGCATGACAGGAAGACCAGTGCCCCATAAGGTGTGTAGCCTCTTTGAAGAAACAAGTGTACCTGGTGGCAGGTGGTTTTCAATCCGGGTATTCTGACTATTTCCCATCCTTAGGAAAGAGAGGCTTAATGGAGACTGTCTTTGGAGCTGGAGGTGGGGCACTGGGTACCTTAAAACACTATGGAGCTGGAGATATTCAGGATCACATTGGGGGGGGTCTTGTGCTGCAAATCAGGGAAGGGGTTAGGAAAGAAAACTTGCTCTGTCCAGCATCACTTTGCAGGGACAGGCAGGTGGGGGTAGTATCCAGGTTGCCTATGAGTCGTAAAAGATTGGTGGATGACTCAGTTCCAGGATCGTCAAAAATCTTACTTGCACTGTTCTCATCCCTAATGGCAGGGATGGAACATTGTGCAGATATCACGGTCAATCTGGATACTACCCTATCAGACTCTACTGGGTTACACCCTGGAGTCCATCTTGTTCTGATGGTTTGAGTCTGGACAGCCTCAGATGACTGGTACTGATGAGTGCTAGAGGAAGGTAGGGGTTGTGCTATTGGAAAAGGCAACAATGCTGGCACAGGAGTGGGTCACGTCTAATAGATGCCAGGGTAGTGTCCCAACTGGTCCTAAACAAAGTTAAAAATAGGTGAGACTGGAGACCAGGGTACTGGTGCTGGTATCACATGTCTAATAATGCACTGTTTTCAGCATCAGGTTAAATGGTACTCAGCAGGGTACACTACCTCAGGGAGTCTATGGTACACCTCCTCTGGCCCGTGGCATGGATATAGCAGGAACACCGGGTTGTACCCCGATCACCCCTGAAGAAAGGTTTTATAGCAAACCTGACATCCCCTTACACCTACAGAAACTTCCTCTGGGATTTGGGGCTGAGTTAAAAGCTTGGCTGATGGATTTCAGACAACAGGATGAAATATTAAATGTACTAAGAGATGCTGAGAAACAAGCCACCATACGACTCACCCATGATCAAAATAGATTGATCCAAGTATGCCACGCTTTAGACGCAGACGCTAAGATTTCCTGGTGGGAAAGTTTATTTGGGTACAGTTCTAACGCTACAGCTTTCCTAAACATTTTGCTACACCCTGTTGTTGTCCTAATCTGTGCAGCCTTATTGCTTTTCCTGATGCAGGTAATAATGTGCGTTACTATCAGGAGAATGAACGCCAAAGCTATGAGAATGTGCACCTCAACGAGGTATCTTCTCTCAAGGAACAGAAAGGCCACTAACTCAGAAACAAATCTCTGAGGAAGCCAGATCCAACCCAGAGCAGTACAAAGAAGTTGCGCATTTAAGAGAGGACCCTAGAACTATATTGTTCTGGGGATAAGCCTCTTCAATTTTTAGTAATAAAGTGCAGTCAGGTTTACCTAAATTCCAAAAGTTTTAATCATTTTTTATTATTTTTTTATTTTTTTCTCCCTTTTGTTGTTAATATCTGTGTACCTGACCTGCAAAAATACTGTTAATGGGAGAGGAGTTTTTTTTTAAAGAAAAACATTTGTTTTTGTTATTTGTTCTTTATTTTTTTTTATTATGTTTTTTAACCAATGTATTCGTTTTTTTTTATACAGGTTCAAGGCTCTTTAACAGTCTTGGTTTGAGCAGCGTTCAATCTGTAGTTTTTTTTGTTTTTTTGTTCTTTTTTTCATTATTATTCCCACTATTTTTCCTGTTTATTTTCCTTACTCACCTCTCTTCCGTTCATTTTTCTTCTTTAATATTATGCTCTCCAAGTTTTTCCTTTGGTTTCTATCATCTATCTTCTCAAGATAATGTAACTAAGATGCCTGGACATCCAGTTTTTATGTCTTAATGTAATTCCACCTCCCCTAGTCTACCTACTGCTTTAATCTGAGCCCCGTGAGCAGGTGTGGTGAACCCAGGGACCTGGCAATAACAGACAGTATTGACTATCCCTACCATCAAGGGCCATGGATGATACTGGCTGTTGCTCAGAATCTGTACCCTGTGGGGAACCCACTCTACTCATCCACATTACACCCTTTATGAGTTTTTAGTCTTAATAGCCAACACTCTGCTCCTGTCCGGCATTTCTCCAATATACACTAACGTTCTCCTCTCTCTTTTTGTATTCATGCAGGACTGTCTGGAGGCCCGCCCGACCCACCTGAAGAAGCAGCGACCACCAAGTTATTTCTTGAGATAAATGTGTCACGAATAAGACTTTCCTGAACTTTCCTTCTCCATGCTGAAAAGTGCTGTCTCGCGGTCCGATCCAATCGATGCAACCATTACATGGTCTTACAAAGATACAGGACTAGATATGCAAGGATCCCGCCATCAATGTTGGAGTTCCAATCTTCCAAGGCAGAGGGGCGATGAAACATTGCAGTACAGACACTTATGGTTTGGATGTGAAGGCTCAAAGGCACCAGGATTTCTTTGCTGTCTTAAGCTTACCTTGAGGTGTTCCGCAGTGGTGGTGGGGAAGGGTCGGGGCTTCTGGGCTGTTGTGGGTGGGTGCAAGATCATTGAAGGAGGACATAAGTTCAAGAATGAACTTCAGGGGGAAATGTGATGGAGATATTGAATTTCATATTTATATCAATCTATATCTATGTGTGGGTATATATATTTATATATGGGTATATGTTTCTTAATATCATGATAGAACATAGCTCACCTTAGGTATGTAGTTACATGAGAAGGCCCCCCCAGGCGTTGATTGGATCAAAGGGTATTGGCAGACCTTAAGGCATCCATTCTTCAGGGGGCCATTAACATGCTTCCAATACACTGGTGGTCCCCAGGCGTTAATTGAATCAACTCACCAGGGGGCCATTAACATACTACTGTCGGGACTGTTTGGGCTGGGAGATCAAAGGAGATTGTTCATTAATTCATAAAATGTTAGACACCGAGGGGTCGCAATCTCCCAGCAATGTTCGAGCATGAACTTTTAGACAGCTTCAGATATGACCAATCAGAATTTAAGGCAGCTGTAAGCCAATTAGCAAAGGGGCTTCAAATGTAGCCAACCAGACTTTGAGACATCTCTGACCCAATCAATATGTTACATCTGTTGATTGGTGGAGAATGCATATAAAAGAGATAGGGCTAAATGGTTTTACACTGTCCAGCCCGAGACCATCTAGGGGATATGCTGTCTGAGTAATGTATACTAGAATCTCTGTCTATCTTTCTTTCTAACCTTTTTGTATCCTAGGATTTGTCTTATGACTTTGTATATCTTGTATATGTCCATTGCAAACATTTATGAGTTCGGCCTAAATTAACTTTGCAGCCTAGAGCAAACTCTGTACTTATGCCATCACTAGAGATATATGATAAATTCTAACTATTCTAACTTTCTTTTTCTGTGTAAATAAATTACATAGTTACATAGTTACATAGTTAGTAAGGTTGAATAAAGACACCAGTCCATCCAGTTCAACCTGAGTGAGTGTGGGTCTACAACCCTGACCCTTGTCCCTAACCCTGAACATCGCACACTCACATCAATCCCTACCCTCAATCCAAGGTCCCCATTCATATACTAGGGCCAATTTTGGACAGAAGCCAATTAACCTACCAGCATGTCTTTGGAGTGTGGGAGGAAACCGGAGTACCCAGAGGAAACCCACGCAGGCACAGGGAGAACATGCAAACTCCAGGCAGGTAGTGTCGTGGTTGGGATTCGAACCAGCGACCCTTTTTTACTGCTAGGCGAGAGTGCTAACCACTGCACCACTGTGCCGCCCAAATGTAATTGTTTATCTTTTTTCCCTGTTATCGCTCGTTTTTTTTTTTTGCAAATATAATTTTTATTGATGTTTTATAAAAGAAAGAAGGGGCAAAGCCCCGAACATACCAGAGCAGTATATATAAGTTCAAAGGGGTCGCAGCCTCCCGACAGTATAGCATTACATAAGATAACATATATATAGAAAGACTTAGGAGATCCAATCCGTTAACATGTGATTGCTACTAAAAGGTATATTTTCCTGTGAAGACATGTAGGAGTCTTCTAAGTAGGTTTTCTAGCTGAATTCCAAGTCTTTCTTAGATATTCATTTATTTTAATCAGAAGGTAGCTACCCAAAAGGAAGTGATAGGGTTAGGGATTTGATTCAGAGTTGTTACTTAAGTCTAATGCCTACGTGTAATTCTGTTTATGGAATATAATAATCTTAGCCTGCTTTGCAGCTGTTATGTAATTAACCTTTGTCTGCTGACGCATATTCTCGATAAAACTGTTTTTATTGTATCCTTTTATTGCTTATAAGGAATTATCTGTCGAAACTACTTTTTATTAGCTGATATGTAAATTGAACTTCGATATTTACGTCATGTAACAAAACCTTATAAATATATTAAATAAAACAGGACACTTATCTCTTACTGCGGGCTCTCATAGACCGTGGAACGAGACACAGACATTTGCCTCCGTGTTTATTCCTTTAAGGTTTAAGATTTGACAAAGCAATATAAACATAAAGTGACTTATTTAAAAGTCACATCTAACATTTTGGCGCCCGAATAGCAGGGACGCACCGATGATACTACAAGAGGTGGCTGAGCTACGCTGACGGAACAGAAGGACAGGCATTCCGGGAACCACAGATCAAACACCTGGCCAGGTAAGAAAAAGCTTTATTTTTCTTATATTCTGTGCTCCCCTGATTTGTGCCTATCCGTTCTGTCAGTTATGGTTCTCCTGGTTTTAAAACACCAGCCTCTGTAGTGGTAAGTCTAGAATTTACTGCATATTGTGGTTTATATTGCTGGAATTATTTGTCATGTATTGTCTGTCTGTTTGCTTGTAATGGGCCTCGCCTAGGTTGGTATGAATTGAAAGAATATCATCCCAATGAGCAGTGGAATGCGCCCTTACCTTGCAAGAGGACTTTGGGGGTCTGCCGCTTAAGTTTGATATTCAATTTAGTTCATAAACCATAGACGGGTTGAAAGTATAAGCCCTGTCTGCTCCATAAAGCAGGGATAGGAGTGTATGAGAGGGATTCCCAGATACGGGGAGGGTAATGAGGTCTCCATAAAGCCCGGAGATCTAGTCGGATACCTGGTCACTTCAAGGAATGCTTGTATATGTTGTAGTCGTCAGTCTGATCATAAAATTTTGTCAGTTGGCTAGCATATAAAGTAATTCGGTTTCAGAAATCTCATCCGGAGAGGTTTTTAGTATTCTGGCATCCTAGGAGGAAAAGGCAACGAGGAACTAGTGTAACTTGGTTAAGTGTTTTATATTGTACACTAAGTGTCCCACACGCTACCTAGGCTGGACTGTCAGAATGGGCCAGAGGAACACAAAACCCCGTCAGGGAATTGTAGCACATTACACAGTGCCACAGATAATTAAAAACATCTGTGGGGAAGATGAAGCGCGGGACTTAAAAGATGTCCTTTGTAAATTTAAAGTGAAAGGAGCAGCGGGTTTAGACCCGGAAGTATGGAGTGAAATAAAAAGGGACAGACAAGGAGAGGTGTTAGAGAAGCAATGGATGCGTCAGGTTCAATGCTTAATTAAGGTTTCAAATAGAGCAAAAGAAGAGGGGTGGAAATATAATCCAGATTGTAATGGTTGGGATATGAAAGATAGAAGAACAAAAAATGTTGAAACTTTAAATAATATGACTTCAACCATCCCACCCCCATACACTGACATAGAGAAAAATTCACATAAGTCAGGGTTATATCCTGTACTTGAGGGTAGAGGATGGGTTTGCCAAGTTTGTGGATCACAAAACCCCGAGTGGGCACAAGAATGTGTACATTGTGGAGCACAAAAACCTCACCCAGAACCTCTAGCCCCAGTACACGTCACCACACGAACGGTAACATTACCAAATCTCCAACACGGGGACCCACAGCATCCAAATGCGCCAGCCATGGTTAATCGCAACGTGGCCATCAATATCTGGAAACCATGGTCAGCAGACACACTCATGGCTCTAATTCAGAATGCCCCTGACCCAGTAGCCAAGCCGGCTGCTTTTAGTAGATTTGTGACTCAGTTAATGAATACACATAGAGCAACTTGGCAGGACGGGGAAGACTTGTGTAGACATAAAATGACTTTAACTATGTTTAATCAGTTTATGACAGAAATAGGTCTACATAGACCTCCAGAGGTAGCTGATGGAGACGGCAATCTGGCAGCCGGACATGTTAGACATATAGACTCACGAGCGCCCTTTCTTGTAAGATTAGAAGCTTTTTGTCAGGCAAAACAGCAAGAGAGAGGATCCACGTCACCCATGAAACAACTGCCAGGGCAGACAGTATCAGACTTTTACTTATCAATGGAAAGTATGATGGCAGACGAGGGAATGGATTTAGCACTGCCAATTACAATCCGAACCTTCAACAGACAGTTTATGGAAGGATTAATTCCACAGATAAGTGAAAGACTGAAAGCCTGCACACCAGAGTGGAGGGCAATTAGAGATAGAGGGTTGTTGTTACAAAAAGCACAAGGTATAGAAGCAGATTTAGCAGAAAACAAAAGTCGAAAACACCCGGCAATTAATACGGTTGTAGATCCCCAAGAACCAAGCAGAGGTTCCTATCGCAAACCCCTTACTTGTTATTACTGCAACAGGACTGGCCACATCAGACGCCACTGCAGAAAGAGAATAAGGGATGAAGGAAAGGAGGGTGTTGATTACCCAGGTAATCAGAGGAGGAACTGGCCCAGGGACAACAATAATGGTGAAGTCAGACGGCAGGGAGATGGTCCACGAGCATGACTCGCCCCAGTTTTAGAAAGATCCAAAACTAAGATGCTTAAGACTACTATAACGGTTGGTAATAAGAAGGTTTCTTGTTTAATTGACACAGGAGCTTCACGCTCGTTACTTTCTGATTCTGAACTACTCCCTGAGCAAGAATCACCTGACACTTTATTAATAACTGGATATGATGGCATTTTAGCAGACGCCCCGCTCACAAAACCCTTAAAAGTTAAAGTAGGGAACCATATGTTCCTTTCACGTTTTTTGATAGCCAAAGGAGCCCCCACTAACTTACTAGGAGCTGACATTTTACAGAAAATAGGAGCTAACATTACCTATCACCCCGATGGCACTGTCACCTTAGCTATAGGGGATGATCAAGAACACATGGAGATGTGTAATCTGATACAATACCTGGAGGAGGAATCTGAACTGTCCGGTCCACCACCTCCAGATTTGGATCAGGTCTTGTCATCCCTTCCGGAAGAACTATGGGAAAAGCATCCAGCTGATGTTGGACTTTTGCCCATACCTCCGGTTACCCTACAGCTGATTCCAGGAGCAGTGCTACCCCAACAAAAACAGTATCCACTCAGTGCACCCCAAGAGGCGGCCATAGAAATGCAGGTCCAATCCTTCTTAAAAAGTGGAGTTCTAAGAGAAGTAAAATCACCGGCAAATACTCCTTTGTATCCGGTTAAAAAGAAAACGATAGCCGGTAGTCCGGTCAAGTATAGGATGGTCCAAGACCTCAGAGCAATCAACAAAATACTAGCCCCAATGACACCTTTAGTACCCAATCCACATACGTTACTGTCACAAATACCCTCAACTAGTATGTACTTTACGGTTATAGATTTAGCGAATGCTTTCTTTTCTGTCGCACTTGCTGAGGAATGCCAACTATGGTTCGCATTTTCGATAAAAAATCGGCAACTAACCTGGACACGCCTACCTCAGGGTATGGCTCATTCACCTACCTTGTATTCGCAAGCATTGCAAACGGTGTTGGGAGAATGGGTACCACCAGATTCTTGTGTACTGCTACAATATGTGGATGACTTATTGTTATGCTGCCCGGACAAGGAAACTTGTTTGGATACCACCCTTAATTTGTTGCGATTTCTAGCAGAAAAAGGTTGCAAGGTTAATCGGAACAAATTACAAATGTGTCGGGAAAAAGTAATCTTTTTGGGACATTGTATATCACAGGGTACAAGACATCTCACTGAAGAGAGGGTTCAAGTGATAAAGGGAATGTTAACCCCACGGAATTTCAAACAATTGCGTATGTTTTTAGGTATTGTGTCATATTGTAGACAATGGATACCACATGCTAGCGCTTTGATGCAGCCATTATACGGTTGTTTGAAAATTGTACCGTATGTGCTTACAGAAGTAGCTTATGAATCATTTGTCACTTTGAAAAAGCTGTGGATTTCTGCCCCGGCTATTGGTATACCAGACTACACTAAGAGATTCAATCTATACGTTGCTGAGATCACTGGACACGCCACAGGGGTACTGACACAGGCACATGTAAAATAAAGACCAATCGCTTACTTTTCAGCAGCATTAGATCCAGTATCTAGAGGTTCACCGTCCTGTGTGCGGGCGGTAGCTGCAGTGTCAATCATCATAGATAAGTCATCAGAGATTGTTTTAGACAATCCAGTTGTAGTGCATACCACACATGACATACATGCAATCTTGTCTCAGGTACAGCCCAAACACATTTCCATGGCTAGGCAATTAAGGTTACAGTGTACTTTACTCTTACCTCCAAATGTCACTTTTCAGCGCTGTACAACCTTAAATTTGGCCACCTTTTTGCCTCTTCAGTCACCAGATTTGGCAAGGGGGAATAACAGTACTAGTGAGAAAGGAAATGGGGAACCTGACACTCTTTTGTTCCGAGAAGTAGATGAACACGATTGTTTTCAGCTCATGGAACAGGAGACAATGGGATTCCCACATGTTACAGACACACCAATTTTGAACGCTGAGCACACTTTGTACATAGATGGCAGTAGGTTTGCTGATGACAAGGGTAAATAACACACAGGTTATGCCGTAGTGACTGATACACAGGTAATTGACGCACAGCCCTTACCAGCCCACATGTCTGCACAGGAAGCAGAATTAAAAGCTTTAGAACAAGCCCTAGAATACTTAAAAGGACAAGAAGGGAATATTTACACTGATTCTGCCTACGCTTATGGTGTAGCGCACGATTATGGCCATATATGGAAGGCTAGAGGTTATCTGACAGCAGCAGGTACACCTGTAAAACATGGAGAAGGGATTAAGAGAGTCCTGAACAATCTTCAAAAGGTTAAACAAGTGGCCATCATGAAGATAGCGGCACACACGAGCGCAAAAACAATTGAGGCAAAAGGAAATGCATTTGCAGATTTGACTGCAAAACAGGCAGCTCTAGGGGAAGGAAGCCCTGAGACCTTAGCAGCGGTAGAGGTGAGTATCCCAGAACCAACATGGCAGCAGCTGAGTAAGTTACAGGAGCAAGCAGGGGAGAGCGAGAAAGATAAGTGGGTCAGGATGGGAGCAGCACCAGACCTTGACAATGTATGGAGGGAAGGGGGCAAAATATGCCTGCCTGCCTCTCTGTACCCAGCAATGGCAGCGGCAGTTCACCTACCCACCCACGTCAGTTCCAATTCCATGTATAGGATTGTGAACCAAGGATGGCTTGCCCCTTGATTCAGTAGTACTGCAAGAAACTACTGTGCAGCCTGCCAAATCTGTCTCCTGAATAATCCAGGACAGAGAGTAAAAACCCCACGTAAACACCAGGTCCGGGCCCAATACCCCTTCCAGAGACTGCAGATTGACTACATACAAATGCCTAAGAGCGGCCCCTTTGAGTTTGTCCTCGTGTGTATCGATTTATTCTCAGGTTGGCCTGAAAGTTATCCAGTAAAATCAGCTACAGCTAAAGCCACAGCTAAGAAACTGATCACTGAGTTAATACCTAGGTTTGGTCTTCCTGAAACCATAGAATCAGATAGGGGAACACACTTTACAGGAGAAATCATGCAGAATGTAATGACCATGTTAGGGGTTCAACAAAGTTTTCACACCCCTTATCATCCACAGAGTTCAGGATCAGTGGAAAGAGTAAATGGGACAATAAAGTTAAAAATACAAAAGGCAATGCAAGAGTTAAACAAGCCATGGCCTGAATGTTTGCCTTTGGCTTTGTTCTCCATAAGGTACACCCCTACAGGGAAAACGGGATTGTCTCCATATGAAATACTTTTTGGGAATGTACCTAGATTAGGTTTATACTTTCCACAGAGTATGCAATTGCAATGTGATAGTTTGACTGCATATGTAATACAATTACAACAACGTCTAACTAAGATCCACAAAAGTGTGTATTCTTCTCTTCCAGACCCTAATTCAATAGCAGGTAAACATACTCTGCTACCAGGGGATTATGTATATGTAAATAGACACACCAGAAAGTCATTGGAACCCAGGTTTGAAGGTCCTTATCAAGTACTCTTGACCACAGCCACTTCAGTAAAGCTGGAGGGAAAACCTACCTGGATACATGCATCACACTGCAAGAAACAACCTGAAAAAACGTCATCATGAAGTCTTTGCTTTTTTATAGTTTGTTTGAACTTGCCATTCTACAAGTGTATGCTTGGACTCCTGGTATAAATGTACTTGAAGTAGAAGAAACGATGACTTTTAAATGGAATATAGATGATCCCAAAGAAGCAAATGATTCAGGATATGAGCTGTATAAGTATTATGATGTAGGTAATTACACTGTTAAAGGACATAGGCGACCGTTTCATGTAGATGTAGGTATAGGATGGATACAAGCAGACCCCCTCTCAGAAGTAACCATAACTTTCCAGTGGAATGATAATATGGGTTTTCCTTTTAACAACAGTAAAAATCATAGGTGCCATGAAATATCCCTTTCGCAGACATGGAAACAAGCCCGGGAGCGGGTGGTGGGACAAATGTACCAAATATTAACAGTCATGGCAGAAGGTGGGAATATAACCGAAGGGCTGTTTAATCTGGCAGATATTACCGTTAATCAATCCAGTACTTTCCTCTGTGCCTCTTGGTGGAAGGAAAAGAGAGCTGATGGGTGGTACTGGAGGGCACAGTCCTATGGGTTTCACATACAAATGGAGGAGGAAGTAACGCCAACAATTGAATCTTCCATATTAACACCCGTACCAAACACTTGCATAAATGTATCAACATCACAACAGAAAACAAAAATAAAATTCAATATCACCTTTCCCTCAATACCAGAGTGTAGGTATAAGCGAGAATGGTACGACACACTATTGGGGTTAACAGGTACAGGGATGGGAATTTTAAACTCGGTAGAGATAGAAGAAATGAACAACAGATGGAAGCATGCAGGGGGACACATAGCTGACAGCTTGACTATTACAAGCAAATGGTTACCCACTACCTTTGAAACCCAGCTGCAAGAAATACCCCTAACACAATTTTTGGGAGGGTTAATAAATCACACGATAGGAGCAGAGCTCCAGCTGTGGAATCAAAGTCAACAGTTTGTAAATTTCACACAGTGCTCTTTTAACCTTTTATCCTATCATATACAAATAAATAGGGCCAGGACTGAACTACAGTTGGGAAATTATCATACCTAGATAAAATACTTTAAGGGTTTAACTGATGATGGTGTATGGTTCCAAGTAAAAGGGGATAAGATAGAATGTGAGGAGAAATGGTGTGTAGGAAGATTTGAGGCATACCGGGTAGAAGATGTAATGGAAATGTGTAAAATAGTGGTCATGCCACTAGTAATTAAAGACGAGTTTTGGTATCCAGAAATATATGGGAAATATGTAGATAAAAGAAACAGAACCCATGATTTAAATCTATGTGAAGGAACTAATAAGGGAATGGTATGTGGTAGAAGTTCTCCAGTATATGAACCTTGCTTGTTAAAATACCAAACTAGCATATGCAAAATGCAAAGAACACCGATAAATGTAGGCAATAGATTCATTGAAATAGGACCCCAACATATTTGTATCATTACAAACAATAATCATACTATGTCAGCATTAAACAAATCTGCCCCATTTTCAGGATGTATTAAAAATATAAGAGTGCTACAGTGGGGAAATGACACATATTTTTTTGAACCAGACGCCGATAAGATATTCTCTTCAGTCTATGAGGTACATAATCTCACTGACACTACACCCTTTATAATTTCTTTAGACCCACTAAAACAGGTTTTGGAACAATCAGAGTTGTTAAGACAACACATAGAAACACTAGAACATACCCTACAGAATAACAGGATACTGCACCACATTGGTGGGATATATTTAGTGGAATGTCTTCTACCGCAACCAATACCTTTCACTGGTTGTTAAGTCCAATGGTAATTATTATTCTAGTATAAATATCACTTACAATCACAAATATATGTGTATACAGGAAAATAAATAGGAAAATTAGGAGAATGGACAGGGCATACTGATAAATGTGTATTGACATCACCCACTCCTACAAAACTCCTCTTCTTGAATTTAAGATGTTAGTAATACCTAGGGAGATGGGTTTTACCCCTCTGACAACTCGCGGTCAGGGAAAGCACTCTGGGGAAAACTGACTAGAACTTATTCATGAGGACCCAGGGGGAAGGAGAGGATGATGTCAAAGGGGGAAATTGATAGGGTTAGGGATTTGATTCAGAGTTGTTACTTAAGTCTAATGCCTACGTGTAATTCTGTTTATGGAATATAATAATCTTAGCCTGCTTTGCAGCTGTTATGTAATTAACCTTTGTCTGCTGACGCATATTCTCGATAAAACTGTTTTTATTGTATCCTTTTATTGCTTATAAGGAATTATCTGTCGAAACTACTTTTTATTAGCTGATATGTAAATTGAACTTCGATATTTACGTCATGTAACAAAACCTTATAAATATATTAAATAAAACAGGACAGTTATCTCTCACTGCGGGCTCTCATAGACCGTGGAACGAGACACAGACATTTGCCTCCGTGTTTATTCCTTTAAGGTTTAAGATTTGACAAAGCAATATAAACATAAAGTGACTTATTTAAAAGCCACATCTAACAGAAGGCAGAAAAGTAGAGAAGTTAGTAGTAGATAAGAAAGAGGAAAAAAATAGATAGGAGTGAGAGGGTAGGGAAGGGGAGGTGTGGAAGGAAATAGGGGAAAGTATTGAGGGATATTGGGGGATGGGATGGGGGGGGGGGGAGTATCGGCGGAAACTTATATTTAAATAGATCTTTTATGTCGGAGATGTTATGTGATTCTTTAATGGTCTGGATTACCGAAAAGTGCTTTCCCTTCCTCAGAATATTTAAACATATTCCACAATGTCCAAGTTTTTGTATAACTTGCTTGTCTGTTTTGAGCTGTCAATATGAGGTCTTCCATCTTGTTAATATCTTCTACTTTCTGTAGCCACATTGAGGTGGTCGGTGGGGTTTGCTGTTTCCAGAGCATGGGGATGCAGGCTTTGGCTGCATTTATTAAGTGACGTAGAATGGACTTTTTATATGTTTTAAGTTGTATGGAGGATATATGGAGTAGGAAAAAGGCTGGGTCATTTGGAATCTGAAAGTCCGTGAACTTTTGGGAGATAGAGCGGACCTTGGACCAGAAATCTGTCAATTTATAACAGGACCAGAACATGTGAAGTATCGTTCCCACCTCTTTGCGACACCTCCAGCAAATATTTGACGTATTGGGAAACATCAAGTGCAGGCGACTGGGTGTTAAATACCACCTAGTCAGGATCTTATAGTTTGATTCCTGCAGTTTAGTACATATTGAGGATTTAAGGGAGAGAGCAATCATGTTCTGCTTCTGTACTGTCGTAAAAGAGCGTTGAAGGTCAGTTTCCCATTTAGTAATGCATGGCAAGTTAGGCAGTTGTGGGGTTGTGTTTAACAAGGTATACATCTTAGATAGGACCTGTGGTAATGGTTCTGTGTCTACGCAAATTTCTTCAAACGTAGTCAAAGGTCTAGAGTAAGATTTAGGGTTTGGAATGGTCTGAAGAAAATGGTGTATTTGTACCGCACTCCAAAAAGGCAGATTAAACGGACCCGTCGAGTCTACTAATTCTGAAATGGAGGGCCATTTGTCTTGGATCACAAAATGTGAAGCACTAGTACAATTAGAGCTCTTTAATGATTGGAATTGTCCAGGTGTGAGTCCCGAGGGAAATTTGGGGTTCCCCAGAATCGGGGTCAGGGGAGACTCTTTAGTCGTTAAAGAAGCCTATAGTCCTTGCTTAATAGTGTTGCCTATGAGGGGGTGAGATCTCAATTTCAACGGAAGGAGGTCCCAACACCACATTGCTGTCCGTAAAGGTATTTTGGTTTGATGTTGCTCTATTTGTGCCCATAATTTAGTTTCCTTATGTCTATTCCAATCGACTACTCTGCCCAAGTGAGCTGCCAGATAATATTTCTTTATATCTAGAAGTGCAACACCTCCATAATGTTTTGGTAGGAATAACTGTGATCTCAGGATGCGCGGTTTTTTATGTGCCCAGATAAATTGCATAAAGAGATTTTGCACTCGTTTAAAGTATGTGGTGGGTATCTTAATGGGTAAGGTTTGGACTAAATATAAAAATTTGGGTAATATACTCATCTTGATTAAGTTACACCTCCCAAACCACGAATGTAACCCAGTATCCCAGTTATCCATTAATTTTTTGATCTTATCTAGTAAGGGGGGGAAATTTTTGGTAAATAGTAGGGACAGATCTGACGGTATTTTCGTACCTAGGTAGGTCAAGGCTGAGTTAGTCCATCTAAATCTAAAGCTCGACTTCAAGTTTGAGAGGGCATTGGTCGGTATTGAGATTCCCATCGCTTCGGATTTGGTAAAGTTAATTTTTAAGTTTGACATTTTCCCATAAGTTTCAAATTCCTTTAAGAGGTTGGGTAGGGACACCCCCGGGTTGGTCAGGGAGAAGAGTAAGTCATCTGCATAGGCAGAAATCTTATGTTGCATGGGTTCCGCCAAAACTCCTTGTATGTCAGGATTTAATCTTATCCTGGAGAGGAAGGGTTCCAGGGAGAGGGCAAAAAGAAGAGGCGAGAGGGGGCACCCCTGTCTTGTCCCATTCATTATTGGAAAGGGATCCGACAGGACTCCATTCGCCTTCACCTGCGCTGTGGGATTGGAATATATACCGGCTATTCGGCTGAGCATCACCCCCCCAACCCTTTATGTCTGAGCACTGCGAACATGTATTGCCAACTCACCCTATCAAATGCTTTTTCCGCATCAGTATTAAGGAAGACACAAGGTATTCCTCTGGATCTGGTGATATGGATTAGATTTAGCACCTTTATAGTGCCATCTCTAGCTTCCCTAGATGAAATAAATCCAACTTGGTCTAGGTGGATAAGCTGTTGGAGGTGATGCGCCAGCCGAGTCGCCAAAATTTTAGTGAACAGCTTGAGGTTGAGGTTTAAGAGTGAGATGGGTCTGTAGCTACCGCAAGCCGCTGGATCCCTCCCCTCCTTATGAATTACCGAAATATGGGCCCCCAGGGTTTCTCTAGCAAAAGCTTTACCCTCTCCTATTTTGGTAAACAACGTGACCATACGGGGTCCTAGTGTAGGGAAAAGTGTTTTATAGTATTGCAATGTGTAGCCATCGGGGCCTGGGGCTTTACCTGGTTTCATCGTTTTAATGGCTGTTTGTAATTCTGTCAAAGTTATAGGAGATTCTAGGTCATCTCTAATCTCCTGAGGGAGAGATGTCATTTGGAAAGATGTGATATAGTTTTCTATTTCATTTATGGAAGAGGTTGCCTGTGGTAGGTTGTATAATCTAGAGTAAAACTGTCTGAACTCTTCAGTGATTTGTGTGGGAAAGGTTGCTCTTGTGCCTTTAGAGGTGGAGATGTGTGGGATGTAAGTCGCTGATTTGTGTTGTCTGACCATTTTGGCTAAGAGTTTCCCACACTTGTTCCCCGATTCATACGTTTGTTTACGACATATCTGTATGGCTGCTTTTGCCTTGTATTGTAAGAGGTCTGTTATTTTCCATCGAACGGTCATCAATTCTGTCTCAGAGGTCACTACAGGGGCATGTTTGTGTCTGGCTTCTAGGGTGGCTAGTTCGAGTAGCAATTGGGATAGCTGTCTGTTTCTCTCTCTTTTGATACGGGCCCCGTGAGATATGAGAATTCCCCTAAGTACCACTTTGTGAGCTTCCCATAATATTCCCAGGTCACAGTCTGGTTGGTCATTTTCTTGAAAGTATAAATTAACTGCCTTCGTTACTTCTGGCAGTATTTCCGGGTTTTGTAGCAGACTTTCGTTTAGACGCCAAAAGCGGTGTTTCAGAGAGAAAGTCTCCGATAAGCGATAGTTCAAGAACACTGGTGCATGGTCCGACCATGTCCTGTTTCCTATAGAAGTTTGTTCCACAGCATGTAGCTGCGTATGGGGGATCAGAAAGTAATCAATCCTAGTGTATAACTGGTGTACATTTGAATAGAATGTAAAGTCTCGTTCTCCTGAATGTTGTAATGTCCAGACATCAATAAGCTGAGATTTATGTAGTGTTTGGGCTATCTTTTTCAGCTGGTTTGGTGGGATCGAAGATTTACCTGACGATGTGTCTGCTGATGGGATTAAAGGTGTATTTAAATCCCCTCCCAGTATCAATTGACCTTCCCTAAAGTCATTTAGCTTCTCCAAAGTCTCTTTCAAGAATTTGGCCTGTTGTTCATTAGGGGCATATACAGTTGCTAGTGTTACTTTAGTCGTACCAATTAGGCCTTTAAGAAATACATATCTCCCAGTTGGGTCTATTTTTGAGTCTTGTGATTGCCAATGGGTCTTACTCGAGACTAAAATAGAAACTCCTTTAGATTTAGAGTCCGGGTTCATGGAGTGGTATGATACTGGGAAGTATCTATTTTGTAGGTATGGTAATTTATTGGTCTTAAAGTGTGTCTCTTGGATAAAAGCAATATCCGTATTAGTTCGCTTTAAGTCATCTAACAACATGCGTCTCTTCTCTGGTGTGTTAAGACCTTTCGCATTTAGGGACATTACTTTAATTTTGCTAACCGCCATCTTACAGTGGGATAGGGGAAGGGAGTGGAGGGGGAAGGGAAAACTGAGGGGAAGGTGAAGCGTGAAAAGAGGAAGAGAAGTAAGAATAGAAAGAAAAGAAATAAGAGTATCAGTACACAAAGCCTAGTGCCTTGCCTGTTTCAAAACCCCAAAATAGGGTACGTAGTTTGCATATGTCCCCCAAAAGGCACAATTTGTATCCCAGGAGGATATGCTACTCTAGGTGGGAGAGAGGAAAGACAAGGCTCGAAAAGGTGATACTCCCGTCTTCCCCCCCACCCCAGCTTATCTAGAAAAAATCATTAAAGTATTAACTATGCATTTTTTCCAGGGTCAGACCAGTCAAACCAGTCAGCTGATCAACCCAACAGGATTGATTATGACTAGGTAAGTAAACATTGTGAGTCTTCTTAATTAACGTCTGAACTCATCCTTTGGATCAGTACACTGCAAGCATCTAAGTTATTTAGTAACTCTGCCCAATTCTGCCTAACCGTATTGTAGAAAGAACCTGGAGCTATAACTCAACATAACTATCGTCTGAACACATCAAAACTTATTGGACTTTTATTATACAACCTGACTCTTGATTCTTCTGCGACATCTAGCGTGATGTGTGACATCTGCTGGGAGAGAATTCCTTAACTCCACTAACCAGTAGCCAGAAAGACCACTCCTTTAGCCATTAAAAACTGGCTCTGCAGGTCACTACACGCATCAGGTCCCATAGTGCTAATGTCTCACAGATTCTCTGTTATCCTGAGGTGTCTGCTTCTGTGTTCGCATACTGGTACAAGTCACCTATTTGAGCTTGTATGACAGGCAGACTTATACGTTTATGGGATAAATCCTTTCAGGTAACATGGAACTGTGCAGGTCTGTCGTCATATAAGTTCAATACACTAAAGTTAGTGTCACATGACTTTGTGCTTCCTGCAACAGGTAGTGGACTAGTTCAAGTAGTGGGCTCCATCCACAGCAAGCAAACTAATTTAGTGCATCCCTGGCAATAACAGAAATAACCAGGAGCAGATTCCGATGTTCTTCGTTCCAACAGAGATAAAAGAAATGTTCACTTTACCACAGTTATGGCATGGTAGGATTAACTCTTTGGTAGAGGGAACAGTCTACCTCAAACAAAGGGGAACAAGAATTCCGAAGCAGCATTCCTTCATGAATAGCTATGGTGTAAGTAAATTTGGGACTCAGGACTCACGTGTGTCTTCCTGAGAGGATGCCCTGGGTCGACGTCGGTTCCATTGTTGCCTTGGTGGGAGATTACTTCCCAGTCCTGAGGAAGTTGGACGACCCTGTGTTCGCGGGAGATGTCCCAGCCAGTTCGGGATGTCAATAGGGTCAGTGTCCAAGAAAGTAAATAAGGCAGGTAGCGCTTCTGGATTGCGCAGGGTGAAACTCCTCTAATCCTTCCTAAACGTTACCGACAGTGGGTACCCCCAACGGTATATAGCTCCCTTCCGTCTGGCGAGGTCTAGTAGCGGCTTCAGAATCGCACACCTCTGTAGGGTAGCGCGTGATAAATCCGGAAAGATTTTGATTGTGGCACCAACTAGTTCGGGATCCTCCGCTTCCCAGGCCTTACGTAAGATCTGTTCTTTATGCACGTAGTGATGTACCCTACAAATGACATCTCTTGGTCTTAGGGGATCAGTGGGTTTAGGGCCCAGTGCACGGTGTATTCTGTCAATGACAATACGATTGGGCAGCTCAATACCTGGGAGGCTGCAAAAAATGGCGAACGCTGTGTCAGCTAAATCTTCCGGTCCTGTGGCCTCTGGGAGGCCCCGGAGGCGCAAATTGTTTCTGCGACTCCAGTCCTCCATTTCTCCTAAGCGTAGCTGTTGTTCTTGTAACGCTTCTGCCTGCATATTCTGGTTTTCCTCCATAGCTGACATTCGGCGTTCTAGTACTGACAAGGAACTCTCTCCTGATTCTATTCTCACAGCCAGAGCGCTGACATCCGCCCTCACTGCTTTCATTTCTTTGCGGTGTGCAGCCTCTACTGTAGCTATAAGTGCTGCAATATAACTTTAAGTTGGAAGTTGCTGTAACAGAGCACGGAGCTCTGTGTCTACTCCAGGAGACTGACCTGAGGGCTGAGAAGGTTCTCCAAATGTAGAGCGGAGGTCCGTGGTGAAGCCGGCATAGCTGTCTGCCGCTTGTGTGTCTCTCTGTAGTGGCGGGGAGCTGTTCATCTCCTGTCTCCCTGTATGTCCTGCACGTGCCGCCGCCATCTTTAGCTCTGGGGAGCCGAGGAGAGATAGCTGGAATCTCCTCCGAAGTTCACCCGAAGTGGGTGGCTGAGGGGTAGACTTGGTCGGCTTGCTGCTCTTTTTTGTGGATTTCCGTCTGGCTGAGTGCATAGTTTAAGATCGTAAGCTAAAATAGCCGGGGTAGGGGTAGAACGGCCGGGAGTTTAGCAAATGCATGTCCTCAGCCAGCCATGTCCAGGCCACGCCCCCCCATCGCTCATTTTTATTCTTATATAGACAAAGGTTTAATCACTTATATTTGTATCGTTAATCGTTTAAATGAGGTATAAATATTTCCGAAACAATACTCCTTCTGCAGGACCTGTATGATGGCAGAAAAGGTCTCTGGGATAATGATCCCCAGAGCCTAGGGGGAGATGCCTGTCAAGAACGTCAAGTCCTGCAGGCTTCTCCCCGTCGCCAAGTGGCGACTAGCCTCTGCTCCGGAGTGATGGCTTGCCTCATGCAGGTATCCTGCCTGCTGATATAGGGGGTCAGCAAAGCCAGCAAATGGTGAAACACGGGGTCCGTCATCCGGAGAAAGTTCCTGAAATCATCAGGATTATTCTCACGGATCTCACGGAGCAAAGGTATATGACAGAACTGGTCACGCTGAAGCAACCAATTCTTGGTCCATGAACTCCTCCCCACCCTGTTCATGGACTGGACTTGTGTCAAGGTCAGGACCCCAACACCAAGCCCCCGCACAGCACGAACTCTACGAGGAGTACGTATACGCAACATGGCTAGAAAACGGTCGGCTGCTCAGAACGAAGTAACAGAACGCACTGAAGAACAGGAAGGCCTGTGAAGAGCGACCTGAAAAACAGCAACGAGCGGACAAGAACGCAATGAATAATCAAATACAATCTCACTGCACGCACTGAAGAGCAGATACAAACCCACAAGCACAAACTGAACAGCAGAAAACGATCTGAAAACCACAAGTCTGAAAAAGCGTGAATCGTCTCTCACCAAACTTTTACTAACATGAGAGCAAAAGGAGCCCAAAGGGTGCCGGGCTTGGTTCTGAAATGGCCTTTTATAGTCTCGTCGTACGTGGTGTACATGACCGCGTTCTTGGCGATCGGAAATTCCGACAACTTTGTGCAACCGTGTGTACACAAAACAAGTTTGAGCCAACATCCGTCTGAAAAAATCCTAGGATTTTGTTGTCTGAATGTCCGATCAATGTCCGACCGTGTGTACGGGGCATTAGAGTGTGAAAGCTGGCATAAAGTGATAAGAACATAGAAAAAGTAGAGATAAAGAAGGGAAGAGCAGCAAAAAAGAATAAAAGGAAGGAGAAATGAGAATTGGGAGTCACCCCTCCTCAGGTCCAGCCCACTGCCCCCCCCCCCATTCAGTTGGGTTGTAGCAGATAGCATAACCAGGGATTCCAGATCTTTTCAAACTTAGTATTTCTGTCTTTGAGAAGGCTAACTATTTTTTCATGCAGCATTATCAAAAAAAATGTTTAAACTGTAAATGAGTGATACAACATACTTTACATCTTTTCCTAACAGTCCCCCATCTCTTATAGTAGTAATTTTGTTCCTCTAAAAATGTCACTCCTTTCTATATTGGTTTTATCATGCGCATACAACTGCCCTTGATCCCCATATGAACACCACAGTATGTCTGTGAGAGTTTTTGTCAATATCCAAGGCTCTGAATACCATTGTACCTTGCAATCTCTATGTTCCTCATTCTCATCTCAGCAGTGCTTGTCCCTGGAAAATAATTTCCTTCCATCACTAATTTAGCAAAATAGCAATGGCCCTTCACCCAAATGTATTAGTGCAATTTTCACATAAACGTGACTCTTCCTTCTATCACAGCTCAGCTTCCACTGAGTTACTTATTAATACAGGCTAAGCAAAGGACTACAGTGCTACTGAAACCCCAAATAACAGCAGGGCAAGGTAGGGGAGGGGAGGGGGGGACGATCAGAGGTGGATGTTTAGGATATGGTTACGAGTATGTAGAATTAAGCTATATGGTGGCAGCTCCCATAGATCAGGTCCTGAATACCTAATTAACACATCAAAGAACACGCAAAAGAGGGCGCAGACTTATAAGAGGTTTAATGATGACATGCAGACTGCTTACTACAAAAGAGTGAGTGCAATATTTTTACTTTTAATTTATGGCACTTTATTAGATGATCTGCATGTAAATAGAGGTGCCCTCTCTTGCTTGTTCTTTGCTTAATACAGCCCTTTCCAACATTCCTCATTCTGCTAAAGAGAAGAACTAGCCAGTGCATACATATTACGATGTAGGAACCCATGGAAATCAGAAATTATTTCTTACCTGGACTGATTACTGTAAAGTGAAATCTGTTTGGTTGTAATAGGTTAAATAAATCTAAAGGTTTAGCTAAGCCTTAGCTGCAGATGATACTATACTAAGATGATATTGCAACCATTACATTGTAAAATGAACAGAAACACAATCGTAAAAGTTAAAGTGTATCTAAAGTCAAAACATTTTCTTTTGTTTTAGTGTAGGAAAGGTATATACCCCTGGCAGGTTTTGATAGCTGTCTGTGTCCCCAATGGAGTAATTTACTCCTACTGTTTGTCACGGTGGCATTGTTATTGGCGGCATATGTTAGGGAATATACAACATTTTATTTTGTTATTAGAACAAGAATAGAAGTGACATATTCCAGTGGGTACACTAGTTCTGGTGCCAAATATCTGAAGGCATTTTTCTTATGTTGTAAAGATTTCCTCTCATCTCCTATTGTGTCTATAGAATAGGAAGTAAAGAAAGTTCCCTGAAGGGACATAGATAGCAAAAACACAACATAAATTTTAACCATTTGCTACTCTCTTTAAAATGGAATTAAAAGTTTTGGTTCTATTTCTAAGGGTGCTAAGTGCATAATAAAAGATGACAGTTATCGTCATTATTGCTTGGGACATGCATCATTCATCTAAGAAACTTTCCTTATTAGCTTTATTTATTAACTTTTGCTTTTCACTAGTAAAACCTGTTGATTCCGCCATTTTCTTTGTATTCACAGACAATATTTGGCTGACAATGCTCTGTGGTTTCTTTGCAACTATATAGTGCCTGAGCATTGGCACCCACAAGCTTCTCTATCTAATTATTCATGTATCGGAACATACAAGACAGTTGTAGGCTTTCTCCAACACACATGTGGACTAATTCAGGTAGAAGCTTTAACACTGCACACTTTAGACTGGCCTCTGCAGCTCTTCCCCTCCTCCCAGCCTTATAGTGGGATCTGGGAGTCTGTCACTTTTGGGCATTACATCAAACTTGCTGATAACCTCTGCCCACTGTCCAGAGAGGGAGGCACATTGATAAAGGTTAATAGTTCTTTGACTGTGAATAAAAATATTTAAACTATATTTAGCAAGGATTTTTTTTTTACCCTTTGAATTAAAAGGGTATTGAAAGTACTTAAAGTAACATGCAGATGTTTCCTGTGCATTACCTTTCCATCTGCTTTAAACTTTTGAAGGCAAATTATTAGAATACATCATCTTAGTAACACACAGCTAGCTATTATTTTACTTACATTAAGAGAACTCCTAATCTTAAAAGTGGATTTGATACTAAAGACAAGACAAGTTTAAGGGTGCCAATACCAGAAGCATCATCATCATCATCATCATCTTAAAGTTAATTAAAAGCTTTATACTAATACTATTAGTTTACATCAGTCCCTGTTCAATATTTGCACCATAACATAGAAAAACAGAGTAGCAGGAACTGTAATGCCCCGTACACACGGTCGGATTTTCCGACGGAAAATGTGTGATAGGACCTTGTTGTCGGAAATTCCGACCGTGTGTAGGCTCCATCACACATTTTCCATCGGATTTTCCGACACACAAAGTTTGAGAGTAGGATATAAAATTTTCCGACAACAAAATCCGTTGTCGGAAATTCCGATCGTGTGTACACAAATCCGACGGACAAAGTGCCACGCATGCTCAGAATAAATAAAGAGTTGAAAGCTATTGGCCACTGCCCCGTTTATAGTCCCGACATACGTGTTTTACTTCACCGCGTTCAGAACGATCGGAATTTCCGACAACTTTGTGTGACCGTGTGTATGCAAGACAAGTTTGAGCCAACATCCGTCGGAAAAAATCCTAGGATTTTGTTGTCGGAATGTCCGAACAAAGTCCGACCGTGTGTAAGGGGCATAAGTAGTCTTCCCTTACTTTTCCAGTGTTCTTGCCCTTACCTGATTTGCCACTAAGGTTTAAATTCATTATCCTTTATTTGCAGGTATAGCATAATATCTGACCTATTTCCAGCCTTTCACAATTCAATTCAATTATTATGCCCGGGCTTTGTTATGAGGTGGTAAGGAGAGGCTGGAGGGGTCGGGGGTCATGGTCAGCACTGTGTAACTTTGAACTTTCAGAAAATAGTTAATTACATTAGTATTTCATTGGAGTAGCAGATAGAACAGTAATAGAATGCTACACATTTAAGTTCAGGACCTGACTGAGCCTGCTACTACACTGCTGTCTTGTTCCTTTAGGTTGTGGCTCAGTACAAAGTCATTTTAATATTAGCTAAACACTATGTACACTTACAGGTCCAAAAAAAGGCGGTTCTGTGGCTAAACAGCACATTAGTTAAAAAACAAGGTGGTTGGTGTGACATTTAATTCAAAAGTTAAAGAGAAATGAAAATGCAATTCATGTTACTCCTTACCATTGTAAAATGTCACAATGTCAGTATTCATAAATATAATTAGAAACTTCAAAATTTCAGTAAACCAGGCTCCATTGAAACATTATTCTCATGACTTTGGTTACATAACTTAATTTTCATTTCAAATACTTAACAAAATACTTTGATCACTGCTTTCAGGTTTAGGGCTAAGGTTTTCATTTGTAATTATTAATAATTCAAACAGTAGTTAAAAGGATTTTAAATTTAAAGAAATATGAAGAAATAAACAACATGGTGCTGAACTTAATCAGAAAATTTGATTACTGAAAAAAAAACGTATTAACTGAAAACGTATAATTAACCGCTTCAGCCCTGGAAGATTTGGCGACTCAATGACCAATCCATTTTTTGCGATACAGCACTGCGTCGCTTTAACTGACAATTGTGCGGCAGTGCGACACTGTACCCAAAAAAAATTGAGTTCCTTTTTTTCCTACAAGAGCTTTCTTTTGGTGGTATTTGATCACCTCTGCGGTCTTTATTTTTTGCGCTATAAGCAAAAGAATAGCGACAATTTTGAAAAAAGAAACACAACGTGGTTTATTTACTAAAGCTGGAAAGTGTAAAATGTGGCTCACCTTTCTAATCTCAGCTTGTTCATTTAAGTTTTGGCAATAAAACCTGGAAGCTGATTGGTTTCTATGCAGAACTGAGTCTGAATATGCACTCTCCAGTAGTGATGAGCTTCGAGTTCGAGTCAAACTCATGTTCGACTCGAACATCGGCTGTTCGCAAGTTCACCGAACAGCGAACAATTTGGGGTGTTCGCGGCAAATTCGAATTAATGCTTAACATCAAACAATAAAAGTGTAATATCCCTTTAAATTTCGTAGCTGGGGGGTGTCTATAGTATGCCTGTAAAGGGGCGCATGTTTCCCGTGTTTAGAACAGTCTGACAGCAAAATGACATTTCAAAGGAAAAAAAGTCATTTAAAACTATTCGCGGCTATTGCATTGCCGGTCTGACAATACACATAAAAGTTCATTGATAAAAACGACATGGGAATTCCCCACAGGGGAAGAACCCCGAACCAAAATTGAAAAAAAAAAAATTACGTGGGGGTCCCCCTAAATTCCATACCAGGCCCTTTAGGTCTGGTATGGATTTTAAGGGGAACCCCGTGCCAAAATGAAAAAAAAAAACGTCGTGGGGTCCCCCCAAAAATCCATACCAGACCCTTACGAGCACGCAACCTAGCAGGCCACAGGAAAAGGGGGGGGGATGAGAGCGCACCCCCCCTCCTGAACCGTACCAGGCCACATGCCCTCAACGTTGGGAGGGTGCTTTGGGGTAGCCCCCAAAACACCTTGTCCCCATGTTGATGAGGACAATTGCCTCATCCCCAAAACCACCTAGGGTTGTGGGGGTCTTTGGGTGGGGGGCTTATCAGAATCTGGAAGCCCCCTTTAACAAGGGGACCCCAGATCCCAGCCCCCCCTGTGTGAAATGGTGTACCCCTACCATTTCACTAAAAAACTGTCAAAAATGTTAAAAATGACAAGAGATAGTTTTTGACAATTCCTTTATTTAAATGCTTCTTCTTTCTTCTATCTTCCTTCATCTTCTTCTTCTTCTGGTTCTTCTGGTTCTTCCTCCCGTGTTCTTGTCCAGCATCTTTTCTCCTCGGCCCGCTCCGCATCCATGATGGCATGGAGGGAGGCACCCGCTCTTCTCTTCATCTTCTTCTCTTCTTCATCTTCTTCGATTCTTCATCTTCTTCTCTTGATCTTCTTCTCTTTTTCATCTTCTTCTCCGGGCCGCTCCGCATCCATGCTGGCATGGTGGGAGGCTCCCGCTGTGTGATGCGTTTCCTCTTCTGATGGTTCTTAAATAATGGGGGCGGGACCACCCGGTGACCCCGCCCCCTCTGATGCATGGGACATGACAGGACTTCCCTGTGGCATTCCCCGTGACGTCACAGGGAAGTCCTGTTAAGTCACCATGCGTCAGAGGGGGCGGGGTCACCAGGTGCTTCCCCATTATTTAAGAACCGTCAGAAGAGGAGACGCGTCATACAGTGGGAGCCTCCCACCATGCCAGCATGGATGCGGAGCGGCCCAGAGAAGAAGATGAAGAAGAGAAGAAGATGAAGAAGAGAAGAAGATGAAGAGAAGAGCGGGAGCCTCCCTCCATGCCATCATGGATGCGGAGTGGCCCGAGGAGAAGAGATGCTGGACGAGAACACCGGAGGAAGAACCAGAAGAACCTGAAGAACCAGAAGAAGATGAAGGAAGGTAGAAGTAAGAGGAAAGAAGAAGCATTTAAATAAAGGAATTGTCAAAAACTGTCTCTTGTCATTTTTAACATTTTTGACAGTTTTTTAGTGAAATGGTAGGGGTACTTTTGTACCCCCTTACCATTTCACACAGGGGGGGCCGGGATCTGGGGGTCCCCTTGTTAAAGGGGGCTTCCAGATTCTGATAAGCCCCCTCACCCGCAGACCCCCACAACCACTGGCCAGGGTTGTGGGGATGAGGCCCTTGTCCTCATCAACATGGGGACAAGGTGTTTTGGGGGGCTACTCCAAAGCACCCTCCCAATGTTGAGGGCATGTGGCCTGGTATGGTTCAGGAGGGGGGGCGCTCTCTCGTCCCCCCCCTTTTCCTGCGGCCTGCCAGGTTGCGTGCTCGGATAAGGGTCTGGTATGGATTTTTGGGGGGACCCCACGCCGTTTTGTTTAAAAATTTTGGCCGGGGTTCCCCTTAATATCCATACCAGACCTGAAGGGCCTGGTATGGGATTTAGGGGGACCCCCACATCACTTTTTTTTTTTTAATTTTGGTTCGGGGTTCCCCTGTGGGGAATTCCCATGCTGTTTTTATCAATGAACTTTTATGTGTATTGTCAGACCGGCAATACAATAGCCGCAAGTAGTTTTAAATGACTTTTTTTCCTTTGAAATGTCATTTTGCTGTCAGACTGTTCTAAACACGGGAAACATGCGCCCCTTTACAGGCATACTATAGACACCCCCCAGCTACGAAATTTAAAGGGATATTACACTTTTATTGTTTGACTTTAAGCATTATTAAAATCACTGCTCCTGAAAAAACGGCCGTTTTTAAAACTTTTTTTGCATTGATCCATATCCCCTGGGGCAGGACCCACGTCCCCAAACACTTTTTATGACAATAACTTGCATATAAGTCTTTAAAATTAGCACTTTTGATTATTCATGTTCATGTCCCATAGACTTTAACGGTGTTCGCGTGTTCGAACAAACTTTTTTCCTGTTCGCATGTTCTGACAGGGGGGTGTTCAGCTCATCCCTACTCTCCAGCTTTAGTAAATAAACTCCAATATGTTTTACTTTTTGATATAATAAATACCCCACATTTAACCCCTTCCTGACCACCACACGCTGATGTACGTCGGCAGAATGGCACGGGTGGACAAATGGGCGTACCTGTACGTCCCGCCCTCCCCGTGCCCGTGGCGGTCGGGTTCGTTAGAGGAGTGATCAGTCTCCAGGGCGAGACCAACGATTTATGGTCTGGCCCTGGTGATCACTCCCAACGAACGAAAACTTTCCCCTGCCTGTGTACGTTTAAACACAGGCAGGAGGAAGTGATGTCATCTCTCCTTGTGGAGTCTTTTGGATTCCAGAGAGAGAGCATCTAACTGTGAGTTACACTAACAGCACACTAACAGCACACTAACACTAGCACACATAGGTATACTTTCCACCCCCCCTGATCACCCCCAGATCATCCCCCAGTTAACCCTTTCAATTCCTGTCACTGTGTCACCAATTCAGTTTTCAGATTTTTCACTGATCACTGCATTGGTGTCATTTGTGACTTCAATAAGTGTTAGGACAGTTAGTAGTAGCCCCCGTTAGGTCTAGGTTACCCCCTAAACCTCCTTAATAAAGGTTTAACTCCTTGATCACCCCCCCAGTTAACCCTTTCACCCCCTGTCGCCAGTGTCACTAATCGATCGCCGTATTTGTGTCACTGGTGACGCTAGTTAGTCAGTTAGGTGATTAGTTTCACCGTCAGATTTTTACAGCCTCAGGTACCCACATATATTACCTAATAAAGGTTTTAACCCCCTGATTGCCCCCTAGTTAACCCTTTCACCCCCTGTCACCAGTAATCACTGTATTAGTGTTAAGGGTGACACTGATTTTTGCTTTTTATAGCATCAGGGCAACCGCCATACATTACCCAATAAAGGTTTAACCCCCTTATCACCCGGCGGGTTAGCATCAGATAGGGTCTGCGTCACCCGAGGCAGCGTCAGGTTAGTGCCAGTATCGCTAACAGCCACGCACGCACCATGTATATACCATTAGCAGTATAGTGTCTGAACAGATCAATATCTGATCTGATCTATACTATCATCCCCAGCAGTTTAGGGTTCCCAAAAACGCAGTGTTAGTGGGATCAGCCCAGATACCTGCTAGCACCTGCGTTTAGCCCTGCCCAGCCCAGCCCACCCAAGTGCAATTGATCACTGTCACTTACAAAACACAACACATAACTGCAGCATTCACAGAGTCAGGCCTGATCCCTGCGAACGCCAAGTTTTTTTGGTAGCATTTGAATCAGTCGCTAACTGTCAGGAGCTTTTTTACCTGTGAGTCTCACTAGTACCAGTAAATTTAGAGGCCAAAATGTCAAATCGAAGGTACACTAGTGAAGAGACCTACACGTTTCTGAGCATGACACATAGTGAAGAGGAGGTCATTGATCTGTCAGATTCAGGCTCAGAATACAAACCTGTAGACAGCAGAGGCACCCTGACAGATAGCTCTGATGATGGAGTTGTGGTTCCTGCCAAGGTCAGGCGTACCAGACCCAGATCTTCTTCTGCTGTCGTTAAGGTGCAAGAACCGCAGGTCCCTTCTTCTTCTGCTGTCGTTAAGGTGCAAGAACCGCAGGTCCCTTGTATATGGAGCAGAGAAGTACTAGCGCCGCTATTCCTTCTGGTGAACTGGCAAGCACCAGCGGCCTAGTACACCCTGGTCGTAGATCCAGTACTGCAGTATCACGTGGTGACGTGGCGAGTCCCATAAGTGCAGTTCAAGCTGGCGAGGTGGCACGAGTAGTGTCCCGCTGCCACCAAGAAGAAAACAAACACAGGCCTGTCGAGCCCATAGTGACCTTCCTGCTGCATTCGCCAATCCTAATTGGAAACCCACCACTTCTGCAGCACCCATACTTCCCCCATTCACTGGCCAACCTGGCATTCAGGTGGAAACAGTTGATTTTACGTCACTTGATTTTTATTCGCTGTTTTTCACCGAAGATCTTTATAGATCTATTGTTGACCAAAGCAATTTGTATGCTGGTCAATTCATCACTTCTAATCCCCAGTTGACCTTTGCCAGGGATTGGAAACCAATTACAGTTTCCGAATTTAAGACCTTTTTGGGCCTATCCCTCCTCATGGACATAACCAAAAAGAGTGAGTTGCGGTCATATTGGTCCACTGACCCAATTCACCATACGCCCGTGTTCTCTGCTTCCATGGCCATGGCACGATACGAACAGATCTTGTGGTTCATGCACTTCAAGGACAATGAACTCTGTCGTCCTCGGGGTGACCCTGCTTTACAAAATTTGGCCCCTCGTAAACCACTTCAACCAACGCTTTGCAGCCTTGATTACTCCACATCAAGTTGTCTGCGTTGAGTCCCTGATTAAGTTTTCTGGCTGCTTGTCTTTCAAACAGTATCTTCCCAGTAAGCGTGCCAGATACGGGGTCAAGATGTATAAGCTCTGTGACAGGGCCACAGGCTATACATATAGTTTTATGGTTTACGAGGGAAGAGATCACGTAGAGCCGCCGAACATAGGGGGCACTGGTAAGATTGTGTGGGACTTGGTTTCACCCTTATTCGGAAAGGGGTACCACTTGTATGTGGACAATTATTAAACGAGAGTGCCACTTTTTAGTCACTTGTTTGATGAACAACTTGGAGCATGTGGCACCGTGCAATCTAATCACCAGGGCTTTCCCCAGCGGCTTGTAGATTCCCGTCTTAGGCTGGGGGAGAGAGCCTGCTTAAAGTGTAATAATTTGCTTGCTGTGAAGTAGAGGGATAATAAGAATGTTTTCATTCTTTCCTCCCTTCACGCAGACACGACAGTCCAAATTCCTACAATGACTGGTGTTGTGGAGAAACCCCTCTGTGTCCATGAATATAACCTTAATATGGGACTGGTGGAACTCAACGACCAGTTGTTGGTGCTGTACCTAATTTCCCGTAAGGCCAGATGCTGGTACAAAAAAGTGTCTGTTTATTTATTTCAATTGGCTTTGCTGAATGCTTTTGTGCTATACAAAGCTTCAGATCGAACTGGATCCTTCCTTAAATTCCAGGAAGAGATCATTAGAGCCCTTCTATTTCCAAACGGTGCTCTGGCCCAACTTACCAATCCAAATGCAGTAAGCTGGCTGCATTAAAGGGATTTTCCATATGTCCTCCCTGATACCCCTACCCAACGAGCCCCCCAAAGAAAATGTTGTGAAAAAGAAAAAACTGCGCTAGAAATCTAAACGTAAAGCTGCAGCTATACGTGAACCACACATATAAAGTAAATAGACAAAAAAATAGCAGCGCTTAGAAAATATGTTAATAATCAATCAATAATCAATAAAAAAGTAAAGTCCTTATAATAAATGTCCAACACCAATATATTGATTAGATAAATGGTAAAAAGAAATGATGATTGATGATCAATGACTATAGTCCAGGTATCTCACTTCCTGTAAAATAGAATGCTTACCAAATAGCAAGCAAAATATGACAGATGGCTATAAACCCAGCCTGGGCCTTTAGGAAACCTTCCTGGATCCGGACAGAAAAGCGCTCACAGAACAGATCGAATCCACGGAGGTTGAACCCAGAAAATTTTTTTTAAATAACATAGCGTAATATTGATATGGATGGGTATTGAAAAAAATTTGAAAATAAAATTAAAACTGACACTCAACCAGTGATAAATCATAAACTCATACAATATATAGTGCCATAAGCCCAAAAAAGGGACAATGGAGTGAGTGACATAAAAAAAAAAACACAGTGTTAAAGGGCTAGTGCAAAAAAACATCCAAAAAAGCTGCTTACCAGAAATAGCAACCAAAAGGGCATGTGAGAAAACACCAGATGATAGATGAAAAAGGGATATGAAGCTGCTTACCAAATTAAATTAAGGATGAAACATATAACTAATGAGCAGAAGAAAGGATGCCAAGGTACAGGTCTGAGGCCGCTTACCAGATGCAACAAAGGTTGGAGCATATAATTCAAATGAAGGAAAAAGCCCAAGTGCTGTAAACCATATATAAGACCTGCTTACCGGACAGCAGGCTCTTTATTAGCAGGTAAATTAAATCACAGGACCGGCTTCCAGACATGGGGTTAGGGGGAATCCATTGTGCCATCCATGACTTGTGCTCCGCATTACATGTATATAAAAGAGGGATGGCGAATAGTGTAATATGTACAAACTAATTTATTGCGCAAAAAGAAACAAACTTACAGTGTAGTAGGATAAAATCAGCCGGCATACAAAACGAAAATCCCGTCCTCTGTGAGGCAGCGTGGCGACGTCAGCACGTCCCTCCCAAACGCGTTTCGTCATAGGCTGACGTTCTTCTGCAGCGTGGATTTATTTATCTTGACAGCAACAGCGTTTGCTCCCCCATGCTTCGGCATATATTTTTTAGGCACATATTGTGTTAAAAAATGTTTTATTTTTACTATTACTACTAACTTTATTGTATCTGCTTTGCAGGCGTGGTAAGTCTTACTGTTACACTGTAATGTTACTTTGTTTTATTGTTAACCATCATTTTCTTAGCAGGTACTCCATTCAGCTGCAGCACAGGTTTATTTATCTTGACAGCGTTTGCCCCCACGATATGTAAAGCCATGACTCCAGCGCTGTCTCAGATGATTTCACCACCACAGTTAAAAAAAGAGCATATATGCCGAAGCATGGGGGCAGGGGTGGAGGAGCAATTTGTGCCTAACATTAGGGGTGGACTCCAGCGCTGTAGGAGGTGATTTCACCACCACAGTTAAAAGAAAATGGTGCATGTATGCCCATCATTAGAAGTGGATGGATGAAGGGCGGTATTCTAATGGTGGGCATACTCACCGATCAGTCTCTTTTTTTGTTCAGCCAACAGGCTGCATGAAAAAAAGAACATTACAATGTATGCCCAGCAAGGACTTGCAACGTACTGGTATATTGGTGGACTTTGAGTGGTTATACCAGAATGATGCTTGCAGGTTTAGGTATCATCTTGGTATCATTCTTTTTAGCCAGTGGTCGGCTTTCATGTAAAAGCAATCCTAGCAGCTAATTAGCCTCTAGACTGCTTTTATAAGCAGTGGGAGGGAATGTCCCCCCCTCCGTCTTCCATGGTTTTCTCGGGCTCTCCTGTCCCAACAGGGAACCCGAGAATGCAGCTGGTGGTTCCGCCAGCTGACCATAGAGCTGATCAGAGACCAGAATGACTCCAATCATCTCTATGGCCTTAGAAACCAAAGCTACGAGCATTTCATGACTTAGGTTTTGCCGGATATAAACAGCGCCATTGGGAAATTGGGAAAGCATTTTATCACACCGATATTGGTGTGGTCAGATGCTTTGAGGCCAGAGGAGAGATCTAGGGTCTAATAGACTCTTTTTTTTTTTTTTTTTCAAAAAAGAGTACCTGTCACTACCTATTGCTATCATAGGGGATATTTACATTCCCTGAGATAACAATAAAAATTATTAAAAAAATAAAAGGAACAGTTTAAAATTATAATAAAAAAGCAAAATAAATAATAAAAAAAAGCACCCCTGCTCACGTGCAAAGGCGAACGCAAGCGTTAGTCTGTGTCATATGTAAACAGCAATTGCACCATGCATGTGAGGTGTCACCGCAAAGGTCAGATCAACGGCAGTAATTTTAGCAGTGGACCTCCTTTGTACATCTATAATGGTAACCTGTAAAGGATTTTAAATGCTTTTACAAATGTATGCAGTTTGTCGCCGCAGCACGTTTGTGTGCAATTTTAAAGCATGTCGTGTTTAGTATCCATGTTCTCGGCATATGATCATCTTTTTTATTTCATCAAACATTTGGGCAATATAGTGTGTTTTAGTGCATTAAAATTTTAAAAAAGTGTATTTTTCCAAAAAAATTGAGTTTGAAAAATCACTGTGCAAATACTGTGTGAAAAATAAATTGCAACACCCACCATTTTAATCTACAGTATAGGGCCTTTGCTTTAAAAATATATATATAATGTTTGGGGGTTTAAAGTATTTTTCTTGCAAAAAAATAATATTTTTTCATGTAAACAAAAAGTGTCAGAAAGGTCTTTGTCTTCAAGTGGTTAGAAGAGTGGGTGATGTGTGACATAGACATAAGCTTCTAAATCTTGTGCATAAAATGCCAGGACAGTTCAACACCCCCCCCCCCCAAATGACCCCTTTTTGGAAAGTAGACACCCCAATTTGCCACAAGTTTTGGGAAAATTACACTTTTTGGGTTTTTTTTGCACAAAGTTGTCACTAAATGATATATTGTTCAAACATGGCATGGTTATACAGTTGCAATACAAAGTATGTGAACCCTTTTGGAATGATATGAATTTCTGCACAAATTGGTCATAAAATGTGATCTGCTCTAAGTCACAACAATAGACAATCACAGTCTGCTTAAACTAATAACACACAAATAATTAAATGTTACCATGTTTTTATTGAACACACCATGTAAACATTCACAGTGCAGGTGGAAAAAGTATGTGAACCCCTAGACTAATGAGACCTCCAAGAGCTAATTGGAGTGAGGTGTCAGCCAACTGGAGTCCAATCAATGAGATGAGATTGGAAGTGTTGGTTACAGCTGCCCTGCCTTTCACAAGAAGCATTACCTGAATGATGCCTCACACAAAGGAGCTCTCAGAAGACCTACGATTAAGAATTGTTGACTTGCATAAAGCTGGAAAGGGTTATAAAAGTATCTCCAAAAGCCTTGCTGTTCATCAGTCCACGGTAAGACAAAATGTCTATAAATGGAGAAAGTTCAGCACTGCTGCTACTCTCCCTACGAGTGGGCGTCCTGTAAAGATGACTGCAATAGCACAGCGCAGACTGCTCAATGAAGTGAAAAAGAATCCTAGAGCGTCAGCTAAAGACTTGTGTGGAAATTGCAACTGTATGTGGAAATACCCCCAAAATACATTCTGCTGCTTCTCTTGAGTACAGGGATACCTCATGTGTGAGACTTTTTGGGAGCCTAGCAGTGAACAGGATCAATCACTGCCTTCAGGATTTCTAAGGGTGTAAATTTTTTATTTCACTCCTCACTACCTATCACAGTTTTGAAGGCCAGAAAATGCCAAGATAGCACAACCCCCCCCCCCAAATGACCCCATTATGGAAAGTAGATACCTCAAGCTATTTGATGAGAGGCATGTTGAGTCCATGGAATATTTTATATTTTGCCACAAGTTGCAGGAAATTTTTTTTTTTTACACAAAGTTGTCACTAAATGATATATTGCTCAAACATGCCAGGGCATATGTGAAATTACACCCCAAAATACATTCTGCTGCTTCTCCTGAGTACAGAGATACCACATGTGTGAGACTTTTTGGGAGCCTAACCGTGTACAGGACCCCAAAATCTAATCACCGCTTTCAGGCTTTCTAAGGGCGTGATTTCACTTCCTCACTACCTATCACAGTTTCGGAGGCCATAAAATGTCAAGATAGCACAACCCCCCCCCCAAATGACCCCATTTTGGAAAGAAGACACTTCAAGCTTTTTTCTGAGAGGCATGTTGTGTCCATGGAATTTATATTTTGCCACAAGTTTCGGGAAAATTATAATTTTTTTTTTACACAAAGTTGTCACTAAATGATATATTGTTCAAACATGGCATGGTTATATGTGGAATTACACCCCAAAATACATTCTGCTGCTTCTCCTGAGTATGGGGATACCACATGTGTGAGACTTTTTGGGAGCCTAGCCACGTACAGGACCCCAAAATTCCAAGGACCACCTTCAGGCTTTCTAAAGGCGTAAAATTGTGATTTTACTCCTCACTACCTATCACAGTTATGGAGGCCCTGAAATGTCCAGATAGCACAACCCCCCCAATGACCCCATTTTAGAAAGTAGACACCCCAAGGTATTTGCTAAGAGGCATGGTGAGTATTTTGCAGATCTCATTTATTTTTGAAAATGAATATAGAGAAAATGAAAAATGTATTTTTTTTCTTTTTTCAATTTTCAAAACTTTGTGCCAAAAAGCGAAATCTATAAAATATTCAACATGCCTCTCAGCAGATAGCTTGAGGTGTCTCCTTTCCAAAATGGGGTCATTTGGGGGGGGGGGGTTGTGTTATCTGGGCATTTCATGGCCTCAAACTGTGATAGGGAGTTAGGAGTGAAATCACCATTTTACGCCCTTAGAAAGCCTGAAGGCGGTGATTGGTTTTCGAGGTCCTGTACGCAGTTAAACTGCCAAAAAGTTCCACACATGTGGTATCCCCGTACTCAGGAGAAGCAGCAGAATGTATTTTGGGGTGTAATTCCACATATAACCATGCCATGTTTAAACAATATATCATTTAGTGAGAAAGGGTCCCCCAAGGAGGATTGGGATTTTAAGGGCAACTGAGTAATGGTACAAAACCAAGTATTGATTTATAACAAATTGTAATTTATTAAATATTATAAAAAGCCAATATCTGTATAGAAATTGTGATTTGACTATTTAGAACAACAGCAGAATGTACAACAAATACAAATAAATATTGTCTCCTGGATGGAAATGACTTCCGACACATTTCAGGAACTTGTTCATTCCTCATGGGCGGTTCCTTGTGGAAGACAATGTACATCTATAAAAAATATAAATCAACATTGAGAATCATATAAACAGAATGCATGAAGTGAGCATCGTTAAGGGCAGGGGAGTGCAAGAAAATCATGAACCCAATACATGCAAGATTAACCCCACCTCCACAAAAAAAAAATATATGTATAAAAATATAGAAAGAGGGGGTTTCCGGCGCTCCGAATGATGTAATGTCTAGCATGGATGGTGCAATAGTAGCTATAATAGCACATTAACACCAGGTAATGACATCTGGAACAAGGAGGCAGCCATCCTCAGAGGATGATGTGATACCAAGTGGAAAGAAGACGTTGCTGGAACTGGAAGGAGCCTCAGCACGTGGATCAGTCCGGATCAGAGACGCTGGACAAGTCAGCCGCTGTGGACGTTATCATCAAATGGTCCCTGCAGATGGCGATATCTGCGTGCTCGTAAGACCTCACTACAAGGGGGGTCCACCATCGAGGGTAAGGGTCCACCTTTATCATTTTTTCTTTGGATTCACTGCAATTGGATGTTACATTTATTTATCCTCCCTTTCTTCCTTCAATCGCATGGATGATGGTCTGATGGATAGTGGATTGTTTCACTTATGCTTATGAACAATTTTTTGGGTTTATGGACTATGTTCACAATTTTTGGGTTACATCATTATATGGTTTATTTCACTATTCACAGATATTTTTATCAGTATCACATGTACATTTGATTGATGCTTAAGTGTTGCGGTTATTATTCATTTATTTTATTGAGGTTTTCCACATGTGTGTTTGGCACATCAGTGCACACTCCACACACTATTCAATTTAGGATTTTCACGTTTAATAATTTTTTTATATTGACTATTTTCAACTCTTTAAACCTTGTTCCTTGCAAGTTTAATTTATTCATTTTTTACAAATTTTTTTTTTCACCTGATCACATCATTTGCGTACACAGATTGTAAGCGCACCTTTTACAAACTATTGTATAAAAAAAAAAACTGGGTACAACTGGACCTGAAATGAAGATGGAATCCAAAACATAGAGATGCAAAACTTCTGATTAGCACCACATAGTGATCACAACGCCAATAAGTTGAGGAAGTGGCTGTTAAGCGGTAGTCAAGACAAAAAATATGGCTAGAAAATGACCGTATATGAACAATTAAAGTTGTCAGAGTGCATGATGGATGCCAATGCATGTGTTGGGATCATGCTTTTCTTGCACTCCCCTGCCCTTAACAATGCTCACTTCATTCATTCTGTTTATATGATTCTCAATGTTGATTTATGTTTTATAATAGATGTACATTGTCTTCCACAAGGAACCGCCCCTGAGGAAAGGACAAGTTTCTGAAACGCGTTGGTCATAATTTCCATCTAGGAGACAATACTTATTTCTATTTGTTGTACATTCTGATGTTGTTCTTTAATAGTCAAATCACAATTTCTATGTAGATATTGGCGTTTTATAATATTTAATAAATTACAATTTGTTATAAATCAATACTTAGTTTTGTACCATTACTCAGTTGCCCTTAAAATCCCAATACTCCTTGGGGGACACTTTCTCACATATTATTGTATGGGATGGTGGCAACAAATTAGTCCACTTATGGTGAAATATATTCTTTTGAATATATCATTTAGTGACAATGTTGTGTAAAAAAAAATAATAATTTCCCCAAAACTTGTGGCAAAATATAAAATATTCCATGGACTCAACATGCCTATCAGCAAATAGCTTGGGTTGTCTACTTTCCAAAATGGGATCATTTTTTTGGGGGGGGGTCTGGTTGTGCTATCTGGGAATTTCATGGCCTCCAAAACTGTTTACACACACAGATTCACGTTCCTCCTCTGTCATAAGCGATTGCGGGAGCCCGGCGGATATCATGGCCGCCGGGCACGTGCATCGGCTCCTCAGTGACTCAGCGGGCGTGTCCCCTATACCAGCGTAAAACTAAGGATGTCATATGATGCCCGCCCAGGATGGCAGATCCCATCTGCGGACATCATTTGACGATATCCAAGTAATGAAGTGGTTCCCATTTTCATGGGTGGATTAAGCTCTGCTGACTTCCATTATCGAATCATGTGCAAGCAAAAATGCAATTTTTGTTTATTTTCCTTCTAAGTGATTGAATGTTCTTTGCAACACATGAGTGAGGGATGCCTTAAAGCTGTAAGTGGTTTTGTGGAACAGTATGATTTTTACAGATCTCAGTGACAGCACACACTGGCACATATTTGGCTAAAGATTTTTTCTTCTTTTACAAATAGCTTGGCTTAGATACAGCAGTGGTGTCTCAATCTGATAAATTTCATTTTGAAAAAGGGCAAGCTTTAGTAGCAACACATTCATTTTCATTAAACAATAATTGTCTGGAAGAGAGACATTGGCCAATAGTTCACTGAGGCTGTACTTGTTCTCACTGATGCAAAACTGTCCTGCTGATTAATATTACTACCAAGCCCCCATTAACAATTAAGAGACTGCATGATAAAGCATGTCAATCTGGTCAGCAGCAGGACATTTTAATGAGGCAGAATGAGCCTAAATGTAGAAGAAGCAAAGAGTACAGGCAGATGGTTTACTGCAGGAATTATGACACTGCATAAGATCCCGTAGTGTAGACGTGGCCTGTAGCAGGTCCAGATTTACTAGAGGCAAAGAGCACAGGCTAGGGTTTTAGTACAAGAATTAAGATACCGCAGAGGATGCAGAACTATACAACTGACTAGCGGCAGGATAGTTTTTAATCAGAAATATTAGACTTAACTGGTGTATACCTAACTTTTATTTAATCTATGAAGACAGTGGAATGCATTAAATGTGATTGATATAATATAAGGTAGTTAAGGTGCACACTGTTCTTGCACTTAATTTACTTTTCTTTGAAATGATTCAATGGCATGCTGTGAACTAAAGGAACCCTAAAAATAAATGGTAATGAGGAATGATTTGCTTTAATATCCTGCTTAAAAGAACGGTCCTATTAACATAAAATAAAACTTAAATAACAAAAAATGAACACAATTCAAAAGAAGCCTTGCAGCAACAAAAAGTTTTTTTTATGGATGAGATAGCAGGTAAAAGTGTTCCTTAACTTCAAATCAATCATAACACAAAAAAAATAAATAAATAAAAGCCCCAATAATGAGAGAAAATGATTAAATGAGCTGATTGTCCGAGGAGTTAGCAATTAGAATAAAAGTACAGTTTGCTAGTTAACTCTAATCTCAATTAATCTCTCTCAACTTCCAATACACTAACACTGTGGCTTCTCTGTGTACCCTTTTACAGGGAGAAGATTAGCTAATCCCCTTTTCGGATCCTTCTAAGCCTGCTACCCAAAGTTTAAAGGCCATACAGTGATATGATTATGGTTAAAAAAATAATCTTGGGGTGAGTCTGCACAAAAATTCACTGGGACAATGAATCTCAAAACTTTAGGACTCAAACCCATGGTTACAGCAATTCTAAATTGACAAGCAGCTGAGACATCACACAGAAACATTGGAAATGCAGCAGGCTGACAATGTAGATGCACTAATACATCTTAAATATAAAATCATACTTGCATGATAGAACTGTTGCTGTTTCAGTTGGATGACTATGAAAATAGAAGCAGGAGGTCCAATATTCAAATATGGCGGCTTCTGGAGGACACTAGACAGTCTGATCAAATTCCTACACCTCAGGGAATCTTTAGGCAAATAGAATGTAAAGGCTGTGGAAATTGATTATGCGCACAGGGTGTTAAGACCTCCATCACAGGATCCTGATAAATCAAGAGGTGTGATTTGTAAAGTACATAAATACAGCAAATAAGAAGCCATTTTGACCAAGATGGGTACTAAACCATACTTGAATTTTGATAGGGCCCTTTTTTATTTGTTTAAGGATTTCTCCAAGCACACTTTGGCAAAACATTGCTTTCCTCATTCACTGCTGGAATTGTTGTGGGCAGTGGACATACCTTATCTTTAGAGTTTCCCTTTTAGTTTCTAAGAATGGCAATACGCTGGTGTTTTGCAGAGAAATACACTTCATGGAGCAACTCAATTTACAAGAAGTAAAGCTACCTGAGGAGGTTTTGCCTGTTTTGGCTGTAATTGCCTATGCCGTAGTGTACTGCTGCAAATTGTAGACTCCCTTTTAATCAGCTACTTGACTGAATGGCTATAGTGTCTGCAACACATATTGATAAGGTGCAATTTATGCTTTTTCTTAGGCTGCATTTTCTAGCATGCTGATTTCTTTTTAAGACTATGCAGTGTGACTGACAAGCTCAGCCTTAACCCACTTTGAATATCTGGCTTGAGTGTACAGGTTTTTACTTATAAATGTTTACAATGTACCCTGTGTTTTTGTTTAGTATCTGTTTACTAAAAAAAGACTGGGGGGAGGAGTTGCAGGGCCCCCACCATGGTTATATGCATTCCCCCAATAGATATTGCTTAGTATGAAAGAGCTATGTCTCTTAAAGACTTCCTCAAGGAGATTTGGAGGTGGACAGTTGGCTGCTGCTCTCAGGTACCTCAAGGATGAATACTTGACATAATATGTGTTTATGTCAAATGTAGGATTGTTATTTCTGTTTAGTTCAATTGTTGTTACAAAGTGGGGGTGTTTACGCTAAGTAAAATCCAGAGATAGAGAATAATTCTCTTCTCATTTACTAATGACTGGCTTAAAGGTCATCACATATATTGTCCAAGGCATGTGTTCCCTGAATAGAAAAAAAATAATTATGGCTAGAACTTAAACACCTTAATACACAGGTTTTCATGCTACAGGTAGCTCACATTACTTCCTTCTCCACTACAAAACTGCCTCTACATCTTCATATCAATGGCTTTTGAGTACTTCCCCTATTTGGAAGGCAAGAGGAGTGGCTATCACCTTCAGCAAACACTGCCTTTTTTCTGTTACAGAAATTTTGTAAGCTCTTTTGGGGTTCTATGTTTTTGTGAACGATCAGATACAGGGATGATAGTATACTTTTGCTACTGTGTACACCCGCAATACCCACCAAATCTCCTTATTAGACCAAGTTAGACACTTCCATGGGCAACTTAAATAGTAAAACAAACTGTATGGTGCTGCCTCAATGTATTAAAAAAGATACTATCCCTTTAATAGCAAATTATCATGTCATAGTGCTCATAAAAACCAATAATATTTCATATGTAAATCAAATACTTAAAATTGTGAAACAGAAAATCCAACAGATGTAAATACAGTCCTATAGGTAAATACATAATCACACAAAATAATGTCCCATAGATGTGCAATCATATAGGGCTTCTGTGTTGTAATAGTAAATCCATGATAGGGCTTTGCCTCATCTAGCTGACTAGGTTGCCTATGCGTCCCATCCCGGCATATCATAAAGAACAAGATTCCTCAAGGTTTGGGACTTTAAATGGAAGCAAGGCAGTAATATTATAAAAGTACAACATTTATTGGAGAAACAATAAATAAATCAACAAATGTAATACAATGTAAGTATGAATGTAAACAGATAACTGATGATAAAAAAATCTATATAAGGGGAAAAAAACAGATTAAAAAGAAATGTAGGAATATTCCAACGCGTTTCAAATGCACTCTGAAGTGCGGATCTTCCTCAGGGACTTTAACAGTTTGCACCACTCCCACTGCTGTAGTTCTACAAGGATAACAAAAACATGCCATCAAAAACATGCACTAAATGGATTTGTACATTTGATAGGTATATATTATCCATACAGCAAGTTCAAAGAATCTTTCTTTAAAAGCTAAAAAATATGTATACTGACCCCAAATATTTAGTTGTTTCACCAGCAGCTGAAAAGACACACTCAAATAATAAGAATGGAACATTCACCCATGCCAGATCAAGAAGCGCCATCCACAGGACATCCTGAATTCACCCATACTCCAAGAGATTGCTATTAGTCACTTTTAGGGGAGTTTAAAAGGTGTCAGGATAGTGTCGAACTAAAATAGTGATAAAAATATATACATTGCAATCAGAAACTAGAAAACCCTACATCAAGCTAATATTTGATTACCACAGAGTAGACTCATACCTTAATATTAAAGGGCCTAGTTCATATATGTATATTTCATGGAAGGTGTATCACATCCAGAAGGGGTTCTTATATCATGCGGTGGAGAGATATACCACCTGCAACTATATACAATGAGATCCTGAAGTTCACATCCTTAAGGACAATTGCTTGTAGAATGGCAATTGTTAGTACCTAAGGATGACAGAAGACATAAATGTATAAGGAAAATGTGAGCGTCTTGAGGCTAACAGGAGTGACCCCAAAGTGCTAGCCCAAAAGAGTCTAACTATGATAAGAAAACTTGCCCTAATGGATGGAGCAGGAGTGTATGGTCCGTCAGTTGCAAGGTCAAAAGAAACAGAGCAGTGAGACCGTCTGGCTTATAACTGTGTTGCAATTGCTGGTTAATTGGCCACAGCTGATGTGTTTCCAAGGAGTATCTTGAACACCATAAAAGGGCCTATCTAGAAGACCAATAGCAGCCTTGACACAAACACTCCCCCCATGATGTTACAAGCACACTATCCAGAGTTTAACCCTTAAGCCAAAGGAGCCGATGTAAGCCGGCACATAATCTCACAGACTGTGCGCATGCTGACAGAACTTCACCGGCGCACAGTCTGTGCGGGCTGCGTGCACAACAGCATTGCTAATTGCTGTGATGGAAGAGCTTAAACACCAATAAAGTGAATGGCAATAAATTGCTCAAAAAAGTGCAACATGTATGAAAACAAAAATTCAGAGGACTCTTAATGTGACAGTAAATGATGTAAAAAAGGCTAAATCCAATAAGACTAATATGACTAAGTCAAAATCACAATACTGTGCATAGAAGTGCAATGTGCGTGTACAGCAATAGTAAAATAAGTGGATATCTAATCCCATACACAAGACATCCAAAATATTGTATAAGGCAATGGTGTTTACAGCCCAAAAGTGCTCGTGCAGTAATAGCAATAAATGTGCAGATAGTATAAGCAAACTAAATAAAATGTCCAAGTGATCGCAAAAAATTAAAAAAGGAGGATGCATGCGACTTCAGATTCAGCACGGAATAAGTTTTCTGGAAAAAGATCAGGAAGTGCGAGTGCAGCAGACCACGCTCGGTGATAGCCAGTGATGAATAGTCAATAAGAATGTCCGAGCAAGTTCCAGAATCCATAAAACATTTCCCCCAGCCTCTCACCTGAAGTTGCGGCCCCCAATGGGCCGAATCGAGCTTTTCACCACTCCCAGGTGGTAGAACTAAAACCTGGGTTGTCACAGCCTTCGGATATCCAGATAGCTGGCCACAGTGCACCTCTCTCCCACACTCAGCAAATCTCCTCAAATAAGTGATGAAAAGCAAAAGGATGGCTCCATGGTGAAGTATGTATAAAACATTTTTTTAATAAAAACAAAATAGCAACTTACATATAAAAATCGTGCGTTCCACAATGAAAACTAGAGCTTCCGGGTTTCGGCCGTACCCGTAAGCAGCGGCACCTGGCTCCTCCCTGACGCGTTGCGTCACACCACACATGACTTTATCAAAGTCACCTTATCAAAGACTTTCATAAAGTCACGTGTGGTGTGACGCAACGTGTCAGGGAGGAGCCAGGTGCCGCTGCTTCCAGGTATGGCCGAACCCGGAAGCTCTAGTTTTCATTGTGGAACGCACAATTTTCATATGTAAGTTGCTATTTTGTTTTCATTAAAACATTTTTATACATACTTCACAATGGAGCCATCCTTTTGCTTTTCATCACTTATTTGAGGAGATTTGCTGAGTGTGGGAGAGAGGTGCACTGTGGCCAGCTATCTGGATATCCGAAGGCTGTGACAACCCGGTTTTTAGTTCTACCACCTGGGAGTGGTGACACGCTCGATTCACCCCTTTGGGGGCCGCAACTTAAGGTGAGAGGCTGGGGGAAATGTTTTATGGATTCCGGAACTTGCTCAGACATTCTTATTGACCATTCATCACTGGATATCACCGAGCGTGGTCTGCTCCACTCACAGTTCCTTATCTTTTTCCAGAAAACGTATTCCGTGCTGAATCTGAAGTCGCATGCATCCTCCTTTTTTAATTTTTTGTGATCACTTGGACATTTTATTTAGTTTGCTTATACTATCTGCACATTTATTGCTATTACTGCACGAGCACTTTTGGGCTGTAAACGTCATTGCCTTATACATTATTTTGGATGTCTTGTGTATGGGATTAGATATCCACTTATTTTACTATTGCTGTACACGCACATTGCACTTTTATGCACAGTATTGTGATTTTGACTTAGTCATATTAGTCTTATTGGATTTAGCCTTTTTTACATCATTTACTGTCACATTTATGCCCCGTACACACGATCGGACATTGATCGGACATTCCGACAACAAAATCCATGGACTTTTTCAGACGGATGTTAGATCAAACTTGTTTTGCGTACACACGGTTGCACAAAGTTGTCGGAATTTCCAATTGCCAAGAACGTGGTGACGTACACCACGTACGACGAGACTAGAAAAGGCCAGTTCAGAACAAAGCGCGGCACCCTTTGGGCTCCTTTTGCTTGTTCATTCGTTACTGTTTTTCAGGTCACTCTTCACAGGCCTTGCTGTTCTTCAGTGCATTCTGCTACTTAGTTCTGAGCAGCCGACCGTTTTCTAGCCATGTTGCGTATACGTACTCCTTGTAGAGTTCGTGCTGTGCGGGGGCTTGGTGTTGGGGTCCTTACCTTGACACAAGTCCAGTCCATGAACAGGGTGGGGAGGAGTTCATGGACCAAGAATTGGTTGCTTCAGCGTGACTAGTTCTGTCATATGCCTTTGCTCTGTGAGATCCGTGAGAATAATCCTGATGATTTCAGGAACTTTCTCCGGATGATGGACCCCATATTTCACCGTTTGTTGGCTTTGCTGACCCCTTATATTAGCAGGCAGGATACCTGTATGAGGCAAGCCATCACTCCGGAGCAGAGGCTCGTCGCCACCCTGCGGTACTTGGCGACGGGGAGAAGCCTGCAAGACTTGAAGTTCTCGACAGGCATCTCCCCCAGGCTCTGGGGATCATTATCCCAGAGACCTGTTCTGCCATCATCCAGGTCCTGCAGAAGGAGTATATTAAGGTAAGATTTATCCTTTAATATCACATTTTATTGAATTTGATGTTTGATAATGTATTGTATTTCTTTCCTCACTCCCTAATTACCATGATTGTAATATGCTGTGAATGTCCCCTTTGTTCTCACGCATGCTGGATTTTTTATGTAATTATTTTTTTTGTCCTTCATACATATTTGCCTTTACTTACCTCCCCAGCATGGTCTCCTGGCCCTATATTCACCTCATGTAGACACTTAACAATGTATTTTATCAGCTCCATAGTAGTGCTTTACCCCAAACCCTCCTAAAATGTTTTCAAATGTAATTTTTGCTTTAAATTCAGGCAGAGTGCCAGAGGCTTTTTTTGGGGGGTCCCCAAATCATTTTTAACCCTCCCTCCCCCCATCTGCTAAGTCAGCTGATAACAATTCTCTATATATCCTCAATCATCTATCTGCTGACTTTGCCAAACCCATACACACTATACCCATCTCTTTTGTGCTCAGATTTATGGATGAATCCCCAAAAGCATGTAGTGCAAGAGCCTGCCTGTATACTTACAAATGGTACTGTTTCAAGTTTCTGTATACTATTATTATCTTGATAGGTAATAGCAGAATGTGCTCAAATGTGTACAATGTGTATTTATATCTTTGTATTATGACACTTCTTACCTGTCCAGTGGGCTGCCAATATTGTAACTAAGGAGGGGCTGTTCAAAATAATACCCATTATTTAGGCATTCATCTCTCAATGAAGTGGAGAGGGTTACCTGTCCAAGAGTCCCCCCCATAATGTTAGAAATGGCCCATGAAAGGGGGGAGGGGAATCTGATAGGTGTACCTTATACTTTGGTCTTTAAAAACTCCCTCAAATAAATGTTATCTTGATGTTGGCCAAGAATGTTTGTGTCTAATCAGCTTTCCCTGTTTATGTGCAAAATGACTACATTTTATTTTTGTTTGACTCCACAGTTTCCTTCCACGCCACAGGAATGGCAGACTGTGGCCTCCCACTTTGCCCAGCAGTGGGACTTTCCTAACTGCGGAGGGGCAATTGATGGGAAACACGTCCACCTTGTCCCACCACCCAACTCGGGGTCGTACTATTATAATTATAAGGGGTTCAATAGTATTGTGATGTTGGCGGTGGTGTCGGCTACTTATGAGTTCCTGTATGTGGACGTGGGGAAGAATGGCCAGATGTCCGATGGTGGAGTCATCGCCCAGATGGAGTTCTACAGGCATCTCCAGAATGGCAGCTTGGACTTGCCACCTCCAGAAGACAATGTGGAAGGACTCCCATTTGTCTTCGTTGCGGATGAATCGTTTGTGCTGGGGGACCATCTTATGCGGCCATTCCCGATGAGGACCCTCACCCCGGACCAGAGGGTTTTTAATTACCGGCTGGCCAGAGCCAGAAGAGTGGTGGAGAACACGTTTGGAATCATGGCCAGCCAGTTCCACCTATTTCTTACACCCATACACATGGCGGAGTACAAACTGAATCATATTATCCTGGCATGCTGTGTTCTACACAACTTTTTATGGCAACATTCTGCCAACTATGCTGCCTCAGTTGGGCCTGAGGCTGGACTTCAAAATGAAACAACCCTGACGGCGCTTGAAAGTGGCCATCCTGGCTTGCCCCCCCTGAGTGCCTGTGATGTCCGGCTAAGATACCTTGAATTCTTTGCAGGTAGGGGGGCTATCAATATGCCAGACATGTCTGAAACCATTTTCAAATAAAAAAAACAAATAACTACTCAAATCTTTAGTGACATTTACTGCTTGTGTTTGTTTTAGCTGACCCTGACAGAAATGTGATGAGTCCTGAAAATGGCGTGATTGTGTAACCTTACAAAGCACTGGTGGGTGTTATTTACTAAAGGCAAAGACACTTTGCACTACAAGTGCACTTGAAACTGCACTTGTAGTGCAAAGTGGATTTGCCCTTAGGAAATACCACCTATTGTCACAGAAAACACCAATTAGAGCACCACAAAAGTGTTGTAGCATTGAAACAATAATCCACACATTCTTGATTATCAATCTTTTTAATACCAGCACAATCACATGTGCATTTAGAAAAGGTTTTTAAAACAAACCAACATGTTTGTTGTATAACAATTTTTGGGGTCACATTAGAAAAAGTAGAAATGTCCATTTAAGATAAAACAGGCATGTTTAAAACCAACAAGAAAGACACAAATCTTTGGTAGAACTTGAAGGCAATATCAGACATGAGTATTTACAAACTGTGTTTGATATTGCGTTCAGATGGGGTGAAGTCACCCCAGGAAAAGCCAAATTTTGAAGATGCACACAAATTTACGAATGTCAACATGTGCTACCTGCCATCACGAGGGATCAAGGGACGTGTTTTGGGGGTGCAACCCCTTCCTCACAGCTACTTTATTATTGAGGAAGGGGTTGCACCTCCAAAACATGTCCATTGATCTCCCGTGATGGCAGATAGTACATGTTGACACACTGTGTGCATCTTCAAAATTTGGCTTTTCTCAAATTTGTCAAAAAATGTCAAAAAATTTTAGCACACAAAAAACAAAGGGATTTTGAGGGGTTTTAAACTCTCTCTAAAACATCAATGATGTTATTTATTTTTTGAAGAACATCATTGATGTTTTTCTTGCTGTTTTCCAAGTCCCTATTACACCCCATGATCTCCCCGATCAGGATCTGTGCACTTTCCGAGTTGAAAGGATCTGGATCCACAACATCACGACCACCTAAAAAGATAGAAACCAAAAAACACCATGTATTATAAATATGCCGGCATCCATCTCCTACCTGAGCCTGTGGTCGCAGACACTCACCTGTTGTGGTGCCAATTTCCACCACGTCTTCCTCCTCCTGCTCTGCTTGTTCTGGGTGGATTTCCCCTTCTTCCAGAGGTGGGGGGTCTCTGGTCTCCTCGGATGAGGGGTGTCCTCTGAGTCTTTTCTCCCCTATGTAAAAAAAATAGGTCTACTTAGCACACAGATATTTGATGGCAGAACTATAAATATGAAACATTGCTTGGAAGTGGGGTATAATTGTCTGTTTTGGCAGAGTTCCAAGATGTTGCATTTTTCTTGTCCTTTGTGAAGCTTCAATACTTACCTGTTTTGTACAAGCTTCACAGATGGAGACACCCCTATAGTATACACTGGAGCACCTGTGTGGGCAACCCTAATAAAAAGGGTGTTCTTGTGTCCCAAACTAGTGCTCCAGCGTCCAGATGTATAAACAGCTGCTGACTGCCCTCTCCTTACACAGAATCTAGTTTGCATTTCATTCTAGTAACAAACCCATCTACACAACCAAATTAGTTTCACACAAGTAGGCCCTAAAAAATGTGGGCAAATGCATATGGCCAAAACAATGGTGTTTATAGGCCGAAAGAAAAATGTTTGATACGAACGAATAATGTGCCCATGAACATTAAAGTTGACATTTTAAACTGGATAACAGTTAAGAAAAGCACATGGAGCAGCACGAACGTAATAAACATAAAAAGAATAGGAACACAGCACAACTACTTACTTTTTGCAGCACTCTCCAGATCTTTCTGTACTGCTCGTGCTCTCTTAATTTTAGGTCTTACCACAGTTTCCTGAGCTGATCTTTTGATCGTTGTACCCCGAAATTCCGGTGCAGACTTTTGACCACTTTCGTCATGATCTTGGCCTTTCGGACATTGGGGTTGGAGTAAGGTCCATACTTCCCGTCATAGTCAGCCTTCTTCAGGATGTCGACCATCTCCAACATCTCCCCAAAGGACATATTTGATGCCTTAAATTGTCTCCTTCTGGATCGGGACGTTTCTGCCTCTGGGCTTTCCTCCTCCTCCTCCTCGTTGGTGTAATTATCAGACACCTGCTCTGACTACGCCATGTGCTCTTCCCCACTGCGACGAATGAGAAGGGGCCGGGAATAGACTAGAAAGAATGTCAGGGGCGGGCGGAGCTTCACGCATGCACAGTGTCTATAAAGCGTAACACGCGTGCGTAGTACGTACGATCTGTGAGCGGAGGAAGGAGTAACGGAGGCGCCGATCATGATTGCGAAGGTAAGATTTAACATTGGGCCTATACTGCTTCTAGATTGAGGCCTGTATTTGCACAAGTTTAAAAGACTTTAGGCTGACATTAGGGTTTGCCTTGTGTTTTGTCTTGCAGTGAAAATGGATATCTTGAAAGATAAGGACTTTATGCCAATCTTCATTGATATGTTCTGGGAGCTGCCCTGTGTATGGGAGATAAACCACCCTGAATATAAGAACCAAACAAAGAGGAAGGCAGCGCTGGATAATTTGTTGGAATTTGTAAACGGTGATCCCCACGGCAGACATCACCTATTTGAAGATCCTAATTGGTGGCCTGAGGAGCACATATCTAAGGGAGCATATGAAGGTCCAGGATTCCCAGAGATCAGGAGCTGCAGATGACATTTATGTCCCCAGGCTGTGGTACTATGACAGACTGCATTTTCTGGCAGGTCAGACTGAACCCAGGCCAGCAATCTTCCTTCCAGGCTTCCTTCCCCCCCAGCTGAGGCTTCTGAAGCCCAACCTGGGCCTTTCAGGTAGCAACATGTGGAGGAGCCCAGCTTGAGCCAGGTATTACATTCCTCTAAATCGTAATGGTTGTCCAATCAATGATGTTAACTAGATGTTAGTTTGGAGTACTAATTTATGATTGTGATTGATGATGCAAAAACTAAAACCATGTCCCTTTTTCATACACAGGGAAGTCTCAGCCAGGAGGTGGCCGGGCCAAGCAGGCTGCCTGATATCCAGGTCCCTCCCCTACACCTTCAAAGACAAAGTGGCAGGAAGAGGAGTAATCTGGAGGAGGCTGCCATAGGCCTCTTTTGGAAGGCTACAGAGGCCCTGAGAACCCCCCACACTGGGGAGGAGGACTTTGCTGGCATAACTGCCTGCAAAATGATGCAGATGGAGGAGGGCCAACGACTCCTGTGTGAGTCCTTAATTTTGGAAGCTCTCAATAAGGGGTTGAGGAGCCAAATAACATGTGCTACCCACATTTGTAACCTCACACATAGCCCTCCTCCTCCTCCTCCTCCTCCTCCTCCAGGTCCTACTACTCCTCCTCCTCCTCCTCCAGGTCCTACTCCTCTTCCTGCCACATCTTCAACACCAGAGCCACAGCTGGGAAGGAAGCGTGGAAAGAAGACTAGATGTCATCTGCTGCTTTCATGATCTCAGGGACTTCTGGACCAGACTGCACTCCCTTAGATATGGACTCCTCAGGCCACCAATTTTGCAGTAAAATTTTGCAGTAAAAGAATTGATGTGTGCCCTGGGGGTCCAAGGCTTCGCCAATTTATGATGTTTCTTCAGCGTTGCCTCCCTCTTTGTTTGGTTCTGAGCCCTTAATAAAGGAATTTTGGGTTCAATTATACTCGCCTATGTGTGTTTTCCTTCAAAAAGGACAGTTTGTTTGTGAGGATTCAGGTAAATTTCAAAAATACAATGTGAAATTAACAAGGGACACCAACACCAAGCAATCTCCTTGAGATTAAAGATATCAATGGTGTTGTGGTAACTTGACACACAAAACACACACAAAAATATTATGGAGTAAAATTAAAAATAAAATAAAACAAAGATCAGCCTTGAAAAAAATACAAACCCCAAAAAAAACAGCCTTGAAAAAAACAAAAAACAAAAATAAAACAACAAAAAAGATATTTGGTCAGATGTGACAAATCAAAATATATTGAGGGAATCACGATAAATAATAAAGAAAGAAGTTTGTGAGAAGTCTGTGTGAATATGAGCAGCAAAACTACTTCATTCTTCTCACATTATAAAGAAGAGAGTGCGCTGTATTAAACAATTTAAAACATTGCAGCGTGACGAAAGTGCTGTATCCATTCCAAACGCTAATTTTACCAGACCGAGCTGTTCCGTCTCGGAATTTCTTCTGAGCATGCGTGGCACTTTGTGCGTCGGAATTGTCCACACACGGTCGGAATTGACGCGATTGGATTTTGTTGTCGGAAAATGTTATAGCCTGCTCTCAAACTTTGTGTGTCAGAAAATCCGATGGAAAATGTCCGATGAAGCCCACACACGGTTTGAATTTCCGACAACACGCTCAGATCGCACATTTTCCGTCGGAAAATCCGACCGTGTGTACGGGGCATAAGGGTCCTCTGAATTTTTGTTTTCATGCACGTTGCACTTTTTTGAGCAATTTATTGCCATTCACTTGATTATTACACGTCAGAAAAAGGATTATTGTTCTTAGTCACTTGGATTGATTTTATGCACAGTATTGTGATTTTGACTTATTCATATTAGTCTTATTGGATTTAGCCTTTTTTACATCATTTACTGTCACAATAAGAGTCCTCTGAATTTTTGTTTTCATGCACGTTGCACTTTTTTGAGTGAGTTATTGCCATTCACTTTATTATTACACGTCAGAAAAAGGATTATTGTTCTTAGTCACTTGGATTGATTTTTGTCACCATTCAATAAGTTAAATTACTTTATCTCATGTTATTTATAATTTTTTGATTCGCACATGGATTTATGTCAAATAAATGTTGTACTTTTATAATATTACTGCCTTTCGTCCATTTAAAGTTCCAAACCTTGAGGAATCTTGTTCTTTATAATAGTAAATCCATTGTGCCTCCACCAAAAAAGTAATAAGGCTGCTTACCGGACTCCAAGACCCCAATACCATGGAGGTCCAAGCAAGCTCAGCATTGCCTAGCCAACTTCATTCCTTAGCACTCTCTCAAACAATGGTTTCCAACATCAACAGATTTAGCAGTACTCAATAAAGAAAGCACATGGAAAACTCAATAGTGAAGCAAACTTTGTGCCTCCTTTAATTTAAAACCAGGATAAACTTTCTCACAGGACAGTGTGGTATACAGATCTCAAACAAACTACCATTCTGCTCACTCCAGCGGATGTGATGGAGTCACTGCTAGGCTACGCCCTATGTGTATCCGAAACTAATGGACTTCTATTGGCACCATTTATGGCATGATAATTTGATCTAAAATGGATTTGATCTTTTTTTCCAAACTACACAAAATGTGCTTCAGAATCAACTTGTTATATGCAGAGCAATTCCATTATGACTAGCTTGCGTTTAAAACTGTTATATCACACTGGTTTGTATTGTGCTACAAACTTGGTACATGAGGAAAAAGGGTGGAACTGGCTCTTGAATGACAACATTTTAGATGACCCAATAGTCTCACAGGCATTGGAGGATGAACTCAAATCCTATTTCCAGATTAATAAGTTAGGGGAGGACACTGAGGGGTCTGTTTGGGAGGGCCATTGGGCAGTTAGATCAGACAAGGTTCATAAAGGGGAGGGAGGATAGAGACAATTTGATAAGAGCGTTACAGTTGGCTTATTGGATAAATTCCACATATTCCAGTCAACATATTTGGTATTAGGAAGTGTCTACAGCATCTGAAACCACAACGTGCAACGAGTGCAAGAGTGTATTTATTCTGGTTGCCCAGTCCAATTCTGCTAAGATATTATTATTAATATTATATAGGATTTATATAGCGCTGACAGTTTATATAGTGCTTTACAACATTAGGGCAGACAGTACAATTACAATACAATTCAATACAGGGGGGAAATCAGAGCCCTGCTTGTTAGAGCTTACAATCTAGGAGGGAGGGTCAAGTTATACAAAAGGGTAATAGCTGTGGGGGATGAGCTAATGGAGAAAATAGTGCAGTTTTTAGATTGAGGCAGGATAGGCTTCTCTGAAGAGGAAGGTTTTCAGGGATCGCCTAAAAGTGGATAAATTTGGAGGCCTTCTGACAGGTTGGGGTAGTGAATTCCAGAGGGTGGGCCAGGCTCGGGAGAAGTTCTGGAGGCAGATATGGGAGTAGAGGATGAGGGAGCTAGAGAGCAGGACGCAGGGCCGGACTGGGAATAAAAACCAGCCCTGGAAATAATTTCATACCAGCCCCAGGGACGTAGCGTGGGTTGTCAGCACCCAAGGTAAGGCAAGTAAATTGCACTCCTAACCGGCGGACATTTAGCACTCCCTGAGTCTCTTCCACTCATACTGTATTAAACCCCTTATGGTACATTTTAGGATGTACCACTCCTTCTCTTTGTTCTCCTTTCTTTCCCCTTTATTTCTCTCTATCATAATTTCTTGTTTTTTTCCCCATCTCTCTGTCTCTCTATCCATCTTTCTTGTTCTCTCTTATTATGTCTCTCCCTTTTTCTTTGTTCCTCCCCCTCTTTTCCTTTCTCTTCCACGCATTCTCTTTTTTTCCCCTCTCTCATTTCCTTTCTTGCCCCTTCCCTCTCCCTCTTTCCGGAAAGTGAATGGCTACATGCCCATTTATTGCATAAAATGCTAACACTATATATATATATATATATTTATATACATATACATATACACACACACACACATATATATATATATATATATATATACATATATACATACACGTGTGTGAGTTCTGTATGTTTACAAAACTAAATCATACTTGGGGGCACACCCTAAAAATGAGTTTACATTCAAGATGGTGCTGATAAGACCAACAAACAGTACAAAATATTACAGCGCACACATACAAAAATGACATTTAAAACCTGCAAGGATATTTAAAAACACCTGAACATATTCAAAAAATATGGGGATTTGGTCACACTATATGGCAGCCCACTTACTGCATCAAAGTACCCCATTATTAGTGGGTCCTACACTAGTAAAAGAATGAAAGATCCTGCGTCTCAACCATTGGAGATACACTCCTCTTTATGGGAGAACTCCACCCTCCCATTACCTCTTATTAGTGTCCACCAGTTCATAGGAGGAGTTCCTTCAGTTCTCCCATAAAAGAGGAGTGTATCTCCCATGGTTGAGATGCAGGACCTTTCATTCTTTTACTAGTGTAGCACCCACTAATTAAGGGGTACTTTGACGCAGTAAGTGGGCTGCCATATAGCGTGATCAAATCCCCATATTTTTTGAATATGTTCAGGTGTTTTTAAATAGCTTTTCAGGATTTAAATGTCATTTTTGTATGTGTGTAAGACACACTACAAGAGATGGTCAGAGATTGTGAGCATGATACAAGAGATGGTCAAAGACTGCAGACATGATATAGGAGATGATCAGAGATTGCAGACACATTAGAGGAGATGGTCAGAGACTATGGACATGATACAGGAGATGGTCAGAAACTATGGACATGATACAGCAGAAGGTCAGAGACTTGTAGACATGATACAGGAGATGGTCAGAGACTGCAGACATGATACAGGAGATGGTCAGAGACTGCAGACATGATACAGGAGATGGTCAGAGACTGCAGACACATTAGAGGAGATGGTCAGAGACTGCAGACTAAGGAGGAGCTCCGGCGTGTTCGCACAGCCCACGTGCAGAGCCCGCCAGGAAGTCTGCAATGTGCTGTGCTAATCACAGGCAGTGAGACATTTCCCGATCTCTGCAGCGCGCACTGTGATTAGCGCAGCGCCAACTTCCTGGCGGGCTCTGCACGTGGGCTGTGCGAACACACCAGAGCTCATCCTTACTGCAGATATGATAAAGGGGATGGTCAGAGACTGCAGACATGATACAGGAGATGGGCAGGGAATGCATGTATGGCTGAACTCAGTGTAAAAGTGTATAGTAGGGCTGCGCCACTCTACTTAAACCAGCTCTTCAAGATCAAGTTAGTAATCCTCCTTTTAAAGTACAACTAAGTGGCAGAAGACAGCAACACATCCAATTTCCAAAATTCAAATTGTGTTACAGTGAACTGGTCAGGATTAGTGAAGAACTTTAAACAGTTATTGAGTCTGTGAAGCTTCTAGCCTGAATCAGCAGTAAATCATCCAAAAAACATCAAACTGTGCAGAACACACAGAGCTCTGGCTAAATAGCTGAGCTGAAATGGTTAACAGCCAGCCATGTGTGACCTGTCACTGGACACAGAATGCCAGCTGACTGCAGTGTCTCCCAGAGATCTTATCAGTGTGCAGGTTAGGAAGCTTAAAAAAACAAAGCATACAGAGCCAGACAAGAGGGAGGGAAGGCTGATCAGTAAACCTGCACACTGCCCAAAAGGCAGAGATTTCTGGATGACACCGGCCGGCCAGCATTACATATGACATTGCTCCCGACGATCTTGTTTCCATTCAGCCAGAGCTCTGTGTATGCAGGATTCGTCTTCCTGTGGCTGTGGTCATACCTTCCTCTATCTCCTCGGCTTCAGGTACTGTGTATCTCCCTCTCGACGGCCCCATTTATCCCCAATCCAGCACCTCGGCACATTTAAATGTGGCGGGCTGGAGAAGGGGGGTACACTGTCTGGTTCCTTGCTCCTCCAGCCCTCGCTGCTACAAATTTCCACAGCCAGCCCCGCCTCCTGTTCACAGCACAGCCGCTGCCGCTTCTCTCTCAGCTGTTCTTTTTTTTTTTTTTAAAAAGTTCCAGAGCTCCTAGCTGACAGCGGCCTCTGAGCAGGCGGCCTACGGGATATTTCCCGCTATCCCGGTAGGCCAGTACGGCCCTGGCAGGAAGTCTTGAGAGGAACGAAGAGGGTGAGTAGGTTGGTATTTTGAGACTAGGCTAGTGATGTAGGTGGGGGCAGAGTTGTGGTTGACTTTGTAACTTATTGTTATTAATTTGAATTTAATTTGTTGGGCGATTGGCAGCCAATGAAGGGATTGGCAACGAGGGGTAGCAGACACTGAGCGGTCTGTAAGGTGGATAAGTCTGGCAGCAGCATTCATGATAGACTGAAGGAGGGATAGTCTATTTAAAGGTAAGCCAATAAGGAGGGAGTTGCAGTAGTCAAGGCGGGAGATAACCAGGGAGTGAATCAGGAGCTTTGTGGTTTCATTGCTTAGAAAGAGACATAGTTTAGAAATGTTGCGGAGGTTGAGGCGGCAAGCATTGGAAAGTGATTGGATGTGGGGCCAAAAGGAGAGTTCAGAGTCCAGGATAACATCTAGCATGCTGATATGTGGGGATGGGTGGATGGTTGTGCCATTGCTCTTGACAGAGAAGTCAAGGGAAGTGGCACGTGGAGGAGGGAATATTATATGCTTGGTTTTGGACAAGTTGAGTTTGAGGAAGTGGTGTGACATCCATACAGATATGTCTGTTAGTAAGTTAGTGATGCGTGAGGAGACTGATGGAGTGAGTTGAGGGGTGGAGAGATAGATTTGTGTGTCGTCAGCGTAGAAATGATATTGAAAGCCGTGAGAGGCTATCAGCTGACCCAGGGAAGAGGTTTAGATTGAAAATAAAGGAGGTCCAAGAACAGAACCTTGGGGGACCCCAACTGAGAAGGGAAGAGGTGTGGAGGAAGTAGAATTGTAAGTGACACTGAAGGTTCATTGGGATAGGTAGGATGAGAGCCACTGAAGAGCACAGTCATGGAGACCGAGGGAGTAAAGTTTTTTGAGGAGGAGGGGGTGGTCAATTGTCAAAGGCAGCTGAAAGGTCCAGAAGCAGGAGTACAGAATAATGTCTGTTGGTTTTTGCAGTTAGTAGGGCATTTGTGAGTTTTAAAAGAGCAGTTTCTGTGGAGTGTTGAGGGCAAAATCCATATGGAAGGGGATCAAGAAAGTTATTCTTAATGAGGTGGTCACTCAGTTGGTTGTAAACCAGGCATTCAAGAAGTTTAGAGGAAAAGGGGAGCAAGGAGATAGGGCATAGGTTGTTAAGATGGTAGGGTCCAAGGATGGCTTTTTAAGTATGGGGTGACCAGTGCATGTTTTAGAGGATTGCGGAAAATGCCAGAGGTGAGGGAGAGATTGAAGATGTTTGTTAGAGAGTGTAGGATAGAGTCAGAGGGTGATCATGGTATTAGGGTCCAGGGGACAGATGGTTAGGTGGGCGTTAGAAAGGAGTTTAGTAACTTTGTCTGTAGTAGCAGATTTGAATAAAGGGAGTGTCAGTTGTACCTGTTGACATAGGGTCCTAACTGGGGGAGATACCTGTAGAGTGGAGATTTCATCACGGATTGTATTAATCTTGTTTTTGAAGTGATTAGCAATCTCCTGGGCAGTGAGTGAGTCAGTGGGTGGAGGCAGTGGAGGACGAAGTAGAGAGTTGAAGGTTTAGAGTTTACGGGGACTGGATGAGAAGGTGTTAATAAGAGTTGTAAAATAGGTCTGCTTGGCAGTGTAGAGGAAAGAATAGTATTTTTGGAGGGCAGATTTGTATTGGTTGAAGTCTTTGAGAGACTTATGCCCTGTACACACGGTCAGACATTGATCAGACATTCTGACAACAAAATCCATGGATTTTTTCCGACGGATGTTGGCTCATACCTGTCTTGCATACACACAGTCACACAAAGTTGTTGGAAAATCTGATCGTTCTGAATGCGGTGACGTAAAACACGTACGTTGGGACTATAAACGGGGCAGTAGCCAATAGCTTTCATCTCTTAATTTATTCTGAGCATGCGTGGCACTTTGTGCGTCGGATTTGTGTACACACGAATTGGAAATTGGAATTGGAATTGGAATTTCCGACAACGGATTTTGTTGTCGGAAAATTTTATAGCAAGATCTCAAACTTTGTGCGTCGGAAATTCCTATGGAAAATGTGTGATGGAGCCTACACACGGTCGGAATTTCCGACAACAAGGTCCTATCACACATTTTCCATCGGAAAATCCTATCGTGTGTACAGGGCATTAGTCTTGTGCAGCAGACGCTCAAGAGTGCAACTACATTTTTGAGAATTTTAGTGTCATCTGTTTGCCAGGGTTGTAGGGGTCGAGGCCTGATTCTGTGTGTAGTGAGGTGAGCAAGCTTGTCTAGGGTGGAGGACAGGGATTTATTGTAGATGGAAGTGGCTTGGTTGGAGGCAGGACAGGGGAGAGATTTTGTCTAGTGACAGTGTCAGGGATCTATCAGCACCAGACCAGCGCATGTGCGTGCGCCAATGTGCCGGCGCGCTCCTGCTCAGGCAATTCAGCAATCTCCAGCTGTTGCCGTGCGTCAGCGTGGTGCTCGGGCGCGCGTGGGTGTGTGGTGTGTGTGTGCAGGCGCGTGCGCGTTTGCATTAGCGCCGTTTTGGCGCCAAGTTCTCCTGTTGCAGGAATGCACTGCTGTTTCGTCTCAGCTCTGTGGATCTGTTTAACCTGCACCTGATTGATTGATTACCTATTGACCCGGCTTGTCTGACCATTCCTCCTTCTCAAATCCGACCCGGCCTGCCTGATTCTGCTACTGCATCTACCAATACCGTTGCCGACCTCTGCCTGCCTACCGACTCTGCCTCTGCCTACTGTATTAACCACCTTGCTGCCTGCTGACCCGGACTGTTTGACCTTGCCTGTGCCTGCCGTTTGCTGCTGCACCCTCAGCTCCAGCGACTTCTGCATCTGCATCTTCAGTGCTGCAGCCTGCTGCTTCCTGTTATCACCTTACCTGCAGTCCAGCCATTCCTGGAGGGATCTCTACTCTGCTCCAGCTATAGAGCCTTCATCTCAGCAGGCACTCCTATCCCACTGTGCTCACGAGACCACTGTCCCCACTCCAGTGGCTCTTGAACCAGCGTTGTATGAGAGGTCTTCTCCTACAAGTCAGGCTCACTACCAGGTACCTAACAGTACGAAACAGCCATGACTGAGCCTGCAGGAGATACCTCCCCGATGAAGAAGATCTGCACGCACCTTGCGGCCCTCACTCAAGCGGTGCAAGCCCTTCAGGAAAATTCAGAATCTTGCTGGCCCTAGTCCCATGGCTTCCTCCTCAGCCGCAGCTCCAACACCGCCTGCTCATGCTCCCTCCATTGTGATGCTCCCACCTGAACCAAGGGTCCCCATCCCAGAGAGGTTTTCCGGAGATCGGACCAAGTTTCAGGCCTTTCGCAATGCCTACCAACTCTTCTTTGCTCTACAACCCCGAACCTTTTCACTGGAAGTTACTAAAGTGGGGTTTGTGATTTCCCTCCTACAAGGGGAACCCCAGACCTGGGCCCACCGTTTATTGGAGGGGGACTCAGCTTTAACCCAATTGTTACCCTCCTTTTTTGAAGCCATGGCTAAGCTCTATGAGGACCCTCAGCAGACTGCTACAGCTGAGTCAGCTCTGTTCGCGCTCCAGCAAGGCCGCAGACCGGCTGAGGACTATGTCACTCACTTCAGACGCTGGAGCGCGGACACGCAGTGGAACGATGCGGCCCTGCGTCATTAGTTCCGCATGGGCCTATCTGAAGGGCTAAAAGATGAACTTGCTCGAGTTGGCATACCAGACACTCTTGAAGCGTTGATTTCTTTGGCAATCCAGATTGATCGTCGTCTTTGAGAACGTCGATCCGAACGCTCTGCCCAGCAAACCCGCCCGGCCTGGATGACAACACGGGCTCCGGTTCCTGCAGCACGTTACTTATCTTCACCCAGTATGAATCCAGTCAACACCACGCCCGACACTTCGGAACCCATGCAGCTAGGACTGATGCGACCTGCCTTGTCCCCTGAAGAACGGGCATGTCGTCGTCAACTTAACCTGTGCCTCTATTGCGGTGGAACTGGTCACTATGTCCATAATTGCCCAGTCAAGATAAGTAAGTGCTCACCCTCTATGTCTACCAATCTCTCTGCTTTGTCTGCCAACTCTACCCACATTGCCATTCCTCTCTCATTACAGCTCCAGGAAGAGATAATTCCAGTCAACGCCATCATTGACTCCGGAGCTTGCAGCTGCTTTATCGACTTGACCTTTGCCAGCCAACATAACATCCCGTTACGGACTAAAACCCATGGACTTTTTTTTTTTCTTAGCTGATGGCTCCTGCATTAGATCTGGACAAGTAATTCAGGAAACTCTTCCCTTGCCTGCTACTACTTCTTCTCAACATAAGGAACTGCTGACCCTTGATGCCATTACGTCTTCTCTATTTCCAATTATCTTGGGCATTCCCTGGCTTCAAGCCCACAATCCGCACATCAACTGGGTCTCTGGAGAAGTAAAATTTGTATCATGCTACTGTCAGGAACACTGTCTGGTGGGAGACCCCGACTCTTCAGCTACTCTGCTATGCCTTGACACTGACCAGAAACTATGCCAGTCCATACCTAAACATTACCATGAGTTCATCAATGTTTTTAGTAAGAAGGGGGCAGACTCCCTTCCGCCTTATCGCCCCTACTACTGCCAAATTGAGTTGATGCCAGGATCTGAGATTCCATTCGGACGTATCTTCCCTTTATCGGAGAAGGAGCAAGAGGCACTAAAAACATATGTTGATGAGAACTTGGCTAAGGGGTTCATCCGCCACTCAACTTCCCCAGCAGGTGCCGGAATATTTTTTGTCACCAAGAAGGACAAGACTCTTCGCCCGTGTATAGATTACTGGAAACTGAACAAAATTACGGTTAAAAATCGGTATCCCCTACCTTTGATACCTGAACTGTTCCAAAAGTTAAGGACTGCGGTTATCTTTACTAAACTCGATCTAAGAGGGGCTTACAACCTGATCCGCATTCGGGCCGGGCATGAGTGGAAAACAGCTTTTTGGACCCGATTCGGGCACTATGAATACTTGGTTATGCCCTTCGGACTCTGCAACGCCCCTGCGACCTTCCAACATCTGATTAACGTTGTTCTCAGGGACTTTCTAGACATGGTTGTGATTGCATACCTGGATGATATCCTGATCTTCTCGGAATCTCTTTATCTGCATCGAGAACATGTCCGCAGGGTGTTGGTTCGCCTCCATTTACACAGACTTTATGCAAAGGCAGAGAAATGCGAGTTCGAGCAACAAAGCATCCAATTTCTGGGACTGATAATCTCTCCAACAGGCATTAAAATGGATCCCCAGAAGGTATCCGCTGTGCTGGACTGACCGGTACCCCTAGACAAGAAGGGAATTCAGTGGTTTATCGGGTTTGCAAACTTTTATAGAAAATTCATCAGGGGATTCTCGGCCATAATTGCACCCATCACGCAGTTGACCAAACAAAATGCCCGTTTTTCCTGGAACCAGTCAGCCCAAGATGCCTTTGAGAATCTCAAAAGACTGTTTACCTCGGCCCCAATCCTCAGCCATCTTGAACCGTCACTACCTTTCATTTTGGAAGTTGACGCTTCTGAAATAGCAGTGGGTGCAATACTATCACAACGAAGGGGCAGCAAAGACCTAATGCATCCTGTGGGGTTTTTCTCCCGTGAACTTTCTCCGGCGGAGAAGAACTACGATGTTGGCGACCGGGAGCTCCTCGCTATTAAAACTGCTCTGGAGGAGTGGAGATACCTGTTGGAGGGAGCTGTGCATCCGGTATTAATATACACTGACCACAAGAACCTAGAGTACTTGAGATCTGCTAAATGACTGAAGCCTCGGCAAGCCCGCTGGGCCCTGTTATTCTCCCATTTTTGTTTTCATATAACTTACCGGCCAGGCTCAAAAAATATCAAACCGAATGCATTATCACGCATGCATGACAACCCGAAGGACTCATCCATTCCTGATACCATATTACCCGCAAACAATTTCCTACTCCTGCAAACGGACCTACTCTCCCAGATTAAAGAAGCATCCTCTGAGTCATCTAGGCCTACAGGGATTACTCTGACATCCAAAGATGGATTGCTATGGAAGGGGAGTCAAATTTTTGTCCCTGAGAAGGTTCGGATCAAGGTCTTGACGCTTCTTCATGATCATCCACTGGCAGGCCATTTTGGGGTCCCTGGAACTTGTGCAACGCACATTCTGGTGGCCCAAACTGAAAGACTTTTGTGAGAAATATGTCAGCTCCTGCCCTACCTGCACCCAGATTAAGACGTCTAGGAATCGAGCATGGGGTCTGTTAAAACCTTTGCCTGTACCTGATAGACTCTGGAAAATGATTTTCATGGACTTTCATGGACTTTATAGTAGAGCTTCCATGTTCTGAGGGGTGTTCAGCCATCTTTGAGGTGGTAGACCGTCTAACTAAGATGGCCCACTTCCTTCCTTTAAGGGGAACTCCATCTGCTATTGAAACCGCCGGCATATTCATTAAGAAAATCATCAGACTACATGGAGAACCTGAAAGTATAGTTTCGGACAGAGGGGTACAATTCACCTCACATTTTTGGAGAGCCCTGTGTGAAATCCTAAAAATTGAACTGGCCTTGTCCTCGGCCTATCATCCTCAAACTAATGGACAGACAGAGAGGACCAATCAGACTCTTGAACAGTATATCAGATGCTTTACTTCCTTCACACAGGATGATTGGGTGTCCCTGCTACCCTTAGCAGAATTCGCATACAACAATGCCAAACATTCAGCCACCGGTCAATCCCCTTTTTTCGCCAATTTATGGCTTCCATTTAACCTTTCTACCCGATTTTCTTTCAGAATCCTCAGTTCCAGCAGTGCAGAATACAGTGGATTTCCTCAGCCACAACAACCAGATGTTGCAAGAGGCAGTGTCCAAGGCCCAGGCGGACAGCAAGAGAGTCTTCAATCGAAGAAGAAGAGGGGAGTTGAAGTTACAACTTGGTGATCAGATATGGCTTTCTACCACTAATATCAAGTTAGCATGTCCATCTAAGAAGCTGGCACCTAGATTTATGGGACCTTTTCCGGTTAAGAGAAAAATTAATGAAGTGTATTATGAACTGACTTTGCCTGATTCTCTCAAGATTCACCCGGTATTTCATGTGTCTCTGCTAAAACCTGCTATACCTGATCCCTTCCCTGATAGAGAAACTAGACCTCCTGAACTCTTAGTAGATGGAAGCGAGGAATTTGAGGATGAGGCTATTCTTGACTGTAGAAGAAGACAAGGACAAAATCAATTTCTCATTAAATGGAAAGGTTACGGCCCAGAAAGTAACTCATGGGAACCAGACAGCAATGTCCACGCCAGGCGATTAGTCCGTGTCTTCTTCTCTGCCCACCCTGAGAAAAGAAGGCATGTGGGCATCCGGAGGCTGCCCTTTGGAGGGGGGCAATGTTAGGGATCTGTCAGCACCAGACCGGCGCATGTGCGTGCGCTAATGCGCCGGCGCGCTCCTGCTCAGGCAATTCAGCAATCTCCAGCTGTTGCCATGCGTCAGCGCGGCACTCGGGTGTGCAGCGCATGTGTGTGCGCGCGCGAGCACGTGGGCGTTCGCATTAGCGCCGTTTTGGCGCCAAGAGGTGCATAAAAGTTCTCCTGTTGCAGGAATGCGCTGCTGTTTCGTCTCAGCTCTGTGGATCTGCTTAACAAGTACCTGATTGATTGATTACCTGTTGACCCGGCTTGTCTGACCATTCCTCCTTCTCCAATCCGACCCGGCCTGCCTGATTCTGCTACTGCATCTACCAATACCGTTGCCGACCTCTGCCTGCCTACCGACTCTGCCTCTGCCTACTGTATTAACCACCTTGCTGCCTGCTGACCTGGACTGTTTGACCTTGCCTGTGCCTGCCGTTTGCTGCTGCACCCTCAGCTCCAGCTCCAGTGACTTCTGCATCTGCATCTTCAGTGCTGCAGCCTGCTGCTTCCTGTTATCACCTTACCTGCAGTCCAGCCATCCCTGGAGGGATCTCTACTCTGCTCCAGCATCAGAGCCTTCATCTCAGCAGGCACTCATACCCCACTGTGCTCACGAGACCACTGTCCCCACTCCAGTGGCTCTTGAACCAGCGTTGTATGAGAGGTCTTCTCCTACAAGTCATGCTCACTACCAGGTACCTAACAGACAGTGTCACTGATCTCTGCTCCCTGTCATCGGAGCAGAGATCAGTGACATGTCACACACAGCCATGCCCCCCACAGTTAGAAACATGCCTAGGACACACTTAACCCTTACACTGCCACCTAGTGGTTAACCCCTTCTCTGCCAGTGTCATTTACACAGGAATCAGTGCATTTGTATAGCACTGATTGCTGTATAAATGACAATGGTCCCAAAAATGTGTCAAATAATCACTTATTGCGATTTTTTTACCAAAAAAGTGTAGAAGAATACGTATCGGCCTAAACTGTGGAAAAAAAAAAGTTTTTTCATATATTTTTGGGGAATATTTGTTATAGCAAAAAGTAAAACATAATGTGTTTTTTTCAAAATTGTTGCTCTTTTTTTGTTTATAGCGCAAAAAATAAAAACCGCAGGGGTGATCAAATACCACCAAAAGAAAGCTCTATTTGTGGGAAAAAAAGGACATCAATTTTGTTTGGGAGCCACATCGCACGACCACGCAATTGTCAGTTAAAGCAACGCAGTGCCGAATTGCAAAAAGTGCTCTGGTCAGGAAGGGGGTAAATTCTTCCAGGGCTGAAGTGGTTAAAAAGTTTAGAAGTAGCAGGACTGTTTGTATTAGCAGGGATGTTGAAATCACCGAGAAGGATTGTGGGAATTTCCGAAGAGCGAAAGTAGGGTAGCCAGGCAGAAAACTCATCAAGGAAAGTCGATAATGGTGCAGGGGGCCGGTAGATCACCACAATTCTTAGGGAAGTTGGAGAGAATAGACGTATACAGTGAGCTTCTCTGGGGGATAGGAGGAATCTCACTCCACCTCCCTTGCATCCATTAGGCCAAGGGGAGTGAGTCCAATGAAGGCCACCATTGGAGAGGGAAGCAGGAGAAGGGGAGGAGGGTGTCAGATTCGTGGAGCCAGGTTTCAGTGACAGCAAGTAGATTAAAGGAATTAGTGACAAAGAGGTCATGAACAGCGGTGAGTTTGTGATATTTATGTTATCAAGATATTAATTTCTAATTGTTGTACATGTTTTGAGAAAACATACATGCTATTATCCATGGCTAGATTCCCAATGGGAAAAGGAGGTAGGCTTTATTACAGAGGAAATGAGGAATGGTGTGCTTGAAAACAATCATAAGATTTGTTTAAATGTATCACAAATTTTATAATGTGATGGCATCACACTACACACTAAAATGGCTATATCAGTTTTGGAGACTGACCTGATGTGCGTCAGATGTATCAGGCATCATGAAAATGTCCAAAACTAGGATGCAGCTATCAACACAGTAAAGCCTCGTACACGCGGTTCGTCGTACGACTGAGCGTTGATTTTTGTCAAAAGCGCGTGTGCAGGATTTTGTCTAGCATACTAACTATCCACAAATTGACGTTCGACAAACACGAACGTAGTGACGTACTACGAGAGTATAAAGAGGGAGTTAATTTCTCGAGCGCCACCCTTTGGGCTCCTTCTGCTAAATTCTTGTTAGTAGAAGTTTGGTGAGCATTAATTAGCGATTTTCAGATCGTTCCTGATTGATCGTTTGTCACAGCCATGTTACGAAATAAGAGGAGAGAACATTTAAAGAATGCAATAAGAAATGTAAGGGTGCAATTAGGATGGCTAAGATTGAACATGAAAGACACATAGCGGAGGAGAGCAAAAGAAATCCCAAGAAATTCTTTAAGTATGTAAACAGTAAAAAAGGGAGGACAGACCATATTGGCCCCATAAAGAATGAGGAAGGACATCTGGTTACAAAGGATGGGGAGATGGCAAAGGTATTGAATTTATTCTTCTCCTCGGTCTTCACAAGTGAATCGGGGGGCTTCAGTAACCAAAACTGCAGTGTTTATCCTCATGACACATCACAGGAAGCACCTCCATGGTTAACAGAGGACGGAATTAAAATTAGACTTGAGAAACTTAACATTAATAAATCACCGGGACCAGATGGCTTGCATCCGAGGGTACTTAGGGAACTCAGTCAGGTGATTGCCAGACCGTTGTTCCTAATATTTACAGACAGTCTATTGACTGGAATGGTACCAGCTGATTGGAGAAAAGCCAATGTAGCACCAATATTTAAAAAGGGCCCAAAAAACATCCCTGGGAATTACAGACCAGTTAGCCTAACATCAATAGTATGTAAACTCTTGGAGGGGATGATAAGGGACTATATACAAGATTTTAGTAATAAGAATGATTTCATTAGCAGTAATCAGCATGGATTCATGAAGAATCGTTCTTGCCAAACCAATCTATTAACCTTCTATGAGGAGGTGAGTTGCCATCTAGATAAAGGAAGGCCCGTAGACGTGGTGTATCTGGATTTTGCAAAAGCATTTGACACAGTTCCCCATAAATGTTTACTATACAGGGTGAGTACATGGATTGAAAACTGGCTACAAGGGCGTGTTCAGAGGGTGGTGATAAATGGGGAGTACTCAGAATGGTCAGGGGTGGGTAGTGGGGTTCCCCAGGGTTCTGTGCTGGGACCAATCCTATTTAATTTGTTCATAAACGACATGGAGGATGGGATAAAGAGTTCAATCTCTGTATTTGCAGACGATACTAAGCTAAGCAGGGCAATAACTTCTCTGCAGGATGTGGAAATCTTGCAAAAAGACCTGAACAAATTAATGGGGTGGGCGACTACATGGCAAATGAGGTTCAATGTAGAAAAATGTAAAATAATGCATTTGGGTGGCAAAAATATGAATGCAATCTATACCCTGGGGGGAGAACCTCTGGGGGAATCTAGGATGCAAAAGGACCTGGGGGTCCTAGTGGATGATAGGCTCAGCAATGGCATGCAATGCCAAGCTGCTGCTAATAAAGCAAACAGAATATTGGCATGCATTAAAAGGGGGATCAACTGCAGAGATAAAACGATAATTCTCCCGCTCTACAAGACTCTGGTCCGGCCGCACCTGGAGTATGCTGTCCAGTTCTGGGCACCAGTCCTCAGGAGGGACGTACTGGAAATGGAGCGAGTACAAAGAAGGGCAACAAAGCTAATAAAGGGTCTGGAGGATCTTAGTTATGAGGAAAGGTTGCAAGCACTGAACTTATTCTCTCTGGAGAAGAGACGCTTGAGAGGGGATATGATTTCAATTTACAAATACTGTACTGGTGACCCCACAATAGGGATAAAACTTTTTTGCAGAAGAGAGTTTAATAAGACTCGTGGCCACTCATTACAATTAGAAGAAAAGAGGTTTAACCTTAAACTACGTAGAGGGTTCTTTACTGTAAGAACGGTAAGGATGTGGAATTCCCTTCCACAGGCGGTGGTCTCAGCGGGGAGCATTGATAGCTTCAAGAAACTATTAGATAATCACCTGAATGACCGCAATATACAGGGATATGTAATGTAATACGGACACATTATCACACACATAGGTTGGACTTGATGGACTTGTGTCTTTTTTCAACCTCACCTACTATGTAACTATGTAACTATGTAACATGCTATTATTGGGCTAGGAGTCATTGCTTTGAACCAAGTCCTTTCTAGGAACAGGAGGAAGAGGAGTTCTTGGACCAAAAATTGGTTGCTCAATTGTGAGCAATTATGCCATATGCCTTTGCTGCAGGAGCTCTGGGAGAATAATCTGGATTATTTTCGAAATGACCTCCGGATGACGGATCCCTGCTTTCACCACCTCTTGGCATTGGTGACCTCCCTATATCCAGAAGCAGGACACTTCTATGTGGCTTTCCATCACTCCTGAACAAAGGCAACCTTGCAGTACTTGGCGACAGGGAGAAGCCTTCAGGATCTGAAGTTTACGAATGGGATCTCCCTTCAGGCCCTGGGAGTCATTATTCCAGAGACCTGCTCAGCAATCATTCAAGTGCTGCAGAAGGACTATATTAGGGTAGTTTTATTATTTAATAAAACACGCTATGTATTTCAGCTTGCTAATGTTTTTATTTTATTTTTTGATTACATAATTATCAATATTGTAATATGCCGTGAATGTCCTCTTTGTCCTCATGCATGCTGTAAGGTTTTTTCAACTTCTTTTTTGGGCTAGATGCATATTTTCCTACAATTATCTCCCCAGCATGATATCCTGGGCCCATACACACCTAGCCTGTTAACATAACGTTGGTGCAAATCCTGTGACTTTAAGGGCGGACATAGTGAATCCACCACCACAGAGAGTACACGTTTACCAGCTGCACAAGCTTTGATGCTTGTGGCTAATATCCAGCCAGGGCCTTTTCCTCTAGGGACCTCAGATGTTCAATCGAGCCATATGACGCTGTAGACTGTTTATCATGAAGGCGGTCAGAAGCACAAAATACAAATCCACACTCCTCTGCTGCCACTTCCACTAACGTCTCCTCTTCACTTCCTCCCAACTCACCTCTTAAGAGTTGGGTGGAAGTAACAAAATTAATCATGTGGTCCTGTGCTGCTGCATCCTCCACAATTTTTAAGGAGGAATGCTACAAGCTACTTTGCCTCCCTGCCAAGTGACATGGACCCGGCAGTGCCAGGCCCAGCTGGAGAGGCTGCAGGTCATCCATCTGTGGGCGTGATGACGGATATAGAAAATGTCCATGCTGGCTTGCCCTCCCAAATTGCCCAGGATTTATGACAGAAATACATGAACAATTTTGTGGGTAGAGGGGCAGTGTCTTGGCAGCAATTTCTAGCTGATCCTGTCTAAGCTTTTTTTGGAGCTCATAAACTCATAATTCGGTTGAACTACTGTTGTCTGTCCTTCTTATATGTATAATATGTTCCCAAATGGGATTTTGTTTGGAAACATGAAAAATGTGGGTGCAACGCCTTCCTCAGAACTCTGATGAAGGGGTTGCACCCCCAAAACGCGCCCGTGGATACCCAGTGATGGGAGATAGCACATGTTTACACACTATGTAATTTGAGGGGATTTGAAAAAACTACACACATTTTAGGAATGGGATCATGGGGGAAATCATAATGATAAGCCCCAATTTGTGTGCATCTTAAAATTTTGGGTTTTAGATTAGAAAAAACAGATAAACATTGGCATTCACATTAGTTAGGGCAGTGTTTCTCAAATCCCCTCCTCGAGATGCAAACTCAGGTCATGTTTTCTGGATTTCTTAAATTTGGCACAGGTGATATTATCAGTTTCACTGCCTTAGTAATTCGCACAGTCATTTAGACTGAGGAAAATCTAGAAAACAGGACCTGGTGGTGCACTTAGAGGAGTGGAGTGGAGAAACACTAAGTTCTGTTACTAAACTTTCTAATTTCAAAGTCCAAAAAAGCTGGAAATGAGTAATGGCAAACATGAGTCAACAAGTGGAACGCCAAACTTCAGACTAGGGATGAGCTTCGTGTTCGAGTTGAACCCATGTTCGACTCGAACATCGGCTGTTCGGTCGTTCGCCGAATTGCAAACGATATGGGCCATTCGCGCCAAATTCGTGTGGCGCGTCATGGCCCATAATTCACTGCGGCATCGCAGTGCATTGCTGGCTGATGATTGGCCAAGCATGCACTATGACCCGCATGCTTGGCCAATCACAGCGCCGCCTGAACAGAGAGCCGTAATTGGCCAAAGCCAAGGAGGCTTTGGCCAATTATGGCTCAGGGGATTTAGTACACGCCCCACACTATATAAGGCCGCCTGCACGGTGGCCCTGTGTAGTGTGTGTTCTGGCGTTCATTGAGAGAGAGAGAGAGAGACAGACAGTGACATTTGATTTGAGTTAGATAGATTAGGCAGAACAGTCAGTCAGTTAGCTGCACTTACAGTGTATTGTGTATATATATGCATCCCAAGTGTTGCATATATATATATATATATATATATATATATATATATATACACTGTATTCAGTTTAGCTAGATCCGTTCTTGTTATCTTCCTACTGACAGGCAGGTTTGTCTTGTTACAGTATTTACAGCTACCTGAAGAAAATTACTGGTGTTCTTTTGATCCTATTAGTACCACAGTCAGGCAGCTAGACTATTTACAGTTAGTGCAGTGCGTCCTGCTCACAGTGTTCAGCTAGATCCGTTCCTGCTATCTTCTTACTGACAGGCAGGCTTGTCTTGTTACAGTATATACAGCTACCTGAAGAAAATTGCTTGTGTTCTTTTGATCCTATTAGTACCACAGTCAGGCAGCTAGACTATTTACAGTTAGTGCAGTGCGTCCTGCTCACAGTGTTCAGCTAGATCCGTTCCTGTTATCTTCTTACTGACAGGCAGGCTTGTCTTGTTACAGTATATACAGCTACCTGAAGAAAATTACTGGTGTTTTTTTGATCCTATTAGTACCACAGTCAGGCAGCTAGACTATTTACAGTTAGTGCAGTGGGTCCTGCTCACAGTGTTCAGCTAAACCTACAAGTTAGTGGGGTGCGTCCTGCTCACAGTGTTCAGCTAAACCTACAAGTTAGTGTGGTGTGTCCACCTCACAGTGTTCAGCTAAACCTACAAGTTAGTGGGGTGCGTCCTGCTCACAGTGTTCAGCTAAACCTACAAGTTAGTGGGGTGCGTCCTGCTCACAGTGTTCAGCTAGATCAGTTCCTGTTATCTTCTTACTGACAGGCAAGCTTGTCTTGTTACAGTATATACAGCTACCTGAATAAAATTACTGGTGTTCTTTTGATCCTATTAGTACCACAGTCAGGCAGCTAGACTATTTACAGTTAGTGCAGTGCGTCCTGTTCACAGTGTTCAGCTAAACCTACAAGTTAGTGGGGTGTGTCCTGCTCACAGTGTTCAGCTAAACCTACAAGTTAGTGGGGTGCATCCTGTTCACAGTGTTCATCTAAACCTACAAGTTAGTGGGGTGCGTCCACCTCACAGTGTTCAGCTAAACCTACAAGTTAGTGCAGTGCGTCCTGCTCACAGTGTTCAGCTAAACCTACAAGTTAGTGGGGTGCGTCCTGCTCACAGTGTTCAGCTAAACCTACAAGTTAGTGGGGTGCGTCCTGTTCACAGTGTTCAGCTAAACCTACAAGTTAGTGGGGTGCATCCACCTCACAGTGTTCAGCTAAAGCTACCTGTAGAAGGTTGGTGGTGTTCTCATACTACAGGCAGGCAGTTGATTTTGCTAGCTGCAGTATCAGTATATATATATATATATATATATATATATATATATATATATATATATATATATATATAATAAAGAAAAACCTGGATCGATGCTTGATGCAAAAAGTGTCTTTTACTAAAAATTTTTCAACATATAGTACATGCAAGCCACTGTACAGTTCCGAGCGCAAGTCGCTCTTCGTCAGGCTTTTCTGTGTGTGAAAAGCCAAAACACAGATTTTCTCTTATCCACACCCAGACTACCTCACACATGTGTTGACTTAATTAATTACAAAGAGAAAACTACTAACACATGTTTAGATAATTAACCCCTATTATATCAACCAAACAAAGTGAAAATATCCTATATTCCCCAATGTACAATATATTTACATCTTCCATTACTACGATGTTATATAGCAAATAGACTCTCTCATATATTTCAATATACATCTCATTCAATCAGTATCATAATTATAATGACATTCTTGATCGTGTCTCAGATATCAAAGATTCCAGCCGATATTCTTTTGTTTAATATTCCCAACGGGAGTTCATTCCAATCGATCTAAAGGAGTATAATATATACAAACCATGACTATGATCACTATATACCAAGTATCTATATCCTATACAAATAAGTATAAATCATAGTCCTTGTTCATACCATCAGGATGTAAGGACTGTAATTTATTGATCCACCAGACCTCACGTTTCTTCAGTTTTAGAATCCTGTCCCCCCCTCTCTTATCCCGGGGAATTTCTTCTAGTACCATAAATCGTAAGTCGGTATCTCTGTGTCCCATCTCAGTAAAGTGACGTGACACAGGGAGACCTGACTGAGGATGTTGGATCGTGCTACGATGCTGTGCAATGCGATCTTTTATTTTTTGGGTCGTCTCACCCACATAAAGTAAATTGCATGGGCACATAAGAATGTAGATTACATATGACGACTGGCATGTGTAAAAACCATTTACTGTTATCTTAGTTTTTGTTATAGGATGAAGAAAATGATTGCCTTTAAGCATTAGGTTACATTGGATGCAATAAAGACAGGGGTAACAGCCCTTCTTTTTCTTACCGAGAAAAGTAGTTCTTTTCTCCTCCTGATTTTCAGGTTTGAATTCAGATCGCACCAAAAAATCGCGCAGTTTTATTGCGCCGATAAGCCTTCATAGGGATTTGTTGAAATTCTTCTATCTGTGGGTATGATCGTCTCAATATTGCCCAATGCTTCCTTAGTACATTAAAGATTTTATCACTGTAACTGTTGAATTGAAAAACAAATGGGATCCTGGGTCTGGCAGATTCGTATTTTTTATATTGGCAACTACCAGCTGGCTCTTATTGCAGTGTCACTCACAATCCGTATTACTCTGAGTAATTGGCTTCTGATAATAGAACCAAAAACATGAGGGGGATGGTAACTATCATATCTCAATAACTGATTCCTATCCGTGGGATTAGTGTATATATCCGTTTCAATTCGTCCCTGCTTGATATATACCCATGTATCCAAAAAGGGAACAGAGTCCCCACCAATGTGCATCTGAAACTGGATATTCGGTAAAAAGCTGTTGATGGTTTCATCAAAGACTTTGAGTGATTCAATGTTGCCCCGCCATATAGCAAAAATGTCATATATATACCGCCACCAGGTGCCGCAATGCTTCCGAAAACTCTCATTAATAAAAATGTTTCTCTGTTCAAAATCATGCATGAAAGAACATGCATATGGCGGGGCAACATTAAAACCCATAGCAACCCCCATCAATTGCACATAGTACTGGTCCCTGAAAAGAAAATAATTGTTATGCAAAATCAAATTGAACAATTTTTCAAAGAAAGAAATCTGGGCATCCGAATACTCCTGACAGTCCTTGATTAGGTTGATCGCTGCTTCTATACCAGCTCCATGTGGAATTGACGTGTATAAACTTGTTACATCCCAAGTGACAAGGATAATTTCTTCATGGATTGGTGGTAAACCCCTAATTTTAGATAGAAAGTCACCAGAGTCCTTAATATAGGATGGGGTGTTTCTCACTAGCGGTGATAACACTCTGTCCAATAGTTTAGCTGTGGGTACAAAAATCGAATCTCTCCCTGATACAATCGGGCGTCCTGGTGGGGAATGTTTATCCTTATGGATTTTGGGGAGTATGTATAGGACCCGGATACGGGTATGTGCTGGTAACAAAAAATCATGAAGGTCATGTGAGATTAACCCTTCCTTAAATGCTGGTTTTACAATACTTTCTAGAGTCTTTTTTATACTCCACGTGGGGTCTGAATGTAGAGGTTTATACACTGTGTCATCATCCAACTGGCGTTTGATCTCATTCTCATATGCCTGAGGATCCATAATAACCACCGAAAACCCTTTGTCCGCGGGTTTACAAATGATATCTCTCCACTTAGTTAACTCTCGCAAAGCTATTTTTTCATGGGGAGACAGATTATTAGGTACGTGATCTTTAAAGTCCACTTGTTGGATCAGACGTTTAACATCTCGGGTAACCTCTTGTGCAAACATCTCAACTGGTACATAAGTAGTAGGGGGAACAGATTTAGACTTCGTAATCAATCCTAAGGTTTTGTTATTCAACCTCCCTTCAGTTGTTCCATTCAGAACAAACGGTTTATGAAGAAAATGAACCTTCCATCTAATGTTACGAAATAGGCGATACAGATCTTGATCTAACTGAAATGGATCTAAATGGCTTTTTGGACAATATGACAGACCACGGTTAAATAGTCCTACCTCTTCTGATGATAAGACCCGCCTGGAGATATTGTGTACTAGATCTCCCTTGATCGACCCCGGTTGCCTCGTGTATTGCGATATCTGTCTTGACTCCCCTCTCTGTTGTAACGGGACCTGGTTTGCATCCGAGTGGTGGACAACTCTCTCCGATCTCCTTGCAAAAAATTAGATGAGGAATCAGTGTCTGTGTTAGCTGAAGAGTTATCGGACATATCCCTCCTGTGATTGCCATATTCATTACAACCTCGTCGGTTGTAAGGACGCGGCCATCGGTATACCTTATTCCTTTCATAATCCTATATATCCTATATATATATATATATCCCAGCTTGGTGCAGCTACAGGCCATTAGTATGTCTGGAAGGCCAAGAAGGAGAGGCAGACAGTCACAAGCCAATAAGAGAGGGCAAGCAGGCTCTGTGTCTAGTGCTGGTCGTGGAGACGGTGCATCCTCATCAGCACATGGCCGTGGGACACGCTTGGCCTTTTTTTCGGCAGCTGGCCGTGTTGAGCCACAACATGCGGAAGACTTGGTCGAGTGGATGACCAAGCCATCCTCATCCTCCTCATCCTCTCTCACCCATGCCCAGGGTACTTTGTCTGGCAAAGCAGCGGCCTCTTCCCTCGGCTCAATGTCATCAGTGACTCCTTCCCTAGCCCCACCATGTCCTCCTGAGGAGTCCCTCGAACTGTTTGACCACAGTGTTGGGTACATGCTCCAGGAGGATGTCCAGCGTTTGGAAGGCTCTGATGATGATACTGAGCTCGATGAAGGCAGTAACATGAGCACGGACAGAGGGGGTGCCCAAGAAGGACAGCAATCTGGCAGTCATGCTCCCCCTGCTGCAGTATACTGCCAGGTTTGCTTCAGTGATGTGGAGGGAGGGGATGATGAGATCACTGACTCAACGTGGGTGCCTGATAGGAGAGAGGAGGAGGAGGCGGCACATCACCAACGAGGCAGGATGCCCTCCAGGGGCCAGCCTAAGGGCAGCACATTGACTGCATCACACCCCAAAGATCCAAATGTACAGGGCGCTGCAGTCTCTGTGCGTTATTCAAAAAGTTCTTTGGTGTGGGCCTTTTTTGAGATGAGTGCATCAGATCGCACCGCTGCTATTTGCAACATATGTCTCAAGCGTATCTCACGTGGCCAAAACATCTCCCGCTTGGGTACCACATGCTTGACCAGACATATGTTGACCTGCCATGCAGTTCGTTGGCAAGCGTATCTAAAAGACCCACACCAAAGAACAAAGAGGACCTCTCCTTGCTCCTCATCAGCTGAGATTTCCAACCCCACTATACCTTCAGTCCTCTCTGAGACCTGCACTGAGAGGAATGAAGGTGTAGAATTAGGTGTGTCACAGCCAAGTACTTGTGGGCAATCTGCTTTTGGTACACCGATGTCAGATTGTACCAGGCAAATTTCCCTGCCCCAGCTGCTGCACCGCAGAAAGAAGTTTGCTCCCAGCCATCCACATGCCCAGCGGTTGAATGCTAGCTTGGCAAAATTGCTAGCACTTCAACTGCTGCCTTTTCAGTTGGTAGACTCTGCCCCCTTCAGTGAGTTTGTGGAATGTGTGGTTCCTCAGTGGCAGGTACCCAAACGCCACTTTTTCTCACGGAAGGCGATTCCGGCTCTCTACTGGCATGTGGAAGGCAATGTCTTGGCCTTGCTGGACAGGGCGGTCAGCAGTAAGGTGCATATTACCGCTGACTCATGGTCCAGCAGGCATGGACAGGGATGTTACCTAAGTTTTATGGCGCATTGGGTGACTCTGCTGGCAGCTGGGAAGGATGCAGGAAAAGGTGCAGTAGTGTTGGAGGTTGTTCCGCCACCACGCCTCCAAAATGCTAATGATTGTGACACACCTTTCTCCTCCACCCCCTCCTCTTCTTCTTCCTCCATGGCCTCTTCCTGTGCTTTGTCCTCGGAACCAGCGGTGCTCCGTAGCTGTTCAAGGGGCTACGCAAGTACGCAGGCCAAAAGATGCCATGCGGTGCTTGAGCTGGTGTGCTTGGGGGACAGGAGCCACACTGGGGCAGAGGTTCTGTCAGCTCTGCAGGGGCAGGTTCAGAGGTGGTTGACGCCATGCCAACTTAAGGCAGGAATGGTGGTTTGCGACAATGGCACCAACCTCCTCTCTGCCCTCCGACAGGGACAAATGACCCATGTGCCCTGTTTGGCTCACGTCCTTAACTTGGTGGTGCAGTGGTTCTTGGGCAGGTACCCGGGCTTACAGGATGTCCTGAGGCAGGGCAGGAAAGTCTGTGTGCATTTCCACCGGTCATATAATGCCAGTGCTCGGCTGACAAACCTCCAAAAGGAGTTTAACCTGCCCAAGAACTGCCTAATGTGTGACATGCCCACCAGGTGGAACTCAACGTTGGCCATGCTGCAGCGGCTGCACAGAGGGCCATCAATGAGTACCTGTGCGACTATGGCACCAGGACAGGGTCAGGGGAGCTTGTTTTTTTTTCCCACGCCAGTGGGCCATGATCAGGGATGCATGCACTGTCCTGTCACCATTTAAGGAGGCCACGAGGATGGTGAGCAGTGACAGTGCATGCATCAGTGGCACTGTCCCTCTTGTCCACCTGTTGGAGCACACGCTGTGTGGAATAATGGACAGGGCACTGGAGGCAGAACAGAGGCAGGAAGAGGAGGACTTCCTTAGCTCTCAAGGCCCCCTTTATCCAGACAGTGTTCCTGCGTGCCCGCCGATCACACAGGAAGAGGACGAGGAGGAGGAGGAAGATTGTGTCAGTATGGAGGTGGAGCCTGGCACTCAGCATCAGCAGCAGTCTTTAAGGGATCAGTCCCAAGAAACACATGGACTTGTACGTGGCTGGGAGGAGGTGGCTGTTGACCATGTCGTCCTTAGTGACCCAGAGGACTCCGGAACGAATGCCTCAGCAAACCTACGCTGCATGGCCTCCCTGATCCTGCAAAGCCTGCGTAAGGATCCTCGTATTCGTGGTATCAAGGAGAAGGACCAATACTGGCTGGCAACCCTCCTTGATCCACGTTATAAGGGTAAGGTTGCGGACCTTATCTTGCCATCGCAGAGGGAGCAGAGGATGAAACATCTTCGGGAGGCCTTGCAGAAAGGTCTGTGCAACGCATTCCCAGAGACTGGGAGGTTACAAACTCCTGTTTCTGGACAACGTGTTGCTGAGGCTTCGGTCAGTCAAAGAAGGAGCGGTGGAGAAGGTGGCCGTCTGACCGATGCGTTCAGACAATTTTTTGGTCCGCAGCCCCAAGGTATGATCGGTTCCAGCAACCATCGCCAGCGTCTGTTTTACATGGTGCAGGAATACCTAGGGGCAAGATCAGACTTGGACAACTTTCCCACCGAAAATCCTCTGGGTTACTGGGTCTTGAGGATGGATCACTGGCCAGAGCTTGCACAGTATGCAATTGAGCTACTGGCCTGTCCTGCATCCAGCGTTCTTTCGGAATGCACATTCAGTGCTGCTGGAGGCGTGGTAACCGATCACAGGGTGCGTATGTCCACCGACTCGGTCGATCGACTGACCTTCATAAAAATGAATCAGTCTTGGATCACCACCAGCTACCAAGCACCTGATGCTGATGTAACCGAATAATTTTTTTTGAAATCTCAGATCCCTTCAAAGACTGCCTATGCTGATGCTGAGTGACTATCCCTGAGTAATTATCCTCTTCCTCCTCAATCATCACGCTGATAGCTTGTAAGAACATTTTTGGTTCTGGGCGCCACCACCAGTGTCTAAGGCACAATTTTTCAGCCCCTGTTCAACAGGGGCGTGTAATTACAATTTTTGATGCAATACTTTGCAGCAGGGCTCGTTCCTGCGTTCCAACTAGAGTGTCTGTGAGGGGTTGCAGTGTTGTGGCACCAGCACCAGTGCCTAAGGCCCAATTTTTCTGCCCCTGTTTAACAGGGGCGTGTAATTACAATTTTTGATGCAATACTTTGCAGCAGGGCTCGTTCCTGCGTTCCAACTAGAGTGTCTGTGAGGGGTTGCAGTGTTGTGGCACCAGCACCACCACCACCACCAAAGGCCCAATTTTTCTGCCCCTGTTCAACAGGGGCATGTAATTACAATTCTTGATCTAATATTTCACAGCAGGGCCCATTTCTGCACCCACCAAGAGCGAGTGAGGACTTACAGTGTTGTGGCACCAGCACCACCACCACCACCACCACCACCACCACCAAAGGCCCAGTTTTTCTGCCCCTGTTCAACAGGGGCATGTAATTACAATTCTTGATCTAATATTTCACAGCAGGGCCCTGTGGGGGCTTACGTTGTTGTGGCCACAACAACACCTAAGGCCCAAATTTCTGCTGAGTATATAGGGCAGGCCCCTACTTTCAAACATCTAACTTACAAACGACTCCTACTTGCAAATGGAAGGAGACAATAGGAAGTGAGATGAACTCTACCCCTAGGAAGGGAAATTCTCTCCTGTAAGAGTTACATAGTTACATAGTTACATAGTAGGTGAGGTTGAAAAAAGACACAAGTCCATCAAGTCCAACCTATGTGTGTGATTATGTGTCAGTATTACATTACATATCCCTGTATGTTGCGGTCATTCAGGTGATTATCTAATAGTTTCTTGAAGCTATCAATGCTCCCCGCTGAGACCACCGCCTGTGGAAGGGAATTCCACATCCTTGCCGCTCTTACAGTAAAGAACCCTCTACGTAGTTTAAGGTTAAACCTCTTTTCTTCTAATTGTAATGAGTGGCCACGAGTCTTATTAAACTCTCTTCTGCGAAAAAGTTTTATCCCTATTGTGGGGTCACCAGTACAGTATTTGTAAATTGAAATCATATCCCCTCTCAAGCGTCTCTTCTCCAGAGAGAATAAGTTCAGTGCTTGCAACCTTTCCTCATAACTAAGATCCTCCAGACCCTTTATTAGCTTTGTTGCCCTTCTTTGTACTCGCTCCATTTCCAGTACATCCCTCCTGAGGACTGGTGCCCAGAACTGGACAGCATACTCCAGGTGCGGCCGGACCAGAGTCTTGTAGAGCGGGAGAATTATCGTTTTATCTCTGGAGTTGATCCCCCTTTTAATGCATGCCAATATTCTGTTTGCTTTATTAGCAGCAGCTTGGCATTGCATGCCATTGCTGAGCCTATCATCTACTAGGACCCCCAGGTCCTTTTCCATCCTAGATTCCCCCAGAGGTTCTCCCCCAGTGTATAGATTGCATTCATATTTTTGCCACCCAAATGCATTATTTTGCATTTTTCTACATTGAACCTCATTTGTCATGTAGTCGCCCACCCCATTAATTTGTTCAGGTCTTTTTGCAAGATTTCCACATCTTGCGGAGAAGTTATTGTCCTGCTTAGCTTAGTATAGTCTGCAAATACAGAGATTGAACTGTTTATGTTTATCCCATCCTCCAGGTCGGTTTTTTTTTTTTTTTAATCAATAATTTTTAAAGAATATACATTGTACAATTGAACATTGTACGTCGTGCAACGACGTTATAGTGAACAAAGTAAGAAAGATAACTCCATTATGAATATCGTACAACTTTTGTCCATAAACAGAAATCTATTGTTATTAGTACGTAATAAACAGTGTCTATGAAACATTTTTTTAACATTTCTAGATTTGTGGCTGGTCCACTTCACTATTGTGACACCCCATGTGGGATCACGAGAGCCACAGGAGCGAAGTGGACCATCTAATCTTGCAATATTTCAGAATGGGAGTTTGGTTTGAAAGGTTACCAATTGAAGCATATGCATGTAATATTATGCTATTCTTGTTATTGTTCGGTCAAGAATCAGGGGCTGTACTGCGGTGTGTTTAGACGTGGGATGCGCAGTGTCTAGTCCAGGTGGTCCATGGTTGCCAGCTGGTGTAAACTTTTGTATAACGGTTAGTGCCAGTAGCGGATGAATGCTCATAGCTGCAGTGTAATGATACCAAGTCTACAACTTGGGTTAGAGTTAAAGGTGTGACGGACTTCCAGTGTCTAGTTATATTAAGTCTAGCTGCCATTAGGATGTGGGTTGTTACTAGTCTAAAAGGGTGGGGAATGTCTTCAATAGTTAGGTTTAGGATAGCAATTGCTGGGGAGGGGGGAGTGTTGATGTGAGTGATTTTCGAGATTAAATGGAAAATACTATCCCAGTATTTTTTAAGAAGAGGGCACGTTCAGAAAATATGAAGTAGATCACTGGGGGATGAGTTACATCTCCAACATGTGTTGGGAATTTGGGGATTAATGGATGTGATTCTGGTTGGGGTCATATACCACAGTTGGGAAATTTTCTGCGCCAGTTCCCAAAGGGCTGCGCATTTTGTGGCTTTGTATATTGACTTAAAGGCTTGTTGCCATTGATCGTCTGTGAATTCGTGATTCAGATCAATTTCCCATTTCTTATGTGGTTTTAGTTTGTTGAAGGTATGTTTTTGGTGGAGGGAGTTGTAGAAATATGAGATACCTCTGAGATTAGTGTCAGGGTTAGTGAGGTAATCCCAAGCCTTGGGATGTATGGTGTACAGAGGAAGGGGGACGGTTTTGAGGCAGTGTTGTATACGAAGATAAGTGAAATTTTCAAATGTGGGAAGTGCATATTCAGATTGTAATTGGGAGAATGATTTGAGGGAGTTGTGTTGTAGCAAATGTTGTAAGGACTTTATGCCTTTATGTGTCCATGTTGATACTGAGAGGTCAGGCATTACATGTTTCAAGGAAGATAAGGGAATATGCGTTTGTGGTTCAAGGGGAGTGTAGTTCATTGCGGTGGACGCTTTTCTCCAAGCTTGCGCTGATGCTTTAATAGTTGGAGATAGGGATTTTGGGATGGGGGAGCCCAGTGGGATGCTCAGTAACCAGGTTTTCAGGTCTGATCGAGTTAATGAGGAGCGTTCAATTTGTCCCCACAGCGTGGTTGGGGATGGTTGGAACCAGCAGGGTAATTGGGCCAGGATGGCTGCTAGATGATAATCTTCAAAATCTATAGAGCCTATACCACCCACTCTTTTATGTTGAACCAGTTGCTGCTGTGCAAATCTAGGACGTTTACCATTCCACAGGAGTTTGTTATACATTGTTCTTAGTGACCTAAAAAAGGTGGCGGGTATTGGGATGGGTAAGGTTCTGAAATAATATAGTATTTGGGGGAGGCAGATCATTTTAAAGGCCGCAAAGTTTGCCTGTCCAAGAAAGTTCATGTTTTGCTATTTGTTGTGTCATTTGTTGTATGGCCTGAAGGAGTGGAAGGAAATTACTTGAATATAGGTTTTTAGTGTGTCTTGAGAGTTTAATGCCCAGGTATGATAGGTCAGCGTCAGCCCATGCAAAAGGGTATTGTAGTTGTAAAAGATTTTTTATGGTGGCGTTTGCGTTTATGTCTAGAATAAAGGATTTGGAGGTATTCACCTTGTAATAAGATATCGAACTAAACCATTGGAGCATATTGTGTACTTCCGCCAGGGAAACATCAGATTGGTTAGGATAAGAATGATGTCATCCGCAAATAAGCTGATCTTATGGTGTGTAGTTCCAATTTGTAAGCCAGAGATGTTGGGGTGCGAACGGATACTTTCTGCTAGGGGCTCCATGAGCATATTAAATATGAGAGGAGGTAGAGGGCATCCCTGGCGGGTGCCGTTGGTAATGGGAAATGGGCAGGAGAGCATGCCCTCTGTGTAAACTTGAGCTTCAGGGTTCCTCCAGGTCGTTTATGAACAAATTAAATAGGATTGGTCCCAGCACAGAACCCTGGGGAACCCCACTACCCACCCCTGACCATTCTGAGTACTCCCCATTTATCACCACCCTCTGAACACGCCCTTGTAGCCAGTTTTCAATCCATGTACTCACCCTATGATCCATGCCAACGCACCTTATTTTGTACAGTAAACGTTTATGGGTGTTGACTAGTTCTGTATTTTGTGCATACACCTCAATCATTGTAGTAGTATGGACATGGACATATACATATCTAGATCTGAGAGATCTTACAACAAAGAGGTAGTTCGTTCCGCAATACACATTTATTAATAGGGTTACATAATCTATACAAAGTACACACCCAACAGTATTTACAACACAATGTACAGTGTAGGTCTCCTGGCTTACATGGTATTTACAAATTACCCACAACACCCATATTTACAGTACAGTATAAAATACAAGTATATTAGATTACCTGTTAACTTCAGGTCAGCCCATGGTGACTGTCTGTTCCCACACCAAAGAGTGAGTTAGCTTGGTCACAAAGCATTATATCCCCCCTCCTTTCTGTAGTGTGGCTAATATAATTCTCCCTAATTGGTAACTGTACCTAGTAAATGTATATTGGGCACAGCCTGATTGGATGAGTCAAAGAAGGCTGTTGTTTACTACCCAGGGAATATGTTCTCAGGGAGAACAAAAGGCCAACCTTTGAAGTTGAACTATTTACAATAACACCAACACAACACTCAGTATTTTAAATATATTTCCCTCTAACCGAAATATATTTCTAATTGCAATATTTTACAGCGATTAATGGAGATTTCACATAATCCAATAAGGCAACAGATGGCCCTTTGTGGCCAGTTGAAAATATGAGACTCGGCCACACCTAGAATAATGGTTTATGTGCAATCTCCTTCAATATCTGGCACGTTTGACTTTGTCCTCTGAAATGAAATAAAACTCTTTGAGAGGAAAAAAAAAACTTTTAAACTCTCCATCTCTACAGTTCACACTTCTGGATCCCAGTATTGGTAGTCATCACTTGTTCTGGATGTCATAAGTCCAAAATAGAAATAATGAGAAACAGCACCAAAACAAAACAGTAAGGAAAAAAAAAAAACATGAGGATCCTTGTTCTCAACAGTCCAATAATAACAATAGTCCGAAAATAATAGTACGAAAGTCCATAAGGCGAATCTGGTCCTGTTGCCCTTGCTTCTGGGACGGCCTTCACTGGTGATTCCAAGTGGATACAGCATACAATAATAGCCTGGGGACCAGCTTTTCCTGGCTTTCTAAGATTATACTTTATTAATGTGGACCAAGGTAGAGAAATAAAAACACAAGTACATTTAAGACATATGTATTCAACTGAATGCTTGTCTGGTAAGTCTGAGCCGTAAGGACCTTTGATTAAAATTGTCATAGATATACTGCGACATACTAATGAGACCCCTTTCCCAGTGACATGTGTAACAATTTGAATGGTTACGCCCTTCAGCCAGGTGTCTGATTTTTATCCCCCCATCTTTCTTCCTTCATTGTCATATGCCTGCAAGTACCTCTGCCCCACCTTCTGTGGAATACCACGTTGTGTGTGCGTGTATGACCCTTCACGTGTTCCGGGGAGTTTTGTTGCCATCGTAACTCACCACTAACTCCTTTTACTGAAACTGGGTACAGTTCAACCTTGGCTGGTGCCAAACCTTTGGGCATATAGCTCCGTTATTGGCCACCATGTGTAGCTACTGTATGAGTCCTGCCTTTAGCAGGCTACAGAAGAGGTCATCACTTTAAGAGTTCTCCGTGCAGATTAGGCAGTGTCGCCTACGCAGACAAAAATAACTTGATTTCAGAATACGGATAAGTGTGATGTCATCAGTCACTAGTGGCTTCAGGAACAATCAAACTAAATTACTCTTAAGTACAATTGTACTATACTGCCTACTATTTGCCAATCACTATGAGTCTCACCAGTCCCAGTATATCTATGTGATATTCACGCAATGCTCTTTGAACTTGGTTATGGCACAAAAAAGAAAACTGACCAGTAAACAAAAAAAGTAATTGATCAATGACCACATATGATGACTGCCCAATATTAGAACTGTAGAGAGGATTGTATGTCACATATACAAAGAAAATAGTCACATGACTGCTGCTAACACCCAGGTGTTACTGTCATAGTTGGTAATAGCTACAATCACATACATTTATATAACAATTATCCAATGTCAAAAGAGAGAAGAAAAACTGTTGGAACTTGGTCCATCCGCAAAATGCTATAGGGAAGCTTTAACATTTTTAACCATTTTAAATGTTCTCCATATAATGTTCCCCCTACTCTATTTATTTATTTCACCCTAGTGACACCAAACTCAAGAATCACCATACAAAAAAAAAAAAAATAAATAAATAAAAGGTACTATAGGAAAGAAAGAAAAATAGTAAACATTAAAAAAAAATTCAAAAAAAAATTAAAAATCATTCTTCCCCCTTTGTTTTTTCTTTCTTTTGTAAAGAAAAAAAAAATTACCGTTAAAAATGAGAGAAAAAAAAAAAACGTAACAAATTAAAAAAAAAATTGAATCTGTATTCTGTCAAAAAAACAAAACAAAACATTGAAACTGCCTTCAAACATTGTAGCTATTCAAAAGGCAACACCCTCTGTCGTTGGTGATTAACATATTAATTGACTCTCAGTGCAAATCTATTTGCAATTCAATCAGGCCACAAGAACTTGTATTACAGAGAGCAGGATCTCTGTTTTAAAAAAAAAGTTTAACTGTTTTTCTTTTTAGAATTTAGTTGGGCCTGACTGCAATTAATTGGATTCAAGGCTTCTCCTTAAAACAAAAAATAAAATAAAAATTATGTTTCGAGGTCCTCTGTGTTTCAAAGTACTTTGTCCAGTCTGGGTCCAATCATTTGTCATTGTCTGTGTATGTCTCCTAAAATACAAAACTCAAAAATTAATAACACCTCACTGTACCTCTCTGAGAGGTTCATAATGGACTAAACTAGTAGTGGATGATTGGAACAGACTTCCAGCTGAGATAATGCGTCCATCCACAGTAAGTACAGTCAAAAATGTACAGACACACCCACATATCTGTACTCTGACAAACAAAACGTTATAGGAAACCTGGTGTGTTTGTAAGTACTTAAAGTTTAAGAAGACAACCTGTAGACATAAAACCTTTATGGGGGGCGTGGTTTGCCTTGAGAGAAGATGGCTGCTTAAACCCTCGGCTCCCGCTCACCACAGTCTTTTCTTCAGCTAAACCTGGGGACCTACGAATTTTTTCACTACCCACTATGGGAACTTCCTCCCGCGGAAGCTCGCAGTCACGATCCCGCTCCCCGAGGGAACCTACCGGCCGCACAAACCACACTATACCGGAGATCTTCCGCACCCAGAGGCCTAGCAGGACGACTCCCTTTCCCGCCTCGACTCCCTCTCAGGAACTGACAGGAATTCTCCTAACTCCGACCGATCCTCTCACACCACAGATGGAGAACGACAGCACATCTCTCCGCCAACCGAGTCTGAGGGATCTCCAGGCTGTGGCGACGGACATTAAAGACACTCTGTTTTCGGCCATCTCGGACCTGCGCCATGAATTACAGGCTATTTCAGGGAGAATGCAACGCGTTGAAGAAGACGTAGCGCTACAAGGCTCAGCTACAAAAGCAATCCACCACAAAGTGAACTCCCATACCATGCAGCTTAGAGATCTTCAGCGTCACGTTGAAGATCTCGACAATCGCGGTCGCAGACACAATCTTAGAGTGAGAGGCCTACCTGAAACCGTGGAACAAGACCAACTCCCTCAAGTTGTCACGGGCCTCTTCAATCAACTCCTCGATAGGCCCCGTCCCACTCCGGTGGATATGGAACGCATTCACAGAGCGCTCCGTCCCAGAGGCAGAGACGCAGACCCCCCACGAGATGTCATCTGCTATGTCAATGATTATCTACTCAAAGAAGACATCCTCAAAAAAACACGAGATAAACCGCAGATGGAATATGAGGGCAGCCATATATACATCTATCAAGATCTCTCAGCGATCACACTGCGACATCGCAGAGACCTCCGGCCTCTTCTAGATGTTCTGCGGAACAATGGAATCCGCTACCGATGGAAGTTCCCGTTCGCCCTCTCTGCCTCCCACCAAGGCCGCTCGGCCTTACTAAGAGTTCCAGAAGACCTCGATGGATTCTGTCGCACCCTGGACATCCCGCTTGTGTCAGTTCCACACTGGTATGAGGAATTCAACATTCTACCCCACGCCCGCCACCCTACAGCAGAAGAACCGATGGATGCTCACAATACCAGCTTCCGCAGACGCAGATCGCCCACACCCATCAGCCGATATTCTCCAGAGGGACCCCGCCATCCACCTCCTAGCCCCATGTCAGCGCCTCTGCCTCGCAGAGCTCGCCGGGACCGTTAAAATGCCTTCATACTCCTGAATTCCTTACCTGACGACACCGCTGACGGCCTATGATACACTTCTACCACCTTCTCCTTTCTACAGGGGCCTGGACCTGTCTCGACTACCTCTCCCACACTCAACAGCATACCCCGGTGGAAACACCGCCTCCTCCACTCTCTTCTACAATATCGACCGAGACCCGATCTTCATACCTCCAAAGACCTCTATCACTACACAATGACTGCCTCTGACGATTACCCCAGCAAACGGCTACGGACACATTCCACTTCTGTTCCCTGTTGTTCCCCCACTTGACGAAACATCGGACCAGACCAGCCAAACATTATTCGATGCAGTCATCGTTATGCCCAACCACCGGTTCCACTCCCATGGAAAACATTACCTGCTTTCTTCACAGATCTCTGCCTACACTGATGATTCACGTCGGCACCGGAACCCACAGAACAAGTACCACCAGACTCAATACATACGGACCCTGTATACCTGGTGACTATTTTGAAGGGTAACATGTTCAATGTTCAGGTTTATTGTTTATTGTTAACAGTTATAAGATTTAAGTGATTACTGCCTCCCATTCCGGGAAGACACGGTCGTGATGCACCACACACTGACAACACATCTGAGCCATATCATCTACGCAATCCTTATGCTAATTTATTCTCCCTACACGACCTAAGTCCTTGAGCCACACTACACTCCCAGCAGTATGGCCCTCTACTGCCATCTACTGACTCTGAATTAGAGATATCTGGGACTCACTAAACCTTACACCCTCATTTAAACTCATACATCAATACAGCAGAGATCAACAATGCTTAAACTTTGCATAACCAACGCTCACCCTTGCACTGCATACACCAGGGTACAATGCTTACCGATATTATAAATATAATTATTGCAACCCATTACTCACCTATATGTTTACACCTACGGCACTTCAGGGAAGTGACTCCCCATGACTCTGCTATTTATACCCGGTTTAACCACATATATTTGATGAACGATGTGAGTGATCTCTGCCTCCTGTATAGGGCAGACACTGCTACATAGCAACACACACTGACAACACTCGAACTGTAAATTCCTTCCACATTCCCAAGATCTAACCCACTTCTCTCAAACTGAAGGAATTTTCGAACTTCAGCTCTCCTCTGCCACCTACTGGCTTTGAGCACGCTCTCTCTACACTCCTGCACAATATATCCTCTCATCCATCTTCACACACCGAAACTAACAGAACTAACAATTCTTTAATCTACATCACCACTTCTGTTGCTACACTACAACACATTAGAGGAATACACTTACTCTCATACTCATCTCTACTCATTCTTCCCCCACGACTCTACAAATACAATAAATTCGTGCTCTGACCCGCTGCAATATTGTATTCACATGAGTTAACTACACACATCTATACCCACCACACACAGAACACGTTCTATTAACTTTCTACAACTAACCACTTTATATGAACACTACTTTATTTCTATGAATGATCGTTATCACGCATGTTTTGTTAACCTGTTTACTTAGCCTTGAGCTTATTATACTGAATAGACCATTAATCTGGTAACTATTGTTTATATACTTCTATAACACTGTTTATTAGGATCTCTCCTTTTTTGTGCCTTCCCACCTCACTGATCTGACCCTGCCAGCAACCATTACCCGAATACTCAATTCCCTCCACTCGTTCTACGGTATAGCTAATAGCTAATACTCAAATAACTTTCTCGCCATTCCAAATAGTCGGCCATCCTATCACCCATTCAACTTCACTCTGCCAAGTTCCCCGACTGGAACATCACATGCCTTTTCCCCAGGCTCCACCGTATAAATGTCATAAGACTGTTGGTGGGCCGGACCCCACGAACGAATTCTTCCTCCTCCTACTGTAGTACTTCTCTCAATTGTTAGACCAACCCCCGCACAGTGGTTACACTTATCTTATCTAGCACATCCTCTAACCGAAACTTCACGCACCACTGATCCTATCCGGTTAGTAAATTTTTGTGATCCTAGTCACTGCCTTAAGTGATCGAGATCACATTTATTACCGGCATTGTTAACCCCCTCCTACCCCTGTTCCCCTACTCACCCTACCCACAAGAACACACCCTTCAAATCAACTAACCACCCCCACCAAAGCAGCGCATACTATCATCCTAAATACAGTCACACATCTATACAATGATGAATTCGTCCAGCATCAAACACAGCACTAAACTAAAACTGATCTCACTGAATGTAAAAGGCCTCAACACGCCTGAGAAACGTTCCAAGCTACTCCTCACAATGCACCGCAACAAAGCAGATATAATTTTCCTTCAAGAAACTCACTTTCGATCCAATTCTACGCCGAAGCTACAAAATTACAGATATCCCACGGTATTCCATGCTACCAACCCGCTACACAAAACAAAAGGTGTCTCAATACTCATTGCTAAATCCTGCCCCATTCAAATCACAGACTCTTTCATAGATGTGGAAGGCAGATACATATTTCTCAAAGGATCCCTTTTCAACAGAACGTTCACATTAGCTAATATATACGCCCCCAACCGTGGTCAAGTACCTTTCTTTAGAAAAATTACAAATGCACTCACGACATTCCAAGAAGGAACCCTCATCCTGGGCGGAGACTTCAATGTTCCACTTAACCCTACCCAAGATACATCTACCGGCTTCTCCTCACTCCCTTACTCGGCCCTTAAAACGATTAAATCATTACTCAATCAGCTATTACTACATGACTCCTGGCGCACCCTGAACCCTAATGTTAACGACTTCACATTTTATTCTGCTCCCCATGACAGATATTCAAGGATAGACTACATCTTTTTAACGCAAAAAGACTTATCCCTAATCCATCACACTTCCATTGATCCCATGCTTATCTCCGACCATCACCCCACCTCTTTAACGCTTAAAATCCCAAACACGATACCCCGCTCGCAAACATGGAAATTGGATCCATCATTACTGACTGACCCCACCATCAAGGATGAGGTCGAATCTAACCTCAAACATTTCTTTCAAGAAAATGTTTCGAATGACACGTCCCCACTTATCATCTGGGAAACGCACAAATGTGTAATCAGAGGAAACTTAATCGCGGCGGCGGCTAAACGTAATCGCATACGGAAAAAACAATATATAGACCTCACCAACAAAATTCACAGGCTAGAATCCGCTCACAAACGATCCCAAGCCCTCTCTACTATGACTGAACTGATTCAAGCTAGAAAAGATCTACTGGATATCTTAGACCACCAAATTCGACGCAAATACATTCTCTCCAAAAAAACGTTTTATGAATATGGCGACAAAGCCAGTAAAATGCTGGCTCGAGCTTTACAAGAGACTAAAGCTCGCACAACAATTCACTCCATCACTGACCCAACAGGCTGTAAACTTACCAAAACCCCAGACATTGCCAAACAGTTTGTCCATTATTATAGTAAATTATATAACCTTCACCCATCTGATTCCGCCCTTGACAAACAAAAACGAACAGAAATGATAGCAGATTTTTTGCGACAATATGGCCCTACCCCTATCTCGACCTCCGTAGCCCAAGATCTGGCCTCACCTCTCACAAGAGAAGAAATAGACCTAGCCTTGAAACAACTAAAATCAGGTAAAAGCCCCGGCCCCGATGGCCTGACAGTCGGATACTATAAAACTTTCTCAGAAACACTCACCCCCTTCTTCCTAAAAGCTTTCAATTCTTTCGCAACCCCTACGACACCGCCTCGAGACCTCCTAACTGCCCACATAGCAGTAATTCCAAAACCAGACAAAGACCCCTCCCTTGTTACCAACTACAGACCCATCTCGCTTCTTAATGTAGACTTAAAATGGTATGCGAAAACCTTAGCGAATCGTATATTACCATTGTTGCCCCAACTTGTAGACTTGGACCAAGTCGGCTTTGTCCCGGGAAGAGAAGCGAGAGATAATACTCTAAAAGCTCTCAATATACACCATTGGCTTACATCTAGCCGTTCAAGCGGATTTATGCTCTCCCTTGACGCGGAGAAGGCGTTTGACAGGGTGGCCTGGGACTACATGTTAGAGACGCTACGGATGATAGGTCTTCCTCCAACGATGCTCAATTTCATATCGGCCCTTTACTCTAACCCTACTGCAAAGGTCCATGTAAACAATCACCTGTCAGACGCCTTCTCCGTGTCCAATGGAACCCGCCAGGGATGCCCGCTCTCCCCTCTAATTTTTATTCTTACCCTAGAACCCTTCCTAAGACGCCTGAGAGCCAACCAAGACATTAAGGGAATTACCATCAAACGTCGCACGTACAAAGTAGCCGCCTTCGCGGACGATATACTCCTCTTTCTTACTGACCCCCTCACGACAATACCTAACCTCCTTGCAGACTTCAAAAATTTTCATACCCTTTCTAACCTCCAAATAAACTACTCGAAATCGACAGCCCTGAACATCACCCTCACCCCAGAAATTTGTCAACAATGCCAGATTAATTTCCCGTTCTCGTGGAACGATAAAGCAATCCCATATCTAGGTATTCTCTTACCAACCTCCTTGAATAACTTATACACCCTTAACCATGCAGCAATTTTACAAAAAATACAATTGGACCTTAAAAAATGGTCCACAGGACTATTTTCCTGGTTCGGTAGAGCCGCAATAATCAAAATGAACATTTTGCCCAGACTTCTATATATTTTGCAAACCATCCCCATTAAACTCCCGAAAACTTTTTTCTTACTCTACCAACAGGCCTGTACGTCGTTCATTTGGGCCAAACAACGCCCGAGACTAAGCTACCTGAGACTAACCGCCCCTAAACTTCTTGGGGGCATAGGTCTTCCTGATTTACGTAAATACCAACAAGCATGCCATCTTACGAGAATTGTAGATTGGAACGTACACCCCACACTTAAAGATTGGATCCACATAGAGCAATCATTCTCAGACCTTCCATTGTCTCACCTCCCCTGGATCACTAACTCCAATATCCCCCCTGACTGCAAACTCCACCCATTAATCGAACCCACACTGACCTCCTTCCACACCACCTGCAACCTCCATAAACTCTCTTCACTTCATGGCCCTCTAACCCCACTGAGGATGAACCCAGATTTCTCACCTGGGATGCACCCCACCTTCTTAGCTGAACATTGGCCCCACCCTACTGTAAGAGCAGAACACTTCTTTGAAGGAAATCAACTCTTATCCCAAACAGCACTTGCATCAAAACTGAATGTGAGATCCTTCCCATTCTGGACTTACATCCAACTGAGACACTTCTTTAACAAACCCAAACCCAGACCAGACTGGTCCAGACAGACCACCACATTTGAGCACCTATGCTCCAGTGGGGAACCACAAAAACACCTGATATCCCAGACATATGCACTCCTATTCACATCCCGCACACCTACAAAACACTGGACCACCAGACAATGGGAACGGGACCTCTCGTTGCCCCTTACTGATGCAGACTGGGAGAAAATATATACCTTGATCCACAAAGGATCCATTAATGTGCAAATACAGGAAAACGCCTTTAAAATACTTTCAAGATGGTACAGGACACCGCTGACACTGCATCATATTGACTCGTCAATCACCCAAACGTGTTGGAGGTGTAAAACTGAGATTGGTTCGTTCTTACATATATGGTGGTCCTGCACAAAAATTCAACCCTTCTGGAAAGAAGTACATAAAAAAATCAACCAAATAACAACGTACACGTTAGACTTCCATCCTGCATCATTTCTACTTCATCACTCCAAACTGCCACTGTCAACATATCTACGCTCTCTGGCCATGCACATGGTGAATGCCGCTAAGCTATGTGTCCCCCTCAAATGGCGCTCGACAGACCCACCATCCATTGCAGAATGGTTTACACGCATACAAAAAACGATGGTCATGGAGGACCTCATACACCAAGCCAAAGAAACACAACCTAAGTTCGTCAAAACATGGACATGCTGGATACACTTTACCACCACTGATGAATACAAACAATACTTCACATAACAACTGTGTAGACATTACAACGTTGCTTAGAAGAAACGTACATTCCTCACCCCGGAAAAACTCTGCCCCTCGCATCTTCTGTCCGCGCATGACATCTCCACACACCCTCAAACTCATGACAACACCTACGTACGCAATACCCTCTGCTGATACTATTCATTATAATCCACAGGCTGCTACTTTCCCAACCCATCTCCTATTGATCCTCTTTACAAACACTTACCTACGTCTACAGTAAAACCGAACCTCAGACATTGCCTAACTTCCAAACAAACCTTAACGGATGCATCTTACGACTAGATAATTCACGCTCCCACCCCCACCCCCACCCACCCTTAAGCAACCATCACCCTTGATAACATATAAAACGAGAGTACTAAGATTTAGAAACCATAGACAATCTGTATAGACTCATTACAGCTTTACGGAATATTTACTCTACTAACTGATCTAATACTACGATTTATATGCCATACCTCCATTTTGTATTTTTTTATTCGCCAGAAAAGCGGCTGCGTCCGCAACAATATACTGTATTTGATTTGAATTATCCCTGTGTTGTGCTCCCCTTGGTATGTATCTTTCCTTGTCATTTCTGTTACAAAAACCCAATAAAAATATTATAACAAAAAAAAAAAAAAAAAAAAAACCTTTATACCTATTAACAGCACATGCGTCAATTTGGAAGGACAACCAACACCAGATCTACTGAATCCATAAGATGCCACAAGGTGCAAAGCAATGCATTGTTATGTATTTTCCACGTATCAGAGTGAATGAAACTTCACTCTAAGCCACAGGAAAGGAAAAATTATCATAACAGAATCCCTACAGTTTCTCAGAGTTATAGGGATCGAGATCTCTTATCTGTGCACAGGTTATTTATTCGCGAATACATATAAACTTGTAAAAAAAGTATTATTTTAAACTGGTACCAGTATTGAGCTCATTACAAACGAGAAAAATTAATAAAATAATCATAAACAGTACAAAGCATGCGCATTAGTGTGATCACACTTATTGATGGCCATAAAAACAATGTACACCCCTACAAAAAAAAAAATCTTTCTTTACACATGGACAGTTCATACCCATGCATTCCATCACTCAGACACACACATTCATTTAGATTGAACCCATACATTGTGGATAGAGCTTTGTTAAATCGCAAATGAATAGCTATGTGTTTACGCAAACAGGAGAAAGGAAACAAAAAAAAAACAACCAAAAACCAAGAACACCAACCAAAAACAAATACATAAATAAAAAATATATAAAATGAAGCAAGAGTAGGCTTCTGTACTAAACACTACTTGTACCCTATACCTTTGAATATTTATGGCAGTCTTCTGATCCTTTGGGGAAGATAAACACCTGTATTACTAATAACCATGTTTGAATACCTAGCCTAATATACATTACCGTAGGTGTATGTATTTATGTATAAATACATCTATATTGATACACCTGATTAATATGTAAATACTTTTTCATGAGCTCCCTGCACCTGGAAAATATAACTTAGACAAAAGTTATTACCCTTTTCCCTTTCTTTCACACAAAGAAAACAAACACTGCCACATTGTTACATTTACATATTTACATTGGTATATGTTCACTGACATTCACCCTTGGATCTGGTGAAAACAAATGACTCAGATCATAGACATCTGAATGACACATTAGATCTGGTATTTCTTTTGCTTTTTCTAAATTGCTTATATTTAAGGTTTGTTCCCAGTAAGGTGAAGTCCTAGCAGATAGCATAGATAGGTTGCCCCCCCCTCCAGTATTTTCTGTTTGAATGGAACAGATGGTTTTCTGTGGGACCTTAACAATTTGATCAAAAGATTGTTTTATTTCTTTCAGTTCTTTCCTACACTGTACCACATCTGCATGGCATGCTTCATATTTTACCTTAAGAACATGTTGTGATGTTTCCATTATTTTATTGGTATTTTCCCAATTATGAATATGCGACTTCAGTAGTTCAATCTCATTTTCAAGAGAGGTAATTGTGCTAATTAACTTAACCTCTTTCAAAACTGATCTCCTGTGCTGTAATCTGAGATCACTTTCCATGGAATTTACATTCAAAGGGGAGCATGAGGCTATTTGCCTTTGAATAGTACCTGGGGGGGCCATGCCTATAGATCTTATCTTTGGAGGCATTGAAATTGTAATGGTGCCTCTTTCTGTTTGAAAAGGTGGCAAATTCTCCTGTAGTGTGACTTGCTAAACAGGTTTTGTTGTTTGCACTCTGGTGATAAATCTTTGATTTCACAGAATTAGACCTTCTGGCTACATGAAAAAATTTGTGCATACAGTCCATGATGCATTGATATGAATCTTTAAGGGGATTTATAAAAAATCCACATTTAATTTTAAATTTTGGATGGGCATTAGCTATTAGGAGGGTTTTGTACTCTGGGTCCTCTCTGTGTACGTTTCTCCGTTTGCCTACATAGTAAGCCGACCATAGCCTCTTTGCATAAAGAAGTGGATTCTCATTATTTTCCTGTTTTGTTCTATACGCTGCTTTTAAGCCTAGGTCAAAGGGATATATTATTTTTAGCAATTCATCTACAGTTTCATTGTAATCTGCTCTTCCTTCTTTAACATGGTCTGGTAGGGAAGACCATGTGTCTAATTTAACTGTTAATAGTAAAACTTTAACCTGATCTCTGGAGTTGGCAACTCCCAGCAATTTACATCGTTGCAAGACATTATCTGCATGAAATGTTATGTGCACTCCTGGCAACAGTTTGCCAATATTGTTAGCTACAAGTAGCACATTTTCTAAAGACTGTCTGTCCTCCCTATCCATCTTTTGTGCTGTGCTCTCAATTCCTGTTGATATGCATACATACAGGAAACAGCTCTCTTTTTTTTTTTTTAAATAGACTGAATCTTCATGCATAGAAACATTGGGCAACAGCTCTTTTCATCTCCTTCTAATGCATCTGGACTCTTCATGTACCAATTCTATATTATATTTAGCTTTTAACAAAAGTTATGTGTTCCTCGTAGGCTCCCTATTAATTACACACTGTAGAACACCGCTATTTCTTATAGCCCATTTCTATATCGAGCACATAGAGCACCCAATGTTCATTTTTTAGCATTCAAATGAAAAACCCTTTCAAAGTGTGCCTTTTGTAGATATTGCAACCCCTTGAGATATTGCTGAAAAGAGACCACCAAATTTTTCTGTCCATTCGCCGGTCGCCATTTTGTTGACTAGTTCTGTATTTTGTGCATACACTTCAATCATTGTAGTAGTATGGACATATACATATCTAGATCTGAGAGATCATACAACAAAGAGGTAGTTCGTTCCGCAATACACATTTATTAATAGGGTTACATAATCTATACAAAGTACACACCCAACAGTATTTACAACACAATGTACAGTGTAGGTCTCCTGGCTTACATGGTATTTACAAATTACCCACAACACCATATTTACAGTACAGTATAAAATACAAGTATATTAGATTACCTGTTAACTTCAGGTCAGCCCATGGTGACTGCTGTCTGTTCCCACACCAAAGAGTGAGTTAGCTTGGTCACAAAGCATTATATCCCCCCCTCCTTTCTGTAGTGTGGCTAATATAATTCTCCCTAATTGGTCACTGTACCTAGTAAATGTATATTGGGCACAGCCTGATTGGATGAGTCAAAGAAGGCTGTTGTTTACTACCCAGGGAAGATGTTCTCAGGGAGAACAAAAGGCCAACCTTTGAAGTTGAACTATTTACAATAACACCAACACAACACTCAGTATTTTAAATATATTTCCCTCTAACCGAAATATATTTCTAATTGCAATATTTTACAGCGATTAATGGAGATTTCACATAATCCAATAAGGCAACATGGGGAACTGTGTCAAATGCTTTTGCAAAATCCAGATACACCATGTCTACGGGCCTTCCTTTATCTAGATGGCAACTCACCTCCTCATAGAAGGTTAATAGATTGGTTTGGCAAGAACGATTCTTCATGAATCCATGCTGATTACTGCTAATGATACCGTTCTTATTACTAAAATCTTGTATATAGTCCCTTATCATCCCCTCCAAGAGTTTACATACTATTGATGTTAGGCTAACTGGTCTGTAATTCCCAGGGATGTTTTTTGGGCCCTTTTTAAATATTGGTGCTACATTGGCTTTTCTCCAATCAGCTGGTACCATTCCAGTCAATAGACTGTCTGTAAAAATTAGGAACAACGGTCTGGCAATCACCTGACTGAGTTCCCTAAGTACCGTATATACTCGAGTATAAGTCGAATTTTTCAGCACATTTTTTTGTGCTGAATGTGCCCCCCTCGACTTATACTCGAGTCAAGCACTTTTCTGCAGCAAAAAATTTCATTTTCTGAACCGAATTTGGGGCCCCGTATCTCAGGGCCACTTTGTGCTAGAAACCCCAAATTTGGTATGCAAACCCAGTCGACCTGCTACCACAACATATCCAAAGCTGAAGTTCCTAGCACTAAGTGGCCCCGAGATACGGGGCCCCAAATTCGGTTCGGAAAATGTCATTCTCTGCTGCAGAAAAGTGCTTGACATTTTCTGAACCGACTTTGGGGCCCAATATCTCAGGGTCACTTGGTGCTAGGAACCCCAAATTTGGTGTGCAAACCCAATGTCATTCTCTGCTGCAGAAAAGTGCTTGACATTTTCTGAACAGATTTTTCGGGCCCTGTATCTCAGAGCCACTTAGTGCTAGAAACTCCAGCTTTGGAAATTTTATGGTGCTAGTTCCACTGGGTTTGCACACCAAATTTGGGGTTCTTAGCACTAAGTGGCCCTGAGATACGGGGCCCCAAATTCGGTCAACTGTGTCTATCTGCAGCAATGTCATTTCGGGACCCTTTGGGTTCAGAGACCCCAAATTTTGGCTGCAGCTAGGGGGCATCTAGGAACCTTTAACTACCGAGTTTGAAGTTCAGGGGACCTATGGCTGCAAATGGGCACAGTGAGGCATGCAAATGGGCACAGTGATGCTGCAAATGGGCATTGTTGACCCTCTTTTCCACTTACAGTAGCTGTGCATTTCTCACCCTCGTCTTATACTCGGAACGACTTATACTCGAGTATATACGGTACTCTCGGATGCAAGCCATCTGGTCCCGGTGATTTATTAATGTTAAGTTTCTCAAGTCTAATTTTAATTCTGTCCTCTGTTAACTATGTAGGTGCTTCCTGTGTTGTGTCATGAGGATAAACACTGCAGTTTTGGTTACTGAAGCCCCCCGATTCACTCGTGAAGACTGAGGAGAAGAATAAATTCAATACCTTTGCCATCTCCCCATCCTTTGTAACCAGATGTCCTTCCTCATTCTTTATGGGGCCAATATGGTCTGTCCTCCCTTTTTTACTGTTTACATACTTAAAGAATTTCTTGGGATTTTTTTTGCTCTCCTCCGCTATGTGTCTTTCTTGTTCTATCTTAGCCGTCCTAGTTGCACCCTTACATTTCTTATTGCATTCTTTATAAAGTCTGAATGCTGAGGATGATCCCTCAACCTTGTATTTTTTGAAGGCCTTCTCCTTTGCTTTTATATGCATTTTTACATTGGAGATAAGCCATCCAGGATTTTTGCTCGCTCTTTTAAATTTATTACCCAATGGGATACATTGGCTAATGCCCTTATTTAATATGCTCTTAAAGCAAACCCATCTCTCCTCCGTATTATTTGTTCCTAATATTTTATCCCAATTTATGCCTTTTAGCAAGGTTTGTAGTTTAGGGAAGTTGGCTCTTTTGAAATTCAGTGTCTTTGTGTTCCCTTCATGTTTCCTATTTGTGTGATTTATACTGAAACTAATTGACCTGTGATCGCTGTTCCCTAAATTGCCCCGTATTTCCACATCTGTGATCAGGTCTGTATTGTTGGTAATCAGTAGATCCAGTAATGTTTTATTTCTAGTTGGTGCGTCTACCATCTGACCCATAAAATTGTCCTGCAAGATATTAAGGAACTGGCGAGCCTTAAATGAATGCGCGGTTTCCTCCGCCCAGTCTATGTCTGGATAATTAAAATCCCCCATTATGATAACACTTCCCATCCTTGCTGCTAATCCAATTTGTGATAGGAGATCCGTCTCCACTTCCTCCCTCAGGTTAGGGGGCCTATAGCATACTCCCAGTATTATTTTCCCCTTAGCTTCATCCCTTTGGAGCTCTACCCATAAAGATTCCACCTCCTCCCTAGCTCCCTCAGTGATGTCATCTCTCACATTCACTTGTACATTATTCTTGATATATAGGCTTACCCCTCCCCCTTTTTTACCCTCTCTATGCTTGCGGTATAGGGTATACCCTTGAATGTTTGCCAGCCAATCATGAGAGCTGTTGAACCAGGTCTCTGAAATTCCCACAAAATCCAAATCCTCCTTGTACAACAGTATCTCTAGTTCACCCATCTTGTCCGCCATGCTCCTGGCATTAGTGAACATGCCACATAGTTTAGACCGGTCGCATATTGTCCTCGTATTGGGTGTTTCAAGATTGCAACTAGGACTTGCTACTATACTCACCTTGTGTTTTTGTGCTTTGGTTAACCTACCACTAATGCCCCCAATACTACCCTCTGGAATATCTTCCGCGCTGGCTATCACTGTCTCTGGACACTCCCCCCCATCGCCTAGTTTAAAAACCCCTCTAACTTTTTGGCCATGTTCATTCCCAGCAGATCTGCACCCTCCTCATTTAGGTGCAGTCCGTCCCTTCTATAGTACCGGTTACCGACTGAGAAGTCGGCCCAGTCCTCCAGGAACCCAAACCCCTCCTTACTACACCAGCTCTTCAGCCACTTGTTTACTTCCCTAATCTCCCTCTGCCTTTCTGGTGTGGCTCGATGTACCGGTAGTATTCCTGAGAACACTACCTTGGAGGTCCTTTTCCTCAATTTAGCACCTAAATCCCTAAAATCATTCTTTAGGACACTCCATCTGCCTCTGACTTTGTCATTGGTGCCAACGTGCACCATGACAGCCGGGTCTTCCCCAGCCCCTCCCAGTAATCTGTCCACAAAATTCGTGATGTGCCGAACCCGAGCACCGGTAGACAACATACTGTTCGGTGCTTCAGGTCTTGGTTACAGATTGCCCTCTCTGTCCTTCTAAGAATTGAGTCCCCTACCACCAGAATCTGTCTTTCCTTTCCCTTTGCTGCCCCCCCACTCTCACTGGAGGAGTTCTTCCCCTGGCAGCTAGGAGAGTCCCTCATCTCCAGCAGTGCTGGTCCCTGACTGGTTTCACCAATGTCACTCAATGGAGCGTACTTATTGGGATGCTCCAGTCCTGGATCGGCCTCTCTGGCACTTCCCCCTCTACCCCTCCTGACTGTCACCCATCTACTCTTTGCTAGTGCCTGCACCTCTTTGTCTCCACCCGCCTCTGTGCTGGCCTCTGCCGGCACCTGCCGTGTACGTTCATATGGGAGTTAATATGGGAAAAACATTTCTCCTTTCCACTGATGCTTTCCAATCCTTGTTCCACAAAAAACCCCAAATTCTCAAAAAACATTTGTCATTGGGACAAAAAGTGAGGTGAAATCTTCTAAAGAGGAGGAAAGACAGCAAAACAAATGTCACAGGGGTGATAACCCTTCCCTATGTTTTCCAAAAAGCTTAAAAAAGATTTTTTGGCTGGAGCTAAACACAATAAAAATGTACCCGTTCAAAATAACAAACAGATTCTACTGAACAACAAACCTACAGTCCCTGTCTTGTTTGCACCGCCTGTATACTGCTGTTCAGAGTATATAGGGCCTAGTGGCCCCACACCTTTCCTTATTTTAATTTGGGTGCAGGGTTCCCCTTAATATCCATACAGGACCAAAAGGGCCTGGTAATGGACTGGGGGGTACCCATGCCGTTTGTCTCACTGATTTTCATCCATATTGCCAGGACCCGACATTACATTAAACCCGCAAGCAGTTTTAAATAAGATTTTTTCCTTTAAAAATGACATTTGGTGCAGGGACTGTTCTAAGCACGGGAAACACGCGCCACTTTACAGGCATACTATAGACACCCCCCAGGTATGATATTTAAAGGAATATTTCACTTTTTTTTTTTTTTTACTTTAAGCATCATTAAATCACTGCTCCCGAAAAAACGTCAGTTTTTAAAAGTTTTTTTTGCATTGATACATGTCCCCTGGGGTAGGACCCGGGTCCCCAAACCCTTTTTAGGACAATACCATGCAAATTAGCCTTTAAAATGAGCACTTTTGATTTCGAACGTTCGAGTCCCATAGACGTCAATGGGGTTCTAACATTCGTGCGAACTTTCGGTCCGTTCGCAGGTTCTGGTGCGAACCGAACCGGGGGTTGTTCGGCTCATCCCTACTTCAGACCAGCCAAGAGGAAATTAGAATTTTGCTAGCATGTTTGAATACCTAGCCTAATATACATTACCGTAGGTGTATGTATTTATGTATAAATACATCTATATTGATACACCTGATTAATATGTAAATACTTTTTCATGAGCTCCCTGCACCTGGAAAATATAACTTAGACAAAAGTTATTACCCTTTTCCCTTTCTTTCACACAAAGAAAACAAACACTGCCACATTGTTACATTTACATATTTACATTGGTATATGTTCACTGACATTCACCCTTGGATCTGGTGAAAACAAATGACTCAGATCATAGACATCTGAATGACACATTAGATCTGGTATTTCTTTTGCTTTTTCTAAATTGCTTATATTTAAGGTTTGTTCCCAGTAAGGTGAAGTCCTAGCAGATAGCATAGATAGGTTGGCCCCCCCTCCAGTATTTTCTGTTTGAATGGAACAGATGGTTTTCTGTGGGACCTTAACAATTTGGTGCAGGGACTGTTCTAAGCACGGGAAACACGCGCCACTTTACAGGCATACTATAGACACCCCCCAGGTATGATATTTAAAGGAATATTTCACTTTTTTTTTTTTTTTACTTTAAGCATCATTAAAATCACTGCTCCCGAAAAAACGTCAGTTTTTAAAAGTTTTTTTTGCATTGATACATGTCCCCTGGGGTAGGACCCGGGTCCCCAAACCCTTTTTAGGACAATACCATGCAAATTAGCCTTTAAAATGAGCACTTTTGATTTCGAACGTTCGAGTCCCATAGACGTCAATGGGGTTCTAACATTCGTGCAAACTTTCGGTCCATTCGCAGGTTCTGGTGCGAACCGAACCGGGGGTTGTTCGGCTCATCCCTACTTCAGACCAGCCAAGAGGAAATTAGAATTTTGCTAGCATGCCAAAAAAATCTCTGATTCTGCCCTGTAAATCAGTAGCAGTCTCCTTGATTTACTCAAGTTCCTTGCAGCGCTGCAACATATCAGCACTCATTCTGACAATAGTACAACATGGAAGATCATGACCTAGTAAAAAGATTAAAGAGTATTAAGGGAACGATTGTCAAGTGGCTGAGGCCCTACATAGTGAGTTATGGTCAAGTTAATTGTAAACTTAATGAAATACTTACCTACCTAGTCTATTGTTGGTTGCAACCTGCTTGCCCTTCAGACACCTACAGACACCTTCAGACACCTACTAGGAATATACACACTACAACTACTCTATAATCTTGGCCCTGGTGCCTGGGTCTCCCAAACTCGGGGACCTAGCAACACTGACAGCTCCTTCCACCTCTTCCTTCTCCATGTTAATGTTAAAGTGGTTATAAACACTTTACAACCACTTTTTACTACAGGCAAACCTATAATTAGGCTTACCTGTAGCTACACTGGATATCGCCTAAACCTGCATGGTTTAGGAGATATCCCTATATTTTCATGTGCCGACGTCATCGGCAGATGAGCAGTTAAGCAAAGCGAAGCAATAGCATGTACATGCCATTGCTTCAGTTGGACTGTGCCGTTGCCGGCGTCTCCTGCGCACACGCGTAGGAGTGATGTCATCGCGGCTCTGGTCAATCACAGTGCTGGAGCCGTGATACCTGGAAGTAACCCCCAGGAGAGATGTCAGGAGCAGTGAACGAGGACCACTGTGGGGGCCTCGATCTCAGGTAAGTAATTCATGATGAGCTAGTATGCTATGCTAGCTCATTATGCCTTTGTCTTGCAGGTTTTGTTTTTTTTTTTGATTTTTATATAGGGTTTACAACACTTTAAGGCACTACATACTTTGCTAATGTGTGGAGTGGGTGTTTGGACATCTAAACAGTCGACATGTCAATACATTCGAAGCAATATTCGAAGAATACGTAACTTGCATAAACAGGCTCCCAAACACTTTTTTTTCCTGTTCTGGTTCACTTTGGCCCTCACTGTGACTCATGTCAGGGGATTTGATGTCAACAATTCCAATGTCTGTGCTGGGTCCAGGAGACAGATAATATGGCTCCAAAGACAGATCTTGGGGGATCTCACCGCACTCAGTTTCCTCTCAAAAAAGGTACAATACAACATTCATTAATCCTCCCCAAGTCCCATCTGTTTCTAGCATACATTTTGCTTCATTAGTTGACCAACCTTGTACTTGGTCTGGTGTAAAAGTTTGGTCCTCACTAGTGGACTCCACCATGCTGGACTCTGGAGTATTTGCTGGGAAAAATGCATAAAAAAGGGAAGGTGATGGCATTTTCAAGAGGGCAAACACTTGACAACTACCAACATTGAAAAAGTCCTGCAGTTGCCCCCCACCCCTCTTGTCTCCTATGGGATATGAGATATATGATGACCATCATAGCAGGCATGACTCTGTGTGACTGGGAGCCCCGGGGCCTCTCCTCTACCCATGTCTACACTGGCAAGACTGCATTAATGGGCACTGATGAGTCAGACAACAACCAGAAAGTGTTCTTTAACCCTTAATTTCCGCCCTAAGCCCATGGCCTTTGACCCATCTAGAAACACCCCTGCCTGGAGCTAAATGAGTGTGTTTGAAGTTGGCACTTATCTTTTTTGGGGGAAAATGGCCTTGTTGCCTCCCCTGGGGTCAGAATTATGGTCTTTTTTTCTATTTCTCCACATTCAATTTGCAACGGTGAGGAGATCAAAACTGTGTGTGATTGATGATATATAAAACATAAATCCACACTTAAGCGATATATATATATATATATATATATATATACACACACACACACAGTGGGGACGGAAAGTATTTAGACCCCCTTAAATATTTCACTCTGTTATATTGCAGCCATTTGCTAAAATGATTTAAGTTCATTTTTTTCCTCATTAATGTACACACAGCACCCCATATTGACAGAAAACACAGAATTGTTGACATTTAAAAAAAAAAAAGAAAAACTGAAATATCACATGGTCCTAAGTATTCAGACCCTTTGCTGTGACACTCATATATTTAACTCAGGTGCTGTCCATTTCTTCTGATCATCCTTGAGATGGTTCTACACCTTCGAGTCCAGCTGTGTTTGATTATACTGATTGGACTTGATTAGGAAAGCCACATACCTGTCTATAGAATACCTTACAGCTCACAGTGCATGTCAGAGCAAATGAGAATCATGAGGTCAAAGGAACTGCCTGAAGAGCTCAGAGACAGAATTATGGCAAGGCACAGATCTGGCCAAGGTTACAAAAACATTTCTGCTGCACTTAAGGTTCCTAAGAGCACAGTGGCCTCCATAATCCTTAAATGGAAGACGTTTGGGACGACCAGAACCCTTCCTAGAGCTGGCTGTCTGGCCAAACTGAGCTATCGGGGGAGAAGAGCCTTGGTGAGAGAGGTAAAGAAGAACCCAAAGATCACTGTGGCTGAGCTCCAGAGATGCAGTCGGGAGATGGAAGAGAGTTGTAGAAAGTCAATCATCACTGCAGCCCTCCACCAGTCGGGGCCTTATGGCAGAGTGGCCCGATGGAAGCCTCTCCTCAGTGCAAGACACATGAAAGCCCGCATGGAGTTTGCTAAAAGAAACACCTGAAGGACTCCAAGATGGTGAGAAATAAGATTCTCTGATCTGATGAGACCAAGATAGAACTTTTATTTCAAAAGATTTTTATTTTGAAAAAGGCAAGTAAACAATACATAAGTATACTTTATCAGGTGTAATCAATGAGAATCAATGCAATGCCTATAAAATAAATTATACATTGGTTGCCGAAGGCGGGTAGCTAATATTATCAGGGACTCCTAGGCTCTAGGAGAAGTCCAACCAATGGGTGTGTAAGAGAAATCTTTAGCCTGAAAGCCACGGGTTTTCTCACCACCCGGCACCCCAAACGGGAGCTCACTGTGCCAGAATGAGGAAACCCTTATTGATCTAAATGGTCTGAGTTCTCCCCACGAAGGTTCATGACACATCAGAGCCTACTTATCTGAGAGCTGAGGGAAAAAATATAGATACAGGGGAGTAAAAATTGAACATCTCCTTGCCCTGCCTTAAACATTATAACTGTTTATATACATATCTGAGCTAACAAAGTAGCTATGTAAGTTTAAATAAGACCTAGGTCCAGACTGGACCTATAGAGGAGAGAATAAGAGAGAAGAGAAGTGGAAGAGAAGAGGGGGAGGGGAGGGGGGAGGGAAGGAACATCACTATGCGTTCAGAAAGCATTTTGGGTGGGTTAGAAGAATCAATAGGTACACCTACTAAACGGGCCCATGGTTCCCAGGTACTCTCAAATTTCTTGGCAGTATCCTGGACAATACTAGAGAGCTTTTCCTGGGACATTATCCAGGATATTTTCCTTTTAGCTGCTGGGAGAGAAACTCTCGGCTGTTTCCAGGCTCTGGCGATTGTCAGTTTAGCCCCTAGCAGCACAAAGTGAACCAGTTTGCGTGAGGATTTAGAAATCCGTGGGATCGGGGCGTTAAGAAGGGCCACCATAGGAGTCCTGGGAATCTGAGTCTCCACTAGCTCATCCAAAATATTTAATATTCTTTTCCAGAAGGAACAAATTCTGGGGCATTCCCACCAGATGTGAGACATTGTGCCCATGAGTTGACAGCCCCTGTAACACAGAGGGTCCGCCGTTGTAAAGATGGAGGCCAGTCTAGAGGGAGTGTAATACCATCTGGAAATCACTTTCAGGCTGGCCTCCATCAAAGTGGTGTTTAAGACACTGTGGAAGGATTTGAAGCAGGCCCTCTGCCAGTTCTCCAGGTTTCATTTGAATTAGAGCTCGGACTCCCAGGCTTCCATGAAAGTCGTCTTCGAGCATGGAGAGGTAAGTGACGAGTAGATCACCTAGATCCCACCCTTCTGGTCTCTGGCTTCACCGCACCACATTTCATAGTCAGTAAATTTTGGGGGGAGGTCTTTGTCTTTACATAACGATTGTAAAAAATTAGATATTTGGCCGAACCTAAATCTTTCGGATAAGGGCAGATCAAGCGTTTTGGTGCAATGTTTTAGGGTGAAGGGGCCTGAGGCAGTGAAAAAGGACTATACAGGATTGGACAGTTTATCAACCCACCACTTAAAGGCTATGACATTTTTCCCCGGAGGGAAGTCTGGGTTATTATAAAGATGGGTAAGGGGTTTATAGGCTGAGACTAAAGCATCTGAGAAGTGGAGGGAGTCCCATAGAGCTAAAGAATGTGAAAGGGTAGGAGCGAGTATTGAGGGTCTGTTTCTTGGGGGGCTCCAGAGGAGGAAGTCTAGTGTGAAGTTAGCAAACTGCATGTTTTTCTAATGTGACCCAGTCAGGTTTCTTGAGACTAAAATAGACTGTTAATAATTGGGATAATCTGGCAGCTTGATAGTATTTGTAGAGGTGGGGTAGTCCCAGGCCTCCTTTTTTCCTATGAAGGTAAAGGGTTCTTTGGGGAATTCTATATCCCGCCTTACCCCAGGTAAACTTTAGAAGTTTGCTTTGAAAAGTTCTAATATGTTCCCTCTGGATAGGGATGGGTAAGGCGCGGAACAGATATAGTAATCTGGGAAGTAATGTCATTTTTATTAAATTTACCCTCCCCAGCCAAGAAATGTTATTTTGGGACCAGGAGTTTAGGTCTGCTTCTAGCTTGCGGTATATGGGGGGGATAGTTGTGACCATATAAGGTTCCAGTTGTAGCTGTTAAGTTAATTCCTAAGTATCTGATGGAGGAATCGCTCCATTTGAATTGGAAATTCTGTCTTAAGAGTTCTACAGTATCGGTTTGTAGGGAGATGTTTAATGCTTGTGATTTTGAATAGTTAACTTGCAAACCGGATAATTTAGCAAAGGCATCTAAGGTTTGGCATAAGTTGGGAAGGGAGGTAATAGGGGAAGTAATAAAGAGCAGGACATCATCCGCATATAGGCCACATTTGAGGACTTGGGAGCCACAAGACACTCCCTTGATGTTTGGGTTTTGGCGAATTGCAATGGCCAGCGTTTCAATGGCCATAGCAAATATGAGTGGCGATAGTGGGCATACTTGTCTTGTCCCCTTTTTGATCATGATGGGTTTGGAATAATATCCTTGTAGGCGTATACTGGCACTGGGGTTGGAGTACAGTGCCTGTATCAGACCCATGAATCACTGGCAAAATCCCCAGCGCTCCAAAATGGCAAAAAATATATGGCCATGAGACTGAGTCGAAGGCCTTTTGTAGGTCCAACAACAGAAGCATACCAGATTGTTTAGGACCTCCCTCCCAATTAGTTTGGAGAATGGAAACCAAATCTATGGCCCGCCTTATTTGATCTGGGCCTTGTCTGCCCGGAATGAAACCCACTTGATCCTTGTTGATATATAAATTGATGAAGGAAGCTATGCGGTTAGCCAGAATCGTAGTCAGAATCTTGTTATCACAGTTAATCAGCGATGTAGGGCGATAGTTTCCTACATCTTCCGGATTCTTGTCCGGCTTAGGGATCACTGCTATGTATGCGGTGTTAAGTTGTGGATCAAGTGGGTCCCCCTTTGTTTTAGAATTAAAAAAGTTTGTGAGATGTGTGGCTAAGGTAGTGGAGAAGGCTTTGTAATAGGGGTTTGACAGGCCGTCAGGGCCAGGGGCAGAGCCATTCCGCAGGGTTTTTATCACTCCAAGCACCTCCCCCTCCATGAATGGGGCCTCTAGGCTATCTCTGTGTTCCGCTGAAAGCGATGGAAGTGAGAGATAACCCACAAATGTGTCCAGCGTAATACCAGTATGGGGAGTGCTCAGAGAATAAAGGGTTTTATAAAAAGCATGAAAAGCTTCTAGGATTTTGGAGGGGTCAGCCGTGGTTCCTTGACCTGGGATCCTTATTTTTGGCATAATATTTCACTTAATTCAGGGTGTTAGGGTGTTTAGCTGTCAGGGCCAGGCTGAGCTCCAACCTGGCTTTGTCTAGCTGGGCTAATGAGAGAGAGGAGGGGTTGGATTTGTGAAGAGCCTGGAGTTTGGAAAATTCATCCTCTAAGATTTTGATATCAGCCTCTCTTTCCCTCTTAAGCTGGGAAGCGAGTCTGATTATCTCCCCTCTAATAAAGGCCTTGTGGGCTGCTCACAGTGTTTCAGCCGATATACCCTCGGTTTTGTTAGGAAGGAAATATTCTTTTAATGATTTGTCCAGCAAAGTGACGTGGATTGGATCTGAGAGAATGGATTTGTTGATCCTCGACTGTCCCCTACCTGTTCTGTAGTGATGGGCTTGGATTTCCATGATGACCATTGAGTGGTCAGACAGCTGTATCTTTGATATGGGATTTTAAGATCAATGGGACGAACTGTGTTTTAACTAGAAGGTGATCAATCCTAGCATAGGAATTGTGGGGGTGGGAAAAGTGGGTGAAGTCCCTTTTGGTAGGATTCAGTTCCCCCAGACATCTGCCAACCCATGGGCATGAATGAGTCTGGCTATCTTGAGACTTTGTTTGGTTGGGCGAGTAAGTTGATCTGCGGGAGGCCTGGATTTGTCCAGCCCTTGATCAAAAGCGGCGTTGGAGTCACCTCCAAAGATGACCGTGCCCTTTAATGCCGGGAAAGGGTATTTAGGAGAGTTTTGAAAAAAGACGCTTGGCCCTTATTAGGGGTGTAATAGGAGACTAGGGAGTAGATCTGCCCGTCTATTGTTCCCTTGACCAGAAGAAACCTACCTTTTGGATCTTTGATGTCTGAGAGCCAACTAAAGTTGCATGATTTGGCAAACGTTATGGCCACCCCCCAGGTCTTATTATCTGCGGTAGCCAAATAAAAATTTGGGAAGTGGGAGTGAAGAAACTTGGGGCAGTACTTAGCTGGGAAATGAGTTGCATCATGATAATATCTAGTTTAGAGGATTTATAAGAATTAAAGACCTTCCTTCTTTTAAGGGGGAAATTTAAGCCCTGTACATTATGGGTGGCAACCCTTAAGGTATTGTGTGTGCGGTCAGCCATGAGACCTGGGTGAGGGAATGTTATTTAATCTACCACCACTTACCAGTGTAGATGTCTTCCGATGCCGAGCTGAAAGGGGGTACAGTGCTCTGTCACCAATAGGATTCTCAGTTTGTAGTGGTGCACCGCTTAACTTGTCTGAAATGGAAAAAAACGAGTAAGTGGTGTTTCATGGGTGGGGAGGGGAAGAGGAGAAAGAACAGGAAAGAAAAGAGAAAAGGAGGAAAGTAATGGAGAGTTTTCTCCTCCTGGGGCTACCTACAGCCCAAGGAAGAAAGAAGACCCCCAGTGTCATCTCACAGTAACACTTGAGAAAATCTATGGTCAAAATTCCAACCAGCGGTTGGATTTCCTATCCCCCGGATACCCTCGGGCATCAAAGGGATAGGAGGAGGCACATGCAATCCGCCCCAGATCAGGGCGCCCTACAACCTGTGGTGATTGCTAGCCAACTGTCGCTGTAATCATCAAGTTTACAACAGGTTGTAACAAGAGTAACAAATATAAGGGTTTTCCGAACCCCAGATTTACCCCGACTTGAATGCGCCACCCCCCGTCTCTCCACAGAGCAAAGAGAGGAAGCGGAACCCGGGGTCCTGTGCATAAAAAAAAATTAAGGAAAAAATAAACTTTTCTCCCCCCCTCCCCCAGTGGAGGGAGATCAGTGAACTGAACTACTCCCAAGGAATGGGAGGGAGTCAATATCTTCGATTAGAAAGCCAGTCAAAAGCGTAGGCTATCGACTACAGGAGACACAGAAGTCAGTATGACCATGTGGTCATGGAGGACCATAGTGGGATGATCTTCTGGACTTGTTCTTGTTCCACAGAGACTTTGGCGAACCAGCTGGAGGAGGCGCTTGTTGGAACCAATTGAGGAGGGGGGAACTTCCATTTCCATCTCCTGCGAGATTATCTTCAGGTTAAGTAGAAGCTTCTCTCCCATTGGAAAGCTGGAGAAAGAGTGGTTCTGTCCCCTGTGTGAGAATTTCACCGCAAAAGGAAAGGCCCATCTGTACTTAATGTCCTTCTGGGCCATAGCAGACAGGAGGGGTTTCAGGGTTCTTCTTCGCTATATAGTGGAGGGGGAGAGATCTGCATAGATTTGCACTGGATGGCCTTGGCAGGAAACTTGTGGAAGGACCCTGGCCTGTTCCATGACCGCTTCTTTGACGTCATAATAATGCGGTTTAGCAATGATGTCCCTGGGGGAACCGTCCTTCTTGGGGGGACCCAGGGCCCCTGTCCAGCTCCAACCGTGAAGGTGGAATATTAGGGATCAGAGCCTTCATTAAGTCCTACTTGGCTGCTGTGACATCTGTAATTGTTTCCGGCAGTCCTCTAATCCTAGAGTTAAGCCTCCTAGATCTGTTCTCCAAATCATCTATGCGGGAGAATGTTGTGTCCAGTTGGTCTTGGAGGGATTGGATCAGGTCAGAGTTCTGGTGAGAGACTGCAGCAGTCTGGTCAAGCTTTTCTTTAATGGCGTCCATCCTGCAGCCAAAATTCTGCAGATCTGCTTTAATTTCTCCTATTATTTTAGTTGCCGTGGCCTCTAGACCCCTTTCCAGGAGATTGGAGAATTTAGAGAAAACTTCTTCCACCAAAAGGGTTTTGGGTCGACGGGCTGAGGAGGATAGGTGCAGCATAGATGGATTCCATCGGGCCTGCTGGGGAGAAGGCCTGTTCTCCAAATGTGCAGCCAAGCAGGGACTCTGTGGAGGCCAGCGAGGGAGTCTGTGCCTGCATTCCTGTGTTATGAGACCCAGGGGTGATGTGCAGTAAGGCAGGGGTCAGCACTTGCCTGCATTCCGGGGTTGCTTCTGTGAGAGAAGCATGAAGCTGTGATGCAGCAGCGGCGGTACACCCTGGGTGGGTGGAGGCGGAGAATTCGGGGATAAGGCTTCGTCTGGCCCCGGTTCCGATCATATGGAGGTGATCTCCGGCTCTTGGAGGGATCCGATGCCGTTTGAATGGCTTTCAAGCTGAGTCATAAAGGCTTCGTGGGTGCTCCTGAAGTGGTGAGGTGCGGAGCTCCTGGCTCAGGCGGCCATCTTTGAGCTCTCGCGCATGCGCACTCCCCCCAAGATAGAACTTTTTGGCCTTAATTCTAAGCAATATGTGTGGAGAAAACCAGGCACTGCTCATCACCAGTCCAATACAGTCCCAACAGTGAAGCATGGTGGTGGCAGCATCATGCTGTGGGGGTGTATTTCAGCTGCAGGGACAGGACGGCTGGTTGCAATCGAGGGAAAGATGAATACGGCCAAGTACAGGGATATCCTGGATGAAAACCTTCTCCAGAGTTCACAGGACCTCAGACTGGGCCGAAGGTTTACCTTCCAACAAGACAATGACCCTAAGCACACAGCTAAAATAACGAAGGATTGGCTTCACAACAACTCCATGACTGTTCTTGAATGGCCCAGCCAGAGCCCTGACTTAAGCCCAATTGAGCATCTCTGGAGAGACCTAAAAATGGCTGTCCACCAACATTTACCATCCATCCTGACAGAACTGGAGAGGATCTGCAAGGAGGAATGGCAGAGGATCCCCAAATCCAGGTGTGAAAAACTTGTTGCATCTTTCCCAAAAAGACTCATGTCTGTAGATCAAAAGGGTGCTTCTACTAAATACTGAGCAAAGGGTCTGAATACTTAGGACCATGTGATATTTCAGTTTTTCTTTTTTAATAAATCTTCAAAAATGTCAACAATTCTGTGTTTTTCTGTCAATATGGGGTGCTGTGTGTACATTAATGAGGAAATAAAAATGAACTTAAATTATTTAAGCAAATGGCTGCAATATAACAAAGAGTGAAAAATTGAAGGGGGTCTGAATACTTTCTGTCCCCACTGGGTATATATATATATATATATATATATATATATAGCTGCAGCCTCCCCAAAAAAGGACACCACCAAGTGTTGTCCCAAAAAAAATGCGTAATGAGAACAGGGAAATGGCGCTGCTGAAATATATGATGACCCCTCTACTCCAAGAGGGATAACATACAAGAGTGGGTAAATAATAATATGAATTCCAAACACATGTGAAGTGTAATACACTAAGCGGTGTAAAAATGCTTCTAATAAGTGAGATAGCCTTTCTCAATGAAAAAACATAAAGCAAATTATTAAGAATCATCAAACAATAAGTGAATCCTTAATTAGAATATAGAGTGTCCAAGATAGTTGTTCGATAAAAAAATTGTGAGTAACTAATTAAAGGATTCTATACAGAACATATATGACACTATAGAGAAACAAGTCCATATAACAGTGAAAAAAATCCCTTTCAATGTCCCATGTGCATATTTCCATAAAAGTGCTGTTGTGCTAGTATCCAAAAAAATGACAACTTTATATCCTCTTCCTTGCAAAAATGACTTCTTTTGCAAAAAATAAAGTGACCAAATGCATACAAGTAAAGTGACTTCTTGTGCTCCCCCTCAAGTATGTACACTCACCAGAAGCCCTCACCCCTGCAGGGGTAAAGAGCGTGTAATAAGATGCTTGACCAATCCGGATGTTCCCAGAGTGCGATCAACATGCAGTACATGCAATCAAAAATTGGCATCCATAGCATAAATCTGATATAAAATGTATGTATTAATATATTGGATGATAAAACGTACTATGGTTTAAAAGGTGGGGCTAAAAACACTCTGCCCCATCAATAAGAATGGCTATAATGTGACCAGTTCCTCGGTGATTGATGACCAAACCCAAAAAAATATTCAAATTATGTACCATTTTCATACACATGAAAGTGTCAGTCTGGAGGAGCCAGTGGCCAGTAGTCAGATGGAGTCGCAGATCCCTCCCCTCCTCCTGCTGCAAAAAGAGCCAGGAAGACCAGAAATCTGGAGGAGGTCACAGCTTCATTTCTCAGCCAGGCCTCAACTGAGCTCCGTACTGACCCAGATGAGGATGAAGGATTTGGGTGTATGATGGACAATAAATTAAGGCAGATGGCCAGTGAGTAAAGGAGCAGGTGTGAGGAACTCATCCTGCAGCTCCTCAACAGGGGCGTGAGGGGTGAAATTTCAGAAAACATCCACCTTTCTGATTTTGTGGCTCCATCTCCACCACCTCCAGAGCCACTCCACCCACCACAGCTACCCCAGCCACCACAGCAGCATGCTGGTCAGTGGCAATACCAGCCACATGAACCCCAACAACCACGCTGGTCTTTGGATTATCACCCTTACCCCCCTTTCTAATTTCTATTATTTTGTGTATTTAACTGACTTTTAAAATATGGACACTTACCTGTCCAGGGCTGACTTTTAAAATATGGATTCTTCGGAAAATTGTACATTGGACCATCGGAAAATTGGACATTGAGCTGTCGTTCATCAAAAATTTACTAGTCTGCTCATCCAGCTTTTGTCGTACGAAAATGAAAATTGGATGTTGAAAGGAGCCTACTAACAATAAGAATTTGACAGGCCGTCGAACGACAATTACCTTCCGAAATTCACATTGTGTGTATGGGCCTTTAATTTAGTGTTTCAAATTTACATACCTAGCAATCTTCTGACATGTGTGCTTGGTTACACTGAGACTTAAGCTGGATACAAACTATACAATTTTCTGTAGATTTTTTCCTTTAGATTTACCACAACCCTATAATATGAGGTCAAACCTTAAGAGTTTAAATCTGTATGCAATCAGTCAGGCCCTTGCACTACATGGCTTTGGTAAGTCTAAAGGAAATCAGACAAAAGTTGTATAGTGTGTATGGGGTCTAAGGCAAAGGCAGCAGTATTTATAAGGGGGCTTTGTTTCTTTAGTGGTGGAAATCACCAAATCCTTCCACTGATGCTGAGTAGCTGTGTAGGAGCAACAACTTAATAGTGTGCATGCAGGAATCTATATAGTTTTCAAACTCTAGTAGAGGCTTTTTTGGACTTGATTAACCACTTGCCAACCGCCCCATGACGGCCGACCGCCAAATGACGGCTGCAGGGCGGCTGGATAACTCTGGGATCACGCCATATGACGTGATTCCAGAAAACTGCTCCCGCGCGCCTGCTGGGGCGTGCACACGGGAACATCCGTGACCGCCGGGTCCAGAGGACCTGGCGCATCACGGATCACGGTCGTTTACCATGTGATCGCTCCGTCAAATCGGTACAGAGGGGGAGAGATCGGATGGGAGCCGCGCTGTGGGCTGGATGTGTAGTGCCCACAGCGCAGCTCAGTGACATGTACAGTCACATCCATCCATCCATGCTCAGCCATCCCCCCCATGCTCTGCAATGACCCTGTGCAATACTCTGCAATGATCCTGTGCAACCCTGTGCAATGCTCTGCAATGATCCTGTGCAACCCTGTGCAATACTCTGCAATGATCCTGTGCAACCCTGTGCAATACTCTGCAATGATCCTGTGCAACCCTGTGCAATACTCTGCAATGATCCTGTGCAACCCTGTGCAATGCTCTGCAATGATCCTGTGCAACCCTGTGCAATGCTCTGCAATGATCCTGTGCAACCCTGTGCAATGCTCTGCAATGATCCTGTTTGACCCTGTGCAATACTCCGCCATGCCCCGCCATACTCCGCCATACCCCGCCTTTCCCCGCCGTACCCCGCCGTACCCCGCCGTACTCCACCATACCCCACCATACCCCACCATACCCCACCATACTCTGCGATACCCAGCCATACTTTGCCACTCAGCCATACTCGGCTATACTCTGCCATGCTCGGCCATGCTCGGCTGTACTCGGCCTCTGTATGTGGCCAGGCTGTGGAAGTCTCACACATGTGGTATCGCCGTACTCAGGAGGAGTAGGAGAATCTATTTTGGGGGGTCATTTTTGGTATGTACATGCTATGTGTTAGAAATATTGTATAAATGGACAACTTTGTGTTAAAAAAAAAAAAATGTGTTTTAACCACTTCCTGCCCGCCATCATACGACGTCATTGACTTTGTGCGGGGATATCTGAATGATGGGTGCAGCTACAGGCATCTTTCAGATATCATCTTTTTCAGCCGGCGATTCCCTACACCATAAGAATGATCATAGAGGCTGTTCCACTGCTTGATCATTCTTACGGGAGGTGAGAGGGGACACTCCCCCTCTCGCCGCCCTCAGGTGCTTCTACCGACTCACCGCTACGATCGAAGCCAGGATAATTTTTTTTTTTTTTTTTAATTTCAGGCTTCCCAGCCTAGAGGTGAGATGTGAGGTCTTATTGACCCCATATCTCACTGTAAAGAGGATCTGTCATGCCATATTCCTATTACAGGGGATGTTTACATTCCTTGTAATAGAAATAAAAGTGATCAAAAAATTTATTTTTTGGAAAAAAGCCTCAAACTAAAATAAATAAAGTAAAATGAACAATAAAAAAAAAAAAAAAATTCCCCGTGTCCCCGTGTGCTCGCAGTCAGAAGCGAACGCATACGTAAGTTGCGCCCACATATGAAAATGGTGTTCAAACCACACATGTGAGGTATCGCTGCGATCGGTAGAGTGAGAGCAATAATTTCAGCCCTAGACCTCCTCTGTAACTCACAACATGTAACCAGTAAATTTTTTTAAAGCGTCTCCTATGGGGATTTTTAAGTAGCGAAGTTTGGCGCCATTCCACGAGCGTGTGCAATTTTGAAGGGTGACATGTTAGGTATCTATTTACTCAGCATAACTTCATTATTCACATTATGTAAAAACATTGGGCTAACTTTACTGTTTTGTTTTTTTTGAAAGCACAAAACTGTTTTTTTTTTTCAAACAAAATGTGTTCGAAAAATTGCTGCGCAAATACCGTGCGAGATAAAAAGTTGCAACAACCGCCATTGTATTCTCTAGGGTCTTTGCTAAAAAAATATATATAATGTTTTGGGGTTCTATGTAACTTTCTAGCAAATAAAGTATGATTTTTACATGTAGGAGAGAAATGTCAGAATTGGCCTGGGCACTCCAGAAGGCCTGATGGTGTTCCGTGCATGTTGGGCCTCTGTATAAGTCTCACACATGTGGTATCGCCATACTCAGGAGTAATAGAAGAATGTGTTTTGGGGTGTAATTTGTGGTATGCATATGCTGTGTGTGAGAAATAACCTGCTAATATGACAATTTTGTGAAAAAAAAAAAAAAAATCTTGATTTTGCAAAGAATTGTGGGAAAAAATGACAACTTCAAAAAAACTCATCATGCATCTTTCTAAATACCTTGGAATGTCTTCTTTCCAAAAAGGGGTCATTTGGGGGGTATTTGTACTTTTCTGGCATGTTAGGGTCTCAAGAAATGAGATAGGCCGTCAGTACTTCAGGTGTGATCAATTTTCAGAGATTGGCACCATAGCTTGTGGACTCTATAACTTTCACAAAGACCAAATAATATACACCGATTTGGGTTATTTTTACCAAAGATATGTAGAGGTATACATTTTGGCCAAAATATATGAAGAAAAAATTACTAATTTGCAAAATTTTATAACAGAAACGAAGAAAAATGCATTTTTGTACAGAATTTTCAGTCTTTTTTCTTTTATAGCGCAAAAAATAAAGAACCCACCAAAAGAAAGCTCTATTTGTGTGAAAAAAAGGACAAAAAATTCATTTGGGTACAGTGTTGCATGACTGAGTAATTGTCATTCAAAGTGTGAGAGCACCGAAAGCTGAAAATTGGTCTGGTTATTAAGGGGGTTTAAGTGCCCAGTGGTCAAGTGGTTAAATACCCTCCTGCATTGATATTTGCTTTAGACTGTATTCAATTTCACACAAGGGTTATAAATGTTGGTCTGCAGTGGCGGATGGACTCTATGTAATAAATTGCCCCTAATGTGCTATTGAATTATATTTTATACTCTGTCCCTTTTACTAGGATAACTTATATGATATGTAATACAATTTATGTTTCTGGTACATTTGCAGTATAGTATATACATTGTTGAATGGATGACTTGTGATAACTGACTGTATGTTACCAATACAGAGTTGTAATGTTAAGGCTACTTTCACACCAGGGTGGGGGGGGTGTTAGCGGTAAAGCGCTGCTAGTTTTAGCGGTGCTTTACCACTGTTATAGTGGTGTTTTCGGCCACTAGCAGTGCACTTTTAACCTCCACTAGCTGCCGAATAAAAGGGTTAAAAGCAACCACAAAACGCCGCTGCTGAAGCGTTTGGCAGGTGCTTCGGCAATGCTGCCAATTGATTTCAATGGCAGGGGCAGTGCGGGAGCAATGTATACATCGCTCCTGCACTGCCCCAAAGATGCTGTTTGCAGGAACTTTTTCCCGTCCTGCAAGTGCACCGCCCCAGTGGGAAAGCACTCGGGCTTTCACACTGGGGAGGCTTGAGAGCTTTTCAGGCGCTTTACAGTCGCTTTACAGGTGCTATTTTTAGCACTAAAATGCCTGAAAAGGGCCCCAGCGTGAAACGGGTCTGACTGTAGAATCTTCTATAAAGGTTGATTTAAAAAAAAATAATAATAAAGTGTGTGCCCTAGATATTTGCATTTGAAATAGGTTCTGCATCTGTTTTTATTTATTAGATATACAGTAGGAGCATAGGAGGATTTCAAGCATTGACTTCTGTAAGCTGGCCCATTCAATTGTCCTGTAGTACATATCTTTAACCTTTTGCTGTAGCAACACAATCATTATTCCAGACAATTTCCAGGTAGATTAAATAGATAAAATAAAATGAAATGCTTCAATAATTTATTTAGTAGTATTTCAACCCATAATACATCAGAACCACAACACTCTTAATCAACAAGAGCATACCTACTTTCAGATCGTTGCTAATAAGGGTTGTTGAATTTGAACAGTAAGCAAAATGTTTAAATTAGTGTGACTTCACTTATTATACAAGTAAAATTACAGTCTTAATTAATTCATGAGCTGGGTTGTAATGCTGTTTTTTCTAATGCTGTTTTATTACATTACTACTGAGTACAGTGTACAGTGCGTACAGCATATGTACAATACCCATATAAAGCATTCAACAAAATCTGGAAAATAATCTGTTTTTCTTTCCTCTGAAACAGATTTTGTTTTACTACCTTAAATCAAATTTTTGTTTTAAATTGATTAAAATAAAAATTAGACTGCACTGCAGAATAGCTGAAGTGTAGTCCATGCTGGCAATGAGAGCTGCTTTGTTTTAATGCATAGTTCTGGTCTATGCCTCTTTCTACTCATGTCTTCCCAAAGGTGGAAACAAAACAGAATCAATTCTAAAGCCGCAATAAATCTGTCTGTGGTTGGAGGACTCCAAATTGAGATCAAGTAGTAGAGTAGTAGTTGCTGATCTCAAATTTTAGTTTGTCAATATGGTTTCCATATTAAGTCAGTTTCCCTAAACTAAATGATAATATAACTTGCGTGAGACAGTAGTGAAAAAGCTAGTGAATCTCACAATTATCAATTTCTATTAACCACTTGACCTCTGAAAGGTTTTATCCCCTTCATTACCAGGGCATTTTTTGCTATTGAGCACTATGCTACTTTAACTGGCGATTGCACGGTCATGCAACACTGCACCCAAATGAAATTTATATCATTTTTTTTCCACACAAATAGAGCTTTCTTTTGGTGGTATTTCATCACCGCTAGGTTTTTTATTTTTTATTATGCAATGAAAAAACATCAAACATTTTGAAATGTTGAATTTCTTCATAAATTCAGGCCAAAACGTATTCTGCTACATGTCTTTGGTAAAAACAAAAAAAAAACAAAAAAAAACAATACGTGTATATTAATTGGTTTGTGTGAAAGTTATAGTGTCTAAAAACTTGGGTAAATATACTCAAATTTATGCAGCTATAGATGCTATATTGTAATGGCGGGGATCAGCGACATATAGTGGGACTGTATTAGAGTGGCAGGCAATCTTGCACTAACAGACACTGGCTGGGAGAGTAAATAACTGACATTGGTGTTGTTAATGCAGTGATCAGTGATAATACTGTACATTGACACTGTATTAATGACACTGGCTAGGAAGGGGTTAACATCTAGGTGAAATCATGGGGTTAACTGTATGCCTAAAAAGTGTAATGTGTCCTGCTTTTACTTGGTAATCAGGTGTTTTTTACTCCCTGCATTTTCTATACCTAAAAATATGTTTTTATGACCAATATTTGTGTTTTTTATTTAGTTCATTAAGACTGAAAAAAATGAGTAAGTCATCTGAAATTCCTCAAATATCCATAGAGAACAATTAGCACAATTACAGTGGGGACGGAAAGTATTCAGACCCCCTTTAATGTTTCACTCTTTGTTATATTGCAGCCATTTGCTAAAATCATTTAAGTTCATTTTTTCCTTCATTAATGTACACACAGCACCCCATATTGACAGAAAAACACAGAATTGTTGACATTTTTGCAGATTTATTAAAAAAAACTGAAATATCACACGGTCATGGAAGTTTTCAGACCCTTTGCTCAGGATTTAGTAGAAGCACCCTTTTCATCTAATACAGCCATGAGTCTTTTGGGAAAGATGCAACAAGTTTTTCATACCTGGATTTGGGGATCCACTACCATTCCTCCTTGCAGATCCTCTCCAGTTCTGTCAGGTTGGATGGTAAACATTGGTGGACAAACATTTTTAGGTCTCTCCAGAGATGCTCAATTGGGTTTAAGTCAGAGCTCTGACTGGGCCATTCAAGAACAGTCATGGAGTTGTTGTGAAGCCACTCCTTTGTTATTTTAGGGTCATTGTCTTGTTGGAAGGTAAACCTTCGGCCCAGTCTGAGGTCCTGAGCACTCTGGAGAAGATTTTCTTCCAGGATATCCCTGTACTTGGCCATATTCATCTTTCCCTGGATTGCAACCAGTCGTCCTGTCCCTGCAGCTGAAGAACACCCCCACAGCATGATACTGCCACCAGCACGCTTCACTGTTGGGACTGTATTGGGCAGGTGATGAGCAGTGCCTGGTTTTCTCCACCCATACCGCTTAGAATTAAGACCTAATCAAGTCCAATCAGTATAATTAAACACAGCTGGACTCAAATGAAGGTATAGAACCACCTCAAGGATGATCAGAAGAAATGGACAGCACCTGAGTTAAATATATGAGTGTCACAGCAAAGGGTCTGAATACTTAGGACCATGTGATAGTTCAGTTTTTCTTTTTTAATAAGCCGGCAAAAATGTCAACAATTCTGTGTTTTTCTGTCAATATGGGGTGCTGTGTGTACATTAATGAGGAAAAAAATTAACTTAAATGATTTTAGCAAATGATTGCAATAGAACAAAGAGTGAACAATTTAAGGGGGTCTGAATACTTTCCGTCCCCACTGTATAGTTCTAACACATATTGAGGGTTATTTACTAGAGGAAAATCCACTTCCAAGTGTACTTGGAAGTAAAGTCGCTGTAGATCCGAGGGGGACATGCAAGGAAAATTAAAAAAAAGCATTTTAGCTTGCACATGATTGGATGATAAAATCAGCAGAGCTTCCACTCATTTCAGATCTATCCATTAGATTTAGAGCGACTGCACTTCCAAGTGTACTTGCAGTGCAAAGTGGATTTGCCTTTCGTAAATAACCCCCATTGTCTAAAAATGTCCAGAAATGGGCCTAATATTGGCCTATATTTCACATAGATATTAATCTCAAACCTCAGAGTTCCATTCTCCCTATTACTTAGAAATTAACTTCAAACTTAAACTACAGTATCTGAAGCTTCAAACTCAACTATCATACATCTGTTCTGTGTAGATCTCTTCCAAGAAATAAACAGCAATTCCTTTAAAATACTTGGGGGCATATTTTAAAGCAACAATCTGAAATGCAACTAACATTTATTGCAAGTGAATCTTCCAGGTATATGCATTTTAAATGACAATGATTGTCTCACCAACAGTAAATGTTTGGTGAAAGTCACATTCACTGCTCTATAAACAGGTCCATTTTAACCTCGGTTCCTAAATCCCAATCCTTTGGGGTTGATTTACTAATACTGGAGAGTGCAAAATCTGGTTCAACAGTGCATGGTAGCCAATCAGCTAACTTCAGATTGTTCAATTAAGCTTTGACAAATAAAAAAAAGGGAACTGATTGGCTATCAATGCACAGCTGCACCAAATTTTGCTACAGTTTTAGTAAATCAACCCATTGTGTCTCAATTCTTCATGTGAAATCATCCACCTTTCCTTCAGAACACATTAACCTCCCTGGCGGTTTTCCCGAGTGTGGCTCGGGGTTAAATTTCAGCACCAAGCACCATTAGCGGTAACCCCGAGCCACACTCAGGATTGCATTGCAGGATCCTGGTGCAGTGTACTTACCTTGTCCCCAGGATCCTGCAATGTCCCCCCCCCACTGTGTCCGTGGGCTCTGTCCTCTGCCCGAAGCCTCTCTGTGCCGCGCTCCATTCCCTGTGAGAGTCACATCACACGGGGGTGGAGCCTGGCGGCAAATTCAAAAAAGTGAAAAATCAAAACACATACAGTACACTGTAATCTTACAGATTACATTACTGTGAAATTATTTCACCTCCCTATTGTCCCTAGTGCTTTGTCCAATTCCCTGCATGCAGTTTTATATTATATATACTGCTCTATCTGCCTGGAAACTGGAGATTGTCCATAGCAACCAAAAAGTGTCCCTTTACATCAAAAGTGGTTTTAGACCAGCTAAAAAACAGCGATAGTAATTTAGAACACTTGCAGAATTGAGCGATAGTGAATCATGGGGAAATTAATGTTATTATATTATTATTTTTTAATTATTTATATTTATTTATTATATTATAATTTATGATTTTGTTTTTCAAACTTCATCATACCTGGGATATCTACTAGACTCTTGGTGGACAGATTTAAGTGTGTTATTACTAAGGATTACAGGCCTACAGTATAAAATGCCAAATTTCTATGCAAAATAATTGTACCGCTTTGAGACGTAAAAATCTGCCATAATCATACCGCCAGGGAAGTTGAAAAAATAAGGAACAGATCCAACCTGAGATGTTAATGCTGTAAAATTGACATACAAGGGTTTATTTACAAAAAGCAAATAGGCAGTTAACCTTGCAAGGGAAACAGACTGACAGCTTCTGCTCTTTTCAAATAGGGTGAATGCACTTGTAGCATAGTCTACTGTGGCTATCAGATACTGCAACCAAGTGGCACTAAAAAATTAAAAATGAAAGATGTTATTTCCCAAGTGTAAAATTTGGCCTTTGTAGTCTCTTCTGTTGGAAGCTGAACCCCTTGGCACTGGCACCTCCTGGCCCTTGAGGGATTTCAGATCCTGTTAGGTGGGGTAATGATCATGTGACCGCCATGATTGGCTGTTACAGCAGTCTCATGATCCTAAAGCTCCTGACTGCAAGTAGCGATCAGGGGCTTTCCATTAGCCGCCGGTAACTATGCTGGGAGCATGCTCTTGGCACAACTGAATTTGCCAACTAGTATGCAAAAATACATACGTACCATCTGCATCAAGAGGTTAAAAATATGCTGTCAATGTTGTCATGTATGAGCTTTAGAATGATATATACAGAAATCCAATTTTTTTATGCATAATGTATACAGTTTTAGTACTTTTAAATAACTGTTATGAATGAATTCCTGGCATCTCACAGCATATATTTTTAAATGTACCTTTTACAAGTGCACTTTATTGAAATTTTGTAGGACACATAGAAACTGAGGCAGCTAGGCTTTGTCTCAGATGCTGTCTCATTCACTGTTCCAGAAGGCTTCTTTTTCCCTAAGCGAATAATGTCAGCAATTGTGTCACAATAATAATATGACATAATAATGATGTCAGCTCTGCTGCCAAGCACATACAAAAGACAGCCTGGCAGTATTCTCTGCTCTAATAACTATTATGAGTTCAAGATATACAGTACCATTAACCTTGTAGGTTCAGCGTTATAATAGCAGTCCCTGTTCTTTTAATTAACTGATTTTTTTGGATTACACAAAGCCAATAACTTACAGCAGTTACTACAACACTTACCCTTCTCTAAAACACATAGAATACAATCCTGCTTTGCTCCCAGAGCCTTCTATATGGGTAAATGCCCATTTAGTTTACCTCTACTGGGTGGTTCTTGCAGATGGCAAGAAATCTGTCTTCTGTGTAAAAAGATTCTATTGATGATAGGGGGGGGGGGGCTCCACTACACATGAGGATGAATTCACACATATATAGTAATTTAAAAGCATCCATATTTGTGTTTTACTATATATTTTGGTATATGAAATTGTTTTTGACACTCTTTTGTCTTATCTATATTTGTATTTAAAGATAGTCTAATTTTTTGGAGCTCTGTAAACATCTGGAATTAAAAAGCAGATCAAGGATCAACTCACCAGCTGAATATGACACACACTTTCCTTTTCTGACCCTATATTCAGTTTTGCTTGCTTTCATTTTACTCCATAAGAAAAACAAGCACTCTCATAGCTTACTTGTCAACTGTGTGGTTCTAAGTCATCCAAACAAACCTTAAGCAAATACTGACATGTTTGCACTGACACTTTAGAAGCATGTAACCTGATAGCTGTGGAAAAGATGGTGATCTAGAAGCTTCATTAGAGCAATAGGTGAGGAAAAATTCCCCAATGGGGACACCTGTTCCTGTGATAAAACATCATCAAGCTATACAGCATAAAGTACTATGGACAAAAATCAAGTTTACTGTCCACTGGAGAGGATTAAGTAAGAGGATTAAATAGATAAAGTGATGCGCTTGTAATATCTATAGGATATCCTACTATTCAATGTGCTGACAGGTCACATTCTACTTGTGGATACTTTGTTACAAACTATACAAAAACTTGAACAGTGATTAGCATAATATAAATAAATATAAATACAATGTGTTGAAAAGTCTGCTGTGAAAGTCTAATTGGAGACCTCCCAGAATACAAATCCAAAAGTTAGTTCACCATTTGTTCTTGTGAAATAATAAACAAACAAAAATATGTGGAAAAAGGTTTCACCTTTGAAAAAGTCATGTGTCTAGTGATGATACGCATGAGGGAGAAGTAGCCTGTCAGCTCTTGTCAGTGTGCAGCCTGCAGTGATCCTGAATAGCAGCAGCACGGAGGAACACGAAGGCAGTGATTTCTACTGACCATACATCAGTGAAATGCGATCTAGATCTTTTACATCATGTGAGTGGATCTATTGGGCTCTTTGTTAACTTTATTTAGTAGAAGTTATGTGCGCAATGGTCTTGTCCCACTTTTGTATTTCATGTGAGGGAAAGCATATGAACAGGAGAAGTGGAGATTAGATGATCCTAGCCTGAGGATGTAAGCCTTTCCTCTTCTGATTAACCCAGACTCAGTAAGCCTTGTTTAAACACAGATAAGAGGTATCTTCTAACCTGCAAAGGAATCACCTTTTCAAGTAAGGTGTATGGGAATCCACGCAATTGTAATCCTTTTATAATTGTTACCAACTACATATTTATTGAATATATCTGTTTTAATATATTTTTCACTCTATTTTTTCACCACCTTTTTCCACATATTTTTGTTTGTTTATTATTTCACAAGAACAAATGGTGAACTAACTTTTAGATTTGTATCCCGGGAGGTCTCCAATTAGACTTTCACAGCAGACTTTTCAACACATTGTATTTATATTTATTTATATTATGCTAATCACTGCTCAAGTTTTTGTATAGTTTGTAACAAAGTATCCACCAGTAGAATGTGACCTGTCAGCACATTGAATAGTAGGAAATCCTATAGATATTACGAGTGCATCACTTTATCTATTTAATTATTTATAAGTGGGGTGTCACTGAATGATTGCAGCTGCAGTATCTGGATATTTGAACTCTTTTTTATATATCAGTATTTTTATATATTAGTTTATTTATTCATTTATTTTTTACACTACTTTGTACAACATTTTACAGTTTTATATATTCACTTTAGCGCTTGAGTAGCTTAACACTTTTAAGTAAGAGGATTATTCACTTTAAAATGACCTTCAATAATATACCTTCAATAATATTACTAGTCTACAGATAGTATGGCCATCAAGACATTAAATGATTTTTGCATTTAAGTGACAAGAAAGTATTAATATTTTTATTCATTTCTAAACCATTAATGGTCATTATGACAGGCAGTTATAAATGCAGGGTTAAATTAAAAATTCCTTTTATTGAAATCATAAAAGCAATGTTTATAATTTCACTTTGAACTGTAGTAAAAATAAAATTGTTAAAGATACATTTGATGAGTTTGATGTATATTGTGTGTCTTTGATCTCCCCTTACTTTGAAGATCATTTTTAATAAAATGATGTACTCAGGTGACACTATTATCATGAAAGATCCACCTTTTCACATGTCAAGAAAAGTGCTCTGCAAAAGCATGAACAATTATGGTAAAAAAAAAATAATGAAGCCAATTGGAAGTTTAATTACTGGGTAAAGCAAAAAAAAAATGCATAATGGTAAACAATTCAACAGTAATAAATTAAATCCAAGGTGTATAACATAACATATACTAAAATTACAGAGCCATAAAGATATTACGTGTGATTATACTGTATATGAGAAAGAGCAATGCACAGAGTTTAATAGCTAATAGTAACTAACTATTCAGAGCTCACATTTCACTGATCCACATTAGAAAAGAGATTTCTGAGAGGACTAATGTAAGTCCATATAGAAAATGGACTTACATTTACGCCACATTGTCACTGCATTTTGTGCTACCTTACTCAATATGTCTTTTACATTCTTACCAATATATATATATATATATATATATATATATATATATATATATATACACACCTTTTTCTGCAGTATGGTTTATAGTTAAATATATATTTTACACTTGAAAATGCACATCTATGTTGCTCATGAATCACACACTAATGGCACATTTAACTGACCTCTAGAATATTTTCTTACTGGATGAATTTAAACACAGCTACTGTATGATATAATCTGTATTAATAGAACTTCTCCTATGCTTACCAACATCTTGTTCAAAAAGATGTAGGATGTGACGGACCTAATGACATAGAAGGCTGTCGGTGTCATGAATCTACAGGACATGGCCATTTATAGACTTTTACTGCACAAATAACCTCTCAGACAAGTAAAGGAATGTGTTTCATAGTGTCACTACATCATGCTTTAGTCAGTGTTGTGAAACTCCATTAACCTTTTGCAAACTCCTTAGCTCTGATCTTGCCAGTAATAATCTAATGAAATTGCTGAAGGTTTTGTCACTGACTGCCAATATGCTCAGGCTGCATGATCCGTAAAGGTTTTTCAGCTAAGGTTCAAATAAGTGGCAGGCTGAAAGAAAAATGTGTACATTTAATTCACAATATGTATGATATATAACATTTCATATATGCACAAAAAAAAAAATACAGTATAATGCGTATGTGCTTCCGGTACAAATGTTTCTGTGAGTAATGAGCATTGTTATACTTGGCTACAATGTTTTTCAATTGTAACTGTGTTATTATAATTTAGCCAACATTAAATAATTACAGTGTAAACTTTTCCCCACACAATCTGAGTAACCATTTGGTACAGCAGAAAATGAGTTGAAAAGCTTTGGGAGTGATTCAACTGGAAGACCAACAGCAGCAGGAGGGAGCAGCAAGTTTTCCAGTGACATCGCTGGAAACCACTTGTGGAATGATTTTTCTTTTTGAAGTGTAGCTTGGTGTGCAATAGCTATTTTACCTGTCAAATGATTTGTATTCCTGCCTATGCAATTCTGCCTATGTCCTATAAGTTTTTGTATCCAGGTTGGTGAGCTGGCTTCTGGTATGTAGTTAATCAGTTATCCTAAGTAATCTCCCTATCCCAAACCTGTGATTAAACATTGAACAGTTTAGGAAAAGCACCAGTTCATCACTCATCTCACACTGCTTTCTCCTATTGTGTCAGCATGTTGCTAGTGTGAGGGCTAATGTACAGAGGATTACTAGAAGCTAAAGCCAAGTGAAATTTAGGCATTTACACCAGCTAAATTTAAAAATACATTTCATCATTACTAAATACATACATTTATTAATAATGTTTTCAATATCTGCCTAGAGTTCATGTCTAAAGGATAATTTCGGCCAATCATGACTCAAGGGCTAAGTCCACTCTCCACACTATATGAGGCTGATGCTTACATGGCGGCCATACATAGTGAATGAATGGAGATTAGGAAGGTAGTTAGTGTAGTGTGCAGTCAGTCAGTGTAGTATTTATTTATATATTGCTGCAGCTTCTGGAACTTTATTCTTGTAGGTCGGTGGGAGGACCTGTTTGCTGGCACTAGATTAAAAGCTGTGTGCAGTTCTCCTCTACACTTCTATCTATCTATCTATCTATCTATCTATCTATCTATCTATCTATCTATCTATCTATCTATCTATCTATATATAGATTACAGTTTAGAGTATATAGCACAGCTAGTGTAGTATATATAATATAGTTCAGAGTATATAGTGCAGGCTGTATAGTAAATATAATACAGTTCAGAGTATATAGTGCTGTCAGTGTAGTACATATAATACAGTTCAGAGTATAAAGTTCAGTCCGTATAGTATATATAATACAGTTCATTACTACACTAAAAAGGGGACCGCGGTCCCTGTCTGCAAAAGGCAGTTGCTAAGGCCTGGCTGAGCCAGTGTCTTGCCTAACCATGCGGTGCTAGCTGTGTCTGGGAGGTCAAGCAAGTAGAGTGCTAGAGGAGCTGAGGAGTAATGGTCTGCAGTAAAAGTTGTGCTTGAGGAAGAGAGGTCTGTATATACGGGAATGTATATAAGTTGTTCCAATTCTTTGTTCTAAAAGTCATCCCAATTGATTGTTCTAAAATTCACTAGGCATCCCACACTTCCTATACCCCATCCAAGTTCAATCCCCTCAATAAAAAAAACAAAAACAAAGCTAATGGACTGTTCATTGTCTTGGAGTGACTGAGGACTTGAATGCCGGTGTCAGAGAACTCACACAGCAAGCACCCGTCTCCATGCAGCAGCTGCCAATCCTCGTTCTGCTAATACCAAGGTGCATGCACGGAACCATAGCCAGAGACAAATGAGATCCAGGGTGGGCATGCACAATGGCACCTCTATGCGAACACGCATGCACGCTAATGCGCGCCCGCGAGTGCCAAAGCGCTAATGTGCTAACGCGCATGCGCCAATGTGCCAAGGTGCTAAGTTGCTAATGCGCATGCGCATACGCATGTACGCTGGCGCAAATCCTGGCACACAGCACCCTATATAAATGGAGAGTCTGCCTAGCTTCAGTGCTGGATTGTCTTCAGCTTGTTCCTGTGTTCCTGTTGTTACTCTGCCTGATTGACCTTGTTCCTGAAAACCCGGCTATCTTCTGACCATTCTCTTGGATCTCCCCTGCCTGCTGAACCTGCCTCTACCTGCAATACTGACCTTGGCTTGAACTTATGATTACGGCTCTGCCTCCTGATTCTGTACTCTGCTGCCCGTCTGTTGCCAACCCCTGCCTGTTCCTGACTACGGTTTTGCCTTCTGACTTGGTACCCCGCTGCCAGCCTGTTGCCGACCCCTGCCTGTTCCTGATTCTGCAGTTGATCCTGATCTGGCTCCCGCTGAACAAGTTTGGTGATCAGTTTCCACATCTCCTCAGCAGAGGTTCCTATATCTCCAAGTTCCAGCCTCCTGCCTGCAGGCACCTGCACCCTTTCGTTGCCCTCGCACTCCCTGTACCCACCACCAGGGGTGCTTGGACCGGAACCGTGCAAGAGGTCACCCTCATCATTTCAGGCTCCGCTGTAAGGTACGTGACAGCCGGGCTGGGCAGGGTGACAGGTGGGCCACAACACTGAGTAGCCCTTGCGGGGCTACCACTACATATATAATACAGTTCAAAGTATATAGTGCAGTCCGTATGGTATATATAATACAGTTCAGAGTATATAGTGCAGTACATTTAGTAGATATACTACAGTGAAGAGTATATAGTGCCATCAGTGTAGTATATATAATACAATGTATAATATATAGTGCAGTAAGTGTAGAATATATAATACATTTGAGGATATATAGTGCAGTTAGTGTAGTATATACTGTATAAAACAGAGCAGGGTATATAGTGCAGTGCAGAAGATATATAATACAGTGTATTGAAGTGGTTAAGGGGAACCCTATGACAGAATTAAGAAAAAAAACGGCTTGGAGTCCCCCCAAAATCCATATCAGGCCCTTTGGGTCTGGCATATATTTTAAGTGGAGCTCCATGCCAGAATTTAATAAAAAATTGGTGTGGGATCCCCCCAAAATCCATACCAGACTCTTATCCGAGCATGCAGTCTTGAGGTCAGGATGGGGGGGACGAGTGAACCCCCCCTTGAACCCTACCAGGCTACATGCCCTCAACATGGGGGGGTGGGTGCTTTGGGTCGGGGGGGCTCTGTGCCCTCCACCCTAAAGCACCTTGTCCCCATATCCTGCCTCCACATATGTAATGGGTATTGGATACCCCTACCCATTCACCAAAAAAGTAAAAAGCACAACAGACAGCTTTTGACAATTCCTTTATTACAAAAGAAAAAAAAAGTGTCCAGCGATATCAATCCATCTCAATCACGCCGCCCGATGGACCCAAAAAATAGATAAATTGAAAAAATTAAAAAAGATCTGGCTCAATGGGGGGCCTCCCAGGGACTGCTGTCTTTTGGCTTTGACAGCTGTTATATAGGCAAGGGCAGGGCCACCTGGTGACTTAACCAAGTGACCCCACCCCCTTCTGATGTCATGTGACATCAGAGAGGGGCAGGGTCACCTGGTTATGCCAGCAGGTGGCCCTGCCCTTGCCTATAAAAGAGCAGTCAAAGTGAAAAGACAGCAGTCACTGGAAGGCCTCCCATCAAAGCTGAGCTTTTTTCATTTTTTAAATTTTTCGGGTCCCTCGGGTGACGTGATTGAAGATGGCTGGACATCGTGGGGGCACTTTTTTTTTCTTTTTTAATAAAGGAATTGTCAAAAATTGTCTGTTGTGGTTTTCACTTTTTGACACTTTTTTGGTGAATGGGAAGGGGTACAATGTACCAATTCACTTAGGAGGGCGGGATCTTGGGGGGTCTCCCAGATTCTGATAAGCCACCCCGCCCGCAGACCCCAACAACCAATGGCCTCGGGAAGAGGCTTTTGTCCCCATCAACATGGGAACAAGGTGCTTTGGGGTGGGGGGGGGGTGCAGAGCGAAAGCACCCACCCCCCATGCTGAGGGCAAGTGGCCAGGTATGGTTCAGAAGGGGGGACCCCATGGTATTTTTTTTTTTATTTTGGCGTGGAGTTCCCCTTAATATGCATACCAGACCCCAAGGGCCTGGTATGAACTGGGGGGCCTACGCTGTTTTATTCCTTGATTTTCATCTATATTGCCAGGGGCCGGCAATACATTACAGCCGTGAGCAAGTTTCAAGTACATTTTTTCCTTTAGAAATGTCATTATTCCTGCGGCACTGTTCTACACATTTTTACAGGCAGACTAGGGGGACCCCCCAGGCACAATATTTAAAGGAATATTTTAATTTTATTGTTTACTTCAAGCATTCCTAAAAGCACTGCTCCAGAAAAAAAATTATTGTTTTAAAAACTTTTTTTGCATTGATACATATCCCCTAGGACAGTACCCGGGTACCCATGCACTTTTTTATGGAAATAACTTGCATATCAGCTAGGGATGGTCCTGCCATTCGAGTCAAATGTAAGTTTGACTCGAACATCGGGTGTTTGTTTGCTTGCAAACTAACCAAACATATGGGGTGTTCTCAGCAAATTCGAGTGCCGCAGAGCGCCCCACAATGCACTGTGCATAGTGCATTGATGACTGCTGATTGGCCAATCACAGTGCAATCTGCTGTGAGAGCCATGACTTGTCAAAGGCAGGGTGCCTTTGGCCAATCATGGCTCAGGGGGCTAAGCTCATGCCCACACTATATAGGGCTGCTTACACAGCGGCCGTATAGTGTGATAATAACGTGGAGAGGAGAACTTGAGCTAGATTAGGCAGGTTAGTTAGTGGCGTGCAGATAGTTTAGTAGCAGTCAGTGTAGAATATATATACAGTGCAGGCAATGTATTTATATCTAGATATATTAGATATATCTAGATATAGATATATCTATATATCTATATGTATAGATATAGATATATATATATATATATATATATATATATATATATGTATATATATATATATATATATATATATATATATATATATATATATATATATATATATATATATATATATCGTGTAAAATCTATATTTTATATATATATATATATAAATGAACATCAGGTGGGTTACCCTCTTGTCTTGATATCTTTGTTGAATCAAAGCACCGTCAGGGTGGACTCCCAAACTTCCACCATAAATCTAGAAAAACTCATGGAACGATGCTTGATGCCAGAAAAAGTGTCCTTTACTGAAAAATCAATCCATAGAATATTGCAATATACAAGCAAGCCACTGTACAGTTCCGAGCGCAACTCGCTCTTCGTCAGGCTTTTCAGGCTGTGTATATATAATATACCGTATTTATCGGCGTATAACACGCGCCGGCGTATAACACGCACCCCAAGTTTAGGAGGGAATTTTAAGGAAAAAAATTTTAGGAGTAAAATTTAAGGAAAAAAAACTTACATTAAAATGCCCATCAATGCAGCGTTATCTGTCCATCTGCAGCCTTTTCAGTGTCAGTGCAGCCTTGCCTCAGTGTACATTGCAGCCTTGTCAGTGCAGTTTTGCCCCATTGCAGCCATGTCAGTGCAGCTTTGCCCCAGTGCAGCCATGTCAGTGCAGCTTTGCCCCATTGCAGCCATGTCAGTGCAGCTTTGCCCCATTGCAGCCATGTCAGTGCAGCTTTGCCCCATTGCAGCCATGTCAGTGCAGCCTTAACAGTGCTGCTTTGCCCCAGTGCAGCTTTGTGTGATCTGTGTGATTGCCGCGATCGCCGACGACATACATAGCCGTGTGTAGATTCAAATATGGCGCCGAGACTGCAGAGACTCGGCGGAGCCGAGATACACATAGCCGAGTGTTCTCTGCTATTTTCGGCTATTCTCAGCTATTCTCGGCGCCACTCACTGTCACGCCCAGTCCCGCCCTGTGATGGACATAACTCAGGTCCAATGGCGGGACTGGGCATGACTGTGAGCGGCGGCGAGAATAGCCGAGAAGACTCGGCTATGTGTATCTCGGCTCCTCCGAGTCCCTGCAGTCTCGGCGCCATATTTGAACCTACACACGGCTGTGTATGGCGGCGGCGATCGCGGCGATTGCCGCCGATCGAAAAAAATTGGCGGGGATCGCACCCATGATTTTCCCCTGATTTTAAGGGGAAAAAAGTGCGTGTTATACGCCGATAAATACGGTATATATATATATATATATATATATATATATATATATATATATATATATATATATATATATATATATATATAGGTATGTATAAATATATATACATTATACCTTTTCATGTGACAACACTGAAGAAATTACACTTTGCTCCAATGTAAAGTAGTGAGTGTACAGCTTGTATAACAATGTAAATTTGCTGTCCCCTCAAAATAATTCAACAAACAGCCATTAATGTCTAAATGCTGGCAACAAAACAAAACGGAGGAGAGATGGGTTTGCTTTAAGAGCATATTAAATAAGGGCATTAGCCAATGTATCCCATTGGGTAATACATTTAAAAGAGCGAACAAAAGTCCTGGATGGCTTAACTCCAATGTAAAAATGCATATAAAAGCAGAGAAGGCCTTCAAAAAACACAAGGTTGAGGGATCATCCTCAGCATTCAGACTTTATAAAGAATGCAACAAGAAATGTAAGGGTGCAATTTGGACAGCTAAGATAGAACATGAAAGACACATAGCGGAGGAGAGCAAAAAAATCCCAAGAAATTCTTTAAGTATGTAAACAGTAAAAAAGGGAGGACAGACCATATTGGCCCCATAAAGAATGATGAAGGACATCTGGTTACAAAGGATGAGGAGATGTCGAAGGTATTGAATTTATTCTTCTCCTCAGTCTTCACGAGTGAATTGTGAGGCTTCAGTAACCAAAACTGCAGTGTTTATCCTCATGACACAACACAGGAAGCACCTCCATGGTTAACAGAGGACAGAATTAAAGATAGAATTGAGAAACTTAACATTAATAAATCACCGGGACCAGATGGCTTGCATCCGAGGGTACTTAGGGAACTCAGTCAAGTGATTGCCAGACCAATGTTCCTAATTTTTACAGTTAGTCTACTGACTGGAATGGTACCAGCTGATTGGAGAAAAGCCAATGTAGCACCAATATTTAAAAAGGGCCCAAAATACATCCCTGGGAATTACAGACCAGTTAGCCTAACATCAATAGTCTGTAAACTCTTGGAGGGGATGATAAGGGACTATATACAAGATTTTAGTAATAAGAACGGTATCATTAGCAGTAATCAGCATGGATTCATGAAGAATCGTTCTTGCCAAACCAATCTATTAACCTTCTATGAGGAGGTGAGTTGCCATCTAGATAAAGGAAGGCCCGTAGACGTGGTGTATCTGGATTTTGCAAAAGCATTTGACACAGTTCCCCATAAATGTTTACTGTACAAAATAAGGTCCGTTGGCATGGACCATAGGGTGAGTACATGGATTGAAAACTGGCTAAAAGGGCGAGTTCAGAGGGTGGTGATAAATGGGGAGTACTTAGAATGGTCAGGTGTGGGTAGTGGGGTTCCCCAGGGTTCTGTGCTGGGACCAATCCTATTTAATTTGTTCATAAACGATCTGGAGGATGGGATAAACAGTTCAATCTCTGTATTTGCAGACGATACTAAGCTAAGCAGGGCAATAACTTCTCCGCAGGATGTGGAAACCTTGCAAAAAGACCTGAACAAATTAATGGGGTGGGCGACTACATGGCAAATAAGGTTCAATGTAGAAAAATGTAAAATAATGCATTTGGGTGGCAAAAATATGAATGCAATCTATACACGGGGGGAGAATCTCTGGGGGAATCTAGGATGGAAAAGGACCTGGGGGTCCTAGTAGATGATAGGCTCAGCAATGTCATGCAATGCCAAGCTGCTGCTAACAAAGCAAACAGAATATTGGCATGCATTAAAAAGGGGATCAACTCCAGAGATAAAACGATAATTCTCCCACTCTACAAGGTTCTGGTCCGGCCGCACCTGGAGTATGCTGTCCAGTTCTGGGCACCAGTCCTCAGGAAGGATGTACTAGAAATGGAGCGAGTACAAAAAAGGGCAACAAAGCTAATAAAGGGTCTGGAGGATCTTAGTTATGAGGAAAGGTTGCGAGCACTGAACGTATTCTCTCTGGAGAAGAGACGCTTGAGAGGGGATATGATTTCAATATACAAATACCGTACTGGTGACCCCACAATAGGGATAAAACTTTTTTGCAGAAGAGAGTTTAACAAGACTCGTGGCCACTCATTAAAATTAGAAGACAAGAGGTTTAACTTAAACTACGTAGAGGGTTCTTTACTGTAAGAGCGGCAAGGATGTGGAATTCCCTTCCACAGGCGGTGGTCTCAGCGGGGAGCATTGATAGCTTCAAGAAACTATTAGATAAGCACCTAAATGACAGCAGCATACAGGGATATATAATGTAATACTGACACATAATCACACACATAGGTTGGACTTGATGGACTTGTGTCTTTTTTCAACCTCACCTACTATGTAACTATGTAACAAAAGTGATAACAACCCTAAGTGAAAATGTCTATATTGGACCCAATTAGCCATCTTCCCCCCCCCCGGTGTCAGGTGACTCGTTAGTGTTACAAGGTCTCAGGTGTGAATGGGGAGCAGGTGTGTTAAATTTGGTGTTATCGCTCTCACTCTCTCATAGTGGTCATTGGAAGTTCAACATGACACCTCATGGCAAAGAACTCTCTGATGATCTGAAAAAAAGAATTGTTGCTCTACATAAAGATGACCTATTCTATAAGAAGATTGCAAGACCCTGAAACTGAGCTGCAGCACGGTACCCAGGACCATACAGCGGTTTAACAGGACAAGTTCCACTCAGAACAGGCCCGCCATGGTCAACAGAAGAAGTTGAGTGCAGGTGCTCAGCTTCATATCCAGAAGTTGTCTTTGGAAAATAGACATATGAGTGCTGCCAGCATTGCTGCAGAGGTTGAAGTGGTGGGGGGGTCAGCCTGTCAGTGCTCAGACCATAAGCCGCACACTGCATCAAATTGGTCTGCATGTCTGTCGTCCCAGAAGGAAGCCTCTTCTAAAGAAGTTGCACAAGAAAGCCTGCAAACAGTTTGCTGAAGACAAGCAGACTAAGGACATGGATTACTGGAACCATGTCCTGTGGTCTGATGAGACCAAGATAAACTTATTTGGTTCAGATGGTGTCAAGCATGTGTGGCGGCATTCAGGTGAGGAGTACAAAGACAAGTGTGTCTTGCCTACAGTCAAACATGATTGGGGAAGTGTCATGGTCTGGGGCTGCATGAGTGCTGCCAGCACTGGGGAGCTACAGTTAATTAAGGGAACCATTAATGCCAACATGTACTGTAACATACTGAAACAGAGCATGATCCCCTCCCTTTAGAGACTGGGCCAAAGGGCAATATTCCAACATGATAACGACCCCAAACACACCTTCAAGACGACCACTGCCTTGCTAAAGAAGCTGAGGGTAAAGGTGATGGACTAGCCAAGCATGTTTCCAGACCTAAATCCTATTGAGCATCTGTAGGGTATCCTCAAATGGAAGGTGGAGGAGCACAAGATCTCTAACATCCACCAGCTCCGTGATGTTGTCACGGAGCAGTGGAAGAGGACTCCAGTGGCGACCTGTGAAGCTCTGGTGAACTTCATGCCCAAAAGGGTTAAGGTAGTGCACTGCTGGAAATTTATGGTGGCCACACAAATTATTGACACTTTGGGCCCAATTTGGATATTTTCACTTGGGGGTGTACTCACTTGTTGTTGCCAGCAGTTTGGACATTAATGGCTATGTTTTGAGCTATTTTAGGGGACAGCAAATTTACACTGTTATACAAGCTGTACACTCACTACTTTACATTGTAGCAAAGTGTAATTTCTTCAGTGTTGATAGATAGATAGATAGAAGAAAGAATAAAATATTTACAAAAATGTGTGGGGTGTACTCACTTTTGTGAGATTCTATATATATATATATATATATATATATATATATATATATATATATATACAGTGCAGTCAGTGCAGAGTATATAATAGTGCATTGATGTGGTCAAGGGAAACCCTATGACAGAATTAAGAAGATGAACAGCATTGGGTCCCCCCCAAAATTCATACCAGGCCTTTTGGGTCTGGTATGGCGTTTAGGGGAACTCCATGGCAATTTTTTTTAAAAAACAGCGTGGAGTCCCCCCAAAATCCATACCAGGTCCTTTGGGTCTAGCATAGATTTTAACCACTTGCTGACCGGCAGCCGTCATTATACTGCGGCAGGTCGGCGTGATCCCACGAGCAGTCGTACCTGTATGTCGGCTACTTCAAGCAGGATAGCAGGTGCGCCCCCGCTGCATTGCGGGAGTGCCGATGCTCATGGCCAGCGGTCGCGATGACCGCTGACCACCCGCGATCGAGGGCGCGAGAGGCAGAAGAGGGATGTGTGTGTGTAAACATACACATCCCTGTTCAGTGAGGAATGGAGAGGCAGATCGGGAGTTCCTAATAGCTAGAAACCACAATCCGTCATCTCCTATAGTCATTCCTCTCCCCCCACAGTTAGAACACACAGTCAGGGAACACAGTTAATCCATTGATTGCCCCCTAGTGTTAACCCATTCCCTGCCAGTGACATTTTCACAATAATCAGTGCATTTTTATAGCACTGATAGCTATATAATTGTCAATGGTTTAAAAAATGTATCAAAAGTGTTAGATGTGTTCGCCATAATGTCACAGTCCCGATAAAAATCGCAGATGATTTTGTAGACGTTATAACTTTTGCGCAAACCAATCAATATGCGCTTATTGCAATTTTTATTACCAAAAATATGTAGAAGAATACATATCTGTCTAACCTGAGGAAAATAATAGCTCTTTTTAAAAGAAATTGGGGATATTTATTATAGCAAAAAGTACAAAATATTGTGTTTTTTTTCAAAATTGTTGCTCTTTTTTTTGTTTATAGCGCAAAAAATAAAAACCGCAGAGGTGATCAAATACCACCAAAAGAAAGCTCTGTTTGTGGAAAAAAAGGTCAGCAATTTTGTTTGGATACAGCGTCACACGACCGCACAATATTCAGTTAAAGCAACGCAGTGCAAAAAATGGCCTGGTCATTGAGCAGCCAAATCTTGCGCGACTGAAGTGGTTAAGGGAAACTCCACTCCAAAATGTAAAAAAAAATGGCATGGGGTCCCCCCAAAATCCATACCAGGCCCTTTGTGTCTGGCATAGATTTTAAGGGGAACTCCACTCCAAAATGTAAAAAAAAAATTGCCGTGGGTTCCCCCCCAAAATCCATACCAGGCCCTTATCCAAGCAAGCTGCCTGGCAAGCCAGGAAAGGGGGGGCAATTGAGCGCCCCCCCTTCTGAACCATACCAGGCCACTTGCCCTCAACATGGGGAGGGTGCTTTGGGATCCCACCCAAAGCACCTTGTCCCCATGCTGATGGGGACAAGGGCCTCATCCCTTTGGGTCTGGTATGAATATTAAGGGCAACAAATGCGTGGGGGTCCCCCTAAATTCCAGGCCCTTCAGGTCTGGTATGGATATTGAGGGGAACCCTGCGCCAAATTTACAAAAAAAATTTTTTTGCAAAAATTTTTTTGCAACCTGGCAGGCTGCAGGAAAAGAGGGGGCTGAGAGAGCGCCCCCCTCCTGAACCGTACCAGGCTATATGTCCTCAACATGGGGGCAGTGCTTTGGGGTAGCCCCCAAATCCCCTTGTCCAGTCAAGAGTCAAGAGCCTCATCCCCACAACCCTTGCCCGGTGGTTGTGGGGGTCTGTGGGCGGGGGGCTTATTGGAATCTGGAAGCCCCCTTTAACAAGGGGACCCCCAGATCCTGGACCCCCTGTGTGAAATGGTAATGGGTACATTGTACCTGTACCATTTCACAAAAAAGTGTCAAAATGTAAAAAAAAAACAAGACACACCTTGGGACAAGTCCTTTATTAAAAAAAATAAATAAAAATGTCCCACGCATCCCTCTGATGTGCAGGGACTGTTCTAAACACGGGAAAAATGTGCCACTTTACAGGCATACTATAGACATCCCCCAGGTATGAAATTTAAAGTAATATTTCACTTTTATTGTTTCACTTTAAGCATTATTAAAATCACTGCTCCTGAAAAAACAACTGTTTTTAAAACTTTTTTTTGCATTAATCCATGTCCCCTGGGGCAGTACCCAGGTCCCCAAACACTTTTTATGACAATAACTTGCATAACCTTTAAAATGAGCACTTTTGATTTTTCACTTCGTGTCCCATAGACTTTAACAGTGTTCGCTTGTTCAATTTTTTGCCTGTTAGCATGTTCTACTGCGAACCGAACCAGGGGGTGTTCGGCTTATCCCTATTCTCCACAGATGTTTTCTGAAATTCATATGGAATAACAAAGTTCATTGTATTGCCAGCTCAGTGGTCTTTTCTCTCAAAATTCAAGGTGGTCTAGGAGCCCCTGATATTATTAAGTACTACTATGCCTCACACCTCAGGGCTGTTATCTCCTAGGAGCATAAAGATTAACCATTACCAGTGGATGATTATTGAATGAGGCCGAGAGTATTATGAATCTCCCGGAGTGGTCTTGTATGACATTATCTAGTTGAAATGCGACCGAGGAGCGGACAGCAATCATCACTCATTTGAATTTACAGTCATGGCCGAAATTGTTGGCACCCCAGAAATTTTTCCAGAAAATCAAGTATTTCTCACAGAAAAGTATTGCAGTAACACATGTTTTTCTATACACATGTTTATTCCCTTTGTGTGTAATTCCAAAAATGGGCTGGTCAAAATTCTTGGCACCCTTTCAAAATTGTGAATAAATAAGATTGTTTCAAGCGTGTGATGCTCCTTTAAACTCACCTGAGGCAAGTAACAGGTGTGGGCAATATAAAAATCACACCTAAAAGCAGATAAAAAGGAGAGAAGGGCAGCGAACCTCGGTCTGTCAAACCAACCATAGGGTACAATTTAAGTTTTACTACAAGGTCATATATGACACTTAGGAAGGATTTGTCCCCTTCAATCTCTGTTTGAGTTTGTCCGAGGTGGAGTAGTGCCTCCAGACACTCCAGACATATGAGAATTTAGCTTGTTTGTCAAGGACATTGGCCTGCATTTCTTCCATTAACATTATGTTGTTTACCTCATTGACCCATTGCATTATAGACGGGGGAGTAGCAGTTTTCCAATGTCTGGGAATGAGTTGTCTACCTGCACTAATGAAAAACTTCAAAAGACTGTTTTTTTTGTGACTTTACGGTCCCGGGTAAAATGGAGAGGAGGGCAATGGTAGGGGAAGGTATTAAAGGTTTATCATAGATCTCTGAATAAATGTGGAAGATCTGTGTCCAAAATGGTAGAAGCACATCACATTCCCACCAGATATGTATATAGGTACCTTTCATGGAATTGCATCTCCAGCACGTATCTGAACTGGTAGGGAACATCACTCTAAGGGTTGTGGGGACTCGATACCACCTTGATAGGACTTTATAATTTTTCTCTTGCATGTAACTCGAAATCGAGGTCTTGCTCGTGAAGAGAAAGGCTTTACTCCAGTCCCCCTCGGAAATTTCAATCCCAACCTCCGCTGACCATTTTGTTGCGTAGGTAGGAAGGACACCGTGAGTTTGCTCTGAAATTTGTTTGTATATAAGTAATAAAAGGTGACGTGGAGTCTCCTAAAATGCAAAGTTGTTCAAATCCGGTTAAGGGTCTGTGAGCTTGGTTAGATTTGTGGATTTGTTTGCAGTATACGTTCAAGTGTCTATGAGTGAGCCAAGTCACTCTGGAGGATGTGTTTGTTGGGGTGGATGCAAAGGTACCTAAGGTGGGGTCGACGAAATGTCGTGCCGTGGGCCAAGACTCTCTATGATAGTTGTCTATGGAGTGTGTGGAGTGGCCCTCCGGAAGTTTTGGGTTGTCGAACAGGGGGGTGAGGGGGCTGGGTTCCGATGATAGAGCGTAGGTAAATTTCCTATGATACCAAATCGTCAAAGCATCTTTAGTGAGGGGGACATCGCAGTGATTGATTTAAATGAAAGGTCGTATCCCCAGAGGAGGGCTCTGAGGTCGTACGTGGATAGATCTTGCTCCACGAATGTGGTAGCTTTGGTCATGGGACGAGGGAACCATTCGAGAATACGGGAAATAACTGCGGACGTATGGTATAGCTCAAAGTCCGGCAGATCTAACCCACCTTTTGTAATGGGAGAGCATAAAAGTTTATGTTTCAGCCTCGGGTGGCTACCCTTCCAAACAAAGCGAATTGACATTGATCGAAGGGAGCGGAAAAAGGCCGGGGGGAGGGCTATGGGGAGGGCTTGAAATAAGTATAGGAGTTTGGGGAGGATATCCATTTTTAGTGCATTAATACAACCTACCCAGGACACAGCTGAATCCATACGTTCTTCCATTAAGTGTCTACGTTTTTGGAGGAGAGGGCTAAAGTTCAGGGCGTAAATATCTGAGGCGTTTTTCGGAATAGCCGTACCTAGGTAGGAAATGTAATTGGGTTTCTATTGAAATGAAAAGTTAGATTGGAGGGTTGAGAGTGTAGGTTGTGGTAAAGATATGTTTAGGGCCTCCGTTTTGGAGATGTTTAACTTATAATTGCTAAAGCGACCAAATCTGTCTATCTCTGCCAGTATTGAGGGTATGGAAATATGAGGTTTGGTTACGTACAGGAGTAAGTCATCTGCATAAGGAGAGAGTTTACAATGAGATGAAGGGGTCTGAATGCCCTGTATGTTAGGATTCGATCTAATAGCTTGAGCGAGGTGTTCATTCACTAGGGCAAACAGAAGAGGGGAGAGAGGGCAGCCCTGTCTGGTGCAATTAGCGATCGTAAAGTTATGTGATTGGGTACCGTTAACTAGGACCATGGCAGAGGGTGTAGAGTAGAGTGCCATAATACGTGTCAACATTCTCGGGCCTAGACCTATTTGGGAGAGTGTGGATTGAAGGAAAGACCAACTGACCCTATCAAAGGCCTTCTCCGCATCACAAGAGAGGAGGCAGGTTGGTAGGCGGTGACGTTGTGCAAAAGTGATTAAATGTATGGTCTTGGTAGTGTTGTGCCTGGCCTCTCGACCAGGAACAAAACCAATCTGATCCTTGTGTATTAAGTTTGGTAGCAGGGGGGAGAGACGGTTAGCAAGTATTTTGGCATATAACTTTAAATCGATATTTAGAAGGGAAATCGGTCTATAGTTGGAGCAGATGGACGGGTCTTTTCCAGCATTAGGGATGGCTACTATTTGGGCTTGGAGAATAGAAGTGGAGAGGGCAACAGTCCCATCCAATGCGTTAAAAGCTTTCGCTAGTAGAGGGGACAATTGTGGGGCGAAGAGTTTGTAAAAACGAGAAGAGAACCCATTGGGTCCTGGGCTCTTGCCGTTCTTAAGGTTTTTTATGGCAGAGAGGAATTCTGTATCGGATAAAGATTCCTCCAGGTCTTGCGAGTCGGATATCGGGAGAGATGGGAGTGCTGTCTCCTGAATATAGGAGGCTAAGTCTGGTGATGTGGATGTAGATAACGGGGTCTGAGGGGTGAGGTTATATAATGTTGAATAGCCGAATTCTGCCTGATTTTACCTTTGGTGGGAGAGTTTATGAATGGGATGGGCTTTCTAGATTGGTGGGGCTGAAGGGTAGATGCAAGATGTCTGCCGCACCTATTGGCTTGAGAATAATAAATGAATCTGCCTTTGTCCCTTGCTATGAGAGCCCTCCCTGCAAAAATGCGCAAGAGGTCCCTCCTAGTGTTGGTGAGATCCAGGAGGATCGAGTCAATGGGATTTTGTTTGTGCGATTCTTCTAGGTTGGCAATGGTGGTGAGAAGACCTGTCGTATCTGCAATACGCGCACGTTTAAGTCTGGAACCGTGTTGCATAAATTTACCACTGAGCACGCATTTAAGGGCTTCCCATTTCATGAATGGATTAGTGGAATCATGAGTATAGTTCTACTACAAAATGTTTATTAGTCTGTGCTATATCCTGAGAGCATACCAAGTCATTTAAGAGATTGTCATTCAATCTCCAAGATGAGTTTCGGTTGCGTGTAGGTGTGCGTCCCAAGCTCATGTGAATAGTGGCATGGTCAGACCAAAGAGTAATACCAATAGATGCGGACGGCGAGAAATCTAATAGGGATTGTGAGATGAAAAGATAGTCCAGTCTACCGTAAGTGGTGTGTACAGTTGAGTAAAAAGTGTAATCTTTGGTGGTAGGGTGTAGCATCCGCCATACATCAACAAGAGATAAGTCAGACAGAAGTGTTCTCATTTTGGTCAGGGAGGTTGGAGAGATCGAGGACTTACCAGTTGAGGAGTCAAGACGAGGTATCAAGGTGGCATTGAGGTCTCCTCCCAGGATCATGTTGACTGTACCAAATCTTTTCAGACGGGCGATCACGGAAGAGAGGAATTGTTGCTGGTTCTGGTTAGGAGAGTACACGTTAACAACAGTGTATATGACATTCATGTATGACAATTTAAGAAAGATATACCTGCCTAACGGGTCAATATACTTGTCAAGGACATCTGGAGAAAAGGATGCGTGGAAGGCTATAGAGACCCCTTTAGATTTTGCTGTGGAGTTGGAGCTGTGAAACCAAATGGGATATCGTTTATAAAGGAATTACGGGATTTTATCTGATCTAAAATGCGTTTCGTTTAAGAGAAGAATTTGAGTTTGCAATTTATGGAAGTGATAAAGTATTTGCCGTCTCTTCTCAGGAACATTAAGATCCCTACAGTTTAATGAGGACATTTTCAAGGCGGTTTCTGGTGCCATAAGAAAATAGTTCTATCTGGCATAAAAAAACAGATAAAAGGGAGGCTCGCTGTCTCCAAAAACTGAGTGTGGGGGATTGGGGATGGAGAGGGAGGACATCTAGTGGTGAGAAAAAAGAAGGAACTGAAGTGAAGGGAATAGAGAGGAAAAAAGGAAGAAGAAAGAAGAAAAAGAGGCCAACACGGCTTCACTAGTGGTGTTGTCAGCAACGTATCAGCTAACACCCTAAGGGCGCTGAAAGACCTAAATGGGGGAACAGTGGTCAGCGCGGGGGGGGGGCCCGCACACGCCGGGCAGTAAAGTAAAAGATAACAAAAAAAATAATGACTCTGGATAATAACATAATCTGGTAACAATAAATATAACATCTCAGGGCTCCACATGGCTGTGTAAGCAAGACACTGTACTAGTGGCATCCCAGAAGAGGATGTCTCCTAAAGGTTTCAGGATTAATGCACAGCATACAGAGCCATGTTTCCAGCAAAAAGGGGGAGGGAAGAAGGGGGGGGATGGGAAGGGATGAGACATTGCATGGGGAGGAAGTATGGGTTTGAAGGACGGTGACCTTGTAACGGGACACCGTGCGTCAAAGAAATCAGGGAACACAAACTTTAATATAAATCCTGCATTAAGGAAGTAAAACATATTGGGTTAGTATTCAAGTGTTCCGATGAAATTGTAACCGGGAACGACACCACCGTCTAGTAACCTATGGGGAAAAAAAAAATTAACAAGGATTCAGTGAAGAGAGTTCATTAATCGGTCGCAGAGGAAAAGTCCGACTTGGACCGTTTGTTCTTCTTTGATCGTTTCTGCCAACCTGGAGCAGCTTTGAAGCCCGGAGTGGCAGCATGGAGGGGCCAATCAGGGATGGAAATCTGTGGCAGTTCAAAAGTTCCAAGGAACTTGGGTAGATCACCTAGCGTGCGGAACGTCGCAGATTTTCCTTCGTGAGATGCAAACAGGTTAAAGGGGAAACCCCAGCGGTACTTGATCTGTTTAGCTTGAAGGGCTCCGGTAAGAGGTTTTAGAGCCCGTCGCATGTCCAGAGTCAATTTAGATATATCAGGGAGGAGAGACACTGGGGTTTCGTTAAAGTATATGGTAGATTGAGCACGTGCAGCTTGCATGATGGCGTCTTTGACCGCATAGAAATGTACTCTACAGATCACATCTCTGGGGTGCTCCAGATTCGGATTTTTAGGGCCTAGGGCTCTGTAAACCCGGTCGAGCTCCAGTGGGTCATCTTTGTCTTTCTGAAGCAAGTCATTAAAGATGGCGGTAACAGCCGGTGCTAGATCTTTGGTTTCAACCGATTCAGGCAGACCGCGTATGCATATGTTGTTACGTCTTGCCCTGTTTTCCTGATCGTCCTGATGATACATCAATTATTGAATCTGAAGGGTATGCTCATGCAAAATAGTGTCATGCATTTGCAAAGTGGATGCAGTCTCCTCCATGTTATGTTCTACCTCCTCAATTCTGTTAGTGATATCTCTGCGAAGCTCAGACATCTCCTGTTTGTATGAACGCTCTAAGCATTGCACATAGGCCTCAAAATCATGTCTGGTGGGGAGGGCTTTGATATATGCTTCCATGTCCCATCCGGGATAGGATCTGTGGGATTCAGGGGAATGACAGGCTGAACGGGTGGATTCTGCTTCAGAATCAAGGGGACATCGGGGCCTTTGCCTGGTTTTCATGTGTGGCATGGAGCGCTGTGAGGCAGCTCCCTGTGAGGCAGCGGGTGTGCCAGAGGTCCGGGCGGGCGCCATCTTGGACGAGGGGGGGCCGGAGTGATTGTGGCCCAAATGTGTGAAGAACCGGTCTATGTCCTCTTCTGGGTGTGGATCGGGGGTTCGGTGCCTGTCTCCCCCACCCTTCCTCCCCATAACAGACCTGGATGGCGGTGCTGGGAAGCGATGAGAGCCGCGATTGACCCGGCGTGTGCGGGAGCTCCAAGAGAGAGCGACTTACTCCTCCATGCGTCAGGCCATGCCCCCCGGAAACCCCATCTTTAGATTATCTCCCCTCCTTGTAGAAAAGAGGTCACTGGGGTAAACACCTTGCAGGCTTGTGAGGTTGCTGTTAAGATGTCATTGTACAACGAGATCTGTGCTTAAGGATCTTGTAGGGAACACACTATCTAGACGCTTGAAAGATTCTATCTTTAGTATGGAAGTAGTGTAGGCAAGCTAGTGTGTCCCGAAGGACTGATGCAGGTAAATGAGTGGGTTTCTGGACTCTGTGAGCTTTGCCAATAAGCAAATCTTGTATAGTGAGATCTGGGATCAGTTTATGAAAGAGCTGCTTTAGATAAGAACTGAGTTCACCTAGTTTGACAGATTCCGGAATGCCTCATTGTTTTATTTGATTTCACCAGGAGAGGTCCTCCAGGTAGGCCATTTTAAGTTGTAGTTGGTGAACGATATTGGCATGATCGTCCTGCATATCTACTACTGCATCATGAGCTGCAGCCATCGCACACATCTGATTTTCTATTAATTCAGTGTGCTCTTCAATGACCACCAGCCTATTTTGTAGGTGTGTGATGGAGGCTTTGAGATCTTTTTGGAGATCAGAGTGAAGAGTGAGCAGCCTGGCTTTTATGGAGCTCTCAGAGGCAGGATTATCTGATGCTGGGAGAGCTGCTAGTTCTGTGGCAGGCATGTCTTCTTGTGTGTTTTCAGTGGTTTCTTCCCTGTTCTGTCTTTTAGGGAGTGGAGGCTTGTTAGGGGAATATACTGGGGACATTGCCGCCCTCTTACCTCTCTCAGAGGGAGAAGGAGATGCATGATTCTGCTGACCACATTCCTCCATGTCTGAGGAGTAGTCCAATTTCAGTGTGGGCTCTGTAGGCGGAGGAGGAGGTGTGGGTGGAGGTCAGCGCCATCTTGGGATCCACACTGTGCGGGCTTCATAAAGAAATCCTGCAGCTGCCATGCGGGTTGAACCCTTTTTTTCCTGCGGGACATAGCCTGCTGGTGCCAAGGTGATGAGTCCCCCTGAAAGGAGGCAGCTAGAGCAGATTTAGATGCTGAACGAAGCTGTGATGCCCGAGGCGGGAGCGAAGCAGTGCAGCTAAGTGGCCATTTCTCTTGGTGGCCAGACCACGCCCCCTACTTTATTTATTTTTTCATGTGACATCTAGGCTGATATGTCTGTTAGTAAGTTGGTGATATGTGTGGAGACAGATGGAGTGAGTTGGGGGGTGGAGAGATATATTTGGGTGTCATTAGCAAAAAGATGATATTGAAAGCTATGCTAGGCAATCAACTGACCCAGGGAGGAGGTGTAGATTGAGAAAAGGAGGGGTCCAAGAACAGAAACTGGGGACCCCGATGGAGAAAGGAAGAGGAGAGGAGGAAGTAGAGTTGTAAGTGACACTGAAGGAGTGGTGGGATAGAAAGGATGAGAACAAGTGAAGAGTACAGTCATGGAGACCAAAGGAGTGGATTTTTTTAAGGAGGAGGGGGTGGCCCACTGTGCCAAAGGCAGCAGAGAGGTCCAGGTGAAGTAGTACAGAAAAGTATCCATTAGTTTTAGCCATTAGTAGGTCATTTGTGAGATTAAGGAGAGTAGTTTCCATGAAGTGTTGAGGGTGGGGTCCAGTGAGGACTTTTTAAGGATAGGGATGCATTTTAGAGAGTAGGGGAAGATGCCAGAAGAGAGGGAGAGGTGGAAAATGTGAGTTAGAGAGTGTAAAATAGAGTCAGAAATGGGGGACGTAGCATTTGCGAGGGAGCAGGATCCAGGGGGCAGGTGGTTAGATGGGTGTTAGGAAAAAGTTTAGCAACCTTGTTAATACTAGCAGGATTGAATGAGGGAAGTAATTATTGTACCTGTGGAAATGGGGTGTTGAGTTTGAGAGGTTTCTGCCCATTGGGATCTCCTCACAAATTGTATCAATCTTATTTTTGAAGTGATTGGCAATCTCCTGGGCAGTGAGTGAGTTAGAGATGGAGGCAGTGGAGGACAGAGTAGAGTGTTAAAGGTAGAGAAGAGTTGAAGGGGACTGGATGATAATGTGTTAACGAGCATTATAAAATAGGTCTGTTTGGCAGTGTGGAGGCAGGAATAGTATTTTAGAAGAGCAGATTTATATTGGTTGAAGTCTTCCTGGGACTTAGTCTTATGCCACAGACCCTCAAGAGCACTGCTCTGTTTTCTGAGACTTCTGGTTTCCTCTGTTTACCAGGGTTGTAGTGGTCTGGGCCTGATGCTGCATGTAGTGAGGAGGGTGAGCTTGTCTAGGGAGTAGGGATGAGCTTCAAGTTTCAGTCTAACCCATGTTCGACTCGAACATCACCTGTTCAACCGTTCTTCGAATTGCGAACGTTATCGGCCGTTCGTGCCAAATTCGAGTGGCGTGTCACGGCCCATAATTCACAATGGCATCGCAGTGCATTGTTGGTTGATGATTGGCCAAGCATGCACTATGACCCGCATGCTTGGCCAATCACAGCGCCGTCTGTACAGAGAGCCATAATTGGCCAAAGCCAGGGTGGCTTTGGCTACTTATGGCTCAGGGGGTTTAGTACATGCCCCACATTATATAAGGCCACCTGCGTGGCGGCCTTGTGTAGTGTGTTGCGCCGGATAGAGAGATAGATAGAGAGACAGTGTCATTTGATTTTAATTAGATAGAGTAGGCAGGCAAGTCAGTTAGCTGCACTTACAGTGTATTGTGTATATATATGTATCCTAGGTGTTGTATGTATATATATATATATATATATATATATATATATATATATATATATATATACACTGTATTCAGTTTAGCTAGATCCGTTCCTGTTTTTTCTCTTCCTACTGACAGGCAGGCAGGTGTTTTTACAGTATTTACAGTTAGTGTACAGTGTCCTTTGCACAGTGTGCACCTAAAGCTACCTGAAGAAAATTGCTGGTGTTCTTCTGATCCTATTAGTACCACAGGCAGGCAGCTACAGTATTTACAGTTAGTGTACTGTGTCCTCTGCACAGTGTGCACCTAAAGGTACTTGAAGAAAATTGCTGGTGTTCTTCTGATACTATTAGTACCACAGGCAGGCAGCTACAGTATTTACAGTTAGTGTACTGTGTCCTCTGCACAGTGTGCACCTAAAACTACCTGAAGAAAATTTCTGGTGTTCTTCTGATCCTATTAGTACCACAGGCAGGCAGCTGCAGTATTTACAGTTAGTGTACTGTGTCCTCTGCACAGTGTGCACCTAAAGCTACCTGAAGACAATTGCTGGTGTTCTTCTGATCCTATTAGTACCACAGGCAGGCAGCTGCAGTATTTACAGTTAGTGTACTGTGTCCTCTGCACAGTGTGCACCTAAAGCTACCTGAAGACAATTGCTGGTGTTCTTCTGATCCTATTAGTACCACAGGCAGGCAGGCAGCTGCAGTATTTACAGTTAGTGTACTGTGTCCTCTGCACAGTGTGCACCTAAAGCTATCTGAAGAAAATTGGTGGTGTTCTTCAGATCCTATTAGTACCACAGGCAGACAGCTACAGTATTTACAGTTAGTGTACTGTGTCCTCTGCACAGTGTGCACCTAAAGGTACCTGAAGACAATTGCTGGTGTTCTTCTGATCCTATTAGTACCACAGGCAGGCAGCTGCAGTATTTACAGTTAGTGTACTGTGTCCTCTGCACAGTGTGCACCTAAAGCTACCTGAAGACAATTGCTGGTGTTCTTCTGATCCTATTAGTACCACAGGCAGGCAGCTGCAGTATTTACAGTTAGTGTACTGTGTCCTCTGCACAGTGTGCACCTAAAGCTATCTGAAGAAAATTGGTGGTGTTCTTCAGATCCTATTAGTACCACAGGCAGACAGCTACAGTATTTACAGTTAGTGTACTGTGTCCTCTGCACAGTGTGCACCTAAAGCTACCTGAAGACAATTGCTGGTGTTCTTCTGATCCTATTAGTACCACAGGCAGGCAGGCAGCTGCAGTATTTACAGTTAGTGTACTGTGTCCTCTGCACAGTGTGCACCTGTCAGGTCCCACACTTACCAGACAGGTGAGTCCACTTGGGCAGAGGGTAGGCTCCCTTACGTATCCGATTCGGGGCCCCTGGTAGAGTAGACAGGAGGCCACGAATGCGGAGTAGTATGAGGGCCTGAAGTAGAGTCCTGGAGCACAATGGTCTGGCAAGCAACCGGTGGATCTTCAGACTGGATAGAGCAGATGCTGGGCAGGAACTAGTCAGGCTGGTCACACACAGGCAGAGGTTGGCAACGGGCTGGTAGCAGCGGTACAAGAGGGTAAGGCAGAAACAAGGTCAGACAAGCCGGGGTCGGGTTCAGGCAGCAATCAAGGAAGGTCCAAAGGGTAAGCCGGGTCACAACGGGTAAACACTACGAGGATACAGGAACACAGGATGATCACGGAACAAGGTACAGAGCTGTTTGATCAGGCAGCACTGGGTCAGCATGGAGGCAAGCTTCAAATAGGCCGATTGGCGCCAAAACGCCGCGCACATGCACGCGCCGATTCGCCAAAGCGCGCCGCGCCCCGCACGCGCCCGAGCGCGCCCTCGACACCGGCGTGCACGCCCACCGAACCGGGTCGCGTCAAAAGCAACGCCCACAGGCGGACGCGCGCTAATGCGAACGCGCGTACGCACGAACGCCCGGACGCCACCCCGCACGCCACGGTCGGCCAGCCCAGACACACCGGCGCCCCCAGGGGCACGCGCCCCAGCACGGACAGGAACGCGAGCGCCAACACGCCCCGGCGCCCAACCAGGTAACCTCTCTGACAGTGCCCCCTCCTCAAGGGCAGACTCCGGATGCCCAGCTGGGCCATCTTTGCGGGATGAGAGGTTTTGAAGGATTGTAGAAGTTCGTTAGCATGTAAATTGCTTTCTGGCTCCCACAAATTATCTTCGGGACCATAGCCCCTCCATTTTACCAGATATTGTACCTGATTGCGCCTTCTTCTGCAATCAAGAATTGCTTCCACTTTAAACTCCTCTTCACCATCAACCTCAATAGGTTTGGATGGACCAATGCAACGACCAGGAAAGAAATTAGGAGTGACCGGTTTTAGGAGAGATACGTGGAATACTGGATGTATCCTCAGGGAATTAGGGAGGTCCAATTCAAATGCCACATTGTTGATCTTCCTTTTGATCAAGAAAGGACCCAGGTATTTAGGACCCAGTTTCCTAGATGGACAAGCTAACTTGAGATTCGCGGTGGACAGCCAGACAGAATTGCCAGGTTCTAGCACAAGTTCTCCCCGTCTCTTTCTATCAAAGATCTTCTTGTAGTCTTCCTGAGCCTTGGTCATGGTTTCCTGTAGCAATTTATTGTTGTTGGAGAAAAATCCAAGGTCTCAGATACTGCAGGAACAGGGCATTCAGGAAATGCTCCAGGCAAGAAGGATGGGTGGAAACCGTAATTGGCATAGAACGGAGACTGATTAGTCGCTGAGTGTAATGAGTTATTATATGAAAACTCTGCGATGGGAAGCAGGGAGGCCCAGTCATCTTGGGAAAAAGCTGAAAAACAGCGGATGTATTGCTCCAAGGTTTGGTTCGTCCTCTCGGTTTGTCCATTGGACTGAGGGTGGTAGGCTGAGGAAAAGGACAACTCGATCTCAAGGGCACCACAAAGGGATCTCCAGAATCTGGAGGTGAACTGGACGCCTCTGTCCGAGACTATATTGGTCGGGACTCCATGTAGTCTGACGATTTCTTTGATGAAGATAGAGGCGGTCTCCATGGCTGAGGGGGTGCCCTTCATGGGGAGAAAATGGGCCATTTTAGACAACCTGTCTACTACGACAAAAATGGACGAAAAACCCTCTGATGGTGGGAGCTCAACGATGAAGTCCATAGAAATCATGGCCCAAGGTCTCTCTGGGACTGGTAATGGCTTCAGTAGGCCCCATGCTCTTGACTGGCTAGTCTTATTTCTGGCACACGTATCACAGGACTCCACATATGCCTTACAATCCCTGGTAAGATGAGGCCACCAGAAGGAGCGTTGGACAAGGTCAATTGTTTTCCGTGTGCCGAAGTGACCAACAAGTTTGTGGTCATGGCACAAGCTTAGTACTCGTGCTTTCAGCTCCTCAGAGACCACAATCCTATTCTTGAACCAGAGCAGTCCATCCTTGGCACAGGCTTCAGCAGGTGGGGTCATTCTCAAGGAGGCTCGCCTGATTTGAGAAATTATGTCTTCCTGTAGAACTAGGAAATTTCCAGAAGGGAGAATGGTGTCTGGGGACAGGGTTCTTTCAGAGTCGAGAAACATTCGGGAAAGGGCGTTGGATTTGACATTCTTGGATCCAGGTCTGTACGTAATATGAAAAATAAATCGGGAAAAAAAAAGTGCCCATCTGGCCTGCCGGGGTTTTAATCTCTTGGCCGTTCTTAGATATTCTAAGTTTTTATGGTCTGTGTAGACCAAGATGGGATGTGCTGCACCTTCCAGGAGATAACGCCATTCCTCCAGAGCTGCCTTGATGGCCAGAAGTTCCCGATCACCCACGTCATAATTTTTCTCGGAAGGAGAGAGCTTACGTGAGAAGAATCCCACTGGGTACAGGAGTGCTTTGGCACCCTGTCTCTGAGACAGTACAGCTCCGACTGCAACTTCGGAAGCATCCACTTTCAGGACGAAAGGCAAGGCAGGATTGGGGTGCTTAAGAATAGTGGCTGAGGTGAACAACGCTTTGAGTCTTTCAAAGGCCTCTTGTGCTTTAGGGGTCCAGTGGAACCGGCATCCTTGTTTAATAAGTTCCGTAATGGGAGCTATGATTGAAGAAAATCCCTTGATAAACTTCCTGTAGAAGTTGGCGACGCCAATAAAACGTTGTACTCCTTTTTTGTCAGTCGGTGCAGGCCACTCCAGAATAGCGGATACTTTCTGAGGATCCATTTTAATGCCATCAGGAGAGATGATCAAACCCAAGAACTGGATAGATTGGAGCTCAAATTCGCACTTCTCAAGTTTGGCGTAAAGCCCATGCTGTCTTAGCCGGGAGAGTACGGTTCGTACATGTTTGCGGTGCTCCATCAGGGAGGCGGAGAAGACCAAGATATCATCCAGGTAAACGATGACATATAAATCCAGTAAATCATGAAAGACGTCGTTGACAAAATGCTGGAATGTTGCCGGTGCGTTGCACAGACCAAAAGGCATGACAAGGTACTCATAATGACCAAATCGAGTACGAAAAGCTGTCTTCCACTCGTCTCCTTCTCTTATGCGGATCAAGTTATAGGCTCCACGGAGGTCTAGTTTAGTAAACACGGTAGCAGATCCTAACCTCTGAAATAGCTCAGGAACCAAGGGTAGCGGGTATCTGTTTTTTATGGTAATTTTGTTAAGCTCCCGGTAATCAATGCAGGGACGTAGGGAGTGATCTTTTTTTTCCACGAAGAAGATGCCTGCCCCAGCTGGAGACGTGGAAGGATGAATGAACCCTTTCTTCAGGTTTTCGTCTATGTAAGTTTTCAAGGTGCCCAGCTCCTGCTCAGTTAGAGGAAAGATCCTACCAAAAGGAACTTCGGTACCCGGTAGAAGTTCTATTGGGCAGTCATAGGATCTATGTGCTGGAAGGGTTTCTGCCCCCTTTTTACTGAACACGTCTAGGAAATCCCGGTAAGGTTCAGGAAGGTCTTGGTAGAGCTTAGTTTCAGAGTCCATGCACAGGCATTGGGAGGAGGTTGATGGGATTCCCCGTAAGCAGTTTTGTCTGCAATATTCAGAGGAAAACTGAACTTTGCCCGTAGCCCAGTTGATGCTAGGGTTGTGGGCCTGTAGCCAAGGTATTCCTAGGATAATTGGGAAGAGAGGAGAGGAGATGACATCTAGGCGTAATAGTTCCTGATGTTACGGGCCAATGGTGGCCAAAAGAGGAACCGTTTCTTGGGTGACGGGTCCGGAACGGAGGGTGGAACCGTCTGCTAGAAAAACTGCCAGTCCTTGGGCTTTAGTTTGAGTGGGGATGTGGTGAGTTTCAACGAAGGTCCGGTCAATGAATCCACTGCATGCCCCCGAATCAATGATGACCGGTACTGGGATGTTCCTTCCAGGTAACTGTAAGACAATGGAGAGTGTTAAATGGCTACCGGCACTAGGTAGGACAGGTGCACACAATGAGGAGGACGGTAGACACTTACGTCTTTTATTGGGGCATGCTCTTGCAAAATGACCGGGCTCTCCACAGTACAAGCACAGGTTGAGTGTGCGTCTTCGTGTCTTCTCCTCCGGAGTCAGAGAGGGACGGAGCAGTCCCAACTGCATAGGTTCCGAGCCTTCCTGGGCGGAAGCAGACGAGACCAATGGAGCTTGGTGCGGGGCACTAGGGACCCTGGGCAACATCCAGGTGAGACGTGGATGACCAACGGATCTTTCAGAGCGTCTTTCCCTGAGGCGACGGTCAATTTGGATCGACAAATTAATGAGCTCCTCTAATGTCTGGGGAACCCCCACTCGTGCCAGTTCATCTTTTAGGGGATCTGATAATCCCAGCCGATATTGGTGATGCAAAGCAGCGTCATTCCACTCTGTGTCCGAGCTCCAACGCCTAAACTCCACGGCGTAATCTTCAGCCGCTCTGCGACCTTGTTGGAGGGAATGCAAAGTGGCTTCAGCCGTTGCCGTTAGCTGAGGGTCCTCATACAGTTGAGACATGGCTAGGAAGAAATCACTCACGGAGTCAAGAGATTGAGCCTTTTGCTTCAGTAGATGGTGGGCCCAGGTTTGAGGTTCACCAGTCAGCAAGGATATGACGAACCCCACCTTAGTAGCTTCCAGGGAGAACGTACGGGGTTGCAGGGCAAAATATAGTTCGCACGCGTTGCGGAACGCCTGGAACTTACTGCGATCTCCGGAAAACTTTTCGGGTGTAGGTACCCTGTGCTCTGGTGGAAGCATCACTACAGAGGGTGCCGAGGCCGGGTTGGACGGTGCTCCTGAAGGAGAGGCTGAGAGGGCCTGGACCTGCCCTTCCAATCTGGTGTAGCCTTCCTGAAGGCTTTTAACAGCTTGAGTAAGGCCCGCTAGGTGCCTGCACAGTTCATCCATGGGGGAGGCCCCCTGCCCGTACTCAATCATGGCTGCCTGATACTGTCAGGTCCCACACTTACCAGACAGGTGAGTCCACTTGGGCAGAGGGTAGGCTCCCTTACGTATCCGATTCGGGGCCCCTGGTAGAGTAGACAGGAGGCCACGAATGCGGAGTAGTATGAGGGCCTGAAGTAGAGTCCTGGAGCACAATGGTCTGGCAAGCAACCGGTGGATCTTCAGACTGGATAGAGCAGATGCTGGGCAGGAACTAGTCAGGCTGGTCACACACAGGCAGAGGTTGGCAACGGGCTGGTAGCAGCGGTACAAGAGGGTAAGGCAGAAACAAGGTCAGACAAGCCGGGGTCGGGTTCAGGCAGCAATCAAGGAAGGTCCAAAGGGTAAGCCGGGTCACAACGGGTAAACACTACGAGGATACAGGAACACAGGATGATCACGGAACAAGGTACAGAGCTGTTTGATCAGGCAGCACTGGGTCAGCATGGAGGCAAGCTTCAAATAGGCCGATTGGCGCCAAAACGCCGCGCACGTGCACGCGACGATTCGCCAAAGCGCGCCGCGCCCCCGCACGCGCCCGAGCGCGCCCCCGACACCGGCGTGCACGCCCACCGAACCGGGTCACGTCAAAAGCAACGCCCACAGGCGGACGCGCGCTAATGCGCGCTAACGCGAACGCGTGTACGCACGAACGCCCGGACACCACCCCGCACGCCACGGTCGGCCAGCCCAGACACACCGGCGCCCCCAGGGGCACGCGCCCCAGCACGGACAGGAACGCGAGCGCCAACACGCCCCGGCGCGCCCCGGCGCCCAACCAGGTAACCTCTCTGACAGCACCTAAAGCTATCTGAAGAAAATTGGTGGTGTTCTTCAGATCCTATTAGTACCACAGGCAGACAGCTACAGTATTTACAGTTAGTGTACTGTGTCCTCTGCACAGTGTGCACCTAAAGCTACCTGAAGACAATTGCTGGTATTCTTCTGATCCTATTAGTACCTGAATAACACAGGGGTTGATGCTGGGTTGGTCTAAAAGTAGGTGGACCCACATCCCAAGGTAAAACTTGCTTTGTGGAAAATTGATCCTCTATGGGGACTTTAAGAGGGAACACCTACTTATGGGTCATAAGAAGTATGGAGAGTAATAGGGGTTGTATGAAAAAAATATTTAATGAACGTATAAATCTTATAGTACATCTGTGGTACAGGGGGTAAATGTGCAGCAAACATGATACATACAGAAATCGGCAATACAAAACATGTATGGATTAATTCACAATCCTAGAACTCCAATACATATACAATACATATGCGGGGAGTACCCGACGCGTTTCGAGCATATGCTCTTCCTCAGGGGTATCAGATTGGAATCAGCAAACAGACAGATGTGTCTATAAATCAAAAACAATAATAGTAGTAATAAGCCAGTTATAGGGGAAATGTAATTGTTCTACATATATCATAAAAAGTAAAAGATACAAATATACAATATCTGTAAGGAGACATTTATTAGTACCTGAGGCAGACAGCTGCAGTATTTACAGTTAGTGTACTGTGTCCTCTGCACAGTGTGCACCTAAAGCTACCCAAAGACAATTGCTGTTGTTCTGATACTATTAATACTACTGGCAGGCAGCTGCAGTATTTACAGTTAGTGTACTGTGTCCTCTGCACAGTGTGCACCTAAAGCTATCTGAAGAAAATTGGTGGTGTTCTTCGGATCCTATTAGTACCACAGGCAGACAGCTACAGTATTTACAGTTAGTGTACTGTGTCCTCTACACAGTGTGCATCTAAAGCTACCCGAAGACAATTGCTGGTGTTTTCATACTAATAATACTACAGGCAGGCAGTTGATTCTGCTAGCTGCATTATCAGTATATATATACATCCCAGCTTTGTGCAGCTACATCTCACTGCAGGCCATTAGTATGTCTGGAAGGCCAACAAGGAGAGGCAGTCACAAGCCAATAAAAGAGGGCAAGCAGGCTCTGTGTCTAGAGACAACAGTGTTGGTCGTGGAGACGGTGCATGCTCATCAACACATGGGCTTGGGACACGCTTGTCATTTTTTTCGGCAGCTGGCCACAATATGTGAAAGACTTGGTAGAGTGGATGACCAAGCCGTCCTCATCCTCATCATCCTCTCTCACCCAGGCTCAGGGTACTTTGTGTGGCAAAGCAGCTGCCAACGCGCCCTCTTCCCTCAGCTCAATGGCATCAATCACTCCTTCCCTAGCCACCATATCCTCCCGAGGAGTCCCCCGAACTGTTTGAGCACAGTGTTGGGTACATGCTCCAGGAGGATGCCCAGCATTTTGAAGGCTCCGATGATGGTACCCAGCTTGAGGAAGGCAGTAACGTGAGCACAGAGAGAGGGGGTGCCCAAGAAGGACAGCAATCTGGCAGTCATGTTCCCCCAGCTGCAGCATACTGCCAGGTTTGCTCCAGTGATGAAGGGGGAGGGGATGATGATGTCACTGACTCACGTGGGTGCCTGATAGGAGAGAGGAGGAGGTGGAGAAGGAGGCTCATTTCCAATGAGGCAGGATGCCCTCCAGGGGGCAGCTTAAGGGCAGCACACCGACTGTATCACACCGCAGAGTTCCACATGTGCAGGGCTCTGCTGTCTCTGCGCGTTATTCCAAAAGTTCTTTGGTGTGGGCCTTTTTTTGAGACGAGTGCATCAGATCCCACTGCTGCTATTTGCAACATATGTCTCAAGCGTATCTCGCGTGGCCAAAACATCACCCGCTTGGGCACCACATGCTTGACCAGACATATGTTGACTTGCCATGCAGTTTGTTGGCAAGCGTACCTAAAAGACCAAAGAACAAAGCAGACCTCTCCTTGCTCCTCATCAGCTGGGATCTCCAACCCTACTATACCTTCAGTCCTCTCTGAAACCTGCACTGAGAGGAATAAAGGTATAAAATTAGGTGTGTCACAGCCAAGTACTTGTGGGCAATCTGCTATCGGTACAACAATGTCAGATTGTACCAGGCAAATTTCCCTGCCCCAGCTGCTGCACCACCAAAAGAAGTTCGCTCCCAGCCATCCACATGCCCAGTGGTTAAAAGCTAGCTTGGCTAAATTGCTAGCACTTTAACTGCTGCCTTTTCAGTTGGTAGACTCTGCCCCCTTCCTTGAGTTTGTGGAATGTGCGGTTCCCCAGTGGCAGGTTCCCAAATGCCACTTTTTCTCACGGAAGGCAATTCCGGCTCTCTACCGGCATGTGGAAGGCAATGTCTTGGCCTCGCTGGACAGGGCGGTCAATGGTATGTTGCATATTACCGCTGACTCATGGTCCAGCAGGCATGGACAGGAACGTTACCTATCTTTCATCACGCACTGGGTGACTCTTCTGGCAGCTGGGAAGGATGCAGGACAGGGTGCAGTAGTGTTGGAGGTTGTTCCGCCACCACGCCTCCAAAATTCTACTAGTGGTGATTCTGCCACACCTCTCTCCTCCACCCCCTCCCCTTCTTCTTCCTCCATGGCCTCTTCCTATGCTGATTTGTCCTCGGAACCAGCGGTGCTCCGTAGGCGTTCAAGGGGCTATGCAAGCACGCAGGCAAAAAGATGCCATGCGGTGCTTGAGCTGGTGTGCTTGGGGGACAGGAGCCACACTGGGGCAGAGTTTCTATCAGCTCTGCAGGGGCAGGTTCAGAAGTGGTTGACGCCATGCCAGCTTAAGCCAGGTATGGTGGTTTGCGACAATGGCACCAACCTTCTCTCCGCCCTCCGACAGGGACAACTGACCCATGTGTCCTGTTTGGCTCACGTCCTTAACTTGGTGGTGCAGCGGTTCTTGGGCAGGTACAGGGGCTTACAGGATGTCCTGAGGCAGGCCAGGAAAGTCTGTGTGCATTTCCGCAGGTCATATAATGCCAGTGCTCGGCTGGCTGACCTCCAAAAGGAATTTAACCTGCCCAAGACCCGCCTAATCTGTGACATGCTCACCAGGTGGAACTCAACGTTGGCCATGCTGTAGCAGCTGCACAAGCAGCAGAGGGCCATCAATGAGTACCTATGCAACTATGGCACCAGGACATGGTCGGAGAGCTTGTTTTTTTTCCCCACGCCAGTGGGCTATGATCAGGGATGCATACACTGTCCTGTCACCATTTGAGGAGGCCACAAGGATGGTGAGCAGTAACAGTGCATGCATCAGTGACACTGGCCCTCTTGTCCACCTCCACACGCTGCATGGAATAATGGACAGGGCACTTGAGGCAGAACAGAGGGAGGAAGAGGAGGACTTCCTTACCTCTCAAGGCCCCCTTTATCCAGATAGTGTTCCTGCATGCCCGCCGATCACACAGAAAGAGGAGGAGGAGAAGGAGGATTGTGTCAGCATGGAGGTGGAGCCTGGCACTCAACATCAGCAGCAGTCTTCAAGGGATCATTTACAGTCCAAAGAAATCCATGGACTTCTACGTGGCTGGGAGGAGGTGGCTGCCGATCATGTTGTCCTTAGTGACCTAGAGGACTCTGGACCGAATGCCTTAAGCAAACCTACGCTGCATGGCCTCCCTGATCCTGCAAGCCTGCGGAAGGATCCTCATATTCGTGGTATCAAGGGGAGGGATGATTACTGGCTGGCACCCCTCCTTGATCCACATTACAAGGGTAAGGTTGCATACCTTATCTTGCCGTCGCAGAGGGAGCAGATGATGAAACATCTTCTGGAGGCCTTGCAGAAAGGTTTGCGCACGGTGTTTCCAGAGCCTGGGAGGTTACAATTTCCTGGTCCTCCTGGACAACGTGTTGCTGAGGTTTCGTTCAGTCACAGAAGGAGCGGTGGAGAAGGTGGCCATCTGACTGATGCATTCAGACAATTTTTTAGTCCTCACATGGTGCAGGATTACCTAGGGGCAAGATCAGACTTGGACACCTTTCCCACCAAATTCCTTTATTTAAATGCTTCTTCTTTCTTCTTTCTTCTATCTTCTATCTTCCTTCATCTTCTTCTTCTTCTGGTTCTTCTGGTTCTTCTGGTTCTTCCTCCGGTGTTCTCGTCCAGCATCTCCTCCGCGGCATCTTCTTCCCTTCTTCTCCTCGGGCCACTCCGCATCCATGGCATGGAGGGAGGCTCCCGCTCTTCTCTTCATCTTCTTCTCGTCATGTTCTTCTCTTCATCTTCTTGTCTTCATCTTCTTTTTGGGCCGCTCCGCATCCATGCTGGCATGGAGGGAGGCTCCCACTGTGTGACGCTTCTCCTCTTCTGACGGTTCTTAAATAACTGGGGTGGGGCCACCCGGTGACCCCGCCCCCCTCTGATGCACGGGGACATGACGGGACTTCCCTGTGGCATTCGCCAGCGTCTGATTCACATGGTGCAGGATTACCTAGGAGCAAGATCAGACTTGGACACCTTTCCCACCAAAAATCCTCTGGGATAATGGGTAGGGATGAGCTTCGAGTTCATGTCGAACTAATGTTCGACTCGAACATGGGCTGTTTGCAAGTTCGCCGAACAGCAAACAATTTGGGGTGTTCACGGCACATTCGGATGCCGCGGAACACCCTTTAAAGGTCTATAGGAGAAATTAAAAGTGCTAATTTTAAAGGATTATATGCATGGTATTGTCATAAAAAGTGTTTGGGGACCTGGGTCCTGCCCCAGGAGACATGTATCAATGCAAAAAAAAGTTTTAAAAACGGCCGTTTTTTCGGGAGCAGTGATTTTAATAATGCTTAAAGTGAAACAATAAAAGTGTAATATCCCTTTAAATTTTGTACCTGGGGGGTGTCTATAGTATGCCTGTAAAGGGGCGCATGTTTCCCGTGTTTAGAACAGTCTAACAGCAAAATGACATTTCAAAGGAAAAAAAGTCATTTAAAACTACTTGCGGCTATTAATGCATAAATGCATTGCTGGTCCGACAATACACATAGAAGTTCATTGATAAAAACGGCATGGGAATTCCCCACAGGGGAACCACGAACCAAAATTTAAAAAAAAAATGACGTGGGGGGGTCCCCCTATTTTCCATACCAGGCCCTTCAGGTCTGGTATGTATATTAAGGGGTACTCCGGCCAAAATTTTTAAAAAATTACGTGGGGGTCCCCCTAAATTCCATACCAGGCCCTCCAGGTCTGGTATGGATATTGAGGGGAACCCCGGCCAAAATTTTTTTAAAAAATGACGTGGGGGTCCCTCTAAATTCCATACCAGGCTCTTCAGGTCAGGTATGGATATTAAGGGGAACTCCGTGCCAAAATAAAAAAGAACGGCATGGGGTCCCCCCAAAAATCCATACCAGACCCTTATCCAAGCACGCAACCTGGCAGGCCGCAGGAAAAGAGGGGGGATGAGAGAGCGCCCCCCCTCCTGAACCGTACCAGACCACATGCCTCAACATTGGGAGGGTGCTTTGGGGTAGCCCCCCAAAACACCTTGTCCCCATGTTGATGAGGACAAGGGCCTCATCCCCACAACCCTGGCCGGTGGTTGTGGGGGTCTGCGGGCGGGGGGCTTATCGGAATCTGGAAGCCCCTTTTAACAAGGGGACCCCCAGATCCCGGCCCCCCCCGTGTGAAATGGTAAGGGGGTACAAAATTACCCCTACCATTTCATTAAAAAACTGTCAAAAATTTTAAAAATGACAAGAGACAGTTTTTGACAATTCCTTTATTTAAATGCTTCTTCTTTCTTCTTTCTTCTATCTTCCTTCATCTTCTTCTTCTTCTTCTGGTTTTTCTGGCTCTTCTGGTTCTTCCTCCGGTGTTCTCGTCCAGCATCTCCTCCGCGGCGTCTTCTTCCCTTCTTCTCCTCGGGCCGCTCCGCATCCATGGCATGGAGAGAGGCTCCCGTTCTTCTCTTCATCTTCTTCTCTTCATCTTCTTCTCTTCATCTTCTTTTCAGGCCGCTCCGCATCCATGCTGGCATGGAGGGAGGCTCCCGCTGTGTGATGCTTCTCCTCTTCTGACGGTTCTTAAATAATGGGGGCGGGGCCACCCGGTGACCCTGCCCCCCTCTGAAGCACGGGGACATGACGGGACTTCCCTGTGGCATTCGCCAGCATCAGATTCACATGGTGCAGGATTACCTAGGGGCAAGATCAGACTCGGACACCTTTCCCATCAAAAATCCTCTGGATTACTGGGTAGGGATGAGCTTCGAGTTCGAGTCGAACTCATGTTCGACTCGAACATGGGCTGTTCACAAGTTCGCCGAATAGTGAACAATTTGGGTTGTTCGTGGCAAATTCGAATGCCGCGGAACACCCTTTAAATGTCTATAGGAGAAATCAAAAGTGCTAATTTTAAAGGCTTATATGCATGGTATTGTCATAAAAAGTGTTTGGGGACCTGGGTCCTGCTCCAGGAGACATGTATCAATGCAAAAAAAGTTTTAAAAACGGCCGTTTTTTCGGGAGCAGTGATTTTAATAATGCTTAAAGTGAAACAATAAAAGTGTAATATCCCTTTAAATTTCGTAGCTGGGGGTGTCTATAGTATGCATGTATAGGGGCGCATGTTTCACGTGTTTAGAACAGTCTGACAGCAAAATGACATTTCAAAGGAAAAAAAGGCATTTAAAACTACTCGCAGCTATTAATGCATTGCCGGTCCGACAATACACATAGAAGTTCATTGATAAAAACGGCATGGGAATTCCCCACAGGGGAACCCTGAACCAAAATTTAAAAAAAAATGACATAAGGGTCCCCCTAAATTCCATACCAGGCCCTTCAGGTCTGGTATGGATATTAAGGGGAACCCCGGTCAAAATTTTTAAAAAAAATGATGTGGGGGGGTCCCCCTAAATTCCATACCAGGCCCTTCAGGTCTGGTATGGATATTAAGGGAACCCTGCGCCAAAATAAAAAAAAAAATGACATGGGGTCCCCCCAAAGATCCATACCAGACCCTTATCCAAGCACGCAACCTGGCAGGCCACAGGAAAAGAGGGGGGGACAAGAGAGCGTCCCCCCCTCCTGAACCGTACCAGGCCACATGCCCTCAACATTGGGAGGGTGCTTTGGGGTAGCCCCCAAAACACCTTGTCCCCATGTTGATGAGGACAAGGGCCTCATCTCCACAACCCTGGCCGGTGGTTGTGGGGGGCTGCAACAAGGGGACCCCCAGATCCCGGCCCTCCCCCCTGTGTGAAATGGTAAGGGGGTACTTGTACCCCTACCATTTCACTAAAAAACTGTCAAAAGTGTTAAAAATGACAAGAGACAGTTTTTGACAATTCCTTTATTTAAATGCTTCTTCTTTCTTCTATCTTCCTTTATCTTCTTCTTCTTCTGGTTTAACAGTTCTTCCTCCGGTGTTCTCATCCAGCATCTCCTCTGCGGCGTCTTCTTCCCTTCTTCTCCTCGGGCTGCTCCACATCCATGGCATGGAGGGAGGCTCCCGCTCTTCTCTTCATCTTCTTCTCTTCATCTTCTTCTCTTCATCTTCTTGTCTTCATCTTCTTTTCGGGCCGCTCCGCATCCATGCTGGCATGGAGGGAGGCTCCCGCTGTGTGACGCTTCTCCTCTTCTGACAGTTCTTAAATAATGGGGGAGGGGCCACCCGGTGACCCCGCCCCCTCTGAGGCACGGGGACATGACGGGACTTCCCTGTGGCATTCCCCGTGACGCCACAGGGAAGTCCCGTCAAGTCACGTGCGTCAGAGGGGGCGGGGCCACCGGGTGGCCCCCACATTGTTTAAGAACTGTCAGAAGAGGTGAAGCGTCACACAGCAGGAGCCTCCCTCCATGCCAGCATGGATGCGGAGCGGCCCGAGGAGAAGAAGGGAAGAAGACGCCATGGAGGAGATGCTGGATGAGAACACCGGAGGAAGAACCAGAAGAACCAGAAGAAGAAGATGAAGGAAGATAGAAGATAGAAGAAAGAAGAAAGAAGAAGCATTTAAATAAAGGAATTGTCAAAAACTGTCTCTTGTCATTTTTAACATTTTTGACATTTTTTTAGTGAAATGGTAGGGGTACCCCCTTACCATTTCACACAGGGGGGAGGGCCGGGATCTGGGGGTCTTCTTGTTTAACAGGGCTTCCAGATTTCAATAAGCCCCCCACCTGCAGACCCCCACAACCACCGGCCAGGGTTGTGGGGATGAGGCCCTTGTCCTCATCAACATGGGGACGAGGTGTTTTGGGGGCTACCCCAAAGCACCCTCCCAATGTTGAGGGCATGTGGCCTGGTATGGTTCAGGAGAGGGGGCACTCTCTTGTCCCCCCCCCTTTTCCTGCAGCCTGCCAGGTTGCATGCTCGGATAAGGGTCTGGTATGGATTTTTGGGGGGACCCCACGCTGTTTTTTTTTAAATTTTGGCATGGGGTTCCCCTTAATATCCATACCAGACCTGAAGGGCCTGGTATGGAATTAAGGGGGACCCCACGTCATTTTTTTTTTATTATTTTGGTTCGGGGTTCCCCTGTGGGGAATTCCCATGCTGTTTTTATCAATGAACTTCTATGTGTATTGTTGGACCGGCAATGCATTAATAGCCGCGAGTAGTTTTAAATGACTTTTTTTCCTTTGAAATATCATTTTGCTGTGAGACTGTTCTAAACACGGGAAACATGCACCCCTTTACAGGCATACTATGAACACCTATAAATTAAAATTTGTGCGCTAGCAAAATATAATGAAATAATACAATTAAGAAGCTCTTAAGGATGAAATCCGGAGCCACAATGTGCTTAAATCCTAACATAAAAAAATATCAAAACAATAGATACTAACAAGTGCATTAAATCATATCTCTATAGAAATTAAAAGTGAAAAAGTATAAAAAAAAATTGAATTGAAAAGAGGTGAAAGTTCTGGAGGTACGATTGATCACTCAATCCTTAAAAAGAACCACATTCAGTCCATGAAGGCAAGTTAGCAAAAATAAGTGAAAAAGAAAAAAGGAGACGTTCCTTTGGTGTATCACATCAGAAGCAGAGAAGTGAAAAGGTGCAAAAACGCTTCCAAACCACCATTGATTGCAGGAGAGGAGTAATGGATGTGCCCTTACCCCATTCGTTGGACCTCCTCTATGGCGAGGTCATACGGGCTTGAAGATACAACCCTCTGTGGGAACAGATGGAATATTAGTGTCCGGGTCCTGTTAGTGTGCACCACCGACTCCGAGCTGATCCGACTGATCCGACCGCTGCAGCATCAGAAGGGAGACTCAGGATTGGGAGGATCCGTAATTGAGAAAAGAAGGGAAAAAAACTCCAATGGTGTAGTAGTATTAAGGGATTTATTGGTTAAAATAAACCGAAGATATGTATACAGATAAACTTTCAATAAGAAAATCATTAGATCTAAAAAGCCGGCATAAAAACAGAGGCTGAACGCCGTGCAAACAAAGAACACGTGATGGCAAGCACTGCGAGGCCACGCCCTACATGTTTCGTCATACGTGACGTCTTCTACGGGGCACGGGCGATGCAATGAACTATCACCTTTTATAAGAAAAAATGCAACCAAGCCTCGTCTCCGCGCAAGTCCGTCGCATGACTGGGCATGCGCAGAGACTCCATCCGGCCGTCGTTGAAGACCGCCTTTGGGGGCGGAGCGTAACACATAAACAAAAAATGTTGAGAAGACTAAAAGCAAAATACAACCAAGCCTCATCTCCGTGCAGGCCTGTCACATGACTGGGCATGCGCAAGGGTATACCAAGCCTCGGTCTGGCTGTCATTGAAAGCCTCCTATAGAGGCGGAACGTAATTATAAACAGGAAATGCTCAAGCGTGTGACCCAAAGTTCTAATATAGAGTAACGATCTCTGACACGCAAGAACATCCGGTATCTTATAGGTATAAAAATCAAGTTTAAAGACATCTCAACACAAATAAAAAATAAATAAAAATAAAAATAAAAATAAAAAGCAAAAACCACACTGCTCCACAGCACATGTGATACGCTCAAATATAATTAAAATACTATAATACGCTGTACACTTACTGTGGTGAAAAGGTCTTTTCTATATAAAAAAATCCCTTATTTTTATTTATTATTTTTTATGGAAAGGTAAAAAATATATATATATATATATGTATATTAAAAAATGTGTGTATGAAAAAAATATTTATGTATGAAAAAAATATTTTTTTACAAAAATTATAAGATGAAGAATTGACTTGAACCATTTAATGGAGACATATAAACTAAAAATATCCAAACTTGTCAAAAGAGTTACGAGGTTTGGACACATTAGGTAAAGATAGGGCCCAAACAACATATTAAGTTTAAATTTAGACATGACAGCCAGGTCAAGCCCCAGCATACCCCTTTACAATCATTGACATAGGGGATAGACGATCTAAGAAGCCCATAAAAAACCCAATAGTGAACACATATTTGAATAATCCATACTCCTACCAAAAGAAGATGTCCAATGAGAAATAAGTACAATCATGAAAAACCCATAAGTTGTTATGTCTGAAATTTCCGTCATGTGTTATCAATAAACGCATTGATTTCAATGTCGACATTGAGTCCTTGTGGTTTGAGACATCCAATTTTGTATATCCATCCCATTTCTAACTTGGATATTGCTCGTCTCTTGGTCCCTCCTCTCCATGGTACCTTCAATCTGTCAATACCTATGAATTGGGTGCCCTTGGGATCTTTGTCGTGTACATTAAGATAGTGTTTGGATACCGGATGGCCTATAAAACCTCTCCGAATATTACCAATGTGCTCATTTAACCTGACCTGGAGCGGGCGAACCGTGCGTCCCACATATTGGAACCCGCACGGACAGGTTAAAAGGTACACCACATGAGTGGTGGAACATGTAATAAACAATTTTATTGGGAAAGTTTGTAAAGTGCTGGTGGAGTGAAAATGGGTCACCTTCTGGTCTTTAATAGCGTTAACTATACAGACCGCACATTTTCTGCATCTATAGTACCCCACTAAATTCTGAAAAAACATTGGTTTCCTTATCGGAGGGTCACATACACTGGGAGCCACTGATGTTCTAATAGATGGCAACCCCTTAAAGACCACCAGAGGCCTCTCAGGAAGTAGGGGACCCAATATATTATCGTTTTTCACAATATGCCAATATTTATGTATCAGCTTTCTGATTAAAAAATGTTGATGGGAATAGCTGGTTATAAATGGGCAGGTAAAGTCCTTCTTTGTAATGTTCCCTGTTTCTGTTTGATCTCTTAGTAGGGATTCTCTATCCAACTTTTCTACCTCTTCAACCCGCTCTTTTAAGAAAGAGGCGTCATAACCCTTTTCAAGGAATTGATCAGTAAGGACCTGAGACTGAATCCTGAAGTCGCCAATAGAAGAACAATTGCGTCTAATCCTGACATATTGGCTTTTCGGAACTGAATCCAGCCAGGCTTTATGATGGCAACTATCTCGCAATATAAATGCGTTTCGATCTGTGGTCTTAAAATAGGTAGAAGTCAGTATCGTATCTCCTTCTCCCCATATTTTAAGATCCAAAAAATTGACAGTACTCAAACTGGCTTCATAGTTAAAATGAATTCCCCTATCATTTTCATTTAAGTTCTCCATGAATCTACACAAAGAATCATGGGTACCATTCCATAGGAGGAGGACGTCATCAATATATCTTGCCCACAGAACTAATTCAGGTCTGCGTTGGGCATAGATGACGTCCTCCTCCCATTTACCCATGAATAAATTGGCCACATCATTTTTTTTTTATTATTTTGGTTCGGGGTTCCCCTGTGGGGAATTCCCATGCTGTTTTTATCAATGAACTTCTATGTGTATTGTTGGACCGGCAATGCATTAATAGCCGCGAGTAGTTTTAAATGACTTTTTTTCCTTTGAAATATCATTTTGCTGTGAGACTGTTCTAAACACGGGAAACATGCACCCCTTTACAGGCATACTATAAACATCCCCCAGGTACAAATTTTAAAGGGATATTACACTTTTATTGTTTCACTTTAAGCATTATTAAAAATATCTGCTCCCGAAAAAACATCCATTTTTAAAACTTTTTGCATTGATCCATGTCCCCTGGGGCAGGACCCAGGACCCCAAACACTTTTTATGACAATAACTTGCAAATAAGCCTTTAAAATTAGCACTTTTGATTATTCATGTTCGTGTCCCATATACTTTAACGGTGTTCGCGTGTTCGAACAAATTTTTTGCCTGTTCGCATGTTCTGGTGTGAACCGAACAGGGGGGTGTTCGGCTCATCCCTATTACTGGGTCTTGACGATGGATCACTGGCCAATGCTTGCACAGTATGCAATTGAGCTATTGGCCTGTCCTGCATCCAGCGTTCTTTCGGAATGCATATTCAGTGCTGCTGGAGGCTTTGTAACCGATCACAGGGTGCACCTGTCCACCGAATCGGTCGATCGGCTGACCTTCATAAAAATGAATCAGTCCTTGATCACCAGCACCTGATGCTGATGTAATCGATTGATTTTTTTTAATGTGAGATCCCTTCAAGACTGCCTATGCTGATGTTGAGTGACTATCCTGTTATGCTGAGTGACAATCCTCTTTCTCCTCAATTTTCATGCTGATAGCTTGTAAGAACATTTTTGGTTCTGGGCACCGTCACCAGTGGCCAAGGCCCAATTTTTCAGCCCCTGTTTAACAGGGGCGTGTAATTACAATTTTTGATGCAATACTTTGCAGCAGGGCTCATTCCTGCGCTCTAACTAGAGTATCTGTGAGGGGTTGCAATGTTGTGGCACCAGCACCAGTGCCCAAGGCCCAATTTTTCAGCCCCTGTTTAACAGGGGCGTGCAATTACTATTTTTGATGCAATACTTTGCATCAGGGCTCATTCCTGCACTCAAACTAGAGTATCTGTGAGGGGTTGCAGTGTTGTGGCATCAGCACCAGTGCCTAAGGCCCAAATTTTCAGCCCCTGTTTAACAGGGGCATATAATTACAATTTTTGATGCAATACTTTGCAGCAGGGCTCATTCCTGCGCTCCAACTATAGCATCTGTAAGGGGTTGCAGTGTTGTGGCACCAGTGCCTAAGGCCCAATTTTTCTGCCCCTGTTCAACAGGGACATGTAATTACAATTCTTGATCTAATATTTCACAGCAGGGCCCATTCCTGCGCCCTCCAAGAGTAATGCCAAGTACACACGGTCGAATTTTCCGATGGAAAATGTGAGATAGGACCTTGTTGTCAGAAATTCCGACCGTGTGTAGGCTCCATCACACATTTTCCATCGGATTTTCCGACACACAAAGTTTGAGAGCAGGATATAAAATTTTCCGACAACAAAATCCATTGTCGGAAATTCCGATCGTGTGTACACAAATCCGACGGACAAAGTGCCACGCATGCTCAGAATAAATAAAGAGATGAAAGCTATTGGCCACTGCCCCGTTTATAGTCCCGACGTATGTGTTTTACGTCACCGCGTTCAGAACGATCGGATTTTCCGACAACTTTGTGTGACCGTGTGCATGCAAGACAAGTTTGAGCCAACATCCGTCAGAAAAAATCCTAGGATTTTGTTGTCGGAATGTCCGAACAAAGTCCGACCGTGTGTACGGGGCATAACTGTGAGGGCTTACAGTGTTGTGGTAACACCACCACCAAAGGCCCAATTTTTCTGCCCCTGTTCAACAGGTGCATGTAATTACAATTCTTGATATAATATTTCACAGCAGGGCCCGTTCCAGCAACCACCAAGAGTAACTGTGAGGACTTACAGTGTTGTGGCACCAGCACCACCACCACTACCGCCACCAAAGGCCCAATTTTTCTACCACTGTTCAACAATGGCATGTAATTACAATTCTTGATCTAGACATTTCACAGCACGGCCCGTTCCTGCGCCCACCAAGAGTAACTGTGAGGGCTTACAGTGTTGTGGCAACACTTAAGGCCCCAATTTCTGCAGAGTATATAGGGCAGATCCCTACTTTCAAACATCCAACTTACAAATAACTCCTACTTGCAAACAGAAGGAGACAACAGGAAGTGAGATGAAATCTACCCCTAGGAAGGGCAATTCTTTCCTGTAAGAGTTAATATGGGAAAAACGTGTCTCCTCTTCACTGATGCTTTATCACCAATCCTTGTTTCACTAAAAACCCCAAATTTTTGAAAAACATTTGTCATTGGGACAGAAAGCGAGGTGAAATCTTCTGAAGAGGGGCACAGACAGCAAAAAAAATGTTACAGGAGTGATAACCCTTCCCTATGTTTTCCAAAAAGCTTAAAAATAGATTTTTTGGCTGGAGATACACTTTAAAAATGTACCAGTTCAAAATTACAAACAGATTCTACTTAACAACAAACCTACTGTCCCTGTCTAGTTTGTACCTTCTGTATACTGCTGTTCAGAGTATATAGGGCCTGGGGGCCCCACACCTTTCCTTTTTTTAATTTGGGTGCAGGGTTCCCCTTAATATCCATACAAGACCCAAAGGGCCTGGTAATGGACTGGGGGTGGGTACCCATGCCGTTTGTCTCACTGATTTTCATCCATATTGCCGGGACCCGACATTACATTAAAGCCGCAAGCAGTTCTAAATGACTTTCATTCCTTTACAAATGTAATTTTGTGCAGGGACTGTTTCTAAGCACGTGAAACATGTGCCACTTAATAGGCATACTATAGACATCCCCCAGGTACGATATTTAAAGGAAATTTTCACTTTATTTTTTCACTTTAAGCATCATTAAAATCACTGCTCCCGAAAAAACGGCAGTTTTTAAAACTTTTTTTGTATTTATACATGTCCCCTGGGGCAGGACCTGAGTCCCCAAACCCTTTTTAGAACAATAACTTGCATATTAGCCTTTAAAATGAGCACTTTTGATTTTGAACTTCGAGTCCTATAGACTTTAATGGGTTTCTAAAGTTCGCGCAAACTTTCAGTCCGTTCGCAGGTTTGGTGCGAACCAAATCGGGGGGTGTTCAGCTCATCCCTACTAGGGAGGATGACAGTGAGCTGTTGTAGATGAGAGTGACTAGGTTGAGGCAGGACAGAGGTGGTCAGTAGCAGAGTAGAGAAGAGAAGGGTTGAGGTGGCGAAGGTTTCTACAGGTAACTACTAGGCAGTTGGAGGGAGAGTAGGTAGAAGACCCAGGGAATAATAAGGTGGTGATCAGAGAGTGGAAGAGGATTGTTGGAGAGGTTGCACCGAGTGCACAGATAGGAGAAGACAAGGTCAAGGGTGTTGCCGCTGGAGTAAGTAGGAGCCTGTATCCATTGCTTAAGGTCAAGAGATGAGGTTAGACTGAGACATTTAGAAGTAGTAATAGTATTAGCATTAACAGGGAGGTTGAAGTCACCGAGAATGATTGTAAGGATTTCAGAAGAGAGAAAGTAGGGTAAATAGGCAGAAAAGTCATCCAGAAAAGTTGATACTGGTCCAGGGGGCCGGTAGATGACAGCAATTCTTAGAGAAACAGGAGAAAATAGATGAATACATGGGGACTCAAAAGAAGAGAGTGTCAGAGAGAGAGGTGGGAAAAGTACCTGATAGATGCTGAATGGGATTAGAAGGATTCCCACTCCACCTCCCTTCTGTCCAGAGAAGGCCACCATGGGAGAGGGAAGCAGGAGAAGTAGTGTCGGATTCATAAAGCCAGGTTTCGGTAATGGCAAGTAGGTTAAAGAAATTTGTGATAAAGAGGTCGTGGAGGGCGGTGAGATTGTTACAGACAGAGCGGGCATTCCAGAGGGCACAGGAGAAAAGGGGGCTGGTTTTGTGAAAAGGAGGAATAGAGATGGTAAACGTAAGAGAGTTTGAGAAGACAGGACACAACTGCCAGAATGAATGGTAGAGAGAGCATATTACAGATTGGAAGGAGAGCTCAATAGAGAGACAGGGTCATCTGTAACCTGTTAGGTGCTTTCCAGTGCAGTTTGCTATGGATGTTCGCTTCGTGCAATCGCTGAAGTGCAGAGCGATTTCTTATATCCTTTGTATAAAGAAGCACTTAGATAAAGAAGCACTAAGGAAAGAAGGCCAGCAACATGCTGACCCCTTAAGGTTGCTCTAAATTTATACTGTTTATACTGTTATAACGGTGGGGGTGGAAGTTTTCTAATTAATCATGAGTTAATATAAGGATGCCTAACAATCAAAGTGGACCTTTCACTTCTAAAGTCAGACTAGCAAGAGGCCAGAGTTATAAACATAAGATAAGCACATAAAACGTAGGTGAGTGCAGAGCAAGAAGAAACAACATCATGGTAATGCACACATGGCAACAGATGGAGAAGACGACATACCAAAAAAACATACAGTACATAGAAATAGCAAGCAGATTACAGTTTCAATTAAAGGTGGATGATGTGGTTCAGCAGACACATACCAAAAAGCACATACACAGAAATAGCAAGCAGATTCCAATTTCAATTAAAGGTGGATGATGTGATTCAGCTGACACCTACCTTTGGAGGGACAGAGAAGAAATGTTCAGATGAAGCAGAGCTTAAAGGGGTTGTAAACCCTCATGGATTTTCACCTTAATGCATTCTTTTTAAGGTGGAAAACCTTCTGTAGTGCTTCAGCCCCCCATCCCCCCATTTTACTTACCTGAACGCTGACATCCTCCAGCCGGGAACAAGCACACCAGCTCTAACCGGTGTCTCGTGTCCTGATTGGATAGATTGATAGCAGCGCAGCCATTGGCTCCCACTGCTGTCAATCAAATCCAATGACACGGCACCGGGGGCGGGGTCCAGTCCTGAATTCTGTGTGAATGGACACAGATGCTGGACTCAGGAGCGCACACGCACGGGTGTCCACCTTAGGAGAGCTTTCTCCAACATGGACACTCAATGCGGGAGGAGCCACCAGCGCCACTGAGGGTCCCCAGAAGAGGAGGACCGGGGCCACTCTGTGCAAAACAAACTGCACAGTGGAGGTAAGTATGACATGTTTGTTATTTGGAAAAAAAAAACTGAAAATTTGCCCTGGGACTTTGAGTGGGGTGAGCACAGTTTAGCCAATAAACGTAGCAGCAGTAAATACAGTATAAAAATCTATTCAAGTAGAAATAATGCGTGCATTGATGTCACCAACAAATGCCAATTCATAAGGGATACATATAAATAAATAGTGGTACATAAATGTAATAGCAATTATATAACACACAGGCATCTAGTGTACCCATTGCGTTTCTCAAGACCCAGCTCTCTCTTCAGGGGCGGATGTGTGTAAAATGTACCTAGAATGAAAGAATATATATTCTTGTTTTGTTGGATATTTCAGGGATGGAGGTGTGTCACTGGCAACACCAGGCCTTTCTCTTTTTTCTCTTTTCTTTTTTCTATCACTTGTATAAAGATTCACTTAGATCACTTCTATATTTAATAGAAGAAGTGCTATGTGATAGCTGGTTTGTCTGAACAAGTCTCCAGGTCACAGGAGCAGTGGTGAGGATATGCCAATGTTTGGTAAGAATATCCCTCATTTAAAAATGTTGTCTTGAATATGTCGCAATGATTCCAATTTTTTGTTCAGTATTTTGGATTCAATGCCAAATGATAGCTTGTTTCTGAAGCATGCTTTAGCCTTGTGGAAAACCCGCTTGAAGCAGACTATAACCTCTTGCCAGTAAGCACTGATGAAGCAGGTTAGTCTGCTAGAAAAAAATACTATCCTATGAGCAGTTATGCCAGATTCTTAAAGTTGTCTATACAGAATTGACTTAATCAAGGGATCAGGATCAAAGCTATCTATGTGTAATACATTATTGTCAGGAGTATCCTTCTGAAAAAGATTGCTACTTAAATGCCTGGCAGCACAAACCAAAATCTCCACATCCAAGAATGTAATCCTGGTAGGGAGGTAGGCCATAGTGAACCTCAAATTAAAAAATAATAGAATTGAGTATTATAAGAAATTGAACCAATAACTCACTAAGCCCCTCTCACACCAGGAATATGTCATTGATATAAAAGTGCCATACATGCACCTGTGAACATGGAAAGATCCTCATCTGTAAAGAGTTGGTGCTCCCACTCCCTTAGGTACAGGTTTGTATAGGATGGAGCACAACAAGTGCCTATTGCTACACCCTGTACCTGGAGGTAGTGGGAGCCAGTAAAGCAAAAAACATTATGGGTTAATATAAATTCAATGACCCTAAGAAAATGGATTGTGTCCATAGGTGTGTGCACTGGGTATGTCGGGTGTGCCTGGGCACAGCCTAATCAGCCCGTGGGGCATAGATTCCCCTTGATCCCCTGACACTGTTCACTTCCCTACTGACAACATCCATGTTTAAATACTTTAAAAATGTTTGTTTACAGAAATGTGAATTTATGGAAATACTCTGATTTCTATTGAGAGACAGGAATTTATGTGACTTATTGCATAATTAATGGGATAAAGGAGTCTCTCCCTTATTTTTTTCCTCCAAATTGATTTGTTCAATCAAGTCAGTGATGTTACCCTCTTCCAAAAGTAGTGACAAGTCCTTTAAAGCCTTACATTTGGAAACTTAGTGGTTTGAAAAGTCAGTTGAGTCTACCTCCCCAGCTTTTACTGTATCCTTGGAATGTAATACTTTCAATGTTACATTTCAAGCAAACAGATTGAGCTCTTTAATGATCTCAAATACATCCACATTTTGTTGGAAACAAAACCCCAACTCAAAAGCCAAAACCTGTAATTCATCCTTAGTCAGAGGGTAAGATGACGGGTTTATCACATTTTTTAAATCTTATCCTGATTCAATCTCACTACATAGGGCTCTATTCCTTTATTTGTCCTGGAAGTGCTGATCTGTGGGGAAAGTGCATTGCCTAAAACATTTTTAGATTTGAAAACTGTGCATCTGAAGAACCTGTAAAACACCCATCTGTGCAGCTCCTGAATCCAATGCTGCTGTTTCTATAAGCGGAGCAATACCATAAGAAAACCCTAACTGTGAATCTGTATCAAGGTTCTATCACCTGGAAACTGACATTGGGGGTTATTTACGAAAGGCAAACCCACTTTGCACTGCAAGTGCACTTGAAAGTGCACTTGGAAGTGCAGTCGCTCTAAATCTAAGGGGTAGATCTGAAATGAGTGGAAGCTCTGCTGATTTTATCATCCAATCATGTGCAAAATAAAATGCTGTTTTTTATTTTCCTTGCATGCCCCCCTCGGATCTACAGCGGCTTTATTTCCAAGTGCACTTTCAAGTGCACTTGCAGTGCAAAGTGGATTTTACTTTAGTAAATAACACCCATTGTGTTGAACCCATGAAAGGAACAAAAGAGAGGAGGACCCTTCTGGAGACCGCATGGGGCAGACAGATCAGAAGCTGGATTAGTATCCCTGTGAAATGGTCTATACCTCCCCTGGTGATGTTAATTCCAATGGTAGGTTTGAATTACTAGACCTTCAAAAAAAGACTTTGTATCCTTCATATATGTATTCTCATTTTTTAGCTAAAATTAGTTTTCTGTATGACTACAATCCTGTAACTTCTTATCCTGTTCAGGGGAATTAGAAGCAGATTTATATAAGGAAACCAGAACTAGGAGATTTTGAATGTCTACATCAATAGACTCAATCTGCCTCTGATATTTAGTGTATAGTAAACCTATCATTTTCTTTGAACATATGGCAAAGGTCTCCCTCCACCTTTTTTCAAATCCTCAGAACTGCATGTAGGGAAGATCTGAATTCTCAACACCATAGGGTTGACCCCTTCCCTTCAATATAGCCCTCAAAAATATTTTATGCCAAAATAGCATTGATTTCCTTTCAAGGGTTCTTTTTAAGGAAGAAAAACACAATTGCATATCACCCTTCTTTTTATACTTCTGATTATAATGATATTAAAAGGAACTCATTAAATCCTCCCACTTTGAACCTAAAATAATCAAACCAACTTAAGCACATAGAGTGTAAGTTCAACACTAAAGCCACCCTGAGTAGCAACTACCCTACAAACTAAATACAAACATTGAATACTGTGATTATCCATGGTTCCTGAATTCCAATCCAATCCTAATAACTATCATAAGCAATCGGACATATTAAAAAAATACATTTATCCAAAATAGTTATAGTCAGGAGTCTTTGGAGCATGGGCTTGACATAATACATAGTTTAGATAGGATCTGTTTTTAAGCCTGGACAATGGGACGCATGATGGTATCCCTGCAGATAAGGATTTAGCCATTATTTTGGACTTTAACACTCAGTTCAGGCAAATGAAAGGTACACTGAAGAAGCATTGGAGGGCCTCAAAAAGAATAAACATCTAGTACCTCTAAAACCTAATAAGCCCAACATTAAATAGCGTAGAGCACCCACAGTGGGGATTGCAATAGGGAGAGGTGCAATTGATCCCCTTAAGATAGGTGGCAAGTCTAACCACACCTTTGTGGATCGTGTAGGTTTATGCTTATGTGGGAGATGCAACGCATGCAAATCAGTGGTCTTAATCATCAAAAGGAGGAAAGATTTCATTAACCGACATGATGAAAAAAATGGTCATCCACAATTAATTTCTTGTAATTCAATGTGCTTCAATGTCCCTTCAGTACATTGGGAGGACCACAAAAAAAATTAGCTAACCAATTGAGAGAATAGGTTTCAACTTCAACAGGGGCTTTAAGGGACACCATTTTTTTAGGCACTTTTATACTCACCGCAACCAAGATTCTCATGGTCCCCAATTTTGGGGTGTGCAGAAGACTGGTTGACACTGAAGGGGAGGTAATTTTAGGAAAGCCCTTTAAAAAAGGGAAACGTGGTGAATCCATGAGGCAAACACCTTAGTGCCCAATTGGCTCAACATAGATATAGCTATAAATTGTTTTATCAGTGTTTTTTAATCATGATACATTTCTTTTGTCACAGTTACATATTGTCATGTGTATGTGAAATTATCTGTATAGTTCTGTGGCAGATACAGGGTATGTGTTTAATCTTATCACCTGACATATCTTGACATTTTCCACCATTGAGCTTTTTTTATGTGTACCGTATTGTTGTATTATCACTTTTTAGTATGAATCTTTTGTTATTTACTGTATATATGTAGTTCCTGTGCCCCTGGTGATATAATTCGAGATGAGACATGTTGGGCGGAGCACCTTTTGATGATTCAGGCTGCATGCAGCTAATGTTAGGAATGTATAGGGGCTGTTGTGCAAGTTTTTTCTTTATCACATGAAAAGAAGGTAGCCTGTTACTAAGTAAAACAAAATCAAAGTTGGCCTTACAATATTTAAGTCCACATCTTTTGTTTTGTACTTGATTTAGAATAGTGTTTACTCATTTATGTATAACATCACAGTGTTACTAAATTACACTACATCACTAAAGTACATCATAGCTATGAGGAATATGCTCTATGAGTCAAAGCAACTGAAGGTGACAATTTCTTAATTATACCCACATTTCTTATGCTGGTAACCTTGGTCATGGTGGATAGATAGGATATCTTTAGTGCCTGAAGACATCAGTTGAGAAAAGCATGTAATTTTAAATGGCACCAATTGTAGCCTAGAACTGAATGAATAATAAATTACGTTGAATACAATTAACATAAATGATGGGAAAAAAAACAACTCAGGGCCTTATTTCCATAATATTTAAATCAAATGCTCCTCTTTATATTAGTGATGTGCATTAATATTGGATATAGACAATTTTGGCATGAATTAATTTAAAGCACAGTTCACAGTTATCTAATGTTTTAAGTAAAATATGACTAAGGGATTTTAACCTAAGGAAACTTTCGTATGCATTCAATGAATTATCTATAGACTGCTATAATAGTTGTTTATTTGCCTAAAGGATTTTAAGTTCTAACTTTAATTTCATCTGTGTCATTTGATATTATCATCTGGAAAAGCTCATGGCAAGTATTTTGCCCTGGTAATAGCTGACTGTTCTCTTTGATATCATCACTTTTAATTCCTAATGGACAGAACTGTATTCATTGTGACTAACAGGAAACAATTCTGTCCATTGTGATTAGTCATAAATACCTTAAAGTGTTTCCACATCTCACAATGACAGACTTATTTTATTACGTTTACATATTTTACAATGTGATGGAAGACCTGCTGACAACATAACAGTTATTTTCCTTGAATCTTTTTGCATGTTGCCCAGGTTTACAATATTTTATGAACTGAAACTGCCCTAATCCACAACACATTACCATTCATCTGCTATCATAAGAAGAACGGTCTTGCAGAACCAAGACTTTCTTCTTCTCTCTTTACTTTCTGCTTGGGTTCAATTGGCTGCCCACAAAGGGTTCCTCTCATTACTTTACCCTTACATGTAACTAACATCAATAAAAGGCAGTTCGGAGGCTTAGTGGGTAGCTAAAACCAACCTACATGGAGTCTGTATGTTTCTCATGGGCTTTCACAGGTTTCTTCCAGGTACACTGGTTTCCTCCTACATGCTAGTAGGTGAATTGGCTCCTGTAAAATAATTTAAAACCATCCATGCTTTTTTAACCACATAGAATAGGCATGTTTATTTCCTAGTATATAATTAAAAAAAAACCCCTAGTATAGGTGTCCTACTGCTCACTTATTTTCACAGTGCTGGGTGGTGCAGGTTTTGGTCACAAGTGCCTAGCCATAAGCATACATTATCTCCAGTGGCAGTATTATCTGGACCAGTTTCACACCGGGGGTGGTGTTTAGGTGCTTTAGTGCTAGAAATAGCCTCTGCAAAGCACCTAAAACCTGCCTCCCATTCCTTCCAGTGTGTCTTTTTACACTGGGGCGGTCCACTTGTGGGACATTCCGAAAAGTCCTTCAAGCAGAATCTTTGGGGTGGTTTGGCAGCGCTGTATTTGGTGCACCCAAAACACCCTGCCCATTCTAATGAATAGGCAGCGCTTTCAAAGTGCATGAAAATCGCTTTGATGAGGACACCCATCCCACCTGTTGGAGCTGTGTTTTTGATAAGTCTGATTTTACCTGTGTTTGTGAGTAAGATATTGTTGCATTTTTAACACATGGTTTTGGTGGTAATGCATTAGGCGTTTGTGAGCTCCTGTTTGTGTTTTTACAGTTAATTGGCTCCTGTCTAAAATTGGCCTTAGCATGTGTATGCATGTGAGAGATAGATAACTTAGATTGTAAGCTGAGGGCAGGAACTGACGTCAATGTACAAGTGCTAAAAGTGAAAGTGTCTCTCGCGCTACTGAGAGTAACTAGTAAATGTAGCTAGTGTCAGAAATCAAGTGATAAAATATTATGTCTAATGCAGCAAAACCTAAAAGTGTATCACAAAACACTAAAACATAATAAATCTGTATAAAGTGATCTTGCGCAAATAATAAAGTAAATATCACTGTAAAACACTGTGATAGGGTAACCAACAACTATGACATTAAAAAGGAATAACTCCACTGGAGTGAAAATGGTGAATATATTAAACAATGTGCAAAATTTTCAATAAAGTGTCCAAAAATGTGCAAATAATAAAGGATGTGCAAACTTGCAATGAAGTGTCCAAAATCCTCCTGAGATCATGTGAAAAAAATAATCCATCACAAAAATCAAAAATAACATGAAAGTGAATAGATCCCACAAAAAATTATATATATATATATATATATATATATATATATATATATATATATATATATGTAAAATAATCCTCCGAATTAGTGAGTAAAGTGTTAAAACTTCTGCTGTCTTCACAGACTGCTGGATCCAATGTGAGTGATGTTGGATGAATATAGTTACTTAAAAGTGTCCATGTATGTTCCTAGGTGTTTCCTGAATAGCCTCTTAGTACTACGGTCTCCCAAAACTCTCACCTTAATTATAGAAGTAAATGGCATCCATAAATGATCAAAGATCTCCACTATCGTCTATGGGCACTTCTTAAGGGAGTATATACTGTAGATGGGCTCTCAGGTATTCTTCCAATGGACAAAGTGATCCACTCAAATATCCCAATCAGTTCAGAAAAATGCCATTCGCACCGACTGCAAAACTGGAATGATCTCCTTCTGGGTCCTTACCGAAGGAGATCATTCCAGTTTTGCAGATTTATGTATACTTCTCTTGATTATTTGAAGTAAAAACTTACAGTAATAGAAAAAAAAGAAATAATAATATCCTTGGCATAAACATGTTTTTCGTATATCAATAAATGTTATTATTATTTACTAAACCCACTAAGATGACAAGTAACATAAAACGAAAATTGAATAAAAAGTTTTTTAGCCTTCAGTTTTTTCTTTAGCTGACACACTTGATTCTAAAGGTATTTCTAAAATAACTAAAGTAATGTTATACATCCAAACTGTAATATATAATTGTTATGTTATAGTCTATGATTCTGTGCAAATCACAAGTTAATGGTCATTTACTAGTACTTAAAATGATTAATTTTTTGTACATTTTACTGAAACAATCACTTAATAAAGCTCAAGCATGCATTTTTTAAATCAGTTACATGCATCAGTGAGTGATAGCAATAATAGTTATCTGTGTTACAAATTATAACATTTGTTAAGATGAATTCAGCCAGCCTTTGCAGTATATTATATATAATTGCTGGAAAGATTATATTTTTGTCTCAGCAAATCCCATGTGTAAAAAGTCTGCAAATATTGGTCATTTTAGTGTTGGTCAGCTCAGCAGTTTCATTTTTCTAACCTGCTCAGAAAATTTGGGAATTTATTTTTAACATTCTATTGTAATATTTCTTTTTTATCCAATGAAGATTTTATTGTGTACAAAAGATGGAGTATATACAGAGAAATAACATTGCATGGTAAAAAAAGTCTAATGTAATGTGGTAATACAAGATAATAGAGACAACATTAACAGGTAGACACAATACATGAGTCGGGTGTACCACTGACTATATGAGTGTTTTGGGTGACTAGGTCCATGTGTATTGTGCTTGCTCCCAGAGCGCTGCAGACATTGCAGTAACTGGACCACTAGCAGCCTCCATGGGAAGGGAAGTTGAGTAGTAGGCTTAGTCTGTGGTCACCTAGTTTAATGAAAATAGGGTAGGGCTTTTGTTGAATGAAAGGAAGGGGGGCTAGGAAAGTTCCCCATAGGGATGGAGTAGAATGATGAGGGGAGACAATTGGAAGAGGTGGTGTATGTAGAAGGGGTGGGTTGTGCAAGATATCCAACGCTTAGGAGAGATGATATTTGTGTTGGTGATATGCAGAATAGAAAAGGGGAGATGAAGACAGAAAAAAAAAAGAAAAAAAAAGGGGGAGGGGATATTGTAGGTAGAGAGACAAGGAATTGTAAGGGGAATAGGGCCATCCTCCTTCTCCTACCCAGCAGGGTGTATCGTCAGTCCTTAATGAGACAGTAATCGGGTGTATTCGTCTGTTGTTTGGAAGTGGTGCCAGTAAGACCATATTTTTTTAAATTTGCCAGGTGTATCGTTGGCCTGGTGAACCTTCCATTCCTGCAATTCTGATTATACGTCTGAACCAGTCTGCCATGGCTGGGGGGTTGGTCGCTTTCCATTGGGCTGGAATACACATTTTTGCGGCATTCAAGAGGTGTAAAACTAGGGATCAATGATAATCTCTTTTGGGAATGGAGGAGTGCTGTAGAAGCATTTGAGCTGGGGGAAAAAAATCAATTGGGTATATGGTCATTTGGGAGGTGAGGCAATGAATGTCTTTCCAAAAGGTTTTGATTAAAGAGCAGGACCACCAGATATGTAGCAGAGATAATTCTGGGTCAGCACGTCTCCAGCAATTAGGGGGTATGGTGGGAGAAATTTTTTGAAGCCTAAGAGGGATTCTGTACCATCTAGAAAAAAACCTTAAAGCTGTTTTCTTGTGCTCATTCATTGATTGATTCCTTATGTATATGGGAATATATGTTTTCCCAGTCCTCTTCTGAGAGGTTTATTGAGAGTTCCTTCCCCCATCTAAGGCAAACTATGTTGGATTTTGAGTTGTGGTCAGAGAACTTGATGGAGTACATATCGGAGATCAGGTGTCTCTGTGGTTCTTTTTTGTGCAAATTACTTTGAAAGGTGTGAGTTGTCATGAGTATTCAGAGCATGTTTGTGGGTTATTTAGGAAGTGTCTTAGTTGGACGTACCTCCCGAAGGGAGCGAGTGTCCTGGCATCTGTGCTGATAGTGCAGGTAGGGTTAGGAAGTTGGTCCCTGAGAAAAAGTGTTTTGCTCGCCTGGTTGTGTGGAACGGCAGTTTTGGAAGAAAGGAGTCTGTTAGACCTGGTGAAAATTCTGGATTTTTACAGATGGGCGTTAAGGGACTTGGTGATGAGGATATTTTGAACTTACGGCAAACTGTTTTAAAAATCTGTAGTGTATTGCTGATTAAAGTGTGTTGTTTGCAATCTGGCAGGATGTGTATTGAGGTGGTCCATGGCAATTGTCGTAGTGGTATGGGGAAGAACGCATGTTCGTTGTTATCCATGCTTTAGTTTTGGAGTGCACATTGCAATCTATTATTCTGGCTAATTGACAGGCCCAGTGGTATTTGGTAATATCTGGGAGGCCTATACCTCCTTTTGATTTGGGTAGAGTTAACCTCTCGTGACTTAATCTAGGGTGAGATTTACCCAATATGAATTCTGTGCAAGCTCTCCTATAGGAAACAAAAAAGGATGGTGGTAGTTGCATTATGTAAAGTACTCTTAGGAGAATGTTCATTTTGATTATCGACGCTCTGCCAAACGAGGATGATTTCAAATCATTTTGAATGTTATGGAAGATTGGGAGTTTTTAGAATACAGATCAGAGATTTTAGAGGATAATTGGATCCCGAGATAGGTGATCGAGTCGCGACCCAATCAGAATGGGAAGTTCGCTTGGCAATGTGCAAGTGTCTCTTTCTGTAGGGATATATTCAGAGCTTCTGAATTCGAGTAGTTTATTTGTAGGTTAAGGGGGTGTTAAATGTGACAAAGTCTTTGAGTAAGTTGGGAAGCCTAATATGTGGCTCTGTTAGGAAAAAAAGGATGTCATCTGCAAAAGCGGCTAATTTATAGGTATTCTAGGAGATTGAGACACCTTTAATATCTGGGTTGGACCTAAGACGTTGAAGTAGTGGTTCCAGGGTAAAGTCGAATATTAATGGGGAGAGAGGGCAGCCCTGTCACGTACCGTTTGATATCGAGAAGGCATTCAATAGGTGGCCATTGACTCAGACCTTAGCGGTTGGGGAGGAATAGAGGGCCAAAATAAATTGAAGCATACGGTCACCTATGCCTATCGCTCTGAGGACTTCCGACATATAGTCCCAGGCCACTCTATCGAATGACTTCTCTGCGTCCAGGGATAAAAAAATCCTCATTGGTTTTTAGATGCCAGCCAGTGGTGAATATTATTGGCCTTTATAGTGTTGTCTTTCACCTCTCTGCCCAGTATAAAGCCCATCTGATCTAGCGCGATAAGTTTAGAAAATACTGTAGAGCAGGGATATGCAATTAGCGTTGCAGAACTACAAGTCCCATGAGGCATAGCAAGACTTTGGCCAGAGGCATGACACCCAGAGGCAGAAGCATGATGGGACTTGTAGTTTTGCAACAGCTGGAGGTCCGCTAATTGCATATCCCTGCTGTAGAGGTAAGAGACAGTTAGCCAGAATTTTGTCATAAATTTTGAGGTCCACATTTAGAAGGGAAATTGATCGATAGTGATCAGGGGGGGTCTTTGTTCGGTTTTGGGATTACTGTTATATGTGCCGTTAGGAAATCTTGGAGTGGAGGACTGACAGGTGAAAGGGAGTTAAATGCTTTTAGAAAGTGAGGTTTGAGCGTATCTTGAAAGGTTTTATAATAGCCTGTTGTCAGACCGACCAGTCTGTGTCAACTTCCTCAGAAGAGAGGGGGTTATCCAGAGCATTTGCTTCAGAATTGGACAGTATAATTGAAGAAGTGCTAAATGTCACAGAGTGCGTGCTATATTATCCCCCATCCCGAGTAGCAAGACATTGAAAAAATTGAGTTTTTCTCTAAGTGGGATATTAAGACAGGGATAAGCAGCAGAATGAAGTATGAGAGTAGTATAAAAGGTAAATACAATTTTATTACAAAACGTGGGTTAAAATAATGAGCACATATATACACTATACATATAAAAAAAAATGTATATAAATGAATACTGGACAAAACTAATCATGTATAAACAATTACAACAAAGACAGTTGATAATCGCAGAAATCTGTTATGTTAAGGATAGACACAGCAGACAATACCCAACGCGTTTCGAAAATGCTATTTCTTCATCAGGGGTGTGTGCGATTTTAACACAGAACCTACAAGTGTCTGCAATTTAAACAAAATGAACACAAATTAGATGCATAGAATTATTTGTACATGGACTAATCGGTACGTGCGTAATCACATCGTACCTTGCATCTCGGTGTGTTTAAGCACTAACCGTGTACACTGTGTAGTTCTAGAATATATATCCTGTCCAGATTTTGACATTTAAAATCAATTTAGATATTACAGCTGTCAGCCTGTGGGGCCCACGGCCCAACGAGAGGGGCAGAAGCACCAGCGCAGATGATTGGGTCCAATGGTGGCAAAAGGGGGAACATGGACAGAGTCCCACACAAAGGACAAACCAGACTGGCCCTCCGAAGTATATCCCTTAATTTAGAAAGAGAGAGAGAAAGGGAGGGGGACAGAGAGATGGGGGACACTTGTTAGATAAATTGCTGAGACTGTCAATCCCCCCCAAAAAAGGAAGAAAGAAATACCCACACATAGGGCCGCCCATTATAAAGGTATACATAACCAAAGGAGGGGTAGGTGTGCACGTATCAATGTAGGTGCATGCATACAGAAGTGCATGCATGCACGCACATACCTGCACCCATGTGCATCCAAAACAAATTAGGGGGATAGTCAGCCAATTATAGAACCATCCCCCATATAGTACATATCTAGGGACGACAATCGTGCATGCATCCATGTGCGCACATACACGCACCCATGCATGCATGCACGCGCATCCCCGCAAACACGTGCATCCCAGCAGATTCATTAGTGCATTAGTAGCTACAATAATGGAATGTACCTTGCCTGGTGGCGGTCGGGGTCAGGGAGGGAGGACCGGGTGCCAGAAACAGAGCAACCAGAGGTATACAACTCCACAGATCCCTGGGTCATGCAGCCCCAGGTGATACCATAACGATTAATCTGTAACATTAAGCCAAAAGGAGTATATCAAAAGAAGGCATCAGATAAAAGCCAGTCCTGGGGGCGCATACGGTGTAATACCTGGGCGCCTCCACTGATGGAACATAAGGGATGTGAAGGATGTACATGAAAAAATAAGGAAGTATTACCTGGTAGTTATAGGAGCTCTGTGGCGTTTAATCCTCGTCAGTGTCCACCCTCACAGTGAACAGACATCAGCTGGAGGGTGGAGGGATTTAAAATAGCATGAGCGATTGGTGATCAGCCAATCACTACATGCATGTATTCGGAGGGGCGGGGATAGCCGGAATGTCCCCCGGGATGGCGGCGCGCAGATGGCGCCTCCAGACCACGCCAGTGGGCGTGTGGTAAATGATGCACTGTTCCCCGGAGAGATACAATGACGTCAGGCCCTGGGATGCCCTGTGTAGTAGGGAAAGCCTGGTGAGCCAGCTGTGCCGCCACGCGTCGTCCTCCCGCGGAGCACAAGACATGGAGCGCACAGCCCCTAAGAGGGCCGGCGATATCATGTCAACAGAGGGAGGCCACCCATGCCAAAGGGCACTGGGCAGCCCCCGTGCGCCGAGTGTGGGGCCCCAACCACCATGGGCCCAATGCGCAGCTGCATAAAGCCCCCCAGCCGCACACGAGGCTCATACATAGACCGATCAGGTGGTGCGCCAATCTGGGGAACAACAGCATATAAGCATACCTAACAGGTGGAGAGAGAAAGCAGTATAAAACATCAAACCTCGACCATGTATACAAGTATGCTGGATACAGTAGTAGTCTGAAAACTAACAGATGAAATGATGGAGAGAAATGAAAATGATAATTTGCATCCTAGTGGTACAGTTAACATTGGTTACAATATATATCTATGTTCCAAAAAGTATATTCAATTATAACATAATTTGTGACCTCATGGGTAAATTTGCATTATTAACGGAACATTGGACTACAGTAAAGAATATCTCGTGAGTAGAGAGATTTATATTATTCCAATTATTAGACAGAGCCCAGGCAAGCATCTAAGATTGCTGGGGGTATATAACCAATATAATGGATAAAAGTTATGATAAACTGAAACTGTCACTATATGCACAAAATTAACATTTATCAATCAGCGTATATAAATTCACATTTAAAAGAATGGAGAAAGGAAGATATGGTGATGGAAGAGATGTTAGAATATTTGGGGATAGCAATGTAGCTAAAAACCAGAAGGCTTGGTGCGTCTATTATCTATAGGCCGAGATGTTCAGAATAGTTTTAAGTTGGATCTGGTGGTTCCCATTCTGACCCTCCAGACGAAAAACCCTCTAGAAAGGGCCTGTAGGAAATAGACCCATTTAAGCCGGGTGGCGAGGTGGCGTTTAGGCGGAAAATCCACCTCTGTTCTCGTTGAATCAATGTTTTGTGTAATGAAACTGCTGGGATGCACGTGTTTGCGGGGATGCGCGTGCATGCATGCATGGGTGCGTGTATGTGCGCACATGGATGCATGCACGATTGTCGTCCCTAGATATGTACTATATGGGGGATGGTTCTATAATTGGCTGACTATCCCCCTAATTTGTTTTGGATGCACATGGGTGCAGGTATGTGCGTGCATGCATGCACTTCTGTATGCATGCACCTAAATTGATATGTGCACACCTACCCATCCTTTGGTTATGTATACCTTTATAATGGGCAGCCCTATGTGTGGGTATTTCTTTCTTCCTTTTTTGGGGGGGATTGACAGTCTCAGCAATTTATCTAACAAGTGTCCCCCATCTCTCTGTCCCCCTCCCTTTCTCTCTCTCTTTCTAATTTAAGGGATATACTTCGGAGGGCCAGTCTGGTTTGTCCTTTGTGTGGGACTCTGTCCATGTTCCCCCTTTTGCCACCATTGGACCCAATCATCTGCGCTGGTGCTTCTGCCCCTCTCGTCAGGCCGTGGGCCCCACAGGCTGACAGCTGTAATATCTAAATTGATTTTAAATGTCAAAATCTGGACAGGATATATATTCTAAAACTACACAGTGTACACGGTTAGTGCTTAAACACACCGAGATGCAAGGTACGATGTGATTACGCACGTACCGATTAGTCCATGTACAAATAATTCTATGCATCTAATTTGTGTTCATTTTGTTTAAATTGCAGACACTTGTAGGTCCTGTGTTAAAATCGCACACACCCCTGATGAAGAAATAGCATTTTCGAAACGTGTTGGGTATTGTCTGCTGTGTCTATCCTTAACATAACAGATTTCTGCAATTATCAACTGTCTTTGTTGTAATTGTTTATACATGATTAGTTTTGTCCAGTATTCATTTATGTTTTTTTTTATATGTATAGTGTATATATGTGCTCATTATTTTAACCCACGTTTTGTAATAAAATTGTATTTACCTTTTATACTACTCTCATACTTCATTCTGCTGCTTATCCCTGTCTTAATATCCCACTTAGAGGAAAACTCAGTTCTTTCAATGTCCAGAATTGGACAGTGGTTTGGGGCTATACATCATGAGGAAATCCCTAATTGTTTGCAATCTATTAGAGTCTTTCGTCTGGTGGTCAATGGGTTTAAATTATAAAGACATGTATAATATTATACGAATTGATTTGATATTTCATTGTTAGATACAATTTTGCGTACCACAGAATCCGTGAGAGAGTGAATTGCCATGGAAGCTTTTTTCGAATGGAGAGCTCTTGCCAGGAGCTTTCTGGACTTGTTTCCTTATTCGTAAAATATTTTTTGTGTCAGAATATAATTGCACTTGTTTTTTTTTTTGTCAAGGTCTACTAAGAGGTCTTCCCTGGCTTGGATGAGGTCACGAAGGGATGATGCCTCTTGGGTGGCTTTGTGTGCCTTTTCTAACTTATGGACTCGAGTCATTAGGTTTTTAATATGTTGCTGTCTTTCTCTTCTGCGCTTGGCAGAAATTGCAATCAGTTCTCCCCTAATGGCACATTTGTGTGCTTCCCACCTTAGCATTGGAGATATGTCTGGAGAGTTGTTCTCTTGGAAATAGCGCAGTAGGAGTCTATTCACCTCCTTAGCTACTGTGCTATATGAGAGTAAGGAGGGATCTAGGTGCCCTATTGGGGATCGGGATGGAATGCCTGCAAATTCTATGGACATAGAGAAGGGGTGGTGATCAGCATTGGATCTATGGTGGCTTTAGTGAGTATTGGTAGGTCTCTTTGCAAGATAAATAGGTAGTCAAGTCTGGAGTACCTGTTGTGTGGGCTGAGTAGAACATGTCATCTTTTACATTAGGGTATAGCGTGCGCCAAGAGTCATGTAGTGTAAGGTATTGAAGAAGTGTTTTAATTGCACGTAGTGCTTTGTATGGCATGGATGGTGTTCCAATTGATGTGTCTTGCACGGGGTTGAGGGGGACATTAAAGTCTCCCCCAAGGACTAGGATGCCATCTTGAAAGGTTACTAGCAACTATAGTGTTGTTTTGAAGAAAGGGACTTGTTTTGTATTTGGTGCGTAGATATTTGCTAGGGTTTGATTTGCCGTGCATCGAGCCTTTCACAAAGATGTACCTTCCTTCCTTATCTAAACAGGAGTCCATGATTTGAAATAGGCATTGTCTGGCAAAAAGAATGGAGACGCCCTTAGATATGGAATCAAAGTTGGTTGCATATATGGAAGTAGAATATCTGGTATTTGAAAGTTTTGGGATGGAGTCTATTTTAAAACGCCTTTCCTGTAGGAAAACAATGTCAGCCCTGTTTTTGTGCATAGGAAAGAACTTGGGATAGTTTTTATGGGATGTTAAAGCCTCGTGCGTTTAGGGAGATAAGTTTAATGGAGGGTATGTCTTTTTCATTAGACCCACGCATCATTGTGAAGGTGAGTGTAGTGTCTTCGACTCTATTACGTCAGGTGTATTAAGTGCTAACAGATATGGCCATTTTGGAGGAGGAGAGTGAGGAATGTGAAAGAGATAGACGGTGTTCAGTTCAGTAAGGAGGTTACAGGTTAGTTGGGGAAGGGGGGTACAGGGTAGTTGGTGAAAAGAGGAAATGTACAGTATCTCACAAAAGTGAGTACACCCCTGACATTTTTGTAGATATTTTATTATATCTTTTCATGTGACAACACTGAAGAAATGACACTTTGCTTCAATGTAAAGTAGTGAATGTACAGCTTGTATATGAAAGAAAAATTGCAGCTCAAAAATCTCCAGACCTGTTAAAGATACCCACCCTATTATGATCCTGCAGGTGCTGGCTCTGCTCAAATTTGGAAGAAAGGAAAAAATCCTGGACGGCCGCATACCGCTAAGGACATCTTTATTTAAACGATCATAGCTATGACTAAGCATCTATCCATGATGAAACGCATGGAATGGTTTTCCCTGTCTTCTATGCACAAGATTTTACTGTTTTTGGATTTTAATCATTTAAATAAAGATGCCTTTAGCGGTGTGTGGCCGTCCATGATTTTTTCCTTTCTGTACAGCTTGTATAACAGTGTAAATTTGCTGTCCCCTCAAAATACCTTAACACACAGCCATTGATGTCTAAACCATTGGCAACAAAAATGAGTACACCACTAAATGAAAATGTTCAAATTGGGCCCAAAGTGTCAATATTTTGTGTGGCCACCATTATTTTCCAGCACTGCCTTAACCCTCTTGGGCATGAAGTTCACCAGAGCTTCACAGGTTGCCACTCGAGTCCTCTTCCACTCCTCCATGACAACATCACGGAGCTGGTGGATGTCAGAGAACTTGCGCTCCTCCACCTTCCATTTGAGGATGCCCCACAGATGCTCAATAGGGTTTAGGTCTGGAGACATGCTTGGCAAGTCCATCACCTTTACCCTCTGCTTCTTTAGCAAGGCAGTAGTCATCTTGGAGGTGTGTTTGGGGTCATTATCATGTTGGAATACTGCCCTGCAGCCCAGTGGGGATCATGCTCTGCCTCAGTATGTCACAGTACATGTTGACATTCATGGTTCCCTCAATAATCTGTAGCTCACCAGTGCCGGCAGCACTCATGCAGCCCCAGACCATGACACTCCCATAAACTGTTTGTGGTTTTTCTTGTGCATTATCTTTAGAAGAGGCTTCCTTCTGGGACAACAGCCATGCAGACCAATTTCATGCAGTGTGCGGCGTATGGTCTGAGCACTGACAGGCTTACCCTTCACCCCTTCAACCTCTGTAGCAATACTGGCAGCACTTATACCTGTATTTCCCAACTTCTTTGGTCGACCATGGCGAGGCCTGTTCTGAATGGAACCTGTCCTGTTAAACTGCTGTATGGTCTTGGCCACCGTGCTGCAGCTCAGATTCAGGGTCTTGGCAATCTTCTTGTAGCCTAGGCCATCATTATGTAGAGCAATCATCTTTTTTTCAGATCCTCAGAGATTTCTTTGCCATGAGATGCCATGTTGAACTTCCAGTGACCACTATGAGAGAGTGAGAGTGATAACACCAAATTTAACACATCTGCTCTTCATTCACACCTGAGACCTTGTAACACTAATGATTCACATGACAACGGAGAGGGAAAATGGCTAATTGGGCCCAATTTGGACATTTTCACTTAGGGGTGCAATCACTTTTGTTGCCAGTGGTTTAGACATTAATGGCTGTGTGTTGAGTTATTTTGAGGGGACAGCAAATTTACACTATTATACAAGCTGTACACACACTACTTTATATTGTAGCAAAGTGTCATTTCTTCAGTGTTGTCGCATGAAAAGATATATTTACAAAAATGTGAGGGGTGTACTCACTTTTGTGAGATACTGTACAGGTTTCTGTAAGAGGAGATTAGGGGATGTGGTTCGTGAAGACACGAAAATGAATCCGGCGACTGATGAGAGCCTGCTCGCCTGTCCGAATGGACTATTCACCTATGCTAAGGTGTAGCCGGAACGATTAAGTGGTAATGTGTAATGATACAAGTGTAGATTTGCTGAGGTATTACTGGGAACCACTGTGTGGGAGGGAACCTGGGGACGGCGGAAAGAAGTTTACTCAATCAACGGGGTTCGTCCCGCCAAACAGAGGAGGTTGTAAACGTCGTATGAGGGAGGTGTATATGGTAGTAGTTGAGTCAATGTAGGGGTGATCTCACTTGTGTGCTCTTAGTCAAGTAGGACTGGTATGGGATTCCTTATGTAATAGGTGGTAGAGTGTAGCGCGGGCCTATCTAGTGCGAGTGGGACGAGAGCCTGTACCACTCATTAGTATAAACTTGGAGCTCGTGTAAGCTATAAGTGATATTCATGTAGAACAGTTTAACTTAACAAAACAGTAACTGTTTATCCTAAAAACCTTCAGACAAATCAAGTTATAAACAACAGAAGTTAACAAAGGGTACAAAGAAGACGTATCCATTACCTTCCACGGTGATTGTTTTAGTACAAAATACAAAATATGAAGTATTGGTACTGAAAACCTAGCATTATACCTTTTTGGTTGTAGGTGTACAGTGCCCGGTATCCCAGCTTTGAACTTACATATGTCAAGTAGAAACAATGAGAAGCTGTAGTGTTTGGTAGCCGGTTGGCACGTGGGGATATGCCCCTTAGAATGAGGGGGGTCTTGTACATCGTAGTAGGTCTAATGTCCCTACCTCTTGTTAAGTGCCAGGTATGTGATCCTTGCTGAATGACAAAATACTAGCATATTTGCTCCCCAAACCTGGGGATATCATAATGCTGCCAGTCAGAGAGGGTACTACCTAGGTTATCTGCTCGAACATGGTAGGTAGGTGGGCGACATGGCCCAGGAGTCTTAGGCAATAATAATAAGTAGTATGTAGCCTGATAATCGGTTCAGTTCCAGGTAGCAATATAGGTAACGTTCCAATGGGGGTATGTAAGACATATACATTTTCCCAACCCTAGGATATGTGAGGTATACTCTCCAACAGCCATTGCTCAGAGAAAATGTAAGGACAAGATCTCCAGGGATATTAGTTGGCAGATAGTAAAATGAGGGACAACTTCCTAAGGGCTGTCCTGGAAATTAGTGTCGGGGTCTATGCTATGTTGGAGAACCTCTGTGAGCCATGAAGTCCTGCATTTGTCCAATCCCAATTAGAACGTTCGAGCAAATAAGAACATTTATCTGTGCTGAACAGATGGTATATATTAGACATGTCTCTACAGTAATCAGGAAGAAGCAGGTCTCTTTTGTTGTTCACGGTCTCAGGTAGTTATCTCCTCTAGCGGTCTCTGAGGGTGACTAGCAGGGGTGATCACCGCTAAAACGTGGCGATAGTGGGTTTTGAAAAATTTGGTGTATAGGGGATCCGTCAAGCGTATAATAATACGAGTTTGGGTAGAGAATGCACATACCAAGTGACCACTCGCTCTGTGGTTACAACTATAATGAGCAGGAGCTGGGCAAGTTTGATAGGACTATAGGCAGTCTCGAGGCGATGGTGATTCTCTTATTTAAGACACTAGAGACCCGCGAGTCAACCTTAGAGCTTAACAAGTCAATGGGAGCTTTGTAATCTTACCTCTGTCTAATACCGTGCTAGCTAAAGAATTAATATCACTTAAGAAAAAAAAGAAAAAAAAAAAGAATACATTTTTTGTTTCCCAAAGATCAGAGAACTAGATAGTAATGTGAGAGACACCAGCTGCGGGAATAATCGAGAGACATTCCATCTAATCTTGAGTGAGTCACTGAGTTATTGGATGGGTTATAAGGTTCAGTTAATTTCTGTTCTTGACAGTGCAAATTCATATGCATGGCGGAAGCTGGGTGTTAACCTTGGGGCTGGGTGATCAAGGTAGTGAAGGGCTGAACAATGGGTGTAACAGGCATACCTCTGCCTAAAAACAGAAGAGCAAAAAGGAAAAAAAGAACTTGAAAATAAGAAAACCAAACTTATTTGGGCTTTAGGATCTCTGGTGTGGATGATCAGCTGTCTCGGCGAGCTCTTCGGGTTTGCATAGCTTTTGTAGGGCTGTTGCTATGCTGAGGGCCCGAGGTGATTGGTGGAGGCGAGCTTCTGAGGGCGACCGTTGCCTGCGGTAACGATGTTCCTGTATTTCCATGGGTTTGGCACCGGGATATGTTGGCCTTGCAAAGGGCTGACGGAATTCAGCCAACCATTCCGGAACCCCTGTGATTGCAATATCCAGAGTGTCACAGAAGTGGCGGAGGTCTTCAGGTACTCTCAAAAGTGCTGTGCGGCCTTGAGATGTGGCAGACAGCCAGAAGGGGGACTTCCACCTATACGAGATTCCTTTTGTGTGGAGAACTTCTATTAGGGGACGGAGTTCCCATCTGTGTTGTAACGTGATGGTAGAGAGGTCTTGGAACAGGCGTATCTCTGCACTTTTGTGGGATAGCAGGGTTTTGCTGCATGCCTTCCTTGGGATCTCTTCTTTTAGTTGGTAGTCTATTATGCAGCAGACTACATCCCGGCGTGGGTTAGACTCCCTGCCTCGTGGTCTGAGGGCGCAATGGATGCGTTCCATTCCAAAGGTGTGGCACAGGGTCTATCTAGGAGAGTATTAAAAAGGTTTATTATCTTGGCTTGCAGGTGATCAGTGTCAACTGTTTCCGGGAGGCTCTGCAGTCTCAAGTTGTGACGACTGCCATGGTTGTCCAGGTCCTCCACGTGGTGGTTAAGGTCAGGACACGATGAGCATGATAGGTAGCAGTGTATTCTGAGGCTGCTATCTTTTCCACCTCTTGTACTCGTCTGGCTATTGCCTTTGTGTCAATCCTGAGGTCTGTAATGTGGTTATGACTAAGGCCTTATAGGCTGACACGCGTCAACTGTTCTTATTTGCATTTGGTCACTGTGGCTTGTCAATAAATATTATACTTCTTAAGAGCAATCACCGGAGTGTGGATCATCTTTTCCTCATTGCCACTGTAAAGGTCTCTTTGATGTCAGCTGCCACCAAATGAAGATCATTCAGGCTGGGGTGTTGATGCTGGTGTGGCGTTAGTACTATCTCTCCCATTGTGGAGTAGGATCGTGTGATGGTTTTTTTACCTGAAGCATTGCCTGTAGGTGGATTTAGGCCCTGAGAGGACGCCATGTTGCTCGCCTGTGTCCGGAACATTTCTGGAATGCTCTGAGTCAATCGGCCATTCAAATCACTTGGAGAACGGGATTGCGAGGCGGAGGAATCGCGGGAGGATGTCCCCATGTTTACTGGGTGGTTAAACAGGCAATGCACCCCCGTAGGAGACAGCTTATTTCCTCTGCGGCGGGAGCTCACAGACTAATCGGTTCAAGCCATGCCCCCCTGTTGTAATATTTCTTAAACTGGGTAAACACATATCAAAATTCAACTGTTGCAAAAGAAATTGGCTGAATGTCTCTCTGTGTATTCCTGTGTGTTTAACAGAAGCTGATTATTGGACTGGCTTCTGTCAAACAGTTCTTGTTGGAAAGCCAGCATTTGATCAGCTGCTGCAGCTAATGGCTGCCATGCTGATCAGTGTATTCTGACAAGGGGGAGTCCCCACTGCCAAAGTACAAAAGCAAAGTGGGGGAGAACCCTGTACCACATTTCTTGGTAGCTGCAGGGATCTGTGTTTTTTTTTATTCAACCCTCTGGGGTTGAACAAAAACTCAGTGTATACTTATACTCAGCTTTAGCCTTCTTGGTCTATGGGACCTTATTTCTCATGCTATGTATAATAATATTTGTTTTTGTTTTTTAAATATTTCCCAGATTATTACACGGATTTTCTACCTTCTTATCAACTTTCTATTATTGCACTACTAATCCCTTCCTCTCTCACAATTAGACATTTATTTTTTTATATATTTATTTGTAATACCTTTTTTGTCCCCTCCTACCACTTCCTTAATTATTGCCTAGGTAAGAGTGACGTTTTAGTCACCTGTAACTTTCTTGAAAAATGATTTCATGCCTTTCAAAAGGCCTTGGGGTACTCTACAGTGCATGGACCACCATGCATTATCAATGGGCCAACTGTCACTTCCAGGTTCTTGCAGCCAGTGCATAATGCCCTAAACTTTAGTACCATTTGGTACACCGTCCAATCCTGTCTAACTTGAGAATCTTTCAGCCTCTCATAGACAGGATGGTGCACCTGTGCCTTCTGTTCACACAAAAAAGGGATCTTATGCACAGGGGTAAATACTCAGTGTGCATGAGGCCTTAGGATTTTGTTAGCCTTTTGCTTTTGGCCTTTACTCTCTGTTTTCTTTGAAAAAAGAGCAACATGTGGAAACATGAACCAGAACTAGATCAGGAAGGCATGGAAATTAATACAAGTGTTGATGAAAATCCTAACCCTTAACCGACATACCTCAACACCTGACTGACACCCGTGGAACACTGCCGATATGGTTAAGAAGAGGGAGGATTATGGGCACCCGCAGAAGCTAACCAAATTCTTCCTTATGTCCATGCGAGGAGGCAAATAAGATGGCACCGCCACCTCGGCCCCTGCCTCCTCCTCACTTAGAATGGGCTCCTTCACGAATCTGCCAGATGACCAGCCTGGGACCGAAGGATTCTAAAATGAGGGCTCTTCACTAAACCCACGCTCATCACCCAGCCAGCTGTGTGCCAGTCCAGCTAAAGCTAGAATGCATTTGGATGACAGTTCACAAGAATCAGAGGTGAGCCATGCAGTCCCTGAACACATGCTGCAATCTCCCCACCGCTCCTCTATAGCCTCATTTCTGACCACTAATCAGCCAGTGATGGACACATTGCTGAAGGATATGCTCCTGTCACTGCAGAATTCTCTGCATGCTGATTTTGCCACTCTGACCCATAAGTTCTCTTAAATAAACTCACTAGGTAAGAGAGTGAATCACATAGAGGATTCCATGGGAGAAATCACTACTACAATAAATGACCTGGTGGATGCTGATGATGACAACTTAGAAGACAGACAGTGGATGAAAGCAAAAATTGAGGATTTAGAAGATAGGTCCAGGCACAATATTTTAAAGCTAAGGGGGATCCCAGAGTCAGTGCAACCTGGCGATTTAAAACGCTACACCACTGAAATGTTCAATTCCCTTCTACCTGACACAACCCCTTTGGATCTAACCATTGACCACATACACAAGTCTGCCTAAACCGAGTCACTTGCCAGAAACCATTCCAAGGGATGTCATCATGCACACACACTTCTTTCACAATAAAGAACAACTCCTAGTAAAATCCAGGTCAATTGACCAGTTTCCAGCTCCCTATGTGAACATCCATATGTATGTGGATCTCTCCAAATACACCTTGGACATGAGGCAACTTTCCACAGTGACGAAAGCATGTCGTAACCACAATATCCCCTACAAATGGGACAATCCCACCAAACTCATTGTGGAAAGAAATGGCGTATCTCATAATATCGGCCATCAGGCCACCCACATGCGGTTCCTTCTCCTTCGTCACTCTGCCTAAATATTGAGTAAATCTGGCATCACGGGGAACCACTATCCAGCGCCAACTTTGAAGAGCTGTCAGCAATCCAACATTGGCTGATGATTTATTTAACTGCTTTAAAATATCCAGAGTAAGGTTACCTGAAAACCTGGGGATTTGAATGGTTGTTACACCTTACCATTATGAACGGATCACGGAGACAAGCAGCAGAGTGGGTGAGATATTGATAAGGGATGCTTACGTCCACTACTACAGTGTTTCATTTCTGTATCACATTTATAAGTTCTTACGGTAAATAACTGTTGTAACTTTATCTACAAGAGACACTTCCAGCTCACCCCATATATCCCTCATGCTGAATCTATTTGTTTCTAACATCTAGACTCTATATCGCACATGCGATTTGAATGGTTGATACACCTCATCATTATGAATGGATCACGGAGACAAGCAGCATAGTGGGTGAGATAATGATAAGGAATGCTGAAGTCCGCTACTACAGTGTTTTATTTCTGTATCACATTTATAGGATCTTACGGTAATCAACTGTTGTAACTTTATCTACAAGAGACACTTCCAGCTCACCCCATATATCTCCTCATGCTGAATCTATTTGTTTCTAACATCTAGACTCTATATTCACTCCGTTACATAAGCGGGTGACCTCACCCCCCTCTGACATCACGGGGAAAGCCATAGGGAAGTCCCCGTAAAGTCCCCGTGCGTCAGAAGGGGACGGGGTCACCGGGTGGCCCCACCCTCAGTTATATAAGAACTGTCAGAAGAACAGAAGCGTCACACAGCAGGAACCTCCCATGGATGTGGATCGTCCGGAGAACGAATCGGGGAAGAAGGCGCCGAAGGAAGAAGCAGAGGATCGGAGGAAGAAGAGTAAGAAGCGGGGGAAGAACAAGATGGAGGAAGAAAACCGAATGAAGATCAGAAGAAGATGAAAGAAGAAGCGGGGAAAGAAGAAGACATTAATAAAGGAATTGTCAAAAACTGTCTCTTGTCTTTTTTAACATTTTTGACACTTTTTTGTGAAATGGTAGGGGTACATTTGTACCCCATTATCATTTCACACAGGGGGGGCCAGGATCTGGGGGTCCCCTTGTTAAAGGGGGTTCCAGATTCCGATAAGCCCCTTGCCAGCAGAACCCCACAAACACCGGGCAAGGGTTGTGGGGATGAGGCCCTTGTCCCCATGTTGAGGGCATGTGGCCTGGTACGGTTCAGAAGGGGGGTGCTCTCTTGTCCGCCCCTCTTTTCCTGCGGCCTGCCAGGTTGCGTGCTTTGATAAAGGTCTGGTATGTATTTTTAGGGGGACGCTCACGCCATTTTTTTTTAAATCTTGGTCCGGGGTTCCCCTTAATATCCATACCAGACCTGAAGGGCCTGGTATGGAATTTGGGGGGACCCCCACGTATTTTCTTTTTTAAATTTAAAAATGGATTTTGAGGGGGACCCTCACGCCATTTTTTTTTAAATTTTGCCACAGGGTTCCCTTTAATATTCATACCAGATCCAAAGGGCCTGGTAATGCACTGTGGGGGAATCCCAGGCCATTTTTTTCAATGACTTTTATGAGTATTGCAGAGATCCGACAATTAATTATAGCTGCCGGCGCTACCGCTAGTACTTTTAAATGACTTTTTTTCCTTTGAAATGTCATTTTGCTGTCAGACTGTTCTAAACATGGGAAACATGCGCCCCTTTACAGGCATACTATAGACACCCCCCCAGGTATGAAATTTAAAGAAATATTACACTTTTATTGTTTCATTTTAAGCATTATTAAAATCACTGCTCCCGAAAAAAAGGCCGTTTTTAAAACTTTTTTTTGCATTGATCCATGTCCCCTGGGGCAGGACCCAGGTCCCCAAACACTTTTTATGACAATACCGTGCATATAAGCCTTTAACCACTTCAGCCCCGGAAGAATTTACCCCCTTCCTGACCAGAGCACTTTTTGCGATTCGGCACTGCGTCGCTTTAACTGACAATTGCGCGGACATGCGACGTGGCTCCCAAACAAAATTGGCATCCTTTTTTTCCCACAAATAGAGCTTTCTTTTGGTTGTATTTGATCACCTCTGCGGTTTGTATTTTTTGCTCTATAAACAAAAAAAGAGCGACAATTTTGAAAAAAACGCATTATTTTTGCTTTTTGCAATAGTAAATATCCCCCAAAAATATATAAAGAAACATTTTTTTTCCTCAGTTTAGGCCGATACGTATTCTTCTATATATTTTTGGTAAAAAAAAATGCAATAAGCATTTATTGATTGGCTTGCGCAAAAGTTATAGCGGATAGTTTTATGGCATTTTTATTTATTTATTTTTTACTAGTAGTGGCGGCGATCAGCGATTTTTATCTTGACTGTGACATTATGGCGGACACGTCGGACAATTTTGGCGTGATTTTGGGACCATTCACATTTATACAGCGATCCGTGCGATTAAAATTGCATTGATTACTGTGTAAATGTGACTGGCAGTGAAGGGGTTAACACTAGGTGGCGCTGTAGGGGTTAAATGTATCCTAGGGATGTGTTCTAACTGTAGGGGGGATGGGATAACAGTGTCACTACACTGATCGCTGCTCCTGATGACAGGGAGCAGAAATCAGTGACACTGTCACTAGGCAGAACGGGGAGATGCTTGTTTACCTTAGCATCGCCCCGTTCTTCCTCTCCGTGAGGCGATCGCGGGTATCTCCGCGGCGATTGAGTCCGAGGGACCCGCGACCCGACTCGCGGAGCTCCCGGCTGGCGCGCGCGCACGTACTTACAGGTACGTCCTTTTGCCTAGCCGTGTAATTGTGCCGACGTACATCGGTGTGCGCTGGTCGGCAAGCAGTTAAAATTAGCACTTTTGATTTCTCCTATAGACTTTTAAAGGATGTTCCGCGGCTTTCGAATTTGCCGCGAACACCCCAAATTGTTCGCTGTTTGGCGAACTGGCGAACAGCTAATGTTCGAGTCGAACATGAGTTCAACTCGAACTCGAAGCCTATCCCTATTCCTGAGCCACCACCACAAGTGGCTATGCATAAACCCCCAGGGAGAGTAACACCCCCCTGGCATAAATCCACCCATTACCCGCCACGCAGGAACAAATAATTGCTCACAGGTTCCCCCCCTTGGTATTTAGTTCCATCCTTCAACATATTAGCCCTCTGCCCTGGATGACGCCATAGAGTGCCTAGCTTTGGTTCTTTTGAATCTTCTATGGAATACACCACCCATTTCGTCTGCTCATCAAATGGTTACCCGCACCCGACCATCCCCGCAAGTGGAAGTTATCTCCCAGGCTTCCTGGTAATCTGGGCTATCAACTACCCCATACACATCCTAAATGTGAGTATAGAATCTTCAACCCAGCACTCCACACATACCAATGAGACTTAAAATACTATCCCTTAACTCCAAAGGGTTAAATTATCCAGCCAAAAGAGCCTCCTTGTGAAAGATCGCTTTAGCGCATAGGTGTGACGTCCTCTGCACACAAGCGACTCATTTCCAAAGCACATCTGCTCTGCAATGTACACACATAGCCTTCCCCCACACCCTTACAGCTAACAGCCCAGAGAAAAAAAGAGGTGTAATTTCTGCCATACATGATACGTAGTTTTTCAACTCCTGGATAGCAATTTGGATCCAAATGGCCGCTTTATAATCTTAGTTTGCAAGATTGACTCTATTGTCTATACACTAGTCTCTCTCTATGCATGCAATTCTGGTCAAATTTGTTTCTTGAACAAACTCATGAAGCGGATCCACCAACTACAAAAAGGCTACCTTATCCTATGTGGGGGCTTCAACATGGTTTCCTGACTACCAAATGGACTCACACCCGAGACTACAGTTCTCTATGTCCACATTCATTCATGCCAATGACCTATTTGATGTTTGGCGATGCCATCACCCACAAGAATGTGACTATACTTTCTTTTCAGCGACACATAACTCTTACTCACAGTGGTTGTTTCAAGCAGCGTACAGCCCTGACATCTCCACCATCTCCTGGTCAGACCATGCTCCTATCTACATATCCCCACATGCAAGCCCCCACTCTACTACTCCTAAAATCTGGCGAGCCAATACCTTTATCCTCTGTTTTTCCCCTTATGCTGTGAGACTACCTAAAGAACTAAAGGAGTTCTTTTAACACAATGTGGGCTCTGTGAGAGAGGTTACAACCTTGTGGAATGCCCACAAGGCATTCCCCAGGGGTGTGCTGCTTCAAATGAGCTCACAAGCGAAAAAAGGAGGACGCAGCGTCTTGACCAATTACTCTCTGAAGAGAACTGAACAAATCCCAACCACACTGTGACCACAAGAAACAGTTGCTTTCCCTTGAGCAGGAACTTAGAACTCTGATGCTAGAATCTTATGAAAAGTCACACAGGAAACTACGAGCCACCTACTACAACACAAGCAATAAAGCTGGTAAGGCCATGGCCGCACATATCAGAGGTGTGAGGAATAAAGCTAAAATCCCCTTTCTAACTCACCCTATAACCAAACTCAAACTGGTAGATCCCCAGAAGATAGCAGATGCCTTCAGCACATATAATTCCCTTTATATCATCAAAGAAGATACAGACACCACACAACCAGACCTTATTACCACATTCTTAAACAACACCAAAACATCCCTATCAAATGAGCAACTGACCACGTTGAACGAACCTTTTACCCTAGATGAGATTTACTCCACCATTGAATCTCTGCAAAACAACAAAACCCCTGGACCTGATGGGCTGCCAGGTGAATACTATAAGCAATACAAACAAATCCTGGCCCCATATCTTTATAACCTGATTAATTATACTGCCTCCTCCTCTGTGTTACCCGAAGACATGTTGAGAGCATTGATTGTTACACTACCAAAGCCAGGGAAGGACCCAACTTCCCCCAAAAATTTCCGTCCCATTTCCCTTCTTAATTCCGTCATCAAGGTTTATGCTAAACTCATTGCCAATAGACTTATGCATATATTACCCAACCTAATCAACAAGGACCAAACCGGCTTTGTTGCGGGGAGACAAACCTCGGATGCAACCAGGCACCTGATAAACATTATTAATTTGGCGGAATGCACTTGAACGCCTTCTCTGCTCCTCTCTTTGGATGCAGAGAAGGTGTTCGACAGGGTGCACTGGGCGTTTCTGAGAGCTGTCCTCCAGAAGTTCGGATTCAAAAATAGAATTCTTTCAGCCATCATGGCACTTAACTCCAACCCCTCAGCCCAGGTTTATGTTTCAGAAATGCTCTCCACCCTCTTTCACATTTCTAATGGCACCAGACAGGGGTGTCCTCTATCCCCTTTGATTTTAAAACCTGGTCATGAAACCCCTTGCCGAATACATCCCAAATCACTGGATTCCAAATTTGCTCACAAGAACACAAAAATAGTCTCTTTGTAGACGATGTACGTGTTATGTAATGGGTGACCCCGCCCCCCTCTGACGTCACGGGGAATACCACAGGGAAGTCCCCGTCAAGTCCCTGTGTGTCAGAGGGGGGCGGGGTCATCGGGTGGCCCCGCCCTCCGTTATTTAAGAACCGTCAGAAGACGAGAAGCGTCACACAGCGGGAGTCTCCCATCATGGATGCGGAGCGGCCCGAGAAGAAGAAGGGAAGAAGATGCCACGGAGGAAGATGCCAGACGAGAACACTGGAAGAAGAACCAGAAGAACCAGAAGAAGAAGATGGAGGAAGAAACCGAAGGAAGATAGAAGAAAGAAGACAGAAGAAAGAAGATGGAAAAAAGAAGACTTTAAATAAAGGAATTGTCAAAAACTGTCTCTTGTCATTTTTACCTTTTTGACAGTTTTTTTGTGAAATGGTAGGGGTATTTTTGTACCCCCTTACCATTTCACACGGGGGGGTCGGGATCTGGGGGTCCCCTTGTTAAAGAGGGCTTCCAGATTCCGATAAACCCCCCCGCCCGCAGACCCCCACAACCACCGGGCAAGGGTTGTGGGGATGAGGCCCTTGTCCTCATCAACATGGGGACAAGTTGCTTTGGGGGGCTACCCCAAAGCACCCTCCCAATGTTGAGGGCATGTGGCCTGGTATGGTTCAGGAGGGGGGGCACTCTCTTGTCCCCCCCTCTTTTCCTGCAGCCTGCCAGGTTGCATGCTCGGATAAGGGTCTGGTATGGATTTTTGGGGGGACCCCACAACATTTTTTTTTAAATTTTGGCGCGGGGTTCCCCTTAAAATTCATACCAGACCTGAAGGGTCTGGTATAGATTTTGAAGGGGACCCCACACCATTTAAAAAAAAAAATTTGGCCAGGGTTACCCTTAATATCCATACCAGACCTGAAGGGCCTGGTATGGAATTTAGGGGGACCCCCACGCCATTTTTTTAAAAATTTTTGTTCGGGGTTCCCCTGTGGGGAATTCCCATGCCGTTTTTATCAATGAACTTTTATGTGTATTATCGGACTGACAATTCATTAATAGCCGCGAGTAGTTTTAAATTACTTTTTTTCCTTTGAAGTGTCATTTTGCTGTCAGACTGTTCTAAACACGGGAAACATGCGCCCCTTCACAGGCATACTATAGACACCCCCAGGTACGAAATTTAAAGGAATATTACACTTTTATTGTTTCACTTTAAGCATTATTAAAATCACTGCTCACAAAAAAACGGCCGTTTTTAAAACTTTTTTTTTGCATTGATCCATGTCCCCTGGGGCAGGACCTAGGTCCCCAACACTTTTTATGACAATAACTTACATATAAGCCTTTAAAATTAGCACTTTTGATTATTCATGTTCGAGTCCCATAGACTTTAATGGTGTCTGCGTGTTCGAACAAATTTTTTGCCTGTTCGCATGTTCTGGTGCGAACCGAACAGGGGGATGTTCGGCTCATCCCTAATACAGGCATAGCTTACCTAGGTGTTACTCTAATGCCCCGTACACACGGTCGGATTTTCCGATGGAAAATGTCCGATCAGAGCATGTTGTCGGAAATTCCGACCGTGTGTGGGCTTCATCTGACATTTTCCATCGGATTTTCCGACACACAAAGTTGGAGAGCAGGAGATAAAATTTTCCGACAACAAAATCCGATCGCGTCAATTCCGACCGTGTGTGGCCTGTTCCGACGCACAAAGTGCCACGCATGCTCAGAAGAAATTCCAAGACGGAACAGCTCGTTCTGGTAAACTTAGCGTTCGCAATGGATACAGCACTTTCGTCACGCTGCAATGTTAAAAATGGTTTAATACAGCGCACTCTCTTCTTCTTTATAATGTGACAAGAATTAAGTAGTTTTGCTGCTCATATTCACACACACACTTCTCACAAACTTATTTCGTTACTATTTATCGGGATTCCCTCAATATATTTTGATTTCTCACATCTGACAACATATTTTTGTATATTTTTTATATATTTTTTGGCTTTAATGTAGATTCTTTTTTTGTGTTTGTATTTTTTTTTTTGGACCATTTTGATTTGTACTCCCGAAAATGTTTGTGTGTGTTTTTTGTGTCAAGTTCCCACAACACCATTGATATGTTGTTCTATTTAATCTGTAGGAGATTGTTTGGTGTTGTTGTCCCTTGTTAATTTCACATTGTACTTTAGAAATGTACCTGAATCGTCACCAACAAACTGTAATTTTTGGATGAAAACACACACAGGAGAGTAGAATTTACCTAAAAAATTTTATTAAGGGGTCACAACTAAACAAAGAGGGAGGCAATGCTGGAGAAACTGCAGAAGTGGGTGAAGCCTTGGACCCCCAGGGCAGACATCAATAATTTGAAAGCCAAATTGGTGGCCTGAGGAGTCCTTATCTAAGGGAGGGCAGTCTGGTCCAGAAGTCCCAGAGATTCGGAAAGCAGCAGATGACATCTGTGTCCCCAGGCCGTGGTCATACGAGAGACTGCATCTTCTGTCAGATCAGACTGAACCCAGGGCCATCACTCTTTGGTCTTCCTTCCACGCTTCCTTACACGCTGTGGCTCTGGTGGTGGAGTTGTGGCAGCAGGAGGAGGAGGAGGAGGAGGATGGTCCAACTCAATGACATCCGTCTTGGGTGTTAGTTCCCCACTTACCCCCTTACGTAGGACTTTGTACAGAAGGTCCTCACAGAGCCTGCGTTGACCCTCCTGCATGCCCTGCAATTTGGTGGCAGCCATGCAGGCAAAGACCTTTTCAGGAGTTGGTAAGGCTCTGAGGGATGCAGAAGCCTCCTGGATCAGCCTGAATGCTGAATCCTGCACGGGACTCAGAGTCGCCTTCCTGGCTCGTTTATGTGGCAGGCGGAGGGGAGGGACCTGAGACTCAGTCAGGCTGTGACTGGTCCCAGGCTTCTCCTGGCTGACACTAATCCCCACCTCCTCCTGACTGCCACATTCCACAACCTCCTCCTGGCTGAGGTCTTCCTGTGTATGAAAAAGGGACATAGTTTTAGTATTGTTTTCATCAATCACACACAATTTTCACCTCCTGACTGTTGCAAATTGAATGTTAACAAATATAACAGACTATCCTTCTGAGCCCAGCATTTTTCATTCTTGTCCCAATTTTGGGTGCCCACTACTGTCTATTGATATGTAAAACACTTTCAAGCAGCAATTAGTGATCAATAATAACATCTAGTAAACATCATTTATTTATTGACCAGAAATCTGTAGAAGAATGCTATACCTGACTCCAGCTGGGCTCCTCCACTTCTTCCTGGCTGGAAGGCCCAGGTTGGACATCGGAAGCCTCAGCTGGGGTGGAAGGAAGAGTGGAAGGAAGAGTAGAGAGGGATTCCCTGACTTCAGTGTGCTGCAGCTCCGGACCTCTGGGAATCTGTGACCTTCTTGCGCTCCCTAAGATAAGTGCTCCTCAGGCCACCAATTTTAGCTTTTAAATAAGGGATGGTTGCTGTGGGGACCACCGGCTTCACCAACTCCAGCAGTTTCTCCAGCGCTGCCTGCCTCTTCTGTTTGTGATTATAGTGGGGGTGTCTGACCTGCCACAGACAGGGCAGCTCCCTGTATTTGTCAATGAACAGGGGCAGGAAATTGTGGTCATTGAACCCATCCATTTTCTCTGCAAGACACAACACAAGACAAACCCTAATGTCAGGCCAAACTCCCCTAATCTTGTTACAATATAGGCTTCCATTTCGAAGCAGTATAGGCGCAAGTTTAGATCTTACCTTCGTTATCACGATCGGCGTCTCCGATGCTCCTTCCTCCGCTCACAGATCGTATGTAATACGCACGTGTGTTACGCTTTATACACATATAACTCCGCCCACCCCTGACGTTCTTTCTAGTCTATTCCCCACCCCTTTTCGTTCGGCACAGTGGAGGAAGAGCACATGGTGGATAGACAGCAGGTGCGTGCTAATTGTAGCAACGAGGAGGAGGGGGAGGAAAGGCTGGAGCCTGAAACGTCCTGATCCAGAAGGAGATTTAAGGACTCAAATATGTCCTTTGGGGAGATGTTGGAGATGGTGGACAACCTGAAGAAGTCCAACTATGATGGAAAGTATGGGCCTTACCCCAACCCCAATGTCCGAAAGGCCAAGATCATGGCGAAAGTGGTCAGGAGTCTGCACCGGAATTTCGGGGTACGACGATCGAAAGATCAGCTCAGGAAGCGGTGGTCGGACCTCAAATTATGAGAACATGAGCAGTACAGAAAGATCCGGAGAGTAAGTAGTTGTGCTGTGTTCCTATTCTTTTTGTGTTTATTACGTTCGTGCTGCTCCATGTGCTTTTAGGAACTGTTGTACCGTTTAAAATGGCAACTTTCATGTTCATGGGCACATTATTCGTTCAGATCTAACATTTTTTGTTCAAACTATAAAATACCATTGTTTAGGCCATATGAATTTGGCCACCATTTTGACGCCCTATACTTGTCTTTAAAGAATTGGGTTGTGTAGATGGCTTTGTTACTAGAATGAAATGCAAACTAGATTGTGTGTAAGGAGAGGACACTCAGCAGCTGTTTTCACATCTGGACACTGGAGCACTAGTGTGGGACCCCAGAACACCATTTTTATTAGGGGGCCACACAGGTGCTCCAGTGTATACTATAGGGGTGTCTCCATCTGTGAAGCTTGTACCAAACAGGTAAAGTATTGCAGCTTGACAAAGGACACTAAAAAAGCTACATCTTGGAACTCTGCTAAAACAGACAATTGTACCCCACTTCCAAGCAATGTTTCATCTTTATAGTTCTGCCATCAAATATCTGTGTGCTAAGTATACCATTTTTGTTTTACATAAGGGAGGAGGAAGACGTGGTGGAACTAGTCACCACAACAGGTGAGTGTCTGCAACCACAGGCTCATGTAAGAGATGGATGGCGGCATTTTTTTTAGACCTAATTTATTTTGGGGTTCCTCTCTTTTTAGGTGATCGTGAGGTTGTGGATCCAGATCCTTTCACGTCCGAAAGTGCCCAGATATTGATCGGGGAGATCATGGGGTGTAATTTACAATTGGAAATCATCAAGCAAAACATCAATGATGTTATTCCAAAAAATAAAAAAATCATTGATGTTTTGGGGCGAGTTTAAAGCCCCTCAAAATCACTTTCTTCTTTTGTGTGCTACAATGTGCGAAATGTTTTTGTGATTTTTCCCAAAGCCAAATTTGGAGGATGCACACAGTGTGTCAACATGTGCTATCTGCCATCACGGGAGATCAATGGACACGTTTTGGGGGTGCAACCCCTTCCTCAATTATAAAGTAGCTGAGAGGAAGGGCTTGCTCCCCCAAAACACATTCTTTGATCCCCCATGATGGCAGCTAGCACATGTTGACATTGGCAAAATTGTGTGCATCTTCCAAATTTGGCTTTTCCAGGGGTGATTTCCCCCCATCTGAACGCAATATCAAACACAGTTCCTAAATACTCATGTATGATATTGCCTTCAAGTTCTACCTAATGTGAACTTTGTAAGTTCAAGATTTGTGTCTTTCTTGTTGGTTTTACACATACCTGTTTTATGTAAAATGGACATTTTGAGTTTTGATAATGCCACCACAAAAATTGGTATACCACAAACATGTTGTTTTTTTTCTAAACCTTTGATAAATGCACATGTGATTGTGCAGGTATTAAAAAGATTGTTAATCAAGAATGTGTGGATTATTGTCTCAATGCTACAACACTTTTGGGGTGATGTAATTGCTGTTTTCATTGCAAATGGGGGTTATTTACTAAGGGCAAATCCTCTTGGCACTACAAGTGCAGTTTCAGTGCATTTGCAAGTGCACTTGTAGTGAAATGTGTTTTTGCATTTAGGAAATAACAGGCAACAGTGCTTTGTATAAGGTTACACAATCACGTCATTTTCTGGACTCAACACATTTCTGTCAGGATCAGCTAAAACAAACACAAGCAGTAAATGTCCACAAAGAATTTCTGTTTTTGTTTTATTATAAAAAGGCTTCACAGATTGTCTGGCATATTGATAGCCCCCCTACCCGCAAAGAACTCCAGGTAGCGTAACCAGACATCACGGGCACTCAGGGAGGGCAAGCCAGGACGGCCACTTTCAAGCGCCGTCAGTGTGGTTTGATGTAGGATTCCGGCCTCAGGCCCAACTCAGCCAGCATAGTTGGCCGAATGTTTCCTTAAAAAGTTATGGAGAACACAGCACGCCAGTATAATATGGTTCAATTTATACTCCGCCATATGGATGGGTGTCAGAAATAGTCGGAACCGGCTGGCCAGGATTCCAAATGTGTTCTCCACCACTCTTCGGGCTCTGGCCAGCCGGTAATTAAAAACCCTCTGTTCCGGGGTGAGGGTCCTCATTGGGAATGGCCGCATCAGGTGGTCCTCCAGCGCAAACGCTTCATCAGCAACGAACACGAATGGGAGTCCTTCCACATTGTCCTCTGGAGCTGGCAAGTCCAAGCTGCCATTCTGGAGATGCCTGTAAAACTCTGTCTGGGCGATGACTCCACCATCGGACATCCGGCCATTCTTCCCCACGTCCACATACAAGAAGTCGTAATTAGCCGACACCACCGCCAACATCACTATACTATTAAACCCCTTGTAATTATAATAGTACGACCCCAAGTTGGGTGGTGGGACGATGTGGACGTGTTTCCCATCAATTGCCCTTCCGCAGTTAGGAAAGTCCCACCGCTGGGCAAAGTGGGAGGCCACAGTCTGCCATTCCTGTGGCGTGGAAGGAAACTGTTGAGGAAAAAACAATAAACATTACTATTTTTACTCAGAAACATGGCAAGCAGATTATACACAAACATTATGGGGCAACCTCCAGATAGTATTTACTAAGGGGAATTTAACAAGGCCAAAGTATAAGGTACACCTATCATATTCCCCCCCCCCCCTCTCATGGGCCATTTCTAACATTATAGGGGGTGTGTGGAAATCTTGGACAGGTAACCCTCTTCACTTCATTGAGAGATGAATGCCTAAATAATGGGTATTACTTTGAACAGACCCTCCTTAGTTACACTATTGGCAGACCACTGGACAGATAAGAAGTTTCATAATACAAAGATATAAATACACATTGTACACATTTGAGGACATTTTGACATTCTGCTATTACCTATCAAGATAATTATAGGATACAAAAACTTGAAACAGTACCATTTGAAAGTATACAGGCAGGCCCTTGCACTACATGCTTTGGGGAATTTATCCATAAATCTGAGCACTAAAGAGATGGGTATAGTGTGTACGGGTTTGGCAAAGTCAGCAGATAGATGATTGAGAATAGAGAATTGGGATCAGCTGACTTGGCAGTTGGGGGTTGGGAGGGTTACTAAAAATTTTTGGGGGACACCACAAAAAAAACCTCTGGCACTCTGCCTGATCTTAATTTAAAAATAACATTTCAAAACATTTTAGGGGGTGTTTGGGGTAAAACACTACTATGGAGCTGATAAAATACATTGTTAAGTGACTACATGAGGTGAATATAGGGCAGGAGACACCATGCTGGGGAGGTTAGTGAAGGGCAAATATGTATGAAGGACATAAAATAATAATTACATAAAAAACCAGCAGCATGAGGACAAAGGGGACATTCACAGCATATTACAAGCATGGTAATTAGGGAATGAGGAAAGAAATACAATATATTAGCAAACATTCAATACAATAAAATGTGATATAAAAGGATAAAAATCTTACCTTCATATACTCCTTCTGCAGGACCTGGATGATGGCAGAACAGGTCTCTGGGATAATGATCCCCAGAGCCTGGGGGGAGATGCCCATCAAGAACTTTAAGTCCTGCAGACTTCTCCCTGTCGCCAAATACCGCAGGGTAGCGACCAACCTCTGCTCAGGAGTGATGGCTTGCCTCATGCAGGTATCCTGCCTGCTGATATAGGGGGTCAGCGAAGCCAACAGACGGTGAAACACAGGGTCGTCATCCTAAGAAAGTTCCTGAAATCATCAGGATTATTCTCACGGATCTCACGGAGAAAAGGCATATGAGAGAACTGGTCACGCTGAAGCAACCAATTCTTGGTCCATGAACTCCTCCCCACCCTGTTCATGGACTGGACCTGTGTCAAGGTCAGGACCCCAACACCAAGCCCCCGCACAGCACGAACTCTACGAGGAGTATGCATACAAAACATGGCTAGAAAACGGTCGGCTGCTCAGAACGAAGTAACAGAACGCACTGAAGAACAGCAAGGCCTGTGAAGAGCGACCTGAAAAACAGCAATGAGCGGGCAAGATCGCACAGAAAACTCCGATACGAACTGACTGCACACACTGAAGAGCAGATACAAACCCACAAGCACAAACTGAATGGCAGAAAATGATCTGAAAGCCACGAGTCTGAAAAAGCGCGAATCGTGTCTCACCAAACTTTTACTAACACGAGATTAGCAAAAGGAGCCCAAAGGGTGCCGCGCTTGGTTCTGAACCGGCCTTTTCTAGTCTCGTCGTATGTGGTGTACGTGACCGCGTGGTTGGCGATCGGAAATTCCGACAACTTTGTGCGACCGTGTGTAGACAAAATAAGTTTGAGCCAACATCCGTCAGAAAAAATCCTAGGATTTTGTTGTCAGAATGTCCGAACAAAGTCCGACCGTGTGTACGCCCTATAAGTCCACCAAAGGATTGTACAAAAAAAAAATATACCCTTGAGATCACAAATGGTGCGGGACTAGGATAACTTATCCAAATATGAATTTTCATGGGCAAGCCGCCTAGAAGCATTTAAAATTAAAATATTTCCACAGCTAATGTACTTCTTCCAAACTCTGCCTATTCATATCTTACTCTCCTACCTTTCCTCCTTACAAAAACACCTAAACTGTTATATATGGCAAGGGAAAACACCCCGCAGAGCGCACAGTATTCTCATCAAACACAGGCTAACGCGAGGCTCCGGACTAGTGGACATCAAAGACTACTATCAATCTACAATTTTAGCACAGTTGAGAAGCTGGTTCTCATCAACTTATAGTACCCACTGGTGTGAACTGGAACAAACAATAGTGCTAGGACACAACCTGGAAAAATGGCTATTTATTACAGGCCCTAGAGGCAATATTCCACAACACCTACCACTTACACTCAAAGCCACAACTCTTACCTGGTGGAAATGTATAACCCACCAGTGGAAAAAGACTCCCACATCCTCACTGAAAATACCCATAACAACACTAAAGCTGATCATACTAGGCTTACGTCTTCCAGCATTGCTGGATGTCCTCCATATACAGTAGAGATAAGTGACCTTTATAATAGAGATAAATTTAAACCCTTCCCTCAAATGCAACAAGATTGGTTAATGGACCCCACAGACCTGTTCCAATACTTGCAAATTAGCCACTGTCTAGCTAAGCAGCCAAGTCTAACAAAGGAAATTCCAACCCCAGCATGGCTATACCTCAAGTCCCTATCTCACAACAAAAAAGGAATATCTCTTTTTTAAATACTTTTACAGGAAAAAAATGACGTTTGAGAAGTCCCTCCCCTTTACTAAGTGAGAAAAGGACATTGGAACCCAATTCACTATATCCCAATGGCAACGTGCACTTAAGTCAATCTACCATACAGCACACAGCACCTCCCTCTGGGAACTGACACAAAAAAATTTCCCAGCAATGGTACCTCACATCACAGTGAATCTCTTCATTCCATTCACACCTCCTGCATCTATGCTGGAGAAAGTGCAAAAAAGAAGGACCCTCCTCCATACCCTATGGACCTGTCCCAAGCTAAGCAACTTTTGGAGAGAGATCTTTAACATTATCTCAGAAATTGCTCTCTCTACCATTCCCATGACCCCGGGCCTAGCCCTACTTAATCTAACTATAGAAACCATACCCCCAGATGTGCACACAGTAATTACCCACATCCTTTTGTCAGCAAGACCGTCGATTACCAGACTTTGGAAATCCACCACTCCACCATCCACAGAGGCCATGGTTCAATTAACTCACACCCACTATGTGTATGAAACAATACTGTCCCCATCCAGGACAGCTTACATCCATTCCCATAGAGCATGGTCTCCTTGGATGGACTGGTACTCACACCACTTCCCCATTTCCCAATACATTCATTCTAATGTAGGGACTATTCCTCCTCTTCCATCCCTTACTCTCCATTCCTATTTGCAAGTACTATTAGCTTGTACTTCAGAGCACTCACAAAGTCTTTACTTCAAGTATGGTTTTATATTATTGCATGTTACACTGGTTGTTTCCTTTGATATATGCTGACTACATCATGGTCATACCTTTGGATTACTCTGTATATCCATGCTTTACCGTTATATGTTATGTACTTATTTGAAAATTTCTCAATAAAAAATGTATTGAAACAAAAAAAAGGTATAACAACATTTCTAATGGCTGTTACTGAAACTTATTTATACCACACTGGGTGACATTTTTGTTAACAGTTTTTTTTTAATTGGTCATTTGATATGGTACATTTCAACCCCTCTTATCCTCTAGTTAGATTGTACTGCTTCTTTTGCTTTTTTTTAGGTTCATTTTTTTTAGTCACTTGATGAAATAATATTTGTACTGCTTAGTAAAGGGATTTATTGGATTTCTTTATATATTGTGTATCATGTCTCATCAACTAATTTCCATCTACTTTATGCGATTTGAGTATTTATCATTAATGCCCCTCTTACCATGCATCTATGGGATTGTAATAAAGGAAACAAAATTACATATACAGTGTATACACTGGGGACGGAAAGTACTCAGACCCCCTTAAATTTTTCACTCTTTGTTATATTGCAGCCATTTGCTAAAATCATTTAAGTTCATCTTTTTCCTCATTAATGTACACACAGCACCCCATATTGACAGAAAAACACAGAATTGTTGACATTTTTGCAGATTTATTAAAAAAGAAAAACTGAAAAATGACATGGTCCTAAGTATTTAGACCCTTTGCTGTGACACTCATATATTTAACTCAGGTGCTGTCCATTTCTTCTGATCATCCTTGAGATGGTTCTACACCTTCACTTGAGTCCAGCTGTGTTTGATTATACTGATTGGACTTGATTAGGAAAGCCACACACCTGTCTATATAAGACCTTACAGCTCACAGTGCGTGTCAGAGCAAATGAGAATCATGAGGTCAAAGGAACTACCTGAAGAGCTCAGAGACAGAATTGTGGCAAGACACAGATCTGGCCAAAGTTACAAAAACATTTCTGCTGCACACAAGGTTCCTAAGAGCACAGTGGCCTCCATAATCTTTAAATGGAAGATGTTTGGGACGACCAGAACCCTTCCTAGAGCTGGCCGTCCGGCCAAACTGAGCTATCGGGGGAGAAGAGCCTTGGTGAGAGAGGTAAAGAAGAACCCAAAGATCACTGTGGCTGAGCTCCAGAGATGCAGTCAGGAGATGGGAGAAAGTTGCAGAAAGTCAACCATCATTGCAGCCCTCCACCAGTCGGGGCTTTATGGCAGAGTGGCCCAACGGAAGCCTCTCCTCAGTGCGAGACACATGAAAGCCCACATGGAGTTTGCTAAAAAACACCTGAAGGACTCCAAGATGGTGAGAAATAAGATTCTCTACCCTTATGAGACCAGGATAGAACTTTTTGGCCCTAATTATAAGCGGTATGTGTAGAGAAAACCAGGCACTGCTCATCACCTGTCCAATACAATTCCAACAGTGAAGCATGGTGGTGGCAGCATTATGCTGTGGGGGTGTTTTTCAGCTGCAGGGACAGGACGACTGGTTGCAATCGAGAGAAAGATTAATGCGGCTAAGTACAGGGATATCCTGTATGAAAACCTTCTCCAGAGTGCTCAGGACCTCAGACTGGGCCGAAGGTTTACCTTCCAACAAGACAATGACCCTAAGCACACAGCTAAAATAATGAAGGAGTGACTTCACAACAACTCCATGACTGTTCTTGAATGGCCCAGCCAGAGCCCTGACTTAAACCCAATTGAGCATCTCTGGAGAGACCTAAAAATGGCTGTCCACTAACGTTTACCATCCAACCTGACAGAACTGGAGAGGATCTGCAAGGAGGAATGGCAGAGGATCCCCAAATCCAGGTGTGAAAAACTTGTTGCATCTTTCCCAAAAAGACTCATGGCTCTATTAGATCAAAAGGGTGCTTCTACTAAATACTGAGCAAAGGGTCTGAATATTTAGGACCATGTGATATTTCAGTTTTTCTTTTTTAATAAATCTGCAAAAATGTCAACAATTCTGTGTTTTTCTGTCAATATGGGGTGCTGTGTGTACACTAATGAGGAAAAAAAATGAACTTAAATGATTTTAGCAAATGGCTGCAATATAGCAAAGAGTGAAAAATTTAAGGGGGTCTGAATACTTTCCGTCCCCACTATATATATATATATATATATATATATATATATATATATATACACGTATACAGTATCTCACAAAAGTGAGTACACCCCTTACATTTTTGTAAATATTTTATTAGATCTTTTCATGTGACAACACTGAAGAAATTACACTTTGCTACAATGTAAAGTAGTGTACAGCTTGTATAATTTGCTGTCCCATTAAAAATAACTAAACACACAGCCATTAATGTCTAAACCGCTGGCAACGAAAGTGAGTACACCCCTAAGTGAAAATGTCCAAATTGGGCCCAAAGTGTCAATATTTTGTGTGGACACCATTATTTTCCAGCACTGCCTTAACCCTCTTGGGCATGGAGTTCACCAGAGCTTTACAGGTTGCCACTGGAGCCCTCTTCCACTCCTCCATGATGACATCATGGAGCTGGTGGATGTTAGAGACCTTGCGCTCCTCCACCTTCCAAGATATATATATTAGTATATATATTATTGGTTTAGTATAATGTTTAATACTTCCTTAGTTTGAACACTGAATTATCAGCAGCAATCACAGATTTCCGTGTGCAGACATCACAACACCAATTGAATTATGATATATGATTTACTAATGGAGCAAGTTCTGTTCACTTTAGAGGTGAACTTTCACTTTACAAGGGAATTCAAATTTAGTTTATTGGATAAGGTGAAGCTCCACTGACTTAAATCATTCAATCAAGTGTAAAAGAAAATCCTTTTTTTTTGTTTTAGCTTTCCATGAATGAGTATTATTTGTAAACTGAATTTTGTGAACAGACTATAGTATTTTATTAAATTAGCCATTTTGTTTGCTTCATCTTATCCTACTGTTAATTGCATGAGACATGTGTTGACTGTGTTATGGACATGTGCTGACAATTATCTTGTCTTGTCCTTTTACTGCTTTAAACAGATGCATAATGAAATCTACTGGTTGCTTTGCATTACTACATTTCATTCCAGTATGTCACTGTTGTACTAAATAACCATCTTGGGCATCAATTAATACCATGAGCAAAGTTAATTAAACATTGCAGCTTAATCACTTGAAGACCGGCATGTTAAACCCCTTTCCTGTCCAGGCCATTTTTCAGTTTTCAGCACTGTGATACTTTGACTAACAAAAACGCAGTCATGCAACACTGTACCTAAAAAAATTGTTTACTTTAGTTTCTGCTATAAAACTTTTCAAGTACCGTGTATACTCGAGTATAAGTCATTCGGAGTATAAGTCGAGGCCCTAATTTACCACAAAAAAATGGGAAAAACTTATTGACCCGAGTATAAGACGAGGGTGAGAAATGCACAGCTACTGTAAGTGGAAAAGAGGGTCAACAATGCCCATTTGCAGCATCACTGTGCCCATTTGCATGCCTCACTGTGCCCATTTGCAGCCATAGGTCCCCTGAACTTCAAACTCAGTAGTTATGGGTTCCTAGAAGCCCCCTAGCTGCAGCCAAAATTTGGGGTCTCTGAACCCAAAGTGTCCCGAAATGACATTGCTGCAGATGGACACAGTTGACCGAATTTGGGGCCCCGTATCTCGGGGCCACTTAGTGCTAAGAACCCCAAATTTGGTGTGCAAACCCAATGGAACTAGCACCATAAAATTTCCAAAGCTGGGGTTTCTAGCATCAAGTGGCCCCAAGATACAGGCCCTCAAAAATCATATATATATATATTTATATTTACACACAACTGTCAATAAATAAGATATTTCTCACACACAGACTGGGCATACTTAGAATTACACCACGATATTACCTACAATAATGGGGATACTGCATTTGTGAGACTTTTTTGCAGTCTAGCCACTAGGGATGAGCTTCGTGTTCGAGTCGAACCCATGTTCGACTCGAACATCGGCTGTTCGACCGTCCGTCGAATTGCGAACGATATGGGCCGTTCGCGCCAAATTCGTGTGGCGCGTCACGGCCCATAATTCACTGCGGCATCGCAGTGCATTGCTGGCTGATGATTGGCCAAGCATGCACTATGACCCGCATGCTTGGCCAATCACAGCGCCGTCAGTAGAGAGAGCTGTAATTGGCCAAAGCCAGGGTGGCTTTGGCCAATTATGGCTCAGGGATTTAGTACACACCCCACACTATATAAGGCCGCCTGCACGGCGGCCCTGTGTAGTGTGTGTTCCGGTGTGCTGAGCGATAGAGAGAGAGAGACAGTGTCATTTGATTTGAGTTAGATAGATTAGGCAGAACAGTCAGTCAGTTAGCTGCACTTACAGTGTATTGTGTATATATATGCATCCCAGGTGTTGCATATATATATATACACTGTATTCAGTTTAGCTAGATCCGTTCCTGTTATCTTCTATCTAGACTATTTACATTCAGTGCAGTGTGTCCTGCTCACAGTGTTCAGCTAGATCCGTTCCTGCTATTTACATTCAGTACAGTGCTTCCTGCTCACAGTGTTCAGCTAGATCCGTTCCTGCTATTTACATTCAGTGCAGTGCGTGCTGCTCACAGTGTTCAGCTAGATCCGTTCCTGCTATTTACATTCAGTGCAGTGCGTCCTGCTCACAGTGTTCAGCTAGATCCGTTCCTGCTATTTACATTCAGTGCAGTGCGTCCTGCTCACAGTGTTCAGCTAGATCCGTTCCTGCTATATACATTTAGTGCAGTACGTCCTGCTCACAGTGTTCAGCTAGATCCGTTCCTGTTATCTTCCTACTGACAGGCAGGCTTGTCTGGTTACAGTATATAAAGCTACCTGAAGAAAATTACAGGTGTTCTTTTTGATCCTATTAGTACCACGGTCAGGCAGCTAGACTATTTACATTTAGTACAGTGTGTCCTGCTCACAGTGTTCAGCTAGATCCGTTCCTGTTATTTACATTCAGTGCAGTGCGTCCTGCTCACAGTGTTCAGCTAGATCCGTTCCTGCTATTTACATTCAGTGCAGTGCGTCCTGCTCACAGTGTTTAGCTACATCCGTTCCTGCTGTTTACATTCAGTGCAGTGCGTCCTGCTCACAGTGTTCAGCTAGATCCGTTCCTGCTATTTACATTCAGTGCAGTGCGTCCTGCTCACAGTGTTTAGCTAGATCCGTTCCTGCTATTTACATTCAGTGCAGTGCGTCCTGCTCACAGTGTTTAGCTACATCCGTTCCTGCTGTTTACATTCAGTGCAGTGCGTCCTGCTCACAGTGTTCAGCTAGATCCGTTCCTGCTATATACATTTAGTGCAGTACGTCCTGCTCACAGTGTTCAGCTAGATCCGTTCCTGTTATCTTCCTACTGACAGGCAGGCTTGTCTGGTTACAGTATATAAAGCTACCTGAAGAAAATTACAGGTGTTCTATCCCAGCTTAGTGCAGCTACAGGCCATTAGTATGTCTGGAAGGCCAAGAAGGAGAGGCAGACAGTCACAAGCCAATAAGAGAGGGCAAGCAGGCTCTGTGTCTAGTGCTGGTCGTGGAGACGGTGCATCCTCATCAGCACGTGGCCATGGGACACGCTTGGCCTTTTTTTCGGCAGCTGGCCGTGTTGAGCCGCAACATGCGGAAGACTTGGTCGAGTGGATGACCAAGCCGTCCTCATCCTCCTCATCCTCTCTCACCCATGCCCAGGGTGCTTTGTCTGGCAAAGCAGCGGCCTCTTCCCTCAGCTCAATGTCATCAGTGACTCCTTCCCTAGCCCCACCATGTCCTCCTGAGGATTCCCTCGAACTGTTTGACCACAGTGTTGGGTACATGCTCCAGGAGGATGCCCAGCGTTTGGAAGGCTCTGATGATGATACTGAGCTCAATGAAGGCAGTAACATGAGCACGGACAGAGGGGGTGCCCAAGAAGGACAGCAATCTGGCAGTCATGCTCCCCCTGCTGCAGCATACTGCCAGGTTTGCTCCAGTGATGAGGAGGGAGGGGATGATGAGGTCACTGACTCAACGTGGGTGCCTGATAGGAGAGAGGAGGAGGAGGAGGAGGAGGAGGAGGAGGTGGCACATCACCAACTAGGCAGGATGCCCTCCAGGGGCCAGCCTAAGGGCAGCACATTGACTGCATCACACCCCAAAGCTCCACATGTGCAGGGCGCTGCAGTCTCTGCGCGTTATTCAAAAAGTTCTTTGGTGTGGGCCTTTTTTGAGACGAGTGCATCAGATCGCACCGCTGCTATTTGCAATATATGTCTCAAGCGTATCTCGCGTGGCCAAAACATCTCCCGCTTGGGTACCACATGCTTGACCAGACATATGTTGACCTGCCATGCAGTTCGTTGGCAAGCGTATCTAAAAGACCCACACCAAAGAACAAAGACGATCTCTCCTTGCTCCTCATCAGCTGAGATTTCCAACCCCACTAGACCTTCAGTCCTCTCTGCGACCTGCAGTGAGAGGAATGAAGGTGTAGAATTAGGTGTGTCACAGCCAAGTACTTATGGGCAATCTGCTTTTGGTACACCGACGTCAGATTGTACCAGGCAAATTTCCCTGCCCCAGCTGCTGCACCGCCGAAAGAAGTTTGCTCCCAGCCATCCACATGCCCAGCGGTTGAATGCTAGCTTGGCAAAATTGCTAGCACTTCAACTGCTGCCTTTTCAGTTGGTAGACTCTGCCCCCTTCCGTGAGTTTGTGGAATGTGCGGTTCCTCAGTGGCAGGTACCCAAACGCCACTTTTTCTCACGGAAGGCGATTCCGGCTCTCTACCGGCATGTGGAAGGCAATGTCCATGCCTCGCTGGACAGGGCGGTCAGCGGTAAGGTGCATATTACCGCTGACTCATGGTCCAGCAGGCATGGACAGGGACGTTACTTAAGTTTCACGGCGCATTGGGTGACTCTGCTGGCAGCTGGGAAGGATGCAGGACAAGGTGCAGTAGTGTTGGAGGTTGTTCCGCCACCACGCCTCCAAAATGCTGATTGTGACACACCTCTCTCCTCCACCCCCTCCTCTTCTTCTTCCTCCATGGCCTCTTCCTCGGAACCAGCGGTGCTCCGTAGGCGTTCAAGGGGCTACGCAAGTACGCAGGCCAAAAGATGCCATGCGGTGCTTGAGCTGGTGTGCTTGGGGGACAGGAGCCACACTGGGGCAGAGGTTCTGTCAGCTCTGCAGGGGCAGGTTCAGAGGTGGTTGACGCCACGCCAACTTAAGGCAGGAATGGTGGTTTGCGACAATGGCACCAACCTCCTCTCTGCCCTCCGACAGGGACAACTGACCCATGTGCCCTGTTTGGCTCACGTCCTTAACTTGGTGGTGCAGCGGTTCTTGGGCAGGTACCCGGGCTTACAGGATGTCCTGAGGCAGGCCAGGAAAGTCTGTGTGCATTTCCGCCGGTCATATAATGCCAGTGCTCGGCTGACGGACCTCCAAAAGGAGTTTAACCTGCCCAAGAACCGCCTAATCTGTGACATGCCCACCAGGTGGAACTCGACGTTGGCCATGCTGCAGCGGCTGCACACGCAGCAGAGGGCCATCAATGAGTACCTGTGCGACTATGGCACCAGGACAGGGTCAGGGGACCTTGGTTTTTTTTCCCCACGCCAGTGGGCCATGATCAGGGATGCATGCACTGTCCTGTCACCATTCGAGGAGGCCACGAGGATGGTGAGCACTGACAGTGCATGCATCAGTGACACTGTCCCCCTTGTCCACCTGTTGGAGCACACGCTGCGTGGAATAATGGACAGGGCACTTGAGGCAGAACAGAGGCAGGAAGAGGAGGACTTCCTTAGCTCTCAAGGCCCCCTTTATCCAGACAGTGTTCCTGCGTGCCCGCCGATCACACAGGAAGAGGACGAGGAGGAGGAGGAGGAGGAGGAGGAAGATTGTGTCAGTATGGAGGTGGAGCCTGGCACTCAGCATCAGCAGTCTTTAAGGGATCAGTCCCAAGGAACACATGGACTTGTACGTGGCTGGGAGGAGGTGGCTGCGGACGTTGTTGTCCTTAGTGACCCAGAGGACTCCGGACCGAATGCCTCAGCAAACCTACGCTGCATGGCCTCCCTGATCCTGCAAAGCCTGCGTAAGGATCCTCGTATTCGTGGTATCAAGGAGAAGGACCAATACTGGCTGGCAACCCTCCTTGATCCACGTTACAAGGGTAAGGTTGCGGACCTTATCTTGCCATCGCAGAGGGAGCAGAGGATGAAACATCTTCGGGAGGCCTTGCAGAAAGGTCTGTGCAACGCGTTCCCAGAGACTGGGAGGTTACAAACTCCTGTTTCTGGACAACGTGTTGCTGAGGCTTCGGTCAGTCAAAGAAGGAGCGGTGGAGAAGGTGGCCGTCTGACCGATGCGTTCAGACAATTTTTTGGTCCGCAGCCCCAAGGTATGATCGGTTCCAGCAACCATCGCCAGCGTCTGTTTTACATGGTGCAGGAATACCTAGGGGCAAGATCAGACTTGGACACCTTTCCCACCGAAAATCCTCTGGGTTACTGGGTCTTGAGGATGGATCACTGGCCAGAGCTTGCACAGTATGCAATTGAGCTACTGGCCTGTCCTGCATCCAGCGTTCTTTCGGAACGCACATTCAGTGCTGCTGGAGGCGTGGTAACCGATCACAGGGTGCGTCTGTCCACCGACTCGGTCGATCGGCTGACCTTCATAAAAATGAATCAGTCTTGGATCACCACCAGCTACCAAGCACCTGATGCAGATGTAACCGAATAATTTTTTTTGAAATCTCAGATCCCTTCAAAGACTGCCTATGCTGATGCTGAGTGACTATCCCTGAGTAATTATCCTCTTCCTCCTCAATCATCACGCTGATAGCTTGTAAGAACATTTTTGGTTCTGGGCGCCACCACCAGTGCCTAAGGCACAATTTTTCAGCCCCTGTTTAACAGGGGCGTGTAATTACAATTTTTGATGTAATACTTTGCAGCAGGGCTCGTTCCTGCATTCCAACTAGAGTGTCTGTGAGGGGTTGCAGTGTTGTGGCACCAGCACCAGTGCCTAAGACCCAATTTTTCAGCCCCTGTCTAACAGGGGCGTGTAATTACAATTTTTGATGCAATACTTTGCAGCAGGGCTTGTTCCTGCATTCCAACTAGAGTGTCTGTGAGGGGTTGCAGTGTTGTGGCACCAGCACCAGTGCCTAAGACCCAATTTTTCAGCCCCTGTCTAACAGGGGCGTGTAATTACAATTTTTGATGCAATACTTTGCAGCAGGGCTTGTTCCTGCGTTTCAACTAGAGTGTCTGTGAGGGGTTGCAGTGTTGTGGCACCAGCACCAGTGCCTAAGACCCAATTTTTCTGCCCCTGTCTAACAGGGGCGTGTAATTACAATTTTTGATGCAATACTTTGCAGCAGGGCTCGTTCCTGCGTTCCAACTAGAGTGTCTGTGAGGGGTTGCAGTGTTGTGGCACCAGCACCAGTGCCTAAGGCCTAATTTTTCAGCTCCTGTTCAACAGGGGCATGTAATTACAATTCTTGATCTAATATTTCACAGCAGGGCCCTGTGAGGGCTTACAGTGTTTTGGCCACAGCAACACCTAAGGCCCAAATTTCTGCTGAGTATATAGGGCAGGACCCTACTTTCAAACATCTAACTTACAAACGACTCCTACTTGCAAACGGAAGGAGACAACAGGAAGTGAGATGAAATCTACCCCTAAGGAAGGGAAATTCTCTCCTGTAAGAGTTAATATGGGAAAACAATTTTTCCTTTCCACTGATGCTTTCCAATCCTTGTTCCACAAAAAAACACAAATTTTCAAAAAACATTTTTCATTGGGACAAAAAAGTGAGGTGAAATCTTCTGAAGAGGAGGAAAGACGCAAAACAAATGTCACAGGGGTGATAACCCTTCCCTATGTTTTCCAAAAAGCTTAGAAAAGATTTTTTGGCTGGAGCTAAACACATTAAAAATGTTCAAAATTACAAACAGATTCTACTTAACAACAAACCTACAGTCCCTGTCTTGTTTGCACCGCCTGTATACTGCTGTTCAGAGTATATAGGGACCTTTCCTTATTTTAATTTGGGTGCGGGGTTCCCCTTAATATCCATACAAGACCCAAAGGGCCTGGTAATGGACTGGGGGGTACCCATGCCGTTTGTCTCACTGATTTTCATCCATATTGCCATGACCCGACATGACATTAAACCCGCAAGCAGTTTTAAATGAGATTTTTTCCTTTAAAAATGACATTTGGTGCAGGGACTGTTCTAAACATGGGAAACACGCGTCACTTTACAGGCATACTATAGACACCCCCCAGGTACGATATTTAAAGGAATATTTCACTTTTTTTTTTTTACTTTAAGCATCATTAAAATCACTGCTCCCGAAAAAACGGCCGTTTTTAAAAGTTTTTTTTGCATTGATACATGTCCCCTGGGGTAGGACCCGGGTCCCCAAACCCTTTTTAGGACAATACCATGCAAATTAGCCTTTAAAATGAGCACTTTTGATTTTGAACGTTCGAGTCCCATAGACGTCAATGGGGTTCTAACGTTCGTGCGAACTTGCGGTCCGTTCGCGGGTTCTGGTGCGAACCGAACCGGGGGGTGTTCGGCTCATCCCTACTAGCCACATACAGGGTCCAAAATACAATTCATGCTTTAAAGGGGCAAACATTAGATATCTAATTTTCAGTCTAATTATCATGTGTTTGGAGGCTCTGGAGTGCCAGGACAGGAAAAAAAAAAAAAAACACACAAAAAAAAATAAATTTTTGAAAAGCAAACACCCAATGTACTTTTAAGAAGTATAATGAGTCTTTTAAAGATTTCAATTTCCTGCCACAAGTTTTTGGAAAATACAGAAAGAAAATGAAAATGTATTTGTTTACCCAAAGTTGGAAATTTATTAAGATATTTATCATATACAGTATGGGCATACTTAGATTCCCCCCCCCCCACTCCTGAATATTAAGACACAATATGTTTGAGACCATTCACCCCTTCACATTACCTACCAGACAGTGTTTCTTGATACAACCAACATTGTATCAAAAACAGTGTACTGTAATGCTTGCCTCTATTTGTGTGGTCAGGGAATGTAGCTTAGTGTAGTGTTACCTGTAGCAGCCCCCCTCCTATATTCCAAGCAAGCTACAAGCCTACTGGTACGTGACTGCCCCCAGGAAAGCTATGTTTACTGGTTAAGATTTACAAGAGGTTGAACAAAGGGTGAACAAAAGATTTGGTGGTTCCCCTGTGGTTCCAGGAGTGCAGTTGTCCACAGGGGATGGCTGAGACTGATGTCCTGCAGGAACATAGTTAGTGGGACGTACAGATGAGTCAGTCCAGGCAGCAGACAGAAATGTGGTCAGGAACCATGCCATGGCCAGTACAAGTGGCAAGCAGAGGCAACAGTGCACTGATGTGGTGATCAGGAAAACTTTTGCTTGCTTGGTTACATTGGTCTGGCGACATCGGAACTGATGTCTGATACTTGGATTTTGCCAAAGCATTTGACAGAGTTTCTCACACATGGCTATTGTGTAGATTAAAGTCTACAGGCTTAGAAAATTCATTTTGTAAATGGACAGAAAATTGTAGTGATTAACGGTTCGTATTTTGAATGGTCTATGTTTATTAGTGGTGTATTACAAAGTTCAGAGTTGTGGTTTCTTTTTAATATATTTATAAATGATCAGCAATCTAAACAAGAAACTGTGCTCAGTGCTATCCCAAGTGTGTGAAAAAAATCCAAATAATTGGCAATCCTCACAGCTGCACTCAGAAACATAAAAATACAAATGTATAATATATAAACAGATCCTAATGTAGTTGTGCATCATGAATATGAATAAATAGTGAAACAAATTGATAAATAATGTCCACAAATGATCACAATAAATGAATATCCATCATATCCATTATAAAAATACCAAAAACAATAAATAGGTCTGCAAAGCACAAGCTCTGCTCCACCCTCACGTACATTAGTCTAAAAAGACGTTATCAAGCTGATCCCGCTGACGACGTCTGTTTTGACAAAACGTACGTTGGGATGGGGCAGATCTTGTGCTCACATCACCCACAACAGCGCAACTGCATTAGGATCTATTTATACAAATGATATAGGGTCTGAGATTAAAAGTACCATTTCAGTGCTCGTACATGACACCAAGCTATGCAGTGGAATTAGGTCCTTACAGGATGTCTCCAACTTACAAGCTGATCTCAATGCACTTTAATTGGGCAACTATATGGCAATTGGCAAATGAGGTTTAATGTTGATAGATGTAAAGTTATGCACTTGGAAGCTAAAAACATGCATGCATCATACATTCTAGGTGGAAAACAGCTAGGGGAGTCAATGGTGGAAAATGATCTGGGTGTTCTGGTAGATCATGTACTTAATATTAGCATGCAATGCCAAGATGCATTTTCTAAAGCTAGCAAAATACTTCCTTGTATTAAAAGAGATATAGAATCGAGAGAGAGAGAGAGAGAGAGAGAGAGAGAGAGAGAGAGAGAGAGAGAGAGAGAGAGAGAGAGAGAAACAATGTTGCCCCTGCGCAAATCATTAAAAAACCCCATCCAAAATATGCAGTTCAGTTTTGGACACCAGTTCATAAACAGGATATTGGAGCAATGGAAAAACTGCAGAGAAAAGCAAATAAACTAATAAAAGGCATGGAGGAGCTCAGTAATGAGGACGTTTTAGCTAAACTGAATTTATTTTATTTTATCTTAAGAAGGGGCCATTAAGGGGGAATATGATTAATACGTATACAGGTAAATACATGGGTGGTCCATATAGTGAACCAGGTGTAGAGTAATTAACTTTCAGGTCATTACAGAGGACAAGGGGAACTCTTTACATCTGGAGGAAAAGAGATTTAGTGCCGGTTCACATAGGTGCAATGCGGGAACCCTGTGAATCCACTGCGGGTTCCCGAATCACACCCGACTCGCAAGGCAGTTCACACTACCATATGCGAACTGCGGGGAGTATCAATACAATGTTAATGACACCCCCATTTCAGCTCGCATATCGCACTGCGAACTGACAGTTAGGACATGAATTAGATCGCATGGGCGTGAACACCCATGCGATCTGATTCTGGTGAGGACCAAAAACAGGGTTCTGTGTGAGTTTGGTCTGATTTCGATGCAAATTCACCCATAATATCTGTATGTCTGAAATCCCATCACACAGACATCGCATGTGATTTGCACTGCAGTGTGGTGCGAATCACATGCAATCTCGCACCACGCACTGGTGTGAACCGGCACTTAACCTTTAAATATGGAAATGCTTCTTCACAGTAAGAGCTGAATAGACTCCCTCAAAATTAGTTCTGGCTAGCTTAATAGATTATTTTATATAGAAGTTTTCTATTTGCACGTGTGTGTGTGTGTGTGTGCTTTTTTTTATTTTATTGGTTGAACTAGATGGACTAGTGTCTTTTTTCATAAATACAGTTTACAAAAGTAAATCAAATCATAATAAGAGGACTAAAGGTCGACAAGGTAGTCACAGAAGGATCAAACGGTTAAAGTATTTAAAAAAACGCAGCTTTAATAAATACTTTTGATTAACAATCCACATAAAGAACCTCCCCAAAACCAGGGGTTAAAACTGACAACTTTGTCATATGCAGGCCTAGCAGCTGTTCACATCACACATACACACATACATACTCCCATTGATTATGGATAGGGCTATAGAGACTATTTGGAATTACTCCAAAGTAATTGTTCAAACATCTGTAGTTGACAGCGCAACACTGTTACATTTCTATCTGTAGTTATATCTATATATCTATATCTGTCTATTCGCTTCCATTCTCTATAGAAGACATGGATGGTAGATGATATAAACAGGCATCAGTGACTGTGATAAAGAAGCACAGAAACCAGTCCTCTATTCCAGGGCTATGTGTGGAAAACAGAAGTTCCAGATAGGCATATGCTGGACAGTAGAGTGTAACAGGCTAGGATGCCAGAATGGCATATACTGCACTGTGTGTACTGAAGGAAATAATATTGTGTCTTTATGAGTACTATCATTCATCTATGTGGGCACAGCTCATTGCTTCTCGACAGTTCCCGGATGAATGCAAAGTGATGGCTTCCTGTATACAGCAGCGTTCCTCCATCTACATGCACCGCTGCTGTGCCCAAGTCCGCCGTTAGCTTCCTGGTTCAGATGTGCATGCTCGCAGCAGTCAGCCTGTGGGATGACACAACAGACATGATGACATCATGCTGATGCATTGTGCTCACCAATCAGATCAAGCTCCTTCAGAGGGAGGAAGGGCTTCATTGTACTGCCTTAAATATCCTGGCTTGGGTGTAATACCTCAATTTCACCAGTAGATGTCATTACCACTCACTTCTTCCGCCTCCATCCATTACTATTACAAAACAGACGCTAAATGCTTTTACTTAATGATTGCTCATATCAATCACCTTTTGAATCATGTAATTCTACATGTCCATTATTTATCTTGTTTCCAAAATAATCCTATAAAGATCTCCTTATATCATTCTATTGTGGAATGTGGGCTATAGGGGAGGGATCAGGTAATACATAAAATTAAAGGGAAAGAAAAGGCAAAAAAAATACACAAATCTCCAGGCCAAGAAAAGAGGATGTGAGATAAACATATATACTTACAGTGGTTACGGTTAGTAGCACCCAATTAGGCCTCCAAAAATGCCTGTAAATTGCCTTCAGTGTTCAGCCCTTTGGGAATTAGAGTTCCAAGTCTAAAGATCCATATCCTTCTGTACTAAGATTGCCAAAATGTCCCCTTCTTGTTGAGAGAATCAGATACCCTTAATTCGTAGGCCTTCAGGATTTCCCTGATGAAACTGAACAAAATGCACAGATAGTGGACGTTCGTCATCTTTTTTCTTTATACTTTGGATGTGTTCACCTATTCAAACTCTCAATTGTCGCTTGGCCCTACCCACATAAGACTTGGCACAAGGACATTATAACATATAAACCAAATGAGTTGTTGAACAGTTGATAAATTGTCAAATTTTGAATCGCTTGTTTCCGTGAGAGTTTTTGAACCTCAACCATTTTGTCAACATATTTACATATCTGACAGTGTCCACAGGTGTAGGGGTGGGAGGTCTGGGTGGGAGGTCTGTGAGCCAATTACTAGAGGGTGTTCTCAGAAATTCTGAATGGACTAAACTGTCGCTTACATTGCGGGCTCTTCGAGTCACCATTAAGGGGCATGGGCCTACAATTTCCCATAAAAGAGGGGATCTGGTGAGGACATGCCAGTATAGATTTGACTTGGTTCCATTGGGATCTAAAATTGGTGATAATTCTCACAGGGGCTATAGTCTTTTTTTAATCTGACTAACTATGTAACTGGTGTGGCAGCGATCAGGCACAATGTAGCTGGCTGCGTGGGTATGGTGACACTGTACTCGTATGGATAGTGATCAGGAAAACTATTGCTGACTTACATTGATCTGATTACACTGGGACTGGTGTAACACCTCCTGCTTGCCCACCGATGAACACCTGAATTTTCAGGGTATTCAGCGGGTGTTCACCCTGCCAAATGCCCTGCAATGCACTATGCTCAGTAAATAGCTGGTTGTTAAGGAGCGGGGTGGCCGTTGTGTTTTTAACAACCGATGAGTCATCGGCTGTCAATTGGCTTCCGCCCCTACACTCGCCCCTTACAGAGTTGCACGAGCATCGTGGGCATGCGGGAGCATGTGACACAATGTAGTCTTAATTGCGCAGGCGCCGTGTACAGCTCATGAACAGCTGTTCATGTTTGGAGACATTTGACGTCTCCTTTGTCCTCCGTACTGCGCAAGTGCTGCGCCTGCGCAGTACAGGACGGACACTATCAGATGGGGGACCTTTCTCGGCAGAACACTGGCAATAAAAAAGTGAAAAAAAAACAGCGTGGGGGTCCCCCCTCCCAATTCATACCAGGCCCTTAGGGTCTGGTATGGATTTTAAGGGAGCAAGTTGCTCAGGGAATTTTTTAGGTAGATCAAGGGTACCCATGAATTTGCTCTGCTGTAGAATGCTGGAACCCAGGTGTATTTTTCAGGTTATAAACAAAGAATAGTATACCCTACAGGAATGTATTATGTTTAAATGATCTGAGATCCGGTGTCAGTGAGGAATAGGGATGAGCTTCGTGTTCGAGTCGAACCCATGTTCGACTCGAACATCGGCTGTTCGACCGTCCGTCGAATTGCGAACGATATGGGCCGTTCGCGCCAAATTCGTGTGGCGCGTCACGGCCCATAATTCACTGCGGCATCGCAGTGCATTGCTGGCTGATGATTGGCCAAGCATGCACTATGACCCGCATGCTTGGCCAATCACAGCGCCGTCAGTAGAGAGAGCTGTAATTGGCCAAAGCCAGGGTGGCTTTGGCCAATTATGGCTCAGGGGATTTAGTACACACCCCACACTATATAAGGCCGCCTGCACGGCGGCCCTGTGTAGTGTGTGTTCCGGTGTGCTGAGAGATAGAGAGAGAGAGAGACAGTGTCATTTGATTTGAGTTAGATAGATTAGGCAGAACAGTCAGTCAGTTAGCTGCACTTACAGTGTATTGTGTATATATATGCATCCCAGGTGTTGCATATATATATATACACTGTATTCAGTTTAGCTAGATCCGTTCCTGTTATCTTCTATCTAGACTATTTACATTTAGTGCAGTGTGTCCTGCTCACAGTGTTCAGCTAGATCCGTTCCTGCTATTTACATTCAGTGCAGTGCGTCCTGCTCACAGTGTTCAGCTAGATCCGTTCCTGCTATTTACATTCAGTGCAGTGCGTCCTGCTCACAGTGTTCAGCTAGATCCGTTCCTGCTATTTACATTCAGTGCAGTGCGTCCTGCTCACAGTGTTCAGCTAGATCCGTTCCTGCTATTTACATTCAGTGCAGTGCGTCCTGCTCACAGTGTTCAGCTAGATCCGTTCCTGCTATTTACATTCAGTGCAGTGCGTCCTGCTCACAGTGTTCAGCTAGATCCGTTCCTGGTATTTACATTTAGTGCAGTGCGTCCTGCTCACAGTGTTCAGCTAGATCCGTTCCTGCTATTTACATTCAGTGCAGTGCGTCCTGCTCACAGTGTTCAGCTAGATCCGTTCCTGGTATTTACATTTAGTGCAGTGCGTCCTGCTCACAGTGTTCAGCTACATCCGTTCCTGCTATTTACATTCAGTGCAGTGCGTCCTGCTCACAGTGTTCAGCTAGATCCGTTCCTGCTATTTACATTCAGTGCAGTGCGTCCTGCTCACAGTGTTTAGCTACATCCGTTCCTGCTGTTTACATTCAGTGCAGTGCGTCCTGCTCACAGTGTTCAGCTAGATCCGTTCCTGCTATTTACATTCAGTGCAGTGCGTCCTGCTCACAGTGTTCAGCTAGATCCGTTCCTGCTATTTACATTCAGTGCAGTGCGTCCTGCTCACAGTGTTCAGCTAGATCCGTTCCTGCTATTTACATTCAGTGCAGTGCGTCCTGCTCACAGTGTTCAGCTAGATCCGTTCCTGCTATTTACATTCAGTGCAGTGCGTCCTGCTCACAGTGTTCAGCTAGATCCGTTCCTGCTATATACATTTAGTGCAGTACGTCCTGCTCACAGTGTTCAGCTAGATCCGTTCCTGTTATCTTCCTACTGACAGGCAGGCTTGTCTGGTTACAGTATATAAAGCTACCTGAAGAAAATTACAGGTGTTCTTTTTGATCCTATTAGTACCACGGTCAGGCAGCTAGACTATTTACATTTAGTACAGTGTGTCCTGCTCACAGTGTTCAGCTAGATCCGTTCCTGTTATCTTCCTACTGACAGGCAGGCTTGTCTGGTTACAGTATATAAAGCTACCTTAAGAAAATTACAGGTGTTCTTTTTGATCCTATTAGTACCACGGTCAGGCAGCTAGACTATTTACATTTAGTACAGTGTGTCCTGCTCACAGTGTTCAGCTAGATCCGTTCCTGTTATCTTCCTACTGACAGGCAGGCTTGTCTGGTTACAGTATATAAAGCTACCTTAAGAAAATTACAGGTGTTCTTTTTGATCCTATTAGTACCACGGTCAGGCAGCTAGACTATTTACATTTAGTACAGTGTGTCCTGCTCACAGTGTTCAGCTAGATCCGTTCCTGTTATCTTCCTACTGACAGGCAGGCTTGTCTGGTTACAGTATATAAAGCTACCTTAAGAAAATTACAGGTGTTCTTTTTGATCCTATTAGTACCACGGTCAGGCAGCTAGACTATTTACATTCAGTGCAGTGCGTCCTGCTCACAGTGTTCAGCTAGATCCGTTCCTGGTATTTACATTCAGTGCAGTGCGTCCTGCTCACAGTGTTCAGCTAGATCCGTTCCTGGTATTTACATTTAGTGCAGTGCGTCCTGCTCACAGTGTTCAGCTAGATCCGTTCCTGCTATTTACATTCAGTGCAGTGCGTCCTGCTCACAGTGTTCAGCTAGATCCGTTCCTGGTATTTACATTTAGTGCAGTGCGTCCTGCTCACAGTGTTCAGCTAGATCCGTTCCTGCTATTTACATTCAGTGCAGTGCGTCCTGCTCACAGTGTTCAGCTAGATCCGTTCCTGGTATTTACATTTAGTGCAGTGCGTCCTGCTCACAGTGTTCAGCTAGATCCGTTCCTGCTATTTACATTCAGTGCAGTGCGTCCTGCTCACAGTGTTCAGCTAGATCCGTTCCTGCTATTTACATTCAGTGCAGTGCGTCCTGCTCACAGTGTTCAGCTACATCCGTTCCTGCTGTTTACATTCAGTGCAGTGCGTCCTGCTCACAGTGTTCAGCTAGATCCGTTCCTGCTATTTACATTCAGTGCAGTGCGTCCTGCTCACAGTGTTCAGCTAGATCCGTTCCTGCTATTTACATTCAGTGCAGTGCGTCCTGCTCACAGTGTTCAGCTAGATCCGTTCCTGCTATTTACATTTAGTGCAGTGCGTCCTGCTCACAGTGTTCAGCTAGATCCGTTCCTGCTATTTACATTCAGTGCAGTGCGTCCTGCTCACAGTGTTCAGCTAGATCCGTTCCTGCTATATACATTTAGTAAAGAATAAAAACAAAAAATTGCGCTTGGAAAATAACAGTGAAGAAAATGTATAAATCCTTGTGAATAAAGATAATTTGAATATAAATATATTTTGAATATAATAACACCCTTAAATAAGAGAAATTTTTGATTGAGTGAAGTTCAAAAGCTGCGGTTAAAAGTGGGGCCCACAAACTAAAACTAAAAACAGATAAACCGCGCTAAATGTGAGTCCAATTAATGGTAGTGAAAATTTAAATAAATCCAACGTGATATAGTAGATCCTCCTAGATGATGTTAGGGACAACTCAAGGATATTCTGCTTACCAGAACATAAGCAGAGTCAAGCAGATGGCTTTAAACCCAGCCTGGGCCTTTCGATGTACTCCAGAGGGGTAGAATCCGACAGGCTCATGCAACGGACCGAATCCACATGAGTGTAGTAAGAAATAAAAAAACAAAAACTGACAAAATAGATATAAAAAAAACAAAAACTGATACTGACAAAAATAGATATACAAAAATGCTCACACAAAATATTAAATATTAAAAACACCCCGAATATATAACAAATTCAGGGATGTGAAGGCAAAAACCAGGGAAGTGACATGCAGCATGCACAAGTGATATCCTGATAGGGGACTTCAATTGTATCTGATTACCAGAAAATGAGTTTAACAGGCGAGCATAGATCCAAATAAAGAAAAGACACCCGGTGCTTGAACTCAAAGCCGCTTACCAGATGTAAAATCAATAGAGGTATAATCAGCAGTAGACCTATGGTCTGTGTATCCCCAAAGTGTGACCCTGATCAGAACTGAAGGGGTTCCTGCTCACCGAAAGACCGGCTGGCGAAAGCCGAATACGAAATAGTGGTGGCGTCACCGCGATCCCGTCCCAGCAGACTTCTCGAAAGCTCCGATCATGGGTGTTCAATAAGAAAAAGCAGCCAATAGTGTAATAACGCAACAGCTCCAATTTATTCAAAGGTAAAAGCACTTACACTTAAAACGAAAAAAACAGCGATGCCGGCCGGCACTCAGATAGCTCCCGTCCACACTAGGGCAAACGTGGTGACGTCAGTACGTCCCTCCCAGACGCGTTTCGTCATAGGTTGACGTTCTCAATGGGGCCCCATTGAGAACGTCAACCTATGACGAAACGCGTCTGGGAGGGACGTACTGACGTCACCACGTTTGCCCTAGTGTGGACGGGAGCTATCTGAGTGCCGGCCGGCATCGCTGTTTTTTTCGTTTTAAGTGTAAGTGCTTTTACCTTTGAATAAATTGGAGCTGTTGCGTTATTACACTATTGGCTGCTTTTTCTTATTGAACACCCATGATCGGAGCTTTCGAGAAGTCTGCTGGGACGGGATCGCGGTGACGCCACCACTATTTCGTATTCGGCTTTCGCCAGCCGGTCTTTCGGTGAGCAGGAACCCCTTCAGTTCTGATCAGGGTCACACTTTGGGGATACACAGACCATAGGTCTACTGCTGATTATACCTCTATTGATTTTACATCTGGTAAGCGGCTTTGAGTTCAAGCACCGGGTGTCTTTTCTTTATTTGGATCTATGCTCGCCTGTTAAACTCATTTTCTGGTAATCAGATACAATTGAAGTCCCCTATCAGGATATCACTTGTGCATGCTGCATGTCACTTCCCTGGTTTTTGCCTTCACATCCCTGAATTTGTTATATATTCGGGGTGTTTTTAATATTTAATATTTTGTGTGAGCATTTTTGTATATCTATTTTTGTCAGTATCACGCTATGGTTTTTGTTTTTTTATTTCTTACTACACTCATGTGGATTCGGTCCGTTGCATGAGCCTGTCGGATTCTACCCCTCTGGAGTACATCGAAAGGCCCAGGCTGGGTTTAAAGCCATCTGCTTGACTCTGCTTATGTTCTGGTAAGCAGAATATCCTTGAGTTGTCCCTAACATCATCTAGGAGGATCTACTATATCACGTTGGATTTATTTAAATTTTCACTACCATTAATTGGACTCACATTTAGCGCGGTTTATCTGTTTTTAGTTTATATACATTTAGTGCAGTACGTCCTGCTCACAGTGTTCAGCTAGATCCGTTCCTGTTATCTTCCTACTGACAGGCAGGCTTGTCTGGTTACAGTATATAAAGCTACCTGAAGAAAATTACAGGTGTTCTTTTTGATCCTATTAGTACCACGGTCAGGCAGCTAGACTATTTACATTTAGTACAGTGTGTCCTGCTCACAGTGTTCAGCTAGATCCGTTCCTGTTATCTTCCTACTGACAGGCAGGCTTGTCTGGTTACAGTATATAAAGCTACCTTAAGAAAATTACAGGTGTTCTTTTTGATCCTATTAGTACCACGGTCAGGCAGCTAGACTATTTACATTCAGTGCAGTGCGTCCTGCTCACAGTGTTCAGCTAGATCCGTTCTTGCTATTTACATTCAGTGCAGTGCGTCCTGCTCACAGTGTTCAGCTAGATCCGTTCCTGGTATTTACATTCAGTGCAGTGCGTCCTGCTCACAGTGTTCAGCTAGATCCGTTCCTGCTATATACATTTAGTGCAGTACGTCCTGCTCACAGTGTTCAGCTAGATCCGTTCCTGTTATCTTCCTACTGACAGGCAGGCTTGTCTGGTTACAGTATATAAAGCTACCTGAAGAAAATTACAGGTGTTCTATCCCAGCTTAGTGCAGCTACAGGCCATTAGTATGTCTGGAAGGCCAAGAAGGAGAGGCAGACAGTCACAAGCCAATAAGAGAGGGCAAGCAGGCTCTGTGTCTAGTGCTGGTCGTGGAGACGGTGCATCCTCATCAGCACGTGGCCATGGGACACGCTTGGCCTTTTTTTCGGCAGCTGGCCGTGTTGAGCCGCAACATGCGGAAGACTTGGTCGAGTGGATGACCAAGCCGTCCTCATCCTCCTCATCCTCTCTCACCCATGCCCAGGGTGCTTTGTCTGGCAAAGCAGCGGCCTCTTCCCTCAGCTCAATGTCATCAGTGACTCCTTCCCTAGCTCCACCATGTCCTCATGAGGATTCCCTCGAACTGTTTGACCACAGTGTTGGGTACATGCTCCAGGAGGATGCCCAGCGTTTGGAAGGCTCTGATGATGATACTGAGCTCAATGAAGGCAGTAACATGAGCACGGACAGAGGGGGTGCCCAAGAAGGACAGCAATCTGGCAGTCATGCTCCCCCTGCTGCAGCATACTGCCAGGTTTGCTCCAGTGATGAGGAGGGAGGGGATGATGAGGTCACTGACTCAACGTGGGGTGCCTGATAGGAGAGAGGAGGAGGAGGAGGAGGAGGAGGAGGAGGAGGTGGCACATCACCAACTAGGCAGGATGCCCTCCAGGGGCCAGCCTAAGGGCAGCACATTGACTGCATCACACCCCAAAGCTCCACATGTGCAGGGCGCTGCAGTCTCTGCGCGTTATTCAAAAAGTTCTTTGGTGTGGGCCTTTTTTGAGACGAGTGCATCAGATTGCACCGCTGCTATTTGCAACATATGTCTCAAGCGTATCTCGCGTGGCCAAAACATCTCCCGCTTGGGTACCACATGCTTGACCAGACATATGTTGACCTGCCATGCAGTTCGTTGGCAAGCGTATCTAAAAGACCCACACCAAAGAACAAAGACGATCTCTCCTTGCTCCTCATCAGCTGAGATTTCCAACCCCACTAGACCTTCAGTCCTCTCTGCGACCTGCAGTGAGAGGAATGAAGGTGTAGAATTAGGTGTGTCACAGCCAAGTACTTATGGGCAATCTGCTTTTGGTACACCGACGTCAGATTGTACCAGGCAAATTTCCCTGCCCCAGCTGCTGCACCGCCGAAAGAAGTTTGCTCCCAGCCATCCACATGCCCAGCGGTTGAATGCTAGCTTGGCAAAATTGCTAGCACTTCAACTGCTGCCTTTTCAGTTGGTAGACTCTGCCCCCTTCCGTGAGTTTGTGGAATGTGCGGTTCCTCAGTGGCAGGTACCCAAACGCCACTTTTTCTCACGGAAGGCGATTCCGGCTCTCTACCGGCATGTGGAAGGCAATGTCCATGCCTCGCTGGACAGGGCGGTCAGCGGTAAGGTGCATATTACCGCTGACTCATGGTCCAGCAGGCATGGACAGGGACGTTACCTAAGTTTCACGGCGCATTGGGTGACTCTGCTGGCAGCTGGGAAGGATGCAGGACAAGGTGCAGTAGTGTTGGAGGTTGTTCCGCCACCACGCCTCCAAAATGCTGATTGTGACACACCTCTCTCCTCCACCCCCTCCTCTTCTTCTTCCTCCATGGCCTCTTCCTCGGAACCAGCGGTGCTCCGTAGGCGTTCAAGGGGCTACGCAAGTACGCAGGCCAAAAGATGCCATGCGGTGCTTGAGCTGGTGTGCTTGGGGGACAGGAGCCACACTGGGGCAGAGGTTCTGTCAGCTCTGCAGGGGCAGGTTCAGAGGTGGTTGACGCCACGCCAACTTAAGGCAGGAATGGTGGTTTGCGACAATGGCACCAACCTCCTCTCTGCCCTCCGACAGGGACAACTGACCCATGTGCCCTGTTTGGCTCACGTCCTTAACTTGGTGGTGCAGCGGTTCTTGGGCAGGTACCCGGGCTTACAGGATGTCCTGAGGCAGGCCAGGAAAGTCTGTGTGCATTTCCGCCGGTCATATAATGCCAGTGCTCGGCTGACGGACCTCCAAAAGGAGTTTAACCTGCCCAAGAACCGCCTAATCTGTGACATGCCCACCAGGTGGAACTCGACGTTGGCCATGCTGCAGCGGCTGCACACGCAGCAGAGGGCCATCAATGAGTACCTGTGCGACTATGGCACCAGGACAGGGTCAGGGGACCTTGGTTTTTTTTCCCCACGCCAGTGGGCCATGATCAGGGATGCATGCACTGTCCTGTCACCATTCGAGGAGGCCACGAGGATGGTGAGCACTGACAGTGCATGCATCAGTGACACTGTCCCCCTTGTCCACCTGTTGGAGCACACGCTGCGTGGAATAATGGACAGGGCACTTGAGGCAGAACAGAGGCAGGAAGAGGAGGACTTCCTTAGCTCTCAAGGCCCCCTTTATCCAGACAGTGTTCCTGCGTGCCCGCCGATCACACAGGAAGAGGACGAGGAGGAGGAGGAGGAGGAGGAGGAAGATTGTGTCAGTATGGAGGTGGAGCCTGGCACTCAGCATCAGCAGTCTTTAAGGGATCAGTCCCAAGGAACACATGGACTTGTACGTGGCTGGGAGGAGGTGGCTGCGGACGTTGTTGTCCTTAGTGACCCAGAGGACTCCGGACCGAATGCCTCAGCAAACCTACGCTGCATGGCCTCCCTGATCCTGCAAAGCCTGCGTAAGGATCCTCGTATTCGTGGTATCAAGCAGAAGGACCAATACTGGCTGGCAACCCTCCTTGATCCACGTTACAAGGGTAAGGTTGCGGACCTTATCTTGCCATCGCAGAGGGAGCAGAGGATGAAACATCTTCGGGAGGCCTTGCAGAAAGGTCTGTGCAACGCGTTCCCAGAGACTGGGAGGTTACAAACTCCTGTTTCTGGACAACGTGTTGCTGAGGCTTCGGTCAGTCAAAGAAGGAGCGGTGGAGAAGGTGGCCGTCTGACCGATGCGTTCAGACAATTTTTTGGTCCGCAGCCCCAAGGTATGATCGGTTCCAGCAACCATCGCCAGCGTCTGTTTTACATGGTGCAGGAATACCTAGGGGCAAGATCAGACTTGGACACCTTTCCCACCGAAAATCCTCTGGGTTACTGGGTCTTGAGGATGGATCACTGGCCAGAGCTTGCACAGTATGCAATTGAGCTACTGGCCTGTCCTGCATCCAGCGTTCTTTCGGAACGCACATTCAGTGCTGCTGGAGGCGTGGTAACCGATCACAGGGTGCGTCTGTCCACCGACTCGGTCGATCGGCTGACCTTCATAAAAATGAATCAGTCTTGGATCACCACCAGCTACCAAGCACCTGATGCAGATGTAACCGAATAATTTTTTTTGAAATCTAAGATCCCTTCAAAGACTGCCTATGCTGATGCTGAGTGACTATCCCTGAGTAATTATCCTCTTCCTCCTCAATCATCACGCTGATAGCTTGTAAGAACATTTTTGGTTCTGGGCGCCACCACCAGTGCCTAAGGCACAATTTTTCAGCCCCTGTTTAACAGGGGCGTGTAATTACAATTTTTGATGTAATACTTTGCAGCAGGGCTCGTTCCTGCATTCCAACTAGAGTGTCTGTGAGGGGTTGCAGTGTTGTGGCACCAGCACCAGTGCCTAAGACCCAATTTTTCAGCCCCTGTCTAACAGGGGCGTGTAATTACAATTTTTGATGCAATACTTTGCAGCAGGGCTTGTTCCTGCGTTTCAACTAGAGTGTCTGTGAGGGGTTGCAGTGTTGTGGCACCAGCACCAGTGCCTAAGACCCAATTTTTCTGCCCCTGTCTAACAGGGGCGTGTAATTACAATTTTTGATGCAATACTTTGCAGCAGGGCTCGTTCCTGCGTTCCAACTAGAGTGTCTGTGAGGGGTTGCAGTGTTGTGGCACCAGCACCAGTGCCTAAGGCCTAATTTTTCAGCTCCTGTTCAACAGGGGCATGTAATTACAATTCTTGATCTAATATTTCACAGCAGGGCCCTGTGAGGGCTTACAGTGTTTTGGCCACAGCAACACCTAAGGCCCAAATTTCTGCTGAGTATATAGGGCAGGACCCTACTTTCAAACATCTAACTTACAAACGACTCCTACTTGCAAACGGAAGGAGACAACAGGAAGTGAGATGAAATCTACCCCTAAGGAAGGGAAATTCTCTCCTGTAAGAGTTAATATGGGAAAACAATTTCTCCTTTCCACTGATGCTTTCCAATCCTTGTTCCACAAAAAAACCCAAATTTTCCAAAAACATTTTTCATTGGGACAAAAAAGTGAGGTGAAATCTTCTGAAGAGGAGGAAAGACGCAAAACAAATGTCACAGGGGTGATAACCCTTCCCTATGTTTTCCAAAAAGCTTAGAAAAGATTTTTTGGCTGGAGCTAAACACATTAAAAATGTTCAAAATTACAAACAGATTCTACTTAACAACAAACCTACAGTCCCTGTCTTGTTTGCACCGCCTGAATACTGCTGTTCAGAGTATATAGGGACCTTTCCTTATTTTAATTTGGGTGCGGGGTTCCCCTTAATATCCATACAAGACCCAAAGGGCCTGGTAATGGACTGGGGGGTACCCATGCCGTTTGTCTCACTGATTTTCATCCATATTGCCATGACCCGACATGACATTAAACCCGCAAGCAGTTTTAAATGAGATTTTTTCCTTTAAAAATGACATTTGGTGCAGGGACTGTTCTAAACATGGGAAACACGCGTCACTTTACAGGCATACTATAGACACCCCCCAGGTACGATATTTAAAGGAATATTTCACTTTTTTTTTTTTACTTTAAGCATCATTAAAATCACTGCTCCCGAAAAAACGGCCGTTTTTAAAAGTTTTTTTTGCATTGATACATGTCCCCTGGGGTAGGACCCGGGTCCCCAAACCCTTTTTAGGACAATACCATGCAAATTAGCCTTTAAAATGAGCACTTTTGATTTCGAACGTTCGAGTCCCATAGACGTCCATGGGGTTCTAACGTTCGTGCGAAGTTGCGGTCCGTTCGCGGGTTCTGGTGCGAACCGAACCGGGGGGTGTTCGGCTCATCCCTAGTGAGGAATAGTACTTTAGATCTCTACTGTGTCAATTTGAATTGTTTCACAAGAAAGGCACCCACTTTGTTGTCTTGAGAGTAAAAATCAATGTATAGCCATCTGAGCATGAAATCATGTTGTTTAACTAGGCACAGGCTAGATTATGGCAAGCAGAATTGAGCTTCTCAGTGAGTGTTTTATCATAGTGATGTTTATTCTCTACTTCTAGGGTTCAAATCTTGGCTATGAAGCTGGGAATTTTCTTGAGATCATCTCTTTTTCTCTAATGGTCATCTATCTTAAAGGAAAATCCCTGAATGACTGAAAGACAGTGGAGTTATTGTTTTTGAGTGGTGTATATATCATTTTGGAGGCAGACCAATGATATGACCTTCTATCAGACTAATATCAGCCTCAGTGACTGATTGCAATATAAGTTTATGTACAAGGAAATGATCAAGCCTGGAGTAGATTTGTTGCAGTTGCAAGAGGAAGGTATACTCTCTCTCTCTGTACCATGAAGGCACCTTCACAAGTCATATATAATTTTATTGCTGAGCAGTGAGACTAATGTAAAGGATCTCCACATATAATTGGCTGCCTGTGTCAGAGTTGTTAAATTTTTCCTATAAAACCTTTGAAGAACATTTTTTGATGTTTATTCGGGGCATATAATTTACTATAGTAACAAATCTATTGTTGAGAGATTTAGCTAGAATTATGTTTCTTCCATTGGGATTACAGAACGCATTATGAAGTTGAAAGGTACTCCTGATTGCAATCATCGCTAATTTCCTTTTTTTTCAGAAATATAAAAAATAGTGAGTAAATAAAGCATGTCTGCTAATAGGTTGTTTATCCTTAATAAAGTGAATCACCTGTAAACATGACTCTTTGGGGGTAGAATATTTACTTAATAAGGACCGTTTGTAGGGACTGTTTAAGCATTTGGTATTCAATGAGGTGATCCTAACCATTGTCAAGTGTGGAGAGAGATGCATGAAGCTGTCCCCAGGGAGTCAACATACATAGGACCATACATTGGATTGCTGTACAAAACACATACATGAAAAGAATCACAGGACAATTAGTACTAGCATATGATACCATACATAGCATGTTGTGAAATAAATAGTGGGGACATCTAGCGCCAAATGACTGAAGCGCGCAAATAGTTCATGAATGTTTAAGTATTTGTGACTTTGGGCCAATTGCTAGTTAGATGGGAAGAAAAGTGTTTTTCAGGAAGGGGGTGGGATTTTACCAGAGATTCCCAAGACATGAATGCATGTAATTCCATCATTGAGTGTTAAGACAGCTACCACTTAGTTTTGACACCAGACCAGGAACTTAATCATTGTAAGAAATGTTCAAGTCTTGTAACATGTTATTAACATGCTTAAACTCCATTCTTTTTTATCAGTAACTGTTGAAATATCAGTAAACAGTGAAACATGAGCATATGACTCTGGAAGAATGACCATTTCCCTGGATGCAAGCATAATACTTCCTTTAATATGGAAAAATGTATCCTGGCAAGCACATCTCTAACATCTCTGGGTACAGATGATTGCACATGCTTAGGCTTAAAGAATACCTGTACTTCTGTTCAGTGATTAATGTGCATTGCTAGGATTTTAACAAACTTTGTTGCAGTTCCTACCTATTTCTGTTCTTAAGAAAAATCAATCTGTATGTACAACTACAGTATCTCCTTGGAAGGCTGATTCCTGAATAGGGATCTCTGTGTTCATTCTACTGAGGCTTTTGCATTGCAAGTTGCAGTGCCTGCATCCCTGTAGAAGTAATTAATTGTTTGGGATTGTCTGACCAAACATGTCATTTTTGTTACAGAGGATGCCTAAAACCTGACGGTACTTTTGTAGCCAATCACAAGGGCAGGAAATGACATTTATAGGGAAGTTCTATACATCAACTGTATACAGAATCCTTTTAGGTTGCCATATTGCAATGGATTTTACAGAACATTACAGGGGCTGCAGATTGAAAAGGAAAGGTAATTTTAAATAACATTAAATTACAGTATGGAATGTGTAAACAGTTTGCAGTGTGTGCAGTTTTTCCGCACCATAGTTTTCTAGATGAAATTCCTGTAAAAGAGTCATAACACTCAAAAGAAGAAATATATTATATCTTCACTGTGACTAATTGACTTGGTATCCACTATAGTTAATCTAAAATGTGTACTGTTAGAGCCCTTTCACACTGCCAGCACCTGGGTGTCGGCGATAAAACACGCTAGTTTTAGCGGCACCTTACTGTCATTTTTGTAAACCAAAATAAAGAAAATCTTGTGAGCCACAACGATCCTGTGCCAAACATGTGCTAATCTCCAGCTGCAAGCGTAGATCACGTTTCATATACCGTGCAAGTTATAATAATGAAAAATATGCGCTGCGCTAGAATGAATCCAGTACTCAAAGTGAAAATTAATTGTGAATATTCAAAACTTATAAAGATGATAGATATGATCCTATAAGTCTAATGTGTAAAAGTGCAATGTGCATATAAATAAATAAATAAGGATAATAGTAAATATAAAAAAAGTAAATATAAAAAACATCAATAATCCATATTGCAAACGGTGAAGTGCAAAAACAAATGCAAAAGGTGCTTAGTGGTCCGTAATAGACATAACAGATGCCATAATACTTGATCACAAAGTGATGAGTGAAACAGTCTCATATAACAATATTAAATCTGTGCATAAAAATAGTGTCCTTATATGGTGTCATCCTTCATGCTCATACATCCTAGGTGCTGCAAACCATGCTCCGGTGCACTCTAGTGGCCCCCTTAGGCTAATATGCTCACCTCAGAGCATGTGACCCAGCTGCTAACCTCAAGTCAAATCATGCTTTGGAGCCACACCCGGGCTCAATGCTGATACCAAACGTAACTCTCCAGCTTGATTCAATGTAGCACCATGTATAAATAAGAGAAAAGACTATATGGTGTAATATTGTTGGGTAATTTATTAATAAAACACTTCCCACAAAGGGGTACTCACATAGTCCTGGTGTGTAAGTACACCACTCTGTAAACAGCCTCACAAAGTAATAAGCAAAAATCGCTTGACATTTGGTGTGGTATGCTTCTCCTGTGTGGATACTGTGCTGCTCTATCCATCCTGGCCCCTCCTCTACGCGTGTTTGACACAGGGATCCCGGGTGTGGCTCCAAAGCATGATTTGACTCAGGTTAGCAGCTGGGTCACACGCTCTGAGGTGAGCATATTAGCCTAAGGGGGCCACTGGAGCACACCGGAGCATGGTTTGCAGCACCTAGGATGTATGAGCATGACGGATGACACCGTATATGGACACTATTTTTATGCACAAATTTAATATAGTTATATGAGACTGTTTCACTCAACACTTTGTGATTAAGTATTATGGCATCTGTTGATGTCTATTATGGAGCACTAAGCACCTTTTACATTAGTTTTTGCACTTTACCGTTTGCAATATGGATTATTGATGTTTTTTATATTTACTTTTTTATATTTACTATTATCATTATTTATTTATTTATATGCACATTGCACTTTTACACATTAGACTTATAGGATCATATCTATCGTCTTTATAAGTTTTGAATATTCACAATTAATTGGAGTACTGGGTTCATTCTAGCGCAGCGCATATTTTTCATAATTACTGTAATTTTTGCTGAGCTTTTTAGGAACTAGCAGGGCACTTTTAAGCCCTGCTAGCGGCCGAATAAAGGGTTAAAAGCGCCCGCAAATCGCTGCTGCCGAGGTGCTTTGCAGGCGCTTCGGCGGCTCTTCCCGTTGATCTCAATGGGCAGGGGCGCTTTAGAAGCGCTGTATACACCACTCCTAAAGCGCCTCAAAGAAGCTGCTTGCAGGACTTTTTTTGATGTCCTGCCAGTGCAGCGCCCCAGTGTGAAAGCACTCGGGCTTTCACACTAGGAATGCAGATGAGGATTTTTTCAGGCGCTTCACAGTCGCTATTTTTAGAGCTAAAGCGCCTGAAAAATGCATCCAGTGTGAAAGGGGTCTTAAGATCTCTGTATTTTATTTCTTGTTGTCCTTTTGGGATTTTGGTTACCCTATGTGCATGAAAAGAAAGAGTTAAATGTAGTATATATTTCTCCAAATTTAAAATTCTTTAACCCATCATCAACTCTCCAGCAGCATATTAATATGGGATGATCAGGAGAGGACAGTATTGCCAAGTTACTGTCATAATCATTATAACTAAGGATGAGCCGAACAACCCCCAGTTCGGTTCGCAGAAGAATTTGCGAACAGGCAAAAAATTCGGACAAACACACAAACACCGTTGAAGTCTATGGGACATGAACATGAAAAAAAAAAGTGCTCATTTTAAAGGCTTATATGCAAGTTATTGTCATAAAAAGTGTTTGGGGACCTGGGTCCTGCCCCAGGGGACATGTATCAATGCAAAAAAAGTTTTAAAAACGGATGTTTTTTCAGGAGCACTGATTTTAATAATACTTAAAGTGAAACAATAAAAATGAAAAATTCCTTTAAATATGCCTGGGGGGGTGTCTATAGTATGCCTGTAAAGTGGCGCAGTTTTCCCATATTTAGAACAATACAATAACAAAATTACATTTCTAAAGGAAAAAAGTAATTTTAAACTGATTGCTGCTGTAATGAATGACCCTTGAGGTCTGGTATGGGTTTTGAGGAGAACCCTGCGCCAAAATAAAAAAAAATGACATAGGGCACCCCCAAAATCCATACCAGACCCTTACCCGAGCATGTAACCTGGCAGGCTGCAGGAAAAGAGGGGGGGGCGAGAGAATGTCCCCCCTGAACCGTACCAGGCCACATGCCCTCAACATGGGGATCCTAGCCCCCCTTATGTGATTCGGTAACAGGTACATTGTACCCCTACCAATTCACAAAAAAGTGTCAAAAATTGTAAAAAGGACAGGAGACACTTTGGGACGAGTCCTTTATTAAAAAAAAGTCCCACGATGTAAATCCACGTCACGCCGCCTGACAAACCGAAAAAAAAAAAAAAAGCCGCAACAGCTCCGCCTTCATGGGAGCCTCCCACAGAGTGAAACAGCTCTGCCTCCATGGGAGCCTCCCACAGAGTGATGCTTCTTCATGATGACAGCTGTTATATAGCTGAGGCAGGGGCCACCCAGTGACGTAAATGGGTGACCTTGCCCCCCTCTGATGCCACGTGACGTCAGAGGAAGGTGGTAGGGGTACAATGGTAAGGGTACAATGTACGTATTACCAATTCACATAGGAGGGGCTGGGATCTGGGGGACCCCTTGTTAAAGGGGGCTTCCAGTTTCCTATAAGCCCACCGACCCCCACAACCACCAGGCAAGGGTTGTGGAAATGAGACCCTTGTCCCCATCAACATGGGGGCAAAAAGGTTTGGGGGGACTCCAAAGCACCCTCCCCGTGTTGAGGGCATGTGGCCTGGTATGGTTCAGGAGGGGGGGCGCTCTCTCGCCCCCCTCTTTTCCTGAGGGCTGCCAGGTTGCTCGCTCAGATAAGGGTCTGGTATGGATCGTGGGGGGGCCCCTACGCCGTTTTTTATTTTATTTTGGCGCAGCCTTCCCCTTGAAGGGTCTGGTATGGATTTTGAGGGGGACCCCTGTGCCATTTTAAAAAATGGCACAGGGTTTCCCTTAATATCCATACCAGACCGGAAGGGCCTGGTATGGATTTTGGGGGGACCCCCACGCAATTTTTTTTTTTAAATTTGGTTTGGGGTTCCCCTTAATATTTATACCAGACCCAAAGGGCCTGGTAATGGATTGGTGGGGAACCCATGGCAGTTTTTTTCAATGAGTTTTATCTATATTGCCAAGACCCGACAATTCATTACAGCCACAATCAGTTTTAAATGACTTTTGTTTCCTTTAGAAATGTCATTTTGCTTTGGTACTGTTCTAAAAACGGAAAAACTGCACCACTTTACAGGCATACTATAAACACCCCCCAGGCACAATATTTAACATAATATTTCATTTTTATTGTTTCACTTTAAGCATTATTAAAATCACTGCTCCGTTTTTTAATTTTTTTTGTGCATTGATACATGTCCCCTGGAGTAGGACCCAGGTCCCCAAACACTTTTTGTGGCAATAGCTTGCATACAAGCCTTAAAAAAGAGCACTTTCAGTTTTTCATGTTAGTGTCCCATAGACTTTAATGGTGTTTCGCAGCTTTTCAAATTTTCTGTGAACACCGCATAATGTTCACTGTTCGGCGCACAGGCGAATTATTAATTATAACAAATATAATTTGCAGATCACAGACATGTGGGAAGCCAAGTCCACAGCAACAGCTAATGGTACGATGAAATTTACTGATCTTTGATCTACCCGCCGTGTATAGACACTAGTAATGTTTGATGAAAGTCTTATTAGAAGCCCATACTGCTGCCTTTAGTGTTGCAGGTAAATAGGTCACCTTTAAGCTTCTAGTAGATTGTGCTTTCAACATTTAAACCCCAGAAAAATCAATTCCAACTCTGCATATAGCCTGCAACATCCACCCTCTAATAGTATTAGGTTTACATGTTCAGAAAGAAAATGGGTGTAATTTTAAAAAATTGTAAAAAAGATCACTTTTGTATTCTGGAGACAACTTTGGATAATTAATTGAAGCTATGCCCATGTACAGTGAATGTCAGAATTGTCCTTGATCAAATCCACCTCTACCAATGTTGGGTCAATATGAGAAGTTATAGTGTACTGTCTCAAATATATATGAACCCATTTTGGTGTAAATGACATCCAAAATCCATTAAAGTGCCTTTTGGAGCAAATTACATCTAAAGTTCATTAATGTGTATTAACGTTAACTCAGCAGACCAGCCTGCCAATGCTAAAGAGACTAAACAAGCTAATTTAATTCTTGCAAAACAAAATGACAAGAAATCCAATTGCTATGTACTTAGAAGACTGAGGAGTGGATCAATCTCTCAAGTCTAGGTATATTTAGAGTCTATAGAAGGGAAGGTTTCCACCCTTTTTATTTTTCTAGAATAAAGATAAAGACTAGTAAGGACAAATGTTATAATATTAAAACAGAACTGTTATGCCCCGTACATACGGTCGGACATTGATCGGACATTTCGACAACAAAATCCTAGGATTTTTTCCGACAGATGTTGGCTCAAACTTGTTTTACGTACACAAGGTCGCACAAAGTTGTCGGAATTTCCGATCACCAAGAACGCAGTGACATCAACCACGTACGACGAGACTAGAAAAGGCCATTTCAGAACCAAGCGCAGCACCCTTTGGGCTCCTTTTGTTAATCTCGTGGCTTTCAGATCATTTTCTGCGGTTCAGTTTGTGCTTGTGAGTTTGTATCTGCTCTTCAGTGTGTGCAAGCAAGCTACGCGTGACTTTAATTAGTCATTGTGTTCTTGTTCGTTTGTTGCTGTTTTCAGGTCGCTCTTCACAGGCCTTGCTGTTCTTCAATGCGTTCTGTTACTTCGTTCTGAGCAGCCGACCGTTTTCTAGCCATGTTGCGTATACATACTCCTCGTAGAGTTCGTGCTGTGCGGGGGCTTGGTGTTGGGGTCCTGACCTTGACACAAGTCCAGTCCATGAACAGGGTGGGGAGGAGTTCATTGACCAAGAATTGGTTGCTTCAGCGTGACCAGTTTTCTCATATGCCTTTGCTCCGTGAGATCCGTGGGAGAATAATCCTGATGATTTCAGGAACTTTCTCCGGATGACGGACCCCGTATTTCACCGTTTGTTGGCTTCACTAAACCCCTATATCAGCAGGCAGGATACCAGCATGAGGCAAGCCATCACTGCGGAGCAGAGGCTCGTCGCCACCCTGCGGTACTTGGCGACAGGGAGAAGTCTGCAGGACTTGAAGTTCTCGACAGGCATCTCTCCCAGGCTCTGGGTATCATTATCCCAGAGACCTGTTCTGCCATCATCCAGGTCCTGCAGAAGGAGTATATGAAGGTAAGATTTTTATTCTTTAATATCACATTTTATTGTATTTAATGTTTGATAATGTATTGTATTTCTTTCCTCATTCCCTAATTACCATGATTGTAATATGCTGTGAATGTCCCCTTTGTCCTCATTCATGCTGGATTTTTATCTAATTATTTTTTTGTCCTTCATACATATTTGCCTTCACTTACCTCCCCAGCATGGTCTACAGGCCCTATATTCACCTTATGTAGTCACTTAACAATGTGTTTTGTCAGCTCCATAGTAGTGCTTTACCCCAAACACCCCCTAAAATGTTTTTAAATGTGATTCATGCTTTAAATTCAGGCAGAGTGCCAGAGGTTTTTTTGTTGGGGTGTCCCCAAATCATTTTTAACCCTCCCTCCCCCCAACTGCTAAGTCAGCTGATACCAATTCTCTATCTATCCTCAATCATCTATCTGCTGACTTTGCCAAACCCATACACACTATACCCATCTCTTTTGTGCTCAGATGTATGGATGAATTTCCCAAAGCATGTAGTGCAAGGGCCTGCCTAAATACTTTCAAATGGTACTGTTTAAAGTTTTTGTATCCTATTATTATCTTGATAGGTAATAGCAGAATGTCCAAATGTGCTCAAATGTGTACAGTGTGTATTTATATCTTTGTATTATGACACTTCTTACCTGTCCAGTGGGCTGCCAATCGTGTAACTAAGGAGGGGTTGTTCAAATTAATACCCATTATTTAGGCATTCATCTCTCAATGAAGTGGAGAGGGTTACCTGTCCAAGAGTCCCCCCCTATAAAGTTAGAAATGGCCCATGAGAGGGGGTGGGGGAGGGGGAATCTGATAGGTGTACCTTATACTTTGGTGTTTAAAAATCCCCATTAATAAATGTTATCTTGATGTTGGCCAAGAATGTTTGTGTCTAATCTGCTTTCCATGTTTTAATGTGCAAAAAGACTATTTTATTTTTCCTCCAGAGTTTCCTTCCACGCCACAGGAATGGCAGACTGTGGCCTCCCACGTTGCCCAGCGGTGGGACTTTCCTAACTGCGGAGGGGCAATTGATGGGAAACACGTCCACATTGTCCCACCACCCAACTCGGGGTCATACTATTATAATTATAAAGGGTTCAATAGCATTGTGATGTTGGCGGTGGTGTCGGCTAATTATGAGTTCCTGTATGTGGACGTGGGGAAGAATGGCCAGATGTCCGATGGTGGAGTCATCACCCAGACAGAGTTTTACAGGCGTCTCCAGAATGGCAGCTTGGACTTGCCACCTCCAGAAGACAATGTGGAAGGACTCCCATTCGTCTTCGTTGCGGATGAAGCCTTTTGCGCTGGGGGACCACCTTATGCGGCCATTCCTAATGAGGACCCTCACCCCGGACCAGAGGGTTTTTAATTACTGGCTGGCCAGAGCCAGAAGAGTGGTGGATAACACATTTGGAATCATGGCCAGCCGGTTCCGCCTATTTCTTACACCCATCCATATGGCGGAGTATAAACTGAATCATATAATCCTGGCGTGCTGTGTTCTACATAACTTTTTATGGCAACATTCTGCCAACTATGCTGGCTCAGTTGGGCCTGAGGCCGGAATTATAAATGAAACAACCCTGACGGCGCTTGAAAGTGGCCGTCCTGGCTTGCCCTCCCTGAGTGCCTGTGATGTCCGGCTAAGATACCTTGAGTTCTTTGCGGGTAGGTGGGCCATCAATATGCCAGACAATTTGTGAAACCTTGATCAAATAAAAAAAAAATAAGCAAATCTTTGGTGACATTTACTGCTTGTGTTTGTTTTAGCTGACCCTGACCGAAATGTGGTGAGTCCTGAAAATGGCGTGATTGAGTAACCTTACAAATCACGGTTGGATCTTATTTACTAAAGGCAAAGACACTTTGCACTACAAGTGCACTTGAAAATGCACTGAAACTGCACTTGTAGTGCAAAGTGGATTTGCCCTTAGGACATAACAGCCATTGCCACAGAAAGCAGCAATTAGATCACTACAAAAGTGTTGTAGCGTGAAGACAATAATCCACACGTTCTTGATTAACAATCTTTTTAATACCTGCACAATCACATGTGCATTTAGAAAAGGTTTTTAAAACAAACCAACATGTTTGTTGTATAACAATTTTTCGGGTGGCATTATCAAAAATAGAAATGTCCATTTAAGATAAAACAGGCATGTTTCAAAACAACAAGAAAGACACAAATCTTGAACTTACAAAGTTCACATTTGGGAGAACTTGAAGGCAATATCAGACATGAGTATTTAGAAACTCTGTTTGATATTGCGTTCAGATGGGGTGAAGTCACCCCAGGAAAAGCCAAATTTTGAAGATGCACACCAATTTACGAATGTCAACATGTGCTAGCTGCCATCATGGGGGATCAAGGAACGTGTTTTGGGGGAGCAACCCCTTCCTCACAGCTACTTTATTATTGAGGTAGGGGTTGCACCCCCAAATGCGTCCATTGATCTCCCGTGATGGCAGATAGCACATATTGACACTCTGTGTGCATCTTTAAAATTTGGCTTTTCGAAAAATCGCTAAAACATTTTGAACATTGTAGCACACCATAAAAGAAAGGGATTTGGAGGGGTTTTAAACTCTCCCCAAAACATCAATGATGTTCCTATTTTTTTGAATAACATCATTGATGTTTTTCTTGAGGTTTTCCAATGCAACATTACACCCCATGATCTCCCCGATCAGGATCTGGGCACTTTCAGAGGTGAAAGGATCTGGATCCACAACATCACGATCACCTAAAAAGAGAGAAAACAAAAAAAACAGGTATTATAAATATGCCGGCATCCATCTCTTACCTGAGCCTGTGGTCGCAGACACTCACCTGTTGTGGTGACTAGTTCCACCACGTCTTCTTCCTCCTGCTCTTCTTGTGTTGGGGGTATTTCCCCTTCTTCCAGAGGTGGGGGGTCTCTGGTCTCCTCGGATGAGGGGTGTCCTCCGAGTCTTTTATCCCCTATGTAAAACAAAAATTGTATACTTAGCACACAGATATTTGATGGCAGAACTATAAATATGAAACATTGCTTGGAAGTGGGGTACAATTGTCTATTTTGGCAGAGTTCCAAGATGTAGAATTTTGAGTGTCCTTTGCCAAACTTCAATACTTTACCTGTTTTGGACAAGCTTCACAGATGGAGACCCCTCTATAGTATACACTGGAGCACCTGTGTGGCCCCCCTAATAAAAATTATGTTCTTGTGTCCCGCACTAGTGCTCCAGCGTCCAGAAAACAGCTACTGAGCTACTGAGTGTCCTCTCCTTACACAGAATCTAGTTTGCATTACATTCTAGTAACAAACCCATCTACACAACCAAATTATTTTTATACAAGTAGGCCCTAAAAAATGTGGGCAAATGCATATGGCCAAAACAATGATGTTTTATAGGCCGAAAGTAAAATGTTTGATACGAACGAATAATGTGCCCATGGACATGAAAGTTGCCATTTTAAACTGTACAACACTTAAGAAAAGCACATGGAGCAGCACGAACGTAATAAAGACAAAAAGAATAGGAACACAGCACAACTACTTACTTTTTTGCAGCACTCTCTGGATCTTTCTGTACTGCTCGTGCTCTCTTGATTTCAGATCCGACCGCCGCTTCCTGAGCTGATCTTTCGATCGTCGTACCCCGAAATTCCGGTGCAGACTCCTGACCACTTTCGCCATGATCTTGGCCTTTCTGACATTGGGGTTGGGGTAAGGTCCATACTTCCCATCATAGTCGGCCTTCTTCAGGATGTCGACCATCTCCAACATCTCCCCAAAGGACATATTCGATGCCTTAAATCTTCTCCTTCTTGATCCAGACATTTCCGGATCCGGGCTCTCCTCCTCCTCCTCCTCGTTGCTATAATTAGCACGCGCCTGCTGTGTCTCTGCCATGTGCTCTTCTCCCACTACGCCGAACGAAAAGGGGCAGGTAATAGACTAGAAAGAACGTCAGGGGCGGGCGGAGTTACACGTATGCGCAGTGTGTATAAAGCGTAACATGCGTGTGTAGTACGTACGATCTGTGAGCAGAGGAAGGAGCATCGGAGGCGCTGATTGTGAGAACGAAGATAAGATCTAAACTTGGGCCTATACTGCTTCTAAATTGAAGCCTATATTGTAACAAGATTAGGAGAGTTTGGCCTGACATTAGGGTTTGTCTTGTGTTGTGCCTTGCAGAGAAAATGGATGGGTTCAATGACCACAATTTCCTCCCCCTGTTCATAGACAAATACAGGGAGCTGCCCTGTCTGTGGCAGGTGAGACACCCACATTACAATAATAAACAAAACCATCCCCTATTTAAAAACCAAAATTGGTGGCCTGAGGAGCACTTATCTTAGGGAGCGCAAAAAGGTCACAGATTCCCAGAGATCCGGAGCTGCAGCAGATGACGTTTATGTCCCCAGGCTGTGGTACTATGAGAGACTGCGATTTCTGTCAGACCACACTGAAGTCAGGGAATCCCTCTCCACTCTTCCTTCCACTCTTCCTTCCACCCCAGCTGAGGCTTCCGATGTCCAACCTGGGCCTTCCAGCCAGGAAGAAGTGGAGGAGCCCAGCTTGAGCCAGGTATAGCATTCTTCTACAGATTTCTGGTCAATAAAGAAATGATCTTTACTAGATGTCACTATTGATCACTAATTGCTGATTGCAAAAAGTGTTTTACATATCAATAAACAGTAGTGGGCACAAAAAATTGGGACAAGAATGAAAAATGCTGGGATAAGGATAGTCTGTTATATTTGTTAACATTCAATTTGCAACAGTCAGGAGGTGAAAATTGTGTGTGATTGATGAATAAAAAACTAAAACAATGTCCCTTTTTCATACACAGGAAGACCTCAGCCAGGAGGAGGCTGTGGAATGTGGCAGCCAGGAGGAGGCGGGGGTAAGTTGCAGCCAGGAGGAGGCGGGAATAAGTGTCAGCCAGGAGAAGCCTGGGACAAGTCGAAGCCTGACCGAATCGCAGGTTCCTCCCCTCCGCCTTCCATACAAAAGCGTGAGGAAGGCAATTCACATGCAGGATTCAGCGATCAGGCTGATTCAGGAGGCTTCTGCGTCCCTCATAGCCTTACCCACTCCTGAAGAGGCCTTTGCCTGCATGGCTGCCACAAAACTGCAGGGCATGCAGGAGGGTCAACGGAAACTATGTGAGGACCTTCTTTAAAAAGTCCTAAGTAAGGGGGTGAGTGGTGAACTAACACCCAATACCCACCTGAGTGAGTTGGCCCCTCCTCCTCCTCCTGCCCCAACTCCACCACCAGAGCCACAGCGTGGAAGGAAGCGTGGAAGGAAGACCAGAGAGTGATGGCCCTGGGTTCAGTCTGGTCTGACAAAAGATGCAGTCTCTTGTATGACCACAGCCTGGGGACACAGATGTCATCTGCTGCTTTCCGGATCTCTGGGACTTCTGGACCAGACTGCACTCCCTTATATATGGATTCCTCAGGCCACCAATTTTGCTTGAAAATAGTTGATGTGTGCCCTGGGGGTCCAAGGCTTCACCCATTTCTGCAGTTTCTCCAGCATTGCCTCGCTCTTTGTTTAGTTGTGAGCCCTTAATAAATTAAATTTTTGTTCAATTATACTCTCCTATGTGTGTTTTCATTCAAAAAGGACAGTTTGTTTGTGAGGAGGCAGGTACATTTCAAAATACAATGTGAAATTAACAATGGACACCAACACCAAACAATCTCCTACAGATTAAATAATCCAAGATGGGGAGATAGGGCGTGGTCTGCACATGGCCAGGTGAGGGAGTGAGAGACACAAGCTCCCGGCCCCAGCCTGCTCCGTATGAGGCTGATTAACTGATTAACACATGCTAGCAGTGTTTCAGGATTAGTCTGGTGGGACCTCAAGGCTATCTCTTGGTGAGACTACAGCAGTATGAACTCGGGAGACAGAGGGAGACGAGAACCGCACGCAAAGCAGCCCAGTTGGTCCGGCTTCCCAGAGAGGGGGAGTTGCAGCCAGAGATCCACCGCTACTTCCCCACGGTACAGGGTGCAGGACTTGAACCCGGAAGTGAGAGTGAGAGAGGGAAGGCAGACGTACTGCTGCAGCCTAGGGAGAGTACACCTATGCAGCCAGCCCAAGGACAGATGTCGGTGGAAGCGCTACAGATTATCCCACAGAGCCCCAGAACGTTGGCTGCGGTAGCGGGGGCTACACCTATGATCCCCCTACCTGGGGAGGAGGAAGCAGCGGGATTGAAAATGGAGGACCTAAAGACACTTATACAGGCTCTCCCTACACGGGCAGACATAGAAACCCTTATTGGAAAAGTGGAGGATGCACACCGTAAGGAGCTGGAGCTGGTCCGGGGTGAACTACAAATACTAGCGGAGCGTGTGACGGATGGGGAGAGTGCATATCAAAGCCTGGAACAGCAAGTGAGCATACTGGAGAGAGATAGTTACACTCAAAAAGAGACTTCAGTGGCGCTACAGCTACAGTTGGAGGACCTCGAAGATCGGAGTAGACGCAACAATGTGCGCCTGCGAGGAATCCCAGAGGCATTAGACCAGGAAAACCTACAGGACATGGTAAAATCTATTTTTGAAAATATACTAAAAGACGCTATGCCTTTAAATTTGGAACTTGATAGAGTTCATAGAGCATTAGGCCCAAAGTCCAAGGACATTAATCGCCCCCGTGACGTGGTGTGTCGTTTGCATTATTTCGCACATAGGGAGGCCATATTGGGGAAAGCCTGGGAGACTATAGACTTTAAGGGGGGGCCAGGTGAAAATTCTACCAGACCTATCAAGAGCTACATTGCAGCGCAGAGCCCTACTACGCCCATTATTAGAGCGGGTACGAGACTGGGGTGGGACATATCGGTGGAGGTTCCCAATTTCAGTGCTGATAAAAAAGGGCACTCTATCTTTCTGGTTGCGTTCCAGAGCAGACTTATCAGACCTTTTTTTGTTTCTGGGTGTTGATCCATTTGAGGTACCAGACTGGTTGCAGTTGGTCCCAAGAGTGCCCAGAAAATAGGGAGAACATAGTATCATAAACAGGAAAGTGAAACTGTGAATATAACGGAGGGGAGATTCGGAGGAGAAGCTGGAAGAATGAAACCAGGGGGCTATTTTTTTTGTTTTTTTGGGGGGTTTTTTCTTGCACTAGACCCCCTGTGGGTTTTTTTCACTAGACCCCCTGTGTTTTTTTTTGTCTGTTTTGGGTGGGTACTGGGTGGTCCCATCTCTCTCACCATCCCCTTTTCTGCCCAGTGGGGGACCTCCCTCCCCCTCCCCCTCCCCCTTCTTGACGAGGGAGGGGGAGGGAGTCATACAGATCCTTGGGTTTTTTTTTTCTATTTTATATATAAGTATACACATAAGTATATGCCAATTCTTTATCCATGCGGGTTTCAGCTACACACATATGCACAGAGTATTGCACCCTTTTTTTTTCTCCACTAGACCCCCTGTGGGGTTTTATTTATTTAAGTTTGTTTTTTTTTTTGCACTAGACCCCCTGTGAGAGTTTTTTTCACTTTTTTTTTTTTTCCTCCTTTTTCTTTTTTTTGCATTTGACCCCCTGTGGGTTTTTTCACTAGACCCCCTGTGGGTCTTTTTTTTGTGCGTGATCCCCTTGTGTTATATGCTTACTTTTTTTCTTTTTTTGTTCACTAGACCCCCTGTGGGTCTTTTTTTTTGTACGTGACCCCCTGTGTGTTTTTTCTCACTTTTTTTCCTCTTTTCTTTTTTTGTTCACTAGACCCCCTGTGGGTTTTTTCTCTTTTTTTTTCTTTTTTTTTAGCACAAGACCCCTTGTGGGTCTTTTTTTTTGTACGTGACCCCCTGTGTGTTTTTTCTCACTTTTTTTCCTCTTTTCTTTTTTTGTTCACTAGACCCCCTGTGGGTTTTTTCTCTTTTTTTTTTCTTTTTTTTTTTGCACAAGACCCCTTGTGGGTCTTTTTTTTTTGTACGTGACCCCCTGTGTGTTTTTTCTCACTTTTTTTTCCTCTTTTCTTTTTTTGCACTAGACCCCCTGTGGGTTTTTTCACTAGACCCCCTGTGGGTCTTTTTTTTGTGCGTGATCCCCTGTGTTTTTTGCTCACTTTTTTTCTTTTTTTGTTCACTAGACCCCCTGTGGGTTTTTTCTCTCTTTTTTTTTCCTTTTTTTTGCACTAGACCCCCTGTGGGGTTTTTTTGTACTTGACCCCCTGCGTGTTTTGTTTCCTTTCTTTTTCTTATTTTTTATTTCTTGCACTAGATCCCCTGTGGGGTTGTTTTATTTTTCAGTTTTGGTGTTTGAAGATTAGATAAAAGGAAATTAGTAACACGGACTTGGTAGAGCCGACACTGTTTAACACTAAGACACAAAGGAACACAAAACATATGTACAAGAGAACAATAATAAAGATAATCACTAAAGGAGAGGTTTTTATTTCATAGTCACCTACTTAATTTATAGATTTATAAATAGACACAAAGGGGAGGTTGCATGGAATTGGCAGAGGGAAGGCTAAAAGAGCAGAAGCTAGCAAATAATGGAGTAGGATAACAGAAGGGCTTGAGAAGTGACATTAGAGAGTAGCAGGAATGTGTTGGGGAGAGGGACAAGCTGAAGGGGTATAGGAAGGGGGGAGGGAGTGGGGGGGTGGTGTGCCTTTTTTTTTTGTGTTTTTTTTTGTTTAGGGGGGAGGGTTATTATGTAGTTGACATATTTCTCTGTGGAGGTAGACAGGGTGGGGTAGGGAGATAGGGAAAGGGGAGACAAGGGTGGGGGACACTATAGGGCACTATACCCCATGACATATTGCAGCGATGAAGGGGAAAGCTTCTCCCCGGACCCTCTTCCTTTGAGGGCGGTATGTTGATATAAGTTTTACTTTCATAAAGATCATATGAAATAGAGCAATGGGCAAGAAATTGATAATATAGAACGGTTGAGAATATAAATGCACAGGTATTGATTTAGAGATATAAACACATATTGAGGCGATGATATAAGGAGCAGGAGCAGGAGGGAGGGCCGGGAGCTCCCCTCCCGGGTTCATGCGCAATCAATCCCCCATAGTAGGTTAGTACTCACTTAGGGTAGGGGGAGTTGAGTGCGTTAAGAAAGATACTCGTTTATCCCTTCATCTGTCGGAGGGAGATACGGGGGGGGGGGGGAGTAAACCCCACGTAACACATTAGGGTTATTAGGACCCTTTTTGTTCTTTTTTTTCTTATTGTTCCGTTTTCTTTCTCCTTTTTTTTTTTTTTTTTTTTTTTACTCTTTTCTGTTGCTTTTTGGTGGGGGGGGTGGAGGCTTTAAAGGTCACTTCTCTAAATGCGAAAGGGCTTAATGTACCGGAGAAAAGGAAGATTTTAATGCAAGATTTGAAACGCTCACACTCGGATGTGGCGTACATTCAGGAAACCCATTTCAGAGAGGGTAAGGTACCAATTCTTAAGAACAACTTCTACCCCTATGCATATCATGCATTTAATAGGGCAGCTAAATCAAGAGGGGTTTCTATATTGGTTTCAAGACGAATTTCCTGGACATTAATAGACAAAAAAACAGATATAGAGGGCAGATTTCTGTTCCCCAAAGGGACGATGGGTGGCATAAAAGTGACTTTTGCCACGATATATGCCCCCAATAATAATCAAGATCAATTTATCTGCGCTACTATTAATAAGCTGATGAAATTTACTGAGGGTAAACTTATCTTAGGGGGTGATTTTAATCTTCCCCTAGACCCGAAGATGGATACATCAGGGGGAAGCTCCTCGGTAGCTACAGGTCTACGTAAACGAGTCTTACAAATATTGCATAATCACCAACTTACTGACGCGTGGAGAGCGTATCACCCTGACGAAAAAGACTACACCTTCTATTCAGTGCCACATAAAGCATATTCTAGAATTGACTTATTTTTCACTCCACAGAGTATGTTAACGGCGGTTAAAGAGGTGGCTATAGGGAGTATCACATGGTTAGACCATGCCCCGGTCTCACTGACATTAACTATGAATGAGTATTCCTCTGACAAGAGGAGACAGTGGCGATTAAATGAGAGTCTGATGGATAAGTTGGTGGTTGAGGACGTTATTAAGGAATTGCAGTATTATTTTCAATATAATACTGTAGAGGAGGCAGATGCAGGGATAATCTGGGAAGCGCACAAAACGGTAATAAGAGGGGTACTCATTAAGCATGGGTCCAGAATAAAAAAGGAAAAGGAGGCCCAATTGACCCAATTACTGACAGATATACAGATGTTAGAATCCCAACATAAAGAGAACACGAAGTGCACGAGGGAGACAGAACTCCTTAAATTGCATAGACAAGTGACAGAGTTACTCCAACATAGAGCTAAAGCAGCACTTCAGAGATGCCGGAAATATTATTATGAAACAGGAGACAAATGCGGCCGTTCACTGGCTAGAGCTTTACAGGAACAGAGGACTCAATCCTATGTCCTCCATGAGTGGACCCCGATGGTAGAAAAGTACACCTTCCCTCCCAGATTGTCTCTACCTTTCGTAGATTTTACCAATCTTTATATAATTTGCCTACCAGATCACAACCTCAAAATATCATGGAGGAATATATTTCCTCTTCAGGTATTTCTCAATTGACAGAGCAGATTCCAGAAGAGTTGGACGTTGCTATTACCTTAGAGGAATTGCAAGAGGCCATCAAGACATCCAAACCAGGGAAAGCTCCGGGTCCGGATGGCTTTACACATAAATACTACCCGACATTTTTCCCTCAGTTGGGTAAGCAGATGGTACAAACATTTAATGCAATGGGACACGGGACAGGATTTACTCCAGAAACCCTGAAAGCACATATCACCGTTATTCCGAAGGAGGATAAGGACTCATCAATATGTGGCAGCTATCGCCCAATTTCATTATTGAATGTAGATCTTAAGTTATTTACAAAAATATTAGCCACACGTATCCAACGCGGGAGGCCCGTGATAATACCATTAAAACTCTGAATCTAGTCCACGTAGCCGGTCATTCTAAAACATCCAAAAAGGCATTCGACCGGGTCAATTGGTCTTTTATGTTCTCAGTCCTACGATATGTGGGTGTAGGGGAGAGGATGGTAGGGTGGATCTCGAGCATATACACAAGGCCGGAGGCACAAATAAAAGCAAATGGAGTTCTATCTGAACCTTTTTCTATCTCTAATGGCACCCACCAAGGGTGCCCTTTATCACCACTCCTTTTTGCTATCACCTTAGAACCATTTCTTTGTAAGGTCAGGCAAAACCCGGATATTAGGGGGTTAATAACTGGAGATTTACATCATAAAGTATCCGCATATGCAGATGATCTTTTATTCTGCCTTACTAATCCTGTTATATCTATGCCGAACCTACTAAGATAATTGGACCAATATGGTGCACTGTCCAATTTAAAAATTAATATGTCCAAGTCAGAGGCAATGGGTGTATCTATGACTGCGACTCAAATTAACGCTTTAAAAATGAATTTTAAGTTTAGATGGACCTATACGGGCATCAAATACCTTGGCATGTTGATTCCACCTAAATTGGACCAAACTTTTGAGTTGAATTTCCCACCTCTACTGAGTAGAGTGAAAGTCTTACTCTCTAAATGGCATCAGGGCCTTTTCTCTTGGTTCGGTAGATGTAACATAATAAAAATGTCAGTATTGCCTAAATTTTCCTATATTTTTCAAACTCTACCCATTCATATACCCCCAGAATTCTTTAAACAGACTAATAAGATGATAACTGAATTCATTTGGGCCCATAAAAGGCCCAGAATTCAACGCCGTTTAATGACAATGCCTAAACAATATGGGGGGGTAGCGGTACCCGATATGCAGAAATATTATCAAGCGGCTCATATGGCGCGACTAGTAGACTGGTGTAGGCATGCAAGCTTTAAAATATGGCCAAAAATCGAGCAATCACAGTGTGAGGTCCCATTGCGTTGTGCGGTTTGGTGCTTTGGAGACCTGAGTTCAGCTCTCAAAAAGCACCCAACCTTGGGCCCTACCCTGCGTATTTGCTCCTGAATATGTTCCACCACTTTATTATCATCTGTTAACTCCCCCCTGTACCCTATTGTAGGGAATCCTCGTTTCCCTCCGGGACTACAGGAGGGACCCTTCAGGAAACTTTCAGACCTCGCATTTTATTCAAATAGCGACTGGGACATGGCCCTCATTACCTGAACTAACCTCATCCAATGACCGTTTCTGTCTTGATTTCTGGAGTGCAGCCCAGTTGCGACATTTCCTTAACACTCTCCCACCTCCAGACAGATTTCAACAAACATTGACACCCTTAGAACTACTATGTGAGGGGACAGGGCCTTGCTCTCATTTAATCTCGCAAATGTATGCATTACTGGTTGCCCCCCAAGAGGATTATGTCCCTCCATATATAAGGAAGTGGGAAATGACATTAGACAGGACGTTCACCCAGGCACAACTTAGGCAGATAGTAAATCTTGCGTTGAAATCTTCAATATCCACAAGAATCCAAGAAACTAATTTTAAAATAATGACAAGATGGTACCGTACACCCTCATTACTTAATAAATTCTTTCCGGAGATCCCGGACAAATGTTGGAGGTGTCAGGAGGAAAGAGGGACTCTACTCCATGTTCTTTGGTCCTGCCCAAAACTGGAGCACTTCTGGAGGGAGATACGGCGGATAGCACAGAAATTTACTGAGTATAACCTCCCAGAAGATCCAGCCCTATTTTTGTTACATGTCTCAAACATACTGGGGGAAACATATAGTAAATTAATTTTGCGCCATCTTATTAACACGGCTAGATCATGTATCGTACGGCAGTGGAGAGATACGTACCCTCCCACAATTCTTACATGGGTCACACGAATTGAAGAGGTTAATAGGATGGAGGATTTGCTATTATCGGCTCAAGATCGAAAGGAGACATATTTAGAAACTTGGGGCCAATGAAATACATTTAAATTCTCGGAGGAAGGGAGTTCCCTCTTTGCTCCTGAGAGTATGTGAAAAAGAGAGTGTGGACTTGGGGGTGACCTCACCTTCGTGGTTGATGGTTTAGTAAACTCGCCTTTTCCTTTGTACATCTCCCATATCAGTTTTTTTTTTTTTTGTCTCTTTCCTTTTTTCTATCTTTTTTCTCCTTTTTTTTTTTTTTTTTTTTTTTTAGGAAACCTTTCCCTCATGGTGCTTCTTACTTTCTTCTTTTGCCTCTTCAGATATGTAGAGGCTTTTCTTCTTAGTAAAGTATGTTGTCAGGGCATACAAGAGAAGCGGGTCTAACGGAAGAGAGAATGGGGACTATCTCAAATAACTAGTTATTGTTTTTTCTGTAGATGTATTTAAGATAGGAGTAATGCTGTTAATTGGATTTTGAATGGATTCGTTGGAACTCATACGATTTATGGATTAATGAAATTGTTTATTTCTTTATATGTATGACAACTAAAATAAAAAAAAAATAAAAAAATAAAAAATAAAATAATACAAGATATCAATGATGTTGTGGTAACTTGACACACAAAACACACACAAAAATATTCTGGAGTAAAACTAAAAATAAAATAAAACAAAGATCAGCCTTTAAAGAAATACATACCTAAAAAAAAAAAAAAATTCTGCCTTAAAAAAAAATTAAATAAATAAAACAACACAAAAATAATTTTGTCAGATGTGACAAATCAAAATATATTGAGGGAATCCCAATAAATAATAAAGAAAGAAGTTTGTGAGAAGTCTGTGTGAATATGAACAGCAAAACTACTTCATTCTTCTCACATTATAAAGAAGAAGGTAGTGCGCTGTATTAAACCATTTTTAACATTGCACCGTGACAAAAGTGTTGTATCCATTGCGAACGCTAATTTTACCAGACCGAGCTGTTCTGTCTCGGAATTTCTTCTGAGCAAGCGTGGCACTTTGTGCGTCGGAACTGGCCACACACAGTCGGAATTGACGCAATCGGATTTTGTTGTCGGAAAATTTTATCTCCTGCTCTCAAACTTTGTGTGTCGGAAAATCCGATGGAAAATGTCCGATGGAGCCCACACACGGTCGGAATTTCCGACAACACGCTCCGATCGGACATATTCCATCGGAAAATCCGACCGTGTGTACGGGGCATAAGGCTTTAACCACTTAAGGACCGCCTCACGCCGATGTACGTCGGCAAGGCGGCACGGGCAGGCAAAATCACGTACATGTACGTTATTTGCCTCCCGCGGGTGGGGGGTCCGATCGGACCCCCCCCGCCGCCCGAGGCGGTCCCGTTCTGTCCCCCGGCGATCAGAGACGAGGGGGAGGCCATCCGTTCGTGGCCCCCCCCTCGCGATCGCCGCCGGCCAATGGGAACACTCCTTTGCTGCTGTATGCTAAACAGCAGCAAAGGAAGTGATGTCATCTCCCCTCGGGTCGGTAGTTTCCGTTCCGGCCCGAGGAGAGACGACATGTGAGTGAGTGCACCAACACACACACACACAGTAGAACATGCCAGGCACACATTACACCCCGATCCCCCCCCAATCACCCCCCCCCCTCCCTGTCACAAACTGACACCAGCAGTTTTTTTTTTTTTTTTCTGATTACTGCTGTGTCAGTTTGTGACAGTTACTGTGTTAGCACAGTTACTGTTACCCCCCTGTAGGTCTAGGGTACCCCCCTAACCCCCCCTAATAAAGTTTTAACCCCTTGATCACCCCCTGTCACCAGTGTCGCTAAGCGATCATTTTTCTGATCGCTGTATTAGTGTCGCTGGTGACGCTAGTTAGTGAGGTAAATATTTAGGTTCGCCGTCAGCGTTTTATAGCGTCAGGGACCCCCATATACTACCTAATAAATGTTTTAACCCCTTGATTGCCCCTAGTTAACCCTTTCACCACTGATCACCGTATAACCGTTACGGTTGACGCTGGTTAGTTCGTTTATTTTTTATAGTGTCAGGGCACCCGCCGTTTATTACCGAATAAAGGTTTAGCCCCCCGATCGCCCGGCGGTGATATGCGTCGCCCCAGGCAGCGTCAGATTAGCGCCAGTACCGCTAACACCCACGCACGCAGCATGCGCCTCCCTTAGTGGTATAGTATCTGATCGGATCAATATCTGATCCGATCAGATCTATACTAGCGTCCCCAGCAGTTTAGGGTTCCCAAAAATGCAGTGTTAGCGGGATCAGCCCAGATACCTGCTAGCACCTGCGTTTTGCCCCTCGGCCCGGCCCAGCCCAGCCCACCCAAGTGCAGTATCGATCGATCACTGTCACTTACAGAACACTAAACGCAGCGTTCGCAGAGTCAGGCCTGATCCCTGCGATCGCTAACAGTTTTTTTTGTAGCGTTTTGGTGAACTGGCAAGCACCAGCCCCAGGCAGCGTCAGGTTAGCGCCAGTACCGCTAACACCCACGCACGCACCGTACACCTCCCTTAGTGGTATAGTATCTGAACGGATCAATATCTGATCCGATCAGATCTATACTAGCGTCACCAGCAGTTTAGGGTTCCCAAAAACGCAGTGTTAGCGGGATCAGCCCAGATACCTGCTAGCACCTGCGTTTTGCCCCTCCGCCCGGCCCGGCCCAGCCCACCCAAGTGCAGTATCGATCGATCACTGTCACTTACAAAACACTAAACGCATAACTGCAGCGTTCGCAGAGTCAGGCCTGATCCCTGCGATCGCTAACAGTTTTTTGGTAGCGTTTTGGGGAACTGGCAAGCGCCAGCGGCCTAGTACACCCCGGTCGTAGTCAAACCAGCACTGCAGTAACACTTGGTGACGTGGCGAGTCCCATAAGTGCAGTTCAAGCTGGTGAGGTGGCAAGCACAAGTAGTGTCCCGCTGCCACCAAAAAGACAAACACAGGCCCATCGTGCCCATAGTGCCCTTCCTGCTGCATTCGCCAATCCTAATTGGGAACCCACCGCTTCTGCAGCACACGTACTTCCCCCATTCACATCCCCAACCAAATGCAGTCGGCTGCATGAGAGGCATTTTTATGTCCTCCCGAGTACCCCTACCCAGCGAACCCCCCAAAAAAGATGTTGTGTCTGCAGCAAGCGCGGATATAGACGTGACACCCGCTATTATTGTCCCTCCTGTCCTGACAATCCTGGTCTTTGCATTGGTGAATGTTTTGAACGCTACCATTCACTAGTTGAGTATTAGAGTAGGGTACAGCATTGCACAGACTAGGCACACTTTCACAGGGTCTCCCAAGATGCCATCGCATTTTGAGAGACCCGAACCTGGAACCGGTTACAGTTATAAAAGTTAGTTACAAAAAAAGTGTAAAAAAAAAATGAAATAAAAAAAAATAGTTGTCGTTTTATTGTTCTCTCTCTCTCTATTCTCTCTCTCTATTGTTCTGCTCTTTTTTACTGTATTCTATTCTGCAATGTTTTATTGTTATTGTTATTGTTATTATGTTTTATCATGTTTGTTTTTCAGGTGTGTAATTATTTATACTTTACTGTTTACTGTGCTTTATTGTTAACCATTGTTAACCATTTTTTTGTCTTCAGGTACGCCATTCACGACTTTGAGTGGTTATACCAGAATGATGCCTGCAGATTTAGGTATCATTTTGGTATCATTCTTTTCAGCCAGCGGTCGGCTTTCATGTAAAAGCAATCCTAGCGGCTAATTAGCCTCTAGACTGCTTTTACAAGCCGTGGGAGGGAATGCCCCCCCCCACCGTCTTCCATGTTTTTCTCTGGCTCTCCTGTCTCAACAGGGAACCTGAGAATGCAGCCGGTGATTCAGCCAGCTGACCATAGAGCTGATCAGAGACCAGAGTGGCTCCAAACATCTCTATGGCCTAAGAAACCGGAAGCTACGAGTATTTCATGACTTAGATTTTGCCGGATGTAAATAGCGCCATTGGGAAATTGGGGAAGCATTTTATCACACCGATCTTGGTGTGGTCAGATGCTTTGAGGGCAGAGGAGAGATCTAGGGTCTAATAGACCACAATTTTTTCAAAAAAGAGTACCTGTCACTACCTATTGCTATCATAGGGGATATTTACATTCCCCGAGATAACAATAAAAATGATTAAAAAAAAAAATATGAAAGGAACAGTTTAAAAGTAAGATTAAAAAAGCAAAAAAATAATAAAGAAAAAAAAAAAAAAAAAAAAGCACCCCTGTCGCCCCCTGCTCTCGCGCTAAGGCGAACGCAAGCGGCGGTCTGTCGTCAAACGTAAACAGCAATTGCACCATGCATGTGAGGTATCACCGCGAAGGCCAGATCGAGTGCAGTAATTTTTCCAGTAGACCTCCTCTGTAAATCTAAAGTGGTAACCTGTAAAGGCTTTTGAAGGCTTTTAAACATGTATTTATTTTGTTGCCACTGCACGTTTGTGCGCAATTTTAAAGCATGTCATGTTTGGTATCCATGTACTCGGCCTAAGATCATCTTTTTTATTTCATCAAACATTTGGGCAAAATAGTGTGTTTTAGTGCATTAAAATTTAAAAAAGTGTGTTTTTTCCCCAAAAAATGCGTTTGAAAAATCGCTGCGCAATTACTGTGTGAAAAAAAAAACCGAAACACCCACCATTTTAATCTGTAGGGCATTTGCTTTAAAAAAAATATATAATGTTTGGGGGTTCAAAGTAATTTTTTTGCAAACTTTTTCATGTAAACAATAAGTGTCAGAAAGGGCTTTGTCTTCAAGTGGTTAGAAGAGTGGGTGATGTGTGACATAAGCTTCTAAATGTTGTGCATAAAATGCCAGGACAGTTCAAAACCCCCCCAAATGACCCCATTTTGGAAAGTAGACACCCCAAGCTATTTGCTGAGAGGCATGTCGAGTCCATGGAATATTTTATATTGCGACACAAGTTGCGGGAAAGAGACAAATTTTTTTTTTTTTTTGCACAAAGTTGTCACTAAATGATATATTGCTCAAACATGCCATGGGAATATGTGAAATTACACCCCAAAATACATTCTGCTGCTTCTCCTGAGTACGGGGATACCACATGTGTGAGACTTTTTGGGAGCCTAGCCGCGTACGGGACCCCGAAAACCAAGCATCGCCTTCAGGCTTTCTAAGGGCGTGAATTTTTGATTTCACTCTTCACTGCCTATCACAGTTTCGGAGGCCATGGAATGCCCAGGTGGCACAAAACCCCCCCAAATGACCCCATTTTGGAAAGTAGACACCCCAAGCTATTTGCTGAGAGGTATAGTGAGTATTTTGCAGACCTCACTTTTTGTCACAAAGTTTTAAAAATTGAAAAAAGAAAAAAAAAATGTTTTTTCTTGTCTTTCTTCATTTTCAAAAACAAATGAGAGCTGCAAAATACTCACCATGCCTCTCAGCAAATAGCTTGGGGTGTCTACTTTCCAAAATGGGGTCATTTGGGGGGGTTTTGTGCCACCTGGGCATTCCATGGCCTCCGAAACTGTGATAGGCAGTAAAGAGTGAAATCAAAAATTTTCACCCTTAGAAATCCTGAAGGCAGTGATTGGTTTTCGGGGTCCCGTACGCGGCTAGGCTCCCAAAAAGTCCCACACATGTGGTATCCCCATACTCAGGAGAAGCAGCTAAATGTATTTTGGGGTGCAATTCCACATATGCCCATGGCCTGTGTGAGCAATATATCATTTAGTGACAACTTTATGAAAAAAAAAAAAAAAAGTGTCACTTTCCCGCAACTTGTGTCAAAATATAAAATATTCCATGGACTCAATATGCCTCTCAGCAAATAGCTTGGGGTGTCTACTTTCCAAAATGGGGTCATTTTGGGGGGTTTTGTGCCACCTGGGCATTCCATGGCCTCCGAAACTGTGATAGGCAGTGAAGAGTGAAAGCAAAAATTTACACCCTTAGAAATCCTGAAGGCGGTGATTGGTTTTCGGGGCCCTGTACGCGGCTAGGCTCCCAAAAAGTCCCACACATGTGGTATCCCCATACTCAGGAGAAGCAGCTGAATGTATTTTGGGTTGCAATTCCACATAGGCCCATGGCCTGTGTGAGCAATATATCATTTAGTGACAACTTTTTGTAAATATTTTTTTTTTTTTTTGTCATTTTTCAATCACTTGGGACAAAAAAAATAAATATTCAATGGGTTCAACATGCCTCTCAGCAATTTCCTTGGGGTGTCTACTTTCCAAAATGGGGTCATTTGGGGGGGGTTTGTACTGCCCTGCCATTTTAGCACCTCAAGAAATGACATAGGCAGTCATAAACTAAAAGCTGTGTAAATTCCAGAAAATGTACCCTAGTTTGTAGACGCTATAACTTTTGCGCAAACCAATAAATATACGCTTATTGACATTTTTTTTACCAAAGACATGTGGCCGAATACATTTTGGCCTAAATGTATGACTAAAATTTAGTTTATTGGATTTTTTTTATAACAAAAAGTAGAAAATATCATTTTTTTTCAAAATTTTCGGTCTTTTTCCATTTATAGCGCAAAAAATAAAAACCGCAGAGGTGATCAAATACCATCAAAAGAAAGCTCTATTTGTGGGAAGAAAAGGACGCAAATTTCGTTTGGGTACAGCATTGCATGACCGCGCAATTAGCAGTTAAAGCGACGCAGTGCCAAATTGGAAAAAGACCTCTGGTCCTTAGGCAGCACAATGGTCCGGGGCTCAAGTGGTTAAAGTTAAAACTCAACCCCAACTAAGATTGTAGGTATGTATCTTTTAATACAGTGGAGAAGTAATAGAAGTAAAGAACTTCTATAAATGCTTTGTCCCATTTGGGAGATTCCCCACACTGCCTATTCAGGGGACATATGTTCACAGCACAGAAAGTTAGGGGATATATCCTGAGTGAGGACACATGCATAATTTAGCATAACGTTTTAGCCCTTACTCTCGTTATTGGAAACTAACAGAAATGTTTTATCTAGAATTGTCCTCATCTGGGTACTTTCACATTTTTTTTGGTAATCTGATATCTGACTTGTATCTTAGTGCAGACTTCTGGAAAAATCAGTGAGCCAATCACATAAGCAGGAAATGATGTTTCTGGGGGCGTTCTGTGTACAAAGCACCTCCAGGTAGTCATTTTGAATTGCATTTTACAGAAAATGACAGATCTGCAGATTGAAAAGGAAAGGTCATTTTTAATAACATTTAATTACAATATGACTTGAGTCACAATTGTATACAGGTATGTTATATTGTATATACATCTATATATATATATATATTTTTTTTTTTTTATTTGCTATTTTTTTCCCACGTAAGTGGAGTTATGCCCTGTACACACGATCGGACATTGATTGGACATTCCGACAACAAAATCCATGGATTTTTTCCGACGGATGTTGGCTCAAACTTGTCTTGCACACACACAGTCGCACAAAGTTGTCGGAAAATCTGATCGTTCTGAACGCGGTGACGTAAAACACGTATGTCGGGACTATAAACGGGGCAATAGCTAATAGCTTTCATCTTTTAATTTATTCTGAGCATGCGTGGCACTTTGTGTGTTGGATTTGTGTACACATGATCGGAATTTAACCGAATGGATTTTGTTGTCGGAAAATTTTATAGCCTGCTCTCAAACTTTGTGTGTCCTAAATTCTGACGGAAAAAGTCAGATGGAGCCCACACACGATCGGAATTTCCGATAACACAATCCGATCGCACTTTAGCTGTTGAAAAATCTGACGTGTACAGGGCATTTCCCCTTTAAATTTATACACATAGATGGATGTGGGGTTAAATCATTTTGTGACCCGGATAGTTATAGACACATGGTCTAACATGATATTTGTGTAAAGCTTGTGACCAATCCTATGTAATTTGGGATGGGGACTTCTTTTCCTATAGACTCAGGAATAATATCTACTTTAATGAAATTACTTTTAAAAATAATTTAAAAATAGTAAGGTTTTATTATAATTTATTTATACTGTAAGTCAGAGAAAAGTCAAAATTCCTTACCTCTATGCTGAACTTATTCCAAGTCCATGACTCAGAGGGTATTGGAACCAAAGACAGATTTTCTGTAAATGTGGAGGCATGGGTTGTAGAATCTGTAGGGCTTAGACAGCATTTCTCTGTCATATAACAACAGAAAAAAAAGGGCGTGGCTATAATGATGTAACCGGAAGTTCCCAACCAGGAAATGATCGTGAAATCCGTGTATGCATCATGAGCGCTCTTGGGACCAGGAGATTCGGTGCTTACACACTCTGTTTCAAATGTTCTTTTAACAGGGTTTAAATGTAAGTAAATTGGAAGCTGGGTTGGCTGTATGTTGGGTATTTCTTAATAAAGCAGGATTACGCTATGTCCGTATTTCTGTGTTTTTATGAACCCCTCTGTAGCACAACATTTGCCTGCTTCCTATGATGATGATGGGAGTCTGGTTAAAGGAAATGCTTGATTAAGGATATCTTTTTTCATCTGTTTGGTGAGTTTAAACCCCATTGGGGAAAGAGTTCCTCACGTGGTTAAAACTGGGTGTTGGTGTAGGGTGCCCATATAATCCACTGCCTAGGATCACCCACCTTTACAGACTCAGCTTGCTACATCATCAGAGTGTAGATGTTACATGTTTGTGGAGTTGGACACTTATCCATCATCAGCGCTGCTATAACATTTGGACTGTTTTTTAATTAGACTGTCTTTCTATTATATATGTTATTTCTGGTAGTTTTTATTACTGTATTTTAAGAGAATTTCTTTTATTATACTTCAAGCGGCTGCTATTTGATCCTTGATAGATCAAAGTATATACTGAGATTATATCATCAGTACTACTTCTAATATACATTGGTTTTAAACTGCTCCACCTGTATATATTGAGCAGGTGAGTCATGACTGCTGGGATAATTTGGCGCTGAGTAGTGCACTGTAGGTCTCTTTTTGTACACTTTTTTTATAGAAAAAAACTATCCATTATTATTATTATGGGATCTTTTCCATAAAAGTTAAAAACACTGGGTTGACACTATCTCATCTGGATACATTAAACATTATAGCCATTAAACATATTTGCATCTTACATGTATGGACTATCTATTGTTGGAACATTGTATAAATCAACTTTAAAACATAATTAAACAAATGAAAAGGGGTCCCTTTATACTGCAAAGCACAATCTATATTAGTATCATGTGCATTAAACTGTATAATGCAGCATTTTTTTAACTGTTTGAATATGTGTAGTACAAGTACTTATCTAGAATTCAATTAGGATGATAGGATTTTCAAAATTAAATCCAGGAACACCCTAATGACCACACTCCCATGTGTAACACACATTTAGAAAAAATGGTCACTGCTTTACAACAAGCAGCAGACATTAAAAGCATAAAGACAAAATGCCATAGGCACTATAATTAGAGAAATGATGTGGTAAGAATTGTGGGTGCAAACATACTGCAGTAGAACGCAGGATGGGATTAAAGAGTTATGGATAAATAAAACCTGGGAATACTTTGCTTTGGGTCGATAACACATATCAAGCAGGTAATGTAGTTGCAGGGCTCAGTCAGGAGTAAGTAATGCATGGAATGCAGGAGTCAGGGATAGGTAATACATAGATTACAGAGATCACGAGCAAGTAACGCCCAGAGTGCAGGGGTCAGGAATAAGTTACAAATAGAATGTAGGGAACTGGAGTAAGTAATACACAGAATGTAAGAATGCAGGGGTCATGATTAAATAACAGAGTGTAGGGTCAGAAGGGCTTATGTATGAAGTGCAGGGGTCATGAGCAGGTAACACACAGTGTGCATGGGAAAGGATTAAGTAGCACATGGAGTGCAAGGGTCTGGAGTAAGTAATAAATGGAGTGCAGGGGTCAGAAGTAAGTCATAAACAGAGTGTAGCGGTAAGCATTAAGTAATGAACAGAGTGAAGGGATCACAAGCGAGTTAGGCATGGAGTGCAAGGGTAAGGAGTAGCTAATACACAGATTGCAGAAGTCGACTAACCAATTCCTGCCCGCCATATAAAAGAATGATGTGCACAAAGTGGTTAAGTTATCCTGACCAGACGTCATATGACATCCAGCAGGATAAGCTGCGATCGGCGCCAGCGGGGGCATGCAGCGCAGCGATCGGTGGTGTGCTGTGTCACACTGACACACCACAACTCCGATGGTGGTAAAGAGCTTATGACGTAACTCCTTACCACGTGATCAGCTGTGACCAATCACAGCTGATCACAGCGTGTAACCAGGAAGAGCCGGTAAACGGATCCTTAATCCTTTCCCATGCACACTGTGTGTTACCTGCTCATGACCCCTGCACTTCATACATAATCCCTTCTGACCCTGCACTCTGTTTGTTATTTACTCATGACCCCTGCATTCTTGCATTCTGTGCATTACTTACTCCAGTTCCCTACACTCTATGTGTAACTTATTCCTGACCCCTACACTCTGGGTGTTACTTGCTCTTGATCTCTGTAATCTATGTATTACCTATCCCTGACTCCTGCATTCCATGCATTACTTACTCCTGACTGAGCCCTGCAACTACATTACCTGTTTGATATGTATTATTGACCCAAAGCAAAGTATTCCCAGGTTTTATTTATCCATAACTTTTTAATCCCATCCTGCGTCCTACTGCAATATGTTTGCACCCACAATTCATACCACATCATTTCTCTAATTATAGTGCCTATGGCATTTTGCCTTTATGCCTTTAATGTCTGCTTCTTGTTGTAAAGCAGTGACCATTTTTTCTGAGTGTGTTACACACAAAGTGGTTCGTGCTGACAGGAGAGTGGAATGGCGGCTCTCCTGTCAGGGAGGGGTCTGCGCTGATAATCAGCAGATTGATTATCAGCTCAGCCCCCATCAGAGGTGCGCACCACATCTGCCAGGCACTGCCAATCAGCTGCCAGTCAGTGCCCACTAAAGTGCCAGTCAGTGCCCACCAAAGTTTCAATCAGTGCCCATCAAACTGTCAATCAGTGCCCATCAGTAATGCCTATCAGTGCCCTTCACAAATGCAAATCAGTCCATATCAGTAATGACTGTCAGTACCTCATCATCGGTGCTGCCCATCAGTGACACCTATTAGTGCCCATCAGTGTTGCCTATCAGTGCCGCCTATCAGTGCCACCTATCAGGTGCTGCATATCAGTGCCATCTATCGGTGCCCATCAGTGCTGCATATCAGTGCCGGCTGTCAGTGCCCATCAATACATATTAGTGCCTCCTCATCAGTGCCACCTTATCAGTGCCAACTCATCAGTGCCCATCAGTGCCACCTCATCAGTGCCCATTAGTGCAGCTTTATCAGTGCCTGTCAGTGAAGGAGAAAACAAAATTGTATAACAGAAACAAAAAGAAACTTTTTTTCTGTCTTTTTTAATTTGTTTAGCAAAAAATAAAAAACCCAATGGGGATCAAATACCACCAAAAGAAAGCTCTATTTGTGGGAAGAAAATTATAAAAGTTTAGTTTGGGTACAGTGTTGCATAACCACGCAATTTTCATTCAAAGTGTGACAGCGCCAAAAGCTGAAAATTGTCCTGGGCAGGAAGGGGGGAAAGTGCCCTGAAGTATTGAAGTGGTTAAGTAACACACAGAATTTAGGGTTCAGGAGTAAGTAACACACAGAATGCAAGGTTCAGGAGTGTGTAATACATGGAGTGCAAAAGTCAGAAGTAAGTAATTCAAGGAGTGCATAGGTCAGGAATAAGCAATGCACAGAGTGCAGGGGTCAAAAGCAGGTATCACACAGAGTGCTGGGATCAGGATTAAGTAGCATACAGTTTGCTGGGGTCAGAAGTAAGTAACACATGGAATGCAAGTGTCATGAATAAGTAGCAAACGTAGTGCAGTGGACAGGAGTAAGTACAGTGCCTTGCAACATATTCACCCCCTTTGCTTTTTACCTATTTTGCATTTTTACATTACATTACAGCCTTTAGTTCAATGTTTTTTTAATCTGAATTATATGTGATGGATCAAAACACAATAGGTTAAGTTAGTGAAGTGAAATTAGAAAAATATATGCATAAAACTATTTTTCAGAAATAAAAAACTGATAATTGGCATGTGCGTATGTATTCACCCCCTTTGTTATAAAGCCCATAAAAAGCTCTGGTGCAATCAATTATCTTCAGAAGTCACATAATTAGTGAAATGATGTCCACCTTTGTGCAATCTAAGTGTCAAATGATCTGTCATTACATATACACACCTTTTTGAAAGGCCCCAGAGGCTGCAACACCTAAGCAAGAGGCACCACTAACTAAACACTGCCATGAAGACCAAGGAACTCTCTAAACAAGTAAGGGACAATGTTATTGAGAAGTACAAGTCAGGGTTAGGTTATAAAAAAATATCCAAATCTTTGATAATCCCTAGGAGCACCATCAAATCTATCATAACCAAATGGAAAGAACATTTCACAACAGCAAACCTGCCAAGAGACGGCCACACACCAAAACTCATGGACCGGGCAAGGAGGGCGTTAATCAGAGAGGCAGCACAGAGACCTAATGTAGCCTTGGAGGAGCTGCAGAGTTCCACAACAGAGACTGGAGTATCTGTACATAGAGCGACAATAAGCTGTATGCTCCATAGAGTTGGGCTTTATGGCAGAGTGGCCAGAAGAAAGCCATCACTTTCAGCAAAAAACAAAATGGCACCTTTTAAATTTGCGAAAAGGCATGTGGTAGACTCCCAAAATGTATGGATGAAGGTGCTCTGGTCTGATGAGACTAAAATTTTACTTTTTGGCCATTAAAGAAAACGCTATGTCTGGCGCAAACCCAACACATCACATCACACAAAGAACGGTATCCCCACAGTGAAACATGGTGGTGGCAGCATCATGTTGTGGGGATGTTTTTCAGCAGTTGGGACTGGGAAACTGGTCAGAGTTGAGGGAAATATGGATGGTGCTAAATACAGGGATATTCTTGAACAAAACCTGTACCAGTCTGTGTGTGATTTAAGGCTAGGACGGAGGTTCACCTTCCAGCAGGACAATGACCCCAAACACACTGCTAAAGCAACACTTCAGTGGTTTAAGGGAAAACATGCAAATGTGTTGGAATGGCCTAGTCAAAGCCCAGACCTCAATCCAATAGAAAATTTGTGGTCAGGCTTGAAGATTGCTGTTCACAAGTGCAAACCATCCAACTTGAAGGATCTGGAGCAGTTTTGCAAGGAATAATGGGCAAAAATCCCAGTGGTAAGATGTGGCAAGCTCATAGAGACGTATCCAAAGTGACTTGGAGCTGTAATAGTTGCAAAAGGTGGCTCTACAAAGTATTGACTTCAGGGGGGTGAATAGTTATGCACATTTACTCTTTCTGTTATTTTGTCCTATTTGTTGTTTGCTTCACAATAAGAAAGAAAACATCTTCAAAGTTGTGGGCATGTTCTGTAAAATAAATGATGCAAATCCTCAAACAATCTAGGTTGTGAGGCAACAAAACATGAAAAATGCCAAGGGGGGTGAATACTTTTGCAAGGCACTGTAATAATCAGAGTGCAAAGGTAAGGACTAAGTAACACATAAAGCACAGGGGTAAGCATTAAGTAGTATCCAGAGTTCAGGGTGTCATAAGCAAGGTATGAATGGAGTGCAGGAGTCAGGGGTAGGTAACACATAGATTGTAGAGGTCAAGAGCAAGTAACACACGGACTGCAGGTGTCATGTGTAAGTAACACATGAAGTGCAGGGGTCCGGAGTAAGTAAAAAACAGAGTGCATAAGTCAAAATTAAGTAATGGACAGAATTAAGGGGCCACAAGCAAATTAGGCATGGAGTGCAGGGGTCGTGGTAGGTAAAACACAGATTGCATAGGTTAAGATCAAGTAACACACAGAGTGCAGGGGTTAGGAGTAAGTAACACACAGAGTTCAGGGGTCAGGAGTGTGTAATGCATGGAGTGCAAAAGTCAGGAGTAAGTAATACAAGGGGTTCAGAGGTCAGTAGTAAGAAATGCACAGAGTGCAGGGGTCAGAAGTAAGTAATATATTGAGTGCAAGCATCATGAGTAAGTATCAGATGGAGTGCAGGGTTCAAGAGTAAGTAATAATCAGAGTGATAGGGTAAGGACTAAGTAACACACAGAGCACAGGGAAGTTATATGCAGAGTTCAGAGGTGATAGGCAAGTTATGGATGAAGTGCAGGCGTCCGAGATAGGTAATGCACAGATTGCAGAGGTTAAGAACAAGTAACACACAGACTGCAGGAGTCAGCAGTACGTTGGTTGCTGTGATTGTGAGCAAGCCTTTAATATACTCTCTGTGCACAACATAATCTTACAAGCAAACTTTGTATTGCAAGTGTATGTGTGTGCTTTTTAGAGCATCCTTGATTTTTTTAAACCTGGCCTCAAAAATGCCTGCTACTTCTTATGCCGCGTACACACGGTCGGACTTTTCGGCCACAAAAGTCCGACAGCCCGTCCGACAGACTTTCTAAGGACTTTTGGCCGGCTTTTGGCAGACTTGCGGCAGACTTTCTAACGAACGGACTTGCCTACATACGATCACACAAAAGTCCGACGGATTCGTACGTGATGACATACACCGGACTAAAATAAGGAAGTTGATAGCCAGTAGCCAATAGCTGCCCTAGCGTGGGTTTTTGTCCGTCGGACTAGCATACAGACGAGCGGATTTCTGGGTCCGGCGTAGTTACGACGTAAAGATTTAAAGCATGTTTCAAATCTAAAGTCCGTCAGATTTGCGGCTGGAAAAGTCCGCTGAAAGTCCGGAGAAGCCCACACACGATCGGATTGTCAGCCGGCTTTAGTCCGTCGGCGTCCGTCTGACTTTTGTAGATGAAAAGTCTGACAGTGTGTACGTGGCATTAGTGTCACTGCTTGCAAATCTCTTGTGTCAGACTCAGTTAAACCAGGTTACTATAGAAGTGCAGATACACTTAACTTGTATCCCATCATTCAGAGCTAGCCACAAATGGATTACAGCATGCATATACTCACTGACTTTACATTGATGCAACCCAGCTCCAGAAGACAACCACAGATTCCAGTGGGCTAGCAGTATTTCAGCCAGCTTAGACACAGTCTGCACTCTGTCCCATTTGTCTACAGCCAAGGTCACTAATCCAGTTAGAGGAGCTGTCCAATGACACACTAACCTTAGCACTCCCTATGATTGTGGAATCTGGGCAGGAGATTTATAGCTCTGCCATGCACCCTCCCTGGCTGTGGGTACCAAATCTAGGCAGGTAATTTTGGCAGCTCAGGATTGTCAGGTGTAACTAATTTTGCACCAAAATCTGGTGTAGTGGTGGTGTTTTTCTAAACTGTGTGTTGCTGACTGGCTATGAATATGGGCAATGTCACTGTTACGCCCTGTACACACGATAGGATTTTCCGACGGAAAATGTGTGATAGGACCTTGTTGTCGGAAATTCCGACCGTGTAGGCTCCATTACACATTTTCCATAGGAATTTCCGACACACAAAGTTTGAGAGCTTGCTATAAAATTTTCCGACAACAAAATCCGTTGTCGGAAATTCCGATCGTGTGTACACAAATCTGACTCACAAAGTGCCACGCATGCTCAGAATAAATTAAGAGACGAAAGCTATTGGCTACTGCCCCGTTTATAGTCCTGACGTACGTGTTTTACGCCACCGCGTTCAGAACGATCGGATTTTCTGACAACTTTGTGTGACCATGTGTATGCAAGACAAGTTTGAGCCAACATCCGTCGGAAAAAATCCATGGATTTTGTTGTCGGAATGTCTGATCAATGTCAGACTGTGTGTACAGGGCATTATGGTGGGGATGTTTCTGAACTTCCAATTACAGAATGCTGGACTTTTCTGACTCAGTCCTGGTTGGACTACATCACTAATGACTTGGTTGGGCATGATTGTTTGCCGGGGACCTCTCAATATGGAGGCTGTCCTAGGAAAATGGGTAATGAATAGTAACCTTATGTTACATACTCTAATCCAAACTCTCAGTGCTCCATACACTTAACATCTAATTTAAAGGGGTTGTAAAGGTAATTATTTTTTAAAAAAAAATAACAAACATGTTATACTTACCTTCACTGTGCAGCTTGTTCTGCACAGAGTGGCCCCGAACCTGGTCTTCTGGGGTCCCTCGGCGGCTGTTTCAGCTCCTCCCCGCAAGCATTAACCACCTTAATGCGAGCTCCCTCGCATGGTGGTGAGTGCTTGCGGGCGCGCTCCCGTGATACAGCCGGCGGCTATAGCCGCTCGCTGTATCACTCGGCCCCGCCCCCCGACGCGCCGCTTCATCGGATGTGATTGACAGCAGCGCGAGCCAATGGCTGCGCTGCTTTCAATCCATCCACTGCAGCCAATCAGCGACCAGGCTGAGCTGCAATGAAGATGACGGGAATGAGCAGCGAAGATTCGAGGCGTCAGGTAAGTAAAACGGGGAGGCCGGGGGCGGCGGTATTGTCAAAAGTTTTTTCACCTTAATGCATAGAATGCATTAAGGTGAAAAAATTTTTACCTTTACAACCCCTTTAACACCTTAGGCAAAAATGTACCCCACTCAAACATTTTGTTGTGCTCCACAAAAATATGTTGTCTAACAATTAAAACGTGTAATGGATCGTGTATTATGCATCCTGGTGGTAAATAAAAAAAAAAACACAACAGCACACCTATCAATATCTCTGTTTTTTTTTTTATATATAGAAATGCAAGGCTGCAACTTTGGATTACAAGGAATGTAACACCTGAGTACTCTATGCGAAAGCTGTAACCTGTGTCCTTGTGATTGACTTTCCAATTTCACGTCAGCAAACTAGCTTTTGATTGTGCTATAATTCATGCTTTTCTAAAATGATGGTGTAAGCATTTATGTGCTATAAGTGCTGTTTACTCTGAATATATTCCCAATGCACTCTACTTGTTTTGTCTAAACTGGATTATTTTTGTATTTTGACTGCCTCAAAGGTCCAACAACTGATTTCACGTTCAGATGGCCATAAATATTAAAACAGACCCTACCCTAGATCTTAGTTAGTCTAACATACCATACAAAACACATTTATAGCCAGCCCAACTGCCTGGGGGGGAGACAGAAGACAAATAAGGTTTCAATATTAACTTAGATGTAAATCCAGGTACCACTTTCGGTTTAACCCTTGGAGTACTCTGGTTTGTGAACTATGAATGAGATTGCTCGAATCACAAAAATGCTAACCAATGCGAGTTCTAAGGGAATGTATTGTGCACCCCACATACTGTAAGCCACAAGCTGTACATCAAATGAGGTAGACAACAATTGTAGTATCAGCCCTGCCCAATTGTCTATGGATGGATGAACTACTAAATCCCTCCCATTGTCCTAATCCCCACAGTTTAGGGACTTAAGGTCCTATAGTCCAAGATATGAAATGTGAGTAGAGTTGCCACCTCATCCCTTTAAACCTGAACAAATCTTATGCCAGCCATACACGGTTTGAATAGCGTAAGAATTTTCTTTAGCGTCTACAAAATAGGGGATAATTTATTTTTTTACTAGTAATGACGGTGATCAGCAATTTGTATTGTGACTGCGACATTATGGTGGACAGATCAGAATCTTTTAGCTCTGTTTTGGGACCATTCACATTTATACAGCGACCAGTGCAATTAAAAATGCATTGATTACTGTGTAAATGTGACTGGCAGTGAAGGAGTTAACCACTAGGGGACGCCGTAGGGGTTAAGTGTGTCCTAGGGAGTGATTCTAACCGGGGGGGGGGGCTGGGCTATGTGTGACACAACAATGATCGCTCATGTCAGTCCACTTGTTGCAACAGCTCTCCAAGGTGTGATCACTCCTTGTTACCTACATACTAACAAGCAGATTTAATCTGATGCAGGTGTTAGTGTTTGTAATGAAAATTTACAGGGTGATTCCATCATTTTTTCCTCAGAATTGAGTGATTCCATAATTTATTCCCTGTGCTTATTCTATAAATCTAACTGTTACTGGCCAATACATTTTTTTTTCTTGATTTCTTCTAGTGTTTCTTAAAGCCATAAAGTTGCCTTTTGAAATGCCTCTAGTTTTTGGCCATGTCTGTGATCTGCTTTTTTTCTACAACAATAAACAACTGAAGGAACATCCTCAGGGACTGGTGATTCCATAATTTTTGCCAGGGGTTGTATATACTGAAGTGTATGGAAACTATGACTTCTATAGAGTAGGGTTTTTGCACTGAAGCTGGGTACACACAATACAAAAATCGACATTGGGACATTGTGTACAACTGCCTGTCCAACAGAAACTGGCTTTTGTTGAATGGTCTTGCTGAAAAACCAGCATCTAACTGACATCCTATCAGCACTGGCAGTCAATGGCTGCAAGCGCTGATTAGTGTGTAATGTCGGAGGGGCAGTTCCCCATCAGAACACAAAGGCTCAGCATAGGAAATTTCTGCACTAATATCCCTTAGTTAGTAGGGTGACCTGCCATAACCAGCCTTAGACCAAACAACCAGAGTAGAAACAGCAGAACAGTCAGACACATGTCTGGTGGAGGTGTGACACCATGGAGACATAAGATTACTTAGCATAGAGAAATTAAGTTTATCATAAAAGTCATTGATGATAGCACTAGGAAATTGCTTAAGACTGGTTCTGAAAGTAAAGCCATTGTATCTAATTTTTAGGGACTCATTAATGACGAGAATCTCATGTGTAAGGTAAAGTCTACAGGCTTGGAAATATCAGTTTGTAAATGGATAGAAAACTGGCTAAAAGACAGAATTCAGAGAGTAGTGGTTAATGATTCTTACTCTGAATGGTCTAAGGTTATCAGTGGTGTACCCCAAGGTTCAGTGCTGGGACCCTTACTTTTTAATACCTTTATAAATGATATTGGGTCTGGGATCAAAAGTAACATTTCTGTCTTTGCAGATGACACCAAGCTATGCAGCTATGCTACTTTCCTAAATGTACATAATATAACTTGGTACTAACATTTATAGGTAAAGTTGATCCAGGGAAAATCCAATTGCTTCTTAGGGGATCAGGAAGGAATTTTTTCCCCTGCTGTAGCAAATTGGAGCGTGATCTGCTGGGGTTTTTTGCCTTCCTCTGGATCAACTGTGGGTATAAAATTGGGTATATTGGATTGTACAATATTTTTTATTTTATTTATTTATTGTTTTTAAGGTTGAACTGAATGGATTTGTGTCTTTTTTCAACCTGACTAACTATGTAACTATGTAACCACTTGTATTGCTTTCACCATGGATCTTTAGCAAAAAGACAATCATTCCAAAATGTTATTAATATTATTTTTTCCTATTAAGTTCTATTGAGTATAGCCTAACTACTTTAGACTGCTAATGCCTGCTAATGTCTCATTAACCACTTGCTTACTGGACACATAAACCCCCCTCCTGCCCAGACCAATCTTCAGCTTTCAGCGCTGTCACACTTTGAATGACAATTGCGTGGTCATGCTGTACTGTACTCAAACTAAATTTTTATAATTTTTTTTCACACAAATGGAGATTTCTTTTGGTGGTATTTAATCACCACTGGGGTTTTTATTTTTTGCAAACAAACAAAAAAAGACAACATTTTTGGAAAAAAAAACTTGTTTAATAGTCTGTTATAAAATTTTGCAAACGAGTAATTTTTCTCCTTCATTGATATTCGCTGATGAGGCTACACTGATGGGCACTGATGGGCTGCACTGATGGGCACAGATAAGGCGACACTGACAGGCACAGAAAAAATTGCATTGTATATGGCACAGAGGCAAATAGTCCAGTGGTAGCAGTTTTCCAGGTCCCAGGAAGGAGGCGTACGGACTACTGCTGACTAACGCGTTTCGAAGGTTACCCTTCTTCATCAGAGCCTTAACAGTGTTGGTCTTCTGCTGGCTTTTATACATGTGTCCATCCAGACAAGACTGGTCGGGTTAGTTCTAAGACTCCTCCCTTAATTAGCGGGCGGTCCTCTGAGAAGGGTGGGTCTTGGCTTTGTTGTCATTATTATAGGGCCATAGTATATTTATTTTTAATGTTATTAAAAAAACTTTTTATGTTTAATATGATTTTAGTTTAATTTATAGTTTTATTTGTAATTTCTAGTTACTAGTTCTTGCTCTGGTATTTTGATTTTGATTTTTAATTTTTAATTTATAATTTTTAATTTTTAATTTTTACTTTTTAATTTTTAATTTCTAATTTTTTGTTGGCTCTATAATAATGACAACAAAGCCAAGACCCACCCTTCTCAGAGGACCGCCCACTAATTAAGGGAGGAGCCTTAGAACTAACCCGACCAGTCTTGTCTGGATGGACACATGTATAAAAGCCAGCAGAAGACCAACACTGTTAAGGCTCTGATGAAGAAGGGTAACCTTCGAAACGCGTTAGCCAGCAGTAGTCCGTACGCCTCCTTCCTGGGACCTGGAAAACTGCTACCACTGGACTATTTGCCTCTGTGCCATATACAATGCAATTTTTTCTTCGACCTTTGTGAGTAGATTTTACAGATAAGATGACACTGATGGGCACTGATAAGACGGCACTGATAGGCACAGATAAGAGGACACTGATGGGCACTGATAAGAAGGCACTGGGTGACACTGGTGGGTGGCACTGGTGGGTGGCACTGATGAGTGGCACTGATGAGTGGCACTGAGGTGTGGCACTGATGGGCACTGATAGGTGGCACTGATGGGCACTTGTAGGTGGCACTGAGGGGGCACTGGTAGGTGGCACTGATGGGCACTGGTAGGTGGCACTGGTAGGTGATATTGATAGGCAGCACTGGGGATGACACACTGTGGGCACTGATAGGTGGCACTGTGGGCACTGATGGGTGGCACTGTGGGCACTGGTAGGTGGTGCTGGTGGGCACTGGTAGGTGAGGCTAGTGGGGCACAGAAACCTCTCCACGATCGGGACCAACGTCCCTCTCTCAGCTGCCAGCGATTGGCTTTTTTTTAAATAGCCGATTACTGGCTCTGTTTAAGGGGATCGACCCCTTACTCAGATCTGTGATCAGGCGAGTCTCATAGACTCGCTGATCTCAGAGCGCGCCGCGCTCAAGTACGGGAGGACATCCATGGACACCCCCCCAGCAAATTAAGTCCGCGCTGTAGCTGTCTTTCGGCTATAGCTCAGACAGCAAGTGATTAAAGAGAAACTGCCAGCAAAAAAAGCATCATATAGGGGAGTTTTTATTAAATCTATTTTGAGGTGCTTGTATAGTATATATATATATATATATATATATATATATATATTATATATATATATATTGTACATTCACATCAGTCCCTGCCCGCAAGGAGCTTAAGGTCCCTAACTCACATACATACATGAAAAGAGAATTTTTAGTAAAAAAAAATAAAATGATATAAAAAATGTAAAGGGCTGGGCTCCGCAAACACAGCCACATCATTCACTCACAGGAATCTGTGAATGAGAAAATGACAGGTCCTGTCTTCCATTGCAGCAGTTGGAATGGACCATGAGTGTACTGAGTAGTGCACTCATGGTCCATTCACAATGCTTCCAGCTTGCAAGCTGACAGCCCATGCAGGATCCTGAAATTGCACACGCAATCCACTAATTGTCGATGCAGTACTTTACAGGCTCTTGTCAAAAAAATAATAAATGCATATTTTTTAATCTACTAAAAATGTGAATGTATTATTTTTTTTAGTAAAAGGTGAATATAGCCTTCAAGTTATCCCCAGGCACTTCAAATAAAAAAAATGTTTGAGAACCCCACGTCTACATACATGCATGAACAAACATAAATGCATACAACAGAGGTGCCTATGCACTGAAAATGTTGATTGAGCTGTGCATGCTACAAATCTCTGCACGTGGCAGACTGAGAGCAATAATTCTAGGCACATTATTCACAGTTAAATCTAAACTGATGACCTGTAGGGGCTTCTAAAGTGTTGCCTATGGAAAGGCAATGTACCACAGTGTGTTGCTATATCATGGGTGCATGCAATTTTAAGACTTCACATCATCCTTAATATTTTAACAAAAAATCGGGTAATATATTGCATTTATGTGACCTAAAATGAGTGCATTTTTAGAGAAATTTTGCATTTCGTAAGCAGTTGTGCTAATATTGTGTGCAATAGAAAAAATTGCAAATACCACTGTTTTATTCTCTAGGGTGTCTGCATTCAGAAAATATATAATGTTTGGGAGTTTTATGTAATCTTCAGGCCTAAAATCATTTTTTAAACGTGTTCAACAAACACAAAAAAAGGCTCTGGTAACTAAAGGGTTAAATTAATTTTGTAAATAGCTGTTTTACAAAAGTCTGGTGTGGTACTGTTAAAGTCTGTGCGGTTGGGTTACTAAAACTGGAGAATGCAAAATATGGCTCAGCACTGCTTCCCTCTTTTTTTGTTCATCAAAGCTTAACTGAACAAGTTGAAGTTAGAAGCTGATTGGCCACCATGTTACTATTATTATACAGTATTTATATAGCACCAACAGTTTACGCAGCACTTTACAATATAAAAGGGAGACAGTACAGTCACAATATGATAAAATACAAGAGGATTAAGAAGGCTCTGCTCATGAGAGCTTACAATCTAAGAGGGTGGGGTACAGAAGGTTTAACTGTGGGGATGAGGTGATGGAAGGGATAAAAGATTAGTTGGAGGTGTGATAGGCTTCCCTGTAGAAGTAAGTTTTCTGGGATCGCCTAAAGGCAGCCAGAGTAGGAGATAGCTGGACAGATTGAGGTAGAGAGTTCCATAGGATAGGAGAGGCTCTGAATAAGTCCTGGAGATGAGTGTGGGAGGAGGAGGCAAGTGAGCTTGAGAGCAGGAGGTCTTGAGTGAAGCGGAGAGGACAGTTTGGGTGATATTTGCAGACAAGATTGGTGGTGTAGCTGGGGGCAGAGTTGTGAATTGCTTTGTATGTTGTAGTTAGTATTTTGAATTTAATTTGCTGGGCAGTCAGAAGCCAGTGTAAAGTAAGGTAAGGTAGATGAGTCTGGCAGCAGCATTCATGATAGACTGAAGAGGGAATAGCCTATGGATAGCCTGTGGAGAGGTAAGTCTATGATAAGGGAGTTGCAATAGTCAAGGCAAGAGATAACAAGGGAGAAAAAATATGGAACACTTCACGAATTTGCATGTGATACTTGCGCAGGGGCCATGCTAATCTTTTCTGTTTAGTTCCAATTTTAGTATACATCCTGCCAAAGAAAGGTTTAGTAAATCAACCCCTGTGTGTTCCTTTTGCAAGCAAATTCATAGTACTAGTTCTGAGCAGTCTGATACCAGGTTCATCGGGCAAGTTCCAAGCCTCTCTGACACTTGCTTGATCTTGACTATTTTAACCGTGTTTTTCTTGAATTAAACTTTTATCATTAACTACTTTGTAAGTGACACAAAAGATTATGTTTATAATGGTATTAACAACACAAGACAATTTTCCCTTGGGTTATAAGAAAAAGAATGTACATTTACAATTACAGTATCTAAAATAAATTCTTATGCAGCACACATAAGATATACTTTACCTAGAGGGATGTCAGAATACCACTGTTTTTCCGCTTTATTGAGAATGGCAAGGATTAGTGATCCAATCAAGAAATTAAAGATGACATTTCACAAACTGATAGTCATCCTTCCTTTTATTTGTTTTACCATTGTTTAACAATCTAGATCAAACGTAGCTAGGAGTCAGACATTATGACTTTTTTATTGAGCCTTCAGCAGTGTTTGATTTAATTAGAAGGAATGAGGGGAAGGCTATTGTTTATTAGTACTTTGTAAGCTTTATTTTTCTGTTACTCTCTCTAATGAAAAAGTTTCTTGTTCTTCTTACAGAATTGAAAAGTCAGTTTCCACACAAATACCATCTTGGGACTGAATTTATGGTACAAATATTTATATAACATTCAGTTATGAACATCAAAATTCTTAACCCCCTTCATGTACAGTTTCATACTTCTATTGTCAGTGTATTCTCTTTTCACTGTTGTAGTATTCAGCCAGCCATCAGAGCTTCTTAACCTTTGTGTGCATTGACACAAAAATTTGTCTAATTTTTTTTTTCTTTTTTTTAGTGAGTGGTGGTCGACGTTCCTTTTATTCAGTGACACAACTAAAAAAGAAAATAACATACTGTATGTAATATTTAATGTATCCGGGGGAACAATAGAAGCACATAACAATGAAAGGAATAGCATTTAAAAACAGCTTTTTCAAATTACAGAATTGCCATTATTTAAGGGATACCAAAGTTCCAAGTACCAAAGTTATCATGTTGCAATGTATGAGATTTCAGTAGCATTGTTTGATCAATCAGAAAATGAAACATCTCTGCTTTATTAAAAGAATGGAAATTGAAAACTAAGACAGAAAATAGAGAACCAGTGATTAACTTTCTTATTGAAAATACAAATTCCCTGGCTGTCATGCTGCTCCAGTGTTTTCAGTACTGTCACTGACCTGGAACAGGCAGACATATCAAGAGGTTGGACTTCATTATGGTTTCATTTGATATATAAATGTTCCCGTAAGAGACTAATAAAGTATTAAACCAAAATACCAAAAAAAGATGGCACTGCCCTGATACAAAGTGGGCTGATAAGCCTCAGTTGATAGAATCATGGAAGTAATGCCTACCGGCTGCCCCTTTAAGGTGTAAAAACACCTTTAGAAAAACTGAAAAAACTGAAAAAAAAGACAGAAAAAAAGGTGCTTGGTATATATTGTATGATACCCAATATGGATGTATGTCACCCCTCAGGGGTGGGCTGAAATGCCTCCATATTGGGTATTATACGATTTATACCAAGCTCCCTTTTCTCAGTTTTTTTCTAATTAAAACCTGAGAAAGACAAGCAACCCTCATCGTCAGAATAAGGTCAGTAATGGTAATGATGTCAGTCCTAATATTTTCCTCATGGCAGTTTCAATGTTTTCAGTTTCTTGGTACCTTATTCAAGAAGCTTATTCCTAAGCCATAACAATGTTTTTGTTTTTACGCTTTCCACTGTCATAATAAAAGAGCAAAGCTGTTGTGGTGCATTTTTCACACTTTTATTCATCCAAACATACAAGTAACAAAGTTCTGCCCTTGCAGAGGTTGTTTAACCACTTGTAGACCAGCTGTTGAAAGGTTGAGTAGAGTGGGGTTGATTTACTAAAACTGGAGAGTACAAAATCGGGTGCAGCTGTGCATAGAAACCAAATCAGGTTCCAGGTTTTTGGCAAAGCCTAAATAAACAAGCTGAAGTTAGAAGCTGATTGGCTACCATGCACAGCTGCACAAACAGTGTAAATAAGCTTGATGGACATATCTGTACAGGTAGATGTCAGCTTCTTCCCGTATTGGGTCATACAAACAAAAAAGAAGTTTCATACAGTATCCATGCTTCTGTCTCAACTACATGTTCAAACACAAGGATACTCAAGAAGTAGTGCTAATTGGAATCAAAAAGAAGCAGAATTGAGAGAGTCAGGAGAAAATATTGAATCATCCCTAGGTTTCCAAATTTTTTCAAATTGGGGAAGTTTACCTTCAATTTTTGCGGTTAAGTGTTCCATTATACGCATATCTGTGACAATGGAAAGAGCGTGGTGTAAAGTGGGAGCGGAGGTAGATAGCCAAAGTCTAGGGATGGCTCTTTTTGCTGCCAGAAGTACAAAAGACCCTAGTTTCTGTAATGGTTTAGGGATGCCCGGGAAAGGTAGGCGCAAAAGAAAGTGTATGGGGTTTAATGAGATAGCTGTGGCAAAGAGTGATTCTAATAAATTTTGTATCTCAGTCTAATACGCAGTTAAGATATGACAGTCCCAGAAGATGTGAAGGTGCATACCTACGGACTGTCAACACCTCCAGCACATATCAGAAAGAGAAGGGTTTTGGGCATGTAACAACTCAGGAGTTTTGTACCAAAAAAATATTATCTTAATAGCGGTCTCCTTTTGTGCCACACATCTGGAAACTTTGAAAGCCGACTACCAGATTTTACCCCAATCTAACAATGAGATTGATCTATTTAGCATTCTGGACCATTTTGTCATGTATTTATGTGTGGAGTCAGTTAAAGGGGTTACTGCCTGAAGTATTTTATATATAGATGAAATTAGTTTTGGTTCATATGGGCCATTTGTACACAACATTTCAAAATCTGTGGGTTTTTCTAAGGATAATGAGGGGAAGTTGGATTGGAAAAAATGTTTAATTTGTAAGTAAAAGTATTCTATAGAGTTCGGTAAAATGTGTTTTTCTTTGAGATCTGAGAATGATAAAAGCTTACGTGTTACTGGGTGAACCAGATGTCGCAGTTGAAATATGCCTGCATGAGTCTATGGAAGTGTTCGCAAGTAAGATAGTCCATCTGGGATGTCTGGGTTAGGGAGCAGTGATTTTAATGATGCTTAAAGTAAAAATGAAATATTCCTTTAAATATTGTACCTGGGGGGTGTCTATAGTATGCCCGTAAAGTGGCACGTGTTTCCCGTGCTTAGAACAGTCCCTGCACAAAATGACATTTTTAAAGGAATAAAAGTCATTAAAACTGCTTGCTGCTTTAATGTAATGTCGGGTCCTAGCAATATGGATGAAAATCAGCATGGGTACCCCCCCAGTCCATTGCCAGGCCCTTTGGGTCTTGTATGGATATTAAGGGGAACCCCGCACCAAAATTAAAAAAGGAAAGGTGTGGGGCTCCCAGGCCCTATATACTCTGAACAGCAGTATACAGGCGGTGCAAACAAGACAGGGACTGTAGGTTTGTTGTTAAGTAGAATATGTTTGTAATTTTGAACTGGTACATTTTTAACGTGTTTAGCTCCAGCCCAAAAATCTATTTTAAGCTTTTTGGAAAACATAGGGAAGGGTTATCACCCCTGTGACATTTGTTTTGCTGTCTGTGTTCCTCTTCAGAAGAGTTCACCTCACTTTTTGTCCCAATGACAAATGTTTTTTTGAAAATTTGGGGTTTTTAGTGAAACAAGGATTGGTGATAAAGCATCAGTGTAAAGGAGAAAAGTTTTTCCCATATTAATTCTTACAGGAGAGAATTTCCCTTCCTATGGGGTAGATTTCATCTCACTTCCTGTTGTCTCCTTCCGTTTGCAAGTAGGAGTCGTTTGTAAGTTGGATGTTTAAAAGTAAGGGCCTGCCCTATATACTAAGCAGAAATTTGGGCCTTAGGTGTTGTTGTGGCCACAACACTGTAAGCCCTTTAAAGGGCCCTGCTGTGAAATATTAGATCAAGAATTGTAATTACATGCCCCTGTTGAACAGGGGCAGAAAAATTGGGCCTTTGGTGGTGGTGCCGGTGCCACAACACTGTAAGTCCTCAAAGTTACCCTTGGTGTGTGCAGAAACGGGCCCTGCTGTGAAATATTAGATCAAGAATTCTAATTACATGTCCCTGTTGAACAGGGGCTGAAAAATTGGGCCTTAAGCACTGGTGCTGGTGCCACAACACTGCAACCCCTCACAGATACTCTAGTTAGAGCGCAGGAACTAGCCCTGCTGCAAAGAATTGCATCAAAAATTGTAATTACACGCCCCTGTTAAATAGGGGCTGAAAAATTGGGCCTTAGGCACTGGTGCTGGTGCCACAACACTGCAACCCCTCACAGATACTCTAGTTGGAGTGCAGGAACTAGCCCTGCTGCAAAGAATTGCATCAAAAATTGTAATTACACGTCCCTGTTAAACAGGGGCTGAAAATTGGGCCTTAGGCACTGGTGCTAGTGCCACAACACTGCAACCCCTCACAGATACTCTAGTTGGAATGCAGAAACTAGCCCTGTTGCAAAGAATTGCATCAAAAATTGTAATTACACACCCCTGTTAAACAGGGGCTGAAAAATTGGGCCTTAGGCACTGGTGCTAGTGCCACAACACTGCAACCCCTCACAGATACTCTAGTTGGAATGCAGGAACTAGCCCTGCTGCAAAGAATTGCATCAAAAATTGTAATTACACGTCCCTGTTAAACCCGGGCTGAAAAATTGGGCCTTAGGCACTGGTGCTAGTGCCACAGCACTGCAACCCCTCACAGATACTCTAGTTGGAATGCAGGAACTAGCCCTGTTGCAAAGAATTGCATCAAAGATTGTAATTACACGCCCCTGTTGAACAGGGGATGAAAAATTGGGCCTTAGGCATTGGTGGCGGTGCCCAAAACCCGAAAAATTTTCTTAAAAGCTATCAGCATGATCATTGAGGAGGAAGAGGATAATTATTCAGCATAACAGGATAGTCGCTCAGCATCAGCATAGGCAGTCTTTGATGGGATCTGACATTTCATAAAAAATTATTCGGTTACATCAGCATCAGGTGCTTGGTAGCTGGTGGTGATCCAAGACTGATTTATTTTTATGAAGGTCAGTCGATCGACCGAGTCGGTGGAGAGACGCACCCTGTGATCGGTTACAAAGCCTCCAGCAGCACTGAATGTGCATTCCGAAAGAACGCTGGATGCAGGACAGACCAGTAGCTTAATTGCATACTGTGCAAGCTCTGGCCAGTGATCCATCCTCAAGACCCAGTAACTCAGAGGATTTTCGGTGGAAAAGGTGTCCAAGTCAGATCTTGCCCCTAGGTATTCCTGCACCATGTAAAACAGACGCTGGCGATGGTTGCTGGAACCGATCATACCTTTGGGCTGCGGACTAAAAAATTGTCTGAACGCATCGGTCAGACGGCCACCTTCTCCATTGCTCCTTCTTCGACTGACCGAAGCCTCAGCAACACGTTGTCCAGAAACAGGAGTTTGTAACTTCCCAGTCTCTGGGAAGGCGTTGCACAGACCTTTCTGCAAGGCCTCCCGAAGATCTTTCATCCTCTGCTCCCTCTACGATGGCAAGATAAGGTCCGCAACCTTACCCTTGTAACGTGGATCAAGGAGTGTTGGCAGCCAGTATTGTTCCTTCTCCTTGATACCACGAATACGAGGATCCTTATGTAGGCTTTGCAGGATCAGGGAGGCCATGCAGCATAGGTTTGCTAAGGCATTCGGTCCGGAGACAGTTCGAGGGACTCCTCAGGAGGACATGGTGGGGCTAGGGAAGGAGTCACTGATGCCATTGAGCCGAGGGAAGAGGCTGCGTTGGCAGCTGCTTTGCCAGACAAAGTACCCTGAGCATGGGTGAGAGAGGATGAGGAGGATGAGGACAGCTTGGTCATCCACTCGACCAAGTCTTCCGCATGTTGCGGCTCAACATGGCCAGCTGCGGAGAAAAAGGCCAAGCGTGTCCCACGGCCATGTGCTAATGAGGATGCACCGTGTCCACGACCAGCACTGTTGCCTCTAGACACAGAGCCTGCTTGCCCTCTTTTATTGGCTTGTGACTGTCTTCCTCTCCTTGCTGGCCTTTCAGACATACTAATGGCCTGCAGTGAGATGTAGCTGCACTAAGCTTGGATATATATATATATATATATATATATATATATATATATATATATATATATATATATATATACTGATACTGCAGCTAGCAAAATCAACTGCCTGCCTGTAGTATTATTAGAACACCACCAATCTTCTACAGGTAGCTTTAGCTGAACACTGTGCAGAGGTTGCACTACACTAACTTGTAGCTTTAGCTGAACACTGTGCAGAGGTCGCACTACACTAACGTGTAAATAATGTAGCTGCCTGCGGTAGTGATAGGATCAGGAAAACAGCACCAACCTTCTACAGATAGCTTTAGCTGAACACTGTGCAGAGGTCGCACTACACTAACTTGTTGCTTTAGCTGAACACTGTACAGAGGTCGCACTACACTAATGTGTAAATAATGTAGCTGCCTGCGGTAGTGATATGATCAGGAAAACAACACCAACCTTCTACAGGTAGCTTTAGCTGAACACTGTGCAGAGGTCGCACTACACTAACTTGTAGCTTTAGCTGAACACTGTGCAGAGGTCGCACTACACTAACGTGTAAATAATGTAGCTGCCTGCGGTAGTGATAGGATCAGGAAAACAACACCAACCGTCTATAAGTAGCTTTAGCTGAACACTGTGCAGAGTCGCACTACACTAACGTGTAAATAATGTAGCTGCCTGCGGTAGTGATAGGATCAAGAAAACACCACCAACCTTGTACAGGTAGCTTTAGCTGAACACTGTGCAGAGGTCGCACTACACTAACGTGTAAATAATGTAGCTGCCTGCGGTAGTGATAGGATCAGGAAAACACCACCAACCTTCTACAGGTAGCTATAGCTGAACACTGTGCAGTGGTCGCACTACACTAATGTGTAAATAATGTAGCTGCCTGCAGTAGTGATAGCATCAGGAAAACAACACCAACCTTCTACAGGTAGCTTTAGCTGATCACTGTGCAGGGGTCGCACTACACTAACTTGTAGCTTTAGCTGAACACTGTGCAGAGTCGCACTACACTAACGTGTAAATAATGTAGCTGCCTGCGGTAGTGATAGTGTCACGAAGATCCTGCCAGTAACCGGCTTCCCAGGCGCACGGGAACCCCCCCACGGGTCCCATTGCGCATGCGCGCGCGTTCACGGGTGCGGTCACGCACGGGCACGCGCGCACGCACTCCCACTGGTGTCAGGCGGGCTATTTAAACCTGACTGTCACACTCCATCCCCGCTGTCTGCTCTACAGTGTTCTGTGAGTGTTACCTGATCTGATCTGTGTTTCCTGTTATCTGACCCGGCTTCCTGTTTGACGATCCTGCTATCTGCCTGCACCAGACCCTCTTGGATTGCCTGACCATCCCTCTGCATTACCCCTGGTACCTCTACTGTCCGAACGTTACTGACCACCGGCTTGTTGACCCTCCGCTGTGTTCATCAGCTTCCAGTCTGCTATTACCTGCTGTTGTTCCTGGTTCCAGTCCAGCTTCCAGTCTGCTATTACCTGCTGTTGTTCCTGATTCCAGTCCAGCGTTCCAGGCTACCTTCTGCTGTGTTCCAGCCCAGCATTCCAGGCTATCTTCTGCAGTGTTCCAGTCCAGTGTTCCAGTCTATTACCTGCTGTTGTTCCTAGTTCCAGTCCAGCGTTCCAGGCTACCTTCTGCTGTGTTCCAGCCCAGCGTTCCAGGCTATCTTCTGCTGTGTTCCAGTCCAGCGTTCCAGTCTATTACCTGCTGTTGTTCCTGGTTCCAGTCCAGCGTTCCAGGCTACCTTCTGCTGTGTTCCAGCCCAGCGTTCCAGGCTATCTTCTGCTGTGTTCCAGTCCAGCGTTCCAGTCTATTACCTGCTGTTGTTCCTGGTTCCAGTCCTGCATTCCAGTCTCTGTCCTCAGTCTACTCCTCAGACTACTGACTCCAGAGGGTGCCACCACTACTGGACTTTCAGCAACTGTTGATCCTGCCAGGCACCCATACCACTCTTCACTCCTGGCCCTCTGTCTCCATTCCAGGGGAACGGGAGTGGGACCTGTAAGGGAGGTCTTTTCCTGCACTTCAGGCTCACAACCTACCAGGTACGTGACAGTAGCAGACAGCCATGTCTGAGCCTGATCAGGGAACGTCTCCCATGGAGGAACTCTGTGCACACCTGGCAGGATTGACTGAAGCAGTCAAAAATCTGCAGCAAGGATACACCAGGCTGGAGGAACGAGTGTTAACCCTGTCTAACACCATTGGGGCCCAGGGAGCTTCCTCTGCTCCTGCTCCTTCAGTTGGGCCTTCCTCAACGGTGGTGATGCTCCCTCCGGAACCTAAGGTTCCCACACCTGAACGTTTCTTTGGAAATCGCCATAAGTTCAGAGCCTTCCGCAACTCCTGCAAACTATTTTTTGCTCTTCAGCCACGTACCTCTTCCCTGGAGGCTACAAAGGTGGGCTACGTGATTTCTCTACTCTCTGGTGACCCCCAAACCTGGGCCCATCGCCTCTTAGAGCAAAAGGACATATCTCTGACCAACCTCTCCACTTTCTTTGACGCACTAGGCCAGTTATATGATGACCCCCAGCTATCTGTAACTGCAGAGGCGGCTCTACACACCCTTCAACAAGGTCGCAGAGCAGCAGAGGATTATGTGGCTGAATTCAGGAAGTGGAGTGCGGATACTAACTGGAACGATGCGGCTCTCCGTTATCAATTTCGATTGGGACTTTCTGATCCTCTGAAGGATGAACTGGCCAGGGTGGGTACACCACAGACTTTAAATGCTTTAATCGATCTAGCTATTCAGATCGATCGACGCCTACAAGAGCGCAGGTCTGAGAGAGCTATGGGGTCTTCTCGTCCAACTTGGGTTACCCCTAAGGTTCCCCATCACCCATCATCAACACCACCTACCTCCACGCTTAACTTACCTGAGCCAATGCAATTAGGAGTCCTGCGGCCTTCACTCACCCCAGAGGAACGACAACGTCATCGAGCAAATAACTTGTGCCTGTATTGTGGGGAACCCAGGCACTATGTCAGGAACTGTCCCCTCAAACTCAGTAAGTGTTTATCCCTATCTACTGACTATGTGACATCTCTGTTTAAAAATACCACTCACCTTGCTCTTCCTCTTCTGCTACAGCTTCCAGGGAAGGATCTACAAATCACCGCCATTATTGACTCAGGAGCTTGCAGCTGTTTCATGGATTCTCGTTTTGCCATCCAACACCAAATACCCTTGTCACCTAAAGCCCATGGACTTTCTATCCATCTAGCTGATGGGACCGGTATCAAGTCTGGACCTGTCACCCAAGAGACTATGCCAATACCCGTTTTTGTTTCCAACGTCCATCAGGAACAGCTGCGCCTGGACATTATCGCTTCACCCCTGTTCCCCATAATACTCGGCATGCCATGGTTACAGGCCCATAATCCGGACATAAATTGGATCACGGGTGAGGTGACCTTTCCCTTTTCCTTACTGCCAACAGTTTTGCAGAACCCAGAACACCCAGGAGAACTCTACTCTGTTATGCCTGGATACAGATCCTAGTCTACTTCAATCCATTCCTTCCGCCTATCATGATTTCCTGGACCTATTTAGTAAACAGAGGGCAGAGGTGTTACCCCCTCACCGGGCCTATGACTGTCCCATTGAGTTACTTCCTGGTGCTGAAATTCCTTTTGGAAGAATATTTCCCCTGACTGAGGTGGAGCAAGGGGCATTGAAGGAATACATTGACGAAAACCTCAAAAGAGGCTTCATTCGTCCATCCACGTCCCCTGCATCTTCTTCGTGCAGAAAAAAGATAAAACCCTCAGGTCGTGTGTGGATTACAGCGAACTAAACAAAATTACTGTGAAGAATCGGTACCCTCTCCCCTTAGTACCAGAGTTGTTTCAGAGACTGGGGACGGCTACCATATTCACCAAACTTGATCTCCGTGGGGCCTACAATTTAGTTCGTATCAGGGATGGAGACGAATGGAAGACCGCTTTTCGTACTCGTTATGGACATTTTGAGTACCTCGTGATGCCTTTCGGCCTGTGTAATGCCCCTGCCACATTTCAATACTTTATTAATGATGTGTTACGTCTATTTAGACGACATATTGATTTTCTCTTGTTCCCTTGAATCCCATCACAGGCACGTCAGAAGTGTATTGGGCCGACTTCGACAACACGGTCTATATGCAAAGGCTGAAAAATGTGAATTCGAACAGGAAAGTATTAAATTTTTAGGGTTAGTCATCTCCAGTAAGGGCATTAAAATGGACCCCCAGAAGGTCACGGCTGTTCTAGATTGGCCAGTCCCGACGGATAAGAAAGGAATCCAGCGATTCGTTGGATTCGCTAATTTTTACCGCAAATTTATTAAAGGGTTCTCAGCCATCATTGCCAAACAGGGTACACGCTTCCATTGATCGGCCGTGGCTCAAAAGGCTTTTGAGACTCTCAAGGGCCTTTTTACCTCCGCCTCTGTACTGAAGCATCCAGATTCCTCTCTGCCATTTATTCTAGAAGTGGATGCATCTGAAATTGCTGTAGGAGCAGTATTATCCCAAAGACAGGGAACCAAAGCCCTGCTGCATCCTGTGGCTTTCTTTTCTCGTAAATTATCCACGGCAGAGAGAAATTATGATGTAGGTGACAGAGAGTTGTTGGCAATCAAGTCAGCATTGCAGGAGTGGCGCTATCTGTTGGAGGGTGCCGCTCATCCAGTTTTAATCTTTACAGATCATAAGAACCTGGAGTATTTGAGGTCTGCAAAGAGGTTGAAACCACGTCAGGCCAGGTGGGCTCTCTTTTTCTCCAGGTTCTCCTTCCATGTCACTTACCGTCCTGGCTCCAAGAATACCAAACCTGACGCCCTGTCTAGGATGTTTCACAAACCTCAAGAGATTTCCCCTCCAGACACCATTTTGTCTCCAGGGAACTTTCTTCTACTTCAGGGAAACCTGCTTTCCCAGATTAAACAGGCCTCCGCAGAAATATAATCTTCCATTAAGACAGAGCTCCAGGTTAAGGATGGGTTATTGTGGCATGAGAGTAGGATCTTTATACCTGAAACACTACGAGTTCCAGTACTAGAGCTTTGTCACGATCATGCGCTGGCTGGGCATTTCGGTGTGACTAAGACCACTGATTTGGTTCAGCGCACCTTCTGGTGGCCTTAGCTGCGCAAAGATTGTAAAGAGTTTGTAGAGTCCTGTACCACCTGCCTTAGGAACAAAGGGCACAAAAAAAAGGCATGGGGTCTACTAAAACCCTTGCCTGTCCCAGATAGACCCTGCAAAATGCTCTCAATAGATTTTATTGTAGAACTACCCCCGGCCGGGGGCTTCACCTTAATCTTTGTCATAGTGGACCGGTTGTCGAAGATGGCGCACTTTGTCCCAATGAAGGGTACCCCTTCAGCTACAGAAACAGCACAAGCATTCATTAAAGAGGTCGTCAGGCTCCTTGGGGTACCAGTTAACATCGTTTCAGATCGAGGGGTACAATTTACCTCTCGATTCTGGAGGGCTTTGTGTAAAACCTTGGACATTGAACTCTCATTTTCATCGGCTTATCACCCCCAGACTAATGGGCAAACAGAAAGAACAAAGACCCTTGAACAATATTTGCGCTGTTTTTCTTCCTTTGCCCAAGATAATTGGATTGCTGTTTTACCATTGGCCGAATTTGCTTATAACAATTCTATTCATTCTGCTATCAAGCAAACTCAGTTTTTTGCGAATTATGGTTTCCACCCCTCATTTTTATCAAACTCTCTTCCAGAATGCACAGTACCCGCAGTCCAGGAGAAATTGGATTTCTTTACCTCTAACAACCAAGTTCTACAGGACACCATGACCAGAACCCAGGAGTACAACAAAGCAACCTTCCATAAAAAGAGGCGAGATGAGCTCTTACTTGCACCTGGGGATCAGGTATGGTTGTCCACCATAAACCTCAGGTTGGCCTGCCCTTCCAAGAAATTGGGTCCCAAATTTCTTGGACCATTCCCTGTTAAACGGAGAATTAATGAAGTTGCATATGAACTTGAACTCCCGGATTCACTAAAGGTACATCCAGTTTTTCACGTGTCCTTGCTTAAACCCTCTATTACTAACCCATTTCCAGGTCGAAGTACGGATCCTCCTGATACAATCCTGGTAGATGGGGAAGAGGAATTCGAGGTGGAGGCTATCATGGACCACAGGAAAAGAGGTAACCAAAATCAATTCTTAATAAAGTGGAAGGGGTTTGGCCCAGAGGAGAATTCTTGGGAACCAGAGGATAATATTCATGCTGAAGACCTGTTCAACAAGTCAACAAGTGACCACGCCCCCTAAAACGTCACAGTCCCAGCATGCCCAGGGACTGTGACATCAAAAGGGGGCGGGGTCTCCACCTATATAAGTCACAACGCAGCCCTCGGAGAGTAGTCCAGCCGGAGAGAGCATCGTGTCAACATCTGGAGAAGAGAAGAGAAGAGAAGAGAAGAGAAGAGAAGAAGCCCAGAAGCCCAGAAGCCCGGACCTCTGCTGGCAAGAGAGCTACCTGAAGACAGCGGAGGAGCCGGCCGAAGAACTGGAACACCGGGAGAAGAGAGCGGAGAAGAACCAACCGGACGCCGGGAGAAGATGAAGCGGAGGGACCCCCGAAGCCGGAAGAAGACCCCCCCACCCGGAGCTGTTTAATAAAATATTTTAAAAACCTGTGTAGTGTGTTTTATTACTTACACTTTTTCCCTAGGTGAATGGGTAGGGGTACCATGTACCCCATACTCATTCACATAGAGTGGGGGGCTGGCATCTGGGGGCCCCCTTATTAAAGGGGGCTCCCAGATTCCGATAAGCCCCCTGCCCGCAGACCCCGACAACCAACGGCCAGGGTTGTCGGGAAGAGGCCCTTGTCCTCATCAACATGGGGACAAGGTGCTTTGGGGTGGGGGGGGGCCCGCAGGGCGCCCCCCTCCCCCAAAGCACCCACCCCCATGTTGAGGGCATGCGGCCTGGTACGGTTCAGGAGGGGGGGGGGCGTTCGCTCGTCCCCACCCCCTTTCCTGACCGGCCAGGCTGCGTGCTCGGATCGGGGTCTGGTATGGATTTTAGTGGAGACCCCACGCCATTTTTTCGGCATAGGGGGTTCCCTTTATAATCCATACCAGACCTAAGGGCCTGGTATGCCCCGTGACGGGGCTCGCAAGGTGTCAATCTCGCCGATAAAAGCAAGATTGACTTCCTTTTCTAGTCCCGTCGCACCTGAGTCATGTTCAAAATGAACGGACTTGTCCGTGTGTGGGCAAGTCCGTTCATTCTGAAAGTCCGCCGTAACTCCGGCGAAAGTCCGTCGGAAAGACGGGCGGACTTAGCCCGCCGGAAAGTCCGGGCGTGTATGGGCAAGTCCGTCCGTTTTAAAGTCCGGCGCACCTGGCGGACAAAGTCCATCGGAAAGTGTGCCGGACCAAGTAGGATAGAAAGTCCGACCGTGTGTACGCGGCATTAGAGCAGCTAACTCACTGACTGTCCTGCCTAATCTAACTCAAATGGAATGACACTGTCTCTCTCTCTCTCTAAGCACGCCGGAACACACTACACAGGGCCGCCGTGCAGGCAGCCTTATATAGTGTGGGGCGTGTTCTAAACCCCCTGAGCCATAATTGGCCAAAGCCACCCTGGCTTTGGTCAATTACAGCTCTCTCTACTGACGGCGCTGTGATTGGCCAAGCATGCGGGTCATAGTGCATGCTTGGCCAATCATCAGCCAGCAATGCACTGTGATGCCGCAGTGAATTATGGGCCGTGACACGCCACGCGAATTTGGCGCGAACGGCCCATATCATTTGCAATTTGGCGAACGGGCGAACAGACGATGACACGTAGCTCATCCCTAGTCAGGAACCAAGAACTTTGGATGTGTCATCAACCATTTTGCATCTTGGCGAAAGAATCAGAATATTTAAAGAGAAACCATGGTTTCCATAATTTATGAAATTTTTCACTATTTTATATAAGGCTTCCATGGCAGAAAGCCATTCTGCAATTGTGGGTGTGTGTGTTGTTTTGCAGTGTTTGGGAACAATTGTTTTTGCTACATTTAACATGTGGCAAACTACAGAATTTTTGTGAAAACAACAAATAGAGAAGGGCAGGGGGTTTAAAAACACCCCAGGGACTTTTAAGGTGCTTAAATTATATAATAGACGGAATAGAAAGACATGTATGATATATTCATAAAAAATATTAATTTTATTGAAAGATTACTTTAAAAACACATGTCGTTATAGACATGACACCATCTAAAAAGATAATACATATATCTCAATATTTAAACCCTTCATGGGCATACGATCGAAAAAAACACTTGGTTCAATAACAATCTACCACTCAACATGTTTCACTCAAATCGAGCTTCGTCAGAAGTTTTGGCATGGATTGTAGTAAACTCTAAACAATGAATAGAAAAAACATATATGAGACATAATATTACATAGTTTCACAATGAAGTTAACAGTCTAAGGTTGGCAATGTAGTGTATAAGAGTAAATATGGACATTAGATCATACATGAACAGGGCAAAAACAGTCGATATAATACAAGATATACACAAAGGAGAAATGATAAAACATTGATATTCACAATCTTACCAGGCTGTCGTACGTTGGAGGTATGTTATGAATAAATTGAAATTGCTTGCTGAAATAGTATCATCAATGTAGAGGCTCTCATATCATGTGTTTCTGTCTTAATATGGCCACAGAGGGATATAAAGTTTTGTATATCCTTAATGAAGGAAAATAAAAATTATCAAAGATTGGAAAGGTGAATGTTTAGGCAGGGCATCCAAACTGACCTAAATGTGTTCATGAAACAGGTTTTTACCTTTAATAGAATCAATGACTGATTGCTAGAGGTGGAAACCCCTCCTAGCAAAAGAAAAGGGCAATAGCAGGTCAGTGAACTATAAGGGAGCCATGGCCAAGGCTTAGGGAATCGTACTTGGAAAAGATCCTCATAAACTGGTTCTATATAATAAAAGAAACAATACTGGTTAGGAAAGCTCATAGGTGCAGTTTCTGTCACCATCAGACATGACTGCACATCGAACACTTACTTGTAACGGTAGAGAGGCATGAAATTTAGGAGCTGTATACACCCTCCCTCAGATGGACAACCTGTGACAGAGGGTTGCGGTGTGTGGCCGCCTCTATAAACCCTCCATCCCGGTGGCATCTGACATCACCGCCGGGATGCGGACGTGCATTGAGACTGCCTTAAGAGCAGCTGGATGGGGAACGCAGCAGCGTCACCGTCCGACGCTTGCCGCGTCAAAAGTCGACTGTGCGCATGCGAGGAGCAATACAATACAATCAAAGCCACAGAGGATGAAAGCACCATCTTGGAAGAGGAGCGACTAGATGAAGAACGTAGCAGCGTCATTGTTAGACACTGACTACGTCAGATGTCAATTGTGCGCATGCGCAGAGCGATGTGCTGCAATTGCGGCAACAGAAGCCGAAAGCGCCATCTTAGAAAAGGGGAATAGTGAGTAAGGCAGATACAATAAGCTGTAGAAAATTTTTTTTTTGTGTATCAAGGGGAACATTGAGCAAAAAAATAATAAATGTAGTATATAGTAAATGCCAAGCCTCGCATTAATCTAAGATGGGTGCAATATTAGATATATGTGAGAGATACTAATACCATCCACAATGCAATCGGGACTAACATCTCTAGCTCTCCCTATAAAAGGGCGATTGATTATTCGCCCATCAGATTGGGTGCCCCTGGCGTCCGTGTGGACCAAAATAAAATAGACAGGAATATCTATGAATGAGAGGCCAAGTTACATTGAATTGTGTTAATTGCCATTGTACGTAGATACGTTGTTGATAAAGTGGCAGCCTGTGAAGACATAATATCCAATCAATGGGGAAACAGTACATATAGAGCGATATATAAATACGGATATGAAAATATAATTGCCATATACATAAACTCAAATAAATAAAGGAAAAAGAAAAAAGAAAAAGGAAAAAGAAAAAAGGAGGTTTGGGAATAAGAAATGTAAAAAATATAGATTTACAGAAAAGGTTTAAAGCTGAATGCGTCATTCATGCCCGGATATTTTAAAGCTGACAGTTCATGTATCCAACGTGCCTCCTTTTGAAGGAGTAGTTTATCATAGTCTCCTCCCCTGTCCCCAGGGGGGATATGTTCAAGGGCAAAAAAGTGCAAACAGCTGCTGTCAAAGTTAGTGACGGCTGATAGGAGTTTCCATTCTTTTTTTTTTCTCAATTAAAGTTATATTCAAATAAGTAACAGAGAAACATAGTGCACAATGCGAAAATTGCAGATGCAACTGCATACTTTTTATCTATACAGATCATTATGGCATAAGGTAACAAACATGAATAAACTAGTCAGTTTTAGCTTATGGAATAATCTGGCATATCAAGTCAGGCAAATTCAACAAATTCAAACTTTTGTATCAACTATATATATCACCAACGTATTGAGATAATTCAGTTTAATTAACTTTAATATATTGGTATTATCCACAAATAAAAGTTGAAAAATGTTGATAACCATAGTTTAGCCTGAATGGTCAAAGGTATCCGTTTTCGTAGGCATAATGAAAGATGTGCTCAGAATGAAGAAAGCGAAGTAAAAGAATTGGAAATGAGAAGTCAGGGTTAGGGAGAGGTACCCTATGGAAGGTGTTTCAAGGGGTCATAGGAATTTTATGTGGTAGATTCTTGTGAGCATTTAAAAACCAACAATGGTTGCCACGTTTTGTGGAACCTTTCAATATTGCCCTTATCTTGGGCCAGAGTATCCTCCATTTCATAATTTTTTTTCACCCAAGCAGCAACAGGCGGGGGTCGGGTTGAGTTTCAATGTAAAGGGATCAGTGATTTAGCTGCGTTGAGAAGATGTTTTGTCAGGGAATGTTTATAGCGTTTGAAAGAGAAATTGGACACATGCAGTAAGCAACATGCTGCAGTTAGCTCTATTTTAGTCTCAGTAATTTTTTAATTAGTTTTCGTACTTCGTTCCAGCAGGGTTCAATCTTAGAGCAATACCACCAGATGTGGGCTAGAGAACCCCTTTCCGATAGGCATCTCCAGCACACCTCTGATTTTTGTGCATCCCATTTGTGCAGTTTATCAGGAGTATTATACCAGTGCGTCAGCAATTTGTAGCTCGTTTCTTGAAATTTTGTGCTAATATAGCATTTATATGCTAATATACAGGCATACCTCCATTGTTTGTCCGTCATTTCTTCGTTTAATTCCTCCGACCATTTCCTCCTGTGTCTGCTCACCCCCACAGTTCCTGCATGTCTCAGCCAGGAGTAGGCAACTGAGGTAGCCTTAACAAGTGGAGTCCCGTCCCGGCATACCAACTCCAAAGCTGTCAGGGACCTATGCAATTGTTGAGGGTTTTTAAATTTGCCTAGGTAGCTTCTTATCTGGAAATAGGTCCATTGCCGCCTTTGTGGTTAGTTTCTTTCGGACCTAAGCGACGAGCGGTTTGAGTGTCAGGTTGTGCATGCCTGGTATAAAGTCAGGATTGTCTGTCAATGGTGTCAGAGGGCTGGGAGAGGTGGAAAGCTCTCTTTGTTTATCTAGTATGCTTATTTTCAATGTTGTGCCAGTAAGCGGGTGTTTGCGTAGGCTATGTGGGTAACTTTTCATGGCAACCCATGGTGAGTACTTAAGCGGAAATATGGATAGATCTGTCTCTAATGTAACCCAATCTTTCATGAGGTTGTGGCAATGCCAATTGATTACTCTAGCTATATATCTTTGGATTTTGTTAGAGTAGCTAGTTTGATTCTGGATTTTTTATGGTGCCAGAGAAACTTCAAGACCATAGAGTTTAGGGCTCTAAAGAATTTCTGCGGAACTTCAATCGGTAATGAGCGTATTAGGTACAGAAATTTGGGTAGTATCACCATTTTTACTATTGTCGCTCGACCGAACCAGGAAAAGAACCTCTCATTACATTTTGTGAGATCTTCCCTACATCCTTTAAGGAGGGTCATGAAATTTCTCTCAAAGGCATATTGCAGCTGTGGAGTGAGCCAGATCCCGAGATACTTCAACCTACTTGGGTCCCATCTAAATGACGAGTTGGTTGTGGTTAATGTGAGCAACCTATCTGGAAGGGAAACGTTTAGGGCCTCTGATTTCGTGTAATTTATTTTTAAGTTTGATATGTATCCATAGTGAGCGAATTCTTGTAAAAGGTTGGGGAGAGTTATGGTCGGGTTTGTTAGAAAAAATAAAAGGTCGTCGGCATAAGCTGTCACCTTATATTCTCTATCCTTGATCTGAAATCCATGAATTGCAGAAATCCAAGCTAACATATGTGGACCCAAACCCACTCCTCTACACGCTGCCAGCATGAAATCCCACGCTACTCGATCGAAGGCCTTCTCCGCATCAGTTGAGAGGAGAAAACCTTTGATCTTCCGCAATCTCGCTGCATGGATATGTAGGAGTGCCTTAGTCACGTTGTCTTTAGCCTCTCTGCCCGGCATGAAGCCCACTTGCTCCATACCAATCAGTTTTGGCAGCAATGGTCCCATCCACAGTGCAAGATGGGATGATAGCTAGCGCAATCCCCAAGGTCTTTGTCTGCCTTCGGTATAACCGTAATATGTGCTGAAAGTAAACCCGGGGTTACTGCTCTCGGTGTGGACAAAGCATTTAAGGCATCTCTCAAGGAGTCAGTTAAAATGTCCATAAAGGACTTATAGTAGATGGCCGAGAACCCATCTGGCCCCGGACTTTTACCAGATTTGAGTAGTTTAATGGCTTGCTTAAGGTCAGACGATGAGATTGGGGTTTCTAATAGTTCTGTGTCTAAATTTGGTAGAGTTGGGAGTTCACTTTTTGTTATGTAATCCTGTATGATTTGTGCTCTATCTCCCGTCATTTGTGGTTGCTTATGTTGCGATGGTAGGTTGTATAACTTTGTGTAAAAGTTATGGAAGTGTTTGGCTATCACCTCTGATGCTATGTCTAGCTTCCCTTCTTTATTTCTAATGCCGGCAATATTGTTGGTAGAATTATGTTCTCTCAGAGCTCTCGCCAAGAACCTGCCCGCCTTATCTCCCAACTCGTAATAAATTTGTTTCTTAAAAAATAGAATCCGTTTAGCTCTAGAATTAAGCAGCTGTTGTAAGTCCTTTCTGGCATCTAGCAGACTCTTGGCTGAAGCTACAGAGAGGGATTGTTTATGCAATAACTCTAATAGGGCGTACACACGGTCGGACTTTGTTCGGACATTCCGACAACAAAATCCTAGGATTTTTCCCGACGGATGTTGGCTCAAACTTGTTTTGCCTACACATGGTTGCACAAAGTTATCGGAATTTCCGATCGGCAACCACGCGGTCACGTACACCACGTACGACGAGACTAGAAAAGGCCGGTTCAGAACCAAGCACAGCACCCTTTGGGCTCCTTTTACTAATCTCGTGTTAGTAAAAGTTTGGTGAGAGACGATTCACGCTTTTTCAGACTCGTGGCTTTCAGATCGTTTTCTGCCGTTCAGTTTGTGCTTTTGGGTTTATATCTGCTCTTCAGTGCATGCAAGCAAGTTCTGCGTGACTTAGTCATTGTATTCTTGTTCGTTCATTACTGGTTTTCAGGTCGCTCTTCACAGGCCTTGCTGTTCTTCAGTGCGTTCTGTTACTTAGTTCTGAGCAGCCGACCGTTTTCTAGCCATGTTTCGTATGCGTACTCCTCGTAGAGTTTGTGCTGTGCAGGGGCTTGGTGTTGGGGTCCTGACCTTGACACAAGTCCAGTCCATGAACAGGGTGGGGAGGAGTTCATGGACCAAGAATTGGTTGCTTCAGCGTGACCAGTTCTGTCATATGCCTTTGCTCCGTGAGATCCGTGAGAATAATCCTGATGATTTCAGGAACTTTCTCCGGATGACGGACCCCGTCAGCAGGCAGGATACCAGCATGAGGCAAGCCATCACTCCGGAGCAGAGGTTGGTCGCTACCTTGCGGTATTTGGCCACAGGGAGAAGTCTGCAGGACTTGAAGTTCTCGACAGGCATCTCCCCCCAGGCTCTGGGGATCATTATCCCAGAGACCTGTTCTGCCATCATACAGGTCCTGCAGAAGGAGTATATGAAGGTAAGATTTTTATCCTTTTATATCACATTTTATTGTATTGAATGTTTGATAATATATTGTATTTCTTTCCTCATTCCCTAATTACCATGATTGTAATATGCTGTGAATGTCCCCTTTGTTCTCATGCATGCTGGATTTTTATGTAATTATTATTTGAGGTCCTTCATACATATTTGCCCTTCACTAACCTCCCCAGCATGGTGTCTCCTGGCCCTATATTCACCTCATGTAGTCACTTAACAATGTATTTTATCTGCTCCATAGTATTGCTTTACCCCAAACACCCCCTAAAATGTTTGGTTATAGTTTATTTTTGTTTTACATTCAGGCAGAGTGCCAGAGGCTTTTTTTTGTGGTGTCCCCAAATTTTTAGTAACCCTCCCTCCCCCAACTGCTAAGTCAGCTGATCCCAATTCTCTATCCTCAATCATCTATCTGCTGACTTTGCCAATCCCATACACACTATACCCATCTCTTTACTGGTCAGATTTATGGATGAATTCCCCAAAGCATGTAGTGCAAGGGCCTGCCTGTATACTTTCCAATGGTACTGTTTAAATTTTTGTATCCTATTATTATCTTGATAGGTAATAGCAGAATGTCCAAATGTGCTCAAATGTGTACAGTGTGTATTTATATCTTTGTATTCAGACACTTCTTACCTGTCCAGTGGCCTGCCAATAGTGTAACTAAGGAGGGGCTTTTCCAAGTAATACCCATTATTTAGGCATTCATCTCTCAATGAAGTGAAGAAGGTTACCTGTCCAAGAGTCCCCCCCCCTATAATGTTAGAAATGGCTCATGAGAGGGGGGGGATATGATAGGTGTACCTTATACTTTGGTGTTGTTAAATTCCCCTTAATAAATGCTATCTGGAGGTTGCCCCATAATGTTTGTGCCTAATCTGCTTGCCAGATTAGGCACAAACATTATTCTGTGAAAAATAGTAATGTTTATTGTTTTTTCCTCAACAGTTTCCTTCCACGCCACAGGAATGGCAGACTGTGGCCTCCCACTTTGCCCAGCGGTGGGACTTTCCTAACTGCGGAGGGGCAATTGATGGGAAACACGTCCACATCGTCCCACCACCCAACTCGGGGTCGTACTATTATAATTACAAGGGGTTTAATACATGGGTCTTCAAACTATGGCCCTCCAGTTGTTCGGGAACTACAATTCCCATCATGCCTAGTCCTGTCTGTGAATGTCAGAGTTTTACAATGCCTCATGGGATGTGTAGTTCTGCAACAGCTGGAGGGCCGTAGTTTGAAGATCCCTGGTTTAATAGTATAGTGATGTTGGCGGTGGTGTCGGCTAATTACGAGTTCCTGTATGTGGACGTGGGGAAGAATGGCCGGATGTCCGATGGTGGAGTCATCGCCCAGACGGAGTTCTACAGGCATCTCCAGAATGGCAGCTTGGACTTGCCAGCTCCAGGGGACAATGTGGAAGGACTCCCATTTGTGTTCGTTGCTGATGAAGCGCTTGCGCTGGGGGACCACCTGATGCGGCCATTCCCGATGAGGACCCTCACCCCGGAACAGAGGGTTTTTAATTACCGGCTGGCCAGAGCCCGAAGAGTGGTGGAGAACACATTTGGAATCCTGGCCAGCCGGTTCCGCCTATTCCTGACACCTATCCATATGGCGGAGTATAAACGGAACCATATTATACTGGCGTGCTGTATTCTCCATAAATTTTTAAGGAAACATTCGGCCAACTATGCTGGCTCAGTTGGGCCTGAGGCCGGAGTGATACCCGAAACAGTGACAGCGCTTGAAAGCGGCCGTCCTGGCTTGCCCTCCCTGAGTGCCCGTGATGTCCGGTTATGATACCTGGAGTTCTTTGCAGGTAGGGGGGCTATCAATATGCCTTCAAATTTGTGAAGCCTTTTTCCAATAAAAAAGCAAACAAATGAAAATCTTTGTGGACATTTACTGCTTGTGTTTGTTTTAGCTGACCCTGACAGAAATGTGTGGAGTCCTGAAAATGGTGTGATTGTGTAACCTTATACAAAGCACTGTTGGCTGTTATTTACTAAAGGCGTATACACTTTTTATACTACAAGTGCTCTTGAAACTGCAATGAAAATGCTCTTGTAGTGCAAAGAGGATTTGCTCTTAGGAAATAACCCCCATTTTCGCTGAAAACAGCAATTACATCACCCCAAAAGTGTTGTAGTGTTGAGACAATAATCCACACATTCTTGATTAACAAACTTTTTTATACCTGCACAATCACATGTGCATTTACCAAAGGTTTTTAAAACAAACCAACATGTTTGTTGTATAACAATTTTTGGGGTGGCATTATCAAAAATATAAATGTCCATTTAAGATAAAACAGGCCTGTGTAAAACCAACAAGAAAGACAAAAAACTTGAACTTACAAATTTCACATATGGTAAAACCTGAAGGCAATATCATACATGAGTATTTAGGAACTGTGTTTGATATTGCGTTCAGATGGGGTCAAATCACCCCAGGAAAAGCCAAATTTGGAAGATGCACACCAATTTATGAATGTAAACATGTGCTATCTGCCATCACGGGGGATCAAGGGACGTGTTTTGGGGGAGCAAGCCCTTCCTCACTGCTACTTTATAATTGAGGAAGGGGTTGCACCCCCAAAACGCGTCCATTGATCTCCCGTGATGGCAGATAGCACATGTTGGCACACTGTGTGCATCCTCCAAATTCGGCTTTTCAAAACATTGCTAAAATATCTAAAACATTGGACCACACTAAAAAAAGTGATTTTGTGGGGTTTTAAATTCGCCCCAAAACATCAATGATGTTATTATTTTTTTGAATCATATCATTTATTTTTTTCTGGATGTTTTGCAATTCTACATTACACCCCATGATCTCCCCGATCAGGATCTGGGCACTTTCAGATGTGAAAGGATCTCGATCCCTAACATCACGATCACCTAAAAAGAGAGAAACCAAACAAAAACAGGTATCAAAAATCTGCCACCATCCATCTCTTACCTGAGTCTGTGGTCGCAGACACTCACCTGTTGTGGTGCCATTTTCCACCACATCTTCTTCCTCCTCCTGCTCTTCTTGGGTTGGGGGTATTTCACCTTCTTCCATAGGTGGGGGGTCTGTGGTCTCCTCGGATGAGGGGTGTCCTCCGAGTCTTTTCTCCCCTAAGGTAAAACAAAAATGGTATAATTAGCACACAGATATTTGATGGCAGAACTATAAATAGGAAACATTGCTTAGAAATTGTCTATTTTAGCCGAGTTCCAAGATGTCATTTTTTTATTGGCCTTTGTCAAGCTGCAATACTTTACCTGTTTAGTACAAGCTTCACAGATGGAGACCCCCCTTTGGTATACACTGGAGCACCTGTGTGGCCCCCCTAATAAAAATGGTGTTCTTGTGTCCCACACTAGTGCTCCAGTGTCCAGATGTGAAAACAGCTGCTCAGTGTCCTCTCCTTACACAGAATCTAGTTTGCATTTCATTCTAGTAACAAACCCATCTACACAAACAAATATTTGGCATCCAAGTAGGCCCTAAAAAATGTCGGAAAATGCATATGGCCTAAACAATGGTGTTTTAGAGGGGTCCAAAAAAATGTTTGATACGAACGAATAATGGGCCCATGAACATTAAAATTGACATTTTAAACTGTACAATTAAGAAAAGCATATGGAGCAGCACGAATGTAAGAAAGACAAAAAGAATAGGAGCACAACTACTTACTTTTTTGCAGCACTCTCCGGATCTTTCTGTACTGCTCGGGCTCTCTTAATTTCAGGTCCGACCATCGCTTCCTGAGCTGATCTTTCGATCGTCGTACCCCGAAATTCCTGTGCAGACTTTTGACCACTTTCGCCATGATCTTGGCCTTTCTGATATTGGGGTTGGGGTAAGGCCCATACTTTCCGTCATAGCCGGCCTTCTTCAGGATTGTCGACCATCTCCAACATCTCCCCAAAGGACATATTTGTGGCCTTAAATCGTCTCCTTCTGGATCGGGACGTGTCCGGATCCGGGCTTTACTCCTCCTCCTCCTCGTTCCTGTAATTAGCACGCACCTGCTGTGACTCCGCCATGTGCTCTTCCCCCACTGCGCCGAATGAAAAGGGGCGGGAATAGAATAGAAAGAACGTCAGTGGCGGGCGGAGTTACACGCATGCGCAGTGTATATAAAGCGTAACACACGTGCGTATTACGTACGATCTGTGAGCGGAGGAAGGAGCATTGGACGCGACGATCGTAAGAATGAAGGTAAGAGACAAACTTGTGCCTATACTGCTTCTACATTGAGGCCTATATTGTAAGATTAGGAGAGTTTTATCTGACATTAGGCTTTGTCTTGTGTTGTGTCTTGCAGTGAACATGGATATGCTAGTGAAAGACAATGACTTCATGTCACTATTCATTGATATGTTAAGGGAGCTGCCATGTCTGTGGGAGATTAACCACCCACATTACAAGAACCAAGCAAAGAGGAAGGCAGCACTGGAGCAATTGTGTGAAATTGTGAAGCAGGTGATCCCCACGGCAGACATCACCTATTTGAAGATCTTAATTGGTGGCCTGAGGAGCACATATGTAAGGGAGCGCAAGAAAGTCCTGGATTCACAGAGATCCGGAGCAGCAGATGACATCTATATCCCCAGGATGTGGTACTACGACAGGCTGCATTTTCTGGCAGGCCAGACTGAACCCAGGCCAGCACTCTCCAGTCTTGCTTCCACGCTTCCTTCCCCCCGGCTGAGGCTTCTGACGCCCAACCTGGGCCTTCCAGGCAACATGTGGAGGAGCCCAGATTGAGCCAGGTATAGCATTTCTCTAAATATTTCTGGTTGTACAATCAATGATGTTAACTAGATGTTAGTTGGGAGTACTAATTTAGGATTGTGATTGATGAAGCAAAAAATAAAACCATGTCCCTTTTTCATACACAGGGAAGTCGCAGCCAGGAGGTGGCCGAGCCGAGCCGGCTGGATGATCTGCAGGTCCCTCCACTCCCCCTGGAAAGAGAAAGTGGCAGGAGGAGTGCCCTAGAGGAGGCTGGCAGAGGACTCTTTTGCAGGGCTATAGAGGTCCTAGGAGCACCACACACCATGGAGGAGGACAATGCTGCCACCATTGCCTATAAAATGCAGAGGATGGAGGAGGGACAACAACTCATGTGTGAGTCGCTCATATTGGAGGCTCTTAACAAAGGTATGAGGGGCCAAATTACAGCTCAGACACACCTTTGCGAACTCACAGATTGTCCTCCTCCTTCTCCTCCAGGTCCTCCCAGTCCTCCTCCTCCTCCTGCCACATCTCCAACAGCAGAGCCACAGCCCGGAAGAAAGCGTGGAAGGTAGACCAGAAAGTGAGGACCCTGGATCCAGTCTGGTCGGCCAAAAGATGCAGCCTCTTGTGGTACCACAACCTGGGGACACACATGTCATCTGCTGCTTTCCGGATCTCTGCGAATTCTGGGACAGACTGCCCTCCCTTACATATGGACTCCTCAGGCCACCAATTTTGATGTTCAAGAATTGATGTCTGCCGTGGGGGTCCCAGGCTTCGCTAATTTCTCCTGTTGATCCAGTGTTGCCTCCCTCTTTGTTTGGTTCTGAGCCCTTAATAAAGGATTTTTGGTTTGAATTATACTCTCCTATGTGTTTTACTTCAAAAAGGACAGTTTGTTTGTGAGGATTCAGGTACATTTCAAATATACAATGTGAAATGAACAAGGGACACCAACAACAAACAATCTCCTTGAGATTAAATTTCTTGCCATAAACAGGGATGGAGGCATATGACCTACTCAGGTCACTGCCTCATATAAAGTCCCAAAATTTAAACATTTTTTTTCTTTTATCCTGACAGAAGTGGGTCTCCTAAAGACATAGAATATCACATTGAAGTTTGCGGGCTTCTGACCAGAGGGAATATCTTTTCCCAGGGTGATTCAGACCTTTAACGTTTAGAGATGTTACTTTGGGAGGCATGTTGGATTCACTGGAGTAGCAAAGTTAGAGGGGGATAAGTTGATTGACTCTCAGTGGAGTGATGAGTTAGTGTTGGTGTGATGCGGTAGTCAACTTACTCTTTGAAGAGATGAATTAATAACTTCTGGCAGAGGCAGGGTACGACAGGTCTGACCTGAAATTTCACTGCTGGTGAAGGTAAGTTTTGGATTGTAGACTGTAAAGGAATCGAGTCAATATTTGAATGAACAATGAAGGGCTAATGTTACCATAAGCTTAAAAAGAGAAACGGTAGCAGAACTCTGCATGAGCGGTGTGTACCGTGACTTGTATTTGGGTTATAAGGCTAATAGGCTGGGCTTTGGTGTGCTTTCCAGGGCTTTCATGTAAGCCTGGAGCCGTAGAAGCAATTCACCTGGTAATATCATCAGAGGGTTCAAAGTCATCCCAATCACCAGTGTTATGATTGTGTTGGTTATGACTATACTGTCGTTGTGCCATCGTTCATTGCCTTCATCCAGGGTGCAGACTGAGTAGGACTTGTCCTTTGTGAAGACTAGTTAACCGGGTGACCCCACTTGTATTGTATTTGGTTACTTCGAAGGGATTTAGTGATAGTGGCCAAGTTCTTGCACTGCAGCATAGTGCATTTTGATAAATCTGCAAAAAAAGCCAGATTGGTATATGGCTGTGGGCAACTGGCTTGGTTGCACGCAGCACGCATTCAATTTTCCTTCACATGGAAAAAATTTATCCGGACAATAGTGTCTCTTGGGATAGTTTCTTGGAGGTACGGTGATTTTGGAAGCTGGTGTATACAATTGATGATCAATTCTCCCGGAGGGTTATCAGGGAGGAAAGCTGACATTATTTTGTGTGAAGTATGCTTTCAGTGCAATTTGTTGGATGGTTTCTGGTATGCCTCTTATCTTTAAATTGTTCCTTCTGAAACAGTACTCCAAATTTGCAATTTTGGCTTTCATCCATTCAATGTCCTCTGCTTACTCTCCCTGTGTATCTACTAGGTCAATTAAAAAAGGGTTTGACTTCTCCCATTTTGGTTTCTATGGTAGTGACTCTCTCACCCAAGAGAGATATTTCAGATGTGAAGTTGTGCATCATTCTAGTGATTTCAGAGTGGATGCAGTGTAAGAAGCATATCTTTTAGGGTAGTGTCTAGTACTGGCTGATTTAGTGTGGGATAAGCAGCGATAGAACTGTTAAATGCATGGCACACAGGGGATGTCTGAGTAGCAGGGCTCACCTCAGTGACTTGCTCTGGGTCCTGAGTTAGTCTCAGTTTGCACTTAGCAGATGGGGTGGAAGCTGAGGAATTGCTGCCTAGTAGTCATGGCTGATTGTGATTCCTCTCTGCAGTGTTTGCCCTTGTGTGTGTAGAGGATGGGCACGTCTGCCGGCGCCATCTTGGGAAGCCTTCCTGCAGGGCACTGGGCAGAATTCAGTCGCTTTTGCCCTGGATAGCCGCTGTTCCCTTGAACAGCCCCCCCCCCCCCCCGGGCTTATATTTAATGGTATAGGTCCTTTTTAATGGTAAAAGAGAGGTGTTTTGGGGACTTTAAATGAGATATGTGTTGCCATGCATTTCCATCCCTGAATCTGGTACATGGAAGGAGTTTTGGGACTTTAGATGAGGTATGTATAATGGGACTCACAAGAAAGGCCAGGTAATAGGAAATGTGTTTATTGTCTAAAACACACAACAATAACCTGCAGCAGTGAATACATAGAGTATAGTAAACAGCATATTGTAAACTATAAGCATATAATTGTCAACTCGTACATAATATTGTTAAAAAGGTAATCCTCCATAAAAGAAATCCTGAGAACACAAGGTAATGGCCTATAAGTAAAACATGATGCATCATTGTAAGCCCAACGCATTTAATGGCAATAGAGCCACTCTTCAGCCATAAGGCCTCACTGCCGGTTTCCCCTAGCAGGAATGGCAGCGGCAGCACTCGAGAGCCGATGTAAACATCGGCTGGAGTGCCAACATTGCTGGATTCCAGGACAGGTAAGTGTGCTAATATTAAGAGCCAACAGCTACAGTATGTGTAGCTGCTGACTTTTATTTATTTTTTGCCAGGGGGGCGGAACTTTGCTTTAAGTAATAGCTTACACAAAGACATTATGTTAAAATCATTCCATTCATTACATAAACTATTCACTAAGACATCACATGACAACAAAGTTGAAAAAGTATGCAATGGCTCTGATGTTCTATTAGTTGGAGTATTGGACTGCATACGGGTTACGGACAATAGTAATTATAACCTTTGCAATGATTGAAATGCACAGAATTGACACATCTCATAACATTTTATAGAAGTGTTTCATTTCTCTGAAATATAATAGCTTATATTTTTGGCATTGCTGTAATTATGGGTACTGTTACAGTACTTCTATAGTGCAAAGTAATTCTAATTAATATAACTGTCAGGGTGACATTTGTAATTCTTTTGTTTAAATAATGCATCTAGAACTCATTCCCCTAAAGTTTTAAACCAACAAATGAAAGTAAAATGATTTGAAGAAAAAGAATAATACAGTTTGTATTGTATATTTGTATTTCTGTTATGTTTATGGTACGTTTGATATGTGCCTAATTGACATAGTACATTTAAATTTTTAAACTTGGTGACATTTGTAATATAAAATGAGCCAAGTAAAACTGAACTTGTCTTTGGTACCAACAAACTTTTGATTTCATTTGACATCCACTGTTCTCCAAATCCATACATGTTCAGACAGATGATTAGGAGTAAAAATCAGATTGTACATAGCAGGCAAAGATTAACTAACACATTGCATGAAAATAAGTCAATAAAAACAACGCGTTTAGCCCTAAAGAAGGGGAATTTATGCGGCCTCCAAAAACGTCTTATCTATTAACTATTACACCCTATTTACACACACCATACCCATATACTTACTGTATATATATTTTATCAATTTGTGGTTTTCATATCAGAAATGTTGTAAATCAATTCCATATGGATGACTAAAAGAGCTGTTCTCAGCTTCTTCAGGAGACCAAGGCATCATATTAAAATATATCCACATCAACATTTGACAAAATTCTATATACAGTACATATATTTTATATAGTGCATGCTATATTTTACAATTAAAGGAACAATGTTGCATCTGACTGAATGATGCCACCACAGGGTGTGTTGTGTGGAGATATGTACTGTACATATAGAAGAAGCTATTTAGAGGTATATTCACGTTTCCTCCTGGTATTGTGGGGGGGCTGTAAATTATATGTTTGCTGTAAATCACTATGTTTTAACTTTTGTATATAGAATAACGTAACATTGTATTATTTCAACATTAGCTTTATATTTTGTATTTGGCACCTTTACGTTTCATTTAGATTATGTTGGGCTACTCGGCATTAGGTGAACACCTGTGACCAAGGAGCTGCCAATCACCATTCATAATATCCAAGGTTACAACAAGAAACATCAAAACATTTTTATATCTAGCACCACTAATAGACCAATTATAATATACTGTAATTTACTTTAATAGTGTAAAAAAAAGTTGTTACTTCCCACACAGATAATGATTGTTGTCAAACATCACCATATTTTTCCTATTAAAATGCATACAGTTTGGTAGAATTTTGCACAGACATGTCAATGAAATTCACAGCCAAAAATGACAAAATACCAATTACTGTTGGAGAATTTTGTACACTTAAACTTTATTTAATACAAAAAAATTCTATAAACACATACATACTGTATACACAAAAATATACTGAACTGATTGAAACAAATTTAAAATAATGCATGCTAAACAGTTGGTAACACTGTAATTTTCTTGCACACAGTAACATAAATAAAGGAACTATTAAATGCTTGTTTAGCCACATGTTATCACAATGAGCAGTAAGGTGCAGAACAATGCAGTGTTATTTTGAATAGCACCCCAATTCCCTGTTATGTCGCGTACACACGGTCGGATTTTCCGACGGGAAATGTTGGATGTGAGCTTGTTGGCTGAAAGTCCGACCGTGTGTATGCTCCATCGAACATTTGCTGTCGGACTTTCCGCCAACAAATGTTAGCTAGCAGGTTCTCAAATTTTCCGCCAACAAAACTTTGCTGTCGGAAAATCCAATCGTGTGTACACATGTCCGCGCACAAAATTTCAGATCTTGTAAAACTAGCGTTCATAATGGAGATATCACATTCGTCACACGGCAAATTACGAAATCTCTCAATGCAGCACATTCTCTTCTTCTTTATAATGCTATAATAATGAAGTTGCTTTGCTGCTGATATTCACATAGTTCTGACAAACTTATTTTTTATTCTTTATAGTGATCTCCTGAATAATATTTTTATGTTGTTTTTTTTTTCTTGTGATCTCCAAAATACTTTTTTTTCTAGTGATCTCCATAATTTTTTTTCTTGTGATCTCCAGAATAATCTTATTATTTATTTATTTTTTTCTCACGATCTCCAGAATAATCTGAATAGAATGGTTCTATCTAATTTTGTGTGTCAAATTACCACAACACCATTATTATCTTCATATACACATATCACGTACAACTATGTTGGTGTCCCTTGTTAATTTGACATTGTATTTTTGAAATGTACCTGCCCACTCACAAACAAACTGTTCTTTTTGAAGTAAAACACATAGCCAAGTATTTGTCCAAACAAAAATTTGAAATTTAATAGGGAGCACAAGGTCATAACAAAATAAAGAGTAAGGCAACGCTGGAGAAACAGCTGTAATTGGTGAAGCCTTTGTACCCTAGGGCAGACATCAATTGTTTGGTAACCTGAGGAGTCCATTTAATAGGGAGCACAATACGGTCCAGGACTCTGAGAGTTCAGGAGCAGCAGCAGATGACATATGTCCCGAGGCCTGCGTTTTTGCCAGACCACACCAAACCCAGGCCATCACTCTCAACACTTCCTTCCACACTTCCTTCCATGCTGCTGTGGTGGGTTGGGTGGCTGTGGTGTTGGTGGTGTTGCTGGAGGTGGTGGAGGGATATGGTCCAAATCACATAGGTGGGTTTGAGTTGTGAGTTTTCCCCTCGTCCCCTTGTTTAGGGCCTTTAAAATTATTTCTTCACAGATCGTGTGTTGGCCCTCCTCCATGAGTTCTAGTTTGCTTGCAGTGACACATCCAAATGCATTGTGGCCACCAGGGGTCGTGTTAAGTGCCGCATTAGCCTGTTTTAAGAAAGCAGCTGCAGACTCCTCAAGATTCCTTGCCTTCCTGGTCTTTTTGGTTGGAGGGCGGAGGGGAGGAACCTGGGATTCCGCCAGGCTGCTTTCCACAGCCTCCTCCTGGCTGAGACTTTCCTGTGTATGAAAATGGTACATAGTTTTCGTTTTTTTGTCATCAATCACACTCAATTTTGAGCTGATGACTGTTGCAAATTGAATGTTAACAGATAGAAAAGACTATCATTCTGACCCTAGCATTTTTCATTCTTGTCCCAATAATTTTTGACTACTACTGTCTATTGATATGTAAACCACTTTGTTAAATTAGAAATTAGTGATCAATAACATCTAGTTAACATCATTACATTTTTGACAAGAAATATGTTCAACAATGCTATACCTGGGTCAAGCTGGGCTCCTCCACATCTTCTTCCTGGGTGGAAGGCCAAGGTTGGACTTCAGGAGACTCAGCTGATGTGGAGGTAAGTGTTGAAGAAAGCGTTGATAGTGATGGCCTGGGTTCCGTCTGGTCGGACAAAAAACGCAGTCTGTCGTAGTACCACAGCCTGGGAACATATACATCATCTGCTGCTGCTCCGGATCTCATGGAATCCTGGACCTTCTTGCACTCCCTATTATATGTGCTCCTCAGGCTACCAATTTTGGCCTTCAAATAGTTGATGTCTGCCGTGAGATACACAGGCTTCACCAATTCCAGCAGTTTATCCTGCGCTGCCTTCCTCTTTTGTTTGTTCAAATAGTTCCTGCATTGGACTTGCCAGAGACATGGCTGCTCCCTGTACTTGTCTATGAAGATGGGTAGGAAGTCAGGGTCTGTGAATTTATCCACCATTTTATCTGCAAGGCACAATACAAGACAAACCCTAATGTCAGGCTAAACTCTCCTAATCTTGTCCCAATATAGGCCTCAATCTCTAAGCAGTATAGGCCACTAACCACTGATGCCCCAAGTTACAATTGTATCTTCGTTTTAATGATCGGCGCTAACAATCCTCCAACCTCCACTCACAGATCGTACGTACGTCGACCGTGTGTTATGCTTTATATACACTGTGCATGTATCAAATCCACCCCTGTCCTTCTTTCTAGTGTATTCCCCGTCTCTTCTTTTTCGGGGTAGTGGGAGAGCACATGGTGGAGACACAGCAGGTGAGTGCTGTTCTCAGAAATGACGAGGAAAGCCCAGAGCAAGACAGTTCCATATCCAGGAGGAGATACAAGGCTTAAATATGTCCTTTGAAGAGATGGTGGAGATGGTGGACATTTTGAAGAGGACAGAATATGATGGGAATCATGGACTGTACAGAAACCCAAATGTGAGAAAGGCCAAGATCATAACTAAAGTTGTGAGAAGTCTGCACAGGACTTTTGGGGTACGACGATCCAAGGAGCAATTGAGGAAACGCTGGTTAGGCCTAAAATTGAGGGAGCAGGATCAGTATAGAAAGATCCAGAAAGTGCTGCAAAAAAGTATTTGTCGTGTGTTCCTATTATTATTATTATTACTTTTTTGCTGGTCCATGTGCTTTTCTTTACTGTTGTACAGTTTAAAATGCCAAGTTTGAGGTTTGTGGGCACAGTAATAGTTCATATTAAACATCGCTCGTTCAACCACTAATACAACATTTTTACATATCTGGGCGCAGGTGCTATAGTGTGGGACACCATAACAACCTTGTTATGGTGTCCCACGCAAGTGCTCCAGTGGATACTAGGGGTCTCTCCATGTGTGAAACTTGCACAAAACAGGTAAGTATTCCAGCTTTTGAAAGGGAAAAAAAATCATGTCTTCAGCTTGGAACTCTTCCAAAACAGACAATTGGATGACACTTCCAAGCAAAGTTTCATATTACTATTTCTAACCTCAAATATCTGTCTGCTAAGTATACCTTTTTTGTATTCACATAGGGAAGAAAGGAATTGGGACATTTGAGGACTAGGGGTGGGCTTTATGTTGGGGTCGAAAATGAGTTCGACTTGAACATTGGCTGTTTGCCAGTTCACCGAACAGCGTACAATTTGGGGTGTTCGCGGCAAATTTGAAAGCCGCAGAACACCCTTTAAAAGTCTATGGGAGAAAGCAAAAGTGCTTTTAAAGGCTTATATGCATGGTATTGTCATAAAAAGTGTTTGGGAACCCGGGTCCTGCCCCAGGGGACATGTATCAATGCAGTGATTTTAATAAAGCTTAAAGTGAAACAATAAAAGTGAAATATTCCTTTAAATTTCGTACCTGGGGGGTGTCTATAGTATGCCTGTAAAGTGGCGCTTTTTTCCGTGTTTAGAATAGTCTGACAGCAAAATGACATTTCTAAAGGGTAAAAAAAGTCATAAAGTAATAGCGGTGTCTGCTATAGTGAATTGTCTATGGGAGAAATCAAAAGTGCTAATTTTAAGGGTTAATATGCAAGTTATTGTCATAAAAAGTGTTTGGGGACCTGGATCCTGCCCTAGGGGACATGTATCAATGCAAAAAAAAGTTTTAAAAACGGCTGTTTTTTCGGGAGCAGTGATTTTAATAATGCTTAAAGTGAAACAATAAAAGTGTAATATTCCTTTAAATTTCATACCTGGGGGGGTGTCTATAGTATGCCTGTAAAGGGGCGCACGTTTCCCATATTTAGAACAGTCTGACAGCAAAATGACATTTGTAAAGGAAAAAAAGTCATTTAAAACTACTCCCGGCTATAATGAATTGTCGACCGACAATACACATAAAAGTTCATTGATAAAAACGGCATGGGATTTCCCACAGGGGAACCCCCGAACCAAAATTTAAAAAAAAATGTGTGGGGGTCCCCTTAAATTCCGTGGGGGATGAGAGAGTGCCCCCCCTCCTGAATCGTACCCTCATGCCCTCAACACAACCAACGGGCAAGAGTTGTAGGAATGAGGCCCTTCTCCCCATCAACATGGGGACAAGGTGCTTTGGGGGGGGCTACCCCAAAGCGCCCTCCCAATGTTGAGGGCATGTGGCCTGGTACGGTTCAGGAGGGGGGGCACTCTCTCATCCCCCCTCTTTTCCTGCGGCCTGCCAGGTTGCGTGCTCGGAAAAGGGTCCGGTATGGATTTTGAGGGGGACCCACGCAATTTTTTTTTCATTTTGGCGCGGGGTTCCCCTTAATATCCATACCAGACCTGAAGGGCCTGGTATGGAATTTAGGGGGACCCCCACGCCATGTTTTAAAAAATGTTGGCACAGGGTTCCCCTTAATATCCATATCAAACCTGAAGGGCCTGGTATGGAATTTAGGGGGACCCCCACGCATTTTTTTTTTTTTTTTATTTTGGTTCAGGGTTCCCCTGTGGGGAAATTCCATGCCGTTTTAAATTAACTTTTATGTGTATTGTTGGACCTACAATTCATTATAGCCGCAAGTAGTTTTAAATCACTTTTTTTCCTTTAAAAATGACATTTTGCTGTCAAACTGTTCTAAATACGAGAAACATGCGCCCCTTTACAGGCATACTATAGACACCCCCCAAGTACGAAATTTAAAGGAATATTACACTTGTATTGTTTTACTTTAAGCATTATTAAAATCATTGCTCCCGTTTCTAAAACTTTTTTTTGCACTGATACATGTCCCTTGGGGCAGGACCCAGGTCCCCAAACACTTTTTATGACAATAACTTGCATATTAACCCTTAAAATTAGCACTTTTGATTTCTCCCATAGACAATTCACTATAGCCAACACCGCTATTACTTCATGACTTTTTTTCCCTTTATAAACGTCATTTTGCTCCCGAAAAAACGGCCGTTTTTAAACCTTCTTTTTGCATGGATACATGTACCCTGGGGCAGGACCCAGGTCCCTAAACACTTTTTACGACACTGACTTGCATATTAACCCTTAAAATTAGTACTTTTGATTTCTCCCATAGACAATTCACTATAGCCGACACCGCTATTACTTCATGACTTTTTTTTACCTTTAGAAATGTCATTTTGCTCTCGGACTGTTCTAAACACGGGAAAAAAGTGCCACTTTACAGGCATACTATAGACACCCCCCAGGTATGAAATTTAAAGGAATATTTCACTTTTATTGTTTCACTTTAAGCTTTTTTTAAAATCACTGCTCCCGAAATAACTGCCGTTTTTAAAACTTTTTTTTACACTGATACATGTCCCCAGGGGCAGGACCCAGGTCCCCAAACACTTTTTATGACAATAACTTGCATATAAGCCTTTAAAATGAGCACTTTTGATTATTCATGTTTGTGTCCTATAGACTTTAACGGTGTTTGCGTGTTCAAGCAAATTTTTTGCCTGTTCGCATGTTCTGGATGCGAACCGAACTGGGGGTGTTCGGCTCATCCATACTGAGGACACCAGTAAGCCCACAACATCTGAAGAAGGGGAACTCAGCACACAACCTATGGTTGTGGATGCAGAACCTGAGGATGTGGATGCAGAACCTGAGGATGTAGATGCAGAGGTTCAGGAAGTGGTCAAAATGGTGTCCACAACAGGTCAGTGTCTGAGACCACAGCTTCAGGTAATAGATGGATGCCTGCATATTTATAATACATGGTGTGTTTTTTTTCTTTTAAGGTGATGTGGATGTTGTGGAAGAAGAAACTCACTTCAACAGTGCAAGTGCACAAGTACTCATCAGTGAGATCATGGTGTGCAATTGGGATTTAGAAAAGGTCAAGCAAAATATCAATGATGTTCAAAAATGACTGACCAACATCATTGATATTTTAGGCAAAATCTAACCCAAAAATTTTTTTAAATCTTATCGTTATTGTTGTACGTTTTTTTTAAAGTTTTAAAGTAATTGCAAAGCCAAATTTTGAAGATGCACACAGTGCATAGCTCAACTCACCAACCAGTCTGCCAACTGACCAAATAAACCTGTCCAACAATCTGCATTAAAAACAGGGGTTTAGTTAGCATGCATTTGCAAACGCATGCATAAGCTGCAAGGCCTCTTCACGACACCATGTGTATGCTTGCAGTTCTAACGCTACTGAATTTATAAGCGTCTCCACAATGGAAGCACAAGCATTAAATTGATAGATGAGGGCAGGTGGGCCTGGAGGCAGCCCAATCCCCCTTAAAGGAACAGGAGCACACTGGACACCCAGCAAGAGCACAGTGGCAGCAAAGGTGTATAGTGTGTCCCCGGACCATATTTAAACCAGTAACAAACAAATGGCCCCTGCCCCCAGCTATAACTGGCCTTCACAGCAAGGAGCACATGGAAGGGCAAACACATGAAACCTCTTACACGTGAAAGGGGTTTAGTTAGCACACATTTGCAAATGCATGCATAAGCTGCAAGGCAGCTCAGTAGCGTTAGGACTGCAAGCATACACAGGGTGCTGTGAAGAGGCCTTGCAGCTTATGCATGCGTTTGCAAATACATGCTAACTAAACCCCTGTTTTTAACACATACTGTTGGACAGGTTTATTTGGTCAGTTGGCAGACTGGTTGGTGAGTTGAACTATGGAATGTTCTGTTTTTGTCTTTCATGTGATTGCCCTTCCATGTGCTCCTTGCTGTGAAGGCCAGTTATAGCTGGGGGCAGGGGCCATTTGTTTGTTACTGTACAGAGCTATTCCTGTTCATTCAGTTTGTGTAGCTAAGGCTGCAGAACTGGAGATTGAGGGTTCTGTCCTCAAACTCCTTTCTCTATCTTAAAAATTAGACATCAGAGATCTGTTTAGACCCCTGATATTTCACCAAAGCCCCCCAACAGGGTTCCAAATAAAAAATGTAACAAGTAATACATTTGTAAAAAAAATAAAATGTTACAAACAATGAAAAAAAAAAAAAAAACTGCTGACATCGACCACTGCACTACTGACACCATCCACTGCCCTGCTGACACTGTCCATACATCATCCAATGCCCTACTGACACCGTCCTATGTTCTACTGACTGACACTTTTAAGGTATGGTAAGTTAATATTTTTACAGTGACACTTGTTTTGTTATATTTTTTCTAAATTTTCTTTACTATTCAGTTAGGCATGCTAGTTCATTTTTTTTTCTAAAAAGGGGCTCTGAACCCCAATGATCTTTGATCTCTTTCATGCAGCTTTATCTCCACCTCTCAGAGGTTGCCTACCCCTCCTCCACGTTATTCAAAAGAATTTCTCCAAATTATTTTGAATTACCCTCTCAATATGTAAATAAAGATCTGAAATAATTCTTTAGCTATTTGGGGTATTTTGGCACACTGTGGAAGTGGGGGGGGGGGGGCAGGTCAACTTTTGCATCAGGGCCCACAAGCTTCAATCTATGCCTCTGCTGCTTAGGATATGGCCATCTTCAAGTTGTTAAAGGGTAAGTTCCCCTTTGTACATTTTTTTCTAAGTTCCAGCTCCCTATGCACCAATTTGGCTTCCATGTACTTTTTTTGCAAAAATATTAAAGTTTTCCATTAAATCTACAGTCACTTACTTTTCTTGTCCTAATCCATATTTCCAGACGTTTCCATTAGTAATGTCTTCTTTCTGATCAGACTTTAGGTTATGACACAGGAAGGAGTTGACCAGCTGACCTCATTAGCACACACCCTGCATCATCAGCCCTCCCATTCCCAGGTGCACGTTTTTTAAATGAAATACAATCAATTAATGATCACCCTTCTCACTAAATACACAATATACAATCAGACTGCATAGTGTATGGCCATGTTTATGCACCTAAAATGACTAGTTGCGCTTTCATTGCCATTAATTGTTAACGACACATCAAACACAGAAACAAACACACATTTTGCCACGTGAAAAAAATAAGGGGCAAATGCTGCCAAGCGCAAAGTAAAAAACACACAACCCACAAAATGCCAAAATGTCCCATTAACCACATGTAGTGCAGCCAATTGAAATCAACAGGCTGCCCTATGTGTGTCACAGGAAAAAAACGAGACACAAAATGTGTGCTCCCACTATGCTAGATGTGAAATTGGTGCGATAACATAAGGACAACGACACTCCATTCACATCTGTGCGTTTCCTTGCATTTCAGAAATGCACTGCACCAAAAATCGCAGTAAAACGCACCAAGCTCCACTCTAAAAAATAGTCCTGCAGCTTCTTTGGGGCGATTGCCCGCAAAATGTGTGATGAGTAAAAATGCTACAAAACGCCCCCCCCCTAAAAAAAACCCCAAAAAACGCATGTGGGAATGCAAATTCCCGCTTTGCAGAGTTGTGAATAGGGCTTGACAGCTGAGTGTTTCTGTCCACTCCCTCCTATGTACTTGTATAAAGGTGGCCATGCAATCTGATTGTGTATTTAGTGAGAAGGGTGATCACTGATTGATTGCATTTCATTTAAAATACATGCACCTGATAATGGGAGGGTGGATGATGCAGGGTGTGTGCTAATGAGGTCAGCTGGTCAACTCCTTCCTGTGTCATAACCTATAGTTTTATCAGGAAGACATTACTAATGGAAATATCTGGAAACATGGATTAGGACAAGAAAGGTAAGTGACTGTAGATTTTATGGAAAGCTTTGATATTTTTGCAAAAAAAGTACATAAATGCTATATTGGTGCATAGGGGAGCTGTAATTTAGAAAAAAAGTGTACAAAGGTGAACTTACCCTTTAAAGTTCATAGCAACAAAGAATTTAAATTCCCTTTATAGCCTCTGCCTTGTTTGTACACACTACTACAAGATTAACCCCTTCACGCCAACATAACACAAATATGCGGTCCCACTAGACTGGACTTTTTTTGTGGAGCTGCATATTTGCATATCTTCCTTTGTGCTGAGAGTGCGCTCGCATGGCATGCTCCCAGAACAGAAACCGGGGTCTCACCATGAGCCCCGGGCCCCTTACTAATGAAATATAGAATACAAAAAAAACACCTAGATCAAGGTCTGATCTAGGTCAATGCCAGGGTTAGTGTTTGGGTCAAGGTCAGGGGCAAAGGTCAGGGTCAGTATTTCTTTTGGACAGAATTTTTGTTTACTAAATTAGTCTCTGTGTCAATTGGTTTAAGCGTCAGTGTGTTTTAGGTAGGATAAAAAAAAAGCAAAATGTGCACTATTGTTTTGGGATGTACTGCAGGTACATACAACAACTAACATATACAGTATGTAACAAAACTGAGTAAACCCCTCACATTTTTGTAAATATTTTATTATATCTTTTCATGTGACAACACTGAAGAAATGACACTTTGCTACAATGTAAAGTAGTGAGTGTACAGCTTGTATAACAGTGTAAATTTGCTGTCCCCTCAAAATAACTCAACACACAGCCATTAATGTCTAAACCGCTGGCAACAAAAGTGAGTACCACCCCCCCAAAGTGAAAATGTCCAAATTGGGCCCAATTAGCCATTTTTGCTTCCCAGTGTCAAGTGACTTATTAGTGTTACAAGGTCTCAGGTGTGAATGGGGAGAAGGTGTGTTAAATTTGGTGTTATTCCTCTCACTCTCTCATACTGGTCACTGAAAGTTCAACATGGCACCTCATGACAAAGAACTCTCTGAGGATCTGAAAAAAAGAATTGTTGCTCTACATAAAAGTGGTCTAGGCTATAGGAAGATTGCCAAGACCCTGAAACTGAGCTGCAGCACTGTGGCCAGGACCAAACAGCGGTTTAACAGGACAGGTTCCACTCAGAACAGGCTTTGCCATGGTCGACCAAAGAAGTTGAGTGCACATGCTCAGCGTCACATTCAGAGGTTGTCTTTGGGAAATAGACATATGAGTGCTGCCAGCATTGCTGCAGAGGTTGAAGTGGTGGAGGGTCAGCCTGTCAGTGCTCAGACCATACGCCGCACACTGCATCAAATTGGTCTGCATGGCTGTCGTCCCAGAAGGAAGCCTCTTCTAAAGATGATGCACAAGAAAGCCCGCAAACAGTTTGCTGAAGACAAACAGACTAAGGACATGGATTACTGGAACCATGTCCTGTGGTCTGATGAGACCAAGATAAACTTATTTGGTTCAGATGGTGTCAAGCGTGTGTGGTGGCAACCAGGTGAGGAGTACAAAGACAAGTGTGTCTTGCCTACAATCAAGCATGGTGGTGGGAGTGTCATGGTCTGGGGCTGCATGAGTGCTACCAGCACTGAGGAACTACAGTTCATTGAGGGAACCATGAATGCAAACATGTACTGTGACATATTGAAGCAGAGCATGATCCCCTCCCTTCGGAGACTGGGCCGCAGGGCAGTATTGCAACTTGATAACAACCCCAAACACACCTCCAAGACGACCACTACCTTGCTAAAGAAGCTGAGGGTAAAGGTGATGGACTGGCCAAGCATGTCTCCAGACCTAAACCCTATTGAGCATCTGTGGGGCATCCTCAAATGGAAGGTGGAGAAGCGCAAGGTCTCTAACATCCACCAGCTCTGTGATGTTCTCATGGATTAGTGGAAGAGGACTCCAGTGACAAATTGTAATGCCCCGTACACACGGTCGGATTTTCCGATGGAAAATTTCCGATCGGAGCATGTTTTCGGAAATTCCGACCGTGTGTGGGCTCCATCGGACATTTTCCATTGGATTTTCCGACACACAAAGTTGGAGAGCAGGAGATAAAATTTTCCGACAACAAAATCCGATCGCGTCAATTCTGACCGTGTGTGGCTTGTTCCGACGCACAAAGTGCCACGCATGCTCAGAAGAAATTCCAAGACGGAACAGCTCGTTCTGGTAAACTTAGTGTTCGCAAAGGATACAGCACTTTCGTCACGCTGCAATGTTAAAAATGGTTTAATACAGCGCACTCTCTTCTTCTTTATAATGTGACAAGAATTAAGTAGTTTTGCTGCTCATATTCACACACACTTCTCACAAACTTATTTTGTTACTATTTATCGTGATTCCCTCAATATATTTTGATTTCTCACATCTGACAACATATTTTTGTATATTTTTTATATATTTTTTGGCTTTAATGTAGATTTTTTTTTGTGTTTGTATTTTTTATTTTTTTTTTTGCGATTTTGATTTGTACTCCCGAAAATGTTTGTGTGTGTTTTTTGTGACAAGTTCCCACAACACCATTGATATGTTAGGAAGAAAAGCACCGCGCTGTATACCCTTAAACAATTAGCAAATAATAAATGACATACAATATAAAGGAGGAAAAGCAGCCGCTTAAAAGTGAGATACACACACTATACAATAAATAAATGGAAGAAGCAGCGCTGTAAAGCAATTTGTGATAAATAAATGTCACAATAGTGTTAAATAATATTAGAGTCCATATCTGATTAATTGAATCGGCACAGTACTATAATAATATTCTTCAAAGGTGAAACGGATGAGGACCCCAGCTTGGGTCTCTTCCAAAAATGATTAACAAATAAACTGGATAACCTTCACCGCACCACTGTGATATGAGTAAAATGCACGCTTACCAACTGGCAAGCTTAATAAAGCTTGTGACCTTAACCCGGTCGGGGCCTTTCTTGAAATGGAGACACCACTAAAACGTTCCTTAGACCGTGACTAGACCACTAGTCTCCATAGAAGGGGAACCTGGATGCGTGAGGTACTGAACTCCTAGTTAGGAGTTGTTCTCACAGACAATGCCACACAAGAAAAGAAGAGGAAAAGCAACATAGCGTAATCAATGCCGTGAACTTCTGCAACCTTGTTGATAAGGTCGGGCCTCTGCTTGTGGATCGCCAAGTAGAAAGCGTTGTTCAGAATGTCCTCATCATACATAGCCATAAGGGATGTCAGTTCCGCAAGGCGTACCGGAGCGGCGAGGTCGCTGTGCTCATGATGGCTCCATTAGGTCTACGTATGTAAAATGTACAGAGAATGGAAACTTCCTGGAAGATGGACTCTGTGACACCCAGACCAGGGAAAGCCCGCTGCTTCCCTCCTTCTCTTCCCCTCACACAGCCGCTTCGCTGCCTCTTAACTGCAATGCTCAGCTCAGCCCGGGCTGAGCTGAGCATTGCAGTGAAGAGGCAGCGGAGCGGCTGTGTGAGGGGAAGAGAAGGAGGGAAGCAGCGGGCTTTCCCTGGTCTGGGTGTCACAGAGTCCATCTTCCAGGAAGTTTCCATTTTCTGTACATTTTACATACGTAGACCTAATGGAGCCATCATGAGCACAGTGACCTCGTCGCTCCGGTACGCCTTGCGGAACTGACATCCCTTATGGCTATGTATGATGAGGACATTCTGAACAACGCTTTCTACTTGGCGATCCACAAGCAGAGGCCCGACCTTATCAACAAGGTTGCAGAAGTTCACGGCATTGATTACGCTATGTTGCTTTTCCTCTTCTTTTCTTGTGTGGCATTGTCTGTGAGAACAACTCCTAACTAGGAGTTCAGTACCTCACGCATCCAGGTTCCCCTTCTATGGAGACTAGTGGTCTAGTCACGGTCTAAGGAACGTTTTAGTGGTGTCTCCATTTCAAGAAAGGCCCCGACCGGGTTAAGGTCACAAGCTTTATTAAGCTTGCCAGTTGGTAAGCGTGCATTTTACTCATATCACAGTGGTGTGGTGAAGGTTATCCAGTTTATTTGTTAATCATTTTTGGAAGAGACCCAAGCTGGGGTCCTCATCCGTTTCACCTTTGAAGAATATTATTATAGTACTGTGCCGATTCAATTGATCAGATATGGACTCTAATATTATTTAACACTATTGTGACATTTATTTATCACAAATTGCTTTACAGCGCTGCTTCTTCCATTTAACCATTGATATGTTGTTCTATTTAATCTGTAGGAGATTGTTTGGTGTTGTTGTCCCTTGTTAATTTCACATTGTACTTTAGAAATGTACCGGAATCGTCAACAACAAACTGTCCTTTTTGGATGAAAACACACACAGGAGAGTATAATTTACCTAAAAAATTTTATTAAGGGGTCACAACTAAACAAAGAGGGAGGCAACGCTGGAGAAACAGCAGAAGTGGGTGAAGCCTTGGCCCCCAGGGCACACATCAACTATTTTGAAGCAAAATTGGTGGCCTGAGGAGTCCTTATCTAAGGGAGGGCAGTCTGGTCCAGAAGTCCAAGAGATCCGGAAAGCAGCAGATGACATCTGTGTCCCCAGGCTGTGGTCATACAAGAGACTGCAGCTTCTGTCAGACCAGACTGAACCCAGGGTCATTACTCTCAGGTCTTCCTTCCATGCTTCCTTACACGCGGTGGCTGTGGTGGTGGAGTTGTGGCAGCAGGAGGAGGAGGAGGGGGAGGATAGTCCAACTCAACCACGTCGGTCTTGGGTGTTAGTTCCCCACTCACCCCCTTACGTAGCACTTTATAAAGCAGGTCCTCACAGAGCCTGCGTTGACCCTCCTGCATGCCCTGCAATTTGGTGGCAGCCATGCAGGCAAAGGCCTCTTCAGGAGTTGTTAAGGCTCAGAGGGACGCTGAAGCCTCCTGGATCAGCCTGAACGCTGAATCCTGCACGGGACTCGGAGTGGCCTTCCTGGCTCGTTTATATGGCAGGCGGAGGGGAGGGACCTGAGACTCAGTCAGGCTGCGACTGGTCCCTGGCTTCTCCTGGCTGACACTTAGCCCCGCCTCCTCCTGGCTGCCACTAATTCCCGCCTCCTCCTGACTGCCACATTCCACAGCCTCCTCCTGGCTGAGGTCTTCCTGTGTATGAAAAAGGGACATAGTTTTAGTTTTTTTCTTCATCATTCACACACAATTTTCACCTCCTGACTGCTGCAAATTGAATATTAACAAAATAACAGACTATCCTTCTGAGCCCAGCAGTTTTCATTCTTGTCCTAATTTTGGGTGCCCACTACTGTCTATTGATATGTAAAACACTTTTTTCAAGCAGCAATTAGTGATCAATAATAACATCTAGTAAACATCATTTATTTATTGACCAGAAATCTGTAGAACAATGCTATACCTGACTCCAGCTGGGCTCCTCCATTTCTTCCTGGCTGGAAGGCCCAGGTTGGACATCAGAAGCCTCAGCTGGGATGGAAGGAAGCGTGGAAGGAAGAGTAGAGAGGGATTCCCTGACTTCAGTGTGGTCTGACAGAAATCGCAGTCTCTCATAGTACCACAGCCTGGGGACATAAACGTCATCTGCTGCAGCTCCGGACCTCTGGGAATCTGTGACCTTCTTGCGCTCCCTCAGATATGTGCTCCCCAGGCCACCAATTTTGGCTTTTAAATAGGGGATGGTTGCTGTGGGGACCACCAGCTTCACCAACTCCAGCAGTTTCTAAAGCGCTGCCTGCCTCTTCTGTTTGTGATTATAGTGGGGGTGTCTCACCTGCCACAGACAGGGCAGCTCCCTGTATTTGTCAATGAACAGGGGCAGGAAATTGTGGTCGTTGAACCCATCCATTTTCTCTGCAAGACACAACACAAGACAAACACTAATGTCAGGCCAAACTCCCCTAATCTTGTTACAATATAGGCTTCCATTTCGAAGCAGTATAGGCGCAAGTTTAGATCTTACCTTCGTTATCACGATCGGCATCTCCGATGCTCCTTCCTCCGCTCACAGATCGTACGTAATACGCACGTGTGTTACGCTTTATACACACTGCGCATGCGTATAACTCCGCCCGCCCCTGACGTTCTTTCTAGTCTATTTCCCGCCCCTTTTCGTTCGGCGCAGTGGGGGAAGAGCACATGGCGGATAGACAGCAGGTGCGTGCTAATTGTAGCAACGAGGAGGAGGGGGAGGAAAGGCCGGATCCGGACATGTCTCGATCCAGAAGGAGATTTAAGGACTCAAATATGTCCTTTGGGGAGATGTTGGAGATGGTGGACATCCTGAAGAAGGCCGACTATGATGGAAAGTATGGGCCTTACCCCAACCCCAATGTCCGAAAAGGCCAAGATCATGGCGAAAGTGGTCAGGAGTCTGCACCGGAATTTCGGGGTACGACGATCGAAAGATCAGCTCAGGAACCGGTGGTCGGACCTCAAATTACGAGAACATGAGCAGTACAGAAAGATCCGGAGAGTGCTGCAAAAAAGTAAGTAGTTGTGCTGTGTTCCTATTCTTTATGTTTATTACGTTCGTGCTGCTCCATGTGCTTTTAGGAACTGTTGTACAGTTTAAAATGGCAACTTTCATGTTCATGGGCACATTATTCTTTCGGATCAAACATTTTTCGTTCCAACTATAAAATACCATTGTTTAGCCCATATGCATTTGGCCACCATTTTGACGCCCTATACTTGTCTTCAAAGAATTGGGTTGTGTAGATGGCTTTGTTACTAGAATGAAATGCAGATTCTGTGTAAAGGAGAGGACACTCAGCAGCTGTTTACACATCTGGACACTGGAGCACTAGTGTGGGACCCCAGAACACCATTTTTATTAGGGGGCCACACAGGTGCTCCAGTGCATACTATAGGGGTGACTCCATCTGGGAAGTTTGTACCAAACAGGTAAAGTATTGCAGCTTGACAAAGGACACTAAAAAAGCTACATCTTGGAACTCTGCTAAAATAGACAATTGTACCCCACTTCCAAGCAATGTTTCATCTTTATAGTTCTGACATTAAATATCTGTGTGCTAAGTATACCATTTTTGTTTTACATAGGGGATAAAAGACTCGGAGGACACCCCTCATCCGAAGAGACCAGAGCCCCCCCCTCTGGAAGAAGGGGAAATCCCCCCAACACAAGCTGAGCAGGAGAAAGAAGATGTGGTGGAACTAGTCACCACAACAGGTGAGTGTCTGCAACCACAGGCTCAGATAAGAGATGGATGGCGGCATTTTTTTGAAACCTAATTTATTTTGGGGTTCCTCTCTTTTTAGGTGATCGTGAGGGTGTGGATCCAGATCCTTTCACACCCGAAAGTGCCCAGATCCTGATCGGGGAGATCATGGGGTGTAATTTACAATTGTAAATCATCAAGCAAAACATCAATGATGTTATTCCAAAAAATAAAAACATCATTGATGTTTTGGGGCAAGTTTAAAACCCCTCCAAATCACTTTCTTCTTTTGTGTGCTACAATGTGCTAAATGATTTTGTGATTTTTCCCAAAGCCAAATTTGGAAGATGCACACAGTGTGCCAACATGTGCTATCTGCCATCACGGGAGATCAATGGACGCGTTTTCGGGATGCAACCCCTTCCTCAATAATAAAGTAGCTGAGAGGAAGGGCTTGCTCCCCCAAAACACATCCCTTGATCCCCCGTGATGACAGCTAGCACATGTTGACATTGGTAAATTGGTGTGCATCTTCCAAATTTGGCTTTTCCAGGGGTGATTTCCCCCCATCTGAACGCAATATCAAACACAGTTCCTAAATACTCATGTCTGATATTGCCTTCAAATTCGACCAAATGTGACGTTTGTAAGTTCAAGATTTGTGTCTTTTCTTGTTGGTTTTACACAGGCCTGTTTTATGTAAAATGGACATTTTGAGTTTTGATAATGCCACCACAAAAATTGGTATACCACAAACATGTTGGTTTGTTTAAAAAACCTTTTCTAAATGCACATGTGATTGTGGAGGTATTAAAAAGATTGTTAATCAAGAATGTGTAGATTATTGTCTCAACGCTACAACACTTTTGGGGTGATGTAATTGTTGTTTTATGAGAAAATGGGGGTTATTTCCTAAGGGCAAATCCACTTTGCACTACAAGTGCAGTTTCAGTGCAGTTGCAAGTGCACTTGTAGTGAAATGTGTTTTTGCATTTCGTAAATAACAGCCAACAGTGCTTTGTATAAGGTTACACAATCACAACATTTTCTGCACTCAAAACATTTCTGTCAGGGTCAGATAAAACAAACACAAGCAGTAAATGTCCACAAAGAATTTCTTCTTTTTTTTATTATAAAAAGGCTTCACAGATTGTCTGGCATATTGATAGCCCCCCTACCCGCAAAGAACTCCAGGTAGCGTAACCGGACATCACGGGCACTCAGGGAGGGCAAGCCAGGACGGCCACTTTCAAGCGCCGTCAGTGTGGTTTGATGTATGATTCCGGCCTCAGGCCTAACTGAGCCAGCATAGTTGGCCGAATGTTTCCTTAAAAAGTTATGGAGAGCACAGCACGCAAGTATAATATGGTTCAGTTTATTCTCTGCCATATGGATGGGTGTCATAAATAGGCGGAACCAGCTGGCCAGGATTCCGAATTTGTTTTCCACCACTCTTCGGGCTCTGGTAATTAAAAACCCTCTGTTCCGGGGTGAGGGTCCTCATTGGGAATGGCCGCTTCTTCAGCAACGAACACAAATGGGAGTCCTTCAACATTGTCCTCTGGAGCTGGCAAGTCCAAGCTGCCATTCTGGAGACGCCTGTAAAACTCCATCTGGGTGATGACTTCACCATCGGACATCCGGCCATTCTTCCCCACGTCCACATACAAGAAGTCGTAATTAGCCGACACCACCGCCAACATCACTATACTATTAAACCCCTTTTAATTATAATAGTACAACCCCGAGTTGGGTGGTGGGACGATGTGGACGTGTTTCCCATCAATTGCCCCTCCGCAGTTAGGAAAGTCTCACTGCTCGGCAAAGTGGGAGGCCACAGTCTGCCATACCTGTGGCGTGGAAGGAAACTGTTGAGGAAAAAACAATAAACATTACTATTTTTACTCTGAAACATGGCAAGCAGATTAGACACAAACATTATGGGGCAACCTCCAGATAGCATTTATTAAGGGTAATTTAACAACGCCAAAGTATAAGGTACACCTATCATATTCCCCCTCCCCCCTCTCATGGGCCATTTCTAACATTATAGGGGGTGTGTGGAAATCTTGGACAGGTAACCCTCTTCACTTCATTGAGAGATGAATGCCTAAATAATGGGTATTACTTTGAACAGACCCTCCTTAGTTACACTATTGGCAGCCCACTGGACAGGTAAGAAGTGTCATAATACAAAGATATAAATACACATTGTACACATTTGAGGACATTTGGACATTCTGCTATTACCTATCAAGATAATAATAGGATCCCAAAAATTTAAACATTACCATTGGAAAGTATACAGGCAGGCCCTTGCACTACATGCTTTGGGGAATTCATCCATAAATCTGACCACAAAAGAGATGGGTATAGTGTGTATGGGTTTGGCAAAGTCAGCAGATAGATGATTGAGGATAGAGAATTGGGATCAGCTGACTTAGCAGTTAGGGGGAGGGGGGGTTACTAAAAATTATTTTACGGAGACCACAAAAAAAAGCCTCTGTCACTCTGCCTGAATTTAAAGCAAAAATAACATTTCTAAACATTTTAGGGGGTTGTTTGGGGTAAAGCACTACTATGGAGCTGATAAAATACATTGTTAAGTGACTACATGAGGTGAATATAGGCCAGGAGACACCATGCTGGGGAGGTTATTGAAGGGCAAATATGTATGAAGGATCTAAAATAATAATTACATAAAAATCCAGCATGCATGAGGACAAAGGGGACATTCACAGCATATTACAATCATGGTAATTAGGGAATGAGGAAAGAAATAAAATATATTAGCAAACATTCAATACAATAAAATGTGATATAAAAGGATAAAAATCTTAGTTTCATATACTCCTTCTGCAAGACCTGGATGAAGGCAGAACAGGTCTCTGGGATAATGATCCCCAGAGCCTGGGGGGAGATGCCTGTCGAGAACTTTAAGTCCTGCAGACTTCTCCCTGTCACCAAATACCGCAGGGTAGCGACCAGCCTCTGCTCCGGATTGATGGCTTGCCTCATGCAGGTATCCTGCCTGCTAATATAGGGGGTCAGCGAAGCCAACAAACGGTGAAACACGGGGTCCGTCATCCTGAGAAAGTTCCTGAAATCATCAGGATTATTCTCACGGATCTCACGGAGCAAAGGCATATGACAGAACTGGTCACGCTGAAGCAACCAATTCTTGGTCCATGAACTCCTCCCCACCCTGTTCATGGACTGGACTTGTGTCAAGGTCAGGACCCCAACACCAAGCCCCCGCACAGCACGAACTCTACGAGGAGTACGCATACGAAACATGGCTAGAAAATGGTCAGCTGCTCAGAACGAAGTAACAGAACGCACTGAAGAACAGCAAGGCCTGTGAAGAGCGAACTGAAAAACAGTAAGGAACGAACAAGAATACAATGACTACTTAAAGTCACGCGGAACTTACTGCACGCACTGAAGAGCAGATACAAACCCACAAGCACAAACTGAACGGCAGAAAACGATCTGAAAGCCACGAGTCTGAAAAAGCGCGAACAGTCTCTCACCAAACTTTTACTAACACGAGATTAGCAAAAGGAGCCCAAAGGGTGCCACGCTTGGTTCTGAACTGGCCTTTTCTAGTCTCGTCGTACGTGGTGTACGTGACCGCGTGGTTGGCGATTGGAAATTCCGACAACTTTGTGCGACCGTGTGTAGACAAAAAAAGTTTGAGCCAACATCCGTCGGATGAAATCCTAGGATTTTGTTGTCGGAATGTCCGAACAAAGTCCGACCATGTGTACGCCCTATAACGCTCAGGTGAATTTCATGCCCAAGAGGGTTCAGGCAGTGCTGAAAAAATAATGGTGGTCATACAAAATATTGACACTTTCGGCCCAATTTGGACATTTTCACGTAGGGGTGTACTTACTTTTGTTGCCAGCGGTTTAGAGATTAATGGCTGTGTGTTGAGTTATTTTGAGGGGACAGCAAATTTACACTGTTATACAAGCTGTACACTCACTACTTTACATTGTAGCAAAGTGTAATTTCTTCAGTGTTGTCACATGAAAAAAATATAACAAAATATTTACAAAAATGTGAGAGGTGTACTTACTTTTGTGAGATACTGTACATACTGTACATTGGGTTGTTCTTTGGTAGAAGGTTATTGGTGGTACCAAGAAATATGCCACACTTTTATTTTTTTTTACTATTTTGGGACAGTTTTCCTTTGATAATAGTAAAAAAATCAAGAAATATCCATTACCATTTACCACAGAATTAAAGCCCAATTTGTCCTAAAAAAACAAGGTATAATCCACCTGGATGCACAAAGTAGTTGTGATGATACGGACAGTTTTACTAACACTTGTCAAAGTTGCAAAATTGTGCTTAGGCATTTCGATTTGTTTTACTCTTAGGCGCAAAAGGGTTAAAAGAATACTGGTTTTGGAGTATCTGGATATCAAAATAACTGCAACATTATTAAAATGCAGGAAAATCTGTCTGCAATTGTCAGTTAATGCTTTACATGCTACAACAGTATGGCATGGATAACTGAGGCTTTAGAATAATTTGGAGACACACCAAAATTAATGAGGTTGCTGAACCTTGTAAACTACAGAAAATGTGTTAACAACAGTTGTCTGCTGATGTTGTATAATTGTACTAACTGCAACAGCATTAGATAATTGAAGTTTAAGAGCTAGTGTGGAGACACCTCACAAATTACTGAGCTGACTATAACACTTAGAAAACACAGGGAAATCTGTTTGGAAAAATCATATGCCTTTGTCCACAATATGGTAACATGCATATAAAACTTTTGTGGCTTAAAAATTGAGTTTACTGACTGTGTACATGGTAACATATTGCACATGTTCCCACAAAAATGGGGCTTTAATGGGTTAGTGCACCTTTACCAAATAACTGCCTATGAAAGTAAGGGACATTTAAAGATAAAAACAAACTGTGCAGCTCTGACTAAACTTAACTAATGCCCTTGCTAAAAGTGTAGACCATTTAGACCCCTTTCACACTGGGGCCTCTGCTAAGCGCCTGAAAATCGCCTACCATTCATTCAAGTGTGACTTTTCACATTGGGGCGATGCCCCTCCGGGGACATTCTAAAAAGTCCTGCAAGCAGCATCTATGGGCCGGTTTGGGAGTGCTGTATTTAGCACTCCCAAAAGGCCCTGCCCATTGGAATGAATGGACAGTGCTTCTGAAGCGCCTAAAATAACCACTTCGGGAGCCCCTCAACATGGGAGTTTTTAACCCCTTCTTTGGGTTTAAAAGTGCCCCGCTAGCGGCCGAAAAGCGCCACTCAAACAGAGCTAAAGCGCCTCTAAAATGAGCGGCACTTTGGCGCAAACGCGGCAGTGACTCCAGTATGAAAGGAGTCTTACATTCCTCCCAAAGTCTGACTGGAATACTCCCAGGACTTTGATAGGACGTTGCTAAATGAGGTCTAGTTGTTGCTGCTCACTTCCTCCATCACAGGAGCGAGCTCTCAAATGCTGAGCTCAGAGCTACTGCATCAGGAGAGAGAAAGAGCTCATGTGTGGGGGTCTGAATCAGAGAAAAAGATCACTCCTGTGGAGGTAAACAGTAATGACTAGTAAAAGCTGCAGTTTGTTTTTATCCACAAACACCCGTTGCCTGCATAGGCAGGTTTTTTTTTTTTTTGCAAAGGAGAACTATCCATTTAGTTACTGTGCCAAAAGTGAAAATCTAATAGACATGTACAAACCTCAGTACTATCATTTGTAAAAAATGAAAATCTTTCATTACATATGCTTTTCTACTTTCAGGGAAAACTTCATTAACATAGTCAGTAACTACTGAACAGAATCAGAACCTGTTGTAAAATATAACAAACAGTACTGTGCAAAAGTTTAAAGGCAGGTGCGCTGAAGCGCTGTAATGTAATAATGCTTTTAAATATGTATGTCTTAATTGTTTATTGTTATCAATTTACAAAATGCAAAGTGAAAAATCTAAATCAAATCAATATTTGGTGTAACTACCTTTTGGCTGCAAACCGGCATCAATTCTTTAACATACACACAGTTTTTGAAGGAACTTGGCAGGTAGGTTGTTCGAAACATTTTGGAGAACCAACCACAGACCTTCTATGAATGTAGGCTACCTCAAATACTTCTGTCTCTTCATGTAATTCCAGACAGACTTGATAATGTTAAGATCAGGGCTCTGTGAGGGCCATACCATCACTTTCAAGACTCCTTGTTCTTCTTTATGCTGAAGATAGTTCTTAATGACATTGTCTGTATGTTTGGGTTTGTTGTCCTTCTGCAGAATACATTTTGGGTTAATCACATGCCTCCTTAATGGTATGACAAGATAGATAAATATCTGACTGTATTTCTCAGCACCATTGATTGGAGGGCACCATTGATCCTGACCAAATCTCCAACTCCATTTACAGGAATGAAGCCACAGATTTGCAAGGAACCTCCACCATGCTCCACTGTTGCCTGCAGACCAGCCTGTGATGAATAAACTGCCTTCTGCTACAGCGAAGTGTTTGAATTTTTAAATCATTAGTCCAGAGTACTTGCTGCCAGTTTTCTACACCCCAGTTCCTATGTTTTTATGTATAGCTGAGTCACTTAGCCTTGCTTCCACATCGAAGGGTATGGCTTTTTGGCTGCAATTCTACCATGAAGATCACTTCTGGCAATCAAAAAATCATTGATGTGGAAATCTTCAGAAAACAGGAAAGTCCAAAGACAAAGAGAAACATTCAACCTATCACTGACGCAGTGAGTGTATCCTGAAAAGGTGATCACAGCACTTGTGCCCTACACCACAAAAAAAGTTGTCCTCTTACCAAATATAAAGATTTTTTTTTCGTATAACCGTGGAGCAGTGGTGTATTTAGGTTTTGTGCTGCCCTAGGCCTGACTAAACTTGGGCACCCCCTAATTTAAATATGACCCACCCCTTCCTGTCAAGGCCACACCCCTTCCTTTTTAAGACCTGCCCTGTCATCTTCATCTGAGGAAGACAGAGGGACGTCGGGGGAGGAGGACAGAGAGGGTTGTTGTGGTGGTCAATAAGGCCTAGAGAATAGCAGGTTAGGCACGGCTCAGTCCAGAGGAACAGTAATGGATAATAGCCAACAGGCCCTCTTACCAGACCCAGCAAAACCGCAACAGTGATCCTGTAGCTCTCTCTCTGGTGGTGTGGGTACAGCGTGGCTCCCTCTCTGGTGGTGCGGGTACAGCGTGGCTCCCTCTCTGGTGGTGTGGGTACAGCGTGGCTCCCTCTCTGGTGGTGCGGGTACAGCGTGGCTCCCTCTCTGGTGGTGCGGGTACAGTGTGGCTCCCTCTCTGGTGGTGCGGGTACAGCTTGGCTCCCTCTCTGGTGGTGCGGGTACAGCGTGGCTTTATCTGGGGGTGCGGGTACAGCGTGGCTTTATCTGGTGGTGCGGGTACAGCATGGCTTTATCTGGTGGTGTGGGTACAGCTTGGCTTTATCTGGTGGTGCGGGTACAGCGTGGCTTTTTCTGGTGGTGCGGGTACAGCGTGGCTTTATATGGTGGTGCGGGTACAGCGTGGCTTTATCTGGTGGTGCGTGTACAGCGTGGCTCTATCTGGTCTCCCCCAGCACAGTCCTCTCTTTTTCTTCCCCTGTAGCACTCTGCTGTTTGCCGGGTTCCAGGTCAGGCCCCCCCAGCGCATGTATGTTGGGGGACTGTAGCCTTTAATATGTCTGTGGACATACTGGGGCCGTCAATCTTCTGGGACAATGTTTCCCATAATGCCCATCCCCCGTGTGTTCGGATTGGCTCTCTGCTATGACAAGAGCGGGCAGAGAGCCGGGCAGCGCTTAGGGGAACACGATTAGAGCCACTCTCCTCTCCTGTTCAACTTCAACTGACAGGAGAAAGGATGGGGGGTGAGCGGGGGAAATACACAACCACTGTGTACACAGCTCTCCTCTCCATGTCACAGCGCCACTGCCTAAGTGATCATCGCTTTGGCGATGAGGGGGGGGTGACTGCACCCACTACAACTGCTTCCTGGTGTCACCCGGGTGCAGTACCCCCCCCCGCACTCCCATAGCGATGTCATTCAGATATACTCCTCGGATGGCGGCCCTGCATGCGCGAGTCAGGAGGATGATGCAGGTGCTTTTTTTTTGTGGGGGGGTTGCCACCCCCCGCAAAGTGCCGCCCTAGGCCTGGGCCTTGTTGGCCTAGGCCTAAATACAGCACTGCCGTGCAGGCATACTAAAATGCTTCTGCTGCACAATTTGACATAATGGGGTTGATTTACTATAGGCAAGTAGACTGTTCACTTTCCAAGTGCAGTTGTATCTGAAAAGGCTTTTGCTCCAGAGCTTAGGGAAAGTGGTATTAAACCGAAAAGTAAACGTTTATTATATTTCAGCTTACCAATTCTTAAAAGTGGTGGTTGAATTCATTTTTTTTATACTTTCTTTTCCTTTATTTTCATCCAGTGATCCAGCCAGTGAGACTGTTGTTTTTCAACAGAACAAGCTCTCCTGCAGATTTAGCAGTTATGGGGTTGAGACAACCACTGAGAGGGGTGCATGCAATGAGCAGATTTTATTTATTTATGTAAAACCTTTATCCCGAGAGAAAAAAAAATGTGGCTGTCTCTGCTTGGGTAACTGCAGTGTAAACTAGATTATGGCTTCAATTTGGTAGTGTCTGCTAGTACATCTGACACTCCCCTCCCCCAAGACTGACAATGCTGCTGTTGTGTGTGGGGGGGGGCAGGGGGGGTGGTAGACTAACGGCAAATAGATTGTGTACTCTGCAAGTGCAGTTGCTCCAGACCCTGATACTTGAGGTAAAGCTTTACAATGTATAGCCAATCACATGCAAGGAAAATGTAAAAAAACACTATTTTTGCTTGAATATAATTGGATGATGGAAGGCAACAGAGCTTCCCCTCATTTACCAAGCTCTTGAGCAACTGCACTTGAAAAGTGCACAGTCTATTTGCCTTTAGTATATCCAACCCTTTGTGTAATGCGTATGCTTAGTGTTTACTATTTCATGTGTATTTGATGTATCCTTGCTACATTTTTATTAATTTGGTGTTTTTTGACAACTAATGTAACAAATCAAGATTGAGCACAGTTTTATACCAGACTGTTTTTATTCTTTCCTTTTAGTATTTTTTGTGCCTTCTCGCTTACACATTCTAATCCTTCCCCTAAATAACCTTTAATGCCGCGTACACACGAGCGGACTTTACGGCAGACTTTGCCCGGCGGATTTTTCGACGGACTTTATGACGGACTTTCCGAATGAACGGACTTGCCCACACACAATCCACCAAAGTCCGTCGAATGTGATGACGTACGACCGGACTAAAACAAGAAAATTCATAGCCAGTAGCCAATAGCTGCCCTAGCGTGGCTTTTTGTCCATCGAACTAGCATACAGACGACCGGACTTGAGTTCGACGGATAGATTTAAAACATGTTTCAAATCTAAGTCCGTCCAACTTTTGAGAAAACAATGTCCACTGGAGCCCACACACGATCGGATTGTCCGACGAAATCCCGTCTGCCGAGCAAAGTCTGCCGTAAAGTCCGCTCGTGTGTACGCGGCATTAGCCTTTGTATCTGTACACCTAGAGAGGATGAATAATATACATTTTACTCTATTCAACAGAACAGTGGCTATACCTTCACCAGACAATGGAGATTTTGCTTAAAATATTGCAGGAGGGGATGAAGTGAAAACCTCTGCTTCCTGAGACAGGGAGCCCCTTGTATGATATCATGCTCCTAATAGGAAACAACTGTTACTTTCTAAAAGTAGAGAACCCAATAAGGTAGATGTTTCATGGCAGATTAAATCAATGCAGCGTTAATAGACCATTTTAACAGAACCTATGTTTGGAGAAGACCAGCCGAATTTCTCACTCTGTTTACATGCCACTAAATTGCCAGCAATACATCCACTAAGAAAATTCAGTCTACTGATGATATTGCTCAATATTGGCTCTCAAGGTTAAAATATCAATATCCCTCCTGCTGAGACAAATGAAGCTTGCATGCACAGTGACCACGTTGGTACAATGGACCCCCACTGATAAACTGATAACTTGGAGGAGTCCTTCTTCTGGTGTAATCTTTAGGACTGAGCTATACCTTTGGTAGCCAGGCCCTGAAAATACAAGAGACAACCAGGGTATTCCATAGGTGGGAGATGCTCCTGTCCCAGCTGTGCCTTGCCTCCCAGCTAAAGCCAGATTTATGCCTAGCCCCCCTAGGTCTGGGGCACATAAAGGGGGTTGAAAACGAGTCCTCAAGGTCATGACAGGACTCTCATGTCTGCCTGCAACTACCCTTGCTGTGGAATAGGGATGAGCTTGATGTTTGAGTCGAGCGTAAGTTTGACTCGAACATAGAACAGCGGACAATATGGGGTGTTCGCAGGAAATTCGAGTGCCGCAGAACGCCCCAAAATGCACTGTGAAATCGTAGTGCATTAGTGTCTGATGATTAGCCAAAGCATGCACCTGAACTGCATGCTTTGGCTAATCACAGGGCGCACTGCAGAGAGAGCCATAATTGGCCAAAGGCAGAGTGTCTTCGGAAAATCATGGCTCAGGGGTCCACGCCCCACACTATATAAGGTTGCTTACATAGCAGCTATGTATAGTGTGTGACTGTGGACAGGGATAGATTGAGCTAGATTAGGCAGTCAGGTTAGTCAGTTGCAGTGTATTGTGTATTTGATATATGTACAGTCAATCTAATATATATATATATATATATATATATATATATATATATATATATGTATATACTCTGCATTTAGCATAGACTATATATTCAGTGTATACTCTATATTCAGACAGTGCAGGCAGTGTATTTGATATATATATACAGTCTAGTATATATACAGTATCTCACAAAAGTGAGTACACTCCTCATATTTTTGTAAATATTAAAATATTAAAATAAATAACACTGAAGAAATGACACTTTGCTACAATGCAAAGTAGTGAGTGTACAACTTGTATAATGCCGCGTACACACGGTCGTACTTTTCGTCTACAAAAGTCAGACAGCCTGTTCGACAGACTTCCGACAGACTTCCGGCAGACTTTCGACGGACTTGCGGCGGACTTTCTAACGAACAGACTTGCCTACACACGATCACACAAAAGTCAGTCGAATTCTTACGTGATGACGTACACCGGACTAAAATAAGGAAGTTCATAGCCAGTAGCCAATAGCTGCCCTAGCGTGGGTTTTTGTCCGTCGGACTAGCATACAGACGAGCGGATTTTTCGACCAGACTCGAGTCCGTCGTAAAGTTTTAAAGCATGTTTCAAATCTAAAGTACGTCGGATTTGAGGCTAAAAAAGTACGTTGAAAGTCCGGAGAAGCCCACACACGATCGGATTACCAGCCAGCTTTAGTCCGTCAGCGTCCGTTGGACTTTTGTAGACGAAAAGTACGACCGTGTGTACGCGGCATAACAGTGTCAATTTGCTGTCCCCTCAAAATAACGCAACACACAGCCATTAATGTCTAAACTGCTGGCAACAAAAGTTAGTACACCCCTAAGTGAAAATGTCCAAATTGGGCTCAATTAGTTAGTCATTTTCCCTCATGTGACTCGTTAGTGTTACAAGGTCTCAGGTGTGAATGGGGAACAGGTGTGTTAAATTGGGTGTTATCGCTCTCACTCTCTCATACTGACTGGAAGTTCAACATGGCACCTCATGGCACAGAACTTTCTGAGGATCTGAAAAAAAGAATTCTTGCTCTACATAAAGATGAGCTAGGCTATAAGAAGCTTGCCAAGACCCTTAAACTGAGCTGCAGCACGGTTGCCAAGACCATACAGCGGTTTAACAGGACAGGTTCCACTCAGAATAGGCCTCGCCATGGTCGACCAAAGAAGTTGAGTGCACGTGATCAGCATCCATATCCAGAAGTTGTCTTTGGGAAATAGACGTATGAGTGCTGCCAGCATTGCTGCAGGGGATGAAGGGGTGGTTGGTCAGCCTGTCAGTGCACAGACCATACACTGCACACTACATCAAATTGGTCTGCATGGCTGTCATCCCAGAAGGAAGCCTCTTCTAATGACGATGATGCACAAGAAAGCACGCAAACAGTTTGCTGAAGACAAGCATGCTAAGGATATGGATTACTGGAACCATGTCCTGTGATCTGATGAGACCAAGATAAACTTACAGTATTTGGTTCAGATGGTGTCAAGTGTGTGTGGTGGAAATCAGGTGAGGAGTACAAAAACAAATGTGTCTTGCGTACAGTCAAGCATGGTGGTGGGAGTGTCAGGGTCTGGGGCTGCTTGAGTGCTGCCAGCACTGGGAAACTACAGTTCATTGAGGGAACCATAAATGCCAACATGTACTGTGACATACTGAAGTAGAGCATGATCCCCTCCCTTCAGAGACTGGGCCGCAGAGCAGTATTCCAACATGATAACGACCCCAAACACACCTCCAAGACAACCACTGCCTTGCTAAAGAAGCTGAGGGTAAAGTTGAAGGACTGGCCACGCATGTCTCCAGACCTAAATCTTATTGAGCATCTGTGGGGCATCCTCAAATGGAAGGTGGAGGAGTGCAAGGTCTCTAACATCCACCAGCTCTGTGATGTCATCATGGAGGAGCGGAAGAGGACTCCAGTGGCAACCTGTGAAGCTCTGGTGAACTCCATGCCCAAGAGGGTTAAGGCAGTGCTGGAAAACAATGGTGGCCACACAAAATAGTGACACTTTGGGCTCAATTTGGACATTTTCACTTAAGGGTGTACTCACTTTTGTTGCCAGCGGTTTAGACATTAATGTCTGTGTGTTGAGTTATTTTTTGGGGACAGCAAATTTACACTGTTATACAAGCTGTACACTCACTACTTTACATTGTAGCAAGGTGTAATTTCTTCAGGGTTGTCACATGAAAAGATATAATAAAATATTTACAAAAATGTGAGGGGTATACTCACTTTTGTGAGATACTGTATATACTCTGCATTTAGCGTAGACAGCGTATATACAGTCTAATATATATATATATATACTCCGCCTGAAGTGTAGCGTATAGATATATACAGTTCATTCGGTGGTGTACATTATATAATACTAGGGATGAGCCAGCAGTCCGAGACGAATGTAAGTTTGACTCAAACATCGGGTGTTCATCTATTCTCAAACCAATTGAACATATGGGGCATTTGCAGGAAATTTGAGCACCGAGGGATGCCCCATAATGCACTGCGAGATGGCAGTGCATTGTTGTACGATGATTGGCCAAAGCATGCACCTGACCTGCATGCTCTGCTGAGAGAGCCATGATTGGTCAAAGGCAGAGTGCGCCCCATACTATATAAAGCTGCTTACTAGGGATGAGCTTCGAGTTCGAGTCGAACTCATGTTCGACTCGAACATTGGCTGTTTGCAAGTTTGCCGAACAGCGAACAATTTGGGGTGTTCGCGGCAAATTCGAATGCCGCGGAACACCCTTTAAAAGTCTATGGGAGAAATCAAAAGTGCTAATTTTAAAGGCTAATATGCAAGTTATTGTCATAAAAAGTGTTTGGGGACCTGGGTCCTGCCCCAGGGGACATGGATCAATGCAAAAAAAACTGCCGTTTTTTCAGGAGCAGTGATTTTAATAATGCTTAAAGTCAAACAATAAAAGTGTAATATCCCTTTAAATTTCATACCTGGGGGGTGTCTATAGTATGCCTGTAAAGGGGCACATGTTTCCTGTGTTTAGAACAGTCTGACAGCAAAATTACATTTTGAAGGAAAAAACCCATTTAAAACTACCTGTGGCTATTCCATTGCCGACAATACACATAGAAGTTCATTGATAAAAACGGCATGGGAATTCCCCAAAGGGGAACCCGAACCAAAATTTAAAAAAAAAAAATGACGTGGGAGTACCCCTAAGTTCCATACCAGGCCCTTCAGGTCTGGTATGGATATTAAGGGGAACCCCGGCCAAAATTTAAAAAAAAAATGACGTGGGGTTCCCCCTAAATTCCATACCAGACCCTTATCCGAGCACGCAACCTGGCAGGCCGCAGGAAAAGAGGGGGGACGAGAGTGTGACCCCCCCTCCTGAACCGTACCAGGCCACATGCCCTCAACATTGGGAGGGTGCTTTGGGGTAGCCCCCCAAAACACCTTGTCCCCATGTTGATGAGGACAAGGGCCTCATCCCCACAACCTTGGCCGGTGGTTGTGGGGGTCTGCGGGCGGAGGGCTTATTGGAATCTGGAAGCCCCCTTTAACAAGGGGACCCCCAGATCCTGGCCCCCCCTGTGTGAAATGGTAAGGGGGTACTTACCCCTACCATTTCACTGAAAAACTGTAAAAATGTTAAAAATGACAAGAGACAGTTTTTGACAATTCCTTTATTTAAATACTTCTTCTTTCTTCTATCTTCCTTCATCTTCTGGTTCTTCTGGTTCTTCTGGTTCTTCCTCCGGCGTTCTCGTCCAGCATCTCCTCCGTGGCGTCTTCTATCTTCTTCTCCTCGGGCCGCTCCGCAAACATGGCATGGGGGGACGCTCCCGCTCTTCTCTTCTTCTTTTCTTCTCTTCTTCTCTTCTTCATTTTCTTCTCCGGGCTGCTCCGCACCCATGCTGGCATGGAGGGAGGCTCCCGCTATGTGACGGCTCTCCTCGTCTGACAGTTCTTAAATAATGGGGGACAGGGCCACCCGGTGATCCCGCCCCCACTGACGCACGGGACATGACGGGACTTCCCTGTGGCATTCCCCGTGACGTCACAGGGAAGTCCTGTTAAGTCATCGTGCGTCAGAGGGGGCGGGGTCACCGGGTGGCCCCGCCCCCCCATTATTTAAGAACTGTCAGACGAGGAGCGCCATCACACAGCGGGAGCCTCCCTCCATGCCAGTATGGGTGCAGAGCGGCCCGGAGAAGAAAATGAAGAAGAGAAGAAGAGAAGAAGGGAAGAAAAGAAGAAGAGAAGAGCGGGAGCCTCCCCCCATGCCATGGGTGCGGAGCGGCCTGAGGAGAAGAAGATAGAAGACGCCACGGAGGAGATGCTGGACGAGAATGCCGGAGGAAGAACCAGAAGAGCCAGAAGAACCAGAAGAACCAGAAGATGAAGGAAGATAGAAGAAAGAAGAAGCATTTAAATAAAGGAATTGTCAAAAACTGTCTCTTGTCATTTTTAACATTTTTGACAGTTTTTTAGTGAAATGGTAGGGGTAAGTACTCCCTTACCATTTCACACGGGGGGGGGGATCTGGGGGTCCCCTTGTTAAAGGGGGCTTCCAGATTCCGATAAGCCCCCCGCCCGCAGGCCCCCACAACCACCGGCCAGGGTTGTGGGGATGAGGCCCTTGTCCTCATCAACATGGGGACAAGGTGTTTTGGGGGGCTACCCCAAAGCACCCTCCCAATGTTGAGGGCATGTGGCCTGGTACGGTTCAGGAGGGGGGGCGCACTCTCGCCCCCCCTCTTTTCCTGCGGCCTGCCAGGTTGCGTGCTCGGATAAGGGTCTGGTATGGATTTTTGGGGGGACCCCACGCCGTTTTTTTTTTGGCGCGGGGTTCCCCTTAAAATCCATACCAGACCTGAAGGGTCTGGTATGGAATTTAGGGGGAACCCCACGTCATTTTTTAAAAAAAATTTGGCCGGGGTTCCCCTTAATATCCATACCAGACCTGAAGGGCCTGATATGTAATTTAGGGGGACTCACACGTCATTTTTTTTTAAATTTTGGTTCGGGGTTCCCCTTTGGGGAATTCCCATGCCGTTTTTATCAATGAACTTCTATGTGTATTGTCGGCAATGCAATAGCCGCGGGTAGTTTTAAATGGGTTTTTTCCTTCAAAATGTCATTTTGCTGTCAGACAGTTCTAAACACAGGAAACACGCGCCCCTTTACAGGCATACTATAGACACCCCCCAGGTATGAAATTTAAAGGGATATTACACTTTTATTGTTTGACTTTAAGCATTATTAAAATCACTGCTCCTGAAAAAATGGCCGTTTTTAAAACTTTTTTTGCATTGATCCATGTCCCCTGGGGCAGGACCCAGGTCCCCAAACACTTTTTATGACAATAACTTGCATATTAGCCTTTAAAATTAGCACTTTTGATTATTCATGTTCGTGTCCCATAGACTTTAATGGTGTTCTCGTGTTCTAACGAACTTTTTTCCTGTTCGCATGTTCTGGTGCGAACCGAACAGGGGGGTGTTCGGCTCATCCCTACTGCTTACATAGTGGCTGTGTGTTGTTGGCATGGACAGAGAGATAGCTTGAGCTAGATTAAGCAGGCAGGTTATACAGTTAGTGGCAGTGTATTTGATATATATATATACATTGCGGTGTTCACAGTATATAATACAGTGTAGTGTGGTGTTGCAAAACAAAAAATACATCATGTCCAGAAGGCCACCAAGGAGAGGAAGACGCTCACAGGCCACTAAAAGAGGGCAAGCAGCCTCTGTGTCTACAGTTAACAGTGGTGGTCGTGGACATGGTTCATTCTCTGCAGGTGGCTTACGGACACGCTTGTCCTTCTTTTCTGCTGCTGACTGTGTCATTGAGCCAGAACATGCAGAAGAGTTGGCGGAGTGGATAACAAAGCTGTCCTCATCCTCCTCATCCTCTGTGACCCAGACTCAGAGTAGTTTGCCTTCCAACGCAGCTGCCAAAGTGGCCTATTCCACCGCCTCCTTGTCCACAGTCTCTCCTTCCATAGCCCCACCATCATGCACGGAGGAGTCCCCAGAATTATTCAACCACAGTGTCGGTTATATGCTGCTGGAGGATGCGCAGCGATTTGAGGGCTCTGATGTTGGTTCATAGGTTGAGGAAGGGAGTAATGTGAACCTAGATAGAGGTGGTGTCACCGAAGGACAAGACACTGGCAGTCATGTGCCCCCAGCTGCAGCATACTGCCAAGTTTGCTCCAGTGATGAGGAGGGAGGGGATGATGAGGTCACTGACTGTACTTGGATGCCTGAGAAAAGAGAGGAGGAGGAGGCACAACTCCAATGAGGCAGGATGTCCTCTAGGGGGCAGCTTAAGGGCAGCCACCCTATTGCATCATACCGCAAAGCTGCACAGGCGCAGGGCACTGTTGACTCCCCGCTGAATTTTTAAAGTTCCTTGGTGTGGGCCTTTTTCGACATGAGTTCAGCAGATCGCACCATTACTGTTTGCAACCTATGCCTGAAGTGGATCAAGCAAGGCCAGAACAGCAGCTGCTTGGGCACCACATGCTTGACCAGTGCAACAGCTCTTGAAAGACCCACATCATAGAAAAAGGCAGGCTTCTCCTTGCTCCACATCTAGGATCTCCAACCCTACTTTACCTCCAGTATTCTCAAACATCTGCACTTAGGGGAATGAAGATATAGCAATAGGTGTCCCAAGTACCTGCAGCCCATCTGCTAGCAGTACACCACTAATTGATTTTAGCAGGCAAATTTTCCTACTCCAGTTGCTGCACCATAAAAATAAATTTGGTCCCAGCCATCCATATGCTCAGCATATAAATGCTAGCTTGGCCAAATTGCTAGCACTGCAACTGCTGCCTTTTCAGCTGGTGGACTCTGCTCCCTTTTGTGAATTTGTGGAATGTGCTGTACCTCAGTGGCAGGTTCCAAAATGCCATTTCTTTTCATGGAAGACCATTCTGGCTCTCTACCGGCATGTGTAAGGCAATGTTTTGGCCTCGTTGGACAGAGCAGTTAGCAGTAAGTTTCATATTACCGCTAACTCATGGTCCAGCAGGCATGGGCAGGGACGTTACCTTTCCTTCATGATGCACTGGGTATCTCTGCTGGCAGCTGGGAAGGGTGCAGGACAGGATTCAGTGTGGGAGCTTGTTCTGCCACCATGCCTCCAAAAATCTAGTGGTGATTCTGCCACAACATCTGTATGCTCCCCTCCCTCCACTTATTCTTCCTCTATGGCCTCTTCTGCAGAATTGTCCTCTGAACCAGCAGTGCTCCTTAAACACTCATTGGGTTACACAAGCAGTCAGGCAAAAGATGTCATGCTTGAGTTGGTCTGCCTGTGAGACACGAGCCACAGGGGTGGTTGATGCCATGCCAGCTTAAGCCACGAATGGTTGAATGTGACAATGGCACCAACCTTCTCTCCACCCTCCAACAGGGACACTTAACCCATGTTCCATGCTTGGCACACGTCCTGAATTTGGTTGTGCAGCATTTCTTGATCAGGTACACAGGCTTACAAGATCTCCTGAGGCAGGTCAGAAAAGTCTGTGGTCATTTCAGTCGGCCATACATGACATTCAAAGTGAATGCAACCTGCCAACCAATATCCTCATTTGTGACTTGCCCACCAGGTGGAACTCAACGTTGGCAAGGCTGCAGTGGCTGCACACACAGCAGAGGGCCATCAATGAGTACCTGTGTGAGTATGGCACCAGGATAGGGCCATGGGAGCTTGGCTTCTTTTCGCCACACCAGTGGCTACTGATCAAGGATGCATGCACTGTCCTGTCACCATTTGAGGAGGCCACAAGAATAGTGAGCAGCGACAATGCATGCATCAGTGACACTGTCCATCTAGTCTTCCTGCTGGAGCACAAGCTTTGTGGAATTATGGACAGGGCACTTGAGGCAGAACAATGGGAGGAAGAGGAGGACTTCCTTTCCTCTCAAAGCCCCCTTTATCCAGATAGCATTGCTGTGAGCCTGCCCAAACACACAGGAAAAAGAGGAGGAGGAGGATTGTGTCAGCATAGATGTAGAGGATAAAACGCAGCAGTCCTCAAGGGTTTTCAGTCCCCAGAAACCCAAGGAGTTGTACGTGGCTGTCAGGAAGTAGTTACGGATAATGTGATCCTTAGTGACCCAGAAGACTCAGAATCGAATACCTCTGCAAACTTACACTGCATGGCCTCCCTGATTCTGCAAAGCCTGCGAAAGGACCCTAGAAATCATGGTATCAAGGAGAAGGATCATTACTGGCTGACAACCCATCTTGATCCACGTTACAAGGGTAAAGTTGCAGAACTCATCCCGCCTTTGTAGAGGGAGCAGAGGATCTTCAGGAGGCCTTGAAGAAAGGTTTGTGTAATGCATTTCCAGACCCTTGGAGGTTACCATTTCCTGGTGCTTAACAACATGTTGCTGAGGCTTCGTTAAGTGAGAGGAAGAGCGATGGAGAAGGTGGCCGGCTGACCGATGCCTTTAAACAATTTTAGTAATCCTCAGCGCCAAGGTCTGATCGGTTCAAGCAACCATCGCCAGCGTCTGCATTATATGCTGCAGGAGTATCTAGGGGCAAGAGCAGACTTGGAGAACTTTCCAACAGAGCATTCACTGGGTCTTGAGGTTGCCCCACTGGCCAGAACTTGCTCAATATGCAATTGAGCTACTGGCCTGTCCTGCATCCAGCGTGCTTTCTGAACGAACATTCAGTGCTGCTGGAGGGTTTGTAATGAATCAAAGAGTGCGCCTGTCCACAGACTCCGTTGATAAGCTCACATTTATAAAAATGAATCAGTCCTGGATCAGCAGCTATCAAGCACCTGATGCTGATGTAACTGATTGAATTTGCTATGGATCTGGGATCCCTTGAAGACTGCCTATGTTGCCTATTCTATTCCTCAATCATGATGATGCCAGCTTCCAACAATATTTTTGTTTTAGGGCACCACCACCACCCAAGGCCCAATTTTTCTGTCACTTTTTAACAAGGGCATGTAATTAACATTTTTTAAATAATATTTAACAGAAGGGACCGTTCCTGTACACAAAAAGTGTATTTGTGAGGGGTTACTGTGTTCAGGCACCACCAACACCTAAGGCCCAATGTTTCTGCCCCTGTTTAACAGGGGCATGTAATTACAATTTTTTAATTAATATTTAACAGCAGAGAGCATTCCTGCGCCCAACAAGAGTAACTGTGTTCTGGCACCACCAGCATTTAGGGCCCAATGTTTCTGTCCCTGTTTAACAGGGGCATGTAATTACAATTGTTGAAACAATATTTAACAAAAAAGCAGTCTTGGGGAGGCGCATGCACGGAGTCTAGCACAGCGGACATGTCCTGCTAGAGCTCCGCTCCGTGAAGAAGGAGAACCGCTGTATAAAGTCAGCCCGCCGACGTTTTCGTTTCAAAAAATGAGTCATTATACTCCTGAGAGGTGAGAGAAGATTTTGAGAGCAAAAATGGTACTAGGGGGAGCCCGGCATAAATATAAAAATGCCCCAGCGGAGGCACACAGGCTAAGACTGTAGTGAAAATGGCGCCAGTCCCCTCAGTCTCCTCAGCCTCAGGCATAATCACCTCAGAGCGCAGGAGAAAGACAAAGCTGTCACAGCAAATCTCCTCAGATGAATCTGACACAGAATTATTTCTGTCACAGAAATCTTCACAAGAATCAACAGCAACTCCAAATCTTATTAAACAATTTGAGAAAATGCTACACAAAGCATTAAAAAATACCTCAGAACAAATAACCAATAATCTTACTAAAGAAATCAGAAAATTGGGAAACCGTACAGCAGTGCTAGAAATTAAAATTGAAGAATTAGAAAACACAACACAGGAATTCATGACTGAAATAGATCTCCTTAAAGAAGATAATATAATCTTACAAAACAAACTGGAATAATCGCGCAAGAAGGTCTAATTTGCGTTTCAGAGGCATTCCTGAATCGATCGTTGACCTATCTTCTACAATAACAGCTTTATGCCAAGAATTACAACCAGGAATACCGATCGAAAGGTTGGAAATGGATAGGGTACACAGAGCCCTCATGCCTAAAAAAATAGATGGACCCCCTTGCGACATCATAGCAAAGTTCCATTTTTATCGAACAAAAGAACAACTTTTATTCACGGCCAGAGAGAAAAAAAACTTAACCTTCCAAGGTCACAATTTTCCGATTTTCGCAGATCTCTCTCAAGTTATAATTTCCAAAAGACGTGCTATGAAAATACATCTGATGGAACTGCAAAGAAACAACATCACATACCAATGGGGTTTTCCATTCTCCATACATTTTACCTACCAAGGAAACAGGCATATTTGTAGATCTCTGAACGAACTACAACAAGCTCTACAAGATCTTAAATTAATTGATGGAACATCTGCAACTACTACCTCACGAAGACGAACAGCAACCGCTTCTTCCCTACCAAACTCATCTCCTGCTGTAGGGAAAAATGGCAGCCAGCATGTACACAAGAGAGGCCGCTATGTATCCCCTCCACAGGACCAAGAAGTAGATCCAATGGACTGAAAGACTGTTCTTCCAGGAACATGAATTTAAATATAAACTTAGCTAAGAAGATATATTCTTGGTGAACACACAGCATATTGGACGCATTCACTATGCACTTCTTACATGAATTTGCATCCCATACTTGTATTCTAATAAATAGAATACAATATGGGTCAGGATAAATCCCCTATTCAAGTAATAATTATATATGCTTAACATAATCATCTGAAAACATTGATCTTCTCAGTTCTATATTTATTCCCAAAACATGAAACCAGGTTTTTTCTTCTTTTTTCCTAAACAGAATGTTTTTTGTTTTTTTTTATAACTGACAGTTTTTATTATTTTCTTTTCACAAAAATATACAGCGATACAGCATTGGGTACAGGGAAAAAAAAAAGAGATCATAATATCACAGTTCAATTTGACACACAATCAGCTGAGCGTTGAACGACAAAGCCGTTCAATGTAAACATTTAGTGAATAAACGGAATGAGTTTACTGGATTATAATACATCTCAAACAGTATATCCGTTAGTACCCTTTGCACAAATGTATAAACTCATTAAAAAAAAAAGAGAGAAGGAAAAGAGTGAAGAAGGAGGGAAGAGGGGAGAGAGGACGGCCACCCATCTCCAGAGCCCAGGACAGCCCGGGGAGGAACGGGTCATAAATACGTAAATGACACAGATCATTAGGTCGCAGGAGTCTCCAACAGGACCCAGGGTTCCCAAATACGGTTATGCTTATCAAGAGTATCATTTAATGAGGCCGTAAGATATTCCATTCTCTTAACATCTCTGATCCTGGAGTGCAGCTCAGTCAGTGAGGGGGGTTCTCTTTTTTTCCACTTTAGAGCCACGAAACAACGTGCTGCAGTAAGCACATGGGCTAAGAGTTTTTTGGATATTTTAGAGAAGGTGGCAGGTGGGAGGCCCAAGAGAAAAATCTTCGGATCAAGGAGCACTCCAGTATCAAAGATGGACTGGAGTAAGGATTGTACCATACCCCAGTAGGGGATGATTAGAGGGCAGGTCCAATAGACATGAAATAATGTCCCCCTATCTTTATAACATCTCCAACAACGGAAGTCAGCAGTGGGGTATATGGCGTGGAGCAGGTCAGGTGTCTGATACCAATGAAATAAAATCTTATATTGATTCTCTTTATAAAGCGTGCATATGGAGCTTTTAGTAGCCTGGGTCCATATGGATTGCCAGGTCTTTAAAGATAGGTCTGTACCCAGCGCCTGCTCCCACTTAGCCATATATGGATGTCGCGGCCCATCCGGTGAGAAATCTGTGACCAGCATCTGATAGGTGCGGGAAATCATTCCCTTAGGGGACGAACCCTCTAAACATAGCTTTTCGAAGTCTGTTAAGGGAGAAAATCTTAAGTTCGACCCTAGTGATTGTGCATAATGGTGTAGTTGTAGCGAACTGAAAAAAGCCTGTTTAGGAATATCAAAAGCCTTTTGCAGTTCTTGGAAGGATCTCAGCAATCTGGTTTTAGGGTCAATTAGTTGGCCATAACGAAATATGGCCTTATCCATCCAGAAATGGGACATCTATGAGGTTAAGCTGTCAGGAATATTGGGTGTAAATAGAAATGAGGTGACTGGGGAAGATGCGGTAGAGAGCGGATATTTCGATTTGGCCCGTCGCCATAGTGTGCGTAAGAGGGCCATTGGTCCTAACAATTGTACGCTGCCAGGTGGTATATCAGAGCTCCAAAGCATGGAGTTTGGGTGGATGGGGGCTAACCATAACTTCTCTATCTGTGTCCACCTATTGTAGGCATGTAGGGTACACCAGGAGGCTATAGGTCTTAATTGAGCTGCTAGATAATACTTAGCTATGTTGGGGAATGCCAGTCCACCTTGATTACGTGGAGCATATAAAACCGATCTGGCAATGCGATGTCTTTTATAATTCCAGAAAAAGTTTATCAGGTCACCCTGAAGTTTTTTTAGGTGTGAGCATGGAATGGGAATAGGGAGCGTCTCAAAAAGATACAGAAGTCTGGGTAGTATCGTCATCTTCAAGGTTGCAAGTCTACCAAAAAGGGACAATTTCAAAGATTTCCATTTAGTTAGGGAGGCTCTGATAGAGGTGAACATTTGGGGAAAGTTAGCTTTATATAGAGTATCGTATGTGGATGTAATATGTACCCCAAGGTATTTTAAGGAAGAGGACTGCCAAGAATATGGAAATGTTTGTGAAAGTGTTGATAATGTATGGGGGGATAGATTGAGAGGAAGAACCTCCATTTTGGAACTGTTAATTTTATAACCCAAGAGCTTGCTATATCTATACAGCTCAACCTGTAAGAGATATATTAGGTTGGGTGAGAGTTAGAAGGACATCGTCCGCAAATAGGGAAATCTTAAAATCTCTAGTACGGACTGGAATACCATGAATACTTGGGTTATTTCTGATATGGGCTGCTAGCGGTTCAATGCATAGGGCATATAAAAGAGGGGAAAGTGGACAACCTTGGAGGGTCCGTTAGAAATCAGAAAGGTAGGCGAAGTGGCAAAGTTAGTGCGAACCTGGGCCGTAGGGGCCGAGTATAAATGGGTAATAGCTCGGAGGAATGGGCCTTCAATACCAGCCTGATTGAGAGTCGCGAACAGGAAAGGCCAGCCCAGCCTGTCAAAGGCTTTTTCGGCATCCAGACTGAGCAGTATTGCCTCCATTGTGTTCCTGTTCGCAACCTCAACCAGGTCGATAACCCTCCGGGTGTTATCCCCAGCCTGTCGAAGAGGGATAAATCCCACTTGGTCTCTATGGACCAGGGATGGCATGAAGTTGTTTAATCTATTTGCCAGCACTTTCGTAAAAATTTTTAAGTCTGTATTGAGGAGTGCTATCGGTCTGTAATTGGACGGGAGAGTGTGGTCTTTTCCTGGTTTTGGGATTAGTGTCAGGTAGGAATTTTGCATATCTCTGGGTATGGGTGTGTCAGAAAGAAATGAATTAAAGAGATTTGTCATATGGGGAAGTAAATGTGGTAGGAATGTCTTGTAATAGAGGTACGGTAGTCCATCAGGGCAGTGGAGAGCGAGATACATTGGCCTCGGAAGACCGCCTTATGGGCTTCCCACAAAGATGGGGCGGAGATCTCAGAGGAACAGTTCTCCGCAAAGTACAGCTTCAGAGTTAGTTCTAGTTCTATTCTAGATGGGTCATGTTTAAGTAGAAAGTCGTTTAGACGCCAGTGGCATTTACGAAAGGAGCTTGGGGAGAGTGCCAGGGAGAGCGTAATCGGGGCATGATCCAACCAAGAAATGGCCTGAATGTCTGAGTCCATGCGTGTTTGCAAAGTCGGAGCATTAACAAAAAAATAATCTAATCGTGAGTGGGACATATGGGGATGGGAATAGAAAGTAAATTGTTTAGCTGATGGGTAGGTGGTACGCCAGACATCAAACAGAGCATATTTCCTAGTTAGTTGGCGAAACTGGGTGGCTGTTCTATTGGCGGTTACTTGGGTTTTCCTCTGACCCACCGAGTGTTTATCAAGGCCCGGAGAATGGACGAGGTTAAAATCTCCTCTGATCACCAGGTACTGATGGGGGCCCTCAAACAGGCGGTCAAAGACCTTAGACAAAAAGGGGATTTGATTCATGTTTGGGGCATAGACATTGCATAGAGTGATATTAGCACCTCTCCAAAGACCTCGGAGGATGAGGTAGTGTCCTAATGGGTCAAAATATAGAGATTATAACTGGAAGGGGGAGCCTTGCTTAAAAAGGATTGCTAACTCTGCCCGTTTATGTGGGCCAGAGGCCTGGTATATGTGGGGATACTGTCGTCGTGCAAATGTCATGGTGCCCATTTTAGCAAGGTGAGTCTCCTGAATGAAAATAATGTAAGCTTTAGACCGTTTAAACTCTCGTAACGCTAGGCTTCTCTTAACATTTGAGTTAAGGCCTTTTACGTTTAGTGAAAATATGTCAATCATGGTGGATACTTTAGGGGGGGAAACGGTAGCTTACCTAGTGGATGTAGTAGAGCCTGGGTGTATAGGAGGTCCATGAAGCGGGTCTTCATGGTAAGTGCGGTTTGGAGGTCTGCGACCCCCCGAACATGAACCGGGTCTCGGAGATGGGTGGCGCCCAAAAGGTTAAGAGGGAGAAAGAGAAGAGGAATGGAAATAACAGTAGGAGAAAAGCAAAGAAAAAAGTGCAAAAAACAGAAAAAAAACACAAAGATTAGTACAAAATTAAGGTTAGTTAACCATTCACAATATAACCCACCTACACGAAGTGGTGGGCTGGGAAACTCCAGAGGGCCCCCTCTGACATAGGAGGCAAAAGTGCCACCGTCAGAAAAAATAAGAAAGGGAGCCATTCGGAGAGCCCCGGGGGAGAGGAGAGGATGGACCCAAGGAGGGGGTGACCCCCTTCCGGGCCTGCCTGCATCTAAATTCAAAAAAGAAAAACTAAGTAACAGAAAAAACATGGAACCTGCATTTGTCAACTGGCAACCGACATATCTATAATCATAACTATGACCCGAAAAAAGAATCCAATGAGACTGTTGATTCCTGGAATTTTGAGCAATAATAAAATGTGTTCTGTGAATTCAAAAACGAGGAGATAAAGGTACAAGTACAGGGGGTATCCCTCTTCATAATATTTCCCTAGAGCTTGTCCCTCAACAGAGGGGAAGCAAAAAAGGGGGGGGGATAACCTTCCCAACTAGCCATGCCCCTCCCCTGGGGCAGAAAGTATAAGGAAGGGGAGAGAGAAAGAGTAAGTGAGTGGGTATAGGTAGATAAAGGAGAGGGGGGATGGAGAGGAGAAGAGAGGGAGAAGGGATAAAGGGGGAGAAGGTAGGGAAAAAGAGGGTGTGTGGGAAAGAGAAGGAATAAGGGGGAGGGGGGATGGCATATCCCGGCTAGCTGTGCAAGTCCTATCTAAAACTTATAGTCACAATCAAACATGTATTGCTAACATAAAAGAGAACCTTCTTGCTGAGTAGGCCCAAACTATAGATGAATAGGATGAGCAGGATATATCTGCGGGTTCTCAGGCAGAAAAATAGGAAGAGACAAACAGAGTAAGTCTGGTGTCAGACATCTGGGTGGAGTTCAAATGAGCAGCAGTTCATCTCTGACGAGGTGGTGGGGAAGGACCCGCAGATCGCTGTCTTGTGCGTTTCCGGCCAGTGACTTGGATCCAAGGGTCTGGGCGAGGTGGGGGTGCTGGCAGCGGTTCCCATCCAGGGGTAGGTGGGACCAGAATATCCAATTCCCTGCAGAAAAATTGAAGATCTTCTGGATATCGGAGGGCTTTTTTTGCCGTGAGACTAAAGGGGAAGCCCCAATGATAGCGAAAGTCATGTTCTCTTAACAGGGTGAGAAGTGGTTGCAAAGATCGTCTTTGTTGGAGGGTGATCCATGATAGGTCTGGGAAAAGTTGTATGGAGGCCCCGTCAAAATCAATGGCATGCATGTTTCGCGCCTTTCTCATAATATCCTCTTTAAGGGTGTAGTTGTGCACCCTGCAGATCACATCCTGTGGGCGGGATCCTGGCCCACGGGGGCGCAAAGCTCGGTGTGCACGATCCAGCTTAACTCGCTGATGTTCCGGGTGACCTAAAATGCTATTGAAAATGGCTTGCAAAGTCACATTCAGGTCTTCCTCTTGTGTCGCCTCCGGAAGGCCTCGGACCCTAATATTGTTACGCCTACCTCTATTGTTGAGGTCTTCAAGGTGGCGTTGGAAGTCCCTAAGGGTAGTGGCTTGTGAGGTTAGGCGATCATGTATTTGCGAGATTTCGAATTTAGTGTCGTTTGTTTCCTCCTCTAAAGATGTGACTTTAGTGGACAATTGATGAAGATCAGTGCGAAGCATGCTAATCTCAGTTCTACAAGTGTCCCGCATTTCTTGAATGAGCATACGGAAGTCTTGTTTTGTGGGCATACAACGGACGTAATCTTGCCAAGATGTACATGCTTCATGGTCAGGGTCAAAATCTGGTGTAATGTGGGCATGGGAGCCCTGCACTGTGGCCGAAAAGGAGGCTGGCATGGGGGATCCCCTCTGAGGTGGTAGTGAAGGGGGAGTAGTGCTGGATTGTTTAGTTAGCAATGGGCCTTGCGGGCTCCCTGTGTGTGAATAAGCCCCCTGGGATCCTGATGGCCTTGGGGCCTGGGAAGGTGCTGGAGCCTGGACTGTGTCTCTCTGGAGAGGGGAGAGAGAGGGTGCTCTGTCCCTATGTGGCTAGGAGCATTGTGGCAGGGAACGGGGGTCCCATTCCGGAGCATAGGAGTCCCAGGAGGGAGATGGCTGGCCCGAGGATACAGAGGGTGCAGGCCCTATAAAGCATGGGGGAAAAGTCTGTGACAGGCTGCCCAGTATATGGCCTCTGGAGGGGGGGGGCGATCGAAAGGTCAGCATGGGGGATCGGAGAGTGTGTAGTGGGCAGGTCACCTTCGGATCCGTACCTGTTGTTCCTGCGGTCAATGGAGGCTTGCGGAGAAGGAGATGGAGAGGTTGCTGTGCGTGGCGCCGGCTCCATCTTGGCCTCATGTTGTCCGGCCGCAGCTCCCTGCCCGAAATACTCGGTAATGAGCGGCGGGGGGACCGAGAAAGAGCGGGTGGCGTGTCCTCTGGGGTCCGTTTCTTTAGTTTTGCGCGGTTTGCCCATAATTAATGGCGGAGAAGTGCAGGTTCCAGCTATGTGCAGGCAGGCCGGAGCGGGAGCTTCAGTGAGAAACGTCTGTTTGGGAAGCCATCCAAGCCACGCCCCCAATGGAATGGTTTAAAGTATCTCTCCTTATTTATTATATGCAGCCTTGAGTTTCATACTACTATAATCAAATAAATAAGGAAATTCAGTCATGACTGAAGAGATATAATTTTATTTCTTTAGCAAATTCTGAACACCTTAGTATTTTATTCTTAAGCTTATGTAATGAAATCTTACCTGTCTTCTTCCTTCCTAAACTAGATCACACAGAATTCTTTTTTCTCTTTTCCCTTTTCAGGTCCGTATGAGTTGAGTCGAGCGCCTTCCAAACTAGAATAATTGATAAGTGCTGCCTACTGACTCAGCTACCATGGCTCCTTTAAATATTTTATCCCTCAATGTGCAGGGACTCAATGTACCACAGAAACGTACTAAAGCGTTTAGATCATTCCAATACATTGTGTGTATTCAGGAGACTCATTTTACAATAAACTTAACACCTAAATTGTTGGTTCATCCTATCCACAAGTATTTACTGCCTCGGCCAATACCAAAAAAAGTGGAACTCTAGTGGCATTCCACCGTTCCACTCCAATCACAGTCCACTCGGAAATGAAAGACCCGTAAGGACGATATTTAATCCTGATGGGACACATTTTAGATACAGAAGTAACTGTGGTCTCTTATTATGCTCCAAACAAACAGCCAATTCCATTTTTAACACATCTCTTGCAAGTAGTTAATGCACATAAAATGGGAACAATTATAGTATGTGGTGACTCCAACCAGGTTCTCCTCCCATTTCTGGACAAAACACCATATACTCCACCTCGAAACCACTCTAAATTATCCCTCTCTCAACTCCTTTCTAAACACAATCTAGTTGATTCCTGGAGGGAGAATAATCCAACAAAAAGAAACTATACATATTTTTCACACCCTCACCAAACATTCAGTCATATAGATCACATTTTTCTTACCACAGGGATGATACCAGAGATTCTATCATCAAATATAATCCCCATCCCATGGTCTGACCACAACGCAGTCCTAACCACCATTGCATCCACTATACCCAAAACTCAAGATAAAACATGGTATCTACCAGAAATATTACTCAAACAACCTATATATAGAAACAAAATTGAACATGCCTTGAAAGAGTATTTCACACTAAACAAAAGCCCAGAAATTTCTCCAATAACACTCTGGGAAGCTCACAAACCGGTGTTGAGAGGGATATTTCAGCAACAGATTGGTATACTCAAAAGAGAACGTAAAAATCTTACATGAAAATTACATGAAAATTAGAAACACAATTTAACTCCCATTTCTTAGCTTTCCAAAACAATCCTAACTCAATTACTAAAAGTGAATTAGAGAAGGCACGCCTGGAATATGATCTCTTTCTAACAGACTCAACTGATTAAATATTGCGTCGTTCCAGGCATGCCTTCTACATGAAATCTAATAAACCAGGCACATACCTGGCACGCGCACTCAGAACAATAAATAAATCATTTAAACCAATTAAGCTGAAGATATCTAAAAATATATATACTAGTAATCCCCTTAAAATTGTCCATAAATTTCGTCCCCACTTAAAAACACTATACACAGAATCAAATTTGTTTAATTCAAACAAAGCAGATTCATTTTTCTCAAAAAATAACTTACCTGAATTATCCGATTCACAAAAAGCGCAACTAGAGGTACCTATCAAGGCAGAAGATATAGCAAAAGTCATCAAAGAATTAAAAATTAATAAAAGATCAGGACCTGATGGTTATTCAGCATTATATTACCGTACCTTTTTAGACTCTATTTCCCCCACATTAGCAGAGACATTTAATGCTTTACTTGAAAATAATTCATTTAGACAGGAATCCCTAATGGCGATCATATGCATGATTCCTAAGCCCCATGCAGACGATACATCCTGTACTAACTACCTACCTATTTCAATGCTTAATATAGACATCAAAATTTTTGCAAAAATTTTAGCATCCCGTCTTGGTGGGTTCATTGGCACTCTTATAAATCGTGATCAAGTTGGCTTTATGCTAACTCGCCAAGTAGGCGATAATGTACGACGAGCGGTTCTTTTAGCACAAATTGACAAAACTCGACGTATGCCCTTCTGCTTTCTTTCACTTGACATTCAAAAAGCCTTTGACTCCATATCTTGGCCATACTTGCATTATATGTTACAAAAATGGGGTTTTGGCCCAAATGTTATAAACTGGATCAGGGCTTTATATAATAAACCTAAAGCATATGTTAAATCTGAGGCCTTTAACATTGAGAGGGGCACTAGACAGGGGTGCCCGCTTTCACCCCTGTTATTTGCCCTGCTCATAGAACTACTTGCCCAACGGATTAGATCAGAACCAACCATAACTGGAATTGAGATAGGCGGATTTCATCACAAACTCTGTCTATTTGCGGATGACATCCTCTTGTTTCTTTCATCACCACAAATATCAGGCCCTAATCTGATGCCAATACTTGATGACTTTGCTGCCTTTTTGGGCGTTTTCATTAACTCTAAAAAATGTGTAGCATTAAACATATCCCTCTCAACCTTGGAAGTAAATTCAGCTAAAATTGGTCTCCCATTTACTTGGGCAGATAAATCTATCACATATCTAGGAATACATCTCACTGCATCTTATTTGGATCTTTTTTCAGCTAACTACCCTCCAATGTTAAAAAATATAACAAATATGCTGAAATCTTGGAACCACCTCCCTCTATCATGGTTCGGAAGAATCAATACAATAAAAATGACAATCTTACCCAAATTATTATATTTATTCAGAGTTTTACCTATCCCAATTCCTGCCTATTACCTGAGAATTATACAGAGAAAAGCAAACTCATTTATGCGGGGCTCCTCTAGACCTCGTACGAAACAACATACATTATACCACCCTAAGTTGAATGGTGGTCTAGGGTGCCCCAATTTTGCCTCTTACTATAGAGCGGCACATATAGCAACATTAACTAATTACCATGCAGAACACGAATCCCCTCTATGGGTATCGATTGAAGCAGCTGACTGCGATCCCTTATCAATCGCAAATTTGATCTGGCTTTCACCGAGAGATTGTAGAGGGTTAGGTAACCCAATTACCAAACATTTTGTCTCCATGTGGGACAAATACAAACTCAGAAATCAATTACAATCTTTGCATAACCCTCTATTATCGTTCTTTAAAAATCCTGCATTCTACCCAGCATGGGTCTCACCTAGATCTTTTAAAGCGTGGATTACTTGTGATGTACTAAATATGCACAAATTTGTAAACTCCTCGTCCTTTATTCCCTTCCCAACCCTCTGCGATAACTACGGATTACCTCAATCGGAGTTATTTAGATACCTTCAGGTTAAAAATTTATTTATGCCTCTTTTCACTGATTCAATTTACTGGATTTGAAAAATTTTGTAAAATAGATCCTCATGCTAAAGGCATGATTTCGGTCCTTTATGCTCAATTAGTAACCCAACCTGAAATGGAGAAACCATTGTATGTACAGAAATGGGAGGTCGACTTAGAACGAACACTGGAAACAACAGAATGGAACCAAATTTGGTTAAGAACCAAATCAGCCTCCCCAAACTTACTAGCGATAGAGGCCAATTATAAAGTTTTAATACGATTGTACCTTGTACCTTTTAGAATAGTGAAATATGTGCATAACTACTCGACAGATTGTTATCGTGGATGCTCTGACCCAGGTACACACTTTCATATTTGGTGGTCATGTCCCAAAGCACAATTTTTTTGGAAGGCTATTTTTGCTATTGCATCTAAAATGCTAGGAATATCCATCACCCCTGATCCTGCAATGGCTCTCATCAATCGAAAGCCAGAATTTTTAACACACACCCAATTTAAATTACTTATCCAACTATTTACAGCGGCGTAACAAACACTGGCAAGAGCCTGGAGATCCCCTTCATTGATAGTGGAGGAGGTAGTAAATCGAACGAACGTCACCATGACTCAAGCTAAAATGGTAGCTCTTGAAAATGACTTGCTTGTCAATATTGAAAAATATGGCAACCATGGATTAGTAATTATTTGCCTTCAACTTTTAACAAAGAAGTTTTACTACCATGGTAGCTGACTCCAACCAATAGTGAACCAATGAATTATATAGTCTTCAGTGACTGTGACAGACCTCGCCTCGACTCAACCCTACGGACTCTTCTTTCTATTCTTTCTAGTTCTTCCTCTTTCTATTTCTCCTTTCTTCTCTACTTACTCTTTTTATGATTTGGAAGCTCATATTAATCATAGTACATAATTCCTCTTATAACCAATACCATTTGTATGTATTATTAATATCATAATAACTTATAATTCAATATATAATTTACACTGTTTGAATATGTATTTCCGAGCTTCATTCCTCTTATTGTATCACATGTACTCACTGTAATGTCAAATACCTTATTGTATGTACAATAAAATCTTTTGACAAGGAAATAATATTTAACAGCAGGGACCGTTCCTGCGCCCAACAAGAGTAACTGTGTGGGGTTACCGTGTTCTGGCACCACCAACACCTAAGGCCCAATGTTTCTGCCCCTGTTTAACAGGGGCATGTAATTAAAATTTTTCAAATAATATTTAATAGCAGGGACCGCTCCTGCACCCAAAAAGAGTAACTGTGTGGGGTTACTGTGTTCTGCCACCACCAACACCTAAGGCCCAATTTTTCAGCAGAGTATATAGTACAGTCAGTGTAGTATATATAATACAGTGCAGGGTATATAGTGCAGTGTACAATATATAATATAGTGTATTGAAGTGGTTAAGGGGAGTAATATGACAGAATTAAGAAAAAATGGCATGGGTTCCCCGGTCCATACCAGGCCCTTTGGGTCTAGTATGAATTTTGGGGGGACCCCCACACAATTTTTTAAAAAAAAGGTTGGCGTGGAGTTTGGTGAAGTGCAATACATTAAAGCCGTGAGCAATATTTGATTACATTTTTTCCTTTAGAAATGTAATTTTGCTGCAGTACTGTTCTAAACATGGGGTACTTTACAGGCATACTAAGGGGACCCCCCAAGCACGATATTTAAAGGAATACTTCATTTTTATTGTTTCACTTTAAGCATTCTTAAAATCACTTCTCCTGAAAAAAAGGCAGTTTTGAAAACTTTTTTTTGCATTGATACATGTCCCCTGGGGCAGGACCCAGGTCCCCAAACACTTTTTATGGCAATAACTTGCATATAAGCCTTAAAAATGTTTGATTTTTCACGTTCGTGTCCCATAGACTTTAACGGCATTTGCATGTTTGCGCAAATATTTAGTCTGTTCGCAAGTTCTGATGCGTAAAGAACTGGGGGGAGGGTGTTCGGCTCATCCCTACTGTGGAGCTATATTTTTGCCATTATCCGAAGAGTGCCATTGCTGATATGTATATCATGAAAATCACTTCTGATAGATATAATGTGATTATTTAAACCGTCATCTCTGTGTTACTATCTCTATCATCAACCCACATAAAATGGCATCTTCATTATCTTCTATGCTTTTATATGGAGGGGTGCCAAACTATTTCATTGTTTGTATTTCTGGCTGCATTAGAGAGTAAGAGGACCTAATAGAAGCTTAGAGTGTATCATTATGGGGAGGCCCTCCAACCAATTAAAATGTGCATGCATTAATCCCAAGAGTACATAATAACGTACATCATTTATTTTAGTTGTAATTAATCTGTTTCTTTTCTCTCGCATCTCCAAACTTTTATATAATGTATGTTTGTCTTTAACTATTTACTCTGCATATATATAACATTTTTAGCTATTTCTGCTAAGATTAAATTACCAGTGGAGTAATATAAAAGAAGGCTATGATAATTCACTGAAAGTCACTCCTGTAAGTGCTCTGAATGTGTAGCAGTTCTACATTAGCTGGCAAACCTATTCAAAGGCATGTATCCTTAGGGAGGTTAAACTCAATTTGGACAAAGAATATAAGAATAAGACCATTGCATAGTTTTGTCTTTCATAATGATGGCATGTAACATTTGTATTCAAACATTGTGCATTCAAAGTAGAAGTAATAATGAAAGTAAAAAGCAAAAACAATATATCCTAAATAAGATAATTTCCATATATTAGATTGCCCACATTAAATTGGTATAGAATCTGTGTTTCAGATTATCTGAAGGTCATTCTTACAATTTCATGCACTTTACATTTTAGCTGGTGCAAGAAAATTCATAGGTTCATGTAGTTATGCACATATTATCAACAATCAAATTGATACAAATGCAAAAATATGTGTGACTGTGCTAATAATTTAATACATTATGAATAAAAAGTGTAAAAAATGCATATATCAATAGTACTTCCATACTATGAAACAATTAATAACATAAATGTGCAAATCATCATAGGTGAATAACTTGATCCAAGGCGGGGCTTCCTGGATTGACATCATCCCATACAGCCTAAGCGCTCGTGGTTTGGGAGACAGCTGGAGCCAACAGTGTAAGATTACAGAATGGTTATTCCCTAGTGTTGGGCTGACACTCAGCTAATGTAAGTGTCTTATAATTTTGCACTATCAGCACTTCACTCTGCTCCCTATATAAGATCATACATGAGAGCGGATGACACAGTGGTTGAAGTTACAAGCAATGGTGGAGAGTTAACCCTTGATGTTCCAGGGATTTTTTATGGAGACCTAATGAAGGGGAGCTTGCTAAGTGACGTTGTATGTTATAGTTGTATGTGATGCAAAAATTGTTTTTTAGTCCCAAATTTTTGTTCTTTTTGGGTAAGTACCTAGATTATGTTGGGTGCTGGTCAACAATTATTGTGAACTTTTTGCATAAAGGAGTTGGGACTTTCTTTAGATGACTTTCTGAGACTGGATAATAAGAAATCACTTATAAAATTTGATAAACTTAGACACTGGATTCTTTGTATTTTCTTATCTAATTTGTTCAATCGTTAATTTGTGCACTTTACATTTATGATGGTTTGCACATACAGTGGGGACGGAAAGTATTCAGACCCCCTTAAATTTGTCACTCTTTGTTATATTGCAGCCATTTGCTAAAATCATTTAAGTTAATTTTTTTCCCTCATAAATGTACACACAGCACCCCATATTGACAGAAAAACACAGAAATGTTGACATTTTTGCAAATTTATTAAAAAAGAAAAACTTAAATATCACATGGTCTTAAGTATTCAGACCCTTTGCTCAGTATTTAGTAGAAGCACCTTTTTGATCTAATACAGCCATGAGTCTTTTTGGGAAAGATGCAAAAAGGTTTTTACAACTGGATTTGGGGATCCTCTGCCATTCCTCCTTGCAGATCCTCTCCAGTTCTGTCAGGTTGGATGGTAAACGTTGGTGGACAGCCATTTTTAGGTCTCTCCAGAGATGCTCAATTGGGTTTAAGTCAGGGCTCTGGCTGGGCCATTCAAGAAAAGTCACGGAGTTGTTGTGAAGCCACTCCTTCATTATTTTAGCTGTGTACTTATGGTCATTGTCTTGTTGGAAGGTAAACCTTCGGCCCAGTCTGAGGTCCTGAGCACTCTGGAGAAGGTTTTTATCCAAGATATCCCTGTACTTGGCCGCATTCATCTTTCCCTCAGTTGCAACCAGTCATCCTGTCCCTGCAGCTGACAAACACCACCACAGCATGATGCTGCCACCGCCATGCTTCACTGTTGGGACTGTATTGGACAGGTGATGAGCAGTGCCTGGTTTTCTCCACACATACCGCTTAGAATTAAGGCTAAAAAGTTCTATCTTGGTCTCATCAGACTAGAGAATCTTATTTCTCACCATCTTGGAGTCCTTCAGGTGTTTTTTCGCAAACTCCATGCGGGCTTTCATGTGTCTTGCACTGAGGAGAGGGCTGCAGTGATGGCTGACTTTCTAAAACTTTCTCCCATCTCCCGACTGCATCTCTAGCGCTCAGCCACAGTGATCTTTGGGTTCTTCTTTATCTCTTTCACCAAGGTTCTTCTCCCCCGATAGCTTAGTTTGGCTGGACGACCAGCTCTAGGAAGGGTTCTGGTCGTCCCAAACATCTTCCATTTAAGGATTATGGAGGACACTGTGCTCTTAGGAACCTTAAGTGCAGCAGAAATGTTTTTGTAACCTTGGCCAGATCTGTGCCTTGCCACAATTCTGTCTCTGAGCTCTTCAGGCAGTTCCTTTGACCTCATGATTCTCATTTGCTCTGACATGCACTGTGAGCTGTAAGGTCTTATATAGACAGGTGTGTGGCTTTCCTAATCAAGTCCAATCAGTATAATCAAACACAGCTGGACTCAAATGAAGGTGTAGAACCATCTCAAGGATGATCAGAAGAAATGGACAGCACCTGAGTTAAATATGAGTGTCACAGCAAAGGGCCTGAATACTTAGGACCATGTGATATTTCAGTTTTTCTTTTTTAATAAATCTGCAAAAATGTCAAGAATTCTGTGTTTTTCTGTCAGTAGTGCTGTACATTAATGAGGAAAAAATGAACTTAAATGATTTAAGCAAATGGCTGCAATATAACAAAGAGTGAAAAATGTAAGGGGGTCTGAATACTTTCCGTGCCCACTGTATGTATGTTATTATTTTGTTCACGGAAGTACTATTGATTTATGCATTTTGTACACTTTTTATTCATCATTTATTTAATTAATACTACAGTCACATATATTTTTGCATTCTAGTTTGGCCATTTTTGTCTTTAAGTGACTTCAGCTGTTTACAACTCTGAGGGTACCCATTTGGTGGCGACACTAGCGTTAGATATTAGAGGATCAAATGGATTGTTTAATTATGTTAAATATTAATGGTAAATTTAACCAATTTTTTCTTGAAACATAACATTGTATATTTGCAAGAGCTAATTCTTTTGAGTAATTAATTGCAGATGTAAATAAAATATTGTCCTGTGGAAAGTAAATTAACATATCTGGTAACATAGCAATATACAGTATAGGTAATAGTTTTACAAATTAGTATTTTATTTAGAGTTCCAAAATTACATGTACCATCTAAATTAATAAACTCACAAACAGTGCATTCAAAAGCCTACAGCCTAACTCCGGACAATTGATTTCAAGTTTTAGATGCAATAGGAAAGTGTTAGAATTACTTTAGGTTTTTATTTTCATGGTTTCATTGGGGGTTTCTCTCTCTTCTTCTCCCTTTGAAAACTATACAAGACGTTGGGGAGGGAGAAGGGTGCCGTTACATTGAGACAAAAAGGAAAGGGCACCAATAAAACATTGTCATAAGATTTAACTCTTCCTACAACACTAAAACACTAATGATGTGTAGGGATGAGCTGAATACCCCCCGGGTTCCGTTCGCACCAGAACATGCGAACAGGCAAAAAATTTGTACGAACACCATTAAAGTCTATGGGACACAAACATGAATAATCAAAAGTGCTAATTTTAAAGGCTTATATGCAAGTTATTGCCATAAAAAGTGTATGGGGACCTGGGTCCTGCCCAGGGGACGTGTATCAATGCAAAAAAAGTTTTAAAAACTGATGTTTTTTCAGGAGCAGTGATTTTAATAATGCTTAAAGGGAAACTATAAAAATTAAATATTCCTTTAAATATAGTGTCCCTGGGGGTGTCCGTAGTATGCCTGTAGCATCTTTCCCGTGTTTAGAACAACACCACAGAAAAATTTCTAAAGGAAAAAAATCTCATTGAAAACTGCTCGCGGCTGTAATGAATTGTCGGATCCCAGAAATATAGATAAAAATCATTCAAAAAAACAGCATGGGGGCCTGGGTCCTGCCCCAGGGGACATGTATCAATGCAAAAGAAAGTTTAAAAACAGCAGTTTTTTCAGGAGCAGTGATTTTAATAAAGCTTAAAGTGAAACAATAAAAATGAAATATGCCTTCTCACATTTTCCTGTGTTTAGAACAATACCACAGCAAAATGACATTTCTAAAGGAAAAAAAGTAATTTAAAATGGCTCGCAGCTGTAATGAATTGTTGGATCCCAGCAATATAGATACAAATCATTGAAAAAAACAGCTTGGGTCCCCCCCTAGTCCATTACCAGGCCCTTTGGGTATTAAGGGGAACTCTGCACCAACATTTAAAGAAAAAAATGTGCGGGGGGTCCCCCCAAAATCCATACCAGGCCCTTCAGGTCTGGTATGGATATTAAGGGGAAGCCTGCACCAATTTATTTTTTAAATGGCGTAGGGGTCCCCCCAAAATCAATACCAGGCCCTTTAGGTCTGGTATGGATTTTAAGGGAAGCCCTGCACCAAAAAAAAAAAATGGTGTAGGGGTCCCCCCAAAATCTGTACCAGACCCTCATCTGAGCATGAAACCTGGCAGGCCACAGGAAAAAGGGGAAGAGAGAGTCGCCCCCTCCTGAACCATACCAGGCCACATGCCCTCAACATGGGGAGGATGTTTTCTTGTGGAGTCAGAGGGGGTGGGTCATTTTGCTGTGGTATTGTTCTAAACACGGGGAAAAGAAAAATGGGAAGTTTTGGACTTTAAATGAGGCACATATACACAGTGTGCCTCCATCCCTGGTACAAAGATAAAAAAACAGGAGAGTTGGGACTTTAAATGAGGTCATGGACATCGTGGGAGTAAGTTGATGAAAAAAATGCATATTTATTGAAAATAAAAAATGCATAAAACATGTCAATTACACAACCACTTGAGGAGAGACATTATAGTGAATATCAATCCATAATAGTTCACACACACATAATATGTGTGTATGCAACATAGACATCAAGGGTACATTAAATATATATCGACTTGGCACCACATAGTGGTCACAACTGATTATTAAATACATTCAATAAATTCATATATGTACATTACAGCAGCATAGGCGAGAGAAATAACAAATGTATAAAAGAACACAATTAAACCATGATTGAAAAAGATATATGACATGTTCTTGGTTGAAGGTGTGATGGGTCTGCATCATCAAGTTGCCCGACGCGTTTTGTGTAAACCACTAATCAGGGACTGATGCTGTAGAGTATCTAAAAAGTGTAGTGAGATATAATTAATCTAATGGTAACTGATAGACAGGGAGAGGCAATTAAGCCCATCCTGTGTACTTACATGGATTTAGAGCTGGGAGGTGAGAAAAGCAAGGAGCTGAGGTAGAGAGGCAGCGCTGCGGCGAGGTGGGCATACACCCGAACCACCCCCACATACACAGATAACAGGTTGCCAGATAACATGGTGAAACATGGTGTTGTGCCAGTAAAGACTGACGGGAAGAATCTAAAATAAGAGGATGGATAATCAGTGTATCATAGTATACTGATAGGATAGGTGGAAAGTAATTTACATCCAGTAAGAAGGTGAAACCGAAACAAGCAGGAGTAGACCACAACCAGATAGCCATAAAGAATGGTATGTAAGAGAGTCAGAGAAAGACAGACAAACCCAGTATGGCAGAACCAATTGGTAGAAAGGAATGGCTGGCTAGCATGGTGAGGAGTGGAATGACCTGACAATGGCTTACATCTGTCCCAGGCAGAGAAAATTGGACCACGTCCTGTAATGAGAAGTAAATTGTTCGATCTGGACACCCAAGCTGTGTGGGGGGAGGCTGGATATAGCTGATCCGCACACGTGCACGCTGACACGCACCAGCGACATGCAGGCACGGCCAATGCAGGGAGGGGCTCCGACACAGGCGGTGAGGACTGCCCACGGAGGATGCCCGAATTTCCCAGCTGGCCGGCTGAGATGGAAAAACTACTGCGTGTCATGATGCAAAAGTGCGCCATCACACGTTGGGTAGAGGGCGTGGCACCGATGCGCTGTGGTCACCCGCCCACCTCCCCAAGGGAGGGGGAAGGGGAGGGGGCACCCAGAGTGCATCACAGCTCCCGGACATCAGACAGTGAGGCGGACCTGGGTGGCTAAAAATCATATCTCAATCCCAGACTGTTGGTGTATATCGCAAAGGGGGCTGCATCATTTCATGGACACAAAGTGAATGTGTCCTGAGGTTATGACAAGACCCGGACATGGTGTATGCCCATCCAGGGCTGGAAACTCACACATGGGTGGCAGGGGGACATTGACAACCCTGTCCATAGACCTCCCTAAATCTGAAAAGGAAAAACTGAAATTTTGGGACTTTAAATGAGGCACATATAACACGGGGAAACATTTTTATCTAAACACGGGGAAAATGCGTTACTTTACAGGCAGACTAAGGACTCGATATTTAAAAGAATATTTCATTTTTATTGTTTCACATTAATCATTATTAAAATCACTGCTCCTGAAAAAATGTCAGTTTTTAAAACTTTTTTTGTATTGATACATGTCCCCTGGGGCAGGACCCAGGTCCCCATGCTGTTTTTTCAATGATTTTTGTCTATATTGCAGGGATCCGACAATTCATTACAGCTGCGAACAGTTTTCAATGAGATTTTTGCCTTTAGAAATGTAATTTTGCTGTGGTATTGTTCTAAACATGTGAAAGATGTGCCACTTTGCAACCATACCAAGGACACCCCCCAGGCATGATATTTAAAGGAATATTTCATTTTTATTGTTTCACTTTAAGCATTATTAAAATCACTGCTCCTGATAAAACAGCCATTTTTAAAACTTTTTTTTGCATTGATACATGTCCCCTGGGGCAGGGCTTGGATCCTCTTACACTTTTTATGGCAATAACTTGCATATAAGCCTTTAAAATTAGCACTTTTGGTTTTTCATGGTAGTGTCCCATAGACTTTAGTAGTGTTTCATGGCTTTCGAATTTGCTGCGAACACCGCATAATGTTCCCTAAGGCTGGGTTCACACTGGTGCGACACGACAGCCGTCCTACTTTGGATCCGACTTTGCCCTGCGACATGAAGCCAGCATGTGTCCGACTTTCAATGAACGGGGATCCGACTTGGATCCCCGCCAATGCTCGGCATTGTGTTTGGTATGAATCTTTAGGGGGAACTCCGCGCCAAATTTTAAATAAAAAACCGGCATGGGTTCCCCCTCCAAGAGCATACCCGGCCCTTGGGTCTGGTATGGACCTTAAGGGGAACCCCCTACGCCGAAAAAACGGCGTGGGGGGTCGCCCCCAATCCATACCAGACCCTTATCCGAGCACGTAGCCCGGCCGGACAGGAATGGGGTGGGGACGGGTGAGCGCCCCCCCCCCCTCCTGAACCGTACCAGGCCGCATGCCCTCAACATGGGGAGGTTGGTGCCTTGGGGGAGGGGGCGCGCTGCGGCCCCCCACCCCAAAGCACCTTGTCCCCATGTTGATGAGGACAAGGGCCTCTTCCCGACAACCCTGGCCGTTGGTTGTCGGGGTCTGCGGGCGGGGACTTATCAGAATCCGGGAGCCCCCTTTAATAAGGGGGCCCCCAGATCCCGGCCCCCCACCCTATGTGAATGAGTATGGGGTACAGCGTACCCCTACCCATTCACCTAGGAAAAAAGTGTCAATTTAAAAAAAAACACTACACAGATTTTTAAAGCATTTTATTAGACAGCTCCGGGGGTCTTCTTCCGACTTCGGGGGTCTCTCCGGTTCTTCTCCACGCTCTCCGGATCTTCTGCCGGGCTCCTCCGCTCTCTTCTGCTCTTTTGCCGCTCTTTTGCTAAAGCGGAGGAGCCTGGTCTTCAATCTTCTGCCTTCTGCCTTCTGCCCTCTTCTCCTGATGTTGACACGACGCTCTCTGGGGCTAGACTGCTCTCTGTGCGCTCTGCTCTGATTTATATAGGCGGTGACCCCGCCCCCTTAAGCCGTCACAGTCCCTGGGCATGCTGGGACTATGACGGCATAAGGGGGCGTGGTCATTGGGTGATGACCACGCCCCCTAAAACGTCACAGTCCCAGCATGCCCAGGGACTGTGACGGCTTAAGGGGGCGGGGTCACCGCCTATATAAATCAGAGCAGAGCGCACAGAGAGCAGTCTAGCCCCAGAGAGCGTCGTGTCAACATCAGGAGAAGAGGGCAGAAGGCAGAAGGCAGAAGATTGAAGACCAGGCTCCTCCGCTTTAGCAAAAGAGCGGCAAAAGAGCAGAAGAGAGCGGAGGAGCCCGGCAGAAGATCCGGAGAGCGTGGAGAAGAACCGGAGAGACCCCCGAAGTCGGAAGAAGACCCCCGGAGCTGTCTAATAAAATGCTTTAAAAATCTGTGTAGTGTTTTTTTTTTAAATTGACACTTTTTTCCTAGGTGAATGGGTAGGGGTACGCTGTACCCCATACTCATTCACATAGGGTGGGGGGCCGGGATCTGGGGGCCCCCTTATTAAAGGGGGCTCCCGGATTCCGATAAGTCCCCGCCCGCAGACCCCGACAACCAACGGCCAGGGTTGTCGGGAAGAGGCCCTTGTCCTCATCAACATGGGGACAAGGTGCTTTGGGGTGGGGGGGCCGCAGCGCGCCCCCTCCCCCAAGGCACCACCCTCCATGTTGAGGGCATGCGGCCTGGTACGGTTCAGGAGGGGGGGGGGGGCGCTCGCTCGTCCCCACCCCCATTCCTGTCCGGCCGGGCTGCGTGCTCGGATAAGGGTCTGGTATGGATTGGGGGCGACCCCCTATGCCGTTTTTTTGGCGTAGGGGGTTCCCTTCAAGGTCCATACCAGACCCAAGGGCCTGGTATGCTCTTGGAGGGGGAACCCATGCTGGATTTTTATTTAAAATTTGGCGCGGAGTTCCCCCTCAAGATCATCTGAGCACAAGTCGCGTGCCAAAGTCGGATCATGCAAGACGGCAATCCGACTTTGATCCGACTTCAATGATAGTCAATAGGCTGAAGTAGGATCAAAGTCGGACCAAAGTAGTACAGGGAGCATTTTTAAAGTCGGAACGACTTGTGTCGGACCAGTTAGGACGGCTCCCATAGGGAAACATTAAATTTCACACGTCATGCGACATGAGCTCCCAATGTCGGAGCGTTTGTCGGACCAGTGTGAACCCAGCCTCATGATGTGTTTTATTTTTCTGTGTTTCTAGCGGAGAGATCTTCCATCAAATACTGACCTGATGGAAAGTGAGGAAAAATCATCTCAACGAGGATAACAGGATGGCAGTAAAAACCTGACACTAAAAACCCTTGTAAACAAAAGGAACATTCTATTCAGATAATGTTCCAGAAACAAAGGATCTAAACTTGCAAGCAGGTCTGAAAACCACTAAGCCTGTGTGCTGTTGCAACAGCAAGTATGTATTTAAAAAGTGGAGAAATTAAGTTCTCTTGCAGTTTTGACACACTTTTGTTAAAAGTGTGCTACAGCTGTAGCCATGAAACTGGTATTGATTTTTACAACTGACAGTTCCACCAAAGAGCCTAGGACTAAGGCAAAAGATCAGGTTGGCTGCCTATAGAGTAAAAGGAGAAACATCTGTTCCCCGATCTCCCCTGTGATGAATAAAGCTGAAGATTTATTTACTTCTGGTTTTGACGCTGCATTTCCCTGGTTGTACTGGTACCAAACTCTGTTTGATCAGTTACCTTGGAGGACAGAGGAGGTCTAACAGAGACCCCTGAGCTCTCCATAAAGAGTTTCTGTCATTGCCAAAGCTATCACAGGGGATGTTTTTCATCCCTTGTGATAGCAATATCATGGAATGAAAAAAAAAAATAATTGTATAAAAATAAATCTAACCACTTCAGCCCTGGAAGGTTTTATGACCTTCCTGACCAGAGCACTTTTTACAATTTGGCACGGCACTGCTTTAACTGATGCCATCATGCAATGCTGTACCCAAACAAAATTTGTGTTTTTTTCCCCCACAAATAGAGCTTTCTTTTGGTGGTACTTGATCACCTCTAGGATAATAGATTAAAGATTGTCCTTCGCGCTGGTGGAGGATAAATAGTGGAGTGGCCAAATAAAAAAAGAATGGGTAGTGGTATAAGAAATAAGTAATAATATTGCAGCAAAATGAGGGTGTTCACACCAAACACTTAATAACATGAATATTTAAATAAATTTTGCGCAATATTAAGCAAAAAATAAAGTGCATATTATAATGTGGGACACTGGTGACTAATTGGTGTTAGTGCTAGGATCAAGGATCTCTCTTATGCACTATAGTGATCGCTGCTAATTGCCTATAAAGTGATAGTTAAATATTTGTAATAAATACTAGAATAGTAAACATGCCACCCTGTAACTAGCATGCAAGAATAAACAATGGCAAATTCTGGTGGTTCAAAAAACCCATACAGTCTTCTATAAATGCTAATCAAATATAAAATATTATTAATACTCCCATACAGTCTTCTAGTATTCTAGTATTTAGAATACTAGAATACTCTTCTATTCTAGTATTTATTACAAATATTTAACTATCACTTTATAGGCAATTAGCAGCGATCACTATAGTGCATAAGAGAGATCCTTGATCCTAGCACTAACACCAATTAGTCACCAGTGTCCCACATTATAATATGCACTTTATTTTTTGCTTAATATTGCGCAAAGTTTATTTAAATATTCATACTTGATCACCTCTGCATTTTATTTGCTATATAAACGAAAAAAGACCGAAAATGTTTAAAAAAAATTATATTTTCTAATTTTTGTTATTAAAAAAAATACATTAAACTCAATTTTAGTCATACATTTAGGCCAAAAAGCATTCAGCCACATGTCTCGGGTAAAAAAAATTCAATAAGCATATATTTATTGGTTTGCGCAAAAGTTATAGTGTCTACAAACTAGGGTATATGCTAAAATGGCAGGGCAGTACAAACCCTCCCCCCAAATGACCCCATTTTGGAAAGTAGCCACCCCAAGGAGTTTGCTTAGAGGCTTGTTGAGCGCATTGAATATTTTATTTTTTGGTCATAAGTGATTGAAAAATGACAACAAAAAAATTAAAATTAAAAATGACATAATGCTCAAACATGCCATAGCCATATGTGAAATTACACCACAAAATACATTCTGCAGCTTCTCCTGAGTATGGGGATACCACATGTGTGGGACTTTTTGTCAGTCTAGCCACATACAGGACCCCAAAAACCAAGCACCGCCTTCAGGCTTTTTAAGGGCGTAAATGTTTGATTTCACTCCTCACTACCTATCACAGTTTCAGCATCACTTACAGTATGCTTTCACTCATGCCCTACGCGTTACATCACTGTCACATGACTTCACTCCCCTGATGAAGTCACGTGACCGTGATTTGAACGCGTAGGGTGTGAGTGGAGGCATACTGGAAGTGACATAATTGTGGAATGAGCTTGAAGCTCATGGATATACGCCGTTACTCGACTTTTTAATGTGGGTGTATGATGTTATGATTTTAACAAATTAATTCTAAGTTACTACACTACGAGAGCGCTCTTCTTCCTTTATATATACTCCTTTGAGAGGACATTAGAGGGAACTCCCTGGGAGAAAAGAGACACAACATATGTGAGAGCAGATCATCGGAAACAACTATAGAGGACCGCATGGGGTGACTACATGCTAGTACACCATCCAAGGAACCATAGGCTATGCTGATTTAATACTTACCTGAGGTGAGAGGCTAGAGAGCATGGAGGTGATGTGGGAGCAAGATTGTCACCTATATTATGAATAATCACCACTAAGGGTGTAGGGATATTGTGTTACCCCAAAGCACCCTCCCCATGTTGAGGGCATGTGGCCTGGTACGGTTCAGGAGGGGGGGGTTTCTCTCTTCCCCCTCTTTTCCTTTGGCCTGCCAGGTTGCGTGCTTGGATAAGGGTCTGGTATGAATTTTGGGGGGACCCCTATGCCATTTTTTTTATTCTTTATTTTATTTTATCAAAATTCTCAACATACAAAAATGATAAAACAAGATAAACCTGACAGTTTACATTCCGCATCATGTTTTACATCTGAATTATACAAATTACCCTCTCCCCACCCACCCCCTATCCCCCCCCTCACCTTCTCGTCCCACCCTCCCTCCCATGTTTTTTTTTTTCAATGATTTTAATCTATATTGCCGAGACCCAACAATTCATTACAGCCGCGATCAGTTTTATATGACAATTTTTCCTTTAGAAATTTAATTTTGCTGTGGTACTGTTCTAAACATGGGAAAATGCGCCACTTTACAGGCATACTACAGACACCCCCCCCCCGATATTTAAATGAAAATTTAATTTTTATTGTTTCACTTTAAGCATTTAAAAAATCACTGCTCCAGAACAAACGGGCGTAAAAAAAAAATTGGGGGGCGGAGCCGGCAGCCAGAGCGGATGGTAGTGTGGCAGCCGGCAGCCAGAGCGGCCTGTATATCGCGGCTCACAGCTAACCTACACAAACCCAAACTACATCCACAGGGAGAGGAGAACAAGGAGATTACAGCGGTCATGATGAACAAGAGAAAAACGAGAGAGGGACCGAAAAAATTAACCGATTTCTACCCCCTCACGGCCGGCCGAGATTTCCAGGATGGCGCCCGCTCTGATAATAGAAACTCAGCATCCCCTGCAGACTCCTGCAGCCATCCGTTACCATCCTCGGGTGAGTCTGATTCCATACACTATCCACTGCCATCCTCACCCTCTGACAGCCCTGTGAAGCAGAAAAGGAGGATTGGGGTGGAGGAGGAGAACCAGGATGAGGCAGGGACGGAGGGAGACATAATGGAGGAATCCTCCTCCTATGGCCGCAATTAGATGCTTTCCCCACATCCGGGCAACCCATCCTGGACACCACAATGAAAGAGATGTTAATGACTCTTAGGGGGGCCCTCCAACAGGACATGTCTGCATTTATGCATACCACCAAAACTGAACTGTCAGCATTCAGCAGTAGAGTCACTTATGTGGAAAAAAAAATGGAGGAATTCACACTAGCACATAATGAGCTGGTGGATGCTCACTTTGATGTAGAAGATGAGATCAAATCCATGCGTCTAAAAATGGCGGACTTCGAAGACAGGGCACGCAGGAACAATATTAAATTCAGAGGGATCTCCGAATCGATCAAACCAGCAGAACTCACTGCGTACCTCTAAAAGCTCATGACAATGGTCATACCATCTCTAGGACCTAGCGACATAATCATTAACAGGGCCCACAGACTGCCTAAGCCATCATTCCTGCCTGATCAAATCCCCAGGGATGTCATCGCTAGGATCCACTTTTACCACATAAAGGATCAACTAATGCGATTTGCCAGGCAGCACCCCACAAACCCTGATCTATTCACCGGAATCGCATTGTTTGCAGACTTATCGCAAGCGACGTTAATGGCAAGGCACAATTTAGTCCCTATTACAAAAATCTTACGCAACCATAAGATTATTTACAAATGGGGATTCCCTGCCAAACTGCTGCTAGAAATGAATAACGAATTGCACGCAATCACTTCGCTTGAAAAAGGTATGGAGCTCCTCAAAAGATGGGGTCTTCTACCTCCGGATGGAGAAACCGCAGACCCTGACCCACTACATGACAAACAAAACAATCACTGTCAAACCAGAAGGGGCAGGTAGGCAACACTCTGATTCATGTTTACCTCTGCTGATGGCTCTTATACAATTGAGGTAACTCTCACAGGATCAATAACCCCTGATACCTTCTAAACCTCTCATGAACCCAAATGTAGGTTCAAGAAGCAACCGTTGTTCGGCTAACTTGAATTCTAGTTATCCCCCCTCTTCACTTACAGGATGACTCCTGTGAACTGTTCTATACAATTTTTTATGTTTGCATGTTCCATATTACTGCATAACTCAGCTTCGTTTTTTGTTCTTGTTTTTTCTTTTCTTCTGGATTTTCTGAATCCTACTTCAGAAACTTTACCTGCAATGCTACACGTACCCAACAAAAGCTCAACAGCATATTGTTTATTGGTTCCTACCACTAGATGGCATCAGCTTCCACTCATTGAATGGAATGAACTTTAAAATAGTATCACACAATGTGAGAGGTTTAAACAGCCCTTATAAGCGCAGGGCCATGTGGAAGTCAGCTCTGGACCTGAAATGTGACATCCTGTGTACTCAAGAAACACACTTTGCCAGCAGCAATCCTCCAAAGTGCATGCACAAAAAATTCCCCAATGTGTTCACCGCTAATGACACTTCGAAAAAAAAAATGGGGTATTAATCGCTATTAAGGACACTCTAACTTTTTCTTTATTGCAGATTCATACTGACCCCCATGGACGCTTTATTATTTTGATTGCAGAAATAGACCGGGTTCTCTACACACTGGTAAACCTATATGCTCCAAATGTTAGGCCGATGAAATTTATACGTAAAGTTGTTACACTTGCCAAATCCTTACAAAAGGGCAACCTCATAATATGTGGGGATTTTAATATGGTCATGAATGATGAACTTGACTCTTCCTCTGTGGCCGTAAGGAAGAGGCCCTCATTAGGATCCTGGAGTCATGAAGAAAGACTCTTTGATCCATGGCGCTACCTTAGATCCACCTAGAGGGACTACTCATACTATTCTACAGTACACAATAGCTACTCTAGAATTGATTTCTTTCTAACAGATATTTACACCCTGCAGAAGGTGAAAAAGGCTGATATACTCAACATTACTTGGTCTGATCATGCGGCAGTAACCATTGAGGTTGAGGTTGACAACAAAACATCCCATAATCCACTATGGCGTAACAATACCTATCTTCAGTCATGCCCCCACATTAAAGATGAGATAGAGGAGAAACTTAAAGAATACTTTAGTCTCAATAATAATGGGGATTGTTCTCCAACAACGATCTGGTGTGCACACAAAGCTTATGCTAGGGGTATTCTTATTCAAATTGCCTCTAGGGAAAGGAAAAAGAAGGCACAACACTTAGCACAGCTTCACAAGTCCATCACAGAACTAGAGGCCCAACACAAGGAACCCAGCACCACATCCCCCAGCATCTTGAAACGCCTTAATTCCTGTCGTGAAGAATTGCGACAGGAACTTAGGGCAGACTGCGACCTATATTTCAAAAGGCTGAAACTATCCTTTTATTCTCAAAATAACAGGGCAAGCAAACTTCTGGCTTCACAAATCAAAAAAAGACATGCTAAATCTAACATCACTCGCATTCAACATCATAGTTCCAATACCTTACTCCACAATCCTAAGGACATCGCTAATGCCTTTGGGGACTATTACAAATCCCTTTACAACCTCAATAAAGACCCATCCACCCATCAACCTACAGATAGAGAAATAGATGAATTCCTTCAAGGAATCCAACTGCCTTCAGTAGACACAACAACACTACAAGCCCTTAACTCCCCAATCACTAGTGCAGAAATTGAAATGGTTATCAAATCTCTCCCCATGCATAAATCCCCAGGAGCGGACGGTTTCTCCGCTGAGTATTACAAAGCTTTTAGCTCCCTCCTAGCCCCAAATCTAGTAGATGTCTTCAATATAGCAGCTACTATGGGATCCTTCCCAAAGGAAATGCTCCAAGCAATAATAATTACCTTACCCAAACCCGGCAAAGACGACTCCCACCCCCAAAACTATAGGCCAATATCATTACTTAACTCTGACCTAAAAAATATATGCAAAAGTTCTGGCCAACAGATTACTGGAAATTACCCCTTATCTTACAGGACTGGATCAGGTGGGATTCGTGAAGGGCAGGCAAGCACCAGATGGAACTAGAAGGATGCTAGATCTCCTGCGATTCGCAGAAATTAATCAAGTACTGAGTATTTTTCTAGCCTTAGATGCCGAAAAGGCATTTGATAGGGTGCACTGGGGTTACCTATCAAAAACCTTACACAAATTTGGTATATCGGGATTGATCCATTCAGCAATTATGTCCCTATACTCTAACCCCACAGCCCAAGTATATACCTCTAGCCTCCTATCTGATCCTTTCCTATTATCAAACGGTACACGACAAGGATGCCCCCTATCCCCAATAATTTTCTCACTTGTTATAGAACCTCTGGCACAATGTATCAGGTCCAATGCAGCTATCAAAGGCATTAGAATAGGTAATGAAAATCATAGGATTGGACTCTTTGCCGACGATATAATATTAACCTTATCCAATCCAGCAGCCTCTATACTAGAACTTAAAAAACTATTACATAAATTTAGTCAAGTCTCCTTTTACCGAATCAACACAAACAAATGCTTTTCTCTATCACTCAATATACCCACAGAAGAACACAACACTATCAAACATATATTTCCCTGTAATTGGGACCCCCCCGTCAATTACATATCTTGGTGTGCAGCTCACCTCCTCTTCTGCTAAACTATATTCTAGCAACTACCCTCCTCTACTTGCAAATATTGAAGAAGAGATGGTCCAAATTGGCAAACTGCACTTATCATGGATGGGGAGAATAGCTGCATATCAAATGCAAATATTACCTAAACTCCTATATCATTTTAGAACACTACCCATACCTATCCCCCAATCATTCTTCTCACAATTAGCGAAAATTCTAAATAAGTTTATTTGGGCAGGTAAAAGACCCAGAATTGCACTGAAACATCTGTACAAACCCAAACACTTAGGAGGGGTTGGACTCCCCAACTCTCACATTTATTACCAAGCAGCTATTTTAGAACAAACACGACATTGGTTTTAATGTCAAACCGACAATAGATGGTCTGAAATAGAACAAGAAATTACCCCCGGCCATAATCTTCCAGCACTGGCATTAGCTGCCAGTATACACCATAGACCAACCATACCACTGTACCCTACTATAGAAGCTTCCTTAACAGCATGGTCCTCCATGTTACGACAGCCCTTCACAGATACTACAATGCAAGAAATACAAAAATAAAAAATCACGAATACCAAAATCACACCAAACCCTGAACTTGCCCTCCTCAGCCTGGGCATAGAAAACTTTCCTCACCTGACGAGAAAGGTTGTTATCAATACACTATTTGTAGCACGCATAGCATTAGCAAGAGAATGGCGCTCCCAATCACCCCCAAATATCGAAGAAGTAATTTCCAGAGTGAATGCCCACTACACAATGGAAAAAATGTTAGCGTATAAGGAAAGAAGAGCCCCGGCCTTCCATAAAAACTGGGATGTCTGGAAATCTTCTCAGTATGCTCCCCCTCACTTGTGAATTGTGAATTGAGTTCATGATATTTAAGTTACGCAACCAGGCATATAGTGGTAAAAGTATCTAAATAATTAGATAAAATAATAAGTAAATTGATAAACAATTAACAATACCAGAAGTAGTCGCACCAGAAGAACCACTACAGATTTTATTAATTTGTGACTACACCAAAAAGTATGTGTTTTTCTGTTTTTACTGTGATAAGACAATATCAAGGTTTGAAGTTGATAGGATAGTTATCTACAAAGTAAGAATTAAGCATATACTGAATGTCATCACCAGTGACCCTCAATAAGGTCACTAGAGGGCTACCTTGCTCAAAAACATCAGAGGATCCTGCTCACAGTTTGTACCCAGTTGGGGTGACAGGTCCTACCTCCTGTTGAGGTCATAAGTTATGTAGATATGGGTAGCTCAGGTAGAAATATCTCTTTGTAGAAACATGTCTGGCAATCAACAATCACTCTGTTTATGTCAATTGTTGTAAAAAAAAATGTATTTGTATTTTTGTTGTATAATTTGCAATTAACAATAAAAATCTATGGTTAAAAAAAAAAAAAAAAAAAAAAAAAAAATTCATTGATAAATGTCCCCTGGGGCAGGACCCAGGTCCCTAAACGCTTTTTATGACAATAACTTGCATATAAGCCTTTAAAATGAACACTTTTGATTTTTCATGTTAATGTCCCATAGACTTTAACGGTGTTCCGGAGGCTTTCGAATTTGCCCTGAACAAATTGTTGGTTAAAGTGGTTTATGAGGGGCCAAATTTTGTGGAGCCAATCATATTCAGGGTCACCCCGAGGACGACAGAGTTCATCGTCATTAAAATGCATTAACCACAAGATCTTATCATATAGTGTCCTGGGGATTAGCGGCGATGAATTGACCAGCATACAAATTGCTTTGGTCCACAATAGATCTATAGAGATCGTCCGTAAAAAACAGTTTACACCTGAATTCTGGGTTGGCCAGTGAATGGGGGAAGTATGGGTGCTGCAGAAGTGGTGGGCCCCCAATTAGGATTGGCAATTGCAGCAGGAAGGACACTATGGGCTCGACGGGCCTGTCTTTGTCTTCTTGGTGGCTACTTGTACTAGTTAAAAAATTAAAGCACTCCCATTCCTAAAACCCCTGTTTCTCTGTTTGGTCCAGCCTGGGGAGTCTGAAAAAAAGTTACAAAAAATATTTAAAAAAAATGAAATAAAAATGATTACATTGTTTATTTTTATTTTTTACATATAGTCATCAGTCATTATCCCTGATCACCACTACACCAGTTATATAATGACGCTGACAATTGAGGGAAAAAAATTATTAATTTTCCAAAACATTGTGACAAAAAATGACAACTTCACAAAACTCACCATGCCTTTTGGTTTTTTAACCAAAGACATGGCAGAATACGTTGGCCCAAATGTTGCTTTTAACGTACTGCACTATGAAGCCTCTTCCTTCTATAGTCCTCCATGCTCGAGAGAATCTACAGTTGTATGCTTTGAATAGACACCGAGGACACATGAGATACATTGTAACAAAGTGAAGCAATTATCCTACAAGGAGGGAGCGCCCTTCTAGGAGCCTAATGAGTGGGATATCCCTGGTGGCTGAAACATGTGTGAGTGAGTTAGATCGCTACAATTTGAGATCCAGTCCTTCTGGTAAGAGGCATGTGTTTTATGTGGGGAAAGCACCTTGAAGCACCTTTTTTAAATTTGGACTCTTTTTTTTCACTTCTTTAAATTTTTCACTTCTTTTTTCACTAAGGACTGGATGTGATAAGAAAAAGGAGAACAGTTGGGACTTTATATGAGGCAGTGACCTGGTAAGGTCAATTGCTTCCATCCCTATCTGTATGTCAAAAAAGAGGAGAAAGGGGATTGGGACAATCCACGAAATGCATAAAGCTATTATATGCCGTGTCCCTATGATTCGATTGATATCTGTCAGGCAACCCGTCTATATTGTATGTATAGATATACATTTTTATGAATTGTACCAGTTATCATAATTGTATTGGATATATATATGCATGTTGATTTATATAATAAACTGAATTCTTTATACCTACGTGCTTCATTCAAAGTCCCAATCCCCTTCCCCTCTTTTTTGCAAAGGACTAGATGTGGATATATGGATTTCTTACTTTTGAGAATTTTTCATATGTATTGTATAATATTGGTTTACATCATAGCTTACACTAAGCTTACTAAACTAGCATGCACTCCCTGCAGAATCCCAATTGGGTGGGGGACGCAATCAGGACTTATGGTAGGCAAAATCAGTTCAAGGAACGTTGCCAAGTTATTGTCAAAAAGGACATAGTGAGTTTTAATTAGACGTGCAGAACGGAAACATTTGTTTTGTTTAGTTTTGGATAGATTCGTTATGTTACTAATTCTGTTTCGTTATGGAATTAGTGTAGTTTGGTTTCGGAATTTGCATAGTTTTGTTTTGTTTTCATTACATTTAATTTTGTTTTCATTAAAATTAGTTTAATTTATTAATGTTATAACAAATTTTCAGAACGATTAGAAATCGGATCAGTCGAAAAACGTTCTACTGATCCAAATTCTGTGTGAAGAAATAGTTGGTTGTTGACCACTTGCTGACCGGCTCATGCTGATATACCTTGGCAAAGTGGCACGGGTGCACAAAACCACGTCATACGCCTGAGTCATACGTCACTGAGTCATTGGCGACTAGCAGGTGCGTGCACACCGCGGGAGCGTGCCCGCGGTTCCCACGGACTCGATGTCTGCCAATGGCCCGCGATCATGGCACGGAGATGCAGAATGGGGAGATGCTTATGTAAACAAGTCATTTCCCTGTTCTGCCTAGCAACATGATAGGGATCTACTGCTCCCAGTGATTGGGAGCAGTGATCTCTGTCATGTTCTAGTAATCCCATCCCCCCTACAGTTAGAACACGCTGGGGGAACACAGTTATACCAAAAATATGTAGAAGAATACATATTGGCCTAAGCTGAGGAAGAAATTCATTTTTTTTATATATTTTTTGTGATATATATTATATCAAAAAGTAAAAAATATTGCTTTTTTTCAAAATTGTCGCTCTTTTTTTGTTTATAGCGCAAAAAATAAAAACCACAGAGGTGATAAAATACCACCAAAAGAAAGCTCTATTTGTAGGAAAAAAAGGACGTAAATTTTGTTTGGGTACAACTTCGCGCGAGCGCGCAATTGTCAGTTAAAGTGACGCAGTGCTGTATGCTCTGGTCAGGAAGGAGGTAAATCCTTCCAGGGCTGAAGTGGTTAAACAGTGAGAAGTTGCCCTTCGGGTCTGGTATAGATTTTAAAGGGAACCCCATGCTAAAATTAAAAAAAAAAAGCATAGGGTCCCCCAAAAATCCATACCAGACCCTTATCCGAGAATGCAGCCAGCCCAGCAGGTAAGGAAAGGGGAGGGGATGAGTGAGCACCCCCCTCCTGAACCATACGAGGCCTCAGGCAATCAACAAAGGGGATGGGGACAAGGGCCTCTTTCCGACAACCCTGGGCTGTGGTTGTCGAGGTCTGCGGGTGGGGGGCTTATCGAAATCTGGAAGCCCCCTTTAACAATTACCTTTACCATTCACCGAAAGAGTGTAAAAAAATAATAACCACAAATAACAGTTTCTATAAAAAAATAAAAAAAATAGTGTCCCTCGATGTGCATCCATTGTCAATCACGACGCCCACCGGACCTGAAAAATAGACAACAATTAAAACGCTCTGCTTTCTGGAAGGCTACTCACTGTCTGACCGCTCTGACAGTTCTTATATAGGCAAGTGGCGGGACCACCCGGCTACGTCACCCAGTGACACTGCCCCCTTCTGACATCACATGATGTCATGTGACGTCAGAAGGGTAGTGCCACCAGGTGACGTAGCCGGGTGGCACCACCCTTGCCTGTATAAGAATTTTTAACACACAGAGCAGGCAGGGCAGATGGTGGGAGGCCTCCCAGGAGTCGGAGCACTTTTTTTGGGTCCAGAAGGCATGTGATTGACGATGGATGTACATCGAGGGACACTATTTTTTAATTTTTTAATAAAGGACTTGTCAAAAACTTTCTTGTGGTTTTTACTTTTTGACACTTTTTTGGTGAATGGGTAGGGGTACGATGTACCCGATACCCATTCAAATGGGGGGCTGGGATCTGGAGGACCCCCTGTTAAAAGGGGCTTCCAGGTTCTGATAAGCCCCCATGCCCGCAGACCCATTAACATGGGGACAAGGTGCTTTGGGGTGGGGGGGCAGAGCCCCCCACCCCAAAGCACTCACCAAATCATGTTGAGGGCATGTGACCTGATATGGTTCAGGATGGGGGGAGCGCTCACTCGTTCCCTTTCCTGACCTGCCGGGCTGCATTGTCAGATAAGGGTCTGGTATGGATTTTGGGGGGACCCTACGCCTTTTTTTGGCATGGGGTTTCCCTTAAAATCCACACCAGACCCTTTTGGTCTGGTATGGACTGGGGGGGCCCATGCCATTTTTTAAACATTTTTCTATTGCCAAAAGGAATTTCACATGTCTAGTTTTAATGCCACTAAAAGAGCAACATTGGAAATATACAGTTTTTGAAATAAAGTTGACCCACTTGGATGCTGATCTGGGTGCTTAAACATTCCCACCAGGAAATTACACATTCCTCCAACACAATTTGAAACATACTGTGTGACATATGTGACATGACCATATATGGGCTCATACACTTCAGTGGGTTTCAATGTTGGTTTATAGCTCCTAAAGAATCTTGAGATAAAAATCATCTATTTTAAGTCATATTAATTAAATATTTTTTTTTTACTTTATATGCTGTGATGTGGTACAAAAAATATAAAGTAGGTGCTAATTAAACTACATGCATCCTAAAATTGACATGTGCTAAGTAATAAAGATCATACCCACTGTAATAATCCCTATTGTGCAATACCAAAAACAACAACAAATGCAAAAAGATACTGTGAAAAAAGCTTTTTCGTTAATACCAGTGTTCTATCAGTGATAACTTAGCTTAGTGCATATACATTCAAAAATGTAAATAATGTGATGATACCTATTGTGCAATGCCAAAAACAAAAAAAACAACAAAAAAATGCACAAACAAAATCACACAAAAACTGATATTAATTCCAGTGTTCTATCAGTGATAACAAAGGTTATCACTAAGTTAGCACTGATAAAACACTGATATTAATATTTGGGATTTTTTTCACAGCATCTTTGTGGAATTTTTTGTGCATTTTTTGTTTTTGGCATTGCACAATAGTGATTATCACATTATTTCAGTTTTTGAATGTATATGCACTAAGTTATCACTGATAGAACACTGGTATTAACGAAAAAGGTTTTTTTCACAGCATCTTTGTGGAATTTTTTGTGCAATTTTTTTGTGCATTTGTTGTTGTTTTTGGTTATTGCACAATAGTGATTATTACAGTGGGTGTAATCTTTATTACTTAGCACATGTCAATTTTAGGATGCATGTAGTTTAATTAGCACCTACTTTATATTTTTTGTACGATTTATTAGTGTGATTCACACTTAAAGGGGCAGCTGTCACATGCATATATGTAGGGTCGGCACATTTTATATTTTGCAATCATTATATGTTGTGATGTGGTTACCTTAAAAGTTTACTATATACAATCCACCATCTTTATATTAAATGAGAAACTAAATGAGGTACTATTCCTGGGTGAGCCTATTTCCTATGTTAAAATAATAATAATACAAAAATAGCCTACTATTTAAGTATTTATTTTGTACCTTTATGCAGTAATTATAGTTTTTACTGATGGCTCAGAGAAGTAATGAGCTTCAGCATTAGCACACAGCATGGCTAGTTGCTACTCATGTTGGCTGAAACATTTCTTTAACAGCTGAATTTGGGAATTAAATGTGCTTCTTAAGCCTTGTACACATGATCGGATTTTCCGCAGACAAAACTTCAGACTTTTGTCCGAAAGGGCATTGGCCAGGAACTTGTCTTGCATACAAACGGCAAGGAATTGTCGGCCAACAAACACGAATGTAGTGACGTACTAAGTGGTTTTTCAACTCTTTAGCGACACCCTTTGGGCTCCTTCTGCTAATTTCATTTTAGTAGAAGTTTGGCGAGTGTTGATTTGCGCTTTTCATTTTGCGCTTTTCATTTTGCGCTTTTCAGTTTGTTTCTGAATGGCCGTTCGTCAACCAGCCATGTTGCGGAATCAGAGGAGATAACGTGTTATTTATTATTGGCCTTGGAGTTATTGCTTTGACCCAAGTCCAGTCCAGGAACAGGAAGAGGAGGATTTCTTGGACCAAAAATTGGTTGCTTTATTAATCGTGACCAATTATGTCTTATGTCATATGCCTTTGCTACGGTAGCTCCAGGAGAATAATTCGGATGATTTTCAGAATTATCTCCGGATAGCAGACCTCTGCTTTCACCAACTCTTGGCATTTTTGACCCCCATATTAAGAAGCAGGACACATGCATGAGGCTTTTATTTTATTTTTTGGTTGAATAATGATTTGATTTGGTATATTGAGATTAGAATGCACTTTTTGGTTAAGTTCTATTGGGAGATAGCATGTCTAATTTTATTTGTTTTCTTTTTTTAATGCACAATAAAAAAATGTGGAGAATAATACTTGGCTATGTTTTTTATTTCAAATGACAGTTTGGGAGTAGGCAGTTACATTTTATAAAATACAATGTAAAATTAACAAGGGACACCAACATAGTTGTATCTTTGATCTTACAAACTACAGGATAATGGTGTTGTGGTAACTTGCACCAAAAATAAAAAATAAATAACAAGTAATAATATTATTCTTGATATCACTAGAAAGAAAAAGCCTTTGAAAATGTGTTTGCAATAACTCTATCAGTATCACCAGCAAAGCAGCTTCATTATTATCCCATTAAAGAAGAGAATGTGTGCTGCATTTCGAGATTTCATAATTTGCCGTGTCACGAATGTTAACTCTCCATTATGAACGCTAGTTTACAAGACCGACCGCTTCTGGCTCGTTCTTGCTTCTGAGCATGCGTGTTTGTACTTTTGTCCGATGGACTTGTGTACACATGCTTGGAAAATCCAACAACAGACATTTGTCCTCGGAAAAATTTTAAAGCCTGCCATCCAACATTTGTCTGTGGAAAATCTGCCAACAATTGTCCGATGGGGCGCACAAATGGTCGGATTTTCCGCCAACAGCCTGTCATCACACATTACCTGTCAGAAAATCTGATCATGTGTACAAGGCTTTAGGCATTAAAGGATTCTATCATACTAAGTTTGGAGGACCTGTGTACTAATTGAATTACAAAAGATGTTTTGAGTTTGCTGTAGCAAGTTCCTTCCTAAACAAATTTAACCAGTATGAGTAAAGTTTGAATTGTGGTTTTGAGAGTCGTTATTCAAAAGATAGATCTATAAATAAGAGGTCTGATATGTCTTTTTTCAAGAAAGATACATCTTTAGTCAGAATAAAAAAACAACAGATTGAGATAGATCATTTCTTGTTTCTATCCTAGATGCAGTATATGGTTAACTAACAGAAGGCAGTAGATTCCAAAACAATATAAGTCTTTAGTTGCCATTTGAAGTGTTTAATTCTATTTCTAAAACAGCAGGGCCAAGAAGTAGAATGTGCAGGAACTGAAAGCACAGAGTAAACTGTACTAATGTGCTCTAAACACAGTTTTAAAAGAGTTTAGAAAGGAGACAACAGAGGTAAGTTCAATTAACACTTAATTATTGCTGATTTTCCCAGATATATTTCCTGGAGATCTCCTTTTCCAATTATTTTTTACTGTTAAATTAGTGTTTGCTCATTATTTTTTATTCTGGCTTAAGTTTGGATAATGTTGACAATAATAGTTGCTTTATGGACATCACAGTTGATTGATGGAGAGGTAGTTCCCATGAAAGAGTTGCGAAGCAAAGGCATTGGCATCAGATGCCAGTGAAATTAACTATTACAATTAGAACAGGAAAAACTACCATGCCATTTGGTGAAAAGAACCTTTGATGATGAGATGTGTGAGGCATTGTATTAGCTCAGAGAATGTAAATATACAATCTGTACATCCATTTGAGTAGTATGTATAGTCTCGGAAAATACATCTTTTTCTCTATTAGCCAAGTTGTGTTGGTAAAATCAATTAGCTATTTTGTGACTGAATGTGGTGGGTATCTCAGGGTGGGTTTAGACAGGGCTGTAGATATTTTTTTTCCTGGGGGGGGGGATTCAGCCTTGAGGACCCAGAAGACAATAACTAGCACTCTTGCCATGCTGTGACAAATTGTGGGTGTATATACAGTGTATACAGCGCCCCTAGCAGACACATCTGTAAGTGAAGCAAATAGTAAACATGGAGTTAGGCTTCAATGTCTGGTTTCTAATGAGGTCAGTCTGTAAGGATGTTTACAGAAGGGCTCTACAGGGTTTTCCCTGCACAGCTACTCTCTCTCCTGGCTCACACTCCTCATGCTTCACCCGGTTCTATACACAGCACTCTCTGCTGCAGTCATCTCTCTCCACCCAACTTCTCCTGTACTGCAGGCCGCTTGCACCTCAGTCCCTACTGACTCTTTCTGCATGCATGCTCCTGCTCCTGGGTCCCATCAATAACTTCTACTTTCTCAAAATGCCCCTCCCGCACTTTGTCCTTGCCTCTGGTTGGGGTCAAATCAAGCTGCTGAAGCAGTGAATCAGTTATCCTCTCCACTGTCCTATCAGCAGGGCCACAATTAGAAATGATAGGGCCCTGTACAGACTGCATGTCAAGACACACTTGGCCACCCAGAGTGCAGGTGTTATTTTTAGCAAGAATGTTACATTGCGGCAGACAGATCAGACACTTTTGACATTTTTGGGACCAGTGACATTTATACAGCATTCAGTGCTCTAATAATGCACTGATTACTGTATAAATGGCACTGGTAGAGAAGGGGTTAACACTAGGGGTGATCAAGGGGTTAAGTGTGTCCTAGGGAGGTGTTTCTAACTGTGGGAGAGTGGACTGACTGGGAGTACAGTGAGATCGCTTTTCCTGATCACTAGGAACAGACAATCACACTGTACTCCCCTAAAAGAACGGGGATCTGCTTTGTTTACATTGGCAGATCCCCATTCTGCCTCTCTGTGAAGTGATCGCGGGTGGCTGAAGGACATCGCAGCTGCCGGCAACGTGCATCAGCTCGAGCGCCGTGCCGCAGTTCTGCTATATCTTTTAAATGAAGCGTAGTACCGGTAAGGTGATTTGCAAAATAGAGCCACTCTGCCGCAGTATAACTGCTGCGGCTGGTCGGGAAGTGGTTAAGTGCAGTATCTTCTACTAGTAAATGGTAATATCAAAAACTTTTGTTTTCTTGACTGTTGAATTAACTGGTTCCTGACCGGCTTACATCTTTTTAAGGGGGCAGAATGGCACCCATGAGTAAAACAGGGCGCTCTCTAACTGGCAGGGGGTGCGCCTGCGTGCCCCCGTCGTGCTCACGACCTTAGGATTCATTCCAGAACCAATCAATTTTCAGGCCCAGGCCAATGATTTCTGGCCTGGACCTGCTGATTGGTTCTGGTGAATGAAATCCTTCCCCTGTCTGTAAGTGTAAACACAGTGTAAGTGTTAAATTATAGATGTGTTGCTGATTCAGCTGGTTAAGGTGGGTGTTTCAAGAGATTATGGGGGTGTGTGTATATCCCACTGGCCTATGAGGTCGCCCCATACTTTTTTGCTACTCCTATTCCATTCACCAATGAAATACTAGCACACATTCAATCTATGATTACAGGAAGGGTGGGGTGGTTTGAGATCAATTGTTTGATGAACCAGGATGATATAAAAGAACTGACGCACGGGCCCCTAAACAGATTCGCTGAGGAAGTCCTTACCAACGGACGATACGCATGCGAGGGGCTTTGTGACGTCAGTACAGCCACCTACCTGGTTTCTATATATATATGCTGTGTAGTCCAGCACTGGGACTCAGTGCCACTCTTGTGAGTAAATTTTATTTAATAAAGAAGTGACTTTTATTGCATGGAGAGCACTGTTTTTTATTTTGTTTTAACATGACCTTTGTATGCCAATGAATATGCTATTTGGATACCGCATGACCGAGGGGAGGACATATATGAAGTCAGTCTACTCATCTTTACCATTACCCCTATGAAGGGACTGTATTAGTGACCTATCTGTTAGCTCAGTGGGTCCATTTAAGAAAGTGAGCGGCCTGCACTTCTGGTGGTGGAATACACTGATTTGGAAGCACAATTGTTACCATCGTTCCATTACAACACCCTATTCACCTTTAGGGAGTCCCCTCTCTGTCTGTTGATGTGACAACTACTTATTTCTATGGGAATTACATGCTTTGGGACTTTATTCATACTGCTTTTGAGCGCTGCACTGCTTTGCTTTTATTGTTCATTTAAGGATTTTTTATATTGACCTTCGGTGTCCAGCTGCTATGTGTTAGGACTGGTTTTGCGCTGTCTGACCTTTTCTTTACTGGTGAACTGGCATGCACCAGCAGCAAGTACATCCTGGTCGTACATCCAACACTTCAGTAACACTTAGTGATGGGGGGAGTCCCACAAGTGCAGTTCAAGCTGGTGCGGTGGCTAGCACAAGTAGTGTCCCGCAGCCACCAAGAAGACAAAAACAGGCCCGCCGAGCCCATAGCACCCTTCTCGCTGCATTTGCCAATCCGAATTGGGAGCCCACCACTTCTGCAGCACCCGTACTTTCCCCATTCGCTGGCCAACCCGGATTTCAGGTGGAAACTTTTTATTCAATGTTTTTCACGGAAGATCTCTATAGATCTATTGTGGACCAAAGCAATTTGTATGCTGGTCAATTCATCGCCGTTAATATCCAGTTAACCTTGCCAGAGATTGGAGACCTATTGCAGTCTCTGAATTTAAGACCTTCCTGGGCCTATCCCTCCTCATGGGCATAACTAAAAAAAGTGAGTTGTGGTCATATTGGTTCACTGACCCAAATTACCATATGCCATGTTCTCTGCCTCCATGACCAGGACACGATACGAGCCGATCTTGCGGTTCATACATTTTAATGACAATGAACTTTGACGTCCAGGGGTGACCCTGAATACGATCGGCTCTACAAAATTCGGCCCCTCGTAAATCACTTCAACCAACAGTTCGCAGCCTTGTTTACTTTCAATCAAGTATATCAAGTAAAATCAAAAATAATTTGCTTGCAGTGAAGTGGAGGGATAATCAGAGTGTTTTCATTCTGTCCTCCCTTCATGCAGACATGACAGTCCAAATTCCTACGGTGATTGGTATTGTGGAGAAACCCCTCTGTGTCCTCGAATACAACCTTAATATGGGAGGGGTGGACCTCACCGAGTAGTTGTTGGTGCCGTACTTAATTGCCCATAAGGCCAGACCCTGGTAAAAAAATTGTCTGTATACTTATTGCAATTGGCTCTGCTGAATGCTTATATGCTATACAAAGCATCAGGACGAACTGGATCCTTCCTTAAAGAGATCATCACAGCCCTTCTGTTTCCAGACGGTGCTGTGGCCCAACTTTTCAATGCAAATGCAATGAGTCGGCTGCATGAGAGGCATTTTCTGTATGCCCTCCCTGGTACCCCTACCAATTGATCACCCCAAAGAAGATATTGTGTCTATGGAAAATGTGGATATAAGAGTGACAACCGCTATTGTTGTCCCTCCTGTCCTGGCCAACCTGGTCTTTGCTTCGGTGAATGTTTCAAACGCTACCACACACTAGTGGAGTATTAGTGTAGGGTACAGCACTGCATAGACTAGGGAACACTTTTACAGGGTCTCCAAAGATGCTATCACATTTTGAGAGACCCAAACCTTGAACTGTTACAGTTACAGTGACAAAAAAAGTATAAAGAAAAAGTAAAAAAAAAAACACAAAGAAAATAAAGTAAAAAAGCCAAAAATAGTTGTCATTTTATTCTCTCTCTATCCTCTCTCTATGGTTCTCTCTCTATTTTTCTGCTCTGTTTTACTGTATTTTTTAACTGCAATGTTTTATTGTTACTGTGTTTTATCATGTTTGCTTTTCCGGTATGTAATTATGTTATACTTTACTGTTTACTGTGTTTTTTTGTTAACCATTATTTGCTTTTTAGGTACGCCATTCAGCTGCAGCACTGATTTATTTATCTTGACAGCAACAGCATTTGCTCTCATGATACGTAAATCGGCGAATCCAACGTTGTAGGAGGTGATTTCACCGCTACAGTTAAATTAAAAAAAGAGCATATATGCTGAAGCATGGGGCAGGGGTGGAGGGATGATTTGCCCCTAACATTAGGGGTGGATTGCCCCCATTCTTCGGGGTATATTTTTACTCTTTTTTGGCACAGATTGTTGTTGTTTTATTGAGTTAATGTTTTATTGTTACCATTGTTTGATTTTCAGGTACGCCATTCAGCTGCAGCACTGATTTATTTATCTTGACAGCAACAGCGTTTGCTCTCACATTACATAAATCAGCGACTCCAGCGCTGTAGGAGGGGATTTCACCACCACAGTTAAAAAAAAAAAGAATAGTGCATGCATGCCTTTCATTAGAAGTGGGTTAATGCAGGGCGGTATTCTAATGATAGGAATACCCACTGATCATTCTCTTTTTTCATTCAGCCCACAGGCTGCATGAAAAAAAAGAACAATTACAATATATGCCCAACAAGGACCAGTGATGTACTGGTATGTTGCTGGACTTTGAGTGGTTATACCAGAATGATGCCTGCAAGTTTAGGTATCATCCTGGTATCGTTCTTTTCAGACAGCTGTCGGCTTTCATGTAAAAGCAATCCTAGTAGCTAATTAGCTGCTAAACTGCTTTTACATGCAGTGGGAGGGAATGCCCCCCTCCTGCCATCTTCCACGGTTTCTCAGGCTCTCCTGTCCCACCGGGGAACCAGAAAATGCAGCCGGTGGTTCCTGACAGCTGACCATAGAGCTGATCGAAGACCAGAACAGCTCCATCTCTATGGCCTAAGAAACCGGAAGCTATAAGCATTTCATGACTTCGGTTTTGCCGGATATAAAAAGCACCATTGGAAAATTAGGAAAGCATCTTATCACACCGATCTTGGTGTGGTCAGATGCTTTGAGGGCAGAGGAGAGATCTAGAGTCTAATAGACCCCATTTTTTTTCAAAAAAGGAGTACCTGTCATTACTTATTGCTATCATAGGGGATATTTACATTCCCTGTGATAACAAATACAATGATAAAAAAAATAAAAAATGAAAGGAACAGAGTAAAAATAAAATAAAAAAGCAAAATAAATAAAAAAAATAAAAGCACCCCTGTCCCCCGTGCTCACCTGCAAAGGTGAACGCAAGCATCGGTCTTGTGTCATATGTAAACGGAAATTGCACCATGCATGTGAGGTATCAGCATGAATGTCAGATTAGGGGCAGTAAATTTAGCAGTAGACCTCCTCTGTAAATCTAAAGTGGTAACCTATAAAAGCTTTAAAAAATGTATATAGTTTGTCGCGGCTGCACGCTTGTGCGCAATTTTAGAGCATGTCTTGTTTGGTATCTAAGTACTCGGAATAAGATCATCTTTTAAATTTGATCAAATATTTGGGAAATATAGTGTGTTTTACTGCATTAAAATTCAAAAAAAGCTTTTTTCCCCCCCCAAAAAAAGCGTTTGAAAAGTCGCTGTGCAAATATAGTGTGAAAATTTTTTTACAACTCCCACCATTTTAATCTGTATGGCCTTTGCTTTAAAAAATAGATAATGTTTTGGGGTTCAGAGTAATTTTCTAGCAAAAAAAAAAAAAAAATGTATTCATGTAAACAAAAAGTGTCAGAAAGGGCTTTGTGGTTAGAAAAGTGGGTGATGTGTAGGGATGGGCCGAACACCCCCCTGTTCGGTTCACATCCAGAACATGCGTACAGGCAAAAAATTAGTTTGAACACCGTTAAAGTCTATGGAACATGAACATGAAAAATCAAAAGTGCTAATTTTAAAGGTTAATATGCAAGTTATTGTCATAAAAAGTGTTTGGGGACCTGGGTCCTGCCCCAGGGGACATGTATCAATGCAAAAAAAGTTTTAAAAACGGCTGTTTTTTCGGGAGCAGTGATTTTAATAATGCTTAAAGTGAAACAATAAAAGTAAAATATTCCTTTAAATTTCGTACCTGGGGGTGTCTATAGTATGCCCGTAAAGTAGCGCATGTTTCCTGTGTTTATAACAGTCCGAGAGCAAAATGACATTTCTAAACAAAAAATAAGGCATTTAAAAGTGCTAGCATACAAATGCGTGGGGGTCCCCCAAAATTCCATTACCAGGCCCTTCAGTTCTGGTATGGATATTAAAGGGAACTCCGCGCCAAAATTTGAAAAAAAATGGTCTGGGGTTCCCCGCAAAAATCCATACCAGACCTGTATGGATTTTAAGGGGAACTCCACGCCAAAATTTAAAAAAAAGGCATGGGGTTTCCCCAAAAATCCACACCAGGCCCTTATCTGAACACGCAACCTGGCAGGCCGCAGGAAAAGAGGGGGGACGAGAGAGCGCCCCTCCTCCTGAACTGTACCAGGCCACATGCCCTCAACATGGGGAGGATGTCCCGATGTTGATGAGGACAAGGGCCTCATCCCCAAAACCCTTGCCCGGTGGTTGTGGAGTTCTGCGGGCGGGGGGCTTATCGGAATCTGGAAGCCCCCTTTAACAAAGGGGACACCCAGATCCCGCCCCCATGTGAATTGGTAAGGGGTACATTGTACCACTACCATTTCACAAAAAGAAAGTGTCAAAATGTTAAAAAACCACAGGAGATGATTTGGGACAAGTCCTTTATTAAAAATAAAAAAATAAAAAACAAAAAAGAGATTCCAGCGATGTAATCCAATAAATCCATGCTCCTACTCCAAAGATGTAATCCAATTCTCGATCCCCAGCGATGGATGATCTCCAGCGACTTCAGTGAGGAACACGCACAGGATCCTGCCTCCATCAGAGACACTCAGCCAATGACGCGGCGCTAGCTTGACAGCTCTTATGTAGCTGAGGGCGGGGCCACCCATCACGATGCCCCCCGCCCCCTCTGACAGGTGGAAACGCCGGGGAAAAAGAGGGGGGAGGTTGGGACTTTAAATGAGGTGCGCATGATGCAGCCCAATCACACTCACAGAGGTGCAAACATATGTATGTTTATTAACCACTTAAGGACCACCTCACGCCGATGTACGTCGGCAAGGCGGCACGGGCAGGCAAAATCACGTACATATACGTGATTTGCCTCCCGCGGGTTGGGGGTCCGATCGGACCCCCCGGTGCCCAAGGCAGTCCTGTTTTGTCCCCTGGCGATCAGAGGTAAGGGGGAGGCCATCCGTTCGTGGCCCCCCCTCGCGATCGCCGCCGGCCACTGAGAATCTTCCTTTGCTGCTGTATGATAAACAGCAGCAAAGGAAGAAATCCTCGGCTCGGTATTTTCCGTTCCGGCGCCGAGGAGAGAAGACATCTATGTAAGTGTAAAACACAAACACACACAGTAGAACATGCCAGGCACACAAAACACCCCGATCCCCCCCCCGATCGCCCCCCGAAACCCCCCCAATCACCCCCCCTGTCACAAACTGACACCAAGTAGTTTTTTTTTTCTGATTACTGCATTGGTGTCAGTTTGTGACAGTTACAGTGTTGGGACAGTTAGTGGTAGCCCCCTGTAGGTCTAGGATTTCCCCCTAACCCCCCCTAATAAAGTTTTAACCCCTTGATCACCCCCCGTTACCAGTGTCACTAAGCGATCATTTTTCTGATCGCTGTATTAGTGTTGCTGGTGACGCTAGTTAGGGACGTAAATATTTAGGTTCCCGTCAGCGTTTTATAGCGTCAGGGACCCCCATATACTACCTAATAAAAGTTTTAACCCCTTGATGGCCCCCTAGTTATCCCTTTCACTACTGATCACCGTATAACCGTTACAGGTGACGCTGGTTAGTTCGTTTATTTTTTATAGTGTCAGGGCACCCGCCGTTTATTACCGAATAAAGGTTTAGCCCCCTGATCGCCCAGCGGTGATATGCGTCGCCCCAGGCAGTGTCAGATTAACGCCAGTACCGCTAACACCCACGCAAGCAGCATACGCCTCCCTTAGTGGTATAGTATCTGATCGGATCAATATCTGATCAGATCTATACTGGCGTCCCTAGCAGTTTAGGGTTCCCAAAAACGCAGTGTTAGCGGGATCAGCCTAGATACCTGCTAGCACCTGCGTTTTGCCCCTCCGCCCGGCCCAGCCCACCCAAGTGCAGTATCGATCGATCACTGACACTTACAAAACACTAAATGAATAACTGCAGCGTTCGCAGAGTCAGGCCTGATCCCTGTGATCGCTAACAGTTTTTTTGGTAGCATTTTGGTGAACTGGCAAGCACCAGCCCCAAGCAGCATCAGGTTAGCGCCAGTACCGCTAACACCCACGCACGCAGCGTACACCTCCCTTAGTGGTATAGTATCTGAATGGATCAATATCTGATCCGATCAGATCTATACTAGCGTCCCCAGCAGTTTAGGGTTCCCAAAAACGCAGTGTTAGTGGGATCAGCCCAGATACCTGCTAGCACCTGCGTTTTGCCCCTCCGCCCGGCCCAGCCCAGCCCAGCCCACCCAAGTGCAGTATCGATCGATCACTGTCACTTCCAAAACACTAAACGCATAACTGCAGCGTTCGCAGAGTCAGGCCTGATCCCTGCGATCACTAACAGTTTGTTTTGGTAGCGTTTTGGTGAACTGGCAAGCACCAATGTCCTAGTACACCCCGGTCGTAGTCAAACCAGCACTGCAGTAACACTTGGTGACGTGGTGAGTCCCATAAGTGCAGTTCAAGCTGGTGAGGTGGCAAGCACAATTAGTGTCACCAAAAAGACAAACACAGGCCCGTCGTGCCCATAATGCCCTTCCTGCTGCATTCGCCAATCCTAATTGGGAGCCCAACACTTCTGCAGCGCCCGTACTTCCCCCATTCACATCCCCAACCAAGTGCAGTCGGCTGCATGAGAGGCATTTTCTTTATGTCCTCCCGAGTACCCCTACCCAACGAACCCCCCAAAAAAGATGTCGTGTCTGCAGCAAGCGCGGATATAGGCGTGACACCCACTATTATTGTCCCTCCTGTCCTGACAATCCTGGTTTTTGCATTGGTGAATGTTTTGAACGCTACCATGCACTAGTTGAGTATTAGTGTAGGGTAAAGCATTGCACAGACTAGGCACGCTTTCACAGGGTGTCCCAAGATGCCATCGCATTTTGAGAGACCCGAAATCCGGGAACCGGTTGCAGTTATAAAAGTTAGTTACAAAAAAAGTGTAAAAAAAAAATATATATATATAAAATAAAAAAAAATAGTTGTCGTTTTATTGTTCTCTCTCTCTCTATTCTCTCTCTCTATTGTTTTGCTCTTTTTTACTGTATTCTATTCTGCAATGTTTTATTGTTATTATGTTTTATCACGTTTGCTTTTCAGGTATGCAATTTTTTATACTTTACTGTTTACTGTGCTTTATTGTTAACCATTTTTTTGTCTTCAGGTACTCCATTCACGACTTTGAGTGGTTATACCAGAATGATGCCTGCAGGTTTAGGTATCATCTTGGTATCATTCTTTTCAGCCAGCGGTCGGCTTTCATGTAAAAGCAATCCTAGTGGCTAATTAGCCTCTAGACTGCTTTTACAAGCCGTGGGAGGGAATGCCCCCCCACCATCTTCCGTGTTTTTCTCTGGCTCTCCTGTCTCAACAGGGAACCTGAGAATGCAGCCGGTGATTTAGCCAGCTGACCATAGAGCTGATCAGAGACCAGAGTGGCTCCAAACATCTCTATGGCCTAAGAAACCGGAAGTTACGAGCATTTTATGACTTAGATTTCACCGGATGTAAATAGCGCCATTGGGAAATTGGGGAAGCATTTTATCACACTGATCTTGGTGTGGTCAGATGCTTTGAGGGCAGAGGAGAGATCTAGGGTCTAATAGACCCCAATTTTTTCAAAAAAGAGTACCTGTCACTACCTATTGTTATCATAGGGGATATTTACATTCCCCGAGATAACAATAAAAATGATTAAAAAAAAAATGAAAGGAACAGTTTAAAAATAAGATAAAAAAGCAAAAAAATAATAAAGAAAAAAAAAATAAAGCACCCCTGTCGTCCCCTGCTCTCGCGCTAAGGCGAACGCAAGCGGCGGTCTGTCGTCAAACGTAAACAGCAATTGCACCATGCATGTGAGGTATCACCACGAAGGTCAGATCGAGGGCAGTCATTTTTGCAGTAGACCTCCTCTGTAAATCTAAAGTGGTAACCTGTAAAGGCTTTTAAAGGCTTTTAAAAATGTATTTATTTTGTTGCCACTGCACGTTTGTGCGCAATTGTAAAGCATGTCATGTTTGGTATCCATGTACTCGGCCTAAGATCATCTTTTTTATTTCATCAAACATTTGGGTAATATAGTGTGTTTTAGTGCATTAAAATTTAAAAAAGTGTGTTTTTTCCCCCAAAAATGCGTTTGAAAAATCGCTGCGCAAATACTGTGTGAAAAAAAAAAATGAAACACCCACCATTTTAATCTGTAGGGCATTTGCTTTAAAAAAATATATAATGTTTGGGGGTTCAAAGTAATTTTCTTGCAAAAAAAAATTACTTTTTCATGTAAACAATAAGTGTCAGAAAGGGCTTTGTCTTCAAGTGGTTAGAAGAGTGGGTGATGTGTGACATAAGCTTCTAAATGTTGTGCGTAAAATGCCAGGATAGTTCAAAACCCCCCCAAATGACCCCATTTTGGAAAGTAGACACCCCAAGCTATTTGCTGAGAGGCATGTTGAGTCCATGGAATATTTTATATTGTGACACAAGTTGCGGGATAGAGACAATTTTTTTTTTTTTTTGCACAAAATTCTCACTAAATGATATATTGCTCAAACATGCCATGGGAATATGTGAAATTACACCCCAAAATACATTCTGCTGCTTCTCCTGAGTACAGGAATACCACATGTGTGAGACTTTTTGGGAGCCTAGCCACGCACGGGACCCCGAAAACCAAGCACCGCCTTCAGGCTTTCTAAGGGCGTGAATTTTTGATTTCACTCTTCACTGCCTATCACAGTTTCGGAGGCCATGGAATGCCCAGGTGGCACAAAACCCCCTCAAATGACCCCATTTTGGAAAGTAGACACCCAAAGCAGGAGAAGCAGCAGAATGTATTTTGGGGTGCAATTCCACATAGGCCCATGGCCTGTGTGAGCAATATATAATTTAGTGACAACTTTTTGTAAATATTTATATTTTTTTGTCATTATTCAATCACTTGGGACAAAAAAAATAAATATTCAATGGGTTCAACATGCCTCTCAGCAATTTCCTTGGGGAGTCTACTTTCCAAAATGGGGTCATTTGGGGGGGTTTTGTACTGCCCTGCCATTTTAGCACCTCAAGAAATGACATAGGCAGTCATAAACTAAAAGCTGTGTAAATTACAGAAAATGTACCCTAGTTTGTAGACGCTATAACTTTTGCGCAAACCAATAAATATACGCTTATTGACATTTTTTTTACAAAGACATGTGGCTGAATACATTTTGGCCTAAATGTATGACTAATCTCTTTTGTCTGGAGTATCTGGAGGAGTTACTCTACCTCAGACAAACTCAAACAAAGACTCTCGGCTAAGAACTCCACTTAGGAGCTGAAAAAGCCATATCCATTATACCTCTCATTTAAAATGAAGACCTCATATGTGGACCGAAGCTCGCTGTCTCACTACCCCTCCCCCCTCCTCCTCTTCTATTACTTTTCTATTCTACACTTATTTCGCTTTCATCCATTCTGTCTTTCCTTTCCTTTCTTTTTTATGTCTCTGATATATCTCTCTTGATGCAATATAATTATAGGATCTTCTATGTAAATAAAGATCTAAAAACTTGTTACTAACCACACTTTTGAAAACTTATGTATACGTTGGTTATCCCAGACTCCCTGTGTCCAGGGGCGCAGCAGGCTCCCAAAGGGGCACCCCCACACGGGGTAGTCAATGCCTACCTATCAACAAACACCTGTTATACGGGTTTATCATAATAATTTATCTATAATAACCCTCGCACTTGTATACGATTGCACTATTTCAACATTTAAAAGAAATATTTGTTTATTAGGAGACTATATGTCAGGTAACTGGCACTGTTTACACTCCTTCATTCTGTTTATTTTTTTTATTTTTATTGTTCTCCTGTTTTTAGATGTTTATATACTTGTAAAAAACTTCAAATAAAAACTTATTGAACCATAAATGTATGACTAAAATTGAGTTTATTGGATTTTTTTTATAACAAAAAGTAGAAAATATCATTTTTTTTCAAAATTTTCGGTCTTTTTCCATTTATAGCGCAAAAAATAAAAACCGCAGAGGTGATCAAATACCATCAAAAGAAAGCTCTATTTGTAGGAAGAAAAGGACGCAAATTTCGTTTGGGTTCAGCATTACATGACCGCGCAATTAGCAGTTAAAGCGACGCAGTGCCAAATTAGAAAAAGACCTCTGATCCTTAGGCAGCATAATGGTCCGGGGCTCAAGTGGTTAAGGACCAATGATCAACATGGCATAAAAACGCATTGCAAACATTAGACATAAAATAATCGCATATAAACAATAAATCTATGTATATACAACCATGGGACATGGGTAGGTACAATTATGCATCTTAATCCCCCAAGCAAGATAAAAGTCATGTGAAGTAAAAAACATCTGAAAATTGGTCAATGTGTGTTTGATGCATCAAAGGTAGGCCCGACGCTGTGTTTCATGGACTTCAATCCACTCTTCAGGTGCCAGACCCACCCCAATCAAAGTGTTCCGCCTACCCCAACTAAGTCGGGGCGTCAGCAAGTTGGGGTATCAGCAAGTCGGGGAAAGTGCTTTGCGCGCTCATTTGCGCGGCAGCCAACATGCCCCTGAGTCTTACCGGGGCGAGCGAGCGATAGCGAGCGTGCGTAAAAAATTTTTTGCCCCTTTTTCCAACAAACCGAGCGGGATCTGGGAAAGGTAGGGATTTTAGGGTGGGGGAGTCACCAAGTGGAGATTCACTTAGAGTTAGGGTTAAAGTTCATAGGTCAAAGGTTAGGGTTAAGGTTAGGGTTAGGGTTAGGCCTAGGGTTAGGGTTAGGGTTAGGGTTAGGGCTATGGCTAGGGTTAGGGGTTAGGGTTAGGGTTAGGGTTAGGGGTTAGGGTTGGGGTTAGGGGTTAGGAGTTAGGGTTAGGGTTACAGTTAGGGACCACCCCAAAGGTCAAAGGTCAGCAGGCGTTTCCCCAGAGGTCAAAGGTCATGAGGTGTGGCTGACCCACCCCCACCAAAGTGTTCCGCCTACCCCAACTACGTCGGGGCGTCAGCAAGTTGGGGTATCAGCAAGTCGGGGAAAGCGCCTCCACCAGAGGCACCCAGCCAATGACGCGGCGCTAGCCTGACAGCTCTTATGTAGCTAAGGGTGGGGCCACCCATGACGCGACACCATCCCCCTCTGACAGCGGGAAATGCGGGGTTTCCCAGTGACGTGTATGGGTGACCCCGCCGCTCTGATGCAATGCAGGATTCCCACTGCATCATAGGGGGCGGGGTCACTTGTACACGTCACTGGGAAACCCCGGTGTTTCCCCTTGTCAGAGGGGGATGGTGTCGCGTGACGGGTGGCCCCACCCTCAGCTACATAAGAGCTGTCACGCTAGCGCCGTGTCATTGGCTGGGTGCCTCTGGTGGAGGCAGGATCCTGTGCGTGTTCCTCACTGGAGTTGCTGGAGATCATCCATCGCTGTAGATCGAGAATTGGATTACATTGCTGGAGTAGGAGCATGGATTTATTTGATTACATCGCTTTAATCTCTTTTTTATTTTTTTTATTTTTAATGAAGGACTTGTCCCAAGCCATCTCCTGTGGTTTTTTAACATTGACACTTTATTTTTGTGAAATGGTAGGGGTACAATGTACCACTTACAAATTCACATAGGGGGGGCCGGGATCTGCATGTCCCCTTTGTTAAAGGGGGCTTCCAGATTCCGATAAGCCCCCTCACAGACCCCCACAACCACCGGGCAAGGGTTGTGGTGATGAGGCCATTGTCCCCATCAACATGGGGACATCCTCCCCATGTTGAGAGCATGTGGCCTAGTACGGTTCAGGAGGGGGGGCGCTCTCTCATCCCCCCTCTTTTACTGTGGCCTGCCAGGTTGTGTGCTCAGATAAGGGTCTGGTGTGGATTTTTGGGGGAACCCCACGCCATTTTTTTTAAATGTTGGTGCGGAGTTCCCCTTAAAATCCACACCAAACCTGAAGGGTCTGGTATGGATTTTTTGGGGGAAGCCCACGCCATTTTTTTTTGGCACGGAGTTCTCCTTAATATCCATACCAGTTCAGGTCTGGTATGGATTTTTGGGGGGAACCCCACGCCATTCTTTTTTTAATTTTGGCGCGGAGTTCCCCTTAATATCCATACTAGACCTGAAGGGTCTAGTAATGGAATTTTGGGGGACCCCCACACATTTTTTTTTTATTTTTCAATGACTTTCAATGACTTTCATATGTATTGTTGGGACCGACAATTCATTAATAGCTGGCACTAGCGCTAGCACTTTTAAATTACTTTTTTTCCTTTAGAAATGTCATTTTGCTCTCGGACTGTTATAAACACAGGAAACATGCGCTACTTTACAGGCATACTATAGACACCCCCCAGGTACAAAATTTAAAGGAATATTTCACTTTTATTGTTTCACATTATTAAAATCACTGCTCCCGAGAAAAAACTTTTTTTTGCATTGATACATGTCCCCTGGGGTAGGACCCAGGTCCCCAAACACTTTTTATGACAATAACTTGCATATTAACCACCTCAATGGGAGTCTCCCGCTGTGTGATGCTTCTGTTCTGGTGACAGCTCTTGTATAACGGAGGGCAGGGCCACCTGGTGACCCCGCCCCCTCTGATGCACGGGGACTTCCCTATGGCTTTTCCGTGTTGTCAGGGGGGGCGGGGTCACCTGTTTATGTAAACGGGTGACCCCACCCCCTCTGATAACACGGGGAAAGCCATAGGGAAGTCCCCATGTGTCAGAGGGGGGCTGGGGCACTGGGTGGCCCCGCCCTCTGTTATATAAGAGCTGTCACCTGAACAGAAGCGTCACACAGTGGGAGACTCCCACTGAGGCGGATCTGAGGACGAAGCGTAGAAGAAGATGCCGGACGAGAAGAGCGGAGGAAGATAGAGGAATAAGTGGGGGAGGAACAAGATGGAGGAAGAAGAACACCGAAGGAAGACCAGAAGAAGATGAAAGAAGAGGCGGGAAAAGAAGACAATATTAATAAAGGAATTGTCTTTTTTTAACATTTTTGACACTTTTTTTGAGAAATGGTAGGGGTACATTTGTACCCCATTACCAATTCACACGGGGGGGCTGGGATCTGGGGGTCCCCTTGTTAAAGGGGTCTTTCAGATTCCGATAAGCCCCCCGCCCGCAGACCCCCACAACACCGAGCAAGGGTTGTGGGGATGAGGCCCTTCTCCCCATCAACATGGGCACAAGGTGCTTTGGGGACTACCTCAAAGCACCCTCCCAATGTTGAGGGCATGTGGCCTGGTACTGTTCAGGAGGGGGGCCGCTCTCTCATCCCCCCTCTTTTTCTGTGGCCTGCCAGGTTGCGTGCTCGGATAAGGGTCTGGTATGGATTTTTGGGGGGACCCCACACCATTTTTTTTTACATTTTGGTACGGGGTTCCCCTTAAAATCATTTCAGGCCATTTTTTAAAAATTTTGGTTTGGGGTTCCCCTGTGGGGGAATCCCATGCCGTTCTTATCAGTAAACTTTTATGTGTATTGCCGTACCGACAAATCATTACAGCCGCGAGTAGTTTTAAATGACTTTTTTTCCTTTAGAAATGTAATTTTACTGTCAGACTGTTCTAAACATGGAAAACATGTGCCACTTTACAGGAATACTATAGACACCCCCAGGTACAAAATTTAAAGGAATATTACACTTTTATTGTTTCACTTTAAGCATTATTAAAATCACTGCTCCTGAAAAAACGGCCGTTTTTCAAACTTTTTTTGCATTGATACATGTCCCCTGGGGCAGGACCCAGGTCCCCAAACACTTTTTATGACAATAACTTGCATATTATTAATATTAACCTTTAAAAATAGCACTTTTGATTTCTCCCATAGACTTTTAAGGGTGTTCCGCGGCTTTTGAATTTGCTGCTAACACCCAAATTGGTCGCTATTCGGTGAACGGGCGAACAGCCAATGTTCAAGTCGAACTCATGTTCGACCCAAACATAATGCCCATCCTTATTGTACAGCATCTGCAAACATACAGTATGTGGAAGCAATACTCCCTCATCAAGGCCCCTCTGTGTAATATAGTCCATAATGCTTTGAGAGTCTCCATCTTGGACCATATATAGCAGTGAATGAATTGAGGGCATGTATGCCTGAAGATAGCCTATTTTTTTATTTTATTCTTTTTATAATAGCCTATTTTTTCTTAAAGGTGCAGGAATACACTAGTACAATGGCCTCCAGTGTGTTTCCATGCCGAATCAAGCTAAACAAAAATGACAACTGTTTCAATTTATACCTAGTTTTCTAAAGTAATGCACACATGGGTGGCTTTATTTGCTTGCACATGATTGGATGACGGAAGTCAGCAGAGCTTCTGCTCATTTACTAAACTCTGGAGCAAATGCTATTACAGGGTACAACTGCACTTTGTAAAGTGCACAATCTATTTTCATTTAGTAAATCAACCCCATGTGTCCTTGTTGCAGTTCAATTTCAAAATGTTCTTTCAATGGCAGAGTTAAATAGCCCAACATTCTGCAACTTGAAAACATGTTTTGAAGTTAAACTTTAAATAAAAACTTGGTGTTGCAAATTTCTGAATTGTACATATTCTGTAACTTTATATTGTTACAGAAACACTGCCTGTCACTGTACAAATACAGTTAATGATAGAAGGAGTGTCTGTCTAGTAAGTCTGTATGGGTCCATGAATGACCAGAACATGGATTCCAAAGGAGACACTGATTGGGGATAATTTGCTTTTGGGACAAAATGGGAAGTGTTTCTACACCAAGGAAACCATAGTTTGTCAAAAACATTGTGATATTTTTATCCACATGAATACCCCGATGCATTTTGACCCTTTCAATTCTGGTCTTCTTCAGGGGAATTTTTAATTCTAGTAGATATATCAAAGAGTAAACCGGGGAAACCTTTCCATTGTCTGTATATTTTTGGGGTGTGCAGCCTAGTCGACTCTCACATATGTAATTTTCCATTTTGGGAAGTGTTTAATCAGTCTCCTGTGTTGAGAGCAACATTTCATCCTACAAGACGGATGTGTGTCCCTCAATGGACAGGTACCTGAAATAGACTGACATCTGATAAGTTTGAAAGTTTGAAAGTTCGATACTGTGGAAACTGACTGCAGTAAGGAGTTATCCTCACACAAAATTAAGCCCTGGGTGCTCAGTATACTTAAATCAAATATGCAGTAGAATTTACAGGGCACTCACAAGAAATATAGATCCTATTAACCAGTAGCCAACCAGCGCATGACGATGTACATCGGCTCAATGTCGCGGCTGGGCAAATGGGCGTACAGGTGCGTCCCCTTTAACTTGCGGCATTGTGAGCGTGCAAGCACGTACCGCATACTCTGTGGCCATGCCCGAGGGTCCCACGGACTTGATGTCCATTGGGGGCCTGCGATTGTGTCACGAAGCAGAAGAACGGAAAGATGCCTTTGTTAACAAGGCATTTCCCTGTTCTGCCTAGTGACAGGACAGGGATCTACTGCTCCCTGTCATCAGGAGCAGTGATTGCTGTCATGTCAGTGGTAGCCCATCCCCCACAGTTAGAACACCTCCCTAGGACACACTTAACCCCTTGATCGACCCCTAGTGTTTAACCCCTTCCCTGCCAGTGTCATTTAGAAAGTAATCAGTGCATTTTTATAGCACTGATCGCTGTATAAATGACAATGGTCCCAAAATGGTGTCAAAAGCGCCTGATGTGCCTGCCATAATCTTATAGTCATGATAAAAATTGCAGATCGCTGCCATTACTAATAAAAAAATTATTAATAAAAATGCCATAAATCTATCCTCTATTTTGTAGACGCTATGACTTTTGCGCAATCCAATCATTATATGCTTATTGCGATCTTTTTTACCAAAAATATGTAGAAGAATACATATTGGCCTAAATTGAGAAAGAAATTTTTTTTTTATATATTTTTTGGGGAGATTTTTTTATAGCAAAAAGTTAAAAATATTGCTTTTTTAAAAAAAAATTGTTTCTGTTTTTCTGTTTATAGCGCAAAAAATATAAACAGAGGTGATCAAATGCCATCAAAAGAAAGCTCTATTTGTGGGGAAAAAAAGATGTAAATTTTTTTGGGTGCAATGTCGGATGACCGCGCAATTCTCAGTTAAAGCGACGCAGTGCCGTATCGCAAAAAGTGCTCTGGTCAGGAAGGGGGTAAATCCTTCTGGGGCTGAAGTGGTTAAAGAGTTGAATCCTATCAAAGGGTTTTATTATGCGACCAACATTTTGGAGGAGAGCAACCTAGATTGACCCCAATGAAATATCAGTCACATTTTAAAACACAAATAAGTCACAAATAAAAGTCAGAAGCCAATATCTGTATACAGTATGCATTCTAGGTCAGTGATTCAGAGATTTAAAAGCTAAATGGTCAGCAATGAGAATAAGCTTAAAGTTCTGTTCAAACAGTTTTGTTCAGACAGAACTTTGGCTGTTTGGGTGTTCATATAAACACCAAACATTCTACTCTTTCAGCGAGAGCCGAATGACATGTATAGTCACAGTGACTTTATCGATACTACACATAGTAGTACACATGACCCCATTCATTTACTGGCTGAGAATAACCAGCCATGTAAACAAAGGGGAGGAGTTAGCATGGCATCACTGACAAAATATGGCTACATGGCTGTATATGGTCAATGACATTAATCAAATATATCCATGGTCATATTTCACCAATGCTGTCACCCAGGGGATCCTGCCGAATGTAATTCAGTGCCAGTCAGAAATGAGATTAGATGTTGGTGGTATAATTTTTTTAACCACTTCAGCTCTCGAATATTTTACCTCCATCATGACCAGGTCATTTTTTGCTATACGTCACTGTGCTATTTTAACCACCGACTGCGCAGTCATGTAATGCTGTACCCATACTAAATTTATATAATTTTTTCACACAAATGGAACTTTCTTTTGGTAGTATTTGATCACCACTGAGTTTTTTGTTTTTTGCAATATAAACAAAAGAAAAAAGCAATATTATTTACTTTCTGCTATAAAATACATCTAATAAAAACATTTTTAAAAATCTAATTTTTTCATAAATTTTGGCCAAAATGTATTCTGCTACATGTTTTTGATCAAACAATTCCAAATAAGTGTATATTGATTGGTTTGTGTGAAAGCTTTAGCGCCTACAAACCCTGGTATATATACTGGATTTTTTATTTTTTTTTATACTACTAATGGCTAATGGTGGCGATCAATGATGGGACTGCAATATTGCAGCGGTCAATTTGACACTAACTGATGCTGGGGGAAATTGACTAGCTGTCACTGACATCACCAGTGCCATTATTACAGTGATCAGTGCTAAAAATATACACTGTCAAAAAAATATATATATATATATACACTGTCACTGTACTAATGACACTGGCTGGGATGGGGTTAACATTTAGTGAGATCAAGGGGTTAAATGTGTGCCTAGCTATGTGTAAGGTGTGTACACTGTGCTGCTTTTTCTTTCTAATGATCTCTCAATTAGCACGTCCCAGCCGTATAACATTGGCTGGGACTTGCTAACAGGATCCTGCTGTGTACAATCACAGCAGAAGCTGGCCCGGGGGGGGGGGGGGGATGGAACGACACCCTGAAACCAGAAGTAGGAAGTACATCGCTTTGCCTACAGTGTCCGTCTGTCCGCAGTATAATGTGGGCTGGCGTTAAGCGGTTAATAAAAGATTTATCAAAAAATGTGTGTCTCTTATGCCCCGTACACACGGTCGGATTTTCCGATGGAAATGTCCGATTGGAGCGTGTTGTCGGAAATTCCGACCGTGTGTGGGCGCCATAGGACATTTTCCATCGGATTTTCCGACACACAAAGTTGGACAGCAGGAGATAAAATTTTCCGACAACAAAATCCGATCGCGTCAATTCCGACCGTGTGTGGGCTGTTTCCGACGCACAAAGTGCCACGCATGCTCAGAAGAAATTCCGAGACGGGACAGCTCATTCTGGTAAACTTAGCGTTCGCAATGGATACAGCACTTTCGTCACGCTGCAATGTTCAAAATGGTTTAATACAGCGCACTCTCTTCTTCTTTATAATGTGACAAGAATTAAGTAGTTTTGCTGCTCATATTCACAGACACTTCTCACAAACTTCTTTTGTTACTATTTATCGGGATTCCCTCAATATATTTTGATTTCTCACATCTGACAACATATTTTTGTATATTTTATTTTTTTTTTTTTTGCCTTTAATGTAGAATCTTTTTTTGTGTTTCTCTTTTTTTTTTTTTTTGGTGATTTTGATTTGTACTCCCGAAAATGTTTGTGTGTTTTTTGTGACAAGTTCCCACAACACCATTGATATGTTGTTCTATTTAATCTGTAGGAGATTGTTTGGTGTTGTTGTCCCTTGTTAATTTCACATTTTATGTTAGAAATGTACCTGAATTGTCACCAACAAACTGTCCTTTTTGGATGAAAACACACACAGGAGAGTAGAATTTACCTAAAAAAATTTTATTAAGGGGTCACAACTATAAAAAAACAAAGAGGGAGGCAACGCTGGAGAAACTGCAGAAGTGGGCGAAGCCTTGGACCCCCAGGGCAGACATCAATTATTTAAAAGCAAAATTGGTGGCCTGAGGAGTCCATATCTAAGGGAGTGCAGTCTGGTCCAGAAGTCCCAAAAAACCCGGAAAGCAGCAGATGACATCTGTGTCCCCAGGCTGTGGTCATACGAGAGACTACAGATTTTGTCAGACCAGACTGAACCCAGGCCATCACTCTTTGGTCTTCCTTCCACGCTTCCTTACAGGCTTTGGCTGTGGTGGTGGAGTTGTGGCAGCAGGAGGAGGAGGAGGAGGATCATCGATCTCAATGACATCCGTCTTGGGTGTCAGTTCCCCACTCTCTCCCTTATGTAGGACTTTATAAATCAGCTCCTCAGAGAGCTTGCGTTGGCCCTCCTGCATGCCCTGCAATTTGGTGGCAGCCATGCAGACAAAGGCCTCTGCAGGACTGGGGAAGGCTCTGAGGGACGCAGAAGCCTCCTGGATCAGCCTGTATGCTGAATCCTGCACAGGACTGGGAGTGGCCTTCCTGGCCCTTTTGTATGGCAGGCGGAGGGGAGGAACCTGAGACTCAGTCAGGCTGCGACTTGTCCCAGGCTTCTCTTGGCTGACACTTAGCCCCGCCTCCTCCTGGCTGACACTAATCCCCGCCTCCTCCTGGCTGACACTAATCCCCGCCTCCTCCTGGCTGACACATTCCACAGCCTCCTCCTGGCTGAGGTCTTCCTGTGTATGAAAAAGGGACATAGTTTTAGTATTTTTTACATCAATCACACACAATTTTCACCTCCCGACTGCTGCAAATTGAATGTTAACAAATATACCAGACTATCATTCTGAGCCCAGCATTTTGCATTCTTGTTCCAATTTTGGGTGCCCACTACTGTCTATTGATATGTAAAACACTTTTTTTAATCAGCAATTAATGATCAATAATAACATCTAGTAAACATCATTTATTTATTGCCCAAAAATCTGTAGAAGAATGCTATACCTGACTCCAGCTGGGCTCCTCCACTTCTTCCTGGCTGGAAGGCCCAGGTTGGACATCGGAAGCCTCAGCTGGGATGGAAGGAAGCGTGGAAGGAAGAGTGGAGAGGGATTCCCTGACTTCAGTGTGGTCTGACAGAAACCGCAGTCTCTCGTAGTACCACAGCCTGGGGACATAAACGGCATCTGCTGCAGCTCCGGACCTCTGGGAATCTGTGACCTTCTTGCGCTCCCTAAGATACGTGCTCCTCAGGCCACCAATTTTAGCTTTTAAATAAGGGATGGTTGCTGTGGGGACCACCGGCTTCACCAACTCCAGCAGTTTCTCCAACGCTGCCTGCCTCTTCTGTTTGTGATTATAGTGGGGGTGTCTCACTTGCCACAGACAGGGCAGCTCCCTGTACTTGTCAATAAACAGGGGCAGGAAATTGTGGTCGTTGAACCAATCCATTTTCTCTGCAAGACACAACACAAGACAAACCCTAATGTCAGGCCAAACTCCCCTATTCTTGTTACAATATAGGCTTCCATTTCGAAGCAGTATAGGCCCAAGTTTAGATCCTACCTTCGTTAGCACGATCGGTGTCTCCGATGCTCCTTCCTCCGCTCACAGATCGTACGTAAGACGCGCGCGTGTTACGATTTATACACACTGCGCATGCATATAACTCCGCCCGCCCCTGATGTTCTTTCTAGTCTATTCCCCGCCCCTTTTCATTCGGCGCAGTGGGGGAAGAGCACATGGCGGATAGACAGCAGGATCGTGCTAATTGCAGCAACGAGGAGGAGAAGGAGGAGGAAAGGCCAGAGCCTGAAACGTCCCGATCCAGAAGGAGATTAAAGGTATCAAATATGTCCTTTGGGGAGATGTTGGAGATGGTGGACATCCTGAAGAAGGCCGACTATGATGGAAAGTATGGGCCTTACCCCAACCCCAATGTCCGAAAGGCCAAGATCATGGCGAAAGTGGTCAGGAGTCTGCACCGGAAATTCGGGGTATGACGATCGAAAGATCAGCTCAGGAAGCGGTGGTCGGACCTGAAATTACGAGAACATGAGCAGTACAGAAAGATCCGGAGAGTGCTGCAAAAAAGTAAGTATTTGTGCTGTGTTCCTATTCTTTTTGGGTTTATTACGTTTGTGCTGCTCCATGTGCTTTTAGGAACTGTTGTATAGTTTAAAATGGCAACTTTCATGTTCATGGGCACATTATTCATTCGGATCACAGATTTTTATTTCGGACTATAAAATACCATTGTTTAGCCCATATGCATTTGGCCACCATTTTGATGCCCTATACTTGGCTTCAAAGAATTGGGTTGTGTAGATGGCTTTGTTACTAGAATGAAATGCAAACTAGATTGTGTGTAAGGAGAGGACACTCAGCAGCTGTTTTCACATCTGGACACTGGAGCACTAGTGTGGGACAAAAGAACACCATTTTTATTAGGGGGGGCACACAGGTGCTCCAGTGTATACTATAGGGGGGTCTCCATCTGGGAAGCTTGTACTAAACAGGTAAAGTATTGCAGTTTGAAAAGGACACTAAAAAAGCTACATCTTGGAACTCGGCTAAAATAGACAATTGTACCCCACTTCCAAGCAATGTTTCATCTTTATAGTTCTGACATTAAATTTCTGTGTGCTAATTATACCATTTTTGTTTTACATAGGGGAGAAAAGACTCGGAGGACACCCCTCATCCGAGGAGACCAGAGCCCCCCCCCCTCTGGAAGAAGGGGAAATCCCCCCAACACAAGATGAGCAGGAGGAGGAAGACGTGGTGGAACTAGTCACCACAACAGGTGAGTATCTGCGACCATAGGCTCAGATAAGAGATGGATGGCGGCATTTTTTTGGAAACCTAATTTATTTTGGGGTTCCTCTCTTTTTAGGTGATCGTGAGGTTGTGGATGAAGATCCTTTCACATCCGAAAGTGCCCAGATCCTGATCGGGGAGATCATGGGGTGTAATTTACAATTGGAAATTATCAAGCAAAACATCAATGATGTTATTCCAAAATATAAAAACATCATTGATGTTTTGGGGCGAGTTTAAAAAACCTGCAAATCACTTTCTTCTTTTGTGTGCTACAATGTGCGAAATGTTTTTTTGATTTTTGACAAAGCCAAATTTGGAGGATGCACACAGTGTGTCAACATGTGCTATCTGCCATCACGGGAGATCAATGGACGCGTTTTGGGGGTGCAACCCCTTCCTCAATAATAAAGTAGCGGTGAGGAAGGGCTTTCTCCCCCAAAACACGTCCCTTCATCCCCCGTGATGGCAGATAGCACATGTTGACATTGGGAAATTTGTGTGCATCTTCCAAGTTTGGCTTTTCCAGGGGTGATTCCCCCCCCCATCTGAACGCAATATCAAACACAGTTCCTAAATACTCATGTCTGATATTGCCTTCAAGTTCTACCAAATGTGAACTTTGTAAGATCAAGATTTGTGTCTTTCTTGTGGGTTTTACACAGGCCTGTTTTCTATAAAATGCACATTTTGATTTTGGATAATGACACCACAAAAATTGTTATACAACAAACATGTTGGTTTGTCAGAAAAACCTTTGGTAAATGCACATGTGATTGTGCAGGTATTAAAAAGATTGTTCATCAAGAATGTGTGGATTATTGTCTCAGCGCTACAACACTTTTGGGGTGATGTAATTGTTGTTTTATGAGAAAATGGGGGTAATTTCCTAAGGGCAAATCCACTTTGCACTACAAGTGCTGTTTCAGTGCAGTTGCAAGTGCACTTGTAGTGAAAAGTGTCTTTGCATTTAGTAAATAACAGCCAACAGTGCTTTGTATAAGGTTACACAATCACAACATTTTCTGGACTCCACACATTTCTGTCAGGGTCAGCTCAAACAAACACAAGCAGTAAATGTCCACAAAGAAGAGCCTGGGGGGAGATGCCTGTCGAGAACTTGAGGTCCTGCAGGCTTCTCCCTGTGGCCAAATATCGCAGGGTAGCGACCAACCTCTGCTCCGGAGTGATGGCTTGCCTCATGCAGGTATCCTGCCCGCTGATATAGGGGGTCAGCGAAGCCAGCAAACTGTGAAATACGGGTCCGTCATCCTGAGAAAGTTCCTGAAATCATCAGGATTATTCTCACGGATCTCACGGAGCAAAGGCATGTGACAGAACTGGTCACGCTGAAGCAACCAATTCCTGGTCCATGAACTCCTCCCCACCCTGTTCATGGACTGGACTTGTGTCAAGGTCAGGACCCCAACACCAAGCCCCCACACAGCACGAACTCTACGAGGAGTACGCATACGAAACATGGCTAGAAAACGGTCGGCTGCTCAGAACTAAGTAACAGAACGCACTGAAGAACAGCAAGGCCTGTGAAGAGCGACCTGAAAACCAGTAACGAACGAACAAGAATACAATGACTACCTAAAGTCACGCGGAACTTGCTGCATGCACTGAAGAGCAGATACAAACCCACAAGCACAAACTGAACGGCAGAAAACGATCTGAAAGCCAGGAGTCTGAAAAAGTGCGAATCGTCTCTCACCAAACTTTTACTAACACGAGATTAGCAAAAGGAGCCCAAAGGGTGCCGCGCTTGGTTCTGAACCGCCCTTCTCTAGTCTCGTCGTACGTGGTGTACGTGACCGCGTGGTTGTCGATCGGAAATTCCGACAACTTTGTGCGACCGTGTTTAGGCAAAACAAGTTTGTGCCAACATCCGTCGGAAAAAATCCTAGGATTTTGTTGTCGGAATGTCCGAACAAAGTCCGACCGTGTGTACGGGGCATTACTCATTCACATAGGGGGTGGTATCTGGGGGCTTGTGGTTTATTATGATTTGGGGGTGGCACTCGCACTGAATACTCAAATAAGAGTCCTGAATTTTTTGGGGGCCCCCATACAAACAAGAAAAAAGGTTTGGTATAGAATTTGGGCTTAGATTTAGATTCCACACCTGGACTTTACTCATGTTCTGTAAACATGCCCAAAACAATCTCAAGTATGTTTGGATCATCCATGATCAGCAAAAAAACTAAGCATCTTGCATTTTACAAGGACAGCTCAGAAATGACAGTCCTCATTTTTGTTCCATGATGTATTGCTATTGACTCTGCTCTCTCGATGCCAAAGGCTGGCTTCTCTCACAGTGCCAGTAAGGAATAAGTGGCTGCTTTTAATGTATTTGACTGCTACTACCACTACCACTACTACTTCAGAGTACACCTACCCTTTTTTTGCACTTTTTGGGTATCCTGCACCCTTAGACCCCCTTTACTAGAACTGACTTGAGTAGTAAATGGTAAAAAACTAAAGTAACTGGGGCCAAACTTATTTTTGCCCCACCACACAATAAAGGCAAAGTTTACCTTGTTTTCTAAATTCCAGCTCCCCTACGCACCAATATACCATGAATGTAGAATTTTTAGAACAAGGCCTTACCTCAGCCCTGGTGTGTTCCATGGAAAAGTTCATGACTTCCTGGTTTGTAGATTTGGGACGTGATAACTTTTAAGTCACAGGAAGGAGTACACCAGCTGACTTCATTAGCAAGGAAAAGACCCTAAGATTGAGATATTAACCCACTGTGCCACCTGGGGGATCTAAGGGGCACTACACCATATTTTCTTATTCTAGTATGATTCCAAAAATAATAAACCACTAGACTCACATTTTATTTATTTAGTAAATATAAGATAGTTTTCTTGTCTGGCACAGCAGGCAAAATCTTGAGGATTTTTGAATCACACTAACTTCTACAAAGTGAAAGTAAAGAATGCTGCCACTGCTAACAATTATTCATAAGCATTTATGTTCCTACTAATATGCTCACATGTGATTCTAACTTAGTTTGCAACTTCCTTGTCAAAAGAAGTTTATTGAGTATACAATATTATAAAGATACATAGATTAAGTTTACAAGGATCTATAAAGTAAGCTCATTGTTTTACAGTAGGGTTTATATAGGTAAATATCATGAAATTTCAAATATTAAACATTGGGTTCACGTAAACCTAAATTAAAGATATATATCATTTCCTTAGTTACTTTTGTAGGTATTTAAATGATTTATACCTACTATACATATTGTTTGCAAGTAGAGTGTATATAGGTCAAATAAATTCTGATAATGAGCTTTAATCGTAAGGTGGAGAAAAGGAAAGAGAAAGAAGAAAAAGGGTTGAAAGGTAGAGGTATGGTCCACAAGGTTGTCCCGCTCGTCAGTTTATTATTCTTTTTAGTTCTCTTTGAAGCTTTAGAATGGGTGTCTTTGTAAGTCATTTAATCTGTTACCATGGCAACAGGACAGAGTCATTGAAGTTTGACAGGAACTGTTGTTTTATCCAAGGATGCCAAAGTTTTTCAAATTTTGGAATTTGATTTTGATCGATGGCTACCATCTTAGCATGGGACATTGTATTATTCATTCTGTGAATTGTTTCTGCTAGTACCAATGTAGGAGATTTCCATGCCTTGGCCACTGTTTGTTTTGCAGCCGTTATTAGTTGGATCATAAGTTTGAATTGAGAGAGTGTTAACCATTCCGGTTTTAGATTAAGTAAAGTTAAATATGGATCTGGTTGTATTATTTTTTAAAATATTTTAGATGCAATCACGAAGACTTCCTTCCAGAAGGTTTGGATTACTGGGCACGTCCACCATATGTGTAAATATGTGCCTATTTCTGGGCATCCTCGAAAACAAAGAGCTGAGGTATTAGGTGAATATTTTGCCACTCTAGCGGGTACAAGGTACCAGCGAGTTAGGACTTTATAATTTGTCTCCAGTGCTAAGATGTTGGGTGAAGATGACTTGGATTTGAGCCATATGTTAGACCAGTCCGTGTCTTCTAAAGTTCGTCCCAGGTCCTCCTCCCACCTCTGAACGTAAGAGGGTCTATTAAGATTTGCTACTCCATATAATTGATTATAAAGTGATGAAATTGTACCTTTAGCAAATGGATCTTTTGTACAGATTGATTCAAAAATGGATAATTGGGATAATGGTGTATCCCCCTTTAGGAATGGTGTATAGAAATTTTTGATTTGGAGATATCTAAATATCTCAGAGTTTGGTAGATCATATTTTTCTCTAAGCGATGGGAATGAAAGGAATGATTTAGATGCTATGAAGTCATTTAGTGTCTGAATGCCTGATGTTGTCCAAGCTTTAAAAGAATTTGGGTAGATCCATGCCGGATAAAAGGCCGGATTTCTGATAAAAGAAAGGAGAGGATTGTGTGGAGATTGTAACTGATATTTGGTTTTTAGTTTATCCCAGAGAGATAAGAAGTGTTTAGTTATGGGATTATGAATTTTAAAGCGGTCTTTAGGATCAAGCCATAATAAATTTGATATTAATAGAGGGTCATTTTCTGAAGCCTCTATAAATACCCATAATGGGATTTCCTGTTTTGCATGGTATTTGGACAGACTGGCCAAATGTGCTGCTCTGTAGTAGTTAGTAAAATTAGGGTATCCCAGGCCTCCTTTATTTTTGGGAAGATGTAGTGGGTGTATAGGTATACGTGGTTTAGAAGAGCCCCATATAAACGAAGTTGCTCTTTTTTGTACTATTCTCAAAAAATAGGAAGGAATTGGAATAGGGAGGACTCTGAATAGATAAAGCAATTTGGGTAGAATAGTCATTTTGATTGCATTAATCTTCCCTATCCAGGATAAAGGAAGTTGCGACCATTGTTTTATTAGATTTGTGATCTGTCTTAATACAGGAGGATAATTGGTTGAGAATAAGTCAGAATGAGATGCTGTTAAATGAATTCCAAGATATGGGATTGATTTTTCTGCCCATGTGAATGGGAGTGCAGCCCTAACCGGGATCAATTCCATGTTTGTGAGAGAAATATTAAGCACTAGGCATTTCTTAGGATTAATCATAAGGCCGGATAGGGCTGCAAATCCATCAAGAGCTGGTATTAAGTTAGGACCAGAGACCTGAGGTGATGATAGAAAAAGTAATATATCGTCTGCAAATATACATAATTTGTGTGTAATACCTCCTACTTCAATGCCAGTTATAGTTTGGTTTGTTCTGATGTATTGGGCCATGGGTTCGAGTATAAGGGCAAATAATAAGGGAGATAATGGGCAACCCTGTCGGGTACCTCTTTCGATACTAAAGGCATCAGATTTATATCCAGCATATTTTATATAGGCTTTGGGTTTATTATACAATGCTTTGATCCATGTTAAAAAGTGGGGTCCAAAACCCCATTTTTGTAATGAATATTGCATATATTGCCAGGATACTGTGTCAAATGCCCTCTTAATATTGAGAGATAGAAAACATAAAGGGATTTTCCGTTTTTTAGCAATATGTGCCAATAACACTGCCCTGCGTATATTATCGCCTGCCTGTCTATTTGGCATGAAGCCTACTTGATCTCTATGTATTAATTTTCCTATAATGCTATTGAGGCGTTTTGCTATTATTTTTGCTAATAATTTAATATCGAGGTTTAACAGAGAGATAGGCCGATAGTTCACACAGGAAGTATCATCAGAAAGGGGTTTTGGGATCATACAAACAATTGCCATTAGTGTTTCTTGCCGAAAAGAATGTCCATCTAGAAGTTTGTTAAAAGTTTCAGTGAGAATGGGAGAGAGTATTTCTGAGAATGTTTTATAGTATAAAGCCGAGTAGCCATCTGGGCCTGGTCTTTTGTTAAGTTTTAGGTCTTTATGGCGTTAGCAACTTCATCTATAGTTATAGGCTCATCCAAACTGCTTTTTTGATTCTGAGATAACTCAGGTAAGGTTATTTTTGAGAAGAAGGATTCAGCCTCTGTAGGATTAAATTCATTGTTTGTCTTGTATAAAGTTGCGAGATGTGAGTGAAATTTATGGACTATTTTAACTGGATTACAAGTGTAAACATTTTTTGATAATTTCAAACGTATTGGTTTGAAAGATTTGTTAGTTGAATTTAATGCCCGAGCCAAATATGTACCTGGTTTGTTTGTATTCATGTAGAAATTGTGTTTGGAGCGTTTGAGGGATTTATCAACTGACTCAGTGAGAAATAGATCGTATTCCAATCTAGATTTTTCCAGATGAGATTTTGTAATCTGAGATGGATTATCTTGAAATGATGTGTAGGCTGCATTAAAATTGAGTTCTAGTTTTTTTGCTAGATTTTTGCGTTCCCGTTTAAATAGTGCCATTTGTCATTGTATTGTACCACGCAAGACAGGCTTATGAGCTTCCCACAGTGTAATTGGGGAGATGTCTGTTGTATTATTAATTGATATGTATTCCTTTAAAGCTTGTTCAATGGCCATCTGATGTAGTGGGTGTTTGAGCATTATGTTCGGTAAGTACCACGTTGGGTCATGCGCTTTTGGTATGGCTGAGGCTATAGTAGTGTATACTGCATTATGGTCAGACCATGGAATCAGAATTATATCTGATGCAATAATTTCTGGTATCATTCCTATTGTTAGAAAAATATGATCTATTCTGGTGAAGGTTTGATGAGGGTGCGAGAAATAAGTGAATTTCTTTTTCATTGGGTTACTTTCTCTCCACGAATCTACCAGATTGTATTTGGAAAGAAGTTGAGAAAAAGGTAATCTAGAGGTTATTTTGGATGGTGTAAAAGGTGATTTATCTAGAAATGGGAGGAGGACCTGGTTCGAATCCCCACACATTATCACTGTTCCTATTTTGTGTGTATTAATCACTTGTAATATATGTGAGAGGAATGATGTAGGTTGTTTGTTAGGAGCGTAGTAGGAAATCACCGTGTTTGCTGTATCCATTATATAACCCATGAGTATCAGGTATCTACCTTCTGGGTCTTTAATTTCTGATGATAAGGTGAATGGTGTGGATCGGTGAAATGCAATTAGAGTTCCCCTTTGCTTGGTACAGGCAGAAGCCGTGTAAATTTGTTGATAAAAAGGAGAAATATATTTTGGAGTAGAATCTTTGGTGAAGTGTGTTTCTTGGAGGCATACTATGTGAGCCTTCTTGTTATGAAAAGTACGGAAGGCTTTGGTCCTTTTTTGAGGGACATTTATTCCCTGAACATTCAGGGAAAGTATATTCAGTGGTGCCATGGCAACAGATCAAATAGTTTTGAATTACTTTTTGTTATGCAGAGCTGACTGCGCAGATCAACCTGTGTGGACTGATGAGATGAATAGATAGAAAAGAAACCAGTGAATTCTGGAGTAAATAGTAAACAAAAAAACATATGAGATTAGATGATACATTGTATAAATTATTTTTTGCAAGTAATCACAATTTACCCGTGAAAGAGAATAAATATCTCTCTCAGGGGAATAAGTGCCTTCGTCACACTCCCACATAATATGGTTGGGAGAATGAGGAGGGCTAATGGGGGGTACACGGATCTTCCGCTTACAGGAGAGAAGTGCTATGTCAAAAGACATCAAAATGATGTTTCATTAATTGGAGTGCAGAATATAGTTTTTGTTGAAATTATTTTTTCCACGGTGGTTGTATATGGTTAGTTTTGCCCTAGGCTAAATAATTCAGTTAGAAAGGTACTGTTAATAACTTTGGTATTGATGAAGATAGTTTGAATTATTTTGGGATTTTAACCCTTTTAGAGTAAACAATTACATATTTTATTCATATGCAACTGTTTAGATATGTTAACTCATAAAATTGAGGTTGTATTGCTTCAGATTAGAATAAACAAAAACATAATTCTAGGAACTAGTTAGGTAATAATATATTTGTTTTAAGAAAAGAAAGAAAAAGCTTCCATTACTTCTTGATTATTGAACATATTTGTCCTAAAAAGTAATAAATCTATTGTTATTACCTGAAAATATATAACTGAACAAGAATTTCCTTATTTCACTTATATATTCTAAGGCTATATGAATCAGAAGCAATAGGAAATATAACTGGAATGTAACATGATCCCACACAGTGTGTGACTATCAGAATGCAGTTACATTCAGTTATAAATACAGGTTTTTTATAGAGAACCATCTCTTAGTATAATAAATGAAGAGATATCAGGAATTAGGATGTCAGTCCACTGAATCTTCTTGGTCCATGGATGATGTGGCATAACGGCCTCTTTTGTGAGAATGATGATTCCCATTTTGTTATTAACCACTTGACATCCGGTGGCCGTCATATGACGGCTTCCACTTTCAGGGCTTATATCTGAATGATGTCTGAGGCTACAGACATCATTCAGATACCGGCATTTTCAGCCGGCGATTCCGTACACCATAAGAATGATCATAGCGGCTGTTCCGCCGCTTGATCGTTCTTACGGGCGGCGGGAGGGGACATCCCCCCCTCCCGCCGCCCTCCGGTGCTACTACCGACTCACCTCAGCGATCGGTGAGTCGGATAGCGGATCCGCCGGCGCCGGATGTTCACCATAGAGATTTCCGGCGGACCAGATGGTCGCCGGAGTCTCTATGATCGTTCGGAGGCCGGGCGCGATGTTATGACGTCACGCCCGGCCTCTGCATTCAAAAAAACGGCGCCGCTTCGGCTGTGAAGCGGCGATCGTTTTATTTTTTTTTTTATTTTAGGCTTCCCAGCCTAGAGGTGAGATGTGGGGTCTTATTGACCCCATATCTCACTGTAAAGAGGACTGATCGTGTCATATTCCTATTACAAGGGATGTTTACATTCCTTGTAAGGGGAATAAAAGTGATAAAAAAAAAAATATTTTTTTAAAGTGTCAAAATAAAAAATTTTAAGTAAAATTAACAATAAAAAAAAAAAAAAAATTTTTTAAAGCGCCCCTGTCCCCGTGAGCTCGCACGCAGAAGCGAACGCATACGTAAGTCCCGCCCACATATGAAAACGGTGTTCAAACCACACATGTGAGGTATCGCCGTGATCGGTAGAGCGAGAGCAATAATTTTGGCCCTAGACCTCCTCTGTAACTCAAAACATGTAACCTGTAAAAAATTTTAAAGCTTCGCCTATGGGCATTTTTAAGTACCAAAGTTTGGCGCCATTCCACGAGCGTGTGCAATTTTGAAGCGTGACATGTTAGGTATCTATTTACTCGGCGTAACTTCATCTTTCACACAATGCAAAAAAAATTGGCTAACTTTGCTGTTTTGTTTTTTTTTTAAGCATGAAACTGTTTTTTTCCAAAAAAAACGCGTTTGAAAAATTGCTGCGCAAATACCGTGCAAGATAAAAAGTTGCAATGACCGCCATTGTATTCTGTAGGGTCTCTGCTAAAAAAACATATATAATGTTTGGGGGTTCTATGTAATTTTATAGCAAAAAAATGATGATTTTTGACATGTTGGAGCGAAGTGTCAGAAATGGCCCGGATGTGAAGTGGTTAAATTTTCTGAGTGCTGCCTGAAGGTGAAGATGATGTCATTCTTCTGCATGTGGGAGAGTTGCTGCTTGTGGGTTCTGTCAGATTTAATTTTAAAAGGTTTTGTTGTAGTTCATCTGCTGATCTGCTTCTGTAAATTGTACCTTGGTAGTTAAATCTGACTGAAAAGGGGAAGCCCCATTGATACATAATGTTGTGGCGTTGCAGTTCCATTAGTTGGGGTTTCATGGATTGTCTTTTAGTAGTAGTAAGTTGGGATAGGTCAGCAAAAATTTGATAATTGTGTCCTTGAAAATTAAGTTCCTTTTTTTCCCTTGCAGCAATTAGTATTTGTTCTTTCGTTCTGTAATAATGAAATTTTGTGATTATATCACGTGGGGGTCCATCTTTCTTTTTGGCTGTGAGGGCTCTGTGTACTCTGTCCAGTTCTAAACGTTCAATAGGGATATCTGGCTTTAGTTCTTGTAATAGAGCAGTAATAGTAGATTGCAGGTCTGTCACAGTTTCAGGTATTCCCCTTATGCGCAAGTTTGAACGTCTGGCTCTATTTTCGTAATCTTCGAGCTTAGTTTGAAGTATTAAATTCTCTTCTTTTAATTGTTCCAATTCTGTTATATTTACTTGGGTTGTAATTTAAATTTCATCCATTTTTATTTCTAAGGCTGCAGTGCGGTTTCCCAGCTCTCCTATTTCTTTGGTTAGGCTGTTTGTTATTTGGTCTGAGGTTTGTTTTAAAGCCTTATAAAGCATCTTTTCAAATTGTAATAATATTACTGGGGATGCTGAGGAGGCTTGTGGAGAAGTTTGTGAGAGGATTTGTTCTGTATCTGACTCAAATGGAGAGTCTTGGTGTGACATTTTCTGTCTGTGAGAGCACCCTGATGCTGTATCTTGTGAGGTGACTGGAGCTGCTTTAGTTGCAGTGAGTGCCTGTGAACTCTTTGTGAGGTGATTTTTTATTTCTGCCACGGTTTCCTCCCAGTACCATATTTCCTGCCCAAACTTTCACAGTTTGTTCCCTGGGGCAAAAAGGTTCAAATGGATACCTTTTGAGCCTGCAGGCTCCGCTTTGTCCTTCTCTTCTCTCCTCAGTGGTGCAGAGCTCTAACAATGCATGTCTGCTCCGCTAGGCTCCGCCCATCTCCCCACTTAGTTTGCAACTTCAAAACTAAAGTATTCTGTAACAGTGTTATTTGTGCAAACTGAAGACACACCATATGTGTATATCATTATAGTGTTATTTGTAGACATGTGCACACTGAAATATTTTGTTTCGAAATTTCATTTTTGTCCGAAAAATAAATTTATTTAGTTACTCCCAAAATTCCCTTTTCTTTATTTTGTTTTTCTTACAAACTTGCATTCGTCCGAAAATCCAAATTAAATAAGGTTGAATCTGTCATTGAAGGCTTATGGTGTCTGTCGAATGTTCAAAGAAGATTCGACGGAGCAGCTAAACTGTACGACGCCGCAATCGCACATTACCGGTCAAATTTTCCACCTACAAGCTAGCTGTGGTAGAATTCTAATGTTGTATGACTAGTAATAAATTAATAATTATATTTATTAATTATTTTACTAGTCAACCAACATTAGAATTTTTCTATAGCCTATGGGCGGATGCATTTGACCGGAAATGTACGATTGCAGCATCGTACAGTTTACTAGCTGCTCCGTCAAATCTTCTTAGAACTTTCAACAGACACCATAAGCCAAAGATTTGACGTTTGTATGTTTTTCGTTGCTTTGTCGAATCTTCATCATTCATTCATTGGTCTACTCTACCCCAACAGTCAGCTAACTTTCACATTCGTTTCTCATTTACAAGTGCAATGGCGGGTGCGGCATCTGACGTTGTTTCTGTGCTAGTCTCAAAGGCATCAATGAATTTCGACGACATGGAGGATGTTCCACTTCCTGGGCCTTCTATGGAGGCAGCAGCAACATCCCCAACACCATCATCCAAAACTGGGCATAGGAGGGGGACACAAGCTCCAACCAGCAGGAAGCGTAACCTTATGTGGACTCACATTGAGTCCCAGGTCCTTGTAAAGGAAACACTTCCTTGCTGGATGCAGCTGTGTGGCCCACGCTCCAGGGAAACCACTCAGGAGTGGAAGCGGTAGAAGTGGGAGGAGATCTCCAGAAGGGTTGAGGAGACCTATCGCCATCAACGTGACCTGACTGACTGTCGCAAAAAATTCTGTGACATAAAATGGTAAGTAACGTGTCTGATTTTTTTTTTTACATTTTAACCACTTCAGCCCCGGAGGATTTGGCTGCCAAATGACCGTGCCACTTTTTGCAATTTGGCACTGCGTCGCTTTAACTCAAAATTGCGCAGTCATGCGACATGGTTCCCAAACAAAATTGACGTCCTTTTTTTCCCACAAATAGAGCTTTCTTTTGGTGGTATTTGATCACCTCTGCGGTTTTTATTTTTTGCGCTATAAACAAAAAAAGAGCGACAATTTTGAAAAGAAGCAATTATTTTTTTACTTTTTGCTATATAAGTAATGTATCCCCAAAAAATATATAAAAAACAAATAGTTTCCTCGGTTTAGGCCGATACATATTCTTCTACATATTTTTGGTAACAAAAATTGCAATAAGCGTTTATTGATTGGTTTGCGCAAAAGTTATAGCGTCTACAAAATAGGGATAGTTTTATGGCATTTTTATTATTTAACTTTTTTTTACTAGTAGTGGCGGCGATCAGCGATTTTTATTGTGACTGCGACATTATGGCGGACACATCTGACACTTTTGATGCCATTTTGGGACCATTGTCATTTATACAATGATCAAAGCTCAAAAAATGCACTGATTTTACTGTGTAAAAAATGACACTGGCAGGGAAGGGGTTAACCACTAGGGGGTGCTAAAGGGGTTGAGTGTGTCCTAGGGAGTGATTCTAACTGTGGGGGGGTGGGCTACCAGTGACACAACACTGATCATGATCACTGCTCCCGATGATAGGGAGCAGAAGATCACTGTCCTGTCACTAGGCAGAACACGGAGATGCTGTGTACATAGGCATCTCCCCGTTCTTTAGCTCCGTGGCACGGTCACCGGCACCCGGCGGACATTGAGTCCGCGGGTCCCAAAGTCATGATACTTTGCGCAGCTGTGCCATTCTGCCGATATATATAGGCGTGAGCCGGTCAGCAAGAGGTTAAAAATGAAATCACATATTATGCCCAAAAACAAGTCCCCCTCCACACACACACATAAGCATATATTATTGCTATCACATGTAATGTTAGTAAAGTTAAGTGAATTTTTTTTTTAAAAAGGAATAAATAATTTTCAATTCATCCTCCCTCCTGTGAAAAACCAAATTTGCACATAGGTGTGCCTAGCCTACACATGAAAGCATTAGTTTGCAGTTGCACATGTTAAATATATTATCGCCACGACCATTGTAAGAGGAATATTTCCATGGCCGTTGTTTGTTCTTAGTTATCACTAAACTGAGCAGTAAATGCTTTTAAGTTCCACTTGACCACCTGTAGGTTACACCCCCTTTCTGACCAGGCCATATTCTGCTTTAGCGCATTGCAGCTTTAACTGACAACTGCACACTCCTGCGATGTACCACCCAAATGAAATTTATGCTCTTCTCCCGCCACATATAGAGCTTTTTTTTGGTGGCATTAGATCACCGCTGGGTTTTACATCTTTTTGTTATTGAAAAATAAAAAGAGTTAAATATATATAAAAAAAAAGTGTTATGGTGGCTGGACTTAACCAGCTTGCAGACCCGCCATATGTTTAGTTACTATGGGGGGGTCCACATCCACAAGTGGGTTAATGCTTTGCAAAAGAAACAAGAAGGGAAATTTTACACCATACACAGTTCACACAAGCGCGCACCGCGTAATAATTACAAGGGTGGACTGGACATTTAGATTTACTCGGCACAATCCCAATCCTGTCTTTTATATTTTATTGTGTACCAAAAAAGCATACATTTTTCTTAAAATAAATTTGGCTAATAAATAAATGTGCAAATCTTGTGCTACATGAAAAAATGTGCCTAATCCAAAAATTCCATTTGCATTGTTTCATTCTACCAGTTCATTCTACATGTGTTTCATGTGTTGATGTCATTTTCAGATTACAATTATAGTGTAACCCGTTTCTCTTCTCTTTTTGTTTTGCAGTTCCATAGCGCGGAAACGCAGGCAGTTGGGGCGCAGTGGGAATGATGAACATGGGATGATGAATATAGAGATCAGTACAGGCATGACTCTGAGTTCAGATATGAACAGCCACCCCATGTTTACTATCCACCCAACAGTAATCAACGTAGTGGACAGGTTTTTCAGGAGGACTAAAGACCAAGAAAAAGGGGTTCGGACCCAAGAGAGGCACAAGGGGAGGGCGGAGAATCCAGAGGAGGAAAAAGAAGGAGAATTTAAGGGGCCAAGGTGTTTTCAATTTAAGTGCCAAGCAATTAACCACAGAAGAGCTTTCTGTACTCGACAAGGGACTCAAATATGCCCCTCCCAAGAAGCTCGATAAGTTTGGCACCTTTATTGATATCCACAAATATATTCGCAAATTACACATTCAGCGATACCTCATTTCCAACCCCGTCAGAGGCGAGAGTAGCGCCACATTTGGGACCATTCATTCTGGTCTGTCTAATCCCTCATTATTTACTCCACCTGTCCCCATGGCGTCATCGATCAGCATTTTTAGGGACCTGGTCCTTAGGGACCTATCTGAGCTTCCAGATAAGCCTATACACCACCACCCATTGTCTAGTACAGATTTGAGGTCTTTGCGTTTACAAAAGGACCTTGTCATTCGCCCGGCTGACAAGGGTGGTGGCATTGTTGTTCTTGATAAGGATGACTATGTATCTGAGATGCACAGGATCCTTAACGAACCAGACACATATAAGATAATGCCTAACAATCCCACTACCCTATTTAAGAGAGAGCTGTCTGCCATCGTAAAGAAAGGTTATGACCACAAGATTTTGAATAAAAAGGAGAGAGACTATTTGGTACCCTTGGCACCCAGGGTTCCAACCATTTATTATTTGCCCAAGGTGCATAAAAACCCAGTACAACCCCCAGGCCGGCCTATCGTGGGTGGGATAGATTCTGTCACCTCACGTATAGGCCGGTATATTGATTTCTACCTACAACCTCTGGTGAGACGTATGCCTTCTTATCTGAAGGATACGGGTGCCACCATACACTTACTGGAAAGTCTAGAACTACAAGATGAACACATCATTGCCACCGCTGATGTTGCTTCCTTATATGCATGCATACCCCAGGACAAGGGTTTGGAAGCCGTCCGGTACTATCTAGAAAAGGAATCTAGTATTGCCCCGTTTCAGTGTTTCTTCATCATGGAACTATTAGAATTTGCCACCAAACAAAGTTACTTCTGGTTTGATCAACAATACTATCTCCAGTTGCGCGGCGTGGCAATGGGCGCTAAATTTGTCCCTAGCCTCGCCAACCTATTTATGGTGAAATGGGAGGAGGATGTCGTCTATGCCAATAGGAACCCTTCTCTCATCATGTGGGCCCGGTACATAGACGACATCCTCCTCCTATGGAAGGGAAGTGCCGAGTCATTGGATTCATTCTTTGTACATCTGAATGATAATGATCGTGGCATTTCCCTATCCCATACAGCCAGTAAACATAAAATCAATTTCTTGGATCTAGAAATTGAGATTTGCAATGGTGGTTTCCAGTTCCGGACACATTTTAAAGCCACAGACCGGAACAGCTTCATACCACCGGACAGCTGTCACCACAGGTCTTGGCTTGACTCAGTGCCACGCAGTCAATTCTTAAGACTGCGGAGAAACTGTTCAAACACTGATACCTTCAAGGCACAATCTGCACACTTGAGGGCCAAGTTTACTGACAAGAATTATGACCCCCGTCTTGTGGATTGTGAGCTCCAGTTTGCACTCGAAACCAATAGGGAATCATTACTTGAAGAGAGGCCTAAGAAAGAACAGAGTGAGATCTTTAAGTGGTCTTTATTGACTTCTTTTTCTAACCAGCATAGGCACATCAAAGCTATTCTCTCCAAGCATTGGGATATTCTCAAGAATGACCGTGTTTTGGGCACAGCTTTGCCCGACAGGGCGAAGGTCATTTTCAAGGGAGCCCCCACTCTGCAGAGCAAAATTGCTCCCAATATTATTAACCCCCCCATATGCCAGCCACTTTTCCATGAGATGGAAGGATTCTACTCATGTAGAAAATGTATTGTATGTCAACATAATTCTGGCATTGGTAGGAAAACTGAGTCCTTCACTTCATCGGTCACCCACAAAAGATATTCCATTAAACAGTTCTGCACTTGTACCACCAGTTACATTGTCTATCTAATTACATGCCATTGTGGGAAACAATATGTGGGCCGCACTATTCGCTCTTTCGCTATAAGAGTAGCGGAACACATTGCCCTCTTAAAAAACGTGGACACTAAACACACTGTTCCCGACACTACAAGTTACATCATAATCGTGTTATGGAGGGGACACAATTTGTCATAATTGACAGGTATGTCCCTCCGTGGAGGGGCGGTGCCATGACCAGGGCTGTTTCCCGGTTGGAGACTTTCTGGATCCATGAGCTCCGCACACTTTTCCCATTGGGTATTAACATCGAATTAGACGTTAACGCTTTTATTAATAAAGCTTGATGTCCTTTTGTTTCTGCGCTCTCTCTCTTGTTTCAACAAAATATATGTCATTTTTATTTTCATATTTTTTATTTTTTATTTTTCTCCATTATATTGTTTGAAAGTCATGATACATTGATATATATTTTTTAAGGCCATGTATATTTTTTAAGGCACATGTATATTTCAAATGTACATTTAACTGTATTGTATTCACTGTATATGTACATCCAGTGAATATCATTTTTGTATTTTTTATGTATCATTATGGGAATCCACTCCATAATAATGCACATATACACGGTCTCAGAAGGGTTCATTTCCCCTTTTTTCCGTTTTTTATTTTTCCGTTTTTTATCATTTTTTCAGTATTATTATTCTCACTATTTTAGTTATTATGGCACTATATGTCATTGCTTAGTTACATTTCATATGTACATACACACGTTTAGTGTTTTATAACCTTATCCCATATAGATCACGGTTTTATTTATATTTTTTTGCTTTCCACATGCACTTCCTGGTCACTGCTTATACCTCCGGGTTATGTGCATAATGTTGCTGGGCAGTGTTGCATGTAGCATCCTAGTTAGGGTTGTTTCTATATCAACACACTGACATCCTTCACGCACACTCATTGTGTGTTTTATCTTTGCATGTTTATTTTCCCATGGAGGTCCGCCCCCATACGGATGCCACAACACTTCACACGCACCATGTGCGTCACGCGCATGCACAGTGCTGTTACATGCCTTGATGTGCGCGCATGCCATCACGCATGGGGGCATGCCGCCACGGCGCTTTGCGTGCATCACGCACGTCACGTGCATGCACGGTATTGTTTACATGCCTCGATGCACGCGCACACCACCGCGCCCTCCGTTCTTTATGAACGTTTCACTTTCATACCACCATCATTACCTACCTTTTTTAATATACATCACATGCTCTCGCATGTTTTCACATTTTTTGGCTTTCATGATCCTTTTTTCTTCTCTTTCCTGGGCCCACATGTTAACCATAGTGAGGCTTGGAACGCACGCCGGGCGGCCATTTTGGCCGGATACCAGAAGTGCTGTTCATGTTCATGGAGCTGATTCCCATTAACACAGATGCAGCCCCTATATATGTTTTGGTGGCTACAGTGGGGGGAACCCCCCAGACGACGTCTATGAAGACGAAACACGTCGGTTAGGACCCCACTGTCGCCACATTTTATTCTCAGCGCTGTTTTTACATCAATTTACAAGTGAGTGTACATCCTTTTTATTTAATAAATTCCTTCCCTAAACTGATTTACACTATATGGCCTTTTCTTTTCTTTCCATCCTCTACCTGCCTCCTTCAACATCATTTTGAGTGAGACAACAATGTGCGTTCTGGTCCACACATTTCTCTGGGTTCCTGCATCGCCTTGAGTGACAGAGCAACGCGTGGGTCCATCCACCACCATCGCCTTCCTGGGCCATCCCCAGCCACCCATCACCTAAGCGTATCCGACCCAATCCGGCGTACGCCCCTTTGGGTCCACTTCATCCGGTAAGCCTCTTCATAATTGGTGGTGGTGTGTCTGTTTTCATCTCAGATGATATACATCTTTGTTTGGAGCGTTTTTCTGAAGATTCTTTCCTCCATGTACATATTGATGATCCCTCTACAATATTTACACTTGGAACTGTAGTTTTAACGTTTTCCATACTGGACGTTTTCTAATTTTTACTAGCGCTACACTTATTGTGTGTTTTTTCTCTGTTTTGCTTTGTTGGTTGTGTTAGCTGCTTGTTTTCTTTACGGCAGCGCAGAATTGTTTTGTATATATCTTGGGGGCGCAGAGGGAAGCAGGTGCCTCTCCTCCCCCATGAGGCGGAGCTCCTAGCGCAGTGGTTCTCAACTCCAGTCCTCGGGACCCACCAACAAGCCAGATTTTAAGTATTACCTTGGGGAGATGCAGACTAGAATACTGCAATCACTGAGCAGAAAATGATATCACCTGTGATGTATTTCAGTTATCTTGCAAACCTGGCCTATTGGTGGGTCCTGAGGACTGGAGTTGAGAACCACTGTCCTAGCGGGAGTAGGGGAGGATGAGATCACTCAGCTCCTGGCTCATCAAGGTTGGTGTCAGCATTGCATTGTGCAATGTGTGCAGGACATTTTTTTTGTCAAGCAACATTTACCATTATGTGTTTGATTTTTTTTAAAGATCGTATCCAGGCTTAGCGTCGCCGGAGGCAGAGGGTGGAGGAGCAGGAGTCCTCCACGTCAGCAATGTGCAGTAAGTACTGTAGTAGTGACACTAATACAGTGGGTCCTTTTCCATTTGTCCAGCCTTCCATTGTCGATTCCAGTGTCATTGCTTCTCGCTTAAGCAGTGACAGGTAGAGCATCTGCGATGCTCTGTCAGGTAACGCAAGCACTTGCGTAACTTACGTAATCTGACAGAACGTCGCCGTTCTGAACTGAGGCGCCTGATCACTGGCGGTGCACCTAACACTCACTGGCGCCGCTGGAACCAGGACAGGTAAGTGCCTCGTATTTTTTTTTACTGATTTTTTTCTGAATGGTGAATGCATGTCCCTGCCTTGTAGATAAACGTTAGTGACCTGCCCTGTATTGCCATGCTAATGGATAATTCATTTTATCTATATACACTACAGTATATTTATTTATAGTAAGTTGAAACTTGAACATTGTAACGTTCATCATTTCTCTTATAAATAGGTGTCATCCAGTCAGAGGGGTAGCCTCAGGAAGAGGAGGCTGAGGCAGCAACGCCCACATGTAAGTTAGTTAGTATAATCTTGCTGGTATCTGCTGAGTGATCATACATGTTTCAATGTTCTTGTACTAATGTGTGAGATTGTTGTACACTGCAGATTGTAATGTTCTTTTCTATCATTAATCAACAGCTGCTGAGCAGGAGGTGGAGGAGACCTGCCCTGTAGAGGCTGCTGGGGATGTGGAAGAACAGCCAAATGCGGCAGATCCAGGGAGTAAGTATAACTTTTTTTGTATTTTCCAGGCAAATATAGTATTTTAAATATGAAATGCTGATGGCATACCTTGTCTAGAAATGGTTGTGATTTATTCTGCAAGGCTTCGTTTTAGCTGGAATTATTAGTCCCCCTCTGCAGCTGATTCCAGTCTTCCTGTTAGCGTGACCTGTGCTTGTTATTTCCTCAATGTCCCTGATCACGCCACCTTCTTGCTGCAGTTCAGATTCCCAGTCTGAGCCAATCACTGTTAATCATCATGAATAACACAGCAGGCTGGAGGGGGTGTGTCAGACAAGAATCTCCAGCTATTGGCTGGCAGTCCCTGGACATGTTCAATCTCTGGCATGCCCCTAATGCATGCATTAACACTTTTTTCATGATGTTATACCTGTTATACCTCCTAGCCTAGACCAGGAGTGAGTAACCTACCTAGCCTAGAACAGAAGTGGGGCTTATTCAATCAGTGGCCATACAAAAAGGGGCCATACAAAATTATAAATAAGTAGCCTGCTATATTTTATTAAACAACTTTTTATTAGGTCATCCCAAATGCAATGGCTTGAATGGCTTCTCTTTGGTGAGTGTAATGTTAAAAGCTGGTATAGCTGATATGTTTTTCTGCAAGTGCAACTGATCTTCCATATTTGCGACAGTCAGTCAGTCTGGATGAGGTACTGTAGATTAGTTAGTGGTCGGTCAGCACTTAGGCATCCATTACAACTTAAGATTTTCTCCAGCCGGCCGTGCGACCAAGCGGATAAAATCTTTGGGAGATTCCCTTTTACACTGCTCAATGTGTAGAGGGGAATCCCTTTGTACTCTGGCCGGGGAGGACACTCAGCTCCACCCCGGTCAGAGTACAGTAAAGTACTACACCTTCCTGCACAGCTCTGCAAACTTGGTATGACGCAGCAAATTGATACAGACACCACTATCTCCTACACACAAATTGATTACCTGCATCTCACTGAATATCAAAAATGGAAAACTGGTATTGAAGTGAAAACATCTCAAGATGTTACATGATTGTCTACAAGCACTGGGAGATAATTGCCTTTATATAATGTCAAGGGTGAAGAAGCCATGTGTATTGTATTATCTATCTATCTAATGTATTTTCTTTTCTTCACAGGTGAAGTCTTCATCCTTCACCTCCACCCGGTGGACGAAGGCCTGTACCTGCCCGCGTCTGGTTGGGCTGACTGTCCTTCCTCCCCAGCGGTTTCTACAGGGCATGTTCTCCTCCACCCTTCATCGTTATCTCCCCACCTGGACACACCCATTGGTGCCTCCTCCCCAGTGCATCCTGGTGTGGATTCTCCACCTGCTCCAGGACCAGTACACATCCCCCCTCCAGAGCCACATGTGAATGATTATCTGCGGCACATTGTGGAGGTCCAAGACAGACAATATGCCTTAACCAGGAGGCTATGTCACTCTTTGGCCCTCCACAATTGCCGGCAGCTCCGTCACTATGTGACTCTGGAGAGGTACCAACGTAGCCTTAGGCGGCAACTGGAGGCTACTCGGTACCTTGGTGACCAGATGGCTGGCATTAATATGTCCCTACAGCGACTGGTCACCAGGTTGAGAGAGAATATATTTTTATATATTTTTTTTATTTTATGTTTTATGTTAAAAATAAAAAAAAATGTTCAGAAATAATTGTTTTCTTGAGTTTTGCTTTCCTTGTTAGATTCATGTGATGTTTATCTAAATGAACTAGTCCATTTATTGTTACTAACTTACTAGAGACCTTATAATTGTAGTTTTTCTACATTTAACCATCAGGCTGAACTTAGAAAATTTAAGAGATTTCTCAGAATACACCACGCAGATAGTTACAGCAGGGGTTAACCATAACCACCATACAGTCCTCAACAGTTCACAGGACATAGGTTGCAGGTTTGCAATCAGGATGGCAACAGTGAACCAGACAGAGGTTCACAGGCTAACGCAATCACAAGGGGCAACAGTTCAAAGGGCAGTCATCATTTCCAGGGCCTAAGTAACATGGCACCAGGGTAGATTACTCACACTGGTGACTTTGGACAATTGCAGATGGTCATGAAACAGGCAGAGGATCAGAGAGGGCCCTGGTGTCCCCAGGGTCAGAGATGGCAAATGGGAGGGGTCCTGGGCATCTGGATGCAGCTCAGCAGTGCTAGTGACCAACTAATCTATCTTGCATAGAATCATGTTTCCAACTGTATGCTTCTTTGTGCTATGTTATGTTCAAAACATATTCTGATCCTTGAGTTGACAGTCTCTCCATCAAGAGGAACTGTCATGCTGTTGAGGTCATCTTTAATCATTGTCTCTAATTTCCAGACCTTCATACAAAAATGGTTAAATTTGCACACGTTGTTATTTGTATTTACAAAGACAGCAACACATGAGCAGTAGTGCCACGTCAAGGCTTCAACCCTTGCTACTGTCCATTCACACAACATTCATTCATGCAATCATGCACACTTTAGTCACTCTACACAACATTCATTACAAAAAAGGGTGATGGAAGGAATAAAGGGAAAAATTTAGATTGCTTAAAACAATATAATTCTATTTAAATCTTGGGGTCACACCAAAGACAAGTAGACAACTGCTATTGTGTCAAGTGGTAAGAAAATAGGAAAAATTATTTTCTTCAACATTTGGATGGTTCCTCTGAGTCCCATCTATCCTCACATGGTAACAATGATTCAGGTCTCACAAGTTAAGGGTAGGGTAACCCAGCTTGGGGAGGTTAAATATGAGCAAAGTTATTTGTTCCATCAAATGGGGTGTTAGTTGTGCATGGTTTGGATTAAGGATATTCCCAGTAATATAGAAAACTCTGTCACTTTGCACAGTGGTTAGAGGACAGGATAGTGGTTGTTGGGCAACCAGGCAAAGACCAGGCCACAAACTTTTCTTACCATCCCAATAGGTCAAAGGGTCCTCTTTAGGAAGCAAAGGTGCTTCATATAGGTAGGCCCTGACTATTTCAGAGGCACTGCTCTCCTCTCGATTACCTGCCGCTTGACCTGCATCCACCAGATTGTCAAGTGCCTCTACCCAACATGCACATGCTCCACTCGGTTGTTTTTGAGTGATGGTGCCAGGCCTTGGAATAGCAGACATGGCAGGTGAATCTTCCAAACCGCCCTTATCTGGCATACATCTCTGTTGCTGCAAATTACGGACCCTTTCAATCAGTTTTTCTTTCCAGTAGGAGAGGTTGTTGTCTCTGAGTGCCAGTTTACCTTTGATCCTGGGATCACACAGGGAAGCCAGCATGAGTTCAGGGCTTTTGTGGACACAGTCATTTAGCCGATCTTTTAAGTTATCTTGTAGCTTTCTGATGAAAGACACTACATCGGCATGAAGTGGGCTGCCACAAACAGGCTCACTGTTTTCTAGGAACAATCCCATCTTATCTATAAGATAGGTAAACAAGGGTATGACCTGTCCTAGGCTGGCATTGCTCTGACTCAAGTTTTCTGTCACATTCCGAAAGGGTTTTAAGACATAAACAAGCTGCCCAATTATAACAAGCTTTCCTGCTCCACACAGAAGTCCGTGATGATAAACACAGCTCTGCCAACATATTGCGGGCAATTAGATCGATGTTGGCCAATTGGTTTGGAGAGCGCGCAGTTACCAATGTCTCTGTTGGGTTCATTGTGACAGACGGAGGTTCAAACATGGTTAAAGCGCTCCAAGATGGATCTTTTGTCAGTGTGCGCTGTTCTGCACACATACTGCATTTAGTGGTCAAGGGTGCAATCCCAGTGGAGAAAAACAACAAGATTGCTCAAATCTTGGACCTTTGCAGAAAGATTGCAGGGCATTTCCACCGCAGTGTAGGGGCTAGTCAACTGTTGAGGGAGGAGCAAGAACAATCAGGGCTCCCCATACATTGGAGCATTTTGGAGCAAAAGACAGCCATCCACAATCTATCATCCCACCACAACAGTGGAATCAATCCCAATGTTGTGGCAGGATGATAGATTGTGGATGGCTGTCTTTTGCTCCAAAATGCGTTTCAGCATTTCCAGGGTATAGTTCCACCGGGGTGCTGACATCTTGTTTCAGGCAATGTTTGGGGAGCCCTGATTGTTCTTGCTCCTCCCTCAACAGTTGACTAGCCCCTACACTGCGGTGGAAATGCCCTGCAATCTTTCTGCAAAGGTCCAAGATTTGAGTAATCGTTTTTCTCCACTGGGATTGCACCCTTGACCACTAAATGCAGTATGTGTGCAGAACAGCGCACACTGACAAAAGATCCATCTTGGAGCGCTTTAACCATGTTTGAACCTCCGTCTGTCACAATGAACCCAACAGAGACATTGGTAACTGCGCGCTCTCCAAACCAATTGGCCAACATCGATCTAATTGGCCGCAATATGTTGGCAGAGCTGTGTTTATCATCACGGACTTCTGTGTGGAGCAGGAAAGCTTGATAATCCCTGCTGGTCTTGTGCTGCAGACCTGCTTCCTGATGAAGTTCGAGCTCTTACACTAGTGCCACCACCAACAGGCACAGTGGCCTGCCACCAGTGTGCAGTCAAAGACAGGAAAGCATGTTGACCACTGGGAGCTGACCACAAATCAGTGGTCAAATGAATTGTCTGACCCTCGGCTTTGGCCATTTTTTCCATCAATAATGCAACACACGAATGGTATAGTGCTGGAATAATCTTTCTGCTGAAAGTTGTTCGTGCAGGAACAACATATCGTGGAGCAAGGGCATGCATGAGCTGTTTAAACGGCTCCCCTTTAATCATGCGAAAAGAGGCTCCTCCAACAGCAATGAATTGGCCAATGAGGTGGGTGATCTTGTTGGCCTGCTGTTTTGACATGCCCTTGGAACTAAAGCCAACAAAACTATCTAGGGTAGGCTGATGATGTCCTTGGGAAGATGAGGAGCCTGATTGGGTCTGCAGTGGAACTACTGCACGTGGACGGTTTGTCTTAATTGAACCCTCTCTATTGCCTGTGCTCTGAGTAAGTGGTGTGGTTGAGGAGGTACCACTAGTGCAGTCAGAGCCCATTATGCTGCTTCCTGCGCTACCATCTTCTTTTTCTGCCTCTGTCCGCAGTAAAGTAGAGTGATGGTAATTTTTAAGGTGTAGGTTCATGCCAGCATTGGTTAAATGTCCTAACTTTTTACCCCTACTCACTTGCTTACCACACAATTTACACTTTGCAAATAACCCGCCTTCCAATGTTTGAAAGTATTTCCAAACGTTGCTGCGGCAGAATGCAGCCGCTTGACCCTGTTGATCTCTATTTAGGGCTGATGTAGCTGCAGCAGGTAGTACACCAGTGGTGGAAGCTGTTGCCACTACAGTTACACTTGATGAACTAGAACTAGTGCTGCTAATGGCAAGGGTGCTGGGGACTGGGAGGTCGGTGATATCATCACAAGATTCTTCCTCCATAATAACAGGGGGAGAAAGGGAGTTAGCAGCAGATGGAAAAAGTGAACTGCTACCTGTCCTACTCCTCACAGAATATCCCTCTTGCACTTTCTCTAGGTCAAACTGTAAGTCCTGTGGGCTAAGAGTGTATAAAACGTCTGCAGTGGTTGGGGAAAGAGAAGCATCAAATTCAAAATCATTCTCTTCTTGGGCCAATGAAAAAAAAGTCTCACACTCTGTCTCTGCTGCTGTCTCCCTCAATTGCTTCTTTGGGGAGCTGGGCAGTGGCACTGGCAGTGTAATTGGTGGTGGTGAGTGTAAAGGCAACTCCACTTTACTGGATTTCTTGCTTATTCCATAAAAATAAGAAGCCATGACACCTATAGAAGTAGAAGGAGGCACTGCACTGGCAGTGGAAGCGGCAGCAGATGTTGGTGGTCTGGTAGAAAAACTAATAGTAGAACTGGTGGTGGTGGAACTAGCATTGCTGGTGGCACTGGTGGTGACACCCACTGTTGTGGACAGCATGTTTGTGGCAGCAGAAGTGTCAGAGGTACTAGTAGCAGAGACCTTGCCACTTTTTTTAGCAAGGAGTCCACCACGACCGCGACCTTGATCACTACCTCTACCTGCCTTCACTTTTCTGTTAGAAGGGTACATTGCTGACTTACTGTTGCTGTATAGTTCAGAAAATGGACTGGTGATAGTGATCACTGATCAGACAGGTAACAAGATAGGGTATATAGAATCTATATAGAATCTCAATCTATAATATAGAATCCATCATAATAAATCCCCCCCACAACACAGGCAGCCTCTGAGGCTATCACAACACTAGCAGCAACACTAGTATCACTAGTATCTATTAGGGATGAGCTTCGTGTTCGAGTCGAACCCATGTTCGACTCGAACATCGGCTGTTCGGTCGTTCGCCGAATTGCGAACAATATGGGCCGTTCGCGCCAAATTCGTGTGGCGCGTCACGGCCCATAATTCACTGCGGCATTGCAGTGCATTGCTTGCTGATGATTAGCCAAGCATGCACTATGACCCGCATGCTTGGCCAATCACAGCGCCGCCTGAACAGAGAGCCGTAATTGGCCAAAGCCAAGGAGGCTTTGGCCAATTATGGCTCAGGGGATTTAGTACACGCCCCACACTATATAAGGCCGCCTGCACGGCGGCCCTGTGTAGTGTGTGTTCCGGCGTTGAAAGAGATAGACAGAGAGACAGTGTCATTTGATTTGAGTTAGATAGATTAGGCAGAACAGTCAGTCAGTTAGCTGCACTTACAGTGTATTTTGTATATATATGCATCCCACGTGTTGCATATATATATATACACTGTATTCAGTTTAGCTAGATCCGTTCCTGTTATCTTCTAGACTATTTACATTTAGTGCAGTGCGTCCTGCTCACAGTGTTCAGCTAGATCCGTTCCTGTTATCTTCTAGACTATTTACATTTAGTGCAGTGCGTCCTGCTCACAGTGTTCAGCTAGATCCATTCCTGTTAAATTCTAGACTATTTACATTTAGTGCAGTGCGTCCTGCTCACAGTGTTCAGCTAGATCCGTTCCTGTTATCTTCTAGACTATTTACATTTAGTGCAGTGCGTCCTGCTCACAGTGTTCAGCTAGATCCGTTCCTGTTATCTTCTAGACTATTTACATTTAGTGCAGTGCGTCCTGCTCACAGTGTTCAGCTAGATCCGTTCCTGTTATCTTCCTACTGACAGGCAGGCTTGTCTTGTTACAGTATTAACAGCTACCTAAAGAAAATTACTGGTGTTCTTTTGATCCTATTAGTACCACGGTCAGGCAGCTAGACTATTTACATTTAGTAAAGTGCGTCCTGCTCACAGTGTTCAGCTAGATCCGTTCCTGTTATCTTCTAGACTATTTACATTTAGTGCAGTGCGTCCTGCTCACAGTGTTCAGCTAGATCTGTTCCTGTTATCTTCCTACTGACAGGCAGGCTTGTCTTGTTACAGTATTAACAGCTACCTAAAGAAAATTACTGGTGTTCTTTTGATCCTATTAGTACCACGGTCAGGCAGCTAGACTATTTACATTTAGTAAAGTGCGTCCTGCTCACAGTGTTCAGCTAGATCCGTTCCTGTTATCTTCCTACTGACAGGCAGGCTTGTCTTGTTACAGTATATAAAGCTACCTGAAGAAAATTACTGGTGTTCTTTTGATCCTATTAGTACCACGGTCAGGCAGCTAGACTATTTACAGTTAGTGCAGTGCGTCCTGCTCACAGTGTTCAGCTAGATCTGTTCCTGTTATCTTCCTACCGACAGGCAGGCTTGTCTTGTTACAGTATATAAAGCTACCTGAAGAAAATTACTGGTGTTCTTTTGATCCTATTAGTACCACGGTCAGGCAGCTAGACTATTTACATTTAATGCAGTGTGTCCTGCTCACAGTGTTCAGCTAAACCTACAAATTAGTGGGGTGCGTCCACCTCACAGTGTTCAGCTAAAACTACCTGTAGAAGGTTGGTGGTGTTCTCATACTACAGGCAGGCAGTTGATTTTGCTAGCTGCAGTATATATATATATATATATATATATATCCCAGCTTAGTGCAGCTACAGGCCATTAGTATGTCTGGAAGGCCAAGAAGGAGAGGCAGACAGTCACAAGCCAATAAGAGAGGGCAATCAGGCTCTGTGTCTAGTGCTGGTCGTGGAGACGGTGCATCCTCATCAGCACGTGGCCATGGGACACGCTTGGCCTTTTTTTCGGCAGCTGGCCGTGTTAAGCCGCAACATGCGGAAGACTTGGTCGAGTGGATGACCAAGCCATCCTCATCCTCCTCATCCTCTCTCACCCATGCCCAGGGTGCTTTGTCTGGCAAAGCAGCGGCCTCTTCCCTCGGCTCAATGTCATCAGTGACTCCTTCCCTAGCTCCACCATGTCCTCCTGAGGAGTCCCTCGAACTGTTTGACCACAGTGTTGGGTACATGCTCCAGGAGGATGCCCAGCGTTTGGAAGGCTCTGATGATGATACTGAGCTCGATGAAGGCAGTAACATGAGCAGAGGGGGTGCCCAAGAAGGACAGCAATCTGGCAGTCATGCTCCCCCTGCTGCAGCATACTGCCAGATTTGCTCCAGTGATGAGGAGGGAGGGGATGATGAGGTCACTGACTCAACGTGGGTGCCTGATAGGAGAGAGGAGGAGGAGGAGGAGGAGACGGCACATCACCAACGAGGCAGGATGCCCTCCAGGGGCCAGCCTAAGGGCAGCACATTGACTGCATCACATGTGCAGGGCGCTGCAGTCTCTGCGCATTATTCAAAAAGTTCTTTGGTGTGGGCCTTTTTTGAGACGAGTGCATCAGATCGCACCGCTGCTATTTGCAACATATGTCTCAAGCGTATCTCACGTGGCCAAAACATCTCCCGCTTGGGTACCACATGCTTGACCAGACATATGTTGACCTGCCATGCAGTTCGTTGGCAAGCGCATCTAAAAGACCCACACCAAAGAACAAAGAGGACCTCTCCTTGCTCCTCATCAGCTGAGATTTCCAACCCCACTAGACCTTCAGTCCTCTCTGAGACCTGCACTGAGAGGAATGAAGGTGTAGAATTAGGTGTGTCACAGCCAAGTACTTGTGGGCAATCTGCTTTTGGTACACCGACGTCAGATTGTACCAGGCAAATTTCCCTGCCCCAGCTGCTGCACCGCCGAAAGAAGTTTGCTCCCAGCCATCCACATGCCCAGCGGTTGAATGCTAGCTTGGCAAAATTGCTGGCACTTCAACTGCTGCCTTTTCAGTTGGTAGACTCTGCCCCCTTCCGTGAGTTTGTAGAATGTGCGGTTCCTCAGTGGCAGGTACCCAAACGCCACTTTTTCTCACGGAAGGCGATTCCGGCTCTCTACCGGCATGTGGAAGGCAATGTCCATGCCTCACTGGACAGGGCGGTCAGTGGTAAGGTGCATATTACCGCTGACTCATGGTCCAGCAGGCATGGACAGGGACGTTACCTAAGTTTCACGGCGCATTGGGTGACTCTGCTGGCAGCTGGGAAGGATGCAGGACAAGGTGCAGTAGTGTTGGAGGTTGTTCCACCACCACGCCTCCAAAATGCTAATGATTGTGACACACCTCTCTCCTCCACCCCCTCCTCTTCTTCTTCCTCCATGGCCTCTTCCTCGGAACCAGCGGTGCTCCGTAGTCATTTAAGGGGCTACGCAAGTACGCAGGCCAAAAGATGCCATGCGGTGCTTGAGCTGGTGTGCTTGGGGGACAGGAGCCACACTGGGGCAGAGGTTCTGTCAGCTCTGCAGGGGCAGGTTCAGAGGTGGTTGACGCCACGCCAACTTAAGGCAGGAATGGTGGTTTGCGACAATGGCACCAACCTCCTCTCTGCCCTCCGACAGGGACAAATGACCCATGTGCCCTGTTTAGCTCACGTCGGTTCTTGGGCAGGTACCCGGGCTTACAGGATGTCCTGAGGCAGGCCAGGAAAGTCTCTGTGCATTTCCGCCGGTCATATAATGCCAGTGCTCGGCTGACGGACCTCCAAAAGGAGTTTAACCTGCCCAAGAACCGCCTAATCTGTTACATGCCCACCAGGTGGAACTCAACGTTGGCCATGCTGCAGCGGCTGCACACGCAGCAGAGGGCCATCAATGAGTACCTGTGCGACTATGGCACCAGGACAGGGTCAGGGGAGCTTGTTTTTTTTTCCCCACGCCAGTGGGCCATGATCAGGGATGCATGCACTGTCCTGTCACCATTTGTGGAGGCCACGAGGATGGTGAGCAGTGACAGTGCATGCATCAGTGACACTGTCCCCATTGTCCACCTGTTGGAGCACACGCTGCGTGGAATAATGGACAGGGCACTTGAGGCAGAACAGAGGCAGGAAGAGGAGGACTTCCTTAGCTCTCAAGGCCCCCTTTATCCAGACAGTGTTCCTGCGTGCCCGCCGATCACACAGGAAGAGGACGAGGAGGAGGAGGAGGAGGAAGATTGTGTCAGTATGGAGGTGGAGCCTGGCACTCAGCATCAGCAGCAGTCTTTAAGGGATCAGTCCCAAGAAACACATGGACTTGTACGTGGCTGGGAGGAGGTGGCTGTGGACCATGTCGTCCTTAGTGACCCAGAGGACTCTGGACCGAATGCCTCAGCAAACCTACGCTGCATGGCCTTCCTGATCCTGCAAAGCCTGCGTAAGGATCCTCGTATTCGTGGTATCAAGAAGAAGGACCAATACTGGCTGGCAACCCTCCTTGATTCACGTTACAAGGGTAAGGTTGCGGACCTTATCTTGCCATCGCAGAGGGAGCAGAGGATGAAACATCTTCGGGAGGCCTTGCAGAAAGGTCTGTGCAACGCGTTCCTAGAGACTGGGAGGTTACAAACTCCTGTTTCTGGACAACGTGTTGCTGAGGCTTCGGTCAGTCAAAGAAAGAGCGGTGGAGAAGGTGGCCGTCTGACCGATGCGTTCAGACAATTTTTTGGTCCGCAGCCCCAAGGTATGATCGGTTCCAGCAACCATCGCCAGCGTCTGTTTTACATGATGCAGGAATACCTAGGGGCAAGATCAGACTTGGACACCTTTCCCACCGAAAATCCTCTGGGTTACTGGGTCTTGAGGATGGATCACTGGCCAGAGCTTGCACAGTATGCAATTGAGCTACTGGCCTGTCCTGCATCCAGCGTTCTTTCGGAACGCACATTCAGTGCTGCTGGAGGCGTGGTAACCGATCACAGGGTGCGTCTGTCCACCGACTCGGTCGATCGACTGACCTTCATAAAAATAATTCAGTCTTGGATCACCACCAGCTACCAAGCACCTGATGCTGATGTAACCGAATAATTTTTTTTGAAATCTCAGATCCCTTCAAAGACTGCCTATGCTGATGCTGAGTGACTATCCCTGAGTAATTATCCTCTTCCTCCTCAATCATCACGCTGATAGCTTGTAAGAACATTTTTGGTTCTGGGCGCCACCACCAGTGCCTAAGGCACAATTTTTCAGCCCCTGTTTAACAGGGGCGTGTAATTACAATTTTTGATGTAATACTTTGCAGCAGGGCTCGTTCCTGCATTCCAACTAGAGTGTCTGTGAGGGGTTGCAGTGTTGTGGCACCAGCACCAGTGCCCAAGGCCCAATTTTTCTTCTCCTGTCTAACAGGGGCATGTAATTACAATTTTTGATGCAATACTTTGCAGCAGGGCTCATTCCTGCATTCCAACTAGAGTGTCTGTGAGGGGTTGCAGTGTTGTGGCACCAGCACCAGTGCCCAAGGCCCAATTTTTCTGCTCCTGTCTAACAGGGGCGTGTAATTACAATTTTTGATGCAATACTTTGCAGCAGGGCTCGTTCCTGCGTTCCAACTAGAGTGTCTGTAAGGGGTTGCAGTGTTGTGGCACCAGCACCAGTGCCCAAGGCCCAATTTTTCAGCTCCTGTCTAACAGGGGCATGTAATTACAATTCTTGATCTAATATTTCACAGCAGGGCCCTGTGAGGGCTTACAGTGTTGTGGCCACAACAACACCTAAGGCCCAAATTTCTGCTGAGTATATAGGGCAGGACCCTACTTTCAAACATCTAACTTACAAACGACTCCTACTTGCAAACGGAAGGAGACAACAGGAAGTGAGATGAAATCTACCCCTAGGAAGGGAAATTCTCTCCTGTAAGAGTTAATATGGGAAAAAAAATTCTCCTTTCCACTGATGCTTTCCAATCCTTGTTCCACAAAAAAACCCAAATTTTCTAAAAACATTTTTCATTGGGACAAAAAGTGAGGTGAAATCTTCTGAAGAGGAGGAAAGACAGCAAAACAAATGTCACAGGGGTGATAACCCTTCCCTATGTTTTCCAAAAAGCTTAAAAAAGATTTTTTGGCTGGAGCTAAACACGTTAAAAATGTACCCGTTCAAAATTACAAAGAGATTCTACTTAACAACAAACCTACAGTCCCTGTCTTGTTTGCACCGCCTGTATACTGCTGTTCAGAGTATATAGGGCCTGGTGGCCCCACACCTTTCCTTATTTTAATTTGGGTGCGGGGTTCCCCTTAATATCCATACAAGACCCAAAGGGCCTGGTAATGGACTGGGGGGTACCCATGCCATTTGTCTCACTGATTTTCATCCATATTGCCATGACCCGACATTACATTAAACCCGCAAGCAGTTTTAAATGAGATTTTTTCCTTTAAAAATGACATTTGGTGCAGGGACTGTTCTAAACACGGGAAACACGCGTCACTTTACAAGCATACTATAGACACCCCCCAGGTACGATATTTATTTTTTGTTTAATTATTGTTTTTATTAAGGAGTAAAAAAAAAAAAAATGGAAATACACGGTACAATGTATTACAAACAGTACAAGGAAAAATTATATGAGTGGGGAAGCATGTTATGTCTTATTACAGCAAGTAGTTATAAGGATATTGTAACCACTAGCGTTACACAAAGTGTACAAGACTTTTAATAAGTTGTCAATAGAATATTTGTCCCATCGGATATAATATGAATATTCGTGTCTTGGCCACATTATGATTATAAATTGACAGAGTACCAATACAAAACTAAAACATAATAACATTTGAGTACCAGAAAAATAGTGTAGAAAGAGAAGAAGAGAAATAGTAGGGTTGGGTGGGGAAAAGAGGGTAGGGAGGGAAGGGGGGGGATTATCCCAGGTCCGGGCTTCTGTTATACACTGTTAATCTACTAAAACAGTTTACTTAGGGTCTGACATAATTTCCGCAAATGCAGATGTGTATTTAAAGGCAAACCAGCAGGACCATATTTTTCTAACATAATCAGATTTATTTCTAAGGGAGAGGGTGAGATCCTCCATATAATATATGCGATCAACTTCTATTAGCCATTGGCGTAGAGTAGGTATATTTTTTTGTTTCCAGAATCTGGGGATAAGTGCCTTAGCGGCATTAAGAAGGTGAGGAGTTATAGATTTCCTATACGACCCTACTGATTTGCCTGTACAATGTAATAATACAACGAATGGATCGTTAGGAACCTCATATCCTTGAATCTCTTTGATCCAGTGAAGGATGGTCAACCAGAATGGTCGTATCAGCGGGCAGGACCACCAGATGTGGGCATGGGTCGCATGTTCCCCACAGCCCCTCCAACATAGGGGGGGGATGTGGGGAAAGTATTTATGAAGAAGTGCTGGCGTATAGTGCCATCTTGTTAGGAGTTTATAGTTTACTTCAGCTGTGTTTGTGGCCGAGGAAGAAATATGAGACATTATGAGGATAGTGGACTTTTGGGTTGGAGACAGTTCTTTCTGAAGTTCCTTTTCCCAGTTAGATATGAAAGCTGGATCTTCTGCAGAGTTTAGTGTTTGCAATATTTGATAGAAATGGGAGATGGGTCTCTCTATTGGTTGTGGATCTGCCAGAGCAGCTTCAACGGGTGTCAGTTCAGTGAGAGACCTAATGGGTTTAGGGAGGGAGTGAACAAAGGCCGCAAGTTGCCTGTATCTCCAGTGATCCATAGGAGTAGCCACAGAGTCTTGTAAAATTGTAGTCATGGGGGTAATTCCCATCGATGTAGTGACCTGGTGTAGCTGAGTCGCCGTTCCCAGGGACCATGTATGGGTTTTGGGGTCTGGGTTCCCCGGCGGGAAGTAGTTGTGGCCTGTCAAAAGCATGAGGGGGGAGTTATAAGGCCAATTGTTTGTTTTGCAGAGAGTGTCCCACATCGCAAGGGTGGAATGAGTGAGCGGGGAGGTCTTGGGTGATAAGGTTCTGCATTTCGAAGGAACCCATAGTTGCGTAAAGAGATCAGAGCCACTTAACTCAGTTTCCAGTTCCACCCAAAGCTTAGATGTTTTGTGGAATCTCCAATCAGAGATTCTGGATAAAATAATCGCCAGGAAATACTTTTTAAAGTCTGGTAAGGCCAGACCTCCCTCTCTTTTAGATCTGTTGAGAAGGAGTCTGGCAATCCTTGGGCGCTTTCTGTTCCATATATATTTGCTAACCAGCGATCTCAATATTGTAAAGAAACCTATTGGTATCCCAAATGGGATCATTTGAAATAGAAACAGCAACCTGGGTAGTATATTCATCTTAATAACCCCTATCCTCCCTAGCCAGGAGTGGGCCATCTGAGACCACTTTTGTAAGTCAGTTTTAATCGTGTTTAGAAGCGGTAAAAAGTTTGAGCGGAACAGGGCGTCAGGGTTCGGGGTGAGATAAATACCTAAATATTTCATTTTATGTGCCTGCCAGCTAAAGGGAAAGGAACTTTTCAATTGGGAGGCAGTCTGTGCGGGGATAGATATGTTTAGTATTTCTGATTTGGACATATTGATTTTAAAATTGGAGATGGTTCCATACTTAGCGAATTCTGACATGAGATTAGGGAGAGATATGAGAGGTTGTTGTACGTAGAACAAAATGTCGTCTGCGTATGCGGCGTATTTATGTTCGGTTGGTCCTATAGTAATCCCGTGTATAGAGGGGTTATGTCTCACCTTGGACAAAAAGGGCTCAAGCGATAGGGCGAATAAAATAGGTGAAAGAGGGCAACCCTGTCGAGTGCCGTTGTGTAAAGTAAATGGGGCGCTAAGGGTGCCGTTCACTCTCAGTTGGGCCGTAGGAGAAGTGTACAATGCCTTTATTTGGGACAATAAGGGGGCTCTAATGCCCAAGTGGGTCAGTGTTGCCAACAGGAAGTCCCAGTCCACCCTATCAAACGCTTTTTCAGCATCTGTTGATAATAAGAGGGTGGGCTGGGACGACCCACGGACGTTCGTTATTAGCGATAGGGTACGAAGGGAGTTGTCCCTTGCCTCCCTACCCGGAATGAATCCCGTCTGGTCGGAAGTGACCCACTGTGGGAGCAGGGGAAGGAGTCTGTTCGCTATAGCTTTAGCATAAATTTTGGCATCAATGTTCAACAATGAAATGGGGCGATAACTGCCACATGCACTAGGGTCTTTGCCAGCTTTAGGAATAACAGTTATGTGTGCATGGGTAGTTTCAGGCCTGAGGAACTCACCGTCGGGAATCGCGTTAGCATAAGAGGTTAAGTGTGGGAGTAGAATATCTGCAAATTTACGGTAGTAAGCTACAGTAAAGCCGTCCGGGCCCGGAGCCTTACCATTTGCCATGGCTTTTAATGCAATGCGTAATTCTGCAATAGTGAGCTCCCCATCCAAAGAATCAAGTATATCGGGTGACAGCCTGGGTAGGTTAGCTTGAGCTAGGTATTCCCTAATGAGCTTAGACTTAGTGTCTTGGTCTGTTACTGAGTGTTGGACGTGATATAAGTGTTGGTAAAACTCCCGAAATTCTTTGGCAATTGAAGGTGTATCATGGACCAGATCATCTACAGAGTTTTTGATTTTAGCTATGAAGGTGGCTGTTTTCTTTTGTCGCAGTGAACGTGCCAGTAGTCTACTCGGTTTATTACCCCATTCATAGAAACTTTGGGCCACTATGCGGGCTTGTTGTTTTTGTTCCGTGTGGAAGAGGGACTTTAATTCTTCCCTTTTCAGAGTTAAGCTATGAAATACCGCTTGAGATTGGTTCGCTTTATGTAATTGTTCGAGGTCTCTAATCTCATCTAGCAGCTTAGATTGTTGGAATAATTGTTCCTTCTTTTTCCTAGACCCCATTTCTATGAGCTTCCCTCTAATATGGGCCTTGTGTGCCTCCCATAGTGTGCCTGCTGAGATGTCAGGATGTTTATTTTCAGCAAAGTAGAGGGATAAACTCTCGCCTATTTGTTTTCGATCTATTTCCTCTTCTATGAGGTGCTCGTTGAGCTTCCAATTGGGGGACCTGTGAGGTAGGGAGGGGATTTTAATGGTTAGTGTGATCGGGGCATGGTCTGATAGGGGTGATGAGTCTATGTGAGTGTTAATAGGGAGCGAGAGATGGTGGTGATCAATGAGAAAAAAATCTATTCTAGAATAGGTGTGATGGACCTGCGAGAAATGGGTATAATCTTTCGCCCGCGGGTGCATAATTCTCCAAATGTCAACCAACTGGGATTCGTGTAGGCGTTTGCGGATAGACAGTAAACGTTTATGTGAGATATTGGTTCTACCTTTGGATGTGTCTATGGCAGGTTCTAACGGGGTATTAAAATCGCCTGCAAGGAGGATGCACCCGCGTGCGAAATCTCTAAGTTTTGTGAGAGTGGAGGCAATGAAGCCTGCTTGGTCGCGATTAGGTGCATATAGGGTTGCCAGAGTACATGTCATGCTACCCAAGCTGCCTCTAATGAACAGAAAACGTCCAAGTGGGTCGCTTAACATGGTTTCAAATGTGAACGGGGTGCCCCTGCGAAGCCCAATGGCTACACCTTTAGCTTTATGTACATCCGATAGGCTATAATACCACATGGGGTATTGTGGGGAGTAGAGTTTCACCCGTGTGGAATGAGTAAGGTGGGTCTCCTGCAGGAAAACAATGTCTCCCCGCAGGCGCCCCAGCTCCCTGTATAGGTTGTGTCTCTTCCCCGGTGCATACAGTCCCCGTACATTAAAAGAGATAAGATTTACCTTAGCCATGGAGACCAGCGAGAGAGCCCACGTTCACTGTATTCTGAGGGGCCGGACCTGGTTGGGTAAGAGGAGTTGGAGCGGGGGAAGGGCAAAGTGGGGGGGGATGGGAGAAAAAGACAGGTAAAGTTATGAGAAAGAGAAGGAATAAAGAACAAACATCATCCATTACCAAATGAAGTGTAGACCGCTCAGGGGGGTGGTCAAAAAGTGCACGCATAGAACTGCGGTGCATGGTGGGGCACACCGACGGCCGAACACCCCCACACCCGTCGCCCAAGTAAGAGCTGGGGAATGGGGGTGTCAGCCAACACTGCACCCCGTAGACAGGGGGGTGAAGGTCTCCGTGCATAAGCACTTCGAGACAAAGTTTAGCGTGAACGTCATCGGATTGCTCCGGCGCCAACACAGAAACATTCTGAGGTGATAGATGCAGGCGACTAAGCACTTCCGGCGTGCCACGACCGGAGTAGCCCGGTCATGCCAGGCCGGACGCCCAGCCACCCGGAGAACTCCACATAGAACATATGTAAATTAAGAAAAATCCCATAACAGGGCAACATGGGTATATAAAAAACAAACCGGAAAAGCAAGGAAAAATTAAAATATAAAGAACGTGACAAAAAAATTGTCGTTGCCACTCCGTGTAAACAAACGGCTGTGGGTCAGAACCATAATCAACAGGGCCTGTGTTATTGCCAGGCTACGTGAAACCCACTAAGAAACAGAGACTCTGGTCGGTTAACTGTAAGGTGGGCCAGGAACTTGTGCCATCTTTTTCATAGTGTCAGCCCATTTCAGGCGAACCTCCAGATGCTGAAGAGCGATTTTTACGGTCGACCTTTTGCCATCTTGATTCGGCGTTCGCGGGCAGGGGTGGGATGTGATCTTGCCATCCAGGGAGCTCCGGTGGGGAGATGTTAACATCCATACAGAATTTTTCCAGTTCCTCAGGGAATCGGAGAATTGCAGTCTTACCATCCCTGTTAGCGATCAGTGCAGCCGGGAACCCCCATCTGTATTTAATCGAGGCAGATCGTAATTTCTCTGTCAAGGGGCGCAGGGCTCTGCGGCGTTTCAGAGTTTCCCTAGCAAGATCTGGGAAAAAAGATAGCATGGCGCCGTCAAAATCCAGTGAGGTAGCATCTCTAGCTTTTTTCATGATGAGTTCTTTTTCCTCATAGTAATGAATCCTGCAAATGACATCGCGGGGGACATCTGAAGAGAGATTCCGGGGTCGGAGGGCCCTGTGCACTCGATCTATTTTCAATGGGTAGTCTGCGGCCTGGCCCAGTAAGCTGTTGAATACGCCCCGAATGGAAGGGAGAAGATCCTCATCCCCAGTAGCCTCCGGTAGGCCTCTGATCCGGATATTATTCCGCCTATTGCGGTTCTCCTGATCTTCGATTTTATACAGCGCCATTCTGTGTGCTATAGTAAGTGCGCGGGTAGAGTTTTGCAAGTGTCTAATGGCCGCCGCGTGGCGATCAAGACGCTGTTCCGACTCTTCTACTCTCTCTAGGACATGGGAGAGGTCGGCACGGACTGCGGACACCTCCTTCTTAATGGCGCGTTCTAGGCCTGATAACATGGAGGCCAGTTCAGCCTTAGTTGGGAGATCGCTTACCAGTGCCTCTACCCCTGAACGTCTGGGGGAGTCCTCCTCTCCATCTGAGCCGGCCGAGGATACCGGAGAGCGGCGTCTGTGTTCAGGCCTGCGTCGGGGGGCGGATCCCGCACCAGAGCCTGCGCCGCCAGGAGAGCGGCCTAGGCCGTCCATGTCCTCCGGATCCTCTGGTTCTGCGGACAGGAACCGTTTGATCGATCCCACGGCAGCTCCTTTTTTAGGTAAGGGTTTTCCGGACCTCTTCCGCATCTTTATATGAAGGCTGGGAGTGAGCAGATCAATAAAATTGCTGATAACAGTGTGTCGGCGCCGGAGCACGAGAGAGACACGTCCTCACCGCTGCATAGCCAAACCACGCCCCCCAGGTACGATATTTAAAGGAATATTTCACTTTTTTTTTTTTTTTTTTTTACTTTAAGCATCATTAAAATCACTGCTCCCGAAAAAACGGCCGTTTTTAAAAGTTTTTTTTTGCATTGAAACATGTCCCCTGGGGTAGGACCCGGGTCCCCAAACCCTTTTTAGGACAATACCATGCAAATTAGCCTTTAAAATGAGCACTTTTGATTTCGAACGTTCGAGTCCCATAGACGTCAATGGGGTTCTAACGTTCGTGCGAACTTTCGGTCCGTTCGCAGGTTCTGGTGCGAACCGAACCGGGGGGTGTGCGGCTCATTCCTAGTATCTATCTATCAAGTTCACAACACTAACAAAATAGCAGCAGATTATTGTGAAAAAGTTAAGTTGAACTGTAGCTTGCTTCACTATTGTTCTGCTGCTGTGCTTATGCTCAATTGATAAATAATTCAGGTTCTTTGACAAAGTGACAAATGGACCAGCTAAGATTGACTGTCTTCTGAAATGATTCAGCGTGTGTGTCTCTCTCTGTTAGCAAATCGTAAGTGAAAGTAAGTTGGCTGTACGTGCGTGGTTCTAGCTATTTTACTGCCCCTCCTCTTTGGTTACAATCAGCCAATAACATTCATCATTTATCATTATTTTTATTTTACTTCCCCCACCCAATTCCAGCAGCGATCTTTTCTCTCTATGTCAAAACTTTTTTCTCTATGTCGAATCTTTTCTCTCTATGTCGAATCTTATAGAATAATCTTGGACTAGTATGGATGGACTATAGAGTTAAGGTTAGGCACATTCGACCACAGGTTCAATAGACACAGAATGTTTTTGTCAGCGTCATGTCGAATCTCCTATCTATATCGAACTGTTGTCACAACGAAAACGAAAATAAAGCATTTGTTTATGTCGGATCTTTCGGTTTTCGGATTCTGCACTTTCGTTATCGTTTGTTAAAACGATAACGAAAATACCTGAAATTCGGACAAAAATGCATTCGGACGAAAACAAATGCACATGTCTAGTTATTTGTGCAAACTGAAGACATACCATATATGTATACCATACCATATGCCTTAGAGAAGCCTCTACTTGGTGGTTCGAAGGAAAAATAGAGAGCAATTAAAACATTCTTGATGAATGAAACATCCTGTTATCCTGCACTGTAGTTTTAAAAAAGGGTGGTAACACCAATAACTTGGGTAATGCCAAGTAACCAAAATTCTGCAAGATGACATTAAAGCACCATGTAATGTAGTAGTGTCATCTCATGACATTTGGCCCACTCTACATTCCTCAGCATCCTTCCAAAAAGATGGCAATGTCATCCTTGTTTAGGCATCGCAGGTAAAAGTAGAGGTAAAGGTAAAAGCAGAGGTATATTTACTAATCCCCCCCAGGTGATTTTTGACAGTTTACGGCAGCAAATTAAGATGGGGGTGAGGACTGAATAATGAATAAGCAAACCAACTAAATCCAAAATTGCAAATGGCAAAGATGTTAAGTAAATTTTGTGACAGACAGTCCCAGCTGGTTAAGGGCATGGTTTTTAATGTAGTCTTTGTGTCACCTAGAATTTTACAGTCTGTGCTAGAAACAGGATGAGACCAAAAGCTAACAAAAACATCCACTGCACAGCCAGAAGGCTAAATGTTTTGTTGATACTTTGTGTTCACATAACCCATGTAAGGATATACTTTGATGCCTATTCATGCTCTATAGAGAAATAAAAGTAGGTATCAGGTTACATGTGCACCCACCACTGACACTGGTGCCAAATGGACTATTTAAGTGCAGCAGTTGCACTACTCAGTGTTGTCTGATCTTTTCTTGTGTTCTTGTGCCTGTTCCTATATTTGATGCCTGTGTTTAACCCGGCTTGTCCTGACCATGCTTGAACGCTACCTGCCCTGACCTCAACTTGTCTCTGGACTCTGCTCTGCTTTCTGCTTATCTGCCTGCTCCAGTGTTACTGACCTCAGCCTGTACCCTGACCTTTCTTCTGCCTGCCATCCATGCCTGTACCTGACTGTCTGTTGCTGACCTGGCTCATCTGACTATGCATCCTGTTTATCCATCTGCTCAGCCTCAGCATGCTACTTACCTAGTCCTTGCTGGTCATCTGCCTGCCATGTGCTACCAGGCTTCTCTGCACCCGTGACCAGTAACCTGCCAGCCAAGCAATTGCCAGACTGCTGGGTATGCTGCTTCTGCTTCCATCCACTGTACTGGCCATCTGATCCATTCCTGACTAAGTACTTGCTCCTCAACTATGTGGTCTTCTGGACACACTACCTTGCCATGCTGCTGTCTAACTAGCAGTGGTCCCTGAGTCAGAGCATTAAGAGAGGCCTCTCTCTACACATCAGGCTTTACCATCAGGTATGTGACAGTGGGCAAGAAGCCCTAAATGCATTTTTCTGTCTAGATTATATTTCTAAAAGGTATGTATTTGAAGCTGATCTCTACACATGATGGATGAAAAAATTGCAAAAAAGTGAATCTCACTCTACCTACAGATGACTGGGTACCAATAGACCCTGATGTCTCCATAAATATGAACTCCCACCCGCCCAGTGCTATGACAAAGGGGGATAGTTAGCCCTCTTGTGATAGCAATAAAGTTAAATAAGGAAAATATAATATTTGGATAAAGTTAAAACACACCTCTTTGGAGGCACCACCCCGTTATCTCCAGCAAAATGTGTTGATCCAGCATGCCTCATTTACAGAGTTTATACAATATAAGTTGATGTGGTTTGAAATATCCCAGCATGTCTCTGTTATAACTGCTGATATGATCAATTGATATGGCCTAATATGTGATATACTGCATAGATTTTACTGTGAGTTTTTAATTTGTGTAATAAAAAGTTTGGATTTTACTGGTATAGTAGTTTATTGTGACTGTAAATTCCCACTTTGTGCTATTGGGAAGGGGGTATAAGGAATAAAAAAAAAGTTTAAAAATGAATTATAATAAAATAAATAAAAATAATGGAAAAAAATAAATTTAAAAACACCCCATCAGGCCCATACACACTCCAATGCAAACCTGTAGCATAGAGTGTGCATGCTGTGGGAGATTAGCTCGTGGGGATTACCTTTTCTAGAAAACAAGGTCAGCGTGCAGGCAATTTCTTTAAAATCTGGCGAGTTGCCAGGTTTATTTAGCAGAGGTTTTCAAAGTAATGAAAACAAACAAAAATTTGTAAAACAAATCCTTGCCATCAAGCGCTAAACTATACAGTAGTCTCCTTTCTATATGGTGTGGGGCTGGTCCCCATCACCCACAAAACATGTGGTAAAGCAAACCTTATTTTTTAAATCCAGACAGAGCTCTCCTGTGCTCACTTCCTGCTCATTTAAAGTCCACCAGAACATGGACTCAAGTGGACCACAACATCCAGAACGGAACCAAGCCCGCCACAGAGGCTGGAAAAACCCAGGCCGGATTCCGCTTCAGTCTCTTACAATAGAACGCATTTGATTTGAGTTAGATAGATTAGGCAGAACAGTCAGTCAGTTAGCTGCACTTACAGTGTATTTTGTATATATATGCATCCCAGGTGTTGCATATATATATATATACACTGTATTCAGTTTAGCTAGATCCGTTCCTGTTATCTTCTAGACTATTTACATTTAGTGCAGTGCGTCCTGCTCACAGTGTTCAGCTAGATCCGTTCTTGTTATCTTCTAGACTATTTACATTTAGTGCAGTGCGTCCTGCTCACAGTGTTCAGCTAGATCCGTTCCTGTTAAATTCTAGACTATTTACATTTACTGCAGTGCGTCCTGCTCACAGTGTTCAGCTAGATCCGTTGCTGTTATCTTCTAGACTATTTACATTTAGTGCAGTGCGTCCTGCTCACAGTGTTCAGCTAGATCCGTTCCTGTTATCTTCTAGACTATTTACATTTAGTGCAGTGCGTCCTGCTCACAGTGTTCAGCTAGATCTGTTCCTGTTATCTTCCTACTGACAGGCAGGCTTGTCTTGTTACAGTATTAACAGCTACCTAAAGAAAATTACTGGTGTTCTTTTGATCCTATTAGTACCACGGTCAGGCAGCTAGACTATTTACATTTAGTAAAGTGCGTCCTGCTCACAGTGTTCAGCTAGATCCGTTCCTGTTATCTTCTAGACTATTTACATTTAGTGCAGTGCGTCCTGCTCACAGTGTTCAGCTAGATCCGCTCCTGTTATCTTCCTACTGACAGGCAGGCTTGTCTTGTTACAGTATTAACAGCTACCTAAAGAAAATTACTGGTGTTCTTTTGATCCTATTAGTACCACGGTCAGGCAGCTAGACTATTTACATTTAGTAAAGTGCGTCCTGCTCACAGTGTTCAGCTAGAGCCATTCCTGTTATCTTCCTACTGACAGGCAGGCTTGTCTTGTTACAGTATATAAAGCTACCTGAAGAAAATTACTGGTGTTCTTTTGATCCTATTAGTACCACGGTCAGGCAGCTAGACTATTTACAGTTAGTGCAGTGCGTCCTGCTCACCTCACAGTGTTCAGCTAAAGCTACCTGTAGAAGGTTGGTGGTGTTCTCATACTACAGGCAGGCAGTTGATTTTGCTAGCTGCAGTATATATATATATATATATACATCCCAGCTTAGTGCAGCTACAGGCCATTAGTATGCCTGGAAGGCCAAGAAGGAGAGGCAGACAGTCACAAGCCAATAAGAGAGGGCAATCAGGCTCTGTGTCTAGTGCTGGTCGTGGAGACGGTGCATCCTCATCAGCACGTGGCCATGGGACACGCTTGGCCTTTTTTTCGGCAGCTGGCCGTGTTAAGCCGCAACATGCGGAAGACTTGGTCGAGTGGATGACCAAGCCATCCTCATCCTCCTCATCCTCTCTCACCCATGCCCAGGGTGCTTTGTCTGGCAAAGCAGCGGCCTCTTCCCTCGGCTCAATGTCATCAGTGACTCCTTCCCTAGCTCCACCATGTCCTCCTGAGGAGTCCCTCGAACTGTTTGACCACAGTGTTGGGTACATGCTCCAGGAGGATGCCCAGCGTTTGGAAGGCTCTGATGATGATACTGAGCTCGATGAAGGCAGTAACATGAGCAGAGGGGGTGCCCAAGAAGGACAGCAATCTGGCAGTCATGCTCCCCCTGCTGCAGCATACTGCCAGATTTGCTCCAGTGATGAGGAGGGAGGGGATGATTAGGTCACTGACTCAACGTGGGTGCCTGATAGGAGAGAGGAGGAGGAGGAGGAGGAGGCGGCACATCACCAACGAGGCAGGATGTATATGTATAAAAATCCGCGCTTAGGACAAGATAAGGGCTGCTGCCAATCTCAAATTAGTGCCGCTAAGGGTCTAATTACAAAGATCAGTAAATAATTAAAGAGATAAAAATGGCGCTGCCCTTCTAACCTGATGACATATTAGTCTAGGGTCTAGGTAGGCAAAAGTTATATATGGGAAATATGTGTCACTAACAGTGAAGTACACAATAAACACTCTATATATATATATATACAACTTAGAGTGACATAAATTAAACTATTGTGCTGGTGTGGTGCTCAAGCATGTATTGTTGTGCCAAAAAAATAGAGATAGTAGTAAAAAAATGTGTAACAAAGAAAAATTATTAAGAAAAATTACCAATTGTGCAAAAATATTGAGACAAAACGGCACCTTATTCAAAAAATGTTTTAGAAGTGAACCCAAAAACTATATGTATACATTATTGTTAGTGCAATACTGATGATACTAACATAAATTGGTGACATACGGTAGGGGATATCCTCAAAATACAAAAATATTGTGACACTTAGCGCCTACAGTGACTTCAGTGTAACAAAAGATGTTTGTGTAGTAGTACTATATACTCTTCAGGTATGCCATGCATACAACAATCCCGGATTTCTCATGCAAAGATGTAAAGTTAAATATTTAATAAATCATAACTGGTGATGATTAATTTTACCGAGTACGTATTTGTATGTAAACACCACAAAGAAGAAAATAATTTTTTATAAAACACTGAACTAAATAAGTCAATATATATATTATGTAGTTTTTCACTCCTTGAAAATTTGTATCCGTGACTTCTGTGCTCGTAGTTCAACAGTAGTGACTTGAGGTGCTCACCCCCCAGTGCTCCCCCACTCACCAGAATGAATCACCCCTACAGGGGTACCGAGCGATAGAGTGGGTGCCTTGGGGTGTTTGTTGGTGTCTCCTGTTGGGTTTACTGTTGCTTAATACGATGCAGTCCTTTCCAAGTGTTCCTGGGTCCGCTGTGTATTTGAGCGTGACAGACTCACTTCATACCTCCTTGTCCACTAGTCTCTCCAGGGTGCCGGGACCCAAAGGAAAAAAACAAAAGAGGCTTCCTTCGTGAAGTATATCAAACAATTTTATTAAATATTCCTTCATTCAGTCCAGTAAAAAAGATGATGGTAAAACACGTAATAATTCTGAGCAAAGTGAAAACGAAACTCCTATATGCAAGGCTAGAACGGGACGCAGGTTATAGGCGTGCGTTCCAACCGTGCGTTCCAGCATCCAGTTCCTGGTCTGACGTGTGAGCGTGAGGCCTAACAATATCTGGAAAACCATCAAAAACATAGGAAAAAAACATGAGGTTGTGATTAGGCCTGCTGATAAAGGGGGAGGACTGGTCATCCTGAACAAGAAGGATTATCTGGATGAGATGAACAATCTTTTGAGCATAGAGAATACCTATAAAACACTCAAAGCGAACCCAAAGAAAAAATATGAAAGGAAGCTTAAAACCTACGTGGATAAAGGGAAAAATAAGGGCATCTTAAACAGTAAAGAAGCGGAATATCTAATATCCAACTCGACAAGAACACCAGTAATATACCATACACCAAAAATCCATAAACGGTTAGTAAAACCACCAGGTAGACCCATAATCAGTGGGATCAATTCCATCTTTTCCAGATTGGGAGAGTACCTGGATATATTTCTTAAACCCTTAGTTAAAGAAGGGAAATCATATCTGCGGGATAGCATGCAACTGATTCAAGAATTACAAGAGATCAAGGGAGTAGAACAGTGGTTGCTGGTGGCAGTAGATGTAAATTCTTTATATACGAGCATTGAACAGAAGGATGGCTTAAGGGGTGTGGAAAGAGCCCTACACAGAAACACAAGGATGAAGCAGGAACAGATTGGGTATATCCTAGAAGGCCTCAAAATGGCCATGGAATGCAACTATTTTTGGCATGATAGAAAATACTATGTACAAACAAAGGGAGTTGCAATGGGAGCACGCTATGCTCCTAGCGTAGCTAACTTATTCATGGATTTATGGGAGGAACAATATATTTATAGTAAAAGCATACCCCAGATCAAGATGTACAAGAGGTATATAGATGACGTGATCATCTTATGGAATGGAACAACAGACAGTCTCACAAAATTTCTTGAGAATTTAAACAATAATAAATACGGTATCACGTTCACCGGGAAATGGAGCCTTGACAAAATTGATTATCTTGACCTGGAAATTTTTAAAATAGGAGATAAGTTAGCAACACGCACTTTTTTCAAACCCACTGACCGTAATGGGTATATTCCCACTGCCAGCTGTCACCACCCGAGATGGAAGACTAATGTCCCCAAAGGGCAGCTGTTACGCATACGACGTAATTGCGATAAACCTGAGGATTTCAACATACAGGCTGACATCCTAATAAGCAAATTTCAAGAAAAAGGATATGATAAAGAAAAACTCTTGAAATTAAAAGCAGATATTATGTTGGCAGATAGATCCCCCCTTCTCCGCAAAAAGAACAAAACAGTCGATAAAAGGCCGGATATAGCCTTTATCACAGGGTTCAACAGCCAGTACAGACAATTTGAAAAAATAATAAAAAAATACTGGCCTATACTCAAGGAAGACCTCACCTTGTCAAAAATTCTGCCGTCCAAACCAAAATTTGTATACAGGAAGGCACCCAATCTAAGGGACCATCTAGTCAAAAATGTCATAGACCCCCCAAAACCCATCAACATATGTCCGGAATTGAAAGGATTCTTCAGATGCCAGAGATGTCTACCCTGCAAAGTAGCTAAAAAGCAACCAAGACGGAAGAATACGTTCAAATCATGTAGTGATCACAAAGAATATCGAATTAATCAACTGATCACGTGCCGAAGCACACATGTCACATATGTTGTGGAATGTCCCTGCCACCTTCAATATGTGGGAAGAACTACACGTCAACTCTTTGTCAGGATTCGGGAACACATCAAAAACATCAGGAAAGGGTTCCCCAACCATAGTCTATCCAGACATTTTGATGAGTTCCACCATAGGGACCCAAGTGTGCTTACCTTTTATGGTATTGACTCGGTGCAGCAACACTGGCGTGGAGGTAACAGAGAAATGGCTATCTCCAGAAACGAAACTAGCTGGATATACCGTCTGGGGTCTCTCGCCCCAAAAGGGCTCAACCTGGACATAGACCTGAATTGCTTCATAGCTAATCCCTAAACCAATATTACGATAATGGAGGATTACAATCCATGCACACCCTCCCTTGTCAGTAACAAATTTTAAATTTTCTATGAAAAAATTTTTTATGAAAAGATTTTCTATGAAAAATTTTCTATGAGAAAATCCTTAGATTTTAGGACATATAGTCCCCTTTGTCCCCCTAGTCTATGTGCCCCTACACATTTATGCTTATATGTTCAAATGCCCCATGTTTTCTCGCCCATATGACCATACCGTTACCATCTTACAAATTGAGGCGTATTTTAATTAGAGGTAGATCTAATTTTATAGTTGAACACACAGACCATACACATAAATTGAGCTTAACCCAAAGGCTGAGAGACCTGTGTGATCTATAACATGAGTGAATAACCTCTTTCACCTTAACACATTGACAGGAATCTCGCTTCCTCTGTCTGCATGTGACCTATGTTATGTGCAGACAGAGTAGGCAACACTATATTAAAACTTACATTTCTATGTATTCTACCTCTAGTTACCACATCCACTTATTGTATTTGTCTTCTCTATTTCTATTTTTTATTTTTTATTTTTATTTTTATTTTTAGAACCAATATATATATTTAATTTCTATTATCAACAGCTTCCGTATAGCACCCTCTACAATTAGTATTTTACTAAGTTTTTATCAAAAAGATTTGCTATATACACACACATCTATCTTATCATCTTATTCTACTATCACATACCCATATTAGAGATATATTACGGGTTGAGATACTTTTTAATATTAGTTTATGGTTTATAAGTAATATGGATTATGGTTAATTCTGAGTACCATACCTATGTCTGGAATTTTTACATTTGTATTTTAATATGTATTAATGTATATGTTTTTATTCCTTGTGTGTATTTGCATATAACTGCATTCTCTAGTAACCAGTAGACAGTACCCAATATGTGTACACATGGCTCATTGTTATGCATTGCGAGCTGCTATATCTCAATGTGGGATGTCCCATGTTTACACATATAATTTCATATTTGGTAGGATTTGTGTTGAATTGTCCCCTCATTCTCGTTAATATTTAATAAGGGTTATCATTACTGTGCACATGGGACTACCTTCAGTAGAGAAGAGTTCGTAATGCGAGCGGATATGTTACAATATATACGTATTGCATGCGTAGGAATGAGGGTTGTCCACGGCTGTAACACACTCCCACCCCCCGAGCGATATTACCATAATTAGGGGAGGATCGGTGTGGGCCGTAGGACTACAAAAGAGTGTGAGGCGTGAGCGTCGACACCGCTTTTGATAACGTCCGATGACGAAACGCGTAAGGCGGAGTCACGCTCACACGTCAGACCAGGAACTGGATGCTGGAACGCACGGTTGGAACGCACGCCTATAACCTGCGTCCCGTTCTAGCCTTGCATATAGGAGTTTCGTTTTCACTTTGCTCAGAATTATTACGTGTTTTACCATCATCTTTTTTACTGGACTGAATGAAGGAATATTTAATAAAATTGTTTGATATAAAAAAAAAAAAAAAAAAAAAAAAAAAATAGGCGGAGTCACGCTCACACGTCAGACCAGGAACTGGATGCTGGAACGCACGGTTGGAACGCACGCCTATAACCTGCGTCCCGTTCTAGCCTTGCATATAGGAGTTTCGTTTTCACTTTGCTCAGAATTATTACGTGTTTTACCATCATCTTTTTTACTGGACTGAATGAAGGAATATTTAATAAAATTGTTTGATATACTTCACGAAGGAAGCCTCTTTTGTTTTTTTCCTTTGGGTCCCGGCACCCTGGAGAGACTAGTGGACAAGGAGGTATGAAGTGAGTCTGTCACGCTCAAATACACAGCGGACCCAGGAACACTTGGAAAGGACTGCATCGTATTAAGCAACAGTAAACCCAACAGGAGACACCAACAAACACCCCAAGGCACCCACTCTATCGCTCGGTACCCCTGTATGCGAGCGGATATGTTACAATATATACGTATTGCATGCGTAGGAATGAGGGTTGTCCACGGCTGTAACACACTCCCACCCCCCGAGCGATATTACCATAATTAGGGGAGGATCGGTGTGGGCCGTAGGACTACAAAAGAGTGTGAGGCGTGAGCGTCGACACCGCTTTTGATAACGTCCGATGACGAAACGCGTAAGGCGGAGTCACGCTCACACGTCAGACCAGGAACTGGATGCTGGAACGCACGGTTGGAACGCACGCCTATAACCTGCGTCCCGTTCTAGCCTTGCATATAGGAGTTTCGTTTTCACTTTGCTCAGAATTATTACGTGTTTTACCATCATCTTTTTTACTGGACTGAATGAAGGAATATTTAATAAAATTGTTTGATATAAAAAAAAAAAAAAAAAAAAAAAATAGGCGGAGTCACGCTCACACGTCAGACCAGGAACTGGATGCTGGAACGCACGGTTGGAACGCACGCCTATAACCTGCGTCCCGTTCTAGCCTTGCATATAGGAGTTTCGTTTTCACTTTGCTCAGAATTATTACGTGTTTTACCATCATCTTTTTTACTGGACTGAATGAAGGAATATTTAATAAAATTGTTTGATATACTTCACGAAGGAAGCCTCTTTTGTTTTTTTCCTTTGGGTCCCGGCACCCTGGAGAGACTAGTGGACAAGGAGGTATGAAGTGAGTCTGTCACGCTCAAATACACAGCGGACCCAGGAACACTTGGAAAGGACTGCATCGTATTAAGCAACAGTAAACCCAACAGGAGACACCAACAAACACCCCAAGGCACCCACTCTATCGCTCGGTACCCCTGTAGGGGTGATTCATTCTGGTGAGTGGGGGAGCACTGGGGGGTGAGCACCTCAAGTCACTACTGTTGAACTACGAGCACAGAAGTCACGGATACAAATTTTCAAGGAGTGAAAAACTACATAATATATATATTGACTTATTTAGTTCAGTGTTTTATAAAAAATTATTTTCTTCTTTGTGGTGTTTACATACAAATACGTACTCGGTAAAATTAATCATCACTAGGGATGAGCCGAACACCCCCCGGTTCGGTTCGCACCAGAACCCGCGAACGGACCGCAAGTTCGCACGAACGTTAGAACCCCATTGACGTCTATGGGACTCGAACGTTCGAAATCAAAAGTGCTCATTTTAAAGGCTAATTTGCATGGTATTGTCCTAAAAAGGGTTTGGGGACCCGGGTCCTACCCCAGGGGACATGTATCAATGCAAAAAAAACTTTTAAAAACGGCCGTTTTTTCGGGAGCAGTGATTTTAATGATGCTTAAAGTAAAAAAAAAAAAAGTGAAATATTCCTTTAAATATCGTACCTGGGGGGTGTCTATAGTATGCCTGTAAAGTGACGCGTGTTTCCCATGTTTAGAACAGTCCCTGCACCAAATGTCATTTTTAAAGGAAAAAATCTCATTTAAAACTGCTTGCGGGTTTAATGTCATGTCGGGTCATGGCAATATGGATGAAAATCAGTGAGACAAACGGCATGGGTACCCCCCAGTCCATTACCAGGCCCTTTGGGTCTTGTATGGATATTAAGGGGAACCCCGCACCCAAATTAAAATAAGGAAAGGTCCCTATATACTCTGAACAGCAGTATTCAGGCGGTGCAAACAAGACAGGGACTGTAGGTTTGTTGTTAAGTAGAATCTGTTTGTAATTTTGAACATTTTTAATGTGTTTAGCTCCAGCCAAAAAATCTTTTCTAAGCTTTTTGGAAAACATAGGGAAGGGTTATCACCCCTGTGACATTTGTTTTGCGTCTTTCCTCCTCTTCAGAAGATTTCACCTCACTTTTTTGTCCCAATGAAAAATGTTTTTGGAAAATTTGGGTTTTTTTGTGGAACAAGGATTGGAAAGCATCAGTGGAAAGGAGAAATTGTTTTCCCATATTAACTCTTACAGGAGAGAATTTCCCTTCCTTAGGGGTAGATTTCATCTCACTTCCTGTTGTCTCCTTCCGTTTGCAAGTAGGAGTCGTTTGTAAGTTAGATGTTTGAAAGTAGGGTCCTGCCCTATATACTCAGCAGAAATTTGGGCCTTAGGTGTTGCTGTGGCCAAAACACTGTAAGCCCTCACAGGGCCCTGCTGTGAAATATTAGATCAAGAATTGTAATTACATGCCCCTGTTGAACAGGAGCTGAAAAATTAGGCCTTAGGCACTGGTGCTGGTGCCACAACACTGCAACCCCTCACAGACACTCTAGTTGGAACGCAGGAACGAGCCCTGCTGCAAAGTATTGCATCAAAAATTGTAATTACACGCCCCTGTTAGACAGGGGCAGAAAAATTGGGTCTTAGGCACTGGTGCTGGTGCCACAACACTGCAACCCCTCACAGACACTCTAGTTGAAACGCAGGAACAAGCCCTGCTGCAAAGTATTGCATCAAAAATTGTAATTACACGCCCCTGTTAGACAGGGGCTGAAAAATTGGGTCTTAGGCACTGGTGCTGGTGCCACAACACTGCAACCCCTCACAGACACTCTAGTTGGAATGCAGGAACGAGCCCTGCTGCAAAGTATTACATCAAAAATTGTAATTACACGCCCCTGTTAAACAGGGGCTGAAAAATTGTGCCTTAGGCACTGGTGGTGGCGCCCAGAACCAAAAATGTTCTTACAAGCTATCAGCGTGATGATTGAGGAGGAAGAGGATAATTACTCAGGGATAGTCACTCAGCATCAGCATAGGCAGTCTTTGAAGGGATCTGAGATTTCAAAAAAAATTATTCGGTTACATCTGCATCAGGTGCTTGGTAGCTGGTGGTGATCCAAGACTGATTCATTTTTATGAAGGTCAGCCGATCGACCGAGTCGGTGGACAGACGCACCCTGTGATCGGTTACCACGCCTCCAGCAGCACTGAATGTGCGTTCCGAAAGAACGCTGGATGCAGGACAGGCCAGTAGCTCAATTGCATACTGTGCAAGCTCTGGCCAGTGATCCATCCTCAAGACCCAGTAACCCAGAGGATTTTCGGTGGGAAAGGTGTCCAAGTCTGATCTTGCCCCTAGGTATTCCTGCACCATGTAAAACAGACGCTGGCGATGGTTGCTGGAACCGATCATACCTTGGGGCTGCGGACCAAAAAATTGTCTGAACGCATCGGTCAGACGGCCACCTTCTCCACCGCTCCTTCTTTGACTGACCGAAGCCTCAGCAACACGTTGTCCAGAAACAGGAGTTTGTAACCTCCCAGTCTCTGGGAACGCGTTGCACAGACCTTTCTGCAAGGCCTCCCGAAGATGTTTCATCCTCTGCTCCCTCTGCGATGGCAAGATAAGGTCCGCAACCTTACCCTTGTAACGTGGATCAAGGAGGGTTGCCAGCCAGTATTGGTCCTTCTCCTTGATACCACGAATACGAGGATCCTTACGCAGGCTTTGCAGGATCAGGGAGGCCATGCAGCGTAGGTTTGCTGAGGCATTCGGTCCGGAGTCCTCTGGGTCACTAAGGACAACAACGTCCGCAGCCACCTCCTCCCAGCCACGTACAAGTCCATGTGTTCCTTGGGACTGATCCCTTAAAGACTGCTGATGCTGAGTGCCAGGCTCCACCTCCATACTGACACAATCTTCCTCCTCCTCCTCCTCCTCCTCCTCGTCCTCTTCCTGTGTGATCGGCGGGCACGCAGGAACACTGTCTGGATAAAGGGGGCCTTGAGAGCTAAGGAAGTCCTCCTCTTCCTGCCTCTGTTCTGCCTCAAGTGCCCTGTCCATTATTCCACGCAGCGTGTGCTCCAACAGGTGGACAAGGGGGACAGTGTCACTGATGCATGCACTGTCAGTGCTCACCATCCTCGTGGCCTCCTCGAATGGTGACAGGACAGTGCATGCATCCCTGATCATGGCCCACTGGCGTGGGGAAAAAAAACCAAGGTCCCCTGACCCTGTCCTGGTGCCATAGTCGCACAGGTACTCATTGATGGCCCTCTGCTGCGTGTGCAGCCGCTGCAGCATGGCCAACGTCGAGTTCCACCTGGTGGGCATGTCACAGATTAGGCGGTTCTTGGGCAGGTTAAACTCCTTTTGGAGGTCCGTCAGCCGAGCACTGGCATTATATGACCGGCGGAAATGCACAGAGACTTTCCTGGCCTGCCTCAGGACATCCTGTAAGCCCGGGTACCTGCCCAAGAACCGCTGCACCACCAAGTTAAGGACGTGAGCCAAACAGGGCACATGGGTCAGTTGTCCCTGTCGGAGGGCAGAGAGGAGGTTGGTGCCATTGTCGCAAACCACCATTCCTGCCTTAAGTTGGCGTGGCGTCAACCACCTCTGAACCTGCCCCTGCAGAGCTGACAGAACCTCTGCCCCAGTGTGGCTCCTGTCCCCCAAGCACACCAGCTCAAGCACCGCATGGCATCTTTTGGCCTGCGTACTTGCGTAGCCCCTTGAACGCCTACGGAGCACCGCTGGTTCCGAGGAAGAGGCCATGGAGGAAGAAGAAGAGGAGGGGGTGGAGGAGAGAGGTGTGTCACAATCAGCATTTTGGAGGCGTGGTGGCGGAACAACCTCCAACACTACTGCACCTTGTCCTGCATCCTTCCCAGCTGCCAGCAGAGTCACCCAATGCGCCGTGAAACTTAAGTAACGTCCCTGTCCATGCCTGCTGGACCATGAGTCAGCGGTAATATGCACCTTACCGCTGACCGCCCTGTCCAGCGAGGCATGGACATTGCCTTCCACATGCCGGTAGAGAGCCGGAATCGCCTTCCGTGAGAAAAAGTGGCGTTTGGGTACCTGCCACTGAGGAACCGCACATTCCACAAACTCACGGAAGGGGGCAGAGTCTACCAACTGAAAAGGCAGCAGTTGAAGTGCTAGCAATTTTACCAAGCTAGCATTCAACCGCTGGGCATGTGGATGGCTGGGAGCAAACTTCTTTCGGCGGTGCAGCAGCTGGGGCAGGGAAATTTGCCTGGTACAATCTGAGGTCGGTGTACCAAAAGCAGATTGCCCACAAGTACTTGGCTGTGACACACCTAATTCTACACCTTCATTCCTCTCACTGCAGGTCGCAGAGAGGACTGAAGGTCTAGTGGGGTTGGAAATCTCAGCTGATGAGGAGCAAGGAGAGATCGTCTTTGTTCTTTGGTGTGGGTCTTTTAGATACGCTTGCCAACGAACTGCATGGCAGGTCAACATATGTCTGGTCAAGCATGTGGTACCCAAGCGGGAGATGTTTTGGCCACGCGAGATACGCTTGAGACATATGTTGCAAATAGCAGCGGTGCGATCTGATGCACTCGTCTCAAAAAAGGCCCACACCAAAGAACTTTTTGAATAACGCGCAGAGACTGCAGCGCCCTGCACATGTGGAGCTTTGGGGTGTGATGCAGTCAATGTGCTGCCCTTAGGCTGGCCCCTGGAGGGCATCCTGCCTAGTTGGTGATGTGCCACCTCCTCCTCCTCCTCCTCCTCCTCCTCCTCTCTCCTATCAGGCACCCACGTTGAGTCAGTGACCTCATCATCCCCTCCCTCCTCATCACTGGAGCAAACCTGGCAGTATGCTGCAGCAGGGGGAGCATGACTGCCAGATTGCTGTCCTTCTTGGGCACCCCCTCTGTCCGTGCTCATGTTACTGCCTTCATTGAGCTCAGTATCATCATCAGAGCCTTCCAAACGCTGGGCATCCTCCTGGAGCATGTACCCAACACTGTGGTCAAACAGTTCGAGGGAATCCTCATGAGGACATGGTGGAGCTAGGGAAGGAGTCACTGATGACATTGAGCTGAGGGAAGAGGCCGCTGCTTTGCCAGACAAAGCACCCTGGGCATGGGTGAGAGAGGATGAGGAGGATGAGGACGGCTTGGTCATCCACTCGACCAAGTCTTCCGCATGTTGCGGCTCAACACGGCCAGCTGCCGAAAAAAAGGCCAAGCGTGTCCCATGGCCACGTGCTGATGAGGATGCACCGTCTCCACGACCAGCACTAGACACAGAGCCTGCTTGCCCTCTCTTATTGGCTTGTGACTGTCTGCCTCTCCTTCTTGGCCTTCCAGACATACTAATGGCCTGTAGCTGCACTAAGCTGGGATAGAACACCTGTAATTTTCTTCAGGTAGCTTTATATACTGTAACCAGACAAGCCTGCCTGTCAGTAGGAAGATAACAGGAACGGATCTAGCTGAACACTGTGAGCAGGACGTACTGCACTAAATGTATATAGCAGGAACGGATCTAGCTGAACACTGTGAGCAGGACGCACTGCACTGAATGTAAATACCAGGAACGGATCTAGCTGAACACTGTGAGCAGGACGCACTGCACTGAATGTAAATAGCAAGAACGGATCTAGCTGAACACTGTGAGCAGGACGCACTGCACTGAATGTAAATAGTCTAGCTGCCTGACCGTGGTACTAATAGGATCAAAAAGAACACCTGTAATTTTCTTAAGGTAGCTTTATATACTGTAACCAGACAAGCCTGCCTGTCAGTAGGAAGATAACAGGAACGGATCTAGCTGAACACTGTGAGCAGGACACACTGTACTAAATGTAAATAGTCTAGCTGCCTGACCGTGGTACTAATAGGATCAAAAAGAACACCTGTAATTTTCTTCAGGTAGCTTTATATACTGTAACCAGACAAGCCTGCCTGTCAGTAGGAAGATAACAGGAACGGATCTAGCTGAACACTGTGAGCAGGACACACTGTACTAAATGTAAATAGTCTAGCTGCCTGACCGTGGTACTAATAGGATCAAAAAGAACACCTGTAATTTTCTTCAGGTAGCTTTATATACTGTAACCAGACAAGCCTGCCTGTCAGTAGGAAGATAACAGGAACGGATCTAGCTGAACACTGTGAGCAGGACGTACTGCACTAAATGTATATAGCAGGAACGGATCTAGCTGAACACTGTGAGCAGGACGCACTGCACTGAATGTAAATAGCAGGAACGGATCTAGCTGAACACTGTGAGCAGGACGCACTGCACTGAATGTAAATAGCAGGAACGGATCTAGCTGAACACTGTGAGCAGGACGCACTGCACTGAATGTAAATAGCAGGAACGGATCTAGCTGAACACTGTGAGCAGGACGCACTGCACTGAATGTAAATAGCAGGAACGGATCTAGCTGAACACTGTGAGCAGGACGCACTGCACTGAATGTAAACAGCAGGAACGGATGTAGCTGAACACTGTGAGCAGGACGCACTGCACTGAATGTAAATAGCAGGAACGGATCTAGCTGAACACTGTGAGCAGGACGCACTGCACTGAATGTAAATAGCAGGAACGGATGTAGCTGAACACTGTGAGCAGGACGCACTGCACTAAATGTAAATACCAGGAACGGATCTAGCTGAACACTGTGAGCAGGACGCACTGCACTGAATGTAAATAGCAGGAACGGATCTAGCTGAACACTGTGAGCAGGACGCACTGCACTAAATGTAAATACCAGGAACGGATCTAGCTGAACACTGTGAGCAGGACGCACTGCACTGAATGTAAATAGCAGGAACGGATCTAGCTGAACACTGTGAGCAGGACGCACTGCACTGAATGTAAATAGCAGGAACGGATCTAGCTGAACACTGTGAGCAGGACGCACTGCACTGAATGTAAATAGCAGGAACGGATCTAGCTGAACACTGTGAGCAGGACGCACTGCACTGAATGTAAACAGCAGGAACGGATGTAGCTGAACACTGTGAGCAGGACGCACTGCACTGAATGTAAATAGCAGGAACGGATCTAGCTGAACACTGTGAGCAGGACGCACTGCACTGAATGTAAATAGCAGGAACGGATGTAGCTGAACACTGTGAGCAGGACGCACTGCACTAAATGTAAATACCAGGAACGGATCTAGCTGAACACTGTGAGCAGGACGCACTGCACTGAATGTAAATAGCAGGAACGGATCTAGCTGAACACTGTGAGCAGGACGCACTGCACTGAATGTAAATAGCAGGAACGGATGTAGCTGAACACTGTGAGCAGGACGCACTGCACTAAATGTAAATAGCAGGAACGGATCTAGCTGAACACTGTGAGCAGGACGCACTGCACTGAATGTAAATAGCAGGAACGGATCTAGCTGAACACTGTGAGCAGGACGCACTGCACTGAATGTAAATAGCAGGAACGGATCTAGCTGAACACTGTGAGCAGGACGCACTGCACTGAATGTAAACAGCAGGAACGGATGTAGCTGAACACTGTGAGCAGGACGCACTGCACTGAATGTAAATAGCAGGAACGGATCTAGCTGAACACTGTGAGCAGGACGCACTGCACTGAATGTAAATAGCAGGAACGGATGTAGCTGAACACTGTGAGCAGGACGCACTGCACTAAATGTAAATACCAGGAACGGATCTAGCTGAACACTGTGAGCAGGACGCACTGCACTGAATGTAAATAGCAGGAACGGATCTAGCTGAACACTGTGAGCAGGACGCACTGCACTAAATGTAAATACCAGGAACGGATCTAGCTGAACACTGTGAGCAGGACGCACTGCACTGAATGTAAATAGCAGGAACGGATCTAGCTGAACACTGTGAGCAGGACGCACTGCACTGAATGTAAATAGCAGGAACGGATCTAGCTGAACACTGTGAGCAGGACGCACTGCACTGAATGTAAATAGCAGGAACGGATCTAGCTGAACACTGTGAGCAGGACGCACTGCAGTAAATGTAAATAGCAGGAACGGATCTAGCTGAACACTGTGAGCAGGACGCACTGCACTGAATGTAAATAGCAGGAACGGATCTAGCTGAACACTGTGAGCAGGACACACTGCACTAAATGTAAATAGTCTAGATAGAAGATAACAGGAACGGATCTAGCTAAACTGAATACAGTGTTTATATATATATGCAACACCTGGGATGCATATATATACACAATACACTGTAAGTGCAGCTAACTGACTGACTGTTCTGCCTAATCTATCTAACTCAAATCAAATGACACTGTCTCTCTCTCTCTCTATCTCTCAGCACACCGGAACACACACTACACAGGGCCGCCGTGCAGGCGGCCTTATATAGTGTGGGGTGTGTACTAAATCCCCTGAGCCATAATTGGCCAAAGCCACCCTGGCTTTGGCCAATTACAGCTCTCTCTACTGACGGCGCTGTGATTGGCCAAGCATGCGGGTCATAGTGCATGCTTGGCCAATCATCAGCCAGCAATGCACTGCGATGCCGCAGTGAATTATGGGCCGTGACGCGCCACACGAATTTGGCGCGAATGGCCCATATCGTTCGCAATTCGACGGACGGTCGAACAGCCGATGTTCGAGTCGAACATGGGTTCGACTCGAACACGAAGCTCATCCCTAATCATCATCAGTTATGATTTATTAAATATTTAACTTTACATCTTTGCATGAGAAATCCGGGATTGTTGTATGCATGGCATACCTGAAGAGTATATAGTACTACTACACAAACATCTTTTGTTACACTGAAGTCACTGTAGGCGCTAAGTGTCACAATATTTTTGTATTTTGAGGATATCCCCTACCGTATGTCACCAATTTATGTTAGTATCATCAGTATTGCACTAACAATAATGTATACATATAGTTTTTGGGTTCACTTCTAAAACATTTTTTGAATAAGGCGCCGTTTTGTCTCAATATTTTTGCACAATTGGTAATTTTTCTTAATAATTTTTCTTTGTTACACATTTTTTTACTACTATCTCTATTTTTTTGGCACAACAATACATGCTTGAGCACCACACCAGCACAATAGTTTAATTTATGTCACTCTAAGTTGTATATATATATATATAGAGTGTTTATTGTGTACTTCACTGTTAGTGACACATATTTCCCATATATAACTTTTGCCTACCTAGACCCTAGACTAATATGTCATCAGGTTAGAAGGGCAGCGCCATTTTTATCTCTTTAATTATTAACGAGGCAGGATGCCCTCCAGGGGCCAGCCTAAGGGCAGCACATTGACTGCATCACATGTGCAGGGTGCTGCAGTCTCTGCGCGTTATTCAAAAAGTTCTTTGGTGTGGGCCTTTTTTGAGACGAGTGCATCAGATCGCACCGCTGCTATTTGCAACATATGTCTCAAGCGTATCTCACGTGGCCAAAACATCTCCCGCTTGGGTACCACATGCTTGACCAGACATATGTTGACCTGCCATGCAGTTCGTTGGCAAGCGCATCTAAAAGACCCACACCAAAGAACAAAGAGGACCTCTCCTTGCTCCTCATCAGCTGAGATTTCCAACCCCACTAGACATTCAGTCCTCTCTGAGACCTGCACTGAGAGGAATGAAGGTGTAGAATTAGGTGTGTCACAGCCAAGTACTTGTGGGCAATCTGCTTTTGGTACACCGACGTCAGATTGTACCAGGCAAATTTCCCTGCCCTAGCTGCTGCACCGCCGAAAGAAGTTTTCTCCCAGCCATCCACATGCCCAGCGGTTGAATGCTAGCTTGGCAAAATTGCTGGCACTTCAACTGCTGCCTTTTCAGTTGGTAGACTCTGCCCCCTTCCGTGAGTTTGTAGAATGTGCGCTTCCTCAGTGGCAGGTACCCAAACGCCACTTTTTCTCACAGAAGGCGATTCCGGCTCTCTACCGGCATGTGGAAGGCAATGTCCATGCCTCACTGGACAGGGCGGTCAGCGGTAAGGTGCATATTACCGCTGACTCATGGTCCAGCAGGCATGGACAGGGACGTTACCTAAGTTTCACGGCGCATTGGGTGACTCTGCTGGCAGCTGGGAAGGATGCAGGACAAGGTGCAGTAGTGTTGGAGGTTGTTCCACCACCACGCCTCCAAAATGCTAATGATTGTGACACACCTCTCTCCTCCACCCCCTCCTCTTCTTCTTCCTCCATGGCCTCTTCCTCGGAACCAGCGGTGCTCCGTAGTCGTTTAAGGGGCTACGCAAGTACGCAGGCCAAAAGATGCCATGCGGTGCTTGAGCTGGTGTGCTTGGGGGACAGGAGCCACACTGGGGCAGAGGTTCTGTCAGCTCTGCAGGGGCAGGTTCAGAGGTGGTTGACGCCACGCCAACTTAAGGCAGGAATGGTGGTTTGCGACAATGGCACCAACCTCCTCTCTGCCCTCCGACAGGGACAAATGACCCATGTGCCCTGTTTGGCTCACGTCCTTAACTTGGTGGTGCAGCGGTTCTTGGGCAGGTACCCGGGCTTACAGGATGTCCTGAGGCAGGCCAGGAAAGTCTGTGTGCATTTCCGCCGGTCATATAATGCCAGTGCTCAGCTGACGGACCTCCAAAAGGAGTTTAACCTGCCCAAGAACCGCCTAATCTGTGACATGCCCACCAGGTGGAACTCAACGTTGGCCATGCTGCAGTGGCTGCACACGCAGCAGAGGGCCATCAATGAGTACCTGTGCGACTATGGCACCAGGACAGGGTCAGGGGAGCTTGGTTTTTTTCCCCACGCCAGTGGGCCATGATCAGGGATGCATGCACTGTCCTGTCACCATTTGAGGAGGCCACGAGGATGGTGAGCAGTGACAGTGCATGCATCAGTGACACTGTCCCCCTTGTCCACCTGTTGGAGCACACGCTGCGTGGAATAATGGACAGGGCACTTGAGGCAGAACAGAGGCAGGAAGAGGAGGACTTCCTTAGCTCTCAAGGCCCCCTTTATCCAGACAGTGTTCCTGCGTGCCCGCCGATCACACAGGAAGAGGACGAGGAGGAGGAGGAGGAGGAGGAAGATTGTGTCAGTATGGAGGTGGAGCCTGGCACTCAGCATCAGCAGCAGTCTTTAAGGGATCAGTCCCAAGAAACACATGGACTTGTACGTGGCTGGGAGGAGGTGGCTGTGGACCATGTCGTCCTTAGTGACCCAGAGGACTCCGGACCGAATGCCTCAGCAAACCTACGCTGCATGGCCTCCCTGATCCTGCAAAGCCTGCGTAAGGATCCTCATATTCGTGGTATCAAGAAGAAGGACCAATACTGGCTGGCAACCCTCCTTGATCCACGTTACAAGGGTAAGGTTGCGGACCTTATATTGCCATCGCAGAGGGAGCAGAGGATGAAACATCTTCGGGAGGCCTTGCAGAAAGGTCTGTGCAACGCGTTCCTAGAGACTGGGAGGTTACAAACTCCTGTTTCTGGACAACGTGTTGCTGAGGCTTCGGTCAGTCAAAGAAAGAGCGGTGGAGAAGGTGGCCGTCTGACCGATGCGTTCAGACAATTTTTTGGTCCGCAGCCCCAAGGTATGATCGGTTCCAGCAACCATCGCCAGCGTCTGTTTTACATGGTGCAGGAATACCTAGGGGCAAGATCAGACTTGGACACCTTTCCCACCGAAAATCCTCTGGGTTACTGGGTCTTGAGGATGGATCACTGGCCAGAGCTTGCACAGTATGCAATTGAGCTACTGGCCTGTCCTGCATCCAGCGTTCTTTCGGAACGCACATTCAGTGCTGCTGGAGGCGTGGTAACCGATCACAGGGTGCGTCTGTCCACCGACTCGGTCGATCGACTGACCTTCATAAAAATGAATCAGTCTTGGATCACCACCAGCTACCAAGCACCTGATGCTGATGTAACCGAATAATTTTTTTTGAAATCTCAGATCCCTTCAAAGACTGCCTATGCTGATGCTGAGTGACTATCCCTGAGTAATTATCCTCTTCCTCCTCAATCATCACGCTGATAGCTTGTAAGAACATTTTTGGTTCTGGGCGCCACCACCAGTGCCTAAGGCACAATTTTTCAGCCCCTGTTTAACAAGGGCGTGCAATTACAATTTTTGATGTAATACTTTGCAGCAGGGCTCGTTCCTGCATTCCAACTAGAGTGTCTGTGAGGGGTTGCAGTGTTGTGGCACCAGCACCAGTGCCCAAGGCCCAATTTTTTTTCTCCTGTCTAACAGGGGCGTGTAATTACAATTTTTGATGCAATACTTTGCAGCAGGGCTCATTCCTGCATTCCAACTAGAGTGTCTGTGAGGGGTTGCAGTGTTGTGGCACCAGCACCAGTGCCCAAGGCCCAATTTTTCTGCTCCTGTCTAACAGGGGTGTGTAATTACAATTTTTGATGCAATACTTTGCAGCAGGGCTCGTTCCTGCGTTCCAACTAGAGTGTCTGTAAGGGGTTGCAGTGTTGTGGCACCAGCACCAGTGCCTAAGGCCTAATTTTTCAGCTCCTGTTCAACAGGGGCATGTAATTACAATTCTTGATCTAATATTTCACAGCAGGGCCCTGTGAGGGCTTACAGTGTTGTGGCCACAGCAACACCTAAGGCCCAAATTTCTGCTGAGTATATAGGGCAGGACCCTACTTTCAAACATCTAACTTACAAACGACTCCTACTTGCAAACGGAAGGAGACAACAGGAAGTGAGATGAAATCTACCCCTAGGAAGGTAAATTCTCTCCTGTAAGAGTTAATATGGGAAAAAAAATTCTCCTTTCCACTGATGCTTTCCAATCCTTGTTCCACAAAAAAACCCAAATTTTCAAAAAACATTTTTCATTGGGACAAAAAGTGAGGTGAAATCTTCTGAAGAGGAGGAAAGACAGCAAAACAAATGTCACAGGGGTGATAACCCTTCCCTATGTTTTCCAAAAAGCTTAAAAAAGATTTTTTGGCTGGAGCTAAACACGTTAAAAATGTACCCGTTCAAAATTACAAAGAGATTCTACTTAACAACAAACCTACAGTCCCTGTCTTGTTTGCACTGCTGTTCAGAGTATATAGGGCCTGGAGGCCCCACACCTTTCCTTATTTTAATTTGGGTGCGGGGTTCCCCTTAATATCCATACAAGACCCAAAGGGCCTGGTAATGGACTGGGGGGTACCCATGCCGTTTGTCTCACTGATTTTCATCCATATTGCCATGACCCGACATTACATTAAACCCGCAAGCAGTTTTAAATGAGATTTTTTCCTTTAAAAATGACATTTGGTGCAGGGACTGTTCTAAACATGGGAAACACGCGTCACTTTACAGGCATACTATAGACACCCCCCAGGTACGATATTTAAAGGAATATTTCACTTTTTTTTTTTTTACTTTAAGCATCATTAAAATCACTGCTCCCGAAAAAACGGCCGTTTTTAAAAGTTTTTTTTGCATTGATACATGTCCCCTGGGGTAGGACCCGGGTCCCCAAACCCTTTTTAGGACAATACCATGCAAATTAGCCTTTAAAATGAGCACTTTTGATTTCGAACGTTCGAGTCCCATAGACGTCAATGGGGTTCTAACGTTCGTGCGAACTTTCGGTCCGTTCGCAGGTTCTGGTGCGAACCGAACCGGGGGGTGTTCGGCTCATCCCTAGTATCTATCTATCAAGTTCACAACACTAACAAAATAGCAGCAGATTATTGTGAAAAAGTTAAGTTGAACTGTAGCTTGCTTCACTATTGTTCTGCTGCTGTGCTTATGCTCAATTGATAAATAATTCAGGTTCTTTGACAAAGTGACAAATGGACCAGCTAAGATTGACTGTCTTCTGAAATGATTCAGAGTGTGTGTCTCTCTCTGTTAGCAAATCGTAAGTGAAAGTAAGTTGGCTGTACGTGCGTGGTTCTAGCTATTTTACTGCCCCTCCTCTTTGGTTACAATCAGCCAATAACATTCATCATTTATCATTATTTTTATTTTACTTCCCCCACCCAATTCCAGCAGCGATCTTTTCTCTCTATGTCAAAACTTTTTTCTCTATGTCGAATCTTTTCTCTCTATGTCGAATCTTATAGAATAATCTTGGACTAGTATGGATGGACTATAGAGTTAAGGTTAGGCACATTCGACCACAGGTTCAATAGACACAGAATGTTTTTGTCAGCGTCATGTCGAATCTCCTATCTATATCGAACTGTTGTCACAACGAAAACGAAAATAAAGCATTTGTTTATGTCGGATCTTTCGGTTTTCGGATTCTGCACTTTCGTTATTGTTTGTTAAAACGATAACGAAAATACCTGAAATTCGGACAAAAATGCATTCGGACGAAAACAAATGCACATGTCTAGTTATTTGTGCAAACTGAAGACATACCGTATATGTATACCATACCATATGCCTTAGAGAAGCCTCTACTTGGTGGTTCGAAGGAAAAATAGAGAGCAATTAAAACATTCTTGATGAATGAAACATCCTGTTATCCTGCACTGTAGTTTTAAAAAAGGGTGGTAACACCAATAACTTGGGTAATGCCAAGTAACCAAAATTCTGCAAGATGACATTAAAGCACCATGTAATGTAGTAGTGTCATCTCATGACATTTGGCCCACTCTACATTCCTCAGCATCCTTCCAAAAAGATGGCAATGTCATCCTTGTTTAGGCATCGCAGGTAAAAGTAGAGGTAAAGGTAAAAGCAGAGGTATATTTACTAATCCCCCCCAGGTGATTTTTGACAGTTTACGGCAGCAAATTAAGATGGGGGTGAGGACTGAATAATGAATAAGCAAACCAACTAAATCCAAAATTGCAAATGGCAAAGATGTTAAGTAAATTTTGTGACAGACAGTCCCAGCTGGTTAAGGGCATGGTTTTTAATGTAGTCTTTGTGTCACCTAGAATTTTACAGTCTGTGCTAGAAACAGGATGAGACCAAAAGCTAACAAAAACATCCACTGGACAGCCAGAAGGCTAAATGTTTTGTTGATACTTTGTGTTCACATAACCCATGTAAGGATATACTTTGATGCCTATTCATGCTCTATAGAGAAATAAAAGTAGGTATCAGGTTACATGTGCACCCACCACTGACACTGGTGCCAAATGGACTATTTAAGTGCAGCAGTTGCACTACTCAGTGTTGTCTGATCTTTTCTTGTGTTCTTGTGCCTGTTCCTATATTTGATGCCTGTGTTTGACCCGGCTTGTCCTGACCATGCTTGAACGCTACCTGCCCTGACCTCAACTTGTCTCTGGACTCTGCTCTGCTTTCTGCTTATCTGCCTGCTCCAGTGTTACTGACCTCAGCCTGTACCCTGACCTTTCTTCTGCCTGCCATCCATGCCTGTACCTGACTGTCTGTTGCTGACCTGGCTCATCTGACTATGCATCCTGTTTATCCATCTGCTCAGCCTCAGCATGCTACTTACCTAGTCCTTGCTGGTCATCTGCCTGCCATGTTCTACCAGGCTTCTCTGCACCCGTGACCAGTAACCTGCCAGCCAAGCAATTGCCAGACTGCTGGGTATGCTGCTTCTGCTTCCATCCACTGTACTGGCCATCTGATCCATTCCTGACTAAGTACTTGCTCCTCAACTATGTGGTCTTCTGGACACACTACCTTGCCATGCTGCTGTCTAACTAGCAGTGGTCCCTGAGTCAGAGCATTAAGAGAGGCCTCTCTCTACACATCAGGCTTTACCATCAGGTATGTGACAGTGGACAAGAAGCCCTAAATGCATTTTTCTGTCTAGATTATATTTCTAAAAGGTATGTGTTTGAAGCTGATCTCTACACATGATGGATGAAAAAATTGCAAAAAAGTGAATCTCACTCTACCTACAGATGACTGGGTACCAATAGACCCTGATGTCTCCATAAATATGAACTCCCACCTGCCCAGTGCTATGACAAAGGGGGATAGTTAGCACTCTTGTGATAGCAATAAAGTTAAATAAGGAAAATATAATATTTGGATAAAGTTAAAACACACCTCTTTGGAGGCACCACCCCGTTATCTCCAGCAAAATGTGTTGATCCAGCATGCCTCATTTACAGAGTTTATACAATATAAGTTGATGTGGTTTGAAATATCCCAGCATGTCTCTGTTATAACTGCTGATATGATCAATTGATATGGCCTAATATGTGATATACTGCATAGATTTTACTGTGAGTTTTTAATTTGTGTAATAAAAAGTTTGGATTTTACTGGTATAGTAGTTTATTGTGACTGTAAATTCCCACTTTGTGTTATTGGGAAGGGGGTATAAGGAATAAAAAAAAAGTTTAAAAATGAATTATAATAAAATAAATAAAAATAATGGAAAAAAATAAATTTAAAAACACCCCATCAGGCCCATACACACTCCAATGCAAACCTGTAGCATAGAGTGTGCATGCTGTGGGAGATTAGCTCGTGGGGATTACCTTTTCTAGAAAACAAGGTCAGCGTGCAGGCAATTTCTTTAAAATCTGGCGAGTTGCCAGGTTTATTTAGCAGAGGTTTTCAAAGTAATGAAAACAAACAAAAATTTGTAAAACAAATCCTTGCCATCAAGCGCTAAACTATACAGTAGTCTCCTTTCTATATGGTGTGGGGCTGGTCCCCATCACCCACAAAACATGTGGTAAAGCAAACCTTATTTTTTAAATCCAGACAGAGCTCTCCTGTGCTCTCTTCCTGCTCAGTTAAAGTCCACCAGAACATGGACTCAAGTGGACCACAACATCCAGAACGGAACCAAGCCCGCCACAGAGGCTGGAAAAACCCAGGCCGTATTCCGCTTCAGTCTCTTACAATAGAACGCATGCAAGGTGAAATATATTGATTGTCCATTACCTCACCTCACATACCGTCACATATCTTCCCCCATGCGGCTGAGCAATTGTCCCAAGCATACAGTGCATGCGGGAGAGGGCATCCGCATTGTTTTGGAGCTTGCCCGGACTGTACTCTACTGTAAACTTAAAGGGCTATAAAGCCAGAAACCATTTTTCTTCCTGTTGTCACACATCCACTTTAGGAGAGCATGGTCGGTGACCAGTTTAAATGACCTCCCCAACAGATAATACTTCAGGGAGTCTAAGGCCCATTTAATAACGAGACACTCCTTCTTGACAATGGCATCATTTTTTTCATGCCTGTTCAGTTTACGGCTCAGGTATACAACCAGGTACTCCTCACCATCTCTGTTTTGGGATAGTACAGCACCTAGTCCCACCTCAGAGGCGTCTGTCTGTACCACAAACTCCTTTGTGAACTCTGGGGTCACAAGCACCAGTTGTACACAAAGGGCCTGCTTTAAGTTCTGAAACGCCTCGTCGGCTTCAGGATTCCAGTTAACCATGACCGACCCTTTACCCTTCATTAGGTAGGTCAGAGAGGCGGCAATGGTGGCAAAGTTGGGTATAAAACATATGTAATACCTCATAATGCCCATGAAGGCCTAAACTTGATTCTTGTTTACCAGTCGGACCATTTTTAAATTGCCTCAAGCTTATTGGTCTGCGCTTAACCAGTCCCTGGCCAATAATGTACGCAAGGTATTTGGCCTTCTCATGGCCTATGGCTTTTTTGGGTTGGCCGTGAGACCTGCTTTCCTAAGGGAATCTACCACTGTTTGTACTCGGGGCAGATGCGATTCCCAATCTGGGCTGTGGATGACCACATTGTCCAAATAAGTGGCTGCATACGAGTGATGTGGTCTCAAAGTTTTGTCCATCATTCGCTGGAATGATGCAGGGGCCCCTTGCAGACCAAAATGCATCTGCTTGTACTGAAACAAGCCCTCAGGAGTGGAAAAGGCAGTCTTCTCCTTGGCTAATTCAGTTAGGGGTATTTGCCAATAGCCTTTCATTAGGTAAGGGTTGTTATGTAGAGGGCCTGTCCCAACCTGTCCACGAGTTTGTCGACCCGAGGCATCAGGTATGCATTGAACTTGGACATACTGTCGTTACAAAACCTGATAGTGCCATCGGTAGAGATGAGCTTCGAGTTCGAGTCGAACTCATGTTCGAGTCGAACATCGGCTGTTCGCAAGTTCGCCGAACAGCGAACAATTTGGGGTGTTCGCGGCAAATTCGAAAGCCGCGGAACACCCCTTAAAAGTCTATGGGAGAAATCAAAAGTGCTAATTTTAAAGGCTTATATGCATGGTATTGTCATAAAAAGTGTTCTGGCTCCTGCCCCAGGGAACATGGATCAATGCAAAAAAAGTTTTAAAAACGGCCGTTTTTTCGGGAGCAGTGATTTTAATAATGCTTAAAGTGAAACAATAAAAGTGTAATATTCCTTTAAATTTCGTAGCTGGGGGGTATGCCTGTATAGTATGCCTGTAAAGGGACGCATGTTTCCCGAGTTTAGAACAGTCTGACAGCAAAATTACATTTCAAAGGAAAAAAAGTCATTTAAAAGTACTTGCGGCTATATGAATTGTCGGTCCGACAATACACATAACAGTTCATTGATAAAAACGGCATGGGATTTCCCCACAGGGGAGAATTAAAAAAAAAAGGCTTGGCGGTCCCCCTCAAAATCCATACCAGATCCTTCAGATCTGGTATGGATTTTAAGGGGAACCCCGGCCAAAAAAAAAAAATGGCGAGGGGGCCCCCCCAAAAATCCATACCAGACCCTTATGCAAGCACGCAACCTGGCAAGCCGCAGGAAAAGAGGAGGGATGAGAGAGAGCCCCCTGAACCATACCAGGCCACATGCCCTCAATATTGGGAGGGTGCTTTGGGGTCTCCCCCAAAGCACCTTGTCCCCATGTTGATGAGGACAAGGGGCTCATCCCCACAACTCTTGCCCGGTGGTTGTGTGGGTCTGCGGGTGGGGGGGCTTATCAGAATCTGGAAGCCCCCTTTAACAAGGGGACCCCCAGATCCTGGCCCATCCTGTGTGAAATGGTAAGGGGGTACCCCTACCATTTAACAAAAAAAGTGTCAAAAATGTTAAAAATTACAAGAGACAGTTTTTGACAATTCCTTTATTTAAATGCTTCTTCTTTCCATCTTCTTTCTTCTATCTTCTTTCTTCTATCTACCAGTTTCTTCCTCCATCTTCTTCTTCTTCCTCCTATCCTCTGCTTCTTGCTCCCGTGTTCTCGTCCGGCATCTTCCTCCGCGGCATCTTCCTCCCTTCTTTGGAAAAAGAGGGGGAGGTTGGGACATGGAATGAGGTGTGAGATGTTGGAACCAATCAGATTCACAGAGGTACAAACATGTGTATGTTTATTGGTGGACCAATGATCAGCGATTGCAACAAACAAAATGGCATAAAAAATATCTAAAAATACATAGCAAAAGAATATATGCAAAAACCTGGCATGAACAAATAAGGTTGTACAACATAATCCCTCATAGCAGGCAAGTCATGTAAAGGAATCTCATAAAAACCAATAAAAGATTATCATGAAATGTTGGAAGCATCAAGGTGGGCTCGACACGTTTTGTGGACTCGTATCCACTCATCAGGAGCCGGGAAGCATCCATATTCTACAAAAAAGTATATAAGATCCATTGTAATCTGGTGTATTCACCCATATGGGGAGAGTAGAGGGTTAGGTTATGAAATAATTAGCGATGCCAGGAAATACTCACATGACTCTATGACTGTCCTCTACAGGGTCAGATCGTAATCCAGCCTTTCACCTACAATATCTAGTGTGCATACATATTTGTCACTTTTAATATTGTAGCTGCTCCGTGCGGGCGTTTTGTGTCTGTGTGCTCTGCGGCCGATGGGCCGGCGTTTTTGCCTGTTTGTCCGGGAGTTGTGATGAGCGCTGGGCACCCTCCCCCTCCCCTCTTTTTCGTCCTTGTGACATGGGTGATTGGGCGGGCGCACGCACTGCTCACCAGACACTAAGCACCCTCCAAATGTTGAGGGCATGTGGCCTGGTACGGTTTGGGGGGGCTCTCGTCCTCCCCTCTTTTCCTGCGGCCTGCCAGGTAGCATGTAAGAAAAAAGAAAGGGGAAAAAAACTATATAATGTATAAATGTGACATAAATCAAAAAGAATGTATAAACAGCAGCAATTCTAACAATAAAACACCAATTGTTACTAGAAGAATAAAAAGCAAAAAGAATCGCGCTAAATAAGTGACAAATTGTGCATAAATTATATACGGTGACAAAAATGAGTGGGCAACTGGAAGACGTGATGATGTCACGAAACGCGTAGGGCGGAGCTAGACAACGTGCTGACGTCACCTCCAATCTGTGCTCCATTTCCAGTAGGACGGGTTTGTCCGAGTCCACACGGCCAACGGACCGGACTTAAGGCTCTTTTTTCTGGAAGATACTGTAAGTGTACATTTATGAGTTTCTGAATAAAGTCTTTTATGGTTTTACACTATGCAAGTTCCATCTTTGTTTTATGGTTCGCCCCTTCCACGAGTTTATCGCTGATGTTGTGATGACCCTATAGTGGATGCCGATGCGGGTTTCAGTTGCCAGTGTCAGTTGTGCCTGCGAGCTGTGATCCTCTGTAGTGGGGGATCGTGGCCTTTCGGTAAGAGTAAGAGTGACCCCTTCCGTTCTTGGTGGTGGACTGCCTTTTTCACAGATGAATTTTCGCCAATCACTTGGAGTTTCATTTAGATTGGTGGCTTGGTGCCACCATTTTCACTGTTGTTTAGTTCACGCTTTGGACTTTTAAAAAAGATCACACGAGGGATTTATTTTGATTTATTTATGTTCATATTGTGTGTGTATATAACTGTGTATATTGTATTATTTATTTTGGTTCGGAGTTCCCCTGTGGGGAAATCCCATGCCATTTTTATCAATTAACTTTTATGTGTATTGTTGGACCGACAATTCATATAGCCGCGAGTAGTTTTAAATTACTTTTTTCCTTTGAAATGTCATTTTGCTGTCAGATTGTTCTAAACACGGGAAACATGTGTCCCTTTACAGGCATACTATAGACACCCCCCAGGTACGAAATTTAAAGGAATATTACACTTTTACTGTTTCACTTTAAGCATTATTAAAATCACTGTTCCCGAATTAAACTTATTTTTGCATTGATCCATGTCCCCTGGATCCCCACTTTTTATGACAATAACTTGCATATAAGCCTTTAACCACTTGCTTACTAGGCCAATTCTGACATTTCTCTCCTACATGTAAAAATCATCATTTTTTTGCTGGAAAATTACATAGAACCCCCAAACATTATATATGGCTTTTTAGCAAAAACTCTAGAGAATACAATGGCGGTTGTTGCAACTTTTTATCTCGCACAGTATTTGTGCAGCAATTTTTCAAATACGTTTTGTGCCTACAAAAAAAAACAAAAAAGTACAGTTAGCCCAATGTTTTTGCATAATGTGAAAGATGAAGTTATGTCGAGTAAATAGATACCTAACATGTCACGCTTTAAAATTGTGCGCACTCATGGAATGGCACCAAACTTCGGTACTTAAAAATATCCATAGGCGACGCTTTGAAAATTTTTACAGGTTACCAGTTTAGAGTTACAGAGGAGGTCCAGGGCTAGAATTATTGCTCTCACTCTAACGCATGCGGCGATACCTCACATGTGTGGTTTGAATGACGTTTACATATGTGGGCGGGGCTTACATGTGCATTCGCTTCTGAGCGTGAGCTACCGGGGACAGGGGCGTTTAAAAAAATATATTTTTTTAATTTATTTAATTATTTAACTTTTTTTTTATTTTTACACTTTTTTTTTTACATTAAATTTTTTTTGATCACTTTTATTCCTATTACAAGGAATGTAAACATCCCTTGTAATAGGAATCTATCGTGACAGGTCCTCTTTATGGAGAGATGCGGGGTCAATAAGAACCCACATCTCTCCTCCAGGCTGTAAAGCATAAGATCGGGAAAAAAAATTCTCCGATCTCATGCTGACAGCCGCGATCGTGGGTTTGTTTACAATGCGGAGTCCGGGCATGACATCATAACATCGCGCCCGGGCCTCCGACGGTAATAGAGATGACTGGTGACCATCTGGTCACCAGTCATCTCTATCGTCCTCATCCGGCGCCGGCCGATTCATTCTCCGGGCTCCCGATGGCACGGGAGAGCCCGGAGAAGCACCGGATGGCGGCGGGAGGGGGGGCATCCCCTCCCATCGCCTATAAGAACGATCAAGCGGTGGAAGTGCAGCTATGATCATTCTTATCGTGCACAGAATCGCCGGCTGAAAAGAATGATATATGAATGATGTCTGTAGCTACAGGCACCATTCAGATATCCCCCCCAAAGTGAGGACGTCATTTGACTATGGCCCGGTAGCCAAGCACTTTTGATTATTCATGTTCGAGTCCCAAAGACTATTAACGGTGTTGACGCGTTCGAACAAAATTTTTGCCTGTTCGCATGTTCTGGTGCGAACTGAACATGGGGGTGTTCGGCTCATCCCTGGCCATCGGGTTTTGGGACCAGCACTATGGGGCTCGACCAATCACTGTGGGACTCTTCTATCACGTCCAACTCTAACATATTTTTGATTTCCTTCGTGACTGCCTCTCGCCTGGCCTCTGGGATTCTATATGGCCTTATATTTATGTGAACCCCTGGTTCCGTCACTATATCATGCTGGATCACTTTGGTCAGTCCGGGTAAAGGGGAGAAAAAGTCTCTATTTTTGTACACAAACCCCCTAACGTTACTTTGTTGTGCCATGAACAGGGAATCTGTTATGGGGACATCAGGTGTCACCGGTACCCAGTCTGTTGGGGATGGGGATGCAGCCAATAAAGTCTCTCTGTCCTTCCAGGGCTTTAAGAGATTCACATGATAAATTTGTTGTGGTTTCCTTTTCCCTGGTTGGTAGACTGTGTAGTTTACCTCCCCTACCCTTTCAACAACCTCAAATGGACCCTGCCACTTGTCTAGGAACTTACTTTCAACCATGGGAACCTGTCCACTCTGTTCCCGGGGCTGAAAGTATGGACCTTGGCACCCTGATCGTAGACCCTCCTCTGGGCCTCCTGAGCTTGCGCCATATGCTCTCATACCAGGGGCAGGACAGCTGTGATTTGATCCTGCATCAAGGAGATATGCTCTTTGAGGCTTCCATATGGATTGGTCTCTCCTTCCCACATTTCTTTGGTGACATCTAGCAGCCCCCTGGGATGTCTACCATACAAGGAATACCCTGTGGATGCCTGTGGAACTTCTTGTATAGCAAACATGACATATGGTAGCAAAAAAATCCCAATTTCTCCCATCTTTGTCGGCCAACTTTTTCAGCATACTTTTCAAAGTTTATAGAAATCTTTCCACAAGAACATCCGTTTGGGAGTTACAGAGATGGGAGATTTTGTATAATTTACACAGTTTCTTAGTAACTCTGGACATAAATGGGGTACCCTGATGAGTTAAGATATCTTTTGGATCCCCACTTGACTAAACACCTGGACTAACTCCTTGGCGATAGCCTTAGCAGAGGTGTTACGCAAGGGTATGGCCTCAAGATAAAGTGTTGCATAGTCCAGGATTACCAGAATATACTGGTGACCCCGGGCAGACTTCACTACCGGCCCCACCAGGTCCATGCCAATCCTCTCAAAAGGGACCTTGATTATTCGTAGAGGGACAAGGGGACTGGAAAAAAGGGGCGACGGTGCAGACATTTTGCACTCGGGGCATGATTCACAGTACTCCCTGAAATCTGCATACAACCAGAAAAATCTCTGGGCGATTCCCTCCCTGGTCTTTTCGATACCAAGATGTCCCCCCATTACATGACCATGGGCCAGGTATAGCACCACCCTGCAGAAGGGCTTGGGAAGCAGTAGCTGTTCTACCTCATCCTCTCTGTGTTTTATCACCTAATATAGTAAATTTTTTTTAAGGGCCATGTAGGGGAAAGACACCCCCCAGTTAGGATCCACTGGTTCCCCATCTACTATCTTAATGTTTTCTCTGACTCTTATGAGGGTGACATCTCGTAGTTGCTCGGTACAGAAATCCTCTCTCCTGCACTCCTAAGTCGGGTGCCACATTCTGGCTACTCTCATTGTCAGGGTCAGAGATGTTCTCCTGTTCGTTACCCTCAGACTGGGAGCTAGCTTCCAGTTCCTCCGGCACCCCAGCCATGACAGGGAAAGGAAGAAGATCTCCGGCTTCCTCGATCCTCCCAACAACCTCCCCTTCCCTTTGGCAAAAAGGGTCTGGTGAGAGTTCCAGTGGGGGGAGCTCTATCTACCAGCCTCCCTTTGCTCTCTCATAATCTCCAAAAATTGGGAAAATCTCTCCTCACTAAAGCTTAATGAAACAGTGAAGGCACCACCCCCACTGAATGTGTCATACTGTCCCAAGGGGTATCAACCTTAATCACTGCTGTCTGGTTGTCCCGAGTGTCCCCATGGATGCAAATGACCCAGATAGTACCGGGGTGTAGTTTTGTGGGTAATACACAATCATATCTTACTAGGGGCACCACACTACCAGAGTCTAGCAGGGCTGTGAGTGACTTTCCATCCACTGAAATAACACGCATTTGTTTTTCGATGCGACTCTGACATGATGCAGTACATGCGACCTGTGCAAAAAAAGATATGCATCTTTTCATATAAGCATAATCGCATTGCATAGGTTTATTATTTAGAGGACAGTTTGCAGCAATATACCCTAATGCATGGCAATGATAATACTGTATGTGCTCTACCCCCAGTCCTCTTAACGGTCCCAAAGACCTTCCTGGCTTCTTTGGCCAGTCTCCAGGTCTAGGACCCACAGTCTCATTAGCTATAACAGCAGTCTTATCAATCTTCCCCATGCTCTTGAACCCTGGAATCTTCCCCATGCTCTCGCACCCCTAGACACACCGAAGTGGGGCATAGACGGGTTCATCAAGTGTACCTCTCCACTAGGTCCACCAATTGGGTTGCAGTTTTGGGGTCCCCCTGTCTGACCCATCTCCTCAGAGCAGCATGGAGCGCACGCAGGTAGCGGTCCATTACCAATCGCTCCACGATCAGAGGGCCCGTCAAGGTCTCTGGCTGAAACCACTTCCTGGTGAGGTGGACCAGGTCGAACATTTGAGAATGGAGTAGCTTGTTGCTGGAGTAGGTCCACTGATGCACTCGCTGGGCCATGATTGCTATGGTGACACCCAAACGTGTGAGTATCTCTGTCTTCAGAGTCTCATAGTCCTGGGCCTTATCTGGTTCCAGATCAAAGTAGGCCTTTTGAGGTTCTCCTGTCAAGAATGGTGCCAAGAGACCCACCCACTGTTTATTTGGCCATATTTGCGGACAGCGACTCTCTCAAAAGTCGCAAGGTATGCCTCAGCATCATTGACAGGTGTCATCTTCTGTAGGTGAAAGGAAGCACGTACCAACTTTGGTTCCACTGGCACAGGAGGCGCGAACCCCTATTTCCATTCCACCAGAGCCTCTGCGAACTGCCGGTTCATCTCCTACTGAGCTGCCTGATGTACTGCAGTGGCCTCTGCGACTTGGCGGTTGGTTTCCTGCTGAGCTGCATTGGCCTGTAGCAGGGCCCTTAACATTTCCTCCATCTTTAGAAACTGCCCTCATTCTCCACCACGTGTAGGAGATTAGCTCATAGGGATCACCTTTTCTGGAAAACAAGGTCAACGTGCAGGCAATTTCTTTAAAATCTGGAGAGTTGCCAGGTTTGTTTAGCAGAGGTGTGAAAAGTAATGAAAATAAAAAAATTAGTAAATCAAATCCTTGCCATCCAGCGCTAAACTATACAGTAGTAGTCTCCTCTCTATACAGTGTGGGGCTAGTCCTCGTCACCCACAAAACATGTGGTAAAGCAAACCCTTTTTTTAAATCCAAACAGAGCTCTCTTTCAGATTCCCTTCTGAGTCTCAGGCCAGAGCTATCCTGTGCTCTCTTCCTGCTCATTTAAAATCCACCTGAGCATGGACTCAAGTGGACCACAACATCTGGAGCGGAACCAAGCCAGCCACAGAGGCTGGAAAAAGTCAGGCCGGATTCCGTTTCAGTCTCTTACAACAGAACGCATGCGAGGTTAAATTTATTTATTGTCCATTACCTCACCTCGCATACCATCACAATGTATATGTAAACATGACTTGTGCCACACAAGTGAGGTATTGCCATGTCTAAGGAAGAGCCAAATTGCCCTGGGTTCAATTCAAACAGGGTTGGTGAACTTTAAAGAAGTTTTGATGCTGAACCAAAATCTCTCTGAAATCAATGGGAGACAAATCTGTCAAACAAAAAAAAAATACATTTTCTGAGAAAATCGGCAAAGGGTGTCAAAAAATAGCATAGGAGTGGTCAGTGTCATGAAAAATATGTAGCAATGCAAAAAATGATTTCGGTGAAACATTAAAAATGCCCAATTCCTTTATATAACATGCCTGAGGGGTGCCTTACTCCTGCCTGTGAAGGTGCATTTCTCTGTACACAGCACTGCAGCACTGACATTTAAAAATGTTACTAGATATTCTTCCATTTGGCATAATGACCCGTTTCCATAAATTTGCAAACTACAGGAACTTTCAAAAATGGGAGTGGGCTGGCGTTCACATTTTGTTCCCTCTTTGCTATAATGGGTCTTTGAAGTTATGTGCACAATTAACTAATGGATTTGCACTTAACCCTAAATGTTTTTACCAGTTTCCTCAATTGACGCATGCATGCTATACAGACACAACATAACCTGGCTTCTGTTTCTTTTTCCCGCATGCACATATTTGACATTGTATGGGCATCCTCTACAAAGGGTTTTATTTCTGCCACATATTAGACCACTTTTTATTGAGATTCCCATTAGCCTGCAGAGGATGATGGGAGAGGGATATAGGTGCCATTTTAGGTGACATCTGGTATGATATTTTACAATCTTTACAATAGGTCTCTCTTTCTCCTTCTCACAGGCTGACTCAGATATTCATTATAAATAGGGTATACAGAGCCCTTGGGTCCCCATGTGATCCATCATATGTGTTTGTACTATGAACTTTTTTGTGTTTTGTCTTTGTGTTGTCAAACACAGAGGTGACACAACATCACTTGGGGAGGACTGAATGCACCCCAAAGACAAAGAACCCAAAGAGGAACCATAAAGTCAGTTCAGTGTGGTTAAATACGCACAACAAATGGTGGGTGGTGGTAGGTGATAGAAGTTGTGTAATCCTCTCGCATCATGTGTAACCAAGCCCCAGCAAACAAAACAGACTGTGAGAGGGAACAGTCGACTCAGGATCAAGTAGAGATATAAATGGAAGAAGCATCTCGTACCTAATCAGTCTTCCTCACCAGCTGCGCCAAGATTGCAGAGGCTAGTCTCATTGTGAGCAAGTCAGGAAGCCGCATCAACTGCAGATTAAAAAAAAATGGGTTTGCCCACAGGCCCTAACTCGCTGCCTGGCAGAGTAGAGCATTGCATATGTAAGCTGTAAATGTTGAAGCTGTTTCTTCACATGTGGCCCTCATGTGTTGGACTTCTGTGGAGAAGTCAGGATAAAATTACACTTTTGCCCCAATATACTGAATGTCAACTTTAGCCTGGGCCAACCTCAGGATGATCTTGCTGTCTTTATAGTCAAGTAAGCATGCCAGCATGGGCCTTGGTGAATATTCCTGAGGCAGAGGGCGAGGTGGGGTGTAATGGGATCTTTCAATTGTGAAGAGCAAAATAAAAGCCAAACTAAGTCAGTGGGGTCCTTGCCTTCAACTTTTTCCAGCAGGCCCACAGCATGCCCATTATTATGGTGAAGTCTTTTCTTGATATCATCCCCCTTGTTGTGAAAGACACAGCCCTAGTTTCTCTGATCAAGGGGAGTGGGGGGGAGTTGATCTTTTCAGATCGCTTATATGGCCCACTTTTTCACTGCTTTTAGGATTTCAATAAGTGTAGGCTGATCAGTGTCATCAGGGTTTGGGTCTGTGGCTGCCTCAGCAAGGCTAGGTGAATATGCTGGAGAATCAGGGCCATTAAGCAAGGCAGAGGCTTCCACCAGGTCATGCTAAAAAGAGAGAGAAGGTGCAGTGTCTGCCTGTGTAGCGGCATATGCAGAGCTGGAGAGTTTCTGTGTGTAAAACCCTGGCTGGCTCCTTCCCCAGCTGTTTAATAGATTTGCTGAGTTTGCTTACAAAGTCCTTAGACTTATCTCTTGGCCTGCGCTGAGGCAGAAGTGGCTGGGCACCATCTTGGGATCTGGAGGCTGCTGCTTCTTCTCGACCTTTTCTGGTCATAATGGCACTGGATGGTAACATGAATAGGCACAAGAGGATTCCCAGGATGTCAACAAGCCGATTAGTGCAGTATCGAGCAGGATCAATGGCTGGTGAAGGATCAGTGTAGGATTAAGTGTGGGAGCTCCATGCAGCACATTTGCTTACATACCTGTCCAGGCCATGACCTCTGGTTGTGCATTTATTTGTTTGCCTTTGCCCTTTTTGACTTTGCCACACTAAGGAGTCTGTTAAGTATTGCCTCAATCAAGATATTCATATATGTTTCAGTTAAAAAAATATGTGACTCTTGAAAAAACGTTTTTTAAATCTTGTGTGAAAACATTTAAAAAATAGACTCCCTAATGTAGAACAATTACATGTGTCTATTATAGACTGAAAATGAGCACTTTGTATTTTAGTATGCTGAGTTGATTTTCTAAGGAAAAAAATAAAGATTAAAAAAGAGAGCTGTCATGCAAGTATTGCATCTTAATTGTATGCAATTTAATAGTGTCATTCAAAAATATTCATCTAAATGAGTAGCATTGCACTTAATTGATAACTATATGAATATATGTCAAAATGATAACTCAGTTTAAATACTCAAGAGTGTACAGAAACATAATGTATAATTAGACATATTTTTATGTCAGGATATTAGTGTGTATGTACTATTGTAAATGCCTACCTCTAAATCATATCAGCTTCACATATGCTCCATCTTGTGCATCAGTCAATATACTACAACCAAAATTAAATAAATGAAACACATTCAGCAGAGCATGTAATCAACTAAACTGGATAATTATCATACATTACTTGAAAACAATTATAATATATTCTAGTATTTACTTTGCAAATACAGGCAGAATTTCAATGTTAGTATAATTAAAGAAGCAATTTTTATGTTCCCAAAATGTCTAAAATTAACCCTTTCCCACCCAGGCCAGAAGGACAGACTTCACGATCATGTGACCACGGTGATTGGCTGTCAAAATGGTGATTTGTTTGGGAATCCATCCCACAGACTCTCAATTATGGCTAGAGACTGCAAGTTGTCTATGACAGCTTGGTCACTGTGCTGGGGGCACACAATGAGCGCGTTCTCAGCACAGAAACCTCGGCTGTCCCTGGACGCACATTAAAGCCCACCCTCTTTACGTGAGCTAACCATGTGTTATGTGGGCATTAAAATGTTAATTTAACCACTTACCAACCAGCAGTTTAACTATTACTGCTGGCCAGAGGTTTATTGTTCCCCCCGTGATGTACCCATACATTGCCTGGAACTTCCTGTTTTACAGGCACGCGTGCTCCCTCTGCCTCTTGTGCTGTAGTTGGACACAGCATGAGTTCCTCAGCAGGCTCACAGCCAATAATTTTGCTTATTGCTGTGGCCAATCACAGCACAGATCTGTGTGTGTTAGTAAACACACAAGCCAGATCTGGTTGGTTCTTCTCCCTGATTTCTCTTACCATTTAGAGCTGAGATCAGGGATAAAAGACACTCAGTCTGTAAGTAAAATCAGCACACGTACACATGTTATCACAGTTAATCCTGTGATTGCCCCCCTGATCACTTCTGTCACCCAGCCAGTGCCATTAGAACAGTGATAGTGTACAGTATTATCACTGACCACTGTATAAGTGTCACTTGCAGCATCAGATAGTGTCAGTAAGACCCCTTTCACACTGAAGGCGCTTTTCAGGCATTTTAGCACTGAAAATAACACCTGTAAAGCACCCGAAAAGTGCCTCTCAAGCTTCCCCAGAGTGAAAGCCCAAATGCTTTCACACTGGGGTGGTGCACTTGTAGGATGGAAAAAAAAGTCCTGCAAGCAGTGTCTTTGGGGCAGTGTGGGAGCGGTGTATACACCGCTCCCACACTACCCCTGCCATTGAAATCAATGGGCAGTGCTGCCAAAGCACATGCAAATTGTTTCAGCGGTGGCGCTTTTAACCCCCTGTTAACCCCTTCTTTGGGGTTAAAAGTGCCCAACTTCCGCCCGCACAGTGCCGCTAAAACTAGCGGTGCTTTACCACTAACGCTCGGGCGATCTGACTGTGAAAGGGGTCTTAGAGTCAGTTAGCGTCCCTCCCAGCCAGTGTCAGTTAGCGCGAGTCCCTGATTGGCTGTCACACTTTCAAAGTCACATTATAAGATCACCACCATTACTAGTATAGGGTCCAAAAATGCAGTTTTAGCACAATTAGCCCCAATAACTGCCAGCACTTGTGTTTAACCCCCCCCCCCCCACACACACACACACACACACACACACAACACACACACACACCACACACACACAAGTTCAGTGTCAGTATAAATGTTCTGATCACTGCCGCCTCTGATACATTGTCTGCAAAACCACAGTGTTAGCAAGATCAGGCCAGTTAATTTCATTTCTAGTGTGCAAACAGTTCCTAAATGCTAGCCAGGAGTTTATTTCCCCATAGTTGCCACAAGGTACTTGTAAAGTTAGTGCCCAAAATGTCCAAAAAAAGGTACACTAATGAGGAGGCATACAGGATTCTGAGCATGACAGATGAGAGTAAAGGGGAGACCTCACTGTCAGAATCAGGCTCAGAATATTAACCTGTAGAAAGCAGCGGCCCCTTGACAGCTAGCTAGGATGATGATGAAGGGATCCCTGCTCAAATCAGGAATACTCAACCCCATGTTGCTGAAGTGCTCAAAACACATACTGTGAAGTTGTGAAGTTCCTGAAGATGGCCCGTTTGCTTGGCTTAAACATATAGAGGTTGTTCCGCTTTATCGCATCATCACAACACGCTTCCTGCCCCAAAAAATCAAAAAGTATACCGCGGCGGCAGCTTACCACTGCTTATGTGCAGATTTCCTTGGAACTTACCTACTGTTCACCCCGGGTGCCAGGCTTTTAGGCACCCTTACATGTGAGTCTAATACTATGTTTTTTTTATCTGGAATAAATGTTTTAAACGTTACTGCACATTAAGGCTTTTACTGTCATTTTTATGAGGAACATCTGTGTTAGTACATAGAGGAATGAGGCACACCTTATTACGTCCATTCATATGAGGAAACAACTATCTTAAACCACATCAGCCCACAGAAAATCCATTGGGACTGCCCCACATGCGTGTTTGACCAAACTATAAATAGTTGGTCCATTTGGAGGGGTGAGTTCACATCTATGCGGGGGCACTGTCTTGTGAGCACATATGAATCAAGCACGGATTCGTATCCACTTTGTAGAGCACAAGCTATTTATTCATGTTGCTCTATTGTCTACAGATCTCCTGCTATTCTGAGTTTTAGTTGTGGCTTTGTACCATGTGACACTCTGTATAGTCTAATGTAGACAGAATGCCTTCCATAGCCACTTCCTGCTCCATCTCTAGCCTAGAACACACCCCTCTGTAGTCTGAGTCATGACAATGGTATAGCCTATAGAAACCTGCCCTTACCTATTAAATATCACCCCACAACTTAACATATAAAGTAACCAGACCACACCTGTTTTGGAGTAAATTGGCCGCCACGGTCATTTTATTAAACATTTTAATCATAACATTTTTTAAAGAAAAACACAATATTCCTTCAGATACATTTCAAACCAGTGTTAGGGATCCTTGGAGGCACTAATCACATTTTCGCCCTATCAGCGTGTCCACACCAGGCCGTCAGTTGTGGCCGTTCCAACTCAGACGACACAACTTAACCTTACACGCTAATACCCATCTCCCAATGCCAGTTAAACCTCGGTTAACTGGCATCAACCAAGGATACCATACCGAGATGGTTCCCCACTTCAACCACATTATTCTTAATTCCTAATGCCTCCAAAGATCCCCAACCGCCAACACATACATATTCAACATATAAATAATCAAAAACACAAAATAAAAGGGGCGGGAGGGTGGGAGCTGCTTCTTCTTCCGGTGGCAAGAGACTGAGCCCAGGATTTTGGATCCTCCTGCCCCCCCCCGGGAACATTAGCTTAGCCACCCCTTTCCTCTGGCTGGTATACTCCCCTTATTTTAACTCCTATCCTTGCTGGTTTCCTCAGCTACCTTGTCATGTCAGCCCTCCCTTTAACCTGCGTCCCACTCTGGGCTTCTCTCACCTACAGGAAGAGTCCAAACCTCCCAAGTCCCTCCTCACAGCCTGTTCTGAAAGCTAGCTGTACTGCTGCTGGGAGGGTTTGCACTCTGCAAAGCCGTCATCAGGGCCCCAATTTGCGGTTAGAGTGGGCTCAATGCTTTGGGCCCCCCAACAAAGATTGGGCCCAGGGCAGGTGCCCTGTTTGCCCTGCGTTAAAGATGGACCTGCACATGAAGGCCCAGAAACACCCACAGTAATCCTTAGACCCACCCACATCAACTTTCACAGCCAAATCATCAAAATCTCCAACCATGTCACTTCCAGTGACTCTCCAGTAGGGATGAGCCCGATGTTTGAGTAAGTTCGATTCAAACATCGGGTGTTCGCCTGTTTGCCGAATAGCGAACAATTTGGGGTGTTCGCGACAAATTCGAAAGCCACGAAACACCCTTTAAAAGTCTATGGGAGAAATCAAAAGTGCTAATTTTAAAGGCTTATATGCATGGTAATGTCATAAAAAGTGTTTGGGGACCTGGGTCCTGCCCCAGGGGACATGTATCAATGCAAAAAAAGTTTTAAAAATGGCAGTTTTTTCAGGAGCAGTGATTTTAATAATGCTTAAAGTGAAACAATAAAAGTGAAATATTCCTTTACATTTTGAACCTGGGGGGTGTCTATAGTATGCCTGTAAAGTGGCACATGTTTCCCGTGTTTAGAACAGTCCAAGAGCAAAATGACATTTCTAAAGGAAAAAAAGTAATTTAACCACTTGACCACTGGGCAATTAAACCCCCTTCCTAACCAGACCAATTTTCAGCTTTCAGAGCTCTCACACTTTGAATGACAATTACTCAGTCATGCAACACTGTACCCATATGAAATTTTTGTCCTTTTTTTCCAAACAAATAGAGCTTTCTTTTGGTGGTATTTAATCACCGCTGTTTTTTTTATTTTTTGCGCTATAAATCAAAAAATACTGAAAATGTGATTAAAAAAAAAAAAATTCTTTGTTTCTGTTAAGATTTATTGCAGAGTATTGGCAAGTATTGCAGAGTATTGGCAGAGTATTGCAATGTTGCAGAGTATTGGCAGAGTATTGCACAATGTTGCAGAGTATTGCACAGTGTTGCAGAGTATTGGCAGAGTATTGCACAGTGTTGCAGAGTATTGGCAGAGTATTGCACAGTGTTGCAGAGTATTGCAGATTATTGACACTGAGCAGTGCTGTGGGCACTAAACACCCAGCCCACAGCGCTGCTGCAATCTCTCCCCCTCTCCCCCTCTCCCCATTGGTACAGAGCACCCAGGACGTGCACCCAGAATAAGCCGACCGCGCTGTAGCCATCTTACGGCTATGGCCCGATCGACAAGTGGTTAAAAGTACTCGCGGCTATAATGAATTGTCAGTCCCGGCAATACACATAAAAGTCATTGAAAAAAATGGCATGGGATTCCCCCACAGTCCATTACCAGGCCCTTTGGGTCTCGTATGAACATTAAGAGGAACCCCAAACAAAAATTTAAAAAACAAAATTGCATGGGGGTCCCCAAAAATTCCTTACCAGGCCCGTCAGATCTGGTATGGATATTAGGGGAAACCCCGCGCCAAAATTTAAAAAAAAATGGCATGGGGTCCCCCTCAAAATCCATACCAGACCCCTATTCAAGCAAGCAACCTGGCAGGTTGCAGGAAAATAGGGGGGGATGAGAAAGCGTCCCCCCTCTTGAACCGTACCAGGCCACATGCCCTCAACATGGGGAGGGTGCTTTGGGGTAGCGGCCCCCCCAAAGCACCTTGTCCCCATGTTGATGGGGACAAGGGCCTCATCCCTACAACCCTTGCCCAGTTGTTGTGGGGGTCTGTGGGCGGGGGGCTTATCGGAATCTGGAAGCACCCTTTAACAAGGGGACCCCCAGATCCCGGCCTCCCCCCCTGTGTGAAATGGTAACGGGGTACAAATGTGCCCCTACCATTTCACAAAAAGTGTGAAAATGGTAAAAACAACAATACACGCCTTGGGACAAGTCCTTTATTAAAAAATAACGTAGCATCAGAGTAGGCGGGGCCACCCGGTGACATAACTGAGTGACCCCGCCCCCTCTGACACTACGGGAAAGCCATAGGGATGTCCCTGTGCGTCAGAGGGGGCGGGGTCAACCGGCGACGTCGCCGTGTGGCCACGCCCCCAGTTAGAAAAGAACTGTCACCTGAGAGGCTGGTCATTATGGCGGGTGCCTCCCATGGAGGCAGATCGGTGGCGGCGTGCGGCTTTTTTTTTTTTTTGGTCCGTCGGAGCGAGAGAAGAAGAAGATGAATGGACTTCGTGGGACACTTTTGTTTTTTTATTTTTTAATAAAGGACTTGTCTCAGGGCATGTATTGTTGTTTTTACCATTTTCACACATTTTTTGTGAAATGGTAGAGGTACATTTCACACAGGGGGGAGGCTGGGATCTGAGGGTCCCCTTGTTAAAGGGGGCCTCCAGATTCTGATAAGCCCCCCACCCACAGACCACCACAACCACCAGGCAAGGGTTGTGGGGATGAGGCCCTTGTTCCCATCAACATGGGGACAAGGGGCTTTGGGGGTGCTGCTACCCCAAAGCACCCTTCCCATGTTGAGGGCATGTGGCCTGGTACAGTTCAGGAAGGGGGACGCTCTCTCTTCCCCCCTCTTTTCCTGTGGCTTGCCAGGTTGCGTGCTCAGATAAGGGTCTGGTATGGATTTTTGGGGGACCCCCATGCCATTTTTTTTTAATTTTGGCGTGGGGTTCCCCTTAAAATGCATACCAGACCTGAAGGGTCTGGTATGGATTTTGAGGGGGACCCACACTCCATTCTTTTATAAATTTTGATGCAGGGTTCCCCTTAATATTCACACCAGACCCTAAGGGCCTGATAATGGACTGTGGGGGAATCCCATGCTGTTTTTTCAATGACTTTTATGTGTATTCCTGGGACCGACAAGTCATTATAGCTGCGAGTACTGTCATTTTGCTCTTGGACTGTTCTAAACACTGAAAACATGTGCCACTTTACAGGCATACTATAGACACCCCCCAGGTACAAAATTTAAAGGAATATTTCACTTTTATTGTTTCACTTAAAGCATTATTAAAATCACTACTCCCGAAAATACGGCCGTTTTAAAAACTTTTTTTTGCATTGATACATGTCCCCTGGGGCAGGACCCAGGTCCCCAAACACTTTTAATGACAATACCATGCATATGAGCCTTTAAAATTAGCACTTTTGATTTCTCCCATAGACAATTTATTATAGCCGCGAGTACTTTTAAATTACTTTTTTTCCTTTAGAAATGTCATTTTGCTCTCGGACTGTTCTAAACACAGGAAACATGCGCCACTTTACAGGCATACTATAGACACCCGCCCCAGGTACGAAATTTAAAGGAATATTTCACTTTTATTGTTTCACTTTAAGCATTATTAAAATCACTGCTCCCGAAAAAACGGCTGTTTTTAAAACTTTTTTTGCATTGATACATGTCCCCTGGGGCAGGACCCAGGTCCTCAAACACTTTTTATGACAATACCATGCATATAAGCCTTTAAAAGTAGCACTTTTGATTATTCATGTTCGTGTCCCATAGACTTTAATGGTGTTTGCGTGTTCGAACAAATTTTTTGCCTGTTCGCATGTTCTGCTGCAAACAGAACCGCGGGTGTTCGCCTCATCCCTACTCTCCAGCAGCAGTAATTGCAGACTTCGACGACTTGGCTATTTTCACAGAACACCAGTAGCGTATACACTACAGTACACATCGAGTTGGCTGTTTTGACAGAACACTATCTAAGGAATAAAAAAGTTGTCGCGGCCTTGGAGGCGGACATGTTGTTGGTTACTAGCGGGTGGACTAACACTCATTATATCGTGTACCGTAGTGTATACACTGCCAGTATTCTGTGAAAACAGCCAAGTCGTCGAAATCTGCAATTGCCGCTGCTGGAGAGTCACCGGAAGTGACGTAATTGGAGATTTTAATGAGTTGGCTCTTTTGACAGAACACCTGCCCTGAAACTACAGAGGCTCAAAAGTGGTTGTAAACCCTTACAATTCATTTTTTGCTACAGGTAAGCCTATAATAAGGCTTACCTGTAGCTACCCCGGATATTTCCTAAACCTGCACATGTGCACTGAAGCAATGGCACGTATGTCTTTTTTTTCTTCCATGTGGGTTTACAACCACTTTAAATCTTCAAGAATGCTGAATGTCTTGTGACACTCATACATGCACTCTTGCCTGAGCCAGTATAGAACGGTTTGCTTTATTACTATAATTTAAAAAAAAATTGGATGAATACAGTATATGCTGTAGTTGTCTATTGGAATTCTATCAAGTAGACACATGTTGTTTGAATGCCTGCCCTGCCAAGAGAGTAATGTCACCTGTTCATTATGAAAAGCTGCTTAAATTGCAGGGTATATGGACTTGTTAATGTTGTTTTTTTTTTACTTAGGAAATGAATTAGGGATAGTGGATATACAGATTTGCTTTTGAATTCTATTTGAGTTTAGCAACTCAGTTTTTGCTCTTTTTTTGTAAAGCAGTTTCATGACATCAGTAATACCTTTATGGTCTCTGACTATCACAGTACAGAAAGGAATTACCGTATTTTTTACTCCATAAGACGCAGCTGACCATAAGACGCACCTAGGTTTTAGAGGAGGGAAACAAGAAAAAAAAATATTCTGAACCAAATGGTGTACTAAATTATTTACCAGTGCCCATGAAATGCAGCTTGACTTGTGCCAATGAAATGCAGCATTACCAGTCCCATGAAATGCAGCCAGACCTGTCCTATGTACTGCAGCCTGACTTGTCCCATGTACTGCAGCCAGACCTGTCCCATGTACTGCAGCCAGACCTGTCCCATGTACTGCAGCCAGACCTGTCCCATGTACTGCAGCCAGACCTGTCCCATATACTGCAGCCAGACCTGTCCCATGTACTGCAGCTAGACCTGTCACATGTAATGCAGCCAGACCTGTCCCATGCAATGCAGCCTTACCTGTGCCTGGCGACTGGCGAGGACATCATCACATCTACCTGTCACTCAGATAGAAGACAGAGCGGCCTGAGCGGCCACCGCGACCATACTCCATTTGGCCGCTGGGGCTGCTCTGTCTTCTGTGAGTGACAGGCTCAGCCAAGAGATCGCCCGGGGCTTGCGGGAGATGGCCGGCCCGACATTCTGACATGGAGCTCAGCGTCAGGGGGCGGGGGAGTTTACCTGGTCAATATTCGCTCCATAAAACCCAGAGACATTTTCCCTCATTTTTTGGGGGAAAAAAGTGTGTCTTATGGAGTGAAAAATACGGTACCTTACCGACATTCTACCAAAGTGGACATAAATGCAACATTTCTGGATATGATATTATACTGTCCTGACAACTTGCAATTTGAATGCAAACAGGATAATAAACCATGTGTTAATTTGGTATAATATTTTTCTGGACCTCAGATTAGGTTTGACCTTCTATACATCTGGTTAAAATGATCCCTAATTGGTGTGAAACTAATAATTGTCAGTTCTTCAATGTTTCCTTTCCCATTGAAAATCTCAAGTAGGTCCTTAGTTTGTGCATAGAAAAGATCAACTCTGCTGATGAACCCTAGCAAAGCTAGCAAATATGGAGGACAGGTCCAGAAGGAGCAACCCAAAGCACAGAAGCTTTCAGTTCACCTGGCTGATGGATCCATTATTAAATCCAGAGCAGTTACTCATGAAACCATTCCTCTGCTTACCACCATTTCCAAAGACCACCAAGAACTGCTATGTCTGGACGCCATCACTTCCCCTTTGTTCCCAGTCATCCTTGGTATGCCCTGACTGAGGGCCCATAACCCCCACATTGACTGGACTAAGGAAGGAATTAAGTTTGTTTCCCCTTACTGCATCTAGTACTGTTTACAGACCCGCTGTGGTGTACCAGCTCTGCTATGCCTTGACACAGACTCTGAGATCAGTCAGCTTGTGCCCACAGTCTACCATGACTTTCTAGATGTGTTTAACAAGAAAGGGGCAGAGATCCTCCCTCCTCATCGGTCTAACGACTACCCTATGGAGCTACTTCCCGGAGCTGAAGTCCCTTTTGGGAGAATTTTTCCCCTGTCCAAAAGTGAGCTGATAGCTCTAAAAGACTACATCGATGACAATCTTAAGAAAGGGTTCATCCTCTTTGTTGAGAAGAAAGATCATTCGTTACGGCCCTTTGTGGATTACCGTGAGCTCAACAAAGTTACAGTTAAGAACTGTTATCCACTTCCATTAATACTCAAACTTTTTCAGAGACTTGGCTCCGCCACCATATTTACAAAACTGGATCTTTGGGGCGCCTATAATTTGGTTCGCATTAGAGAAGGCGATAAATGGAAGACTGCCTTCCGCACATGATTTGGGCATTTCGAGTATCTCGTAATGCCCTTTGGACTCTGCAACTCCCCAGCCACTTTGCAGCACTTCATTAATGACGTCTTCTGAGACTTCCTGGACTTGTTTGTTATTGTATACCTTGATGATATACCAATCTTTTCTTCCTCCCTAGACAACCATCGCAGACATGTCAGAAGCATACTAACCCGCCTTCGACAACATGGATTATACGATAAGCCAGAGAAGTGTGAGTTTGAGCGCCAGAATATCCAATTCCTGGGCCTGATCATTTCCATTGAAGGTATCAAGATGGATCCCCAGAAGGTCACAGCTATCTTGGACTGGCCAACTCCCTGTGACAAGAAAGGCATTCAATGCTTCATAGGTTTTGCAAACTTTTACCGGAAATTCATTCGGGGGTTTTCAGCAATCATTGCCCCATCACACAACTCACCAAACAAGGTTCCAGGTTCCGTTGGTCCCCAGAGGCTCAGGCTGCCTTCGAGGAGCTGAAGAAATTGTTCACTTCCGCACCTGTTTTGAAGCACCCCGACTTGGCCCTTCCCACATGTTTTAGAAGTGGACGCCTCAGAAACAGTGGTTGGAGCTATTTTGTCCCAAAGACAGGGTCCCAAGGCCCTGTTGCACCCGGTTGCATTCTTTTCTCGCAAACTGTCAAGCGCGGAGAAGAACTATGACGTCGGGGATCACAAACTTCTAACAATCAAGGTGGCACTAGATGAATGGAGGTACCTTCTAGTAGTTGATCCAGGGTCCTTGAGTCTGATCGCCTCTCGGGGGGTCAGGAAGGAATTTTTCCTCTGCTGTAGTAATTGGCCAGCTTAGCTAGGGGTTTTTTCGCCTTCCTCTGGATCAACAGGAGGGCGGTAGGTAGCCCTCTATCACCTCCATCATCCTCCTTCAGCAACTTTGTCCTTCTCACCATGTGCAATTTCAAGTACACAGCAGACGCCCTCCACAGGCTAAGAAACACCGCCTCAACTTTACCAACCGCCACTCAAAAAAGACTAAAAAAAGAAAAATTACTAAGGACCAACCTATAATCAACCATCAAATACAGGGAGACACCAATCCAACCACAACAACTAGCATGCGCCCTGATCAACACAAGATCTGCAGTCAAGCACAGACTGGAAATCCAGGACTTCATCATCGAAAACAACATAGATTGCCTCTTCATTATGGAAAGTTGGCTAACATCCGACTGCAACACCATCCTAACTGAACTGGTGCTTGAGAACTACAGCATCCTAACTGAGCATAGAATAGGAAAAAAAGGAGGAGGCCTAGCAGTGATTGTCAAATCGCACCTTGCGTTCACCAAACCAACTTTACAGAACGCATCTTCAAACAACACCCCAAGACACCATTCACATACTACTATGCTACAGACCACCAGGACCAAAGACCAATCTCCTTACACCACTCACTGAATTCATTTCAATGCACACCCTGAAAACCAAAAACCTTCTGGTACTTGGGGACTTTAACCTCTGGGCAAACTCTACCCAAGACCCTATTGCGACCGCCTGCATCAACCAACTGGAAGAACTAGGTCTTCAACAGCTTATAAATGCTCCCACGCACAGTTCAGGACACACTCTAGACCTCATCTTCAAACAGAATATGGACATAAACATATTCAACAACACACTGCTACCATGAACGGACCACCAGGCCATCAAATTTAAAATCACCACTAACACCACCCTCCAAAAACGGAAACATGCAACAACAACACACTGGAACAGATCTCAGAAGAAACTGCACTCTGAACTCTTCAAAACCCCATTATCAAACAAAATACAATTGCTAAACTTAAACCTCTCAATGGAACAAACACTCAACTCCCTAAACAAGGCATTACTACAAACAGCAGACTCAGTAGCGCCAAAACACAGAACACTCATCCGCAAAAAAACTCGAGATGGTTTAATGGCACTCTCACCCTACTCAAGCAAGAACGTAGAAGAGCTGAAAGAGCATGGAGAAGAAATCCTACCAAAGAAAACCATACAAACTACAAAGAACTCACTGTGAAATACCACAAAGCAATCTTCAAAGCCAAAAAAGAAACACCATCTCAACTGCCTTAAACCGGCCGCGGGAACTTTTCAAAATAGTCGCCCAGTCAATGAACCCAACCTGCTTAGAGCCCCCAGCAAACGATACTCAAGAATTCTGCAATGAGTTATCAAACTTCTTCATCGACAAAATCAACAACATTCAGAAATCAATTCAACAGAAAAAAACAACCAACCTTACCCAACCAAAGCAAAAAGAGGATATCAACACAAACATCACACAACCACTGGATTTCTCTTCGACCCCAATCACTACTGACACGACTTAAAACATTATGAGAAGCCTTTGAGAGAGCACATCACCAAACTACATCATTCCTACGAAACTCCTGAAAGAATGCTCCGACATCCTGGCTCCCACTATAACACACTTCATAAATCAGTCGTTCAAAGAAGGGATTGTGCCAACCACCCTCAAGCAAGGCATCGTCAAGCCCCTGCTAAAGAAACCCAATCTCGACCCTAAGGACCCTAACTACCGCAGACAGATAACAAGCCTCAACACCATCTCCAAGATTATGGAGAAAGCGGTAGTACAGCTACAACGCCACCTGGACACACATCACCTCCTGGACCCTCTGCAATCAGGCTTCCACTCAGGCCATGGCACAGAAACTGCACTCCTCAAAATATGGGATGATGCCCTCGAAGCAGCAGATGACGGAGAATCATGTCTCCTGGTACTGTTAGACCTCAGTGCAGCATTTGATACAGTTGACCACAATACTCTACTTGTCCGCCTCACAGAAGTAGCAGAAGCAACAGATTCTAGTCTAAAATGGTTTACATCCTTCTTAGAGAATTGCTCTCAGACAGTGAAACTAGGAGCATTCACCTCTGAAAACCGGACAATCTCCTGTGGAGTCCCTCAGGGTTCACTCTTGTTGCCAGTGCTATTCAACATCTACATCCGCCCACTCCTCAAAATCATCAAAAAATCAGACCTCTGCTTCCACTCATACGCTGACGACATCCAAATCTACTTTCGCATCACCGGACAAAAAGACCACCATCAGCAATTAGAGAAATGCCTCACTTTGATAGATGACTGGATGACCATTAGTTCCCTCAAACTCAACGGGTCAAAAACAAAACTTCTTCTCCTATACGCTAACCAAAATCCCAAAACCAAGGCTCCATGGACACCCCCCACCATCTTTGGACAAACCATCTCTCCAAACACCAAAGCCAAGAGTCTCAGAGTTATCTTTGACTCAGAAATGACAATGGATGCACAAATAGGATCAGTAATTAGCGGATCTCACCATCTCCTCCGCCTGCTACGCAGACTCATCCCCTTCATCCCAGAAGAGGACAAAGCAGCAGTAGTTGGAACAATCATCAATTCCCGACTCAACTGCGCAAACTCGCTCTACATAGGATTAGCCCAATATCAGCTTGCGCGCCTACAGGCCATCCAAAACGCGGCGGCAAGACTGCTAACAGGAAAAAAACCTGGGAGTCTATTTCCCCATCCCTGAGGAGCCTACATTGGCTAACCATAAAGAATCGGATCACATTCAAGACCCTCTGCCTCACCCACAAATGCATACAAGGTAACGCCCCTAAATACGAGAGAAAATAAAACACTACACACCCAATCGCAATCTGCGATCATCTAACCAAAACCTCCTCCTCATTCCCAAATACCGCTACAAAGCAAAGAGAGAACGAAGATTCACAGTCCAGGGACCTATGGAACACTCTTCCGACTCACATCTGCATGGAAGAAAACCATCTGGCCTTCAGGAAAAAAACTCAAGACCTTCCTCTTCTAAGAAGCTGACAACACAAAATGCATTTAGCGCCTTGAGGCGATTCAGATCACATTTTGCAGCGCTTTACAAATCATTAATTCATTCATTCATCCAATCTTAATCTATACAGACCACAAGAATCTAGAATCTAGAATACCTAAGGACGACAAAGAGGTTGAGACCCCACCAGGCCAGGTGGGCACTTTTCTTTTCTAGATTTACTTTTCATTTGACATACAGACCCGGATCTAAGAACAAAAAGCCAGGAGGGGCGGAGCTAGCAGCCGACATGTGAGCAGCTCTTTACAGGAGCTCCAGCCGGGACATCACATATTGCCTATATCCTGAGTGTCAGAGACACGGATCCTTTGCAACACTGGCACCCCCTTACTCACCAGACCCTACAGATCACTGGGGTATGGTTAAATATGGGCCAGCACCCATGGAACCGGCCATGGATCGTTTATCCCGCTATGCCTGGGGAGTGATGGCTATGATGGCGGTGTGCACGAGGCAGCAGACCAGGGCCCCAGCAGCACACAGCGGAGCTGATAGATCATCCCCACAATCTGGGAAGGTAAGCCCACTGCCCAGCAGATCTCCGGGTAGAAAAAGAGGCTTGTCCCTGGATAGACTCTCCTGTGCAGATACAAGAGATACGGAGTTAGCAGATGGAGCAGAGGAACCCTCATTAAAGCAAATTATGGAGGCTATTTACACCTGCCAAACTACTTTGACTGAGCATATTGATGGGATGAGAGCAGAAATGTCCTTTCTGAAGCAGGATGTGCAGACTATTAGAGAGAGGGCCTCGGAAGCTGAGCAAAGAATTAGTGACATGGAGGATGTGGTGCGTCCTATGGAGGATAAGGTACAGCATCCACATAGAGAAATAAATGCTCACACAGATAAGCTGGGAGACATGGAAGACAGACAAAGGAGGAACAATGTCCGCTTTGTAGGTTTCCCTGAAAAAGCTGAGGGAACGCAGCCAGAAGATTTCTTAAAGCTCTGGCTTAAGGATAATATGGCTGACACTACTTTCTCCCACTTATTCGCCATAGAAAGGGCACACAGAATTCCTTCTAAACCTCCTCCTCCTGGAGCACATCCGCGCCCTATGATTGCCCGCATTTTACACTTCAGCAATCGTGAAAGCATATTTAGAGCAGCTCGCACTGGAGGTGAATTGCAATACAATGGGAACTGCATTTCCATCTATCCCAACTTTTCTGCGGCCACGCAGAAACAAAAAGACAGCTTTATCCATGTGAAGAAAAGACTCAGAGACCTGCAACTTACTTACAGTATACTGTACCCGGCAAAATTAAGAGTGGTGGATGGAGGGAAAGTGTCGTTCTTTAACACTCCTAAAGAGGCCTCAAGATGGTTGGACACAAGCGGGCGTCGCAGCCCAGATGAACACCGGTAACTGGATAAGGGTATAATTGCTGAGTACACATGATGTTTGCTACATGGAGCCCTATACCAGCGTATAGAGACAAACATATCCATGATACCTTCTGGTACTACATTACTATGGCGTATTGTCCTGCCTGGATCTACATACAGTTTAAATCACCACTTACCTGAACTGTTGCTGATATAGGAGAGAGAGGGAAGAGATAGGGACTACTGGAGACTTTGTTTAATTTTTTTTTTTGAGGGGGAATATTTTTTTTTTCCCCCGTTGGTTTTTTCCGTTATTTACCCTATCCTCTCTAGAAAGCTAGCTCCTGGATGGACTATCTCAGGTTTTTCAGTTGGTCGATATTACACTTTTATATGACACATCACCTATGATTATGTGGTGTTTCTGTTCTTCTTAGAGACCTGTGACCCCCTGAGGTCACTTTAATTTTTTCTTCCTTTTGGTTATGGGAGTCAGGCACACAACAAGTTGGGGGGTGTGCAGGGTGGGGGGGTGTGTGTGCAGGGTGGGGGAGGGTGGGGTTCATGTTATTGTTCAATGTTGGTTTGTGCTGTGTGCTGCTGGTGTGTTTTGTTCTCTCCCCACGGGAGATATGATCATTCAGAATTTGATTTGCAAGCAAGAATCCCCAGGTATATTACATTTATCTCCTCTACATATAAATGGAGGGTAAGATAATGCTGCTGTCATTGAACATACGTGGTATGAACTCAAAGATTAAGAGATCTCTCATCTTTGACTTCATAAAACTATATAAACCTCATATCATACTATTGCAAGAAACGCATTTGCAGGGATCTAAGGTTACGGCACTGAAAAAAGCTAATGTAATAAGAGTACTTCATGCTGAATACTCCACATACTCTAGAGGTGTTGCTATTCTGGCCACCAAAAAAGCTGCAGCGCACATATTACAGGTCAAGCTAGATCCCAGTGGTAGATATGCTATCTTAGTGTGTCGAATGTATAATGTGTCTTTAACGCTTGGTATGTGTCTATGTTCCACCCCTATTCTCCTTCCCAATATTAGATAATATTATTAAAGAAGCTATACTGATTGCTCAGGGCCCATTACTACTTTTAGGAGATTTTAATGCAGTGTCGGATGGTGCTCTAGATAGACATGGGACTGTTTCTGAGTCCCGCCATATTTTATCCTCATGGTTGGAGAGTTATGCACTTACTGACATATGGAGACAGAGGAACCCTGGAGTCAGGGAGTACTCGTGTCACTCTGAGACCCATAAGACACTTTCTAGAATAGACTTAGTGCTATCGTCCATGGTTGGTCTTCCTTATATATCCGATGTCAGACATCTCCCTAGAGCTATATCAGACCATTTTTCTCTGGAGGTTACCTTGGATCTGAACACTCCACGGGGAAGGAGACAATGGTGGATGAATACAAACTGGCTCCAGGAGGAATATATTACTATAAAATGCAAAGAGAGTATTGATCACTATTGGAAGGAGAATAGGATGGAAACACCATTGGCCAATCAATGGGATGCCTTTAAGGCAACTATGAGAGGGGTGTTTGCCTCGGAGACGAGGAGTTTCTCCAAGGCACTCAACTCTGATATGAAAGATGCAGAGGTCAAGGCCTCGGAAGCTGAAAGGGAATATATACATAATTCATCTCCTGGTAGATACAAATCTTGGCAAGACAAAGCACGACAATATAACTTACTTTTAACTGAGCACACTGTTAAAAAAACAACTATGTCAGACTAGATCTTTTTTTGAGTTTGGTGACAAGAGTGGTCGCCTCCTGTCCTTCCTAGCGAGTCCACTTTATACCCCGGTTTCGATAGGGAAGATCAGAAAACTAACTGGTGAGGTGGTAGAGGAACCTCAGGAGATTCTAAACACCTTTCTGAATTTTTACGAAACCCTATACCAGACACAGACCCAACACACTAATCAGGAATTGGCGCTATATATAGAGAGAATTTAACTCTTCCTTCACTAGATCAGGAAAATAGTGCAATTTTGGAGCAACCCATATCGCTGGAGGAAATTAGTGGCGCAATTTCCTCCTTCAAGCCGGGCAAATCACCTGGCTTGGATGGGATCCGGGCCGAGTGGTACCAGTTACATAAAGAGAAACTGACACCAACTTTACAAAAAGTTTTTATAGCAGCAGAAAGGCAAGGTATATTACCAGAATCTATGCGGGAGGCTTTAATTGTAGTGATACCCAAACCAGGGAAGGATCTGCAGGAATGCGAGTCATACAGGCCAATCTCTTTGATCAATTCTGACGTCAAGATACTGGCCAAAATCTTGGCCAGTAGATTGAAGTCGGTGATCCTTCAATTAATTAATTCAGATCAGACTGGATTTTTACCCGGCTGCTCTACCCAAATGAACTTACATAGATTATATGTTAATCTGCAGACCCATCACCTGAATAAGGGTAAACAAGTAGTAGCGTCTTTAGACACAAAAAAGGCGTTCCATTCAGTAGAATGGAATTATTTATTTTCCCTTCTAGGCAAATTAGCTTTTGGACCAAAATTTATCTCATGGATTAGACTCTTATATAATGACCCCCGAGCAAGTATTAGAGTGAATGGTTTCATATCTGGCTCTTTCCGGATCCATAGGGGAACAAGATAGGGTTGCCCCCTGTCTCCTCTCCTGTTTGCTCTGGCCATTGAGCCACTAGCTGCTAAACTCAGAACTAATGACATTTTACAGGGATTTCTGGTTGGGGACCTTGAGGAATATGTATCGCTATACGCGGACGACATGCTCCTATATTTGAGAGATTCTTACACATCACTAGCCACGGCAGTCTCCTTGATTCGGGTGTTTGGAGATTTTTCTGGCTTCCGGATCAATTGGACCAAGTCAGTCCTTTTTCCGCTGTATCCACAGCCAGACTTAATCCTTCCAGCCCAGTGCCCTCTGGCCATTGTAGAGAAGTTTAAATACTTGGGAATAATGGTCCAACTACGGGTAGATTAATTAATTGAGGCCAATTTGTGGCCTATAATTAGAATGTTTAGTGATAGGATACAGAAATGGAAAGATCTCCCACTTACACTCTATGGTAGGGCCAATTTATTTAAAATGATCTTCCTCCCGAAATTTTTGTATGTACTTTCCAATGCCCCAATATATATCCCGAAGAAAATATTCAAACATATTAATTCCCTATTGACCTCTTTCCTATGGGGTAATAAGGCTGCTAAGGTCTCTCTGGAAATACTACAATTGCCAGTTCGGAGGGGTGGTTTGGCAATACCTGACCTGCGTCTATACTATTTAGCATCTCAGTTAGTATTTATCCACTGGAGAATGTCCCCACAGTTAAATAATGCTGCGGTTGCAGTAGAAGCAGCAGCAGTAACTTCATATGAAACCTTACTGAACTTCTTTTTTAGGGGAGTAGTCCCCACTGAAGGGGGAAAAGAGATACTCAAATCTGCTAAATGGATATTGGGGATCTGTATAAAACTTATACTGGATAATCCTCTTCACTTATCCCCCAATGCTCCGCTATGGTTTAACCCTAACCTACATTTTGTTCTGTTTAGAAGATGGATTCCGATGGGCCAGGTATGGGCTCACATAACTACATCAGTTATATGTTAATGGGGAACTGAAATCCTTTTCACAGTTGAGAAGAGAATTGAATGTTCCGGAGACATGGGAATACCAGTTCACTAGATTGAGACATGCTGCCCATGCTCAGTTTGGAGTTGGACCTGTGTCACTGGAGAACTCTAAGCTAGAAAAATTACTGGCAGACCCAGACCATACTAAACGAATATCTACATACTACAATACACTAGTAGAGAGAGTGAATTCTAAAGAAAGTAAACTTAGAGAAAAATGGGTGGAGATCATACCAGAAATTACAGAGGACCAATGGGAGGGAGTCCTTGCATTGTATTTGCCTACGGTTATTTCTGCCAGAGACAAACTGATACAACTTAGATACTTGCATCAAATGTATTATACCCCTCTTAGACTCTATAAAATGGGACGAAGGGAAGACCCCATTTGTCATAAATGCCTGACAGCAGAAGCATCTTTTATACATATGATATGGGAATGTGACAGAGTGAGACCACTATGGTCACAGGTGACCCAATTTATTGCTGAAACATTAGATATGCCAAACATCTGTAGCCCACTTCTTGGTCTACTAGGGGTCATAGAAGATGAAGTTATGAGCAATAACATGAGAACACTATTAAGATGACTGTTTTACTATGTAAGAAAACAAATTGCACTGCACTGGATTAGAAGAGACTGTCTTACATTGAACGCCCAGAAAGGATTAGTTAATGCTAACATCACCATGTATAAAATGACATATGAACCCAGAGGATCGACCAAAAAATTTTATAAAATTTGGGGAAAATGAATTAACTCTGAAAACACGCTACAATCTGACATGTAACTGCACAAGTTAACTATATATTTCAAATGATAATTAAGAGATCTCGTGCGGGGATGAATCACAGCAGGACACGGCACAAAGGGTTTACGAGGGATACTCCCCTCCGGTTCTTGAAGTACTGTATGAACAATATAGATTTTATCTATAGGAACGTAAGTTATCTTCTCTACTGTGCTTCTGTTTAGACAAAGTTTAGTTTTGATTTGGTTTTCAAAAAAAATCAGCCAAATGTATAAAGAGCAATGACAAACTATAGAGCAGTATAATAAATGTATTAACCTTTTGGGTATATGCAATTATTTGGAATCTGGATATACTTTAGATTGTACCATATCTGTTTGTTGCATTTTGCTAATAACCTGTATGAACATTTGGCAAATAAAAACCTTTTTAAAAAAAAAAAAAAGAACATAAAGCCAGACGCACTATCACGCATGTTCAGCAAATCTCAAGAAGTCTCCCCCGATACGATCCTGTCCTCTGGGAATTTCCTTCTTCTACAAGGAGACCTAATGACCCAGATCAAGTAAGCCTCAGCAGGGAGTTCTCCACACCAGGGACCACCTTACAGACTAGGGAGGGGCTACTCTGGTATGAGGATAAGATCTTTGTGCTGGAGGATCTGCGAACGGCCACTTTGGGTAAGTGCCATGATCTCGTGCTTGCAGGGCACTTTGGCATCAGCAAGACCTCCAAACTTGTGCAGTGAACATTTTGGTGGCCTGGGGTGGTGAAGGACTGCAGGAAATACATAGAATTTTGTACTACTTGTATCCGTAACAAGAAAAGCAAGTCCAGGGCCTGGGGTCTGTTCAAACCACTACCCATCCCGAATAGACCCTGGAGAATGATCTCAATTGATTTAATTGTGGAGCTGCCCCCATCCGAGGGCTACAGTACTATTTTTGTGATCATTGATCAATTATCCAAGATGGCCCACTTCATTCCCATGAAGGGTACTCCTTCTGCACAAGAGACTGCACAGATTTTCATCAGAGAAGTTATAAGACTCCATGGGGTTCCGGCAAATATAATCTCTGACAGAGGGGTCCAGTTCACCTCCAGATTCTAGAGATCTTTATGCAAATCTCTTGGGATTGAACTTTCATTTTCTTCAGCCTATCACCCGCAAACTAATGGGCAGACAGAAAGAACCAACTAAACACTTGAACAATACCTATGCTGCTTCTCTTCCTTTTCACAAGATGACTGGGTGTCCCTACTTCCCTTGGCTGAGTTTGCCTACAATAATTCTACTGACTCAGCCACGAAACAATCTCCTTTCTTCGTGAACTACGATTTTCATCCCTCTTTTCTGTTCAATGACATTCCGGAATGCCCTGTACCCGCTGTACTTGAAACATTGGATTTCTTTAACTCCAAAAACAAATTGTTACAGGAGACGATGGCCAAGACTCAAGCTTACAATAAAGAGATCTTCGACAAGAAGAGAAGAGGGGAGTTGATTCTAAACCCGGGGGATCAAGTCTGGTTGGCTACAACGAACCTGAAATTAGCCTGTCCTTCGAGGAAATTAGGTCCCAAATTTGTAGGACCTTTCCCTGTAAAGAGGCGATTTAACAATGTTGCTTATGAACTTGAACTACCAGAGACCTTCAGGATCCATCCTGTGTTTCATATAGCCTTACTGAAGCCCGCTGTTCCTAACCCTTTTCTGGACCGGAATACAGGGCCACCTGAACCCGTGGTGGTAGACGGTGAAGAGGAATTCGAAGTAGAAGTGAGCTTAGATTGCAGAAGAAGGAGAAATCAAGTTCAATACCTGATTAAGTGGAGGGGATACGGCCCTGAGGACAACTCGTGGGAACTAGAAGCTAACATTCTTTCCCAAGAGCTTATTCAAACCTTCAAGAGGACTTATCCTGACAAGGTGGCCAGATTGGGCATCCGGGGGGGCAATGTCAGGAAAGGCTAGCCAGTACCCAAGATGGTGGCCGAAGAAGACGACCTGTGACCTTAGCCTCTGTCAGAACACCTCCGGCGCATCTGTGTGCACCCGTGCATGCATATGCGCGCGCACACACGCATGGCGAAGAAGGGCATGCCAGTACTCAAGATGGGAATCCAAGACAGTCTGTTTGCTCAGTCAGAATGCCAGTGCGCACCCTGTGACAGCTTTTGGCACTCAACAGGCTATTTAAACTCAGTCTGTACTTAGACCAAGTGCTGTCCATTCTGCAGCATTCCTGTGTGTTCCTGTTTGCCTGCACCTGATACCTGTACCTGTTATCTGACCCGGCTTGCCTCCGACTCTGCTGTTTGCTGCCTGCATCTGACCCGGCTTGTCCTGCCCACCGCATCTGCCTGCTCCTTCTACTACCTCGCCCATCAGCGACCCGGCCTGTGTCCTGACTACACTTTTGCCTCTGCACCTGCTCCTGACGTGCCCGCCAGTGTACTGTATGACCCGGCCTGCTTGAACCTGCCTTCTCTGCAAGCTGGAGAATCCTGCTGAACCACAGTTCCACCTGCAGCTGCTTCCAGTTCCACAGTCTGTGACCCATCAGGCACTCATGCGACTCTGCACTCCTGTTCCTCCTGTCTGCTCTATCAGGGGGCCCCAAGTCAGAGGGGTAAGAGGGGCCGTTCTCTGCATATCAGGCTCTACCATCAGGTATGAGACATCCACACAATGATAGTACCTCAACCAGCACTCCATGTCAACTTGAACAGGAGTGGAAAAAAGTAACGGCAAAAAATGCCAAATCTCACGCATAAAAGGCCGGATGGTCTATATCAGTGATGGTGAACCTTGGCACCCCAGATGTTTTAGCATTTCCCATGATGCTTATGCACTCTGCAGTGTAGTTGAGCATCATGGGAAATGTAGTTCCAAAACATCTGGGGTGCCAAGGTTCGCCATCACTGGTCTATATCAACCCTTAGTCTCTAAGTAAAATGTAACAGAGTCTAAATAATTGAACTTATCCCCCAGTTGTACCCAGCAGCAGAATGCTGTCCTTGGGTGAGGCTCACCCACTATGCTCTTTGCACCAAATATGCTGCATTTTGTTGTTTTACATGTTACAATGTTCTTTTCTTTTTTATCTCTTTGTTTTACTCTCTCATTTTTATGGACGGAGATGGCACCAAGAACACCGAGGGGTTATCTCAGTCCCTGATGGACCGCAATAAGCATATCTACAACGTGCTTTTTTCTTGGATGTTTCTACAAAGACCAATCAGGAACTATACCATGCACTGTGAGTACTGTACCAGATTTCTCAAATGGGGAACTCTATCACAGATCAGGGCCTCAATTGCAACTGTTTAGGAGAACTCTTATCTTTCACAAGCATATACCCTACTTAAATGTCATGACTATTACTATGTCCATCAACACCAAAGGGCTTAACCACCCTGTGAAATGTAAATCTTTATGGAAAGAAGCACTTTTGAACCATAGCGACATTTTATGTGCACAGGAGACTTACTTTTGCAAACAAGCCCCACCAAAGTGCTCACATAAAAATTTTCCTTATGTGTTTACTGCTAATGCAGAATCCAAAACCAAAGACGTTCTTATAGCCATCAGAGACTCTGTGGCATTCACATTGCACGAAGAAATACGTGATCCTTGCGGTAGATTCCTGATATTGTTATGTGACTTAAACTCCACTACCTATACGATAGTAAATATATACTCTCCCAACAATCACCAAGTTAATTTATTTAACAAATTAATGAAAAAGATCAAATCACATCAAAAAGGTCACCCCAGATCCTACAATAGACTCTACATCCAAGTAGTCATAGTCCAATGCTTCTACCATCTTTCCACAAACAAAATGTATATGATGCCTGGGGATGCCTACACACTGGTGAAAGAGATTTTATTTTTTTTTCTCCAGGTTTACACTAGAATAGACCTTTACTTAGTTGACCAGCAAGTTCTGCTTCAAACTAAATCTGCTGTTATAAATTTGATAGCATGGCTTCCATAGTCCTATCTATAGCAGACTTGGTTTCCTCCAGTCTGAGTCCAGTGTGGAGAGTCAACACATTTCTCCTACAACAAAAGGAGACAAAAGAAAAGATCCATACTCATTTGAAAGATTTCTTTGATGATAATGCAGGCTCAGTAAAAAAACTGGTTATATTGCGGAAACGCCCATAAAGCGTTCATGAGGGGCATCTTTATTCAGTTGGGGGCAAGAGCTAAGAGGCAGAGGCAGAAGCGATTTATTAAACTAACAAATGAAATTTTTAATATAGAAAGAATAAGCTTAAACCCTCCCCGACCCTCTCCCTAAAATTAACGCATCTTAGATTTGACTTCAGACTCCTTCTACTAGAAAATTTTGAAAAAACAGCCAAGAGACTAAAGATGACATATTATGTCAAAGGGAATAGGGCAGGCAAACTTTTAGTTCAGATCCTTAGAGGCCATAGATACAGAACCAAGATATCCTATATACTTCATCCTGGAATTAAACAAAAAGAATACCATTCCCAAAAAATAGCAGGCGCCTTTAGCTATTACTACGGAACATTATATAACTTAAAAGATGACCCTTCAACAATTCAACCAACTCCAGAAGCTATAAACCAATTTTTAGCAATGTTATCCATACCAAAATTGTCACCAACCCAGCCCCAATCCCTAAATCTGCCATTCAATGAGTCAGAAATATGTAAAGCTGTAGAGTCTCTCCCTCTAAACAAATTGCCAGGTCCTGATGGCTTCAGTGGGGAATATTACAAGGAATTTAAGACTTTGTTATCCCCACATCTGAACCAAATTTTTCACTCTGCTGCTGCCTCTGCCTCTTTTCTGCCTGAAATGCTTGAAGCTCTGATTGTAACTTTGCCCAAGCCAGGGAAGGAACCTACCTTTCCTTCAAATTTCAGACCAATATCGCTATTGAACATAGATTTAAAATTTTATGCTAAACTGCCATACGCCTTGTTGATATTCTGTCCACAATTATACATCCAGACCAGACAGGTTTCACCAAAAATAGGTAAATCTCGGGTGCTACCCGAAGACTGGTTAATAACATACACATGACAGAAACTCAGTGAAGGCCTTCTCTGTTCCTAACGTTGGATGCAGAGAAGGCCTTCGACCGTATACACTGGCTATATTTGGCCAGGGTGTTGGAAGCATTTGGCTTTAATTGCAATATTCTAAACCATCAGCCCGAGTATACTTTTCTGGTATTCTTTCATCCCCATTTACCATATCCAATAGAACAAAGCAAGGATGCCCTATATCACCCTTAATATTTAATCTCCTGATGATACCCCTAGCCATTTACATTAGAAATCACCCAGATATTAAGGGTTTCCCAACAGGTGAAAATATGCACTCTATCAGCCTGTTCGCTGATGACATTATCATGATCTTGACAGAGGTGGACTCCACCCTGGCTGTGGCACATGAAGCTTTGGAACTATTCAACCGTATATCTTATTTTAAAGTCAAATCCTATGTATTGAGTTTGGGGTTAGATGCTTCTACAAGAAATAAACTCAGATTGCAATATCCTTATTCTTGGAGCACAGGGGGAATAAAATATCTAGGCATAACATTGACAGCAAATGTAGAACAACTGATAGACGCAAATTACACATCCTTTCTCCATAAACTTAACTCAAAACTACAAGACATAACCAAAACAGAATTGACCTGGTCTGGTCGATTAGCGGCCTTCAAAATGATACTATTACCTCAATTGAGCTACCTGTTTAGAACCCTTCCCATTCCAGTCCCAGAAAATTTCTTCTCTAAGGCTCAGTCTATGATAAATTAATTCTTATGGCAAGGAAAGAAAGCCAGATGTGCCTTCAAAAAACTAATTAAATCCAGGACAGTGGGAGGAGTAGGGCATACTCTAATTAAGGATTATTATGTGTCGGCAATTCTCTCCCAAATAAAATATTGGTTTCCACAAAACCATACCTCGAGATGGCAAGAACTAGAGAAATACCAATGTCCTAATTCCAAATTATATGACCTACTGCTAGCAAGTAGAATTATATGTTTCATCATCCCCCTGAAATGTCACCCACTATGAGAGCTTCTCTTCAAGCCTGGAAACTACTTCTGAATACTCCTATAGCTGATACAGCTTCCAAATCCATTCCCCTCCCTATCTCCAGTCTACAACTATTAATCTCAAACTTAAAAATTAAACACTTGATATCTAAAGGTATTAAAACAGCTGAGGACATTCAAATAGACCCTTCACTTAAAACTTTTAGAGCAGTTTAGATCGAATATGGGCTAGAACTCAAAGATCAGTACACATATATTCAAATATCACACCTAATGACATCCATCACCAGTTCTTCCATTACAGTTCCTTGGAGTATGTTTTTATATTTCACAAACCCTAATACCTCAATCAAAAGCATATTCTTATTCTACAATTTTGTACACCAAAAATCAATATTTACCTAAACCCCCTCTATGAAAACATGGAAAATAGACTTAATGGCATCTTATACACCTGAACAATGGAAATTATCAATCTTGTCTATGTATAAAGCCACAAAGAGTGTCAACTTGTGGGAACTTTCCCAAAAAATACTTCTAAGGTGGTACCTAACTCCTACAAGATTAGCTGGTTTTATTCCCCAATCATCTCCATTATGCTGGAGGCAGTGTGGCCATAGAGGCTCGAAGATTCATATATTTTGGGCTTCATAAAACAAATAATTGGCTCCCAGCCCCCTAAAAAACCCAGGTATGGCCATTCTGTCCTTGGAAATAGACATGGTCACTCCTCATCTGAGAAGCATCGTTTCTCACATTCTCATAAGTGCACCACTGGAATTAGTAAGATTTTGGAAAAACATTGAAATTCCAACTCTTATAGAAGTAATTAGAGCCACTAATTTACATATCACCTATGAAGTAATGTTCGCTGCCTCCCAAGGCACTTACCACTCAAAATTCCCTTCCTGGAAACCTTGGATAGACTGGTATGAAATTAACAAAACCAAATAATAATCCCCATTTTAAGACCATATTTAACTGAATTGTATGACACTCACACATACATCCTACCCTACAACCCTCTCCAATTCTAATGTCACATCCAATTTCTTTATTACATTTTCAGGTTAATTTTCTTTGTTATATTTTAAGTTCAATCTTCTTCCAATAGTTATATGTTAATGTGAACAATCATAACAAGAGAATCCTGAATTGTATGACTTACCCCACAAAAGAAATGTAATGCTGAACCAGTCTAAAAGATATATGTACGGGCCTTGGGACCTCACCCGCGGAGATGCAGTGTGTTCCCCTTGGGGCATCCATAGGGATGAAAATCGCAATGCTTGAAAAGTTATGATATTGGTGGAGTATCTATAGACAATGCTGACCATTGATGAACAATTCTGATGCGCTAAAATGCTATGTTAGCATATACAGTTAGAGAAAGATATACACAAATGTAAACGCAGGATTTAGAATGTATTGTTCACTTGCATAACATTGCTCTCTATTCTTATGTTATTATCATAAAATTTTCAATAAAAATTATTGAAATTAAATAAATAGATACTAGACATGTCAAGACTCAAAATGGTATGTGCCCATGAAATGGCGACAAACATTGGTATCTAAAGCTTTCATAGGTGACACTTTAGGTGCCTTTACAGATTATCAAATAGCTACCGCTATGAAACAGGGGCTAACAAGTCCCGTATGACCTTTATAGTCTTTACAGGCTGTAATTCCAACTTTCTGCAATGTTGCAGACTGCTCCACGTGCTAAAATCTTTGCACATGGGTGTGGTACTCCATAGCAACCAATGGTACCCATGCTTCTAACCTCTAGCTTCACCTATGTGCCAAGTTCTATGAAGTGCTGGACAAATGCATGAAAGAATGAATACAAGGAATAAAGCTGTACAAATGGGCAAAGCTCTAATCGTATAAACATAGTGCTTTCAACAACATACTATAGCAATTTGTAAAAAGTTAGTACATGATTATTTTTACAGAAAGACAGACAAGTGATGACCATTCTTTATATAAAAAGAGAACTATGGTCAAGCTAAAGTGGAAGTCCATCTTTTGCTTTTACCTATTTAGAAGGTAAGCATATAATTAGGCTTACCTATAGGTAGTAAAAAATATCTCCTAAACGTGCACCGTTTAGGAGATGTTTACATCACATGCAGCCAGTGACATCACTGGCACATGCGCTTTGAAGGAATGACCACCTGTGCCATTCCTTCAGAGCCCTGTGCCATGAATGGTGGCTCCCGCACGCATGCGCGGGAGTGGCATTGTCGCAGCTCTGGCCAGTCACAGAGCCGGAGTTCGCAAACCCAGAAGCAAGATGGGTCGAAGATAGGAGCCCCTGCAGCACTGACTTCTCGGTGCGGGAGGGCTTCGTTTAAAGGTAAGTTTAAAATGATGTGCTAGTATGAAATGCATATGCATATGTATATCTTCATATATATGAAGGCCCTGGTATGGAATTTAGGGGGACTCCTACGTCATTTTTTTTTTTTTTTTTGGTTCGGGGTTTCCCTGTGTTGAATTCCCATGCCGTTTTTATCAATGAACTTCTATGTGTATTGTCGGCAATGCAATAGCCGTGGGTAGTTTTAAATGGAATTTTTCATTTGAAATGTCATTTTGCTGTCAGACTGTTCTAAACACGGGAAACATGCGCCCCTTTACAGGCATACTTTAGACACCCCCCAGGTACGATATTTAAAGGGATATTACACTTTTATTGTTTGACATTAAGCATTATTAAAATCACTGCTCCTGAAAAAACGGACGTTTTTAAAACTTTTTTTTTCATTGATCCATGTCCCCTGGGGCAGGACCCGGGTCCCCAAACACTTTTTATAACACTAACTTTCATATAAGCCTTTAAAATTAGCACTTTTGATTTCTCCCATAGACTTTTAAAGGATGTTCTGCGGCATTCGAATTTGCCGCGCACACCCCAAATTGTTCGCTGTTCGGCGAACTTGCGAACAGCCAATGTTCGAGTCGAACATGAGTTCGACTCAAACTCGAAGCTCATCCCTATTCCTGACATGCAACACTTCACACACGTGTGTTGAAAAAATGTGTATATTCCGTGAATAAAACAAAAATTGTCCAAAAAAAGTCCCATAGACATTACAATCCCAATCCGTGTCAAATAGATTAAAAAGATGTGCCAGAGAAGGTTCCTCCAGGAGTGACCAGTGATGTGTCAAGGGTGTATGGAAAATGATGGTCCCCCCTGCCTCTCACCTCACAGCTGAACGATAACAGCCCTGTAAACTAGTACAGATATCCCGAACAGGTTCCCGATCTCCTCAAAAGGCTGCTCCCCTAGAGGCCTCTAAATTTGGGCTTCAGTCCCCTAGTAGCTCCAGTGTAGTCAGCTCAAAAACAAAGAGGGAAAAACTCCATAGTGTAATATGCAAATATAGGATTTATTAGGGCGTAAAATCACTTACATAATTAAATGTCACAAACGAACACCGCAGCTGCTCACTGCTCACCGATCCCGGCCGTGATCGGGAAGCTGAATGCAGCCTAATGACCCGCCTCTCCTCCCTCCCTCTTGCCCTTGATTGGTGTGACAACACCCTTATGTTGGCAGCTTTATTCTTATACTCCTTTAGTTCTCCCTTGTTTTGGTGTGCGCACAAGTATTCTACCAATTTTAGAATCACAGATGGTCCATCCCTATTCCTGGAATGCATTATTACACGCTAAGTGGAAGACTCTGCAACCAGCTCTACAACATGACACACTCCTAAGAGACATCGTCATAGCTTGGAGGGAAACCCAGAAGAAACTTGGACTCTCTCCCTTACGTTTCAAGATACTTACTCATTCAAGGAAATCCTAGTTTTCCGCCATCGACCATGTGGCCTTCCCAACCTAGATACATCAAGGCCTAACAATTTTTACATCACTATTTGACCAGGAATTGGGATGTCACTTGCTTTTACTGATGTAGCCAAACACTACTCTCTCCCAGCTTCCCATATATTCCACTACTGGCAATGTACCAGCTACATCATCACTCAATGCAGAAATAAAGGCAAAAGATTCAAAATCTCCTTAATGGACCAAATACTACACCTGGGAAAATACTCCATCTTGACAATACACAAGCCTTTGATCAGTAAATGGACTCCCCCTTTCATTCTTCTTCTGCGGTTAATTGGGCCAAAGACTTCCCAGATACGGAAATCAATATCAAGTTATTCAGGGGTTACAACAACATCCTACATCTGATCCCGAGTGAAACATGGAGAGAGAGATGCAGCTGAAGCTAAGCCATAGTGCCTATATACCTTTTTTGTCTGAGAAAAACAACCCTCAGGCTGCACTATGTCCCCTATGATCTCTACTGAGACCCTCTCTGACTCATCGCTTTTAGACTCGTGCTTACATTTCGACCTTCTGGGACCAAGTCATTTCTTTTATTTCAGGAGTTACCACCATGCTCACCATCCCGAAAGACCCTAACCTCCTAATATTTGGTTTCTGGGACTCCACCTTACAACATCAAAAGGCTTCCAAAGAAAACCTTTGACACAAAGCCTGGATCCTCATATGTCTTTTAGCTGCCCAGAAAATCATTTTAAAACAATGGACCTCACCCTTTAATCCTACTATCACTCTACTCAAGCGTGAACTCACAACGCTCATGTACCGAGAAAAGACTGACGGACATTTCCCGGTTTTCCACCAACAAATGCTTCTTGCAGAGATGGGATTCTTTCATGTCTACTATCCTGTTCCCACACTATGAAACCCTATTTAATTCCTTCAACTATTATCATGGCCCTCAACAACTTCACAACATTGATGATGTTTCCTGACGCTTCTTCCCTTGGGACTTCGGGGCCTTTATATTCATCCTCACCCAATAGTCTTATGCCCTGTACACACAATCGGACATTGATCGTAAATTCCGACAACAAAATCCATCAGATTTTTTCCGACGGATTTTGGGCCAAACTTGTCTTGAATACACACGGCCGCACAAAGTTGTTGGAAAATCCAATCGTTCTGAATGCGGTGACGTAAAACACGTACGTCAGGACTATAAACGGGGCAGTAGCCAATAGCTTTAGTCTCTTAATTTATTCCGAGCATGCGTGGCACTTTGTGCGTCGGATTTGTGTACACACGATCAGAATTTAAACGATTGGATTTTGTTGTCGGAAAATTTTATATTCTGCTCTCAAACTTTGTGTGTTGGAAATTCCGACGGAAAAAGTCCAATGGAGCCCAAACACGATCGGAAATTACCGACAACACAATCCGATCGCACTTTTTCCATCGGAGAATCCGACCGTGTGTACAGGGCATTAGTACTACTTACTTCCGAGTGGTTTTGTAATGCCTGCCCAAATGTTTTAAGAGAAGTGTTTTCCTTAGGTGTATCAGGCACTTTTATTAACAGCTTGTAGTTCCTTTGCTCTCACTTCCATGGTACCATCTTTATCACATTACTATGTCAAACCAACATCCCTGTGGTTCTTTTCTTTCTTGTCCTTTTCATCTTTATTCCTATACCACTTTCCTTGTCTACCCTACTTTAATACCCCCCTCCTTTTCCCATCCCTCTCCTCTTCCCATACCATTCCCTCTCTCTCTGTCACTTTCTTCCCAATCCATCATAATGATCCATCCAGTTATATCCTTGTTGTGCTCCCCCTTTTTTGTTTGAAAATGTTCTTATGACAAACAATGCATCTCCATCTACATATGATGTTCATTTGATTACCTTCTTGGCAAAAGTAGGGTGCATGAGAGATCTAGATTCCCAGCTGAATTTAAAATAAAATCTGTAAACTACATTTCTTTTAAAACATTTAACATGCCAACTTGCATTGAAAATGCTTATCATTCTAATGCCCTGTACACACGATAGGATTTTCCCATGGAAAATGTGTGATAGGACTTTGTTGTCGGAAATTCCGACTGTGTGTAGGCTCCATCACACATTTTCCATAGGAATTTCCGAAACACAAAGTTTGAGAGCTTGCTATAAAATTTTCCGACAACAAAATCTGTTGTCGAAAATTCTGATCGTGTGTACACAAATCCGATGCACAAAGTGCCACGCATGCTCAGAATAAATTAAGAGAGGAAAGCTATTGGCCACTGCCCCATTTATAGTCCCGACGTACGTGTTTTACGTCACCGCGTTTAGAACGATCGGATTTTACAACAACTTTGTGTGACCGTGTGTATGCAAGACAAGTTTGAGCCAACATCCGTCTGAAAAAATCCATGGATTTTGTTGTCGGAATGTCCGATCAATGTCCGACTGTGTTTACAGGGCATAACAGTGAAAAACTAGAAGCAATAAAATGGACTTTAAATATCATTACAGGAACAGTCACATAACACTTGTTATTTTGAAATACACCTAATTGTAGGATCTATTTCTGCTATAAATAAGTTGGTAAGTGATACCGCATACACAGGGACTTTTCAGCATCAAAGGTCCAACGGTCTTTCCGGCGGACTTTCGACGGAGTTAAGACGGACTTTCGGATGACCGGACTTGCCCACACACGAACAGACTAAAGTCCATTTGAAAGTCCGTTGGTTTGAACATGATGACGTACAAAGGGACTAGTATAAGGAAGTTCATAGCCAGTAGCCAATAGCTGCCTTTGCGTCCTTTTTTGTCCGTCGCACTAGCATTCAGACGAATGGATTTTTTTCGACCGGACTCGAGTCCATTGGAAAGATTTGAAACATGTTCCAAATCTAAAGTCTGTCTGATTCTCGACAGAAAAAGTCAGCTGAAGGTCCGATGAAGCCCACACACGGTCAGATTGTCCGACGGATTTGTTCCGTCGGACCAGTCCGGTCGAAAAATCTTGTCGTGTGTACATGGCATAAATGTGCTACTTTTGTCTCTATGTTACAAAGCTTAAGTATATTAATACTTTTTACAACAACATAATTAGATTAAAAATGCTGTTTGTTGCTGTATTCTCACGTTTCTGAGAAAATTGCCAAGATCAAACCAATAACTTTGTTTTTATTTATTTAATCTACACAATTTATTCTGGAAGCTACTGTACTTACAAGACTGTATTGTGTTTTTACTACAGATGTTTCTTACAATTCAATGTACTTTTCTCCAGCTTTACTCTACAGCCTTGGTAGCTTTTTGGTTCTGTCAAAATAAAATGATAATTCACATGCCCTAGAGTACATAGTAACAGGTTGTGTAATTATGCAGATGAGTTTCTTTTTAAACTAGCATATCAAGGTGATGAAATTGTTTTTCCTTTTTATAACTTTACAAGCATAGAAGCTAAATGTGAAACATCCCCCATGGTAAAATAGTGTTTTAAAAGCTTTTTGATAACTTAAACAGATAACTCTGTTTGCTAGCCTTTTTACATTCTATAGAAAGAATAAAAACAAGAACAGTTACTCTGAATCACTGGCATTGGATTTAGAAAAAACTCAAGCTTCAACATAAAAAGCACAATCTTTGTTTTTTTTTTTTTAAATGTGCCAAAACTTCTTTTGGGTAGGTTTGTAGAGAGGCACTGTAATGCTTTCCTTAATTTAACCATAATTGCTTCTATAATTGGAGGTGAAGCTGCATTCTTATTAGAATGGCAGGAATGGCAAGAATCAAATGCTTTACTGAGTTCCTTTGAGAACTGTATGTTTAATTGCACATGGTTTTATATGAACTCAAGACTACAAGATATGAACCCTATCCGTGTAGGTTAATAAATTACTGTAGAAAAAATGAAAAGAGAGTACACCAACCTTGTGCGTTAACCAGGTGCTGTTTATTGGTATATAAAAAGAAAGGAAATATACTCACAAACAAGTAGGACATAAAAACATATCAAAGTCTACAATGGACACAAAGCGACCAGGTCACCGGGTCCAGCACCTCGGGAGACCTTCGAGATGACTGACGCGATCCCCTAGAAACACTTCAGGGGGCTCTGAGGAAGAGGGGATCTCCCCTCGAAACACCCCAGGGGGATCTGAGGAAGAGGGGATCTCCCCTCGAAACACGATAGCCATCTGGAAGGTTCTCCGAGGTGCTGGACACGGTCCCAGTGACCTGATCACTTTATGTCCATTGTGGACTTTGATATGTTTTAATTACCTACTTGTTTGTGGGTATATTTCCTTTCCTTTTATATACCAATAAACACCACTTGAGTAATGCTCAAGGTTGTTAAACCCTCTTTTTGTTTTTTCTACTGTGATTCCATTGGGTGTCCCCTGACACTTGGAGGGCAGCAAGGTCTGTGCATCTACCGGGAGCCATAGAGACTTTAGGCAATATCTATTGCTGTTACATCACTTTTGAGCGCAGGAGATTTTGTTTGTAGGTTAATAAATGACCCAAAATCGGTAATTGGCAAACCAAGATTGCCAGATTTGGTTTGATTTATTTATTTATTTTCTTATTATCACATTTAAAAAGAGTGCAGCCCTCTATCCAGAAATAACTGCTAGCTATTCCAGGCATATTGATTGATATACCTTTTAGCAAGTAGACCAATCAGGAGGCAAAGGCATGGGAGTTTATCATTTTTGCCTTAAGCCGGCCATACATGGATCAAAATTCATTTGATCAACTTCTGTACAACCGACCTGTTGGAATTTCCCCATTTGATCTGTGCTGCAGGCTATAGCCTGAAATGCTGATCAGTTTATTCTGACAGCTGTCAGGATACTCTACCTTAGCAGGGAGGATTCCCTCATTTACACCAAGTGTATGGATGGGGAAATTGAGTAAATCTTTTTCTGTTCAAACTGCTGGTTCAATGAAGAAAACTGACCCATCTATGGGCTGTCTAAGTAAACAGCATTTTAACTGTTTCCTTGCAAGCAATCACATTATAATAAGCTGCTTAAACGACTATTAATTGTTTTTTATGTTAGTAATATAGAGTGATCTTACTGTTGTCCTGTTTGGTCAGATAGCTGAAGTTATCTTTATGGTTCTAGCTTATCTCTGTCATCTGTCTTAAGCCAACCATACATAGAAATTCACCTGATTCATCAGGGACATTTCAAATTTCGATCAATGTATAGGCAGGGTGATTGTACAGAAGTCAATCTATTAATTTTTGAAAGGCAGTGCTGATCAGTATATTCTGATGGTGGAGAAGTCTCCTCGATGTCAGAATACAAATTGATTTCTACAGCTCCTGCTGTTGGTGACATAATGAGGTCCTCTGACCGCTGACTTCAAGGCGTGAGCTCTGGTGTCTCACATCTGGGGACCACCAGGTCTGTTTCTTTAGTTAGGGCAGATGTAGTAGTCCTCTTCATTTGTGTTTAGAATGGTGTCCTGAGGCTGAATTAGAGGGCAGGGTCTGCATGAAATTGTTCGAGTGGGGATAGCATTAGTTTGTGAGGACATCTGAACTGCTTCCACTATAAGCAAGGGATTATTCCAGCGCCATATTTTTAATGGGCTCATCTTCCCTTCTGGGTGATCTGATAGGCAGACCTGATAGGCCTGGGCAACTGCTTGCAGACTTTAAAAAATGGTAGAGACTTCCAGTGGTCAGCTAGTTTGTGTTTCCCTGGACCATTCAGATTTCTCAGCAATACTCTTTCCCCAGACATCAAGTCTTGTATTTTTACTTTAAGGTCAACATTCTTTTTGTTCCATTGATCTTGGGCATTGGAAGTCCCCAGAGCTTTTTCATACGTTGTTTTCAAACTCTTTCCTAAACAATTTACATATCCTCAGTGAGATGTTATTGACATCAGATCTAAGGAAGTGCTAAAGGCTAGATCTATAGGTAGTCGAGCTTCTTTCCTAAATATCAGCAGGTACGGTGAATAGCCCATAGTATAATTTTCAGTGTCGTTATAAACATGTACTACAGCTGCAATTTGCCTATTTCAATGCTGTTTCTTTTCGGCTGGGAGAGTCTCCTGCATATCTAGAAGGTAGCAGCTGTATTATTCTGCCTGTGTATCCCATTGAGGATGATAGGCGGTTGTTCTGGATTTTTGAATACTCAGCAGATTTAACAGTCTTTTGATGAGCTTACTCTCAAAGTTTCCTTCCCCACTCGAGTCAGGCTACAGACACAGAAAATCAATGCACACCAATTGCAATGGTTCTTGACTTTGGAGATGGCCCATGGATGCAGCTTTTGTTGGTAAAGTCTTTCACTGAATTCACCTTTGGCAAGAGTGATAGTAGTCTTTTGGCTTCAGCTCACATACAAGACCAATAGAAGCAGTTGCTAGCTTAAAAGAGAAGTATGGACTTTCAAAAAAGTGATATTCACCTAGGTGAATGCAGCATCGATCCGATGCTGAATCTTTCTCCTGGTGGCTCCAAAGACCGCTGAAAGGTCAGTTCTCAGCATTCTGTGAGCAGAGACCCAGCATGCACCAGGCCGTGATGACAGAAGGGGCGGTGCCACCAGGTGACATAGCCCCTTACCTATATAAGAACTGTTAAATGGTGGAGCCTGCAGTAGGTGGCCAGCCTTCATAGATGGTCAGAGAATTTTGTTTTTCGTATTTTTTGGGTGTGGCGGGTGCCGTGGTTGACGATGCATTTACATCGGGGCACTATTTTTTAATTTTTTTAATAAAGGATTTAGCAAAAACTGTGTGTGTTTTATTACTTTTTGACACTTTTTTGGTGAATGGGTAGGAGTACTATGTACCCCATACTCATTCACATAGAGGGGGGTGGGATCTGGGGGCCCCTTCCAAATTCTGATAAGCCCCCCACCCGCAGACCACCACAACCACCTGCCACGGTTGTGGGGATGAGCTCCCCCTGCCCCAAAGCACCCCCCTAGGTTAAGGGCATGTGGCCTGATATGATTGAGGAAGGGGGGCACACACTCGTCCCCTGTTTTCTAACCTGCCAGACTGCATGCCCAGATAAGGGTCTGGTATGTATTTTGAGGGGGGACCCCATGCCGTTTTTATTTTATTTTGGTGTGGGGTTCCCCTTAAAATACATATCTGACCCGAAGGGCCAGGTATAGACTGGGGGGGACCCCATGCTGTTTTTTTTCTTTATTTTTTTCAATAGCCGGGTGCTTGCAATTGCAACTGCGAGTCAATTTAAATGGGATTTTTTTTCTTTAGAAACATAATTTTTGCTGCAGCATGTTCTATGCATGCTACAGATGTGCCACTTTACTGGCAGACTAAGGGGGACCCTCCTGGCACTATATTTAGAGGATTTTTTTGTTTTTATTGTTGCACTTTAGGAATCATTAAAATCACTGCTCCTAAAAAAAATATTGTTTTTACATTTTTGTTTTGCATTGATACATGCCCCCCAGGGCAGTACCCAGACCCCAAGACCCCTTTTATGGCCAATTACCTGCATATAAGCTTTCAAAATGGGCACTTTTGAGTTTTCCTGTTAGGCTCCCATATACTTTAATGGGGCTCACCGTTCAGGTTAGAACATTTCCCCTGTTCGGGAATTCTGCTACAAACAAAACAGGGGGATGTTCAGCCCATCTTTACTGACAGGTAGGGATGAGCTTCGAGTTCGAGTCGAACTCATGTTCGACTCAAACATTGGCCGTTCGCCCGTTCGCCGAACAGCAAACAATTTGGGGTGTATGCGGCAAATTCGAAAGCCGCGGAACACCCTTTAAAAGTCTATGGGAGAAATCAAAAGTGCTAATTTTAAAGGCTTATATGCAAGTTATTGTCATAAATGTGTTTTATGGGTCCTGCCCCAGGGGACAAGGATCAATGCAAAAAAAAGTTTTAAAAATGTTTTTTTTGGGAGCAGTGATTTTAATAATGCTTAAAGTGAAACAATAAAAGTGTAATATTCCTTTAAATTTCGTACCTGAGGGGGTGCCTGTAGTATGCCTGTAAAGGGGCGCATGTTTCCCATGTTTAGAACAGTCTGACAGCAAAATGAGATTTCAAAGGAAAAAAAGTCATTTAAAACCACTCGCGGCTATTAATGAATTGCTGGTCCGACAATACACATAAAAGTTCATTGATAAAAACGGCATGGGAATTCCCCACAGGGGAACCCCGAACCAAAATTAAAAAAAAAAAAATGACTTGGGGGGTCCCCCTAAATTCCATAACAGGCCCTTCAGGTCTGGTATGGATAGTAAGGGGAACCCCTGCCAAATTTTTTTAAAAAAATGGTGTGGGGTCCCCCTCAAAATCTATACCAGACCCTTCAGAAGTCATTGCCTTCAGAAGTCATCTAATTAGTAAATAGAGTCCACCTGTGTGTAATTTAATTTCAGTATAAATACAGCTGTTTTGTGAAGCCCTCAGTGGTTTGCTTGAGAACCTTAGTAAACACACAGCATCATGAAGGCCAAGGAACACTAGAGCACTACTGTGCTAGAATGGTCCAGTCAAAGTAATGACAGAGCTTAAGCTATTTTGCAAAGAAGAATGGGCAAAAATGTCACTCACTAGATGTACAAAGCTGGTAGAGACATCCCCAAAAAGTCTTTCAGCTGTAATTGCAACGAAAAGTGGTTCTACAAAGTATTGACTCAGGGGGGCTGAATGCAAATGCATGCCACACTTTTCATATATTTAATTAGTAAAACAATTTGAAAACCATTTATAATTTTCCTTCCACTTCACAATTATGTGTACAATTATCACATAAAATTCCAATAAAACACATTTACGTTTTTGGTTGTAACATAACAAAATGTGGAAAATGTCAAGTGGTATAATTACTTTTTTAAGGCACTGTACTTGTCTCCCATGGGGGCAGATGTTGTCACATGATGTGGATTGTGACAGAGGCCTCTTGCACAATTCCTGTATCAGCACCCCTGGAAGTTTAGACTGCAAGGCTGATGAATTAGAAAGCAGTCCAACAAGGTTTATACAGTAGTGTAGAAACCAATGAACATTAATAAAAGTGCATTCTAAATTCTCACTCACAAACATGAAGCACAAAGCAGTAGTATTGGGCGAGCAGTTCGGGTCGAGCAAAAGTGTAGTGTGAGTATAATGTTAGTATAGTGTAGTGTCAGTGTAGTTTGTGAGTGCAGTATGAGTGTAGTGTCAATATAGTGTGAGTATAGTGTAGTATCAGTGTAGTGTGTTAGTATAGTGCAGTGTTTAACACAACATTACATAACTGCATAATTGCATATAGTGCTGTATACTGTTTTTTTTTTTTTTTTGGTTGCTGCGTGTTTTTTTTTTTTTGTCCCCCTCCTGCCCTGTTTTTTTAATTGTCAGCCACAGTTTTTCTGACTGCAATACTATTGTTCCCCCTCTCTTATTTTTTTTATACTTTTTACATTTCTGGCAGTCCTCAATTTAAAGTGCACCAAACACCACTTTTCATTCAACAAAGACATCCTATCACACATTTCCCAGTATTTATTAAATTTGGGTAATAAGCCCCCCCCCCATCATGTCTGGAAGGCCAACAAGGAGAGGTAGATGTTCCTATGCCACTATGAGGGGGCCAGTAGTGTCTGTAAATAATAGCAGGTAAAAAAACTGCGCTTAGGATAGGCCTATATGGTAAGAGAATAGGTTGCTGCCTCCCCTACACTGAGCACCTACCAGGGGTACTCCGCTAATGTAATATAAAGTAAACAAATGGGGTAATGGCGCTACCTAAGAAAAACCTAAATGCCACTGCATATTAGGGAAAACCACAAAAAATGTTTTTTAATATTAGAGAATCATACGTCAATACCTATACCTTCTCAATTAGTGTATGAGATACTAAACCCAAGTGGTTGGTATAAAATAGGTAAAGAGAGGCCCTTAGGTCCCTAGGTTGATTTAATGGGGTATATAATAATGTGTGTTATAATAATGTGTGTAATGTGTTATATGCTACAATGTATATATGCTAACGTATACTATTGCATCTACATAAATAGATAAATAGATCAGCCACAAAAAATCAACCAAGCAAATACAGTACAAATTATATAGTGAAGCTTGAACCCAAGATATGCTGCAGTAAACAGGTCAGGTTAAAATATAATAATAGTCACATAAGCTTTTATCTACATCAAAACCAGTTAGTATATAGTAATAGTCCCATAAGCTTTTATCTGCATCAAAACCAGAACATCATCAGGGTGACTTTGGTGCTTAGAGATGTTTTCAGGTGACTTCTGTGCTCCCCCTTCGGATTACCCACTCACCGGTTCCAGGCACCCCTGCAGGGGTAGTAGGCATGTAGTGCTTTTTATGGAGATCACTGCTCCCTGTTGTCTGCGGTAGATGCCCCGGATAGAATACATTGCCCATTGCAATGTATTCTAAGAAAATTACATTGGCTGCAGATTGAAAAGGAAAGGCGCATGAGGGCATAAACAGCATCTACCAATCAGCCAGGACATATCCAGGCATTATGGACAGAGCACTCGAAGCAGAGCAGCAGGAGGAAGAGAAGGACTTCCTATCCTCTCAAGGCCCGCTTTATGCAGACAACATTCTTACAACCCCACAGAACACAAGAAGAGCAGTTTTAGAGGCATTGAAGCAGAGGAAGACATATGTCAAATCTTAAGAGATGGTTTTCAGTCCCCATAAACCTTGGGAGTAGTACGTGGATGGGAGGAGGCAGTGGGATAGCGTAATCCTCAGCGACCTTGATGGCTCTTCTTCTCATGCTTCCGCAAACTCCACTCTATTCTTCAAAGCCTGTTAAAGGACCTGAAAATTTATGGCATCCAGAAGAAGGATCATTATTGATTGACAACCCTCCTTGACTATCATTACAAGGGGAAAGTTTCAGAACTCATCTTGCCCTCGCAGAGGGAGCAGAGGATGAAATATCTTGAGGACACCCTAAAGAGGAGTTTATGTAACACCTTTCCAGGCTCTGGTAGCTTCCAGTGCCATGGAAAAGGTAGTTTTGGGGCTTCTGTTGGTCAAGGGAGGAGCGGTGGAAAAGGGGGCCACCTCAGTGATGCATTGCAAAAAAATGTAATCCTCTGTGCCCAGGGCTGTCAACTTCAACATCCCATCGGCAGCGTCTGCATCATATGGTGGAAGATTATCTAGGGGCGGAAGCTGACATGAAGAGCTTTCCTGTAGATGATCCACTGAGTTACTGGGTCATGAGAATAGACAACTGGCCAGAACTTGCCTAGTATGCAATTGAGCTGCTGGGCTGTCCTGCATTCAGCGTGCTTTCCAAACGGGCATTCAGTGCTGGCGGAGGTTTTGTGACAGATAAAAGAGCGTGTCTGTCCACAGACTCCGTAGACCAGCTGACATTTGTCAAAATGAATCAGTCCTGGATTAGCAGCAGCTATCAAGCCCCTGATGTCGATGTCACTGATTTAAATGTTTTCTGGAACTGGAATCTCTGTAAGACAGTCTAGGTTGCCTAGCTATATGGGTGTTGATTTTATCTTGGAGTCAATTATTATTTTAGGTTTCAAGGGCACAATTAACACCCAAAGACTAATTTTTCCTTACCTGTTTGACAGATGCATAAAATTAAATTTTTTTACAGCAAGGCCAATTATTGCTTTCATCAAGAGTACTTCTATAGGGTTACAATATGAAGGCACCACCAACACCCAAAGCCCAATTTTTCCACACCTGTTTGACAAGTGTATATAATAAAAAAAATTACAGCAAGGCCAATTCTTGCTTTCATCAAAAGTATCTCTATGGGGTTACAGTGTGAAGGCACCACCAACACCCAAAGCCCACTTTTTCTGTACCTGTTTGACAGGTGCATATAATTCATTTTTTACAGAAAAGCCAATTCTTGTTTTCATCAAGAGTACCTCTATAGGATTACAGTGTGAAAGCATCACCAACACCTAAAGCTCAAATTTTCTGCACCTTTTATTTCTATCTGTGAAAGAGACACCAAGCCTTATCTAAAAAAATTGTTAATCTTGGCCTGAGTGTACTATAATTTGGCTTCTTCACATAAGGCTTGCCCACTGTGGTGCAAAACTTTATTTCCATCCAAAGTCTGCAGAAGAGACACCAGAATTTATCCAAACAAATCTCTAATCTTGTTCCGAGTGCACTAAATTGTGGCCTCATCATACAGACTATCTCCCTAAGCCGTTGTTCCCAAAATAAAGCTTGCAGGGAAAATCAATTTAAATTTATTTTTTTCTTTATACAGTATATGCCAGTTTTGCTGCAACAGCTTCTATACACTTTACAGGCAGACAAAGGGGACCCCCAAGGCACTATATTTAAAGGATTTTTTTATTGTTTCACTTTAAGCATCCACTGCTCCTTTAACCACTTGCCAACCAGCCGCCACAGTTACACTGCGGCAGAATGGCACGGGCAGGCGAATCGCCGTCATGTTACATCGCTCCTTCTGGTGGCCACTAGGGGCTCACTCGTCCCCGGAGCCGGTGTGAGTGCCCGGAGGTCTTGATGACCTCCGTGCTCTTGCGATCGCTCGTAACGCAGTGAGAACCGAGATCTCTGTGTTTAAACACAGAGATCCTGGTTCTCTGAGGGGAAAAGTAACAGATCATCTGTTTATACAAAGTATGAACAGTGATCTGTCATCTCCCCTAGTCAGTCCCTTCCCCCCTTCAGTTAGAACACAGTTAACTCCTTTTATGGCCCCCTAGTGTTAACCCCTTTACTGCCAGTGACATTTTTACAGTAATCAATGCATTTTTATAGCACTGATCGCTGTATGGATGCCAATGGTCCCAAAAATGTGTCAAAATTGTCCGATCTGTCCGCCATTATGGCACAGTCATGATAAAAATCCCAGATCGCCGTCATTGCTAGTAAAAAAAATAATAATGATAAAAACGCTAAAAATGTATCCCCTACTTGTAGATGCTATAACTTTTGCACAAACCATTCTATATATGCTTATTGTGATTTTTATTACCAAAAATATGTAGAAGAATACATATCGGCCTAAACTGAGAAAAAAATTGCTTTTTTAAAAAAAAATGGGGATATTTATTATAGCAAAAAGTAAAAAATATTGTGTTTTTTTTCAAAATTGTCGCTCTTCTTTTGTTTATAGCGCAAAAAATAAAAAACGCAGAAATGATCAAATACAACCAAAAGAAAGCTCTATTTGTGGGAAAAAAAGGACATCAACTTTGTTTGGGTACAACGTCGCATGACCGCGCAATTGTCAGTTAAAGTGATGCAGTGCCGAAGGAAGGGGATAAAATCTTCCTAGGCTGAAGTTGTTAAAAATAATTTTTTTTAAAAAGTGCATTGGTACATGTCCCTCAGGGCAGTACCTGGGCCCCTATACCATTCTTATGGCCAATAACTTGCATATAAGCCTTCAAAATGGGGATTTTTTTAAGTTCGGGCTCATAGACTTCAATAGGGTTTGTGGTTCGGGTCAGAACTTTTGCAATGTTCAAGAGTTCTGGCGTGAACCGAACCGGGGGTGTTCAGCTCAACTCTACAAAGCAGCAGGACAACAGCAGCTGGGAAAGATCAGGTGTCACAGTCTATTCCTGGCCACAGGCAGAGTGGTCACAGGAAGAGCCTTGTTAAAATTACCACCATCTTCCCCCAATGATGACATCACAGTGAGGTAGGAAAGCATTTTGGGTAGGGTTTTATATTTTTAGCAATAGACAGCATCGATTCACAAAAGACAGAAGTTGAGGAGCTACTCAAAAACTTTAGGAGTGGCTGCGAGTGTTGTATAATTGAATTTTGCAAAAGCATTTCACACAGTTCCTCACATACAGCTATAGTGTAAGTTAAAGTCTACAGGCTTCAAAAATTCAGTTTGTAAATGGATAGAAAATGGCTTAACTGTGCTAATCCAAACATTTACTAGTGTAATATTACCACTAGTACAGTGTATATACCCTATAAAACAACCTTACTGTAAATTGCAACGTGACAATAAAGTGCCAAATATCAGAAAAGTGCAAACTATCACAACTTAGAACATAGGTATATAATATTCCCAAAGTCCATTTCCATTTATCATATATATTCTCCAATTTTCATTCGTGCTTTATACAGGAACTTTTCACCAATTCACGTGCCACCACCAACTTCACCAACCAATGGGCACTTATCAGAGCCTAGAAAAATTTTTGCCTTTGGTTCATTTGGGATAACCACTCCACTGTCCTGGCATTCCTCCAGCTAGTTAAAGCGGAGTTCCAGTCCCCCAAACATTTTTTTTTAAACAGAGTATTGGTAACTGTAAGCGCAAACACACAAGTCCATATATAATAGAAGATATAAAGGGCTGAGCAACTTAGTCCATAGGGGACAGGCTGGAAGTTCAAGGGTTAAGTGGTAACCGGTAATGTAATGGTTAAAGTAGGCTGGCGGGCTAGGCGGCTGCTGTCCTCAGAGAGCTGGCTCTGTGATGGATGAGAGAGTGGTAGAGATGGAAGTGCCACCTGAGTGTAGTATTAACACACTGGCCTGGCCTACCTACCGAACCTGGAAGCGAACGCACGACCTGTGACGTCACGCACGCTCCACTTGCTCTCCACGCCAGCCCCTAGTCTTTTCCTGATGGCCACAGAAGGAGCTCCCGGCTGGTAATCCACCTTCTGCAGCCCAGCATCCCTGCAGCGTCACCACCACAGAATCAGAGGGAATACCGAGGACCACATACCTATACAGATGAGCCTTTTATATGTTTTATCCTGTAAGTGTGTTTTTACCTGGTGTCATTAAACATCATTTGTTAATACTACACTCAGGTGGCGCTTCCTTCTCTACCCCTCTCTCATTTATTTTTAAAGACTGCTCTGTAACTGTCCCAACCTGTAAATGAACATTTGTAACATGTCATATTTTTTGTGCTTTTACTTTCTTTAAAAATAGTTACTTACTGATCTCGAAAGCAGGCAGGTTCCATTTTAGTTGTGGGCATCTGAAGCCCTCTTGTGTTAATTTCTGGGATTTCTGTGCAGCTGTCTACCCATCATGCACCACCAAATCTCGTACATGCTCAGTAAGCCTCAGGGAGGCCATCCTTCTTCCTGACAGGTTGCTATGGCAATGTCGCTTCGGCGGAAGTTCCCGCCCCATTGCTATAGCAACCTGTCAATCACAAGGAGAGGAGAGATAAGAGAAGTCGGATTAGACAAGGAATGCACAGGCATCGCTAGGGGGTGTGGTCCGAAACCAGGTGACACCATCCTGATGGTGTTACAAACCATGACTTTCTTTAGTTATTTTAATATTTTCAGACTAAACACCTCTGGCGCCGTAGATGTGCCTGGCCATTATTTCCCTTCACTGACTACTCCCTGAGTCTGCCCTGTCACTATATCAATCAATGTGTAGCCCGCGCTAAAACCGTATAACATAGAGCAGATATTTGTTCTTGTAAGATCCGTTGTGTGTGACTCTGTCTTGTAATGTAACTGTGCAGGGAGAGAGAGTAGCTGTCAGACTTCATCGGTGATGTTGGGGGTGGGCGGGACCGAGCAGCTATCGAAAACCAGCCAATAGAATGGGGTCAGGGCGAGCTGCTACGTGTATGTTGCACGACCGCGCAATTGTCAGTTAAAGTGACGCAGTGCTGAATCGCAAAAAGTGCTCTGGTCTTTGGCCAGCCAAATGGTCCGCAACTTAAGTGGTTAAGATAACATGTTTAATATCTTACTTAAAAAAATGGTTAATATAAGCTTACCATTAAATAGTTTGAGAAAGAGAAATTTCAACTATTTTCTAAATAAACATTCCTCGAGAAAAATCCAAAACTAAATAACTGTTAAAAATTTAAAAAAAGGTGATTGATAAATAATCTAAAATTAATTTGAGAGAGCAAGAGAGAGCTAGAAGAGAGAGCGAGAGAGAGCAGGGTGAGGAAGACAGAGAGCGAGAGCAGGGTGGGGGAGAGAGAGAGAGCAGGGTGGGTGAGAGAGAGAGAGAGAGAGAGAGAGAGAGAGAGAGAGAGAGACAGAGAGCAGAGTGGTAGAGATGGAAGTGCCACCTGAGTGTAGTATTAACACACTGGCCTGGCCTACCTACCGAACCTGGAAGCGAACGCACGACCTGTGACGTCACGCACGCTCCACTTGCTCTCCACGCCAGCCCCTAGTCTTTTCCTGATGGCCACAGAAGGAGCTCCCGGCTGGTAATCCACCTTCTGCAGCCCAGCATCCCTGCAGCGTCACCACCACAGAATCAGAGGGAATACCGAGGACCACATACCTATACAGATGAGCCTTTTATATGTTTTATCCTGTAAGTGTGTTTTTACCTGGTGTCATTAAACATCATTTGTTAATACTACACTCAGGTGGCGCTTCCTTCTCTACCCCTCTCTCATTTATTTTTAAAGACTGCTCTGTAACTGTCCCAACCTGTAAATGAACATTTGTAACATGTCATATTTTTTGTGCTTTTACTTTCTTTAAAAATAGTTACTTACTGATCTCGAAAGCAGGCAGGTTCCATTTTAGTTGTGGGCATCTGAAGCCCTCTTGTGTTAATTTCTGGGATTTCTGTGCAGCTGTCTACCCATCATGCACCACCAAATCTCGTACATGCTCAGTAAGCCTCAGGGAGGCCATCCTTCTTCCTGACAGGTTGCTATGGCAATGTCGCTTCGGCGGAAGTTCCCGCCCCATTGCTATAGCAACCTGTCAATCACAAGGAGAGGAGAGATAAGAGAAGTCGGATTAGACAAGGAATGCACAGGCATCGCTAGGGGGTGTGGTCCGAAACCAGGTGACACCATCCTGATGGTGTTACAAACCATGACTTTCTTTAGTTATTTTAATATTTTCAGACTAAACACCTCTGGCGCCGTAGATGTGCCTGGCCATTATTTCCCTTCACTGACTACTCCCTGAGTCTGCCCTGTCACTATATCAATCAATGTGTAGCCCGCGCTAAAACCGTATAACATAGAGCAGATATTTGTTCTTGTAAGATCCGTTGTGTGTGACTCTGTCTTGTAATGTAACTGTGCAGGGAGAGAGAGTAGCTGTCAGACTTCATCGGTGATGTTGGGGGTGGGCGGGACCGAGCAGCTATCGAAAACCAGCCAATAGAATGGGGTCAGGGCGAGCTGCTACGTGTATGTTGCACGACCGCGCAATTGTCAGTTAAAGTGACGCAGTGCTGAATCGCAAAAAGTGCTCTGGTCTTTGGCCAGCCAAATGGTCCGCAACTTAAGTGGTTAAGATAACATGTTTAATATCTTACTTAAAAAAATGGTTAATATAAGCTTACCATTAAATAGTTTGAGAAAGAGAAATTTCAACTATTTTCTAAATAAACATTCCTCGAGAAAAATCCAAAACTAAATAACTGTTAAAAATTTAAAAAAAGGTGATTGATAAATAATCTAAAATTAATTTGAGAGAGCAAGAGAGAGCTAGAAGAGAGAGCGAGAGAGAGCAGGGTGAGGAAGACAGAGAGCGAGAGCAGGGTGGGGGAGAGAGAGAGAGCAGGGTGGGTGAGAGAGAGAGAGAGAGAGAGAGAGAGAGAGAGAGAGAGACAGAGAGCAGGGTGGGGGAGAGTGAGAGCAGGGTGGGGGGAGAGAGAGACATTTTCTATAATGAAAAAAAAAAATTAAAATAAAATTATCAAGGTGTTAATAGATAAATTTAATAATAGAACCCAAGCAAGATAAGGAAAAGAGAGAGAGAGTGAGAGTAAGAGAGACTTTTTTTTGTGACAATACCGGAAAAGAATGGTGTTCGAGAATCCAGGAAACAGGATCGGTGGTGGATGTCAATCCTCTGCTCAAATCCTCAATTCCTGGGAGAAAAAAACAAACATAGTGAAAGAGAGAGAGAGAGAGAGAGAGAGAGAGAGAGAGAGAGAGAGAGAGAGAGAGAGATAGAGAAAGAGAGAGAGCGAAAGAATGAGAGGGAGAGTGAAAGAACGAGAGGGAGAGCGAAAGAAAGGAGAGAGAAAGAGACATTTTTTTAGGACAATACCTGAAAATAATGGTGGTCGAGAATTCAGGAAACAGGATCGGTGGTGGATGTCATTCTGTTCAAATTCTTAATTCCTGGTCCTGTGAGAAAAATAGTCAGTCAATAAAAGAGTGATGGAGAGAGAGACAGAGCACCCACCTGCCATCAGGATCACCATGAGCACCCACATGCCACCAGGATCACCACAGAGCACCCACCTGCCATCACGGTCACCACAGAGCACCCATCCTGCCATCACGGTCCCCACAGAGCACCCACCTGCCATCACGGTCCCCACAGAGCACTCACCTGTCATTATGGTCCCCACAGAGCACCCACCTGTCTTTATGGTCCCCACATGCCATCGCGGTCCCCACAGAGCACCCACCTGCCATCACTGTCCCCACAGAGCACCCACCTGCCATCACGGTCCCCACAGAGCACCCACATGCCTTCACAGTCCCCACAGAGCACCCACCTGCCATCAGGATCACCATAGAGAACACCAGGACCACCACAGAGCACCTACCTGCCATCAGGATCAGCACAGAGAGATGATGTACTCTCCCTGCTGCATGCAACTGAATAGTGAGGGCAGAACAGCTAAGCTGCAGGGGCAGGCAGGTGAGAGATGATCTCTGTTCTCTTGCTCGCTGGCTCTGTCATGCAGTCTGGCTGCAGAGAGGCCGCGGCCTTGTGGTTGGGGACTCCTGCACACACTCGGGGATAGCTACTCACAGTGATGCCACTGCCCCCTGGCTCCAGTACTAGCACAAACCTCTCATGTGGGCCCCATGACACTGCTCGAATAGTCCTGGCTACATAGTTACGTTTGGTCAGAAGCAGATGTCTCTTACCCTTCCTCCCGGCGCTGCATTCCTTTGAAAATGGTGCCTAACTCCTCCCATTTGCGTAATTACCGAGGTACAAATAACGCAAGATTTGGGTAGTAGGCGATTTGCAAGGAGTCATGGGATACATGACGCTGCTATCCCAGGAACCCTTGCAAATCACCTAGTGATGCAATAGCATAGGCGGGGGAAAGGAGGAAGTAATGTAGAAATACAAAAAAAAGGTATTTACCAGCCAAAGAAAAAAAAATGCCCATTGTGAAAACTATGAGCTAAGGGCATGCAACACAGCCAAAGATAAAAAAAATGGGTGGAACTCCGCTTTAACCGTTAGGTGCTCCTTATTTCTCCATGTCAATAATGGTATCTCATAAAAATTAAACATTCATCATTGCGCAACATGTATGCATAAAAGATTTATTTATCTTGGCTAATAAGTAAGTATTCACAATGTATAAAATGTAAACTCACACTTTATAGTGCCTTAGGACCGACACTGAGTCTATCCAGCGATTTGTTTTGGGAATCTATCATGCCACTCTGTTCCTCTAGCCCAGCGTGCCTTCCAAGCCTCGATTTGGTACAGGTCCATGAAAGGAAACAACGACCGCAATCACCTATAAGCCTCTACACGTTTCGCATACATACATGCATCATCAGGAAGCTTCCAGGCTTAGTAAGAATGAGACAATGTAATTGAAACTAGACAAGAAAAGAGCCCATCGCACCCTTCTGGGAGAGAGGCGTTTAGCCTCAGCCAAGAATGTGAGATTCTTATGGTCAGTAAGAATGAGAACCGACACAGTGGTACCTTCAAGGAGTCGTCTCCATTTTTCAGGGCTAAAATGATCGCCAACAGCTCTCTGTCACCAATCTCGTAATTGCTCTCTGCAGGTGACAATTTCTTGGAAAAGTAGCATAGCACTCTCAGAGGTAGGACGTTGAGACAGAAGGGTGCCAACACCAGTCTCAGAAGCATCAACCTCAAGGATAAAAGGTAACTTGGGATCAGGATGTGCGAACACAGGAGCAGAAACAAAGGCAGCCTTGAGACTCTCAAAGGCCTTAATGGCCTCCCGAGACCAACTCTGTGGGTTACCGTCCTTTCTGGTCATATCACTCAGGGGTTTGACCAGAGAGGAGAAGTTACAAATAAACTTCTGATAATAGTTGATAAAGCCAAGAAAACGCTGAAGAGGATGTAAACCCACGGGTCGGGGCCACTGTAGGACTGCTGAAAGTTTCTCTGGGTCCATCAAAAAATCAGCAGTGGAAAGGATATAACCCAGAAATTTAACCTGTTCACCATGGAATATGCACTTCTCCAATTTACAATAGAGATTATTTTCTCTTAGAATCTGAAGTGCACAATAGACATCTGTGTGGTGGCTCTCCAGGGACTTGGAAAATATGAGGATATTGTCGAGATAAACCACCACACATAACTGCAACAAATCTCAGAGGACGTTGTTAACAAATTCCTGGCATTAAAAAGGCCAAAAGGCATTACGAGGTACTCATAACGGCCTGTTCTGGTATTAAACGCAGTTTTCCACTAGTCGCCCTCCTTAATCCTCACGAGATTGTATGCCCCTCTCAAATCAAGCTTCGTGAAAACTGTTGCTACCTTGAGGCGGTCAAATAACTCCGTAATCAACGGAATTGGATAGGTATTCTTAATCGTGAAACGATTGAGACCCCTATAATCAATACAAGGTCTCAGTTCACCACTCTTCTTCTTCACAAAGAAGAAACCGGCACCAGCAGGAGACGAGGATTTGCGGATGAAACCTCGAGAAAGTGCGACTGCAACATACTCCTCCATGGCCTTATTCTCCAAGACCGACAAAGGGTAAACCCAGCCACGAGGGGGTGTGGCACCAGGTTGAAGGTCAATTGCGCAATTATACGACCGGTGTGGAGGCAAACTACCGGCTTGACCTTTGTCAAAGACATCACTAAAATCACGGTACTCCACTGGCAGGGAGGAGAGTGAAGAGGTGCACAGGACCTTGTCTACCTTCTGGAAGCATGTCTTACTGCATTGTTGCGACCAGGAGAGAACCACAGCATGGAGCCAATCAGAAGAGGGGTTGTGCCTCTGTAACCAAGGATAACCAATAACCAGCGGAAACTTAGGTGAGGAAATAACTTGTAATTGGATTATCTCATGGTGAAGAGCCCCTACAGTCATGGACAACAGAACAGTCTCACGAGTCACATGGGCAGGCTGTAAAGGTCTCCCGTCAAGAGCCTCAATGGCAAGTGGAGTGTCACACAGCAGCAGTGGAATTGAGTGCTTCGATACAAAGGCAGCATCAATGAACAGGCCTGCACCCCCAGAGTCGATTAGAGCCGGTATTTCGAAGGACGACTCAGCCCAAGAAAGGGTAACTAAAACCAGGGGCTTATCCTTCTGGATAACTGATGACAAAACAACGCTACCTAAGGCCTGTCCATGACAGGACCTCAAGGTTCGGGTATTCCCTGGACGGGTAGGACAAGACTTCAAAAAGTAACCTGCCTGGCCACAATAAAGGCACAATCTCTCCCTCCTCCTAAGGGTTCTCTCATCCACAGAGAGACGTGTGAAGCCTAAGTGCATGGGTTCATCTTCACAGACTGACTCGGTACCAGGGATCATGGGAGGTGAGGGAGGCAAGGGTGGGACTGCAAAGTTCGGATACAAATCCATAGGAGTCTTCCGCAAGCGCTCCTTAAAAGGGAGTCTTTCTCTGAGTCTGGAGTCAATGAAGGTGACAAAGGTGATCAACTTCTCTAGCTCAGTGGGTATATCTTGGGCTGCTATCTCATCCTTGATGGTAACGGAGAGACCATGAGAAAAAGCAACCACGAGGGCCTCATTGTTCCAAGCAACCTCTGCTGCCAGAGTACAGAATTTAATAGCGTAATTAGGAACAGTTCTTGTACTCTGTTTGATGGACAAGAGGCACTTGGCAGAAGAAGCGCAGCATGCGGGAACATCAAATACCCTTTTAAAAGAAGCCACAAACTCAGGGTAACTCAAGACAACAGGTTTTTGTGTCTCCTATAGAGGGTTTGCCCAGACCAATGCTCTCTCAGAAAGCAAAGATATCACAAAACCTACTTTGCTTCTGTCCGTGGAAAACGCCTCGGGCAGCATCTCAAAGTATATCTCAACCTGGTTGAGAAACCCTCTGCATTGGGCTGGATCGCCCCAAATCACTGGAGAAGCGGAGCGGAACCAGACATAACTCTTATAGAGGTAATACTCTAGGTGGGTGCCTGCACAGAGACTGGAGCAGCAGCAGGGATGGCCTGCAACACAGGTTGTACCGGAGCAGCCACTGTGGGAGATTCCAGGTGAGCCATGCGACTCAGGAGCGTTTGTAACGCCATGCCAAACTGATTCATGCGGTGATCCTGCTCATCCAATCTGGAAAAAAATATTACCAACAAGTGGATTGACTGCATCTTCTGAATTCATGGCCTTTGCCTACTGTCAGAAACCATGAATCAGACTGAGACAGAAGTACAGTTAAATCACACTTATTTAATAATAATAAAAAAAGGTAAACATAGTCAAAACATAGCCACAGTTTAGGAACTGGAACGGATAGTCAGACAAGTCAAAATGTCAGGGAGCCAGAGAGGAGCGTAGTAAAATAGCAAGCAGGATCTGGAGGCAGAAGGAATGTCAGCCAAGCAAGTCTTTAACAGGAACACAGGAGAGCGTCTCTAGAGATGTGACCAAGGTGAAGGCAGAGATCATCTGGACTGGACGACTTAAGCAAGCAGGACTGACGAGCAGGATATCATCAACAGGTGAGTCACTGTGGAGAGATAGGAGCTGGCAATTAGCAGACAGCTGAGCGGCCAGCTTTGAGAAGGAAGGGCTGAGCCCAGCCCAGACACAAACACAGGAATAAAATTTGGAATATACTTCCTCAAGGACTAGGGTTTGAATAGCTCAATAGACTGCTTTAAAAAAAGTCCTGGATTCTTTCCTAACATGACTGGACACTAATATTATAAGGTGACAGAACTGGGGTAGTTGATCTAGGGAATATCTGATCGCCTCCTGGGAAATCAGGAAAGATCCCCCCCGCTGGATCTTTTTTTCCTTTGGATCAAATGAGGGTATAGGATTGTGTTTATGGAGGTTTTCTATTTGTGCATGTGTGTTTCTAATGAATTAGATGAACTTTCTGCCTTTTTTTCAACCACACTTTATAATACAAAATCTAAAAAAAAAAAAAAAAAAAAAAAAGGAAAATGAGGAAAAACATAAAGAAATATGAAGCAGTCACAACAATACTACATGGTACATCTGACAGGTTACAATTGATGTAGGGATATCAACTGGCACACTATGCACACTATTATTAAAAAAGAGAATGTAACAATAATATTTTACCATATAACTGCATATTGCATAGCCCGGGGCATTAACAGGAAACAAAATATTAGTATAGCATTAACATGAAAACTTGTCCAGGAGACAGCACATCTTGTAGACCTCAAAAGAAAACATAACCAAATGTATGGATATAGTGATCCTGTGCTGGCTTATTGAAACGAAGTTAGAAAATTTATAAAAAGATGACAATGCAAGATGACTGCATAAATGTACTTTTAGGTTCAGCTGATTGCTGAGAATTCCTCTGATTTACATTATTTAATGATCTATATCATGGGTAGGCAAACTTTTAGGGGTGGAGGTCAACCTGAACAACATGAACGATGTTGTTCAGATCACTGGGGTTCAGTGCCCTTTTTTTTTAAAGAAGTTAATTGGCAAAGCTTTGATAACTCTAATGCCCCGTACACACGGTCGGATTTTCCGATGGAAAATGTCCGATCAGAGCGTGTTGTCGGAAATTCCGACCGTGTGTGGGTTCCATTGGACATTTTCCATTGGATTTTCTGACACACAAAGTTTGAGAGCAGGCTATAAAATTTTCCGACAACAAAATCTGATCGCGTCAATTCTGACCGTGTGTGGCCTGTTCCGACGCACAAAGTGCCATGCATGCTCAGAAGAAATTCAGAGACGAAACAGCTTGGTCTGGTAAACTTAGCTTTCGCAATGGATACAACACTTTAGTCACGGTGCAATGTTAAAAATGGTTTAATACAGTGCACTCTCTTCTTCTTTATAATGTGAGAAGAATGAAGTAGTTTTGCTGCTCATATTCACACAGACTTCTCAGAAACTTCTTTCTTTATTATTTATCGGGATTCCCTTAATATATTTTGATTTGTCACATCTGCCAAAAATATTTTTGTGTTGTTTTTTTGTTTTTTTTTTTTTTTTTTTTTTTTTCCAAATAAAGCTTTATTAAGTTAAATCCATACAGAAAAGTAGTACATAAAAGCAAGGTTTGAGATAAAATGACAATAGTGTTATACAGAGGGAACAGTCCAGAGAGTACAACGTTGTATTTTAACAAGTATTCAAATCTACGACTGTGGATTTGTTGAAAAACACATTACATCTGGTGTGTGGATAAATGGGATTACAGAGTAGTGTGGGCAGAAAATATAAAGAACATATAGTAAAACAGGTAAAACAGTTTTTAAACATGTTGATTTTTGAGGGCGAAAAAGATTAAAAAGGGAGAGAGGAGTAAAAACCGTATTATAATAGATTGCCTATGATAGCCTTAGTGTATGAGTCTGAGATTTTTGTTGGATTGTGTTTGGAATAATCGTTAATTACTATGTCTGTGTGAGAGTGTGAAATTGATCCTGGTGCTTGGTGTCCATAAGTCGGGTAATGTCTGTAGATAGAGATATAATCATAGCATACAACCATGGATATCTAACATAGCAAAGTTTCGATTAAATGGTGGTCAAAATATAGTGAGAAATACAAAGGGAAGGTAGGGGAAAGTTATTTCCCGTCCCTGGCTCAGCCATGGGTCTAACGGGAAATATCTTTACAGAAGGACCAAGTCCCAGGAAGAAAAGCATAATAGAGCTTTTGAAGTGGATTCTGTATGCGTAATGATATAGTTACCTCCTGAATTTTGTTTCATGCACGACTATAGGGAGGACTATAGACAGTTGGGATGGGATGTATGATGTGTCTAATGGTGTGCTGGAGGAGGGTTCCTAATTGATTAATTGGGTATATTCAGATGTTGTGCGGAAATGTAGCCAACAGGCCCAAGTGTTCCTGTATTTAGTATAGGAATCCTGTGCTTGATGTACAAGTTCCTCCATTTCAGCTATTTTGTTTACTCTTTTGAACCAGTCTGCGATTGTGGGTGGGTTGGGAGATCTCCAGAGAACTGGGATACAGAGTTTGGCAGCATTGATTAGATGCAGTGCTAGGGATTTGTGATAAGTTTTCATCGGTAGGGAGGAGTGGTGTAAGAGGGCTTGTGCTGGAGAGAATTCTAGCTGAAGTGTAGTGATTTGGGAGGAGAGGTGAAAAACTTTAGTCCAGAAGGCAGAAATCGCAGGGCAGTCCCACCATATGTGAAGGAGTGATCCGTTTTTGTCATTACATCTCCAACAATTAGATGGGATCTCTGGATTAATAGTGTGTAACTTGAGAGGCGTTTTGTACCATCTGGAGAAAAGCTTGTATCCGTTTTCTTGAGTTGTTACATTAATGGAGCCTTTGTGTATGTTAGAGTATATCTTTTCCCATTCCTTATCAGAGAGGTGGATGGAAAGATCTTTTTCCCATTTTGCACTAGCTATATTTGTTTTAGGAGTATGCTCGAGAAAGAGGTTCAAGTATATGGTGGATATCAGGTGTCTTTGGGGTTCAGTGGCAGAGCAAAGGGATTCAAAGTGTGATTGGTTTCTTGAGTATGCAGCCCTAGTTTGGGGATCAAGAAGAAAATGTCTGAGTTGCATATAAGACCAGAAAGGGATCTGGTGATTCGTTTCTTGGGAGTTCAATGAGGACAGCGGTTTAATATTCCCCTTAGCGAAGAAATCTCCCGCTGTCATCCTTGTCTGGGATCCTATGTGATGAAGGAACGAATCATCATTGCCTGGTGGAAAGTCTGGGTTATGTTTGATTGGCGTGAGAGGGCCTGGAGAGGAGGAAATGTGCAAATTTTTACATGTCTTTTTAAAGGAATTCAGTGTCGTATCGATAAGGGGATGTTGTTTGCAATGTGGAGAGATGTGGCGAGGGTGAATCCAGGGTAGGTTATGGATCGGGATTTGTGAGAAGGCTTGTTCAATTGCGATCCACGCTTTAGTTTTAGGGTGAACATTCCAGTCCACTATTCGAGAGAGTTGACAGGCCCAATAGTATTTTCGAAGATCCGGTAGGCCTAATCCACCTTTCATTTTGGGTACGGTCATTCTGTTGAAACTCATTCTAGGTCGCTTATCGTTCCAGATGAATTTCATACAGGATTTGCGGTACGCATTAAAAAAAGTTTGTGGTAGAGACACTGGGATTGTTTGGAGCAGGTACAGTAATTTTGGCATTATAGTCATTTTTATAATGGAGACTCTGCCAAACCATGAGAACAAACCCGTTGACCAAGTGTTGAGGTCTTTTTGAATCTTTTGGATAATGGGAGTATAGTTTTTGCTGTATAAGTCCGATAGCGAGGTTGGAATGTAGACCCCAAGGTATTTAATGGCGCTCGGTTTCCATATGAAAGGGAAATTAGTTTGACATTGTTTCACTATATCTGGTGGTAGAGTGATATTTAGGGCCTCTGATTTAGGGAAGTTAATTTTAAGATATGTGAGATTTTCAAAGAGAGTAAGATCTTTGAGGAGATTGGGTAGCGTAATGTGTGGCTCTTTCAGGAATAGTAGGATGTCATCCGCAAATGCCGCTAATTTATAGGTAGATTTTGCGATGGTTATTCCTTTAACGTTTGGATTGTTTTTTAGATGCGTTAGACATGGTTCCAGTGCCAAGACAAAAATAAGCGGAGAGAGTGGGCATCCTTGTCTTGTACCGTTAGATATGGAGAAGGCATTCGACAGGTGTCCATTTATCCGGACTTTGGCAGTTGGGGTGGAGTATAGAGCAAGAATAAATTGTAGCATGCGATCTCGTATGCCAATGTGTGTTAGGACCTCTTTTAGGTAGTCCCAGGCTACCCTGTCGAATGCCTTCTCCGCATCAAGGGAGAGAAGGAATCCCGGTTGTTTCTTTGAAGTCAGCCAATTGTGAATACTAATTGCCTTTAGGGTGTTGTCCCTTGCCTCTCTACCTGGGACAAAACCAACTTGGTCCAAGGAGATGAGGCCAGGGAGAAGGGGTAAAAGTCTATTAGCCAAAATTTTTGCATATATTTTCAGGTCAACATTTAGTAGAGATATTGGTCTGTAATTGTGAACTAAATTTGGATCTTTATCAGGTTTTGGAATAACCACTATGTGAGCTGTGAGAAGATCTCTGGGAGGGGGGTTCTCGGATGAAAGGGAGTTGAAAGCATTTAAGAAGTGAGGATAAAGCGTAGCTATGAATTCCTTATAGTATCCTGCTGTTAGGCCATCTGGACCTGGACTTTTGCCTGTTTTGAGTTGTTTGAGCACAGTCTCTAGTTCGTCCTTAGAGATGGGACGTTCTAGATGCGAAGCTTCTGCATCAGAAATGGGTTTGGGACCATGTTGGGCTAGGAACTCTTTAATCAAGTGTGTTCTACGATCATTGTTTATCGTGGGTTGATGAGGATTGATATTATAGAGCTGCGAGAAATAATTCACAAATTGGTCTGCTATCAGTGTATTAGACGTTACTTTAGAACCCGAAGGGTCATTGATGGAATGAAGTGTTGTAGATGATCGTTTTGCACGGAGGGCTCTGGCTAGAATTTTACCGGATTTGTTGCCATGTTCGTAGAATATTTTTTGTGATAATATGTATTTGCGTTTTATTTGTTTATGTAACACTTCTTTCAACTCTGTCCTCACCTGAGTAAGTTCCTCAAGCGTGGAGAGCGCTCGAGTTTTCTTATGTATTTTTTCTAAATTCTGTATGCGTTTGGAAAGGATAGAAATATGCGCTTGTCTTTCTCGTCTTCTCTTGGAAGCGATAGCTATTAATTTTCCCCGTATGGTGCATTTGTGGGCTTCCCATTTTATCATTGGGGATATGTCCAAGGAGTCGTTATCCTGGAAATAAAGTTTTAGATTGTCGTGTATAGTAGACACAATTGAAATGTCTGTCAGCAGTGAGGGATCAAGACGCCATATTTGTGAGCGAGTATGTTTGGATGGAAATTCCAAGGACATGGTTATCGGGTGGTGATCTGATATGTACATTGGTTCGATGGAGGTGTGCTTGAGCATGGGGAGATCGTTTTGTGAAATAAAGAAATAGTCAAGTCTGGAGTAGCTGCCATGTGGGTTGGAGAAAAAAGTGTAATCTTTAGTTGAGGGGTTTAAAGTACGCCATGCGTCATGTAATGTCAATTCTTGAAAACATTGTTTAATTGCTCGTAACGCTGAGAAGGGTAATTTGGATGCACCCGAAGATGTATCCTGTATTGGGTTTAAGGGAACATTAAAATCTCCTCCAGTTAATAGTATACCCTCTTGAAACGATGCGAGCAATTGCAGTGTGTGTCGGAAGAACGGGACTTGTTTAATGTTGGGGGCGTATATGTTTGCTAAGGTTAAAGGTTTACCGAAAAGTGAACCTTTGACAAAAAGAAATCTTCCATCTTCATCCGCTAGAGTGTCTTTGATTATGAGTGGACACTGTTTTGAGATAAGGATAGAAACTCCTTTTGTTTTTGATTGTTTGTTGGTAGCATGAAAAGCTGTTGGATAACGTAAGTCGGAGAATTTGGGGATAGAGTCCGTTTTGAAATGCGTTTCCTGGATGTATATAATGTCTGCCTTGAGTTTATGCATAGAAAGGAGAACTTGTGTACGTTTCTCAGGGACATTTAGTCCCCGTGCGTTGAGCGAGACTAGTTTAGTAGTGGCTTTGTGGTGAGATATTGGTGTAGAATTGTGTGAGACCGGTGTCATTCTGTAATTTGGGAGGTGTTGTGAGTTAGACTGGAGTGGTGTTTACTGAAGATAGTCCGCGGTGCAGGTGTATGTGTGGCAGAAAAAGAACAGTAGTTGGACTTGTGCCTTATGCTCTTATGTGTGGAAGGTGTGCTCTAGGAGAGTGATGAGATTCTATTCAGGATGAAAGTAGATTGTTCAGGAGTAGAGAGTGATGTGAGGGATATTGGGTATGCGGGGGAGAGGAAACTGTGAAGACCACTGTGTAGTGTTGTTAGGGGTTATAGGTAGTGGAAAGTAATCCGGGGACTAGCGATGCCTGCTCGCTAGGCTATGTACGAGTATACACTCGTGATATATGGTACCGGAATGGGTCAGTGGTGGTTTAAAGGAGGGTTGAGTGAAGAAATCAGGTAATCAATTGAAACCACTGTTTGGGAAGGTGACCAAACGGTAACGTAGAGAAAAGTAAAACCTGTCAATAAGGGACAAGAGCCGCTGACATATGGGATAGATGTAGGAAGAAGGCATGGACTGAAGACGGTCCATGTGTGAAATGGTTGCATTTAGATTGCTGTGAATGCCGCCTATTAACTTTCTCAGTGGATTTGGAGAAACAGCATGGGTCAGATTTGCGAAAAGCAGATAAAGAATTAGGTGTATGGTCAGATGAAACATTAAGTTAATGACATATTTTGTGAGATCGTTCCCCTGGTGATCGTTAAGTGAGAGGAAAGAATGAGAAAAAAAACCAAAAAGAAACAGAAAAATAAAAGAAATAAAAGAAATAAAAATCCCCATGAGTAGCACATAAAATAAACATCTGGTGAGGCGCAGATATTCATAGCGCAAAAGTCTATGTAATAATTCAGTTAAACAGTCAGCCAGAAAACTTGAACAGTTTGCAGATCAGAGTATTCAACATAGGTAGAAAGTATTATCTCTTAAGATAGATAAACCGTGCCTGAACTAATTAATAATGAACTACCCCTGAAGGCTATGAAGAAGCTTGTCAAAATAATTAATAAAACGAAGTATCCATGTAGATCGTTATGCTATTTAGGAGCATATCTCAGTGGATAGGAGGGGATGAATATATGAGAAAGATCAGTGTCTGTGAAACTCACTTAGAGTGCCTTTATCTGGGAAGCCTATCAGTTCCGTTTTTGGTGTGTAGATAGCTGTCTAGTCAGGGAAAGGCACTCGCAAGGATAAGTTCTATATAATCATACAGGGTAGTGAGTGCCCTAATCTTTGCGTAATTCATGACAGATAAGGTGATGTTAGGACTACTAAGGAGATGAATCATGTGTCACAACCATCTCGGGCTGGGATGACACAGGCATCCTCCTATGGGAGGTGCTTGTGTGGAGGCAGGGGAGAGAGGTCTGCAGTGTGTCACCATGGTAACAAGTCAGGTCTCTAACCTTGTGAGAGCCAATGAGCGACTGCATGAGTCATGGTGGGGGAGAACTTTTTACCTCAGACCTTGGCTCCTCTCATGAATTCGCGCCGAAAGACAGCAACCAATAGAGCGATGAACAGCTGGTTGTCATGGCAATAAGATTGTGTGGTAGTTCTAGTAGTTACCTACTAATGTAGTTGCTATCTAAGAGGAACAGAGAGTTAATACAGGATCAAAATAGGGGTGTCAATGAATATTACTAGCAGCCTGTTGTGTGTAAAAGAAGGGCATATTTGCAGTTATAATTATCAATCCGTGTAATCGGAGCGGGATGAAACCCTGTTAAACTGTCAGTGTACCGATCAGCTAGAGGAGGGAGAGATAAAGTAGATTGGAGATCTCTGATGACACTATACCTCACTAGATTGGAAAATACAGCCACATAAGAATTTAATTATAATAAAGCTCTAATGAAGGGTGGAACTGCTAGTGTAGGGCTGTATTGGAGAGTAAGGTGTGACAGAACAAGCCATGCAGACACAGCGCTGCTTTGATAATCACCGTTAAGGGGGATATAGATATGCCTGTGTGTATGAACTATGATCTACATAAACTAAACTTAACATATTGAAATACTTTAGGAGCATATTACCAGCCGGGGAATGAACTTTCAATATTCTAAAAACGGCACATGAACAGTCAGAGGAAATCTTTCAGTCTATGCTGCAGATGCCATCTGTGTTCACCGATCTCTTCTAGCTCTTCTGGAGCGTGGAGGTTTCGTCGGTCTGTAGATGGAAGGAGACTGCGGGTCGGGTTGATGAATTCTCGGTTCCGATGGCGAACGGTGTCTTCTGTAGCTTGTATGTTGGGTCTCCATTGCTTCACTCCTGGAAGGTGCTTTAGATGCTGTAGGGGTACGAAATTCCGCGTACCAATCTGGGACCTCCATGAGAGGGATTCCGAGCGTGTCACAGAAGGAATGTAGATCCTCAGGGACTCTGAGGAGAGCTGAGCGTCCTTGTACTGTTGCCGCCAAACCAAAAGGGAACTTCCAGCGGTAAATTATACCTTTAGCCCGGAGTACTGTCAGAAGGGGTTGCAGTTCCCTTCTGCGCTGCAAGGTTATGTTTGATAAATCCTGGAATAGACGAAGTTCTGTGCCGTTATGTAGTAAAGGGGTCAGGGAACGTGCAGCCCTCAGAATGTCTTCCTTCAAACGGTAGTCAATAATGCAGCATACCACATCCCTAGGCGGGTCAGAGTCCTTTCCCTTCGGTCTCAGGGCACGGTGGATTCTTTCCATCGCAATAGGAACCTCTCTGGGTCTGCCGAGTATGTTATTAAAGATATGGATAACTTCACTTTGAAGATGATCCGCATCCACGGTTTCAGGCAAACCTCTCAGCCTGAGGTTATGGCGTCTGCCGCGATTGTCTAAATCTTCCAAGTGGCGATTGACATCTCTTAATTGCCGTGTATGTGTGTCAATTGCCAGATGCTGGTGACGGATCTTGGATGAATGAAGGGCAGTCGTTTGTTCCACCGCCTGAACTCTGCCTGTAATAGCTTGGATTTCAATTTTTAAATCTGAGATTGCTGCTGTCAGGGTGTCCTTAATGTCCTCAGCTACGGATCTGAGATCGCTCAGGCTCGGATGCTGATGAGGAGTGAGGAGAATTCCCCTGTCATTGAGTTCAGCGTGAGATGGAGAGGCAGCAGCATTAGAGTGAGGAGGATGCTGATGCTGGCTCCGTGAGGTGGGAGCCGGCGCCGAAGTTCCCATCTGTGCCCGGAACATCTCCGGGATGTTCTGACTGGATCTTGCCGGTATTTCACGGGGAGAACGGGACCGGGAGGTCGACGAAGTTCTGGAGGATGTACCCATCGCTTTTCGGGTGTTTGGGAGGCCGTTGACCGTCCTTGGAATTCAGATTTCTATCCCTGTCAGCGGAGCTCTGAAGTTAAGCAGCCATTCTCTACGAGGTCAAGCCACGCCCCCGTCGATAATACTCTTTGTTAAGGAGATTAAACTCCTTTTGAAGTATTTTTGCGTATGCACTTTGAGGTTTTTATATATAAGGATTGTACATTATATATATATTTATATATGTATGTTTTTATTAGCATATCTATCACGGTTTAATTTAATATTTTTGCACAATCATTTTTTCTCAGTTTATATAATTTTTTTCAGTTCATATTTTTTTTTAGCGCAGGCATTATCTTAAATGGACATTTCTATTTTTGATAATGCCACCCCAAAAATTGTTATACAACAAACATGTTGGTTTGTTTTAAAAACCTTTTCTAAATGCACATGTGATTGTGCAGGTATTAAAAAGATTGTTAATCAAGAATGTGTGGATTATTGTCTCAACGCTACAACACTTTTGTGGTGATGTAATTGCTGCTTTTTGTGAAAATGGGGGTTATTTCCTAAGGGCAAATCCTCTTTGCAGTACAAGTGCAGTTTCAGTGCAGTTTCAAGTGCAAAGTGTCTTTGCCATTAGTAAACAACACCTAACAGTGCTTTGTAAGGTTACACAATCACGCCATTTTCAGGACTCACCACATTTCTGTCATGGTCAGCTAAAACAAACACAAGCAGTAAATGTCACCAAAGATTTGCTTAATTTTTTTTTTTATTGGATCAAGGTTTCACAAATTGTCTGGCATATTGATGGCCCCCCTACCCGCAAAGAACTCAAGGTATCTTAACAGGACATCACGGGCACTCAGGGAGGGCAAGCCAGGAGGGCCACTTTCAAGCGCCGTCAGGGTTGTTTCATTTATAATTCTGGCCTCAGGCCCAACTGAGCCAGCATAGTTGGCCGAATGTTGCCGTAAAAAGTTATGTAGAACACAGCATGCCAGGATTATATGACTCAGTTTATACTCTGCCATATGGATGGGTGTAAGAAATAGGCGGAACCGGCTGGCCATGATTCCAAATGTGTTCTCCACCACTCTTCTGGCTCTGGCCAGCCGGTAATTAAAAACCCTCTGTTCCGGGGTGAGGGTCCTCATCGGGAATGGCCGCATAAGGTGGTCCCCCAGCGCAAAGGCTTCATCCGCAACGAAGACGAATGGGAGTCCTTCCACATTCTCTTCTGGAGGTGGCAAGTCCAAGCTGCCATTCTGGAGATGCCTGTAAAACTCCGTCTGGGCGATGACTCCACCATCGGTCATCCGACCATTCTTCCCCACGTCCACATACAGGAACTCGTAATTAGCCGACACCACCGCCAACATCACAATACTATTGAACCCCTTGTAATTATAATAGTACGGACGTGGACGTGTTTCCCATCAATTGCCCCTCCGCAGTTAGGAAAGTCCCACCGCTGGGCAAAGTGAGGTGCCAGAGTCTGCCATTCCTGCGGCGTGGAAGGAAACTGTTGAGGAAAACGAACAAAGAATTATTATTTTTGCACATAAACATGGAAAGCAGATTAGACACAAACATTCTTGGCCAACATCCAGATAACATTTATTAAGGGGAATTTTACAACACCAAAGTATAAGGTACACCTATCATATCCCCCCCCCTCATCGGCCATTCCTAACATTATAGGGGGGGGGTCATGGACAGGTAACCCTCTCCACTGTATTGCGAGATGAATGCCTAAATAATGGGTATTACTTGGAACAGCCCCTCCTTAGTTACACTATTGGCAGCCCACTGGACTGGTAAGAAGTGTCATAATACAAAGATAAATACACATTGTACACATTTGAGCACATTTGGAAATTCTACTATTACCTATCAAGATAATAATAGTAAACAGTACCATTTGAAAGTATACAGGCAGGCCCTTGCACTTCAAGCTTTGGGGAATTCATCCATAAATCTGACCACAAAAGAGGTGGGTATAGTGTGTATGGGTTTGGCAAAGTCAGCAGATAGATGATTGAGGATAGATAGAGAATTGGGATCAGTTGACTTAGCACTTGGGGGGAGGGAGGGTTAACAAAAATGATTTGGGGACACTACAAAAAAAAGCCTCTGGCACTCTGCCTGAATTTAAAGCACAAATCACATTTCTAAACATTTTAGGGGTGTTTGGGGTAAAGCACTACTATGGAGCTGAAAAAATACATTGTTAAGTGACTACATGAGGTGAATATAGGGCCAAGAGAGCATGCTGGGGAGGTAAGTGAAGGCAAATATGTATGACGGACTAAAAAAAACCCCATAAAATTCCAGCATGCATGAGGACAAAGGGGACATTCACAGCATATTCCAATTATGGTAATTAGGGAATGAGGAAAGAAATACAATATATTAGCAAACATTCAATACAATAAAATGTGATATTAAAGATACAAATCTTACCTTCCTATACACCTTCTGCAGGACCTGTATGATGGCAGAACAGGTCTCTGGGATAATGATACCCAGAGCCTGGGGGGGAGATGCCTGTCGAGAACTTCAAGTCCTGCAGGCTTCTCCCTGTTGCCAAGTACCGCAGAGTAGCGCCAAGCCTCTGCTCCGGAGTGATGGCTTGCCTCATGCAGGTATCCTGCCTGCTGATATAGGGGGTCAGCAAAGCCAACAAACGGTGAAATACGGGGTCCGTCACCTGGAGAAAGTTCCTGAATTCATCAGGATTATTCTCACGGATCTCACGGAGCAAAGGCATATGACAGAACTGGTCACGCTGAAGCAACCAATTCTTGGTCCATGAACTCCTCCCCACCCTGTTCATGGACTGGACTTGTGTCAAGGTCAGGACCCCAACACCAAGCCCCCGCACATCACGAACTCTACGAAGAGTACGTATACGAAACATGGCTAGAAAATGGTCGGCTGCTCAGAACGAAGTAACAGAACGCACTGAGGAACAGCAAGGCCTGTGAAGAGCGACCTGAAAAACAGCAACGAGCGGACGAGATCGCACAGAAAACTCCGTTACGAACTGACTGCACGCACTGAAGAGCAGATACAAACCCACAAGCACAAACTGAGCCGCAGAAAACGATCTGAAAGCCACGAGTCTGAAAAAGTGCAAATCGTCTCTCACCAAACTTTTACTAACACAAGATTAGCAAAAGGAGCCCAAAGGGTGTCGCGCTTGGTTCTGAAATGGCCTTTTCTATTCTTGTCGTACGTGGTTGACGTCACCGCGTTCTTGGCGGTCGGAAATTCCGACAACTTTGTGCGACCGTGTCTACGCAAAACAAGTTTGAGCCAACATCCGTCTGAAAAAATCCTAGGATTTTGTTGTCGGAATGTCCGATCAATGTCCGGCCGTGTGTACGGGGCATAAGGATGGCATGAAAAAATTATAAGAATAATTAAAATTAAACAAACATCACTATAAAAAATATAAACTTAAAAGTTAGCTTTAGTGAGAAGTTTGGCATTTGCTTTAAATCCCATTTTTTTTTATTTCTGGATAGTAATTGGTCAACAAGTCTGATGCAGGAGTCCATCATGAGGACAGAACAAAAGATACTGCAGGCTTACTTGCTCGACTAGTTTCAGACCTGGCTTGCCTTCTCTGAGTTTTGTCCTGACTGGCTGGGTTGCATTCTGGCCAATGTAATTAGAATGCAGGGCAGTGTACAGAGGTCAATAGTATGTGGGGCAGTGTACAGGGGTCATTAGTATATAGGGCAATGTACAGGGGTCATTAGTATGTAAGACAGTGTATTGGGGTTAGTTGTCTTCTAGGGCTGAGTACAGGGGGCAGTAGTTTGCAGGGCAGAGTATAAGTGTCAGCAGTTTGTAGGACAGATTATAGAGGCTGGCAGAGTGGAGTACCAGGGTCAGCAGGGCAGGTCAGAGAATGGGGGCACCATGACAGTATACAGGAGTTAGCAGGGCAGAGGATAGGGAAAGCAGGACAGAGGAAAGGGGTAAGCAGGGCAGAGTACAGAGGTCAATAGGATGGAGGACAGGGGTCAGCAGGGCAGTATATATGGGTTCAATAGGGTGGAGGACAGGGTTTAGTAGGACAGGGGTCAGCAGGGAGAGGGAAAAGTGTTAGCAGGGCAGAGGACAGGGGTTAGCATGAAAGTGTACAGGGGTCAGTAGGGCAGAAGATTGAAGTCAGCAAGGCTGAGAAGAGGTCAGCAGGGCAATGTACACTAATCAGTAGGGCAGTGCATTGGGAGTCAGCAGGTCAGAGGACTGGAGTCAGCAAGGCACAGGGTGAGAGGTTAGCAGGGCAAAGAGCTGAATGTAAGTAGGGCAGTGTATTGGAATTAACATGGCAGAGGACAGAGGGTCAGTGGGGCAGTGTACTGGTGGTCAGTATGGCAGAGGATCAGGGTCATCATAGCAGAGGACAGGGGTCAAAAGGGCAGATGACTGCCCTAATGATCTCTGTCTTTGCCCCTGCTGACACCAGTCCTCTGCCTTGCTGACACCCATTCTCTGTCCTGCTGACCCCCAGAGCAGTGGATAAGGATCAGCAGGGTAGTGTATAGAGGTCAGTAGGACAGAGAGTTCCCCCATATGTAGAGAACAGCTGCTTGCTTCTTTAATGCAGTGATCAACACCAGCCGTCCTCTTTCATTCATCCCATATGATGTCACACACAAGCACCTGGGATGGACACAAGAGGAGGGCCAGTGGGGATAAGTACAGCAAAGTAGGCATGTCTCTTCCCTGTGCCACTATCAGGAACCATGAATCAGACTGAGAAAGAAGTAGACTTAAATCACACTTGTTTATTAATAATAATAATAATAAGGTAAACAGAGTAAGCATAGTCAAAACAAGCCAGAGTTCAGTAACTAGATCGGGTAGTCAGCCAACCAAATGTCAGAGAGCCAGAGATAAACATAGTAGTACAGCAAGCAGGATCAGGAGCCAGAAGGAACGTCAGCCGAGCAAGTCTTCAACAGGAACGCAGGAGAAAGTCACTGTGATGTTGACAAAAGCGAAGGCAGAGATCAAGTGAGCTGGACGGCTTTAAGTAGGCAGGACTGACGGGCAGAATCAACATGAGCTGGGTAACTGTGGAGAGAGATGGGAGCTGGCAATTAGCCGACAGCTGAGCAGCCAGCTCAGAGAAGGAAGGGCTGAGCCCAGCCCTGACAGTACCCCCTCCTCAGCGACCCCTCCCCCTTGTATTACCACCGGGCTTGAGGGGAAAACATCTATGGAAATCACGGAGGAGGACAGGGGCATGTACATCCGAGGATGAGACCCAAGAGCGTTCCTCCGGACCGTACCCCTTCCAATGCACCAGGTACTGTATGTGCCCACGGAACCTACGGAAATCAACAATTGATTGTACTTCATACTCCTCATGGTTCTCAACCTGTATAGGGTGAGTAAGTGGCACCGAGGTGGTAAAGAGATTGCAGAACAAAGGTTTCAATAAGGAGACATGAAACACATTTGAGATGCGCATACTAAGAGGAAGGTCCAAGGCGTAAGCCACTGGGTTAATCCTGCGAAGGATACGGAAAGGCCCAATAAACCGAGATGCGAACTTCAAAGAAGGAACACAAAGTCAGAGGTTGCGAGACGACAGCCAGACTCTGTCCCCAACCTGGTAGGAAGGTGCAGGCAGGTGTCTGCAGTCAGCATGGAGTCTGTACCTATCGTTAGCATGTTGCAAAGCCTCCTGAGCTTGTGCCCAAGTGGAAAGAAAACCACGGAGATGCTCCTCTAACACAGGAATAGGGATGAGCTTCGAGTTCGAGTCGAACTCATGTTCGACTCGAACATTGGCTGTTCGCAAGTTCGCCGAACAGCGAACAATTTGGGGTTCGAGTGGAATTCGAATGCCGCGGAACACCCTTTAAAAGTCTATGGGAGAAATCAAAAGTGCTAATTTTAAAGGCTTATATGCAAGTTATTGTCATAAAAAGTGTTTGGGGACCTGGGTCCTGCCCCAGGGGACATGGATCAATGCAAAAAAAAGTGTTAAAAACGGCAGTTTTTTCAGGAGCAGTGATTTTAATAATGCTTAAAGTCAAACAATAAAAGTGTAATATGCCTTTAAATTTCATAGCTGGGGGGTGTCTATAGTGTGCCTGTAAAGGGGCGCATGTTTCCCGTGTTTAGAACAGTCTGACAGCAAAATGACATTTCGAAGGAAGAAACCCATTTAAAACTACGCGCGGCTATTGCTTTGCCGACAATACACATAGAAGTTCATTGATAAAAACGGCATGGGAATTCCCCATAGGGGAACCCCGAACCAAAATTTAAAAAAAAAATGACGTGGAAGTCCCCCTAAATTCCATACCAGGCCCTTCAGGTCTGGTGTGGATATTAAGGGGAACCCCGCGCCAAAAAAAAAAACGGCGTGGGGTCCCCCCAAAAATCCATTCCAGACCCCTATCCGAGCACGCAACCTGGCAGGCCACAGGAAAAGAGGGGGGATGAGAATGCGCCCCCCCCTGAACCGTACCAGGCCACATGCCCTCAACATTGGGAGGGTGCTTTGGGGTAGCCCCCCAAAACACCTTGTCCCCATGTTGATGAGGACAAGGGCCTCATCCCCACAACCCTGGCCAGTGGTTGTGGGGGTCTGCGGGCGGGGGGCTTATCAGAATCTGGAAGCCCCCTTTAATAAGGGGACCCCCAGATCCCGGCCCCCCCTGTGTGAAATAGTAAGGGGGTACTTACCCCTACCATTTCACAAAAAAACTGTCAAAAATGTTAAAAATGACAAGAGACAGTTTTTGACAATTCCTTTATTTAAATGCTTCTTCTTTCTTCTATCTTCCTTCATCTTCTTCTGGTTCTTCCTCCGGCGTTCTCGTCCAGCATCTCCTCCGCGGTGTCTTCTATCTTCTTCTCCTAGGGCCGCTCCATGGCATGGGGGGAGGCTCCCACTCTTCTCTTCATCTTCTTCTTCATCTTCTTCTCTTCTTCCTTCTTCTCTTCTTCTCTTCTTCTCTTCTTCTCTTCTTCATTTTCTTCTCCGGGCCGCTCCGCATTCATGCTGGCATGGAGGGAGGCTCCCGCTGTGTGATGGCGTCTCCTCGTCTGACGGTTCTTAAATAACGGGGGGCGGGGCCCCCTCTGATGCACAGGACATACACAGGACTGTGCGTCAGAGGGGGCGGGTGTTGAGGGCATGTGGCCTGGTACGGTTCAGGAGGGGGGGGCACACTCTCGTTCCCCCCTCTTTTGCTGTGGCCTGCCAGGTTGCGTGCTCGGATAAGGGTCTGGTATGGATTTTTGGGGGGACCCCACGCAGTTTTTTTGGGGGTTTTTTCGGCGCGGGGTTCCCCTTAAAATTCATACCAGACCTGAAGGGTCTGGTATGGAATTTTAGGGGGACCCCACGTCATTTTTAAAAAAAATTTTGGCCAGGGTTCCCCTTAATATCCATAGCAGACCTGAAGGGTCTGGCATGGAATTTAGGGGGACCCCCCACGTCATTTTTTTTTTACTTTTGGTTCGGGGTTCCCCTGTGGGGAATTCCCATGCCATTTTTATCAATGAACTTCTATGTGTAATGTCGGCAATGCAATAGCCACGAGTAGGTTTTTTCCTTCAAAATGTCATTTTGCTGTCAGACTGTTCTAAACACGGGAAACATGCGCCCCTTTACAGGCATACTATAGACACCCCCCAGCTATGAAATTTAAAGGGATATTACACTTTTATTGTTTGACTTTAAGCATTATTAAAATCACTGCTCCTGAAAAAACAACCGTTTTTAAAACTTTTTTTTTGCATTGATCCATGTCCCCTGGGGCAGGACCCAGGTCCCCAAACACTTTTTATGACAATAACTTGCATATAAGCCTTTAAAATTAGCACTTTTGATTATTCATGTTCGTGTCCCATAGACTTTAACGGTGTTTGCGTGTTCGAACAAACTTTTTTCCTGTTCGCATGTTCTGGTGCGAACCGAACAGGGGGGTGTTCGGCTCATCCCTACACAGGAATACTCTGCAGAACAAACAAGTCAGCCAACATGGAAGGTTGAAAACCATACAGAACTCAAGGCACTGTTGTGAGCAAACTCTGCACAAGGTAATAGGTCTGACCAGTTGCTATTATAGTCAGAAATATAGCAACGTAAGAATTGCTCCAAGGACTGATTGGCTCGTTCTGCGGCTCCTTTAGACTGCGGGTGATACGCAGAGGAGAAAGCAAGCTGATTTCCCAACTGTGCACAAAAGGCCCACCAGAACCGAGAGACAAACTGCCTACCCCTGTCCGAGACAATCACCTTGGGTAGCCCATGTAAGTGAAAGATCTCCCGAGCAAAAATGGAAGCCAGTTCCTTAGAAGTGGGCAACTTCTTAAGTGGAATACAATGACACATCTTTGAGAACTGGTCAACCACCATAAGGATAACAGTGTTGCTTTGGGAGTTGGGTAACTCCACAATGAAAAAAATAGACAGGTGGGTCCAGGGCCTCTCTCCATTGGGTATGGGTTGTAGGAGGCTCACTGAAAGGTGTCGTATAGACTTACTCTGAGCACACACGGAACAGGCAGCTACAAAGGCAGTTACATCAGCCCGTAGACTAGGCCACCAGAATTGTTGGGAAATGGCCCAAACGAGTTGATTCCTCCCAGGGTGGCCAGCTGTCTTGGGAAAATGGTAAGTCTGGAGCACGGCAGTACGGAAACTCTCTGGGACAAAGCAGCGGTCACAAGGTTTCTCAGGAGGAGCATGGACCTGAGCAGCAATAATTTTGTCACCCAAAGGAGAAGTAAGACTGGTGCGAACCGTAGCCAGAATACGGTCAGGAGGAATCACAGGAACCGGAACAGACTCCAACTTGGAAGTGGAAGAAAATTGTTGTGACAAGGCGTCAGCCCTTACATTCTTAGCACCAGGTAAGAATAAGACAATGTAATTAAAACTCAACTCAAGAAAAGAGCCCATCGCACCCTTCTGGGAGAGAGGCGCTTAGCCTCAGACAAGAATGTGAGATTCTTATGGTCAGTAAGAATGAGAACCAGCACAGTGGTACCTTCAAGGAGATGTCTCCATTCTTTCAGTGCTAAAATGATCTCCAACAACTCTCTATCACCAATCTCGTAATTGCAATCTGCAGGTGACAATTTCTTGGAAAAGTAGCCACACGGATGCATAGCGCTCTCAGAGTTAGGACGCTGAGACAGAAGGGCGCCAAATCCAGTCTCAGAAGCATCAACTTCTAGGATAAAAGGCAACGTGGGATCAGGATGTGCCAACACAGGAGCAGAAACAAAGGCAGCCTTGAGACTCTCAAAGGCCTTAATGGACTCCAAAAACCAACTCTGTGGGTTACCGTCCTTTCTGGTCATATCAGTCAGGGGCTTGACCAGAGAGGAGAAGTTACAAATAAACTTCGGTTAATAGTTGGCAAAGCCCAGGAAATGCTGCAGAGGATGTAAACCCACGGGTCGGGGCCACTGTAGGACTGCTGAAAGTTTCTCTGGGTTCATTGAAAGACCAACAGTGTAAAAAGACATAGCCCAGGAATTTAACCTATTCACGATGAAACTCGCACTTCTCCAGTTTACAATAGAGATTGTTTGCTCTTAGTTTCTGCAGCACACGACAGACATCTGTGTGGTGGCTCTCCAGGGACTTGGAAAATATGAGGATATCATTGAGATAAACCACCACACATAACTGCAACAAATCTTGGAGGACATCATTAATAAATTCCTGGAAAACTGCTGGGGAGTTACAAAGGCCAAAAGGCAGGGATATGATCTACCTGTCACCATTCCACAATTAATGAGTAGAACGTAATCAACAGGTTACGGAACCCTGATCTATAGATTTGCTAGATTGATAATCCCTATGTTTAAAAATTAATTTTATTGTAATCTCTCCAGACTACTAGTTTCTGGTTCATTGGCATCCCTATTCCTCTCTGTTTACATTTATAGTTATTAATGAGTACCTGGAATATTTTGATTTGTCTTTTCTTCATAAGGGTTATGAAAGGGCACAAGGGCCAGGGTGCAGGAACTAAAAACTTGAATTTGAAAGGGCTAGTATCAGGGAATACAATGATCCTATGCAGAATTCAGTTTAAATAACCCACTTGGTGCCAGTATGTGTAGCGGATGTGATATGCATGTGCTGGTAAGTTTGTGCACACGTTTGCATGTCCAGTTTGACTTCTATGCATGTTGTTTCTGACAGGTGGGTAGTACCCTCACTTTTGGTGATCCCAAGGCCTATCAATACAAGTGCTGTGGAAGGGACCCCCTGTTTTTTGTGGGAATTTTTCTCGATGTACCTCCCCATACTGAAGGGCAATGAATTGGTATCTGCATAGCAGGTAGGGCTACACACTCACCACTCACTTGCTGTGGAGATACAAATTGCCAGATCGGTTGGTTCACGGGGCTATTTTTTTTTTTTGCCTTTCTAAGCATGTACTCTACAAGTGATATCTAATGACTGTTCCCTGACTATTCCTCTGGTGGACACTAATCATGTTGTAAATAATGTGCATTTACATGGAAAGCAGGTGAATGCCATTGAATTTTATTTGAACAAATGTTAAGAAAGGATTCAATGGTAAGTTTCCCAGCGAATACTTTATATTTAGAACCCTTAGTATTTATCCTATTAAAATATGGAATTGTATGTCACTTCGATGTTCTGGTAGAATAATCAGTTTGTTCACTGAAAATAAACATTTGTAATGAATAAAGATGCATTTTCATTACGTTTTATGTTTATAGTTTTACTGAACATAAAAAGATGACTAAAATTAATAGAAAGCATCTCATATGCATTCTCACTCTAGAATGCGTGTATATTTATTAATTTCATTTTCTTCAAAGCGCATTTTCTAACCTTTCTTTTTTTTTTGTCCCTGGGTGACATAGAACTGTTACAAAATAATTTCACAGATCTTTTAAATGTATTTTGATTGAAAAAAAGACACTGTTAATGACCATTTGGGTAGAACAATTCAACTTTTCAGAAGTTGGTTTCATCTTATTTTTTCACTCTTTAAATTATTTGTCATCTTTTGTTTGGCCAATAAAACAGAAATGTTTCAGCAGATATAATAAACTTGTAACAATAAATCAAATGTAAGAGCATTGTGAGTATATTTTCTATACTTTCTTGTCAAATTTGTTTATTGATTTTGAAAATATAAACATTGGTACTATTAACAAAATATTGATTACATTAAATGGTAGCATTAGTTGAATTTACATATCAGATCTTAGTATTTCTTGTAGTTACAAGCAATGAAAGACTTAAATTGGCTATATGTTTTAGAAAGACTAAGGTGTAACAATCAATTTTAACAATTATATAATCAAGAGCAACAAAAAATGAAAAAGTTGTTAAACTTTTAACTTTGAGTAATATGTAATAAAGAAATAATATTAATTACTACGAGATTACTACGAGTTATTTATAATAGGACATTAGAGCTTACTATCTATTATTGTATTATAATTGAACATTATAAAAGTGAATGTTTCACTATCATTTCGTTATGTAAAAATAAATAGGAGAAGATAGGATAGAATAAGGAGAAAAGAAAAGAATTAAAGGAAAGTAAAGATAAGAAGAAAAAAAAAAGTCTGGATTAGTAGAGGTTTCCAGGGAAATTCTTAGTAACAATATGTACATAGTATCTTTTTATCAGTTATTCAAAACAAAGTTATATAGTTACCAAGGTCTTAGTAAAGAAGTGTCAAAATTAGGAGAAAGAAAGTGGGTCACCCAAGGACTCCAAATTTTCTCAAATTTAGGTATGTTATCATTGGATATGGCATCTGTTTTTGAGAGGATCATGGCCTGATGTATTCTATGCGTAGTTTCAGAAAGCATTAATGATGAGGACTTCCACGCTTTGGCAATGGTCTGCTTTGCGGTGTGGTAATTTGTAGGAGTTTAAATTATGAATAGGAGATTTGGGTAGGCTTTAAATTTAGAAGCGCAATTGTCGGATCTGGGATGATAGTTTTCTTGAATAATTTAGAGAGCATTAGGAATATTTCTTTCCAATAATTTTTTGCTATATGGCAATCCCAAAATATATGAAAATGCATTCCTAGATCACCACAGCCGCAAAAGTAGAGAGTATTGTGGAACATATTTTGCGATCCTAACAGGGACCAGATACCAATGCATAAGTACTTTATAGTTTGCCTCTAAGGCTACTACATTATGAGAAGATATTTTGTTATTGGCCCAGACTTTATCCCATTTGGATGAGTCCATGTGAAAACCAAGATCATTCTCCCATTTTTTCACATAGGAGGGTGTTTTTGTATCAGGCAAAGCATTCAGGTGACTATACAACATTGACGCAAGCCCCTTTGAGTGGGGGTCATTTTTACAAATACGTTCAAAATGCGTTATGTCACATAGATTATCTCTACCTTGTATAAATGGCATAAAAAAATTTTTGATCTGTAGATAAAGAGTTCTGAATCTGGAAATTGATGGGTTTCACATATTTCAGGAAATGTTTAAAGTGAAGTGGTCGTTATCAGGTCATAGAGTTGTGTTAAATCAGCAGAAATCAATTTTTTAAAAGTTTTGGGAGATGTATAAGCCAGGTAGAAAAGTGGATTTCTAATAAATGATACAAGAGGTATATGCAGAGATTGTAGTGTTTTGATTACTTTGAATCTATCCCATATACCAATTGTATGTTTAGTAATCCTATTTTTTATTATTTTATGGTCAGAAGAGGTAGACCATATTAGATTTGGTATGGAGATCGGATCACAGTCGATTGATTCAATCGCTACCCCCCCAGAGGGGGATCTCGTGTTTCGTGTGATATTTAGGAATATGTGCTATTTGTGCTGCATGGAAATAATCAGTAAAATTTGGGAAACCAAATCCTCCTTTAAGTTTAGAAAGATAAAGAGTGTGGGTAGGTAAGCGAGATTTTAAGGAGCTCCATATGAATGCTTGTGTTTTACGTTGTAGGTTCCTAAGGAAGTATGCCGGGATAGGAATGGGTAATACACGAAAGAGATATAACATTTTAGGTAATACAGTCATTTTTATTACATTTATTTTACCAATTCATGATATTGGCAAAGAGGACCATTGTTTAAGAAAATTAGTAATTTTTCGTAGTAGTGGAGGATAGTTAGCAGAGAAGATATCAGATAGATTGGGGGTAAGAGTAATACCTAGATATGTGAGGTGGGACATTGACCATGTAAAAGGGAGAGATGTTTGAGCTTGTTGTAGTGTTTGCGGGGGGTAAAGAGACATTTAAAGCTGTTGATTTTTGTGAGTTTATAATTAGTCCAGAAATTTGGGCAAAGTGATCTAGTTTGCTTATAAGATTGGGAGCAGAAATATGAGGGGAAGACATAAAACTTAATATATTGTCAGCAAATAGACATAATTTATGTTGATGGCCTGCTAAATCTATGCCCTTGATTGAGGGGTCTGTACGGATAGCCTTGGCAAGAGGTTCAATGAGTAAGGCAAATAAAAGTGGGGAGAGAGGACAACCCTGACGTGTTCCTCTATTTATGTCAAACATGTCTGATTTGTATCCTGCATATTTAACATATGCCTTGGGATTATTATAAAGTGAAGTGACCCAGCTTAGAAAATGAGGGCCAAAGCCCCATTTTTGTAGAGTGAAATTTAAGTAGGGCCACGTCACTGTACCAAATGCTTTTTTGATATCTAATGACAGGAGACACAGAGGTATTTGCCTTGTTTTAGCTGCTTGAATCAATAATGATGCTCTACGAACATTATCTGCTGCTTGTCGTAAAGGGATGAAACCTACTTGATCTTTGCCTATTAATGAACCAATTATATTATTAAGATGAGAAGCCATTACTTTTGCTAGCAGTTTTATATCTAGGTTTAATAAGGATATAGGTCTAAAGCTAGAACAAGATGAGTCATCAGACTGAGGTTTAGGGATCATTGAAATTATTGCTGTTAAAGTTTCTGGTCGGAAGGATTGTTTGTTAAGTAGAGAGTTATATGCTTTTGTCAGGATGGGAGTAGGAATATGGGAAAATTTTTTATAGTAGAGGGCTGAGAATCCGTCAGGGCCTTGGTCGTTTATTTAACTTAAGGCATTTAATTGCTATTTCGATTTCTATAGGTTCAATAGGACTTTCAAAGTTATTGTATTGAACTTGAGAAATGGTTGGAAGTTTAACTTGTGAAAAAAATGATTCTGCTGAGGATTGGTCGAAGGATCCTTCTTTTCTGTATAAAGAAGTAAGATGTTTATGAAAGATGTGTAATGTCTTTACTGGGTTACTAGTGTATTTATCATGGGGTATAGGGGTTATTTAATTTTTGAAACGCACGTGCAAGAAGGGTGCCAGGTTTATTAGCTTCAAAGTAGAATTTATTTTTAGATTTACGTATTGTTTTGTCCACTGATTCTGATAGGAATAGGTCAAGATTTAAACTTGCCTTATCAAGTTGTGCTTTTGACACTGGAGTAGGGTTTGATTGGAAATTTGTGTGGCAGTCATTAAATTCTTTTTCTAGTTTTTGTTGTAGTTGTCATTTTTCTTTTTTAAGGTATGATGCTTGTCATAAACAGACCCCTCTAGGAACAGGTTTATGGGCTTCCCACAAGGTCAGTGGGGATATATCAGGAGTATCATTGTTTTCCAGATATTCTTTTATTGCTGATTCTAAGTCAGATGAATGTGATGGGTCTGTGAGAATTGAATAGTTTATGTGCCATGTGGGGTCTTGAGCTTTTGGGATTAAAGAAGTAAAGGTTGAACTCATTGCACAGTGATCTGTCCAAGGTTAAATATAAGAGGAGAGTCCTAGGACAGAAAAATGGGGGCAGCAGTGACCAATTCTCGGATCCCCCGCGGCCAAATTTTAAGAAAAAATAAAAAAAAATCAATTTAGACATCCGATTTTGGCTATATTTCTTAAAAAATAAGCAAACATAAGAGTCAGATTAAATAGCATTCCTTTTAACAAATCCTTAATTATTATATATGAATATTTGAATGTAAAGTTATACACTTTAACTTATAACATATTAAGAACTTGAAATATTTAAAATTAAAGATAAGGTAGGTGAACCGTTAAGTTGAATGAGCTTCAGAGAGAAATGCAAAATGTGTTCAGTCCATTGTGTCTGGTGGGTCTAGGTCTGGGGAATTGAATCAACCCCTTTTTGATGCACTTTGTCTGCTTCTGTCAGTTCCAGGCTTAGATGCACTTTGTGGAGAATTAGATGTTGTACGTCGACGAGAGCTAGTAGATCGCCCATTGTATAGATGAAGGTTTTGCAAAATGTTCTGAAAATGTTCGAAGGATCTGCTTGAATATTTGGTGCCTTGAAATGTAAAACAAATTGAAAATGGGAATCCCCACTGGTAAGGCATATATGCAAAAAAGAGGTTCGCCCGTGGGACTTTAAATGAGTTGGTCATAGAGGTCATAGAAAATAGTATAGAGTTTTATTGAATTGCCAAAAACATGGTGAGAAATGAACATAAAAACATCATAGGACATCGTTTGACCATTGAAATGTTAATTACAATAATATGGTACATAATATACATATACAACTATTATACTTGATGCGTTTCGGGAGCTCCACTCGCTTCCTTAAGGAGTTGGTGCATATGTAGAATATCTAAAAGATAGTAGGTATCAGTAAAGGCATGACATTCAATGGTAGTTATGGTCAAAAAAGAAGTATGTGGCTTCATAGAGGCCTCCCATACTTACATATGGTCAAATCGTCCATAGGACTGACTTGCAAAGGCAGCAGCGGAAAATCCTCCACACGGGAGCTGAAGAGGCATGACCCGCAGAAACCAAAACAGGGACCCAACAGAGGGCGGACATGGCAAGGAGGAGGATTGAAATGTGATGTATCCTGAGATGTCCAATTACCCACCTGGGTCATATTAGCTGTAATAAGATTATATATGTATCTATGTCAAAAATAAAGTTTAATAATGACTTGGGAGTATACATTGTGTAATATCACTAATATATGAAGGGGGCCTATGAGAAGGTGGGCATGGATACAAAACAGGAAAGAGAAAAAAGAAATGAGAGAAGTGTGAAGAGTGCAAATATGTGAAAAAAGAAATTAAAAAAAAAAAAAAAAAGGATAGTGTTCCTTGGTATGTCTCATTAGACATATACAGTAAGAGCAACGTTAATAGTAAAATATAATGGATCTACAAATAATCACCGTAATGGCGAAGTAAAAAAGTATAAAGATGTAAGTATCGTTCTAATGTCCATATTGTATACTGAAATGAGACAGAACACAGACAAACCAAGGTAGATAGGAGGGAAGTGCGAAAAGTGAAGGAAAAACAAAGCAAAGTAAAAGGAAGAAGGGGAAGAAAATAAAAATACCTGTCCTACTAATAAGTAATGAGTAATGAGTGTAAAATTTACACATTAAGTGTGCAAGTAAAGTTAGGCAGAGTAAGGTGACATAGTAGATGTCTGTAATGTGCTTACCTCTGTGTAGAACTTCGGGTGTGAAAGGACGATCCAAGTGAGAAGAGAGGGGAAAATTTGCCATGTCAGCGCCCTCACGTTTAAATCCCCGAGCGGGATCATTGGGCTACGCCTCTGACACCATATGAACGTGGCTGCGGCGTGTGCCCACGCTGCGCATGTGCAGGCATCTCCAGCCAACGGGATGATGCACTGCACACCAAAACGTGGAGCCACTGGAATGCGGAAATCACACGATGGGTGCCGATGTATCGCGCCGATGTAAAGGTGGCCCTCCCCCCCAACACACACAAGAAAATGCGGAGGGGGGGACAGCAGGAGGGAGGAGGCCCTCCATTTATACATCGTAGCTCCCGGTGAGGAGAACCAGAACCCAGCGGCCACCAATGAATACACCTCCTTCCACCTTGCTAATTTAGAAGAAAAGGAGATCGGTCTGGGTACTGTCTCTTAATATAACACAACTCCATCCCTGTAAATCATATATGCAAAAAAGAGGTTCGCCCGTGGGACTTTAAATGAGTTGGTCATAGAGGTCATAGAAAATAGTATAGAGTTTTATTGAATTTCCAAAAACATGGTGAGAAATGAACATAAAAACATCATAGGACATCGTTTGACCATTGAAATGTTAATTACAATAATATGGTACATAATATAAATAATGAAGAAACTCCTGCACTGTCAGAAATACCTATGCTAAGGGGCACTGCTGCAACACCTAAATGGCTGATCCAAACAGACAAAAGTGGTGTGAATAAAGTAGGTGGTGATTGCGCTGTGATAAAAAGGGGGAAGGAAGGAAGAAGAAGGGGAAGGGGCTAGCTCAAATGTATAGAGAGGTGAATGAAAAATGAAAAAAATATACAAAATATAAAGGTATAATGAGCATGAGGGCTAGTATCATACTAGCACATAAAAATTATTGTAAATAATGAAACAGAAGAAAAGAAAAATCTCAGTGCAAAAGGGCTAGTATCATACTTGCACATATGTGGTAACTCAGCAAATACATATCAAAAGAAAAATCTCAGTGCAAAAGGGCTAGTATCATACTAGCACATATGTGGTAACAACTTAATGGTGACTCCAAGTAAATAAATAAATGGTGAACAGTCCCACCGCCTTGTAGTACAAAGTGCTCAAACAATGAGTCATCAATTCCAAAAGGCAAAATGAAAAAATTATACAAAATATAAAAGTATAAATAAAGTGCAATCTCATGAGCACTAAATCCGAATAAACTGAAGAAACAAAATTGCCTAAAACATATAAAAAACTGAATCATGAAATGAGTGACAAATACAGTGTGGGTACAAAAAAATAATTGAACCAAATAAAAATATATAAATCAAACAAAGTCCATGTGCATGACGGCTAGTATTATACCAGCACATAAAAAATATGTATAAATCAAACAAAGTCCATGTGCATGAGGGCTAGTATCATACTAGCACATAAAAAATATTGTAAATACTGAAACAAAAGAAAAGAAAAAATCTCAGTGCAAAAGGGCTAGCACATATGTGGTAACTCAGCTCAAACAATGAGTCATCAGTTCCAAAAAGGCAAGTCCACAAGCCACAGGGAAGGGAAAAAGGTCTTCAGTGGGGACACCTCTGTGTTCGCAAGCAGCTCACCTTACTGCTGCAAGACAACAGCTTGTAATCCAGTAACAAATCACCAGCAGGCAAGGGTCCCATCCAGTAGTTCAGGCGATTCGGGTAGTGGGTGTGCAGGATGGTATATAAAAAACATAAGCAGACAGTATATAGTATAACTCCATGGCGGCCACAGTGGAAAAAGGGGACTGGACACAGAAGGGGGATGCACTCACTTTTGTAAAATGAGTGTGGGCGTCAATCCAACGAACGCCGAGTTCGTATAACTCAAAAGGGTGTCCTCAAACTGTCCCCATTTCCTCAATGCTCGTCACAATGGGATGAATATATGTGGAGTGTTGGAAGAGAGTGCACATAGCGTGATTCCGTATATAAATCAGTTTATTAGGTTAAAAACAACATGGTACACTTACATTTACCAGAAGGCTATAGTAAAAAACATCCACGAGCGTCAAGCTCGTATCCTATCGTCAGTCTGTGACAGTTCATGTGCTCAATCCTAATCTTATTACAGCTACACCTAATCTTGTTACAGCTAATATGACCCAGGTGGGTAATTGGACATCTCAGGATACATCACATTTCAATCCTCCTTCTTGCCATGTCCACCCTCTGTTGGGTCCCTGTTTTGGTTTCTGCGGGTCACGCCTCTTCAGCTCCCGTGTGGAGGATTTTCCGCTGCTGCCTTTGCAAGTCAGTCCTATGGACCATTTGACCATATGTAAGTATGGGAGGCCTCTATGAAGCCACATACTTTTTTGACCATAACTACCATTGAATGTCATGCCTTTACTGATACCTACTATCTTTTAGATATTCTACATATGCACCAACTCCTGAGGAAGCGAGCGGAGCTCGCGAAACGTGTCGAGTATAATAGTTGTATATGTATATTATGTACCATATTATTGTAATTAACATTTCAATGGTCAAACGATGTCCTATGATGTTTTTATGTTCATTTCTCTTTTTTGCATATATGATTTACAGGGATGGAGTAGTGTTATATCTTGAGACAGTACCCAGACCACTCTCCTTTTGTCCATTGGTAAGGCATATGGTGGTGTTGGAGATTTTGGAGCAAAGGTTTCATCGCGCGCCGTTTAGCAACTGTTATTGGTGATAGGTCAGCAAAAATCTGGTATGAATGCCCTTGAAAAGTAAGAGATTCTTTGATCCTGGCAGCTGTCATAAGTTGCTCTTTTGTGCGTAAAAAGTGGAACTTTACAATTATGTCACGAGGGGGACCTTCAGCTTTGCGTGGCGCCAAAGCTCTACGGATTCTGTCCATTTCCAATCTTTCAATTGGGATTGATGGTGTTAATTCCCGAAAAAGAGCAGTCATAGTCGATTGAAGGTCAATGATTGAGTCAGGCATACCTCATATGCGGAGGTTTGAACGACGTGCCCTATTCTCAAAATCTTCTAAACGCGTTTGCAGCATTAGATTTTCATCTTTAAGAGACTCCAATTCATTGTCATGTGATAGTACATTAGTTTCAATGTCATCCATTCTGTTTTTAAATTCAGCTGTGCGTTAGCCTAAATCACATATTTCTTTTGTCAGTTTCTCTGTAATTTGGTCAGAGGTCTGCTTTAAAGCTTTCTGTGGCACTTTCTCTATGTCCATCGCTGTCTGCTCCGCGCATGCACCCCCCTTTTCTATACTTTCTTATACATTTATTAAAATGTATGTCTATATTATTATGTATAATGTCTACAAAACACTAGTATTTAACTGTGTTTAGAAGAAAAAAGAAATAATGCTATCATAATGCATGGGAATTTTTTTAGCTTTTTTTTTAGATATAATTCTGGGAATTTATATAAAATACAGTATTTTGTTATTGCTTTAGTAATATGAAAGACAATCAATGCAATATAATAGGAAAATAATAACAAAAACAAGATCATACATACTGTATGTGTGTGTGTGTATATATATATATATATATATATATATTGTACAGGACGCCGTGGCTGGGTCCTGGAAGGACGCTATGTTTGGACTGTGGTCCCTTTAAGGGAACAAAAAGGGTTAACTCACCTGTCAGAGGAAGTGGGTTTAAAACAAGACAGGAAGTTATAGATGGGTGTGGAGGAGTGTAGAGGAGAATGTGGATGGTGGATGGTGTTTTGGTGTGCAGCAACAAAAGTGACCAGCAGTGTCCTGCCTGGAAGCCTCCTGGCAGGGGAAGCTACCTGCAACAGAAACCAAGGACTGTTTAAGTGCAATAGCAGTTCTGGACTTTGCAAGTCAGTGAGACTGAAATTTTTTCTTTTGTTTTTGCTGCTGTAAAGCTATTTAATTTCAATAAACTTCCTTTTGAGTGAAAAGCCTGTGTCCTGCGATATAGCTGGTTCCCCGATTTTTACAAGTGGTGGAGAATGCGGGCAGGACAGAGTAACAGGCATTTTTATTGCTGTTTTTTTTTTGTATTGGACTTAAAACTGACATTTAAAGGGACAGAACAGTGGATTTATATCCTGGGTTAAAGCCGCACAAACCCTGAAAGCTGAAGCAATGGAGGAGCTAATTAAACAGCTGTCCTTGGCTAATATACAAGTGCAGACTCGCCATGAGGAAGCTAATCAGCGCTTAGCAACCCAGCTGGAGGTACAGCAAGAAAATACTCACCTGTTGGTGGCCCAGTTGGCAGCCCAGCAAGCGACCCAGCAAGGCGTTATGCAGGCTCAGGTGACTGCCTTAAAAGAAGTAGTGCAGCAGCTTTCTCAGGGCCGTGAGCAAGCGGCTGTTGCCCCTTTTTGCAGAAGTTGTCCCTGAGTGATGATATAGAGGCATTTCTTGCTACATTTGAGAGGACGGCAGAGAGAGAAGGGTGGCCCCAGGACCAGTGGGCCGGCCTAATTGCTCCTTTCCTAACCGGAGATCCTCAAAAAGCCTACTTCGACCTGCCACCAGATGACGCTAAAGACTATCAAAAATGAAAGGCAGAAATACTGGCTCGTTTGGGGGTGACTACAGCTGTTCGGGCCCAACGAGTGCACCAATTGAAGTATCACCCAGATCGTCCAACACGGTCTCAAATGCATGACCTGGTGCAACTGGTAAAAAAATGGCTGCAGCCCGAAGTGTTGTCTGGCCCGCAAATCGTGGAGCGGGTCGTGCTGGACCGATACCTAAGGTCACTGCCAGACGACCATCAACGGTGGGTCAGCCATGGAGACCCCAAAACAGTGAACCTCCTTGTCAAGATGGTGGAACGATATACAGTGGTGGAGGATCTGCTTGGCCCTACCAAGTGCCAAGGACCCAGTCTGCCACGGCCTATTAGTTCGACTGCTGCCCTTCGAAAGGACGTCCCCCGAGCCCTGGAAGCAACACCCCGGAAGGTCAAGAGTCACTCCCGATACCTCCTCAGCAATCTGTTCCTGTTCAGAGAGGAGGGGATGTACAATGTTGGCGATGTCATTCCTGGGGCCATACCCGGGCCCACTGCCCACTGAAAGAGGAGCCCATGGAATGCGGGGTTCTTCGGAGGGGGTCTTTTTATGCCCATAAAAGCATGTACAACACATCTTGACCTTGGAGAAGAGAAATTTGAGTGTGAAGTCCAAGTGAACCACCTCCCTGCCCGGGCTTTGCTGGTAACCCTGGTTCATCCTAGAGTAATTGGGAAGATCGGTCCGGTAAGCAAAACTTTACGGGTTGTGTGCAATCACGGGGACACTAGAGAGTACACTCTCATCTCAGTGTCCATCTCTACAGCATGTGGCACTGGTACTCAAGAGGTGGGGGTGGTAAAGAACTTGGTACATGATGTTATCATAGGACAAGACTGTCCATTATTTGCAAAACTGTGGGGACAAGGAGAACTACCTGAACGGTCCAGAGACTGAGGAGAAACTAGGCCCTCTGTTCCTGCTGTTGAGAGGAATAACCCTGAAATGCCGAATGTTCTTAATGTGGATCCGGTTGATGAAAATGCTAATGATTTGGTTAATGGTGATGAAAGTAGTGCTGATACTGTTAAGGATGTCAAAATGTGTGGTTCACAGACCTACCTGAACACTGAAGGGGGGGGGGACCTTCCCCACTTCAGGTAATGCTGGAGGAGCAGGATGAGGAAGTGGCCGCTACCCCTGCCCTGCCGGATTTGGGTGTTCCTCACGGGGCATTTGATACTGCCCAGATGCAGGACCACACTTTGGCCCATGCACGGGAACAGGTTGTAGTAGTAAATGGGGTTCCCCAAGAGCCAGGTGGGAATGAGCGATGGCCACACTTTGCAATATGTGAATAATTACTTTATCGGGTTACCAAAGTGAGAAAAAATGTGGTAGAGCAATTATTGGTACCCCAACAGTATAGACGCAAGGTCCTGGACCTGGCCCATGACCATGTTTTAGGGGGACACCTGGGAGTTGAAAAGAAGGAGGCACGGATCACCGACCGGTTTTACTGGCCAGGTCTGAAAGCAAAGGTAAGGAGATACTGTACCTCTTGTCCCACTTGTCAGTTGACCGCTCCGGTGACCCACTTCCGGAGTCCTTTGGTCCCTCTGCCCATAATTGAGGTCCCATTTGAGAGGATAGCCATGGATATAGTGGGTCCCTTGGTAAAGTCGGCTTGAGGTCACTCCTACATACTGGTGATCCTCGACTATGCCACCCGATATCCTGAGGCGCTACCCCTGTGGAATACCTCCTCTAAGGCTATTGCCCGGGAATTATTCCAGTTGTTTACACGGACTGGTTTTCCCAAGGAAATACTAATGGACCAGGGCACCCTGTTTATGTCGAGGGTTATGGCCGATGTGTGCAAGCTCTTCCGTATTAAACAGCTGCGCACATCGGTCTACCATCCCCAAACGGATGGGTTGGTAGAACACTTTAATAAGACCCTTAAATCTATGCTCAAGAGAGTCGTACAAAGGGATGGGAAAGACTGGGACTGTCTGCTACCAGCTCTCCTGTTTGCTATCCGGGAAGTGCCCCAGGCCTCCACTGGGTTTTCGCCCTTTGAGTTGGTATATGGGCGGAGACCTCGTGGACTACTGGATTTTGTTAAAGAGGAATGGGAAAGTGAACCTATTCAGCATAAGAGTGTTCTTGAATATGTTTCCCAAATGCAGGAGAGGATCCGAACTGTGATGCCACTAGTCAAGGAACATTTACAAAAAGCCCAGGAGGCTCAACGACGGGTCTATAATAGGGCTGCTAAAATAAGGAACTTCCAAGTGGGTGATGGCGATGTTGATTCCCACTGTGGAAAGTAAATTCTTGGTCAGGTGGCAAGGCCCCTTTGAAGTTGTACAGAACCAAAACACACTCCCAAGGAGTGCAACTCCTCTGACGGGACTTTTAATAGAGTGTCACCTCTAATGAAGGTACAAAAATAGTAAGGATTTTTTTTAAATTATTAATATTTATTAAAGAATCTGTATAAAATGATTAGCATGACCTAACAATGATACATAAATTAAAATGGTTGCATGTAAATGAGGAAAAACCAGTGTATGAAACAATGACCAATTGTAATGATACAGGTTGATTGAACAACAATAACCATAAGACCCGACGTTTCGAGGTAAGAAAGGGGTTGACCTCTTCTTCAAGGGTAACGACAATTGGTCAGGGAGATTATTTCATCTAAAAGGTTACAAAGCAGAACAGGAGTAAATGGACAAGAACATATATCAGACATTCACATCAAAATCAGCAGAGAGTATATAGTTTACATTGCATAAATCATCTACAGTGATATAAATTACAACATGTATTCATTTTAAATGTATATATGAGAAATACTGACCACTCAAGTTCATATTAAAGTTTCCATGAACATTCTCAGCATCCAGTAGGAAACAATGCCATTCGTCACGGCTCCACAGGCTCCAAGACCAGAAATCAGAGGAAGATGAGAGAAGAAAGAGGGAATAACTGACAGGCAGCGCAGAGACAAGATCCCAGGATTGGCTACGATCACTCCACAAAGGGCATCCCCAAAGCCAGACACCGTCACCCCTTAGGGAGGGAGCCTATCAGGGCCCCAATGCTGGGGCTGAGTGATAGAGAATTCAATACCACTGAAATACAGATAATAGAAACCATTAACAAGGAGTTTGCATAAGGAGCCTGATATGATTGAAACATTTAAAAAAAGGATACAAATTTAGTAATATCAAGCACCAGTAAGTATAGACCTGAACGCATACCTAAAAGAAGCTTGAATAAAGATGGATACAATCATGGAGCCAAATCCTTTGAACAACAAGCCAGAGGGGAAAGGATAGTTCACTGATATCAGACCCACAGGATTTTGAGGGAGCTTAAGGTTCCCTTGCCAGGTGTAACCCCCGAATTATCTATAATAATAAAGCACATAAGGGAGACAAGGTGTATCAATGAAAAGAAAACACCTAATAATTCCCACCAAAAGGCATCCTAACTTAAAAGGTACGTGGGTTTACCTGCCTGTCTCCCCTTCCTCGATGACAGTCTGTGAAGCGTCAGAAACAGCTGAGAGCTTGAGTGCCTGGAAAGTTTAAATGTGTCTTACTGAAGTGGGTGGGAGTGCCGTAATTGGGTGGCCAAGGTAAGGAGCGGTCTTGAGAGAAGGAGTACGTGCAGCATCCAGATGGATGCCCCCTGGGCACAGCAGCGCGCGTCGACACCCCCAGCACGCTCCGAGATGGGAGGCGTCCTGTACTGGACTGGCATGGGCGTGTTTGTGACACGAGGCTCCGTGCTGGGCGGAGCCATCGCGACGTAGGGGATGCCGTCACGCGCCGGAGTCCCGCAGCACAGAGCCAGCGTGTCCGTAGGCATGGAAACCCTACCAACAGACTGCCAGAAAGAAGGGGGTCCGAACGCGCCCTTGTTAGGGCGCATATCAATCCCTCCGGGTGCGCCGAGTGAAGGGACACGTAACCAAGACAAAGAAGTAGGAAAGAAAGATGGAGACTAAGAAAAGAGAAAAAGATGAGGAGATTACAGTGAGAAATGGAAAAAGGAAGAAAAAATGGAAGATAGAAAGAGAACAGACCAAAAGAAGTGAGAGAGCAAGGGGAAGAAAAGTAAAAAGCAGACAGGAAAGCACTGGAACATAGAGTCATGGTTCCTGAGTAACCGGGAGGGATCAGTCCCCACTGGATCAGACAAGGTCCTGGAACAATGAAACGTGACCATTAAACTCACACATTATATAATGCTATATACTGCACAGTAGATTTACAATAACGTTCAAACTCTCAAACTTAAGATGTTATATTGTCCCTACAGTATCAATCAAATCCTAAAAGAAGATAACCCAGAAAGAGGGGACATGCGGTTAAGTAGCGTAATTTGCACTCCCCAATAACAATAAAGGGTTGATCTGCCAGTAGTGGATAAGCATTGGAATCAGGGTCCAAGCTAACAGTTGAACACCGAGATTAAATCAAGGTATAGGGGGTCCAGGGTAGAAACATTTTATTCTAGCGATTCCCATTCTGATCTTCCAGAGGAAAAGCCCTCCAAGAAATGTCTGAATGAGGTTATAACATTGAGGCCGGGTGGCTTTGTCGCATTCAAGCGAAAAATCCACCTTTGTTCAGCCTGCATTAATAATTTGTTAGTATCCCCCCCTCTTGAACCAGGGTGAACTCTGTCTAGGATCAAGAAGGAAATCTTAGGGGTAATTCCTTCATGTAGATCCCTAACTTGTCTCCCAAGTGGGAGGCTGGGGTTGCTAGTCTGCATAGATAAAATATGTCAGTAGGCACGTCGCCAAAAGGGCTGAATGGTTTTGCCTACATAAAAGCAGAAACAGTCGCACAATAAGAGGTACACTACATTGGTTGTCTGACAATTTGCATAGTGTTTTGGGCGATAACGTTCGCCATTGGGAAGTGTCACATTATGTGTAGTGTTCATGAAACAACAATAATTACACCCACCACAGGTAAACGTACCTGGGTATTTGCACGGGTCCCGATGTCCCAAGTCATGATATTCACTGGACACCAAATAATCTTTAAGGGATCTCGCCCTTCTGAAGGTGAAAGATGGACGTTTACTCACATATGGACCTATAGTGGGGTCCATAGAGAGAAGATGCCAGTATTTACTGGCAATCTTTTTGAAAGTTTCATGTTGATTACAATATTTTGTTATGATAGAAATCAGATTTTTCTTGATGTTTTTAGAAGAGGGGTTGTAAAGCAATTCTTTCCTTGGTTTCAGTAATGCCCGATTGTAAGCCTTTTTGAGACATGATTTGGAGTAGCCTCACAGGAGTATGCAGGAGAGGATCCGAACTGTGATTCCACTAGTCAAGGAACATTTACAAAAAGCTCAGGAGGCTCAACGAAGGGTCTATAATAGGGCTGCTAAAATAAGGAACTTCCAAGTGGGTGATCGCGTAGCGGTGTTGATTCCCACTGTGGAAAGTAAATTCTTGGCCAGGTGGCCAAGTTGAAGTTAGTTGAAAAAGTGGGAGAGGTAAATTATAGAGTCCACCAACCGGGTAAGAGGAAACCCTATCAAATATATCATGTAAACTTGTTAAAGCCCTGGACAGAGAGGGAACCAGTGACCTCCCTGGCTAGTGCAAGATTGGAGCCTCAGGTTGGGGTGGAGAGTGTCCAAGTAGCAAATACCTTGTCTAAAACCCAAAGTCAGCAGGCAAAGGAGTTCTTGCAGAGAAGTAAAGAGAAATTTTCAGACTTGCCAGGACTCACGAGTACCATAGAGCATGATATTATCACGGAACCAGGAGTCAAAGTTTTTGTCCGGCCCTACCGCATCCCAGGCTGTTTCAGAGGAAGTGAAGAAGATATTAGACCTGGAGATTATTGAAGAATTGCAGAGTGAGTGGTCGAGCCCGATTGTGTTGGTACCGAAGCCCAACGGGACTCTGCGATTCTGCAATGATTTCCGGAAACTTAATGAAGTTTCACAGTTTGATGCCTACCCCATGCCCCGGGTAGATGATCTTATCGAGAGACTAGGTCCAGCCAGGTATATCACTACATTAGACCTTACCAAGGGATATTGGCAAATCCCGTTGACTAAGGCTGCTAGATAGAAAACTGCTTTTTCTATCCCAGAGGGGAGTTTTCAGTACAAAAGGATGCCTTTTGGATTGCAAACTGTTCCAGCCACATTCCAGCGAGCAATGGATAGGATTTTACGACCTCACCTGAAGTATGCCTCAGTGTACTTAGATGACATAGTCATTTTTAGCAGAGACTGGGAATCACACTTGCCCAAAGTCCAGGCAGTGCTGGACTCTCTTTGGAAGGAGGAGTTTACAATAAACTGAAAAATGTGCTTTGGGAATGGAGGAGGTGAAATACCTGGGCTATATCATGGGTAGAGGGGTGGTATAACCTCAGGTCAGCAAGGTAGAGGCTATACAGAGTTGGCCCTGTCCCCTCACAAAAAAGCAGGTACGTGCATTCCTGGGCATGGTGGGATACTAAAGGAGGTTTGTACCCAACTTTGCCACGTTGGCGGCTCCATTGACCGATCTGACTAAGGGTCAGAAATCGGTCATGGTGGAGTGGAATGCAGATGCAGAGAAGGCCTTTTTGGACCTCAAGTTTGTGCTGTGCCAACACCCTGTACTGGTAGCACCCAATTTTTCAAAAGAGTTTGTTGGCCAAACTGATGCTTCCGATGTAGGATTGGGAGCGGTGTTGTCACAGGTTGTTCATGGAGAGGAGCACCCGGCAGTCTTCCTCAGTAGGAAGTTAACACCAGCGGAGAAAAACTACGCTATAATTGAACGAGAGTGTCTGGCCATTAAGTGGGCTCTGGAATGCCTCAGATATTACCTTTTGGGGAGGAAGTTTAGGCTGATTTCTGACCATGCCCCTTTAGCATGGCTGAGACAAGGTAAAGGGAATAATGCCAGGGTTACTCGGTGGTTCCTGGCACTCCAGGAATTTAAATTTGTAGTGGAGCATAGGCCCGGGAGACTGCATCAAAATGCAGATGCCCTCTCCCGAGTCCATTGTTTGAGCTCCACTGTTGCCTCCACCTCCTTGGCGTTGGGGCACAGGAGGAAGATATGTACAGGACGCCGTGGCTGGGTCCTGGAAGGACGCTATGTTTCCCCTCTGTTTGGACTGTGGTCCCTTTAAGGGAACAAAAAGGGTTAACTCACCTGTCAGAGGAAGTAGGTTTAAAACAAGACAGGAAGTTATAGATGGGTGTGGAGGAGTGTAGAGGAGAATGTGGATGGGGTTTTGGTGTGCAGCAACAAAAGTGAACAGCAGTGTCCTGCCTGGAAGCCTCCTGGCAGGGGAAGCTACCTGCATCAGAAACCAAGGACTGTTTACCTGCGATAGCAGTTCTGGACTTTGCAGGTCGGTGAGACTGAAATCTTTTTCTCTTGTTTTTGCTGCTGTAAAGCTATTTAAGTTCAATAAACCTCCTTTTGAGTGAAAAGCCTGTGTCCTGCGATCTAGCTGGTTCCCCGAACTTTACAATATATATAATATAAATATAAATATATATATATATATATATATATATATATATATATATATATATATATATATATTTAGTTAAATGTGGCAGCAGGCGGCAAATAAGATAAGATAAGAAGATAAGACAACAAACTGTGGTTTCCATCTTCTGATCAACTAGCAATCAGAAGAAATTGCATTTCTCCAAGCCTTGTTATATTTACCAGATTTTTTTTTTTTTTTTTTTTTACATTTTCATTTTTCTTTTTTATATTACCACATCACATAGTAATCTAGAAATATAAACATGTTTACATGTAGGCAAATTGCCATTGTTTACCTCCTTCTGAATAATCTACCTGGTATCCCTCAACTACAATTCCTTCCGAGTCATCAGAAAGTATTTGTCAACTACAGTCAGAACTGCTGCTAATCTGTATAACTCTTATGGATCAGTAAACAAATGAGTTTAGATAGAACTATTGAAACTAAGGGATGAACATGACAGTTAAGCAATAACATTTTCACAAGGAAGATGACGATTGGCACCCTACATATCTCTATCAGTACAGCATTCCAATGTAATGTGCAAAATGATAAAACATTATTCTAGTATTCAGGCAGGTGGGGGAACTTACTGAAAGGGGTAAAATGGAAATACATTCACAACAGAGAAATAGATATTTTGTTGTAATTGTATTCTTTCCACAGAATAGAATAATCCCCAAATCACTGAATGCTAGGATATAAACTGTGGCACAACATTAATAGGTACAGCTTCTTATAAATTAAAACCCAATTGATAGTTCTTGTTAATAAAAGACCATTCAGCAAAATTGCAATACAGTACACAAAGATGTATGGAAAATAGGATGTTTACTTTGCAAGGGACATTGCACTTTCACGTTGCAAAGAATGTGCAAGGTAAAAAATAAAAATAAAAAAACATTTTTGCTTGCACATATTTGAATGATGGAAGTCAGCAGAGTTGCATTTAAAAAATGAAGCTCTAGGGCACATTTCCATGTAAATTGCAACATCCCTTGCAAATTGAACAGCCTATTTGCCATTAGTAAATCAACCCCAAAGCATGCCAACTGAGGTTCATTTGTTGTTTGATCTAAAATTAAAACAGGAAAGAAAGAAAAATCACCAGATGTTTATGTTAAGAGTAAGTTCAAAACTGTTTATTGATTACCCTAAGCACTACAATTATGTATTACATTCACATTCTCTGCTGGTCAAATAACCATTTCTGACAGTGGGGAGATATATAAATGACATCTCTAAACATATAATGCTAACAGAAGGCCCAAAACTACTTAAATAACCATTCTCCATTGCAGCAAGGTGCAGGAAGGACATCACTGAATGTACAACATATCAGGCCTTGAAGTTACAACAGCTGAAGATGATGCTGGGTTCTCACCTTGTTAATTAGAAGCAAAAACATGAAGTTACACTGGGCACTGCTTTACCAAAGCTTAACCGCTGAATACTGGAAAAACATTCATGCTTCTGATAAATCTTTTATTGTCATGTAAGATGGTCTAAAATGTGTTATTAATATGAGGTTGATATTGATGCTTCTACTGTAGTTTCTCTATGGAAAAGCATTTTGTTTTGTTGATTGGATTTTCTTCCTGTTCCTGTTATATGCAAGATAATACGTGGGCTTGGCATTGATGTCAGGCAACTAAACCAAGCTTTCATCTGGTTTTCTAATTCATTGCATGGGTATTCAGCTGGATTGAGGTCAAGGATCTTTGTGGACCAGGCACATTTTTAAACTTCTTGACAGAAATCCACTGTGAAAAAGATTATTTTATTCAATTACTCCAATAGGAGAGATGTACTTTGTGTTTAGGTTAATTAAAATATCAAACACAAAAGTAATATACCATGCTAAATAAGGACAGACATTATCTAAAGTTGAGACTGCTGCGCTTAACCATGTGATATAAACAAGGCAAAAATACATAAAAATAACAATCATGCAAATAAAATAATAAGCGATGAAGTACACTGATTAAAGTGCAAAAATAAATCCACTAGTTGCATAAGTCTACCAAACTTCTAAGTGAAATAGGTAGATAAGTGCTATACACATTAAACAAATAAAGTGCAATGTGCATAAAAAAAACAGATTAGAGGGGGGTATGGCTACCGCGCTGCTGCATGGACGTCTGAATCTACTGCTCTGCTCCAGCGATGGGAACCCACATAGTTTGTGGTGACACCGACTGCCTACACACCCACCATCACCTGCCTGAGAGAGCTGCCTCCCTCCCGAGATGACCGGAAGCAGAAAGAAGCAGCTCAACCGAAGAAATTGCAGGATTTCTTTGCGCCGGCAGCCCGCAATCTGAGCCAAAATGGCGCTTGTGGCGGAGACGGATCTCCTTCACTCTCCAGCAGCTCTCACTCAGCAACACCGAGCCCGGGCTCACAAGATGGATGTGCCTGGCATTCTCCTGATGCCTCCACTCTGCTCTCCCACAGCCCAGCGAAGTCTAAACCACACATGGCTGAACACATCCAGCAGGTTAGCATGTGTCAGGACTCCATGGAGAACACGAGGGAGTTTGTTGATCTCATCAATTAATTCCCCACTACCAATAAGCCCGTATCAGACACAATTCCTGAGACCTCATAAAAGTGTTCCTGCCTTCAACACCTGAGTCAGATTTGATCATTGATCGAATCCACCGAATACCCACGATATCCCACCCCCCTGACAACATACTTAGGGATGTTCTGATGTGGGTACATTTTTACCACACTAAGGAGCATGATAGCCTTCCAAAAAAAAAACAACCTCCAGAAAGATTCTCGCACGTCCAGCTATATGCAGACATTTCAAAATATACAATGCAAAAACGCAAATCACTACTGCCTGTGACCAAAGCCTTACGCAATCATAACATTCTATACCACTGGGGATACCTCATCAAACTAACAATCACTCGTGATGGCAACACCACAGTGATTACTTGTTTGGAAGAAGGTCTAGCATTACTCCGCTCCTTAGATATTATCCCTGAATAAACCACTGAAAACTCTTCTCTCTCAGCAAAGCTGAACACCCAGAGTGATTGGCAAACGGTGTCAAGAAAGAAAAACAACAAAAAGCACAACACTTAAATACCCCATCTTTAAAATAATCTACATTCTACAAGATTCCTGAAGCACTATGGAGCACATAGTGTGCAAATTTTCCCCTCCTGAGTTATGGGGAGCTGCTCTGCCTCCAGATTCATGTTCAAATCCACCTTTTTGCTGAACTTTTTACTTTTACGTTGTGTGACTTTATTTTCTCTTTTTATCCTGTTTGGTCTCCCCACCCACCTGACCTGCATGAGATGTACCTCACAACCTGCAAAATCTCCCCTCTACTATCTACCACCTGGATCTTACCACAAGAGGACCTATTGAAACCTTCACAAGGTACTATCAGCATCCTCACTTACCCTATACATATGGCTCTTAAAATTATTATTATTATTCAGGATTTATATAGCGCCAACAGTTTACGCAGCGCTTTACAATATAAAAGGGAGACAATACAGTTATAATACAATAAAATACAAGAGGATTAAGAGGGCCCTGCTCAGAAGAGCTTACAATCTAATAGGGTGTGGCAGGTGGTACAAAAGGTTGTAACTGTGGGGAATGAGCTGGTGGAAGTGGTAGGAGATTAGTTGGAGACGTAATAGGCTTTCCTGAAGAGATGAGTTTTCAGGGATTGCCTGAAGGTAGCAAGAGTATGGGATAGCCGGATAGATGGAGGTAGCGAGTTCCAGAGGATGGGAGAGGCTCTGGAGAAATCCTGGAGACGAGCATGGGAGGAGGAGATGAGAGCGCTTGAAAGCAGGAGGTCTTGAGAGGAGCGGAGAGGTCGATTTGGGTGATATTTGGAGACAAGATTAGTGATGTAGCTTGAGGCAGAGTTGTAAATGGCTTTGTATGTTGTGGTTTGTATTTTGAATTTCAGTCGCTGGGTGATTGGGAGCCAGTGTAGGTATTGGAGTAGAGGGTTGGCAGACACTGAGCGATTGGTAAAGTGGATAAGTCTGGCAGCAGCATTCATGATAGACTGAAGAGGGGATAGCCTATGGATTGGTAAGCCAATGAGAAGGGAGTTGCAATAGTCAAGGCAAGAGATAACAAGAGAGTGAATGAGGAGCTTGGTGGTTTCATTTGTTAAAAAGGGGCGAATTTTAGAGATGTTACGGAGGTGAATTCTACAAACTTTTGACAACGATTGGATTTGAGGCTGAAATGACAAGTCAGTGTCTAGGATTACACCTAGTACCCTGGCGTGAGGGGAGGGACTGATGGTTGCATTATTGATTTTGATGTAAAAGTCATGGAGGGGGACATGAAAATAGTATCCTTTAATGTGCACAGCCTTAACCACCCAGCCAAAAGGGCCTTGGTTTGGATAGAAGCGATTAAACTCCAGGCCGATGTTCTCTGCATACAGGAGACCCATTTCTCAGCCTGCAATATCCCCTAGTTTCAATACAAAAAATTCCCTCACACCTTTCTTTTTGGCTTCAGCACCTACAAAACAAAAACGCGTTCTCATTGCCATTAAGGACTCTGTGGCCTTTACCCTACAAGAAACCCAGGTCGATCCAGAAGAACGATATCTAATCCTGGTAGGAGAACTTAACAACAATCCCTATACTGTTGTGAACCTTTATGAGCCCAATTCCCATCAAATCCGCTTTCTGAAGAAAATGTTCCGCAGAATTGCTACAACCAAAAAAGGCTCCCTGGTAATGTGTGGGGACTACAATCTAACGGCAGATTACACGATAGACACTACCTATAAATCCAAATGACTACTACCCATGCTACAACCTCTGCTACATACAGAGGATTTCCATGATGCCTGGAGATGCCAACATTCAAACTAACGAGACTACACCTTTCACTCTTCCAGACACAATTCATCCTCAAGAATTGATTTAATTCTAGTCAATAAGATGTTGTTACAGGCAGTGTCCTCCTCCACCATACACAACATTACATGGTCCGACCATGCACCTGTCTCTATAACTATGGTGGAGGGGCACACTCCAAGTCCTGGCTATGTGTGGCTTTCCAACTCCCATATATTTCAAATGTCTTCACATGCTACAACCATTGCCAAAAACCTAACTGAATTTTTTTCACTGAATACCCATTCTGTGACTGACCCTGCCATGTTGTGGTGTGTGCATAACGCCTTTATTAGAAGGATTATCCTACACTTCACGGGAGAAGAGGCAGAGGACGCAGAAATTAGACCAACTCCTTAGTGAAATTAAGACTCTAGAGTCCCTGAACAAAAACAATGCTAACACACATCTAGCAAATAAACTTTCCCAACATCTCCCTGATCTCAGGCTCCTGCTCCATGAGCAGTTTGACAAACACATCAAATTATCCCATTACTCATCTGGCAATCGAGCAGGTAAATTTCTTGCCCAAAGACTCAATGTATGTAGAACTAAAACAAAAATCCCATATTTAATCCATCCATCAGAGATTTAAAAGAAATAGCAAACACTTTTGCTGAATACTAGACTCCAATACCCCACAACCTACTGATGAAAATATACAAGCTTTCTTGACAAGTTTCAACCTCCCCTCCCACCCACAGGCACAACTAATCTCTCTCAATACCCCTATTATGGAACCTGAGATCATAAAAGCGATAAGAACCCTACCATCTGGCAAATCATCAGGTCCCGATGGATAGACAAATGACTATTATAAAATCTTCCATAACAACTTATCCCCTACACTTCAGTCTGTCTGTGCCAATGCAATGTCCTCTGCCTAATTTCCTTCTGAGATGCTTAAAGCCTATGTTGTTACCATTCTTAAAAAGAATCCACTATCCCTTCCATCTTCAGACCCATCTCATTACTTAATATGGATGTCAAGTTATACAGTAAGATCTTGGCCCACAGACTTCTTCCTATTCTACCCTCTCTCATCAAACCTGACCAAACAGGTTTCACCCCTGGTAGACATGCATCCGATGCCACAAGGAGAGTCATCAACATTATGCCATATGCTAAGACCTATCAAGTGCCTCTGCTTCTCTCCTTGGGTGCGGAGAAGGCATTTGACAGGATACATTAGGGCTATATGAGGCACACATTACAAAAGTTTGGCTTCACAGGACCCATTCTCTCTGCCATCTTGGCCCTTTAATCATCCCCCTGTGCACCGGTCTACACATCAAATATGCTCTCAACTCCCTTTACAATATCCAATGGTAAGAGACAGGGATGTCCCCTATCCCCCCCGATCTTCAACCTCCTTATAGAACGACTGGCCGAGAGGATTGGAACCCACCCTAACATAACAGGTTTCCCCCTCCAAGACAGACCTCACAACATAAATTTATTTGCAGATGACATCATCTTGTTCCTAACTACCCCAGCTACACCACTATCTCATGCCCATACTATTCTCAATGAGTTTAGTAGAATCTCTTTCTATAAAGTGAACTTTACAAAAGCACTTAACCTGGAATTGGGAGTTCCACCCCCTCTTCGGTCTCAACTACAATCTGAATTTCCTTACACATATAGTAAGTCGAGCAGATCATATTTAGGTCTACAACTAACGGCAGACCTACAGAAATTAGCAGATACCAATTATTTACCCTTGATAGATAGAATTTCTAAAGAAACAAAAAGGTTAGCTAAATTAGAAATGTCTAGGTCTGGCCATCTGGCCTCATTCAAAATGATCCTACTGCCTCAAATATTATACGTTTTCAGAACACTTCCCATCTCACTGCACAGTAACCATCCTAAATCTCTAAACTCCCTGCTTACACAATTCATCTGATGTTCATCACGGTGCTCTAAAGCTCTCCTGGTCAAACACAGACTTGAAGGAGGTATAGGATTGATAGATATTCAAGACTACTTCCGAGCATCCATTCTTACCCAACTTAAAAGTTGGTTTAACCCCTCCCCTGATATTCTTTAGTGCAGCATTGAACAAGCTTTACGCCCAACCAAAGACCTACACTATCTTACTCCTAGATGTATGGCAACCATTCCCCATACAACACCTCCCATTCACTATACAAGCCTCCCTGTTGGCTTGGAGAGACCTTCGCAAACTACCACCCTTAACCTCTAACAAGGTAGATATCTCCATATGCCTAAATATCCTCACACATGCAATTCCAAACCTCTCCACCACTGACTGGCACAATAAAGGAAAAAAAAAGTGGATTGCAGATCTCTACTACAATGACATCCTTAAACCATTCACCACACTCCAAAAACAATTCAATTTATCATCCGCTGATTTCTATAAATACAATCAAGCCTTCCATCACCTCAGATCCATCAAAACACACCAAAAATATCTCACAGAGGGGATATGGCAGTTTTACACTACTACCCCTACACCTCCCAAGGGAATAACCCTCTTCTATAATCTCTTCCAACAAAAACGTAGCTTCACCAAATCCCACCCTTACCGAAAATGGGAATTTGATTTAGGCATATCCATCACAGACTCACAGTGGCAATATGCACTTTGATCAATCTACAAAGCCTCCAAATGTGTTAATCACTGGGAACTATTGCAAAGAATAGCCCTCAGGTGGTACCTTACACCTTACAGAATATCCAAATTTTGCTAAACCAACTCCCCATTTTGCTGGAAAAATTGTGGCCCAATAGGCAACCTTAAACCTGAAAACATTTAACTAGCTTTTGGAATAACATATTTCACTCAATCTCAAACATTACAGGGATCTCAACACCGCCCAATCCAAGCTTAGCAGTACTGAACATAGGCATTGAAAACTCCCCCCCTAACTTTCGCGTAGTGATTAAACACATTCTTTTTTTTTTTCATATTTTTAATTCCATATATTGATTTTACATATGAAATACATTGTACAATTAAATATTGTATGTCGTGCAACGACGTTGGTGTAAATAGTTCAAGGTATTAACTTATATCCACTAACAGGTTTCAGATGTAGCAAGTAGTAAACGAAGAGCTATGAAAGTTCCTAGAAATACGATCAGTCCACTTCACTAGTGTGGCACCCCAAATGGGAGCTTTAGTGCCACAGGAGTGGAGAGGACCTCGTCGCAATACTCCATACGATGACTGAGGTTTCCTAGTAGTAACTTGCTAGAACATGTAACATATAACTATTAAGAAAAAAACTGGTATTGCTCGGTCAAGAAAGAGAGTTCTGTGTTTCAGTAACTTTATGTGAGATGCGCAGTGTTAGTCCAATCAGTCCATGGTTGCCAGTTTGTGTGTGTTTTTGCTGCTTGGCCATTGTAGGCGGCTGTTGTGGCTTCATAGCTGAAGTGTAGGGCTACTAAGTCGATGACTTGGGCCAGTGTCAGAGGTTTGTCGGACTTTCATTGTCTGGTTATATTGAGTCTGGCTGCCAGGAGAATATGGGTTATTACGAGTCTGAATGGGTGAGGAATGTTATCAATAGTTAGGGTTAGGATTGCAAGTGCAGGTGAGGGGGGATCATGATTTGAGTTATGGTTGAAATTAGCTTAAAGATGTCTTCCCAGTATTTCTGTAGGTTGAAGCATGTCCAGAAAATATAGAGTATATCGCCTGTGGTAGATTTACATCTCCAGCAGGTGTTGGGGTTTCGGGGACAAAAGATTCTATTCTGGCTTAAGTAATGTACCAATGTAGTGATATTTTCTGTGTGAATTCCCATAGGGCCGCGCATTTGGTGGCTTTGTAAACGGTCTTGGGGGCTTGTTGCCATTGTGTGTCAGTATAGGTACATGCAAGATCGATGTCCCATCTGTGGTGTGAGTTTAGTTTGGAGAAGGTGCATTTTTGGTGAAGACTGTTATAAAAGTAAGAGATACCCTTTATTTTTGAGGGGGGGTTGGTGAGGTATTCCCAGGTCTTAGGATGTATGCTGTATAGAGGAAGGGGTATAGTACGCAGGCAATGATGTATGCGTAGATAGGTAAAGTGTTCGGATATAGGAAGGGTATATTCAGATTGTAGTTGGGAGAATGGCTTAATGTGGTTGTCCTGTAGTAAATCTTGTAGGGAGTGTATTCCTTTGAGGGTCCATGATGATAATGGGAGATCAGGCATTAAGTGGAGGAGAGTGTTTAACCACTTGCCGACTGCCTAACGCAGATATACTGCGGCAGAATGGCACGGGCAGGCAAAATCACGTACCTGGTACGTGATCTGCCTCCCGCGGGCGGGGGGTCCGATCTGACCCCCCCAGTGCCTGAGGCGGTCGGCTCGTGTCTGGCAGCGATCAGACGTGAGGGGGAGACCATCCATTCGTGCCCCCCCTCGCGATCGCTCCCAGCCAATCAGATTCTTCCTCTGCTGCTGTATAGTAAACAGCAGCAGAGGAAATGATGTCATCTCTCCTCGGCTCGGTATTTTCCTTTCCGGCGCCGAGGAGAGAAGACATCGATGTGAGTGCACAAACACTACACACACAGTAGAACATGCCAGGCACACATTACACCCCCGATCACCCCCTAATCACCCCCCTGTCACACTGACACCAAGCAGTTTTGTTTTTTTTCTGATTACTGCATTGGTGTCAGTTTGTGACAGTTAGTGTGGTAGGGCAGTTAGTGTTAGCCCCTTTAGGTCTAGGGTACCCCCCTAACCCCCCCTAATAAAGTTTTAACCCCTTGATCACCCCCCATCGCTAGTGTCACTAAGCAATCATTTTTCTGATCACTGTATTAGTGTCACTGGTGACGCTAGTTAGGGAAGTAAATATTTAGATTTGCCGTCAGCGTTTTATAGCATCAGGGACCCCCATATACTACCTAATAAATGTTTTAACCCCTTGATTGCCCCCTAGTTAACCCTTTCACCAGTGATCTCCATATAACTGTTACGGGTGACGCTGGTTAGTTTGTTTATTTTTTATAGTGTCAGGGCACCCGCCGTTTATTACCTCATAAAGGTTTAGCCCCCTAATATAGATAAAAAATGAATCAGCGCGAAATGGAAAACAACAAGAACAGCAGCTGAACACCAGGGTCAAAGTTCAAATCCCTCAATATACATTAAAACAGAAAGTGCAGCGCTAATAAAACATAAAAAGTAAGGGCTAAAAAGACAGGATAAAGCACAATATGATTCACCACAGTGTATGAACAATCAGTCCATGATTCCAGTCCACATAGATCTTCAAAGTGTAGGAGACTGCATGCTAACACAGATGGTGATTCCAGGTGCCCACCACCATGGTAACAAATGGCCTCTCACCTGATGTAGTGGACCCTTTGATTATAGAGGGTCACAAAACGCCTTTTCCATAAATCAATAGGTATGCAGCATGTCAATCAAGGACCGGGTACAGGACACTCCAAAACGGCCATATAAAATAAAAAGTGGCAAGAGGATAGTGCTCTCCGTATAATAAACTCTTTATTCAATAATAAAAAGGTAACACTCGGGGGCGCATGCGCGAAGCTTTACATGGCAGACGTGTCTCTGTGAGGCTCCGCACTCCCCGCCGCATACCCGAGACTATTGCGCCTTACTGAACCGGCAAATCGGAGCCATTTTCACGGGGATCGCTTCTCCACAAACCAGTGCACCTTCCGGTATGGTGTTAACGGGCCATCGCCGAAAACCAAACCACAAACCCATCAAAGAAGCGCTGGCCCGCGCTTCCTCCAAGATGGCGTCGAAGGCCCGGAACCTGGCTGATCCCACAGCAACATCTCCAGCCCACTTTGACATACCTGACAGCGATGAGGAGGCTGATATACGAGAGGACTCAGGCGGCTCCCCATCTGTCCCTAATACAGGTATGTCAAAAGGTGCCTTTATGAAAATCATGGAATCTATGCTGCACAAGGCCCTCAAAGCAACATCAGACCAGATTACTACTAGTCTGACACGTGAGATACGCGAGATAGGCCAACGCACAGCAGACCTTGAAACAAGGGTAGATGACATAGAACTCACACTCCAAGAACAAGCACAAGAGCAAATCGCCCTCAGGGAGGAGAACTCTATGCTTTTATCCCGACTCGAGGATGCGGAAAATCGCTCCCGCAGATCCAATTTACGCCTCAGAGGAATCCCAGAAACAATCGATGACCTGCAATCTTTTACAACAGCACTTTTTCAAGAGCTAGCACCATCCATACCCATCGAACGTCTTGAATTCGATAGAATTCACAGAGCGCTCACCAGACGCCAAACAGACGGGCCACCGAGAGACATTATTATCAAACTGCATTTTTTCCGCACGAAAGAACAGCTCCTGGCAGCCGCCCGCAACAATAACACCCTGCAATTTCAGAGCCATACATATCAATTGTTCTCCGACCTAGCACCCCTCACGATTGCTAAATGCCGTGCTATGAAGCCCCAACTGCAGGTACTTATACAGCACCAACTTAAGTACACTTGGCGGTTCCCATTCGCACTGCAATTCTCCTATCAAGGTCAACAACACACCTCCACCACACCAGAATCTCTTCAAAGGCTACTGGAATCGCTCCACCTGTCTCCCCAGAATGTCCACTCAGACACAGCCCTTCCTCGCACTCCAGCCAGGTCTGCATCTCAACCATACACCACGACCCCCAATCGGAAAAACACCGGACCACCATCCATCCGGAAGGGAACACCGGCCAGATTATCTGAATACTCCTATCGCAGCCCGAAATCCCGAGCTCCACGCTGAAGACCAAGGAACTTCCTTTTCTCTTTTCTTTTATCTCCTTTTTTGTCTTTTTTTAATATGCAGGTACTCGGTCGCACTAGCAGTGAATGTCTCCACACCACCTTATGAGACCCCACCCGTGACCGAGATCTGCCAGAGGACCTCCGTCAGGAATGGACTCTTGGTAACCTGAAATTGTTTCCTTTTCAGGGCTCGTAGGCCTTTTAAGGCCTCCTCAGGTTCAGTTATTTTGTTCAATTTTTCTCTTATTTTTCAAAACCTTTTTATTTTGTGATCGTAGCAAAGTTATTGTTAAACGCACAATTCAGTTTTGCACATTCCAGAGTGCACTTGACCTGGTTTACAATTTGTGAACCAGGTGAACCCTGCTACTCTGTCGCTTTCATTATTGAGTACCGGTAATGTAACAACTAGACAGCTTTAATGTTTTGATTGACCTACCGTGAGTTACTTGCACATCTTTTCAGTATGTACCCCATATCCACCCTCCCCCTCCTCCCACCTCCTCCTTTTCCTTTCCCCCTCCTCCCCCTCCCCCCTTCTACCCCTCCCCCACCCTCCCCTTCCCCCTCCCTCCTCCCCTTACTCTATCCTAACCCCTCCTCCCCCCCTTCTCTCCCCCCCCCTTTTTTACCTTTCCTCCCCCTAACCCTCCCCTTCTCCTTCCTTCCTTCCCCTCCCATCCCCACCCATCCACATTCCTTCCCATTCCCCCCTCCCTCCTACCCAACCTCCTCTTCCCCCAACTCAACGATACTAATCCCTCATGATAAGCGACTTCAACTAAAAACTCACATGAATGCTTATCACTTACTGAATTGAGCTGCATCAAAAGCTCTCACGTTCCCCACCCCCCACCTTTCACCTGATGTTCTGCTGTTATTCACGTTATCTGGGGGCACAGGGGAATATATTGTATTTTTTCTTTATACTTTGTTTTGTAGTTTTTTATCATACTTTTTAAGGTATCTTTAATCTTTTGCTGCTCCCGGTTGCGGCAGGGAGCAGTCAATGCTTACCCCCCCTGTAGTGCATTCACTCTTTGACCAGAACCTCGGTCGCAGAGTCAGTGCACACGTTAGTCGGGCACTACTGGGGTGTTGCCCCCTTACTGAAGGGGTCGCCCAGTGCTTCACCCGACCCACAATGCTCTCCCTCTTCCCCCCCTCTCTCCCCCCCCTCTTTGACTCTACACCTTCACTCCTTTCTTTCTTCTATGCCGGTTGGCTCACGTGGGCCCTTTTCCTCGATATAGACCACTCAAACACCCCATAATGGCCCCACTTGAAATCCTTACCCTGAACGTTAAGGGGTTAAACTCCCCACATAAACGGGTAAAAGCATTTCAAACCTTTGCGTCCCTGAAAGCTAAAGTTGTAGCCCTCCAGGAAACCCACTTTTCCATACGCCACACTCCGAGTTTTTTTAGCTCAAGATACCCACAAGTATTTACTGCTTCAGCAAATACTAAACATAGAGGAGTTTTACTCGCTTTTCACCACACTATGCCATTCACCCCACTCTCTGAGATAAAAGACCCTGAAGGCCGCTATCTCATTCTAGTGGGACTTTTGCAGGACATAACCACAACCTTCGTCTCCTACTATGCCCCCAACACAAACCCGATTCCCTTTTTCTCACATCTACTGCAAGTCGTGCAAGCGCACTGCAAGGGAACTTTGTTCCTCTGCGGAGACTCCAATTCTGTACTACAACCGCACACAGACAAATCGCCCTATGCTCCAGAACACTACACCCCTTCCACACAATTTCGTAAATTAATACAATCAGCCTCCCTCCTAGACACATGGAGAGAACTCAATCCCTTAAAGAGAAACTATACATTTTATTCACACCCTCACAATTCATTCTCCAGGATTGACCATATATTTACCTCAATATCATCTGCACCACTTCTCCTTCACTCACATATCCAACCAATTACATGGACGGACCACTGTGCCGTCATCACTACAGTGTCATCCCTAATCCCACAAACTACTAACAGATCATGGTGTATGAATGACTCTCTCTTAACCAACCCATCTTACTGCCTAGATATTCAAGTAGCCCTCAAGGACTACCTAAAACACAATGCAACCCCCGACATCTCTCCCATCTTGCTCTGGGAGGCACACAAACCCGTGATACGTGGCACATGTATTTCAGTGGCATCCCACCTTAATAGAGACAAGAAACTCAAACTACAACAGCTTGAATCCGACTATAATAATAGCTTTCTTTTATTCCAATCTGACCCTACCGAAACACGTAAATTAACACTAGAAAAAATTAAACTAGAACTAGATCTTCTCTTAGCCGAGATGGCTGACAAAACTATCCGTAGAACAAACCATAAAATCTATACTAAAGCAATCAAACCGGACACCTACCTGGCATTACGTTTACGTAGACCGGACCGTGCTCGTATTCCAATTAGACTCAGGCTAACTAAGGATGTAGTCACCAGCAACCCTGTCAAGGTTCTTTCGGAGTTTCGTAAACAGTTATCAAATCTCTATGACTCTAAAACAACATTTTCACAGCGCCAAGCAGAGAAACTGTTTCATAAACTGCCCATTCCAACCTTGTCTGAATCCAATCGCGAGCTAATGGAGAGCACGATCTCGACAGACGAAGTACTAGCAGCCATAAAAACCCTAAAACCAAATAAACGCCCAGGCCCTGATGGCCTTCCCAGTCTCTATTATAAAAAATTTGCCACAGAACTATCCCCCCTTCTTACCAACACTTTTAATGCCATACTAAAGCAACACTCTTTTGGCGGGGACACATTGACTGCTCTTATCTCAATGATCCCCAAACCGAACACTGACAGCACGCTATGGTCCAACTATAGACCAATTTCACTTCTCAATGTGGACATCAAGATTTTGGTCAAAATTCTTGCTCTACGCCTCAATCCCATCATTGGCGGTTTAATACACAAGGACCAGGTTGGCTTCATACCCAAGCGACAAGCGAGCGACAATATCAGACGAGTAATTCTCCTACAACACCTGGCCCGTTCCCGTAAGATCCCTATGCACCTCCTCTCCTTAGATATACGAAAAGCCTTTGACACGGTCTCTTGGCCCTATCTATTCTTTATCCTCCAACGCTGGGGCTTCGGCCCCAATTTCATAAACTGGATAAAAGCCCTCTATACCCACCCGCAGGCGTATGTGCACTACTCCGGATTCCGGTCAGACCCTTTTCCAATATCACGGGGGACTAGACAGGGCTGCCCCTTATCTCCCCTACTCTTTGCACTCACTATCGAACCCCTAGCAGCCCTGATTAGATCTAATCCTGACATCCGGGGCCTAGAAATAGCATCCACCTCCCATAAAATATGTCTCTTTGCCGACGACGCACTTATGTTTATTACTTCTCCCCATACCACTTTACCAAACCTCATGAACACCTTAGATAAATTCTCCAGCATATCTGGACTGGAGGTCAACCAATCCAAATCGAAGGCCCTCAATGTGTCCCTGCCACAAGTTGATCTTGAAACACTACGAAGCAATTATCCCTTCCACTGGTCTTCCTCTTCGATACCATATCTAGGGATTAGGCTAACTAAGGATCCCTCCAACCTGTTCCAATCCAACTACCTCCCAATGCTCTCACAAATATCTTCCTTACTTAATACCTGGCTACCACTATGCGTTTCCTGGTTAGGACGCATAGCAGCCGTGAAAATGTCCTAATTACCAAAACTGTTATACTTATACAGAGTGCTCCCTATCACAGTCCCTCCTTATTACCATAGGATTATACAAAATAAAGTTTTCAAATATATATGGGGGCCAACTAGACCCAGAGTGGCGAGACCCATTCTTCTCCGTAACAAGCTCCACGGCGGCTTGGGCATTCCCAACTTCTCACACTACTATCACGCAGCCCGTCTAGCTCAGTCCATCCTATACCACGCCAAAACAGAGACCCCACTTTGGGTTGCCCTCGAAGCCATCGATCTACATCCGATTAATATAGGCAACATACTGTGGCTCCCCACATCAACAAGAGGACCCTTGGCTAACCCAATTACACTTCACACACTTAAACTTTGGGATAGACTAAAAACTCCCTTCAAACTGATCTCCCCACACTCCCCACTTCTATCCTATTTAGGTCACCCTCAATTCCCCCCAGCCTACACAGAACCAACTTCATTCCACGCCTGGGCTCAGGCGGGTCTGATTCGCATCTGTGATTTTGTTAGTGGAGACTCTGTGAAACCTTTCCCATCCATCCAGGAACAAGCGCAACTCCCTCACAGAGAATGTTTCCGCTACCTCCAAATTAAACACTTTGTGCAATCAACTATAAAATCTAACTCTGGACTGGATACTCTAACCGAGTTTGAGCATATGTGCGAGTCGGACCCGCATGCCCCAGGTATTATCTCCCGTCTATACTCCCATCTTACATCACCACCCCCAGATCTACCCACATATGCACAGAGATGGTTGAGAGACCTCGATATTACCCTCGAACCAGAAGACTGCTCGACCATATGGTCCAATACAAAAAACTCATCCCAGAATGTTGTTGCCTCAGAGGCGAACTATAAAGTGCTAATGCGCTGGTACCTTGTCCCAGCTAGAATCGTTAAATTTCTACCTGAATCCTCCCCGAACTTTTTCAGAGGCTGTGGAGACAGGGGCACGCACCTACATATATGGTGGACATGCCCTCAAGCACAGCGCTTCTGGGCAATAATATTTCAGATGGCTACCACTCTCCACCAAATTACCTTATCCCCTAACCCCACAATAGCCCTCCTCAACCTTTTCCCACAAGACTATACCAGATCACAACTCAGACTTCTCCTACATTTATTCACCGCAGCCAAACAGACGATAGCTAAGGCTTGGAAAACACCCACTCTTAACATAGTTGAAACGAAGAATAGGGTGACCCTAGCAATGATACATGACAAAATAGAAGCAAAAATTCTCGATAAAGCCACCCAACATAACCGAGTATGGCGACCCTGGGTTGAACACTTTCTACCAACGGACATAGCTGAAGACCTAATATCGCTTTAAGTGGGCATGAGCACCACCTCCAGACTCTAATATGATTCCTTTACCCGCGCGGGCCGGCCGGCACCCCTCCTCCCCCTTCCTCTCCAACCCACAACTCTCTCGCCTACATCCCCTTCTTTCTACCCCTCTTTATTCCACCCCTTGATTTTACTTTACCCTCCAAATTCAAAAATAGGTAATATACTCTGTTACATGTATTACTTTTGGGGCCCCCCATCACTTGTGTTGGGGAAAGGCCCAAACCTATAGTGTTAAAAATGGGATTGTAGTCCCCTTTAATCTTTCATACATTTACGTGTTTAGTTCCAGCAAACTGTATGATTTGGAAATATATCTGCTATCTAAAAACTCAGTTTTCCTTAATACATTGTTTTCCGACATTATTTCTATGTACACGATCATCTAATTGTAAGAAACTATGCATGGAACTTAATGTAGCAGTTGTATGTGAAATTGCCAATAAAATATTTGAAAAGAAAGGTAACACTCACAAAGATAGTACTTGGTAAAAGCAGACAAACGATATTGAAGATCCTCCGATTTTCCGGACAGTGTAGCAGATGCGCAGTGGCCGCGGGTGACGTCACGACGTTCCTCGTTCTGGATGCGTTGCGTCCCAGTGGGTGGGGACTTCATCAGCAGATGAGGGACGTCGCGGGCACCCGCGCTATATGCCAGGTGAGTAACCATGGCAACAATACACTAAGCGTAATCAACCTCAGACACATCCGGAAGTCAATCCGGATGTGACCCCTTGTATAAAAAAAATAAATAAACGGAAGTTACAATCGCAAACAGCAATAAAAAATGAATCAATTCTAAAGAGGACAAGTGCACTAATCCCAAGTAGGGAATAAAGACGAACCTAAGAAAAGTATGATATTAATAAAAAATAAAAAATCTAGAAAAGTAGCATTATATATAAAAACGAATTCTATGTGAAGTATATAATTTCTCAATACTTAAAATATGTAAAATTAAATGGAATGTGAGTCATCCGCGGCCTCTGTCATCTAATAACATACATAATCTAATAAAGAATGATTAACGGTCAGATATAAAACAATTTGTGTCGAAGTCCACATTTAACCCCTCAGGGCTAAGAACCTTGGTTTCAAAGATCCAATATGATTCTCTTTTGCTCAGTTGCCTTATGAAATTTCCCCCCCCCCCCTCCAGTGTCTCGTAACCCTCTCTATACCCCAAAATTTTAAACTTTTAGGATTCTGGTGGTGATGGAGTTTGAAGTGTCTAGAGACATTGTGGGTTTTCAGGCCTTTTTTAATATTGTTAACATGCTCAGCGAGCCTCACGTGTAGGGGTCTGGATGTTCTCCCGATATACTGGAGCCCGCAACCGCACTCCAGCATATACACGACCCCTACCGTGTCGCAGGTAATCAATTGTTTGATTTCATATTCCTTACCAGTAGCAGAGGCTAGAAATTTTTTCCTTTTCTTTATGTTCCCCTTAGCATGTTTACAGGGAATGCATTTACCGCATGCGTAAAAACCACCCAAAAAAGAAAATAGCCTGTCAGAAGAAGGAACAGGGGGGTTCAAAACACTAGGGGCCAATCGGTCCCTTAATGATGGAGCCTTCTTGTAAATAAACTGAGGACGGTCAGGGAGCACAGGGCCTAGCACTTTGTCCTGTTTCAAGATGGGCCAGTTTTTAAGTACTATTTTCTTAAATGTGCGATATTGCACATTGTAATCAAGCACCATCTTAAAATTATAATTATCTCCACCATTCTCCCTAACGGTATCGGAGACCAAAGTCCCTCTGTCAAGACCTTTAACCCTAGTGACCTCCTCCTCTAGCTTGGAACGATCGTATCCCTTTTGTTCAAACCTGGTAGTCAAAATATGTGATTGTGCTATAAAATCCTCATCAGAGGTACAATTTCTATGCAGCCTGATGTACTGACCCCTGGGGATGTTGCACAACCACGAATGGTGGTGGCAACTCCCCAGGGGAATGTACGAGTTGCGGTCAGTGGGTTTGAAATAATTGGTCATAGTAAAACGGTTGTGTATAATGTTGATGGTCAAATCCAAAAAAAATAACCTTTTCTTGGTTGATTGTCCAGATTAGGACAATGTTTTTATGATTACTATTAAGAGTGTCAATAAACATGTCAAGTTTATCCCTATCACCTCTCTATATCAGGATAAGATCGTCAATGAAACGACGGTAACAGATGAGCTCAGGGGGTCTGTTAGCAAAAACTGCCTCTTCCTCCCAGTGGGCCATAAATAAATTGGCCACACTGGGAGCAAAACGAGCCCCCATAGCAACTCCCCTTGTCTGCAAATAAAAATCCCTATTGTACCAAAAATAATTTTTGGTTAAACAAAAATTCAAACAACTCAATAGGAATTCCTGATGTCTCCCAGACAATGAAGAAGAAGCTAGAGCCCATTCAACAGACGCCATAGCATCTCTGTGACCAATAATGGTATACAGAGAGCTGACGTCTGCTGTAACCAAAAAGGTGGGTGATGAGCACTCAAGACCTTCCAAGATCTGTATGACATGCTTGGTGTCTTTGAGGTATGCAGGGGTTTTAGTCACTAATGGTTGCAAAAAGACGTCAATATATTGCCCAAGACGTGCTGACACTGAGTCGATCCCATTAACAATGGGTCGACCAGGGGGGTTAGAGATGTCTTTATGTATTTTGGGCAGAAAATAAATCACAGGGGTTCTGCAAAACAAAGGATCCAAATACATTGCTTACTTCTTAGTGAGGATTTTTTGATCCCTGCCATCCTCTATAATTGCATGCAATTCATCCTTATATATTAACATAGGATCTTTACTAAGGATCCTATATGTATCTTGGTCAGAAAGCAGGCGACTCATCTCTGACTGATAATAGTCCCTACTCAAAATGACCAGACCACCCCCTTTGTCGGCGGGGCGGATAACTATATCTTTCCGCTCAGCGAGCGATTGTATCCCACGCTTAATATATAAAGGATCGACGATTTTCTTAACCTTTAGCTGGTTCAGATCATGAGCAACCATATTTTTAAACACTTCAAGATACTTATTATCAATATTCTGCAGGTTAAACGTGGATTTGTTCCGTAAAGATGAATGTTGGGAACTGGACGATTTAGTCCCCTGATGCGGTAGGGCCAAAAAATATTTTTTCATATTAAGGGTCCTGACATATTTCTGGATATTAACATATGTGTCAAATTTATTAAGGTTTTTAATGGGGGCAAATTTTAAACCACGATCCAAAACCTTAATCTCATCATCACTGAGAGTAATTTGACTCAAATTGTATATACCCTTTCCTACCGTGGTTTGGACCTTTTGTACTCTCCTGCCCCCTCTTCTTCCTCTCTTTTTTTTCGCTTGCGAGGGCCGGCGTTTGATGGAGTGTAAGGTATCGGTTGATTCCGTGGCTCTCTTTGTTGAGGTTGGTAGGGCTGGGGGGGTATCTCTGTTCCCCCCGTTGGCCTAAAAAAACATTCCCTTTATAAGGGGTATGGACAGCTAATGGAGCAAAACGGTTAGAAGTGGGAATAGGTTTGTTATAGGGGGGATCAAAGCCTCCTCTTTCGAAGCGTTCCCTACTTTCTTCATACGCTGGATAACCATTCTGACGAGAGGGTGTCTCATAATGGTTATAAGGCCTATTATTGCCTCTGCCCTTTCCCCTCGCATTACCTTTTTTATTATTTTTTCTCTTGTAACCATAGGTGCTGGGGGGAGGGGCCTGTTTACTGTAATGCGAGTGATCATATTCATAAACGGGATCGTTCCTGGGGGCATGACTTCCATTCCCTCCTGTGGCTACCTGAGCGTTAGCCAGAATTGGAGCAGGATCTTCCATAGCTGGGGAATTCTGCCATTTGAAGATTATCCCCCCATTAAAATCCTCAAAATCCCTGATAAATTTCTTACGTTTCTTATTTTGTGTTTCCAAATCCCATTTGGTGAGTTTGTTTTTGAGTTCCCCAGATAATCTGATAAACTCCTCACTATCTTTAAAGGTTTCAACATTCTTGGTAATCTCTCCTATCTGCGAATCAAGAGTGGCCATCCTCTTTCTTTTATGGGTCAGGAGAAACTCCAACAATTCGAAACCTCTTTTAATGAAGAAATCACTCCATTCTGACATAGATTGAACATCAGTTAAGCCATCATTGGGAGGTAAATCCCAACGCAGGCGTCTAGGTATAAGTCTAGCAGCAAGATACTGCTCAAAAGATGTAATATCCCACCAGGTCTTAATCTTTTTTTCATAAATATAGCCCAATTTTCTAAAAGATTGAGGTAAATCATTAGTGGGTTCTAGGGTGGGATTCCTAGAAAATACCTCATTAATCTTTATATCTCGCTTATCAAAATAATCAAACACTTCCATATCGCAGCTTGATTGCTGAAAATTGCACAAATAATATAGATAAAAAATGAATCAGCGCGAAATGGAAAACAACAAGAACAGCAGCTGAACACCAGGGTCAAAGTTCAAATCCCTCAATATACATTAAAACAGAAAGTGCAGCGCTAATAAAACATAAAAAGTAAGGGATAAAAAGACAGGATAAAGCACAATATGATCCACCACAGTGTATGAACAATCAGTCCATGATTCCAGTCCACATAGATCTTCAAAGTGTAGGAGACTACATGCTAACACAGATGGTGATTCCAGGTGCCCACCACCACGGTAACAAATGGCCTCTCACCTGATGTAGTGGACCCTTTGATTATAGAGGGTCACAAAACGCCTTTTCCATAAATCAATAGGTATGCAGCATGTCAATCAAGGACCAGGTACAGGACACTCCAAAACGGCCATATAAAATAAAAAGTGGCAAGAGGATAGTGCTCTCCGTATAATAAACTCTTTATTCAATAATAAAAAGGTAACACTCACAAAGATAGTACTTGGTAAAAGCAGACAAACGATATTGAAGATCCTCCGATCTTCTGGACAGTGTAGCAGATGCACAGTGGCCGCGGGTGACATTATGACGTTCCTCGTTCTGGACGCGTTGCGTCCCAGTGCGCGGGGACTTCATCAGCAGATGAGGGACGTCGCGGGCACCCGCGCTATATGCCAGGTGAGTAACCATGGCAACAATACACTAAGCGTAATCAACCTCAGACACATCCGGAAGTCAATCCGGATGTGACCCCTTGTATAAAAAAAATAGGTCACTAGGGTTAAAGGTCTTGACAGAGGGACTTTGGTCTCCGATACCGTTAGGGAGAATGGTGGAGTTAATTATAACTTTAAGGTGGTGCTTGATCACAATGTGCAATATCGCACATTTGAGAAAATAGTACTTAAAAACTGGCCCATCTTGAAACAGGACAAAGTCCTAGGCCCTGTGCTCCCTGACCGTCCTCAGTTTATTTACAAGAAGGCTCCATCATTAAGGGACCGATTGGCCCCTAGTGTTTTGAACCCCCCTGTTCCTTCTTCTGACAGGCTATTTTCTTTTTTGGGTGGTTTTTACGCATGCGGTAAATGCATTCCCTGTAAACATGCTAAGGGGAACATAAAGAAAAGGAAAAAATTTCTAGCCTCTGCTACTGGTAAGGAATATGAAATCAAACAATTGATTACCTGCGACACGGTAGGGGTCGTGTATATGCTGGAGTGCGGCTCCAGTATATCGGGGGAACATCCAGACCCCTACACGTGAGGCTCGCTGAGCATGTTAACAATATTAAAAAAGGCCTGAAAACCCACAATGTCTCTAGACACTTCAAACTCCATCACCACTAGAATCCTAAAAGTTTAAAATTTTGGGGTATAGAGAGGGTTACGAGACACTGGAGTGGGGGGGGGATTTCATAAGGCAACTGAGCAAAAGAGAATCATATTGGATCTTTGAAACCAAGGTTCTTAGCCCTGAGGGGTTAAACGTGGACTTCGACACAAATTGTTTTATATCTGACCGTTAATCGTTCTTTATTAGATTATGTATGTTATTAGATGACAGTGGACGCGGATGACTCACATTCCATTTAATTTTACATATTTTAAGTATTGAGAAATTATATACTTCACATAGAATTCGTTTTTATATATAATGCTACTTTTCTAGATTTTTTATTTTTTATTAATATCATACTTTTCTTAGGTTCGTCTTTATTCCCTACTTGGGATTAGTGCACTTGTCCTCTTTAGGATTGATGCATTTTTTATTGCTGTTTGCGATTGTAACTTCAGTTTTTATTTATTTTTTTTATACAAGGGGTCACATCCGGATTGACTTCCGGATGTGTCTGAGGTTGATTACGCTTAGTGTATTGTTGCCATGGTTACTCACCTGGCATATAGCGCGGGTGCCCACGACGTCCCTCATCTGCTGATGAAGTCCCCGCGCACTGGGATGCAACGCGTCCAGAACGAGGAACGTCGTGATGTCACCCGCGGCCACTGCGCATCTGCTACACTGTCCGGAAGATCGGAGAATCTTCAATATCGTTTGTCTGCTTTTACCAAGTACTATCTTTGTGAGTGTTACCTTTTTATTATTGAATAAAGAGTTTATTATACGGAGAGCACTATCCTCTTGCCACTTTTTATTTTATATGGCCGTTTTGGAGTGTCCTGTACCCAGTCCTTGATTGACATGCTGCATACCTATTGATTTATGGAAAAGGCGTTTTGTGACCCTCTATAATCAAAGGGTCCACTACATCAGGTGAGAGGCCATTTGTTACCGTGGTGGTGGGCACCTGGAATCACCGTCTGTGTTAGCATGCAGTCTCCTACACTTTGAAGATCTATGTGGACTGGAATCATGGACTGATTGTTCATACACTGTGGTGGATCATATTGTGCTTTATCCTGTCTTTTTAGCCCCCTAATAGCCCAACAGTGATATAAGTTAGGTTTTAGGGTCAGATAAGGTCTGCTTCGCCCCAGGCAGCGTCAGGTTAGCACCAGTAGCGCTAACACCCACGCACACAGCATACACCTCCCTTAGTGGTATAGTATCTGAACGGATCAATATCTGAACTGATCAGATCTATACTAGCGTCCCCAGCAGTTTAGGGTTCCCAAAAACGCAGTGTTAGCGGGATCAGCCCAGATACCTGCTAGCAGCTGCGTTTTGCCCCTCCGCCCGGCCCTGCCCAGCCCACCCAAGTGCAGTATCGATTGATCACTGTCACTTACAAAACACTAAAAGCATAACTGCAGTGTTCGCAATGTCAGACCTGATCCCTGCGATCGCTAACAATTTTTTGGGTAGCGTTTTGGTGAACTGGCAAGCACCAGCAGCCTAGTACACCCCGGTCGTAGTCAAACCAGCACTGCAGTAACACTTGGTGACGTGGCGAGTCCCATAAGTGCAGTTCAAGCTGGTGAGGTGGCAAGCACAGATAGTGTCCCACTGCCACCAAGAAGAAGACAAACACAGGCCCGTTGTGCCCTTAATGCCCTTCCTGCTGCATTCGCCAATCTTAATAATTAGGGAACCCACCACTTCTGCAGCGTCCGTACTTCCCCCATTCACATCCCCAACCAAATGTAGTCGGCTGCATGAGAGGCATTTTCTTTATGTCCTCCCGAGTACCCCTACCCAACGAACCCCCCCAAAAAGATGTCGTGTCTGCAGCAAGCGCGGATATAGGCGTGACACTCGCTATCATTTTGCCTCCTGTCCTGACAATCCTGGTCTTTGCATTGGTGAATGTTTTGAACGCTACCATTCACTAGTTGAGTATTAGCGTAGGGTACAGCATTGCACAGACTAGGCACACTTTCACAGGGTCTCCCAAGATGCCATCGCATTTTGAGAGACCCAAACCTGGAACGGGTTACAGTTTTAAAAGTTACAGTTACAAAAAAAAGTGTAAAAAAAAAAAACACAAAAAAATATATAAAATAAAAAAAAATAGTTGTTGTTTTATTGTTCTCTCTCTCTCTCTCTATTCTCTCTCTATTGTTCTGCTCTTTTTTACTGTATTCTATTCTGCAATGTTTTATTGTTATTATGTTTAATCATGTTTGCTTTTCAGGTATGCAATTTTTTATACTTTACCGTTTACTGTGTTTTATTGTTAACCATTTTTTTGTCTTCAGGTACGCCATTCACGACTTTGAGTGGTTATACCAGAATGATGCCTGCAGGTTTAGGCATCATCTTGGTATCATTCTTTTCAGCCAGCGGTCGGATTTCATGTAAAAGCAATCCTAGTGGCTAATTAGTCTCTAGACTGCTTTTACAAGCAGTGGGAAGGAATGCCCCCCCACCGTCTTCCGTGTTTTTCTCTGGCTCTCCTGTCTCAACAGGGAACTTGAGAATGCAGCAGGTGATTCAGCCAGCTGACCATAGAGCTGATCAGAGACCAGAGTGGCTCCAAACATCTCTATGGCCTAAGAAATCGGAAGCTACGAGCATTTCATGACTTAGATTTCGCCGGATGTAAACAGCACCATTGGAAAATTGGGAAAGTATTTTATCACACCAATCTTGGTGCGGTCAGATGCTTTGAGGGCAGAGGAGAGATCTAGGGTCTAATAGACCCCAATTTTTTCAAAAAAGAGTAGCTGTCACTACCTATTGCTATCATAGGGGATATTTACATTCCCTGAGATAACAATAAAAATGATTAAAAAAAAAAATGAAAGGAACAGTTTAAAAATAAGATAAAAAAGCAAAAAATAATAAAGAAAAAAAAAAAAAGCACCTCTGTCCCCCCTGCACTCGCGCTCGCGCTAAGGCGAACGCAAGCGTCGGTCTGGTGTCAAATATAAACAGCAATTGCACCCTGCATGTGAGGTATCCCCACGAAGGTCAGATCGAGGGCAGTAATTTTAGCAATACTGTAAGTTTCTGTAAATCTAAAGTGGTAACGTGTAAAGGCTTTTAAAGGCTTTTAAAAATGTATTTAGTTTGTCGCCACTGCACGTTTGTGCGCAATTTTAAAGCATGTCATGTTTGGTATCCATGTACTCGGCCTAAGATCATCTTTTTTATTTCATCAAACATTTGGGCAATATAGTGTGTTTTAGTGCATTAAAATTTTAAAAAGTGTGTTTTTTCCCAAAAAATGCGTTTGAAAAATCGCTGCGCAAATACTGTGTGAAAAAAAAAAATGAAACACCCACCATTTTATTCTGTAGGGCATTTGCTTTAAAAAAATATATAATGTTTGGGGGTTCAAAGTAATTTTCTTGCAAAAAAAAAAATTTCATGTAAACAAAAAGTGTCAGAAAGGGCTTTATCTTCAAGTGGATAAAAGAGTGGGTGATGTGTGACATAAGCTTCTAAATGTTGTGCATAAAATGCCAGGACAGTTCAAAACCCCCCCAAATGACCCCAGTTTGGAAAGTAGACACCCCAAGCTATTTGCTGAGAGGCATGTCGAGTCTATGAAATATTTTATATTGTGACACAAGTTGCGGAAAAAAGACAATTTTTTTTTTTTTTGCACAAAGTTGTCACTAAATGATATATTGCTCAAACATGCCATGGGAATATGTGAAATTACACCCCAAAATACATTCTGTTGCTTCTCCTGAGTACGGGGATACCACATGTATGAGACTTTTTGGGAGCCTAGCCACGTACGGGACCCCGAAAACCAAGCACCGCCTTCAGGGTTTCGAAGGGCGTAAATTTTTGATTTCACTCTTCATTGCCTATCACAGTTTCAGAGGCAATGGAATGTCCAGGTGGCACAACCCCCCCCAAATGACCCTAGTTTGGAAAGTAGACACCCCAAGCTATTTGCTGAGAGGTATAGTGAGTATTTTGCAGACCTCACTTTTTGTCACAAAGTTTTGAAAATTGAAAAAAGAAAAAAACAATTTTTTCTTGTCTTTCTTCATTTTCAAAAACAAATGAGAGCTGCAAAATACTCACCATGCCTCTCAGCAAATAGCTTGGGTTGTGTAAAAAAAAAAAAATTGTCACTTTCCCGCAACGTGTTTAAAAATATAAAATATTCCATGGACTAAACATGCCTCTCAGCAAATAGCTTGGGGTGTCTACTTTCCAAAATGGGGTCATTTGGTGGGGTTTTGTGCGATCTGGGCATTTTATGGCCTTCAAAACTGTGATAGGTAGTGAGGAGTGAAATCAAAAATTTATGCCCTTAGAAATCCTGAAGGCAGTGATTGGTTTTCGGGGCCCTGTACGCAGCTAGGCTCCCAAAAAGTCCCACACATGTGGTATCCCCATACTCAGGAGAAGCAGCTGAATGTATTTTGGGGTGCAATTCCACATATGCCCATGGTCTGTGTGAGCAATATACGATTTAGTGACAACTTTTTGTAAATTTTTTTTTTTTTTGTCATTATTCAATCACTTGGGACAAAAAAAAAATAATATTCAATGGGCTCAACATGCCGCTCAGCAATTTCCTTGGGGTGTCTACTTTCCAAAATGGGGTCATTTGGGGGGGGTTTGTACTGCCCTGCCATTTTAGCACCTCAAGAAATGACATAGGCAGTCATAAACTACAGTAAAAGCTGTGTAAATTCCAGAAAATGTACCCTAGTTTGTAGACGCTATAACTTTTGTGCAAACCAATAAATATATGCTTATTGACATTTTTTTTACCAAAGACATGTGGCCGAATACATTTTGGTATAAATGTATGACTAAAATTGAGTTTATTGGATTTTTTTTATAACAAAAATATCATTTTTTTTCACAATTTTCGGTCTTTTTCCGTTTATAGCGCAAAAAATAAAAAACGCAGTGGTGATCAAATACCATCAAAAGAAAGCTCTATTTGTGGGAAGAAAAGGAAGCAAATTTTGGTACAGCATTGCATGACCGCGCAATTAGCAGTTAAAGCGACGCAGTGCCAAATTGTAAAAAGTGCTCTGGTCAGGAAGGGGGTAAATCCTTCCGGGGCTGAAGTGGTTAAAGGAATATGGAATTGTGGAGTGATGGGGGTATATGCCAGGAGGGCTATCATTTTCTTCCAGGCATGGGCTGAGGCCTTCATGGTTCGAGATAGAGATGTTGGAACTGAGGCGCCGAAAGGTGTGCTTAGTAACCAGTTTTTCAGGTTGGGCCGGGTGAGTTAGGAGTTCTCTATTTGTCCCCATAATGTGGTCTGGCAGGGTTGGAACCAGCTGGGTAGTTGAGCACATGGGCACATCTAGGTCTTTTACCATTCCAAAGAAATTTGTTAAATATCATTTGAAGGGACCTGAAGAATGTGGCGGGTATTGGGATGGGTAGAGTTCTGAAAAAATACAGTATTTGGGGGAGGCAAATCATTTTGAAGGCCGCAAGTCTACCTGTCCAGGAAAGTTCATGTTTCGCTATTTGTTGTGAAGTCGATTGAATGTTCTGAAGGAGTGGCAGGAAATTACATGAGTAGAGGTTTTTGGTCTTTCTCTGTAGTTGGATGCCTAGGTAGGATATGTCAGTAGTTGCCCACGCAAATGGGTATTGTAGCTGTAGGAGGTTCCTCATGGTAGCGTCTATATTAATGTCTAATATGAAGAATTTGGTTGTGTTAACCTTATAGTACGAGACCGAGCTAAACCAGTTGAGCAATTTTTGTACTTCTGCCAGGGAGAAAGTCGGGTTGGTAAGGATGAGAATGACATCATCAGCAAATAGGCTGATTTTATGATGTGAGGTGCCAATTTGAAGGCGTAAGATGTTGGGTTGGGAGCCGATATGTTCTGCTAGGGGTTCCATAAGCATGTTAAAGATGAGGGTGGATAGGGGGCAGCCCTGTCACATGCCGTTGGTAATGGGGAATGGGCGGGAGAGCATGCCCTCTGTGTACACTTGGGCCTCAGGGTTGGAGCATAGTGCCATAATGGTGCTTAGGATGTTGCCTTGGAACCCAAATTTTTGGAGGACCGCTTTGAGGTATGACCTCAAATCCTGTCGAAAGCCTTCTCTGCATCCAGAGATAGAAGCAGAGAAGGTGTTCCAGTTGATTCTGCATGGTGAATGAGGTTAATCATCCTTTTGGTGGCACATGAGGATTGCCTGCCTTTTGTGAACCCCGTCTGGTCTTGATGGATAAGAGTGGGCATAATCTCAATTAGTCTTGCTGCTATTGTTTTAGCGTATATTTTGAGGTCGAGATTGAGCAAAGAAATTGGCCGAAAATTTTGGGGGACGTTCGACTTTTTCCGTGGCTTCGGTATCGTTATAACCAATGCTTTTAAGTATTCTTTCGAAAAAACAGAAGAGGAGGCAGCATGATTGAAAAGTTCAGTGAGGTGCGGGGTTAGATGTGGGAAGAATTGTTTATAGTATTCCCCTGTCAGTCTGTGAGGGCCTGGTGCTTTACCACTAGGTAGTGAGTCAATAGATGTCTTAATCTCTTGTTCCGTGAACGGGGCGTTAAAGGCGGTTAGTTGTTCCCCAGTCAGCTTGGGTAGGTCTAGATTGCGGAGAAAATGGTCAATGTCATCTTGTGTGGGTTGTGGGGTATGGGGGTCTTGTTTCAGGTTGTAGAGGTCGCCACAGTAGGCACTAAAGGCATCGGCTATGTCTTGCGGGTTACTTGTGTGGAGGTGAATTAGTTGTGTTATTTGAGTTTTGGCACGTCGTCCTTTAAGGCGTTGTGCAAGTTTTTTCGCAGCTTTGTTAGAGGTGGAGTATGTAGACACTTTCATTTTCCTTTGGAGGAATTCATAGGAGTGGAGGAGTAGGGTTTTAAGTTCTTGTCTTAGGGATAGTAGTTGGTTTGTCTGCGGGTCTTGAGGGTTAGTTTTGTGTCTCATTTCTAGGGCCGCTATCTGAGTCGTTAATTCATCTAAGCGCTGCATCCTCTTTCGTTTATGATAATAACTCAATTTAAGTAACATTCCCCTCATGTACGCATTATGCGTGCTCCACACCACGGCAGGTTCAGACACCAAGCCTTTGTTCAATGAGAAAAAATCAATAATGTGATCAGATATTTCTGGCATGTACTTGTCATGTTGGATAATGAAGTTGTTTGCTCGCCAGAGGAAGGTGTTGTGTTGTAAGTTGGAATCTTGTATTGTAATTGAGGTTGGAGCATGGTGAATCGCAGAGCTAGAGATTTTCTGTAAAATCCATTTGTCAGTTAGGAACAGGTCTATTCTCGAGTATGAATGATGCCTGGAGGAAAAAAAGGTGACGTCACGTTCGGATCCATGGTGGCAACGCCAAACATCGTACAGATCCTAAGAGGAGATGAATTTTTGCAAAGGTGAGTCTCGCCTTTTTGCTGCTGATGTGGAGTCCATGGACATGTCTGGGACCAGGTTGAAGTCTCCACAGAGTATTAGGTGGCCCTTTTGAATGGGTCTGGCGGTGCATAGCACTCTGTGTAGGAGCTTCATTTGGTGGGAATTCGGGGCATAAATATTGATTATAGTGTAGGATACTCTATTGATGGTGCAGATAAGAATAATAAAGCGACCTTCAGGGTTCGACACGACATCTAGCAGGTGGAAGTCAACTGTGTCTTTGATCGCAATAATGACCCCTCTGGTTTTAGTGGAGTGGAATGCATGGAAAATATGAGGGAATTGACGGTTACTGCAAAGGGATGAGCTTGATGACAGTAGGTGGTAGGGATGAGCCGAACACCCCCCTGTTCAGTTCGCACCAGAACATGCGAACAGGAAAAAAGTTTGTTCGAACACGCAAACACCGGTCTATGGGACACGAACATGAATAATCAAAAGTGCTAATTTTAAAGGCTTATATGCAAGTTATTGTCATAAAAAGTGTTTGGGGACCTGGGTCCTGCCCCAGGGGACATGGATCAATGCAAAAAAAAGTTTTAAAAATGGCCGTTTTTTCAGGAGCAGTGATTTTAATAATGCTTAAAGTCAAACAAACACCCGGTGACCCCGCCCCCCTCTGACGCACGGTGACTTGACGGGACTTCCCTGTGATGTCACGGGGAATGCCACAGGAAAGTCCCGTCATGTCCCGTGCGTCAGAGGGGGCGGGGTCACTGGGTGGCCCCGCCCCCCGTTATTTAAGAACCGTCAGACAAGGAGACGCCGTCACACAGCGGGAGCCTCCCTCCATGCCAGCATGGATGCGGAGCGGCCCGGGGAAGAAATTGAAGAAGAGAAGAAGAGAAGAAAAGAAGAAGAAGATGAAGAAGAAGATTAAGAAGACGAAGAGAAGAGCGGGAGCATCCCCCCATGCCATGGGTGCGGAGCGGCCCAAGGAGAAGAAGATAGAAGACACCGCGGAGGAGATGCTGGACGAGAACGCCGGAGGAAGAACCAGAACCAGAAGAAGAAGAAGATGAAGGAAGATAGAAGAAAGAAGAAAGAAGAAGCATTTAAATAAAGGAATTGTCAAAAACTGTCTCTTGTCATTTTTAACATTTTTGACAGTTTTTTAGTGAAATGGTAGGGATAAGTACCCCCTTACCATTTCACACAGGGGGGGCGGGATCTGGGGGTCCCCTTGTTAAAGGGGGCTTCCAGATTCCGATAAGCCCCCCGCCCGCATGACCCCCACAACCACCGGCCAGGGTTGTGGGGATGAGGCCCTTGTCCTCATCAACATGGGGACAAGGTGTTTTGGGGGGCTACCCCAAAGCACCCTCCCAATGTTGAGGGCATGTGGCCTGGTACGGTTCAGAAGGAGGGGGTGCTCTCTCATCCCCCCTTCTTTTCCTGCGGCCTGCCAGGTTGCGTGCTCAGATAAGGGTCTGGTATGGATTCTTGGGGGGACCCCACGCCGTTTTTTGGGTTTTTTTTGGCGCGGGGTTCCCCTTAAAATCCATACCAGACCTGAAGGGTCTGGTATGGAATTTAGGGGGACCCCCACGTAATTTTTTTTTAAATTTTGGTTCGGGGTTCCCCTGTGGGGAATTCCCATGCCGTTTTTATCAATGAACTTCTATGTGTATTGTCGGACCGGCAATGCAATAGCCGCGAGTAGTTTTAAATGGGTTTTTTCCTTCAAAATGTCCTTTTGCTGTCAGACTGTTCTAAACACAGGAAACATGCGCCCCTTTACAGGCATACTATAGACACCCCCCAGCTACGAAATTTAAAGGGATATTACACTTTTATTGTTTGACTTTAAGCATTATTAAAATCACTGCTCCTGAAAAAACTGCCGTTTTTAAAACTTTTTTTTGCATTGATCCATGTCCCCTGGGGCAGGACCCAGGTCCCCAAACACTTTTTATGACAATAACTTGCATATAAGCCTTTAAAATTAGCACTTTTGATTTCTCCCATAGACTTTTAAAGAGTGTTCCGCGGCATTCGAATTTGCCGCGAACACCCCAAATTGTTCGCTGTTCGGCAAACTTGCGAACAGCCAATGTTCGAGTCGAACATGAGTTCGACTCGAACTCGAAGCTCATTCCTAGTAGGTGGGTTTCCTGGACACAAAGAATGTCACTGTGGAGAGCCATGGTGGTTTTCCAGCGTGAGTGGCGTTTGGCGGGGTGATTCAGGCCATTGGTGTTCAGTGATAGGATAGTAAACAGCATCTTGTGGGTGTGAGGTTGGTGGATGTTATGCACAACAATTACAGTTAGTCGCTGTAGTTTGGATCCGAAGGCACCTGGGAGCGAGACTCAGTACACCTGGGAGCGAGACTCAGTAGTAGGGTTGTGGAAGTCCAAAGGTCTAAAAGTAGGGTGGGCTAGGAAGCTGTGAATAGAGCAATACGTTAAGCACAAAAACAGTGAGAACCAAAAAGAAAAGAGGTAAAAAAAAAAGATATTGGTTAATCAAACCATCAGTGGAAGACTTGATGCAACTGGTGAGATTAATACAATCAAAAGTTCGTAGAGGGGGTGCTGAGCACCTCGATTGCCTCTAGGTGGGGGTCAAAAAAAGTTATTAGTGCAGGAGGGTGATAACAGGGGTAGCAGGTTTTCAGAGCTCAGGGGAGCTGTAATGACGTTGATTGGCCAGGTTTGTCATGCATCCGTGTGCCATTCAGGTGTAGTTGTGGTCTGCATTTCTGCGGGGTGTATTAGATCCCCTGTCATGAGGAGCTGGTTTGTCGACCTTTGTCGAGATCTCCAATCATGTGGCTTTACCCATTTTTCACAATGAGGAGGGTGGCTGGGTATCGCCATTTGTATTGTATCTTATGATTTTGAAGGCCCTTGGTAATTGGGTTCATCTGCTGTCTGAGTTGGAGGGTGAATTTGGAGAGGTCAGGGAAGATTTAAACCCCTAAATAGGGAGATGGCAAGGGCGATTTAGCTTTAACTCCCATAAGGAGTTAGGTGGCCAGGTGGGATGGTTTAGTGATTCTGTGAATTCTGTCAATTATAACATCCCTCGGGGACGCTTCAGAGATTATGATGTGCATCAATTCTTTTGCATAGGGTGGTAGGTCCGCAGGTAGTATGGTCTCAGGGGTACCTCTCAGCTTGATATTGTTTCTGCGGGACCTGTCCTCTAAATCGGCCAGTTTGGCGCGCATCCATGACTGTTCCTCTTTAACAGCATCATAGGTGTCAATGACTTCATTGATAGTGGTAGTGCAATCAGTTAGGCCTCTCTCAGCATTGGACACTCTGTCATCTGAAGAGTGGATGTCAGAGGTGATTTTGTGAAACAAGGTGGATAAGTCAGTCATGAGGGAGAACTGTAAAGAGAATAGCATGTCCTTCAGGGTGGTATCGATGACTGGCTGGCCTGAGGTGGGGAAGGATGCCATGGAGGAGTGCAAGGCCTGGTTGAGCGAGAAGGGATTAGGAGCCTGGGCCTCAATTTGCGGGAGCTGTGTCTGCTGCGGCGACGTGTCAAGCTGCATTTTAGCCTTTGCTGGGCTGCCAGGGAGAGGATCTCACTTCGGGGGGAAGGAGAGCACAGCAGGGGTACCTGTATCTGGCTGTTCCTCTGGGATGGCGCCTGGGAGATCTGTATAGGAATCCCAAGGTGCGGTCGGGCCGGCCTCATCTTGGAAGTCACTGTTCGCCAGCTTGTAAGTGAATTCAGTGAGTTTTTGAGGTGTGTGATCCATAAAACATTTCCTGGACGTGTTCATCTTGATCTCCAGTGTGCCTGGAGCAAGGATGGCTGCAGATGGGGTTGTGATGGTGGCCTGAGTTGCTAGATCATTTCCCCTGTCTGACGTGCTATGAGCTTAAGCGTCCATCATGGTCTCCGGCCGGCCACGCCCCCTGATTAAACACAATCTTATGGTCACTAGAACATTGATAGCAAAACACTGGAAAGCTGATGAGGCACCAAACTCATCTGAAGTATTCAAGACTACTCAGTCCCACTATGTTTATGAATCCCTACTGGCTAGTAGATGTGGTAATAGGAAACAGTTTGATACACAATGGAAAATTTGAAAATACTGGTTTAAAGTAAATCAATGACTCATTCTTTAATGATCATATTTCTCATCCCCATCCACCTCCTTCTGCTCATGTAAAGGTCAGACCAAAGTCAATTCCCCCTTTTATCCTTGCTTATATCCCACTCTATGTTTTATTTTATATATACTTACTTTTCTCTATGTATTTTGTTTTTAAAATATACTCAGCTATTGATACTCTGTGAATATCATTCTTCAGTACAAACCCTCTTTAGACCAATAATCTCCCACTTTCAGGTTGTTGTAATTTCGGTGACTATTTGGTTCCAATATGTGTAACCCACTGACTGTGCCTTTTAAGAATACCTCCCTACTACATACAGCTGAATGTATATCTTTATACTGTTGTACTATGTGTACTTAATATTGTACTATGAAAAAGTTTCAATAAAAAACAAAATTAAAAAAAACAAAAAAACAGATTAGTAGAAAAAAGTCAGCATAATATCAAAAATAGTCCAAAATGATTAAATTGTATTCCTCCACCGAGTGACAGATAATCAATCTTCTGTGACACACCAATGTGGTAATCAGGAACTCTTACCAGATAGAAGGGGCCACCTATCACTAGGATGGCCAACCGAGCAAGCAGATTAACCTCTGTGGGGTAACAGGGCAAAGCCCCTGAAGATAATCCAGACACCAGATAATCTTTCTCTATAGCCTCCACTCACAGCAATATCCCAAGATCATCCAAAGGAGTTTCATAAGAAGGAGAAAAAACTCCAATAGTGTGATATCATTCAAAAAGTGTTTATTATAGAAGAAAGGGGGCCAAATGGCTAATGGGTGCCAAATAGCTACTTACAAGGTTAAAACACATATGCACACATATAAAATCCTTTTGCCGGCAAACAAACATGTATTCATCGTGTCTGTCGATTGACAGCGAGGCTTGGTTCTCTTCTTGTTCTATATATAACGATGGCTCAGAGCATCACCCATGCCCCAGGAAGATGCATGTATGATGTCTGGCCTTGCCATAGTGCCCCATGTGATCCCGGAAGGACAGGTGTTTGTTTGTTTGCTGGCAAAAGGATTTTATATGTGCCCATATGTGTTTTAACTTTGTAAGTAGCCATTTGGCCCCCTTTTTTCTATAATAAACACTTTTTGAATGATATCACACTATTGGAGTTTTTTCTCCTCCTTATGAAACTCCTCTGGATGGTCTTGGGATATCGCTGTGAGTGGAGGCTATAGAGAAAGATTATCTAGTGTCTGGATTATCTTCAGGGGCTTTGCCCTGTTACCCCACAGAGGTTAATCTGCTTGCTCGGTTGGCCATCCTAGTGATAATTTAATCATTTTGGACTATTTTTGATATTACACTGAATTTTTTCTACTAATCTGTTATTTTTGATGCACATTGCACTTTATTTGTTTAATGTGTTTAGCACTTATCTACCTATTTCACGTATGATAAGTTTGGTAGACTTATGCAACTAGTGGATTTATTTTTGCACTTTGCATCTTAATCAGTGTACTTCATCACTTATTATTTGATTTGCGCAATTGTTATTTTTATAATTAAAATATTACCCAACGTTTGATCGGTTAAAAAAGCATATCATCAGTGGACAGCTTGAAGGCCTTCATTGTTATGATACCAGAATTCACAATGTCAAGTTTTATTATTACCACTCCTAGTAATACCACTTGTCTAATCTGATATACTGGGGTTGATATACTAAAACTGGAGAGTGAAAAATCTGGTGCAGATGTGCATGGTAGCCAACCAGCTTTTAACTCAGCTTGTTCAACAAAAGTGTTACTAAACCCTCAGTTTTTTTTAACATTAAAATAACAAACATGTTATACTTACCTGCTCTGTGCAGTGGTTTTGCACAGAGTAGCCCAGATCCTCCTCTTCTCGGGTCCCATGCTGGTGCTCTTGCCCCCCACCTGCCAGGCGCCCCCACAGCAAGCAGCTTGCTGTGAGGGCATCCAAGCAGGCCCCCTCCATCTCCTGATTTGCTCACTGGCTGTGATTAACAGTAGCAGGAGCCAATCAATGGCTCCCGCTACTGCCAAAAGCAAATGAGGAGTGTGAGCCCCTGGAAAATGAAGGTTCTCATGGACATTGTTGGATCAAGAGAGGGCTCAGGTAAGCACTGGGGGGGGGGGGCAGGAGGGGCTGCTGCACACAGAAGGTTTTTTTACTTTAAAAAAAAACCTTGTGTCTTTACAACCACTTTAAGATTTGACCCAAAAAACCTGGAAGCTGATGAATCCACCAAGTAAACAAGTCACCCAACTATTGTTTTGCCTATGCAATAACATTGTTAATAACGTCTCTGAAATGTGCATGTTTTCTTTCAAAATACAGATTGTTGAATTATTCTTTACTGCAGTGACTACACTAAAATCTAACTGTAACATGCATCCTTACTGTTTTAAAAAATGGAAAAATATTTTCAAGGATAAACGATTTCAACACATTCATAAAATCCCTTGTAATCATTACAGTTTTAGGGCATTCTATGCTTACTTTAGATGATAAAATAATTATTATGTACTAATATATCATTCACTTAAGAAAACTATGTTATTTACGGTATTTTCCTTTTTTTAATTTAGAACGCCTGTATCTTTTTGGCACTAGCCCATTCCAGATAGTTTATTCACGAATAATAGGCACCGGCCTACACATTTTCTCCAGGCTACTGACAGAGGTGCTGAGAATAATTACAAAAACACACAGCTACATCTGCTTTCCCAGTCAGCTTTTAGAATGGCATAAGTTTAGAATGGGACTGTATTACAGCCTGCAGTGCTGCCAATCATACCTTAGATCCAGCATTATAACCAGAAACAATACCCTCCTTCTTCAAGACAGGTGATCTGTGACAAAAACTGTGGGGAAATAAAAACAATTGTTTTTTTTCACTGTATACCTGCTACCAGAAACATGCTATCATTGTTTTCAGGAATCTATATATTTGAAGACTTTCAATTTTATAAATGATATGCACTATATTTTCTAATATTTGATTACTATGTAGTTTTAAAATACAGTGTAGCTTTTAAACTAATGCTAGGTTTATTCATATAGATGGAACATCTATTAAATGCATATAATTTATATATCCAATATGGAGTATTCATGAGAATGAAAGCAGTTAGACAAATAATGTGAATGTTTCAATGCATTTAGTTTAGAGAATCCCTAAACCTTTAATGCATTTTGGTAATATGAACCTCCTTTATTTATGAATATGAGACTGGGAAGTGTTTGTGTGGAAGGGGGGGGGGGGTGGATGCTAGACTGCTACCTGATTATCTAAAGCTGAAATATTATTTGTACAGTTTTTTACACATTTCCATAATGTATGCTAAAACAAAAGTGTGTACGTTTTTTTTTTTATTTCAGAGGTTTATCCTTTGTCTGACTCCATTCTCTAAATGTATGGCTTAACTGATTGTTTACCTTTAATTCTTGTGTTATTATGTTTCACTGGAAACTCTTACTTTACCAATGGCAAGATAACACCCTCCTAATTAGATGTCACATAACACAACTTTTTCATGCAAAACATAACGTTTTAGATGTATGGGTAAGTAGAACCATGAAAGCAAGTTAACAAGTTTCCTGGCATAAGGCTAGCATTATATGGCCAAATGAAATAATAGTATGCAAATCTTGAATCACATAACTGTTTTACAAACAAAAACTATTCACATGGTCTTTTTCTATCTCAATTCCTCACACTATGCTCCAGTGGTTTGTAGCCCCATGTGACATTTGAACTACAGTCTGCAGTATCTTGCATGGCAACTTCTAACAGCCTGGGAATTAGATCTTGCCAGCAATCAAAGGACAACAGACCTACACATCAGTAATCTTATTTACAATGTTTAGCATCTGGTAGACTCATTTAATCTCCTCTGGCTTTGCCATGTTCTACATTTATCTCTTGCCAAATACAAAATGGGATAATGCTGTAAGTAACAAAACAAAGCAGTTGGGTGGAAAAAAAGTTAAAGGTATTACTAAGCCAGAAAGAAAAGAAGTCTGGATGAAAGTGTAACTTTTGTCTTTCGAAAAAAGCTGATGGTATGTTTCAAACATCACATTTATCACATTTAAAGCAGTACTCTATATCAGTGTTTAATTTAACGCAATGTATTAGGCTACTTTCACACTGACAGAGCTGTCTGTTTGCGCTAAAGCATCACTCGTTTTAGCGGCGATTTAGCGCTGTTTAAAGGGGTTGTAAAGGCAGACTTTTTTTATCTTAATGCATTCTATGCATTAGGATAAAAAACCTTCTGTGTGTAGCAGCCCCTCCAGCACCTCCCCAATTACCTACCTGAGCCCCTTCTCTCTCCAGCGATGTCCACAATCCCCTCAGCCATCCAGGACACTCTTCTTGATTGCCTAAAACAGAGCAGCGGTCCCATTGGCTCCCTTGGCTGTCAATCAAAGTCAGTCAGTCAATCAGGGGAGAGAGAGGGTGGAGCCAGGCCAGGGTCCGTGTCTGAATGCATAAACAGAGCTCTGACTCAACTTGGGTGCCCCCTGTAGCAAGCTGCTGGCTGAGGGGCACTCAACGGAGGGAGGGGCTAAGAGCAGCGAAGAGGGACCCGAGAAGAGGAGGATTCAGGCTGCTCTGTGCAAAACCAACTGCACAGATGAGGTAAGTATACCATGTTTGTTATTTTACTTTTTTTTTTTTAAACAAGGCTTTACAATCACTTTAGGCAGTGCTTTTGCAATGCTTTTCAGCCGCTAAAGGGGCGGTTTTCACTTCAGAAAAAGGGTTAAAAACTCTCGTGTTGCTTCTGAATCACTTTTCAGGCGCTTTGAAAACTCTGCCCATTCATTGCAATGGGCAGTTGCATTTTGCGCCTGCCCCAAAGAAGCTGTTTGCAGGACTTTTCTGAACATCCCCCCGGGTGTGAAAGCACCCATTGCAGAGAATGGGAGGCAGTTTTCAGGTGCTTTACAGGCGCTATCTCTAGCACTAATATGACTGAAAAATGCCTCAGTGTGAAAGGTGTCTAAGGCTATTACATTTTTATATACTGTTATATTTAGCTAAATGAACTGGGGAAAGTATAACTGGTGAACAATTTAGATTGGTATCAATCAAACCAATGCTGATAGATATTTAAATTAAACCCAAATCTACTATTTTATACACTTCCACTTATCTAGAAGGGAGGGCATCATCATGTGCCTGTTTTTGACTTTTCTATTCTCCTACAGTGCTCTAGAAGCCCAGAGTACTTTATTATGCAATATAAAACTTCTGTTTTTCCCCATGGGGGTTGAGGGGGTTAGCAAAGTAGCTTTGGATATAGGGTAAAGCTGTGGTCAGTGATCAGTAGTATGATAACACAATGGTGTAGTGGGTAGCACTCTTGCCTAGCAGTAAAAAGGGTCGCTGGTTTAATGACACTACCTGCCTGGAGTTTGCATGTTCTCCCTGTGCCTGCGTCGGTTTCCTCCCACACTCCAAAGACATGCTGGTGGGTAAATTGGGTTCTATCCAAAATTGGCCTAGTATATGAATGGGGACCTTGGATTGAGGGTAGGGACTGATGTCAGTGTGGGATGTACAGGGTTAGGGACAATTGTAGACACACACCCACACTCACTCAGGATGAAATGGATGGACTGGTGTCTTTATTCAGCCTTACTAACTATGTAACTATGTAACTATATTCAGTTATTAGTGGAGTCTGCTTTATTGGCAATGACCTCAGCCAAATACTTTCTGTAGCTTCTGATCAAATCCACAAGGTACTTAAGAAGTGTTTTAAACCCTTTGCTATTTACAAAACTGGTTGGCCAGAATTATTAAAAATATTGGGCACTCTAGAACCAAAAATTTCCTCTCTTTGAAACTCAAAATCTGTCATAAAATGCTGTTATGTTCATAAGCCAATAGTTTTAATTATTCAATGTATCACTTTATGATATGCTACATAAAACCAACTGGTCTGTTTTTAATTGTTAAAAATTTGTAGACAATAGGGCAAGGCTCTTTATATTACCAGCATGCTTTTGGTTTAGGGTGTTGTAGTTGGTATTTAGTGTTTTCTCTCCAAACATGAACTTATACTGTTGATTTAACAAAATTTCAAGTATTGTCTCAGCTTATCACAATGCATTTTTATTGTTGTTGTGGAATATTATAATGGTCTTTAGCAAACTTGAGGTGGGCAGCATTTTTTTAAGAGAAAAGAAATTGAGATTGGTAGAAGTGACCCCTGCCCCATTGTGGTAACTGTAACTTTCCACAAACCCTACTCTTGTTTACTGTTTTTCTTTAATAAGTATAAAAGAATATCTGTATACAATTCCATACAATATATTCCTTTACTGTTCTACTTATCAAACTTTACATTTACTTGTATCTATGAGTGCTCAGTTTGCAGCAATTACAGCAATTCTAGCTGTCAGCGGTTTAGTATTTTTAAGTAGTAATCTGAAAACATGCCTTTTATAGTTCCTTCTGGAGGTGTGACAGGCTTGTAGGGCATTTTCCAAAATAAAATGATACGGTTAATATTTACTGAATGTGACACCCAGTCTTTTAAAGACAGTACTCTGGATTTTGTTTATTGACCAAACTGGATGTCTTCAGAAAGCTGTCTAAATTATATGCCAGTATACCTAAGTTCCTGTATTACTGTTGAAGATGGTACTGCTATTTACAATGCAATGATTAAGAAAGCTACCAAATAGGAACCAGTAAGGCATCCATTTCTCAAGCTGTAGATTCTAATATACTCGTCTTCCTACACATATGTTTATCTTTAATGCCGCGTACAGACGATCGTAATTTCCAACGACAAATGTTCGATTTGAGCTTGCTGTCAGAAATTCCAATCGTGTGTAGGCTCCATCGGACATTTTTTGTCGGAATTTGAGAGCTGGTTCTCCAATTTTCCGTCAACAAAATCTGTTGTCGTAAATTCCGAGTGTGTGTACACAATTACAACACACAAAATTCCACGCATGCTCTGAATCAAGTATGAAACGGAAACGGAAGCGTTCGGTCTGGTAAAACTAGCGTTCTTTATGGAGATAGCACATTCGTCACGCGGAAAAGTTTTTAATCTTTCAATGCAGCGCATTATCTTCTTCTTTAGAATGCTAGAATAATGAAGTTGTTTTTCTGCTGATATTCATACAGAGTTCTGACAGATTTCTTTATTATTTTTTGTGATCTCCTGAATGATATATATATTTTTTTGTCAGATCTCCATAACAATGTTTAGAATTTATTTTTATAGTGATTTTTTTTTTTTTAAATTTCTTAAGATCACCTTTTTTTTTTTCTTTTTTTTTTCTAGTGATCTCCATAATATTTTTTTGTCGTTTTGTGTGTCAAGTTACCACAACACCATTATTATCTTGTATTTTTTAACCTCAAGGAGGTTGTTTGGCGTTGGTTTCCCTTGTTAATTTGACATTGTATTTTTGAACTGTACCTGCCTACTCACAAACAAACTGTCCTTTTTGAACTAAAACACATAGCCAAGTATTTGTGAAAATAAACTAGGCATTAATTAGGGGTCATAACAAAATAAAGAGGAAGACAACACTGGATAAACTGATGAAATTGGCGAAGCCTTTGTACCCCAGGGCACACATCAATTATTTGACAGGCAAAATTGGTAGCCCGAGGAGTACATTTAATAGGGAGCACAATCCGGTCCAGGACTCCGAGAGATGAGGAACAGCAGCAGATGACATATATGTCCCGAGGCTGTGGCCATACAACAGCCTGCATCTTTTGTCAGACCAGACTTAACCCAGGCCATCACTCTCTTGTCTTCCTTCCACGCTTCCTTACACGCTTACTTTCAGGCTGTGGCTCTGGTATTGGAGTTGTGGCAGGAGGTGGAGGAGGATGGTCCAATTCACACAGGTGGGTTTTGCTTGTGATTTCGCCCCTCAACCCCTCATTTAGGGCCAGATAGATCACTTCCTCACAAAATAGGCATTGGCCCACCTCCATTTCCTGCATTTTGCTGGCTACCATGCAGGCATAGGTCTCTTGAAGATTGGGGGTGGTTCTTAGGGCCGCAGTAGCCTCCTGAATCAAAGAAAGCGCTGACTCCTCTACGTTACTCCCCTTCCTGGGCCTTTTTGTTGGAAGGCGGAGGGGAGGAACCTGGGATTCGGTCAGGCTACTGGGCCCAGCCACCTCCTGGCTGCCACTTACCCCCACCACCTCCTGGCTGCCACTTTCCCCGCCACCTCCTGGCTGCCACTTTCCCCGCCACCTCCTGGCTGCCACTTTCCCCCACCGCCTCCTGGCTGCCACTTTCCCTGACCACCTCCTGGCTGCCACTTTCCACAGCCTCCTCCTGTGTATGAAAATGGGACATAGTTTTAGTTTATTGTTCATCAATCAAACACAATTTTGAGAAATATGTTAAACAATGCTATACCTGACTCAAGCTGGGCTCCTCCACATCTTCTTCCTGGGTGGAAGGCCCAGGTTGGACTTCGGAAGCCTCATCTGAGGTGTAAGGAAGAGTGGAAGGAATTGTGGAAGGAAGGGTTGAGAGTGATGGCCTGATTTCATTCTGGTCTGACAAAAACCACAGTCTGTCATAGTACCACAGCCTGGGGACATAAATGTAATCTGCTTTTGCTCCTGATCTCATGGAATCCTGGATCTTCTTGCGCTCCCTATTATATGTGCTCCTCAGGCCACCAATTTTGGCCTTCAAATAGTTCATGTTTCCTGTGGGGATCTGCAGCTTCACCAATTCCAGCAATTGATCCAGCGCTGCCTGCCTCTTTCTTTTATTGGTATAAAAGGGGTGTTTCACCTGCCACAGACAGGGCAGCTCTCTGTACATATCAATGAATTGGGGGAGGAAGTTGTGATCATTGAATCAATCCATTTTCTCTGCAAGACGCAACAAAGACAAACCCTAATGTCAGTCTAAACTCTCCTAATCGTGTCCCAATATAGGCCTCAATCTAGAAGCAGTATAGACCACTGATGCCCCAAGTTCAAATTGTACCTTTGTTATCACGATCGGCGCTTACACTACTCCGTCCTCCGCTCACAGATCGTACGTACGACGCACTGCGCATGCATAAAACTCCGCCCACCACTGACCTTCTTTCTAGTCTATTCCCCGCTCCTTCTCTTCTGGCGCAGTGGGAGAGCACATGGCAAAGAAAGTGCAAGTGCATGTAGAGGAGAGCAACAATGAGCACGACAAAAGCCCGGAGCCGCAAACATTCCGATCCCGGAGGAGATTTAAGGCCTCAAATATGTCCTTTGTAGAGATGGTGGAGATATTGGACATCTTGAAGAGGGCCGACTATGATGGGAAGCATGGACCTTAGCCAAACCCATATGTGAGAAAGGCCAAGATCATGGCTAAAGTTGTGAGAAGTCTGCAGAAGAATTTTGGGGTACGGCGATCCAAGGATCAACTGAGGAAATGATGGTCAGACCTGGGGTGTGTGGGGTGTCCCACACAGGTGCTTCAGTGGATACTAGGGGTCTCTACATGTGTGATACTTTACCAAAAAAGGTAAGTATTCCAGCTTTAAGAAAGGGAAAAAATCATGTCAGCTTGGAACTCTGTCAAAACAGACAATTGGACAATATGTTTCATATTACTATTTCTTCCCTCAAATATCTGTGTGCTAAGTATACCTTTTTTTTATTCACATACGGGAGAAAAGACTCGGGACACCTGAGGACACCAGGGACCCCCCAACCACCTAAAGAAAAGGAAATCCCCACACCACAATCTCAGGATGTGGAGGAAGGAGAGGTTTATGAAGTGGGCGAAATAGTGACCACAACAGGTGAGTGTCTGAGACCACAGCTTCAGGTAATAGATGGATGCCTGCATATTTATAATACATGGTGTTTTTTTTTTCTTTTAGGTGATGTGGATGTTGTTGAGGAAGAATCTCATTTCACAAGTGCAAGTGCACATGTCCTCATCGGGGGAGATCATGGTGTGCAATCGTGATTTACAGAAGATTAAGGAAGACATCAATAATGTGGAAAAAAGGCACAAAAACATCATTTTTAAAGTATATTGAAAGCCAAATTTTGAAGATGCACACAGTGTGTCAACATCTGCCATCACGGGATATCAATGTACGCGTTTTGTGGGTGCAACCCCTTCCTCGCAACTAAAGTAGCTGAGAGGAAGGAGTTGCACCCCCGAAACATGTCCATTGATCCCCCATGGTGGGAGCTAACACATATTGACATTAGGCATGGGATCAGGAGGGAAATCCCCATTTTGACTCTCAAATTGTGTGCATCTTCAAAATTTGGCTTTCATAGGGGTGACATCACCCCGTCTGATGAAGGCAAGATCAACACAGTTTGGACATACTAATGTCTGATATTGCCTTAATTTATCAAAGTTGTGTATTGTTTTATGGTTTTAAACATGCCTGTTTACCCCAACAAAAGGATATTTCTACCGTCAAACAAAATAATTTTATTCTAAAAAATATGTTGGTTTGTTCAAAAACCCTTTTCTAATGCACATGTGAATGTGCTTTGAGTAAAATTTTTTCTACTCAGCAATGTGTAGCTTCTTCTTTCAGTGCTCAATAGCAGTTTTTGGAGTAATTTGGTGTTTACAGTGACAATGGGGGTTATTTACTAAAGGCAAATCCACTTTGCACTACAAGTGCACTTTCAGTGCAGTTTCAAGTGCACTTTTACAGTGCACTTGTAGTGCAAAGTGTATTTTCCTTTAGTAAATAACACCCACAGTTCTTTAAAATTTGCCCCAATCAGGCCATTTTAGTGACTCAAAAAATTAAATTCATGGTGCTGAAAATGATTAATATTTTTATAATTAATGCATTACATACATTAACACCAAAAACAAGGTGTGTGTATGTGTAGCAGACCCACAACATAATAATAGTTAGCTGAAGAAGAGATTGTCACCTCATGTATCAAAGAAATTACATTTGCACTATTGAAAAAAATGGCCAAAAAGAAAAGCCCATTGGATAACCTAGGAGACAGCTAAAAGAAACACAAGCAGTCAAAGAAAATCTTATTTAAGTTTAAATTAAAAATGTATTTTAAAAATGATTCTTAAACATTTTCTTTCATATCAATGGCCCCCCTACCCACAAAGTACTCCATATATTTTAGACGGACCTTGTGGGGGCTTTGGGGGGGGTCAAGCCAGGACGGCCAGCTTCAAGTGCCGTCAGGGTTTGTTCTTGAAATCTGGCCTCAAGCCCAACTGAGGCCACATAGTTCATAGCATTTCTCCTTAAAAAGTTGTGTAGAATGCAGCATGCAAGTATTTTATGGATAAGTTTATATTCCTCCATGTTGATTGGTGTAAGGAATAGGCGGAACCGACTGGCCATTATCCCGAAAGCATTATCCACCACTCTTCTGCCTCTGGCTAGCTGGTAGTCATAAACTCTCTGGTCTGGTATGAGGGTCCTCATCGGGAATGGTCGCATCAGGTGATCACCCAGTCCAAACGCTTCATCAGCGACAAAGACAAACGGCACACCAGCCACGTTGTCTTCCAGAGGTGGCAATCCCAAGCCACCGCTCTGGAGCCGTCCGGAGAAGAACTCGGTCTGGGTGATGACTCCATCATCCGACATATGGCCATTCTTCCCCACGTCCACTTACAAAAACTCGTATGCCACCGACACCACCGCCAAAATCACAATACTATTAAACCCTTTATAGTTGTAATAGTATGACCCCGAGTTGGGGGGTGGGACTATGTGGATGTTTTTCCCATTAATTGCCCCTCCGCAGTTGGGAAAGTCCCACCGCTGGGCAAATTGGAAAGCCACAGTCTGCCATTCCTGTGGCATTGAAGGAAACTGTGGAGTGAAACAAGAAAAAAAAATGAGTACTTTTGCACATAACATTGCAAGCAAATTAGACACAAACATTCTTGGCCAACATCAGTATAACATTTATTTGAAGGAGTATTTAAAGACAAAAATATAAGGTCCACTTATCAGATTCCTCACCCCCTCTGATGGGCTGTTGTAAAAATTTAAGGGGGGGGGGGGTGTTTTGGACAGGTAACCCTCTCCACTTCATTGAGAGCTGAATGCATAAATGTGTGTTACATTGGCCAGCCCCTCCTTACTTACACTATTGGCATCCCACTGGACAGGTAAGAAGTGTTATAATACAAAAATATAAATACACACTGTACAAATTGAAGCACATTTTTACATTCTGCAATTACCTATCAAGATAATAGGAGAACAAAACTTGAAACAGTACCATTTGAAAGTATTCAGGCAGGCCCTTTCACTACATGCTTTGGTGAATTCCTACAGAAATATGACCACAAAAGAGGTAGATATCGTGTGTATGGGTTTGGCAAAGTCAGCAGATAGAGGGTTGGTATCAGTTGACTTAGTGGTTGGGGGAAGGGTTCCAAATGATTTTGGGACCCCCAAAAAAAGCCTCTGGCACTCTGCATGAATTTAAGGACACAAATAACATTTGTACACATTTTAGGGGGTGTTTAGGGTAAAGCACTACTATGGAGCTGACAAAATACATTGTTAAGTGACTAGGCTAGGTGTGTAAGGGCCCAGGGTAGCATGCTGGGGAGGTTAGTGAAGGCAAATATGCATGAAGGACAAAAAAAGGAACTTTAAAAACTTCCAGCATGCGTAAAGACAAAGGGGACATTCACATCATATTACAAACATGGTAATTCTGGAATGATGAAATGAATACAATACGTTAGCAAACATTAAATACATAGAATGTGATGTTAAAGGAGAAATCTTACCTTAATATAGTCCTTCTGCAGGACCTGTATGATGGCAGAACAGGTCTCTGGAATAATGATTCTCAGAGCCTGGGGGGAGATACCTGTCGAGAACTTAATGTCCCGGTGACTTCTCCCCATTGCCAAGTACCGCAAGGTGGCGACTAGCCTCTGCTCAGGAGTGATGGCTTGCCGCATGCAGGTGTCCTGCTTTGTAATATAAGGGGACAACAAAGCCAACAAATGGTGAAAAACAGGGTCCGTCATCCAGAGATAATTCCTGAAATCATCAGGATTATTCTCATGGATCTCCCGTAGCAAAGGCATATGAGAGAATTGGTCACGCTGAAGCAACCAATTCTTTGTCCATGAACTCCTCCTCCCCCTGTTTATGGACTGGGCTTGGGTCAAAGTAAGAACCCCAACACCAAGCCCCGCATAGCACGAACTCCATGATGAGTACGTATCCGCAACATGGCTTCAAAATGGTCGGCTGGTCAGAACGAACTAACAGAACGCACTGAAAATCAGAAAGGCCTGAGAAGAGCGAGCTGAAAATCAGAAACAAGCGGACAAGAACGCACTGAAAATCAAATACGTACTATAAAAATACGCACTGAAAACCAGATGCGAACTGACTACACGCACTGAAAACCAGATACGAACCTACAAACACAAACTGAAGAGCAGTAATGATCTGAAAAGCGAGAAATCGTCTCTCACCAAACTTCTACTAACACGAGAGCAGAAGGAGCCCAAAGGGTGGTGCACTGGCTATTGAACTTCCTCTTTATAGTACCGTCATACGTGTTCTTGATGATCGGAATTTCCAACAACATTTGTGCGACCATGTGTATGTAAGACAAGGTTCAGCCAACATCCGTCGGAAATAACTGTCCTATTAATCCTAGTAAATAAACACATAATAAAAATAAATTTATTTAACATTTCATCACAATTGCTCAATATCTAAAATACTAAATATTTCTTTTAGAAAAACAACACACTAGGCAGTTGAAATACAAACACTGTAATGCCCCGTACACACACGGTCGGACATTGATCGGACATTCCCACAACAAAATCCTAGGATTTTTTCAGACGGATGTTGGCTCAAACTTGTCTTGCATACACACGGTCACACAAAGTTGTCGAAAAATCCGATCATTCTGAACGCGTTGATGTAAAACACGTACGTCGGGACTATAAACGGGGCAGTAGCCAATAGCTTTCATCTCTTTATTTATTCTGATCATGCGTGGCACTTTGTGTGTTGGATTTGTGTACACACGATCGGAAATTCCGACAACGGATTTTGTTGTTGGAAAATTTTATAACCTGCTCTCAAACATTAAAAAACATATAAAAATTGATGCGTTCTAATAGATGACCAATCAATGTGTACAAACATTGTGCTAAAAAATGTGAAAAAGATGAAAATAAACCATTATAAAGATGACTCAAATGAATAAATATGTAAATAAATAAATGACTGGCAAGTGAAAATAAAGAAAAATCCTAGTGCCAGTACATGTGAAAAAAAACCCAAAAGTGCTCAGTAGCAATATATAGAAAATAAATAAATGCCAATCTGATGGATAAATACTGCCAATAAATTACAATCATAGGATAAAAAATCAGCAGAGATAAATTAGTCCAGAATGTAAGTATAATTGACCCAGCAGTTCATTCCTTATTAGAATAAATTGATTTACTGTGTTTGATCGTTGTTCATGATTACTTTCTTTTTTCACATTCCGCTTCAGCCAAAATAATGTTGGTAGTTTGGTTCTAAACAAGGATGATTTTATGAAAAGCAAGCAAAGAAATAGATCATTGCGTGATGAACTATAAGAAAGTACACAAGCAAACAGCACAGAGATACACACACGTGCGCCCGGTTTAGTAAAGGCATACAGGTATGCAGATCGCAGTCAGCTGCTGTGGACGAGGCTTATCACAAAAGCCGCTGCTGTTCAGCTCAGTGTGTCCTACAGCAGTGAACGTCCTAGGCTCCTCCCACGCATTGCGTCACTGACACGTGACTTTCTCCTTGAGAAAGTTTCTCAAGTCTATTTCTTTGCTTGCTTTTCATAAAATCATCCTTGTTGAGAACCAAACTACCAACATTATTTTGGCTGAAGCGGGATGTGAAAAAAGAAAGTAATCATGAACAACGATCAAACACAGTAAATCAATTTATTCTAATAAGGAATGAACTGCTGGGTCAATTATACTTATATTCTGGACTAATTTATCTCCGCTGATTTTTTATCTTATGATTGTAATTTATTGGCAGTATTTATCCATCAGATTGGCATTTATTTATTTTCTATATATTGCTACTGAGCACTTTTGTTTTTTTTTTTCACATGTACTGGCACTAGGATTTTTCTTTATTTTCACTTGTGAGTTATTTATTTATTTACATATTTATTCATTTGAGTCATCTTTATAATGGTTTATTTTCATCTTTTTCACATATTTTAGCACAATGTTTGTACACATTGATTGATCATCTATTAGAGCGCATCAATTTTTATATGTTTTTTATGCCTTGTGGGATTCTGATCACCTTTTATTGATAGCAGCTTAATTTTTATTGATCAATCAGCCTTCATATATTTATTCTTATTCACCTATATTTATTTACATCCATCTCAGCGCTTGGTTTTTTTGCTTATTATCTGCTCTCAAACATTGTGTATCAGAAAATCTGATGGAAAATGTGTGATGGAGCCTACACACGGTCGGAATTTCCGACAACAAGCTCCTATCACACATTTTCCGTCGGAAAATCCGACCGTGTGTACGGGGCATAAGTCTGCAGTTTTACTCATGAACAATTTCTAATTTTGCCCAGCAATTCTTGTAATTCAAAGTACTGTAAATTCATAAAATGGAAGTATGCTCAGATCAGCTTATAACAAAGTGAATGTGCACATGGGCTGGGCAGTACATTAAATAATACAAAGATGTATCCTGCACTCAATCCATTTAGTCATGAAAGAATAAAATAATGAAAATTGTCTCTAACATTTAGATTAAAAACAGAAGTTTGCATACAGTTTGGAAAATGCACTGCAAAACCATGGCACCTCTGCAGAAGGTGGTCCTTAATGCTTAAACCCTCCCAATCTGAGACATACATAAATCTACTCTTACACATTAATTTACCCGAGCTCTCCATATCTTTTACTGTCCTATTAAGATCCAGATAAGATTGAGGTAAGCCAGTTTTTCCATTAGGACACTGGGGGAATGGGTGCTGTAAATGGGGCTTTAAAACCATATGGGAACAATACATTATAAATGAGTCATTCTGAAAAGTGTTGCCTACTATGTACAGTATATGTAAATTAATTTGTTGGCACCTTGAAAAAAATAGTGTTGTAGTGTTAAAAAAACAAAACAAAGATACTAGTGATATCACTTCATGTTGATATTCTGTGAATTTGTATCATCACAATAATCATTACAATACAACACATATTAATGCTTCTCTTTTGTCTTTTGATGTATAAAAAGTGAAAGTACCACACATTTTGTAATATACAGTAGATTGGCAAACTTCCCAGATATTTACAGTGATATGCTTAAGGAGGTGCCAGATGTATCCCCAACAGATCCTGCATGCTTGTTCACTAGCTGTCCAGGAGCACTCATGAAATTAAATAATGACAGCTGTCTTCTATCAACTGGCATGTTGCCATGCTTAAATGGCCTGTATTATTTCTATTTCTTCTCATTAAAAAATGAATATCATTATTTAGTATATCTACCTCAGGCAATTCACAGTTACTGCCAATACCAAAGTGGCTTGTTATGTTCTGAAAGTGAGGATTATTTAAAATATCAATATAGAAATTGATTTTATGGTATTACATTTAGAGTGCCTTGTCTGGAATTAAAACAGCTAAAATACACTTCAAAGCTTCCCATGTCTTTTTTAACTGATCGACCCATTAACAATATGAAAAGTTTACAGCGGTGTTATTCACCAACAGAGACTTTAAAAACTTTCAAAACCCCCTTGATGCGTTATCATGAAAATCAGAGAAATCTGAGTTGGAAATGAGCAAACTTTAAAAAAATCACAACTTTGGAAACATGTCTGTTCAGATTTCAGTTTATTCAGTTATGATTTTTATTAAAAAATATATAATTTACTTAATCTTGCAACCTTTTTTAATGTTTACATCACCAAAAGAATAGCTTGTCATTACTTTAAAACATAATAAGATTGTAATTTCTTTTGAGACAATATCAAAAGGAAATAAACTGTACATTACTTATAAATGTTACTGTATTATAAGTCTAAGATTTGGGAACCTTGACCTATTTTAATAATTTGAATCCCCTTTGGAACATCTATCTTGCACTGAAGGCAGAGGATAGCCTCAAAATGTACCTATTTTTTAATATATATTTCAACTTTGTTTTTATTCAGATAATAAAGTTGTAGTCTTACTATATACAGTATGGATGCTCACTAAATAGTTAAAGAGATGAAGACTTAACTGGCAATAAAAGATAATTAGAAACAAATGATATATTGTATATTTATTGAAAACATTGTATGGTAGTAAAAAAAACTCTCATCAATCTAATAATGTTTAATTATACTGTTTTTTACAGAAAAGCCTTGAGGAGTTTTAGGTATGAGGAGAATGGGCAAAAAAGACCATAACTTGATGTAAACCCCACACATTTTTAAACAGAAAAGAAGAAATAAATTATGTGAAAATATATATAATAATTTTTTTCATGTAAAAAAGTGTACCGACTGAGTGCCTCAAACCGACAAAAGAGCATCATGGGCTTCCAAACTAGAAGCCCTGCCTTAGACAAAATTGTAGAAAAAAACAAATAGAAGTTGATTTACCATGTCCTACATTTACGTACCTCTTGCCAAATGCAAAATGGGATAATGATGTAAAGACAAAGCAAAGCAGTTGGGCAGATAAAAAAGGTAAATGTATTTACTAAGCCAGAAAGAAGTTTTGATATATGTGTAACTTTTTTTTTTTTTTAAAGCTGGTGGTATGTTACAAGCATTACTCTTACACTTAAAAACTGCACTCTACATCACTATTTAAATTGTTTGTACCTTTAACTAGCTTTAAAGAGTAATGCATTAGGCTATTGTGGGTTTTCTACTGGTATAAACATGCAAAGTATGACTGGTGAACCATTCAGAATGGTATATATATATATATATATATATATACAGTATATCGAGTATACAGTATATAGAACATGTACATAGAAAACTAGATATAGTAAATCCAAGACTAATATATACATATATAAAGGCACCATTATGTGCCTGCTTGTCAGTTTTATATGCCTCTATTATGCAAAAACATCAGTTTACATTGTCTATGGTTCTGTCCTGCCACAAGATGTGTCTGAATGAATTCAGTGGAGTTGATTTACTTAAGGAATAGAGGTTTTTTTTAGTTATCAGAGTGAATTTTCCCTGAACTTAGTAACTATAGTGGAGAGATGTGAATCTTGACATTTTGTTATTATTGACTTATTGACAATGAACTTAACCAAACACTTTCTGTGACCTCTACCATGCCTCCACAATGGTTGAGATATATGACTAGTGAGTCATTCAGATCATCTTAATGTTTCACAGAGTTTTAAATTAAACCCACGACTACTATCTACTGAATGAAAGTGTTATTCATTCACAATTGAAATGAGTACTGACCATATTGTCAACAATATGAAAGATTAGTATGAATTAACTAGGTAAGAATGCCCCAGAGAGGAATACAAATTTAGAAATACTTAAGGCTAAGTGTATTCATTTAAATCCCAGGTCTACCTAAAAAAATACAAAATACACAATACCTTAAGTGTTATGTGTCCCTTGGGCTTTTGTTTTCTAGTTCAGTAGAAATATTCCATACTCGAATGCCCCCCACCAATGTCACTGTAATCTTCCAGTGTTACAGGGGTTAATAGAACTGAGGAGCTGTCACAGAGTACCTAACTATTCCCACACTTTCTCCCAAGCTCCTCAATTCATAGAAGCCATTACTACAGCCTTGTTGGATGAAACAGGATCTCTGCATAATCAGGCAGATTATATACTTATTTACTAGTCCAACAATTTCGTTTCCTGGTCTCGTTTTGTGGTTCCCCAAGTGAAATTCAGGAAATAAAGATGATGCAGAAAATAAAACAGCATAATAATCACCCTCACTTGCATAGGTGCTTGTGTCACAAGAATACATGTTTACCTTTTCTTAGGTATGCAATAATATGGGTACCTATTATATTTGCTTTACTGAATTTGGTGCAGAACACACTGGTGGTTTCCAGCAGCTTTGAGTGAGTCTGTTTTTTTGGGATTCAGATCAAAAACTAAAGAAAAGGAAGAAGTATTTTAAATGCCAAAATGTAGTGCAAAGGATGTAGAATAAAGATTGTGTTTCTGATATAGATAAGAACTAGAGTTGGGCGAATGTTTAGGCCCGAGCATTTGTGTGTGCAGGGCCAAGCATGCAACCCTGCAATGCAAGGCATTCGGTCCTGCATTGCAGGGCCGAATGCTCTGCAATGCACTGCTCACAGCACAGTGCATGCTGCACTCTGATTGGGCAAAGCTTTAACCAATTAGGTTGCAGTAAAGGCTGGTTGTTAAGGAGCGGGTCCAGGAAGCCATCCACAGCATCCTTAGAAACCGATGAGTCATCGGCTGTCAATGGGCTAACCTGCTGACGGCTGAATAAAAAAATTTAACATGGGGACAAGGTGCTTTGGGGTGGGGGGGCAGGTACCCCTCCATGTTAAGGGCATGTGGTCTGGTATGGTTCAGTAGGGGGACACTCGCTCTCCCCCCCTTTTCTTACCTGCCAGGCTGCATGCATGGATAAGAGTCTGGTATGGATTTGGGGGGTGATCCCACATGTTTTTTTTTTTGGTGTAGAGTTCCCCTTAAAATCTACACCAGACCCAAAGTATGGACTGGGGGGAAACCCACGCTTTTTTTTCTTTTTTTTTTTTTTTTAAATAGCTTGGTGCGGGAATTGCAACCACGAGTCAATTTAAATATGATTTGACTTGTTTTTTTTCTTTAGAAATTTTATTTTTGTTGCAGTATTTTCTATACATGCTACAGATGTACCACTTTACAGACAGGCTAAGGAGACCTCCCAGGCAATATATTTAAAGGAATGTTTAATTTATTGCTGCACTTTAAGCATCATTAAAATCACTGCTCCTGAAAAAATAATTGTTTTAACTACTTGCTGACCGCCTAACGACGATATACGTTGGCAGAATGACACGGGCAGGCAGAATCACGTACATATATGTGATCTGCCTCCCGTGGGCGGGGGGTCCGATAGGACCCCCCCCCAGTGCCTGAGGAGGTTGGCTTGTGACTGGGAGCGATGAGAGGTGAAGGGGAAACCATCCATTCGTGCCCCCCCCTCACGATCGCTCCCAGCCAATGAGAATCTTCCTTTGCTGCTGTATGCTAAACAGCAGCAAAGGAAATTATGTCATCTCTCCTCGGCTCTGTATTTTCCGTTCCGGCGCCAAGGAGAGAAGACATCACTGTGAGTGTAAAACACACATACACTCAGTAGAACATGCCAGGCACACATTACACCCCCGATCCCCCCCGATTGCCCCCCGATCACCCCCCAATCACCCCTCCCCCCCTGTCACACTGACACCAAGCAGTTTTTTTTTTTTTTTATTACTGCATGGTGTCAGTTTGTGACAGTTAGTGTGGTAGGGCAGTTAGGGTTAGCCCCCTTTAGGTCTAGGAAACCCCCCTAATAAAGTTTTAACCCCTTGATCACCCCCGTCGCCAGTGTCACTAAACGATCATTTTTCTGATCGCTGTATTAGTGTCGCTGGTGACGCTAGTTAGGGAGCTAAATATTTAGGTTCGCCGTCAGCATTTTATAGCGACAGGGACCCCCATATACTATCTAATAAATGTTTTAACCCCTTGATTGCCCCCAAGTTAACCCTTTCACCAGTGATCACCGTATAACTGTTACGGGTGATGCTGGTTAGTTCGTTTATTTTTTATAGTGTTAGGGCACCCGTCGTTTATTACCGAATAAAGGTTCAGCCCCCTGATCGCCCGGCGGTGATATGCGTCGCCCCAGGCAGCGTCAGATTAGCGCCAGTACCGCTAACACCCACGCATGCAGCATACGCCTCCCTTAGTGGTATAGTATCTGAATGGATCAATATCTGATCCAATCAGATCTATACTAGCGTCCCCAGCAGTTTAGGGTTCCCAAAAACACAGTGTTAGCGGGATCAGCCCAGATACCTGCTAGCACCTGCGTTTTGCCCCTCTGCCCGGCCCAGCCCAGCCCACTCAAATGCAGTATCGATCGATCACTGTCACTTACAAAACACTAAACGCATAACTGCAGCGTTCGCAGAGTCAGGCCTGATCCCTGCGATTGCTAACAGTTTTTTTGGTAGCATTTTGGTGAACTGGCAAGCACCAGCCCCAGGCAGCGTCAGGTTAGCGCCAGTACCGCTAACACCCACGCATGCACCGTACACCTCCCTTGGTGGTATAGTATCTGAACGGATCAATATCTGATCAGATTTATATTAGCGTCCCCAGCAGTTTAGGGTTCCCAAAAAAGCATTGTTAGCGGGATCAGCCCAGATACCTGCTAGCACCTGCGTTTTGCCCCTCCGCCCGGCCCTGCCCACCCAAGTGCAGTATCGATCGATCACTGTCATTTACAAAACACTAAACGCATAACTGCAGCGTTCGCAGAGTCAGGCCTGATCCCTGCGATCGCTAACAGTTTTTTTGGTAGCGTTTTGGTGAACTGGCAAACACTAGCCCCAAGCAGCGTCAGGTTAGCGCCAGTACTGCTAACACCCATGCACGCACCGTACACCTCCCTTAGTGGTATAGTATCTGAACGGATCAATGTCTGATCCGATCAGATTTATATTAGCGTCCCCAGCAGTTTAGGGTTCCCAAAAACGCAGTGTTAGCGGGATCAGCCCAGATACCTGCTAGCACCTGCGTTTTGCCCCTCTGCCCGGCCCAGCCCACCCAAGTGCAGTATCGATCGATCACTGTCACTTACAAAACACTAAACGCATAACTGCAGCATTCGCAGAGTCAGGCCTGATCCCTGCGATCGCTAACAGTTTTTTTGGTAGCGTTTTGGTGAACTGGCAAACACTAGCCCCAAGCAGCGTCAGGTTAGCGCCAGTACCGCTAACACCCATGCACGCACCGTACACCTCCCTTAGTGGTATAGTATCTGAACGGATCAATATCTGATCCGATCAGATTTATATTAGCGTCCCCAGCAGTTTAGGGTTCCCAAAAACGCAGTGTTAGCGGGATCAGCCCAGATACCGGCTAGCACCTGCGTTTTGCCCCTCCACCTGGCCCAGCCCAGCCCACCCAAGTGCAGTATCGATCGATCACTGTCACTTACAAAACACTAAACACATAACTGCAGCGTTCGCAGAGTCAGGCCTGATCCCTGCGATCGCTAATGCCCCGTACACACGGTCGGACTTTGTTCGGACATTCCGACAACAAAATCCTAGGATTTTTTCCGACGAATGTTGGCTCAAACTTGTCTTGCATACACACGGTCACACAAAGTTGTCGGAAAATCCGATCGTTCTGAACGCGGTGACGTAAAACATGTACGTCGGGACTATAAACGGGGCAGTGGCCAATAGCTTTCATCTCTTTATTTATTCTGAGCATGCGTGGCACTTTGTGCGTCGGATTTGTGTACACTCGATCGGAATTTCCGACAACGGATTTTGTTGTCGGAAAATTTTATCTCCTGCTCTCCAACTTTGTGTGTCGGAAAATCCGATGGAAAATGTCCGATGGAGCCCACACACGGTCGGAATTTCCGACAACATGCTCCGATCGGACATTTTCCATCGGAAAATCCGACCGTGTTTTGGTAGCCAGGCCTGATCCCTGCGATTGCTAACAGTTTGTTTGGTAGCGTTTTGGTGAACTGGCAAGCCCCAGCGGCGTAGTCAAACCAGCACTGCATTAACACTTGGTGACGTGGCGAGTCCCATAAGTGCAGTTCAAGCTGGTGAGGTGGCAAGCACAAGTAGTGTCCCGCTGTCACCAAGAAGAAGACAAACAGGCCCGTCGTGCCCATAATGCCCTTCCTGCTGCATTCGCCAATCCTAATTGGGAACCCACCACTTCTGCAGCGCCCGTACGTCCCCCATTCACATCCCCAACCAAATGCAGTCGGCTGCATGAGAGGCATTTTTATGTCCTCCCGAGTACCCCTACCCAACGAACCCCCCCAAAAAAGATGTCGTGTCTGCAGCAAGCGCGGATATAGGCGTGACACCCGCTATTATTGTCCCTCCTGTCCTGACAATCCTGGTCTTTGCATTGATGAATGTTTTGAACGCTACCATACACTAGTTGAGTATTAGCGTAGGGTACAGCATTGCACAGACTAGTCACACTTTCACAGGGTCTCCCAAGATGCCATCGCGTTTTGAGAGACCTGGAACCGGTTACAGTTATAAAAGTTAGTTACAAAAAAAAGTGTAAAAAATAAAATAAAAACACAAACAAAAATATAAAATAAAAAAAATAGTTGTCGCTTTATTGTTCCCTCTCTCTCTATTCTCTCTCTATTGTTCTGCTCTTTTTTACTGTATTCTATTCTGCAATGTTTTATTGTTATTATGTTTTATCATGTTTGCTTTTCAGGTATGCAATTTTTTATACTTTACCGTTTACTGTGCTTTATTGTTAACCATTTTTTGCCTTCAGGTACGCCATTCACGACTTTGAGTGGTTATACCAGAAAGATGCCTGCAGGTTTAGGTATCGTCTTAGTATCATTCTTTTCATCCAGCGGCCGGCTTTCATGTAAAAGCAATCCTAGCAGCTAATTAGCCTCTAGACTGCTTTTACAAGCAGTGGGAGGGAATGCCCCCCCTCCCCCACCGTCTTCCGTGTTTTTCTCTGGCTCTCCTGTCTCAATAGGGAATCTGAGAATGCAGCTGTTGATTTAAGCCAGCTGACCATAGAGCTGATCAGAGACCAGAGTGGCTCCAAACATCTCTATGGCCTAAGGAACCGGAAGCTACGAGCATTTTATGACTTAGATTTCGCCGGATGTAAACAGCGCCATTGGGAAATTGGGGAAGCATTTTATCACACCGATCTTGGTGTGGTCAGATGTTTTGAGGGCAGAGGAGAAATCTAGAGTCTAATAGACCCCAATTTTTTCAAAAAAGAGTACCTGTCACTACCTATTGCTATCATAGGGGATACTTACATTCCCTGAGATAACAATAAAAATGATTTAAAAAAAATGAAAGGAACAGTTTAAAAATAAGATAAAAAAGCAAAAAAATAATAAAGGCGAACGCTAAGGCGAACGCAAATGTGTCGGTCTGACGTCAAATGTAAACAGCAATTGCACCATGCATGTGAGGTATCACCGCGAAGGTCAGATCGAGGGCAGTAATTTTAGCAGTAGACCTCCTCTGTAAATCTAAAGTGGTAATGTGTAAAGGCTTTTAAAGGCTTTTAAAAATGTATTTATTTTGTTGCCACTACACGTTTGTGCGCAATTTTAAAGCATGTCATGTTTGGTATCCATGTACTCGGCCTAAGATCATCTTTTTTATTTCATCAAACATTTGGGCAATATAGTGTGTTTTAGTGCATTAAAATTTAAAAAGTGTGTTTTTTCCCCAAAAAATGCGTTTGAAAAATCGCTGTGCAAATACTGTGTGAAAAAAAAATGAAACACCCACCATTTTAATCTGTAGGGCATTCGCTTTAAAAAATATATAATGTTTTGGGGTTCAAAGTAATTTTCTTGCAAAAAAAATTTTTTTTTCATGTAAACAAAAATTGTCAGAAAGGGCTTTGTCTTCAAGTGGTTAGAAGAGTGGGTGATGTGTGACATAAGCTTCTGAATGTTGTGCATAAAATGCCAGGACAGTTTAAAACCCCCCAAATGACCCCATTTTGGAGACACCCCAAGCTATTTGCTGAGAGGCATGTCGAGTCCATGGAATATTTTATATTGTGACACAAGTTGCAGGAAAGAGACACATTTTTTTTTTTTTGCACAAAGTTGTCACTAAATGATATATTGCTCAAACATGCCATGGGAATATGTGAAATTACACCCCAAAATACATTTTGTTGCTTCTCCTGAGTATGGGGATACCACATGTGTGAGACTTTTTTGGAGCCTAGCCTCGTACGGGACCCCGAAAACCAAGCACCGCCTTCAGGCTTTCTAAGGGCGTAAATTTTTGATTTCACTCTTCACTGCCTATCACAGTTTCGGAGGCCATGGAATGCCCAGGTGGCACAAACCCCCCCAAATGACCCCATTTTGGAAAGTAGACACTCCAAGCTATTTGCTAAGAGGTATAATGAGTATTTTGCAGACCTCACTTTTTGTCACAAAGTTTTGAAAATTGAAAAAAGAAAAAAAAAATTTTTTTCTTGTCTTTCTTCATTTTCAAAAACAAATGAGAGCTGCAAAATACTCACCATGCCTCTCAAATAGCTTGGGGTGTCTACTTTCCAAAATGGGGTCATTTGGGGGGGTTTGTTCCATCTGGGTATTCCATGGCCTCCGAAACTGTGATAGGCAGTGAAGAGTGAAATAAAAAATGTACACCCTTAGAGATCCTGAAGGCGGTGATTGGTTTTCGGGGCCCCGTACGCGGCTAGGCTCCTAAAAAGTCCCACACGTGGTATCCCCATACTCAGGAGAAGCAGCTAAATGTATTTCCTGGTGCCTCCATGGCAGCATACTAGTGATAGAGCTCCGCCTCGACTCCTCCCTCAGGACCAGTGAATAGCATAAATTAAAGACGTAGTCCCTCCCCCAACATTCTCCTTTTTTCCTCATACCTCTTGTGCTGGTGAAGAGTAGCAGTATGTCCATACCTCTGCAATCGGCAGCGTCCGCCGGGTTTAGCCTTTCCCGTGCGCAGTCCCTGTTCTTGGGCCGCTCACAGCGCTGATAAGACTGGGAACCCCTCTGTGGATCTGTTGGGGTCTTCGTGCAGAGTTTCCTCAGGAACGCAGTCTGCCACCATAGCCTATGATGAAGCCAAAAGGAGTCGCATAAGGATCAGCTCCATTCTGCCAGGCTTGTGATTTTACATTCTTTTATTTTCTTAAATAAAAAAAAAAAAAAAGAGTTGCTTTTGTATATTCCCCCCTCTTTTTCTCTTCTGCACCATTTACTTTTTGTTTTCCTCCCTTGGAAATAAACATGTAAGATACTTGTTACCTTAGGTGTGCAGACAAATGTTTTTCTCTTAGGAAGGGCAGCCATTCCCCTGTTTCTGTGGGGGATCGTGTTGTGTTGGTTTCACTTTTCCTGAATGTAGCGTGGCTCGGCGTCCCCTTTGCCCTACTGCGCAGGCGCGATCCGGGAAGCTAAACAGCCGTCGCTCGACGAGTGTTTTCTCGGCTTCCCGGCGTCGGCTCTACTGCGCATGCGCGGTCTCTCAAAGCGGCGGCGGCCATCTTGCTTTCTGGAAAAAGGGCCAGTTTTGCCCTTTTCTTCTTATAAAAGATTAAAAAAAAAAAAAAAAAAAAGAAGAGAGACAGACTGGGGCTTCATGGGACTGCCCCACCCACCCCTAGGGTATTTAAGGTCAGCTTTGAGGGCTATCAGTCAGAGTCTCCTCGGCTGTGCCCTGCTAGGTTTCTCTAAAGTTGCTCTGTGGTAAGTATTTTAAAAAAAAAAAAAAGAGGGGAAAAGAACAAAATGGGAAATGTGTCTCTAAAAAAAAAAAAAAAAAAAAAAAAAAAAAACCTCTTTTTTTTCCCTCCTTACCTTTCTTGCTATTTTCCGCAGCTGATCCTTATGCCCAACTCCGCAATGAGCCATTCATCCCGCAACAAAGATCCTCACCCTTCCGTTAGGTATGGGACCACCTATACGTGAGTATAAAAAAAAAAAAAAAAAAAAGTGCGCTCGCTGGCCTGACATGATTTTTTTCTTAAAATCATAGCCCTGCCCACTCCAAGAGGACCGAAAAATCCTCAAGGCACCACGATGACGACAGCCCAAGTCGCAGATCTCGTTCTTCGCGCCACCGGTCTCGCTCGTCAAGACGTGAGTCCCATTCTTCACGACAGAGGTCAAGATCCAGAAGACGGGACCGGTCCCCCTCTCCTAGATCCTACAAGAAGAAGAAGTGCTGAACCTGTGGGGCTAGTCCGCTGCCGAATAAAGTAGTCTGCAAGGACTGTTTTGCGGACTATGCGTCCAGCCGCGAGTTAGAAAATCAGCAGGTGGTGGACCTGCTCAAAAGGACTATGAAGGACTCCTTCTCTGAGCTTGCGGCCTTGGTTCCTGCCCAGCCAGTCCCGCAGACGTCACAGGCACAGGATGCTGAGCTTGTTCTTCCTGGTCCTTCCGCGGCCAGTACGCCTCTACCTCCATCAGGCCGACTGGCCAGAGATTCCCCACCCGAAGACCTCTCGGGAGATTTGTCAGATGAGTCGGATCCTTCTGGCTTCAGCCATTCATTGGTAAAGCCATTTATCCAGGCAGTAAGAGCCGCAATAGCTTGGGAGGATACTGAAGAACCTCCCCAGGAAGCAAAAAGCTACTTCCCATTCCTTAAAAGGAAACAGGCTTTCTTCCCTTTGATGGGGAAAATTACGCAAATCATTCAAAATGAATGGTCTAGGACTGATAAAAAGCTGTCGTTGGGCCGTTTCAATAAGTTGTATCCCTTGCCGGAGGCGGGAACAAAGTCACTAAACTCCATACCTGTGGTAGATGCATCAGTGGTGCGACTCGCAAAGAATATTACCCTACCTATGGAAGATTCCGCTTCTTTCAAGGATCCTCTTGACAGAAGAATCGATCTGGATCTCAAGAGGAGCTATTTAGCTGCAGGAGCGGCATGTAAGCCAGCGATCGCCCTCACCTCCGTATCTAATGTCATCAGAGCTTGGACGGATAACATTGAAACAGCTCTACGCCAGGATGTCCCCAAGGAAGACATAATTAAAGCCTTGGAAGAAATTAGATTGTCAGCAGACTTCGTTGGAGTAGCAGCTATAGACACGATTAGGTGTTCAGCAAGATCTATGCTGCACTCAGTAATGGCGAAAAGGGCCTTGTGGTTAAAACCCTGGACGGCGGACTTGGCTTCCAAGCAAAATTGGTGCAAAATCCCGTTTGACGGGAAGGCATTATTTGGAGACAAAATGGATAAAGCCATATCTAGGCTGTCAGGGGGAAAGTCAGGTATGCTTCCCCAAGACAGAAGGATGCGAAGATCCAGAGGTTCTTCCAGGTTCCGCCAGTCAAACCCTAGAGATTTCAGACAATCAAGGCAGTTCAGAGACGGCAGAAGACCCTGGAGGGGCACTCAGGCATCCTTCTTGGGCAGAAAGTCGAAGGCCCCTCAGACTCCACATGAGCAGAAGCAGTCCTTTTGACGCCAGATTAGCCCAGACACTACCGGTGGGAGCAAGACTAAAATTCTTTCTTCCAGTCTGGGCCAGCAAATGCCAGGATCCCTGGGTTCTCTCAACAATCCAATGGGGACACTTTTGGAGTTTCTCTCATCCTCCACCTCAAAATTCGTTCACAAGAACGGAAATTCCATCCTCGCTGCTGAAGGCTCAAGCCCTAAGACAATTCATATCGTCACTCCAACTTCAGGGAGCAGCTGTGCCGGTTCCTTTGGCAGAGCGTTTCGCAGGCTTCTATTCCACTGTATTTCTGGTTCCAAAGAGAACGGGTGGATGGAGGCCTGTGATCGATCTAAAAAGACTCAACAGGCACATACACCCAGAAAGCTTCAAGATGGAGTCTCTACAAACAATTATTCAGGCAGTACAGCCAACAGATTGGATCGATCCAGATATCAATCGATTTGCAGGATGCGTACTTACACATGCCAATTCTACCTGCCTTTCAGAAATATCTAAGATTTGCAGTAGGTCGGATCCACCTGCAGTTCCAAGCCCTGCCCTTCGGTCTGTGCACCTCCCCCAGGGTGTTCACCAAAATTCTAATATCCGCTTTGGTTCCCCTGCGGGAGAGGGGTTTGAGGATATACCACTATTTGGACGACATCCTCCTCCTAGCAAGCAGTCCGGGTCAGTTGGTGTATCACCGAGACATTCTTCTCCAATCCCTGAGAGAACTAGGGTGGTTGATAAACTCAGAGAAGAGTCAGCTTGCACCTACACAGCGGATGATCTATCTAGGTGCGATGTTCAACACCCGGGAGGGGACAGTGTCATTACCATCCCTGACGATGAGGATTATTATCCAGAAGATGGTCAAAACCATCGCGAGCTGGTATCTAACGGCATCGCAATGCCTGAGCCTCATTGGCACAATGTCTGCCTGTATACCAATGATTCCTTGGGCCCATTGGCATTTGAGGTATTTTCAGACGGGTTTCTTGGCGCAGTGGAAGAAACAGCGACTCTCTCAGACAATTCTGCTGACGGGAGCAATGCGCAGGAGCCTTCACTGGTGGACTCTGCCGGAAAACCTCTCCAAACCTCGCTATCTGGGTTCCCTCTTCTGGATCACAGTTACGTCCGACGCAAGTGGACAGGGCTGGGGAGCCCATTGCGGGGAAGCCAGGATACAGGGGAGATGGTCCTGTTCCACCCAGGGAGTAGTATCCAACATACTGGAGATGAGAGCAGCGTTCTTGGCACTAACTTCATTGGCTTCTCAGATCAGGGGCCAGAGAGTACTTTTACGCCTGGACAACAGGGCAGCTGTCGCATACCTGCAGAGGCAGGGGGGCACTCGCAGCACATCACTCCTCAGGGAAGTGGAGCCGATTATGCTCTGGGCAGAGAAGAACGTCCTAGACCTCAGGGCGATGTATCTCCCGGGAAGGTTGAACACAGAAGCAGACACGTTGTCGAGGAAATTCTTGGACAACAACGAGTGGGCTCTTCATCCCTAGGTCTTCCATCAGATTGCCAACCTCTGGGATCCCCCTCAAGTAGACCTATTTGCCACCCCGGGGAATGCCAAACTGACCAGGTTCGTCTCTCGCCTTCCGTATACGCAAGCGGAGGAAGTAGATGCCCTGTCATGCCCCTGGAGGTTCACCACCGCATATGCCTCCCCCCCCCGGCCATTAATATTCAAGTTCCTCCTGAGACTTCTCAGAGAAGCAGTCCAGGTACTGGCAGTACTCCCATATTGGCCGAAGAGACCTTGGTTTCCTCTAGCTATGCGTCTCAGTGTGAGCTCTCCAATCAGGATCCGTCCTTTCCCTCAACTTCTGATGCAGGGCAGTTTAGTTCATCCAGACCCTCAGAAGCTGAACCTTCGAATCTGGAGGTTGAGAGGCGAAGGTTCGAGTCCCTAGGATGCTCCCCAGGGGTCATAACAACCCTCCTAGGAGCCAGGAAACCAGCAACCAATGCCATATATTCAAGAATATGGGACAAGTTCTTGTCATTTGCTGCCTCAAATGAGTTTAATCCAATCTCTCCTTCTACATCAGGTGTTCTTGGCTTCCTCCAATCAGGACTTGATCTGGGCCTTGGCCTAAGTTCCCTCAAAGTGCAAGTAGCAGCAATTTCTGCCGCAACAAATAAAAGATGGGCGGAAGAGCCCTTAGTAATCACCTTCCTCAGAGGAGTGCTGAAGATCCGGCCACCTGCCAGACGGTCTTTTCCCAAGTGGGATTTATCCCTGGTCCTTGAAGTCCTCTCTGACCATCCATTTACCCCAGTGGAACAACTGACAATATGGAACATAACACTGAAAACGGTTTTTCTGTTAGCCATTACATCTGGCAGAAGGATCTCAGAACTCCACTCGTTGGGAATAGGTGATGACCACATCTCTTTCTTTCACGATAGAGTAGAACTTCGTCCCCTTCGGGGGTTCACACCTAAGGTCACTACTCCAAGCCACCTTTTGGAGCCCTGGGCACTAACAGTATTTGCTGAAGCAGATTCAGGAGCATGTCACGAGCTGGACATATCCAGAGTGCTCAGAGCCTACCTAGAGGCCACTAGTTCCTTCAGGAACTCAGAAAGACTCTTCATTGTTCCATTCGGCAAATACAGGGGCAAAGAAGCTTCCATCAGAACTCTGGCATCTTGGGTGGTAAAGCTAATCCAGAAGGCCTACAGGATAAAGAATATGGAACCTCCATCCCGAGTGAGTGCTCATTCCACAAGGGCAGTCTCAACCTCCTGGGCAGCAAGGGCTAACGTGTCATTAGAGACGGTGTGCAGGGCCGCCACCTGGTCTTCTCGCAATACTTTCCTCAGACACTACCGTATCGACCCAGGAGCTGTCACAACGGTTGAGTTCGGGAGAACGGCAGTTCAGGCTGCGATGTCTCATTCTAATTAAACATTTATTGTTAAGCATTATCCCACCCGTGTCAGCTAGTTATTTATCACTAGTATGCTGCCATGGAGGCACCAGGAAAACGGAAAATTGTATCATACTTACCGTAATTTTCCTTTCCTGGTGCCTATCCATGGCAGCATACGCTCCCACCCTCGGTATTCTATTTTACGGAGAATGTTGGGGGAGGGACTACGTCTTTAATTTATGCTATTCACTGGTCCTGAGGGAGGAGTCGAGGCGGAGCTCTATCACTAGTATGCTGCCATGGATAGGCACCAGGAAAGGAAAATTACAGTAAGTATTATACAATTTTCCGTTTTTGGGGTGCAATTCCACATATGCCCATGGCCTGTGTGAGCGATATATCATTTAGTGACAACTTTGTGCAAAAAAAAAAAAAATTGTCACGTTCCTGCATTTTGTGTCAAAATATAAAATATTCCATGGACTCAACATGCCTCAAAGCAAATAGCTTGGGGTGTCTACTTTCCAAAATGGGGTCATTTGGGGGGGTTTATGCCATCTGGGCATTTTATGGCCTTCAAAACTGTGATAGGTAGTGAGGAGTGAAATCAAAAATTTACGCCCTTAGAAATCCTGAAGGCGGTGATTGGTTTTCGGGGCCCCGTACGCGGCTAGGCTCCCAAAAAGTCCCACACATGTGGTATCCCCGTACTCAGGAGAAGCAGCTGAATGTATTTTGGGGTGCAATTCCACATAGGCCCATGGCCTGTGTGAGCAATATATCATTTAGTGACAACTTTTTGTAAATATTTTTTTTTGTCATTATTCAATCACTTGGGACAAAAAAAATAAATATTCAATGGGTTCAACATGCCTCTCAGCAATTTCCTTGGGGTGTCTACTTTCCAAAATGGGGTCATTTGGGGGGGGGGGGTTTGTACTGCCCTGCCATTTTAGCACCTCAAGAAATGACATAGGCAGTCATAAACTAAAAGCTGTGTAAATTCCAGAAAATGTACCCTAGTTTGTAGACGCTATAACTTTTGCGCAAACCAATAAATATACGCTTATTGACATTTTTTTTACCAAAGACATGTGGCCGAATACATTTTTTTCAAAATTTTCGGTCTTTTTCCGTTTATAGCGCAAAAAATAAAAATGGCAGAGGTAATCAAATACCATCAAAAGAAAGCTCTATTTGTGGGAAGAAAAGGATGCAAATTTAGTTTGGGTACAGCATTGCATGACCGCGCAATTAGCAGTTAAAGCGACGCAGTGCCAAATTGGAAAAAGTCCTCTGGTCCTTAGGCAGCATAATGGTTAAAGTTGCTAAAGTATGACCTAAAAATTCTAAGCAACTTGACTGCAAACAGAAGAGGGATATAGGACAAAACAGGAGTAAAGCACTACTGCTTTGTTGGGTGCAGCTGGTCAGTTGAGGTAATCACTAGTTGGGACCTCCCACATGTGTTACCAAACCCTCTCCCCTTTAACTAATTCTTTCAGTAAGTGAATGGCACATTTCCCTTCTCTCATCCTTCCCATACAAAGCCCTTTTTAATGCTGATGAGATAACCTGGAGGCACATGACCACACAGGCAATTGCAGGAAACCCAAACTTTGTTATAGAAAGGAGTTGATAAATTCCACCAAATGTGTTTAGCTGATGGGAAAAAAAGCTAAAGTGTACCAGACTTACCTCTTATGGTGCCTCTCTCATGCTTCAATAATGCATTTGATAATGAAGTCTACAAAGGGGACCAGCAATCAGCAAAAACTATCCTCACCAGATCTGACCAAAGCCGGGTGGATCTTAGGCTCGATTCACACCTATGCATGTTGCTTTTGAGCGTTTTTGTAGGGTTTTTTTTCATGCTTGCCACGTTTTTGAGCGGTGTTTTTGCCGCGATTTGCGGTTTTTTTTTTTACAGTTTTTTTTTACAGTCTTAAAAAAAATTAAAAACAGCAAAAACGCATCAAAAACGCTGCAAAAACGCTGCAAAAACGGTGCACTTGCATTTTTGATGCTTGTCCATTGAATTCTATTACATGCAAAACGCTGCATTTTGCATGAAAAAAAGTCCCTGACCCTTTCCAAAAATGCAGAGAAACAAAAAGGCATTGATGTGAACATGTTCCATAGGAACCCATGTTAAAAAATTCCCGTGCATTTCTGCAAAATGCAAAATGCATCAAAAAACGCGCTAGTGTGAATGGAGCCTTAGAGAGGGGGCCTACTAACATGTTTGTCAGATAAATAGATGTAAGATACATACAATTTTAATGAGCTCACTAAGATCCCCATGAATGACAGGTTAATAATTAAATCCCTATGAGTATTATTCAATCTTTCCCCCTTGCATACTCCATATAGGACAGGTTGCAGATTTCTTTTGCTGGTTGCCAGGTAGCAGGTTGCTGATTGCAGTTGCGAAAGTGAAAAAGAAAAATTTGAGTTGTCACCAGAACAGGAAAAGAGGGGAAATCTTCCATTGGAGACACTACAGTATTTTTGGCAACAACCAATGATTTTGATTTTGGCAAAAAAAAAAAATGACACATGTTATTACCCTCCCTTACTTTAACCCTCGCTTTCTTCAAAATGAAAAAAAAATGTGAGCTTTAGTCCTACTATAGGTAACAGTCTGGACACCTTTCATACACACACTGACAGGGGATCAACACTTCTCTCTCCATACATTCTATTTTAATTATACTCTTATATTGACAGGAAACTTATGAAATATTTATCAAAACATATTACATTTTCTGGAATTTGTAGAATCATCTATAAATACAATATTGCTATTTTTAAATGCAAAACATATTCCACCGAGTAAGCAATAATTTGGCATTAAAGAACTGATTTTGCTTCACTGATGGGGAATCCAATTTAGATTAAATAACAATATTTATGAAATTGCTTCAAGATTTAAAGGGTTTAGTCTGATCATCATCTAGAGTCAAGCTTGCAGGAATTTGAGCAGAAAAGTTAATTAACAATAAGTTAAAAACTGCCAGCAGCCACTATAGGTGCTGGACTTAATAAACACAGAAATTTGTCCTGAATATAAAGAGAGCAAGTGGAATACAATTGCATCATGTTTCACTGGACTGATAAAGATAAAAAAGCCAAATTGATTCAGATGTGTTAATAATAAATAAGAAGAGTCAGATAGGCATGATTGCCCACAAAATGCCTGTCAATCAAGGAAAAAGATACAGCTTCCAGTGCTGACGCTTCTTAAATGACAATTGCGCAGTCATGCATCACTGTACCCAAACAACATTTTTATCATTTTGTTTCCACAATTAGACCTTTCTTTTGGTGGTATTTTATTATCACTGGGGTTTTTATTTTTTGCTAAAGAAAAAAAAAGATTAAAAATTTTGAAAAAAAAAAAGTTTTCCTTTGTTTCTGTTATCCACTTTAAGACCAGCCTCGTTTTGGATTTTAGGTGTTTACAAGTTTAAAACAGGTTTTTTTGCTAGAAAATTACTTAGAACCCCCAAACATTATATATTGTTTTTTTTCTAACATCCTAGAGAATACAATAGCGGTCATTGCAATACTTTTTTTTGCACCGTATTTGCGTATCGGTCTTCTAAGCGCACTTTTTTTGGAAAAAATTCACTTTTTTGAAAAAAAAAATAAGACAACAGTAAAGTTAGCCCAATTTTTTTTTATATTGTAAAAATATAATGTTACGCCAAGTAAATTGATACCCATCATGTCACGCTTCAAAATTGCGCCCGCTCGTGGAATAGCGTCAAACTTTTACCCTTAAAAATCTCCATAGGCGACGTTTAAAAAAATTCTACAGATTGCATGTTTTGCGTTACAGAGGAGGTCTAGGGCTAGAATTATTGCTCTTACTCTACCGGTCGCGGCGATACCTCACATGTGTGGTTTGACCACCGTTTTCATATGCGGGCGCTACTCACGTATGCGTTCGCTTCTGCGCGCGAGCTCGTCGGGACAGGGCGCTTTAAAAAAATTTTTTTTTATTATTTATTTTACTTTATTTTATTTATTTTTTCACTGTTTTAAAAAAAAAAAAAATTGGATCACTTTTATTCCTATTACAAGGAATGTAAACATCCTTTGTAATAGAAAAAAGCATGACAGGTCCTCTTAAATATGAGATCTGGGGTCAAAAAGTCCTCAGATCTCATATTTAGACTAAAATGCAAAAAAAAAAAAAAAAAAAGTCGTTCAAAAAAATTACACAAAAAAATTTGTGCCTTTAAGAGAAGTGGGCAGAGCCGTCGTAATGACGTCGCTCCAGCCGTCACATGGTATGGAGACGGGTGGGGGCCATCTTGGCCTCACTCGTCTCCATACCTAAGCAGGGAAAGGACCCGATCGCCTCCGCCGCTACCGACGGCTCCGGTAAGCGGCGGAGGGTGCGGGAGAGCGGCGGGAGGGGGGGTGGCACCTCTCCCGCCGCCGATAACGGTGATCTCGCGGTGAACCCACCGCAGAGACCACCATTATCGTGTACGGAACCGCCCACTGAAAAGATGGATAACTCGGTTGTGGCAGCAGCTGCTGCCGTTACCGAGATATCCATCTTCAAAAAATGACGTATATATACAGTGGGCGGTCCGGAAGTGGTTATAAAAGTTTGTAAATAACTACGTTTTCTCCTTCACTGATGGGCACTGATGAGGCTGCACTAACAGCAACAGATAAGGCCGCACTGATGGGCACTGATAATGTGGCACCAATGAGGTGGCACTGATGAGGGGGCACTGATGATAGGCACTACTATGCAGCACTGATAGGTGGAACTGATATGCAGCACTGATGGACACTGATAGGCTGCACTGATGGGCACTCATAGGTGACACTGATGGGCACTGAAAGGCTGCACTGATGGGTACTTATGGGTGGCACTGATGGGCACTCATAGGTGACACTGATGGGCACTGAAAGGCTGCACTGTTGGGTACTTGTCACGGAACTTCCCTCACTCCGCTTGAGTGCTTCCGTCAGTATACCACTTCCTTGTAGTCTGGATACAGATATCAGACATTCTAACCGCTCTGAGCACAAAACAAGGTGACACTTGCTTAGATGCTAACATGAACTAACTTTATTTAGAATCAAAATTACAAGACTTTATATTCTGTTGGAACCTCCTCTAACAATACAACTGTTACCTAATTAACATGAGCTAATTATCTAATCCTTTATACAGCCTAGGTGACTCCGTCTCCTAGCTCATTGACTATTCAACACACATTACCATAAACATCAACACAGGGTTAATTAGAACAAACAACAATGAGTTGAATACCCTTAGAACCTGTGGTAAGCCAGACTAAACTCATTTACATTAAACACATTATAGCAGACATCAGACAAGTGAGTGGCGTTGATATCAGCATCTTCTCACAGTATGAGTCCCAACAGTATGACTCAGTCACTATTGCTACTATGGCAAATACAGGGTCCCCAGAGTTTGTGTGTCCTGGGGGACAAGGACCCGAAGGCAAAGTAACAACACCTCAAGGGTACCCCAAATGCCAGGGCCCATAATCTGTAGGCAAGAGGCTCACATTCAGTCCCCTCCAAAAGCCTTTATCCCGGGTGAGTCTGTCACATTTCTCCCCCATCAAAAGTTGACTAACAAGGTCCCAAACCTCCACCTGGTCTGGACATGCGTTAGTCAGGCAGAGTGAACTCACAAAGTCTGTCCGCATGATCTCCTTTCTTGGTTGCAAGGAATAGTTGACCCTAGTAGGTGTGAGGCAGAGGTCATTGACTCTCTGTCCATCTGTCAGTGCTTCATCTGGGTGGTGTTTACCATTCCATGGCTTGGCCTGTTGCTGGGCAGAGGGGCCCACTGTCCCAGTTCCCTGAAGCTGAGAAGAAACTGTAGGTGCTAGGCAGAGGCCAGCAGTGCTCTGCCCTGTTGCCAGCGATTCAGCTGGGAGTAGCATCTCCACTACATCAGCTTGTCGCTGGAGAGAGGGGCCGACTGCCCCGGCTCCCTGGGACTCCACAGTTGTTGCTGGTGCTGGGCAGAGGTTGGTAGCACTCTGCCCTGTTGCCAGCACTTCTGCTGGGGACTCCGCATCCTCCGCTCCGGCTAACCATTGGGGCAGGAGGCTGGCTTCCTCCACTCCCAAACTGTGTAGCTGCCATTGGGGAGGTGAGCCAGTTGCTTCCTTTTCCATTCCCTCATCTGGCTGCTAGGACAACATGTCTATGGTGCTGTCTCCCAGGTGCACAGATCTTTGCTGGGGAGTAAAGTCCGCTTCCTCCACCCTGGCCAACTGTTGGGGAGGGACAACACACACCTCCTCTCCTCTCCCTTCTCCCCCTGTATCTGCTGCTGGGAAGTGATTTCCACCTTCTCACCCTGAACCTCCAAAACTACCACAGGTGTGGGGCAGAGGTCTTGGACCCTCTGTCCGGTTGCCAGCACTTCTGCTGGGGGTTTGCTAGGTGGTTCCTCCTCTACAGAAACGTCTATATAATCCCCAGTCTCTGGAATTGCTAAAAGTGTGGGGAAGAGGTCTTGGGCCCTCTGTTCCGTTACCAGATCTTCAGCTGAAGAAGTTTGTTGTAACTCCATAGATGCTGCTGGCAGAAAATCACATGTCCCTGTCAGTGTTGTGGGAGAAAGGCCGACTACCTCTTCTCTCAAGAAGGCCGAAGCCACTGTTGATGCTGAGCAGAGACAGTGAACTTTGGCCCTGATAGCAGCTCTTCTGCTGAAGGCTCATCAGGTTGTTCTTCCTCAGCAGGAAAGTCTATCAAATCTCATGTCTCTGCAACTGATGTCTGGGGATATAGGTTCACCATCTCCTGTCCATGGAACCCAGAAGATGCTATCTATGTCGTGTTGTCAGCACTTCACTTTTGGGGGCGGCAATCTCTGGATTTTCCACTGCCGATTCTTTGGCATGCTGCTGAATGTGTTCTAGCAGTTTCCTGTATGCCCTTTCCAGATGCTGTTCCTTCCTTAGCAAATGGTCCAGATCAGGTTTGAGCTCTGAGACCCCTGCAAGACCGAGCATAGCCTCTCTATATTCTCGCAGGTCCTCAAGGTCAGGTTCCCCTTCATCGCCAAACACAAAATGATCTGTAAGGCTCTCCCACAGCAATCCAGGGCCTCCAAAGTCATATCCCTCCGGAGAGCATTTTATTGTCTCCCCTAAATATCCCTGCTCTGTGTGCCTTGCAGAGCCCGATAACTATTGTCCAGCTCTATCTCCTGCTGGACCAGCCTGTGCAACTCAGTCACCCATTGCTCCTGGGGCCGCTCTCCCAGGAATGCCATCCGCAATGCCTGTTGGTCACTGGCCCATTGCTCTTGGGTTGGAAAGCACTTGCCCTGTTTTATACCAGCGAGCTGGAGGGCTCCAATCCAGAGCTCCATCCGAATTTGCTGCCTAAGCTCCAGGTATTCATCCTCAGACACAGTCCTGGTGTATGTTGGAAGGATGATCCGCAGCAGCCCCGGGAACTCTGATGCCAGGTCCATATCTCTGCTGGGGTGACTGAAGTCTGCTATGCTGATCTTGGATCCAGTTGGAGGTTTAGATTTCCCAGACTGCCGGAAGCATCCCACTGCTGACACCAATGTCACAGAACGTCCCTCGGTCCGCTTGAGTGCTTCCGTCAGTATACCACTTCCTTGTAGTCTGGATACAGATATCAGATATTCCAATAGCTCTGAGCACAAAACAAGACGACACTTGCTTAGATGCTAACATGAACTAACTATATTTAGAATCAAAATGACAAGACTTTATATGCCGTTGGAACCTCCTCTAACAATACAACTGTAACCTAATTAACATGAGCTAATTATCTAATCCTTTATACAGCCTAGGTGACTATGTCTCCTAGCTCATTGACTATTCAACACACATTACCATAAACATCAACACAGGGTTAATTAGAACAAACAACAATGAGTTGAATACCCTTAGAACCTGTGGTAAGCCAGACTAAACTAATTTACATTAAACACATTATAGCTGACATCAGACAGGTGAGTGGGAGTTGATATTAACATCTTCTCACAGTATAAGTCCCAACAGTATGACTCAGTCACTATTGCTACTATGGAAAATACAGGGTCCCCAGAGTCTGTGTGTCCTGGGGGACAAGGACCCGAAGCCAAAGTAACAACACCTCAAGGGTACCCCAAATGCCAGGGCCCATAATTTGTAGGCAAGAGGCTTAAGCAAAGAGCAAGTGCAAAGTACTGAAAGCCAGAGCAATGAATTTGCGTTTGAATTTTTGTTCTGACTGCTCAAAAAGCAGCAAAAAATGAAAGCCTATGGATAGGTGTGGATATGTTCATAAATGCTTTGGTGATGTGCAACTGACCATGGGAATTGGCTGCAGGCTCAGAGAACTTAAGCATCTGAACTTTCCTGAGGAAATAAGAGGTCACATTCCTTATGTGACAGATTCATCTCTACTCTTGTTCTAATAATTTACCAGCAATGTTATATAATTAGTGATTTAGGTCAAATATTTAGTATATCTAACTTCAGGAGACAAGCAATGACAACACCCATACCTCTCTCACGCCAGAGTCACTTGAGTCAATCTGGGGACTTTTCATAAGATTTAAAAATTTTCTTTGAAATAAATTGCAGACAATTTAAAAATGCATGCTGTTTCTGCAAATAAAATCTGTCACAAAATATTATATTGGAGAAAAAAATCCAGACTCTCATATTTTCTTTATAAAGCACTTCCAAAACTAGATACATATATAAATTAGATTCCAGTATAATGAAGTATAGAATATCTTTGGGAGAATCATCATTTTTAAAGCATTTATTCTAACTAACTGAGCTAAGTTGGGGAGTGGAGGGTGTGGGAGGGTGGACATAGGAAACTGATTAAAATAATTGTAGTGTTAAGTAGTGGGACATCATTTTGTTGGCACAAATCCAATTTGAATGGTGTCAGGGTGACCCCGGGTTATTTAGTAGCTATAAATTGCCACAACCAAACCAATAGGATTGGAGAGTTTCTCATGCCTTCCAAGTTCAGAAAGAATGATTGGTAGGAAAATTCTTATATTGTGCAAGAAAAATAGAATATCATCAGAATACTCTGCTTCTTTCTACAATCCCTTGATTCCTTGAGTGAGCTTGTTTAGGTGAATTGTGGCGAGAAGTGGTTCTGAGGACAGAATGTGTCCCATAATATGGATTAAATGGCTGAGACAAGATCCATTTATCCTTACTCTGGCTATCAAAAATGAATACAGTGCTCCAATCCAGGCCTGCACATAGATAGATAGATAGATAGATAGATAGATAGATAGATAGATAGATAGATAGATAGATAGATAGATAGATAGATAGATAGATAGATAGATAGATAGATAGATAGATAGATATAAAATAGACCTGAAGTGTGCCCTGGCCTGCTGTATGGTAAACCCAGATCTGCTGGGCGGTATGCCAGAGAAGGGCGCATACCTTAAGAAAGTAATGGATGTTTCTGTAGAGAAATTGTTTGAAGAGAAGTACCCTGAGAAGGGGAATGGGTGGGTGGGTACCACACACTGGAACTGACACAGACCATCGTGGCTGGTCTGGTTAAATACCATCCAGGCTCCTCCCATAATTTCAGGCCAGTAAACAGGCCTTCCTATTTATGGTTGGAGCCCTCCATCCTGACAAATATGAAGCACATAAACACGTCACAAGACTAACAACATAAAATAGACCTGAAGTGTGCCCTGGCCTGCTGTATGGTAAACCCAGATCTGCTGAGCGGTAAGCCAGAGAAGGGTGCAAAAAGACTTGGTTAGGGAGGTAATGATTTATTTAAGTTTATGGATATACTACAGGGCAAGCTTGCCAAAGGCTTGTGACATTTCTGCTTGTGGATTGTGAATGTAGCGAGCGAAGCAGGTGGATTTCCACCTACCCATTTTCCTGATCACGTGGTCCGGGACCCCGTTTCGTGAGGCTGCTGATGCTGCTCCAATGCGGAAAGAATGTCCAGAATAATGGTTGGGGTCAAGGCTTAAGTTGCGCAGAAGGATCCTGACGTGAGTAGTGAACTGGTTGGTACCAAGCGGGCTGATCGGGAATGGTAGAAATGGGCTGTCCTGCAAGGGATCAGGCAGATGGGCTAATAGCTGATCTAGGATGGCTACGGGGCACCAGGCGTTGTGTGTTCTGAAGAGCTTGATGTCAACCCCCGGACCGAACTGTTGCATTTTGGACATCTCGAGGTGCAATGTGAAATGACGAGGTGACGCGTGAGGTGGCATCTACGTAACATTCTAAGACTGGGGCCACTGACTGTGAATTTGCTGGGTCGTAGAAAGCCATAAAATGCTAGGTAGATGGCTGCTTGGATGTCCAAGCTGGGTAATAAGCCGAAAGGGGAACGTGAAAGGATAGTGGACATGTCTCGAAACATGGCACTGGTGACCGGTAAGTGTTTACCGCTGACTTGGGGCTTTTGCTTGCGGATACCTCGCAGGATGGCCTTGACTGCATGGGTAGTGAACAAAGATGGTTTGGTAGGATCTTGTAAGGAGGTGAAATACTAGATGTCAGCTAGGTAGAGTCCAATGGTATTGTAGGATAACGCCAGCTAAATGTGGCAGTACGATATGAAGGCCAGGATGTGATGGAGATCTTCTGGTATTGCCCCGAGGTTAGCGGCTAGAAACCTGTGATAGATCTTCCAGGCAGTATGGTAGGCTTTCAGGGTATTGTGAGATAGTGATTGGTTAATCAGACTAGTGGCATCATGAAGATGTCGCTTCAATCCAGGGTTAGCTGTGACCGATGTGGGATAGCAGACATGGTCGGGTCGGCTCCAGGTTCCTGCAAAAAGAACATTGCGAAGTTAAGACGAGATAGAGCGTCGGCCGAGGTGTTACATTTGCCTGGGATGTGGACACAGAGGACGTTAAATTGGTGCTGTAGTGAGAGTTGCACCAGCCTGCGTAGGAAGGACATGATGGCCAAGGACTTGGACCGACCTTTATTTATAATACAGGCTGTGGCTTGATTATCTGTGGAAAATACCACCAGAAATACTCTCGATCCCCGGGTTCAGTCAATCCTCCTCACTGTTTGTCCTACCCAGTTATTGCCCCAGACCTGAGCTGCTGCAACAATGGGGTAGATCTCAAACAACGAGGAGGATTGACTGAACCCGGGGATCGAAAGTATTTCTGGCGGCCATGGTGCTGCAAACCAGTGATGGCCAAAAATAGCTGCAAACCCTGTGGAGGCTGCAGCGTCCGTGATTATTTGAGGTGAAGTGGGAGATGCTGATGGAATAAACATCGAAATGCCATTCCAATTTGCTAGAAAATCGTCCCACATGGCCAGGTCAGCTATGGCTGCCTCTCCAAGTTTAAATATTTGGTCAGGGTCTTGTACCTGGGAGAGGAACACCAGGAGGCGTGAGACAAAGGATCGCCCTTGAGGGATGATCCTTATGGCAAAGTTAAGCATGCCGAGGAGGGATTGTAGTTGCTTCAAATCTTTACGTCGTAACTACGACGGACCCCGAAGTCCGCTCGTCTGTATGCTAGTCCGACGGACAAAAAAACGACGCATGCTCATAAGCAAAAACTAAACGGAAGCACTCGGTCTAGTAAAACTAGTGTTCGTATTGTAGGTAGCACATTCCTCACGCTGCAAAATCTGTGATCGTTGAATGCAGCGCATTTAATGTCTTCTTTACGAATGCTATAAAGAACGAAGATGTTTTGCTGTTCATATTCAAACAGAGTTCTCCCAAACAGATTTCTGGATTCTTTTTCTCTTTGATCTCATGAATGACATGGTATGCTTTTTCAAAACAATGTTTCCATAGTAATAATACTTTTAATTTTTTATTTTTTTGGTGGAGTCATCTTTTCTTGTAATTTTTATCCAGATATTTATTTTACGATTGTTGTGGAACTTTTTTTCTGTTTATCTCTAATTTTTTGGGTAAAGTTACCACAGGGAACCCATTTTATATATATTTGTTAAATTTTTTTTAATGTTTGTAAAGTTACCACAAAGAACCCTTTATATTTTTTGTTTTTATAGTGATTTTTTTTTTTGTTTTTATATAAAGTTAACCCAAAGCACCGTTTTTGGTTATGTATCTTTTTTTTTTTAAATACTTACCACTCGAACATTATTAACATTATTTTAATCTATTTTTGGTGTGTTTTTGCAAAATCAATGAGATTGTTGTCCCTTCTTAATTTAAAACATTGTGTCTAAAATCTATGATTTAAAATAAAAAACCTAAACTCAAAAAAGATCCATTTATTTATGGTCTAAATAAAATAAAGAGGAAGTCAACGCTGGCAAAAGTATGTGTACAAGAAAATGGGGATCTTGAGGAGTCCATATAAGAGGGAGCACAATCTGGTCCAAGAATCCCAGAGATCAACAGCACCAGCAGATGATATAGATGTCCCCAGACTGTGGTACTACAACAGCCTGCGTCTTCTGTCAGACCAGACTGAACCCAAGTCATCACTTTCTTCTCTTCCCTGCAGCCTTTCCTCCACGCTGCCCTGCAGCCTTCCCTGCAGCCTTCCCTGTAGCCTTCTTTGGAGGCTGTGGCTCTGGTGTTTCAGTTGTGGCAGGAGGAGGAGGAGGAGGAGGAGGAGGAGGGGGGGCTGCCTCATGTAGTTGGGTGTTTCGTGTTAGCGTGCCCTGCAGCCCCTTCTGGATTGTTTCCCCAAATAGTCGCTCACAAATGAGGCGCTGCTCCCAATCCATTTGAAGAAGCCTGCTGGCTAAGTAGCAGCCATAGGACTCTTCCGCTTCGGGGGGGCTCCTTAAAAAACGGGTGGCCTCTTGCATGAGGCGCAGGGATGCCTCCTGTGTGACCGTCCCCTTCCTGGCCCTTTTTTTGGGAAGGTGGAGGGGAGGCACTTGGGATTCGGTCAGGCTCCTACTGGGCCCAGCCACCTCACTTGGCCCAGCCACCTCACTTGGCCCAGCCACCTCACTGGGAGCAGCCACCTCCTGCCTGACACTGGGCCCAGCCTCCTCCAGGATGATGGTGAATCCGGCCTCCTCCAGGCTGTCCATGGGCCCGGTCTCCTCCTGCCTGCCACTTTCCCCACATTCCTCCTGGATGGACTCATCCTGTGTATAAAAAAAGGACAATAGTTTTAGTATATTTTTTGGGGTTCATCAATGACACACAGTTTGCTTCTCATGACTAGCAAATTCAATGTGAATACATCTCTTTAATAAAAGAGTCTAATCAGACACCCTAATTATTTCAAGCAGGTGCCAAACATATTTAGCCACTACTGTCAATTGATATGTATACACAATTTTGAGTGCAAAATTATTTTAGACAATTATAACATCCAGTTAACATCATTAATATTAGTACAGTAAATATTTTGTAAAATAATTTACCTGACTCCAGATGGTCATATCCGGTTCATCCAGGATGGAAGACCCAGCTTGCTCCTCATGAGCCTCTGCTAGGGTGGAGGGAAGGGTGGAGGGAAGGGTGGAGGGAAGGGTTGAAAGTGATGCCCTGGCTTCAGTCTGGTCATCAAGAAAACGGAGTTGATTGTAGTACCACAGCCTGGGTACATAAACATCATCTGCTGATGCTCCTGATCTCATTGATTCCTGGATCTTCTTATGTTCCCTCTTATACATGTTCCTCAAGACCCCAATTTTCTTGAGCAATGTCTCCATTGTTGCTTCCGGGATGGTCGCCTGGACAAAGGACAGAAGTCTCTCCAGCGTTGACTTCCTCACATGCTTTGCATAATACTGTGGGTGTTTCACCTCCCACAAATTCCTCATCTCTCTATATTTAGAAATAAAAGCAGTAAGGAACTCTGGATCCTTAAATAGGGGATTCATAATGTCTGTATAAAAGATAAAGTCACAAGACAAAAAAACACTTATTAGGTTTCTGCTAAACCCTCATCATCTTATCCCTATGTAGGCCTCATCAATCTGTCAAGCCATATAGGCCGCTTGCTACAATGTCTTGACCAAAAGTATAAATTTTAAATTACCTTCGTTTAGTAGCGTCCCGGTCCACTATCACCTACGCACAGAACGTATGTACGACACAATACGTAACAGCGCTTTCTACACTGCACATGCGTAATACTACGCCTATTTGGCCCGCCCCTGACGTTCTTTTTGTTTACGCATATAACCCGCCCTTGACTCTACGCACAGAACGTACGTACGACACGTGCACAAGGCCCCTCTTTATACACTACGCATGTGTGAAACTCCGCCTGCGTCGCCCGCCCCTGACGTTCGATTTTAACTCATGTTCTCCGCCCATTTTTAGTGACGGTGCGTAGTGGGGTGAATAATGTTGGAGACACATGACATGTTAACTACCTCAGGTAGCGAAAAAAGCCCGGAGGCTGGAACGTCTAGATCTGTGAGTCCTAGATTTAAGGCCTCCAATATGAGTTTTGAAGAGATGGTAGAGATGGTGGCCATTCTTCAAAAAAAGGACTATGATGGGAAGTATGGGCCGTACGCCCGGCCAAATTTGCGCAAGGCCCAAATAATGGCGAAGGTGGTGGACACTTTACAGGCTTCTTTTGGGGTACAGCGCTCCAAGGATCAACTTCGAAAAAGATGGTCTGACCTGAAACTCAGGGAGCCGGATCAGTTCAGACGGATCCGTAAAGTGTTGCAAAAAAGTAAGTACCTGTGTTTTCATCTTGTGTTGATTACCTCGTATACCGCTCCATGTGCTTTTCATTCCTATACGATTGTTTGCATCGTTTGAAACGATCTTTTAACCACTTCAATACCAGGCACTTAGGCACCTTCCCGCCCAGCCCAATTTTCACCTTTCTGCGCTGTTGCAATTTGAATGACAATTGCGCGGTCATGCTACACTGTACCCAAACAATTTTTTTATCGTTTTGTTCCCACAAATAGAGCTTTCTTTTGGTGGTATTTGATCACCTCTGCGGTTTTTATTTTTTGCGCAACAAATAAAAAAAGACCGAAAATTTCGAAAAAAAACAAGTTTTTCTTTGTTTCTGTTAAATTTTTTTGTAAATAAGTACGCTTTCTCCTTCAATAATGGGCACTGATATAGCTGCACTGATGGGCACTGATACGGCGGCACTGATGGGCACCGATCAGGTGGCACCAATGAGGTGGCACTGATGAGGTGGCACTAACGGGCACTGATGATGGGCACTGATAGGCGGCACTGATGGGCACTGATAGGTGGCACTGATGGGCACTGATAGGTGGCACTGGTATGCGGCACTGATGGGCACTCATAGGTGGCACAGATGGGCACACATAGGCGGCACTGATGGGCACTTGTAGGTGGCATTGATTGGCATATATGGGTGGCACTGATGGGTACTTGTGTGGCACTGATGTGTGGCACTGATGGTCACTGATAGGTGGGCACTGATGGGCACAGATGGGCACAGATGGGCACTGACAGGTGGCACCGATGGGCAATGACTGGTGGCACAGATGGGCAATGACAGGTGGCACTGATATAGCATTGCTGGGCATTGCTGTGCATTGCTGGGCATATAATTGGCATACTAGTGCCAATCAGTGCCCATTTGTGGGCACCGATTGGCACAGATTGGGCACATGTGGATGGCCATGGGGTACATACCTGGCCATCCACGTTGCCCCTTCCCTGGTGGTCCTAGTGGCATCCCTGGTAGTCCAGTGGGGTGATCTGCGGGGGGGCTGCGCTGATAAACAATCAGCGCAGACCCCCCCTGCCAGGAGAGCCGCCGATCGGCTCTCCTCTACTTGCGTCTGTCAGACGCGAGTGAGGAAGAGCCGATCAACGGCTCTTCCTATTGACAGCGTGATCAGCCGTGATTGGACACGGCTGATCACGTGGTAAAGAGCCTCCGCCGGAGGCTTTTTACCAAGATCAGTGTAGCGGTGTGTCAGACTGACACACCGCTCCACCGATCGCCGCGATGCGCGCCCCCGGGGGCGCGCTGCGGCATGTTATCCTGCTGGACGTCATATGACGCCCAGTCAGGATAACACAACCACTTCCCGGACGTCAATCCGCTATAGGGCGGGCGGGAAGTGGTTAATAAACATCGTTACATATCTATATCTATATATATCTATCTATATCTATCTATCTATCTATATATATATATATATATATATATATATATATGTGTATATATATATGTATATCTATATGTGTATATCTATATATGTATATATATATATGTATATATATATATGTGTATATATATATATATATATATATATATATATACATATACACATACATATACATATGTATGTATGTATATAGATATATAGGTAGATATATAGATAGATCTAAATGTTTTTTATTATTTTTTTTATTAAATTAATATCTATTTGTAGATTTGTAGTTTTTGTTTGAGATTGAAGATTTATATTTAGTTATAGATATATATAGAGAGAGAGAGAGATCCCAAGATTTTTTGATATATTTTGATATTGATATCTAGATATCGAGATATCTATCCATCTTGATATGTCTTTAGAAATTAAAATCTTGAAGTCTACTAGGAACTCTACACAAACAGACAATTTGTACACCACTTCACTACAAATGTTTGAAGATTAGTATGTACTAAAATATCTGTGTGCTAAGTATCTTAATTTTTTGCTTCACATAGGGGAAAAATTACTCAGCCAACAAGAGGAACCCAGTCCCCCCCCAGCAAAAGAACATACTTGGGAAATCAGCCCAAGCCCCACTGAGGATGTGGAGGAAGGAGAGGTGGGCGACATGGGCACCCCACCAGGTGAGTGTCTGACACACCAGCTTACGGTAATCTATGCATGGCTGCCTTTTATTTTATGTAATTTTTCTACTCTATTTTAGGTGATCTGGTTGTGCTTGAGTCAAGCAATAGCGCCACCCCCGAGGATGTTGAGGAAGTATGTGACATGGGCACCCCACCAGGTCAGTGTCTGAGACACCAGCTTTATGGTAAGGTAAACTATGTGTGCATATTTCTAAACATATTTTTTTTTTCATTCCACTTTAGGTCCAACAAGTGACTATTTCACCACAGACAGTGCCCAACGGCTAATTGCTCAAATAATGGCCTGGAATGGGGAGATCGATCAAATGCGGAATCGGCTGGATCGTATGCAGCAGGAAATGAAGGACATGATTGATGTTTTGGGTCGAATCTAAATGCCCTTTTTTAAACCCCAAAACATCGATCATGTCCTTCATTTCCTGGTTTGATGACCCCATTCTGGGCCTTCTCTTTATTATTTTTTGGTAAATTATATGCCTGTTTAACAAAATTTAAAAAAGGAGGCCTATTTTTCAAAATACAAAAAAAAAATAAAAAAAGGATTAGAAAAAAGACAAAAAAAAAAAAAAGGATTAGAAAAAATACAAAAACAAAAAAAAAAAGGATTTTAAAAAAGACAAAAAAAAAAAAAAGGATTAGAAAAAATACAAAAAAAAAAAAAAAAAAAAGGATTTTAAAAAAGACAAAAAAAATAAAAAAAGGATTAGAAAAAATACAAAAAAAAAAAAAGATTTTAAAAAAGACAAAAAAAAAAAAAGGATTTTAAAAAAGACAAAAAAAATAAAAAAAGGATTAGAAAAAATACAAAAAAAAAAGATTTTAAAAAAGACAAAAAAAAAAAAGGATTTTAAAAAAGACAAAAAAAATAAAAAAAGGCCTGTTTGCTAAAATCAAAATGCCCAACAAATTTTATTTTTGATTATCTAAAAATATTTAACTCTAATTATATTATTCTAAATTTATTTTATATATCTTTATATTTTTGGCTAGGAACATTTTATACTATAAATGCCTAACTGAATAGATACCAAAGATTAAAAACATCTGCTTTGAATTAAATAAATGTGTGGTTTGTTATTTCTATGCTCAGTATCAGTTTGTTTATAAATTTCAAAAAAGTGGTTTACAGTGGCAATGGAGCTTATTTAGAAATTTACACGGAAAATACAGTTGGCACTACAACTGCTCGACCATAACCTAGGAGAAAGCCCAAAAGAAAGTCAAGCAATAAATATAATTCCAGATTTCATCAAGATTGTTTTTATTTTAAATCTTTAGATATCCTGGCCCATTGCAATGGCCCCCCTACCCATAAAATAATTAACATATTGCTGTCTAACTTGACGGGCACTTTGGGGGGCCAAGCCAGTATGGACAGTATCCAGGCCCGTAAGATTATCAACGATAAGTCCGGCCTCAGGCCCAACTGGCACCATATAATTTTGAGAATGTTTGTTTAAAAAGTTGTGCAGGATGCAGCACGATAAAATGATAAAATTAAGTTTGTATTCTGCCAAATTAATGGAGGTTTGAAATAGGCGAAACCGGCTGGCCAGAATCCCAAACGCATTCTCAACCACTCTTCTAGCTCTGGCCAGCCGGAAATTAAAAACCCTCCTCTCCGGGGTGAGGGTTCTTTGGGGGAATGGCCTCATGAGGTGCTTGCTCAGAGCGAAGGCTTCATCGGCAATGAAGACAAAGGGGAGTCCTTCCACGTTATCCGCATCAGGTGGCAATCCCAGGCCACCACTCTGGAGACGCTGGCAGAACTCCGTCTGGGCAAATACTCCTCCATCCGACATCCGGCCATTCTTCCCCACGTCCACATATAGAAATTCATAGTGTGCCGACACCACCGCCATTAAAACTATACTGTGGAACCCCTTATAATTAAAATAGTATGACCCCGAATGGGGTGGTGGCACAATGTGGACATGTTTCCCATCTATAGCCCCTCCACAATTGGGAAAGTCCCAACGGGTGGCAAAATGGGATGCCACAGTCTGCCATTCCTGTGGCGTGGAAGGAAACTGGGGAATCAAACAAGAAAACAAAAATCAGTAATTTAGAATCGAACATGGCAAGAAAATTATACAATTAAAAATATTATTCCACAGCATCAGTATAACATTAAATAATGTATATCTTCTGGAAGAAATAATATTGAAAGGCACACTTATCAGATTGCTCACCCCCTCTGATGGAACATTGATTACATTTTAGGGGGTGGTGAAATTACCAAAAAATATTAATTTTAGGACACACAAGGATTTAGGGACTAAAAAGGCTACAAGACTGCAGTTGTTCCACTCTGCAAGTGCAGTTGCTCCCCAGCTTTAAGTAAATGAGGTAAGGTAAAAAGGCTTTCATGTTGCAAGGAGTACACAACCACATGCAAGGGCAATTAATGAAAACACTTTGTGGCTTGTATATGATTTGATGATGGAAATCAGCAGAGCTTCTGCTCATTTACTAAAGCACTGGAGCAAATGCACTTGTAGAGTGCACATGCATTTTGCAAAGTGCAACATATATTTGCTTTTTAAAAATCAACACCAGAGAAGATTCTAGCAAATTATTAGGAGGGGGGGGTTGAAATCAAGCTAATTATAAGCATACTATTTGGATAGAGTTTAGGGGAAACTAAATACAATGCAGCTGACTAAATACATTCAAACTGAGAAGACAAGGTGATTATGTGACCAGCATTGTATGCTGGAGAGGTTATTGAAGGCAAATATACATGCATGACAAAAAAGAACATGAAACAAATCAAGCATGCGTGAGAAGAAAAAGGGGACATTCACACTATATTACAATGATGGTAAGTAGTGTTTGAGCTAAGAAATACATTACATTATCAAAGAATAAATAAAAGAACATGTGATGCTAATAAAAGAAAACATTCTTACCTTAATATAGTCCTTCTGCAGGACCTGGATGATGGCAGAACAGGTCTCTGGGATAATGATCCCCAGAGCCTGGGGGGAGATGCCTGTCGAGAATTTGAGGTCCTGCAGGCTTCTCCCCGTCGCCAAGTATCGCAACGTGGCAACTAGCCTCTGCTCCGGAGTGATGGCTTGCCTCATGCAGGTATCCTGCCTGCTGATATAGGGGGTCAGCAGAGCCACCAAACGATCAAAAACGGGGTCCGTCATCCGGAGAAAGTTCCTGAAATCCTCAGGATTATTCTCACGGATCTCACGGAGCAATGGCATGTGACAGAACTGGTCATGCTGGAGCAACCAATTCTTGGTCCATGAACTCCTCCTCGCCCTGTTCATGGACTGGTCTTGGTCTGAAGAATAAACTACAGCACCAAGCACATACAATGCACGAGCTCGACGACGAGTACGTACAGGTAACATGGCTTCAAAACGGTCAGCTGGTCAGAACGCACTTAACAGAACGCACTGAAGAACAGCAAGGCCTGTGAAGAACGACCTGAAAATCAGGAACGAGCGGACAATAAAACAAAGATTTCTCAATGCCAACTGACCAAACGCACTGAAAAGCAGATACAAACCTCACAAGCACAGACTGAACAACAGTTAAAACGAACTGAAAAATACGAGTCTCACAAGCGCGAATCGTCTCTCACCAAACTTCTACTAACACGAGATAAACACGAGATTAGCAGAAGGAGCCCAAAGGGTGTCGTACGGGCTATTGAACTTCCGTTTTATAGTCTCGCCGGACTTGATGTACGTCACCGCGTACTAGGCTGTCAAACTTTTGTGTGGTCGTGTGTAGGCAAGTCCGTTCGTTAGAAAGTCTGCCGCAAGTCCGCCGAAAGTCCGCAGGAAGTCTGTCGGACCGGCTGTCGGACTTTTGTAGGTGAAAAGTCCGACCGTGTGTACGCCCCATTAGGCTATTTAGATCAACTTGGGGCTCGTTAGGTTTCTCTATGAGTAGGAAGTCGTCTAAGTAGTGAATCACTTTCTGACAGGACGCGTGTTGTGAGAGAATCCAGGAAAGGGACTGAGCAAAAGTGTCAAATAACCACGGGCTGCTTTTGGAGCCGAAAGTTAATTTGGTGGCAAAATAGTATAGGCCTTTCCATTTGATTCCGTGCCATCGCCATATGTACGGATCAATTGGTAACAACTTGAATGCGTCCGAGATGTCTGCTTTAGACAACCAGGCGCCTACTCCTGCAAAAATGATAGATGGAATAGCTGAGTCTACAGATAAATATTTAAGTGAAAACTCTCCTGAAGGTATTAGGGAATTTAAACTGGGTATGTAGGAACAATGAGGCGCGGACAAATCATAGACTAAATGGAGTTTATTTGAAAACTTGCCTTTCACAAGCCCGATAGGGCTGACTCTCCATACAGAGAAAGGTGATTGTGTAAAGGGACCGATCATGTACCCCCGGTCTAGTTCTGTCTGCAGCAGGGTGGTGATGGCTTCCTCGTCGGTAGCTGCTGAAAGCAGGTTTTTGCACTCGTGAGTTGTGTTGGGGAGTGTGATAAGTCTGGTGTGAAAGCCTGTCGTGAATCCCTGGATGAGGAAGGCTGCCAGTGAAGGTGTTGGGTGTGAGGAGAGGTAAAACCCGAGCCATCCGACATGCACTCGGCTTAGTCATGCGGGTTTAAGCTGTTTCATAGCGCAGGCGTACCTGGGGTGAGCTTTGTGACATGTGAGACAGACATGAAGGAGTTTGCAGTGGGGGAAGTTACAACCCCCGAAGTTGAAATGATTGCATATGGTTGCTCCCCCTAGTGCACGGACGGGTCGTCCTAACCTGTCTGCCTGGGCCGGCTGAGTAAATGCCTTTGAGTTGTGAGCGGCACTGGAGAAGGAGGGAAAGTTGGGGGAGCGTCTGCCACCTGACTCAGAGCACAAGTTAGCCATATGGGTAGACGACTGGCAGTTAGTACAGAGTGGGGAACGTAGGCCAGCGAAATGGCGACAGAACAGCTCTGTATCGATGGTACTCCAGTTGGTAGTTGCGTGGAACTGGGAAAGTCTGGCTGCTGCTTTTGCTGAAAATGACCTGTGATAGTCATAAAATGAGCATCCCCATATTTATAACCTAGATCTACTACTGCGTGTAAGTATAGATCCAGCTCCTCCCTCCTGTTGGGGTTGACCGTGCATAGTACATCTCTGAACATGCCAAATGCTAGCACAAACTCTACAATGTTGAGTTTGCGGGTAAGCCTATGGTCTTTAGCTTTCAGAACCACAGAAACGTCTCCCCATGAATAGGACTTGTTTTCAGCCGGGTCATGTAGTGCGATGAGGAGGGATGCTAAGTTAATGTCCTTCGCATCCATGATGTCCTTCCTGATGCCTGCTGGGACGAGATGTGCGAGGAAGACGTAGGTACAGATGTCGGGCGTACCTGTAAGGAGAGGCATGGGGGTGACGGTGGTTACTGTGAATGGTGAGGGTGCAGCTTGATGTACCTTCAGGGTTCCCACTCTTGTCTGGATGTCGGTGACTGCTGCCAACAGTGTGGTCACCAAGGAGTGCAGCTGAGTGATTGTTGAAGAGATTGACTGTAGTGATTCCTGGGTGCCTGGTTGGGCTGCAACCTAAAGAGCTCAGCTTTCCTAGCAGTCGCAGGGTAGGGAATACTCCTGCGCCGTAGTTCAGCTGTAAGCTTGGGGATGGTCCAAGCTCTGAGAGACTGTAAGCCATGATTTGCTGAGCCTGCCCCGGGTGACGACGGGGTGGAGGCGAAGTCCTCGCTGTCGGCCTGCGACATGGCGTCCGCTAAGATAGGGGGGAAATGCATATGTTTTAGATAAGTTTAAAAGGTAGGAGGGGATAGATTTTCAGGTAGATGAGACGGAAGGTAGAAGAAAAATTAAGAATAGGAGAAGGAGCGACAGCCATAGTGACAGCTAGTTTGCGTACGAGCGCTGTTGAGTGTGATTTTAGAAAACTCGATAGAATGCGTGAGCCAGGAGGTGACTGGCTAGGTAACCGATAGCTCGGGTGTCGCCTGTGCTCGGCACAGACTAATGAACCAGAGCCCCCAGGGCGGACTGGGGCGAGTATTTTGAAGTCTGGTGTTCTAAGTAGGAATGTTGCGATCTGTAGTTAATTGTCGTGTGTTCGGTCTGCTAACGCTTGCCAGCAAGCTGGACATTAGGCGACCCTGTCTGCATGGTGAAGGATCTCGGATCGCTCTTCGAAAACAGAGTGAAGTGCACAGAAGTATGTGACAGTTGCTAACGCCTCGGAAATTAATCAATATATATATATATATTTTTTTTTTTTACCTGAGGAAGATGGACCAACTGGAGAACTCTACTGACCTAAAAAGGGGAAAGGGATAGAGAAATCGATCAGTAGCCGTGTTGCTACTGAGATGAGTGGCTGTATGGAGCCATTTCGTAAATGTTTGCAGCGATTGCAAATAAGCAGCCTTTGTAAGGCGAAAGAAAGTTTTAGCGGAAATTTTATTATGTAGGAATAACCGTACGCAGCATTGGTACAAAAATAGATGGTGTGAGTTGTGTGTTTATGGTATTGTTTGTGAGGGATCTGAATCGTTGAGCTGGTGACACAACTGGATTTGGATTGGTTGGTGGGGTTGAAATGCCGAGGATCCGAATCATTGAGCCGGTATGCGACTGGACTCAGATCGGTCGGTGAAAGTTGGATTGGCGAGGATCCGAATCGTTGAGCCGGTGCTACGACTGGACTTGGATTGGATGGTGGGGTTTGTAATGCCGAGGATCTGAATCATTGAGCCGGCATGTGACTGGACTCGGATCGGTCGGTGAAAGTTGGATAGGCGAGGATCTGAAACGTTGAGCCGGTGCTATGACTGGACTCAGATTGGATGGTGGGGTTTGTAATGACGAGGATCCTGAATCATTGAGTCGGTATGCGACTGGACTCGGATCGGTCGGTGAAAGTTGGATTGGCAAGGATCCGAATCATTGAGCCAGTGCTATGACTGGACTCGGATTGGTTGGTGGGGTTGAAAATGCAGAGGATCCAAGTCATTGAGCCGGTATGCGACTGGACTTGGATCGGTCGGTGAAAGTTGGATTGGTGAGGATGCGATTCGTTGAGCCGGTGCTACGACTGGACTCGGATTGGATGGTGGGGTTTGTAATGCTAAGGATCCGAATCATTGAGCCGGTGTTGTGACTTGACTGGGATCGGTCGGATGAAAGTAGCACACTGTTGATGAGTGCTTGTACATGCTGAGGATCCAAATCATTGAGCCGGTTTTGCGACTGGACTCGGATCGGTCAGATGAAAGTAGCACACTGTTGGTGAGTGCTTGTGCATGCTGAGGATCCGAATCATTGAGCCGGTGTTGCGACTGGACTCGGATCGGTCGGATGAAAGAAGCACACTGTTGGTTAGTGCTTGTGGAGTGAAAGGTGTGGAGAGTCAGTTTTGGATGACAGTGGGGGTTTTTCGTAGAAGGTGTATGGTTAGTAAAAAGGGGTGGGGGGTGATGTGTGGAACAAGGTTTCGGGACCATGCGCCGCTAACGCAACTTGATCCATAAGTGATTCTGTACGGATAACATAACAATACGATTCTATAAACTATAACAATAGCTCCTACCTGCGACAGCGAGTGCAATGATCGAAATTCGGGAACTGCGAACGGGGAACAGCGACACTGGAACTCGAGAGTAGGAACTCACAAACATGCGGTGATTTTAAGAAAGTCGGCCTGGTGACGTGATACCGTGCACTGGAACTGACACAGACCATCGTGAATGGTCTGGTTAAATACCCTCCGGGCTCTTCCCATAATTAGCCTTCCTATATATATACAGTCATGGTCAAAGATTTTGGCACCCCTGCACTTCTGTCAGACAATGCCCTATTTCTCCCAGAAAAATGTTGCATTTACAAATATTTAGGCATTCTTTATTTCTTTTATTTGTATTGGAATGACACGCAAAACTCCAAAAATGGACTGGACAAAAATATTGGCACCTTCTCAAAAAATGTAAGAAATAATTGCATCCAAATTCATAAATTTATACATTTAAAAATGCATTGTACCTCTACCCATTCACATAGGGGGGCAGGATCTGGGGGTCCCCTTGTTAAAGGGGGCTTCCAGATTCTGATAAGCCCCCCGCCCGCAGACCCCGACAACCAATAGCCAGGGATGTCGGGTAGAGGCTCTTGTGCCCTTTACCCCAAATCACCCCCCTATGTTGAGGGCAAGGGGCCTGGTATGGTTCAGGAGGGGGGCACTTGCTTGCTCCCCCCTTTCCTGGCCTGCCAGGCTGCTTGTTCAGAGAAGGGTCTGGCTTGGATTTTGGGGGGGGCCCCATGGCAATTTTTCTTAATTTTGGCATGAAGTTCCCCTTAAAATCTATGCTAGACCTGCACTGTATATATATATATATATATATATATATATATATATATATATATATATATATATATATTCTCTGCTGACTGCACTGTATACATATATTAGACTGCCTGCACTGTATACAGTGCCTTGCAAAAATATTCACCCCCTTGGCATTTTTTGTGTTTTGTTGCCTCACAACCTGGAATTAACATGGCTTGTTTGAGGATTTGCATCATTTAATTTACAGAACATGCCCACAACTTTGAAGAATTTTTTTTTATTGTGAAGCAAACAACAAATAGGACAAAATAACAGAAAAAGTCAATATGCATAACTATTCACCTACTTTGTAGGGCCACCTTTTGCAGCTGTCACAGCTCCTAGTCGCTTTGGATAAGTCTCTATGAGACTTATTTACATGTTTCCCCTTAAACCACTCAAGTGTTGTTTTAGCAAACTGTTTTGGGGTCATTGTCCTGCTGGAAGGTGAACCTCCGTCCTAGCCTCAAATCACACACAGAGTGGTACAGGTTTTGCTCAAGAATATCCCTGTATTTAGCACCATCCATCTTTCCCTCAACTCTGACCAGTTTCCCAGTCCCGACTGCTGAAAAAAATCCCCACAGCATGATGCTGCCACCACCCGGTTTCACTGTGGGGATGGTGTTCTTTGGGTGATGTGATGTGTTGGGTTTGCGCCAAACATAGCGTTTTTTTTTTGATGGCCAAAAAGTTCAAATGAGTCTCATCAGACTAGAGCATCTTCCTCCATAAATTTTGGGAGTCTCCCACATGCCTTTTTGCAAACTCAAAAGGTGCCATTTTGTTTTTTGCTGAAAGTAATGGCTTTCTTCTGGCCACTCTGCCATAAAGCCCAACTCTATGGATCGTACGGCTTACTGTCGTCCTATGTACAGATACTCCAGTCTCTGCTGTGGAACTCTGTAGCTCCTCCAGGGTTATCTTAGGTCTCTGTGCTGCCTCTCTGATTAATACCCTTCTTGCCCGGTCTGTAAGTTTTGGTGTGCGGCCATCTCTTGGCAGGTTTGCTGTTGTGCCATGTTCTTTCCATTTGGTTATGATAGATTTGATGGTGCTCCTAGGGATCATCTAAGATTTGGATATTTTTTTATAACCTAACCCTGACTTGTACTTTTCAACAACATTGTCCATTACTTGTTTGGAGAGTTCCTTGGTCTTCATGGCAGTGTTTGGTTAGTGTTGCCTCTTAGGTGTTGCAGCCTCTGAGGCCTTTCAAAAAAGGTGTGTATATGTAATGACAGATCATGTGACACTTAGATTGTGCACAGGTGGACATCGTTTTACTAATTATGTGACTTCTGAAGTTAATTGGTTGCACCAGAGCTTTTTATGGGCATCATAAAAAGGGGGTGAATAAATATGCACATGCCAATTATCATTTTTTTATTTCTGAAAATAGTTATATGTATATATTTTTCTAATTTTACTTCACCAAGTTAGACTATTGTCTAAAGGCTGTAATATAACAAAATAGGTAAAAAGCCAAGGGGGTGAATACTTTTGCAAGGCATTGTATATAGTCTTCACTGAATGCACTGAAATATACATATATATATATATATATATATATATATATATATATATATATATATATATATATATACATTAATACACTGCCTGCACTGTGTCTATAGTCTACACTGACTACACTGTACATATAATATATATATATATATATATATATATATATATATATATATATATATATATATATATATATATATATATACAGTGGGGACGGAAAGTATTGAGACCCCCTTAAATTTTTCACTCTTTGTTATATTCCAGCCATTTGCTAAAATCATTTAAGTTCATTTTTTTCCTCATTAATGTACACACAACACCCCATATTAACAGAAAAACACAGAATTGTTGACATTTTTGCAGATTTATTTAAAAAAGAAAAACTGAAATATCACATGGTCCTAAGTATTCAGACCATTTGCTGTAACATTCATATATTTACCTGTCCATTTCTTCTGATCATCCTTGAGATGGTTCTACATCTTCATTTGAGTCCAGCTGTGTTTGATTATACTGATTGGACTTGATTAGGAAAGCCACACAGCTGTCTATATAAGACCTTACAGCTTACAGTGCATGTCAGATCAAATGAGAATCATGAGGTCAAAGGAACAACCTCAAGAGCTCAGATACAGAATTGTGGCAAGGCACAGATCTGGCCAAGGTTACAAAAAAAATCTGCTGCACTTAAGGTTCCTAATAGCACAGTGGCCTCCATAATCCTTAAATGGAAGACATTTGGGACGACCAGAACCCTTCCTAGAGCTGGCCGTCCGGCCAAACTGATCTATCGGGGGAGAATAGCCTTGGTGAGAGAGGTAAAGAAGAACCCAAAGATCACTGTGGCTAAGCTCCAGAGATGCAGTCGGGAGACGGGAGAAAGTTGTAGAAAGTCAACCATCTCTGCAGCCCTCCACCAGTCTGGGCTTTATGGCAGATTGGAAGCCTCTCCTCAGTGCAAGACACATGAAAGCCCACATAGAGTTTGCTAAAAAAAACACCTGAAGGACTCCAAGATGGTGAGAAATAAGATTCTCTGGTCTGATGAGACCAAGGCAGAACTTTTTGGCCTTAATTCTAAGCGGTATGTGTGGAGAAAACCAGGCACTGCTCAACACCTGTCCAATACAGTCCCAACAGTGAAGCATGGTGGTGGCAGCATCATACTGTGGGGGTGTTTTTCAGCTGCAGGGACAGGACGACTAGTTTCAATCAAGGGAAAGATGAATGCGGCCAAGTACAGGGATATCCTGGACGAAAACCTTCTCCAGAGTGCTCAGGACCTCAGACTGGGCCGAAGGTTTACCTTCCAACAAGACAATGACCTTAAGCACACAGCTAAAATAACCAAGGAGTGACTTCACAACAACTCCGTGACTGTTCTTGAATGGCCCAGCCAGAGCCCTGAGTTAAACCCAATTGAGCCTCTCTGGAGAGACCTTAAAATTGCTGTCCACCAATGTTTACCATCCAACCTGACATAACTGGAGAGGATCTGCAAGGATGAATGGCAGAGGTTCCCAAATCCAGGTGTGAAAAACTTGTTTCATCTTTCCCAAAAGACTCATGACTGTATTAGATCAAAAGGGTGCTTCTACTAAATACTGAGCAAAGGGTCTGAATACTTAGGACTATGTGATATTTCAGTTTTTCTTTTTTAATAAATCTGCACAAAATGTCAACAATTCTGTGTTTTTCTGTCAATATGGGGTGCTGTGTGTACATTAATGAGGAAATAAAATGAACTTAAATGATTTTAGCAAATGGCTGCAATATAACAAAGAGTTGAAAATTTAAGGGAGTCTGAATACTTTCCGTCCCCACTGTATATATATATATATATATATATATACACATATATATTAAACTGCTTAGACTGCCTTTGGCCAATCATGATTCTCACAGCAGATCTTGCTGTGATTGGCCAAAGCATGCATGCTTTGACCAATCAGCAGCCGTCAATGCACTGTGATCTCGCAGAGCATTATGGGGTGCTCCATGGCACTCAAATTTGCAGCAAACACCCCCTATGTTCAGATCGTTTGCAAACAAACGAACACCCGATGTTCGAGTCTAACTTACGTTTGATTCGAACATCGGGACCATCCCTATACGTCACCATCAGAATGAAAAAGGACTCAATGGTAGGATCCCACTGCTGACACAGAAACATTTAAAAGCCAGATTTGAGTTTGCCAAAACTTACCTGAAGGGGCCAAAATCATTTTGGGAGGATGTGCTGTGGACAGATGAAACAAAATAACAGCTTTATGGTAAAGCCCATCATTCAACTCAGAAAAAGAAATGAGGCCTTTAAAGAAAAGAATACAGTCCCTACAGGCACACATGTCAGATTTGGCTTTTTGTTTGTCCGCTTTTTTGTGTCATACCAATAAAAAACAGAAGAAATAAACATGAGAATGCCTAAACATTTGTAATTTTCTGGGAGGAGTGGTACATTATTATCTGACAGAAATGCAGGGGGTGCCAATAGTCCATGACTGTGTATGTGTGTGTATATATATATATATATATACACACATACACATACACAGTCATGGACTATTGGCACCCCCTGCATTTCTATCAGATAACAATGCACCACTTCTCCCAGAAAATGTTTGCAATTACAAATGTTTAGTCATTCTCATGTTTATTTCTTCTGTTTGTATTGGTATGACACAAAAAAGCGGACAAACAAAAAGCCAAATCTGACATGTGTGACTGTAGGGACAGTTGTAGGCAAAAGTTTAGGAACCCCTGACAATTTCCATGATTGTCATTTATAAATATTTGGGTGTTTGGATCAGCAATTTCATTTTGATCTATTAAATAACTGAAGGACACAGTGATATTTCAGTAGTGAAATGAGGTTTATTGGATTAACAGAAAATGCGCAATATGCATCAAAACAAAATTAGACAGGTGCATAAATTTGGGCACCCCAACAGAAAAATCACATCAATATTTAGTAGAGCCTCCTTTAGCATAAATAACAGCCTCTAGACGCTTCCTTCTAACCTGTAATGAGTGTCTGGATTCTGGATGAATGTATTTTGGACCATTCCTCCTTACAAAACATCTCCAGTTCAGTTAGGTTTGATGGTTGCCGAGCATGGACAGCCCACAGATGTTCAATGATATTCAGGTCTGGGGACTGGGATGGCCATTCCAGAACATTGTACTTGTTCCTCTGCATAAATGCCCGAGTAGATTTTGAGCAGTGTTTTGGGTCATTGTCTTGTTATAATATCCAGCACCGGCGTAACTTCAACTTTGTGACTGATTCCTCAACATTATTCTCAAGAATCTGCTGATATTGAGTGGAATCCATGCGACCCTCACATTTAACCATATTCCCAGTACCAGCACTGGCCACACAGCCCCACAGCATGATGGAACCTCCACCAAATTTTACTGTGGGTAGCAAGTGTTTTTCTTGGAATGCTGTGTTATTTTGCCGCCATGCATAATGCCCCTTGTTATAACCAAATAACTCAATCTTTGTTTCATCAGTCCACAGCACCTTATTCCAAAATGAAGCTGGCTTGTCCAAATGTGCGTTTGCATACCTTAAGCGACTCCATTTGTGGCGTGTGGAGAAAAGGCTTCTTTCACATCACTATTCCATACAGCTTCTCCCTGTGCAAAGTGCGCTGAATTGTTGAAGGATGCACAGTGACACCATCTGCAGCAAGTTGATGTTGTAGGTCTTTGGAGGTGGTCTGTGGGCTGTTTTTGAACGTTCGCACCATCCTTTGCCTTTGCCTCTCCAATATTTTATGTGGCCTGCCACTTCTGGCCTTAACAAGAACTGTGCCTGTGGTCTTCCATTTCCTCACTACAGTATGTTCCTCACAGTGGACACTGACAGCTTATATCTCCGCGATAACTTTTAGTAGCCTTCCCCTAAACAATCTTTGTTTTCAGGTCATTTGAGAATTGTTTTGAGGCCCCCATGTTACCACTCTTCTGGGGGAGAGTCAAAGAGAACAACAACTTGCAATTGGCCACCTTAAATACCTTTTCTCATGATTGAATGCACCTGTCTATGAAGTTCAAGGCTTAATGAGCTCACCAAACCAATTGTGTGTTCCAATTAATCAGTGCTAAGTAGTTACGGGTATTCAAAACAACAAAATGACAAGGGTGCCCGAATTTATGCACCTGTCTACTTTTGTTTTAAAGCATATTTCACATTTTCTGTTAATCCAATAAACCTCATTTCACTACTGAAATATTACTGTGTCCTTCAGTTATTTGATAGATCAAAATGAAATTGCTGATTCAAACACCCAAATATTTATAAATGACAATCATGGAAATTGTCAGGGGTTCCTAAACTTTTGCATACAACTGTATATACAGTATCTCACAAAAGTGAGTACACCCCTCACATTTTTGTAAATATTTTATTATATCTTTTCATATGACAACACTGAAGAAAGGAAACGTTGCTACAATGTAAAGTAGTGAGTGTAAAGCTTGTATAACAGTGTAAATTTGCTATCCCCTCAAAATAACTCAGCACACAGCCATTAATGTCTAAACCACTGGCAACAAAAGTGAGTACACCCTTAAGTGAAAATGTCTAAATTGAGCTCAATTAGTCTCTCCTTGCCGATCAGCAGGTGCCAGAGGACATCCATTGGCCAGCACCCGCTGATTAGCATCTGCTGTGACTAATCACAGCAGAAGCGGCACTCTCCTAGGGCAGAAGTACAGAATCATCATGGTTCTGCACAGAACACCTACCCTGTAGCAGTAAATCTGCTATGGGGTGGTCAGGAAGTGGTTAAACTGTATCTATAGGCCAAAGCTGGGTCTTAGTTTTAGCTTTGAATAGAGTGGGGAAAGGTTGGACCTCTTGTCAGGATTTCCTGCTGTCCAGAACTCTGGTAAAAAGATTTTCCCCCACTCTTTATTATGTGTAAAACCTTTTCACAGAACAGGAATTCTGGGTAACTCTTAAAGGCAAGACTGACAGAAGTAAAAATGCTTTTCAAAGTTAGGGAGGGGAAATGCATATCAGCTTTTTATTGTTGTCTGTTTCCTTGATAAAAAAAATTGCTCCACTTTCTGTCTGGTAAATGTGGTTTCAAGGACATAAAGTGATAAGAAATCTCTATAATGGAGCACCAGATAAAATGAAAAACCATATAAAAATATATAAATCTTGCGAGCTACTCTAGAGTAGGGATGGGCTTTATGTTCGGGTCGAACATGAGTTCGACTTGAACATTGGCTGTTCGCCCGTTAGCCGAATAGCGAACAATTTGGGGTGTTTCCAGCAATTTCAAAAGCAGCGGAACACCCTTTAAAAATCTATGGGAGAAATCAAAAGTGCTAACTTTAAAGGTTAATATGCAAGTTATTGTTATAAAGTGTTTGGGGACCTCGGTCCTGCCCCAGGGTATCAGTCCAAAAAAAAGTTATAAAAACAGCCGTTTTTTCAGGAGCAGTGATTTTAATAATGCTTAAAGTGAAACAATAAAAGTGAAATATCCCTTTAAATTTTGTACTTGGGGGGTGTCTATAGTATGCCTGTAAAGTGGCGCATGTTTCCTGTGTTTACAACAGTTCGAGAGCAAAATGACATTTCTAAAGGAAAAAAAAGTCATTTAAAAGTACTCGTGGCTATTAATGAATTGTCGGTCTCTGCAATACACATAAAAGTCATTGAAAAAAAAGGCATGGTATTCCCCCACAGTCCATTACCAGGCCCTTCAGGTCTGGTATGGATATTAAGGGGAGCCCTGCGCCAAAATTCAAAAAGAAAATGGCATGGCGGTCCCCTCAAAATCCATACCGAAGGGTCTGGTATGGATTTTAAGGGGAACCCCGTGCCAAAATTAAAAATAAAAATGGTGTGGGGGTTCCCCTAAAAATCCATACCAGACCCTTATCCGAGCACGCAACCTGGCAAGCCACAGGAAAAGACGGGGGGACGAGAGAGCGCCCCCCTCTCCTGAACCGTACCAGGCCACATGCCCTCAACATGGGAAGGATGTCCCCATGTTGATGGAGACAAAGGCCTCATCCTTACAAGCCTTGCCTGGTGGTTGTGGGGGTCTGCGGGCGAGGGGCTTACCGGAATCTGAAAGCCACCTTTAACAAGGGGACCCACAGATCCCGCCACCTGTGTGAATTGGTAATGGGGTACAAATGTACCCCTACCATTTCACGAAAAAAGTGTCAAAAATGTTAAAAAAGACAATAGCCGGTTTTTGACAATTCCTTTATTAATGTCTTCTTCTTTTTTTTTTTCCACAAAAAAAGGTTTTATTGGAAAAGGCATAAATACATGTACAAACAGTTAAAGAGGTTTTGAAAGATGCATCCATGACATTATTATACATTAGTAGTACAGAGAGTGTTATTACAATCTGAGTCATGGGAAACGACGATATATGGTAGGATAAGCGTAGTGCATTCAAAAGGAAGTAGTCACTATATAAGGGGGAAAAAGAAAATCAGTCTAACCATTTAACTATGAGACATTTTGCTGTATACAAGTGTTGTTATGATTAAAAATCCTCCGTGTGGGCCATTATCACCAGGTCCAGTCACGAAGTAAAGGAGAGTAATAGACTTGTATGGAACTATATCAGAATGACCTGTCTCTGATGAGTTATTAATGCGTGTTACGCTGATGGTCTCGGTCAGATATTGTAGGGAGGGTATAGATAGGTATGAATAAATGGGGTAGGGGTCTTAAATGGGGTGGAAGTATTAGAGGGATACAGAAGAGGGGGGGTAAATTTAAATAGGGAAGCAGCGGGGAGAGAGGGGCAAAAGAAGAGGAAAGAAAAGGGAGGTAGGGGGCGTTGGGGTATAGAGGGTAGAGGACCGCTCCTCCTCTCAGGACAACCAGTCCCAAACAGAAAGAGTGACCGGGCAATTCGTAAGTAAGACTTATAACAATCAGTACTTTTAAAATGTGTCCAACATGCCCAGACAGTGGTAAATTTTGGTATGCGATCTTGTGAGATATAGATCAGTTCTTCCATCTCCTCTATCTTAGCAATCTTCGTCAGCCATTCCCTAATAGTCGGGGGGTTGGTTGAACGCCAGTGAACAGGTATGCATAATCTGGCCGCATTCACCATGTGCATAGCCAGTGATTTATGGTAGGATCGTTTAGGTAAGGTTGTATGATGGAGGAGATATTGTGCTGGGTTGAAGTCCAGAGTGTAAGTAGTGACATTGTATTATGACATGAACCTCCTTCCAGAATGACTGAAGTACTAGGCACTCCCACCAGATGTGGATCATGGAACCTTCCTCTTTATTACACCTCCAACAGGTGTTTGGGATTGAGGGTGAGAATTTGTGTAGGCGAGTCCGTGTTCTGTACCATTTTGTGAGTATTTTATAGCCGTTTTCTTGTATAGCTACGCTTAATGAACCTTTGTGTGCATGCACATGAATGGATTCCCAATCCTCATCAGTGAGGGCTATGTGTAGGTCTTTACCCCAGGATAATCGTAGGGTTACTGTCTGTGAGGGATGGGGTTTTTCTTGAAGAAGAGAGTAAATGATAGATATTAGATGTCTTTGTGGTGTGTTCTGAGAGCATAAAGTTTCAAATGGTGATAATTATTACGTTTCTGAATGTATCAACGCATAGTGGTCATGCGGATATGGTATAGGTTGCGAGTGCCACGTCTTATCGTATTAGATTGGAGGAAATTAGCGAATTTGGGCTTGAGACTTTTTAGGCACAATAATTACTAAATGTATAATTAAAATTCTAGTTTATTAGAAAATATTTAAAATAAAGAATAAAAAGGAGAAACAAATAGAATTCAGTTCATGATCCCACAGTTTTACAACTTATACACTCCATACATAGCTAAATGGTTATAGAAAACAATTTGAGCAGTACTTAGAATTGACAATTCTGTTCAATATAGTTACATTGTGTTGAACCAGAAGCTATGCGGTGGTAACAATCAAACTCTGTATTGGCTCGACATGTTGCACGTCACATGCGCTTCTTCAAGAGCACAGAACTAAATACTGTAATGAACAACATATTTACAATAAATAATTCATCATGGTGTGTTATAATCAATTATAATTAGGTCAAAGATATAATGGTGTCATGAGTTCCAGAGAAACTGCCAATAAGGCCCAATGGGATGTACCTGACCCGCAGAGTCCGGGTGATAATCAAACATTGTGGGGACGTATGTAACATAATAGGAATATAATATTTAATGGGTCTATTCAACTCCAACAAGGGTAGAGCTACTGAATGGTCGGACGGGAAAGAAGAAGGAGGAAGGGGGGGGGGGGAGAAAAGGGGATGGGGAGGAGGGAAGGGATGAGGGGAAGGGAAAGGGAGGGGGGGAAATAGGGTGAGGGGGAGGGGAGGGGGGGAGGGGGAGGAGGAAGGGGATGGGGGAGGAAGGGGAGGAGAAGAAAGGGGACAAGAGTGGGAAAAGGGTGGGCAGAAGAGGGGCAGGGGAGGGGGAGTGGGGTAAAGGGATGGCAGGGGTATGTTACTGAATTAGGATATTAATTGAGAGTGTGTATCATAGGTATTTTGGCATTGAATTGCCAATAATATAAACAGTGTATATACCTGTATGCAACAAATTAAGGAGGGGGGGGGGAGGGAAAGATAGTATGTGCAATTATTCACGTTACATTGAAATATAAAATTAATTAGTTTAGGTGGGTAATTAATATCCCGGCTATGTGCAGAGGATAGACAATTATAAAAATGTAGTTATAAAATTTATTATATTATATTGAAAGATAGAGATAAATGTTTGTATATAATGTTTTAGAATACCCCCTAGTATTACGTGTTCATAATGGTAGTAAATTTAAAGTACACTTTACACTTACCCTCTGGGACTTTATAACTGTGTGTGATAGTAACAGGGATAAGAGTTACAGCAACCTCTTAGCTACGTGTCTGCAGCTCTCAATGATTAGCTGACATCATCAATTATAGTTTGATTGAAAGAGGGGGATCTGGTATCAGTCAGGGGTTAGCGACTGATCCATTTTCCTCCACATCCGAGATTCGGTTGTTCATTGAGTGAATGTCTGCATTTAGATCTGAGATCGCCGACATCATAGTATGCTTGATGTCCAGTGCGACCCTCTGGAGGTCTCTTTGGAGATCAAGTAGGCTTGGGAGAGGGGTGCCGGATCCGTCGTCATCCATGAGTGGGTCCGCACCGCTCCTAATTGAGTCCGGGGATGAGGCCTGTGGTTTCTGTGAGGCCTGCGAGGCCTGCAATGCCTCGAGTTGCGCAGCTTGTCGGGTCCGGAATATCTCCGGGATGTTGCCACTGATCTGCGTACCGGGCTCCTTTTGTGTGCGGGGTGACGAGGTGCTCCTGTTGGACTTTCCCATGATGGGTATGTGCCTCTAAAGACCCGAATTAGGCGTTTGTTGTCCTCGTTGTGCGGGAGCTATCTGTTCAGACAGCCATCTCGATTCCCATCCAGGCCACGCCCCCAATGTCTTCTTCTTTCCCCGCTTCTTCTTCCATCTTCTTCTGGTCTTCCTTCAGTTTTCTTCTTCTTCCTCCATCTTGTTCTTCCCCTGCTTCTTCCTCTATCTTCCTCTGCTTCTTCCTCCGGTCTTCTCCTCCGGCATATTCCTCCGGGGCCAGGATCTGGGGGTCCACTTGTTAAAGGGGGTTTTCAGATTCCAATAAGCCCCCCACCCGCAGACCCCCACAACCACAGGGCAAGGGTTGTGGGGATAAGGCCCTTGTCCCCATCAACATGGGGACATCCTCCCTATGTTGAAGGCATGTGGCCTGGTACGGTTCAGGAGAGGGGGGCACTTTTCCTTTAGAAATGTCATTTTGCTCTCAGACTGTTCTAAAAACGGGAAACATGTGCTACTTTACAGCCTTACTATAGACACCCCCTAGGTACAAAATTTAAAGGTATATTTCACTTTTATTGTTTCACTTTAACCAGTTGCCGATCGCTGCACGCCGATGTATGTCAGCACAATGGCACGGGCAGGCATAAGGGCTTACCTGTACATCCCTGCCTGCCCGCGGACGGGGGGTCAGATCGGACCCCCCCAGTGCCTGCGGCGGTCAGATTCATGTCAAGAGTGATCCGAGGTGAGAGGGAGGCCACTGATTCTTGGCCATGCCCTCACGATCACTCCTGGCGAATGACAGGTTTCCTCTGCTGCTGTAATGTAAACAGCGGCAGAGGAAGTGATGTCATCTCTCCTCGGGAAGCCTTTTCATTATGGCTCCCGAGGAGAGAAGAAATCCAAGTAAGTGCACCAACACTACACTTACAGTAGAACACTCTAGGCACACATTTCACATCACCCCCGATCACCCCCCTGTACCCCCTGTCACAGTGACACCAATAGCAGTTTTTTCTTCTGATTATTGCATTGGTGTGACAGTTATAAGTGGTAGGGCAGTTAGTATTAGGCCCCTTTAGGTCTAGGGTACCCCCTAACCCCCCCTAATAAAGTTTTAACCCCGTGGTAACCCCCCGTCGCCAGTGTCACTAAGCGATCATTTTTCTGATCGCTGTATTAGTGTCACAGGTGACGCTAGTTAGGTAGGTAAGTGTTTAGATTCGCCGTCAGCTTTTTATAGCGTCAGGGACCCCCATATACTACCTAGTAAAGGTTTTAACCCCCTAGTTAACCCTTTCACCAGTGATCACCGTATAACTGTTACGAGTGACGCTGGTTAGTTCGTTAGTCTGTTTATTATAGTTTCAGGGAACCCGCCGTTTATTACCTAATAAAGGTTTAACCCCCTAATCGCCCGGCGGTGATATAAGTTAAGTTTTAGGGTCAGATGGGGTCTGCATCACCCCAGGCAGCGTCAGGTTAGTGCCAGTACCGCTAACACCCATGCACGCACCCTGCGCACCATACGCCTCCCTTAGTGGTATAGTATCTGAACGGATCAATATCTGATCCAATCAGATCTATACTAGCGTCCCCAGCAGTTTAGGGATCAGCCCAGATACCTGCTAGCACCTGCGTTTTGCCCCTCTGCCCAGCCCACCCAAGTGCAGTATCAATCGATCACTGTCACTCACAAAACACTAAACACATAACTGCAGCGTTTGCAGAGTCAGGCCTGATCCCTGCGATCGCTACCAGTTTTTTGTAGCGTTTTGATACAGTCGCTAACAGTCAGGAGCTTTTTTGCCTGTGAGTCTCACTAGTGTACCACTAAATTTAGAGCCCAAAATGGCAAATCGAAGGTACACTAGTGAAGAGGCCTACACGTTTCTGAGCATGACAGATAGTGAAGAGGAAGTCACTTATCTGTCAGATTCAGGCTCAGAATATGAACCTGTAGACAGCAGCGGCTCCATGACAGATAGCTCTGACGACGGAGTTGTGTTCCCTGGCATGGTCAGGCGTACCAGACCCCAATCTTCTTCTTCTGCTGTTGAGGTACAAGAACCGCAGGGCTCTCATATGGAGCATAGCAGTACTAGCGCCGCTTTTCCTTCTGGTGAACTGGCAAGCACCAGCAGCCTAGTTCCTACACCCTGGTCGTACATCCAGCACTGCAGTAACACTTGGTGACGTGGTGAGTCCCATAAGTGCAGTTCAAGCTGGCGAGGTGGCAAGCACAAGTAGCGTCACCAAGAAGACAAACACAGGCCCATAGTGCCCATAGTGCTCTTCCTGCTGCATTCGCCAATCCTAATTGGGAACCCACCACTTCTGCAGCACCCGTACTTCCCCCATTCACTGGCCAACCCGGCATTCAGGTGGAAACAGTTAATTTTACTCCACTTGATTTTTATTCGCTGTTTTTCACCAAAGATCCCTATAGATCTATTGTGGACCAAAGCAATTTGTACGCTGGTGAACACATCGCCACTATTCCCCAGTCCTCCCTTGCCAGAGATTGGAGACCAATTACGGTTTCCGATTTTAAGCTCTTTCTAGGCCTTTCCCTCAACATGGGCATAACTAAAAAGAGTGAGTTGTCGTCATATTGGTCCACTGACCGAATTCACCATATGCCCGTGTTCTCTGCCTCCATGACCAGGGCAGGATACAAGCAGATCTTGCAGTTCATGCACTTCAACAACAATGAACTCTGTCGTCCTCGTGGAGACCCTGGATACGATCGGCTCTACAAAATTCGCCCCCTCATAAACCACTTCAACCAACGTTTTGCAGACTTGTTTACTCCCCATCAAGTTGTCTGCAGTACCTTCCCAGCAAGTGTGCCAGATACGGGGTCAAGATGTATAAGCTCTGTGACAGGGCCACAGGATATATATGTAGTTTTATGGTTTATGAGGGAAAAGATAGCCACGTAGAGCTGACAAACGTCCCTGACTTTATAGGAAGCACTGGCAAGATTGTGTGGGACTTGGTGTCACCCTTGTTTGGAAAGGAGTACCACTTATATGTGGACAATTATTACACCAGCGTGCCACTTTTTAGTCACCTTTTTGATCATCAGATTGGAGCATGTGGCACCATGCAAACTAATCGCCAGGGCTTTCCCCAGTGGCTTGTAGATTCCCGTCTTAGGCTGGGGTAGAGAGCCTGCTTGCAGTGTAATAATTTGCTTGTTATGAAGTGGAGGGATAATAACAATGTTTTCGTTCTTACCTGCCTTCATGCAGACACGACAGTCCAAATTACTACGGTGACTGGTGTTGTGGAGAAACACCTCTGTGTCCACGAATATAACCGAAATATGGGAGGGGTGGACCTCAACGACCAGTTGTTGGAGCCGTACCTAGTTGCCCGTAAGGCCAGACGCTGGTATAAAAAAGTGTCTGTATACAGTACTTATTTCAATTGGCTTTGCTGAATGCTCATGCGCTATACAGAGCTTCAGGACAGACTGGATCCTTCCTTAAATTCCAGGAAGAGATCGTCAGAGCCCTTCTGTTTCCAGACAGTGCTCCACCTCATCTTCCCAATCCAAATGCAGTAAGCCGGCTGCATGAGAGGCATTTTCCCTATGTCCTCCAGTGTACCCCTACCCAATGAGCCCCCCAAAGGAAATGTTGTGTCTGCAGAAAGCGCGGATATAGGCGTGACACCCGCTTTTATTGTCCTGACAATCCTGGTCTTTGCATTGGTGAATGTTTTCAGCGCTACCATACACTAGTTGAGTTTTAGCATAGGGTACAGCATTGCACAGACTAGGCACACTTTCACAGGGTCTCCCAAGATGCCATCGCATTTTTAGAGACCCAAACCTGGAACCGGTTACAGTTACAAAAGTTACAGTTATAAAAAAAAAGTAAAAAAACAAAAATAGTTGTTGTTTTATTGTTCTCTCTCTCTATTCTCTCTCTATTGTTCTGCTCTTTTTTAATGTATTCTATTCTGCAATGTTTTATTGTTGTTGTGTTTTATCATGTTTGCTTTTCAGGTATGTAATTTTTTTATACTTTACTTTTTACTGTGTTTTATTGTTAACCATTTTTTTGTTTTCAGGTACAACATTCAGCTGCAGCGCGGATTTATTTATCTTGAAAGCAACAGTGTTTGCTCCCACTATACATAAAGCCGTGACTCCAGCGCTGTCAGGGGTGATTTCACCACCACAGTTACATACTTCAGCATATACAGTGGAGACAGAAAGTATTCAGACCCCCTTAAATTTTTCACTCTTCGTTATATTGCAGCCATTTGCTAAAATCGTTTACGTTCACCCCATATTGACAGAAAAACGCAGAATTGTTGACATTTTTGCAGATTTATTAAAAAAGAAAAACTGAAATATCACATGGTCCTAAGTATTCAGACCTTTTGCTGTGACACTCATATATTTAACTCAGATGCTGTCCATTTCTTCTGATCATCCTTGAGATGGTTCTACATCTTCATTTGAGTCAGCTGTGTTTGATTATACTGATTGGACTTGATCAGGAAAGCCACACACTTGTCTATATAAGACCTTACAGCTCACAGTGCATGTCAGAGCAAATGAGAATCATGAGGTCAAAGGAACTGCCTGAAGAGCTCAGAGACAGAACTGTGGCATGGCACAGATCTGGCCAAGGTTACAAAAAATTTCTGCTGCACTTAAGGTTCCTAAGAGCACAGTGGCCTCCATAATCCTTAAATGGAAGATGTTTGGGATAACCAGAACCCTCCCTAGAGCTGGCCGTCTGCCCAAACTGAGCTATCGGGGGAGAAGAGCCTTGGTGAGAGAGGTAATGAAGAACCCAAAGATCACTGTGGCTGAGCTCCAGAGATGCAGTCGGGAGATGGGAGAAAGTTGTAGAAAGTCAACCATCACTGCAGCCCTCCACCAGTCGGGGCTCTATGGCAGAGTAGCCCGACGGAAGCCTCTCCTCAGTACAAGACACATGAAAGCCCGCATGGAGTTTTCTAAAAAACACCTGAAGGACTCCAAGATGGTGAGAAATAAGATTCTCTGGTCTGATGAGACCAAGATAGAACTTTTTGGCCTTAATTCTAAGCGGTATGTGTGGAGAAAACCAGGCACTGCTCATCAACTGTCCAATACAGTCCCAACAGTGAAGCATGGTGGTGCAGCATCTTGCAGTGGGGGTGTTTTTCACCTGCAGGGACAGGACGACTTTTTGCAATCGAGGGAAAGATGAATGCGGCCAAGTACAGGGATCTCCTGGACTAAAACCTTCTCCAGAGTGCTCAGGACCTCAGACTGGGCCAAAGGTTTACCTTCCAACAAGACAATGACCCTAAGCACACAGCTAAAATAATGAAGGAGTGACTTCACAACAACTCCGTGACTGTTCTTGAATGGTCCAGCCAGAGCCCTGACCTAAACCCAATTGAGCATCTCTGGAGAGACCTCAAAATGGCTGTCCACCAACGTTTACCATCCAACCTGACAGAACTGGAGAGGATCTGCAAGGAGGAATGGCAGAGGATCCCCAAATCCAGGTGTGAAAAACTTGTTGCATCTTTCCCAAAAAGAATCATGGCTGTATTAGATCAAAAGGGTGCTTCTACTAAATACTGAGCAAAGGGTCTGAATACTTAGGACCATGTGATATTTCAGTTTTTCTTTTTTAATAAATCTGCAAAAATGTCAACAATTCTGTGTTTTTCTGTCAATATGGGGTGCTGTGTGTACATTAATGGGGAAAAAAATGAACTTAAATGATTTTAGCAAATGGCTGCAATATAACAAAGAGTGAAAAATTTAAAGGGGGCTGAATACTTTCCGTCCCTACTGTATGCCGAAGCATGGGGGCAGCAGGGACGGAGGAATGATTTGCTCCTACCTTTTGCGGGTGGATGCCCCCATGCTTCGGCATATATATATTTTAGGCACAGGTTGCGTTAATAAATGTTTTATTTTTTACTATTTTTTTTTTATTTACTTTGCAGGTATGGTAAGTCTTACTGTTATAATGTAATGTTACTTTGTAATGTTACTTTGTTTTATTGTTAACCATTCAGTTTATTGGTACGCCATTCAGTTGCAGTGCGGATTTATTTATCTTGACAGCAACAGCGTTTGCTCCCATGATACATAAATCCGTGACTCCAGCGCTGTAGGAGGTGACTTCACCACCACAGTTTAAAAAAAAGCATATATGCCGAAGCACGGGGGCAGCAGGGGCGGAGGAGTGATTTGCTCCTAACTTTTGGGGCGGATGCCCCCATGCTTCGCCATATATAAATGGTGCATGTATGCCCATCATTAGAAGTGGGTGGATGAAGGGAGGTATTCTAATGGTGGGCATACCCATCGATCAATCTCTTTTTTTCGTTCAGCCCACAGGCTGCATAAAAAAAAGATTACAATATATGCCCAACAAGGACCAGCAACGTACTGGTATGTTGCTGAACTTTGAGTGGTTATACCAGAATGATGCCTGCAGGTTTAGGTATCATCTTGGTATCATTCTTTTCAGCCAGCGGCTTTCATGTAAAAGCAATCCTAGCGGCTAATTAGCCTCTAGACTGCTTTTACACGCAGTGGGAGGGAATGTTCCCCCCCCCCACCGTCTTCCATGGTTTTTCTGGCTCTCCTGTCCCAACCCGAGAATGCAGCCGGTGATTCGGCCAGCTGACCATAGAGCTGACCGGAGACCAGAATGGCTCTAATCATCTCTATGGCCTAAGAAACCGGAAGCTATGAGCATTTCATGACTTAGATTTTGCCGGATGTAAACAGTGCCATTGGGAAATTGGGAAAGCATTTTATCACACCGATCTTGGTGTGGTCAGATGCTTTGAGGGCAGAGGAGAGATCTAGGGTCTAATAGACCCCATTTTTTTCAAAAAAGAGTACCTGTCACTATCTATTGCTATCATAGGGGATATTTACATTCCCTGCGATAACAATAAAAATAATAAAAAGAAAAAAATGAAAGGAACAGTTTAAAAATAAGATAAAAAAGCAAAAAATAATAAAGAAAAAAAAAAAGCACCCCTGTTCCCCCCTGCTCTAGCGCAAAGGTGAACGCAAGCGTCGGCCTAATGTCAAATGTAAACAGCAATTGCACCATGCATGTGAGTTATCACCGCGAAGGTCAGATCGAGGGAAGTAATTTTAGCAGTAGACCTCCTCTGTAAATCTAAAGTGGTAACCTGTAAAGGCTTTTAAAGGCTTTTACAAATGTATGTAGTTTGTCGCCACTGCACGTTTGTGCGCTATTTTAAAGCATGTCGTGTTTGGTATCCATGTACTCGGCCTAAGATCATCTTTTTTATTTCATCAAACATTTGGGCAATATGGTGTGTTTTAGTGCATTAAAATTAAAGAAATAAAACATAAAAGTGTGTTTTTTTCCCCAAAAAATGCGTTTGAAAAATCGCTGCGCAAATACTGTGTGAAAAAAAAATTAAACACCCACCATTTTAATCCGTAGGGACTTTGCTTTAAAAAAATGTATAATGTTTGGGGGTTAAAAGTAATTTTCTTGCAAAAAAAATATTTTTTCATGTAAACAAAAAGTGTAAGAAAGGGCTTTGTCTTCAAGTAGTTAGAAGTGTGCGTGATGTGTGATATAAGCCTCTAAATGTTGTGCATAAAATAACAGGACAGTTCACACCCCCCCCAAATGACCCAATTTTGGAAAGTAGACACCCCAAGCTATTTGCTGAGAGGCATGTCGAGTCCATGGAATATTTTATATTGTTACACAAGTTGCGGGAAAAAGACAATTTTTTTTTTTTTGCACAAAGTTGTCACTAAATGATATATTGCTCAAACATGCCATGGGCATTTGTGAAATTACACCCCAAAATACATTCTGTTGCTTCTCCTGAGTACAGGCATACCACATGTGTGAGACTTTTTGGGAGCCTAGCCGCGTACGGGACCCAAAAACCAAGCACCACCTTCAGGGTTTCTAAGGGTGTAAATTTTTGATTTCACTCCTCACTGCCTATCACAGTTTCGGAGGCCATGGAATGCCCAGATGGCACAACCCCCCCCAAATGACCCCATTTTGTAAAGTAGACACCCCAAGCTATTTGCTGAGAGGTATGGTGAGCATATTGCAGACCACTCTTTTTGTCACAAAGTTTTGAAAATTGAAAAAGAAAAAAATATACATTTTTCTTTAAAAAAAAATTTGGTCGGGGTTCCCCTTAATATCCATACCAGACCTGAAGGGTCTGGTATGGAAATCAGGGGGACCCCCACGTCATTTTTTAAAAAATTTTGTTTCAGGGTTCCCCTGTGGGGACTTCCCATGCCGTTGTTATCAATGAACTTTTATGTGTATTGTCGAACCGACAATTCATTAATAGCCGCGAGTAGTTTTAAATGACTTTTTTTCCTTTGAAATGTCATTTTGCTGTCAGACTGTTCTAAACACGAGAAACATGTGCCCCTTTTAAAGGCATACTATAGACACCCCCCAGGTAGGAAATTTAAAGAAATATTACACTTTTATTGTTTCACTTTAAGCATTATTAAAATCACTGCTCCTGAAAAAACGGCTGTTTTTAAAACTTTTTTTGTATTGATCCATGTCCCCTGGGGCAAGACCCAGGTCCCCAAATACTTTTTATGACAATACCATGCATATAAGCCTTTAAAATTAGCACTTTTAAAGGGTGTTCCGCGGTGTTTGAATTTGCCGCAAACACCCCAAATTGTTTGCTGTTCAGCGAACTGGCGAACAGCTGATGTTCGAGTCGAACATGAGTTTGACTCAAACTCGAAGCTCATCCCTAGTAGTGAGGAGTGAAATAAAAAATTTACGCCCTTAGAAATCCTGAAGGCGGTGCTTGGTTTTGGGGCCCCATACGCGGCTAGGCTCCCAAAAAGTCCCACACATGTGGTATCCCCGTACTCAGGAGAATCAGCAGAATGTATTTTGGGGTACAATTCCACATATGCCCATGGCCTGTGTGAGCAATATATCATTTAGTGACAACTTTGTGCAAAAAAAAAGTTTGTTATTTTCCCTCAACTTGTGGCAAAATATAAAATATTCCATGGACTCAACATGCCTCTCAGAAAATAGCTTGGGGTGTCTACTTTCCAAAATGAGGTCATTTGGCGGGGTTTTGTGCCATCTTAGCATGCTATGGCCTTCAAAACTGTGATAGGTAGTAAGTAGGGATGAGCACGTGTATGAAATTACCCTCTCCTGATCAGGATATTCATCACTAGAGTCACTTTTTGGACAGTAATGCGTATAATACCCCAATTTGAACTTTTGTCTCTGTGGATTGATGAAAATTGGGAGAAAAGGGGGCGTGGCTAACCGCCGAGCAAGATGGACGTTTGACTCCTCAGCTCCTGCACCGATCGGACCATATAACATAACCACCACCCAGGCACCTCCCAGGGGCAGACAAGTACACAGAAATATCACCCAAGGACTCTACTATGTCATTTCAAACCCGCAAAAGAAAAGAATACAGGCCGCCGAAGAAACTGACTGATTTCTTCACACTGCCGTCAGATACAGAATTCCAAGATGGCGCCCACGGCCCTGTACACGGAACGGCCATGGCCTATACTGACCTCCCTGATTCCGATGAGTCAGAAATTTCTCCACAGCATCATTCCTCTGACTCCAATCCACCTTATTCATCGATATCAGCCGGCAACAGTCCCGCAAAATCGAGGATGCGACTGGATTCAACAGATACCATAACGGAGGTGAGTCCTGTATCTCCCCTCACCTCAGCACAGACATCTGCCATAGCAGCCTTCCCCACAACCAATCAGCCAGTATTAGACACCACAATGAAGGAGATGCTCATCACTCTGCAGAATTCACTTCATAATGACATAGCATCCATGTTCACAAAATTTTCCTCTCATATCCAGCATGTGGGTCAGAAAGTACACCAGATTGAAAACCGTATAGGTACTGTGACCGAAACAGTAAATGACCTGGTAGAGGCGCAGGACCACACACATGAAGAGCAACAGTGGATGAAAGCCAAAATGGCGGACCTCGAAGACAGGTCCCGCCGAAATAACGTAAAAATTAGAGGCGTACCTGAAAATATTATGCCGCAAGATTTAAATGCGTATGCCAGAAAATTGATTTCTACCACTTTACCAGATCGGGCACCGGTAGAAACCATTATTGACCGCATACATTGCATTCCCAAACCCCCGGCACCATACAGTCACCTGCAACTGTTTCAATGGGGATTCCCCACAAAAATTTGGGTTACCAGAAATGGAGTCAGACACAGCATCTCCATGGTTCAGGAAGGAATCAAACTCCCCAATCTTTGGTAAATTATCCCTGAGTCTCCTGAAACAATAATTTCCAATCAAAAGGGGACTGCCCGCAACGCACCTGACAATCCCACAATTAGGAAATCTTAACATGTTCATACATGGCGGTTAAAACATTGAAACCCAGGTAACACTTAGTCCGATCGGATGCCTTGCTCATTGCATATTGCACCACAAACTTTCACCCCACAAATCCTTATTGCAGCCTAGTTGTGATTGGCTGTCAACAGTTATCGATATACAATCGATTGTTTTCTATTGCACTCTATTAACTTTTATTTTATTTTCAACCCCTTTTTTCCTCATTTTACCTTATCACCCTGAGAGCACCTGACTATGACGAAACCGGAGCATTCACATATTGAATAATACCGAACACCGTATCGGAAACACCTGATTGTGAGTACCACCATTTCTTATTACACATTACCACAATGTTAAATGCTAAAAGAGCATCTATGTGGCATACAGCCAGAGAATCCAACTGTGATGTCCTCTGCCTACAGGAAACACACTTTAAAAAATCAGCGGAACCTAAATGCACTAATCGTCAATTTACCCACATTTACCAAGCATCAGGCCCCACTAAACGAAATGGAGTTATGATCGCATTTAGAAACTCCCTCACCGTTACGCTGCACAACAGCATCATTGACAAAGAAGGCCGCTACCTGGTCCTAGACTGTACCCTAGACAAAACCAGATACACTATTGTCAATGTGTATACACCCAATACGAAACAGCTCGGATTCCTAACTAAATTAATGAAGAAAATTATCAACTTCCACCAAGGAAGCCTCATCATCTGTGGTGACTTCAATATAGTACCAGACAACGAAATTGACACGTCATCTCGTCAATCCAGACTGACGTCACCCATGGGCTCCTTCATAAGGAACAATGATCTCTATGACGTATGGAGATGCCACCATACCACCGAACGGGACTACTCTTTTTTCTCTTATAGACACAACTCATACACCCAGATTGACTATTTCCTTGTGGACAAATGGACTCTAACAAAAATTTAACACTCCTCCATAGGAACAATAACTTGGTCGGACCACGCACCAGTATCAATTGAGGTTGCAGATAGTCCACATCATACACGTAACAAGATTTGGAGAGCCAATGCAGCAATTATTAACTCCCCTGAACACTCAGATTACATTCGAAGACATCTTGAGGAATTTTTTGATATAAATGCCGGATCAGTATCCGACAATATTACCCTCTGGAATGCCCACAAAGCATTCATTAGAGGGATTATCATCCAAATAACTGCTAGAGAAAAGAGGAGGAGATCACAACGTCTAGACAATATTACATCCACTATTAAAAAGCTAGATGAACAAAATCAGAACAATCCTGATCCTAAATTAAAAGACAAACTGACTCTTCTCAGACAAGAACTGAGAAACATGCTGTTAGACTCCCATAACAACACCCAAACAAGATATAAAGCCAATCACTACGTCACAGGTAACAAAGCAGGGAAAGCATTAGCACTTAGACTCAAAGGTCATCATATTAAAACTAAAATTCCACATCTTTTTCACCCCGCAACAAACCAAAAATTCATGGACCCTCAAGCCATTGCAGACGCATTTAGCCACTATTACCAATCCTTATATAACCTGAAAGATAATGGCAATACCGCCCAACCATCTAGAGAAGATATTGACTCTTTCCTAAAAGAAATTAATCTTCCTACTTTATCTCAGCAACATATCACAGAACCAAACAAACCATTCACTTCCCTTGAAATACTAAATATTACCTCTACGCTACCACCCAACAAATCACCTGGCCCAGATGGCCTCACAGGGGAATATTACAAGCAGTTTTGCACTACCCTAGCACCATACCTAACACTAATGTGCAATAACGTTGCCTCCTCCTCTTCTCTCCCAAATGAAAAGCTTAATGCTTTGATAATTACGCTTCCAAAGCCAGGGAAAGAACCCACGGTACCTTAAAACTTAAGACCGATTTCACTCCTAAACATAGATACAAAGATATATGCGAAACTAATAGCGTCCAGGTTAGTAAACATTATGCACACGTTAATAAAAACAGACCAGTCTGGGTTTACAAAAGGAAGACAAACTTATGATGCAACACGCAGACTCTTAAATATCATCCACAATGCCGAGAGTAACCAAACGCCTTCTCTGCTCCTCTCTTTGGATGCAGAGAAGGCGTTCGATAGAGTCCACTGATCCTACTTGAAAGCAACACTCCATAAATTTGGTTTCCAAGGTCATATTCTCTCAGCGATAATGGCCCTATACTCATCTCCCTCAGCCCAAGTTTATAAAGAAGATATGGTTTCTAAACCCTTTCCAATCACCAATGGAACCCGCCAGGGATGTCCCTTATCACCCCTTATTTTCAATCTCTTAATGGAACCACTGGCGGAACACATCAGAATGAATAAATACACTGAAGGATTCAAAATTGGAAAAATTGAACACAAAATTAGTCTATTTGCCGATGACGTAATTATGATGATTACCAACCCTGTATCTTCCCTGGCTTCAATCCAAAAAGTATTACACAGATTCAGCTACATTTCATACTACAAAGTCGACGAAAGTAAATCTTATATTCTTGATCTAGGATTACATGCAATATCTAGTAATGTATTATGCAACATCTATACATATCCATGGGCAGAAACAGGTATATCATACCTAGGCATCACACTCACGAAATCGGTAAAAGGTCTTTTCCACAACAACTATGTAGAAACCAAACAAATGTTAATCGCAGAAATGACCAAACTAGCCAAACATGAGCTCTCTTGGTCAGGCAGATTAGCTGCCTTCAAAATGCTGGTACTCCCTAAAATACTATACACATTCTAAGCCCTATCCATACCTCTCAGCAACACATATCTTAAATCCCTCCAAACCATAATTCTGCACTATATATGGCAAGGTAAAAAACCAAGAAGTAGTCACTCTAAACTCATCAAACACAAGACGACAGGGGGAATGGGACTCACTGACATTAAAGACTACTATCTAGCCACCATTCTATCCCAATTAAAAGAATGGATGTATACTCCACAAACCACGCTATAGGGGAACATTGAGAACACCGCAACTCCAGGGTCAAACCTAAAAAATTTGTTGTTTAGTACTTCCAGTACTATCTCACATCTCCACCAATATTCACCGACCATACGAGCTGCAGTCAAAGCTTGGAAAATATTGCTTAACACCAAATGGACATCACTCCCCACTTCACGCTTACAGATACCCCTACAAACTCTCTGAATTCTATCACCAGATCTAACCATACCTAATTGGTTAATACAGATAGCACAAACCGCTGAGGAACTCAGAAATGAAATAACACATCAACCTTTCCCCGCAATCCAAATAACCTACAATGCGCCTACATCAGACTATCTCACCTATCACCGCATTCAAACGTGCCTCAATGCTCACAAACAAATAGAGGGTTCACTACCTACCAAACTATGGAACTTCTATTTCTCACAAGAGACAGACGCAAAAGGCGTATCTATTATCTACAACACACTTCAGGAAAAACTAGTATTCTATAAATCTAAACCATTTATAGATTGGGAAAGGGACATTAAAACACAATTCTCCAAACAACAATGGCAACAGGCACTCAGATCAATATATAGAGCCACCTGCTGCAACTCCTTATAGGAATTAACAAGCAAAATAACACTTAGATGGTATCTGACACCCCACAGATTGGCTAAATTCCAGTCCAACACCTCCTCTCTATGCTGGAGAGATTGTAACCAAACAGGGACTCTAATCCACATTATGTGGTCGTGTCCAGTACTGACAAAACTGTGGAAAGAGGTAGAACTTCTTATCCAAGAAATAGGACACTACAACATCTCTCTCACACCACAACTAGCTGTCCTCAATATGATACCAGAAAACATACCACCATTGTTTAAAACAGTTCTCACACATATACTTCTTGCCAATAGACTGCTCATCACCAAATCTTGGAAAATATCCAACGCACCATCCTTAATGGATGTAATCACTTTGGTCCACTCACACAGTATATATGAGACCATACACTCCAGGGGAAATAACTCAGAGACAAAAACTCAAAGACTCTGGCAAACTTGGAAGAGTTGGTATGCACAAAAAATAGAGAAAAACTGAGAAAACTGCATACACACATGTAACCTAACTCCGACAATACCATACGTACTACAGTGCTCTCTCCCCCCCCCCCCTTACTTCTTAACCCATCTCTACTATCAATATACTGGGTTGCTCACCCTTATTACTGCAATTGACTCTATTGCATATACTCTGAGTATAAACTTGTTTTATTCAACAATTGCTTACATTGCTATTACGTTTTTTGTGGTACGAATTTTCAATATACGGTAAGTCATATGTAATGCTTACTCTGTAAATGTTTGTTATAGGATGTACCATTCACTTCCTATGCTACCTTACCAATTCATTATACTGTAAAATGTAAAATCTTCAATAAAAATGTATTTGAAAATTGGGAGAAAAAAATCTCTTTTTTTGGACACTTGATAGTAAGGAATCATTTCTTTCACTGTGAGATTGCTTGTTACACAAATATTTTTTTTTATGTTCATAGTTACATTTTTTAGCAATATTAATTTTCATTGTTTATGGCACTATCTATGCATTTGCAAGGTTCAGTATCACACAGCGCTGCATTTTTTTTGTTTTTTGTATATTGAACATAAAAAAACAGGCAGGAGTTCTTCGTTTTCTTAGTTTTCTCTATTCTACTCAAAACTAGCAATGAAAATGTGATTCATGATAAACTTTGAAAAAGTATGTTTGCTTTTTCATGAAAAAGTGAACTCCAAATATCCTGGCCATCCCTGCGGACCCCACTGACCATAGTGGCCTTGATGCCCCATGCTGCCTTGTAGCTGTCCGTACATTACACAATCACAATACATTGCCCCAGATTGAGTATCCATAAAAATAATTACAATAGCAAGTGCTCATTGGTCAGCATGAACATGCGACCACACTGACCAATAAGAAATGCTCTTTTCTTCTGGAACATTCTGGAACACCATACTGAAAGAAGAAGCCTCAGTTGTGCTTCTCATTGGTCAGCATGATCATGAGCATTATGCAAATTATCACTCCGAGGGGGTGTACAATGTACAAACTGCTACACCTGCAGCATTGGGCATCACAGCCACTATGTGCAGTGTGTTCAAGAGGAGTGACCAGAATATGTTGAGTTAGTTATTCTTTTTATTTTTCATGAAAAGACTAACTTGGTATTTAGATGTTTCATCACTTACTTTATGAAATAAAGTTTAGATATTTTGTAAAAAAAAATTTTGACCATCCTCTTCTGATCTTTGGTCTTCTGCATTACCTTGGTTTCAGCTCATTAACTTAGCTATGAAAAATATCACTCTGTAAATTAATAATTAATAATACAATCCAAGACAAAGAGGACTTTCCTATCTAGGCTGGTGTATTTTTACAGTGACACTTCTTAAAATGTTTCACTTGCTGCGGAGCCTGTTTAGCCACACAGAGTTCTATCGGCCTAATTAGGCACAGCGAGTGCTGTAATTGTAGAAGATCTGCTCTACTGACTGACAGGTCACATTTCTGTACTCTACTTCAGACTACCATTGTTTAGATTTGAGTTATGTGGGTTGCATGAGTTTCCCAGCCAGCTGAGTGCAATGTAAATTTGATACAGCACAATGTTTTTTATTTGTAAGGTGTGACAATATTTAGAGTTATTAAAATATGGCAATGGTGGCCTTTATATCTTGCCAATTTTAATATACAGTAGTCTAGTCATTGGAACCCTACACCTAATTACAGTATTAGGTTACTTAGGTAATGGGTTAGTTGGGTCAATTAAGTGGTATCATCTACAGATACCCCATCTGTGAGGTGGTACAATAGCTGGGGAGAATCCAATCATCGCCCCCCCCACCCCCACCCCCATACCCATGAGTCAGAGATGGTAGAGAAGGATGCTGTCGCCAGAGAACATACATTTCATTTTTAATATTTATGAAGGATGGTAGACTTACATTTTAACACAAAAGCAACATCTGGAGTGTCTGTTCTTTCCAAGTAAGTACAAACAAGTAGCACAGAGAGTCTCCTAAATAAGGTAGACTAAATCAGATATTGTGCATAGCAAATTTAACAAATGACAACATTTTAAATGTGGGAAAATACACAATTGTGGAGGTTATTAAGGCCACAAACTGCAATTAAGCCATCTTCCCACAATGACACTAATTTAAAAAAAAGTGAAATATCTAAGATTGGGAAACACTTAGCTTAATTATAATGATGCTATTTAGCTTGTTCTGCTTAATAATGCACCTATCCTTTTTTTATATATGTATTACAATTGCAAAAGCAGAATGAAGTAGCACATAAATAAAGTTGTGTTCTCATGTGAATATGTATCACCTTTTGTATCACTTGATCCTCACTTTTAAATTGTAAGCTTTAAAAAGCAGGGCCCTCTGATTACTTTTGTATTGAATTGTATTTTTAACTGTACTGTCTATTCTCACTTTGTAAAATGCTGAAAAAACTGTTGGCACCATATAAATCATGAATAATAATTCCAATAGTATTTTCTTTCATGTCTTGCTTATTTTCTTATGTTTCTTTTCTGATAGCATCATCTAAGGGCAGTGACTGGAGGGACAGTCCCGAGGAGGTCCATTCCCTTTCAGAGTCTGTTGGTGGAGATCCTATGGGTAAGTGTTTTCTTTTAGATACAGTCAAAAAAGTTTTTTAACTGTGTGTAAAAGATATTATGGGAACAGCATAGCAGGAACCTTCTCAGGAGTGACCTGCTGCCCTCAATTTCCTGTATACATTTTTTTATTTTTGTTTTCTGTAAAAGATTTTAATACATTTTTACAATGTTGTAAATGTTGTAAAACAAACTTGCATTATACAATCACTCCAAAAATTATTAAAAAGAAATTCTGCGCTTATCCATCTAAATAAAAAGTGATTGAAACGGTATATAACCTCACAATTTCAAAAATTCAACAGGAAAAAAATAGGAAATAATCCAAACAGTTGAGTGTGTGTTGCAATCTCAACGGTATATGGGAGAGCCGCTACCCAAGTCTGAAGATAGGACTCAAGTGGTTAATTAGAAAGTGACCAGGTGCGCTTCTCATACAAATTATCAATCACATATAACAAAAAACATTAAGATATGTAACAATTTTCAAGTGATTCCATCAAAGTGATACATGTACATATAATCCAAGAAATGACAGTTTGTTTATGATAGGCATCTCAGTGATTAAATGTGCAAAACCAGCAAAACAAAAAGTGGCAGGATTTCAAGTTATAGAGATCAAAATCACTTTTAGTTTCCACACATCCCTGTGTCTATCAGAAGGGATAAGGTATCATCCATAGAGGGTTCACCCTTGTTATCATCCAAAAGTATACCTGAAACTCAGCCCAGCATATGTAAAATGATTTAATAAAGTTGAGCTCCTTGGCAGTGGGACTGTGCCCACACTTCACAGGTTAAATGTTTTTTTTTATTTCTGGGAGACTTGTATAAGCAATTTTATTTACCTTATCCTTCCTCTCCAGCAAGCTCCTCTGCACTGCTAGATTGGTCCCGGCAGACTCTTCTCCCCTGCCCATATCCCTGCATGGGATGCTGAGAAACAGTCCAACTCCAAAGCATGCAGGAGCACTATCTGCAGGGGAAGCAGAGGATTGGGTAAGTAAAATTGTTTTTACTATTTCCTATATAAAAACAAGCATTTAACCCTTGAACTGTGGGCTCAGCCCAGAAGGTTTTGGAGTTGGGATTTGGAGGAGTAGAGTGTACACTTGGCAAAATGATTCTTATGGTTTTATATATAGTTTTATCCAGGGCTTTTTTTCAGCAGAAACGTGGGGGAACGCAGTTCCGGCACCTCCAGCCCTGAATGTATGTAATGGCAAGGGGGTCTATAGATGTTAGTTGCTGGGAGGATCTATTGTTGTCTATTTTTGCTAAGGAGGGCTATTGTTGCTGGTGTGGAATCTACTGTTGCTGGGGGTGGGTCTTATGTTGCTGGGGATCAGTTGTTGCTGGGAGGGATCTAGTGATGCTGGCTGCAGAGAGATCTGTTGTTTCTGCTGGGGTTCTGTTGTTTCTGGGGGAGGGGGTATTTTGTTGTGATTGATCCATTGCTGCTGGAGGGGGATCTATGTTTGTGGGACAGGGGTGTCTATTTTTGCTAAGGAGGTCTATTGTTGCTGGTGTGGGATCTACTGTTGCTTGGGGTGGGTCTTATGTTGGTGGGAGGTCAGTTGTTGTTGTGAGGGATCTAGTGATGCAGGCTGAAGGGAAATCTGTTGTTGCTGCTCGGGGTCTATTGTTTCTGGGGGAGGGGGTATTTTGTTGTGCATGATCCATTGTTGCTGGGGGGCGTCTATTGTTTCTGGAGGGCATTTTTTGCAGGGCAGGGGGTGTCTATTTTTGCTAAGAAGGTCTATTGTTGCTGGTGTGAGATCTAATGTTGCTGGGGGTGGGTCTTCTGTTGCTGGAGGTCAGTTGTTGCTGGGAGGGATCTAGTGATGCTGGCTGCAGGGAATTCTGTTGTTGCTGCTGGGGGTCTGTTGTTTCTGGGGGAGGGGGTATTTTGTTGTGAGTGATCCATTGTTACTGGGGGTCTATTGTTATTGGCTGCTGCAGAGTCTATTGATGCTGGCTGCAGGGAGATCTGTTATTGCTGCTGGGGATCTTTTATTGCTGCAGGAGGGGTATTTTGTTGCGGGTGGTCTATTGCTGCTGGGGGAGGGGGGTCTATTGTTGCTTGCTGCATGGGATCTATTTTCCTGCTTTTCTTGTTATCATTAACAAATTTCATACAAATTACTTAGTACCACAATTAAAACTTGGTTCTGTATTCTCTAAAAAGTGCAGTACTGGAAGGTGGGTAGTGGTGAAACCAAGGGACGTTGCTCAGAGGTGGGTAGGGGGCAGAGACAAGGGGTGACTCAGAAAGGGGGGAGTTCCTGCACCCATTGTTTGAGAAAGAAAGCACTGGTTTTATCTAGGATTCATTTCATTTTAGTTCACCAACGGCAAGAGTAGATCATGTTCACAGTGCAAAGGGAATTTGCACTCAGCTTAATTAAAGAGGTGAAACTGTGCTAACTAAAGTCAAATATTCATGCACAAGACAAAATCCTATTTGGTCAGTTGTTCGTGCACATGCTTGAGAATTGTAAACACACACAGTTTCATTTCATTCACCAAGCTAAGTAAAAATATGCATTTTAAAAAAGAACATTCTCTACTCCATTAATATATCCCATGCCTAGCCTCTAATAAATAATTAGTTTTATCCTGTTCACCCCAGTGGTGTATGCTATAGAACCCAGGAGTGGGAGGTGGCTCTATTAGACAGTTTGTTTTGAGCAACAAACACACAAACATCAGTGGGGTTAGTTTACTAAAACTTTTGAAGACATAAGCAATTCCAGAATGTTGCTTATGTCTGAAGAATGTTATGAAGAATTGTGATGTCACACTCTACTGAGCACTGACAATCGTATATAGATGTCGTTTGAGTTTTAGGGTACAAATGCAGACTTAAAGTGATTGTAAAGTTTTTCTATGATAATAACAAACATGTTATTTGGGCGGCACAGTGGTGTAGTGGATAGCACTCTCACCTAGCAGTAAAAAGGGTCGCTGGTTCGAATGCCAACCACAACACTACCTGCCTGGAGTTTGCATGTTCTCCCTGTGCCTGCTGCGTGGGTTTCCTCCGGGTACTCCGGTTTCCTCCCTCACGCCAAAGACATGCTGGTAGGTTAATTGGCTTCTGTCCAAAATTGGCCCTAGTATTTGAATGTGAGTTGGGGACTTTGGATTGTGGGCTCCTTGAGGGTAGGGACCGATGTGAGTGTGCGATGTATGTGCAAATTGATGGTGCTATATGGGTACCTTAAATTAAAAAATAATTATATAATATAATAGATTTGATGCGATACATGCGATGAGCATCTTAATGAGATGCAATCAGGGACAGGGATAATTGTAGACACGCACACTCACTCAGGTTGAATTGGATGGACTGGTGTCTTTATTCAACCTTACTAACTATGTAACTATGTTATACTTGCCTGCTCTGTGCAGTGGATTTGCACAGAGCGACCCCAATCCTCCTCTTTTCGGGTGCCTCTCCTTTGCTCCTAGCCCCTCCCTCCTGTTGAGTGCCCCCACAGCAAGCAGCTTGCTATGGGGCACCCAAGCCAAGCTGCAGCTCCGTGTGTCCATTCAGACAAAGAGTTGTGGTTGGGCCCCACCCCCTCTATCAACTGATTGGCTAATTGACTTTGATTGAAAGCAGCGGGAGGCAATGGCGCCTCTGCTGTGTCCCAACCAATCAGGAGGGAGAGTCTCGGACAGCCGAGACACTTGTGGACATCGCTGGACAGAGATGGGGCTCCAGGGTATTAGAGGGGCCAGGGGGGCTGTTGAACACAGAAGGCTTTTTATCTTAATGCATAGAATTCATTAAGATAAAAAACCTTGTGACTTTCCTACCCCTTTAAAGTGAATGCCAAGGGCATTTTATGTTGTGGAGTAAGTGGAGTAACAATGGATTCTAATTCCTGCATGCTTCTTACTCCTATTCAAGATTTCCCATCACTTCCTGTTCTGCCTACAATGGTTTTAACAAACAGGACATGGATCAAACAGACAGCAATAAAAACCCTGACAGGGTTCTGACATTACCTTACTCTACTTAATAATGTGCTTTTATTTCTGTCTGTGTTGCAATTGTATGTGTTTTTTTTTTTTCCAGTGTATTACAACATTCTCCACTGGACAGAAAGTGAGGGAAAATGTAAGTAGTGAAACCCAAGAGAACAGTAAAAAACAGGCAGGCTCAAAAGAAGGGGAAAGATCTCATGAGCTGCCAGAAAATAAGATTACCAAAGTTGCTGAAAACACCCTATGTGTTCCCACAGCAACCAAAATGTAATCAAAAGAAAATATAGGGGGTTATTTACGGGTTTAAGGTAAATCCACTTTGCACTGCAAGTGCACTTGAAAGTTCACTAAAAGTGCACTTGGAAGTGCAGTCGCTCTAAATCTAAGGGGTAGATCTGAAATGAGTGGAAGCTCTGCTGATTTTATCATGCATTCATATGCAAGCTAAAATGCTGTTTTTTATTCTGATTGCATATCCCCCTCGGATCTACAGTGACTTTACTTCCAAGTGCACTTGCAGTGCAAAGTGGATTTGCCTTTAGTAAATAAACCCCATAGTGTTCCGCTAAATTCACAAGAACTGATAATCAATAGTCATGTGTAATACCAAGTGAAATGGAAATAAATCACAAATCAATCAACTCCCCCTAGAGAGTCTAGCACACATAGAGAATAAAAATATTATTATTATTATTATTATCATTATTATTATTATACAGGATATATATAGCACCAACAGTTTTTCCCAGCACTTTACAACTTGAAGGTAGACAGTACAAATACAATACACTTTAATACAATAGGAATTAGAGGGCCCTGCTCCTTAGAGTTTACAATCTAAGAGGGAAAATAACAATATATGGTGATAGATGTACTTGAATAAATATAAATAAATACAAAAAAAACTTGAAAACAATCCACCAGTTGAAGATAACCCAAAAAATTGTAAAGGACGATCAATAGCATGCAAGTGGAGATGGTGTGAGCGTGTGTGAGAGAGTGCTCCCCCCCCCCCGTGTTCCCGGGCTGAAGCTGCAATCAGAGGAACGCAGCAGAGCACAGATGAATGCTGGATCGCTGAATCACTAACTGCTGGAGACACTCTATTCCCCTTCCCCGTGTTCCCGGGCTGATGCTGCAGCCGGATGGGAACAGCTGATCGCCTGAACCGCTGAACGCCGATCCGCTGGCACACTCCACTCTCTCTCCTCTCCCGGGTATCCCCGCCGTGTACGAGTGAGTGCCCCGCTCTCCCCCTCGAGCTCCTGGGCCGACACTACAATCAGCTGTGCATAGCAAAGCACAGCTGAACGCCGAACCGCTGAACCATCGACAGCTGGAGATATCCCACTCGCTCTCCAGTGTCCCCGAGCTGTGCATGAGTAGAGTGCTCCACTCCCCCCCTGTGTTCCCGGGCTGAATCTTTAATTAACGAATTCACAGCAGAGCTGAGCTGAACGCTGAACCACTGAATGCTGATCCGCTGACAGTTGGAGACACTCCACCCTCTCTCCTCTCCTGAGTATCTGGCTGTGTAGGAGTGAGTGCTCCGCCCCCCCCCCCCCGAGCTCTTGGGCCGACACTACAATCAGCTGTGTACAGCAAAGCTCAGCTGAACACCGAACCACTGAACCATCGATAGCTAGAGACACCCCACTCTCTCTTCTGTGCCCCCGAGCTGTGGATGAGTGAGTGTCCCACTCCCCCCCTGTGTTCCCGGGCTGAATATATAATTAACTAATGTACAGCGGAGCAGAGTTGAACGCTGAACCGCTGAACCATTAGTAACAGGAGATACTCCATTCCCTCTGCAGTGTTCCTGGGTCGACGTTACAATTTGATGGGAACAGCTGAGTTCGGCCAAACCGTAGACAGCTGAGGAGATGTCCACACGCAGACAAGACGCTATGCAGCTGCCAGGAAGAGGTAGAAGTTCAGTAGATGGTATAAGAGCTTATATGTCCCCTCGTGCCGCCGATGGAGGAGGACGACAAGCCGGGGGACAGGATACAAGAAAACCCAGCGACTCTACAGAGAGGTCAGAACGCGGGACCCCAGGGAAAAAGAAAGCAGACACCCCAACAGCAGGAGACGGCACCGCACAGTAAGAGATCTCCATCTGCAGGAAGGGGGAGGAAAGCTGTGGAAGAAATTATCCCGGGTGGTAGAGGGAGCCCCAGGAGCGTGAGAGAGGAAGTAGGGGCTGGGGAACAAGACTGTATAAACCCCGGAGCAAGAATCTCACCAGCTATTATAGAGAAATGGGATCTAGCTGTACAGGATAAGGAGGCATCTGAAGGTACGGAGGCAAATGAGGGGACAATAGAGGCCTCACAGGCTACTGGGACGATACTCAGGACAAGGGGTGAAGAACTGACCCCTAGCAATGGTATATTTGAGATACAGAGTTCCCAAACGAGGTTGGACATAGACCCTGGACAGTCTTTTCATGATTATGACCATATACCATTCTCCAAGCAGCAGAACCCCCAAGACGGAGGAAATGGGCTTCAGAGAGTGAACGATCAGGGTGGAAACCCGGAAAAAGATATTTGGGAACTATTGAGGGCCCTCCCTACAAAAAATGATATGCAGCATTTAATTAGTGCGGTGGAACAGTCATGCTTACAAGGAGATGAAAGTCTGAAGGAGGATCTTAAGGGTTTGGGGCATAGAGTGGAGAAAGTGGAAAGCGAACAAGAGGCCATAATGCACAGTGTGGCGGACGTTCAGGAAGTAATTAAGAAACATGAAGATGTTTTAACCTCCCTGGCGGTATGATTATTTCGGATTTTAGGTGCTGAAAGCGGTACAATTATTTTGCATGGAAATTTGGCGTGTTATATTGTAGGTCTGTAATTCTTAACAATAACACACTTAAATCTGTCCAAACAAGAGTCTAGTAGATATCCCGGGTATGATAAAGTTTGAAACACAAAAACATAAATTATAATATAATAAATAAAAATAAATAATTAAAAAAATAAAAATAAAATAATAATAAAATAAATTTCCCCACGATTCACTATCGCTCAATTCTGCAAGTGTTCTAATTTACTATCGCTGTTTTCTAGCTGGTCTAAAACCATTTTTGACGTAAAGGGACACTTTTTGGTTGCTATGGACAATTTCCAGTTTCCAGCCAGAAAGAACAGTATATATAATATAGAACTGCATGCAGGGCATAGGACAAAGCACTGGGGACAAAAGGGATGTGAAATAATTTCATACAGTACTGTACTCTGTAAGATTACAGTACTGTATGTGTTATGCTTTTTACAGTTTTTTGAATTTGCCGCCAGGCTCCACCCCCGTGCTTCGTGCCGCTCGCAGGGAACGGAGCCTGGCACGGAGAGGCTTCGGGCAGCCCACGGACACTGCGGGGGACATCGCAGGATCCCGGGGACAAGGTAAGTAACGCCGCCCCAGGATCCTGCAATGCGATCCCGAGTGTGGCTCGGGGTTACCGCTAATGGGACTGAATTTTAACCCCCAGCCACACTCGGGAAAACCGCCAGGGGGGCTACATGGGTATAGGGACCAATTGGATGATTATGAGAACCGGGATAGAAGACAGAATATCCGTATAAAAGGACTACCCGAATCAATCCCAAAGGCGGAATTAATCCCCACTATAATTAAAATATTCAGACAGATCTTAGGGGACCAGGCTCCAGAAAATATAGAAATAGATCGGGCGCATTGGGTATCATACCCGAGTAACAAAGCTGATATAACAAGGGACGTTATCTGTAAAGTGCATAAATATATAATAAAAGAAAATATAATGAGAATGGCTCGTACCAAACCCACAATTCTGTTCGAAGGACTGAACATAGCACTATACCCACACATATCACGGCGGACCCTGTACCAGCGTCGAGCAGTGCGACCCCTGTTAGAAGCTCTGCGTGCGGTAGAGACTAAATACCGTTGGGGATACCCATTTAGCTTGACAGCTTCTAGAAATGGGAAAACACTACAAACTAAAGAATCTTTTGTGCAAAAGTTGGATCTACCCATGATGGACTTTGTAGATTGGAGAATAAATCTCATAGGGTCCCCCCTACAACGGCCAGAGCAGTGGCAAGAAGTTAGGGCAAAGGCGAATAAGGACTTGGCCCGAAGAGGACATAGATAGTGGAAGAAAGGACTGAGTAGCAGGGGGTCTTGTCCCCCCTTTTCTTTTTTTTTATTCTTTCATTGGATTTAAGGGAGATGAAGTTGTGCTGTTTATTCTTTTTTGTCCCTGCTTATTGTTTTTTTTTTTTTTTGTGCTTTTTCCCAATGGGGAGGGAACTATAAATAATGCCTGGGGGGAGGGGGGAGGATGAAAGAGCACGAGGGGGGGGTATGGAGACTATTTTTTGGTCGGTAGGTCAACCCCGAGTAAGGGGCTTAAGGAACCTGCTAATAGCAGGGAAGGGAGGGGACCTGTGTTTGTGGGATGTACACTTACACAGGCCTCCACCTGGGTTAGTAAAGGTACTCCACGGGGGAGTATCATGGTGTAGGGATGGTGTATGTATGATTTTTTGCATGGCATAAGTAAAGAATGTAATTTTTAACTTCAATAGGGGATGTTCTAGGGAGGTGTGGGCAGGTAGGGTCAGCGATGAAGGAATAAATGAGAATAAGGTCAGGGAGAAAGTAACAAGGGGCGGGTACCGGGAGCCTACAAGGGAAACTTAAAGAATGGCAACAACTTTGAAAATCATCTCATATAATGTAAGGGGGTTAAGCTCACCGAATAAGAGAAAGCGCCTGTGGATTGAGCTGCAGCACTATGGAGCAGACGTTGTATTTTTACAAGAGACTCATTTTAAGGGTGACTCCATCCCTAGCTTACCGCAGAGCACTATGAACCAATGGTACCATGCAGTGTCCCCAGTCGCAAGGGCCAGAGGGGTCACAATCTCTTTTAAGAAGTCATGCCCATGGAAAATGGAGACAGTACAGAGTGACCCTGAGGGACACTTCTTATTTGTGAAGGGTACACTGCATGGTGTACGATATACATTTGCGACGATCTATGCACCAAATGAAGGGTCAGTAAATTTTTTTGTCAAAGTATTTAAGAAATTGGAGCAATTTAGAGAGGGCTGTCTGATGATGGGCGGGGACTTTAACCTGGTGCTGGATCCAAATATGGATACATCAACAGGAAGAACTGCCTTGTCATTTAGAGCCTTAAAACGAATTAAGCAACTTATACGCTCTCAACATCTGGTGGACTGTTGGCGGGTATCACATGCAGGAATTAAAGACTTTAGCTATTATTCAAAAACACACGACATGTACTCGCGTTTGGACCTCCTCCTGGTGGATCAGTTTCACCTGGAGAATGTCCTCTCAAGCACAATTGGACCCATTACTACATCAGATCATGCCCCAATAGCATTAACGTTCCATCTAATTCAGATGGGGTGTTTGGAGTGAACGTGGTGCTTGAACGAGTCGCTATTGGATAGGGAAGAAATAGTAGAGAAATTGGGAGTTAAAATAAAAGAGTATTTTGAAATAAACAAGACAGGGGAAGTGTCTGATCAAATGGTGTGGGAGGCCCATAAAACTGTCATAAGAGGGGATTTAATAGCGTATGGCTCGTATATAAAAAAAGAAGGGAAAAAAGAGATAGAAGAACTATTAGATAAAATCAGTGAACTGGAGGGGAAGCACAAGAGGAAGCTTGACCCTACAGATAGTAGGCGCTTGGAGGCTTTACGAGCGGAGCTCTCACAGTGCTTAGAACAAAAAGTTAAAAATAAAATTAGGTTCTTTGTAAATAGGGCATATGAACAGGGAAATAAGTGCGGGCGGCTATTAGCTAAACAACTTAAAAAGCAACAGGAATCCAGACACGTCCATAGTTTATTGGTTAGAGGTAAGAAGGTAGTAGGAACGAAAGCTATAGCTGCAGAATTTAGCAAATTTTATGAGGCATTATACAATATTCCCGAAGTAGATAATGAGAGCCCCAATAGAAAAGAGATACAGGACTACATCAATGAAACATCAATGCCTAGGCTGTCTAAAACAACTATAGAGGAGTTAGAGCACCCAATCACGGTAGAGGAGCTGGGAAAGGTAATAGCAACATTGCCATTAGGGAAAAGCCCAGGGCCAGATGGGCTGACGAATATATATTTTAAAAAATTCCTTCCAGTATTAATAGAACCACTGTGCAAATACTTCAATTCAGTTAACGTATATAATCCCACTACCACCAGAAGCCCTTCTAGCGTATATAACAGTATTGCCAAAAGGAGGAAAAGATCCCCAGAAATGTACAAACTACAAGCCTATTTCCCTTCTTAATTCGGACACTAAATTGTTAGCAAAGATCTTGGCCCTGAGGCTCCAGGGGCACATTGGGGGGATGGTACATCTGGACCAGACGGGGTTCATGGAAGGGCGTGAGGCGAGAGACAATACTATTCAGGCGCTTCATGTCCTCCACTGGATGCAGTCAGGTCCAGATAGGGCCCCAAGGATCATTCTGTCAATGGATGCCGAAAAGGCCTTTGACAGGGTGAATTGGGGCTTTATGAGAGAAGTATTGAAGGGGATAGGCCTGGGGGAGTGGATGATGGGATGGATAATTTCTATGTATGCGGGCCCTAAAGCAAGAATTAAAGTAAACGGAACATTGTCAGAATGCTTTAGTATGCGGAAGGGTACGAGGCAAGGATGCCCATTATCACCCTTAATATTTGCAATAACATTAGAGCCATTCTTACGTAAAATTAGAAGTAACAGAGAGATAAGTGGGACGTGAATAGGACAGGTGGAACATAAGGATGCAGCCTACGCGGATTACCTACTCTTTTTTCTCTCATCTCCACAGACATCTTTAGCTGCACTTATGTTGGAGGTACAAAAGTTTGGCACCTTATCTAATTTTAAAATCAATCTGGGAAAGTCAATTATCCTTCCTATCCACGTCCCAATAGGACTGGAAAGGACGCTACGACGTACGTATGCATTTGTCTGGGAGAGAGAGTCCCTGATGTATTTGGGGGTACGTATTAGTGTTGATATGAAAAGGCTATACGAAGTTAATTATGGCATATTATTGATGGAGATAGCAGAAGAGTTTAAAAAATGGAAAGGTCAATACCTAACTTGGTTTGGGAGGATTAACGCCATAAAAATGAGTATACTTCCTAGATTAATCTATATATTGTACACAATACCAACTAAGGTACCGGAGTCCTTTTTCAGACAAATGCGTAGGATGTTTGTGGCTTTTGTATGGAACAATGAAAGACCCAGATTAGCCCATGCCCTTCTGAGAAGAAATAAGGCCGAGGGGGGACTGGGAATACCGGACATAGCCCTATATAACAAGGCTATGAGCTTAGTCTGGATTTTGATCTGGCGCCATGACACACATAAAAAACTATGGATTCAAGTAGAAAACTCAATGGCAGGGAGGAACCTAGCAGGAGCACCTTGGATTCAAAGCTCATCAAGGGGGTTTTCTCAGTGGGTGTCACCATTAACCCAGAACACATTAGAAGTTTGGGATAAGTTGAATAAGAATGGGGATTATGCCCCCTGGATATCGCCTCTGGCTCCTCTGGAGGGATTCACTTGGTTCCCCCCGGGGGAGGAGATGGGATATCTGGGGGCTTGGGGTGGAGGTGGGGACTCCACTTGTGGCAGGTTTGCCCTGGACGGAGTCTTGTTATCTCTGACACAGATGGTGTCTAGATATGGGACAGTGCATATGGCGGAGTGGAAATACAATCAAATAGTGAGTTTTTTTTAATAAAAGCAAGTCATCAATAAGACCTACGAACTCTCTCACTATATTTGAGAAACAGTGTGTGCAGAGATCCATTCCCAGGAATGTATTGTCGCAAATGCATAAAGGGATACTTAGGGGACAGGAAGGAACAACTCCATACTATATAAGGGAAGGGGAGAAGGAATTGGGACAGGTACTGACTAATAATCAAATTAAAAGGATGATTGTACTAACGCACTCCTCATCCATAAGCTCAAAGGTGCAAGAGATGGCATACAAGTTTTTGTCAAGATGGTATAGGACCCCAGTCAAATTGGCACAAATGTTTCCAACCATAAGTGATAGATGTTGGAGGGGATGTGGTCAGAAAGGCACATTTCTCCATTTGTGGTGGACATGCCCAGTAATTAAAAGATTCTGGGAGTCGGTGTCTCCATGGATCAAGAAATTGACGATGGGGCACTTGGAATTTCAGCCACTACATTACTTGTTCCATGGGATGCCGGGCTCCAATAGAAAGTATCGGGAGGGCATAACACCTCACCTATTAAATGCAGCGAAAAAAATCATACCGAGATTTTGGAAACAGAAACAGGGTCCCTCAATATTAGATTGGAGAAGGGAAGTGAGCTTAATAATGGAAGCGGAAAGATGGGTTCATGTGGTAAAGGGCCAACAAGGGAAATTTGAAAAGAAATGGGCAGGTTGGAAGGAATGTTTAGTTGAGATGTAAAAAGAAGACGGAGATGATTAAAATGAGAAGGAGGTGGAGGTACAGCCCTTGTAAATATGTATAATAAAAGATACTGACCTATAAGAAAAGAAAGGAATATTGGAATTAGCTCGCTGACCCATTATGTGGGGGAGGGTTTGAAGGGGGTGGGGTTGTGGTTTTCTTGTGTCCCCCCCCCCCCCCAAATTTTTTTTCTTTTTTTTTCGAGATAACATGACGGGTAAAGGGTAAGAACACTTATAGTTTGGCCAATGAGGGCCTTCTACACAAATTAAATAAATTGATAAACACAGGTTGTGTTTTTTATAACACGACTGGTAAAGGGCAATAACACTTATAGTTTGGCCATTGAGGGCCTTCTATACAAATTTAATAAACTGATAAACACGGGGTTTGGGTTTTTTTTTTTTTTTTTTCGAGATAACATGACGGGTAAAGGGCAATAACACTTATAGTTTGGCCAGTGGGGGCCTTCTACACAAATTAAATAAACTGATAAACACGGGTTTGGGTTTTTTTGTTTTTGGTTTTTTTTTTTTTTTGTTTGTTTTTCCTTCCCTCTGGGTGATGGAATTGGGAATCACATCATTTTTTGTGTTTTTGTTTTGTTTTTGTTTTTTTCTCGGTTTTCTGGTGTTTTGGTGGGTAAAGGGTAATAACACTTATTAGAATAGTTTGGCCAATGAGGGCCTTGTACACAAATTATAAATTGATAAACACGTACACTTCTTATCCAATTATGTACACCTTATACACTTTTATATCCCCCTTTTTTTTTCTTTTCCTTCTCACGACGGGTAAAAGGTAACAACACTTGTTAGGTTGGCTAATAAGGGCCTCTTACACAAACATTTTTTTTTTGTATGTGGGTAAGGAATAATCACAAGATTATTAAGTGGTTTGGAAGGGAAGGTGGGCGGGGATAAGTAGATATAATTTAAGTGAATGTGGTAGTAGAAGATGTAATGTAACAAGGGTTTGGGGTGGGTGATGAGGGGATTTTGTAACAATGTATGAAGATTGTTGTATTTATAAAATGGAAATAAAAATTTTGATTATTTAAAAAAAAAAAAACAATCCACCAGTTTCTCCAACACACACAAAGTGAATAAAGTGATAAGTGGAAAATAAAAAGGTACATGCTGATGAATATTAATAAACAAATGATAATCAATGCTACTATAAAATCAAATAATATAAGTCCAAAAAATAAATACCCGGCCAACCACCTAACACAGAAATTGTCAGGAAACTGCGGAGCAATAACACAAATGGTGAATAAAGTCCAGTCAATGAATGTGAACTTGAATTGAATCAGTCCTACTTCACCCAGAGATGCTTAACTATTCTTTAAAAATGCTGGTGAATCTTCAACTGGATACCTCACTGTTTCAACCCCCACCAGGTATGCAAGCTCACCTCCTCCTATTGACCTATATAGTATACAGGTCAATATGCTCTCTGTCAGTATGCACAATTAGTCCATTAGGATCAGCATGTCACCATAGGCGTGAGATATACACTCACTGGCCACTTTATTAGGTACACCCATTCAATTGCTTTGTAATACAAATTCTTAATCAGCCAATCACATGGCAGCCACTCAATGCATTTAAGCATCTAGATGAAGTGAAGATGACTTGCTGAAGTTCAAACCGAGCATCAGAATGAGGAAGAAATGGGATTTAAGTGACTTTGAACGTGGCATGGTTGTTGGTGCCAGACGGGCTGGTTTGGGTATTTCAAAAACTGCTGATTTACTGCGATTTTTACACACAACCATCTCTAGGACTTACAGAGAAAGGTCCAAAAAAGAGAAAATATCAGAGGGGGATGGGCAGACAGATTCAAGTTGGTAGATGGGCAACAGTAACTCAAATAACTACTCGTTACAACCAAGGTATGCAGAATACCATCTCTGAATGCACAAAACATCAAACCTTGAAGCAAATGGGCAACAGCAGCAGAAGACCAACTGGGTGCCACTCCTGTCAGGTAAGAACAGGAAGCTGAGGCTAAAATTTGCGCAAGCTCACCAAAATTGGACAAAAGAAGATTGGAAACATTGGACATTGCCAGGTCTGATGAGTCTCAATTTCAGCTGCAACATTCAGGTGGTAGGGTCAGAATTTGGCGTAAACAACATGAAAGCTTGGATCCATCCTGCCTTGTATCAACGGTTCAGGCTGGTAGGGGTGGTTTATTGGTGTGGGGGATATTATCATGGAACACTTTGGGCTCCTCAGTACCAGTTGAGCATCATTTAAATGCCACAGCCTACCAGTGTATTGTTGCAGACCATGTCCATCCCTTTATGACTACAGTGTACCCATCTTCTGACGGCTACTTCCAGCAGGATAATACCATTCACAAAGCTCAAATCATCTAAAACTGGTTTATTGAACATGAGTCTGAGTTCACTGTACTCCAATGGCCTCCACAGTCCCTAGATCTCTGTCCAATAGAGCACCTTTGGGATGTGGTGGAAATCTGCAGCAACTACGTGATGCTATTGTGTCAATATGGACCAAAATGTATGAGGAACGTTTCCAAAATATTGTTGAATCTCTGCCACAAAGAATTAAGACAGTTCTGAAGGCAAAATGGGGCCCAACCCAATACTAGCAAGGTGTACCTAATAAAGTGGCCAGTGATTGTGCACTTCACTATATCATTCAGGCAGATGTACACTCAAGGAATGAAAAACAATATATATATATATATATATATATTGGTATATAGCCTACTGGTATATAGGCTACAGTTGGAATCATGGTATATACTCTGGAAAGCCAGAATTAAAATTTGCCATCACATCCAAGCTGTCTATTTAGGATGTAGTATTCCTGGTGGTTTCTGGAGAAATCTTACTGGCAAACATTTTTTTTTCTTAGTTTTGGATAAAGTAAGGGGAGTTATAACCTCTGTTAGTTTTTTTTCTTTTTTTTTTGTACCATCGTTCATTGGGGAGATTGTCATTGAATTCCTGTCCCATAGCCACAAAAGAAAAAAAGAAAGTGAAAAGAAATTCCTACAAATCGGTAGTGACCAAGCTCACCAGAACTAGTGTACTCATTTGAAGATTCCCCCTCTATTACTAATCTAATAACCACTCAAGTATGTTTTTTTTTACTTTGCCGTTCAGTGATAACAGCCACCAGGATAAATAGGGAATGTGAATTTCCCTAATTGGGATACAGATAGCAATAAAAACTTGACAGGTGTTCTTGCTATACAAATAATTAACACAATTCAGCATAAAGAGGGCCTTTTCAGATAACTTCAAGGTCAACATTTGAACCTTGAAGCCCCCCCCCCCCCCAAGAAGGAGGCTTATACCACTGTTAATGCCACAAATCTTTCTGAGATATGTTAATTGTATTTCCATTGTATTGTTCCTTTGTACATCGAAAACTTTTACTGTGACATGTTCTCTGTATCCTGTCTCTTATTCCCAATAAAATACTTGAACAAGAAAATATAGTCCCCCTGGCTTCTGTTTACCCATTGCCAGTTTATTCCGTTATCTAATTTTATGACATTTTATTTGTGTTACTACTCATTTAGATGTGTTTCTGGAGCTCTTTTTTTTCTAATTCTATGATATATCATTTGATTTTGTGTAATGACATATGGGGCTGAATTGACATACCTTGTCAATTATCTTACATGTATTAGTGAGATATGTATATGGAACATACTATTTTTGTTTTTTGTGTTTTTTATCCCCGCTTTTCTTATCTTTCTTTATCTTTGGTATTTTTTTTGTATGTTACGCTAAAAAAAATCAATAAAAAGTTCAAAGCAAAAAACAAAACATAAAAAAGGGCAATGAATTTCCCTTACAGTTTAAACCAGACCCTCATCAAGTCCTTGCAACCTGGGTGGCCAAGAAAGGGAGGGAAACAAGTGTGCACACCCCCCTTCCTGTACCATGCCAGGCCACATGCCTATTAACATTGGTTGGTTAGCTTGCAAAGGGACAGGCACCTTGATATATATGTGAAATTTCATCAGAATGCATTGCATTGGAGGGAGGTAAGGGTGAAGGTAAACTTAGGGTAGGTGTTGGTGGTTGTAGGGGTAATATTAGCTTTAGTTGGCACCTGACTGTTAGGGAAGACCCTTTAAACTATTCTGGACTTGTTTTTAAGCAAATAATGGCCCCTTGTTTGCTGGGAGCAAAAAAAAATCTGCTGGACAAATAAATATGTGGTAAAATATATTGTTTTTTTTTTCATTTTAAATTTTTTATTTGGTTTATACAACTAAAATACAACAGATGTAATTATTGATTATTTTAACTCGAAAGGGCATGTAAACTGAAAAAAGGATACATTTATAATCATTTTGATAGTTAAATTGCATTGCACAAACTGGTATGCAGATAATGTTATGCAGCTATGATTGAAAATAAATTCTGTAAGCTAGCTTTTATGTATTAGCATTCAGGATCTGATAAGAAATGTATTCAGGTATCAGTGGTTATCGAGCAGTTCATTGTTTTTTATGAACTGGCACAGTCTAATAAAGTGTAACTGTAGTGCATTGACCATAAAAATTAATAGCCCTTAATAGGATGAAAAAAAAAAAACTCACACAGCAAAGTATGAATATAAAGTTCCTTCTGGAAAACACTTATGACTAGATAGATTTTATTGATATTGCTCATTATATGAGGGGGAAAAAAGACAAAAAGTTTATACTTGGCATCTAATCGTGGTTTATTTTGAAAACTGTTTTTTAAAGTGGACCTAGGGAATGACCTAGGACAGTGATGGCAAACTTAGGCACCCCAGATGTTTTGGAACTACATTTCCCATGATGCTCATGCACTCCGCAGTGTAGTTGAGCATCATGGGAAATGTAGTTCCAAAACATCTGGGGTGCCAAGGTTCGCCGTCACTGACCTAGGATATAGTGATTGACCTGTCACAATAACTTTGAAGGAAATGCCAAATAGAGAAGTTGTGCTTTTTTAGAAATTGTAGAGTATTATAGGCAGTCTGTTAAGACCCCTTCCACACTTATGCAATGCTGGAATTTGTGCAACATGGCAAGCATTCCTGCAGTACATGAAAAGGCACTAACTTCTGACAGGTCTGCTGAGGAACCATTAATTCTTAAAATTGTTTTAAAGCTCACTTTTTTTACCTTCATGCATTCTATGCATGAAGGTAAATAACCTTCTGTGTGCAGCAGCCCCCCCAGCCCCCTCTCTCCCAATACTCACCAGAGCCCCATCTTGATCCATTGATGTGCACAAGAGTCTCGGCTCTCCAGGGACTCTCCCTCCACATTGGCTGTCAATCACAGCCAGTGAGCCAATAAGAAGATAGAGGGGACAGGGCCAAGCCACGGCTCCATGTCTGAATGGGCACACAGAGCCACATCTTAGTAACAAGCCTGCTTGGGTGCCCTTATATAGCAAGCTGTAGGGGCAATTAACAGGAGGGTGGAGCCAGGAGCGCCGGCAGGGGACCTGAGAAGAGGAGGATTAGGGCTGGTCTGTGCAAAACCACTGCACAGAGAAGGTAAGTATAATATTAACTGGTACATGCCTGTCATAATATGTTGTATTCAGCATTTTTTTTTGCTTTTGTTTTTATAATGGACTTTTCCTCCAAACCAAGCAAAGGTAAAAATGTAAAAACCTTTTATTCAATAGCAAGGAGGAAAAAATTCACTTGCGAATAATGAATTAATCAGAAATTCAGAAGTGATCCCAAAACTAGAAAATTATTGTTAGGAATTGCAAGTCAGTTCATACAACACAGTAATCCTCACACACCACTTGTCACTTTCAGCACACAACTCAGGTTTGGCATTGTGCAGTGACCATCAGTAATTTACATTTTTTTACACAAATTGTTACACTGTATAATAACATTTTGACAAACATCTACAAGTGTACAGTGTACCCCATTTAATACCTAAATTTGCAAGAACCTTATGCCGTGTACACACGAGCGGAATGTCCAACAGAAAAAGTCAGACGGGAGCTTTTCATTGTATATTCTGATTATTATCAATTATTCTCTCATGCACACTGTGCCCATTAGTTAATATTATAGAATCATACCTGTGGAATATCATATCGGCAATATATTTTTAAGTACTCTTTTTTAATGTAAACACTTTAAATGCAATGCAAGCTAATGGGAACTTAGCTTGTCTATGCTTTCAAATCCCAAACCCTCCAAGATCTCTATTATTGTGGAGTCTAAAATGAGAAGATACACTATGTCCCCTAAAATGCCTTCTGATTTTATACTGTATGTGTTTTCCCTCAGTGTCGGGGAATTCCTGTTAACGGGCTGGCTCAGAAGCATGTGCATACACATAGCTCTATACATAGAATCGTGGCTAGGCATGTACCTGTACACAGAAATGCACTCATCTATACATGCAGATACATGTGCATATCCAAAGTCAGTATTGGTGCCAGAAGGCCTATTAAAAGAATGCTTTAACTCAGTGTCAGAGCTTATTGGTCTTCAGCTTGTGCTCTGTGTTCTGACCTGTGTCTTGTATTTGATTCCAGTTACTGACCCATTTCCCCCTAACTTGATATTGGATCTTGCCCTGTACTCCTGCCTGCTAGTTTCTGATCTTGGCTTTATCCATGACTTTGATTTGACTTATGATTATGTACCTCGTTGCTGTCATGCTTAACCCTAATGCAGGTGGTCAGACACCATAGCTGTCTTCTGCGTTCTTCACCTATAACAGTCCTCTTTCCCATAAGGCAAGCAGGACTTATACACAATGCTATAGTGCCTGGCTACCATACCAGGGCATGCATGAACTAAGCAATGCAAACAGGTACTTGTGGTCTTCACACAGGCAAGGTTCAGAATAGTCAGGGTCAAAATCCAAAGTCAAAAGGCAGGCAGAGTTCAGAAAATAGTCGATATCCGATCAAATGTCATCAACAAGGGAATCCAATCTAGCAGCGCAGGGCAGACAAACATAACTTTGAAGGAAATGCCAAATAGAGAAGTTGTGCTTTTTTAGAAATTGTAGAGTATTATAGGCAGTCTATTAAGACCCCTTCCACACTTATGCAATGCTGGAACTTGTGCAACATGGCAAGCATTCCTGCAGTACATGAAAAGGCACTAACTTCTGACAGGTCTGCTGAGGTACCATTCATGGTCTGTGCAAAACCACTGCACAGAGAAGGTAAGTATAACATTAACTGGTACATGCCTGTCATAATATGTTGTATTCAGCATTTTTTTTGCTTTTGTTTTTATAATGGACTTTTCCTCCAATCCAAGCAAAGATAAAAATGTAAAAACCTTTTATTCAATAGCAAGGAGGAAAAAATTCACTTGCGAATAATGAATAAATCAGAAATCACGAGCGGAATGTCCAACAGAAAAAGTCAGACGGGAGCTTTTCATTGTATATTCTGATCGTGTGTATGCCCCATCTGACTTTTTACATCGAAAATTCTTACGGACCTAGAAAGAGAACATGTTCTAAATGTTTTCGACGGAACCAATTCCTATTGGGAAAACCGCTCATCTGTATGCTGTTCCGACGTACCAAAAATGACGCATGCTCTGAAGCAAGTAAGAGACGGAAGCTATTGGCTACTGGCTATTTAACTTCCGTTTCGTAGTCCCGTCGTACATGTTGTACAACACCGCATTCTGGACGGTCGGAATTTGGTGTGACCATGTGTATGCAAGACAGCTTGAGTGGAATTCCGTCAGAACTCCGTTGGAAAAACCTTCAGAGTTTATTCCGACGGGAAAACCGGTCATGTGTACAGGGCATTAGGGGAAATAAGCATACATTATTTTCACACTGGCAACCTTCACTGTATAGCATCATCCACAAGTCAATTATTCTCTCATGCACACTGTGCCCATTAGTTAATATTATAGAATCATACCTGTGGAATATCATATCGGCAATATATTTTTAAGTACTCTTTTTTAATGTAAACACTTTAAATGCAATGCAAGCTTATGGGAACTTAGCTTGTCTATGCTTTCAAATCCCAAACCCTCCAAGATCTCTATTATTGTGGAGTCTAAAATGAGAAGATACACTATGTCCCCTAAAATGCCTTCTGATTTTATACTGTTTGTGTTTTCCCTCAGTGTCGGGGAATTCCTGTTAACGGGCTGGCTCAGAAGCATGTGCATACACATAGCTCTATACATAGAATCGTGGCTAGGCATGTACCTGCACACAGAAATGCATTCATCTATACATGCAGATACATGTGCATCTCCAAAGTCAGTATTGGTGCCAGAAGGCCTATTAAAAGAATGCTTTAACTCAGTGTCAGAGCTTATTGGTCTTCAGCTTGTGCTCTGTGTTCTGACCTGTGTCTTGTATTTGATTCCAGTTACTGACCCATTTCCCCCTAACTTGATATTGGATCTTGCCCTGTACCCCTGCCTGCTAGTTCCTGATCTTGGCTTTATCCATGACTTTGATTTGACTTATGATTATGTACCTCGTTGCTGTCATGCTTAACCCTAATGCAGGTGGACAGACACCATAGCTGTCTTCTGCGTTCTTCACCTATAACAGCCCTCTTTCCCATAAGGCAAGCAGTTGGTTGCCCCCAGGACTTATACACAATGCTATAGTGCCTGGCTACCATACCAGGGCATGCATGAACTAAGCAATGCAAACAGGTACTTGTGGTCTTCACACAGGCAAGGTTCAGAATAGTCAGGGTCAAAATCCAAAGTCAAAAGGCAGGCAGAGTTCAGAAAATAGTCGATATCCGATCAAATGTCATCAACAAGGGAATCCAATCTAGCAGAGCAGGGCATACAAACATGATGGAGCAGGAGTGCACATGCTTCTGACAGTTGCTAGCATGCTCTTGACTTCAACTACTTCTGTGACTTTGCTACTGCCTTTGATTTGTCTTTACGCTATTACCGAGTGCCTGCACTGGATGCATCTAGAATAAGCCTCAGTCACCTATGCAAATTCCTATCGCCTGTTCACATAGATCACTGGTGGGCTCACCCTCCTGAACCTTTGACTCAACTGGTGTTCCTGTTTAACTTCTGCTGGTTTCCCTTGTTGTGCTGCTGTTCCCTCAACTGACACCTCAGGACTGATGTTTTGCTTGATCTTCTAGATCTTCATCTCCAGTCCCAGGTTTCAAAATAAAAAAACTACTGTCATTCATGTTTTTCCTATCCCTTGGTAGTGTCCCTTCTACTTCCAGCAGTTCTTGGGGGAAAGATACAAAAGAAGCCACTCTCATAATTTTAGTCTTCTATCAGGTACATGACTTTGTGGTTCCAGCAACACATTGTCCCTGAATATGTCCTATAGGACAAAATGTATTGGGCAGAGTAGGCAGACTGATGTCACAAACTATCAACAGTATTTTCTGCTTGAGTTTTAGCTGGATTTATTTTATTGCTGTATAGTTTTATTTAATTATACCAATATTGTACCTATATTACACCATCAGAGCTCTTTTTTTATTTTTGGCGAACAAGCGAGTATCTGCAACATTTGCAGATGTGGAGTGGTGGAGACAGCATCATATTTCCTACACATGGATACAAATACATATTGACCTTTTTATGCAGTGAGTAGAGTTGGGCCGAACACCCCCCGGTTCAGTTTGTGCCAGAACTCTCGAACATTGCAAAAGTTTGGACCCAAACTGCAAACCCTGGTAATGTTTACGGGACCTGAATTTGAAAAATCAAAAGTTCCCAGGCTCATATGCAAGTTATTGGCCATAAAAATGGTATAGGGGCCCGGGTACTGCCCTGGGGGACATGTATCAATGCATTTTTTGTTTAAAAAAATCGTTTTTAAAGGAGCAGTGATTTTAATGATGCTTACAATAAAACAATAAAAATGAAAAATTCCTTTAAATATAGTGCCCGGGGGGGGGCCCTCTTAGTCTGCTTGTAAATCGGCGCATCTGTACCATGTAAAGAACCTGCTTCAGCAAAACTGACATAAATAAAGAAAAAAATAACATTTAAATAGATTTTTCCCTGCAATCTTTCTTTATTTTGTAAACAACGGCTTAGGGAGACAGTCTGTATGATGAGGACACAATTTAGTTCACTCAGAACAAGATTAGAAATTTTCTGGATACATTCTGGTGTCTCTTTGGTAGACTTTTGATGGGAATGACAACTTTTTGTACCACAGTGAGCAAGCCTTATGTGAAGAAGCTGAATTATAGTACAATCAGGACAAGATGAACATTTTTTTCTAGATAAGTCTGGTGTCTCTTTCGCAGACTTTACAGTAACAGATGTGGAAATATTGGGTTTGGGTGTTGGTGGAGCCTTTATACAGTAACCCTATAGAGGTACTCTTGAAAAAAAAAGTTTGTTTTGCTTAAAAAAACATACAAAAACTATGTCCAACAATAACTTCAAAAGAGAAGTTTCAAAATAAATTTACAAAACTAATTTCAAAATTGCTTTATTCTCTCACCTTGTCATTTCTCCCTCCTCTTCTACTTCTCATAATTCATCTTATTAGAACTTCTCCAAGATGTCCAGACTATGCCCCATCAATATACTGTTATTGGCGAGCTGCATGTTCATGTAGTCATCCACAGAGACCAGGTATCCCTTGTACTCATTCTGCCACTGAAGCCACTGCTGATCTATAAACCAGTGAAAGGAAGAAAAAAATTCCCTGCAGAATGCTCCAAAAATACATTGCTGGAGAGAGCAGGAAATGGCTCGAGCTCCTGTTGATGAAAGCAAGAATTGGCCTTTCTGTAAAAAAAATTAAGTATATGCACCTGTATAACAGGTGTGAAAAAATTGGGCTTTGGGTGTTGGTGGTGCCTTCACACCATAACCCTATAGAACAAGAATTGGCTTTGCTGTAAGCATTTTTAATTATATGCAACTGTAAAACAGATGCATAAAAATGTGTCCTAGGATCTTAATTGCACCCACGAAACCTATACCAAAAATGACTTCAAGATAAAATCAACACCCCCAAAGCTAGGCAGCCTAGACAGTCTTGCATAGATTCTAGATCCCATAAACATTTAATCAGTGACATCGGCATTAGAGGCTTGATAGCTGATGCTAATCCAGGACTGATTCATTTTGATAAATGTCAGCTGGTCACCAGAGTCTGTGGACAGACACACTCTTTTATCTGTCACAAAACTTCCAGCAGCGCTGAATGCCCATTCAGAAAGCACGAATGATGCAAGGCAGCCCAGCAGCTAAATCACATACTGGGCAATTTCTGGTCAGTGGTCTATTCTAATGACCCAGTAACCCAGTGGATCCTCTACTGAAAAGCTCTCCATGCTTGTTTTTGCCCTTAGATAATCTTCCACCATATGATGCAGATGCTGCTGATGGGATGTGGAAGCAGACAGCTCTGGGCGCTGAATACTAAAAAATGTTTTAAATGCATCACTGAGGTGGCCTTTTTATCCACCACTCCTCCTTTGACCTGCAGAAGCCCCAAAACTACCTTTTCCTTGAGACTGTAACCCACCAGAGTCTGCAAAGGTGTTACATAAATTCCTCTTTAAGGTGTCCTCAAGATATTTCATCCTGTGCTTCCTCTGCGAGGGCAGGATGAATTCCAAGACTTTCCCCTTGTAACAGTGGTCAAGGAGGGTTGCCAACAAATAATGATCCTTCTCCTTGATGCCAGTAATTATCAGGTCTTTTCGCAGACTTTGAAGAATAAGGGAGCCCATGCAAGTTTGCGGAGGCATGAGAAACAGAGTCCTCGGGGTCACTGTGGATCTGTAACTGCCTCCTCCCAGCCACATCCCAAGGTTTCTGGGGACTGAAATCCAACTTTTAAGGTTTGATGTATGTCTTCCTCTGCTTCAGTGCCTACAAAACTGCCATAATCCTCCTCCTCCCTCTCCTATTGTGTGTTCTGTGGCATCACACGAATAGTGTCTGCATAAAGCAGGTCTTGAGAGAAAAGGAAGTCTTTCTTTTCCTCCTACTGCTCTGCCTCGAGTACCCTGTCCATAATGCCATGCAGAGTATCCTTCAACAGGAACACAAGAGAAATAGTGTCACTGATGCATGCATTTTCACGGCTCATCATCCTTGTGGCCTCCTCAAATGGTGACAGTACAGCACATGCATCCTTTATCAACAGCCATTGGGGTGGAGAAAAAAAAGCTGAGTTCCCCTGAGCCTGTCCTTATGCCATACTGCCACGGGTACTTGTTGGTGGCCCTCTGCTACATGTGCAGCCACTGCAGCTATGCCAAAGTTGAGTTCCACCTGGTAGGCATATCACAAATCAGGTGGTTTACAGGCAGGCGAAATTCCCGCTGAATTTAGTATCACTTTAAATGCATTCACCTTCTGGTGACATTGATCAATTGATGTGCAAGATTTTATGCTTGGACTTCTTGAAATCCTCATTATTGATGTGGATACTTGGTGTTGAATGTACAATTTGTAGTTAGGACAGTCTCACTCCTAGTGCTGCATGTATACTTGTTTTTACCAATGACTTATTATATCATTCTTCTTGTCAGCTGCTTTTTGAATTACTGTGGATTGTTTAATTTTGTGTACATGGAATGTTTTTCCTAGCACATGCACCAGTTAGCCAGCAGAAAAAACGTACACTGTCTGGAAAATTATGTTAAAACAGAGGTTTTAGTTGCACAGAATTTGAAAATATATGTGGAAGCCACACTGCTTCATCAAGGTCCCTCTGTGTAGTGTGGTCCTAAGTCTAGTGTGTGAGATCCTTCATGTTGAACAATTAATAGCAATCAATACTTTAAGGGCAGGTATGAAGGTAGCACATTCCTCTTTAACTGCTTGCCGCCTGCCCACCGTCAAATGGTAGTGGAGTGGGGTGGTGCGGCTCTTGTTGTGGGACGACGTCATATGATGGCATCCCAGATCGACCGCTCTCGTGCGACCGCGAGGGCACACAGCATGGTGATCGCAGCCACGCCGTTTTGCTAGGACAAGGCATGACCCCGATCTCTGGAAAGAGCCGCGGCTCTTTAGCCATGTGATCGGCTGTGTCAAATCACAGCGGGTCACATATAAACAAGAAAGTGCCATTAATTGGCTCTCCTTGCCTCACACTGACAGAGTGGGAGGAGAGGAGAGCCAATCAGCGGCATCTCCTCACAGGGGGACATGTAGGAATGTGATCAGAGCATTGATTATCAATGCCCTGATTACAATAGTGCAAAAAAGTGTCACAAAGCAGTGCCCACAATTGCCCACCAGTGCCAGCTATCAGTGCCAACCACTGCCCACAAGTGCCACTAATCAGTGCCCATTAGCAATGACAGTCAGTGCTGGCAATCAGTGCCACCTATCAGTGCTGCCCATCAATGCCCATCACTGCTGTCAATCAATGCCCATCATTAATGCCCATCAGTGTCGCCCATCAGTGCCACCCATCAATACCCATCAGTACCGCCTATCCGTGCTGCCTATCAGTGCCCATCAGTGCCATCTATCAGTGCCCAGGGGAAGATCTTATTGGTTTATCATGGCCAATGTTATACACTGATTGCAATACCAGGAATTTATATATATTCACCCATATACTTACACGTACATTCACTCTTGTATGGAATTTTGCTAATTACATGTATACTCATATTTTTATTTATGTAGTCAATATGGCTAGTGTTATATATTGATTGCTTTTTAGGATTTATATTGTCACTTATATATGCTTATACGTATAGTCACCTTTATATGGCACTTTGTTTATTACACGTATATTCTTAATTAATTCACTTTATTAATTTTTAGTGGTTTGTAACACATCACACACAGTTGTTAATCCTGACCCTTTGTAGGGCCCACCCACATCAGTGTAGGGAGCGCCAATCACCCCTTATTCTTTTCTTTTTTCCAATAAGGACATTGCCTACCTGCAGTAAGCAGAAGTATAGTTCAAAATTATTCCAGTGGATTCCAATCAATTCGATAAATTCACAGTAGATGGACCTTTAGTGGGATTCTGTCTATGTATATCTCCCTCTATGGTATCACCAGTGATCCAACCTTTCCATCCCTATTGTTGGAGCTATATTCAAGAGAATTATCTACTGAATACACAGGTAGAGACCGGACCAACCTATGTTGCTGTTTGTTTCTTGTCAATCTGGGAAATTTAAAATTGATTATGTATGTTGTTGAAATTAATTTGTATGTATAATTTTTTTGTTTTCTCTTAATATTCTTTTTTCGATTTTTGATTATAGTGATCATTTATACAGTGCTTGATATAAAATTCTCCTGAAGAAGCCATCAGCATGGCGAAACATGTAGAGATCCAATCAGTTTTCACTTTATTTTTGTACTTTATGATCATTTGTTGAATGTACTTTAATGTATTCCCTGTTTTTAACATTATTATCTATTAAATGTATACTTTTTTTCTATATTTTCGTATTGTTGTGCCTCTAAAATCCCATAAATCCCACTTTTTCATATACTGCAATCTGCCTATGTAAACAAGGCAGCTTGCCATTCTGACAGGAGGGAAGGCATAGATCCCGTGTCCCTGCAAAGCAGGGTGTCACGTACCTTGTGGCTAGAGCCTGACGTGTAGAGGGAGAGCTCTCGTACAGCCCTGGCTCAAGGACCACTGATGTTGCAACAGTTGCCACAAGAGCACAGTGAGGTAAAAGTGCATCACCAGAGTTAAGCTGGATAGCTGAAGCAGCAGATGGCAGCAGGAACAGCAGACCCCAGGCTGGGTAGGCAGCAACTGGTAACAGATGTAGTAAGACTGGCAGCACAGAGTAGATGGAGGCTCAGCAGAATTAAACACAATGCAGAGCAGAGTAGCCAGATGCAGGGTCAGACAAGCCAGGTTAGCAATGGGCGGTCAGGTATAGGCACAGGCGATAGGCAGCAAATGGTCAGGATGCAGGCAGAAGTTGGCAACATGAGATCAGGCAGATGTGCAAGAAGAAAAGAGAGTCTTAGAGGCAAGCTGAGGTCAGGACAGCTAGAGTTCAAGCATGGTCAGGATAAGCCGGGTCAATCACAGGAGTCAAACACAGGAAACAGGAACAGGAACACAGGGAACAGCTGCAGATCAGACAGCAACCTCCCAGTGCCTCTGCTGCACATATATAGGAAATTTGGCACCAATGTCAGTGGCGAATGCATGCAAGTATGTGCATATTCGTGCACATGCCCACAGGACCGCGCATTTGCGTGCACCTCAGGCCAGTGCATCCCTGATACAGGGACTAGGATCTATGTCTTCCCCTAGCAAAAGCACCTCCCTGTCAGGACACCTTGAGGTTAGGTGACAGATGCACACCGTTGGGATCAGGAGTGCACCGCAAGGCAGTGGACCCTATGGCTGACTGCTGTGGATGGGAGTCCGGGTATAAGGAAGGCAGGGTCACTGGAACACCAACACGGATCCCACTGGGGTTAGAGCGTAGGATTCCCTGGGGCGCGGAGTCTAAGAGCCAGCAGGTTTTCACCAGAGCCTCTGATGGTGAGGATGGACTGGGCTGCAACTGGCTCCAGGTCGCAACCCCCAGGGTCCCCCAGCTCACACCCACAGTAGGCAACAGAAGGATAAGGATAGTAAAGGAATGAGCCAAGGTCAGGGCCACAAGCAGACAAGGACAACAGAGTACACGCCATGGTTCAGGGTCACAGGCAAACAGGGATAGTCGGGGACAAGCCAAAAGGTCAGGGTCACGAGCAGACAGGAATAGTATAGAACACGCCAAGGTCGGTAACAGAAATAAATGTAGAGCACACGGCAGGCAGGAACAGGAAGCCAAACACACAAAGGTTGATCAGCAGGGCTGACCTGCAGTGCAGAGGTTAATATAGAGTTCTCTGATAGGAGCTGGGGTGGAGCCATGCTAGAGGAGAGTTAATAAAAGCAGTCAGGTGAGAGACAGCTGGTCTTAGGAGATGAACACATGGAAACAGGTGAGCTGACAAACAACCTCTATTGCATAACCATGACAGTACCCCCCCTCTTACAAGGCCTCCCCCTTCCCCGCCTGTAACCAGGTTTAGAGGGGAACTTCAAATGAAACTTCCTCAACAGATGAGGTACAAAGACCTCAGAAGCCTTGATCCACGACCTCTCCTCAGGACCAAACCCCTTCCAATGCACAAGGTACTGGAGAATGCCTCTACAGAGTCGGGAATCCAAAATTTGGCTAACCTCGTACTCCTGATTATCCTCAGAGACCGGCGCTGCGGTAGAGAGAGGATGAGAGAACTTATTGAGGACTAAAGGCTTCAGAAGGGCAACATGGAAGGAGTTAGAGATTTTGAGGCTTTTGGGAATCTGGAGCTTGAAACAAACCGGATTCAGTTTAGAAGTTATGGTGTACGGACCAATGAATCTTGGGGCAAATTTGAGAGAAGGAACCCGGAGTTTGATGTTCCTGGTGGAGAGCCAGACTTTGTCTCCAGGCTAAAGAGAAGGCGGCTTACGTCTGCAAAACTCTTGAATTTGTTGGCAGCTTTCTGGAGGGAATCATGAACGTCAGCCCACATGGAATTGAATGATTCCTGAACAGTAGCCAAGGCTGGAATGTCGGAAGAACAGGTCATAGGAAGAGGGAATTGAGGTTGTCTTCCATAAACAGTGATAAAGGGTGTTTTCTGAGAACTGACATTGACATGATTGTTGTGGGAGAACTCTGCCCACGGAAGTAGAGATGCCCAATCATCGTGATGGGCGGAGACCAAGGTACGGAGAAAGACCTCCAACTCCTGATTAACCCTCTCAGTCTGGCCATTGGATTGGGGATGATAAGCAGAGGTAAAATCCAAAGTAATGTTGAGGGATTTGCAAAAGGCTCTCCAAAAACAAGACGTAAACTGAACACCCCTGTCCGAAACGACATGGGAAGGAACACCATGAAGGCGGAAAATCTCTCGTACGAAAATGGGAACCAAGCAGAGACAGAAGGGAGACCAGGAAGAGGAACAAAATGAGCCATCTTGGAGAACCGATCGATTACCACCCAAATGGCTGTATTATTCTCCGACAGTGGAAGATCGGTGATAAAATCCATGGCAATGTGAGACCAGGGCTCCTTAGGAATGGGCAAGGGCATGAGAAGACCAGCAGGGGCTAGTGTGGAAGATTTAGATTGAGCACAAACATGACAAGCCTTAACGTACTCTTTAACATCCGAGTGGAGGTTGGGCCACCAGTAGAGACGACTGATGAGCAGGAAGGATCGGAGGAACCCAGCATGACCTGCCACCTTGGAATCATGTCCCCAATGAAGGATCTTAGCTCTTCCGTGGGAACAAAGGTCTTGCCAGGAAGAATTTTTGATTCCAGGGTGGTGGAATGGGCAACAATGCATGAGGTCGGAATGATCGGCTCAGGATCAGGGGTGGACTCCTCGTCCAAAGTGTCAAATGACCTAGAGAGCGCATCAGCCCGACCGTTGCAGGAACCAGGTTTGTACGTAATCGTGAATTTAAAACGGGAAAAGAAGAGACTCCACCTGGCCTGTCTGGGGTTGAGACGTTTAGCATTCTGTAGGTATTGTAGATTCTTGTGATCAGTAAAGATCGTAATGGAGTGAGGGGAACCCTCCAAGGGATGACGCCACTCTTCCAACGCCAATTTAATGGTGAGAAGTTCCCGATCACCAATGGCATAATTCCTCTCTGCCTGAGAAATTTTTTTGGAGAAGAACGCACATGGTTGATGTCTCTTCTCAAAGAACTGAAGAACCACAGCTCCCACCCCATCGAAGAAGTGTCTACTTCAATAAAAAATGGATCCCCAGGATTTGGTCTCCTCAAGAGAGGTCCAGAAACAAAGGCCTGTTTCAGATCGTGAAACGCAGAGACAGCCTCGGGAGGCCAGTCTTTGGCATTCGCACCCTTCTTGGTTAAAGCGATAATAGGCGTGGCAATGGAAGAGTAATAACTTATGAACTGCCTATAATAATTTGTGAAGCCAAGAAAGCACTGTGTGGCCTTGAGGCTAGCAGGAAGGGACCAGTTGTTAATGGCCGAGACCTTTCCGGGATCCATGTGAAGACCCAAACTAGAAACAAAACATCCCAGAAACAGCACCTCAGGACATTCAAAGGAACATTTCTCCAGCTTGGCATAGAGATTATTCTCTCTAAGGCGCTGAAGAACGGTGCGGACATGGTTTCTGTGAGCAAGCAGATTTTCTGAAAAGATGAGAATGTCATCCAGATAGATGACAACAAACTGGTACAGTAGATCCCTGAAGATTTCATTGACAAAGTTCTGGAACACAGCTGGAGCATTACACAAACCAAAAGGCATAACCAGGTATTCGTAATGCCTGTCCCTAGTGTTAAACGCAGTCTTCCATTCGTCACCTTCCCGTATTCTAATGAGATTGTATGCACCTCTGAGATCCAACTTGGTGAAAATGGAAGCCCCCTTCAACCTGTCGAATAGCTCAGATATTAGAGGTAAAGGGTATCGGTTTTTGATGGTCACTACGTTTAACCCTCGATAGTCGATGCAGGGTCTGGGGGTACCATCCTTTTTAGCAACGAAAAAGAACCCTGCTCCTGCAAGCGACAAGGATTTACGGATGAAACCTCTCTTCAGATTCTCTGCAACATAATCAGACATGGCCTGGGTCTCTGGAATGGACAGAGGGTAGGTACGACCCCTGGCCAGAGTTGCTCCAGGGACAAGGTCAACGGCACAATCGAAAGATCTGTGGGGAGGAAGCACCTCAGCAGACTTCTTACAGAACACATCCCGGTAATCGCTGTATGCCGAGGGAAGATCAGAAGATACGGATGTGGTAGCAATGGAAAGTCTCTCCTTGGGGACCACCTTGAGAAGACAGGACGAGAAACACGAAGGACCCCAAGCCAGGATCTGCTCAGAGACCCAGTCCACATGTGGAGAGTGGAGCTGTAGCCAAGGAAGGTCCAATACAATGGGGGTAGAGGCCTTGGGTAGAATGAGGAAGGAAATCCACTCCTGGTGGAGTATCCCTACCGACATCCTAATAGGTAACGTCTGGAAACGTATAGGAATCCCTGGGAGCACAGTGCCATCAATTGCCGAAACTACCAGTGGTGTAGTGAGGGGAGAAAGGGTAAGCTTCATATAAGAAGCAGTTCTCCAGTCCATAAAACTGCTGGCAGCCCCAGAGTCCAGATATGCTAGGACCGATTTGGGAGAAGAGCCTACATGGAGGAACACCGGAAGAAGAAGACGAGAAGGTGATGTTTCTGGGTCCAATACTCCACCTTCCAAACGTATTAGACCCTGAGCATTTCCCGGACAAAGCGAGCAGGAGTCACGAAAATGACCCTTGCCCCCACAATAATGACACAAGCCTAGAGTTCTGCATCTAGCACGTTCTTCTGGGGTTAGTCTAGTCTGGCCCAGCTGCATAGGTTCCTCAGCAGGCAGAGGATGCTCCACAGAGTGACGGGAGAAGAGTTCTGGCTGACTAGGACCTAGAGGGTGCTGGCGTCTTTTTTCGAGGGACCTCTCCTGAAAACGAATGTCAATCTGATTGCACAAGGAGATTACATCGTCCAGACCGGCGGGGATGGCTCTTCCTGCTAATTCGTCCTTCACTCGGTCAGAGAGGCCATGTAAAAAGGTAGCGACCAGGGCCTCATTGTTCCAGCTCAATTCAGCTGTGAGAATACGGAACTGAAGCGCATATTGTCCCACTGAACAAGATTCTTGGCGAAGGCGTAAAAGGGCACTAGCCGCTGAAGAAACTCGAGCTGGCTCCTCGAAGATATTACGAAACAGCTTCAAGAAGTCGGACAGGCTGGAAACCACCAGGTCATTCTTCTCCCAAAGGGGGGCAGCCCAATCTAAAGCTTCACCAGAGAGGAGGTAAATGATATAGGCTACCTTAGCCCGATCAAACAGAAAGTTTTGAGGCTGGAGCTCAAAATGAATGGTGCATTGGCTGAGGAAGCCCCTGCAGGCCTTGGAGTCCCCAGAAAAACGGGACAGAGCTGGCAGTGAATATGAATGTGTGGCTGCGACTTGTGCGATAGGTGCAGCTGCTGATTGTACTTGAGGCTGCAGGTTCGGGTTTCCCAAGGAGGCCTGGAGCTGCTCGAAGCAGGAAGCCAGATCCTGAAGGAATCGCATCACCTTAGTCTGATTAGATTCCTGGGCCTCGAGTCTGCGAACTATGCCCTGCAATGGATCGGCTGCAGGAAGCGACATGTCAGCCGGGTCCATGGCTTATCAAACTGTCAGGTCACCTTGAGGCTAGGTGACAGATGCACACTGTTGGGATCAGGAGTGCACCGCAAGGCAGTGGACCCTACGGCTGACTGCTGCGGATGGGAGTCCGGGTATAAGGAAGGCAGGGTCGCTGGAACACCAACACGGATCCCACCGGGGTTAGAGCGTAGGATTCCCTGGGGCGCGGCGTCTAAGAGCCAGCAGGTTTTCACCAGAGCCTCTGATGGTGAGGATGGACTGGGCAGCAACTGGCTCCAGGTCACGACCCCCAGGGTCCCCCAGCTCACACCCACAGTAGGCAACAGAAGGATAAGGATAGTAAAGGAATAAGCCAAGGTCAGGGCCACAAGCAGACAAGGACAACAGAGTACACGCCAAGGTTCAGGGTCACAGGCAAACAGGGATAGTCGGGGACACGCCAAAAGGTCAGGGTCACGAGCAGACAGGAATAGTATAGAACACGCCAAGGTCGGTGACAGAAATAAATGTAGAGCACACGGCAGGCAGGAACAGGAAGCCAAACACACAAAGGTTGATCAGCAGGGCTGACCTGCAGTGCAGAGGTTAATATAGAGTTCTCTGATAGGAGCTGGGGTGGAGCCATGCTAGAGGAGAGTTAATAAAAGCAGTCAGGTGAGAGACAGCTGGTCTTAGGAGATGGAAACAGGTGAGCTGACAAACAACCTCTATTGCATAACCATGACACTCCCACAGTTTAGAAAAACACTGGTCTGGCACACAGTTAACCCTTTGATCGCCCCTGATGTTAACCCTTTCCCTGCCAGTGTCATTAGTACAGTGACAGTGCATATTTTAAGCACTGATCACTATAATAGTGTCACTAATTCCCAAAAAGGTGTCAAAAGTGTCATTCAGTGTCTGAATGTGCATCGCAATATTGCAGTCCCACTATAAGTCGCTGATCACCATCATTACTTGTAAATAAATAAATAAATAAAATATCCCATAGTTTGTAGATGCTATAACTTTTGCGCAAAAATTAATCAATATACGCTCATTGGGATTTTTTTACTAAAAATATGTAGCAGAATACATATTAGCATAAATTGATAAAGAAATTAGATTTTTTTTTCAATTTTTTGATTGGATATGTAGAAAGTAAAAAAAAATGTTTTTTCAAAATTGTTGGTCTTTTTTTGTTTATTGTGCAGAAATTAAAAAACGCAGAGGTGATTAAATACCACCAAACTAAAGCTCTATTTGTAGGAAAAAAAAGGACATAACGCTTATTTGGGTGCAGTGTCACATGACCACGCAATTGTCAGTTAAAGTAACGCAGTACGTTATTGCAAAAAATGGCCTGTTCAGGAAGAGGGGTAAATCTTCCAGAGGTCAAGTGGTTAAATAATATTGCTGTGTTAAGTAGCCACCTGTATAATATTTTAACCACTTCAGCCCCGGAAGGATTTACCCCCTTCCTGACCAGAGCACTTTTTACAATTCGGCACTGCGTCGCTTTAACTGCTAATTGCGCGGTCATGCAATGCTCTACCCAAACGAAATTTGCGTCCTTTTCTTCCCACAAATAGAGCTTTCTTTTGATGGTATTTGATCACCTCTGCCTTTATTTTTTGCGCTATAAACGGAAAAAGACTGAAAATTTTGAAAAAAAATGATATTTTCTACTTTTTGTTATAAAAAAAATCCAATAAACTAAATTTTAGTCATACATTTAGGCCAAAATGTATTCGGCCACATGTCTTTGGTAAAAAAAATGTCAATAAGCGTATATTTATTGGTTTGCGCAAAAGTTATAGCGTCTACAAACTAGGGTACATTTTCTGGAATTTACACAGCTTTTAGTTTATGACTGCCTATGTCATTTCTTGAGGTGCTAAAATGGCAGGGTAGTACAAACCCCCCCAAATGACCCCATTTTGGAAAGTAGACACCCCAAGGAAATTGCTGAGAGGCATGTTGAGCCCATTGAATATTTTTTTTTTTTGTCCCAAGTGATTGAATAATGACAAAAAAAAAAATTTACAAAAAGTTGTCACTAAATGATATATTGCTCACATAGGCCATGGGCTATGTGGAATTGCACCCAAAATACATTCAGCTGCTTCTCCTGAGTACGGGGATACCACATGTGTGGCACTTTTTGGGAGCCTAGCCACGTACGGGGCCCCGAAAACCCAGCACCACCTTCAGGATTTCTAAGAGCATACATTTTTGATTTCACTCCTCACTACCTATCACAGTTTTGAAGGCCATAAAATGCCAAGATGGCACAACCCCCCCTAAATGACCCCATTTTGGAAAGTAGACACCCCAAGCTATTTGCTGAGAGGCATGGTGAGTATTTTGCAGCTCTCATTTGTTTTTGAAAATGAAGAAAGACCAGAAACATTTTTTTTTTCTTTTTTCAATTTTCAAAACCTTGTGACAAAAAGTGAGGTCTGCAAAATACTCACTATACCTCTCAGCAAATAGCTTGGGGTGTCTACTTTCCAAAATTGGGTCATTTGGGGGGGTTTTGTGCCACCTGGGCATTCCATGGCCTCCGAAACTGTGATAGGCAGTGAAGAGTGAAATCAAAAATTTACGGCCTTAGAAAGCCTGAAGGCGATGCTTGGTTTTCGGGGTCCCGTGCGCGGCTAGGCTCCCAAAAAGTCCCACACATGTGGTATCCCCGTACTCAGGAGAAGCAACAGAATTTATTTTGGGGTGTAATTTCACAAATCCCGATGACATGTTTGAGCAATATAACATTTAGTGACAACTTTGTGCAAAAAAAAAAAAAAAAATTTGTCTCTTTCCTGCAACTTGTGTCACAATATAAAATATTCCATGGACTCGACATGCCTCTCAGCAAATAGCTTGGGGTGTCTACTTTCCAAAATGGGGTCATTTGGGGGGGTTCGAACTGTCCTGGCATTTTATGCACAACGTTTAGCAGCTTATGTCACACATCACCCACTCTTCTAACCACTTGAAGACAAAGCCCTTTCTGACACTTTTTGATTACATGAAAAAATTATTTTTTTTTGCAAGAAAATTACTTTGAACCCCCAAACATTATATATTATTTTAAAGCAAATGCCCTACAGATTAAAATGGTGGGTGTTTCATTTTTTTTTTTTCACACAGTAATTGCGCAGCAATTTTTCAAACGCATTTTTTGTGGAAAAAACACACTTTTTTAAATTTTAATGCACTAAAACACACTATATTGCCCAAATGTTTGATGAAATAAAAAAGATGATCTTAGGCCGAGTACATGGATACCAAACATGACATGCTTTAAAATTGCGCACAAACGTGCAGTGGCAACAAAATTAATACATTTTTAAAAGCCTTTAAAAGCCTTTACAGGTTACCACTTTAGATTTACAGAGGAGGTCTACTGCTAAAATTACTGCCCTCGATCTGACCTTCGCGGTGATACCTCACATGCATGGTGCAATTGCTGTTTACATTTGACGCCATACCGACGCTTGCGTTCGCCTTAGTGCGAGAGCAGGGGGGACAGGGGTGCTTTTTTTTTTTTTCTTTATTATTTTTTTGCTTTTTTATCTTATTTTTAAACTGTTCCTTTCATTTTTTTTTTTTTAATCATTTTTATTGTTATCTCAGGGAATGTAAATATCCCCTATGATAGCAATAGGTAGTGACAGGTACTCTTTTTTGAAAAAATTGGGGTCTATTAGACCCTAGATCTCTCCTCTGCCCTCAAAGCATCTGACCACACCAAGATCGGTGTGATAAAATGCTCCCCCAATTTCCCAATGGCGCTGTTTACATCCGGTGAAATCTAAGTCATAAAATGCTTGTAGCTTCCGGTTTCTTAGGCCATAGAGATGTTTGGAGCCACTCTGGTCTCTGATCAGCTCTATGGTCAGCTGGCTGAATCACCGGCTGCATTCTCAGGTTCCCTGTTGAGACAGGAGAGCCAGAGAAAAACACGGAAGACGGTGGGGGGGCATTCTCTCCCACTGCTTGTAAAAGCAGTCTAGAGGCTAATTAGCCGCTAGGATTGCTTTTACATGAAAGCCGACCGCTGGCTAAAAAGAATGATACCAAGATGATACCTAAACCTGCAGGCATCATTCTGGTATAACCACTCAAAGTCGTGAATGGCATACCTGAAGACAAAAAAATGGTTAACAATAAAGCACAGTAAACGGTAAAGTATAAAAAATTGCATACCTGAAAAGCAAGCATGATAAAACATAATAACAATAAAACATTGCAGAATAGAATACAGTAAAAAAGAGCAGAACAATAGAGAGAGAATAGAGAGAGAGAGAACAATAAAACGACAACTATTTTTTTTTATTTTTGTTTGTGTTTTTTTTTTTTTACACTTTTTTTTGTAACTGTAACTTTTATAACTGTAACCGGTTCCAGGTTCGGGTCTCTCAAAATGCGATGGCATCTTGGGAGACCCTGTGAAAGTGTGCCTAGTCTGTGCAATGCTGTACCCTACGCTAATACTCAACTAGTGTATGGTAGCGTTCAAAACATTCACCAATGCAAAGACCAGGATTATCAGGACAGGAGGGACAATAATAGCGGGTGTCACGTCTATATCCGTGCTTGCTGCAGACACATCTTTTTTGGGGGGGTTCGTTGGGTAGGGGTACTCGGGAGGACATATAAATGCCTCTCATGCAGCCGACTGCATTTGGTTGGGGATGTGAATGGGGGAAGTACGGGCGCTGCAGAAGCGGTGGGTTCACAAATTGGGATTGGCGAATGCAGCAGGAAGGGCATTATGGGCACGATGGGCCTGTGTTTGTCTTTTTGGTGGCAGCGGGACACTACTTGTGCTTGCCACCTCACCAGCTTGAACTGCACTTATGGGACTCGCCACGTCACCAAGTGTTACTGCAGTGCTGGTTTGACCACGACCGGGGTGTACTAGGCCGCTGGCGCTTGCCAGTTCACCAAAACGCTACAAAAAAAAGTGACAGTGATCGATCGATACTGCACTTGGGTAGGCTGGGCTATGCCTGGGCGGAGGGGCAAAACGCAGGTGCTATCAGGTATCTGGGCTGATCCCACTAACACTGCGTTTTTGGGAACCCTAAACTGCTGGGGACGCTAGTATAGATCTGATCGGATCAGATATTGATCCGATCAGATACTATACCACTAAGGGAGGCGTATGCTGCGTGTGTCGGTGTTAGCGGTACTGGCGCTAATCTGACGCTGCCTGGGGCTGGTGCTTGCCAGTTCACCAAAATGCTACCAAAAAAACTGTTAGCGATCGCAGGGATCAGGCCTGACTCTGCGAACGCTGCAGGTATGCGTTTAGTGTTTTGTAAATGACAGTGATCGATCGATACTGCACTTGGGTGGGCTGGGCTGGGCCAGGTGGAGGGGCAAAATGCAGGTGCTAGCAGGTATCTGGGCTGATCCCGCTAACACTGCGTTTTTGGGAACCCTAAACTGCTGGGGACGCTAGTATAGATCTGATCGGATCAGATATTGATGCGTTCAGATACTATACCACTAAGGGAGGTGTACGGTGCGTGTACGGTGCGTGCGTGGGTGTTCGCGGTACTGGCGCTAATCTGACGCTGCCTGGGGCGACGCATATCACCGCCGGGCGATCAGGGGGCTAAACCTGTATTCGGTAATAAACGACGGGTGCCCTGACACTATAAAAAATAAACAAACTAACCAGCGTCACCCGTAACAGTTATACGGTGATCACTGGTGAAAGGGTTAACTAGGGGGCAATCAAGGGGTTAAAACATTTATTAGATAGTATATGGGGGTCCCTGTCGCTATAAAACGCTGACAGCGAACCTAAATATTTACGTTCCTAACTAGCGTCACCAGCGACACTAATACAGCGTTTAGAAAAATGATCGCTTAGCGACACTGGCGACAGGGGGTGATCAAGGGATTAAAACTTTATTAGGGGGGGTTAGGGGGGTACCCTAGACCTACAGGGGGCTAACACTCACTGTCCTACCACAGTAACTGTCACAAACTGACACTATGCAGTAATCAGGAAAAAAAAAACTGCTTGGTGTCAGTTTGTGACGGGGGGGTGATTGGGGGGGGGATCGGGGGGCGATCGGGGGGGATCGGGGGTGTTTAGTGTGCCTGGCATGTTCTACTGTGTTGTGTGTGAGTGTTGGTGCACTTACATGTCATCTCTCCTCGGCGCTGGAACGGAAACTGGCCAGCCGAGGAGAGATGACATCACATCCTCTGCCTCTGTGTACTATACAGAGGCAGGGGATGTTTCTCATTGGCTGGGAGCGATCGCGAGGGGGGGGCCATGATCGGATGGTCTCCCCCTCGTCTCTCATCGCTTCCAACCAAACGCCGACCGCCGATGGCACCGGGGGGGAGGTACGTGATTTTGCCTGCCCGTGCCGCTCTGCTCACGTATATATGCGTGAGGCGGTCGGCAAGTGGTTAAGCAAGGTCCATAAAGACATGGGTAAGTGAGTTTGGGTTGAAAGAACTTGACTGTCCTGCACAGAGTCCTGACCTCAACCCAGTGTCGGGACAAGGTCATCCAGTGCCCAGGGCACAACATAGCAAAATGCCCCCCCACCCCCATTTCTTATGAAAGAGTAGTTTCAAAATGAAAATATTTAAAACAATACAAATTAAATTAGGTTTAATTAATTTGAAACAGAGTTTACTCACACGTTTCAACTATATGTTTTATGCAATAAAATATGTATACTATATGTATATATTATATGGAATAATATTCCCCAGCACTGCTGCCACTTTACACAAAAGTAAACCCCAGCATTGCTGTGCATAACAGCAATAATAGCCCCTCACATTGGTGCCAGAGATAACCCCCCCAGCATAGATGGTAGTTTTAGCAATAATAACCTACACCATTTGTGTCAGACAGTTTCTGCAATAATAACCCTCAGCATTGGTGCCCGGTTACACAAAAAATAGCCCCAACATAAATGGCAGCTTCCATAATAATAACCCACTTCAGTGCCAGTTTACAAATTAATAACCCCAACATTGGTGTCATTAGCAGCAATAACAATCCTCAGCATCAGTGCTAGTTTCTGCCGTTACAGTATGTCCCCCAGCATAGGTGCCAGTAATACCCCCAGCATAAATGGGAGTTTATGCAATAAGTAAACCCACAGTATTGATGCCAGTAGCAGCAATAATAACCCCCGGCATCGGTGCCTGTTTATGCAAAAATAACCCCCAGCATGAATTTTCCATAATAATAACCCCTAGCATCAGTGCCAGTATATGCACTAATAACCCCCAGCATTGGTGTCAATAGCAACAATAACACCCAGCATTAATTCCAGTTTCTGCAATTATAACCCCCAGCATCAGTGCCATTTTCTACAATAATAACCCCCAGCATTAGTGTCAAATTCTGCAAAAATAATCCCCAGCATTTTTTGTCAATAGCAGCAATAAAAAAAAAAACAGCATTGGTGCCAGATTCTGAAACAATAATCACCAGCATTGGTGTCAGCCTACATAATTACCTCCAGCATTGATGGCAGTTTCTGCAATAATAATCCACAAGCATTGGTGTCAGTAGCAGCAATAATAACCCCCAGCAAAGGTGGTCAGTGGTGTTATGCTATTTAAGCCCCTCTTAAAGTAGAATTCCAGCTTAAACATAACTAGCCTTAAAAATGTTCCACCCCCCTCCTGACACATGTGCTGATTAACCTGTGAAAAACAAAAAAAGTGTCTTTTTTAAATGCAGGTCACTCTGCTCCGATCATGTGATCCCCTATGTTGGCCAGTGCCGGCTGCAGCAGGGGAAAGGAGCAGAGCCTGGACAATCGCTTGTAAACCAGTGGTGATGTCATCCCATAGGCTCCCATGTCCCAGCTAATGTTGGTGCTCTCTCCTCTCCCCTACATATGCCCCTGGCTCACACAGAGGAAATTGTGTGACCGGTGACAGCATAGGATGTGACAAAGTCTGTTGATAGGAGGCTGTGCAGGTCCGTGAGTTGTGGAGCTTTACTCAAGCATGTCCGGCTCAGAAGGCTTTACGCATGCACCCCCTAGAAGCTTCTTACATACTATCTATCCTCTGCGCAATATTTGTGGATATTGTACTTAAAATAATACACTCTATTTTTTAATTCAGGATATAAAATCTGCCTCATCTCTCTCTTTTACACTACAGCCCAACCAAGTTGCTTATTTACTTTATCTAACCACTGCGCAATATGTGTGATCCTGCCTAGGTAATCCCTTTTTAAAGTATAGACTAAAGAAGCTGGTTACATAGTGACTAACCATGGTGCAATTTGTGTGGCTATTGTCTCTGAAATAATACACTCTAATTTTTATTTCAGTTTAAAACTTGCATTGTGGCCTAACCAAGGGGTGTACATGCTCTTCAGCTACTCTGCAATATGTGTGGCTATTTTCTCTAAAATATACTATTATACCTCTGGTACCACATTTGGCACTGTGACAGACTCACCCGGGATAGAGGCTTTTGGAGGGGACTGAATGTGAGCCTCTTGCCTACAGATTATGGGCGCTGGCATTTGGGGTACCCTTGAGGTGTTGTTACTTTGGCTTGGGGTCCTTGTCCCCCAGGACACACAGACTCTGGGGACCCTGTATTTGCCATAGTAGCAATAGTGACTGAGTCATACTGTTGGGACTCATACTGTGAGAAGATGCTAATGTCATCAAATCCACTCACCTGTCTGATGTCAGCTATAATGTGTTTAATGTAAATTAGTTTAGTCTGGCTTACCACAGGTTCTAAGGGTATTTAACTCATTGTTGTTTGTTCTAATTAACCCTGTGTTGTTGTTTATGGTAATGTGTGTTGAATAGTGAATGAGCTAGGAGATGTAGTCACTTAGTCTGGGTAAAAGGATTAGTTAATTAGCTCATATTAATTAGGTTAGGTTTTAGTCATTCTGCTGTGTATATATTTGTGTGAGATCTCAAATAAAGTTAGTCCATGTTAGCAACAAGCAAGTGTTGCCTTGTTTTGTGCTCAGAGAGGTTGGAATATCTGATATCTGTATCCAGACTACAAGAAAGTGGTATACTGACGGAAGCACTCAAGCGGAGTGTGGGACGTTCCGTGACATTGGTGGCAAGCAGCGGGAAAGCTTCCTGCAGCCTGGGAAATCTAAACCTCCACCTGGATCCAAGATCAGGATAGCAGACTTCAGTCCCCAGTGGAGATATGGACCTGGCATCAGAGTTCCCGGGGCTGCTGCGGATCATCCTTTCAACATACACCAGGACTGTGTCTGAGGATGAATACCTGGAGCTCAGGCAGCAAATTCGGGTGGAGCTCTGGATTGGAGCCCTCCAACTCACTGGTATAAAACAGGGCAAGTGCTTTCCAACCCAAGAGCAATGGGCCAGTGACCAACGGGCATTGCGGATGGCATTCCTGGGAGAGCGGTCCCAGGAGCAATGGGTGACTGAGTTGGACAGGCTGGTCCAGCAGGAGATAGAGCTGGACAATCATTATCGGGCTCTGCAATGGCACGCAGAGCAGGGATATTTAGGGTAGACAACAGAATGCTCTCCGGAGGGATATGACTTTGGAGGCCCTGGATTGCTGTGGGAGAGCCTTACAGATCATTTTGTGTTTGGCGATGAAGGGGAACCTGATCTTGAGGACCTGCGAGAATAAAGAGAGGCTATACTCTGTCTTGCAGGGGTCTCAGAGCTCAAACCTGATCTGGACCATTTGCTAGGGAAGGAACAGCATCTGGAAAGGGCATACAGGAAACTGCTAGAACACATTCAGCAGCATGCCAGAGAATCGGCAGTGGAAAATCCGGAGATTGCCGTCCCCAAACCTGAAGTGCTGACAACAGGGCAGAGCTCTGTTAACCTCTGCCCAGCAATGATAGCATCTTCTGGGTTCCATGGACAGGAGATGGTGAACCTATATCCCCAGACATCAGTTGCAGAGACTGGGGATTTAATAGACGTTTCTGTAGATGAGGAACCACCTAGCAAACCCCCAGCAAAAGTGCTGGCAACCGGACAGAGGGTCCAAGACCTCTGCACCACACCTGTGGCAGTTTCGGAGGCTCACGGTGAGAAGGTGGCGATCACTTCCCAGCAGCAGATACAGGTGGAGAAGGGAGAGGAGGTGTGTGTTGTCCCTCCCCAACAGTTGGCCAGGGTGGAGGAAGCGGACTTTTCTCCCCAGCAAAGATCTGTGCACCTGGGAGACAGTACCATAGACATGTCATCCCAGCAGCCAGATGAGGGAATGGAAAAGGAAGCAACCGGCTCACCTCCCCAATGGCAGCTACACAGTTTGTGAGTGGAGGAAGCCCGCCTGCTACACAGTTTGTGAGTGGAGGAAGCCCGCCTCCTGCCCCAACTGTTAGTTGGAGCGGAGGATGCGGAGTCCCCAGCAGAAGTGCTGGCAACAGGGAAGAGTGCTACCAACCTCTGCCCAGCACCGGCAACAACTGTGGAGTCCCAGGGAGCCGGGACAGTCGACCCCTCTCTCCAGCAACAAGCTGATGTAGTGGAGATGCTACTCCCAGCTGAATCGCTGGCAACAGGGCAGAGCACTGCTGGCCTCTGCCTAGCACCTACAGTTTCTTCTCAGCTTCAGGGAACTGGGACAGTGGGCCCCTCTGCCCAGCAACAGGCCAAGCCATGGAATGGTAAACACCACCCAGATGAAGCGCTGACAGACAGACAGAGAGTCAATGACCTCTGCCTCACACCTACTGAGGTCAACTATTCCTTGCAACCAAGAAAGGAGATCATGCAGACAGACTTTGTGAGTTCACTCTGCCTGACTAACGCATGTCCAGACCAGGTGGAGTTCTGGGACCTTGTTAGTCAACTTTTGATGGGGGAGAAACGTGACAGACATTTTGGAGGGAACTGAGTGTGAGCCTCTTGCCTACGGATTATGGGCCCTGGCATTTGGGGTACCCTTGAGGTGTTGTTACTTTGGCTTCGGGTCCTTGTCCCCCAGGACACACAGACTCTGGGGACCCTGTATTTGCCATAGTAGCATTAGTGACTGAGTCATACTGTTGGGACTCATACTGTGAGAAGATGCTAATTTCATCAACTCCACTCACCTGTCTGATGTCAGCTATAATGTGTTTAATGTAAATGAGTTTAGTCTGGCTTACCACAGGTTCTAAGGGTATTCAACTCATTGTTACTTTTTCTAATTAACCCTGTGTTGATGTTTATGGTAATGTGTGTTGAATAATGAATGAGCTAGGAGACGTAGTCACTTAGTCTGGGTAAAAGGGGGAGTATCACATGAAGTTACTTCGGGTTGGATAAGTTCCTCCCTCCTGACTCTCTTTTTTTAGTTTTATGATTTGGGCCTCTATTTAGATCATAATGCTGTATATACACATTTTTTACCGATTTATTTAGCATCCACTCCTGATGAATTGGATTGAACCAACAAAATGCATCAAGCTATATAGGATGCAGCCCTCATTCCAGCACATGGCTCTAACTACATTATATCACAAGTTTATCTTAAACTACGGTTCCATTATATTATGCCTAGTTTTATCACAAAACCTCCAGCAGCACTAAATGCCCATTTGGAAAGCACGCTGGATGCAGGGCAGCCCAGCATCTCAATTGCATACTGGGCAAGTTCTGGCCAGTGGTCTATTCTCATGACCCAGTAACCCAGTGGATCGTCAGCTGTAAAGCTCTCCATGTCTGTTTTCGCTCCTAGGAAATCTCCCACCATAAGATGCAGACGATGCCGATGGGATGGAGAAGCTGACAGCCCTAGGTGCAGAGGACATAAAAAAAATTAAAATGCATCACTGAGGCTGCCCCCTTCTCCACCACTCCTCTCTTGACAAACAGAAGCCTCAAAACTAGCCATTCCATGAGACTGTATCCTAGCAGAGTCTGGAAAGGAATTACATAAACTTCTCTTTATGGTGTCCTCAAGATATTTCATCCTCTGCTCCCTCTGTGAGGACAGGATGAGTTTGGAGATTTTACCCTTGTAATGGTGGTCAAGGAAGGTTGCCAACCAATAGTGATTCTTCTTCTTGATGCCAAAAATTCTCAGGTCCTTTTGCAGGCTTTAAAAAGAGAGGGAGCCCATGCCGACAAGTTTGTGGAGGCATGAGAAGCAAAGTCCTCAGGGTCACTGAGGGTTACAGTATCTGGAACTGCCTCCTCCCAGTCATGTACCACTCCCAAGGGTTCTGAGGATTAAAAACCATCTCTTATGCTGCATACACCCGAGTGGACTTTTCGACCGGACTGGTCCGACAGACCGAGTCCGGCGGACAATTCGACCATGTGTGGGCTTCATCGGACCTGCAGCAGACTTTTTCGGTCAAAAATCTGATGGACTTTAGATTTGGAACATGTTTCAAATCTTTACATCAGAACTCCGCTGGACCCAGTTCCTATCGAAAAATCTGCTCGTCTCTATGCTAGTCCGATGGACGAAAAACAACGCTAGGGCAGCTATTGGCTACTGGCTATCAACTTCCTTATTTTAGTCCGGTCGTACGTCATCAAGTACGAATCCATCGGACTTTGGTGTGATCATGTGTAGGCAAGTCCGTTTGTTCGGAAAGTCCGTCAGAAGTCCACTGAAAGTCCGTCGGATAGACCGTCAGACCAGTCCGGTCGAAAAGTCCGCTCGTGTATGCGGAATTAGAGTTTGAAATATGTCTTCCTCTGCTTCAATGCCTCCAAGAGAAAAAGGGGAAGAAAAAAAAGGATTCATCAAAGAGGAACTGAGTTCCTCTTTGATAAATTCTTTTTCTCTTTCCCTTTTTCTCTTGATATGTGCAAATAATTCAGAGGAACGTACCTGTTATATGGCCCTGGTGCCCCTGGTATATGCAATTATCTGGGCGAATATACAACTGTACCTTTGTCCACCACTATCATAATATCTAGCAGTGCCGTAAGTTCTTTTATACCCCCATGATATTTCTCTTCAATGCCTCCAAAACTGCCAGAATCCTCCTCCTCTTGTGTGTTCTGTGGCATTGCACGAATTGTGTTTGCATAAAGCGGGCTTCGAGAAGAAAGGAAGTCCTCCTCTTCCTCCCGCTGCTCTCCCATGAGTGCTCTGTTCATAGTGCCATGTAGAGTCACTTCTAGCAGGTACACAACAGGGATTATGTCACTGATGCATGCATTGTCAGGGCTCACCATCCTTATTGCCTCCCATAGGTGCGCAGCCTATTGCATTAGGGTGTGCACCCCAAAGCTCAAACACACGTGCCTTACTCTGCAGCCTCAGCTGTACAGGGCAGTGAATGAATCAGAAGTGCTCTGTGCTGAGGGACTTGCTGTTCAGTCACAAACTGAAGCATAGTAAACAGTTTACTATGCTTATGTTATGAATGGGCACAGTGAGTGAGTATGTTTACTGTGTTCCTTTAAAAAAGGAAGAGGCTGGTAAATGATATATTTACCAGCCCCTTCCCTGGTCTCCATCCTGAAACATCCCCCACAGCACCTGGGAGGAGAGTAGGGAAGCCAGCAGCACTGCAGGGTGGGGTAACCCAGGCAGTAGGCTGTATGGGTACTGTACATAGGGATTAGGGTGTGCCCAGGCACACCTGGCACACCCCCTGCACACGCCTATGTTGCCTCCTCAAATGGTAACAGTGCAGTGCATGCATCCTTTATCAGCAGCCATTGGCGTTGTGCCATACTCAGACGGTTACTCATTTATGGCCCTCTGCTGCATATACAGCTGCTGCAGCATTGCTAAAGTTGAGTTCCACCTGGTAGACATGTCACAAATCAGGCAGTTTATGGGCATGTGAAATTCCTGCTGAATTTCAGCCAACTGAAAACTGGCTGTGTATGACCAGCTCAAATGGCTACAGACTCTTCTGACCTGCTTTAGCAGATCTTCCAATCCTGGGTACCTGTTTAAGAAACACTGCATCACCAACTGGAGGACATGTGCCAGGCATGGCACATGTGTCAACTTTCCCTGTCTAAGGGTGGACAGGAGGTTAGTGCCATTATTGCACACCACCATTCCTGGCTCCAGCTGGAGTGGAATGAACCACCTCTGAGCCTGCCCCTGCAGAGCTGAAAGAATCTCTGCTCCGATGTTTCTCCTCTTCCCTAGACAGACTAGCTGAAACACTGCATGGCATCTTTTAGCCTGACTTGAGTTGAATAGACTCTTGAATGCTTAGGGGGTACCGGTGGTTCATAGGACAATTTAGCAGAGTAGGGCATGGAGGAGGAGGGGATGAAGCTGACAAATCTCGCATCATCATTACCAGCTGTATAGAGACGTGGCGGCAAAACAAGCTGCAGCACTGAGCCCTATCCTGCATCCTTCTGAGTTGAAAGCAGAGTCACCCAGTGTGTATAGTCTCTGACCATTCTTTTTAGCCCACATCTCACCAGTAATGTGGACCTTGCAGCTGACTGCCTTGCCCATTGATGCCACAACATTGCCTTCCATGTGATGGTACAGAGCTGAAATGGCCTTACATGCAAAGAAATAGCAACTGGGAACCTGCCATTGTGGTACAACACATTCTGCAAAATCACAGAAGCAGGCAGAATGCACCAGACAAAAAGGCAGGAGTTGTAAAGCCAGCATCTGTCACATGCTTAAATTTAGATGCTGGACATGTGGGTGGCAGTGACTGTATTTTTTTTTCACTGCAGCAACTAGGACAGTGACATTTGCCTGCTATAGTTTACAGTTTATTGTGTGCTTCTGGCAGAGGTGCTGCAAGGACCTGTGACACCCTTCGCTATACCATCATCCCTGTCAGTGGAGGCTGCTGAAAGGTCATGAAATATAGCAGGTGTAGACCTGAAAGGTGAGGAGGAGCAGAACTGCATCCCTTGTGTGTGGCTTTCAGGTGTTCTTGTCAAGGGGCTGAGGGGTAGGAGGTTAAATGCCTTGTCAAGCATGTGGTACCCAAATGGCTGGTGTTTTTGTCACTCTTGATCTGCTTGCGGCAAAGTTTGCAAATTGCAACAGTGTGATTGGCTGCACATGTGCTAAAAAAGGCCCAGACAGCTGAGCTGTGGGAAAAGGGCCAGGAGATAACAGCTCCGCAATGTGATGGAATAGGGCTGCTGCTCTCTATTCTTCCATGATGGCTCCCTCGTTGGGGTTGTGCCTCCCCACTTTCCTCCTCTGCTCTATCAGGGACACAAGTCACATCAGTGACCTCATCATCATCCCCTCCATCCTCATCATCACTGGAGCCAACTTGGCAATATGCTGCAGCTGAGGGAACATGACTGCCAGAAGTATCTGTGGACAAGGAGGCAGAATCATCTACTCTGGCAGCTGTGGTATACTGTGCACTAGTCTCTGTTTGGGTGATAGGGGATAAGGAGGATGAGGATGTTTTGCCAGTCCAGTCCACCACCTCCTCTGTATGCTGTGGCTGGATAGCAAGGGCAACATCACTAAACAGAGGAAATGGTGCCCTGCCTGAGGACAGACAATGTTCACTTTTGTCTGTGGACACAGTCACTGCTGGCCCCCTCACAGTACCATGGGAATGTCTGCCTCTCCTTGTTGGCCTCCCAGACATAATGGGGGGTGGGCTTATTACCAAATTGTAATAGAAACAGGGAAATGTGTCCTTGGATGCACTTTAATCAATGGAAAGTGGTGTTAGGTGCACTTTAACTTGAGTACTCACTACAAAGATACACTCCACTGACACACTACAATATACCACAGTAAAACTGCACTGACGCACTTCAATATACTGCAGTAAATGTGCACTAACGCATTTCAGTATACTGCAATAAACATGCACTAATGCATTTCAATATAATACAGTAAAACTGCACTAAAGCGCTCTAATATACTGCAGTAAAAGTGTAATAACGCACTTCAATATACTGTAGTAAACGTGCACTAACACTCATGCTTGGGCTGAACCGTATGCCCAACACTACATCACTATGAGATACTGCAATGTTGGTGTGTAAAATATCAGGATGTACTAAGCTGCTAATGCTTGTTAGGCCACCAGAGGGTAGTGCAGAACTAATACTTGCACCCTGCTGCATATGAGAAAAATCATGCATTCCTAGCACTTCAGCTACCTGGGGGTCAGGGTACTCCTTATCCTAAAAGGGACCTCTTCTCTATCATCTGAGCTCCCTGTCAGGGTGCCACTGCTTTCTACAAGTTTGTGTTCTGAGGCGGATTCTGTCAGTGAGACTTCCCCTTCACTCACATCTGAAATGCTCAGAATCCTGTAGGCCTCTTCACTAGTGTACCTTTTTTGGGACATTTTGGGCACTAAATTTACAGGTACCTAGTGTGACTATGGAAAAAGGAGCTCCTGGCTGTCAGGGACTGCTTGCGCGCTACAATTAAAGTTGATGATCATCAACTTATAGTGTGACTGCAATAGTAAAAAGCTGACTCTGGCTGGGAGGGACACTAACTGACCCCCTGATGCTATCCGATGTTGTTAAGGACACTAATACACTTATCAGTGATAAATGCTGTAAACTGATACTGTACTAATGCCTGGCTAGCGGGGTGATCAAAGGGTTAACTGAGGACGATCAAAGGGTTAAATGTTCTTAACAAAGGTGTGTTGGGTGCAAATGTGCTGTTTAAACTCACTGTGATCTTCTTTCTTCTCTTCCTGAACTGAAAAGGATTCAGGAAGAGAAGAACTAAGAAGATTGTATGTCTGTGTTTACAAAACCGACACAGGACCGTGCTGTGATTGGCTACAACCAATCAGCAGGTCCCAGCCGACAAACTTGTGCTGTAGCCAATGACAGCACAGTTTGGCAAGGGGTGCACATGCACGCCCACAGACCTGGCAAAGGCCAGTCATCTATATATATATGACTGAGCCTATCCGTGCCGCCCCACTGCAGTATATATGCAGGAGTAGGGCAGCAAGTGTTTTTTTTCTTTCAATTCAGTACTTTTTTTATTCTTTTCATAGCAGTACAAGTTATACATTTCTCCATACATTTTATTCCAGATACATAATCTTGCTTCTAACATTCACCCGCCCCCCCCCAAAAAAAGGGGCAAAACCCAACGACAACAAAAATAAATTTCCTCCCCCTACTGTATCTCTCCCCCCCCTTGACCCCAAAAGCCCCCCCCCCGTCCTCCCATCCTCTACCCAAACCCAATATTGTCCCTCTCCCATATTGATTCATCTTTTATTTTCATTGTCCCAGGCCTCTACCCAGCTTTTCCAGATAGCGTCAAATTTATCTTGGCACCCTCTATGTGTATAAATAAATTCCTACTTTATTATGGTTTCTTTTGTTTGTGTTCTCCATTCTTCGACCGTTGGGGGGTATATAGATATCCACTTCTGAGCGATTAGCTTTCGTGCCTGAAACAAGCCTCTCGACATTGCGATATGGGTATTTTTTGAGATATTTGGTTCCTCCACTATATTTAATAAACATAAATTTGTCCCTTCTTTTGTTCCCTTTTCTTCAACAATATTGTTATTTTAGAGACATTGAGCTTAAATACAGATGTACGGGCCTGGACATGAAAAGCATGTCTAAGCTGGAGATACTGAAAGAACCTCTGTCTTGGAATCCCAAATTTCTCAGATATTTGCGCAAATGATTTTATCTTATCGTTCCAAAACAGTTGTTCCACATATCTCAGCCCCTGAGTTTGCCAAAGCCCAAATCCCTCCAATCTCTGCACTTCCTCATAGTTTGCGTTATTCCATATTGGTGTATAGGAAGTATAACCTGTAATGCTAGTAATCTTTTTTATTGCTAGCCATACCTTACTGAATAGCTCACCTGTCATGAATTTCTTATCTTTTTGAAATGTTTTTGTCTCTAGTAGGGACATCAGTGAATATCCCTTACCCAGTGGAAGTAATAACCCCTGTATGGGATCATTCTCATCTACCTCTGTCCAGCCAAAAAATTGCTGGGTTTGTGAAGCCAAAAAATAATTTTTTGGATGTGGGATAGAGAGTCCCCCCTCATCTTTAGCCAGCATTAAGGTTGTTAATTTAATACGTGCATATTTTTTCTTCCAAATGAGTTCGCGAAAAAGCGATTCTATCCTTTTAAACCAAAATGCGGCTATCCACATCGGGCAGTTATGAAGAATGTACAATAATTATGGGGCCCAAATCATCTTTATAAGATTGGCTCTGCCAATCACAGTTAATGGGAGTTTGCACCAGGTCCGACATTTATCTTTAAGCCTAGTCAATAGTGGTCTAAGGTTAAGGTCCACATAGTCCCCCACTTTTCGAGTTACCTGGATCCCTAAATACTTAATTTTATGTTTTATTTGAATTTGTTTTGCACAGTCTGGTAATGAAATTTTTGCTTTATATAGTCGCATCAATACCGACTTCTCCCAGTTGATGCGAAACCCAGAAAACTGTCCAAATGCAGATACAAGTGTCATGAGTTCCTCTAAGGATTTTGTGGGGTCGCTCAGAAAGATTAAGGCATCATCTGCATATAGGGATATTTTGTCCTCTCTTCCTGCACCTCGGAATCCCTCTATCACCGAAGACTGTCTAACTGCGGCGGCCAATGGTTCCACCGCCAATGCAAACAGCAACAGGGATAGGGGGCAACCTTGTCTAGTTCCCCGGGATAACGGGAAAGCTGGTGACATAGTGTCATTGATCCGCAGCCTTGCCCTAGGGTCTTTATATAATAATTTTAGCCAGGTTATAAAGCCTGGACCTATACCAAAGGCAATCAATACCATCCATAGATACTCCCATTCTACCATGTCAAATGTCTTCTGGGCATCCAATGACAGAATGGCACCAGCTCCCCCGTTGTCCATTGGCAATTGCAGATTCAAAAAGAGTCTGCGAATATTTGTTGCTGCTGATCTGGAGGGGGTGAAACCTGTTTGATCCCTATGGATCAAAGTATCAATGTGTCTGGATAACCTATTTGCCAAGACCTTAGCTAGTATTTTAACATCAGATGTAAGGAGAGATATTGGGCGATAATAACCAGGCTTTAGTGGATCTTTATCCGGTTTTAGAATTATGATTATTATTGTTTCCATCATTGATTTAGGGAGTTCCCGTGTGACATATGCTTCATTGAGTACTTCGAGGAGTTCTGGGATCAGGATCTGACCGTATAGTTTATATATCTCCACGGGGAGTCCATCCATCCCTGGAGCTTTGTTGTTTTGAATTTGTCCCACCGCTTCCTCCAGCTCTGCCATAGTTATAGGAATATCCAAGGATTCCCTTTCTATTGAGGTCAGCTTGGGCATAGTTAGATTATCTAAGAATTGTTCAGTCTTTTCCCTTACATTTACATTTTCAGATTCATACAACTGTGAATAGAAATCTACAAATATCTTTTGGATGCCCTCTTTATCATACTTTATTATCCCCTTTCTGTCTTCAATAGCAACTATAGTGGATGAGCCTTCCTGGTTCCGTGTTATCATTGCTAACATATGACCCACCTGTTCCCCCATTTCGTAGTGCTTTTGGTTCTGCAAGAATCTATTATTCTCTGCCTTGGTTAAAACCAGATTTTTATATAGATTCTGCGCGTCCTGCCATGCTCCAAATTTCTCCCTATTGGGATCTGATGTGTATACTTGTTCTGTTTGCTTAACTCTCTGGGTTAACTCTTCCTCCCGCTGTCTTGTGGCTAATTTAATTTTAGATATTTCTTTAATTATTAGGCCTCTAAGGTATGCTTTCATTGTATCCCACACCATCATCGCGGAACTTGAGCCCTTATTATCTCCAAAAAAGTCCATTAGCAGTTGTTTTATTTGACTACTCTCTGGGATCAAGGATAGCCACTGTGGATTGACTTTCCACATTGGCCGAATCAGGTGTTCTGTCCACTCCAAAGTCACCGTTAATGGAGAGTGGTCCGAGATTCCCCGTGTTTCGTACTGAATTATTTTTACTAATGGGAGAAAATGACCATTTCCCAAGGCCATGTCAATTCTGGATAGTGATCCATAAGTACTTGAATAGCATGAGTATTCTTTAGTAACCGGGAATCTTACTCTCCATATATCTGATAGACCCATCTCTTGTATCTGGCTGGCCCATCTTGTGACCTTTCCCCTCCCATTACTCTTTTTGTTACTTTGCCTGTCCAACTCTTCATTTAGTACATTATTAAAGTCCCCAATTATCACTGTTGGAACATCAGGCAGTTGTGCCATTTTTTCAAAAACCTTTTTTAAAACGTCATCTTTATATGGAGGGGGAATATACACATTCACCAAGAAGATTATTCTATCATTTATGGAGCATAATAGCATCAAATATCGACCAGCCGGATCTTTAGTACACTGCTTACAGGTAAACCTAATAGCGTTCGAAATCAAAATACTCACACCACGGGAGTATGTAGAATATGTAGCATGAAATTCATATTTATATTTAAATGTACAAAACATTTTGTCATCTTCATTCCCCTTATGTGTCTCCTGTAGGCAGACTATTGCGGGATTGTAGAATTCAATTAGTTGTTTTACAGCACATCTCTTTCTACCATCCCCCAATCCTCTGACATTCTATGACATCACTTTGATTTCACTTGTCATCTTGCATCAAAAGAGGACAAGAATACAAATAGAGAGTAAGAATTTTTTGGGGCATAGTAGAAATCCCCGAAGGGTAGGAGAGGGTGAGAGAGAGGGGGCCAAGAGGGGCAGATGACGAGGAGGAGGAGAAAGAGTGAGAGAAAAGAAAAAGGGAAGAAGCAATAAAATACGGTAAATAAATAAATAAATAATAAAAAAAAAGGACCACACACACCACCCACCCTTGTATCCCCCCCCCGCCCCCCTCACCCTCCTTCACTACGTACAATCCTACTACTTCCATCCCCCCTTCCCATCTCACTTCAATCTGTATCTGGACACTACCATTCCAAGCTGAGAGTCCCTCCCCAAAGGGGGGAGAGGGATCAGCTACACCAACATGCTTCTTGTCCACACGGGACCCATACAGGGGGCCCACTGTAGCCATTTCCAACATTACATCCGTACCATATATCTACCCAGGTGGGGGAGGAGGAGTATGACCCCCCTCCCTCCATGGGAGAAAAAAAAAGAAAAAAAAAAGCTACAGGTAGGCTCCGGAGGTGAAAAAACCCCCTCTCAACCTGACTCTTCTCCTCTATTCTTCGATCCTTATGCCCAGACTACTCCTGTCTCCTATCCAGCCAAGTATTAACTGCGTCTGGTGTATCAAAAAACTGAGCTCCATCCCGATCGGTAATACGTAGTTTTGCCGGAAAAAACATTGCATATTTAATCTTTAGTGCAAATAAGCGCCGTTTAACTTCCGTAAATTTTGCCCTCTGCTTCTGTACTTCTACCGAGAAGTCTGGGTAGAAGGACACTTTGTTGCCCTTATACTCAGTACTGCCTCTCTGTCTTGCTTTAGACAGTATATTATCTCTATCTTGGCAATTTAATAATCTTATAATAATTGGCCTAGGTCTTCCTCCAGCAGAAGGGGCACGACTTGTTATACGATGTGCTCGTTCTATTGCAAACCTTTTTGAGAAGCCCTCCACCCCAAAATGTCCAGTAACCATTTTTCAAAAAATATAACAGGTGATTGGCCTTCTTCTTGTTCCGGTAGACCTAGTATACGGACATTATTGCGTCTTTGTCTATTCTCCATTCCTTCCATTCTTTGAGTTTGATCCCTTATTTGTGTTTTTATCAGATGTATATCCTTTTTTATCATCGGTATTGAGTCCTCCAATTCTCCTACTCTTGTTTCCACCGCAGTAGTTCGTTCACATATTTTCTGATTCTCATGTCTCATAGTTGCGATGTCTCCTTTTAGTTCTGACATCTGATTTGTTAGTGATAACAATGAATTATTACAGGCCTGTACTGCCATAAGAACATCTCTCAAGGTTGGTTCCACCATTACAGGGGGGGTGGGGGTGTTCTGCCGTATATTTACATCTTTGTTTTTTTTTACATCTATTTCTTGTCTGTTCATCTCATGATCTGGTGTCTCCGTACATCCACTGGAATCTATTACTGTTACCGCAGGCGTATTTGCGACCGATCTCCCCTCTAATCCCCATGAGACTCGTGGGATCCGTGATGTCTGTACTCTTTTGTTCTCCATCTGCGGGTTTTCCATTATGTCCAGATTTACCATTAGTTCACTGCTTTCTTTCATAATGGATTTTGCTTGGTTGAGAGAGTCTATTCCTTGATTAGCTATGTTTCCTATAGGCCCTTTTTTCTGCTCTTTCTGGCTTTTCATGGGTTGTTTTTTGTCTGGGCCTACTATAAAAGACTCCTCATTAATTTTTAATGCTTTCTCCATTTCTGCATCCTGTTCCCTCCTCCTTTGTCGTGTCATATTCCACTGTGGTTTCAGATAGCATTTGCTAATAGCTGTTTAGAGGTGGCAATAGTTTATCAGCTGTTCGCAATGCTAACAGCTTGATGTAATTAGTCTCCTTTAGCTCATTCCACAGTATTTCCGCTGTTTTAATAGCAATTTGGTATTTCTTTTATATAAGTAGGGCAGCAAGTGGTTAAACTAGCCATATACTAATATTTTTTTCTCATTCAGCCTACACCTCAATTCCTTCATCAACAGCATACAATGTGGATGAATGAATCTCCCATTCTGCCATTCTGCCATTTTTCCATTGACTCCTTACATTTTTCAAATGTGAAGTATCAGCTGGGAGGCAGCCAACAAATTTCAGCTGGTTCATCAGAAACCAGTCAGTATGTGTACAGTTTATGACCAACAAGAGCCTAGTACTAGAACCTGGCTCCTTTGGTCTTAGACACTTTGTGGCATCTTCCACACCAACTGGATTTGTCTTAGGACCTACTTCTACACCCTACATTTCAGTAACTGGATTTAATATTAATTAAAAAGTTCAGGTGTTTTGAGAGAGAAGTCTTGCAGAAATAGTGATTTCTACTTCTGCAAGACTGGATTTAATATTAATTAAAAAGTTCAGGTGTTTTGAGAGAGAAGTCTTGCAGAAGTAGTGATTTCTATCAACGCTCATAAAACTTCTCCCCTGGTATACAATTATAGTTGGGAGGCTTACTTTTGTTGGTGTGAATTGTTTGTTTTAATACCTCTTTTGCTCCATTGGTCTCCAGCTTTGAACCAGTTTGGGATATTCCCCTTATGTCCTTGTCTAAGAAAGTGGCCTTCATCATTATCATTACATTAGCTAAACGATGTCCCAGAAGTTGTTGAATTATATTGCAAGGAAACGTTTCTTATTCTTAGTAGTGAAAACTTTGCGTACTCTTTCCTCATGAATAAGAACAATATGTGTCCTCTTTTCTGTTGAGACCTGACGCACTTGTCGTCTTTGTCATTCTAAAAGTTTCCCATCTGGATAATGTCCTTTCTGACCATATCCAGATTTATTTGTCAGATTTCATTTTCAGACATATTCACAGAAGAGACATGTGCCTACATCCCTTTGTCACTGTTAATTCTATCAGGGCAGTGAATGCTTCCTGGACTTTTCAGCACCAAGCTTCTTTTTCCAAGATCTGTAAGTCTGCTACCTGTTTTGGTCTACACCTGCACAAAATACTTCTAGTTGGATATGGCTTCATCAATGGATGCTAGTATTAAATGAAAGGTCTCCTATGTGCCAGTGTAATTTGCCACACCACTTTTTGAGTGTCAATAGTGTTACTATGCTTACCCCATTTTTTTTTGGCATCCTTGCAATCCCACATTTTTGAAGACTGCTTTTAAACATCCAACCTGTCGAAGAATAGTTATGTGTCCTTCCATAAATGCTGGTAGAAATGGGATTTTTATTACTCACTGTAAAATCCCTTTCCCCGATAATTTACTGGAAGCCACACCTTCATCCTCTCTGATGGGTGCTCTTATGTTGTTATCCTGTTGCTAAATTTCAGGAAATGTGTTATGACAGATTGTTTGTTATGAACAATACTTTATTATTTCCTCTAATTTATTATTCTATTATTAATTAAACAATACACCGTTCAGATGATCACACATTTATACCATACAGTTCATTGTTATGTAGTTGACATTGATTATAATTATATGTATATTTTGGCAGCTGGCACTTTTTAATTAAATGTAATACTAATCATTGCTGTACATGGAAGCACCAAGAGTTAGAAAGTGAATTACAGTTAAGATGTATACTACAAGATCAAATAAAACATCATGTGTTTGAAAAAGCTGCTTTTTATCTGAAAACCACCTTGAAACAGAAGGTCAGATATCATCAGATTCATTACAAGAGTGGGAAAACACTTAGGTCCATGTCAAACATTTTATCAGCTATCTTCTTTTTGTCAAAGGAAGGATGTTCAAGAATGTGATAAGGTACATATTATTTACTCATGAAGCAGACCATAAAATTCACACTTCTGAAAAATGCAGCTTAAGGACACAAAAACATGACACTATTTCTACTTTATATGCAAATGTTTAGCATAAGAAAGAGCTGCCCTCAAAAATCCTAGTTATGAATGTTAGTTCTGTATTCATGGATTACTTCTTACTTTTAAAAACTTTGATACACTCAAGTCAAACAGAAAAATGCTAAAACTACGAGAATGTGTCCTGCTTACTTAACGTGTATGTATAGTCATTTTTTTTGTTACCTTTGGATAGAGTAGGGAAGAGTTAAACTCTTTTTTACATTTTTTTTGTTGTCTGTGTCACATTGGTGAGATTTCCTATTACTTCTTGTCCCCAACTACAACAGTAAGAAATCAGTCAAGAGGCAATACCAGCCACAACCAGAACAGGCACCCCATTGGAAGAGTTGACCTCACTTCTTCTAGTGATAACTGTAAAATGTTGGATTTCCCATCACTTTCTGTAACCAAGACAGTGATCACTGGAGCCCTCATGCAGAGGGTTAACCCTTGAAACCAGTCAGCAGTAACATATATTAGAGATATCAGCTGTCCTCTAACAAGATCCACTACAGGGATTTATTCTATGCACTGAGGGCTGAGCAGGTCTATTCCTGGATTCTATTTTATATGATATAACAAGTTTATAAAGAGCGTTTGTGAGTACCAAATTTTACTATTTTAATAAAGAATATATACAGTAAAGGTGTCACATAATGGTTGGGATCTTTCTGTTGTTTCCTTAGTGTTTTATAAAGAACATCAGTATGGAGGAAGTAGCAAAGCCATGGCTATTGTGTATTAGGAAGTAACAGAGATGTGAATACTGTAGTTTGCAATCGCAATTGCAAAAGAGAGCTTTTACCTGGAAAACACATATTCCTAAGTTTCTCTGCAGCAAGATTGTATCCTTTTTCCACTAGAGCACTGACTAGTTGTATTTAAATGGCAAGGAGAGCCAGGGCACTGCCCTGAGGAACATGCGCCAAAGCAAAAAGGTTTTCTTAAAAATTACATTTGTTGAGAAGCAGCAATTTTTTAAATGCTTAAAGTGAAATACACAATTCCTTTAAATAGCATGCCTTGGGGATGCCTTTAACATCCAAGTGAATTTACCCAACTGTACAACACACAGTACTACAAAAACTGGCATTTAAAAAGGAAAAGAAAAAAATGCTGGTAAATGTTTCATTCTTTTTGTAAACAAAGTTGCCAGGGATTCCCTTCATTTATGCCAGAATCGATCCCTAGATAAAGGTCTGGTGAATGTCAAGGAGTACCACAATAATAAAAAATGTTGTGGGGTCCCCCCAAATTCCACATCAGACCCTTTCCGGCCGCGTATGGATTTTAACCAGTTCCTGACCATGTCACGCAGATATAAAGCAGCACAATGGCTCTCCTGGGCAAAATCCCGTATGGGTGCGTCCTACCCTTTATCGGCCACCAGAGGGCATGCGCTGCATGGCGGGTGACCCGATGTGAGTGGTTGGCAGGCACGATCGCCACGGGCCACGCGCATTGTATGCACACAAATCCTGGTGCTGTCAGAGGAGAGGAGCCATATCATAGGAAAAACTATAAGTCTCCTCTCCTAGTCAATCCTACCCCCATACAGTTAGAACACACTGAGGGAACACACACCTAACCCCTTCATCACCCCTAGTGGTTAACCCCTTCCCTGCCAGTGACATTTACACAGTATTCAGTGCATTTTTAAAGCACTGATCACTGTATAACTGCCAATGGTCCCAAAAATGTGTCAAAAGTCTCAGATCTGTCCTTCGCAATGTCGCAGCGCCGTTAAAAATCGCAGATCACCACCATTACTAGTAAAAAAAACGAATAATAGTAAAAATGCCATAAATCTTTCCCATAGTTTTCAGACGATATAACTTTTGTGCAAACCAATCAATATATGCTTATTGTGTTTTTATTTTTTAACAAAAATATGTAGAAGAATATCTATTGGCCTAAACTGATGAAGATTTTTTTTTTTTTTTAATAGGGGGATATTTATTATAGCAAAAAGTAAAAAATATAGTTTTGTAGGAGCTAAGTAACTGATTTCTCTTCTCTGATTGGCAGGTTATAAACGGCAACTTCTGCCAGTTTGAACCCGACTGGTTTTCAATAGGGGTTGTCATATACATGATAGCTACAGGCACTGTGCCATTCCGTGACCATACCACGCAGGTATACAGGAGGGCTGTGAGTTTCAAAAATCCTGTTTACCCCCTGAACATGGACCCACACCTGAAGGTCTTCATAGAAGGAGTAAGTACAAGACATTTTCTAATTTTGAAGAGGCACAGAGAAGGTTTCTAGGCCTACTGCTGCTGCTTTAGGGTTATAATGTAGGGGTGATGCCAATTCTGGTTGTCAGCTGGATTGTTGGGTAGTTTGGCTGGGACTGAGGGCTCGGAAGATGCCACATGGGGTCAATCACTGATGTGCACATTGTATGAGGTTATTAACCGCTTGCCGACCAGCGCACACCGATGTACGTAGGCAGAATGGCACTGGCAGGCAAAAGGGCGTACAGGTACGTCCTCTTTAAGAAGCAGTGTCGTGAGCGCGCGCCCACTGTGGTCTCCGTGACCGTGACTCGATGTCCGCTGGGTGCCCGCGATTGTATCATGGAGAGGAAGAACTCCCTAGGACACACTTAACCCCTTCACTGCCCCCTAGTGGTTAACCCCTTCACTGTCAGTGTCATTTACACAGTAATCAATGCATTTTTTATCGCACTGATCGCTGTAGAAATGATAACGGTCCCAAAAATGTGTCAAAAATGTCCGATGTGTCCGCCATTATGTTGCAGTCCTGATAAAAATTGCAGATTGCCGCCATTACTATTAAAAAAAAAATTTAAAATAAAAATGTCATAAAACTATCCCCTATTTTGTAGACGCTATAAATTTTTGCGCAAACCAATCAATATACACTTATTGCAATTTTTTTTTTTACCAAAATATGTAGAAGAATACATATCGGCCTAAACTGAGGAAAAAAATAGTTTTTTTTATATATTTTTGGGGCATATTTATTATAGCAAAAAGTAAAAAATACTGCTTTTTGTAAAAATTGTCGCTCTTTTTTTGTTTATAGCGCAAAAAATAAAAACCGCAGAGATGATCAAATACCACCAATAGACCGAGCTTTTAGCCTGAGAGGTCATGAAAGGGGGAGGAGACTAGCATGCAATCCCCTTTCTGAATCATATCAGGCAACATGTCCTCAAAATGGGAGGGTTCCTATCCAGAGGATATGCCTCTGGCAAAACACCTTGTCCCCCATGCTGATGATGACAAGGGTCTTTTCTCTACAACCCTGGCCCTTTGGGAGGTCTCTTAAAAAATAAGGGAGATCCACATATCATCCCCTCCAACTGAATGAGTAAAGGGGTGCATAGCACAGCTTCTTTTTCACAAAAAATGTAAACAGTATATATAGTGTATATATACTTTTAACAAATCTTTAATTAAAATGAGTTAGGGGGCATCATTCATTGAATAGTAGCTGCATTACTAAAATATAGTACTGAAGATTCTATTTACTATGTAAATGTCTCTATTTACAATGTAACTTTTTTGTGTGAATTATTCCTAATTGAACCTAGGTTCAGACTGAACTTTGGCTGTTTGGGTGTTTGGACAAAGGCCCGGACTTTAGCCTATCTAATCTAACCCACTGTTCAGTGGGAGCCATGCATGTTATATAGAATAGGTATTTCTACCACTTCTATATATGATAGCTTCCTGTTGTCGCTGGTTTCAAAGGAAGCCTTTCAAAGATGTCATGTGGGATCCCTGCCCCTTTTAATCAAAGCAGTGATATCAGTGCCCAAATATGGCCATTGACCACCCTGACATCATTGGTTCCTAAGAAAGCCACATGTGCTTGTACCTGCAGCATCCTGAGGAACCACTGAAGCCATATTTGGTCAGTGATGTCACCACTATCCTTGCCCCTTCCCTTGTAGTCTTATTTTTTTATTTCAGGGAATCGTCAGATGTCAAGCATCATGATTGATGTATTTACAGTGAGGGACTTTTTTGGGGATTTTTTTCTTTTTAATTAATATTAGTTAGAATCCTCTGTCCTCATAAACATAGGGAAAAGGTGCTTTTCCAGGGAGGGTTACCCCTGGCAAGGCATCCCCCCATTAATGGCATGGGCCTAATATGGTTCAGGAGAGTGGGGCACCTGCTCTTTCCCCCTCTTTCTGGCATGCTAAGATTAGGCATCTGGTATGGATTCCTAGAAAACCTCACGCATTTTTTTTTATTTGGGGGGGGGGGTTGCATCAGATACCACCTTAAAATACATATCAGACTCACAGGGTCTAGTATGTACCTTGGGGGAGACATTACACAACTCTTTTTCATTCTTGCTGTAAGACGTGCTATAGCGAAGAATGACATTTTCCAAAAAAAAAAAAAAAACTACAGTTTAAATTGCAGGCAAATAAAATTCACTGCAATACAATACAAAGTTTATAAATCCATTTTGAAAATTATTAAAGTGTACCCAAAACCAAAGCTTTTTTTTAAAGTTTTGCCTACCATTTGAATCATTATCTCAATTTGTCTGTCTCAGCTGAGGAATTTTCCTTTATTTCCTTTTCCAGAGACACAACATGAAGTGAGGGAAACTGTCTCCAAAAACAAAAAAACAAAAAAAGGAGAAACCCCTTCTTTTTTTCCCAAATAATTTTCTTTTATTGATAGAAAAACAAAGGGGATAAACAGGTACAGATATCAATAACATTGGTATCACAACATAGTTACATATTACAGGTATACCGTTGCACCATAGGAAAACATATACTTCAATATCTCGTCGGACATAGGTAGAGATGTGACCCGGCTTATCAGTTCAATTGGTATCAAATAGAGTCATACAAGATCTTTAGTTGATTAGACTAGATTGCAGTCAGTAGTTGATGTTTATTATATTTTAAGGGGCTTTGGATGTTTAAGATATGGGGTAAAGAGCAAGACGGGAAAATGGAATGCAAGCTCAAGTTGAGATATTAAAAAGTGGGTTTGTATTTCGCTTGTGATATGGTTTCGAGACAGGCGGCTATGGGTCTCGTGAAGTGAGGATAAAAAAATCAGTTATGTCGGTATAGTGCTAATGTACTATAGGAGGGAAGAGGGAGGGAAATGGGGGGATGGTATAGGAGAGAGGGGGGAATGGGAGGGGGAGGACGGGAGGGGTAGGAAGGGAAGGACGAGTGTCTCTGGCTTCCCTAAGTTACCATCCTTCAGATGTAGAAACGGGGGGGCGGAGTGGAGATCTGGGTCCAAAGAGAGTTCGACTAAAGTTAGACAAACCAGTTATGTGGGTGGGTTCATAATGTCAGAATATTCTTGTGTCGTCTGGAAGTTTAACCAGCAAGCCCATTTACAGTAGAATTTTGTCAGTGTGTCTCGAGAAATGTGGAATAACTTCTCAATTTCTGCTACTTTATGTATTCTTTTAAAGCAATCTTTGAGTGTGGGTGTCTGTGTAGAGTGCCAGTGAATCAGGATGCATTGTTTAGCGGCATTGATCATATGCATTGACAGAGATTTGTGATATGAGGCATGTTACCTGGGCGAGTGATGGAGGAGGAATTGTGACGGGGTCAGGTCTAGATCGTAGGAGGTAATTTGGGATGTGATACAATGTATTTCAGACCAGTAGTGTAGCAGGGGAGAGCAGGACCACCAGATATGAAGAAGAGTTCCTCTTCCTTTATGGCATCTCCAACACGTCTCTGAGATTTCGGGGTTGAAGGTATGTAGGAGGGCAGGGGTACGGTACCACCTAGATTGGATTTTAAAGCCGTTTTCCTGGGTGGTTACATTTATTGATCCTTTGTGTATGGTTTCAAATATATTCTCCCAATTCTCCTCTGTTAGTGAGATGGAAAGGTCTTTTTCCCATTTTTTACATGTGATATTGTCATTGGCTTTGAGATCTGTAAAGAGAAGGTTGTACAGGTTCGAGATGAGATGAGTTTGGGGAGTTGTTTTAGTGCAAAGGGTTTCAAAGGGGGGGGGTTGTCTCGAACATGACAACGTTTTGTTTAAGGTCTTCAGGTAGTGGGCAATAAGTAAATATGTCCAAGGGGGATGGGTTCTTACTCTAAATTATTAGCAATCTGTGTTGTAGAGAGCAACTTACTCTTGTGAAAGAAGTGATGGGCTCTTACATGGTCAGACGGCCATTGGTCAGTCAGAAATAGAGAATGCATGCCTGGAGGGAAGTCTGGGTTCATTTTTATTGGAGTCATGGGGCCGGGGATTGAAGAGACAGTCGTTTTCTTACATGTTTGGTGGAAGCAATGTAAAGTGGGACCTATTAGTGGGTGGAAGCGTATCTCTAAAGGAACATGGCCCGGTGAGATCCACGGGAGTGTACTTAGGGGTAGATTTGTAAACGAGGCTTCTAGAGCAGTGTTTCTCAACTCCAGTCCTCAAAGCGCCCCAACAGGTCATGTTTTCAGGATTTCCCTCAGATGAAATGGCTGTGGTAATTACTAAGGCAGTGAAACTGCTCAAATCACCTGTGCAAAATAATGGTAAGCCTGAAAACATGGCCTGTTGGGGCGCCTTGAGGACTGGAGTTGAGAAACACTGTTCTAGAGCAACCCAGTCCTTGTGGAGAGGATGGATATTCCAAATCCACTATTCTGGTAAGGAGCGATGCCGTTTGGTAGTTTCGGAGATTTGGAAGACCAATACCTCCTAGGCGCTTTCGGCGAATAAGTTGAGTGTAGCTGATTCTGTGTGTGCGGTCGTTCCAGAGGAATTTGGAGCATAGCTGTCTATACGCCTTAAAAAAAGAAAGTGGAATGTGAATGGGGATTGTTTGGAGTATATAAAGGATTCTTGGTAAAACATTCATTTTCAGAATGGCTGTTCTACCAAACCAGGAGAACAAAGGTTTGTTCCAATTCTTGAAATCATTGGTTAGTTTGTTCAGTAGGGGAAGGTGGTTCTTTGCGTATAGGTCTGATAATTTAGAGGGAATTTGTACACCCAGGTAGGTGATCGAGTCCTGTTTCCACTGAAAGGGGAAATTAATTTTGCATCGGTCTACTATGGTTTGTGGGAGTGAAATGTTCAGGGCATAAGATTTCGACAAATTAATTTTAAGATTGGAAATAGCTTGGAATTTTTTAAAGTCAGGCAGGACATTTGGTAGAGTAATCAATGGGTTTTTAAGGAATAGCAAAATGTCATCCGCGAACGCAGCGTATTTGTATTCCTTAGTGCGCGAATGGATGCCTTGAATGTCAGCATTAGATCTTAGTCTGCGGAAAAAAGGTTCGAGGGTCAATACAAAGAGGATGGGGGACAGAGGGCACCCCTGTCTAGTCCCGTTACGGATGGGGAAGGCATTTGACAGAGTGCAGTTCACCCTGACCCTGGCAGAGGGGTTGGTATATAATGATAGGATCAGCCCCATCATGAATGGTCTCAGGCCCATGGCTTTAAGGACCGCTGCCATATATTCCCACGACACCCTGTCAAATGCCTTCTCCGTATCCAAGGACAGAAAGAAGCCTTTCTGGTTTGTTTGAGTGATCAGGTAATGTAGATTGATGGCTTTGATGGTATTGTCCCTGGCTTCACGTCCAGGAATAAACCCAACTTGTCTTGTGAGATTAAGGAGGGGAGGAGAGGCACCAACCTATTTGCTATAATTTTGGAGAATAGCTTGATATCCAAATTTAAAGGTGATATTGGTCTGTAATTGCTTGTTTGGGTGGGATCTTTCCCTTCCTTGGGAATGACTACAATGTGGGCCTCCAACATACCTTGATTAAGAGAGGCTGCGGGAGATAAAGAGTTGAAGGCTTTTCTAAAGGGAGTTTGGAGGGTGTTTGAGAACGTCTTGTAATATGCCGCGGATAGACCGTCCGGTCCCAGGCTTTTTCCGGGCTTTATTTGTTTAATCGCTTGTTCCCATTCAGATACAGAAATAGTGGATTCTAGGGAGTTTGTTATATCAGCGGGGAGTTTGTCTTGGGAAAATTGTTCTAGAAACATCCTAATTTCCTTGGATCTTACAGTTGGGGAGGATGTGAGGGGTTCTGAATTGTGCAGGTCGTATAAAGAAGAATAATATTTCTCGAACTCTACTGCAATGTCGTTGTTTACAAGCCGTGTTCCTGAAGGAGAATGTATTTGGTAAATTGTATTGTTAGATTTTTTCTTTTTTAATGCCTGCGCGAGGAGACGGCCACTTTTGTTGCCGTGCTCGTAAAAAAGCTTTTGAGAGAGAATGTAATTTTTCTTAAGGTTCTGGAGAAGTATATCTTGAAAGAGTGTACGTGTTTCGATCAATTCAGAATGTGTTCTCTGTGCTAAATTAAGTTTATATAGTGCTTCTCATTTTTTGAGTTTGGTAAATAGGTCCGCAAGTTTAGCTTTCTTTGTCTTTCTAATCGAAGCTGCTATAGAGATCAGTTTGCCACATACTACACATTTATGCGCCTCCCATTGCGCCATCTTTGAGGTGTCTGGAGTGTCATTTTCAGAGGAGTAATCAGAAAGGCATTTGTGAATCTCCTGCACATTAATCTCATCTGTCAAAATAGAGGGGTCTAGTTTCCAAATATATGTCTGATTGCTTTTGTCAGGAATAGTGAGGGTCATGGAAATGGGGTGATGATCAGAGAGTGTCATTGGGTCTATAGATGCCGCCTTTAAGAAGGGAAGGTCTCGCTGAGTGATAAAAAGATAATCAAGACGCGAGTATTTGTTGTGTGGGATGGAGAAATAGGTGAAATCTTTATCTTTTGGTTGAAGGGTTCTCCAGGAGTCGTGAAGTGAAAGGTCTTGAAGGCATTGCTTGATTTGTCTGAGTGCCCTATATGGCAAGTGGGTTTTGCCAGAGGAGGTGTCTAGGAGGGGATCCAAAGGAACATCGAAGTCCCCTCCAAGAATCAGTAGTCCTTCTTGGAAAGAGGACAATCACTTTGTAACTGTTCGGAGAAAGGGGACCTGAGCTTTGTTGGGACAATACATGTTAGCTAATGTGATCTGTCTGTCCTTGATATGTACCTTGAGGAAAATGAATCTTCCCTGATCGTCAAAATAAGTGTCAGTGATTTGTAAGGGGGCATTTTTGGAGAGGAGGATTGAGACTCCTTTGGATTTTGTAATAGGGGAGGTTGCATGGAATCCATGGGGGAATGAGCGATTATTGAGTTTCGGTGTATTTTTAGAGCAGAAGTGGGTTTCCTGGAGGAAAACTATATCCGCTTTAGAGCTTCGTAGGTAGGCTAGGAGTTGTGATCTTTTTTCTGGAATGTTCAAGCCCCTGATATTGAGGGATATAATTTTCAATGGTGAAGTATAGGGTTTCGTTTTGAGGTGAGCCATCTCAACAGTATGGCTGGAGTGGAGTTACTCCTATCGGTTAGCTGGAAGGGAAGCCAGAGACAAGGGAGGGATGTGTGGAGCTTAAGATTTAGGGGGGGGCGGGAAGGGATTGGATGAGGATCAAGGTGAGAGAGTGAGTGGGGAAGGAAGGAGTAACCGAAGTGAGGGGTGTGAGAACTCCCAACTGGGTGAACTGGGGGTACTACCGGTTAAAAGGAACGTCTAGCAGATCCTTTCGATGTGGTGTGGGGGAACCGGATTGGGTCAGTGAGATCTACCAGAAACAACTGTTGGTGAGGGTAGTAGGTGTCGGTCGTCCGAAGGATGGAAAACCACGTCCTTGTAAGGTCATTCGAATTGTGTAACGAAAAAGCATATATTTTCAGCTGTCTAATTACAGTAGGTGAGAATCATTATGTGTTTCCAATAAAATTAATAGCTTAGGGGAGGTAATAGGTATGGAAGCCTATATTCCTTAACTGGTAGAGTCAAGTAAGTAGATTTGTCTCAGGCCTTGTGTATAAGGTAGAAGGCAATAATCTTATCTAATAGAGTATGGGATGTAGCTCTATGTAGGGAGAGAGCATATGTATGGGGTGTCTTGGTGGGTGGATTATATGACTATATTTTAAGTTCAGGGCTTTGTAATTATAGATCTAAAGTATGACTATATTATGGACCTGTAAGCAATAAGCATATAACAAGAGGCATGAAACTTAAACCAATATGACTAACAAAGCAGTCAATTAAGCATTTATCATGACAAAAACCATAACTTGAACTATTTATCTCAGTATTGAGGATAATAAAGCTGATTACTGTAGTGGTAGAGATAGTGACAGTGACACTGGGTGTGGGTAGGGTTCGTAAAGAACAATTCTCACCACCATTGTCGCCTTTATAGAGGGTGATTGTGTTCATATCCAGTACCGTGGGGGGAGGGATCTCTATATGTGTATTAGTGAGTTGAAGTTTGTTTCTGCTGTTTTGGCTTGAGGAAGACCTGCTCAGTTTTGGTCTTGAGGACGGCAATGATTGCTTGCGTCTTTATAACTTTTAGTGAGAAGATAAATATTTCGCTCCTGATGTTCGTTGCAGCTGGAGGTTTGAATTTATACCTCTAAATGAGGCCTGACATTGGAGGGGGGGAAGATCTGGACCTCTTACCTGAGCATGTCTCCTACCCAGCCCACACAGTTATACTAAACAGGATAGTTGAGGCTCCTGCGGGATAGGCCTATCTTAGTTAGACAAATGTATCATAGAAAATTAGGTCAAAGTATGACAGTTATAAATCACAAAACAATATTCTTTAAGAAAAGAATAGTGGGGGGGAAGGCAGGAAGGGTAAGGAAAGCTGTCAGAGGTTCGAGGGAAGAGAGGAGTGAAATTTGAGCATGAATGTTAAGGTTTGGAGGGTCAGAGGAAGGAAGAAGGAAAAAGAGGGTATGGTGGGGAAAGAATTATAAGAAGGTTATATCAGATATAGTCCTCAGGCTACTCATCTTAGATCTGGATTAGAGATCGGGTGGAAGGTATGAGTAAAGTAAAAGCTTGTCTCATGATATCTTGAGGGAGGTTCCTTGTGGATCTTCTATTGGTAACAGTTCAATGCTAGATTCGGGTGCTCTTCTTGAGTCCAATGGATCTAATGCGGGAGATGAATCTTTTCCTGTAGGTATGAGGTGGATACAGTCCTCTGAGTATTTTGGTTGTTGACATGAATTTCCGTTGAGAGAATTAGTGAAACGTAACCCGGGGTTTCAAAGGGGGACAGCTGTGTGGTGTCTTTTACTTCGCTCAGGCCATGTGGCGTAATTGTGAAAGAGGAGTCATAAATCGAAAGTCATTCCTGTGGGAGAGATAACTTTGTCCATAGAGGAAGGGGGGTAGCACACGAGGCCTTGAGAGCCAATATGACCAGGGAGGTTCCTGCTCCTGCGCTGTATTAGGTGGGTAGGAGACATTTTGGTGTTTTAGCAGATTTGGTGTGAAGGCGGTCCGGGGGTTCTTTGCTTTTACAGTAAAGTGGCTGTAATGAATTTGGTTCCAGTTCTGAGTTGGAAATGTGCAGTGGGGCATACTAAAGTAGTATATGGTAAAATAAAATGAAATAAGCGACGGTACTTCTGAGGCCAGGATTGTAGTGATAAGGGCCCAGTGTCAATTACATGAATTAGGAAAGGATCCTGTAGCTGTTTAGGCCACTCGGGGCCTGCGGTGTACTGGAGACGCTGTCGGGCTACCATTCCGGGGTTCGCTGTGGTCTCTCAGCAGAGATCGAGAACGTAGAGGATGCATGCGGCGTCGCCCAATACTAAAGTTGCCTGCTTCAGCGATCCCGTCCATGGAGATGGCTCTTCTGAGAGATGGGGAGAGGAATTCACTGAACCAGTCCGGTAAGGCTACTAAAGGGATATCCAGTTGGGAGCAGAAGTGATCCAAATCTTCCGGAACCCTAAAGGTCGCTGTGCATCCTTGATGGGATGCAGAAAGGCCGAAAGGGAACTTCCACCTGTAGATAGGGGATCTGGCTCTGAGGACTTCAAGTAGTGGCCGCAATTCTCTCCTTCTTTGCAGAGTGATGTTAGATAGGTCTTGATATATTTTAACTGCAGAGCCTTGCACCATAAGTTGGTTGCGATTACTAGCTGAGCGGAGAATACTTTCTTTTAGTTGGAAGTCCATAAGACAACATATTATGTCACTGGGGGGAGCTGTGTCTCTCCCTCTAGGGCGTATAGCTCTGTGTATTCGCTCGAAAGCAATTGGTGTATCCGTGGGCCTTTCCAGGATATCGTTAAACACCGTAGTGACACGTACACGGAGGTTGCGGCGTCTGCCTCGGTTATCGAGGTCTTCTAGGTGTCGGTTGATATCTCTAAGATGGGCTGCATGGGATTCTGTGATCTGTTGTACCTGGCATATTGATGATTCCTGGCGCGCTTGGGCTGTTTCCATTTCCTCCATTCTAATTGTCATTGCTTGGATGTCTGATCTTATGTCTATGATGGCCGTCATAAGTGTGCTTTTAATGTCTGCTGCTGCACTACGGAGAGCATCTAGGTTCACTGCAGGAGACTGCCTCTGCTCTGTGTGTGCATCGGCCGAGCTCATGGCTCCGGAGCGGTGGGGGTTGACGCTCGGAGAGCGAGACTCACGTGAGGAAGCTGTGTGTGATGGCTGCGTCCTGCCCGAAGGCCGCGAACGGAAAATCTCCAGTATTTGCCGACTAAGCTGCGTCTTCTGTCCCCGTGGGGATCGGGATCTTGTAGCGGAGGTACTTCGGGAGGTTCTCACCATAGTAGGGCTGGTAAAGGTGCTGTTAAGCTAAGGTTGCTGGGCCTCGTGGTCGGGAGCTCCTGTGTTACACGTCCATCTTGGATCGGCTCCAGGCCACGCCTCCGAAACCCCTTCTTAAACAGATGTAATTATTAAAAAGTTTCCTTTCTATTCCTACTCTGGTGACAGCTGTACAATTTTGGATTTCCCACTTTCTGCACCAGTGACAATGGTCACCAGTGTAAATAGAGGAGGTAAAATCCCTAGCAGGGACACAGAAAACAAGAAAACAATGAAAAACTGATAAGGGTTTAAACTGATTTATACTGTATCCAAAGCAAAAAAGTTTTGGCCTTAGATACACTTTAACTACCCCCCGCCCGCTATATAGTATGATGGGCGCAAGGTGGTTCCCTCGTTCTGGGACCACATTCCACATCGTCCCACTCTCGCCATGCTTGTGCCCATCAGTGCTGCCAATCAGTGCCCATCAGTGCTGCATATTACTGTCACATCATCAGTGCCCATTGGAGCCACCTCATCAGCGCCCTTCAGTGCTGTTTCATTAGTGCCCATCAGTGCAGCCTCATCAGTGCACATCAGTGAATGAGAAAAATGATCTATTTACACAATTTTCTAACAGAAACTAAGAAAAACTTTTTTTTTACAGATTTTTGGCTTTTTTCATTTTTTTGCAAAAAATAGAAAACCCAGTGGTGATTAAATACCACCAAAAGAAAGCTCTTTCTGTCTCAAAAAAAATTTTAAAATGTTATTTGGGTACAGTTTGCATGACTGCGCAATTGTCATCAAAAAGTAAAAGCACTGAAAGCTGAAAATTAGCCTGGGCAGGAAGGAAGTAAACGTACCCAGTATTGAAGTTGTTAAGTTATTGGGTAAAAAACAGCCTATACCAAAATGGATTAACATAACATTTTTGTGGAATATTTTTTGTGAGATAATATCCTACCTCTAAATGCACACAAGGTATGAATATGAGTTTGTCGTGAGCTTGTACACTGTGACTTATCTCTTCATTGGCACTGGGATAAATATTTATCTGTTAAGGTTGTGTATAGAGACCAATATTTTCCAACACACAGCTGACTTCCTGTTTAGTAGTTCCACAAAAAGCAATGTAAAGTTTCCTTTGGGGAATACTTACATAGAGCAATACACTACAGATAGAATTGCATAATTGACAAACATCTCATTTTATGTGCAGGTGTGTGTACTTGTAAATACAATTTTGAGAATCTCATCAATAGGCACTTTCACAAAAACTAGCTTTTATTTAGGATGTTAAGGGTCCTTTAACAATACTACTTTAGATAAGACAAATGCAGATCTAGTTTAAGCTTTTGTGATAATTAATTTGCATAATGTGTTATAGAACACAAATATTAAGAACGTTTATATATAATGTATAATTTCTGCTACATCTAAATTTGTAAACCTAAAGTGACTCTGTCACCACAGGGCTCAAATTAAACTATTGCACTACCGTGTAACTCCACTTTGCCATTTCTCCTACCAGATATTACATTTTCTCTTGCTGGCTCATACTTTACTACAGGATGTAGCAGTCAGTAGGAGGATCCAAAATGTTTGGCAGGTGGAGCAGATAATAAACAAACCCAGAACACCTGCAGCTGCAAAGAGAAACAAAGTGGCATTATTTAACCGCTTCAGCCCCGGAAGATTTTACCCCCTTCCTGACCAGAGCACTTTTTGCGATTCGGCACTGCGTCGCTTTAACTGACAATTGCACGGTCGTGCAACATGGCTCCGAAACAAAATTGACGTCCTTTTTTCCCACAAATAGAAATTTCTTTTGGTGGTATGTGATCACCTCTGCGGTTTTTATTTTTTGTGCTATAAACAAAAAAAGAGCAACAATTTTGAAAAAAACGCATTTTTTTTTACTTTTTGCTATAATAAATATCCCCCAAAAATATATAAAAAACTATTTTTTTTCTCAGTTGAGGCTGATATGTATTCTTCTACATATTTTTGGTAAAAATAAGTAATAAGCATATATTGATTGGTTTTCGCAAAAGTTACAGCGTCTACAAAATAGGGGATGGCAGCGATCTTCAATTTTTATCGGGACTGCGACATTATGGTGGACACATTGGACAATTTTGACACATTTTTGGGATGATTGACATTAATACAGCAATCAATGCTATAAAAATGCATTAATTACTGTAAAAATGTTACTGGCTGGGAAGGGGTTAACACTAGGGGCGATCAAGGGGTTGATGTGTTCCCTAGTGTGTGTTCTAACTGAAAGGGGGAGGGGACTGTGCAGGGGAGATGACAGATCGCTGTTCATACTCTGTATGAACAGACAATCTGTCTGTTCTCCCCTCAGAGAACCGTAAACTGTGTGTTTACACTCACAGATCCCAGTTCTCCGTGTGTCAGCGACGCTCGTGGGAGCCCGGCGGTGATCGTGACCAGTGGGCGAGAGGAGGGCATGCCCCTAGTGGCCACAGGGTGAAGCAAAATTATATAATGTCGTTTCGCCCAGCCATGCCATTCTGCTGCAGTACAACTGCGGCGGCTGGTCGGCAAGTGGTTAAAGACACAGACCAGCAGAAAGGTACATTTACATGCTTTTTGTTTACTGCTGTGGCATAGTTTATGATGACCAACATATAAACTATGTAAACTATGTAAACTCCAAATATGATATCCTTGTTAAAGCGATAGTAAAGTCTCATCTAAGGAAAAAGAACCTTTCCCCTGCAAATTAGGGGAATAAGGTTCTAGCATGTACCACATACTAGCATGACATGAAAGACTTTCCTGTAAAAGGGATCCCTCCAGCTTTGCTCTGTCACCACTTACAGGGATTCCATCTTCACCCAGTCTTCCTTCCGTGTTTTCATGCTCCAGAAGTTTGAATAGCTGGTCCACAATGAAGTCACTCCCATGCACATGCACAGGAGCCGCGATCACAGCACATCATTTTTAGTGGACAGCACACTCAACTGAAGTGAAGACTTTATTTTTGCCAAATATTTTTGGAAAATGTCAAATGAAAATGTATTTTTTTACACAAAGTTGTAAATTTAATAAGATATTTTTCACATACAGCATGGGCATACCTAACCTCTTCAATACGGGCACAATAACCCCCTTCCTGCCCAGGCCAATTTTCAGCTTTCACCCTTTAAATGACAATTGTACAGTCATACAACACTGTAGCCATAAGAGCTTAATTGAACAAGCTGAAGTTAGAAGCTGATTGGCTACCACGTACAGCTGCTGCAAATTTTGCACTCTCCAGTTTTAGTAAATCTCCCCCATTGCTAGCATACGAGCAAAGGCAACAGACAGAAACATGGTCAATAAACAGGTAGTCAGGAGCACTGAGTACACTAGCTGGCTACACTAGTCTGGCAACACTGTGGCTGGTGTGGTGTTTAGAGAACTGTGGCTGACCCTATTAGGGCTAGTTCACACGTGGTGTTGTGGGTGGTAAAACCTCACGGTTGAGCTGTAGTTACCACCCCTCAAGCACTACCCTCTTTAGCTGCAGAGGCAGAGGCTGGAAGTGTATGGCTGCTGTGGTTGTGATGCTTTGCAAATTACACTTAATTTATGTGTCATTTATGCCCCTAGAAGGCCTGAAGCTGGTCCTTGGATTTTGGGCCCCTCTGTGCGGCTAGGCTGTGAAAAAGTCTCACACATGTGGTATCCTCATACTCAGCACAAATAGTAAAATGTGCTCAGGATGTAATTCTAAGTATGCCTATGATGTGTGTTCGAAATATCTTATTAATTGACAACTTTGTGTAAAAAAAATTATTTACAGTTTCTTTCCTTCATTTCTTTCCAAAATGGGGTCATTTTGTGAGTGTTCCCACTGTCCTGGTGCTCCAGGTTTTGCATGACTGAGTAATTGTCATTCAAAGTGTGACAGCACTGAAAACTTAAAACTGGGCTGAGGAGGAAGGGGCTGAAAGTCTCCAGTATTGAAGTGGTTCAAATAGGCTGTGGGTATAAAAGCATATATAATAGAACAGTCTCATTTTATTAAAATGTGCTGAGGTTTGTAGGTGTCTTTTACATTCTGTGGCAGGGCGGGTGCTCTGTGCCAGATCACATACCTAGTATGTGATCTGACACTACCAGCGACCCGAGCCAATCATCAGGTTCGGTGGATGTGATGTCTGCCGGGGCCCACCGGTCATTCGGGAGACAGGCAGAATGGCAGTCTGCCTATGTAAAGATGGCAGACCACCGTTCTGTGAGAGGGGAATGCACTGATCCTGTGTTTCTGCTAAGCTGGAACACGGATCTTTACCTTCCCCCAGTCAAAGCACCTCCCCCACAGTTAGCAAGCACTCCCTAGGAATTACTAGTAAAAAATAAATAAATAAATAAAAATATCCCATATTTTGTAGACGCTATACCTTTTGCGCAAACCAATCAATATTCGCTTATTGGTATTATTTTTACCAAAAATATGTAGCAGAATACATATTGGCCTAAATTGATGAAGACATTTGATTTTTTACATTTTTTTATTAGGTATGTTTTATAGCAGAAAGTAAAATCTTGTTTTTTTTTTTTCAAAACTGTTGGTCTTGTTTTGTTTATAGCGCAAGAAATAAAAACCACAGAGGTGATCAAATACCACCAAAAGAAAACTCTATTTGTGGGGAAAAAAGAACATAAATTTTATTTGAGTACAGCATTGTTCAACTGTGCAATTGTCAGTTAAAGTAACACAGTGCTGTATCGCAAAACGCAATATGTTGTATGTGCATTAACATTATTATTATTATACAAGATTTATATAGCACCAACAATTTGCGCAGTGCTTTACAACTAGAGGGCAGACAGTACAGTACAATACAATTCAATACAGGAGGAATCAGAGAGCCCTGCTCGGTAGAGCTTACAATCATCACTGACCAAAGCAGATAATTGCTTTATATATATATATATATATATATATATATATATAGTGGCATCTTGTGTAATTTTGGATACTATTTGGTATTTGGTATACAATCCTACAAAAACCACCTCTAAATTCATGATGTTTGCATGGATAATGACATATCTCCCACCCGGGTCTACCTCTAGCCTAGCGCCAATAGGTGGAAGGGTAGGGATTTGCGTACAAGTATGCTCACTTTAATGAGATTTGATTAAGTGAACATGCGTGAGGGCCGACCATTTTGCCTGACATTCTTTGAACCATTAAAATTCGGTGTTTGAGCACTAATACACTGCCCAACAAGAATTCTCCTGCCTTTGTGGCTGTGTGTGGTGAAGAGATGAGCTTGGGCTTGTTATTTGGATATACCATATTTATCGGCTTATAACACGCACATTCACTTTAAGAGGGAAGCTTCAAGAAAAAATTTTAAATTTTAAATAAAGAACTGTGAAGCAAAATAAGGGTCAGTGCCCATCAATGCAGTCTAATCAGTGCCCATCTGCAGCCCCACCATTGCCATGAATGCAGCACCCACATTGCCATGAAAGCAGCACCCACATTGCCATGAATGCAGCATCTACATTGTCCTGAATGCAGCACCTACATTGTCCTGAATTCAGCACCCCCATTGACATGAATACAGATTCACCATTGCCATCAGTGCAGCCTGATTCATGCCCATCTGCAACCTTAAAGGGGACAGGGAGGGGGTGGGACGAGTGCCAACAGACATACAGGAGAAACACCTGTTTTCTCGGCGGCCTCTTTAATAGAAAGTCCCGCCTTCTATGATGGACAGAACAGTCATCCAATGGCAGCACAGGTGACGGAACTTCCTATTACAGAGGCCGCCATGTAAACAGGAAATACTCCTGTATGTATGGCACTTGTCCCGCCCCCTCCCTGTCCCCTCTAAGGCAGCCAGCATGTATATTTTTTGTGGCCCCCGATGCTCGGGGATTCGTTGGTGGCCACAAAAGATATACATGTCAAAATTACCAGGCAGTCCGTCCAAAACTGGAACGTGGGCCGTGATTGGCCCGCGGGCCTGACATTGGACATGCCTGCACTATATTGTACATTACATAGACTATGGAAAACAGCATAAGTGTGGTGTGTATTCAGTGCATAGTCACATGTTCTGTTTAATTGTCCATCTTTAAAGTTTAAAGAAGTTTAATCTGCTTATCTTTTGCTTTTCCTTGGTTCATCTTCCTCCCCTTCATCAACATACAAATGTTTAAATAACACCTTTCTATTTTCAGTATATATCTTATTTTAAACCCAGTGATGTCATCACTGAGTCGCTGTGCTTCTCTGTGCAGGAAGATCATGCCTGGTGTGAGTGGCTCCACATAGCTTCCTAAAAAAAGGAAACTACCCTAGGTAAATTTTATATATGATGCTTAGCCTCTGTGACAGAACAAAAATCCAATGATTGAAGAGGCTGGCCAGGGACAGTTCAGTTGGGGAGGAAAGGACTAGATAATACTAGACATTCTGTAGACAGGAAATGAAGCAGGCTCTATCTGACTAGATTTGATTGTAAGAAGCTCAAAGTGTGTAGTGAATTCAAAGTAAGCAATTCAGTACAAAAAAAGGAGCCTTACCTAGGAAGTCAGCTTTAAGCCATGCCCATTGTTAGGTGCAATCTTGCCTTAGCACACTGTAGGACTTTTTTCTGGATTCTATCCCAGGGTGCCTTAAGTCTTTCATGATCTCTTATGTCACAAGGATTTGACATTTTAATTGTAAAGCCAAGCAGGTCAACCTTATGGGTGTTGTTCACATTTATTTGTGGGTGGGGTTAAAAGTGGGAATGGTCAGTAGGTTGTCCCTGGATTTATTTTTAAAATCTGGTCACCTAACACTAACGTCTCCCATGCATTCTGCCTGTGCTAATCAGGGATGAAAAGTCCTCAGTCAGCTTTTACACTAACCACTAGAGACTCCCATCTAAAAGCCACAAACCCCAAAGCGCTCAGAATACATTGAGTATGTGAGATCTCCCAGGGCACCCGGGAGGAAAGGGAAAGCCCAGCAAACAAGGCAAACACGAGGGAAAGGGATTTGTGTAGGAAAGGGGAGGGAGACATGCACTTCCACTGCCTGACTTACAGCCATTGAGAATACTTACAAGAACAAAACCCAGAGCCAAGAGATACATTTTAAAGCAAGTTCATGGCTGCTTTTGCAGTTGGAAGCTTGTTTTAATACTTTCAATGCCATGCTGCGTGATACACATCACTGGCAGAAAAAGTGTTAAGAGAAAATGGAAGCATCAGATTAACGTGTGACCAATCCAGAGCTTGGTATTGAACAGTCCACATCCCCTTAACTACATTTATCACTAATGAAGCTCATATCATTGTATTGTATCCAAATGTATTTTTTACATGTTAAAACAAATATTTGGAATTAATTAAAATGTTGTTTATTATTGAAAACAATGACAATGGTACATTTTAATGCCCCGTACACACGGTCGGACTTTGTTCGGACATTCCGACAACAAAATCCTATGATTTTTTCCGATGGATGTTGGCTCAAACTTGTCTTGCATACACATGGTCACACAAAGTTGTCGGAAAATCCGATCGTTCTAAACGCGGTGACGTAAAACACGTACGTCGGGACTATAAACGGGGCAGTGGCCAATAGCTTTCATCTCTTTATTTATTCTGAGCATGCATGGCACTTTGTCCGTCGGATTTGTGTACGCACGATCGGAATTTCTGACAATGGATTTTGTTGTCGGAAAATTTTATCTCCTGCTCTCCAACTTTGTGTGTCGGAAAATCCAATGGAAAATGTCTGATGGAGCCCACACACGGTCGGAATATCTGACAACACGCTCCGATCAGACATTTTCCATCGGAAAATCCGACCGTGTGTACGGGGCATTAGAGTTTCTTCCCTTTCTGCTATACCTTATTAAATTGTTTATTTCTCCTTTTACTGCATGCTTTCTTTGTGTTCTTACATTTCTTCAATCAAACATATCTAACAAGCTGGTTAAAGAATGAAAGAAAATGCTGTTTGTTAACATGCAAATCTTTCCTGGGATTAATTTTAAGCTAGAGATACAAGTGCATTCTCTATTAGCATAACACTGCATAAAAAGACAATTAGTGATAAAAAAAAGAGAAGTAGATTTCATTTTCTTGCAATCCATCCAACTGTTAGAACTTCACATGCTTAGCTGTGCTTGCTGTTTTAATTGAATGGCTCATTAAACAACATAGTAGGAAAAATGTGCTTCATAGTACAGTTGAATATCTTAAAACAGTTGCTATCACATACTGCAGATTATATTTTCATCTGGTCAATTACGTTGCCTGGGGATTTTGACTAATATATGTAATATTCATTCTCAACAGGTCTAGACACAAACATTTGTTTGAGTAAGGTTATCTGGAAAATGATCAAGATATTTTACACTTTATAAATCACAGTCCTTAGAGTTGATTGCAATTATTCCATAATGCATAAGGATAAGAAAAAATGTACAAGACCCAAAAATATAGAGTAATAAAATCTTTCAATCAGTCTAAGTATATGATAATATGTAATAATGACTCAAACTACTTTGCAATCACTGGATGGTTTATCCTGTGGTGTACCACTTGCTTTAATTATTTATAGAAAGATGATGGTTTATTTTGAAAAGAACGCATTTATACCATCATACTTTAATCATAATCAATATGTGTTACCAGGAGGGCAATGCAACAGGGTGAAAACAATTTCTAGTGACTTAAATTTATATCTGAATGAACCCCAAGGTAAAGTATTGTCTATACCAGGAAAATTAGATGCATTTCTCATGAGCATCAGTTTTAATAAGGGTAGAGTGTTTTAGATATATCCTAAAGCTGAACACCAGGGATGGTGTATTTTGCATACTCATACTGGGTCACCTTGGCCCACTGTTAGTATGCATATGTGATGCCTGCTCAGCCTCTGTGGAAGCTGTAAATCACCGTACTATCCCAAGCTAGTACAGTGATTGCTGTGATCTGCCTTGCCCTTCTGCATAGTATACCACAGAAGGTCAGTTCTTTGGCATGGCTAGCACAGCTAGTAAAAGCATTGCATTTTTCTCAGTGAGTGCAAAGCATTCTTGGATTGGACAATATTGAGATTGTAACATCACCATCACTCCTCTCTACCTTAAATCAGAGAACACTTTGCATTCACTGAGAAAAATGTAGGGTGTTCCCTGACTGGTGGCCATGCTGAGCAAGTATGCCCTCAACCCTGTGGTTATTATGCAGAAAAGCAAATGCTTAAAAGGACACCCAGAAGATCGCAGCCATCACGATGATAGGCCACTACAGCGATTACAGCTTTCACACAGGCTGAGGAGGTATCACTTAAGCATGAGTGCATCCAAGCTGGCTCAATGTATTAATCAATCAAAATATATAATTGAAAGAATAGATTACTGGACAGCCAACCACCCTTTGTTGCGTGGTAGCACACAGCGACCCATCAGAATTCTGGAGACCCCAATGACACACACACAGCAGGCAGCTTTCATGTGCAAAGTGAGTCTGCATTCTGTATTAAGAATGATACTTTTATATGTGAGTTACAACAAAAGGGGGGAGGTGTATGCTTGCTCCTAAGTTTCTAAGGGTTAACCAGGCTTCTAAAGAGAGATTTTTTCATCATGAGTTTAGGCAGCTGAAAGGAATTTACAAAGATAACTTATCTGCAAGGACATAGGATGCCTGTTTCCGGGACTCGGCCACAATGACTCATACAGTGGGGGTTTTTTAATTAAAACATAGTTCAAGCAATAAGTCTAATAAACTTTAATAAGAAAGAAGTGTAAGATAAGGCACATACATTCCTTAAAAACAAGAACTATAAAATGGAGGAGAAATTACAAAATGGAGTTGCAGTTGATCATATGCTCTACAACAAATCCTTCTCTAAGTCATAAAAAATGACTTACTTCTTTTCTACAGAGTTTTTACTGTAATAAATACTGAGGTAAGCTTTACTTTCAGCACCTGGGTCAGGGGTTATAGTGGCTCTAGTAATTAAACACATGATAAGCTTGAAACACACATACAGGAATAATAAGAAAAGTAAAACCATAAAAATTGTCACAGCAATATCTTTTAGCCAGGAAAATATTCCCCCAAGCCCAAAACCTCCTAGACCTTTTAGAGAATCCCAGTTCTGTGCAATGTTACTGGCTTCTTCTTGCAACTTCTTAACTTCTTTCCGATGTTGTGCAATTAGGCCATAATAGTCAAGTACCTCCATACTGGTATTGTATATCCAAGTACAACACTCATAGTCCTCAGTGTGTTCGAAGAGAACAGTCAGTGCTGCACTTATCGTTTCAATGGCCAGATCATGTAATTATACCTTTTTTCTGATTGCCCTTTGTTCAATACTTAATAGATCAATATCGTCTGAGTTCTTTTCCATAATATCGTCAATAACCTAGAGTAATTATTTAGCTTTCTCATCATATCTATTCCCCACCCTGTGTATGAAGGGAACCAGGCCCAGGCCTGGTCTCCCTTAGTAAACAATTCTCTCTTCATTTTATGCCTAAGAGGGTATCTTGGATACATACGGGCCTCAAGTAGGTGGTCTTCCTTATTGTAACCCATTACTCCCATAATGGGGACTAAAGAGGCCAAATAACACCATCCTTGGACATCTTCCTTTCTACTTACCAAATCAGGGATGGAGGCCGACATGTGTTTTATATAGTGTGTGTCAGGTCACGTCCATTTACTGTATACCAAATATTTGGGTGGAAGACACCCATTTACGGTGACCTGTCACACCCAACTTTATCAACCTCTGTTCATTGCCCTTATACTGGGCCATAACAGTGTTCAGTAATTTAATATTAGATTCATTCCCTATTTCCAATAGATCCCTATGCCATTATTTCCCTATGTATTATCTTCAACCCATTATCCTTTCCAGACCACTTCCCGATCCCTTGTCTGGTTAAGTTTGGGATTGAGGGGGGGTTGGGTTGCGATGTGCAGCAGCCTATCCTTCCCCACCCTTTGGTGGGGGCGGGGCTTGGCCTCCTGCTCATAGGCGTCATGCTTCGACGCCGCAAACAGCAGTGTCATTGATGTTGATTTAACGTCTTTTTTCCATCCTTACCCACACACGTGATAGGATGGCTCCTCCACATGCAGCTGGGAATCCCCTCCCCACCTCTCTTGTGCAGATTGGCCAATCAGGCATGACGTTGACGCGGCCCCTCCCTGGGAATGGGAGTATATAGTAGCCTTGGAGCAACCAATGGTTAATTTGCTTGACTCAATCACAAGGAAACACACACTGATCCCACACACAGGTTACCCTCTTCGCTGGGAGATCAGCCATCTTCTTTTGGTATGTTTTTCTCTTCCCTCTATTTGGTTTTATCTCACATACACTCCCTCATGTAGTCCCCTTTTTGAATACATAGACATTTTGCCACTTTTTCTTTACACTTTTACACATTTAATTAATTCTTTTTTGACACATTTTTTTCTAGGAACACTATGCACCTTTCGTGCACACATAGTCTATTGGATCATCCTGAGACCACTGTGTTGGGCTCCGGGCGCTGTTCTCCATCCTTTGAGGGTTCCCCCCTCTCAACCCTGGGGGATACATCATGCCTGTTGCTCCTGTCTTCCTTGGCGGATACCAGACCTGGCCTTGAGGCTGTGTAGTAAGTATTCCAACCTATCTCCATCTTGTTGGGATATAATCCCTCTGCCCCCCCTTATTCTAAGGGCATTATCATTAACCCCTGTTCATTTCCTTCCCAGTATATTACTTCACAACACTCCTGATGAAGGCTGTAATGCCAGGAAACGCGCTAGATGTCCTGTAATGCCAGGAAGTGCCACTAGATGCCAACAGTTACTTGTCTCTATTACATATGTTTTTCAATCGATTTATTATACCATGTATATTTGCCATGTCTATTTTCTATCTGTATTGCATGCTATGAGCAGCACATTAAGTTTAAGTCTTGTGACTACCTATCTATTTGATATAAAATATTTGAAATGTATTCTAGATTGTAATAAATCATGTACTGTAACTTCAATTCTATGTTGTTGTTTTCTCCTGACATGGCATTCCCTCATTTAAAGTCCCACAAACTCTTCCTTTCAACACAAACAGATACTTTGTCCTAGGGTTTCTTAGCGATAAGCCCGTGAGTGTACTTGTCCTGTGCTGCGATTATGAAGTGGTGTAGTATATCACGTACATTATCACGGAGAGAAGAAAGTTATTTAAGGTATTCAACTTCTGTTTGTCACCCTATTACTGGGCCATAACAGTGTTCAGCTATTTTTTATTAGATTCATTCCCTATTTCTATTAGATTCCAATGTTATTTTTTCCCTATGTATTATCTTCGACCCATTAGCCTTTCCAGACTACTTCCCAACCCCTTGTCTGGTTCAGCCTTATTTTGGGGGGTTCGGGTGTTTTCTCTGTCTCCGGGGTTGCAATGTGCAGCAGCCCATTGTCCCGCCCACCCCTAGGTGGGGGCGGGGTTTGGCCTCCTGCTCATCGGCGTCATGCTTTGACGCTGCAACCAGCGGTGTCATTGACGTTGTTTTGACGTCTTTTTTATTCCATCCTTAGCCACGCACTAGAGGGGTGGAGACCCCTTTTTTCTCCCCTTACTTGTTTTTTTTCACATACACTCCCTCATGTAGTCCCCTTGTGGGAACACATAGACATTTTTTCTCCATTACTTTCACACCTTTACACATTTAACCAATCCCTTTTTTTGCCCCTTTTTTTTAGGAGCATCATGCACTTTCAGTGTACACATAGCCTATTGGATCATGCTGTGACCACTATGCTGGGCTCCGGGCACTGTTCTCCTTCCTTGGAGGGTTTCTCCGTTTCAACCCCGGGGGAGATATCATGCCTCAGGCCCCCGTCTTCCTTGGCTGATACCGAACTTGGCTTTGAGGTTGTTAGTAAGTATCCAAATCTATCTCCACCTTGTTGGGACTTTATTACCCTGCCCCCCTTAATCGAAGGGTACTACCATTAATCCCTGTTTTTTCCTTCCTAGTACCTCATAACACTCCTGATGAATGGCTGTAATACCAGGAAACGCGTAGAGTGCCACTAGATGCCAACAGTTACTTGTTTTTATCACATTTGTCTTTCAATCGATTTATTATACCATGTATATTTGCCATGTCTACTTTATATTTGTATTGCGTGCTATGAGCAGCATATTTAGTGTAAGTCTGGTAACTACCTATCTATTTGATACAAAATATCTGATATGTATTCTAAATTGTAATAAATAAATCATGTACTGTACTTTCATATTTATGTTGTCACTTTCTCTCAACATGGCGTACCCTCATTTAAAGTCCCACAAAATTCCTCCTTTTTATCTACTTATGTAAGGTATTGTTTAAATCAGGATCAGATATGTGAACAGGCAGAGTTTCCCTTAGATTCACACACGGAAATGTTAAATATTGACCTTCTGCATGTAGAGGGGTTAGTCTGTGTAACATTTCCTAAATTGAAACACCAGTCAGGGAAATTATATGTTGGTTAAAGCAACGGGAGGAGTTTCATTTAAAAAAAGGGTGATATTTAAAGGCACAGCCATAAGGGGAATACGGGCTGTACTAGGATGCAGTTTACTACACGTCCAACATTTCTCATAACCTGATTTTTGTGCATATGCATATTTGAACTTCATTAGTAATATTTTATAATGGAATGTGGTTGACCCTTCCCCTATCTCATTTTCTCCCAATGATTCTCTTTTTGACCCGTTATGTCTGTCATGTATAGGTTGTGTTCCACATATGCCTTTTATTGCACCCAAGTCCTCAAGGTGATATATACAGTTAGTTAGGATCCATGTGTTTAGGAACACAATCAGGGTGATCAAGAATAGGAGGCACAAGGCCTTCCCAGAAGTCTGTTGTGAAATAAGCGAGGTCATCTTTTTCAGAGTCTTGGCCACCTGCTTCACTCACTATTCGAGGATTTTCATTGCTTACTTCACCTCCTTTGTCTTTAATCTTCCTCTTAGGGTTTTGGTTCACCTTCTTCACACAACTGGCATGAATATGACCATCCAGTATTGTATTCAGAATTCATTTGTGACTGTCAGCCAACATGTTTCGCAAAGAATTTTTTACTTCATCAGGGCATAAAACGACATCATTGATTCATTTTAACTGAATGAACAACAGATAAACTGTAATTACATGGTGGCCATGCATAGTTATATAACAAAACATGATACAAATTGTTTAGTAAAGGAATTCATTCCAATAAATCTCATCTACTGGTGCAAGTCTAAAAAACAGAGCAATCACCACCAATGCCACACGTCATCTACTGTACCAACTGGTGCAAAATATCCATGGGTGCCAGATCCCAACAGGATAATGCCAACAGGGGAACTGGACCACACAATTTGAAGGCAAGAATCTAGTAAAACGTATAATAAAGAAAACAGGAGACTAATAAGTTCCTAATCAGGGCAAAATAATAATTATATACAGCAATAATAATTGTAAATCATTTATCTCAGGTAGTACTAAAGCAATTTTTAATTTAGTTTAGTGTGGTAGAAGAGAACAAGCTGGGAACCAATCCCTAGCCTTCCAAAATAGGAAGCATACTCACAGCTGTGTATATATAAACGCTAAGGAGCTATAACAAATATGGAAAGCATATTTAGCTAAAAGACTGCTGACTAATTATGGGCATTACTGATAGTATTGTCCCTAGGGGGAAGAGGGAGAGGGTTAGCATCAGGATGACTATATGGGGTATATATAAACATTTATGTTAATTTGGCAGCCTGAAGGGGTAATAAGAGCCCCAAAGTCCTACAGGGCAATGTAGTGGCCACAACATCAAAAAGTAAGTAAATATAGCTGTCACTGAGTCTCTCCCATAGCGATCAAATGCCCTCATCCATATGTAGAAAAGCATACAGCATATAACTTACCTATAGAAGAAAATAAGGTAGCTCCTAACCGGGAGAATCACTTCCTGCCAGTGGCGGTGGGTAGCTGCAGGGTGCGTCTGTCAGACAGCACACCGGCGCTCCCATCTTTAAATTGTGCGGTCCCACCGGAAGTGAAAAGGTCAGAGATGACCTAATGTATTTTTTGCAGAATTCCCCTAGACCAGGCCACCAAAACGTGCGTTGCACAAGTTCCAAGTTCTTCCATGCCCCAAAGTGTCCTACCAGTGGGTGATCATGGAGAAGTGTTAGAACTCTGATTCAGACAGTTTCTGGAACAAAAATTTGACTCCCCCTCCAAAAAAGACCTTCTCTGGGTGTTAAAGAGACTCCAGGGGGTTTGAAGAGTCTGTGGATGCTTCTCTGATCTGGGAAAGAAGATCCATTTGTAAGAGTAAGAAGTTACTTGCAGGTAGGATAGTGTCTGGGATGGAGAAATTCTTAGGACTGTCATACATGCACAAGAGCGTGTCTGGTTTTACATTCTTTGATTCCGGTCGGTACGTGATGTGAAAACAAAAATGTGAGAAAAATAAAACTCAATGAGCTTGCCGAGGTTTTAGACGCTTGGCTGATCTTAAATATTCTAGGTTCTTATGGTCGGTGTAAATCAATACTGGGTGAACCGCGCCCTCTAACAAGTATCTCCATTCCTCTAGTGCAGATTTAATGGCAAGTAATTCTCGGCCATCAACATCTTAATTCCTCTCAGCAGGAGAGAGTTTCCGGGAGAAGAACCCCACAGGATGCATCAAGTCCTTATTGCCTTGCAGTTGTGAAACGACTGCTCCCACAGCTATCTCTGAGGCATCTACTTTCAAGATGTATGGTAGCGAAGGATCAGGGTCGCTGAGGATTGGAGTTGAGGTGAAAAATCTCTTAAGTCTTTCAAATGCATCTTGGGCCTCCGGACCCCAGTGAAAGCGTGCGTTTTGCTTGGTCAGCTGTGTGATGGGAGTGATTATGAATCCTTTAATAAATTTCCTGTAAAAGTTGGCAAAGCCAATGAAAAGTTGAACCCCCTTCATATCCAAGGGTACAGGCCAGTCAAGTATAGTAGACACTTTTTTGAGGATCCATCTTGATACCTGTTGGGGAAATCTCTAACCCCAGAAACTGGATGTTCTGCTGCTCAAATTTACATTTCTCAGCCTTAGCATACAGTCCGTGCTGACGGAGATGGAGTAAGACTCTGCAGACATGCCTCCAGTGCTGGTCACATGATTCAAAGAAAATTAAAATGTCATCTAAGTAGACGATTACAAAAATGTCCAAAAAGTCTTTGAACACTTCATTAATAAGATGCTGAAAGGTAGCGGGGGCATTGCAGAGGCCGAGGGGCTTGACCAAATATTCATAGTGGCCGAATCAAGTGCGGAAGGCCATCTTCCACTCATCCCCGGCCCATATGCGGACCAGGTTGTAGGCCTCACTCAAGTCTAACTTGGTAAAAATGACGGCAGATCTTAGTTTCTGGAAGAGTTCTGGTATCAAAGGCAGAGGATATCGGTTCTTGACCATGATGTTGTTTAGGTACAAATTGATACGGGGGTTGTGGGCCTGGAGCCAGGGTATGCCCAGAATCACAGGAAACAAAGTGGAGGAAATCATATCAAGGGTCAAAAGTTCCTTATGTTGAGAGAGGGTGATGGCAGGCAAAGGCAAGTTCTCCTGAGTCACTTGACCTGACTTGCGGGAACCATCAGCCATAAAGACGGAAAGCCCATGTATCTTCTCCCGAAGGGGCAAGGCTTGTTGGCTGGCAAAGGTGGCATCAATAAAACAGCTGCATGTTCCGGAATCGATGATGGCTTTGATGGAGACTGTCCTTCCCCGGAACTGCAATGAGAGAGGGAGAGCAAGGTGGGTTGTATTGGCAGGTAAGGATGTTGTTCACTTAGTGACCTTATCCACCATGGTAAAGGCACAGATTCAAGTGACGGCATCATGCACATTCCTCTGGTGGCAAGGTGGGTCGCATGAGTCCCAGCTGCACAGGCTCGGAAGTGTCAGGAACTGAACTGGCAGAATCCACACACGGGACAGGAAGGTAACGGGAAGCAGGAGTCGGAGCCTTTACAGTCATTCAGACCGGGCGACCTTGTTTGGAGGAGCGTTCCACTCGGCGTTCCCGAAGCCGGCGGTCTATTTGGATAGCTAGGGAGATCAGGCCTTCAAGGGTTTCGGGAATGCCAACACGAGCAAGCTCGTCCTTTAGTCCTTCCGAGAGGCCCATGCAGAACTGATATCTTAAGGCTGCATCATTCCATTGGGTGTCTGCGCTCCAGCGTCTAAAGTCCATAACATAGTCCTCGGTCACTCTGCGACCTTGCTGGAGTGCAAACAAGGCAGACTCGGCCGTGGCGGTCCACTGGGGGTCTTCATAAAACTGAGCCATGGCTCCAAAGAAGGACAGTAAAGAGTGAGTCTGAGCACAGTCTCCCTCGAGAAGTCGATGGGGCCCAGGTCTGAGGCTCTCCTTGCAGCAGGAAGATCACAAATCCCACCTTTGTGGCTTCTAGAGAAAAAGTCCTGGGTTGGAGGGTGAAATACAGCTGGCAAGCTTTATGGAAGGCCCGGAATTTTCCCAGAAAGTCTCTCGGGAATGGGAACCCTTGGTTCCGGTGGGAGCAGAACTACTGACGGTTGGGAAGAATACTGTGCAGGTAAAGCTGGAGATGCAGGAGCCATGTTACTGGGAGTGGAGAGATGTTGGACCCGTTCCTCTAGCTTAGTATAGTCTTCTTGTAGGGATTTCACAGCCTGTGTGAGGGCCGCAAGGTGTGTGCAAATTTCCTTCATGGCTGAGGCTTCTCCTGCAGGCTCGGACCTGGGACAGGATACAGCACACTCGAAGCAAGGCAGAAGGGTAGTCAGGCAAGCCGGATCAGAACGGGAAGGCAAGCAGGCAGGTGCATCCGGCTGGAGCAAGGTCAGAAGGAAGGCAGGGTTCGGTAACAGGAATCAGGCAGAAGTCCAAAAGCAGAGTCAAGCAAGCCGGGGTCGGGACTGGAGAGGTCAGAGCGGTAAGACAGAAGCCAAGTCGGTAATCACAGGAACAACAGCAGAAATCAAGAACTTGGGTACTGAGCTGCAGATAAACAGCACCGCACAAGTGCAGTTGAGCTCCTCTTATAGGGCCACTGGCGCCAAACAGCACTAGCGCAAATGCATGCGCACCCATTGCACGCGCACCCGCACTCATTGCGCATGTGCGCGCACCCGCACTCAACGCACACGGGCTCGCACCAGCGCAGCAGCGCACACACACGCACCGTTGCTCGGAGTGACCAGAGGCGCGCACGTTTGTACCTCTCGTGCTGGTGGATCCCTGACACTGCCCTTGCAGGCTATCTTTAAATAGGTTAGAGTGCCTCCAATCGAGACACTGGGCTTGGGACAGTTTTTGATTACTTTTTTAATGTCCTCTATGTCTTTGACCTTTTTAAGCATATCATTCCCTATTGTCATAAACGGGGCTTGGGCATTTAGGGAAGCTTTATCCCTATTACCTTCTCTATCTTTCTTCCCATATAGTCTTCCACTCGTATGCCTAGTACACACGATCGGATATTCCGACAACAAAATCCATGATTTTTTTCCGACGGATGTTGGTTCAAACTTGTCTTGCATACACACAGTCACACAAAGTTGGTCGGAAATTCCGAACGTCAAGAAAGCGGTGACGTACAACACGTACGACGGCACTAGAAAGAGGAAGTTCAATACCAAGTGTGCCACCCTTTGAGCTCCTTCCGCTAATCTCTTGTTAGTACAGTACCTGACCGCGAGATTGTGTTTCCAGCGCGATACTATCGCGCTGGTTCTCGGCGACAGGGTACTGTGAATGTCGCGCTGGCTCGCTCATCGGGAAAGGAAAACTTTGTTTTCCTTCCGCGATGAGTGACAGGCAGCGCTGACAGCTGTCTAGTATGAATCCTGAGGCGGGAACACCACGCCAAATTTTAAATGAAAAAAACGGCGTGGGTTCCCCCCTCGGAGGCATACCAGGCCCTTAGGTCTGGCATGGATTGTAAGGGGAACCCCCTATGCCGAAAAATCAGCGTGGGGGTCCCCCCCAAATCCATACCAGACCCTTATCCGAGCACGCAGCCCGGCCGGCCAGGAAAGGGGGTGGGGACGAGCGAGCGCCCCCCCCCCTCCTGAGCCGTACCAGTCCGCATGCCCTCAACATGGGGGGTGGGTGCCTTGGGGGAGGGGGGCACCCTGCGGCCCCCCCACCCCAAAGCACCTTGTCCCCATGTTGATGAGGACAAGGGCCTCTTCCCGACAACCCTGGCCGTTGGTTGTCGGGGTCTGCAGGCGGGGGGCTTATCGGAATCCGGGAGCCCCCCTTAATAAGGGGGCCCCCAGATCCCGGCCCCCCACCCTGTGTGAATGAGTTTGGGGTACATGGTACCCCTACTCATTCACCTAGGGAAAAGTGTCAATATAAAAAAAACCACACTACACAGGTTTTAAGAGTAATTTATTAGTCAGCTCCGGGGTCTTCTTCTGACTTCGGGGGGTCTCCTTCCGACTTCTCCCGGTGTTCGGCCTCTTCTCCCGGGCCCCGCCGCTATCTTCTTCCAGCTCTATTGCCAGCGAGGGGCCCGGTCTGCTGCCGCTGTCTTGTCGCCGCTGTCTCGCCGCCGCTGTCTCTTCTTCTCTTCTTCCCCGATGTTGACACGACGCTCTCTCCGGCTCGAATGCTGTGTGCGAGCTGCGGAGCCATTTATATAGGCGGTAACCCCACCCCCTTACGACGTCATGGTCCCAGCATGCGCAGGGACTCTGGCGTCATAAGGGGGCGTGGCCCCAGAGTCCCTGCGCATGCTGGGACCATGATGTCGTAAGGGGGCGGGGTCACTGCCTATATAAATGGCTCCGCAGCTCGCACACAGCATTCGAGCCGGAGAGAGCGTCGTGTCAACATCGGGGAAGAAGAGAAGAAGAGACAGCGGCGGCGAGACAGCGGCGACAAGACAGCGGCAGCAGACCGGGCCGAACAACGGGAGAAGTCGGAAGGAGACCCCCCGAAGTCGGAAGAAGACCCCGGAGCTGACTAATAAATTACTCTTAAAACCTGTGTAGTGTGTTTTTTTTTTATATTGACACTTTTCCCTAGGTGAATGGGTAGGGGTACCATGTACCCCAAACTCATTCACACAGGGTGGGGGGCCGGGATCCGGGGGCCCCCTTATTAAGGGGGGCTCCCGGATTCCGATAAGCCCCCTGCCCGCAGACCCCGACAACCATCGGCCAGGGTTGTCGGGAAGAGGCCCTTGTCCTCATCAACATGGGGACAAGGTGCTTTGGGGTGGGGGGGCTGCAGGGCGCCCTCCTCCCCCAAGGCACCCACCCCCCATGTTGAGGGCATGCGGACTGGTACGGCTCAGGAGGGGGGGGCGCTCGCTCGTCCCCACCCCCTTTCCTGGCCGGCTGGGCTGCGTGCTCGGATAAGGGTCTGGTATGGATTTGGGGGGGACCCCCACGCCGATTTTTCGGCATAGGGGGTTCCCCTTACAATCCATGCCAGACCTAAGGGCCTGGTATGCCTCCGAGGGGGGAACCCACGGCGTTTTTTTCATTTAAAATTTGGCGCGGTGTTCTCGCCTCAGGATTCATATTAGACAGCTGTCAGCGCTGCCTGTCACTCATCGCGGAAGGAAAACAAAGTTTTCCTTTCCCGATGAGTGAGTCATCTCGGCGCTAGCTCCTGCGACGGGGCTCGTAGGTGTCAAATCTCGCCGAGAAGTGCAGCGAGATTGACACAATATCGCGGTCACCTACTGTAGAAGTTTGGTTACAGACGATTCACGCTTTTCAGCCTCCTGCTTTTCCGATCATTACTGCTTTTCGGTTTGTGCTTGTGGGTTTGTATTTCTATTACGTATTTGATTGTCAGTGCGTTCTTGTCCGCTCGTTTCTGATATTCCGCTCCGGCCTTTCTGTTTTTCAGTGCTTTCTGTTAGTTCGTTCTGACCAGCTGATCGTTTTGAAGCCAGAAGGACCCTCACCCCAGACCAGAGGGTTTATAACCACCTGGTCAGAGCCAGAAGAGTGGGGGAGAACGTTTTCGGGATAATGGCCAGCCGGTTCCGCCTATTCCTTATTCCAATCAACATGGCGGAAAATAAACTTAACCAAATAATCCTTGCATGCTGCATTCTACACAACAATTTAAGGAGAAATTCAATGAACTATGTGGCCTCAGTTGTACCTGAAGCCGGACTTCAAGAAGAAACCCTGAGGGCGCTTGAAGCTTGCGGTCCTGGCTTGCCCCCCCAAAGCGCCGCAAAGTAAGACAGAAGTGTGTCGAGTACTTTGCTGGTAGGGGGACCATTAATATGCCAGAAGTGGTTTAAGAAACATTTTATCAACAATTTTTGAGCTTAAACTGAAAGATTTCCTTTGATTTACTGCCTGAGTTTCTTTTAGCTGTCTCCTAGGTTCTCCGATAGGCTTTTCTTTTTGGACATTTTCTTCAATAGTGCAAATGTAATTTATTTGATACATGAGGTGACAATTTCTTCTTCAGCAAACTATTATTATGTTGTGGGTCTGCTACACACACCTTGTTTTTGTTGTTAATGTATGTAATGCATTACTGACAAAAATATTCATCATTTTCCGCACCATGAATTAATTTTGTGGAGTCATGAAAATGGCGTGATTGTGGCAAATTAGAAAGCACTGTGGGAGTTATTTACTAAAGGCAAATCCACTTTGCACTCCAACACTTAAAAGTGCACATGAAACTGCTCTGAAACTGCCCTTGTAGTGCAAAGTGGATTTGCTTTTAGTAAATAACCCCCATTGTCACTGTAAACATCAACTTACTACAAAAATTGCTATTGATCATTGTTAAGTAGAAAACATTTTACTCAAATCACATTCACATGTGCGTTAGAAAAGGGTTTTTGAACAAACCAACATCTTTGGTGTATATTTTTTTGTAAAGATCCTTTTTTTGGTTAAACAGGCATGTTTCAAAGCATAACATACACAACTCAGGAACTTACAATGTTCAACTTTGATAAAGTGAAAGCAATATCAGATATTAGTATGTCCAAAATGTGTTGATATTGCCTTCATCAAATGGGGTGATGTCGCCCCTGTAAAAGCCAAATTTTGCAGATGCACACAAATTGGGATTCGAACTGGGGATTTCCCTCCTGATCCCATGCCTAATGTCAACATGTGCTAGCTCCCATCATGGGTGATCAATGGACGTGTTTTGGGGTTGCAACCCCTTCCTCTCACCTAATTGAGTTGAGAGGAAGGGGTTGCACCCACAAAACGCGTACATTGATATCCCCTGATGGCAAATAGCACATGTTGACACACTGTGTGCATCTTCAAAATTTAGCTTTTCAAATACTTTACAATTTTTTTTTTTTAATTCAAAAATACACAATAAAACGGTACAATGTAGTTGTTTTTTCTATTCTGCCTAAAACATCAATGATGTTCTTCATTTTTTTTGAACATCAGTGATGTTTTCCTTTTATATTTTCTAAATCACGATTGCACCCCATTCTCTCCCCGATGAGGATCTGGGCACTTTCACTGGTGAAATGAGATTCTTCTTCCACAACATCCACATCACCTAAAAGAAAAAAACACACCATGTATTGTATAAATATGCAGGCATAGATCTCTTACCTGAAGCTGTGGTCTGAGACACTCACCTGTTGTGGTGACAATTTTGCCCACTTCATAAACCTGTCCCTCCTCATCCTCTGCTTATAGTGTGGTAATTTCCGCTTCTTTAGGAGGTGGGGGGTCCCTGGTGTCCTCAGATGTCCCGAGTCTTTTCTCCCCTATGTAAATAAAAAATAGGTATACTTAACGCACAGATATTGGAGGGCAGAAATAGGAATATGAAACATTGCTTGGAAGTGACCTACAATTGTCTGTTTTGGCAGAGTTCCAAGCTGAAGAACATTTTATTTCCTTTCCCCAAACCCAATACAAATAGGCATGAACAAATGTAGTTAACCTGTATCTGCCAAAAACATCTTAAAGTGGGTGAACAAACGATGTTTCCTATGACCGTTTACCGTGCCCATGAACATGAAAGTAGCCATTTTAAAATGTACACTAGTGTAGAAAAGCACGAACGTTAAGAAGAAGAATAGGAACACACGACAAAATAATTACTTTTTTGCAGCACGCTCTTGATTCTTCTGTACTGATCCTGCTCCCTCAAGTTGAGGTCTGATCATTGTTTCCTCAGTTGATCCTTGGATCGCTGTACCCCAAAATTCCTGTGCAGACTCTTCACAACTTTAGGCATGATCTTGGCCTTTCTCACATTTGGGTTTGGGTAAGGTCCATTCTTCCCATCCTAGTCGACCCTCTTCAAGATGTCCACCATCTTCACCATCTCTACAAAGGACATATTTGAGGCCTTCAATCTCCTCTGGGATCGTGAGGTTTGGGGCTCCGGCCTTTCATCGCTGCTGCTCTCCTCTACATGCACCTGTTGTCTCTCCACCATGAGCTCTCCCACTGGGGCGGGGAATAGACTACAAAGAACGTCAGGGGCGGCGGAGTTCCACGCATGCGTAGTAATGAAAAGCGTAACGTGCGTGCGTCGTATGTACGATCTGTGAGTGGAGGACGAGGTAAAGGAAGCGACAATCGTTATAACGAAGGTACAGTTTTAAGTTGGTGCATCAGTGGCCTATACTGCCTTTTAGATTGAGGCCTATATTGGGTCAAGATTAGGAGAGTTTCGCCTGACATTAGGGTTTGTCTTGTGTTGTGTCTTGCAGAGAAAATGGATCTATTCAACGTTGAGGACTTTATCCCCATATTCATTGATATGTACAGGGAGCTGCCCTGTTTGTGGCAGGTAAACCACCCATTTTATAACAATAAACCAAAGAGGAAGGCAGCCTTGGCTCAATTGCTGGAATTTGTGAAGCCAGTGAACCCCACGGCAGACATCCCCTATTTGAAGGCTCTAATTGGTGGCATGAGGAGCACTTATAATAGGGAGTGCAAGAAGGTTCAGGATTCCCTGAGATCAGCAGTTGCAGCAGATTACATTTATGTACCCAGGCTGTGATACTATGACATACTGCATTTTCCAGCAGGCCAGACTGAACCCAGGCCAGCACTTTCCAGTCTTCCTTCAAGGCTTCCTTCCCCTCCAGCTGAGGCTTCCGACGACCAACCTGGGCCTTCCATACAGCAACATGTGGAGGAGCCCAGCTTCAGTCAGGTATAGCATTCTTCAAAATATTTCTGTTTGTCAAATTAATGATGTTAAATATATGTTAGTTTTGATAACTAATTTCTGATTTCACAAAGTGTTTTACATATCAATAGACAGTAGTGGCCACGAATGATTGGGACAAGAATGAAAAATGCTGGGGTCAGAATGATAGTCTTTTCTATTTATTAACATTCAATTTGCAACAGTCATGAGCTGAAAATTGTGTGATTGATGAACCAGAAACTAAAACTATGACCCTTTTTCATACACAGGAAAGTCTCAGCCAGGAGGAGGCCATGGAAAGTGGCAGCCAGGAGGTGGCGGGGGTAAGTGGCATCCAGGAGGTGGCCGGGCCCAGTAGCCTGTCCGAATCCCAGGTCCCTCCCCTCGGCCTTCCACAAAAAAGTGCCAGGAAGAGGAGTAACCTGAAGGAGGCAGCAAATTGGCCTATTTTTGAAGGCTATTTTTGAAGGCTACTGCAGCTCTCAGAAAGCCCCCCAGTGTTCAAGAGGACTATGCCTACATGACAGCCTGCAAAATGCTGAAAAAGGAGGAGGGCCTACGCTTCTTATGTGAGGAAGTTATGTTACAAGCCCTGCGTCTTTTGCCAGACCAGACTAAACCCAGGCCATTACTCTCTTGTCTTCCTTAGATGCTTCCTTCCAGGCTGTGGCTCTGGTGTTGGAGTTGTGGCAGGAGGTGGAGGAGGAGGAGGAGGAGGAGGACCATGGTTCAACTCACAAAGGTGTCTTTGGCTTGTATGTTCGCCCCTCAACCCCTTATTTAGGGCTTGTAACATAACTTCCTCACATAAGAAGCGTAGGCCCTGGCCGGTGGTTGTGGGGGTCTGCGGGCGGGGGGCTTATCAGAATCTGGAAGCCCCCTTTAACATGGGGACCCCCAGATCCCGCCCCCCCCGTGTGAAATGGTAAGGGGGTACTTACCCCTACCATTTCACTAAAAAACTGTCAAAAATGTTAAAAATGACAAGAGACAGTTTTTGACAATTCCTTTATTTAAATGCTTCTTCTTTCTTCTATCTTCCTTCATCTTCTTCTTCTTCTGGTTCTTCTGGTTCTTCCTCCGGCGTTCTCGTCCAGCATCTCCTCCACGGCGTCTTCTATCTTCTTCTCCTCGGGCCGCTCCTCACCCATGGCATGGGGGGAGGCTCCCACTCTTCTCTTCATCTTCTTCATCTTCTTCTCTTCTTCTCTTCTTCTCTTCTTCATTTTATTCTCCGGGCCGCTCCGCATCCATGCTGGCATGGAGGGAGGCTCCCGCTGTGTGACGGCGTCTCCTCGTCTGACGGTTCTTAAATAACAGGGGGCGGGGCCACCCGGTGACCCCGCCCCTTCTGATGCACGGGACATGACGGGACTTCCTTGTGGCATTCCCTGTGACGTCACAGGGAAGTCCCGTCAAGTCATCATGCGTCAGAGGGGGGCGGGGTCACCGGGTGGCCCCACCCCGGTTATTTAAGAACCGTCAGACAAGGAGATGCCGTCACACAGCGGGAGCCTCCCTCCATGCCAGCATGGATGCGGAGCGGCCTGGAGAAGAAAATGAAGAAGATGAAGAAGAGAAGAAGATGAAGAAGAGAAGAGCGGGAGCCTCCCCCCATGCCATGGGTGTGGAGCGGTCCGAGGAGAAGAAGATAGAAGACGCCGCGGAGGAGATGCTGGACAAGAACGCTGGAGGAAGAACCAGAAGAGCCAGAAGAACCAGAAGAAGTAGATGAAGGAAGATAGAAGAAAGAAGAAGCATTTAAATAAAGGAATTGTCAAAAACTGTCTCTTGTCATTTTTAACATTTTTGACAGTTTTTTAGTGAAATGGTAGGGGTAAGTACCCCCTTACCATTTCACACAGGGGGGAGGGCCGGGATCTGGGGGTCCCCTTGTTAAAGGGGGCTTCCAGATTCCGATAAGCCCCCCGCCCACAGAACCCCACAACCACCAGCCAGGGTTGTGGGGATGAGGCCCTTGCCCTCATCAACTTGGGGACAAGGTGTTTTGGGGGGCAACCCCAAAGCACCCTCCCAATGTTGAGGGCATGTGGCCTGGTACGGTTCAGAGGGGGGGCGCTCTCTCGTCCCCCCTCTTTTCCTGCGGCCTGCCAGGTTGCGTGCTCTGATAAGGGTCTGGTATGGATTTTTGGGGGACCCCACGCCGTTTTTTTTTTGGCACAGGGTTCCCCTTAATATCCATACCAGACCTGAAGGGCCTGGTATGGAATTTAGGGGGACCCCCACGTCATTTTTATTTTAAAATTTTGGTTCGGAGTTCCCCTGTGGGGAATTCCCATGCCGTTTTTATCAATGAACTTCTATGTGTATTGTCGGACCGGCAATGCAATAGCCGCGAGTAGTTTTAAATGGGTTTTTTCCTTCGAAATGTCATTTTGCTGTCAGACTGTTCTAAACACAGGAAACATGCGCCCCTTTACAGGCATACTATAGACACCCCCCAGCTACGAAATTTAAAGGGATTTTACACTTTTATTGTTTGACTTTAAGCATTATTAAAATCACTGCTCCTGAAAAAACGGCCGTTTTTAAAACTTTTTTTTGCATTGATCCATGTCCCCTGGGGCAGGACCCAGGTCCCCAAACACTTTTTATGACAATAACTTGCATATAAGCCTTTAAAATTAGCACTTTTGATTATTCATGTTTGTGTCCCATAGACTTTAACGGTGTTTGCGTGTTCGAACAAACTTTTTTCCTGTTCACATGTTCTGGTGCGAACCGAACAGGGGGGTGTTCGGCTCATCCCTAGTCAAAATCAACTAAAATTAACCTATAACCAATATATACATATAATCCATAATGTTATATCAATAATTCTTAATAAGGACTAAAATACCGTAATCACAAAGGATTTACATAGTAATATTCATATAGAATTGTTTAATAAGAATTCATCATTGAACATGGTAGACCATATACAGACAGTCAAACAGTAAATATAGTACGTACAATGGGTACAATTTCAGAAAGGAGATTGTTATATAGTAAGATGGTATGTGCATCCATAAGTTGGTAACTCTACGCGTTTCTTGGCTTTCAATCAATCATCAGGAGTCAGATGCAAAATAACTGGAAAATGAGGTAATGATACATCTATTATTATAGGGGTTCTTGTAGATATATGGAGAGTAAATACAAAGGAAACGTAAATCTCAATGGTACTCACAATTTATCGTGGGTGGGTAATAAATAGTGTAATGGAGTAACTGGGTGGTCCAGGTCAACAAAAGTCTCATCCGGGGTTGAGGCGGAGAGCGCCCCCCCAAACCCAAGGAACACGGCCGCCATGAAGATCGGAGCACCCCAAAACCATAGCCACATGGGAGTGGGCAAACAGGCCGTAGAACACAGGAGGTGCTGTGAAAGAAATAAAGATGACAAAGTGAAGGTTGAAGGAGGGGAAGTAAACAGGTGTAAGTGTGTGAGGATTGGTGTCACATCCTAGGCTGCACACCAAAGGATGAGCATGTGTAAATATGTGAGTCACTGGGAACCAGTGAGAAATAGTGTGGGATATTAGATGGTGAATGCAGGCTACAACAAACCATGAAAAGAAATGTGTGTGCACGAAAGAGGTAACGTGGGTGAAAGTAATAGGAAAGAAAAGAATACCTGTAATGTGCAAGTGTAGAGCAGGCTGGTCGCTCTCTCACTGCAGAGAAGCATGGAGCGGACCGGTCAGAAGCCGCCTCTATGTACCCCGGGCCGGGGGCGCGCCCACGCCAACGTCATGCAAGAGAATGGGGATGGCGTGTGGGAGGATCCCCCCTCGATACAAGCGGTCACGATTGGTCTCCGCCCACCCCGCCATGATGTCCTGTGACGCAATGCAGTGTCACAGGACGTCGCGTGCGGGACGTGGAGGCATGACGTCGATGCGCCCCCACCATGGAAACTATTTTAAAAATTGCAGCGTGACGAATGTGCTTTCTCCATTACAAATGGTAGTTTTACCAGACCAAGCGTTTCCATCTCGTAATTTATTCTGAGCATGCATGGCACTTTGTGCATCGGAATTGTGTACACATGATCGGGAATTTATGCGAACAGATTTTGTTGTCGGAAAATTTGAGAACCAGATCTCAAATTTTGTGAAACTGTCCGATGAGCCTACACACGGTCGGAATTTCCGACAAAAGGCTCCCATTGAACATTTTCTATAGGAAAATCCGACCATGTGAACGGGGCATTAGTCCTAGAGTGGGTTATCTGTTCTTTAAGCTCATCGGATTTCTCTTGTAACTTTTTAAGTATTGCATGAGCTTCCTCCAATGTCTTCTGATAAAGTTTCTTTTTCTGCTTTTTAGTTAGTGTGGTTCTATGTCCCCCTGAAGCTCCCTGCTCTCAAGTTTCTGTGTCAGGAGTAGGGATGAGCCGAACACCCCCCTGTTCGGTTCGCACCAGAACATGCGAACAGGAAAAAAATTCGTTCGAACACGCGAACGCCGTTAAAGTCTATGGGACACGAACATGAATAATCAAAAGTGCTAATTTTAAAGGCTAATATGCAAGTTATTGTCATAAAAAGTGTTTGGGGACCCGGGTCCTCCCCCAGGGGACATGAATCAATGCAAAAAAAAGTTTTAAAAATGGCCGTTTTTTCAGGAGCAGTGATTTTAATAATGCTTAAAGTCAAACAATAAAAGTGTAAATTCCCTTTAAATTTCATACCTGGGGGGTGTCTATAGTATGCCTGTAAAGGGGCGCATGTTTCCCGTGTTTAGAACAGTCTGACAGCAAAGTGACATTTTGAAGGAAAAAACACATTTAAAACTACCGCGGCTATTGCATTGCCGACAATACACATAGAAGTTCATTGATAAAAACGGCATGGAAATTCCCCACAGGGCAACCCCGAACCAAAATTAAAAAAAAAAAATGATGTGGGAGTCCCCCTAAATTCCATACAAGGCCCTTCAGGTCTGGTATGGATATTAAGGGGAACCCCAGCCAAAATTTTAAAAAAAAATTGACGTGGGGTTCCCCCTAAATTCCATACCAGACCCTTCAGGTCTGGTATGGATTTTAAGGGGAACCCCGCGCCAAAAAAAAAAAAAAAACGGCGTGGGGTTCCCCTAAAAATCCATACCAGACCCTTATCCGAGCATGCAACCTGGCAGGCCGCAGGAAAAGAGGGGGGGACGAGAGTGCGCCCCCCCCCCTCCTGAACCGTACCAGGCCACATGCCCTCAACATTGGGAGGGTGCTTTGGGGTAGCCCCCCAAAACACCTTGTCCCCATGTTGATGAAGACAAGGGCCTCATCCCCACAACCCTGGCCGGTGGTTGTGGGGGTCTGCGGGCGGGGGGCTTATCGGAATCTGGAAGCCCCCTTTAACAAGGGGACCCCCAGATCCCGGCCCCCCCCCTGTGTGAAATGGTAAGGGGGTACTTACCCCTACCATTTCACTAAAAAACTGTCAAAATAGTTAAAAATGACAAGAGACAGTTTTTGACAATTCCTTTATTTAAATGCTTCTTCTTTCTTCTTTCTTCCTTCATCTTCTTCTTCTTCTGGTTCTTCTGGCTCTTCTGGTTCTTCCTCCGGCGTTCTCGTCCAGCATCTTCTCCGCGGCGCCTTCTATCTTCTTCTCCTCGGGCCGCTCCGCACCCATGGCATGAGGGGGGAGGCTCCCGCTCTTCTCTTCATCTTCTTCTCTTCTTCATCTTCTTCTTCATCTTCTTCTTCTTCTTCTTCTTCCTTCTTCTCTTCTTCCTGTCTTCTCCAGGCCGCTCCGCAGCCATGCTGTGGCATGGAGGGAGGCTCCCGCTGTGTGACGGCGTCTCTTCGTCTGACGGTTCTTAAATAACGGGGGGCGGGGCCACCCAGTGACCCCGCCCCCCTCTGACGCACGGTGACATGACGGGACTTCCCTGTGGCATTCCCCGTGACGTCACAGGGAAGTCCCTCAAGTCACCGTGCGTCAGAGGAGGGCGGGGTCACCGGATGGCCCCGCCCCCCGTTATTTAAGAACCGTCAGACGAAGAGACGCCGTCACACAGCGGGAGCCTCCCACCATGCCAGCATGGCTGCGGAGCGGCCCGGAGAAGACAGGAAGAAGAGAAGAAGGAAGAAGAAGAAGAAGAAGAAGAAGAAGATGAAGAAGAAGATGAAGAAGAGAAGAAGATGAAGAGAAGAGCGGGAGCCTCCCCCCTCATGCCATGGGTGCGGAGCGGCCCGAGGAGAAGAAGATAGAAGACGCCGCGGAGAAGATGCTGGACGAGAACGCCGGAGGAAGAACCAGAAGAGCCAGAAGAACCAGAAGAAGAAGAAGATGAAGGAAGAAAGAAGAAGCATTTAAATAAAGGAATTGTCAAAAACTGTCTCTTGTCATTTTTAACATTTTTGACAGTTTTTTAGTGAAATGGTAGGGGTAAGTACCCCCTTACCATTTCACACAGGGGGGGGGGCGGGATCTGGGGGTCCCCTTGTTAAAGGGGGCTTCCAGATTCCGATAAGCCCCCCGCCCGCAGACCCCCACAACCACCGGCCACGGTTGTGAGGATGAGGCCCTTGTCCTCATCAACATGGGGACAAGGTGTTTTGGGGGGCTACCCCAAAGCACCCTCCCAATGTTGAGGGCATGTGGCCTGGTACGGTTCAGGAGGGGGGTTGGCTGCACTCTCGTCCCCCCCTCTTTTCCTGCGGCCTGCCAGGTTGCGTGCTCGGATAAGGGTCTGGTATGGATTTTTAGGGGGACCCCATGCCGTTTTTTTTTTTTTTTTTTGGCGCGGGGTTCCCCTTAAAATCCATACCAGACCTGAAGGGTCTGGTATGGAATTTAGGGGGAACCCCACGTCAATTTTTTTTTTAAATTTTGGCTGGGGTTCCCCTTAATATCCATACCAGACCTGAAGGGCCTTGTATGGAATTTAGGGGGACCCCCACATCATTTTTTTTTTTTATTTTGGTTCGGGGTTGCCCTGTGGGGAATTCCCATGCCGTTTTTATCAATGAACTTCTATGTGTATTGTCGGCAATGCAATAGCCGCGGTAGTTTTAAATGAGTTTTTTCCTTCCAAATGTCATTTTGCTGTCAGACTGTTCTAAACACAGGAAACATGCGCCCCTTTACAGGCATACTATAGACACCCCCCAGGTACGAAATTTAAAGGGATATTACACTTTTATTGTTTGACTTTAAGCATTAATAAAATCACTGCTCCTGAAAAAACGTCCGTTTTTAAAACTTTTTTTTGCATTGATCCATGTCCCCTGGGGCAGGACCCAGGTCCCCAAACACTTTTTATGACAATAACTTGCATATAAGCCTTTAAAATTAGCACTTTTGATTTCTCCCATAGACTTTTAAAGGGTGTTCCGCGGCATTCGAATTTGCCGCGAACACCCCAAATTGTTCGCTGTTCGGCGAACTTGCGAACAGCCAATGTTCGAGTAGAACATGAGTTCGACTCGAACTCGAAGCTCATCCCTAGTCAGGAGCCTCCAAAACATCAGGACCCATTTGATTGACTTTCTGACCTATCTTTCTGTTGCTGCTGTACTTGCAGAACTTGTTGTTGCTACTGAATTGGGGCAGGGGCTTGTTGCTGCTGAACGAGAGCCAGGCTAGAGCCTGTCTCTGGCTAACAGCATGATGACCAGCTAACAGATCTATATCTTCTTTTGTGAGACTGAGATAGATTTTGTTTGTGTATGGTGGAGGGTGGTGGGGTCTGGTCACTTTTTATCTGCCTTTTCCTTGTGCTTTGTCTCATAATCCTTCTTACTTAACTATTTGTTGGGTTTCTTTTGTTTCTTATTATCCCTCTGAAATCAGCCGGGGCATATTTTAACCAGTTCTCCCCTCCCTGTCTCGTATAAGTCATGTCCCATTGTGGGTCCCCAGGGTACCAGGGAAATGCCTTTTCGTCTCCTAGACATAGTTGTTTTACCATATCCATATGGAACTCATCATTATCACCATCCCGGGGGAAAGCATCAGAGCTATGCATAGTTTTGGTTCACCCCGATAAATTTGATACCCAGGGAACTATGAATTCATAATCTGTACCACAAACCCTAGCTACATAATCTTTACATGTTTACCCAGGGTTGGGAGGAACTTCTTTACCATATTTTTGACCCATATTGACAGTAGGGAACTTTTGTATTACCCTACAGTTGTCTGATCCACACAACAAATTATCTAATACTTCTAAGCGACAGAAAGAAGCAGAAAAGTTTTGGGTCGCGGCGGATTTACCTTATAGACTATTCTCCTTCCCAAAAGGAGAAACAGTACTGTTTAAATATTTGTCCTCCCAAAGGATAATCTTAGGTCTGCCAAAGACCTTTTTTTTATATTAGTCTATGTAGTCCATATTCTTTCTATACAATTTAAATGGGACTAAAGCTTTATCAGAGCAACGGCAAGAAAATTATTTGTCAGATAAGACAAAAATTCTGAAAGGATAGATCCCCCATTCTGAAAGGATAGATTACTGGACAGCCGACCACCCTTTGTTCCTTGGTAGCCCACAGTGACCCATCAGAATTCTGGAGACCCCAATGAAACACACACAACAGGCAGCTTTCGTGTGCAAAGTGAGTCTGAATTCTTTAGAATTTAAGAATGATGTTTTTATATGTGAGTTACAACACAAGAGGGAAGGGGTAAGCTTGCACCTAAGTTTCTAAGGGTTACCCAGGCTTCTACAGAGAGATTTTTTCATCATGAGTTTAGGCAGCTGAAAGGAATTTACAAAGATAACTTATCTGCAAGGACATAGGATACCTGCTTGGGACTTGGCCACAATGACTCATGCAGTGTTTTTTTTTTTAATTAAACCTTAGCTCAAGCAAAAAGTCTAATAAACTTTAACGAGAAAGAAGTGTAAGATAAGGCACGTACATTCCTCAAAAACTATAAATTGGAGGATAAATTACAAAATGGAGTTGCAGTTGATCATATGCTCTATAACAATTATCATTAGAGTTTATTTCCAATAGGAACAGCCATAAACAAGCATAATGTGAAAATAGCAATTTAATTCTGAATCGTTTTCTAGGAGAAAGAATACACAGTAGTAACCACAATCTAGTAAATGTACTAAGTACAGAATTAATAACTATGATATGATAACAACTATGACAGTCTGCCTAAACTATTGAAATACTTTACAGAATTCCACACTGCCAGGACATTTGCAGAGCGTGAATATAAGAGCAACTGTGCTCCTGTTGCCTTATATCAGTGTGGCATGTAGAGTGCTGAACTCAGTAACATGGCTGTTAGAAATGAGGATCAAATCTGTCTTTGGACAATTTTGCAAATCTTGCTTAAAGTTTGAAGTTCACAAATTTTGTGGTGATCTCCCTTGAAGTCCATGGGGATACTTGTTATTCTATTCTGGTCATTAGAAGGGCTAATAAGCAAGCTATTGTTAAAGCTTGTGAAGCTGGGCACTACCATGGGAAACTGTCTCTGGTGTTATTTAGCACCCTCCTAGTATGAATGCTAGGATGTACATGGTTAGGTTAGTGTCATTTGCTTCTACGCCTTACAGGGGAGCTAAGAGGCAAAGTTATGTTTAGCATGCTGCCTAACAGAGTGCTGCAATTTATTATTCAGCACTGCTCTTAATGCTCTGGTGCTGTTAAGTTTGCCTGGGCTCCACCTGTCTTCTGGAAACCACTAGAGCTTTCCAGAACATAGCAGGGAGCTAGGCAAATGGACAGCATGAATATGACTGCAGCTCTGGCCAATTACAGGGCAGTGTGCCCCTGAGAATGCTGGGTGCTGGCATTTATATTCTGTGAATAAATGGGCTTGGGGTCCATTCCAGAGTGGATTGCACCAGCCAGAATTGAGGCAGGCTTACCTCCCTGAGGCAAGCCTGCCAAGAGGCCTCAAGTGGGCATCTTGAGGGCCTGAAGCTGGAACTAAAGAGTGACCCTGGTTCTGTTAAGCTGACTGAGAGGGTAGTTCACTGAAGATCCATCTAGTATCACTAAGAGAGGTTTCCAATTGCTCTACAAAGGCCTGTGAGTACAGACATCTGTGGGATCTCAGGGACTAATGCTGTTAACCCCATCTGCTGTCCTCTAGTCAGCTAAAGGGCCCAGTTAAAGAGATCACTGGCTAGTGATCTTAAGAGCTCTGTCTACCTGTCACTTACTGCAAGGGACTCTGCTCAAGCTTCTTTATTGTTACACTACCAAATAAGGAGAAGTCTGCCATTTGATCCCAGCAAGGGACTTCACCTAAGGCTCCATCTTTGAACAGCTAGTGTCCTCAAGTTGTGAATAGTTTTGTTTAGAAGTATTTTACTGCAATCTACTTATCCTATCCAAGTTCCTCTAAAACAAAACTACAAACCAACACTACTAGACTTAGTCTTTGACTCCAATGAAGTATGTGTGTGTGTGTGTGCACCTGGCTGCAGAAATACCTTGTGTCTGGCTGTCAGTACAGAAGTGAGGAATACCTGGGCAATACTCTATCAGCTCCCATTATGGAAGTGCTACATTTGGGGGCCCGTCTTTCAGTTTATCCCCCTAAAGTACTACAGTGGTTGCTACCGGCAATGGCCGGGAAACATAGTAACAGAGACTGTCAGTGTTGGAATGCAAAAGTGTCATGCCATGGGGGAAATTGTCTGTGCTGCACCAAAGTCTGATGTCAGTACAGAAGCCTTTTCAGGAGATGGCATGGGAACTGGAGTGCTGGGAACCTCACCAGTGTTTGCACTACAGAGGAAGATGTTAACTGCATAAAAGCCAGTCACAGAACATTTTCAAGTGGTGGGGGTGAAGAAGTTAATTTGGGACTGTGTGTTCACGACGGATATGGAAGCTACCCTCTACATTACAGCAAAGCTGTAATCAGATGCTATCAGAGTAATCAGATGTCATCAGAGTTAACCCAATGAGTGCTTGTGAGACCTGTTGGGAAGCTGAGAACAGCTTACTGAGTGTGCCAGAGTGTGTGCCACTGCTAATATAACACATCGGAATGTTACTGTTAGTGGGCAAAGCTGCACAGAGAGGGTAAGTTAGAGCACTGGAAGAATAACGCTCAGAGAGTCTGCCCACAGAGAGAGAGCCTGTTTGTGAGTCAGCTTACTGAGAGAATCCAAAGTCACAGACTTTGGTTGTTGGACTTTTGAGATGCAGTTTCTTTTGGACTTTGGGGACTGTCTATTGTTTGTCTCAGACTAAATGGTGTTTCATTTTTTCTATACACTTTGATTTATCTAATATTCATATTATTTGTGATAAGAAAATTTTATTTTCAGCGCTGCACTTTTCACATATATAAATAAACATTTTTACATGTAGGTGATTCGAGCTGTCAGCTGCCCATTCCAGTTCTCCTATCCGGGGTGGATTTAATATAACAACCTCCCAGTCATGCACCTCACATGCACCCCCTGGGATGTGCAGCAGCATGACCTGTGACCACTGTATCCAGTTACACAGCGAAACTAATCAATCGGTATTGGGCTGCTGTGTTCAGCCATGGTACCATGTGACCACTGTGACCAAGTAAATAACTATCATGAATGACAGCCAAAATTATTGCTGCTACATCCCCTGGGGACAACTGCAAGGAACTCTTTTGTTTTTCCTTTATTTAGCCTCCTGTACTTCCTGGCCAGTGAACATGGTATACCTGGGGCAGCCATGAACCAATAATCTATGATTGCTTGGCTTATAGGAACAAGGACTGCTATAGGTGGCTCTACCTTAAGCCATTCTATTCCCATGGGATAGCAGACAGCACAAATTTACATAAACAATAAACACACACACTAACTTTGGATAAAATTATGTCCGCAGCCTTTATTATTATTGGGTTTAATAAATAAAATACACTTTTATTTCCAATTAAAAAAAACACATAAACAGCTCAGCCACTACGACTCGAGCTGTATCATCAAAAGAAGAGGGGAATCACCCCGTAATTCAAACATTCACTTTCAAATAAAACCAACACTTTTGTTAATAAATAAATTCAATTTTAAAATATTTAAACTGCCCCCTTAAATAAGGTGACACTGCCACATAATAAAATAGCCATGACTGAAGGAAGGGAGGGAACACCACAGCTTGCTGCTACTGAGGCGATTGAAATCTGGGGCTCGGGACCCCCTTTTTATTTGAAATTCTTCTCACAGGTCCCCCTAAACTCCCCAGATACAGTGGTCAGCTGACCTCTGCAGCAATCAGAGGGCCAATCAGAAACCTTCCTGCATTTTTCAACCTGAGGGGATACTAGAAACTCCGCTGCCGCAATCCCATGAGGAAAGAGGGGCTTAAAACAGTTTTTTCCCCTTTTCCAGAAGAGTTTTTGGGACAGGATAAAGTTTTTCCTGGTCTTTTTCCCTAGTTCTTCTTTGAGGTGATTTTGGGCTTGTTCCAGTTCCTGTAGGGGGGACCGGGCCTTAGTGAGTTTGTGTGCCTGTTCCAATTTCCGTATTTTGTTTAGTAAGGCATTAGTTGCTTCCTGTTGGGAATGTTTACGCATGGCTGCCAGTTTGATTAGTGCTCCCCTAACCACGCACTTGTGAGCTTCCCATTGGGTCATGTGGGACTTGTCGGGAGTGTCGTTTAATACAAAGAAGTCTTTGACGGTTGCCGTAATGTTGGCCATGTACAAAGGGCTTGTGAATAGTGATGCGTCTAATCTCCAGATGTTGGTGCGTTGTGTTTGTTCTGGAAATGTTAAAGTGGCTGTGATGGGGTTATGATTGGATAAAAACGTAGGTTTGATGGTTGCTTCTGACAAGAGTGGCAGATCTTTTTGTGTGACAAACAGATAGTCTATTCTGGAGTGACGGTCATTAGGTCTGGAGTAGAAAGTAAAGTCTCTGTCACTAGGGTGTAGGGTACGCCAGGAGTAGTGTAGGAGTAAGTCCTGTAATTGGGCTTTAATTTGTTTAAGAGCCTTGAATGTAAGGGAGGATGTTCCAGCGGACGTATCTTCGAGCGGATTCAGAGCGACGTTAAAGTCTCCTCCGAGTAAGAGGATGCCTGACTGGAAAGAGGTTAGGGCCAGTGCTATCTCGCGGAAAAATCTCACTTGACTCGAGTTAGGACTATATATATTAGCTATCGTGATGGGTCTATTCCATATTGTGCCTTTGATAGATGCATATCGGCCAGAACCATCTATTTGTGAGTCCGTCACTACTAAAGGTACATGTTTGGATATTAAGATTGATACTCCTTTCGTTTTAGCTGACAGATTGGTTGTGTGAAAGGTGTTTGGAAAATTTTTGTTTGAAAGTTTAGTTATTTGGTCAGTTCTGAAGTGCGTTTCCTGGAGTAGGACTATATCAGCTTTGATTTTTCTCATATATAGTAAGAGTTGTGCTCTTTTTTCAGGGACATTAAGCCCTTTCGTGTTAAGGGAAACTATTTTGAGTTTATTTTTCATGAGAGGTTGGTTTGCAATGGGCATTACTGTGTTCATTGTGTGCCACTGTTTATCAGTTATAAGTGGTGTATAATTTGTCTCTTCTGACTGATAGTGAGGTTGGGAGGAATGGAGAAGGGGGGAGAAGGGTAGGGGGTAGATCGGGGGGGTGCAGGGGGTTTTGCTAAAAGGAAGATACTTATGTGTGGATAGGTGGGGGGTTGTGTGTCGGAGAAGATCAGCACAAGTCTAGGGACTGTGCTGTTGCAGGGTATGGTAGGACTGGTGAGAATAATTTTAGCGAATATACGATAGGTGTGGGTACTGTACCTCGTGACTACTCGTACGGTCATCATGCTAAAGAGGATATGTGTAGGAAAGCAACAAATGGTATAGAGATGGCACCTTCAGGGGTGTTTAGTTGCCGAAACTGCATCAGAATGGTTTGATTGAGTACTTTTTGTGCATCGTGGCTTTGATAGTAGTTGCTGAAGTATTCGGCCGTATGTAGGTCCGAGGTAGGATATGTGTGCCCGTGGGTTATACTATTAGGAAGAAGTAATGCGGGGGTTTACATGAATCTGTGTCAAGTATTCAATTAGTATTGTTAATAAGTCTAGGAAAGTGCTCAGATTTGTTGAATTTATAAACATTTGTAAAACAAACAGAAAACTATTGTTCAATCTTGGTTAACACTTAACAACTTGGTAAAGGAGAACATCATTATGTCAGGTATATCCTATCCCCTACATTATGAGCATAAAGGGTGTTGTTTCTTAACGTGCATAGGAGCTACTTAAAGATAAATGAACCATGTGAGAAATTACAAGGGGGGTTGGAGGTTTTGCCATATTATTTGTTGAGGGGATAGGATATTTGTCATGTGACACGATAAGATAAACATGATAAGAAAAAGAATATATATATATATATATATATATATATATATATATATATATATATATGGCATTTATACTCAGGGTGATCGAGCTTATCTGTCAGAGCGCAATGCCTTTTACCCTTTGTATGGATTCCCCTTTGTGAGACTAGTGTGTTTGAACTTTGTTAGAGGATGTCTATGAGGGAGGAAAGGTTATAGCTCCGATTGAAGACCCTTGTATACGTAAATGGTGTTTTTTGGAATTCCATCTTTTATGACAGTTCCTGGGAATCTGACCAATGTCCGCGTTGATGCGCTTCCGTTTATACATTAAGCATCAGAGCTGTTCGCGTTTGTATACTGTAGTGCGTGTCCCTAATGGGGGCATGATGGTGTGAGACAAACTTTTAAACTACTAAACATTTAAACAGTCATTCAACATTGCGATTATTGTAAATATTGTACCACTTTGGCAGTTTGTACCGAACATATACATTTATGATAATAATTATCCTGTGCTTAAGCATAAACCTTGCTTTTTGAATAAGAAAAGAGATACATCCTGTCCCCCTATTTTATTAAATAGAATCTGGGCTATGTATCTCAATACATAGGGAGGAGAACAATAGTTTTGTAAAATGGCAGGAAGACAGGATGTATATGATGTATGTCTAGATACAGGCGTATATATTACATTGTCCCTGCGAGTTTTATGTATTAAGGTTGCCTGGATTGGTTTGTTCATTTCCAACCAATGCTGAGTGACATTGTTTTCGCATCTTGTGGAGCTGTTTGAGTAGGTCAGAGCATGTGGGTTTTCTGCATCTGTGTGGTGGTTAACCTGTAAGGAGTCATGGCGAATGTAGAGAGGAAATTTGAGCTCTGCCTATATGGTTGTGTGCAGGATGTCTATAAAGGTCCCATATTCTCAAGACAAAGCATATATTTGTTATCCATTTGCAAGGTTGTTTGAACATACCTCTTTTACGTCACAAGACTTTTTTCAGGTTGTGTCTGAAACAACATGAGTCAGTTTGACATTGGGTGCGTCAAGAATATAGGCAAACTTACCCCTTGGAGAGTTCATTCGAGTATATTGTGTCTATATACAGCTCTGAGGAATAAGGAAGAAATCGGTAGTTCAGAATGACATGTTTAGTCTTTTATTGCCTTTCTGTGGGCCGGTGAAGCTGGAACACTGCCTTCTCTTGGGGAGCGGCGGTTGGCTGGTGGAGGCAAGATACGGGTGGAGAGTCAACGTCTTCTGGTCGTGGACGGGTTTTCCCATTGGTGGACCTCCATCAGTTCCTCGTGCTGTGGAGTGGCGATTCGTGGTTCTCGATGCCAGTCCGGAATTGTGATTGGTGGAATGCCCAGATTTTCGCAGAATAAAATTGCTTCCTCGGGGTTTCGTAAGACACAGATCCTTCCTCCAGAGCCAGCTTGTAGGCAGAAGGGAAATTTCCATCTATACGGGATATTCCTATCTCTCAGGGCGTCTAGTATCGGGCGTAAAGCTCTGCGTTTGTGCAGAGTGATTTGAGACAACCTCGGAATAGAATGTGATTCCTGAGTCTAGCTTGTCTCATGATTTCTTCTTTTAACCTGAAGTTTGTGAGACAGCCTATGACGTCTCTTGGGGGGTCTGTATCTCTGCCCCTGGGATGAAGTGCACGGTGTAGACGTTCCATATCCACGGGTGTTTCGGGTGGGCAACATAGGAGGTCATTAAAAACGTTTGCCACTGCTTGAAGAAGGTAATCTGGTTCGATCGATTCCGGGAGTCCTCTAATTCTAATGTTGTGACGACGGCCCCTGTTATCTAAATCTTCTACGTGCCTCTGTAGGTCCTGTAACTGTATGGCATGTGTGCTTAGGGAGCATTGTGCTGTGTTTTTGGCAATCTCATGGCGGTCAGTGATGTCTTCTACTTCCTCCAGGCGACCTGCCACAGCTTGCATATCTAATCTGAGTTCTGATATAGCTGCAGACAGAGTGTTCAAAATGTCTGCAGCTACTGTTCTGAGGTCCTCTAGGCTGAGGCTGCTCACGGCTGGGGGTTGTGATTCTCTGGTATGTGTTGCCGGCCACCTCGTGGGGCTGCAGCTTACCTCCCTGGAGGCCTGTGATGGCAGGGCCGACTCTCGCGCTCGGGATCTGAATATCTCTGGAATGTTGCCGGATAGCTGCGTGTTTTGATCCCGCGGTGATCGGGAGCAGTTGGCCGACGGATCCCTGTCAGTTTTGCCCATGGTGTTGCAAGGTATTCTCCTTCTTTGCTGAAAAGATGACCAAGGAGTAGCGGAGTGTAAGAATTAAGCAGCCATCTTCAGCCACGTTCAGGCCACGCCCCCCCCTTTTCCTTTCATGGTATAGCAGACAGCAGGAATTTAGATAAACAATAAACATACCGTATATACTCGAGTATAAGTCGTTCCGAGTATAAGTCGAGGCCCTAATTTACCACAAAAAAATGGGAAAAACTTATTGACCCGAGTATAAGACGAGGGTGAGAAATGCACAGCTACTGTAAGTGGAAAAGAGGGTCAACAATGCCCATTTGCAGCATCACTGTGCCCATTTGCAGCCATAGGTCCCCTGAACTTCAAACTCGGTAGTTAAGGGTTCCTAGATGCCCCCTAGCTGCAGCCAAAATTTGGGGTCTCTGAACCCAAAGGGTCTCGAAATGACATTGCTGCAGATAGACACAGTTGACTGAATTTGGGGCCCTGTATCTCAGGGCCACTTAGTGCTAAGAACCCCAAATTTGGTGTGCAAACCCAGTGGAACTAGCACCATAACATTTCCAAAGCTGGGGTTTCTAGCAATAAGTTGCCCCGAGATACAGGGCCCCAAAAATCAGTTCAGAAAATGTCAAGCACTTTTCTGCAGCAGAGAATGACATTTTCCGAACCAGTTTTGGGGCCCCGTATCTCAAGGCCACTTAGTGCTAGGAACTTCAGCTTTGGATATGTTGTGGTACCAGTTCCACTGGGTTTGCATACCAAATTTGGGGTTCCTAGCATCAAGTGGCCCTGAGTTATGAGGCCCCAAAGTCGGTTCAGAAAATGTCAAGCACTTTTCTGCAGCAGAGAATGACATTTTCCGAACCGATTTTGGGCCCCCATATCTCGGGGCCACTTAGTGCTTCAGCTTTGGATATGTTGTGGTACCAGGTCCACTGGTTTTGCACACCAAATTTGGAGTTCCTAGCACCAAGTGGCCCTGAGATACGGGGCCCCAAAATCGGTTCGGAAAAATGAAATTTTTTGCTGCAGAAAAGTGCTTGTCTCGAGTATAAGTCGAGGGAGGCACTTTCAGCACTAAAAAATGTGCTGAAAAATTCGACTTATACTCGAGTATATACGGTACTCACTAACTTTGGATAAAATTATTTTATTGGCTTTAAAAAATAAAATAAACTTTTATTTCCATTTAAAAACAGATCCTCTAATTTAAGGCCCAGTTGCTTGGCTTTTGTGGGCTGTACCAATTCCGATATCCTTAAAGCAGCGAAGAATGCTACAGAAAAAAACTGCTTTGATTAATGTTGATTCAAAATACAACCAACAAACCTTCTCCGTGGCTGCACAAAGCCTTTCTAGAACCTCAGTAGAGATTGGCTCCCTAGAATCCTGCACTCTGTTCTTCTTTTTGTAACCTTTTAACGCTTGCCTCCCCCTAACAATTCTGAAAAGTGATGGCATATTGTACAATTTAAGAAGAAGAAAAGTCCTGATAAAACTTTATTAATATGTGACCAGGAGTATTTTTTAATGAAGAAATCATTTAAAAAGAACAGCATCAAGCCCTCAGAGACCAGGTTTCTGTCAACACCAAAATTCTGTAAAAAGGAAATCCACAGCCACTAGGCTGGCTGATATCTCGCCATGGTAGCGTGGGCAATAGACTGATGCACATTGGCTAGTACTTGATCTAAAGTATTCTCCAGAAATGCTTTGGGCAAATTAAACCCACGGGGTCCACATTTGGCAGCAAAGAGGCAAAACGTTCCATCTGAAATCGAGATAGGGCATCCGCCAAGTCATTGTCTTTGCCAGGAATATATCTTGCTTTGATCCAAATGTTTAAGCTTAAACATTTAAAGATTAAATGCCTCAGCAGAACAATGACTGGCAGAGACTTGGAGGTTAAGCAGTTTATTGCGTAGATAACACCTTTATTATCTGTACTAACTAGAATTTGGCTATTCTTGAAGCTATTACCCCAGATCTCTACTGGCACTATTATTGGGAATAATTCCAGCAAACCACTGTTCCGCAGATATCCCTTAAATCTCCAAACAGGGTCCCAAGGCACCGCACACCAATGTGTCTTCCAAATGGCTGCAAATCCCAATGACCCAGCTGCATCTGTGTGAAGGCAGAATTCCCCATCTGTGATGAAGTCCTGTTGCCAAACTGCCCTGCCGTTAAAATATTCCAAGAACCTTAACCAGATCATCAAATCCTCCCTTATATAATGCTATACACGGACGTGTGCTGATGGATACTTAAGCCCTGCAATGGCCAAATAAAGCCTATGAGAGAAAATTTTTCCCATAGGCATTATTCTAGTGGCAAATGCTAGCTGACCCAGAAGTGCCTGTACTTCTTTAACAGTAACCTTCTTTTTTCTAGTCAAGAGAATAATGCTACCTGTTATTCTAAAAAAAATTTCCATAGGTAATCTGAATTCCATCAGCACCATGTCAATAGTAATTCCTAAGAACTCTAGACAAGTAGATGGAAAAACAATTTTTTCTTGTGCCAATGGAACCCCAAAATCCTTACAAATGGAAAAAAACGATGACTGTAAATCCATGCAGACTTTTGTATTAGGGGGCCCTAAAAAAAGGAAATTGTCTAAATAATGTATTAATGACTGAACACCCACTACTTGGTAAACCACCCATTCTAAAAAAGAAGCAAAAGCCTCAAAATAACAACAAGATAAACAGCAGCCCATAGGCAGGCATTTGTCAAAATAAAAATAATCCTTAAAGAAAAAAAACTAGCAAATTGAGGGACTCAGGGTCAATTGGCAGCAACCGGAATGCAGCTTTTATATCTGCCTGTCTGGGAATTCCTGTATCCAATATGAGAAGTCTCACTGGCGACTCCACTTTTAGAGAAGGATTCCCTACATGATTTGTATTGGACTTTTTTTTAAACATTTGGAAATGGGGCGTGTACCTGCACAGAATGCACATTCGCGTCTGTACATACAACTGTTCAGCCATCTGCATTGGCTTTCGTGGAAGTTAAAGCATACTCTTTTCCGATAACCCGAGTGTGCTGGTTGGTTTGTGGGAGCAGCTGGTTTGGGAAAATGTGGTCTTTGGGGAAGAAAAAAATTCAGCCAAAGGCTGAAATCCTTGGATCCCCAATGTAATGAATGAATATGCAAATCAAGCTGTTCCCCCCAAACTTTTGTAAGCCTCCCAAGCTAAATCTGGATGCTGAAAAAGACCAGTAATCAACTCTGGGTGTGTTTCGCATAATACACTGGTAAAAATGCAGAAAGCCTGCAACCAATTGTTAAATGATTTATTGACAGGTCTTCTCCTATCCTCCTCTGACTTTTCCTCCCTTACACCGTATTTATGTACAAACTCTTTAGCGGGGGGAAGCAATGAAAGTAGGTCCAAAAATTCACCCTTCCAAATTTTTTCTTTAGTTCCGGTGGGAAGGTGAAAACCCAGAGGAGATAAAATACAAGGTAGAGCTCCTTTTCTACATGTCTCTGGGATTTTACAATGATTTAAAATGTTAGTATCTGCTGAAGAAAGAGGCTGTGAAATAACATAAAGAAACCTGACTCTTAGCATTAACGTCACTAGATGGCGCCCATACTGCAGCCACAGTCTCCTCTCCAACAGATGGAATTAACCCAACCTGAGCTGTATTCATTACAACTGGTGCTAACAAATCAGGTCCTAAACCCTCTCTAACTGCATGTAATTCCCTAACTGTCTTAACAGAGGAAAACATTTCAATCAGGTGTGGAGCCAAATCACCAGACATTGGTCCAGCATAAGGAGCTCTTGCCTGCAGGTCCCTTAAGGCACAGATCACCAGGATAGGTCTGCCACTGTCAGCTGATCTCCTTCAAGAGGAGCTTGACATGGCAAACTGGATCCAGACTCCTGAATTCTGGACTCTTCCTGCGCCCCCATTCTGCTTAGAGGCAGTCTTCTTGCTGTGGATACTCTTCCTGTGTCCACATCCCCAACCCTGCTTCCAGTCGTCCTGCCGGGGGGACCCCAGTGCTATTGGCAAAGACAGTGCGGGGCGGCGAGGGGGAGTAACGCTTGTTCCTGCAGCGTCATCTCTTCACTGCCCCCCTGGCTGAAAGGGAAGTGACATATCAATTCATCCGATGAACCAGAACTTCTGCTGTGGGAGGAGCCTCCTCCTCCTCACACACTATTACAGAGCTCTGGACTTCACCGTCTTCCAAGGCATCCTCTTCTCTGATGACTCCCGCTGCTGTATGTGGAACTGCCAAGGTGGAGACGGTGGTGGCAGTGGGGAAATCTGGACTGGAAACCGATGCTTAAACCGATGAACGAGGTAGTTCCAAGCCCCTTCGGATCCATTCTTCCCCCTTCTTATCCAGCTATCTTTATCAGGCACCTCAGGAGGGATATCCTCTTCAGCCAAAGTAGAGTTGTTTGCTCTGAGGCAAAAACTCCCTGAACACCACAGCTTGCTGCTACTGAGGTGACTGAAATATGGGGCTCAGAATCCCTTTTTTATTTGAAATTCTCCTCACAGGTCCCCCTAAACTGCCCAGATACAGTGGTCAGCTGACCTCTGCAGCAGGGGGCCAATCAGAAACCTTCCCCCATTTTCAACCTGAGGGGATACTAGAAACCCCACTACTGAAATCCCAAGAGGAAAGTGGGGCTTAAAACAGTTTTTCCCCCTTTTCCTTTCATTCCCTGAACACTTGTAAAGAGGTGACCATTTAAGTCCATTGATTTTAATACAAAGATACACAAGATACATTGTGCTATATATAATCAGTCCAAACATTCATTGCTAAAGTCTCACACCTGATACTCAGAAGGAATAGCAGAATATGTTTTTGGATGTAATTCCATTCCCATGCTGTGTGTGAGAAACATCTAATGAAAATTGACAACTTTGTGTAAAAAAAATGTATTTTCATTTTCATTCTGCATTTGGAAGAATACACCGATTTGGGTTATTTTTACCAAAGAAATGTAGCAGAATAGATTTGTGCCTACATTTCTGAAGAAAGATTATTTCTGAATAAAGATTATTTATTGTATAACATAAATTGAAAAAAATTCATAAAGCAAAAAGAAAAAAAGAAAAAGTGGTGATTAATTACCACCAAAAGAAAGCTCTATTTGTCTAAAAAAAATGATAAAAATTTAATTTGGATATGGTGTTACATGAGTAATTCGAACTATGACAGCACTGAAAGCTTAAACAACCTAGGTAAGAATGGGTGAAAGTTTCTGGTAGTGAGGTAGTTAAAATAAATAGGGTGCAGTAATGAGTGTGGCACAACACGCCATGGTGTGACTGAGCATAAAAGGAGATTGAACAGTCAGATTGTAACATATATGCTGTACTTTGGAGTTGTAACATGTATACAGAGCTTTAGAGTGCTGTGAAGCCTGTTCAACCTGTCAGTTCCAACTGAAACTGAAATGTTAGGCATTGAGAGGTTTTGTCTAGGAAATAAAGTCATAAATACAAGCATCTGTTCCTAAAATCTATTATTTCTCACCCATGCCTTTAACACTATCATATAAAGGGATTCATGGAATTTTTTGCACTAAAACACTTTTACCAACAAACAATTTTTGAAAGAAAATATTTTTAGTTGTTCTATAAACACTGCCTTAACATTTTTTGAAAATTATCTAGAATTTTGCCCCGTTATCATTTTTAATTTTAAGGTAATAGTTTCTTGCTCATGGCCTAATCCATTATTATTTAATAATAACAATTGATTCTAGGGAATATTTGTAATACATTTGATGATCTTGAATTCTACATACAGTGACTTGAAAAAGTATTCATACCTATTGAAATTTTCCACATTTTGTCATATTACAACCAAAAACTTAAATGTATTTTATTGGGATTGTATGTGATAGACATTAACATTAAGTGGCACATAATTGTGAAGTGGAAGGAAAATGATAAATGGATTTCAATTTTTTTTTACAAATAAATATATGAAAAGTGTTTCATCCATTATAAGGGTAGGCAAGATTGGTACTCCAACTGTTGTGTTACTAAAAATCACATGAGGCATTTCAAGACTTTGCCAGCCACAGGCATGACACCGAGAGGCAGAGGCATGATGGGATTTGTAGTTTCAATGCAGCTGGAGTGCCTAAACTGCCTGCATTTGGTGTAAATCTAAGTCTTGGATAGTAATGCACATATTACTGACTTCAATCCAAAGCTGAGACTCTGGAGAAGCTGAATCCAAGGGAGGCAGACATCAATAATCACTGCTCTGGTGTATCATCTGCACTCTGTAATTAAAACTCTAGATCATAAGTAGTCCAGGGAGTGCAGTGACTATTAACATTGGTAAGAAAGTGATTGTCCACAGGTGGGTCATTGCTGAGCATTGTTTTGTTTACTTATTAATTTATTTATTTTTGCATTGCATTGGAGAACCATTGAACTATACAGATTTTACAGCTGTGAACAATTTCTGTAATATATCTTTCTTTTTACATCTGTACACAGTAAGAGGTTTTTGGACTTTATAATGGCTGCAGAATCTGGGTAAAGCTGGCAATTCTGGTGGAGATAGTTTGATCGTGTGGTTCAAAAAATGTAACAGTGCAGTATGTACTGTAATTTAATTTATGACAGCATCAAAATACTTTCTGTTTTTGGTGAAGACTGCTTTTAATAAAGTTGCCCAAAGTTCAAGGATCATGAGCTGAGTCTACTAACCATTTAAATGTCAGATTTCATTAGCTTGAAGTCTCTAGATCAAGGAATGATTATTTACAATTGGCTGCCTTGAATTGTTAACAGTAACATCAACCACAGTCTAAAAAAAAAACATATATAGTATATTACCTGCTTCCCTACTTTTGTCAAATAATGGCTAAGCAGGAGCTCTCTCATCCTGGGAGATCATCATATAAGTACCTTCCAGGATCATGCCACATTTGTGCCCTTGGGGCCACCTGCAGTGTGATCTGTCATCCGCTGTGTCCACTGGACACAGTAGATGGCAAATTATTATACTGGACCACTGCCGGTGCCATGTGATCACTGTGTGTATGCCAATCAAAATGTAACAGCACTGAAATCTGAAAATTGTTCTGGGCACTGGGCAGGAAGGGGGTAAAAGTGTCCGGTGTAAGTGGTTAATTTATATGCACACACTAAAAAGAATCAGGACCACAGTAACATTTGGGTGTCTGCAAATGAATTAGCATATTTATATTTACCATTTTGAGTATGATTGTCCATGTTTATATTGGAAACACAGCTGTCCTAAAATCCTGAAAGCAGCACCTGCACACCTATTAGCCTGCACATGAAAGAAAAATTGCACAGCTATTTTCAGTGATTCTATACATTGTTATGAATTATAGAAGTTTACATATTTCTCTTTGGCTGAATAGGTAAACCCAACACAATATTAATAATATGCATATTATATTATTATCTACATTAAAATAAAAAAGACAAAATTTCATGTTTCCATACTGTAACTCTGTTATATTGTTGTGCAGTGGAATGAATTTTAATATATTGGAAGAATGTTCATAATAACTCATGGTTATTTAGGTGTAAAGGTTTGATTATGTATTAAATTAATGCATTTTAAGTGATGGATGCAACACCCTAAATCAAGTTAGTTTCTTGTTGTGGGTTTTCTTTTTTAAATAATAACATGTCTAACAAACACTACGTTCTTTATTCACAAATTGCAGTGCATAATATATTTTAACAATTTACAGCTCAAACTGTTCTCTACAGGATACTTTTTAGAGTTTGCTAGATCAAATTACATTGCTTATGAGATTTATTTTTGCATTTGATATTGTTCAATGTGGTGCTTGGTTCACAGCTGTATTTACTCACATTTTTTATGTTGCACATAACAATTTATAAAGAGAAACATCAGAATGCTGACCACTGTCCATGGTGCTGAAAGAAGAATAAGGTAGGCCTCCATACTCCAAACTCCAAACAAAGGGCCAGTTTATGGCCTTTCAAACTTTAGGGGGGCCGACTGTGGCCAGCAGGAGTAGTAAGTGTCTTGGTCTCAGTGGGACTAAACAGTGTCCCATCATTGGTATTAGAGGGAGGACTAATGGTCTCAGTGGGAGGAATAGTGCCTATCATGGGTGTTAGTGGGAGGAATAGTGCTCCATCACTGGTGTCGGTGGGAGGAATGGTGCCCCGTCCTTGGTGTCAGTGTAAGAAATAGTGTCCCATCATTAGTGTCAGTGGGAGAAATGGTGCCCTGAGGTCAGTGTCAGTGGCAGGGACTATGCCCCACTGTTGCTGATACTGGGGGGAATAAGGCCCAAAGGGCCAGTTAAAAGGCAAGCAAAGAGCCACATCTGGCCCCAGGGCCGCAGTGTGGAGGCCACTGAGGTAGAGATACAGCTCCAAAACCACAGAGTAATAACAACAAATTGTCAAAGCTTTATTCTGCCATTCTTTCTGAAAACATGAATGTTTAGGACCTAAACATAAACTGAGTTATTATCATTATTATTATTATTATACAGGATTTATATAGCACCAACAGTTTACGTAGTGCTTTACAACTTGAGGGTAGACAGTACAAATACAATTCACTTTAATACAGTAGGAATCAGAGGGCCCTGCTCCTTAGAGCTTACAATTTTTTGTGATTATTGGTGTTTTAGCCATACTTATGGCAATTTTCATTATTTCTTTACATATATTTTTTGGGGTGATTTGAAAACACTTAATATTTATATGATCACACACATTTACATTTTTTTTTAGCATTCTTCACTGATTTTTTCACCTAGTTTGATGATATATTTTGTTGCACATGCATTCCCTTATGGTGAGAGTTGGTATCATTATTTGAATAGTGAACAGCGCCAATTCCCCTTTTTTAGTTTATAGTACTTGGACTTCACCTAGGTGTTTTCCTTTTCTGGGGGGGCTGCAGTTCGTATTGGTATCTGTCCTGAGCGTGGAATATTTGTATATATTACAGTTTACATTGTACCCAAACCCTCAATACATCTCTCCAATAGGCTCTGGACAATTTAAACAACTTTCTCACAATATCTAACTTACCCTTCCTTGCCAATATCCTTGGGCGCATTGTGATAGTGTCAGAGGCTCTGATGAAGAAGGAATCCCTTTGAAACGCATCAACCAGCAGCGGTTCATATGTCTACTCCCCAGGACCCAGAGACTGCAATCAGTAGACAGACTACCATATGTCAAAGGCCTTTCTAAGCGTTTATATCTCCCACTTTTGTGAGTAGTTTTCATTATGTTTTCTGACTGAATAAATGTACCTTAAGATAATGCACTAGGCTGTTGCGCCCTCTTTCCTTTGTGTTTTTGTCTACTACTAGGATATCCCTATCCTGGAGGGCAGCAAGGTCGAAAGCTAATATCTAAATTGATCGTGTGATCATCTAGCAAACACACCTGTGCGCAGGAGTATTTGTTTCTTTTGTAGTTTTATGTTTCCATTGTACAATGTTAAACACCTTCTCCACCTTCAAAGCTAGTGTCAGAGAAGCAACTTAAGATTGTATCACTCATTTAGTGAAATTAAGAGACCATCTGTGGGTGGAAAGCTTTTCCTAAATCACACTTCTTTGTTTTTTATTTAGTCTGGTGAGACATTATTGATGAAGATCTAGGGAATCATATCAATGAATAAGTTATAATTATTCCCCACACTAACAAAGGTTTATATTCCAATGGTTGGAATACAAACCTTTGTTAGTGTAGGGGATAATTATAACTTAGTCATTGATATGTTCCATCGATTTTGGGAACACATTTGGATGTTGTCTTAGGTTGATAAAAACACCATAGCATTTAAATATTAACCTTATTACATGATTTAGCATGATTCTTGCCATTGTAAATTGTTCATCTAATAAAGGGATTATGGCTTACTAGAAGTATTAATGCTTTTATTATAACTAAAATGAACTAAACAAAATAATAGCAATCTCTCAGAAAAAAAAATGTTTCACTGACTACTTCTGCAGCTAAACAGGGAGCAGGGATAAACCAGACTATGCACATCAGGCTGTGAAGGAAACTGGACCACTTAATTGATTGTAAGTTGCCTCACCATGATTCCATCACCATGATTTGCAGCATTTTACTATACAGTGTACATTTCTCCTTAGATGATTCTGCACCTATACTCTTTTCTCTTTCAACTGGCACCCAGGTAGCACACTTGAGTGGTTTTCTGGTTCTGTGTCATCATTCCCTATCCTATTTACAACATCTAATTTTATGTGTTGCTTTGTCTTTGCTTCCCTTCCCCTTGTTGTGTGTCACCCCATCTACCCTCTTGTTATCTTCCCACCCACTCTTTCTCGGTGTCTCTGCTTAGACATGTGCAATTTGTTTCAGTACGAATATAATATAATTCGTACCGATCTATGAATGAAATAGTAAGGAATTTTATTAAATTTCATTTAATTTTGTTTTGTATATTCATTTTATAATGAATTCCAAATTTTCGAAGTGGTTTCAATTGAAAAATGATTGACTCTTAAATTTCGTTTGAAGAATAGCTGGTTGTTAAGGAGCAGGCCAGGAAGCTCATGACTCATCAACTGATGACTCATCAGCTGTCAGCGGGCTTTCCCACTGACAGCTGAAATGTGAACAAAAGAATGCCAGCAATGAAAAATTCATAGAAAAAAGCATAAAAATCCCCAAACTATACCAGGCCCTTCAGGTCTGCTATTCTTCACTAGGGATGGGTGAACACCCTGCAATGCACTGAGCGCTGCACAGTGCATTCTGCGCCCTGATTGGGCAAAGCTTTGCTCAATCAGGGTGCAGTGTAAGCTGGTTGTTAGGGAGCGGGGCCGGGAAGCCGGGCCGGAACATTCTTAACAACCGATGGGTCATCAGCTGTCAATGGGTTTCCCCGCTGACAGCTGAACAAAAAAAAGTGCTGGTAAAAAATAAACGGTGCCGGTCACGTGAAAAAATTGGTTCGGGGTTCCCCTTAATATTCATACCAGATTAAAAGGGCCTGGTAATGGACTGGGGGGGGATGCATGCCATTTTTTTCAATGAGTTTTATCTATATTGCAGAGACCCACAATTCATTACAGCCGTGATCAGCTTTAAATTACTTTTTTTAAATGTCATTTTGATGTGGTACTGTTCTAAACATGGGAAAACTGTGCCACTTTACAGGCATACCATAGACACCCCCCGGACACGATATTTAAAGGAATATTTAATTTTTATTGTTTTACTTTAGGCATTATTAAAATCACTGCTCCTGAAAAAACGTCCGTTTTTAAAACTTTTTTTTGTATTGATACATGTCCCCTGGGACAGGACCCAGGTCCCCAAACACTTTTTTATGACAATAACTTGCATATAAGCCTTTAAAATGAGCACTTTTGGTTTTTCATGTCAATGTCCCATAGACTTTAACAGTGTTCCGCGGCTTTCGAATTTGCCGCAAACATCACATAATGTTCGTTGTTCGCCGAACGTCCGAAAAAACCAAAGTTCGTCCCGAACAGAACCGTTCACCCATCCCTACTCATTATAAAATACAGGGAACAAAACAGCTATAGTATCAGTAAATTGAAAGCAGATGTAGCAAAGGCATAGGGGAAGATGAAAACTGCATTGGGAGAAAATAGAACAGTTACTGTAGAAAACTGTACTTTAAATCTAATTGTTAGCTCTATGGGAAATCAACCCTTTTCTTCTGCTTTCTTCTGTAGTTGACTTGAGGTCAGAGGTTATTTTTAGTTGCTGTCCTGTACATCTACACTTTAAAAATGAGCTTATGTTTTAGGGTGTTGTATTTTTTTTTTTTCTTACGTGGGTGTATAGTTGTTTTCATTTATAACACCAGCTTTACTCATTATCTCTAGTACATGTTGGTCAATTCTTCCTCAATAAAAATACCCTACCACTGATAATGTTATACTTTGGTATGAGCTTGATAGAACAGTCACAGTGAACTACTTGTCAATTTCTATCTGCCAGTCAAAGAAGTTCTTTTACTGTTTGATATAAAAGCAATGCTAAAGTTTCCTGAATAAAACACTTTTTTTCAAACTGAAATTAATCAGATTGGGATACCGTTGCTATATGTAATTGTAAAAGATAAAAATCAATTCTATAGTTAAAATATGATCAATTTACATGGTTGCTGTGCTTGCCTGAGAAAATCATACATTACACCATGTAAAATATTAATGTGCATTTTTAATTTTGTCCTCAAAGCCACATGAAATGATCCTCTTGCCACTATGTGGTATTTTTTTATTTTTTACTTTTTTTTTTTTTTTTGCATTGGTACATACCCTCTGTGGCAGTAATTAGCCTCCAATGCCTTTTAGCAGTAATTTGCCTACTGGCCCTGAAAATTACACATGATCGGACATTGATCCGACAACACAAAATTCATGTATTTTTTCCGACGGATGTTGGCTCAAACTTGTTTTGCGTACACACAGTTGCACAAAGTTGTCGGAATTTCCGATTGCCAAGAATGCGGTGATGTACACCACGCATGACAAGACTAGAAAAGGCCAGCTCAGAACCAAGCGCGGCACCCTTTGGGCTCCTTTTGCTAATCTCGTGTTAGTAAAAGTTTGGTGAGAGACGATTCGCGCTTTTTCAGACTCATGGTTTTCAGATCGTTTTCTGCTGTTCAGTTTGTGCTTGTGGGTTTGTATCTGCTCTTCAGCACTTGCAGCAAGTGACGCGTGACTCTTGTCATTGTGTTCTTGTTTGTTACTGTTTTTCAGGTTGCTCTTCACAGGCCTTGCTGTTCTTCAGTGCCTTCTGTTACTTCGTTATGAGCAGCTGACCATTTTCTAGCCATGTTGAGTATACGTACTCCTCGTAGAGTTCGTGCTGTGCGGGGGCTTGGTGTTGGGGTCCTGACCTTGACACAAGTCCAGTCCATGAACAGGGTGGGGAGGAGTTCATGGACCAAGAATTGGTTGCTTCAGCATGACCAGTTCTGTCATATGCCTTTGCTCCGTGAGATCCGTGAGAATAATCCTGATGATTTCAGGAACTTTCTCTGGATGACGGACCCCGTATTTCACTGTTTGTTGGCTTTGCTGACCCCCTATATCAGCAGGCAGGATACCTGCATACCCTGCGGTACTTGGCGACGGGGAGAAGTCTGCAGGACTTGAAGTTCTCGACAAGCATCTCCCCCCAGGCTCTAAGAATCATTATCCCAGAGACCTGTTCTGCCATCATCCAGGTCCTGCAAAAGGAGTATATTAAGGTAAGATTTTTATCCTTTAATATCACATTTTATTGTATTTAATGTTTGATAATATATTGTAATTCTTTCCTCATTCCCTAATTATCATGATTGTAATATGCTATGAATGCCCCCTTTGTTCTCATGCATGCTGGATTTTTCTTTATTTTTTATTTTTTGACCTTCATACATTTTTGCCTTCACTTACCTCCCCAGCATGGTCTCCTGGCCCTATATTCACCTCATGTAGTCACTTAACAATGTATTTTATCAGCTCTATAGTAGTGCTTTACCCCAAACATCCCCTAAAATGTTTATAAATGTGATTTGTGCAAATCATTTGGAACCCTCCCTCCCCCCAACTGCTAAGTCAGCTGATAACAATTCTCTATCTATCCTCAATCATCTATCTGCTGACTTTGCCAAACCCATACACACTATACTCATCTCTTTTGTGGTCAGATTTATGGATGAATTCCCCAAAGCATGTAGTGCAAGGGCCTGCCTGTATACTTTCAAATGGTACTGTTTAAAGTTTTTGTATACTGTTATTATCTTGATAGGTAATAGCAGAATGTCTAAATGTGCTCAAATGTGTACAATGTGTATTTATATTTTTGTATTATGACACTTCTTACCTGTCCAGTGGGCTGCCAATAGTGTAACTAAGGAGGGTCTGGCCAAAGTAATACCCATTATTTAGGCATTCATCTTTCAATGAAGTGGAGAGGGTTACCTGTCCAAGAGTTCCCCCCCCATAATGTCAGAAATGGCCCATGAGAGGGGGGAGGGGGGATCTGATAGGTGTACCTTATACTTTGGTCTTTAAAAACCTCCCTCAAATAAATGTTATCTTAATGTTGGCCAAGAATGTTTGTATCTAATCTGCTTTCCCTGTTTATGTGCAAAATGACTATTTTTTTTCTTGTTTGACTCCACAGTTTCCTTCCACGCCACAGGAATGGCAGACTGTGGCCTCCCACTTTGCCCAGCGGTGGGACTTTCCTAACTGCAGAGGGGCAATTGATGGGAAACATGTCCACATCGTCACACCACCCAACTCGGGGTCATACTATTTCAACTATAAGGGGTTCAATAGTATTGTGATGTTGGCGGTGGTGTCGGCTACTTACGAGTTCATGTATGTGGACGTGGGGAAGAATGGCCGGATGTCCGATGGTGGAGTCATCGCCCAGACGGAGTTCTACAGGCATCTCCAGAATGGCGGCTTGGACTTGCCACCTCCAGAAGACAATGTGGAAGGACTCCCATTCGTCTTTGTTGCGGATGAAGCATTTGCGCTGGGGGACCATCTTATGCAGCCATTCCCAATGAGGACCCTCACCCCGGACCAGAGGGTTTTTAATTACCGGCTGGCCAGAGCCAGAAGAGTGGTGGAGAACACGTTTGGAATCATGGCCAGCCGGTTCCGCCTATTTCTTACACCCATACACATGGCGGAGTACAAACTGAATCATATCATCCTGGCGTGCTGTGTTCTACAAAACTTTTTACGGCAACATTCTGCCAACTATGCTGGCTCCGTTAGAATTCAAAATGAACCAACCCTGACGGCGCTTGAAAGTGGCCTTCCTGGCTTGCTCCCCCTGAGTGCCCACTTTGCGGGTAGGGGGTCTATCAATATGCCAGACAATGTCTGAAACCTTTTTCAAATAAGAAAAAAAATAACTACTAAAATCTTTGGTGACATTTACTGCTTGTGTTTCTCTGTGTTTCCCTATTACACCACATGATCTCCCTGATCAGGATCTGTGCCCTTTCTTAGGTGAAATGCCCTGGATCCACAACATCATGATCACCTAAAAAGATAGAAAAAAAACACACCATGTATTATAAATATGCCGGCATCCATCTCTTACCTGAGCCTGTGGTTGCAGACACTCACCTGTTGTGGTGACAATTTCCATCACGTCTTCCTCCTCCTGCTTTGCTTGGCTTGGGTGGATTTCCCCTTTTTCCAGAGGTAGGGGGTCTGTGGTCTCCTCGGATGAGGGGTGTCCTCTGAGTCTTTTACCCCCTATGTAAAAAAAAAATAAGTATACTTAGCACACAGATATTTGATGGCAGAAATAGGAATATGAAACATTGCTTGGAAGTGGGGTACAAGCTTCACAGATGGAGACACCTATAGTATACACTGAAGCACCTGTGTGGGCCCCCTAATAAAAAGGGTGTTCATGTGTCCCACACTAGTGCTCCAGAGTCCAGATGTGAAAATTGCTGCTGAGTGTCCTCTCCTTACACAGAATCTAGTTTGCATTTCATTCTAGTTACAAACCCATCTACCCAACCAAATTATTTGCAGACAAGTAGGCCATAAAAAATGTGGGCAAATGCATATGGCCAAAACAATGGTGTTTTTTAGGCCGAACGAACAATGTTTTATACGAACGAATAATGTGCCCATGAATATGAAGGTTGCCATTTTAAACTGGATAACAGTTAAGAAAAGCACATGGAGCAGCACGAACGTAAAAAAATTAACGAATAGGAACACAGCACAACTTCTTACTTTTTTGCAGCACTCTCCTAATCTTTCTGTACTGCTCGTGCTCTCTTAATTTGAGGTCCGACCACCGCTTCCTGAGCTGATCTTTCGATCGTCGTACCCCGAAATTCCGGTGCAGACTCTTGACCACTTCGGCCATGATCTTGGCCTTTCGGATATTGGGGTTGGGGTAAGGTCCATACTTCTCGTCATAGTCGTCCCTCTTCAGGATGTCCACCATCTCCAACATCTCCCCAAAGGACATATTTGATGCCTTAAATCGTTTCCTTCTGGATCGTGACGTTTCTGGCTCCGGGCTTTCCTCCTCCTCGTTGCTGTAATTAGCACGCACCTGCTGTGTCTCCGCCATGTGCTCTTCCCCCAATGTGCCGAACGAGAAGGAGCGGGTAATAGAATAGAAAGAACGTCAGGGGCGGGCGGAGTTTCACGCATGCGCAGTGTGTATAAAGTGTAACACGTGTGCGTAATACGTACGATCTGTGAGCGGAGGAAGGAGTATCGGAGGCACCGATCGTGATAACGAAGGTAAGATCTAAACTTGGGCCTATATTGCTTCTACATTGAGGCATATATTGTAACAAGATTAGGAGAGTTTTGTCTGACATTAGGGTTTGTCCTGTGTTGTGTCTTGCAGAGAAAATGGATGGCTTCAATGACCACAACTTCCTCCCCCTGTTCATAGACAAGTACAGGGAGCTGCCCTGTCTGTGGCAGGTGAAACATCCACATTATAATCATAAACAAAAGAGGCAGGCAGCGCTGGAGAAACTGCTGGAGTTGGGGAAGCCGGTGGTCCCCACGGCAACCATCCCCTATTTAAAAGCCAAAATTGGTGGCCTGAGGAGCACTTATCTTAGGGAGCGCAAGAAGGTCACGGATTCCATGAGATCTGGAGCTGCAGCAGATGACATTTATGTCCCCAGGTTGTGGTACTATGAGAGACTGCGATTTCTGTCAGACCAGACTGGTGTCAGGGAATCCCTCTCAACCATTGCTTCCACTCTTCCTTCCACCGTATCTTCCACCTCAGCTGAGGCTTCCAATGTCCAACCTAGGACAGGAAGGACACTTCTTCCTAGCCAGGAAGAAGTGGAGGAGCCTAGCTTGAGCCAGGTATAGCATTGTTCTACAGATTTCTGGTCAATAAATAAATGATGTTTACTAGATGTTATTATTGATCACTAATTGCTGATTTAATAAAGTGTTTTACGTATCAATAGACAGTAGTGGGCAAAAATAATTGGGACAAGAATGAAAAATGCTGAGCTTAGAATGATAGTCTTTTATATTTGTTAACATTCAATTTGCAACAGTCATGAGATGTAAATTATGTGTGATTGATGAAGTAAAAACTAAAACTATGTCCCTTTTTCATACACAGGAAGACCTCAGCCAGGACGAGGCTCTGGAATGTGGCACACAGGAGGAGGCTGTGGAATGTGGCAGCCAGGAGGAGGGGGGGTAAGTGGCAGCCAGGAGGAGGCGGGGCTAAGTGGCATCCAGGAGAAGCCTGGGACCAGTAGGAGCCTGACAGAATCGCAGGTCCCTCCCCTCCGCCTTCCAAACAAAAGACCCAGGAAGGGGAGTCACATGCAGGATTCAGCACTCAGACTCATTCAGGAGGCTTTTGCGTCCCTCAGAGCCACCCCCACTCCTGAAGAGGCTACCACCAAACTGCAGGGCATGCAGGAGGGCTAACGCCAACTGTGTAAGGACCTTCTTTATAAAGTATTTCATATATTACATGTGATGCTTCATACACAATGCCTACCAGCTTTCTATTAAGTGCAGTGCCTTATATCAGTCCTTTTTATATGCATTGTCTCTCACCTCTCATTCATAGTTACATAGTTGGTGAGGTTGAAAAAAAACACAAGTCCATCAAGTCCAACCTGTGTGTGCTTTATGTTTATATTACATTGTATATCCCTGTATGTTGTGGTTGTTAAGATGCCTATCTAAATTATCGATGCTCCCCGCTATAACCACTGCTTGGCCTCATTTGCCATGCCTCTAAATTTTGAAAATGATGTAGGAAGTGATATGATCACTGCATGTGTATGTCTATGTGCATTTCTGTACATACATGTGTGTGTCATGAAAGGCAGATATGAATCACATACAAACATTAAATTAGTTTGTATTTATTCTCCTTGCAACTCCTTTAAATCCCTTTAGAATCTGCTTTTACTTTTTGCTTGTTAACATTTGTAGTTTTTAGGAGGTCTAGAAATGAAAAATTTGCTATGCAAATGGCTCAAGCATTTGCACAGTCATTATGATAAACTTTTGAAATATTTGTAATATGTTTACTTCCTGTGAATGTAAACTCCACTAGCGGCCAAAATGCAGTATTTTCCTAAAATGTCCCAATCAAAAAAATACTATATTATGGCCATTAAATGGAGCTGATGATCACAGTAAACAGATTACACAAATTACAGGGATTATTCATGAGGGCTGTGCATATGTCCAAGACATTCGCACAGTGAAGTTTTCCATAAATCCCATATGTGTTTACTGAAATTTTATTAAACTTCTTCTTAAATAAAGTAATTTGACTATAATTTATGAACATTTTAAAGAATTTTACAGTCAACATAAACAGAAGAAAGGCAAAAAATCCTTTAGTTCAGAATGCAGCACAAAAACCTTGTAGTGCAGAATGCAGAATTAGAGTGTAAGTATTTAATTTTCACAAAAAGACTGGAGCGTTGCTATTCCTTAAATTGGATCTAAAGTTCAAAGTATATTTTAGTTATGATAGAGTAGGGAAGTTTAAACCCTTAGAGGTTTTTATTGCTATATATATTTTATATAAGTCTGCACTAATAAATAAATCAATGAATAAATAAATACCCTAGTTGCTTTTAAACATCCCAAAGGATATGAGTGTAAATAAATAAATGTAATATAGCACTAAAATACTAACAATAAAAGCTCAGTGCAATATATAAGTGATAAACAAAAATCCCCAGATATAAAGTGCATAAACATCAAGTGAGAAAGAAATCCATAAAAACTCCCAGGGGAGTACAGTTCTTATCAATGTAGTAATTCAGTTCCACAGATACAAAAACTGTGCAGTAATAGGTAGCTCATACAAGTTCATAAAGTATCCATTACAAATCCATGATCTGTACCAGAGAAGGTGTTAGCATGTCTATTGCGTATCCATAAACATAGACTCACCAATCCAAAATCACATCTTAAGCTAGTAAATAGGTTCTCACAGGCTTTTGTATGAAACTCATTGATTTACTTTTGTCAGTACAGTGACTACTCCTCTAGCGGGTCTTGCAACTATCAGTGTGGAGTGTCGCACCTGTAGAGAGACTGAGCTGGTCTACTTTAGTGCTGGATGAGCACTTGGGCTGTGTGAGTGATTTTAATTGCTTTTTAATATTTAATAATTGGTTGCACCTTGATGGTTTTCTTTTTTTTACTTATCAATGAATTTGTGCTTATCCTTAAACCTGGTGGAGGAGTACATTTGCAATTACAATCATAGGCATGTGTAAGAAACAGAATCTCCACTTTTCATATTATTTCAGCCTTATTCTTTAGAGGATGGTGTGTAATGTTATTCCCCTCCTTTCAGAGTAAAAATGTAATCTCAGTGTCAGGCAATATGGCTACCATAGAGGTTGACCTGAGGGCTGGTAAATGACACTCTGGCCAAGGCTCCTCGAGGAAAGTAAAATCTTTAAATCTTTACAGCACTTTTGTTATAAGAGTGTCTATTTTTAACCCCTTCCCACCGAGCGTACGCAGATGTGCGTACTCGGCTTTCCGGGCTTATACTGGGATGATGCCCACAGCTGCAGGCATCATCCCGGTACCATGTTGTAGAGCGGGCGATCGGCTATCCATGTATAACAACCGATGCAGCTAAAAGTTCCTCGGCTGGTATACCGGAGGAGCGGGAGGGGACATCCCCCCTCCCGCCACCACCCGCCGCTCTTGCCGGGCCTCCCGATCCACCGGGAGGCCCGATCGATGATCCGCCGCCTCCAGCAGCTGCTGACAGTCTGGAACAAAGCCTTGTATGGCTTCGTTCCAGCCTTCTAATTGTAAACACGGAAGCGACGTCATGACGTCACTTCCCGTTTACTCGGCTGCCAATGGCGCCGGTTTTAAAAAAATATACAGTGTTCAGAATCACTGTTTTCAGCGATCTGAATACTGTGAAGTGCAAAGGAGGGATCGGGGGTCTTTTGGACCCCCGATCCCTCCATAAAGAGTACCTGTCACCACCTATTACTGTCACAAGGGATGTTTACATCCCTTGTGACAACAACAAAAGTGATCACATTTTTTTTTTTAAAAACACAATTTTTAAAAATAAAAATAAATAAGAAAATTTTTTTTTCAAAGCGCCCCCGTCCCCGCGAGCTCGTGCAGCAAAGAAAATGCATAAGGAAGTCGCGCCCGCATATGTAAATAGTGTTCAAATCACACATGTGAGGTATCTCGTCAGAGCGAGATTAATAATTCTAGCACTAGTCCTCCTCTGTAACTCTAACCTGGTAACCGTAAAAAAAATTTAAAGCGTCGCCTATGGAGATTTTTAGGTACTGTAGTTTGTCGCCATTCCACGAGTGCATGCAATTATAAAGTGTGACATGTTTGGTATCTATTTACTCGGCGTAACATCATCTAAAAGTCGCTAAAAGTCGCTCTAAAAGTCGCAGCTAAAAGTCGCTCGGCTGGTATACCGGAGGAGCGGGAGGGGACATTCCCCCTCCCGCCACCTCCCGCCGCTCTTGCCGGGCCTCCCGATCCACCGGGAGGCCCAATCGATGATCCACCACCTCCAGCAGCTGCTGACAGTCTGGAACAAAGCCTTGTATGGCTTCGTTCCAGCCTTTTAATTGTAAACGCGGAAGCGACGTCATGACGTCACTTCCCGTTTACTCGGCTGCCAATGGCGCCGGTTTTAAAAAAATATACAGTGTTCAGAATCACTGTTTTCAGCGATCTGAATACTGTGAAGTGCAAAGGAGGGATCGGGGGTCTTTTGGACCCCCGATCCCTCCATAAAGAGTACCTGTCACCACCTATTACTGTCACAAGGGATGTTTACATCCCTTGTGACAACAACAAAAGTGATCACATTTTTTTTTTAAAAAAAAAACACAATTTTTAAAAATAAAAATAAATAAGAAAAAATTTTTTTCAAAGCGCCCCCGTCCCCGTGAGCTCGTGCAGCAAAGAAAATGCATACGGAAGTCACGCCCGCATATGTAAATAGTGTTTAAATCACACATGTGAGGTATCTCGTCAGAGCGAGATTAATAATTCTAGCACTAGTCCTCCTCTGTAACTCTAACCTGGTAACCGTAAAAAAAATTTAAAGCGTCGCCTATGGAGATTTTTAGGTACTGTAGTTTGTCGCCATTCCACGAGTGCGCGCAATTATAAAGTGTGACATGTTTGGTATCTATTTACTCGGCGTAACATCATCTTTCACATTATACAAAAAAATTGGGCTAACTTTACTGTTTGTTTTTTTTTTAATTCATGAAAGTGTCCCTTTTCCCAAAAAATTGCGTTTAAAACACTGCTGCATAAAGACCGTGTGATAAAAAATATTGCAACAATTGCCATTTTATTCTCTAGATTCTCTGCTAAAAAATATATATATAATGTTTGGGGGCTCTAAGTAATTTTCTAGCAAAAAATACCGATTTTAACTTGTAAACACCAAATGGCAAAAATAGGCTTAGTCATGAAAGGGCTAAGATTTAGCTCATGTAGGAGGATAGCCTTAAAGCCTAAAAATGGTTATACAACCTAGTCTCATTTTCAAATCAAAGTCAAACAAGATTTGAATAAATATTTCACTGTATTTAATTGGTCAAAGAACAATCAGATTGAAGAAATGTGGGAAAAAACAGTTTTTATATGAGAATTAGCACTTTTTTATTTATTGAACAAGGTCAAAAACATCAACAGAATTGTGGAAACAGTGGAGAAGTAAAGTGAAACTGCAGATGAGCTTTGAAGGTATAAAAATTGAGGGCCATGTTTTATTAAAGTGGACAACTCAGGTAAAAACTTGTTTTGAGAAGAAGAAGATGCCAACTTTGAGGGTGCTGTAGTTGTTATAGTCATGCTTAGTCATGAGCAGATCCAAGCAAAGTTCAGTTTGCTGGAAGTTCACCAAACACGAAAAATTCCACAAACATAACGCCAGAACCCCATTGAAGTCGCAATTTTTTTCTTTCCTTTTTCAAGGCCAGTTTTCAAGCTTTTGGTAAAAAAACTGCAGTGCCAATGCAAAAAAAAAAATTAAATTTAAAAAATAACATTCAGCGGGGAGTGGGTTTTTCAATGCAAGTTAAAGAGCATCATTACAAATACACAATTTCTTTAAATAACATGCTTGTGACATGTTCTAAACCTTTGGTGATGACAGTATAACAAGAAATGATGGCTATAGTGCAGGTAATTTTTTCCTCAGATCATTGGGGCATTCATAGATTTACATTGTGAAGCATGTTTTTTTTTTTTTAAATAAGATACATATCTACTGTGTCTGTGTATTTTGTCAATTCGTTTTTTGGGGTTTTTTTTAGTAACAAGGGGTGCCTCTTACTGATTCACATGGGGAGGTGGTCGGATATCTGGGGGCTTCCAGATTCCACTAAGTTCCCTCCCTGTAGACCCTCACATCCACTGGTGTGGGGCCCACCAAAATGAAAACAAGGTTCCATGCCAGGGGGGGGCATTGGCAAGGTACCTTCCCAATGTTCAGGGCATGTGGATGGTATGGTTCATGCTCACTGCCCCTTTTCTGGTTTGTCAGACTTCTTGTCTCAATTATGGTCTGGTATGAACTTTTGGGGGTTTCCAATGCCATATCTTTTGCATGAAGTCCCCCTTAAAAATCTGTACAGGACTCTCATCTAGGATATTTGGCTTGTATGTTTTTTTTGTTCCTGGAGTCCCCTTCAAAAACCCACAGTAGACCCATATCCAGTCAGAGAAGGAGAGGGCTCTGTGTGTGCAGCTCCCCTTGTTCCTCAAACATACAAGGCCACATGACCAGCAGAAGAAAAAAAAAGCTTGGAGTTCCCCCTTTGAATATTTACATACCCTCAACATTGGGAGGGTGTCTTGCCAGGGGCCCCCCTCCCTGACAAGGCACTTTATCCCCACATTAATGGAAACAAGGGCTTCATTCTGACATCCCTGGCTAATTTATTTGGGGTTCTGTGGAGGGGGTGCTTATCGGAACCTAGAAGCCCCCTTTAATATAAGGGGAGTCCCAAATAGCTTGCCACACAAAACATGACAAAGTAAACAGTTGCTGGCACAGTAGAAAATTACTTTTATTAAAAAAAAAAGTCTTACAATGTAAATCCAGCATTAACTATGTCATCCAGTGATGCAGATTCATTGTCATGTTTGATGAGCAGCACATTGATGACCAACTGACACAAATATGATGGCCTGCACCACAATAATCCTTTCTTGTCACATACCGTTTCCTGACCAGCTTCTGAATGTCAACAATTTGAAACATTCCAGCGGGTGGATGACTTGAAGCTGACATTTACTGGCAGTAGTAAACCTGGCCACTTAGTTTGCACCATTCAGTGAATTTCAATTAGTATAGGTTTTGGTGAAACTCATAGATGACCGGAACCTGAAGTTCATCCCTATTTATAAAGATGAAGCTGCACAATAAGGCAATGATATTATCCAAGGTTCTTGTCAAGCTGTGTAACAATTGATTTAATTAAAAAAAACCCTAACTGTAATGGTAGCAGATACCCTCAGAACTCCTGTTGTTTATTCAAAGTCATCTGGATACAAAGATATGTTACTACAATGGACAAATAAATAGAGAAGTTTGTGCATTACAACAATCAGGTTTTCATTTAAATATAAGAAAATATATGTGTGGGAAGAGGTACTACATGGATCTAGGTACTCCCAGGATCTAGGAAAATGCCTTCCAAACCTTCACATCAAAAATCCAGACTAATGCTGTGTACACACAACCGGACTTTCGATGGACTGAATCACGACGGACTTTCAATGGATTTTTCGATGAACTTCCGTCGAATCGGACTTGTCTACACACAATCACACCAAAGTCCGACGGATTCGACCGTAATGACCGGACTAGAATAGTTCATAGCCAATAGCCAATAGCTGCTCTAGCATACAGACGAACGGATTTTTCGACCGGACTCGAGTCTGTCAGAAAGATTTGAAACATGTTCTAAATCTAAAGTCCGTCACATTTTTGACAGAAAAGGTCCTCTGCAGGTCTGATGAAGCCCACACACAGTCGAAGTGTCCGATGGATATGTTCCGTCGGACAAGTTTGGTTGAAAAGTCCAGCCGTGTGTACATGGCATTAAGCATTTTTCCTCCCAGGTTAGAATCAAGCAAACCTCAGATATCCAACACATGTCAGTTCCAGATGCTACGTACACTATCTCACAAAAGTGAGTACACCCCTCACATTTTTGTAAATATTTTATTATATCTTTTCATGTGACAACACTGAAGAAATTACACTTTGCTACAATGTAAAGTAGTGAGTGTACAGCTTGTATAACAGTGGAAATTTGCTGTCCCCTAAAAATGACTCAACATACAGCCATTAATGTCTAAACAACTGGCAACAAAAGTGATTTGAAAATGTCCAAATTGGGTCCAAAGTGTCAATATTTTGTGTGGCCACCATTATTTTCCAGCACTGCCTTAACCCTCTTGGGGTTACCAGAGCTTCATAGGTTGCCACTGGAATCCTCTTCCACTCCATGATGACATTGCGGAGATGGTAGATGTTAGAGACCTTGCACTCTTCCAACTTCCATTTGAGGATGCCCCACAGATGCTCAATAAGGTTTAGGTCTGAAGACATGCTTGGCCAGTCCATCACCTTTACCCTCAGCTTCTTTAACAAGGCAGTGGTCGTCTTGGGGGTGTGTTTGGGGTTGTTATCATATTGGAATGCTGCCCTGCGGCCCAGTCTCCGAAGGAAGGGGATCATGATCTGCTTCAGTATGTCACAGTACATGTTGGTATTCATGGTTCCCTCAATGAACTGTAGCTCCCCAGTGCCGGCAGCACTCATGCAGCCCCAGATCATGAGACTCCCACCACCATGCTTGACTGTAGGCAAGACACACTTGTCTTTGTACTCCTCACCTGGCTGCCGACACACATGCTTGACACCATCTGAGCCAAATAAGTTTATCTTGGTCTCATCAGACGGCAGGACATGGTTCCAGTAATCCACACCCTTAGTGTGCTTGTCTTCAAAAAACTGTTTGCGAGCTTTCTTGTGCATCATCTTTAGAAGAGGCTTCCTTCTGGGATGACAGCCATGCAGACCAATTTGATGCAGTGTGCGGTGTATGGTCTGAGCACTGACAGGCTGACCCCCTATCCCGTCAACCTCTGCAGCAATGCTGGTAGCACTCATACAGTCAGGTCCATTGACACAAGGTGGTGGTTGGTGTTGCTGAGCTCACGGTGCATTTTTTCTTTTTAAGGATGTTCCAAACAGTTGATTTGGCCACACCTAGTGTTTTTGCTATCTCTCTGATGGGTTTGTTTTGTTTTTTCAGCCTAATGATGGCTTGCTTCACTGATAGTGACAGCTCTTTGGATCTCATATTGAGAGTTGACAGCAACAGATTCTGAATGCAAATAGCACACTTGAAATGAACTCTGGACCATGGAATAGCTGAGTAGCCAATTGTCCCATTACTTTTGGTCCCTTAAAAAGTGGGAGGCACATATGCAAACTGTTGTAATTCCTACACCGTTCACCTGATTTGGGTGTAAATACCCTCAAATTAAAGCTGAAAGTCTGCAGTTAAAGCACATCTTGTTCGTTTCATTTCAAATCCATTGTGGTGGTGCATAGAGCCAAAAAGATTCGAATTGTGTCAATGTCCCAATATTTATGGACCTGACTGTATGTCTAATTCCCAAAGACAACCTCTGGATATGACTCTGAGCACGTGCACTCAACTTCTTTGGTTGACCATGGCAAGGCTTGTTCTGTGTGGTACCTGTCCTGTTAAACTGCTGTATGGTCTTGGCCACCGTGCTGCAGATCAGTTCCAAGGTCTTGGCAATCTTCTTATAGCCTAGGCCATCTTTATGTAGAGCAACAATTCTTTTTTTCAGATCCTCAGAGAGTTCTTTGCCATGAGGTGCCATGTTGAATTTTCAGTGACCAATATGAGAGAGTGAGAGCGATAACACCAAATTTAACACATCTGCTCCCCATTCACACCTGAGTCCCATGACACAGAGGAGGGAAATGGCTAATTGGGCCCAATTTTGACATTTTCACTTAGGGGTGTACTCACTTTTGTTGTCAGCGGTTTAGACATTAATGGTTGTGTGTTGAGTTATTTTGAGGGGACAGCAAATTTACACTGTTATACAAGCTGTACACTCACTACTTTTCTTCACAGGTGTCACATTAAAAGATATAATAAAATATTTACACAAATGTGAGAGGTGTTCTCACTTTTATGACATACTGTACCTGGCACGTGAGCCTAACTTGCAGAGGAAGACCTCTCGTACAACTCCGGCTCGTGGACCGCTGGCAGTGGTACAACAGCCACAGGAGCATGGTGGGGTAGGAGTGCCTGTAAACAATTCAGTAGTCTGTGTAGTAGTGGTGGTCAGCAGGTAGGTAGTAGATGATCTAACATGATGCTTGACTGGTTACAGGCTTGGGATGAACAACACGGAGCAGTACCAGATGCAGGCTTGCAGGACTGGGAGCTGTAGCAGGCTGGATAAGTGAGATGCAGGGTCAGACAGCCTGGGTCGGGTACAATCTGGCAGATCAGGCATAAATGGTAGGCAGAAGGAAGGTCAGGTCACAAGCCGAGTAGTACCGGGAGATCAACTGACAGAATCAGCAGGCAAGATCAGAGTCTAAAGGCAAACCTTTAGAAGGGCAAGACAGGCAGCAGATAATCACAGGTAACGACAAGCTGGATCAGGATCAGAGGTCACACAGGAAACAGGAAACAACACAGAAGCTGCAGACCAAACAGCAATGAACTTCTGTAGGAGCCTTGTTTAAATAGCCCACCTGGCGCCAGCATTAGTGACAGACATGCGCCTAGGAGCGCTAGCACGCATGTGTGTGCGCCGATGCACTAATGCACATGTGCACATGCTGAGCACTTACATGGAGAACCTGTCTTCCCTGACACCAGAGCTCAAATTTTGGAAGGCCCTACAATCTTGACAATTATTTGTTTCAATATATGTACTATCAATCCACCCCCAACAATGCAAATCATCCCCTTTAAAGCCTTGTCACACATTCTCCTAGCCTACTTCATATCAACTTCAGCATCACCAGACATTCTCTCCCATACCTCCATTATTGGAAATCAGAATTAGGCTGCTTCTTCTCTTGGACCCAATTAGGCATAATGATCTGCTTTGCCCATAAAGCTTCCATAGCCTGCTAAATACAGGAATCAGGCTTTAAACTCTTAACAAGCTGGTACAGAGTACCTTCACAAATTCTATCTGAAAACCTGTACAATGTGCTGGAGATGTGATAATGAACTAGGTGCTTTTCTACATCTATTTTGGAAGTGCACTCTTATGCACAACTGGTCCACATTTCTAAACTCGGTAATAGATCTGGGTGACAACCCAACCGTATTTCTTATTCATCTCATAAATGCAGCTAAAGCCTGTATTCCATTATGCTGTTACTTCTTCTTAACCAATATCTTCATGGTGTGCTGAAATCTAAGAAACTCAGCAAATGGAGCACCTTACCTTCTTTTTTCAACATCATGAAGAACTACACAGAAGGATATGGTTCTAATAGAATAGGTAACATACTTTGAAGAATACCACCAAATCCTTATAAGGTAATCACCCCCCCCCACCACCACCACCACCAGTACCACCTACCCTTATAGCTGCTTCCTCTTCAGGGTATTAGAGGACATCATAACCTCTCTCTTAAATAAAAAACGGACAAATTAATTGTAGCAAGTACCCTATTTACTTGCACTTGTAGTGCTTGGAGCAAGTAAACTATGGCCCTGAATCCTCACCCAATCCCCCATTTCCCACTATTTCAATAATTTCAATATCCTGTCACTCTCTCACATTTTCTCCCTTTCTTCCCCCTTAGCCCCCTCTTTTATGTACTCCCCAATTTCCCTCCTTCTCCTCCTCTTCTTCCAGCAACCCCCCCCCCCACACACACACACACACACCTGCTCCCAATACCTTAAAAAACAAACAAAAATAAATAAATAAATACACTTCTTTTGTCACCTTTTCCAAACACCCTGTAATAATCTTTTGTGGAATTAATTATTTGTGGGATATTGTAAATGACACAGGCTATGCCTACTACGCTACGCCAAAAACGCCATTGTTCCTAGTATTCTTTTGTACTCTCTCTGTATATATCTTTACAGTCCCGTGAGTTTAAACAAAACAACTTTGTTTTATGATTGTGCCTCATTAAGGTGCAAAGATGTTTCTTGTACAGGATTTGTTAAATAAAGAATTTAAAATGTATTTTTTAATATCACATTCCTGGGAATCGAATTTTGAATATTCTTTGGTTGGAGGAACAGAATGTCTGTCAATTAATATGTCTTATTCCACATACAATGCAAGTGCAAAAACTAGGCTAATTTAGCTTCAAGAGAGAAAATGATGATAAATGTACAATTATTTCATCTCAATTGATCTTCCAAATCAATTCACTTTTCATGCTGCATTTTAACTTCTGGGTTGTTGTAAGCATCAAGTAACTAATTATGGACATTAGCAAATTCCTCTATTTTCTGTTTTACATGTGTCACTCTTCTAGAAACAATAGATGCTTGTAAATTTGAAGCATGGATGCACAGTGTCTGAATGTAGGGAATCTTTTAGAAACAAAAGATTATCTTTAAAACTGAACTCCAGACAGATATAAAATACACAAATTAAATAAGCACCGTTTTCACTGGTACATAAACAGGTGTATTTATTTTAAATGCAGTCACCGTTTTCACTGGTACATAAACAGGTGTATTTATTTTAAATGCAGTCAGGGTAGGTACCAATCAGTTGTGATGCAGTGATGATGTGTTAACAGGAAGTATAATAGTAGGAGAAGAAAGCAAAATTACAACAAGATACGAGTGACAAATAGACCAGCTCCTCAGTGTCCTGCTTTTTCTTTACTATCCAATTATAGGAAAGGCCAGGGGCAAGACTATAACTTTTATTAAAATGCAAATACAAACATTTATACATTTCCTCTAAACCCCCCTCAACACAAATTGCTGTATATATATCTAAATGACATTAAAAAAAAGTTTTATATAACAAATGTTCATACCATACTAAATACAACCAAAAGACTACAATAAATCAATGCATCAAAAATGCAACAAATAATACAATGAAAAAGAGAAATAGATTGTGCAAAATCAATCCAGTATATAATAAAAAATCTAATAAAAGTTCATTAAACCATGAAGTGTGTTCCACCCCCTTCTGGATGCACACTAGTGGTATAACTCACTTATCATGTTTGGTTGACCACTTGTTACAAAATTGGCTAACAGTGCAGAGTAACATTGCTCAAAAGTCCAAAAATAACTTGATTCCTATAATCTTTATACCACTCATGAAAAGAAGGTCTCATTAAAAAAAAAATACAAAAAGGGGAAAACGCTCATGGCATACAACAACTTCTTTATTAACCTCTTGCCAACCAGCTGCCACAGTTTCACTGCGGCAGAATGGCATGGCTGGGTGAAACGACACTACCTTACATCGCTTCACCTTTTGGTCACTAGGGCCACTAGGAGACAGATCGTGTGTTCATACTATGTATGAACACCAATCTCTCTCTCCTCCTAGACAGTCCCACCCCCCCACAGTTAGAAACACACATAGGGAACACAGTTAACCCCTTGAACGCCCCCTAGTGTTAACCCCTTCCCTGCCAGTGACATTTATACAGTAATCAGTGCATTTTTACAGCACTGATAACTGTATAATTGTCAATGGTTTCAAAAATGTGTCAAAAGTGTCCAATGTGTCCGCCATAATGTTGCAGTCCTGATAAAAATTGCAAAATATGCGCCATTACTAGTAAAAAATAATAATAATAAAAATGCCATAAATCTATCCCCTATTTTGTAGATGCTATAACTTTTGCACAAACCAATCAATATACGCTTATTGCATTTTTTACCAAAAATATGTAGAAGAATACATATTGACCTAAGCTGAGGAAAAAAATATTTTTTTTGATAAAAAATGTGGGATATTTATTATAGCAAAAGATATGGTGTTTTTTTTTCAAAATTGTCGCAGTTTTTTTGTTTATAGCGCAAAATGTAAAAAACGCAGAGGCGATCAAATACCACCAAAAAAAAGCTCTATTTGTGGGAAAAAAAGGACGTCAATTTTGTTTGCGTACAGCGTCACACGACTGCGCAATTGTCAGTTAAATTGACGCAGTGCCGAATCGCAAAAAATGGCCTGGTCATTAAGCAGCCAAATCTTCTGGGGCTGAAGTGGTTAAAAGGTCACATTAAAAATAATCCATAGGCCCTCACAAACAGAGTTCCAAGCCCAGCATTAAGCATCTAGTAAATAAGACATAAATCGAGCACCACACCAATGAACTTCCTGTTCTGTGGGTGGCCTCCTCTTATGCCCTGTGCACACGGTCAGATTTTCCCATGGAAATAGTGTGATCGCATTGTGTTGTCGGAAATTCCGATCGTGTGTGTGATCCATCGGACTTTTTCCGTCGGAATTTCCGACACACAAAGTTTGAGAGCAGAATATAAAATTTTCTGACAACAAAATCTGATCTTTTAAATTCCGATCGTGCATACACAAATCTGACGCACAAAGTGCCACGCATGCTCAGAATAAATTAAGAGATGAAAGCTATTGGCTACTGCCCCGTTTATAGTCCCGACGTACATGTTTTACATCACCGCATTCAGAACAATCGGATTTTCCGACAACTTTGTGCGACCATGTGTATGCAAGACAAGTTTGGCCCAAAATCTGTCAGAAAAAATCCAATGGATTTTGTTGTCGGAATGTCCAATCAATGTCCGGTCGTGTGTACAGGGCATTAGTGTGCACACTACTACATCATTTGGGCCTCTTATTTTTTAGCATATGTCTAAAGCAAAAACTTTTATTTTAATTTTTAATAGAATAGGTGGGGATTAAAACCACTGTCATTTTTTTTTAACTGTGTCTCTTTAGGGAGATTTCCCTTTACTACCTGTCTTGAGGGCCTAAGCAGAAGTGTAAAGAAATCTTTGTAACATGAGGGAAATGCTTTTTTAGAAAGCTGCCATGGGTAAAATTGTTCTATATTAAATGATTACGGTTTCTATTTCTGTTATAAGCAAAATCGAAAATTTTAGATTTACTCCCAGTGGGAAATTAACAACAATAAAAGCTTGACAGTGGTTGTATACCTTCACCTCTTTATCCATATAAAAAAGCCTTTAGTTATACTTAAAGTCTGTTACTTCTGCATAAAAATAGTAACAGAGTATACAGAATATCCTTTATTTCATTATTGTAAAGTGCTGCAAAATATATTGGTGCCATCTGAAGATTGGAAAACAATAATAATCATAACATTTGGCTATTGACAACTCAGGAAACACAAGTTTGTAGGGACTTTTTAATTCATTCCCAAAACTATACATGGCTGTATTAGCCAAAGATATTATTTCAGTCTTTAATAGACTTACTTCTTCAAGGTTAAAGTAAAAAAGCATGACTTGCTCTGGGGCAGAGGAACCTGGCTCTGTGGCAACTCTTTCTACTTTTTCAATTTAATATATTAAGACAATATAGAGTGGAAAACTTCTTGCTCTTGAGTTAGTATTCTAAGTTGAAGGTCTAGGATTAAAATTCATTTGTTTAAAACCTTTGCCTTTAAAAGCACAAATGTAAATGCTGACCAGTGATGCAGAGTTCCAGAAAACATGATTAGTACACTTTAATATTCCCAAAAGCAAGTCAAGCATTATTTTATAGGTTTGTATCAAGTAGAGAATGAAATAAAGTAGAGCAGTTAAAAGGAAATATAAATACATTCATGTATATTTTTATTGGACATTGTATTAAAGAAAGACTATTAACCTTCGGGACATTAACCCTGTGAAGCTGAATATTAAATCTTTCAAACTCCTGGAATTCTCATTAACATGCAATGTGCCGGTTGGTTTGCCATTCAGAGCAATACAAAAATGTCTGACATTGCAAAGCAGACCAATTTCTAAAGTAAATATTGGCCCAGAACAATGCTGACTGTAATCCACTACATGCTAATTCCAGCAAATATTGATATACATCCACTTTCCTGTCTTAAATGAAAGATTTTCATACAAAACTAATTTCTATGTTTGCTGATGCACTAAAACATTAAAAAATTTTAAGCATATACCCAGTGGAAAATCTGGGTTACTTTCTCACATATTATTCTTTATAATTATATTTTTTCAGTACAAATTGTAATAAGAATATACTTTGTTCTACTGTCTAATGCTTTTTATTTTTAGGCATGCTAATTATCTTTACTTTTTTTGACTTCCTATTTTAAAACTAAGCACCTAAGTAAAAAGAAAATGAAGAACGTACTATGTTATAAAACAAATTGTCCTGTTCGCCTGACTACTTTCTCAAGCATGGCAAAGACATGGTCTTAAAGTGAAACATAAAGGGCAACAACACTTTTGTTGAGAAAAAAGTAGTTCCCTCTGGGTGATGTACATTTAAAGAATTTTACAAAACCTTGGTGTAGATCCCTACCTTTTTCTGTTTTGAAGAAATAGCTTTTTGTTTCAACATGCCCGTTATAAATTTTGAAAATAAGTAATTTTTCTTCATACATTTTGACCAAAATTTATACTGCTACATTTCTTTGGTAAAAATAACCAAATCAGTGTATATTAATTGGTCTGTGTGAAAGTTATAGCATCTACAAGCTATGTTGCCATTTATTGAAAGTTGATCACACCTGCTGTACTGACGGCTCTCATTTCTTAAGACCCTAGGACAGTACAAATATCCCTCAAATTACAACCTTTTTAGAAAGTAGACTGTCCAAGGTATTTAGTAAAAGGCTTCTTTAGAAAATGAAGATATTAAAAAATAATTTCACAAAAATGTCATAATAACAAGTTATTTCTCACACACAGCATAGGCATACTTGCAACTATACTCTGCTCCTGAGTACCACATATGTGAGACTTTTTCACAACCTAGCAACATAGAGAGGCGCAACATCCAAGGAGCACCTTCAGGCACTATCCACTTTAAGACCAGGACTCCGTCTGACACTTTTTGTTTACAAGTACAAGTAAAAGTCTGTATTTTTGCTAGAAAAAGACTTAGAACCCCCAAACATTATATATTTTTGTAACAGAGGCCCTAGAATAAAATGGTGGGTTTTGCTAATTTTTATGTCACACAGTATTTGCACAGCAGTTTTTCTAATGCAATTTTGCACACTAATGCATAAATACATTTTAATAAATTTTAATGCACAAAAAGACAATATAATACTCATATTTTTGATAAAATACAAAATATAGTGTTTTGTGCCAGGTAAATAGATACCAAACATGTTACACTTTAACTGCTTGCCGCCCGCCGGCTGTCATATGATGGCCAGGCGGCGTGGCTCTCGTTCTGGGAGGGCGTCATATGATGTCCTCGCCTTCCCTACCCACCAGGGGGCGCGCGCATGCCACCGACGGCAGTCGCGCACGCCCGCCGTGTCACTGGGCACCCGATGCGCATGCCCAACGGCCACAATGTCCGCCTTGCACACGCGATTGCCCAGTAACACGGCAGGACATGGATCTGTGTATGTAAACACACAGATCCATGTCCTGTCAGAGAGGAGAGGAGACCGATCTGTGTTCTCAGTACAGAGCAACACAGATCAGTCTCCTCCCCTTGTGAATCCCCTCCCCCTTCAGTTAGAAACATTCCCTAGGAACACAGTTAAAGTTTTTTACTAGAAAATTACTTAGAACCCCCAAACATTATATATTTTTTTTTCTAAAACCCTAGAGAATAAAATGGCGGTCATTTTTTTCACACCGTATTTGCGCAGCGGTCTTACAAGCACGCTTTTTTGGAAAAAATTCACTTTTTTAAATAAAAAAATAAGACAACAGTAAAGATAGCCCAATTTTTTTTTATATTGTGAAAGATAATGTTACACTGAGTAAATTGATAGCCAACATGTCACGCTTTAAAATTGTGCCCGCTCGTGAAATCGTGTCAAACTTTTACCCTCAAAAATCTCCATAGGCGATGTTTAAAAAATTCTACAGATTGAATGTTTTGCGTTACAGAGGAGGTCTAGGGCTAGAATTATTGCTCTCGCTCTAATGATTGTGGCAATACCTCACATGTGTGGTTTGACCACCGTTTTCATATGCGGGCACTACTCATGTATGCGTGCGCTTCTGCGCGCGAGCTCATCGGGATGGGTTTTTTTTTATTTTTTATTATTTTTATTATTTATTTTATGTGATTTTATTTTTTTTTATACTGTTTTAAAAAAAAAAATTGTGTCACTTTTATTCCTATTACAAGGAATGTAAACATCCCTTGTAATACAAAAAAAGCATGACAGGACCTCTTAAATATGAGATCCGGGGTAAAAAGACCTCAGATCTCATATTTACACTAAAATGCAATAAAAAAAAATGACATTGAAAAAATGTGCCTTTAAGATGTATGGGCGGAAGTGACGTTTTGATGTCGCTTCCGCCCTGCAGTGTCATGGAGACGAGTGGGCGCCATCTTAGCCTCACTCGTCTCCAGGCACAGCAAGGAGACAGACGCGATCACCTCCGCCGCTACCGATGGCTCTGGTAAGAGGCGGAGGACACCAGATCGTGGCGGTGGGGGGCCCTCTCCCGCCACCGATAAAAGTGATCTCGAGGTGAATCCGGCGCAGAGACCACTTTTATCTGAAAGCCGACTGCCGCACGAAATGGGGATACCGGGGTTATGATAGCTAGCTGTTGCCATAACAACGATATCCGCCGCCAAAGTTTGGACGTACATCGGCGTGCGGCGGTCGGCAAGTGGTTAAAAACATCCATAGGCAACACTTTACATGCTTTTATTGGGTACCAGTTTATAGTTACACAGGAAGTCTGGTGCTAAAATTATTGCTCTCACCTTGATATTTGCGGCGATACCTTACATATGTGGTGCAATGTACATGTGCTGATGGGACCAAGGTGTGTGTTTGCCTTTGCATACAAGCACAGGGGAATGGGGTCGCTTTACATTTTTAATGTATTTATTGGTGGGATACTGGTATACTAACAGATGATTTTGTGCACTCGTACACTGACAGATGTTTTTGTGCACTTGTTCACTATGACAGATGTTGATTGTCCACCAACAGACACCGAGAGATGTTAATGTTGCAATAGAACACTATTGCACTATTGTAGATGTTTTTGTGCACTGGTACACTGGAACAGATGTTGATAGAATACTGGTACACTTTAACAGATGGTTTGTGCACTGGTACAGATGTTCATGAGACACTGGTACACTGTGACAGGTGTTTTGTGCACTGGTACAGATGTTCATGGGGCACTGTGACAGGGACAGTAATGCTTTGGTGTACTCTGCGGGGATGGTTGCAGTCTGTTTGATCTGTGACAGCTCTCTGTGTAAAATCATCAGTTACAAAGAGAGCTGTAAGCACAGGCTGCAGCATCCCCTGCTCCCCCCCACTGAGCTCTTACTGAATTCAGCGGGGAATGCCGACACAAAGATATATGTCATTGTTTACATTGAAGGCTGTGATTGGACACAGCCATCCAGTGATCTGGAGGGCCAATCACAGCACTCTTGTCCCGATCTGTGATGATTGTGCCTGAAGATCACAGCCATCACAGAACTCTTCCGCTGCGTGGCCACCCATTCTGAGGGCCCTACAAGTACGTTCACTCAGAATGGAGAAACTCCCGTGAAGCATTTTTGCTTGCTGATTGGATGATGTAAGTCAGCAGAGCTTCCCCGCATTTATGAAACTCTGGAACCACTGCAATTGTGGAGTGCAACTGCACTTGCAAAGTGCACAATCTATTTGCCCTTAGTAAAACAACCCTTCAGTGTGTCAAAAACAGAGACAGGAAATAACATCTCTGAAGTCATTCTGTACACCATGTCATAATGCACTGGAAATGTTTTCATATTTTTAGAAAGTTACAGAAGTTGTTTATTGAAATGAAAGTAATTTTTAACAATAAATTACAAAAGGGCTTTTGTGCTAGGGATGAGCTTCGTGTTCTAGTCGAACCCATGTTCGACTCGAACATCGTCTGTTCGATCGTTCGCTGAATTGCGAATGATATGGGCCGTTCGTGCCAAATTCGTGTGGCGCGTCACGGCCCATAATTCACTGCGGCATCGCAGTGCATTGCTGGCTGATGATTGGCCAAGCATGCACTATGACCTGCATTCTTGGCCAATCACAGCGCTGTCTGTAGAGAGAGCTGTAATTGGCCAAAGCCAGGGTGGCTTTGGCCAATTATGGCTCAGGGGGTATAGTACACACCCACACTATATAAGGCCACCTGCACGGCGGCCCTGTGTAGTGTGTGTTCGGGCGTTGAGAGACAGAGACAGAGAGACAGTGTCATTCAGTGTCAGTCGGTGAGTTAGCTGCACTTACAGTGTATTGTGTATGTATATATATATATATATATATATATATATACACTGTATTCAGTTTAGCTAGATCCGTTCCTGTTATTATTTTCCTACTGACAGGCAGGCTTGTGTTGTTACAGTATTTACAGCTATCTGAAGAAAATTGCTGGTGTTCTTCTGATCCTATTAGTACCACAGTCAGGCAGCTAGACCTCTGCACAGTGTTCAGCTAAAGCTACAAGTTAGTGTAGTGCGTCCTCCTCACAGTGTTCAGCTAAAGCTACAAGTTAGTGTAGTGCATCATCCTCACAGTGTTCAGCTAAAGCTACAAGTTAGTGTAGTGCATCCTCTTCACAGTGTTCATCTAAAGCTACAAGTTAGTGTAGTGCACAGTGTTCAGCTAAAGCTACAAGTTAGTGTAGTGCGTCCTCCTCACAGTGTTCAGCTAAAGCTACAAGTTAGTGTAGTTTGACCTCTGCACAGTGTTCAGCTAAAGCTACAAGTTAGTGTAGTGCGTCCTCCTCACAGTGTTCAGCTAAAGCTACAAGTTAGTGTAGTGTGACCTCTGCACAGTGTTCAGCTAAAGCTACAAGTTAGTGTAGTGCATCCTCTGAACAGTGTTCAGCTAAAGCTACAAGTTAGTGTAGTGCGTCCCCTGAACAGTGTTCATCTAAAGCTACAAGTTAGTGTAGTGCACAGTGTTCAGCTAAAGCTACAAGTTAGTGTAGTGCATCCTCCTCACAGTGTTCAGCTAAAGCTACAAGTTAGTGTAGTGCGTCCTCCTCACAGTGTTCAGCTAAAGCTACACTTTAGTGTAGTGCGACCTCTGCACAGTGTTCAGCTAAAGATACAAGTTAGTGTAGTGCGTCCTCTGAACAGTGTTCAGCTAAAGCTACAAGTTAGTGTAGTGCGACCTCTGCAAAGTGTTCAGCTAAAGCTACCTGTAGAGGGTTGGTGGTGTTTTCCTGATCCTATCACTACCGCAGGCAGCTACATTATTTTAACGTTAGTGTAGTGCGTCCTCTTTACAGTGTTCAGCTAAAGCTATCTGTAGAAGGTTGGTGGTGTTTTCCTGATCCTATCACTACCGCAGGCACAGTGGCGTAGCGTGGGGGGTGCAGGGGGTGCCGTGGCCCCGGGCGCAACATTTAGGGGGGCGCCAGTTTGTGTCACTGGCTGCCTCCTCCTAATTTCAAATTCCTGTGTCCCCTGCACCCAGGCCGCCATGTTAAGTGTCCGGCGCCCTGTGATTGGGCGTATGAGGGTCATGTGAGGCGTAGGGCTGGCCTGTCCTCGATCGCTCCTGTTTAGTTTAGTATGGAGGTCAGTGTAGTGTAGTGGTCAGTATGGGGGGCAGTATAGTGTAATGGTCAGTGTAGTGTAGTATAGTGGTCAGTGTAGTGTAGTATAGTGGTCAGTGTAGTATAGTGGACAGTGTAGTGTAGTGTAGTATAGTGGACAGTGTAGTGTAGTATAGTGGTCAGTATAGTGGTCAGTGTAGTGTAGTATAGTGGTCAGTGTAGTATGCTGGTCAGTATAGTGTAGTATAGTGGTCAGTATAGTGGTTAGTGTAGTATAGTGGTTAGTATAGTGGTCAGTATAGTGTAGTTTAGTATGGAGGTCAGTGTAGTGTAGTATAGTGGTCAGTATGGTGGTTAGTGTAGTGGACAGTATAGTGGTCAGTATAGTGTAGTGGACAGTATAGTGGTCAGTATAGTGTAGTGGACAGTGTATTGTAGCATAGTGGTCAGTGTAGTGTAGTATGGTGGTCAGTGTAGTGTAGTATAGTGGTCAGTATAGTATAGTGGACAGTGTAGTGGTCAGTGTAGTGTAGTATAGTGGTCAGTGTAGTGTAGTATAGAGTCAGTATAGTGGTTAGTGTAGTATAGTATAGTGGTCAGTATAGTGTAGTTTAGTATGGAGGTCAGTGTAGTGTAGTGGACAGTGTAATGTAGTATAGTGGTCAGTGTAGTGTAGTATAGTGGACAGTGTAGTATGGTGGTCAGTATAGTGTACTATGGTGGTAAGTATAGTGGTCAGTGTAGTATAGTGGACAGTGTAAAGTAGTATAGTGGACAGTGTAGTATGGTGGTCAGTATAATGTAGTATGGTGGACAGTGTAGTGTAGTGGACAGTGTAGTGTAGTATAGTGGACAGTGTAGTGTAGTATAGTGGACAGTGTAGTGTAGTGGACAGTGTAGTGTAGTGGACAGTGTAGTATGGTGGTCAGTATAGTGTAGTATAGTGGACAGTGTAGTATGGTGGTCAGTATAGTGGACAGTGTAGTATGGTGGTCAGTGTAGTGTAGTATAGTGGTCAGTGTTGTGGACAGTGTAGTGGACAGTATAGTGGACAGTATAGTGGTCAGTGTAGTATAGTGGACAGTGTAGTATGGTGGTCAGTGTAGTGTAGTATAGTGGTCAGTGTAGTGGTCAGTATAGTGGACAGTGTAGTATAGTGGACAGTGCAGTATAGTGGACAGTGTAGTATAGTGGACAGTGTAGTATAGTGGACAGTGTAGTGTGGTCAGTATAGTGTAGTATAGTGGTCAGTGTAGTGTAGTATAGTGGACAGTGTGGTATAGTGGTCAGTGTAGTGTAGTATAGTGGACAGTGTAGTATAGTGGACAGTGTAGTATAGTGGTCAGTGTAGTGTAGTATAGTGGACAGTGTAGTATAGTGGACAGTATAGTATAGTGGACAGTATAGTATAGTGGACAGACAGTATAGTATAGTGGACAGTATAGTATAGTGGACAGTGTAGTATAGTGTAGTATAGTGGTCAGTGTAGTGTAGTATAGTGGACAGTGTAGTATGGTGGTCAATATAGTGTAGTATAGTGGTCAGTGTAGTGTAGTATAGTGGACAGTGTAGTATAGTGGTCAGTGTAGTGTAGTATAGTGGTCAGTGTAGTGTAGTATAGTGGTCAGTATAGTATGCTGGTCAGTGTAGTGTAGTATCGTGGACAGTGTAGTATGGTGGTCGGTATAGTGTAGTATAGTGGTCAGTGTAGTGTAGTATAGTGGACAGTGTAGTATGGTGGTCAGTATAGTCGTCAGTGTAATGTAGTATAGTGGACAGTGTAGTATAGTGGTCAGTGTAGTGTAGTATAGTGGTCAGTGTAGTGTAGTATAGTGGACAGTGTAGTATGGTGTTCAGTATAGTGTAGTATAGTGGTCAGTGTAGTATAGTGGACAGTGTAGTATGGTGTTCAGTATAGTGTAGTATAGTGGTCAGTGTATTATAGTGGACAGTGTAGTGTAGTATAGTGGTTAGTGTAGTGTAGTACAGTGGTCAGTGTAGTGTAGTACAGTGGACAGTGTAGTGTAGTATAGTGGACAGTGTAGTATGGTGGTCAGTATAGTGTAGTATAGTGGTCAGTGTGGTATATTGGACAGTAGGGATGAGCTTCGAGTTCGAGTCGAACTCATGTTCTACTCGAACATTGGCTGTTCGCAAGTTCGCCGAACAGCGAACAATTTGGGGTGTTCGCGGCAAATTCGAATGCCGCGGAACACCCTTTAAAAGTCTATGGGAGAAATCAAAAGTGCTAATTTTAAAGGCTTATATGCAAGTTATTGTCATAAAAAGTGTTTGGGGACCCGGGTCCTGCCCCAGGGGACATGGATCAATGCAAAAAAAAGTTTTAAAAACGGACGTTTTTTCAGGAGCAGTGATTTTATTAATGCTTAAAGTCAAACAATAAAAGTGTAATATCCCTTTAAATTTAGTACCTGGGGGGTGTCTATAGTATGCCTGTAAATGGGGCGCATGTTTCCTGTGTTTAGAACAGTCTGACAGCAAAATGACATTTGGAAGGAAAAAACTCATTTAAAACTACCCGCGGCTATTGCATTGCCGACAATACACATAGAAGTTCATTGATAAAAACGGCATGGGAATTCCCCACAGGGCAACCCCGAACCAAAATAAAAAAAAAAAAAAAATGATGTGGGGGTCCCCCTAAATTCCATACAAGGCCCTTCAGGTCTGGTATGGATATTAAGGGGAACCCCAGCCAAAATGTAAAAAAAAAATTGACGTGGGGTTCCCCCTAAATTCCATACCAGACCCTTCAGGTCTGGTATGGATTTTAAGGGGAACCCCGCGCCAAAAAAAAAAAAAAACGGCGTGGGGTCCCCCCAAAAATCCATACCAGACCCTTATCCGAGCACGCAACCTGGCAGGCCGCAGGAAAAGAGGGGGGGACGAGAGTGCGCCCCCCCCTCCTGAACCATACCAGGCCACATGCCCTCAACATTGGGAGGGTGCTTTGGGGTAGCCCCCCAAAACACCTTGTCCCCATGTTGATGAAGACAAGGGCCTCATCCCCACAACCCTGGCCGGTGGTTGTGGGGGTCTGCGGGCGGGGGGCTTATCGGAATCTGGAAGCCCCCTTTAACAAGGGGACCCCCAGATCCTGGCCCCCCCCGTGTGAAATGGTAAGGGGGTACTTACCCCTACCATTTCACTAAAAAACTGTCAAAAATGTTAAAAATGACAAGAGACAGTTTTTGACAATTCCTTTATTTAAATGCTTCTTCTTTCTCCTTCATCTTCTTCTGGTTTTTCTGGCTCTTTTGGTTCTTCCTCCGGCGTTCTCGTCCAGCATCTCCTCCGCGGCGTCTTCTATCTTCTTCTCCTCGGGCCGCTCCGCACCCATGGCATGAGGGGAGGCTCCCGCTCTTCTCTTCATCTTCTTCTCTTCTTCATCTTCTTCTTCATCTTCTTCTTCTTCTTCTTCTCTTCTTCATTTCTTCTCCGGGCCGCTCCGCAGCCATGCTGGCATGGTGGGAGGCTCCCGCTGTGTGACGGCGTCTCTTCGTCTGACGGTTCTTAAATAACGGGGGGCGGGGCCATCCGGTGACCCCGCCCCCCTCTGACGCACGGTGACTCGACGGGACTTCCCTGTGACGTCACGGGGAATGCCACAGGGAAGTTCCGTCATGTCCCGTGCGTCAGAGGGGGGCGGGGTCACCGGGTGGCCCCGCCCCCCATTATTTAAGAACCGTCAGGCGAAGAGACGCCGTCACACAGCGGGAGCCTCCCACCATGCCAGCATGGCTGCGGAGCGGCCCGGAGAAGAAATGAAGAAGAGAAGAAGGAAGAAGAGAAGAAGAAGAAGAAGATGAAGAAGAAGATGAAGAAGAGAAGAAGATGAAGAGAAGAGCGGGAGCCTCCCCCCCCATGCCATGGGTGCGGAGCGGCCCGAGGAGAAGAAGATAGAAGACGCCGCGGAGGAGATGCTGGCCGAGAACGCCGGAGGAAGAACCAGAAGAAGAAGAAGATGAAGGAAGAAAGAAGAAGCATTTAAATAAAGGAATTGTCAAAAACTGTCTCTTGTCATTTTTAACATTTTTGACAGTTTTTTAGTGAAATGGTAGGGGTAAGTACCCCCTTACCATTTCACACAGGGGGGGGGCCGGGATCTGGGGGTCCCCTTGTTAAAGGGGGCTTCCAGATTCCGATAAGCCCCCCGCCCGCAGACCCCCACAACCACCGGCCAGGGTTGTGGGGATGAGGCCCTTGTCTTCATCAACATGGGGACAAGGTGTTTTGGGGGGCTACCCCAAAGCACCCTCCCAATGTTGAGGGCATGTGGCCTGGTACGGTTCAGGAGGGGGAGGCCGCACTCTCGTCCCCCCCTCTTTTCCTGCGGCCTGCCAGGTTGCGTGCTCGGATAAGGGTCTGGTATGGATTTTTGGGGGGACCCCACGCCGTTTTTTTTTTTTTTTGGCGCGGGGTTCCCCTTAAAATCCATACCAGACCTGAAGGGTCTGGTATGGAATTTAGGGGGAACCCCACATCAATTTTTTTTTTAAATTTTGGCTGGGGTTCCCCTTAATATCCATACCAGACCTGAAGGGCCTTGTATGGAATTTAGGGGGACTCCCACATCATTTTTTTTTTTTAATTTTGGTTCGGGGTTGCCCTGTGGGGAATTCCCATGCCGTTTTTATCAATGAACTTCTATTTGTATTGTCGGCAATGCAATAGCCGCGGTAGTTTTAAATGTGTTTTTTCCTTCAAAATGTCATTTTGCTGTCAGACTGTTCTAAACACGGGAAACATGCGCCCCTTTACAGGCATACTATAGACACCCCCCAGGTATGAAATTTAAAGGGATATTACACTTTTATTGTTTGACTTTAAGCATTATTAAAATCACTGCTCCTGAAAAAACGGCCGTTTTTAAAACTTTTTTTTGCATTGATTCATGTCCCCTGGGGCAGGACCCAGGTCCCCAAACACTTTTATTGACAATAACTTGCATATTAGCCTTTAAAATTAGCACTTTTGATTATTCATGTTCGTGTCCCATAGACTTTAACGGTGTTCGCGTGTTCGAACAAATTTTTTTCCTGTTTGCATGTTCTGGTGCAAACCGAACAGGGGGGTGTTCGGCTCATCCCTATTGGACAGTGTAGTGTATTATAGTTTTCAGTGTAGTGTAGTATAGTGGACAGTGTAGTATGGTGGTCAGTATAGTGTAGTATAGTATAGTGGTCAGTGTAGTATAGTGGACAGTGTAGTGTAGTATAGTGGACAGTGTAGTATGGTGGTCAGTAGGGATGAGCTTCGTGTTCGACTCGAACATCGGCTGTTCGGTCTTTCACCGAATTGCGAACGATATGGGCCGTTTACGCCAAATTCGTGTGGCGCGTCACGGCCCATAATTCACTGCGGCATCGCAGTGCATTGCTTGCTGATGATTGGCCAAGCATGCACTATGACCCGCATGCTTGGCCAATCACAGCGCCGCCTTAACAGAGAGCCGTAATTGGCCAAAGCCAAGGAGGCTTTGGCCAATTATGGCTCAGGGGATTTAGTACACGCCCCACACTATATAAGGCCGCCTGCATGGCGGCCCTGTGCAGTGTGTTCCGGTGTGCTGAGAAATAGAGAGAGAGAGAGACAGTGTCATTTCATTTGAGTTAGCTAGATTAGGCAGGACAGTCAGTCAGTTAGCTGCACTTAAAGTGTATTGTGTATATATATGCATCCCAGGTGTTGCATATATATATATATATATACTGTATTCAGTTTAGCTAGATCCGTTCCTGTTATCTTCTAGACTATTTACATTTAGTGCAGTGCGTCCTGCTCACAGTGTTCAGCTAGATCCGTTCCTGTTATCTTCCTACTGACAGGCAGGCTTGTCTTGTTACAGTATTTTGAAGAAAATTACTGGTGTTCTTTTGATCCTATTAGTACCACAGTCAGGCAGCTAGACGATTTACATTTAGTGCAGTGCGTCCTGCTCACAGTGTTCAGCTAGATCCGTTCCTGTTATCTTCTTACTGACAGGCAGGCTTGTCTTGTTACAGTATTTTGAAGAAAATTACTGGTGTTCTTTTGATCCTATTAGTACCACAGTCAGGCAGCTAGACTATTTACATTTAGTGCAGTGCGTCCTGCTCACAGTGTTCAGCTAGATCCATTCCTGTTATCTTCCTACTGACAGGCAGGCTTGTCTTGTTACAGTATATAAAGCTACCTGAAGAAAATTACTGGTGTTCTTTTGATCCTATTAGTACCAAAGTCAGGCAGCTAGACTATTTACAGTTAGTGCAGTGCATCCTGCTCACAGTGTTCAGCTAGATCCGTTCCTGTTATCTTCTTACTGACAGGCAGGCTTGTCTTGTTACAGTATATAAAGCTACCTGAAGAAAATTGCTGGTGTTCTTTTGATCCTATTAGTACCACAGTCAGGCAGCTAGACTATTTACAGTTAGTGCAGTGCGTCCTGCTCACAGTGTTCTGCTAAACCTACAAGTTAGTGGGGTGCGTCCTGCTCACAGTGTTCAGCTAAACCTACAAGTTAGTGGGGTGCGTCCTGCTCACAGTGTTCAGCTAAACCTACAAGTTAGTGGGGTGCGTCCACCTCACAGTGTTCAGCTAAACCTACAAGCTAGTGGGGTGCGTCCTGCTCACAGTGTTCAGCTAGATCCGTTTCTGTTATCTTCTTACTGACAGGCAGGCTTGTCTTGTTACAGTAAATACAGCTACCTGAAGAAAATTGCTGGTGTTCTTTTGATCCTATTAGTACCACAGTCAGGCAGCTAAACTATTTACAGTTAGTGCAGTGCGTCCTGCTCACAGTGTTCAGCTAGATCCGTTCCTGTTATCTTCTTACTGACAGGCAGGCTTGTCTTGTTACAGTATTTTGAAGAAAATTACTGGTGTTCTTTTGATCCTATTAGTACCACAGTCAGGCAGCTAGACTATTTACATTTAGTGCAGTGCATCCTGCTCACAGTGTTCAGCTAGATCCGTTCCTGTTATCTTCCTACTGACAGGCAGGCTTGTCTTGTTACAGTATATAAAGCTACCTGAAGAAAATTGCTGGTGTTCTTTTGATCCTATTAGTACCACAGTCAGGCGGCTAGACTATTTACAGTTAGTGCAGTGCGTCCTGCTCACAGTGTTCTGCTAAACCTACAAGTTAGTGGGGTGCGTCCTGCTCACAGTGTTCAGCTAGCTCCGTTCCTGTTATCTTCTTACTGACAGGCAGGCTTGTCTTGTTACAGTATTTTGAAGAAAATTACTGGTATTCTTTTGATCCTATTAGTACCACAGTCAGGCAGCTAGACTATTTACATTTAGTGCAGTGCGTCCTGCTCACAGTGTTCAGCTAGATCCGTTCCTGTTATCTTCCTACTGACAGGCAGGCTTGTCTTGTTACAGTATATAAAGCTACCTGAAGAAAATTGCTGGTGTTCTTTTGATCCTATTAGTACCACAGTCAGGCAGCTAGACTATTTACAGTTAGTGCAGTGCGTCCTGCTCACAGTGTTCAGCTAAACCTACAAGTTAGTGGGGTGCGTCCACCTCACAGTGTTCAGGTAAAGCTACCTGTAGAAGGTTCTCATACTACAGGCAGGCAGTTGATTTTGCTAGCTGCAGTATCAGTACATATATATATATCCCAGCTTAGTGCAGCTACAGGCCATTAGTATGTCTCGAAGGCCAAGAAGGAGAGGCAGACAGTCACAAGCCAATAAGAGAGGGAAAGCAGGCTCTGTGTCTAGTGCTGGTCGTGGAGACGGTGCATCCTCATCAGCACGTGGCCATGGGACACGCTTGGCCTTTTTTTTGGCAGCTGGCCATGTTGAGCCACAACATGCGGAAGACTTGGTCGAGTGGATGACCAAGCCGTCCTCATCCTCCTCATCCTCTCTCACCCATGCCCAGGGTACTTTGTCTGGCAAAGCAGCGGCCTCTTCCCTCGGCTCAATGTCATCAGTGACTCCTTCCCTAGCCCCACCATGTCCTCCTGAGGAGTCCCTCGAACTGTTTGACCACAGTGTTGGGTACATGCTCCAGGAGGATGCCCAGCGTTTGGAAGGCTCTGATGATGATACTGAGCTCGATGAAGGCAGTAACATGAGCACGGACAGAGGGGGTGCCCAAGAAGAACAGCAATCTGGCAGTCATGCTCCCCCTGCTGCAGCATACTGCCAGGTTTGCTCCAGTGATGAGGAGGGAGGGGATGATGAGGTCACTGACTCAATGTGGGTGCCTGATAGGAGAGAGGAGTAGGAGGAGGAGGAGGTGGCACTTCACCAACGAGGCAGGATCCCCTCCAGGGGCCAGCCTAAGGGCAGCACATTGACTGCATCACACCCCAAAGCTCCACATGTGCAGGGCGCTGCAGTCTCTGCGCATTATTCAAAAAGTTCTTTGGTGTGGGCCTTTTTTGAGACGAGTGCATCAGATTGCACCGCTGCTATTTGCAACATATGTCTCAAGCGTATCTCACGTGGCCAAAACATCTCCCGCTTGGGTACCACATGCTTGACCAGACATATGTTGACCTGCCATGCAGTTCGTTGGCAAGCGTATCTAAAAGACCCACACCAAGAACAAAGAGGACCTCTCCTTGCTCCTCATCAGCTGAGATCTCCAACCCCACTAGACCTTCAGTCCTCTCTGAGACCTGCACTGAGAGGAATGAAGGTGTAGAATTAGGTGTGTCACAGCCAAGTACTTGTGGGCAATCTGCTTTTGGTACACCGACTTCAGATTTCCCTGCCCCAGCTGCTGCACCGCCGAAAGAAGTTTGCTCCCAGCCATCCACATGCCCAGCGGTTGAATGCTAGCTTGGCAAAATTGCTAGCACTTCAACTGCTGCCTTTTCAGTTGGTAGACTCTGCCCCCTTCCGTGAGTTTGTGGAATGTGCGGTTCCTCAGTGACAGGTACCCAAACGCCACTTTTTCTCACGGAAGGCGATTCCGGCTCTCTACAGGCATGTGGAAAGCAATGTCCATGCCTCGCTGGACAGGGAGGTCAGCGGTAAGGTGCATATTACCGCTGACTCATGGTCCAGCAGGCATGGACAGGGACGTTACCTAAGTTTCACGGCGCATTGGGTGACTCTGCTGGCAGCTGGGAAGGATGCAGGACAAGGTGCAGTAGTGTTGGAGGTTGTTCCGCCACCACGCCTCCAAAATGCCAATGATTGTGACACACCTCTCTCCTTCACCCCCTCCTCTTCTTCTTGCTCCATGGCCTCTTCCTCGGAACCAGCGGTGCTCCGTAGTCGTTCAAGGGGCTACGCAAGTACGCAGGCCAAAAGATGCCATGCTGTGCTTGAGCTGGTGTGCTTGGGGGACAGGAGCCACACTGGGGCAGAGGTTCTGTCAGCTCTGCAGGGGCAGGTTCAGAGGTGGTTGACGCCACGCCAACTTAAGGCAGGAATGGTAGTTTGTGACAATGGCACCAACCTCCTCTCTGCCCTCCGACAAGGACAAATGACCCATGTGCCCTGTTTGGCTCACGTCCTTAACTTGGTGGTGCAGCGGTTTTTGGGCAGGTACCCGGGCTTACAGGATGTCCTGAGGCAGGCCAGGAAAGTCTGTGTGCATTTCCGCCGGTCATATAATGCCAGTGCTCGGCTGAGGGACCTCCAAAAGGAGTTTAACCTGCCCAAGAACCGCCTAATGTGTGACATGCCCACCAGGTGGAACTCAACGTTGGCCATGCTGCAGCGGCTGCACACGCAGCAGAGGGCCATCAATGAGTACCTGTGCGACTATGGCACCAGGACAGGGTCAGGGGAGCTTGGTTTTTTCTCCCCACGCCAGTGGGCCATGATCAGGGATGCATGCACTGTCCTGTCACCATTTGAGGAGGCCACGAGGATGGTGAGCAGTGACAATGCATGCATCAGTGACACTGTTCCCCTTGTCCACCTGTTGGAGCACACGCTGCGTGGAATAATGGACAGGGCACTTGAGGCAGAACAGAGGCAGGAAGAGGAGGACTTCCTTAGCTCTCAAGGCCCCCTTTATCCAGACAGTGTTCCTGTGTGCCCGCCGATCACACAGGAAGAGGAGGAGGAGGAGGAGGAGGAGGAGGAGGAGGAGGAAGATTGTGTCAGTATGGAGGTGGAGCCTGGCACTCAGCATCAGCAGCAGTCTTTAAGGGATCAGTCCCAAGAAACACATGGACTTGTACGTGGCTGGGAGGAGGTGGCTGCGGACCATGTTGTCCTTAGTGACCCAGAGGACTCCGGACCGAATGCCTCAGCAAACCTACGCTGCATGGCCTCCCTGATCCTGCAAAGCCTGCGTAAGGATTCTCGTATTCGTGGTATCAAGGAGAAGGAACAATACTGGCTGGCAACCCTTTTTGATCCACGTTACAAGGGTAAGGTGGCGGACCTTATCTTGCCATCGCAGAGGGAGCAGAGGATGAAACATCTTCGGGAGGCCTTGCAGAAAGGTCTGTGCAACGCGTTCCCAGAGACTGGGAGGTTACAAACTCCTGTTTCTGGACAACATGTTGCTGAGGCTTCAGTCAGTCAAAGAAGGAGCGGTGGAGAAGGTGGCCGTCTGACCGATGCGTTCAGACAATTTTTTGGTCCGCAGCCCCAAGGTATGATCGGTTCCAGCAACCATCACCAGCGTCTGTTTTACATGGTGCAGGAATACCTAGGGGCAAGATCAGACTTGGACACCTTTCCCACCGAAAATCCTCTGGGTTACTGGGTCTTGAGGATGGATCACTGGCCAGAGCTTGCACAGTATGCAATTGAGCTACTGGCCTGTCCTGCATCCAGCGTTCTTTCGGAATGCACATTCAGTGCTGCTGGAGGCGTGGTAACCGATCACAGGGTGCGTCTGTCCACCGACTCGGTCGATCGACTGACCTTCATAAAAATGAATCAGTCTTGGATCACCACCAGCTACCAAGCACCTGATGCTGATGTAACTGAATAATTTTTTTTGAAATCTCAGATCCCTTCAAAGACTGCCTATGCTGATGCTGAGTGACTATCCCTGAGTAATTATCCTCTTCCTCCTCAATCATCACAATTTTTCAGCCCCTGTTTAACAGGGGCGTGTAATTACAATTTTTGATGTAATACTTTGAAGCAGGGCTCGTTCCTGTGTTCCAACTAGAGTGTCTGTGAGGGGTTGCAGTGTTGTGGCACCAACACCAGTGCCTAAGGCCCAATTTTTCAGCCCTTGTTTAACAGGGGCGTGTAATTACAATTTTTGATGCAATATTTTGAAGCAGAACTCGTTCCTGCATTCCAACTAGAGTGTCTGTGAGGGGTTGCAGTGTTGTGGCACCAGAACCAGTGCCTAAGGTCTAATTTTTCAGCTCCTGTTCAACAGGGGCATGTAATTACAATTCTTGATCTATTATTTCGCAGCAGGGCCCTGTGAGGGCTTACAGTATTGTGGCCACAGCAACACCTAAGGCCCAAATTTCTGCTGAGTATATAGGGCAGGACCCTACTTTCAAACATCTAACTTACAAACGACTCCTACATGCAAACGGAAGGAGACAACAGGAAGTGAGATGAAATCTACCCCTAGGAAGGGAAATTCTCTCCTGTAAGAGTTAATATGGGAAAAACATTTCTCCTTTCCACTGATGCTTTCCAATCCTTGTTCCACAAAAAAACCCAAATTTTTCATTGGGACAAAAAGTGAGGTGAAATCTTCTGAAGAGGAGGAAAGACAGCAAAACAAATGTCACAGGGGTGATAACCCTTCCCTATGTTTTCCAAAAAGCTTAAAAAAGATTTTTTGGCTGGAGCTAAACACGTTAAAAATGTACCCCTTCAAAATTACAAAGAGATTCTACTTAACAACAAACCTACAGTCCCTGTCTTGTTTGCACCACCTGTATACTGCTGTTCAGAGTATATAGGGCCTGGTGGCCCCACACCTTTCCTTATTTTAATTTGGGTGCGGGGTTCCCCTTAATATCCATACAAGACCCAAAGGGCCTGGTAATGGACTGGGGGGTACCCATGCCGTTTGTCTCACTGATTTTCATCCATATTGCCAGGACCCGACATTACATTAAAGCCGCAAGCAGTTTAAAATGAGATTTTTTCCTTTAAAAATGACATTTGGTGCAGGGACTGTTCTAAGCACGGGAAACACGCGTCACTTTACAGGCATACTACAGACACCCCCCAGGTACGATATTTAAAGGAATATTTCACTTTTTTTTTTACTTTAAGCATCATTAAAATCACTGCTCCCGAAAAAACGGCCATTTTTAAAAGTTTTTTTTTGCATTGATACATGTCCCCTGGGGTAGGACCCGGGTCCCCAAACTCTTTTTAGGACAATACCATGCAAATTAGCCTTTAAAATGAGCACTTTTGATTTTGAACGTTCTAGTCCCATAGACGTCAATGGGGTTCTAACGTTCGTGCGAACTTTCGGTCTGTTCACAGGTTCTGGTGCGAACCGAACCGGGGGGTGTTCGGCTCATCCCTAGTGGTCAGTATAGTGTAGTATAGTATAGTGGTCAGTGTAGTATAGTGGACAGTGTAGTGTAGTATAGTGGACAGTGTAGTATAGTGGTCAGTGTAGTGTAGTGGACAGTGTAGTATAGTGGACAGTGTAGTATAGTGGTCAGTATAGTGGTCACTGTAGTACAGTGGACAGTATAGTATAGTGGTCAGTGTAGTATGGTGGACAGTATAGTATAGTGGACAGTGTAGTATAGTGTAGTATAGTATAGTGGTCAGTGTGGTATAGTGGACAGTGTAGTGTAGTATAGTGGACAGTGTAGTGTAGTATAGTGGACAGTGTAGTATGGTGGTCAGTATAGTGTAGTATAGTATAGTGGTCAGTGTAGTATAGTGGACCGTATAGTATAGTGGTCAGTATAGTGGTCAGTGTAGTACAGTGGACAGTATAGTATAGTGGTCAGTGTAGTATAGTGGTCAGTGTAGTGGACAATGTAGTATAGTGAACAGTGTAGTTCTCAGTGTAGTGGACCGTGTAGTGGTCAGTATAGGAATCAGGTAGGTCAGTACTATTGTATTTGAAGGGACTCAGGGATAGCTAAAAGTCCGCAGGTTAGGGGGCGCAAATTACTCACCTTGCCCCGGGTGCTGACAACCTACGCTACGCCACTGCGCAGGCAGCTACATTATTTTAATGTTGGTGTAGTGCGTCCTCTGCACAGTGTTCAGCTAAAGGTACAAGTTAGTTTAGTGCAACCTCTGCACAGTGTTCATCTAAAGCTACCTGTAGAAGATTGGTGATGTTCTCACACTACAGGCAGGCAGTTGATTTTGCTAGCTGCAGTATCAGTATATATATATATATATATATATATATATATATATATATATATATATATTTAACCCAGCTTAGTGCAGCTACATCTCACTGCAGGCCATTAGTGTAAGGGTAGGGGTCAACTGGTCAACTGGTCAAGTGCGCCCCCAAACCTTTTCCTTGCTCGAGCTGAACTTGGACATCAAGAAGGCCTCTTCAATCGATTGGAAAAATGAGTGATATGAACGACACCACACAAGTCAGTTGGATATCGCAAATATATCTTTATCTTTTTTTTGTTCAGGTATATATGATAACAATTCAATATACATCATAAGGGGCAAACCAAGGGGCGGTCCCTTAGCTTATCCAATCACAAGAGTACAGGTATCACAAGTTACATGGTATATGGCATATAGAAAAAAAGACAATGACCTTTCTGCTAGATGACGTGCTTAAAAAGTACCTAATAAAAAAATACCCCAAATTTCCTTATCAAAATATATTTGTCTTAGCTTAATTCCGAGAAAAAGGGCGTTAATATAGAAATAACCTTTTAAGATACTTTCGATAAGGTGCTGGTTGGCATTAGGCCCAGGCTTGCGGTGGGATTGTTCTAACTTGTTCCTGTACATATGTACAAGATCTGTCACCGCAAACCTGTTTTTGCAGACAGCTCGCAATAAAAATTTCCACTTAAACATTGTCAAAGCCTTGCATAAAAAAGCGTTTCAAAAAAGAGTTCAGGCCTATTATCAAAAATATATATATATAGTGAACCAAGTGAACCAAAGCGCAGCCATTTTCCTTACAATCCCTCCTTTGATCAGGGAGGATTTCATTCTCCCTGATCATTAATTCCCTAATGTTTGGAGTACCAGGTATGTTCTGTGTAGAACATAGCCGTGGCTTCCTCTGGCTCAATATAGAGGGGGTCAATGTAGAACATGGCCATGGTTTCCTTGACCTCAGTGTCCGGTTTAATCTTTGCTGTAATATCCGGGACTTTACTGGTTATATAGAATAGGAATTTAATAGTGGCATAAATGGCGATACCCAGGAGTACTATCATGATCAATATCATGCCTGCCTTTTTAAAGAAACCCATTACACTATCCCAAAATGATCCGAACCAACCCTCAATTCCTGAGAGTGGGTTCCAAGAGTCTCCCAATCTCCTCATTTGTGTCTGCAACTTTGCCCTTTCCTCCTGGTGTCCTTTGATTATATCATAATAATCTGGTACCTCTAAATCTTCACTGGGTTTGGTTAAGTTGTTCATATATGTGCAACATAGGCTTTTATCCCCTGTCACATCACATAGCCCTGTCAGTACCATCATCATCCTTTCTTGACGCTGCTTGATTATTTCTTGTTCAAACAGGATTTTCCTCAATTCCTCATTGATGAAGCCCACATCAGCTGATGTTTTATTCATCCAGGAATCTACTAGTTCCCCAAACTCATCTACCTTTGTTAGTGCATTGTACATGCCTGCCCCTCCCATGGAAGCGAATACCTTGTCCCACCAGGTTGTGACCTCTCTTTTGTGCCTCCCAAACTCTAAATGACCATGTGCTGGTATCATCTCAACAGGGGAGTCCCCTGGAGTAGCCCCCATGAAAGGAATCATTTCTACCAGGGTGCACCACCCTGAGGTCTTCCTATCAAGGGGGTATGGGATGGTAGTGTGGCACCAAAGACCGCAGCACACCATCCATCCGTGGGGCATATGAGGGGCGGGTACATCCCCAGATGAGTGTAGGTTGAACCTTAATTCCACTAGGCACATCCAGTCCCCTATGGAGGGCGCCTCATCCTCCCGCTCCTCCATCCATGAACTATTCATATGTGTGCTGATAAGCCAAGATTCTGTGATCGAGCTATTCCCTTTCATACAATTTGAAATACTGTAGGAGGACATGTTCCCAATGCGTTCATCAGGGTCTGTTATGTTGTGTGTGAGAAGTCCCTCTATATCTAGTGTCCCATTGGCTATGAGCCCCAAATCTACCAGTGTAAAATTTACTATTGTGTCTCTGCAAAATCTACCATTATACAAGTTTTTACCTGCTCCATTAAGAAAACAAAATTGTGGATTCCTGGTGTATCCTGTAAAGAGAAGGGGTTTACTATTGGTTGTGATGCTCTCAGGGGGAATGGGTTGAGTGATGTTTAGCAGCTGTTCTAGGGTCACTGGCCTTCCAACCATCGGAACTGAGTGTCGGCCAGTTCCCATATGGGAACAAACCCAGCATTCTGAGTAATTCTGCTTTCTTGTGAAAGCATGCATCATTATGAAATGATGAGGAATTGAGTCTGGTACTGAATAAGTTTCAGGGTCTAGCTGTGCCCCATTATTAATACTTCTAAAGTCTGGTCTTAGGAGTTCCCTTCTGGATTCTAAAAATTGGAATTCTGATTTGGGGGCCTTTTTCATACTAGTATCATTTAATGGTGCAAAGGGAGCATAATTTGATCTTTTATTTTGAATAACTTGGCTGATTCCTATATCTCTGAGTTTGGCCTTCTTAAACTTGGACACCAGGCTCTGACTTGGTTTATGATTGGGATCCATACACCAAGTCCTTTCTACTCCCTTATATTTGGCTGTAAAGACAATGGCTGCTATGTGACAATTCCCATCCCTCCTTTGAATATGATACCCCGTGACGGCTTGAGTTTGGGCTTTGGACATCTGTCCGGCTATCTGAGTGCAACAGGGATAAATAGAATTTCCCATAAAACCTCGCCGAGTACGGTTAGTATAATTAGAGGGGAGCTGAAAATTACAACTGTTAGTCATCCAACATACAAAGGTAGTTATCAGAATAATCTTAAGAGTAACCAGGATGGCAAAGACTAAAATTATTCGAGTGGTACATTTCCAGAGCTGTTCAGGTGGGTCCTGAGAACCTGGAGGAAATACCTGAACATCTACTACTCGAATGTCATTAGGTCTAAGGTCTCTGGGGCTCCTGAGTCCCCTAGGGAGGGTGCTGCAGGGGGTTTGCGTAAGGTTTCTGGGGCTCCCAAGTCCTCTAGGGAGGGTGCTGCAGAGGGATTGCTTAAGATCTCTAGGGATTGGGGGGGGGTTGGGGGGCTTTCGGGGGGGGTTGGGATGCTTTCGGGTGGAGATAGTAGAGGGCTTGGGCAGGGGTTTGAGTTCAATGTCCCTTTCTTTTGTGGTCCCTGGCTTGCTTCTAGGCTTGGTTTCTTTTTCTTTCGTGGTCTTTGGCTTGTTTCCAGGCTTGGTGCTTTCTTTATCCTTGATGCGTGGATCCATTGTGGTCCTTGGTCTGTGAGGATGGCGGTTCGGGTTGCTTTAAGTACTTCAAATGGTCCTTGGTAGATGGGCCCTGGTACCTTCCTTGCTGCAAGCTGCTTTATCAAGACTCTGTCACCGGGTATGAAGGGGTGTGTAGGTTCTGTGGAAAGAGGAGGAAAAGTGACAGCTACCTTGTCATAGTTTTTAGTAAGGCTACTTACCAGATGTTTCACGTGCTCTTCCTGTAAGGAATAAAGATTAACCTCCTCTCCCTCAATTGCTTTCTTTTGGGCCGGCCTTCCCATTAGTATTTCATATGGGGATAAACCTGTCCTACTGTGGGGGGTGGTTCTTATCTGGAAGAGGACCCCTGGTAGGTATTTTAGCCAGTCCTTCATAGTACCGTTAGTAGCCTTCTTTAGTTTGTCTTTGATTGTTCTATTCATTCTTTCCACTACCCCTGAACTCTGTGGGTGGTATGGGATGTGTAGCTTCCACTGTATCCCTAATACCCTTGTCAATTCTTTCACCAATTTTGAAGTAAATGCTGGACCTTGGTCAGAGTATATGGTGGCAGGAAGTCCATATCGACTGATCCAATGATTGATCATTCACCGGGCTGCAATGCCTGCAGTTTCCCCTGTAACAGGTATTATCTCGGGCCATCCTGAAAATTTGTCCACCAGCACGCACAAATATTTGAGATTACCTCTCTGCCTGGGCATATGTGTGAAGTCTATCTGTAAGTCTTGTAGTGGGCCTAATGGTGGTGGCAAATGTCCATGTTTCCCATGTCGGGGGCCCTGAACATTGTTCTGAGCACAAGTCAGACAGGAAGAGACAAGCTGTTGTACTAATTCATATGCCTTGTGTGTCTTCATACTTTTTTAAGAGTGGTCTGGGTCCTATATGTCCTGGGCCGTGGAGATAAGACAGCAACAGGGGTGCTGCTGCTCTAGGTATCCCTATGACTCCCTCCTTGTTTGTCCAGAGACCTGTAGGGTCTCTGGTCAAACCGGAATCGCTCCAGTAGTCCAGGTCATCGGCTGATGCCTGTTTTTGCAAGAGTGCAGATGTGTGTTGGAACGAGGGGGTGTTAAAGTCATTCTGGAATAATAGGAGCTTTGTGTCATGTGGTTGTGGCTGCCTTTCTGCTGCAGCTTTCGCTACTCTGTCTGCTAGAGCGTTTCCCTGTGACTCTAGAGATCCGTCAGTGGCATGTCCCTTAACTTTGACAATGTTCAATTTATCGGGCTGTTGTATTGCATTAATTAGATCGTACACGTAACCACTGTTATTTATTTTTTTGTTATCTGCGGTGCGGAAACCACGCCTAAACCAAATCATAAAATAATCGTGCGCGACCCCGAACGCGTACCTGCTGTCTGTGTAAATGTTCACCTTTTTTCCTTTGTGTATTAAACATGCCCTGGTGAGTGCATACAGCTCAGCTTGTTGTGCAGAGGTTGCGCCAGTGAGGTAACCATCTTCTAGTATGAGATCCGGTAGCATTACCACCGAATAGCCTGTCTTGTATTGATTGTCTGCTGGACGCGTGCAGCTACCATCTATAAAGACGTTAGGGTAGTCTGGATCAGCCATATCAGTGAGATCTCTGTGAGGTGCTGTGACAGTGAGAAGTTCCTGTGTACAGTCATGACAGTCCTGGGGAGTGACTGGGAGTTTTAGCAAAGCGTGTAAGAGTTTGATTGCCGGTGTTACTTCAGCACAGCTTTTGACAGTTAAGTTGTGCGTGTTTGTGAGAATGATTTCATACCCTGATGAACGTTGTGTAGTCATGTGTTGGGTGTTCATGTTTTGTAACAAATGGAGGACACTATGTGATGTGTATAGGGTTGTTGGAGTCCCTAAAGTGATTTTTTGTGCTTCTTTTACAGTCATTGCACAAGCTGCCAGCGCTTGCAAGCAGCCCGGCATCCCTTGGACTGTCACTGGTAATTTTTTTGAGATGTAGGCTACGGGGCGGTAGTGGGTGCCATGCATTTGGGCTAGAACTGCAGCAAAGGCATGACCCCTGACCACACAGTATAGAGCATAGGGCCTTTCATAATTTGGCAAGCCGAGGGCCGGGGCCGAGGCTAGTGATTTCAAAAGAATTTGAAAGGCTTCAGTCATTTCTGGGGTGTATGTGATCAGCTTTGGTGCCTGTGCTGTTGTAGCCTGCCTTAGCAGAGAGTCATAGTAGGAACAGTCAGGAATCCACTGTCTGCAGTAAACTATTGAACCTAGAAAGGACAATAGTGACGCTTTGTCTTTTGGTGGGCCGAGACAAGTGAGGGCTTCGACCCGTTTTGGAGACACCATCCGTGTTCCCTCTACAATGACGCACCCCAGGTACTCTACCTGCTCTTGGGCCCATTGAATCTTTTTTCTAGACGCGAGATGACCCTTGAGTGCCAGGTGCGACATCAGACTCTCGGAATCGACCTCACATTGTGCCCTATTTTCACTACATATCAGTAGATCATCAACATACTGCAAGAGCGTGGATTTCATTGGGGGGACCCAGTCATCCAAGGTGGCTTTAAGAACCATTGAGAAGGCTGCCGGACTGTCCACATAACCTTGCGGAAGCCTGGTCCAGGTTAGTTGCTGGCCAATGGCCTGCTCGGTGGACCATGTGAAAGAAAAGATGTCTTGGAAGTCCTCATGCACTTCTATACTGAAAAATGCGTTTGATAGGTCTAGTACCGTGTATATGGAGGACCGTGCAGGAATATTGATGAATATCCCTGAAATGTCTGCCACTAGTGGGGGTAAGGGTTGTATACTTTTGTTGACTACCCTAAGATCCTGCACCATCCTCCATTCCCCATTAGCCTTCCTTACTGGATTAACTGGTGTGTTCCAGGGACTAATTATAGGCCTTAGAATACCTAATCTTAGGTATTCTTCTATCAGAGGCTGAAGTCCCCTGATCTTTTCTTTTGGTAAAGGGTATTGTTTCTGGAATGTGGGTACAGTGTCTGGTTTGAAGGTGGGTACATATGGTGTGCAAGGTATGTGTCCTACATCAGTTTTGGACTTTGCCCAGATGGGATGTGTTTCTATGTATGTAGGAACTGTCATGAAGTAACACAGAAAATCCTGTCTCTTTGGCATCTGTAAATCACAGTGGGGGGATTTGGCAACCATCCCTCCTTCTGCTGTGAAAGTTATATGCAGTTTCAATTTAGACATAAGGTCCCTGCCCATTAGGCATAGGGGACATTGTGGTAGAATTGCAAACTTAGATTTGGTTAACACTCTATCCTCCAAGTCACAGACCTCTAGGAGAGGTGTAATTTTGTGTACTACATCAGTTCCATTGATCCCTATAGAGCAACCCTCCGTACAATCTTCACATAAGAATTTCTCATTGTTTACACAGCTACTGGTCGCCCCTGTGTCCAACAGGAAACTGACCACTTGACCTTTGATCTTAAGGGTCACTTGTGGTAAGATTTTCCAGTGATCTGAAAACATATGAAGTACTAGGGCTGGAACCTGCTCTGGGCATCCCTATTGTCTAAATGGGTTATTGTTTGAATGTCCAGAATTACCTGGCCAATTCATTTGGACCCTCTGCGGGGTACTAGCGTTTGTTTGGTTGGGCTGGTCATTTCTAGGGTTTGGTCTAGTCTGAATCTGTGTCCTGTCATTCCTGTCTTGATTGTATCCTCTACCTCGTCCCCTTTGAGGTGGGCCATTACCTCGTCTGGGTCTATATCCTCTCCTATGTGGGCAGTCTGATTTCCAATGTGATAGGTCCCCACAATTGAAACAACCCTGGTCAGTTTGTTGAATATTATCTCTGTTTTGGTATTGTTGTATGTACGCATAAGTGGGCATTGGAAGAGAAGTACACATCGGTGTGATTTCTTGTTTTATTCCAGAGTCCTCCACTATTGTGAAAAGTCCTCCTTTTGAATTAAAGACACCAGATGCTGCCCTTGTTTGTATGTCTTCCACAAATGTCTTTGCTGCCTGTGTTGCCCAGTTAGTATTTACCAGTTTTATAATTTGGGCCGACTTGGGGTCCCCATTGTTCATTGCCGTACTGACAAATAAGGGGTCACTGTCTATTCCACATGCTACATAAATTTTATACAATCGTATGACAAAGGAATGAAAAGATTCCCCCGGCAACTGTTTACAGGAGATTAAATCATTGATTGGCGTTTCAGGTCTATAAGCCTTCCTCCATGCAGCCAACAATGATGCCCAGAATTGTTCCCAATCCTCCCCCGGTTGATATAATTTACTTTCAGTTACCCATGCGTTTATTGTAATCTCGGCTGTACTATCAGGATCCACTGCATTAATGATAATTTGTAGATCCTCCGCTGACATTCTCCCACCCAAACAGTATCTCTTTAAAAAATTAACTGCTTGTTTTGGATCCTTATTAGGCTTGGGACAAGTGTCTTTTATTTCTTTAATTGTTCCCAAAGGTAGAGGGATCTGAACTTGAGTAGTGCCCATAGTGATGAGGGGGAACATTGTTTGAGCACTATTTTCAGGGGCTTGGGCTTGAGACGTTGTCTTGGGTTCAGCTAAAAGGGCAACGGTTTCTGTTACCCCCGTGGGAAGCGATGCTGTGTCTGCCGTGTCTAATGCCTCGTGTACTTGTGCTTCTGTTTGTTTTGTATCGCTGTCCTCGTCCCCTGAAGATTCCAATTCTTCTGCCAATTCACTGTCCCTCTCGTCTACCCCATGTTTGTTAATTATGTCCTGATATTTCTGTTTTGCCGCCCGAGTAACCATTTGACCTTCCTCATCTATTTCCCGTAATATTTTTTCTGAATCTCTCAGTAATCTTTTTATTTCGTTCTGTCTTGTCCTTTTTTGTTTCTTATGTTCTACATTGGTTCTAGCTATCTCTAGGTGTTTGTCTACTGTTGTGGATAACTTATCCATGGTTGTAACATATTCTTTAATTGCTAGCCTCTGATTTTCTTGTTCTTCTAACCAATGGGTACCCTTCTCCTCAGCTATCGCCAATAATCCCCCTAGGGTTAGTTATAGGGAGGGATATAATTTCTTTTTCTGTTTATCTGTTTTAGTTGTTTCTATGGGGGTCTCTGCGTTTACTAGTTTAATTGTTTCTATGGGAGTCTCTGCGTTCTCTGGGTTAATTATTTTTATGGGGGTCTCTTGGTTCCCAGGTCCCTCCTTAGGATGGTCAATTTTGGGAAACACATAAGGAGGTGGAGCGCTTGAATCATAAAAGGGATTACAAGCTTTTGGAGCGTCTAAAAATGGATTTGGGGCAGTGGGAAATCGTAATGGGTTTTTGTATATAGTCTGTGGGAATTTCTTTTTATAGTCCTTCAGTGCTTTAGACCATATTTTATAACACTCTTTCATATAATCATTGTTAGAAGGAAACGGTGGATAATTATACTGTTTGTGTTGCCCACACATTTTAGTAACTTCTTCCCAATCATTCTGGCTGCAAGGGCCATAGGGAGTTAATCCTGAAATTTGCAGACTATGTGCCCGTTTTAATACATGTGCCCAAAATGGATCAGTATAATATTTTCCACAGTTTCCAGACACGAAATCAATTGGGGTGGGTTGCTCTGACTTACCACCAGAACTTGCCTTTTCCAATTGATTTCCCATTATTTATACAAATCTCTGTGATCACAGACCAACAATGAATTAGGACAAACAGTATAACATTGTCTATAGTAACGTTCAATAAGGCTTCTGACACCACCTACTGTCAGATTGGGTTTTAAAGGAACCTGATTATGAATGTTAAACCTTAGAGTCCAAACCTTTGGATCTCCTTTTTCAAAATAAGGTCCTTTTCCAATTCTATGAACGTAACCTCCTGGGCAAGTTGCTTTCAAAATTGCCTTAGATCCTTCATACACAAACAACAATCCAAGACTACAATTATTGCAGCGTCCTGCGTGAAACCTCTCACTTTTGGTGGCCACCTTAAGTTTATCAGACATAACTCAATACATCATAATACAACATAGACGTTTTTGATGTCCAGTCCTATTTCTTAGTAAAATATTTACAATATTCTACCAGTCCTGGCCAACCTAGCGGGGACACTTATACAATAACCTTCCTATTATATTTTGATGAGCTACTTGACCTTACCAGATCCGACCTTACATATTCTGAAGTCCGGTCAAGCATAAGAAAACCACCTTGCAAAAGAAATTTAAAGAGACCTTACCTTTTTGGCTTTGGCCAAAATTCTTTTGGCTTTGGCTTGACCACCGGACTTCAGAATATATACCCCACTTCTGGTACCATCTGTAAGGGTAGGGGTCAACTGGTCAACTGGTCAACTGGTCAAGTGCGCCCCCAAACCTTTTCCTTGCTCGAGCTGAACTTGGACATCAAGAAGGCCTCTTCAATCGATTGGAAAAATGAGTGATATGAACGACACCACACAAGTCAGTTGGATATCGCAAATATATCTTTATCTTTTTTTTGTTCAGGTATATATGATAACAATTCAATATACATCATAAGGGGCAAACGAAGGGGCGGTCCCTTAGCTTATCCAATCACAAGAGTACAGGTATCACAAGTTACATGGTATATGGCATATAGAAAAAAAGACAATGACCTTTCTGCTAGATGACGTGCTTAAAAAGTACCTAATTAAAAAATACCCCAAATTTCCTTATCAAAATATATTTGTCTTAGCTTAATTCCGAGAAAAAGGGCGTTAATATAGAAATAACCTTTTAGGATACTTTCGATAAGGTGCCGGTTGGCATTAGGCCCAGGCTTGCGGTGGGATTGTTCTAACTTGTTCCTGTACATATGTACAAGATCTGTCACCGCAAACCTGTTTTTGCAGACAGCTCGCAATAAAAATTTCTACTTAAACATTGTCAAAGCCTTGCATAAAAAAGCGTTTCAAAAAAGAGTTCAGGCCTATTATCAAAAATATATATATATAGTGAACCAAGTGAACCAAAGCGCAGCCATTTTCCTTACAATTAGTATGTCTGGAAGGCCAACAAGGAGAGGCAGACAGTCACAAGCCAATAAAAGAGGGAAAGCAGGCTCTGTGTCTAGAGGCAACAGTGTTGGTCATAGAGACGGTGCATCCTCATCAGCACATGGCCGTGGTAAACGATTGGCCTTTTTTTCGGCAGCTAGCCGCGTTGAGCCGCAACATGCGAAAGACTTGGTCGAGTGGATGACCAAGCCGTCCTCATCCTCCTCATCCTCTCTCACCCATGCTCAGGGTACTTTGTCTGGCAAAGCAGCTGCCAACGCGGCCTCTTCCCTCGGCTCAATGGCATCAGTGACTCCTTCCCTAGCCCCATCATGTCCTCCTGAGGAGTCCCTCGAACTGTTTGACCACAGTGTTGGGTACATGCTCCAGGAGGATGCCCAGCGTTTAGAAGGCTCTGATGATGATACTGAGCTAGATGAAGCCAGTAACATGAGCATGGACAGAGGGGGTGCCCAAGAAGGACAGCAATCTGGCAGTCATGCTCCCCCTGTTGCAGCATACTGCCAGCTTTGCTCCAGTGATGAGGAGGGAGGGGAGGATGAGGTCACTGACATGGGTGCCTGATAGGAGAGAGGAGGAGGAGGAGGAGGCACATCACCAACGAGGCAGGATACCCTCCAGGGGCCAGCCTAAGGGCAGCACACTGACTGCATTACACCACAAAGCTCCGCATGTGCAGGGCGCTGCTGTCTCTGCACGTTATTCCAAAAGTTCTTTGGTGTCGGCTTTTTTTGAGACAAGCTTTTTTCTGCACCGAGAGGAATGAAGGTGTAGAATTAGGTGTGTCACAGCCAAGTACTTGTGGGCAATCTGCTTTCGGTACACCAACGTCAGATTGTACCAGGCAAATTTCCCTGCCCCAGCTGCTGCACCGCCGAAAGAAGTTCGCTTCCAGCCATCCACATGTCCAGCGGTTGAATGCTAGCTTGGAAAAATTGCTAGCACTTCAACTGCTACCTTTTTCAGTTGGTAGACTCTGCCCCCTTCCGTGAGTTTGTGGAATGTGCGGTTCCTCAGTGGCAGGTACCCAAACACCACTTTTTCTCATGGAAGGCTATTCCGGCTCTCTACCGGCATTTGGAAGGCAATGTCCATGCCTTGCTGGACAGGGCGGTCAGCGATAAGGTGCATATCACTGCTGACTCATGGTCCAGCAGGCATGGACAGGGACGTTACCTAAGTTTCACGGTGCATTGGGTGACTCTGCTGGCAGCTGGGAAGGATGCAGGACAAGGTGCAGTAGTGTTGGAGGTTGTTCCGCCACCCCGCCTCCAAAATGCCACTACTAATGATTCTGACACACCTCTCTCCTCCACCCCCTCCTCTTCTTCTTCCTCCATGGCCTCTTCCTGTGCTTTGTCCTTGGAACCAGCGGTGCTCCGTAGGCATTCAAGGGGCTACGCAAGTATGCAGGCCAAAAGATGCCATGCGGTGCTTGGGAGACAGGAGCCACACTGGGGCAGAGGTTCTGTCAGCTCTGCAGGGGCAGGTTCAGAGGTGGTTGACGCCATGCCAACTTAAGGCAGGAATGGTGGTTTGTGACAATGGCACCAACCTCCTCTCTGCCCTCCGACAGGGACAACTGACCCATGTGCCCTGTTTGGCTCACGTCCTTAACTTGGTGGTGCAGCGGTTCTTGGGCAGGTACCCGGGCTTACAGGATGTCCTGAGGCAGGCCAGGAAAGTCTGTGTGCATTTCCACCGGTCATATAATGCCAGTGCTCGGCTGGCAGATCTCCAAAAGGAATTTAACCTGCCCAAGAACCGCCTAATCTGTGACATGCTCACCAGGTGGAACTCAACGCTGGCCATGCTGCAGCGGCTGCACATGCAGCAGAGGGCCATCAATGAGTACCTTTGTGACTATGGCACCAGGACAGGGTCAGGGGAGCTTCTTTTTTTTCCCCACGCCAGTGGGCCATGATCAGGGATGCATGCACTGTCCTGTCACCATTTGAGGAGGCCACGAGGATGGTGAGCAGTGACAGTGCATGCATCAGTGACACTGTCCCCCTTGTCCACCTGTTGAAGCACACGCTGCGTGGAATAATGGACAGGGCACTTGAGGCAGAACAAAGGCAGGAAGAGGAGGACTTCCTTAGCTCTCAAGGCCCCCTTTATCCAGACAGTGTGCCTGCGTGCCTGCCGATCACACAGGAAGAGGAGGAGGAGGAGGAGGATTGTGTCAGTATGGAGGTGGAGCCTTGCACTCAGCATCAGCAGCAGTCTTTAACCACTTGCCGACCGCCTCACGCCTATATACGTGAGCAGAGCGGCACGGGCAGGCAAAATCACGTACCTGGTACGTGATTGCCTTCCCGCGGGCGGGGGGTCCAATTGGACCCCCCCCCCGGTGCCATTGGCGGTCGGCGTTTGGTTGGGAGCGATGAGAGACGAGGGGGAGACCATCTGATCATGGCCCCCCCTCGCGATCACTCCCAGCCAATGAGAAACATCCCCTGCCTCTGTATAGTACACAGAGGCAGAGGATGTGATGTCATCTCTCCTCGGCTGGCCAGTTTCCATTCCAGCGCTGAGGAGAGACGACATGTAAGTGCACCAACACTCACACACAACACAGTAGAACATGCCAGGCACACTAAACACCCCCGATCCCCCCCCTGATCACCCCCCGATCCCCCCCCAATCACCCCCCCTGTCACAAACTGACACCAAGCAGGTTTTTTTTTTTTTTTTTCTTCCTGATTACTGCATAGTGTCAGTTTGTGACAGTTAGCAGTGGTAGGACAGTGAGTGTTAGCCCCCTGTAGGTCTGGGGTACCCCCCTAACCCCCCCTAATAAAGTTTTAACCCCTTGATCACCCCCTGTCGCCAGTGTCGCTAAGCGATCATTTTTCTGATTGCTGTATTAGTGTCACTGGTGACGCTAGTTAGGAACGTAAATATTTAGGTTCGCTGTCAGCGTTTTATAGCGACAGGGACCCCCATATACTATCTAATAAATGTTTTAACCCCTTGATTGCCCCCTAGTTAACCCTTTCACCACTGATCACCGTATAACTGTTATGGGTGACGCTGGTTAGTTCGTTTATTTTTTATAGTGTCAGGGCACCTGCCGTTTATTACCGAATAAAGGTTTAGCCCCCTGATTGCCCGGCGGTGATGTGCGTCGCCCCAGGCAGCGTCAGATTAGCGCCAGTACCGCGAACATCCACGCACGCACCGTACACGCACCGTACACCTCCCTTAGTGGTATAGTATCTGAACACATCAATATCTGATCCGATCAGATCTATACTAGCGTCCCCAGCAGTTTAGGGTTCCCAAAAACGCAGCCCAGATACCTGCTAGCACCTGCGTTTTTCCCCTCCGCCCGGCCCAGCCCACCCAAGTGCAGTATCGATCGATCACTGACACTTACAAAACACTAAACGCATAACTGCAGTCCCTGCGATCGCTAACAGTTTTTTTGGTAGCATTTTGGTGAACTGGCAAGCACCAGCCCCAGGCAGCGTCAGATTAGCGCCAGTCCAGCTAACACCCACACTCGCAGCATACGCCTCCCTTAGTGGTATAGTATCTGATCGGATCAATATCTGATCCGATCAGATCTATACCAGCATCCCCAGCAGTTTAGGGTTCCCAAAAATGCAGTGTTAGTGGGATCAGCCCAGATACCTGCTAGCACCTGCGTTTTGCCCCTCCGCCCGGCCCAGCCCACCCAAGTGCAGTATCGATCGATCACTGTCACTTTTTTTTGTAGCGTTTTGGTGAACTGGCAAGCGCCAGCGGCCTAGTACACCCCGGTCGTAGTCAAACCAGCACTGCAGTAACACGTGGTGACGTGGCGAGTCCCATAAGTGCAGTTCAAGCTGGTGAGGTGGCAAGCACAAGTAGTGTCCCGCTGCCACCAAAAAGACAAACATAGGCCTGTCGTGCCCATAATGCCCTTCCTGCTGCATTCGCCAATCCTAATTGGGAACCCACCGCTTCTGCAGCACCCGTACTTCCCCCATTCACATCCCCAATCAAATGCAGTCAGGTACATGAGAGGCATTTATATGTCCTCCCGAGTACCCCTACCCAACGAACCCCCCCAAAAAAGATGTTGTGTCTGCAGCAAGCGCGGATATAGGCGTGACACCCGCTATTATTGTCCCTCCTGTCCTGACAATCCTGGTCTTTGCATTGGTGAATGTTTTGAACGCTACCATTCACTAGTTGAGTATTAGCGTAGGGTACAGCATTGCACAGACTAGGCACACTTTCACAGGGTCTCCCAAGATGCCATCGCATTTTGAGAGACCCGAACCTGGAACCGGTTACCATTATAAAAGTTACAGTTACAAAAAAAAAGTGTAAAAAAAAAAAAAAACACAAACAAAAATAAAAAAAAATAGTTGTCTTTTCATTGTTCTCTCTCTCTCTATTCTCTCTCTATTGTTCTGCTCTTTTTTACTGTATTATATTCTGCAATGTTTTATTGTTATTATGTTTTATCATGTTTGCTTTTCAGGTATGCAATTTTTTATACTTTACCGTTTACTGTGCTTTATTGTTAATCATTTTTTTGTCTTCAGGTACGCCATTCACGACTTTGAGTGGTTATACCAGAATGATGCCTGCAGGTTTAGGTATCATCTTGGTATCATTCTTTTTAGCCAGCGGTCGGCTTTCATGTAAAAGCAATCCTAGCGGCTAATTAGCCTCTAGACTGCTTTTACAAGCAGTGGGAGGGAATGCCCCCCACCGTCTTCCGTGTTTTTCTCTGGCTCTCCTGTCTCAACAGGGAACCTGAGAATGCAGCCAGTGATTCAGCCAGCTGACCATAGAGCTGATCAGAGACCAGAGTGGCTCCAAACATCTCTATGGCCTAAGAAACCGGAAGCTATGAGCATTTTATGACTTAGATTTCGCCGGATGTAAACAGCGCCATTGGGAAATTGGGGAAGCATTTTATCACACCGATCTTGGTGTGGTCAGATGCTTTGAGGGCAGAGGAGAGATCTAGGGTCTAATAGACCCCAATTTTTTCAAAAAAGAGTACCTGTCACTACCTATTGCTATCATAGGGGATATTTACATTCCCTGAGATAACAATAAAAATGATTTAAAAAAAAATGAAAGGAACAGTTTAAAAATAAGATAAAAAAGCAAAAAAATAATAAAGAAAATAAAAAAAGCACCCCTGTCCCATCTGCTCTCGCGCTAAGGCGAACGCAAGCGTCGGTCTGGCGTCAAATGTAAACAGCAATTGCACCATGCATGTGAGGTATCACCGCGAAGGTCAGATAGATCGAGGGCAGTAATTTTAGAAGTAGACCTCCTCTGTAAATCTAAAGTGGTAACCTGTAAAGGCTTTTAAAGGCTTTTAAAAATGTATTAATTTTGTTGCCACTGCACGTTTGTGCGCAATTTTAAAGCATGTCATGTTTGGTATCCATGTCCTCGGCCTAAGATCATCTTTTTTATTTCATCAAACATTTGGGCAATATAGTGTGTTTTAGTGCATTAAAATTTTAAAAAGTGTGTTTTTTCCACAAAAAATGCGTTTGAAAAATCGCTGCGCAATTACTGTGTGAAAAAAAAAAAATGAAACACCCAACATTTTAATCTGTAGGGCATTTGCTTTAAAATAATATATAATGTTTGGGGGTTCAAAGTAATTTTCTTGCAAAAAAAAAAAAAATTTTTCATGTAATCAAAAAGTGTCAGAAAGGGCTTTGTCTTCAAGTGGTTAGAAGAGTGGGTGATGTGTGACATAAGCTTCTAAATGTTGTGCATAAAATGCCAGGACAGTTCAAACCCCCCAAATGACCCCATTTTGGAAAGTAGACACCCCAAGCTATTTGCTGAGAGGCATGTCGAGTCCATCTAATATTTTATATTGTGACACAATAAAAGAGACACATTTTTTTTTTTTTTTTTTTGCACAAAGTTGTCACTAAATGTTATATTGCTCAAACATGCCATGGGCTTTTGTGAAATTACACCCCAAAATAAATTCTGTTGCTTCTCCTGAGTACGGGGATACCACATGTGTGGGACTTTTTGGGAGCCTAGCCGCGCACGGGACCCCGAAAACCAAGCACCGCCTTCAGGCTTTCTAAGGCCGTAAATTTTTGATTTCACTCTTCACTGCCTATCACAGTTTCGGAGGCCATGGAATGCCCAGGTGGCACAAACCCCCCCAAATGACCCAATTTTGGAAAGTAGACACCCCAAGCTATTTGCTGAGAGGTATAGTGAGTATTTTGCAGACCTCACTTTTTGTCACAAGGTTTTGAAAATTGAAAAAAGAAAAAAAAAAAATTTTTCTGGTCTTTCTTCATTTTCAAAAACAAATGAGAGCTGCAAAATACTCACCATGCCTCTCAGAAAATAGCTTGGGGTGTCTACTTTCCAAAATTGGGTCATTTGGGGGGGGGGGGGTTGTGCCATCTTGGCATTTTATGGCCTTCAAAACTGTGATAGGTAGTGAGGAGTGAAATCAAAAATGTATGCCCTTAGAAATCCTGAAGGTGGTGCTGGGTTTTCGGGGCCCTGTACGCGGCTAGGCTCCCAAAAAGTGCCACACATGGGGTATCCCCGTACTCAGGAGAAGCAGCTGAATGTATTTTGGGGTGCAATTCCACATAGCCCATGGCCTATGTGAGCAATATATCATTTAGTGACAACTTTTTGTAAATTTTTTATTTTTTTTTGTCATTATTCAATCACTTGGGACAAAAAAAAAAAATATTCAATGGGCTCAACATGCCTCTCAGCAATTTCCTTGGGGTGTCTACTTTCCAAAATGGGGTCATTTGGGGGGGTTTGTACTGCCCTTCCATTTTAGCACCTCAAGAAATGACATAGGCAGTCATAAACTAAAAGCTGTGTAAATTCCAGAAAATGTACCCTAGTTTGTAGACACTATAACTTTTGCGCAAACCAATAAATATACGCTTATTGACATTTTTTTTACCAAAGACATGTGGCCGAATACATTTGGGCCTAAATGTATGACTAAAATTTAGTTTATTGGATTTTTTTAATAACAAAAAGTAGAAAATATCATTTTTTTTCAAAGTTTTCAGTCTTTTTCCGTTTATAGCGCAAAAAATAAAAACGGCAGAGGTGATCAAATACCATCAAAAGAAAGATCTATTTGTGGAAAGAAAAGGACGCAAATTTCGTTTGGGTAGAGCATTGCATGACCGCGCAATTAGCAGTTAAAGCGACGCAGTGTCGAATTGTAAAAAGTGCTCTGGTCAGGAAGGGGGTAAATCCTTCCGGGGCTGAAGTGGTTAAGGGATCATCTACAGTCCCAAGAAACACATAGACTTGTACGTGGCTGGGAGTAGGTGGCTGCAGATCATGTTGTCCTAAGTGACCCAGAGGACTCCGGACTGAATGCCTCAGCAAACCTACGCTGCATGGCCTCCCTGATCCTGCAAAGCCTGCGGAAGGATCCTCGTATTCGTGGTATCAAGGAGAAGGAACAATACTGGCTGGCAACCCTCCTTGATCCACGTTACAAGGGTAAGGTTGCAGACCTTATCTTGCCGTTGCAGAGGGAGCAGAAGATGAAACATCTTCGGGAGGCCTTGCAGAAAGGTCTGTGCAACGCGTTCCCAGAGACTGTGAGGTTACAAACTCCTGTTTCTGGACAACGTGTTACTGAGGCTTCGGTCAGTCAAAGAATGAGCGGTGGAGAAGGTGGCTGTCTGACCGATGCGTTCAGACAACTTTTTAGTCCGCAGCCCCAAGGTATGATCGGTTCCAGCAACCATCGCCAGCGTCTGTTTTACATGGTGCAGGAATACCTAGGGGCAAGATCTGACTTGGACACCTTTCCCACCGAAAATCCTCTGGGTTACTGGGTCTTGAGGATAGATCACTGTGCCAGAGCTTGCACAGTATGCAATTGAGCTACTGGTCTGTCCTGCATCTAGCGTTCTTTCGGAACGCACATTCAGTGCTGCTGGAGGCTTTGTAACCAATCACAGGGTGCATCTGTCCACCAACTCGGTCGATCGACTGACCTTCATAAAAATGAATCAGTCTTGGATCACCACCAGCTACCAAGCACCTGATGCTGATGTAGATGAATACATTTTTTTGAAATGTCAGATCTCTTCAAAGACTGCCTATGCTGATGCTGAGTGACTATCCTGTTATACTGAGTAATTATCCTCTTCCTCCTTAATGATCACGATGATAGCTTATAAGAACATTTTTGGTTCTGGGCACCGCAGTCCCGCCATTTGTGCCTAAGGCCCAATTTTTCAGCCCCTGTTTAACAGGGGCGTGTAATTACAATTTTTCATGCAATTCTTTGAAGCAGGGCTAGTTCCTGCGCTCCAACTAGAGTATCTGTGAGGGGTTGCAGTGTTGTGGCACCAGCACCAGTGCCTAAGGCCCAATTTTTCAGCCCCTGTTTTACAGGGGCGTGTAATTACAATTTTTGATGCAATTCTTTGCAGCAGGGCTAGTTCCTGCGCTCCAACTAGAGTATCTGTGAGGGATTCCAGTGTTGTGGCACCACCACCAAAGGCCCAATTTTTCTGCCCCTGTTCAACAGAGGCATGTAATTACAATTCCTGATCTAATATTTCACAGCAGGGCCTGTTTCTGCACCCACCAAGAGTATCTGTGAGGACTTACAGTGTTGTGGCACCAGCACCACCACCACCACCAAAGGCCCAATTTTTCTGCCCTGTTCAACAGGGGCATGTAATTACAATTCTTGATCTAATATTTCACAGCAGGGCCCTGTGAGGGCTTACAGTGTTGTGGCCACAACAACACCTAAGGCCCAAATTTCTGCTGAATATATAGGGCAGGCCCCTACTTTCAAATATCCAATTTACAAACGACTCCTACTTGCAAACGGAAGGAGACAACAGGAAGCGAGATGAAATCTACCCCTAGGAAGGGGAATTCTCTCCTGTAAGAGTTAATATGGGAAAAACTTTTCTTCTTTCCACTGATGCTTTATCACAAATCCTTGTTTCACAAAAAAAAAACAAATTTTTAAAAAACATTTGTCATTGGGACAAAAAGTGAGGTGAAATCTTCTGAAGAGGAGCACAGACAGCAAAACAAATGTCACAGGGGTGATAACCCTTCCCTGGGTTTTCCAAAAAGCTTAAAATAGATTTTTTTGCTGGAGCTAAACACTTAAAAAATGTACCAGTTCAAAATTACAAACAGATTCTACTTAACAACAAACCTACAGTCCCTGTCTTGTTTGCACCACCTGTATACTGCTATTCAGAGCATATAGGGCCTGGGGGCCCAACACCTTTCCTTTTTTAATTTGGGTGCGGGGTTCCCCTTAATATCCATACAAGACCCAAAGGGCCTGGTAATGGACTTGGGGGTACCCATGCCGTTTGTCTCACCGGTTTTCATCCATATTGCCAGGACCCGACATTGATTAAAGCCGCAAGCAGTTTTAAATTTTTTTTCCTTTAAAAATGTTATTTTGTGCAGGGACTGTTCTAAGAACGGGAAACACGCGCCACTTTACAGGCATACTATAGACACCCCCCATGTACGATATTTAGAGGAATATTTAACTTTTTTTTTTTTTACGTTAAGCATTATTAAAATCACTGCTCCTGAAAAAACGTCTGTTTTTATACGTTTTTCTTTGCATTGATACATGTCCCCTGGGGTAGGACCTGGGTCCCCAAACCCTTTTTAGGATAATACCATGCAAATTAGCATTTAAAATGAACATTTTTGATTTTGAACGTTCGAGTCCCATAGGCGTCAATGGGGTTCTAACGTTCGTGCAAATTTTCGGTCCGTCCGCAGGTTCTGGTGCGAACCGAACCGGGGGGTGTTCGGCTCATCCTTAGTCTACACTATATTCTGAAAAAGGGAGTAGGTAATGGCGCAAACTGCAGTCAATAATGACAAAAACCATAGTCTGTGTAAACAATTATGAGCATGGGGTTCAGGGACAAAGCACATGAACTGTTAACTTGACAAAAGAGCACACCTGTCCCTTCCATCGACAGTGTGCATGCTCAGAAACATTGCATCACCTCTGGTGACGTCAGATGCTGCTGTGGGCCATGGGCATTCCAGCCCTCTTCCCTGGATGCATCGCCATACACTGAGCTGGTGGACGGCTCCTACAGGAACCACAAATGGCTTAGGCTGCCGGAACCAGCGTGCACAGAGACACACCACTGCAGGACTAATCTTCCTCATGCTGACATGGTTTTACCTCAATGTGAGTGTTTTATTATTTGTATTATAAAGTCTACACTGTCTGCACTCAGATGGTGCCTCTTTGTTTTTTCCTACGCTATATTCTGACAGCCTCCACCCTTCCCTTTTCACACTTTGTTCTTGTGCAAGCCCCCAACCCACATTACATTCTCTGCACTATTAACACTGCATTCTTTGGCATTGGCAAATCTCTCAATTTCCATTGCATTATTTGGCACCTTCCCTCCCCAGCTACACCATATTCTTTAGCTGTCTCTCCCCAATCATGTTTTTTCCTTGTCAAAAGATTTTATTGAATATACAACAATCAGCAAAACGTATATGTTGAATAATAACCTATGAACAGAGTATAATTTTGCTATTACATAGGAAAATTAAAAATAAGTAGAAAAAAAAATAAACAAGAGAAAACAAATCATATGTAAAGATTACATTGTACATATAAAGGAATTAGTGTGGGGAGTCTAAAGACTGTATGTTATTGCTGAATTAATAAGCCAATCTAAAGCTAAAGATTTAAGATATACAATGAGAGCAATTCATTACATTATATAAAGAACATTTAACTTAATAGTACTATATATTTACTATATAGTACAGGAATATAGAGGAAGAGAGAGGAGAGGGGGAGAAGGAGTTCAACAGATCCATGGGTTCCATATTTTCTCAAATTTTGGTATAAGATTATTTTCTATAGCAGCCATTTTAGAGTGAATCATGAAATTATTCATTCTATTTTTAGTCTCAGCCACTCCTAGTGAAGGGGATTTCCAGGCTTTTGCAATTGTTTGTCTAGCGGCTGTTAGTAGCTGGATCAACAGCTTGAATTGTATATGTGTTAGGTATACCGGTTTTAAGTTGAGCAAAGCCATGGTGGTATCAGGGTGAATTTTAAATTTGAACATTTCAGAGGCTATGCCAAAAATTTTCTTCCAAAAGATCTGGGCTACTGGGCAGGTCCACCAGACATGCAAATGTGTGCCCAGGTCTGGGCAGCCACGAAAGCAAAGAGCTGAGTAAGTTGGAACATATTTTGCGATTTTAGAAGGTACTAAGTACCAACGAGTCAGAACTTTGTAATTTGTTTCCATCGCTAAAATATTATCAGAAGATGTTTTAGTGGCCAGCCAGATACTTGACCATTCCATAACCTCAAGAGTTCGTCCTAGGTTCTCCTCCCATTTCTGAACATAGGATGGGTTATCTAAATTAATATTAGTCAGTAAATGGGAGTAGATAGAAGAAATTTGTTTCTTGGCATGTGGATCTTTTAGACAAGTGGATTCAAATTTAGTAAATTGGTGTAAAGGAGTGTCTGTATTTGTGAAAGGTGTGAAAAATGTTTTGATCTGAAGGTATCAGAATGTTTCTGATTGAGGTAATCCAACTGTTTCACGTAATTCTGGAAATGGGATAATGTTGGAAGGTGTGACGAATTTATGTAGTCTCGAGATTTCCATAGAGTCCCATATTTTAAACGATTTAGGGAAAACCCATGCTGGGTAAAAGGCCGGGTTTTTGAGGAAGGAGAGGAGGGGGTTATGAGGAGACTGCAACTGATGCTTAATTTTAAGCTTGTCCCAAAGGGTTATACAGTGCTTTGTGATGGGGTTGCGTAAACCTTGATGATCCTTGGGATTAAGCCTCAATAAATTTGAGACCGATAGAGGGTCACATTCAGCCGCTTCTATCATTACCCACAGGGGTGTGTCATGAGTTGTGTGATACCTAATTAAGCTTCCCATATGTGCAGCTTGATAGTATGCTGCAAAGTTGGGGATGCCCAGGCCACCAGAAGATTTGGGGAGGTATAAAGTATGTATAGAAATTCGTGTTTTTGTGGATCCCCATACACATTTTTTCGTTCTATTTTGAATTAGTCGTAAAAAATAAGCCGGAATTGGAATTGGGAGAACTCTAAACAGATATAATAATTTAGGTAAGATTGACATTTTAATAGTATTAATCCTTCCAAACCAAGATAGTGGAAGGAAAGACCATTGTTTCATCAAATTTGTTATGTGTTTTAGGATGGGTGGATAGTTAGCTGAGAAGAGATCAGAGATGGATGCTGTTAAATGTATGCCCAGATATGGGATTGTTTTCTCTGCCCAAGTGAAAGGGAGTGCTGACCTCACTATTTCTTTGTCTCTATCAGACAGGGATATATTCAGGGCTAGACATTTTTTGGGATTAATTATCAGTCCCGAAATATTGACAAATGTATTAAGAATAGGTAATAAATTGGGGCCTGATATCTGAGGAGAAGATAAAAATAGTAAAATATCATCTGCAAACATGCAGAGTTTGTGATTTTAACTTCCTAATTTTATACCCGTTATTGTTGGATTTAGTCTAATAAATTGGGCAAGAGGTTCTATGAGAAGGGCGAATAAAAGGGGGGATAAAGGGCATCCCTGACGCGTGCCTCTTTCAATTTTAAATGGGTCTGATTTATAGCCTGCATATTTTATGTATGCTTGAGGAATATTATAAAGTGCGGCTATCCATTTGATAAAATGAGGTCCAAAACCCTATTTCTGTAAAGTATGATAAAGATAGGTCCAAGACACTGAATCAAAGGCTTTCCTAATATCCAATGAGAGGAAACATGAGGGGATACGTCAGGTCTTAGCAATGTGTGCCAATAGAACTGCTCTGCATACATTGTCTCCTGCTTGACAATTAGGCATAAAACCTACCTGATCTCTATGGATAAGGTTACCTATAATTTTATTAAGTCGAGTTGCCAGGATTTTTGCTAATATTTTTGTATCTAAGTTTAAGAGAGATATGGGGCGATAATTATTATAAGATGTGTGATCAGTATTAGGTTTGGGTATCATGCAGATAATTGCCATAAGCGACTCTTGTCTAAATGATTTACCTTTTAGTATTGTATTATAAGCTTTGGTAAGTACTGGAGATAAGATTTCTGCAAATGTGCGGTAATATAAAGCTGAAAAGCCATCCAGGCCAGGTCTTTTATTTAACTTTAGTTCTTTGATTGTGAAGCTTACTTCTTCTGAAGAAATGGGTTCTTCAAGAAGAGCTTGTTGGGCGTGTGTTAACTCTGGGAGTTTTATTTGAGAAAAGAAGGCTTCCGCCTCTACTGGATTAAAATCATTTGTTGCCGAATATAAGGATGATAAGTGGGATCTAAATTTGTTAACTATTTTAACGGGGTTGCATGTGTAATTATCTTTGGATATTTTGAGTCTTATTGGTTTTGTTTGTTTAAATTGGGAGTTAAGGGCTTGTGCTAGAAATGTGTTTGGCTTGTTGGACTTCATATAAAAGGCATGTCTAGATCGGCGTAAAGATTTATCTGCATTTTCTGTGAGGAATAGGTCAAATTCCAGGCGTGCTTTTTCTAGACGGGCTTTAGAAATCGAGGAGGGGTTATCTTGAAAATTTAAAAAGGAATTATTGAATTCCAATTCAAGCTTTTGTGCCAAATTTTTACGTTCTCTCTTGAACAATGCAGATTGTTTTTGTAGTATATCTCTTAGCACTGGTTTATGGGCTTCCCAAAGGGTTAACGGGGATATTTCAGGGCATGTATTATATAACAAATATTCTTTTAAGGCTTGTTCGACCTGGATACAGTGAGATGGATTTTTGAGCAGAATATTGGGAAGGTACCAGGTACGATCATGGGATTTGGGAATGGCTGATACTATACTGGTAAAAACCGCATTGTGGTCTGACCATGGTATTGGGATTATATTTGAATTGAGAATCTCCGGAATCATGCCTATGGTTAAAAATATATGGTCAATGCGTGAAAGAGTTTGATGTGGGTTCGAATAATATGTATAACCTCTCTTAACCGGGTTAGTTTCCCTCTAAGAGTCAATTAAGTTGTATCTCAAAAGAAGCTGTGAAAAGGATTGATTAGATGGATATCTCGTGGGCGTGTAGGGGGTTTTATCCAAGAATGGTAAAAGAACCTGATTTGAATCTCCACACATTACAATAGTCCCTATTTTGTGTGTGGATACAACCTGTAGGAGATGTGTAAAAAAGGGTGTAGGGTTTTTATTTGGAGCATAATATGAGATTATTGTTATTTCCATATCCATAATATGACCTGTCAAAATGATGTATCTCCCCTCAGGGTCTTTGATTTCTGATATAGGAGAAAAGGTTACTGAACGATGAAAAGCTATCAAGGTGCCACGTTGTTACGGTATATTAAGCCCCTGAACATTCAGGGAAAGGATGTTCAAGGGTGCCATGGTAGAAGATAAAAAAGATAATACTCACCACTTTTGTTATATTTCCGGCTGAGTGGACCAATCCAAGTGAACAGAAAAGGGGGGGAAGAAGAAGAGGACATAGGGAAGTCTAGAAAAAGAGAAAAATATGTAGCATAAATGAATAAATATACTGTTGAATAAGTTAGTCTAATATGAGATCCAAGAATTACCCGTGAGGAGGGAAAATTTCCCCCATCAAGGGATACGGGGCCATCGTTGATCGACCACATAATAATAATGGTCGGTCGAGGAAGGCACAGTGGGGCACATGGAACTACCGTGTAAAGAGGGAAAAAAACCCTATAACAGAGCATCACTAAGATGCTTTGATTCTTAGCCCACTCGGCTAATTGAATAAAGTAAATGAACAATTCATTGCAAACGTAAATGAGAACGATTGTTACATTTTTAAACAAGAATAATTAATTAATTATTAGAACTGAGGAAATAAATATCATTAATATTTTGTTCAAATATTGAGTTAATAAAGATGTAATTTAATACTATGGAAGGGGAAAAAAGGGGATGACCTGGGATGTAGTTGCATATATAATAACTTGTGAACCTACACATCCCATATTAATGTAACTGATGAAGGGTGGGGAAAGATAAATTCTTATTCCTAATTTAAACTCAAAGATAGCAGAAGAGCTAACTAGCGACTATTATATACAAGTAGAAGTGTTGAACATGTTAGACCATAATTAAAGCTAATAAAGAGGTGAAAGATAGCAATAGATTAGAGTTGAAAACTGGTCTATCAGGGGCTCCTTGAATGGAGGAGGTATCCTCTCATGTCATATTTATTTTATTTTTTATTTATTTTTTTAATTTATTTTTTTATTTATTTTTATTTATTTATTTAACATATATATTATTTATTTATTTTACATACACATACATACACACACACACACATACATACACATATACATACACATATATATACATACACACACACATATACACATATACATACATATACACATACACATACATTTTTTTTTTATATTAAATAAGATTTCACAAGTTTGGGTGTGAAATAAATAAGGCTTAAATATTTAAACATGTTTCTGTTTGAACTAAGATTTAACAATTATCTAATAATATTGAAGGGTCCTTTAGGAAATGTTATAACTTCAGAACATAAAGGAAAATCAGTTAAATATGCCATTAATGACTATGGCTCATGTATTTAGTCTTAATATTCAAAATAAATGAGAAAAGGACTATGAAGTCCAAATGGGGTCTATGTGACACCATCTTTTATTATCATTCCATAGAGTCTTCCTGTTCCAGCGGAGGGGAGGCAATACGGCTCCTCTTGTTAGCCTGATGGTTTCCAGGATTAGATCTTCTACGGGTAAGGTTGGTAGATTGTGATTTATCTACTAGGTGTAGATCTTGTAAAGTCAGCTGCAATTCTTCAGGAGATCTGCAGGTAAATCTAGAACCTTGATGTGTGAATCTGGTAGAGAACGGGAATCCCCATTGGTAAATGATATGGTGATTCTGTAGTACTGCCAATTGGGGCTTCATTGATCGCCTCCTATTGATGGCCAGCTGGGACAGGTCAGTAAAAAGCTGATAGTCATGACCTTGAAAGGATAGGTTATGTTTTTCTCTGGCTGCTGACATCAATTGTTCCTTCGTGCGATAGTAATGAAGTTTCGCTATGATATCGCGTGGAGGGCCATCTATTTTCTTTGGCGCCAATGCTCGGTGGACCCTATCCATCTCTAGGCGCTTAATAGGTATTGTCGGTTGTAGCTCCTGAAATAGGGCTGTTATCGTCGAAGGTAAATCAGTTACCGTCTCAGGAATTCCTCTAATACGAATGTTTGAACGCCTGGCCCTATTCTCATAATCTTCTAATCTGGATTGAAGTGTGAAATTCTCCTCTTTAAGGTTTTCTATTTCTTTCATGGTGTCTTGTACAGAAAGTTCCATTACTTCAAATTTATTTTCCAATACATCAGTACGTGTGCCCAGTTCTCTAATTTCTCTTGTGAGGCTACTTGTAATATGTTCTGCTGTTTGTTTAAGTGCCTTTGGTAACATTCTCTCAAATTGTTTCAAAGGCACGGGTGAAGCAGATACATTCTTTGAAGAATCTTGTGAGGGGAAAAGTTCTATATCAGAATCATCTGGTGATGTTATCTGAACAGAAGGCTGCTTTTCTTTGTGTGAGCGCTCTGAGGTGTTCTGTGAGGTAATCTGTGAGGCAGAGGCTGATGCCGCTCTGGCTGCAGCCCTTGACTGAGACTCCTTCATGGAGGACATTTTAAATTTGTTTCTGCCACCTCCTAGCACCATTTTACCTGTGACAGTTCAGTCCCTGAGGTCATGGGAATAAGCCCAAGGTAGTGGTGGATATTATACCGGCAGGTTCAGGCTGTATGGTGGGTTTTCTCTCAGTCACGGAGCGGAGCTCTAACGGCACATTGCCGCTCAGTTAGACTCCGCGCATGCGCCCCCAATCATGTTTTTTCATAATATTTTTATTAGAAAATGTTTATAAAGACACGGTACATAGCTAATAAAAAGAGAAAATATTAATGGACCAAACCACCTGTTACATAATCCTCTGTGTTACATTCCCTGGTAGCTTTCCAACCACATTCAGCACTACACATTGTCTGATTGTCTTTTCTTTGTATGGTGCCACAGCACTTAGCTCTGTGGTTGCTGTTTTGTCATTCATTTTATGTTTCAGTGTCTCTGGAATTCTGCACTTCCACAAAGCTATCCTTTCTGTGGTATGCTATCCCCACTGTCTCCTGACTGCCATTATAGATACAAGCTCCCAAGTAGAAATTAAATGCCATCTGACGTTTTACTTTCAATTCACCCTCTGATACCAGCTCAGGGTATGCCTTCTCTGTTTCCCTTCTTTGTCAGCTACTATTTTTCCTACCCTGCTATTCCTTGTGTTCTATGGTCAGCTATTTCTCCTCTGTCCTCTACACTCACTTCCATAATCAGCTTATACTATTTTGAGATTTACATACAATTTCAGCTGCCTGTGTCCCAAAGACTACTGATTACCTTTAGCAAGCAATTTTCATTAAAGTGTCATCTGCTTAGACTTTTTCATCTTATATTAAGTTTAATTGCTCACATTTTTGATAGGTATATTCTTATAACCACTTCAGCACTGGAAGAATTTACCCCCTTCCTGACCAGAGCACTTTTTGCGATTCGGCACTGCACCGATTTAACTGACAATTGCGCGGTCGTGCAACATTGTACCCAAACAAAATTGACATCCTTTTTTCCCACAAATAGAGCTTTCTTTTGGAGGTATCTGCGGTTTTTATTTTTTGTGCTATAAACAAAAGAAAGCATACATTTTAAAAAAACGCATTATTTTTTACTTTTTGCTATAATAAATATCCCCCAAAAATATATAAAAAAACTATTTTTTGAGTGCACATGCGCGGAGCTCGCAAAATGGCCGCGATTGCCTAGAGCTCCGCTCCCTCACGAAAATGACGGCGCCCATCACGTCTTCCTCAGCGCACTAACGGCCACCAAAACAAGGGGAGACACACTGCAAGGCCCCGGCTACACCCCCATATGACAGGGGCTCCGGTTAAACGCAGCCTGTGGCCACAATTGATGGAAACAGAAACGGCCGAGACATCCAAGATGGACGCCGCAACACAGGCAAAGCCACAGACACAGGATCACAGCTTCTCCAGTCAGGCGGACTACAGGTCAGAGCAGCCCCACTACCCTCTGCACCTCACCCCAGGAAAGCAAACGGGATACCCACCTATCCTTACCCCCTCACCAACCTCCACTGAATCCCCCATAGACCGCCCTCTGAAGGAATACTCTCTGTCTCCCAGGGATTCTCACACAGGGCACACAGGCTATTCTCCTCAGGACTTCCAGGCCAGTGATCAGGCCCTTCAAATGGACGCCCTCTTCCTCAGATTCTCTGATCTACTGGATAAGGGGCTAGCACAAACGGCAGCTAAAATCACAGGAGATCTCAAGAATGATTTTATCAATCTAGGAGCCCGGATCGACACGATCGAACACAAAGTTGAAGAAACTATAGCTATCACTAACCAAAACTCCCAGCACATAGGTACCGTGCAAGACCAACTCGACATAGCTATGGCACGTATTGACGAACTCGAGAATAGGTCAAGACGATACAATATCAGAATCCGTGGCTTACCTGAAACGATTCAAAATATACCTGAAGCAGTACATGATCTAATTAAACAGCTGATCCCCTCCATCCCATCTCACCGCCTAGAGCTGGACAGGGCCCACAGAGCCCAGGGGCACCCCAGAAAAGATGGTACCCCAAGAGATGTTATTGCCAAACCCCATCACTACACAGTGAAAGAAGAAGTGATGAGACAGGCCAGAACTGCTCACACAGTCATGTGCATGGGTCACCAAGTGCAGATTTTTGCGGATCTCTCACCCTACACAATCCAGAGGCGGACATCATTGAAACCCCTACTTCTCGCTCTCACCTAAAGTACAGGTGGGCCTTCCCGTTTGCGGTTAAATTTTCCGTTAAGGGAAAACAGTTTGCTTTCTCATCACTCCCTGAAGGAGAAAAGCTCCTTTTACACTTGAAAATCATCTTCCAGGAAGCTGATATGGACACAACCAATGCTGGAGCCATCTCCAACAAAAGACCGACCCCTCCCAGCCCACAATCTCCTTTGTGGTCAACAGGAAAATCTAAGAAGGCCAAAGACAACAACCCATCTTGAAGCCGGTGATGACTGTGATTTTACCTAACACATCCCGGGTGTGAAGCAGAGACCAGAGGAATGATTCCCCCCTCTGTGGGGGTCCCTCGTGCTTAAATCCTAGGGCACGCTGGTCACCCGGGCACCGGTTACTGACTCTTCGGTTCACTTATTTTACAGTTTTTTATTTTTGTTTCTTTTTTCCACTGACCTCGTTTATAGCAGTGAACGTTGTCCACAAAGCAAATACGTCTCACAAGGACGGAAGTTTTAACCCCCTACACTGCTCCTTAGAGTACTTTAGACATTCATTTAGGGAAAACAACAATAGTTTCCCCAATGGACGCTCTGCTGTGCAAGGGGGGGGACTGGGGAGTGTGGGGGGAGGGAAATGTGCTAGCAGGGGAGGCAAGGGGCCTATAGCCAGTTAAGCTGCTAGATACTAAGATATGCTTACATGAGGATATTATTTATAATATAAGTTCATGTTATTTAAAGGGCGTGCGGTTTCGTGACGGACCACTTGCGTACCTATCTAATCCCTAGATACCCATCGGTTTCTGAGGGTTAGGTTGTCTGAGCCCGGATGGGCCAGACATTTTCGGAATCTCTTCAGAAGGACACGTGGGGTTTCTCCTCCCCCGTGTCCTTTCTTTCTCTTCCAGGAGACCTTTACTATCCTTTTCTGTTCTTCCCTCCCTCCCTCCCGATCACAACATTGCATATAACTGCATTCTGTTTTTCAGATATCATTCACATCCTCGAGGAAGTACCTACCCATAACCCACCGACAAGGAACAATGATCCTCACGCCTTTGCCCAAGTGTCAACACATCTCAGGGTAAGTGGGGGCTGTTTACGTTGCATCTCTATCCTTCTGCTCCATGGCTGATAGCACCATAGCTCACTTACACATAGCATCACACAATGTTCAGGGACTCAACTCCCCGGTTAAAAGGAGAAAGGTCCTTGACTATTATAAACATCTCAAGCTAGACGTTATTATGCTGCAAGAAACACATTTCCCGTCCAGGTATAGCCCTAAGTTTCTTCACCCACACTTCCCACAGTTCTTTCTAGCGAGCGCAAACAACAAAACCAAGGGAGTCGCCATCTTAATCTCCAAAAACCATAAATTTGTGAAAATTTCTGAACATGCTGACCCAAGAAAGGTTCCTCTTGGTAAAGGGCACAGTGGGAGACCGTCTGTACTCACTGGTCTCCTATTATGCTCCGAATAGAGGACAAGCTAAATTTTTCGACTCACTCTTACGCACACTAACTCCGAAATTGGAAGGGACGATCATTCTTGGCGGTGATTCGAACGCAGCGTTCGATCAGGGGATGGATAAGTCTAAATCCCCGCGGTCTCAACTCATACGTCCCACCAAAGAAAGTCTCAGAATTGCAAAGACGATACATGCACATGGCCTATCTGACACTTGGAGGGAACTTAATCCCAACAAGCGGGATTTCACTCACTATTCTTCCCCGCATAACACTTACGCACGGATCGACCACATCCTGACCCCATCCTCTATACTCCCATCAATACACAAAGCCCAAATTAGAGAATCGGCCCTATCAGATCACTCTATTGTCTCCATAACACTGAAAACAGGGGCCCTGGGTGGAACTAGGGTACTTTGGAGGCTCAATGAGTCGCTACTATCTGACCCCATAAGAGTCACGGAACTTGAAACAGCACTGCAGGAGTACTTTACATTAAATAAAACATAGGACACTTCCCCGGAAATGCTCTGGGCAGCGCACAAGGCTTTCATAAGGGTGCAAACTCATTCAGATCTCAACGCAGATAAAAAGAGAACAAAGAGCCGAAATACTTCGGTTAGACAAAGAATACAATAAACTCAAAGCTTCACACAAAAAAGATCCATCCAGGACCCCCTCCTCGCTTATCGACAAAGCCAGATTAAATCTTAACCTAGCACTCACAGTCAAAGCTGAAAAGGCCATTCGCTGGAACAAACATAAATTCTATACACAGGCTGACAAAATAGGCCCCCTACTAGCAACAAAACTTTCTCCCCCCATCAGAACTCATGCCTTACCCAAGATCAGGATAAATGGTCAACCCCCCACGACCAATCCGTCCAAGAACCTAGAAGCTTTCCAAGAATTTTACTCTAACTTGTATAGAAGACCTACTACACCCCCGCTGACTTAATCCCTAGCTTCCTGAAGGACCTTCCTATCCCCTCCCTAAAAGACGCTCACAAACAATGGATGGAATCACCCATAACAGAAGAGGAAGTATTAGGGGTCATCAAGGACCTCAGAAAGGGGTCTGCCCCAGGTCCTGATGGTCTCTCCATACCCTATTATAAATCCTTTGCGCATATCCTAACACCTCACCTGACCTCCTTCTTTAACTCCAAGACCAGTGGAGACCCCCTAGACACTCACCTTAACACAGCCTTGATAACAGTCATACCCAAACCTGACAAGAACCCCGAGGACGTTAGCAACTACAGGCCGATCTCCCTCATAAATAACGACCTGAAAGTACTCACAAAAATAATGGCTAACAGGTTATCTTCCTTCATTAGTCAGTACATACATAAGGATCAGGTGGGATTCATACCTGGAAGACAGGGCCCTGACCAAATACGAAGGGGGATCGACCCAAGCAGGTTTCCTGTTGTCCCTGGACCTGCAGAAGGCCTTTGACACGGACTCCTGACCCTACATTTTCTCACTATTGGAGAGGTGGGGCTTCGGTGATCGCTTCCTTGGCCTTCTGCATGCCCTCTACTCTCGACCGAGGGCCCAGATACGTATGCAAGGACACTATTCCAATCCTATAGAAATTATGAGAGGCACCAGGCAAGGGTGCCCGTTGTCTCCTCTCATATTCGCAATAGCTATAGAAACACTGGCGATCGCGGTGCGACAAAACTCGGACATCAAAGGGGTGACCTGTGGGGACCAAACGCACAAATGCGGCCTTTTCGCTGACGACATCCTCCTCTTCCTTACCTCTCCCCTAACTACATTACCCAATCTCTGCTTATTGTTAGAGAAATTTGCCAAAATCTCAGGACTCGAAGTTAACTTCTCCAAATCCCAAGCTCTCAACGTCTCTTTACCTCCTCAAACAGTCTCCTCTCTCAAACATTCCTTCAAATTCAAATGGAACGATACATCCATTCGCTACTTAGGTATCACATTGACTGCCAAAACAGAAACTCTTTACACACACAATTACCCCCCTCTCTTTAAAAAACTGGAGGCCGACCTAGTCAAATGGTCGAAATGTGAGCTATCATGGCTAGGCCGAATCAACTCCATCAAAATGACCCTCCTACCCAGACTTCTCTACTTTTTTCGCTCCCTTCCTATACCAATCAGGAAAGTCCACTTACGATCTTTACAGTGTAACATAATTAAATATATTTGGGTTAAAAAAGGATATTGCATCCCCCAGAACACTTTATTCATCCACAGACGCAAAGGAGGGCTAGGTCTCCCAAATTTGCATAAATATTACTTAGCAGCCAGACTCGCACAATTGTCCACGATTTACTCCAAATAAGAAAAACCTGATTGGGTCAATATTGAAAGACAGGCCATCCCCAAACACACGCTAGATCACATGCTCTGGTGCCCGACCAAATCCAGGCCACCCATCCTCTCACCCACACTATCCCACTCCTGTGCCTTATGGGATTCCCTCCGTATGGTCCCGACTCTGGTCTCCAAGGGTCGCCCTCTAGCACATCTCTTCCACAACCCCGATTTCCCACCCGGACTAGACATCTCAGCTTTCAAATGGTGGCTTAACAAAGGGCTATACCGGATAGGACATTTCTTCACCCCCTGGACCAATCAATCTCAAATTTTGCATCAAACACTTGGAACTCCCGGAATCGGAACGCTTCCATTTCTACCAAATCACCAATTTCTTACACACCATCTGGAAGGAAAAACCCCTTCCCCCCAAATTTACAGCTTACGAATTGTGGTGCGGCCAAGCCATGGAGCAGAGGGGGGGAATCTCGGTGATATATTCAGCCCTCACCTGTCCCATGGACAAAACCCCATACATAAAGGCTTGGGAGACTGACTTCCAACTCAGCAGGGACCTGGAGACTTGGCAAGCAGCACTATTCAGATCCTTCAAAGGGATCCAAAATATCTCACTCATGGAGGCAAGCGTCAAACTGCTAACCAGATGGTATCTAACCCCAACCAGGCTAGCAACCATATACCCCTCAACAAGCCCTCTGTGCTTCAGAGGATGCCAACACCTAGGCTCCATGGCCCACATTTGGTGGGAATGCCCCAAAATCCGCACTTTCTGGAGATAAGTTTTCTCCATGATCTTCAAGGTGACGGCTTGCCAGGTTCCCAGGACCCCAGAGGTAGCTCTACTAAACATACACATCCCAGGCATAACCAAGGCATCACAAACGCTGATTTACTTTATACTGCTGGGTACAAAAATCACAATTGCCAAAGCCTGGAAACACTCAAAACCTGCAATCCACACAGTCAAAAGAAAGATCTCTTGGATCATGACCCAAGAAAAACTCACCAGCATCCTGATGGACACCTCCTTGAAATTCCAAAAAATATGGGAGCCTTGGGCCCAATATATGGGTACTTCCCTCATTCCGGATGCTCAAGTACCACATCATTTCTTAACAATCTTTAGGCACGACTATCCAATATTTATGATAGCGGCACGCAGAAGCTAGAATCATATCTCCTCACCTAACATGAGGACCCCCTTCCCCACCTCTCCCCTTCTCACTCTTTCTTCTCCTTCTTCTTTCTATCCTCTTTATCAGTTAACTCACATCAGAGGGCTAAATGTTGATGAATTTATTTGAAGCTACAGTTAGGTAGTCCCCATTGCTCAGGGGTATACGCAACTGTCCTATTAAACCAGTTTACTCGGCCCGTATGGGCAGTATAGTAAGGGAGAATTCCCTCGCCCGGCACAGTTAGTTCCCATCAGGGGTGCCGGGGGTAGGGAAGAGATCCCTAAAGATTTAAGGGTAGAGCCAAGATCTTGTTAAGATTGTTTTTGGATCCAGATACTCGTCAATGAGCCTCCCTACGAGTTTCCAAGGCCGAGCAGACTTCTGTAATTCATTTAAGTTTGTATCTGTTAAGTGTTTTCCCTAGGAGGCATTCCCTCTTGAGTGTACACATATGTTACCGAATAACCTGTATGTACCAATTAAAATAAAAACATATTGAAAGTAAAAAAACTATTTTTTTCCTCAGTTTAGGCCAATATGTATTCTTCTACATATTTGTGGTAAAAAAATTGCAATAAGCATATATTGATTGGTTTGCGCAAAAGTTATAGTGGCTACAAAATAGGGGATAGATTTATAGCATTTTTATTATTATTTTTTTTTTACTAGTAATGGTGGCGATCTGCAATTTTTATCAGGACTGTGACAATATTGCGGACACATCGGACAATTTTGACACATTTTTGGAACCACTGGCATTAATACAGCGATCAGTGCAATTAAAAATGCATTGATTACTGTAAAAATGTCACTGGCAGTGAAGGGGTTAACACTAGGGGTCGGTGAAGGGGTTAACTGTGTAACCTGGGAGGTGATTCTAACTGAAGGGGGAGGGACAAACTACAGGAAGTGATAGATCGTGGTTCCTAGCTAACAATCTAAAGTTTAGTTAATTTGTTGTTCAAGCACTAATCAGATATTCCTTTGCGCACACCTTCTCCATTCATAGAACGCACAGGCGTTGCTTTGCTAAAACTGAAAGAGTGCAAAATCCGGTGCAGCTGTGCATGGTAGCCAATCAGCTGCTAACTTCAGCTTGTTCAGTTAAGCTTTGACAGAAAAACCTGGTCACTTATTGGTTTCTATGCAGCGCTGCATCACGTTTTGCACTCTCCAGTTTAAGTAAATCAACCCCATAGTATTCTTTTCCAAAGTGCAAAGTGTACTATATTTGGAGGAGTAGGATGCTGTCATTTATCTGTCCACCTTCCATTCACAGAGTGCTTTGCATTCTGGGAAAGAATAGTATGAGCTTTATGAACGGCGAAGGCGGTTGAAAGAGGTTGGTGATTGGCACAACTCTTCCACACATTCAGTGACTGATCTTAACCTCACAGCACTGGAAGAGGACCCAATGGCAGTATGCAGTACATTTCTACACTATGCAACCAGAAAGAAAAACATGATTTTTATCGGCTGGCCGGAAATCAGCTTTAAGTAGAATACAAAATATTGGTATACGGTAAGATGTAAACAAGGGACATTTGCAATTTACACTGAGCAAAATTATAAACGCAACACTTTTGTGTTTGCCCCTATTTATCATGAGCTAAACACAAAGATCTATGACTTTTTCTATGTACACAAAAGGTCTATTTCTCTCAAATATTGTTCACAAATCTGTCTAAATCCGTGTTAGTAAGCACTTCCCCTTTGCTGAGATAATCCATTCACCTCACAGGTGTAGTATATCAAGATGCTGATTAGACCGCATGATTATTGCACAGGTGTACCTTAGGCTGGCAATAATAAAAGGCCACTCTAAAATGTGCAGGTTTATCACACAGCACAATGCCACAGATGTTGCAAGTTTTGAGGGAGTGTGCAATTGGCATGCTGACTGCAGGAATGTCCACCAGAGCTGTTACCCTTGAATTGAATGTTCAGTTCTCTACCATAAGCTGTCTCCAAAGGCATTTCAGACAATTTGGCAGTACATCCAACCAGTCTCCCAACCGCAGACCACGTGTAACCACACCAGCCCAGGATCTCCACATCCAGCATCTTCTAGATCTTCCAGCACCTCCAAGATTGTCTGAGACCAGCCACCCAGACAGCTGCTGCAACAATCAGTTTGCACAAACAAAGAGTTTTTGCACAAACTGTCATAAACCATCTCAGGGAAGCTCATCTGCATGCTCGTCATCCTCATCGGGGTCTTAACCTGACTGCAGTTTGTCATCCTAACCAACTTGAGTGGGCAAATGCTTACATTTAATGACATCTGGCACTTTGGAGAGGTGTTCTCTTCACGAATGAATCCCGGGTTTCACTGTACAGGGTAGATGGCAGACAGCATGTATGGCATTGTGTGGGTGAGCGGTTTGCTGATGTCAACATTGTGGATCGAGTGGCCCATGGTTGTGGTGGGATTGTAGTATGGGCAGGAGTATGCTATGGACAACGAACACAGGTGTGTTTTATAGATGCCATTTTGAATGCACAGAGATACTGTGACAAGATCCTGAGCATGATAATGCACGGCCCCATATTGCAAGGATCTGTACACAATTCCTGGAAGCTGAAAACATCCCAGTTCTTGCATGGCCAGCATACTCACCGGACATGTCACCCACTGAGCATGTTTGGGATGTTCTGGATCGGCGTATACGACAGCATGTTCCAGTTCCTGCCAATATCAAGCAACTTCGCACAGCCATTGAAGAGGAATGGACCAACATTCCACCGGCCCCAATCAACAACCTGATCAACTCTATGCAAAGGAGATGTGCTTCACTGTGTGAGGCAAATGGTGGTTGCACCAGATACTGACTGTTTTTTGGATGCCCCAGACCCCCCCCCCTCCCCCATACAGTAAAACTGCACATTTTAGAGTGGCCTTTTATTGTGCCAGCCTAAGGCACATCTGTGCAATAATCATGCTGTCTAATCAGCATCTGGATATGCCACACCTGTGAGGTGGCTGGATTATTTCGGCAAAGGAGAAGTGCTCACTAACACAGATTTAGAACAGATTTGTGAACAATATTTGAGAGAAAAAGGCCTTTTGTGTACATAGAAAAAGTCATAGATCTTTGCGTTCGGCTCATAATAAATAGGGGCAAACACAAAAGTGTTGTTTTTTTGATTTTGCTCAGTGTATTATGTTTCATAAATCGCTTGTTTAAGGTCTTCTAATGATTGTATGTGCCATAGCATCGACTTTACAAGGGTTTTTTGACCTTGGACTGTGTTATCATGTATTTACATATCCTGAGAGCGTTTGTAATGACACATATAATTAAAAAAGTGAAGGATTCAAAGGATTCCAGACATATCACTGAAATATTACCTAATATTCCAAAAGCTTGAAAGTCTGAGCCTGTGATTAAAAAGACTTCAACAGAAATTCTAGACAAGATAAAAGGCACGTTACACTGAGAGAATACAAAGGTTTTAATTGGCTTTATAATCACTTCTCTCATTCTTATCACTCGTTTTAAAGGAAATTGACACATTCTATGTTCTTACACTCAAAATGAGCACACTTAATATGAACTAATAATAACTAAGAAGCTCAACTTTTTAAACTTTTCATTATATCTTTTAGATTTTTTTGGGCATATCATGGAGCATAAAATAGTGTTATAAATAGAACTAAACTAGTTTAACTGGAACTTCATTTTTTTTCTTTATAGTGTATATTCTAAAGTCAGTTTCACCGCTAAAGCTAATGAGGAAAAAAAAAATAACACTACAGCATACTCACACACGTCTGCTATTAGTTTCTGAATCGTATATGCATATATTTTTTACAAACAGAAATGCCGTCTTAATATATGTAAATATTATATTATTGGGTATTATTTTTTAGCCAGATGTGTATTTTAATATAAATGTTTTCTAGGGACGTATAGAAAACTTGGGACATGGCTATATTTACACCCTTGCATGTCTGATTGACAAGTTAAAGCCCATTTTAAGACTTGTTTTCTGACTGGCTACAGTGTGTGATGGGAAGGAACCTTGGGGAAATCTGACAATGTAAAAAAAAAAGTAAACACAACAAACAAAGTTGCTTGATCTATTGCAAACTCTGACTCATGTAAAGTAATATATTTATCCGTAGATTCAATTTAATTGTTTTTTTTGTTTTTGTAATTAATTTTGGATACCTTGAAAGGAATGCTGACACCCATAGGAATACAGCTAGGAGTACTGAAGAAGTTTATCCTATTCTCCTAAAGCTTACTATATATAATGAATTGTTTATGAAAAATATGATGGTGGTTATAGTGTTATAGGGTACTCATTTCAACAATGATTGTCCATTTTAATAATTTATAGGTAGTATCCCTGATTTGGTTTATAGGTCACTAAATGAGAATGTAAACATCTACTGTTAAATTATTTAACTCATTTACCAAAAAGCCAGCCAGTCACATTCAATACATCCAGGAAAGAAAACAATTGCAGAATAAAGATTCTGTAACAACAAAACTTAAACATTAAGCGAGTAGAGAATTTCCAGTTGAAGTGCATGTTCATGTAGTGAAGTAATATGAGTAAGGGCAAAGGTCTCTAAGACAAAATTCTTTTTTAGCCTTTCACCATTTTTCCATCATTGATAACAAAATAGATGATGGTCCAAAAATGCCATTGTTCCCGCAATTGTCAATCACAGCCAGTGAGCCAATGAGGAGATATCAGACACACAGAGCAGTGGCAAGCTGCTTGCTATGGGGGCACTCAGCAGGAGGGAGGGGCCAGGAGTGTCAGCAGGGGACCCAAGAAAAGGAGAATCGGGACTGCTCTGTGCAAAGCCACTGCACAGAGCAGGTAAGTATGGCATGTTAGTTATTTTTTTTTTTAAATCTGCCTTTAATATTACTTTAACATCCCTGGTGGTATTCCCGAGTCTGGCTCGGGTGGAGTTTCAGAACCAATAGTGATAATCCTGAGCCAGACTTGGGATCGCATCGCAGGATCCAGGAAGAGCTTACTTACCTTGTCCCCTGGATCCTGCGATGTCTCCCCATAGTGTGAGCGGCTCGTCCTCCGCTCGATTCACCACGGAGCCGGGCTCCATTCCCTGCGAGCGTTGCAATGCACAGGGACAGAGAACGGCGCCAAATTCAAAAAGTGAAACACACACAATACATACAGTATACTGTAATCTTACAGATTACATTACTATATGAAATTATTTCACCTCCCTTTTGTCCCTAGTGGTTTCTCCAGTGCCTTGCATGCAGTTTTATATTATAAAAACTGTTCTTTCTGCCTGGAAACTGGAGATTGTCCATAGCAACCAAAACCGTCCCTTTACTGTACATCAAAAGGAGTTTTAGACCAGCTAGAAAACAGTGATAATAAATTAGAATCACTCGCAGAATTGAGCGATAGTGATTTGTGAGGAGATCCGTCATCAAACACTGAAAAGTAATGACAGTGACAATTCTGCAACTGAGCAAATTTTAGTCTTTTTGATTTGATTACATTATTGAATAATTTTTATTATTATTATATTATTATTTGGTATAATTATTTATAGTTATTTATTATATTATAATTTATGATTTCGTGTTCCAAACTTTATCATACTCAAGATGTCTACTAGACTTGGACAGACTTGGACAGATTTAAGTGAGTTATTCCTAAGAATTACAGGCCTACAATATAAAATGCCAAATTTCCATGCAAAATAATGGTACCACTTTCAGCATCAAAAATATGAAATAATCATACCGCCAGGGAGGTTAAAGATGTACATTCATCCCTGGCAAGGCCATTTCCTATTAGTAACAACTCTGGGTTAGCCACAATGATCCCAGGGTCAGCTAGTATCTTCTCATTACCTAATTTTCAGACATATCTTCAAAAAAAGTGTAAGCTTTCTGAAAGCTTAATTTACTCTGACTTCTCCCCTAAGGGATGGGATTTTGATTCTGATGCCCCGTACACACGATCGGAAATGCCGCCAGCAAAACTCAGATGAGAGGTTTTGGTCGGAAAATGTGACCGTGTGTATGCTCTATCGGACTTTTGCTGACGGAATTCCAGCCAGCAAAAGATTGAGAGCAGGTTCTGTATTTTTCGGCCGGAAAAAGTTCCTATCCGAAAATGCAATCGTATGTATGCAATTCCGACGCGCAAAAAATCACACATGCTCAGAATCAAGTACAAGACAGACGCTCGGTCTGGTAAAACTAGCGTTCGTAATGGAGATAGCACATTCGTCACGCTGCAAATTATTGGATCTTTTAATGCAGCACATTCTTTTGTTCTTTATAATGCTAGAATAATGAAGTTGTTTTACTGCTGATATTCACACAGAGTTATGACAAACTGCTTTCTTTAATATTTCTCGTGATCTCATGAATAATCTTTTTTTTTTTTTTTTACATAAAAGTTTATTAAAGCATTAAACTTGTATACATACATTTCTGTATAGAATAAGTTGACAATGCGGTATAAAGTACAATACAGCGGGTAATCCAATTGAGTACAGTTACGTTGTCTTGGATAACAATAATGGTTGGCAAACATATAAAGAAACCAGTTTGTCAGTTATGACATATAGTGATGTCATAGGTAAGACATGTAAGCGGCCCTAATGTCATATTACAAATCCTGTCTTTATTGAAAGCTTGATAACTTGCCATATGGTCTACCATTTTTACCAAAATGTACTCCAGGTCTTATTAAAGGGGAGAATAGGATAAGTGAAAGGAGAAAAAGTACAGAAGATAATTGAGAAAGATGGGATATGTGAGGAGATAAAATAAAAAAAAAAGAGAAAAACAAAGGGGGGGGGGGTATATTGAACTACTGGGGTAGGGTACCTTGGAATAAATTGTGAGAGAGGACCCAATGAATCAATCTACAATATTTGGTACCGTTCTGCCACATACAGAACAACGTAAGGTTTTGAATCCCTAAGGATAAGTCCATGAGTTTGTGAATCATCTAATCACAAAGAAAGTGTTCAGACCTTCTGCTCATCTCGTTAATTGTTCAAAGACCTGGGAGTACTTGAAAACAAACCACGGAGACCAGGTTTTATGATATTTCTCCGTTAATTTGGAAGATTGTGCTGCTGTGTCTTCCATCTCGCAGATATAAGCGACTTTATGAAGCCATTCTTTGAGTGTAGGAGTGTGAGTGGATTTCCAATAAAGTGGAATAAGCGAATTGTCTGCATTAATCAAGTGCTTGGAGAGAGATGTTTTATATTTTTTAAATGAAAAATTTGTTATATGTAGCAAGCAACATGCCGCATCTAATTTCAGTTTGGTCTCCGTGATCTGTCGGATGACTTTCCTCACCTCGGCCCAGAAAACCTGGATCAGGTCACATTGCCACCAAACGTGTAGCAACGTACCCCTTGCCTTATTGCATCTCCAGCATAATTCGGTAGTTTGAGGGAACCATTTATGTAGTTTATCAGGGGTGGCATACCAGTGAGTCAAGATCTTATAAGCCGTTTCCTGCATCCGTGTGCTTATCGAACCTTTATGGGCCAGTATACAAGCTGCCTCCCACTGTTTATCAGTGAACTGCATATTCAGTTCCTTTGACCATCTCTCTCTGAATCTGTCCATGTCATCAGATTGCAAATTCTGTAGTAAAGTATAAGAAAGGGAGGTAGATTTTTCCACTATCTCCCCCTTCATACACATCTGTTCGAACTCAGTGGGATCTCTTATGAAATTGTTCCTGTGTATGGCGGAATTGACAAAACTGCGTATCTGGAAGTATGTCCACATAGGTATGTGAGGTGTTTTGTTATCACTCCTAAATTGGGAGAGATCCTTCATTTTCTTTTTTGTGAAGCAATGCCCTGCCAGTATAGGCATTTTGGTGTCTGTTATTGTCAGAAAGTGGTTACCCATACCCGGTGGGAAGTCTGCATTATCTTTTAGCGGTGTGAGCGGGCTTAGCGGGGAAGAGAATTTAGACTGCTTTGCTAGGATGTGGAAAATGTCTAGGGAGGTACCAATAAGTGGATGAGTCTTTACCGTGTGGGGATATGTCAGTTTTGAAACCCAAGGTAGAAATTGAAGTGGGAGAGAGCACATATCGTTTTCTATGGCGACCCAGTCCTTATTTTTTGAGTGGCAATGCCAATCAATGATACGGGCAAGATGGGAGGCATGGTAATATCTCTTAAAGTCAGGTATCCCCAGACCCCCCAGTTTTTTGGGTCTGGTAAGGAGTGAGGCTTTAATGCGGGGTGGTTTGTGGGCCCAAATGAATCTCATTTGTAGTGCGTGTAGCTTTTTGAAAAAACTATGGGGGATTTTTACAGGTAAAGTGCGTAATAAGTATAGGATTTTCGGCAGGACAGTCATCTTGCATATGGCTGCCCTGCCGAACCATGAAAAGTATGAGGTGTGCCAGTTTTGTAGGTCTTTTTCAATAGTTTTAAGAATAGGTGGAAAATTCCGTTCATATACTGAGGAGAGTTTAGGTGTCAGCCAGGTGCCCAGATATTTTATTGCATTGTTCTCCCATTTAAAGGGGCTGTTGCTCTGAGCTCTATTCAATTTATCAGTCGGCAGAGTAATGTTCATGGCTTCAGACTTCGAAAAATTGATTTTAAGGTTGGAAACGTAGCCGTATATGGAAAACTCTTTTAATAATGAAGGGATGGAAATGTGCGGGTCTGTCAAAAAGAATAAAAGATCATCTGCGTAAGCAGCAACTTTGAATTCTCTGTTAGTTAGATTGAAGCCTCTAATGGAGCTATTCAATAAGATATGTCTAATGAACGGTTCCAGTGATATGATGAAGAGTAGCGGAGACAATGGACACCCCTGTCTAGTCCCGTTTTTTATACTGACACTCTCTGATAATGTGCCATTAATTTTAATTTTGGCTGAGGGATTATGATACAGAGCCGAGATCCATGTCAACACATGTGGACCCAGTCCTATGTGCTCACAGGTCTTCATCATATAATCCCAAGCTACTCGATCGAAGGCCTTCTCCACGTCAGTGGACAAGAGAAAGCCCTCGATCTTTCGCTGATGGGCTGCATAAATCAGGTCCAATGATTTCGTAACATTGTCTTTAGCTTCCCTATTGGGGACAAAGCCCACTTGGTCTGGTCCAATTATATCATGCAGTAAAGGCTTCAACCTATTAGCGATAATTTTGGCTAGTAACTTGACGTCAAGGTTCAATAGAGAGATTGGGTGATAGCTGGCGCAATGTGTTGGGTCTTTGCCTTCTTTAGGTAGTACTGTTATGTGTGCTGCTAGGAAGTCGTGTGGGACGGATCTCTGAGTAGATAGTGAGTTCAGTGCGATTGTTAAAGGGGATGTCAGGATGTCTAAAAATGTTTTGTAATAAATGGCGCTAAAGCCATCTGGGCCTGGACTCTTTCCTGTTTTCAACTCTTTGATAGCTTTCTGAATTTCTGAAGTTTCTATTTGTTTCTCTAATTGTGCGATGTCCTCTATGGCTAGAGGTGGGAGTTTGGATTCTTTTAGGTAATTTTTTATGGCCATATCCCTATCTCTCACTATGTTGTTGGGTTTATGTTGGGGTGGGAGGTTATATAACGCCGTGTAGAATTCGTGGAAATGTTGTGCAATTTTATTCATTGCTCTATCTATTTTACCTGCTTTATTCTGGATGCCTAAAATTGAGTGTTGGGAAATTTGACCTCTCAGTGCTCGTGCTAAAATTTTTCCCGTTTTGTCCCCATGTTCATAGTAGATCTTTTTTTTGAAGAAGAGAAATCTCTTGGATTTGGTTTCTAGAATGTCTTTGAGGGACTTTCTTGTTTCCAATAATAATGTCGCTGATTGGGTAGTAAGTGATTGTTTATGCTGGGTTTCTAAGTCACGTATTTTATTAGTCAGTTTATTTATTTCCAACTCAGTTTCTTTTTTCTTTCGTGTGCCCATTTGGATCAGTTCCCCTCTGATGTAGCATTTGTGTACCTGCCAGACCATTAAGGGGTCTGCTGTCGGGGTGACGTTAAGTGTAAAGTATTCTCTTAACGATGACGTCAGTTTTGGTAGTAAGGATGGGTCTGTTAAAAGTGACGAATTTAATCTCCACGTGTTGGATTTCACGATGGGTTCTAATATGTTCAGTGTAATGGCTATTGGGGCATGGTCAGAAATGGACTGTATGCCTATGTTCGCCGCGCTTAATGTGTCAAGGTCCCTTTGTGAGATGAATAAGAAGTCTATTCTCGCGTGTCGATTATGTGGTATCGAGTAAAAGGTGTAGTCTCGATCCTCTGGGTGTAAAAATCGCCATGTGTCTATCAGTGACAGAGAATTTATTAAATTTTTAATTTTTTTGAGAATTTTATATGTGAGATATGTTTTCCCAGTGGAAGTGTCCTCAGAGGGGTTAAGAGGGACGTTAAAATCCCCTCCTAGTATCACGCGTCCCGCATTGAAACTTGTCAGTGCTGCAATCATTTTCTGACAAAATGTGATTTGCCCTGAATTTGGAAAGTATACGTTGGCCAAAGTTATGGTAGTTCCGTGACATGATCCCTTCAGGAAGATAAATCTTCCTTCTGGATCCACTACTTTATCTGTTAAGTCAAATTTTGCGTCTTTGCTGATTAGAATTGAAACCCCTTTGGATTTAGAAGTATTCTGTGTAGCATGGTGTGCCTCCGTGAAGTATCTGTCAGTTAGTTTTGGTATATGATTCGTTTGGAAGTGTGTTTCCTGGAGAAAAACAAAATTGGGCCTACCTTTCTTCAGTTCTCTGAGGAGAGAGGATCTCTTCTCAGGGATGTTCAAACCCCTCACGATGTGTGAGATGATTGTGGGGTTGCGTCCTAAGCCTGAGTAAGCCATGGTGAGAAATCAGAGAGAGATGGTCCAATATTCCCCTGTACCCTGCTTAGTGGGGAATACAAACAAACAAAAAACTAAGAAAAAAGGATTAAATTAACTGAAATTAAATTAAATAAAATTAAAATTAAATTAACTGAAATTATTTACGGTAACAAAAAGTAAAACAATGTGAAGTTATATACCGTAAAATGAGGAATATGTGGACAACAGATATACTTCCGTTGTCTGAGGATTTTATCGCTCTGTACAGGTATATATATGTAAGATAGATATCCCAGAGAGGGATAGGAAAAGAAGTAAGGAGTTAGGTTAGAGAAGTGAGAGTGGAGAAGATCTAGGTACTTCCTCCTCGGGCGAAATAGTACGCCCTGGAAGATCAAATTTAGTGCGATTCAATGGGCACAACCGTTGCCCACCGCACACACTATTGTGGGGTTGGGGAAGGAACCCAGCGAGGGGGACCCCTGAGAGCAAACACCTATCCACACGTGACGTGGGTGTCTATATAGTCTGTGGAAGTTAGGTGTTGTTCAACAGTGGGTGAACCAAGCCTGGCCAGACTACGGCCTAGTATTCTCATTTAAAGTGCTAGAAGGTCTGATCTGCACTATACAACTAGTTAAACAACAATTAAAGAAGAAAAAAAAAAAAAAAAAAGGAAAGAACTCAATAATAATAGTCAGCCATCTATAGGCTCATTTTTTGCCACCCTGTTAAGCGGATATGAACTGCAAATTAAGGGATATTTGTACAACTCTTATGGTTGTCTATAACTATGGCTGAGTTTATTGTTCCTCTTGGGAAGTTGTAGGGCGAACACGAAGCCCTTCAGTCCCCACAGGTGCGATCTGAGTTTGAGACAGAGTCTATGTGAAGCGTGAAGTAGGCCGTGTCCCGTATCCCTAACTGTCTCCTAGCTATAAGAGGAGGACACAGCCATTGAGCACATCATAAACGAGAAGTGAAGTCACAATGGTCAAGAAGAAAAATAAAAAAACATAAACCGTTTCAAACACACTACTGCTTTTCCTTCATGCTTAGATGTATCTGTTAGGAGTATTGCAATAAGCAGGAAGACCACTCCTAAAAAACCCCATCGATGCACTGAGATATGTTAAGCAAGCTGAGATTGGTTATACTTAACCGAAGACCATACATGACCATGAGATATGAGAGTAACTCAGCTCAAATTGGGTCTGATAGCGTCAGGGTTCAAGGCAAATGAAAAAAATGAAAAAAGAACAAACGGATGACAAAATAAAAAAGAACCATAAAGCAGATCCGTGTCTCTCAAAAATAAACCAAACCGCTTGTATGGAAGCTATCAATGAGAAACATTGGTAGACACGGTTTCCACAGTCATAACTATGTGAAGGTATAACTGATGCTGTTAATCCTGTTCCTCCATCATGCTTCCAGCGGGATGTGAGCGGCTGCGCGGTGTGCCATTAGACTGTGGCTCAAGACGAGAGTGCTTCTGTTTCTTTGTATGTTGTTTTTCAGGTGTGTTTAGAGGAGAGCGTAGAGGGCTCCGTACTTGGGGTGGAATGAGAAATTCCTGGTACCAGTCCGGAAGCTCAATTACTCCAAGTTGGAGTGCATCACAAAAATCCGGGAGGTCTTCTGGCGTGCGAAGCGTGTGCTGTCTGCCATCAAAAGTGACCAATAAGGTAAAGGGAAAGCGCCAAGTATATCTGATCTCTTTCTCCCTTAGTTTATCCAGTAAAGGTCGCAAGGCCCTGCGATTTTTCAGGGTGATCTGAGATAGATCTTGAAATAGTTTAATGCATTCTCCGTTGAAAATGATTTGGTCATTCCTGCGGGCTTTAAACATTATTTCCTCTTTGAGTGCAAAGTTTTGCAAGCAGCAAATTATGTCTCTTGGGGGTAAAGTGTCTGGACCCCTGGCTCTCAGAGCTCTATGCGCCCGCACAAACTCAATTTCTGTGTCTTCAGGCTTTTCTAAGAGGCTGTTGAAAACTCTCTGTAAGACTGAGGGGATTTGATCAGCCAGGACAGATTCAGGGATGCCGCGGACTCTTATATTATTGCGTCTTCCTCTATTGTCGAGATCCTCTAAATGCCTATTCATTTCTATGAAATGGCGTGCATGGGAGGAAGTAACTTTATCCAGTCTATGGATTCTGGTGTCCCTCTGCTTCCCTGCTGTTTCTTCAGCGGCCATCTTTTCTTGTAATACTAATAGGCTGGTTTTGAGGTCTGTAATTGCAGCAGAAAATGAGGCCTTTATGTCGGCTGCGAAGCCTGACATGTCCTCATATGTGAGGGGGTGACCCGCTCGTGAGCTTCTCCTACCATACTCCTCTGCTGCCGACTGAGAGTCCTCACTGAATTCATCGTCCGCGTGTACCGGCGCCATCTTGCCCCCCTCCATATCTTTCAGAGCCGCGGCCTGGTTCCTGAAAATGTCAGAGATATCTCTCCCAGCGCTTGAGGCCATGGATCTCCGCGATCGGGTGTGATGAGGGTGTTTGGTTTGTCTGCTCATCCTCTGTGCTGAGTGCAGAAAAGACGTGCTTGGGCCGAATGTCTGGCGGAGCTCTGGAGTTAAGCTGCCATCCTCGCTGCGCACCAAGCCACGCCCCCCATGAATAATCTTTTTTGTTTTTAAAGCCAGATCTCAATAATAATGTTTAGAATTATTTTTTATAGTCATCTTTTTTTATTTTTAATCAAGATCTCCTGTTTTTTGGATTATTTTTAAATTAGTTTCTAGTGATCTCCCTAATTTTTTTTTGGTGTGTCAAGTTTCCACAACATTATTATCTTGTATTTTTATAAAGCTCAAGGAGGTTGGTTGTTGTCCCTTGTTAATTTGACATTGTATTTTTGAAATTTACCTGCCTACTCACAAACTGTCCTTTTTGAAGAAAAACACATAGGCAAGTATTTTCATATAAAAAAAAAAATCTCCATTTATTCTGGCTCATAATAACAAAATAAAGAAGAAGGCAACGCTGGAAAAACTGCTTGAATTTGCGAAGCCTTTGGCCCCAAGGGCAGACTTTAACTCTTTGTAAATTAAAATTGGTAGCCTGAGAAGTCCATATAATAGGGAGCACAATCTGGTCCAGGACTCCCAGAGATCAGGAACAGCAGCAGATGACATATATGTCCCCAGGCTGTGGTACTACAACAGGCTGCGTCTTCTGTCAGACCAGCCTGACCCCAGGCCAACACTTTCTTGTCTTCCCTGCAGCCTTCCCTCCACACTTCCCTGCAGCCTTCCCTGCAGCCTTCCTTGGAGGCTGTGGCTCTGAAGGTGGACTTGTGGCAGGAGGAGGAGGAGGATGGGCGAGCGCAGGTAAGTGCATGTTCTCACTAATTTGGCCCCTCAACCCCTTCCGAAGGATGTGAAAAATTAGATTCTCACACATGAAGCATTGGCCCTCCACCATTTGCTGCAATTTGGCAGCTACATAGCAGCCATAGGCCTCTTCAGGGTCGGGGGGTGTTTTCAGGGCTGCATTAGCCTCCTTAATGAGGCCCAGTGCTGCCTCCTCCACGTTACTCCCCTTCCTGGCCCCTTTTGGCTACTGGGCCTGGCCACCTCCTGGCTGACACTTACCCCGTCTCCTCCTGGCTGACACTTACCCCGCCTCCTCCTGTGTGCCACATTCCAGAGCCTTGTCCTGGCTGAGGTCTTCCTGTGTATGAAAAAGGGACATAGTTTTAGTTTTTGGTTCATCAATCACACACAATTTACAGCTCATGACTGTTGCAAATTGAATGTTAACAAAAAGAAAAGACTATCATTCTGAGCCCAGAACTTTTCATTCTTGCACAATCATTTTTGGTCCCTACTGTCTATTGATATGTTACACACGTTTTGTTAAATCATTCATTTGTTATCAATAATAACATCTAGTTAACAACAATAATTTTCGGTCAAATAATAATATGTTAAAAAAATACTATACCTGGCTCCAGCTGGGCTCCTCAACTTCTTCCAGGATGGAAGGCCCAGGTTGGTCCTCGGAAGCCTCAGCTGGGGTTGAGGGAAGGGTTGAGGGAAGGCTGGATGAAAGTGTAGAAAGTGATTCCCTGGCTTCCATCTGGTCTTCCAGAAACTGCATCCTGTTGTAGTACCACAGACTGGGTACATACACATCCCCTGCTGCTGCTCCTGATCTCATGGAAGCCTGGACCTTATTAACCTCCCTGGCGGTATGATTATTTTGGATTTTAGATGCTAAAAGCGGTACAATTATTTTGCATGGAAATTTGGCGTTTTATATTGTAGGTCTGTAATTCTTAACAATAACACACTTAAATCTGTCCAAACAAGAGTCTAATAGATATCCCGGGTATGATCAAGTTTGAAACACAAAAACATAAATTTTAATATAATAAATAAAAATAAATAATTAAAAATAAATAAATAAATAAATAATAAAATAAATTTCCCCACGATTCACTATCGCTCAATTCTGCAAGTGTTCTAATTTACTATCGCTGTTTTCTAGCTGGTCTAAAGCCACTTTTGACGTAAAGGGACACTTTTTGGTTGCTATGGACAATCTCCAGTTTCCAGGCAGAAAGAACAGTATATGTAATAAAAAACTGCATGCAGGGCATGGGCCAAAGTACTGGGGACAAAAGGGATGTGAAATAATTTCATACAGTACTGTAATCTGTAAGATTACAGTACTGTATGTGTTATAATTTTTACATTTTTTGAATTTGCCGCCAGGCTCCGCCCCCCCTTGCGTCACGATGCTCGCAGGGAACGGAGCCTGGCACAGAGAGGCTTCGGAGGAGGACGGAGCCCACGGACACTGCGGGGGACATCGCAGGATCCCGGGGACAAGGTAAGTACACCGTTCCAGGATCCTGCAATGTAATCCCGAGTGTGGCTCGGGGTTACCGCTAATGGTGCTGAATTTTAACCCCGAGCCACACTCGAGAAAACTGCCAGGGAGGCTACGATCCTTCCTATACGTGCTTCTCAAGCTACCAATTTTCTTCTCCACAAACTCGATGACTTTGTCGGGGACCTGCGTCTTCACAAATTGCAGCAGTTTCTCCAGCGATGCCTTCCTAGCTGGTTTATTTCTACATAAGGGGTTTTTAACCTCCCACAAATTTCTCATATCCCTGTATCTGTCTATGAACTGGCCCATGAATTCAGGGTCTTTGAATTGTTTCATATTTGCTGCAAGACAAAACACAAGACAAAAACACTAATATCAGGCTAAACTCTCCTAATCTTATCCCAAAATGGGCCTCAATCTAGAATCAGTATAGGCCACTGATGTCCCAAGTTAAAATGTTACCTTCGTTATAATGTTCAGCGCTTCCGGTCCTCCTTCCTCCGCACGCAGAACGTAGGTACGACACACGCGTGTTAGCTTTATATACACTGCACATGCGTGAAACTCTGCCCGCGTCACCCGACCCTGCCGTTCTTTCTAGAATATTCCCTGCCCCTTCTCTTTCTGTGCAGTGGGAGATGAACATGGCGGAGACACAGCAGGTGCGTAAGAGCAGTAACAAGGTGGAGGAAAGCCCGGAGCCAGAAACGTCCCGATTCCAGAGGAGAAGATTTAAGGCCTCCAATATGGCCTTTGTAGAGATGGTGGAGATGGTGGACATCTTGAAGAGGTCCGACTATGATGGGAAGTATGGACCGTACCTAAACCCAAATGTGAGAAAGGCCAAGATCATGTCTAAAGTTGTAAGGAGTCTGCACACGAATTTTGGGGTGCGACGATCCAAGGAGCAATTGAGGAAACGCCGGTCAGACCTGAAATTGAGGGAGCAGGATCAGTACAGAAGGATCAAGAAAGTGCTTCTAAAAAGTAAGTAGTTGTGTGTTCCTATTATTATTATTACTTGCATGCTGCTCCATGTGCTTTTCTTTACTGTTGTACAGTTTAAAAAGGCAACTTTCAGGCTCGTGGCTACAGTAATCATTCGCAGAAAACATTGTTAGTTCGCCAACTAAATACAATGTTTTTGGCAGAAAACTACATTTAACTACATTTGGTCATGCTAATTTGTATTAAAAGAAGTTTAGGACATTGTTGTCTAGATGTGTTTGTAACTAGAATGAAATGCAAACTTGATTCCGTGTAATGTAAGGAGAGGACACTCAGCAGCTGTTTACATATCTGGACTCAGGAGCACTAGTGTGGGACACAAGAACAAACTTTTTACGGTGTCCCACATAGGTGCTCCAGTGGATACGTGGGGTGTCTACATGTGTGAAAATTGTTCAAAAAAGGTAAGTATTTCAGCTTTGTTAAGGGAATAAATTCTGTCTTTAGCTTGGAACTCTGCCCAAACAGACAATTGTACCCCACTTTGAAGCAATGTTTCATATTCCTATTTCTGGGCACAAATATCGGTGTGCTAAGTATACCTTTTGTTTCATTCTCATAGGGGAAAAAGACTCTGGATGTCTGAGGACACCAGGGACCCCCCACCTACTAAAGAAGGGGAACTCAGCACACAGAGGATGTGCAGGAAGGAGAGGTGGAAGAAGTGGTTGAAATAGTGACCACAACAGGTGAGTGTCTGACACCATAGCTTAAGGTAATAGATGTATGCCTGCATATTTATAATACATGGTGTGTATTTTTCTTTTAGGTGATGTGCATGTTGTGGAAGAACAATCTACTCATTTCACCACTGACAGTGCACAAAGGCTAATGTGGTGGACATAGGACATAATGTGGTGTAGTCGGGATTTAGACTTCATAAAGGAAAAAACCAAGGAGATTGAACAAAGAATGAAGAACATGATTGATGTATTAGGGAGAATCTAAATCCCAAAAATTACACCTTTTTTATTTTTTTTAATAAAATTAAACATTTTAATACAGTTTAAAAGCCAAATTTGGAAGATGCACACAGTGTGTCAACATATGCTATCTGCTATCAGGGGATATTTGTAATATGACAGCAAAGCCAACATATGGTGAAAATTATTCTCCTGGATCTCCTGCAGCAAAGGCATATTAGGGAATTGGTCACGCTGGAGTAACCAATTATTGATCCATGAACTCCTCCCCACCCTGTTCATGGACTGGGCTTGGGCCAAAGTAAGAACCTCAACACCAAGTCCCCGCACAACATGAACTCTACGACGAGCAAATACGATTCCTCAAGCTTTAGTTTACTTGATGGACAAAATACAATCCTCAAATGTATTTTTTTGGGGTAGGGGGAGAGGTTGAGTTTATTTTGAGCAGTCACAAGGTTCTGTAGGTCAAGAACACAATCATTTTTTCCCCTCTCTTTAGTTTGGTTTATGATGTAGAGTTGAATAGAGATTTAGCTCTGCATAGACATCAGGCATTCTTATTTTAGTTTTTAAAAATAATTATGGTACAAAGCTGATGGATCCTGTACAAATGGGTCTCATCAGTCTTTCCAGGCCAGTATAGTGTCTAAATACACGTCTATGTTTAAGTTCAACAAAAAGGCACAAAGGGATAAACACAACACTAACAAATGCAAAAGGGCTGTGATATTACCTTGCTATGTAAAGGTTCCACATTGAATATTTTGCCAATAACTTGTTGTAAAGAATGAATTCATTCTCAAGCAACCAATTCTATACAAGTTGTCCATAAAGTATGGTAATACTATAGCTATCAGCTGTTCTACTGTATGACCTCTTCTGGTACGTAAGTTCATAACAGAAGAAGCCTTCCTCAGATTAATTTACTATAATCTTTACAGAGATTTTAAAATGACAATAAAACATTTTTGACAGATTTAAATTATTAATTTCCTACCAATTAAACTCAGTTACACTGTAAAGTTATAAAATATTTGAAATCCAAATATTTAAGATGAAAAAAGACAATAATTTCCCTTTTCTGTTTTGCTTTTACTTTTAATCAAATTCACACTGGAATTACTTTTTTGATTATTTTTTTGTCCAAAATTAAAAATTAGTTTATGCATATTCATAATATGATCGGATATGGTATATTTAATTATTTTTGTTCTTTTAAGGAATAAGGATAATGATGTAAAAATCTTTTTTTTTCTTTTTATCTAGTTTTATGTCAACCAACATTCCTAGTTTGGTTTTAAATGCAATAATCTTCTGTATGTTATTGATTATGTATGTTTTTACATTTTTGAACAGATAAAAAAGATAGATAGATAGATAGATAGATAGATAGATAGATAGATAGATAGATAGATAGATAGATAGATAGATAGATAGATAGATAGATAGATAGATAGATAGATAGATAGATAGATAGATAGATAGATAGATAGATAGATAGATAGAAAAACACAAACAGCAACACCACCCCAGGTAAGGACACTCAGTCCCATATGCGATCCACAGACAAACAGCTGGCCTCTAAGATCCAGACAATAGGAAACTGAATGCTCCCATTCCACTGTTGACTCTGTTTGATTGTGAAACATGTTGGGCGGGGCTTAACTTGTGACATCAACACTTTCACAGCATGGCCAGCGGTAAGGCATCAGTACACGCTGTGGCATGTATTTCCTTTTACCTCTGTAAGTACCTGTCTATTGTTTTAAATAAATTGTTTGTCTGTTTTACACTATGTGTGGCCTCTGTTCTCCTTATTGAGTGTGGATACGGCCTGATCTGATGTGCCGATCCTTGGAATCACTGAAACCGGAAAATGGTGTCCTGCTATTGCCATTGATGGATGTCTGCAGGTCTGTTAATTACATGCCTGGCTGATCTCTGTGGTCGGGATCTTTTTATATTTGGTAACAGGCCAACCTCATTTGTGGTGAGGGGCACAACTGTCTTGGTTATCTCTTTAAGATACATTCACGGAGTCAGTGGATAGTTTAATATTTTAGCTTGTTCCTGGACTTTACTATTTTTCTGAAAATTTGCACATCATTGATGTTTTTCACTTGATGTTTGTGGACTTTTATTTGTGTGAATGCACACTCATTGTATGTGTATAAATAGGAAATGGAATGGCCACACACTCCCCTGGAAGCGTGAATACTTTATTGAAGTATCAAATACAGATTAAAATGTTACAGCACTAGAGCACTGACATGTAGGAAGGTAGACGCATTTCACACATAGCAGCACTTATTTTTTAATTCCAAAAACTTAAAGGAAGGTACCCTGAGTTAGAAGAGGTTTTATATAGGGGTGAGCCTGTGGTTCAACTCGAACATAAGTTTGACTTAAACACCGGGTGTTCGCCCGTTCACCGAATACCGAACATTATGGGGAGTTCGCAGGAAATTTGAGCGCCCGCGGAACACGCTATAATGAATGCAGTGCAAGATCGCAGTGCAAGATCGCAGTGCCATGACGGCTGCTGATTGGCCAAAGCATGCACCTGACCTGCATGCTTTGGCCAATCACAATGTGCTCTGCTGTGAGAGCCATGATTTGCCAAATCATCATGGTCAATCATGGTTCAGGGGGCTGGGGCCACGCCCTACACTATGTAAGGCTGTTTACATGGCAGCCGTACTTAGTTTTATGAATGAGAGCAGCAAAATGACATTTGTAAAGGAAAAAATGTCATTTAACTGCTCGCGGCTGTAATGTATTGCCAGATCCCAGCAATATACAGTATCTCACAAAAGTGAGTACACCCCTCACATTTTTGTCTTTTTTTATCTTTTGTCATATTTTATCTTTTCGTGTGACAACACTGAAGAAATGACACTTTGCTACAATGTAAAGTAGTGAGTGTACAGCTTGTATAACAGTGTAAATTTGCTGTCCCCTCAAAATAACTCAACACACAGCCATTAATGTCTAAACCGCTGGCAACAAAAGTGAGTACACCCCCTAGGTAAAAATGTCCAAATTGGCCCAAAGTGTCAATATTTTGTGTGGCGACCATTATTTTCCAGCACTGCCTTAACCCTCTTGGGCATGGAGTTCACCAGAGCTTCACAGGTTGCCACTGGAGTCCTCTTCCACTGCTCCATGATGACATCACAGAGCTGGTGGATGTTAGAGACCTTGCGCTCCTCCACCTTTCATTTGAGGATGTCCCACAGGTGCTCAATAGGGTATAGGTCTGACATGCTTGGACAGTCCATCACCTTTACCCTCAGCTTCTTTAGCAAGGTAGTGGTAAGGAGGTGTATTTGGGGTCATTATAATGTTGCAATACTGCCCTGTGGCCCAGTCTTCTAGGGGAGGGGATCATGCTCTGCTTCAGTATGTCACAGTACATGTTGGCATTCATGACTCCCTCAATGAACTGTAGATCCCCAGTGCCGGCAGCACTCAAGCAGCCCCAGACCATGACACTATCACCACCATGCTTGACTGTAGGGAAGACATACTTGTCTTTGTACTCCTCACTTGGTTGCCGCCACACACGCTTGACACCATCTGAACCAAATAAGTTTATCTTGGTTTCATCAAACCACAGGACATGGTTCCAGTAATCCATGTCCTTAGTCTGCTTGTCTTCAGCATTTTTTTTGCGGGCTTTCTTGTACATCATCTTTAGAAGAGGCTCCCTTCTGGGATGACAGCCATGCAGACCAATTTGATGCAGTGTGCGGCATATGGTCTGAGCACTGACAGGCTGACCCCCCCACCCCTTCAATCTCTGCAGCAATGCTGGCAGCACTCATATGTCTATTTCCCAAAGACAACCTTTGGATATGATGCTGAGCATGTGCACACAACTTCTTTGGTCGACCATGGTGAGGCATGTTCTGAGTGGAACCTGTCCTGTTAAACCGCTGTATGCTCTTTGCCACCATGCTGCATCTCAGTTTCAGGATCTTGGCAATCTTCTTATAGCCTAGGCCATCTTTATATAGAGCAACAATTTTTTTTTTCAGATCCTCAGAGAGTTCTTTGCCATGAGGTGCCATGTTGAACTTCCAGTGACCAGTATAAGAGAGTAAGAGTGATAAACACCAAATTTAACACACCTGCTACTCATTTACACCTGAGACATTGTAACACTAATGAGTCACATGACACCGGGGAGGGAAAATGGCTAATTGGGCCCAATTTGGACACTTTCCCTTAGGGGTGTACTCACTTTTGTTGCCAGCGGTTTAGACATTAATGGCTGTGTGTTGAGTTATTCTGAGGGGAAAGCAAATTTACACTGTTATACAAGCTGTATACTCACTACTTTACATTGTAGCAAAGTGTCATTTCTTCTGTGTTGTCACATGAAAAGAAATAATAAAACATTTTTAAAAAATGTGAGGAGGTGTACTCACTTTTATGAGATACTGTACATAAAAAAAATCATTGAAAAAAACAGCAGAGGGAGCCTCCCAACGAGGCAGAGTTTTTTGCGGTTTGTTTTTTTTTTCTCGGGTCGTCGGACGCTGTGATCGAAGATGGAGTTACATCGCGGGACACTTTTTAATTTTTTTTTATAAAGGACTTGTCCCAAACTGTCTCCTGTCATTTTTACTATTTTGACACTTTTTTTGGTGAATGTGTAGGGGTACAATGTACCCGATACCCATTCACATGGGGGGGCCAGGATATGGGGGTCCCCTTTTTTCCAGACCCCCACAACCACCGGGCAAAGGTTGTGGGGATAAGGCCCTTGTCCCCATCAACATGGGGACAAGGTGCTTTGGGGGGACCCCAAAGCATCCTCCCCATGTTGAGGGAATGTGGCCTGATACAGTTCAGAAGGGGGGTGCTCTCTTGTCCCTTTTCCTGCAGCTTGCCAGGTTGCATGCTCAGATAAGGGTCTGGTATGGATTTTGGGGGACCCCTACGCCACTTTTTTAAAAAGTTTGGCTCAGGTTCTTCTTAAAATCCATATCAGACCTGAAGGGCCTGGTATGGATTTTGGGGGGAAACCCTACACCATTATTTTTAATTTTGGAGCAGGGTTACCCTTAATATCCATACCAGACCTGAAGGGCCTGTTTTTTTTGGGGGGGCCCCCCATAATTTTTTTTCTTAATTTTGGTGTGGGGTTCCCCTTAATATCAATACCAGACCCAAAGGGCCTGGTAATGAACTGGGGGGGACCATGCCTTATTTTTTAATGATTTTTATCTTTACTGCTAGGATCCAACAATACATTACAGCCGTGAGCAGTTTTAAGTGACTTTTTTTCCTTTAGAAAGGTCATTTTGCTGTGGTACTGTTCTAAACATGGGACTGTTCTAAACACAAGATGCACTACTTTACAGGGATACTAAGGAAAACCCCCAGGCATGATATTTAAAGGAATATTTCATTTTTCTTGTTTCACTTTAAGCATTATTAAAATCACTGCTCCTGAAAAAACTGACGTTTTTAAAACTTTTTTTGCATTGATACGTGTCCCCTGGGGCAGGACCTGGGTCCCCAAAAACTTTTTAAGATAATAACTTGTATATAAGCCTTTAAAATGAGCACTTATGATTTTTCATGTTCATGTCTCATAGACTTTAACGGTGTTCGCACAAATGTTTTGCCTGTTTGCACGTTCTGGTGTGAACCGTGGCCCATATCTCCTACCTGGCCCATTTTCTTGCTGGACAGCAGACCACTCACACCACCTCAGCTCTCGTTGGAGATGCTCCCCTTTGGGGGTCCCCGATCTACAGTGCCACACTTTTATTATATAGTCAACCTTGTAGAGAGGTTGTAGAAAGTATTGTAGAGAGTGGATGTTTATACTTGGTTTTATTTTATGTTTTATGACTTTTCTTTTTTCCTTGGGTAGCATCAGACCATACAGCAACTCCTTCTAGGCTTCCCCGTGGTTTCCCTGTGAAGAACTGTCACCCAGAAGAAGCATCATTCAGGGGGAGCCTCCCATGGACGGTTGCAGCTTTTTTTTGGTCTGGTGTGAATTTACATCGCTGGACATTTTTATTTTTTTATTTTTTAATAAAGGACTTGTCTCAAGCTGTCTCTTGTCTTTTTTACCATATTTGACACTTTTTTTGCGAAATGGTAGGGGTACAATGTACCCCATTACCAATTCACATGGGGCTGGGATCTGGGGGTCCCCTTGTTAAAGGGGGCTTCCAGATTCCTATAAGCCCCCACCTGCATACCCCACAACCACCGGACAAGGGTTGTGGGGATGAGGCCCTTGTCCCCATCAACATGGGGACAAAGTGCTTTGGGGGGCTACTTCAAAGCACCCTCCCCATGTTGAGGACATGTGGCCTGGTACAGTTCAGGGGGGCACTCTCTCGTTCCCCCCTCTTTTCCTGTGGCCTGCCAGGTTGTGTGCTTGAATAAGGGTCTGGTATAGATTTTGGGGGGACCCCTACACCAATTTTTTTATTTTGGCGCAGGGTTCCCCTTAAAATCCAAACCAGACTTGAAGGGTCTGGTTTGGATTTGGGGGGGACCCCTACGCCATTTTTTCTTTAAATTTGGCACAGGGTTACCCTTAATTTTCATATGAGACCTGAAGGGCCTGGTATGGATTTTAGGGGGATGCCCACGCTTTTTTTTTAAATTTTGGTTCGGTGTTCCCCTTAATATTCATACCAGACCCAAATGGCCTGGTAATGGACTGGGGGGACCCCATTCCATTTTTTTCAATGACTTTTATCTATATTGCTGAGACCTGACAATTCATTACAGCCACAATCAGTTTTAAATTACAATTTTTCCTTTTGAAATGTCATTTTGCTGTGGTATTGTTCTAAACATGGGAAAACTATACCACTTTACAGGCATACTATAGACATCCCCAGGGCATGATATTTAAATGAATATTTCATTTTTATTGTTTTACTTTAAGCATTAAAAAATCACTGCTCCCAAAAAAACATCCGTTTAAAAAAAAATTGTTTGCATTAATACATGTCCCCTGGGGTAGGACCCAGGTCCTCAAACACATTTTATGACAATAACTTGCATATAAACCTTTAAAATGAGCACTTTTGATTTTTCATGTTCGTGTCCCATAGACTTTAACGGTGTTCATGTGTTCTTCCAAATTTTTTGCCTGTTCGGTATGTTCTGGTGCAAACCAAACCGGGGGGTGTTCAGCTCATCCCTACTTGCGACCTGCTGCATCTGAGCATATTTATGTGTTTCTAGCACCTCAGCAACATGGGGTTGGGTATGCCTGATTTCAGCGGGGATCTCTTCACCATTGTCTAAGCTAGCTGTCAGGGTGCCACAGCTTTCTACAGGTTAATATTTTGAGCCCGATTCTGACATTGAGGCCCCCCTTTAATCTCATCTGACATGCTCAGAATCCTGTATGCCTCATCACTTTTTTTGGACATTTTGGGCATTACCTAGTGGCAATTATGGGAAAAAGAGCTCCTAGCTAGCAATCAGGAACTGCTTGCATGCTAGAAATAAAATTAACTGCCAGTGCTAGTAGAGATCAGGCCAGATCTTGCTGACACTGCACATTTGTGGACACTGTATTCTAAGTGGCAGTGATCAGAACAATTATACTGACACTGCACTTTTTTTTTGAGGGGGGATACATGCAAGTACTGGCAGTGATTAAGGCTGATCCTGCTAACACTGCATTTTTGGGGACACTATACTGTTAGGGGCACTAGTATAGTTCTGACCATGACCAGGATACTAATCTTGGCAGACACTATGCTAGTAATGGCAGTGCTCAGCGACTTATAGAGGTTAAATTACTAAAGGCAAATATACTGTGTACTGCATTTGCTCTAGATCTGAGTGGAAGCTGTGAAATGAGGGGAATCTCTGCTGATTTCTGTCGTCCAATCACGTACAAGCAGAAATGCTTTATTTTCCTTGCATGTTATTAAGTATTCTTTGCAAAGTGAAGCTTTACTTCATTTACTAAGCTCTGTGTTCTTGCACTGCACATTTTTTCCTTGAGTAGATCAACCCTATAGTGTGACTGTAACAGTGTGATTGGCAATCAGGGACTGGTGCTAACTGAAACTGACTGGCAGGGACACTAACTGAGTTTAACTGACAGTATCTGATGTTGCTAGTGATACTAATACAGTGATCAATGATAATACTGTACTCAACAAGGAGTTAACTGTGTGCCTAACAGGTGTATGTGTGCTGATTTTACTCACAGACTGTCTGACTTGTTTTCCTGATTTCAGCTCTGAACGTTAAGTGAAGTCAGGGAGAAGAATCAGCCAGATCTGGGTTGTGTGTTTACTGTATTTACTAACAAACACAGATCCCTGTGCTGTGGTGGGCCACAGCTATCAGGAAGTTCATAGCCATAGTCATTGGTCACTGTATTAGTATCACTAGCAAAATCATTGGCTGTGAGCCTGCTGACAAACTCATGCTGTGTCCAACAGCAATAACAGCAGGGGGCGCACGTGTGCGGGCCTGTAAACTAGGAAGTTACCCTGCGACGTACGGGCAACATAGCCGCTGGCCAGCATTAAATATTAAACTGCTGGTAGGCAAGTGGTTAAGGAATACAGTAGTGTCACCTTCCAAATATAGCCCCTAGGTTGGATAATGAAGGAGCAGCAACTAAGTTATCTAGTGTGTTCATTTTTCTTTTATCCCGTCAGCATATTCCTTGGCCTAATTTAATCAGATTTATTAACCTAGTTATTTTGGATATTATTAAATATTGCATTCTCCTCACATCTTCTTGGACATTGTATTGCAAGCCAAAGCTCAACTGTTCCTATAGATGAGAGATAATGTAATACATTCCTCTAGATCAGCATCCAGTAGTGGCTATAGGTAGCCATTTCAGAGGACAAAAACATGTACAGTCAGGTCCATAAATATTGGGACATCGACACAATTCTAATCATTTTGGCTCTATACACCACCACAATGGATTTTAAATGAAACGAACAAGATGTGCTTTAACTGCAGACTTTCAGCTTTAATTTGAGGGTATTTGCATCCAAATCAGGTGAACGGTGTAGGAATTACAACAGTTTGTATATGTGCCTCCCACTTTTTAAGGAACCAAAAGTAATGGGACAGATTATCAATCATCCATCAAACTTTCACTTTTTAATACTTTGTTGCAAATCCTTTGCAGTCAATTAAAGCCTGAAATCTGGAATGCATAGACATCACCAGATGTTGGGTTTCATCTCTGGTGATGCTCTGCCAGGTCTCTACTGCAATTGTCTTTAGTTCCTGCTTGTTCTTGGGACATTTTCCCTTCAGTTTTGTCTTCAGCAAGTGAAATGCATGCTCAATCGGATTCAGGCCAGGTGATTGACTTGGCCATTGCATAACATTCCACTTCTTTCCCTTAAAAAACTCTTTGGTTGCTCTCGCAGTATGCTTTGGGTCATTGTCCATCTGCACTGTGAAGCACCGTCCAATGAGTTCTGAAGCATTTTGCTGAATATGGTCAGATAATATTGCCCGAAACACTTCAGAATTAATCCTGCTGCTTTTGTCAGCAGTCACATCATCAATAAATACAAGAGAACCAGTTCCATTGGCAGCCATACATGCCCACGCCATGACACTACCACCATCATGCTTCACTGATGAGGTGGTATGCTTTGGATCATGAGCAGTTTCTTTCCTTCTCCATACTCTTCTCCTCCCATCACTCTGGTACAAGTTGATCTTGGTCTCATCTATCCATAGGGTGCTGTTCCAGAACTGTGAAGGCTTTTTTAGATGTTGTTTGGCAAACTCTAATCTGGCCTTCCTGTTTTTGAGGCTCTCTAATGGTTTACATCTTGTGGTGAACCCTCTGTATTCACTCTGGTGAAGTCTTATCTTGATTGTTGACTTTGACACACATATACCTACCTCCTGGAGAGTCTTCTTGATCTGGCCATATGGAGAGTGATGGATGAAGGGCGTGTGATCAAGCTCACATCAAAACATATAAAATTTATTTCAGAGGAAATAAAGAGCAAATAAAAGCAGTTGAATAATACCAATACTACGTATCATGCAAACAGGTGACAAAATGTAAAAGACATGAAAAATTAAAAATGGGTTAAAAATATCATGAGCCCATGTTAAGGCAGGTGTTTAGAGTTGGCTAACGCGTTTCGAGGATAACCTCTTCATCAGAGCCTATTGAGAACCAGGGTGCAGTCTCTATATGCCAGTAGGCCAAAATATGTACATCAACATGATGGCTAGTTGGAAAAAACGGCCTGAAATGGAAGATGCGATTTTCTGTGTTCCATACCAGTCCACATTCAAGCGTTCTACCTATGTGATAGTAGATGGTGTGTGGGTTCTCCTTTAAGTTTGTAGAGAAATGGTTATGGGGTGGTGTGGACCTGTCACTGGCTGGGTGGAGGGGAGATCTTTTGACCTGTATACTCCTGGGAAGGTGCTGTCCAGTAAATGGAGGATGGAGGGGGGTGAAGGTCTCACGAGAGAATGCTGCAGCCGTGTGTGTCCGCAGCAATCTCTCTGTCTCAGGTGAAACTTGATCTGGCCAACTGTTGTGAAGGGTGTTTTCTTCACCAGGGAAAGAATTCTTCGGTCATCCACCATAGTTGTTTTCTGTGGTCTTCCGGGTCTTTTGGTGTTGCTGAGCTAACCGGTGCATTCTTTCTTTTTAAGAATGTTCCAAACAGTTGATTTGGCCACACCTAATGTTTTTGCTATCTCTCTGATGGGTTTGTTTTGTTTTTTCAGCCTAATGATGGCTTGCTTCACTGATAGTGACAGCTCTTTGGATCTCATATTGAGAGCTGATAGCAACAGATTCCAAATGCAAATAGCACACTTGAGATGAACTCTATACCTTTTATCTACTCCTTGTAAATGGGATAATGAGGGAATAACACACACCAGGACATGGAACAGCTGAGCAGCCAATTGTCCCATTACTTTTGGTCCCTTAAAAAGTGGGAGGCACATATACAAACTGTTGTAATTCCTACACCGTTCACCTGATTTGGATGTAAATACCCTCAAATTAAAGCTGAAAGTCTGCAGTTAAAGCACATCTTGTTCGCTTCATTTCATTTCCATTGTGGTGGTGTATAGAGCCAAAAAGATTAGAATTGTGTCAATGTCCCAATATTTATGGACCTGACTGTATATTACATTTAATGGAATTTGCCTTAAAAGTTGAAAGCAGAACTTTAACCATGTCAAGAGTGTTTAATTGACAGAGCCACCCAACAGTTGAAAAGATTATACACTACAGTTTGCTGTAAAAAATAGATACAACTGATTCATACAAAAATATACTAAAAGCAATGTAACAATTACTTTTTCATTTATTACCACCCACTAATAATTATTATTTATTAAAGGATAATATATGAATAAAAGATGTGAATTAAAAGATAAGCTCACGTTTGTAAAAAAAAATTGCTTTGAACTCATCTGGGACCCCTCTAGGTACCCCTATGGTTTATGTATACATGAGGGTCAAATCTGCCTACTGCGGCACTCCTACACCTCCTGTTAGGCCTGTCATTTGAGTCTGGTTCTATCTGTGGAGTGGCCTCCGAGAGAATATGCAGAGGCATTATGGCTTTGGCTAGCGCATATTCTCCAGTCCACTGTTCTGTCAATCTGCTTCTAATTTTCATGCCTCTGCAGATCCAGTACACGTCTCCCAAAGACTGGACTTGATTTTGCACTAGATCTGCAGAGGCCTCACTATAAGATCCACAGTAACCTTTAGTGAAATTCCCAAGGGGTTTCCCCACTCCCTGATACCGTCTGTAGCATGTGTGCCAGGATATATGGTGATACCTTTTCCTGGCTTGGGGGTCTTGGTGACTATGAGATATTCCTTCTTCCAATGTTCACACAGGGAGTGATTAGTGGTTGTGTTGGTAAACAGGCTAAGGATACATGTCTCATGTTTCGGGGGGTATGTTTAGGGGTACTGTTCCCAAATGAGGCCTAGCCCCCCCCACATACATAACAATTGGTTTTGTTATGTTTCTTTGCACTATACCTCATCCACTCTAGCCACAGGTTGACATCTGAGAACCCGGCCATCATGTCCTCGAAGGTAGGGTCTGCTATGGCCACAATGTCCCCTAACTTCTGTATATGGGGCCTTAGGGGGTTAGCTATGGGCTGAGGGGGCTGCCAGTCTGATGAATTATACATGTCTTTAAGTTCTGGAGAAAGCAGAGAAGGGTCAGATTTCAGGGCATCATAATGCATCAAGAGGGAGGTTTCTGGAACTGGGATCCAGGAACGGCAGTAGGAGATTAATCCTAGAAAGGCGTGAAGGGGCTTTTGACCTTGAGGAAAAAGGATGGCCTTGATTGCAGCAACTCCTTCTTCAGTGATATTTCGGGTGCCTTGGGAGATGCAGTGGCCTAGGAAAATCACCTTCTCTCTGGACTTTTTGCTTTAAGGCTTTGCATGCTTGCTCAGCCACATAGTGGAGGAGACTTTCAGAGAAGATTTAAGGCATCTTCAAGGGTATTTACACAGAGCAGGAGGTCATCTACATACAGGAGGAGTACAATGTCAGGGTGTGATTTCATCCAGGTGTCCAGAATGAGGGCCATTGCCTTGGCGAATTGGGAGGGGGAGTTCTGGGCACCTTTTGGCATAACAGTCCTGGTGTAGCGGGCAGGTGACACAGGCTTGCTTGAAGAAGGGGTCCATGTGATCCGGAGAGGGGCGGTGTGTTGGGTCGAGGTGAAGACAAAAAAAGGGAAATTTGGGACTTTACATGAGGTGGTAGACTCGTGTAGAAAACGTGGTTGATTTTGTTAGAGTAAAAAATTATAAATACATGTAAATGGTAAACATCATGTGGAAAAATAGGTAATGAAATGTTATCATATTAATACATATGCATACTGAATATAAATATAGATAAATAGTAAAATTCATGTACAGAAAATGAATGAATGTCATCATAATGTAGGTATGCATAAAATAATAACATCATATGAATAGATGTATACATGGTAAACACTTGACACATATATATAGCATAGTCAATTCACGTGACAGCTGGCAGCTCGATGTATGAAGGTTAAAAATGAGTATGACATATCCTGATATTATGTTGGTAGGGCATGTAAGTACATCCTTACACTTCTTCAGGGGCGGATGTTTAGGAGTGTCTATGAAAAATATAAATTAGAGGAATTAATCCTAATATGGGTAAGTACAGCAGGTCAAGACATAATAATGTCGTACACCCTAAGTACTTACATGCCAGTGAGTAGCGACGGTGTGCAGTGTGAGCAGAACCAGAGCCATGGGAATGGTCTGTCCCGGGAGCTGAGGTGATGGAACACCCCATGACCAAGGACTTGCACATGCAGAGACCCCCAAAAGAGGCATGGACCCCTAGTGACCAAGGTGTGTCCAGTGGTGGAAAACAACAAAATTAATGAAGTGACCTAAAAAGGATAAATGGAGTGGCCATTAGTGGTGAAAGTAGGGCAATGGAAACATAGAATAGAGAATGAGGTTAAGTGTGTGAGAACGGTGGTGATGTGAACCACCGCATCACAAGAAATGAGTAAGTAGTGAGAAGCTGGGAAAAAGAGAAAGCAAAAAGAACAAGTGCGAAAAGCTACTGTCCCAGGGACAAATCTGTGTTTACCTTGTGTGAAGGTGCAAACATAGAAGGCTTGCAAGAGGTGAGCCTGCCGCATGTGTGTAAGAAAATAAGAACTGCATTGGGGGAAGACTTTATGTGCGTCCAAAGGGGGAGGGGCCACCACCAACGTCACACGCACGACAAGAAGGAGGGGGGCCCAAGCGCGCACTAGTGGCGTGGCGCCGATGCGCTGTGGACACCCACCCACCACCCCAGAGCGCATCGCAGCTCCCGAGAACTAGACAAAACACAGAGATGGCAATGTCTGCATGAACCGCCGAGGCTTTAGGCATGATAAGGTACTGACACCAAATGATAGAACATGAATAAACGTAATCTTGCCATGTACACAACATCTACACAAGGAAGGCAGGGGAACACTACCAAACAAAGTCAGACACCTCCATCCCTAATGCAAATGCAATATGTCTGGGGGGTTTTGGGACTTTAGATGAGGCACATAGAATGTGCCTCCATCCCGGAATCAGTAAAGACAAAAAAAAGGGAAATTTGGGACTTTACATAAGGTGGTAGACTCGTGAAGAAAATATGGTTGATTTTATTAGAGTAAAAAATTATAAATACATGTAAATGGTAAACATCATGTGGAAAAATATTAGGAAAGATAGAAACAAGAAAGACCAACATTTAAGACACCACATCCCATACAAAAATTACATATAGGAGAAAAGGGCTGTAGGCATAAAGCCTTGGGACTTTAAAGGTGTCAGTATTCAAAAAATATTTAAACAGTATTTAAACCATATTAGAGTAAAAGAGAAATTTTATTACAATTGATTTAAAAAAAAGCCTATTTAGAGGCCATACATAGTACAGTAATTTCCAAAAAATTGATTCATAAAATGCAACAACAATTTATGATGCAGATACCACTTGTTTTCTCAACATGTTTCGCTCTGTGGAGCTTCTTCAGGAGATCGTGTGGTATCATTTGTAAGACTGGAATTTACATAAAAAGGAAAAACAATCAATACAGGGTAAGATAATGATTTGAACAATTTTTCATAATAGAAAGAGCTCTTATATATCGAATATCAAATTTATATGGTATTACATGAAATTTATATAGATCCATATTAATTTAATTCAGTTATTTAGATTGAATTGATGTTTAGTTGATAAATCAAACATAAATATAAAAATAAAAGTGAATCACAAAAAATAATAATAATAATAATAAATGAAATGAAAACAAAACAAAGTTCTAACCTTACCTAAAAAACAAAATTTGTAAAATGAAGCTGAAGATCACTAGGTAATGAAAAGGTTAACCCCTGGGATAGTCCCCACTCATTGAGATTCCTAGATCGCCGGTTAACTTGCAGAGGTAATACTTGTATAGTCAGAATTTTTATATAATGTCCTAACTGAAAATACAGGACAAAATAATTGGAAAAATATAATTGGATATTTAAAAGAAGCTGATTGGTTGTTCTCTATCAAGAAATCATTGTATTAAAAATATTTAATGACTTTTACCTGGGTGTACTTTAGATAATAGAATCAATTTTGATTACATAAGACATCCTGGGTGTTCAATCGGACAGGAGCACCAACCATGGGATGTAAGAAGAAAAGGCTTCAATGTGGAGGAAATGTAGGGACGGTCTGGAAAGGGAGAAATAAGGATCATCCTATACCTAAATCCAGCACTTAAACTATGTAAATAGCCGAAAAGATAGATGAAATTAACTTTAAATTTAAATTAAGTTTAGCCAGTAGTAGGCAGAGGGATAGTGGATAGGAAAATCCAAAGATTAACATTAGTGAAGCCGCCTACCTTGCAGAGATATTTCCAGGGGTTCAGTGAAACGAGAAAGAGAGATCCTTCCCTTGCTCTGTGATGTCCAGCAGAGAAATGACGGGGAGTGAGGAAAATCTCCCCGTTTAAGTATTACACTCCGGAGTGGCCGGCGTCTGACGTCACCGCCGCTCCGCGGACGTGTATAAGGTGTCACTGCGCATGCGCTCACATCGGGACAACAGGCGTCAAGAGCTGTTTGAACGTGCAGCTACTGATTGCCATCTTTGAAGTTATTTTGCCCTCACATGATGGGAGGGGAACTAAGACGGCTCAGAAAGAAGTAACCGGAACTGATGAAACAAAACATCAGCCGTTCCTTTGATCCTTGAGCGAGCCAGATTGGAAAAATAAAGGTATATTAAAGAATGTGGTACATAGCGCAGGGAACCAAAAAAGGCATTTGGAAACGGGGTCATTGATTAGAAACCAACATCAAACAAATGCCTGGGTGTCCGTGCAAGTTCAAAACAAAAAAGGCGATCCAGGATAGAGGAGGAACTAAAACATGGGGAAAATATTCATTGATGTAGAAATGGTTCATAGACAAGTCAGTTAATGATGACATAAATCAAAATGCAATATGGTAATATTGAAGAATATTGTTTAAGGCAGGCGATCAAAGAAAATAAAATGAATAATACAATATACTTAATAAACAAAATTGTAATAAGGACTAAATGACGAAAAAATAAAAATAAATGAAAAATAAAATAAATAAATATTATTGTGTATAAAAAATAAACCAAGAAGGGAGATTTTTTTTAAAGGAAGGGTTTGTAACTTAAAGCATCATTTAAACCCGGAGCTTTTAAAGCATCTAAATTAGAAATCCATTTGGCTGTAATAAGATCTGATCATAATTGCCTCCCCTTTCACCTGGGGGAACGTGTTCTAAGGCTACAAAACACATCATGGTGTCATCAAATTGATGAAAGAGGCCCATGTGGCGGCTAATGGGTGTCTCCATCCTTTTTTTGCATACAAGGGAGACATGATCTCGTATACAGTGAAAAAATGGGCGCTTTGTTTTGCCCACATAGAAAGCGTCACAGACACAGGTCATTAAGTAGACAATGCCAACTGACTGACATGTGACTGAAAATTTGGGGGAATACAAACGGCCATTGGGAAGGGCGATGGTACGTGTTGCATGAATGTACCTACAGAAACCACATTTGTGACATGGTCGTGTACCTCTGTTTGAATTAGTGGTAATGAGGGATGGATCATAATGACTATGAACAATCTTATCCTTTATGGACCGTGATCGTCTGAAGGTTATTTCAGGATAGTTTTTTAAATGTTTAGAGACACGTGGATCCCCCATTAGGAGGTACCAGTATTTCTGCATTAATTCTCGTATTTGTTTATGTTGTCGTGAGAATCTAGTGATCATTCTTAGTTCAGAGGAAGATGAGGGAGTTGCGTGACCATGAATAAGGTCCGATCTGTTGTGTTTTTTGGCCCTGGTGTAAGCTTTTTTCAGACTTTTGTTACTGTAACCGCGGGTCTTAAGGCGATATTGTAGGGCCTTGGCTTCTTTTTCAAAAAGGCTATTATTGCTGCAATTTCTTCTAAGGCGAAGATATTGCCCATAAGGGATGTTCATTTTTAATGATGAGGGATGAGAGCTGGTGGCATGGAGAAGGGAGTTGCCCGCTGATGGCTTGCGACTATACAAGTATTACCTCTGCAAGTTAACCGGCGATCCAGGAATCTCAATCAGTGGGGACTATGCCAGGGGTTAACCTTTTCATTACCTAGTGATCTTCAGCCTCATTTTACAAATTTTGTTTTTTAGGTAAGGTTAGAACATTGTTTTGTTTTCATTTCATTTATTATTATGATTTAATGTGATTCACTTTTATTTTTATATTTATGTTTGATTTATCAACTAAACATCAATTCAATCTAAATAACTGAATTAAATTAATATGGATCTATATAAATTTCATGTAATACCATATAAATTTGATATTCAATATATAAGAGCTCTTTCTATTATGAAAAATTGTTCAAATCATTATCTTACCCTGTATTGATTGTTTTTCCTTTTTTATGTAAATTCCAGTCTTACAAATGGTACCACACGATCTCCTGAAGAAGCTCCACAGAGCGAAACATGTTGAGAAAAAAAGTGGTATCTGCATCATAAATTGTTGTTGCATTTTATGAATTAATTTTTTTGGAAATTACTGTACTATGTATGGCCTCTAAATAGGCTTTTTTAAATCAATTGTAATAAAATTTATCTTTTATTCTAATATGGTTTAAATACTGTTTAAATATTTTTTGAATACTGACGCCTTTAAAGTCCCAAGGCTTTATGCCTACAGCCCTTTTCTCCTATATTTAATCATGTGGAAAAATAGGTAATGAAATGTTATCATATTAATACATATGCATACTGAATATAAATACAGATAAATAGAAAAATTCATGTACAGAAGTCAATAAATGAATGTCATCATAATGTACGTATGCATAAAATAATAACATCATGTGAATAGATGTATAAATAGTAAACACTTGACACATATATATATATATATATAGCATAGTCCGTTCACGTGACAGCTGGCAGCTCGATGTATGAAGGTTAAAAATGGGTATGACATATCCTGATATTATGTTGGTAGGGCATGTAACTACATCCTTAATGTCCGACACGTTTCTGTGTGAAATACACTTCTTCAGGGGCGGATGTTTAGGAGTGCCTATGAAAAATATAAATTAGAGGAATTAATCCTAATATGGGTAAGTACAGCAGGTCAAGACATAATAATGTCATACACCCTAAGTACTTACATGCCTGTGAGTAGCGACGGTGTGCAGTGTGAGCAGAACCAGAGCCATGGGAATGTGGGAATGTTCTGTCCCGGGAGCTGAGGTGATGGAACACCCCATGACCAAGGACTTGCACATGCAGAGACCCCCAAAAGAGACATGGACCCCTAGTGACCAAGGTGTGTCCAGTGGTGGAAAACAACAAAATTGATGAAGTGACCTAAAAAGGATAAACGGAGTGGCCATTAGTGGTGAAATTAGGGCAATGGAAACATAGAATAGAGAATGAGGTGAAGTGTGTGAGAATGGTGGTGGTGTGAACCACCGCATCACAAGAAATGAGTAAGTAGTGAGAAGCTGGGAAAAAGAGAAAGCAAAAAGAACATGTACAAAAAAGGTACTGTCCCAGGGACATATCTGTGTTTACCTTATGTGAAGGTGCAAACATAGAATGCTGTACATGAATTTTACTATTTATCTGTATTTATATTCAGTATGTATTAATATGATAACATTTCATTACCTATTTTTCCACATAATATTTACCATTTACAGGTTTTTATCATTTTTTACTCTAATAAAATAAACCACGTTTTCTACACGAGTCTACCACCTCATGTAAAGTCCCAAATTTCCCTTTTTTTTGTCTTTACTGATTCCGGGATGGAGGCACATGCTATGTGCCTCATCTAAAGTCCCAAAAAGCCCCAAACATATTGGTGGGTGAGGTGGGGTGTCATGTCCCTGGTACTGGGCGTTTTTGTGTGGACCACGGTTGGGGCTTGGCTGACTGTGGGTGAATTTCCAGGGGCTTCGGTATTCCCTTCTGGAGTGGCTGGGTCTTCCACAGTTGTAGCAGACACGTGGAGTTGGTACTGGTGGGCGCAGATAGGGTGTGTCAGAGGCCATCATGAGAGGAACTACTCTCTACTGATCTGTGAGGATTCTGGACCTAATAACTACTAATAACAGCGTCTCAAGCTCCATTACTCTATACTCTGGACGTGACAGACTCTTTCGGATTGACTCTTTAAGACCTGAGATAAATTAACATGTGTCTATGTGCTTTGTTCAGCACGCTAAAACCCAAATCAGTAAACTTTTGTGCTATTCTGTTGTGATATTTCCCAACAGATTTGCCTTTCCCTTGTGTGACCTCTTGTACACATGTTGGCTTCAGGCGCTTTAGAGTGGACCATCTCCATAGAGAATAATTTATTTTTTTTTTAAATTTGTGTAACTTGTGTGATTCTAGTAAGTACATAGATTTACGCAAAAAAATGCACTTCCTCTTTCGCTACTTAACCACAATTCTTCTGGCTTAACGCCCAGAATACATAAACTTCCTCTTTATTTATAATACTCTTAAATATTGAAATTGAACATTTTAAACTCCAATTATTGCTAATACAGCTTAAACACAATTAAAACCATTTGCATAAATATAGCACATTTGCTACATCTACTGCTATTAGAGAAACTCCTTAAAGGACTGAAATAATCAAGACACCCTATACATAAATTACTTATGTAATTAAAATGTTACATTGATTCGCTACTATGTTCCATCACTGGAACCATGTGGATGGGTTTCGGTGTGGGCGGTTCAGGGGGCGGTGGCATAGGGTGTGTTGCCACAGGGGGAGGTGTCACTTAATACAGAAGGGCGGTAGACGAATGGCAGTGTCTACTTCCTGGGGACCAGACACCATTATAGGATGGTGACTGACTACTTGACTTCCTCTTTTCTGGTGCTGTTTTGTACACATACACAATAAAACCATTTTGATGTATTTTGATTAATTTCATGTTCCCCCCTCCTTATGAATAGCATTTGCAACTTTAAACCAAGCATCTGCTGCTCGTAGCAACTCAAAATCTGACAACAGACCTTTTTTACGTTTCAAAACAATACGCCATTCATTTGGCTCTATCCGACCACCCAAACGCATAGTGACCCCACATACTTTTGCCAATTTCTTCCCCTTCTTGACAGCATCTTCTCCTTCTCGCTCTAATACCAAATCACAAGCCAAACTACCCTCTTTAGGTCTCTCCAATTTCTGCCCCATCGTTAGCTATTGGGAAGTTTATTTGTCCGGGCTCAGGGTGTATGGCGGTTTTATGAAGCTGTCTTGGACTCAAGGGTCCAACAATCCTCAGCCTCTCACCTGTCCTCTTTTCGGACCACCTTCCAATATATAACACTACTTTGCTACATTCTGTCTTGATGACTGGGATATTTATGTGTGTCTGCTCAGGATTTTAGACGGGTCATGAGGCTGTCCTGACTCAAGGGTCCAACAATTCCTCTATCCTTCACCTGGTACTGGTTCAGACCATATCATAGTCTCAAGTTAACGAGGACAAAATGGATAGAGAGAGAGAGAGAGAGAGAGAGAGAGAGAGAGAGAAAGGAACGTCTACAATGTTCGACTGCTGTGCAAGTCTCCTTACACGCGTCTTCCCAAAACGTAGACCAGTCACAATCCTGTCCACCCCCCAGGTGGCCACAGGTAGGGGAGCGAGCTGAGTAATATGTGACCACTTATTACTCTCAACAAGACATTTAACAAACAGATAAAGAGTACAGTAATTAATATTCAATGCACCACCAAAACCATGCCCAAATTCCTCACTCTATTTTTTTTCTTCCTCTTCAAACTGTTCTGGTTGTTGAGGTTGTGAGGGGCACCTTTCGGCTGCGTGTCCCCTCCTTTTAAATTCACTTTCTATAGCCTGTCGCGATTTGCCAACCTCAAGTTTAACTGGATAATGTACGTTTAATCCGAATACCAACACATCTGAGATCTCCGCTAACAAGGGTTTGTAACCAAGAGCTTCTTTCTTATATCCTGGCTCTTTCACTTTAACCAACCCCCAGCCTCCTTCATGTATGCCAAATAACAGTCCGCAAACACATTTAGGACATGCCAACAAGATATGTGATGCCCGCACTGAAGTACAGGATTACTCAAACTGTCACGGGATCCCCCACGCCGCTATGTGTGTTCCTGACACCCCCTCCTGGTTGCCCGTGCTTCCTGCACCCCTGCTTTGCTGCACAATTATTTATTCCCCCAGGAGAAGTTTAACCACATCCTGACGCCCCCTCCTGGTCCCTATTCCCCAGGAGAAGTTTAAACCACGTCAACTAATTTCATCTGTGACTCTATAAGCAATCCCTCATTCCCAACAGCCACCACAAAACACAAGATCGATCAACAAAATAGAACAGAACAAAACAGGCGGTAGATATAATTGCAGGTTCCTTAATTTAGCAACAGACTCGAGGCAAGATAAATACCTGTCTTTGAGGGCCGCAGGAAGCCGATATTGGGTACAGAAGTTGACCAGCCACGGGTACAGGATAAACAGTGAACTAGATATATGAGATATCAAAACTGTCTTACCGTTTTTAGAGGTGATCAGTCTCCTCCTGTCCATGTTGGCTTTTCCAGGTCCCTTCTCGATCGGTTTTCCTTTGGGACCCTAGCCTCGAGCACCACGATTGAGCGCCAAAATGTTTTGGATTCGAACAAAAGTCAGTTATTATTATATCTACCCCTTATCAGATTGAGTTTGATATATGAAGTGTACACTTCTTGAAATAATCTCCCGAGACCAACGTGCAGCTCAGAAGTTACTTCTGAATTCTTTATTTCCTCTTTTTACAGCTGTATACATTCTTGTCAGACAAAAACAAGGTGCTTGAAAAACATATTATTGTGGCATTGTCTGAGTTTTTTTAGCAGCTTTAGCAAATTTGGCAATTGATCATATCTACTTATAACTACCTTTCCGAGAGGATGACTGTTGATGTCATGTCTGTCTTGGGTGCAGTTCTCGGAAAAAAGGCACAATCTTTTTATAATTCTTTGCGGTTTAGCTTCAAAATGGGGGGGGGGGGGAGCTAGCAGCTATCTGAGTTGAAGTTAAGATTAAAAAGCTAAGTAATGACATAATATTACATCTGAAATAGGCATTTTAGCATTTTAGCTGGTACCTTATGTGACAACTTTATGTGACACCTTAAATCACATCCATTACAGCACCACTGCTGGCAGTCCCTCATTTATTTGTTCAAGTTGCATGATGGAACATTTTGTATATAGGACAAAACTATGGCTGTATATACTCTTACCAAAAAAACCCTGCCGAAAAGTGCTTGAACTAGAAATGCGTCAGACCGGAGACCATTTTGTACCAGAGAGTAATTTTTTATGTCATACAAATCATGTAACCTGTTGTGTTTTTTTAGTCTTTTTTGCATTTATTTTTTGATTTTGTAACATGTATTTTTTATATGTTTTTTTTAAACAAATGATCATTTTATGATGGAATTATTTTATGTATACACAATAAATATATTTTCTAATCTAATTATGTGTGGTTGTTGCCTACAAAGTCCCAACAAAGGGGGTTTTTCTTTTCCAATACAATAGGGATGTGGCAATAACACACTAGCCTGACACGGTGAAATACCTTCTTTGTTATATAAACAATTTACAAATGTGCATTAGAGATGTAAGAGAATGGGATGGTTACCAAAGTACTATTTTAAGTAAAGTAGAATGTTATTTGACACAAGTACACAACTGGGTTTATTTAGTAAATGAGTTGATAACCTTTGTTCAATACATTTTAGCAGTGCTCTCTTTGAATACCCAGTTATGTTCAGCTAAAATAAATAGGAACTTGCTTTTTACACAATTAGATAATTAAAGGGGATTTAATAAAATGTATTAAATAAAGTTTCTCAACCTCCGGCCCATAGTAATTCAGCCTCAATGCTTCCATTTATACAACCTCTTTTATTATAGGTATTGTACAAAGTACAGTACATGCATGGAGAGATGTAGGCACCAATTTACCATACAGCAAAGTAATGTGCACTAACATAAACCCATATTTACTCAAACATTCAACCAGAGGCCCATAAATCACCACCACTGATCACTGATATGGCATTTTGTCCTACTAATAAGCACTAGCATTAAAGTATTTTATCCTCATAGTATAGCTACCCGGGACTGACCTTCTAAAGCCATCATTTAAATAGTTAAATTTGATTTCCAAAGTTTTTTTTTTTTTTTTTGTATGAGTCTACCTAGTTGATATTCAGAATAGGACCTCCTTATTCCTCCATGATAAAAAACTAAGTATGCAGGCAGTTCAGCATGGCAGACGTCTATGCCTATGGTTACTTTTATTTGAGGTAACTGTTCCATATGAAAATATTTAATTACAAGAGATGCATTTCGTATTCCTGAAGGGAAAATCATAACCTCCAAGCAATGTATTAAGAACAATTCTGAATGCGTAATCTATGTACTCCTCTACCCATGTGGTTTGCTCTACGTGAGTAACATAATTTAAGCTACAGAGAGAAAATAAGAATATACATGAAAGGAACCCAATATTAGCAAATAATAGACAGCTTTAGATCCACAATACAAATCAAACTCACATAGCTCAAAAGGCTTTGCTTCAAGATATCCTTTTTTCTCATAATGCACGGACTGTTTGGTAATTAGAAGGCAATATGTAGAAAACCCTCAATTGATATTTTATTTATTGTGAAAAGGACACAATTTTCCAAAGGTTATGACAACAAACAATAACTGTATCTGACAATAATATGCGTTTGTTCCAAAATAAATCTGTAGTTCCTCAATTTAACCTACACTGTGAATTGTATTTTAATTTCAGAATATAAATAAGGCTGTATTTGGAAAGAGACAATATTTCAAGAATATAAACTGCTACTTCTGGGTTTTGCACAATGCTGTTGGGGTGCCCATTCAAGTTATTTCTAGGGGTCCCTGTGAATTCTAGTTATGCCCCTGCGTGTAATACACACACAAGGTACACCAGACAGCAGACATTAGAGTGAACTTAGTAAACAAGTATAGGCTTGTTACTTAGCAAAGCCAACTTTCACTTTAAGGGAATTTTCTTAGGGGATTAGGTGAAGTTATACTGACTACAATCATCTGATTATGTGCAAATAAAAATAGTATTATTTTATTTTTATTTTAATCCACTTTGCAAAGTGAACATACTCTACTCCTACTGCTATAGGTAATCTTAAGCTACATTAACATGAGCGATTAGCATATCCTGTGAACTCCAGCAGCAAGAAACTGTAGATTTCTATAGCTGGAATGACAGGTGTGTGCAATGAGCTGCAGCTATTTGTTTCTGTTTGCACAGCTAATGATTACCTGTGGTGATCATGTCCCTAACCACAGATAATTGGTGGATATATGAACAGTAACAGATAGCTGCGGCTGCCGCCAGCCTGTCATTGCACTGTATGGGCTGAGAAGCAGCAGCTGTTCACACACACCAGTCATTCCAGCCACAGGAATCTGCAGAGTATGCTAATTGCCCAGGTGAATGTGGCCCTAGCCTCCAGCCTGGATTGTTCTCCCCTAGTACTGCAAAAGTGTGAATAATGATACTGCAGTATGGACATATTAATAATAACTGTAATATTATAAATGATAGGAAATTCACATGTCTGCGTTTATTATATTATCATTTTTTTTATTATTTTGATATTATTAGGGACCCATTCAGACCTCTCCAGTGTGGTGTAATGCAGGCACTCACACATTACTGTGATGCTTGTTAATGCACATTACCTGCATTTGTACATTGTAGTGTCATTCATTGCCAATGGAACACATTTTTCCAACACATGTCGGGCACACATCTGTCACAGTGCACCACCATGCATGGTAACACACTACCTACACACAAAGGAAAGTATGGAATAACAAAAGAACATGTGTAATAGTTTAAAAATGAAAAAAAAAGATATACCATCCTTGCATATCTTGAATATCTTGTGTTCAACACCTAGTGCAGATCACCCAATTGCATGCACATTGCTTGAATTATCAGAGGGGGTGGTAACAAAACAAACTGACCGCCCTCTCTTTCTTTTCCTGTTTAGCCTATGTGGTGTGGCCATGCTTTCTCTAAACATGCATATTCCAATGTCCCAAGTTGAATTGGGCATGATGGTCACATGGTTCCATTTCATGGCAATACATCAACACAAAACCCAAAGCTAGACTCCGATCTCTGCTACTGCTTAAGTCACTAAGCAAAATATAGAGAGATAAAGAAAGGAGGAGAGGGCAGAAGTGCTGCTACTGCTGATCCAGCCTCTGCTATTGCTTGATGATATACAAAAGGGCACCAAATATCAAAAACAAAATTGCACCCAGTAAACTTTTCATTGTCCCCATGCCCACTTCTCACCCTATGACCTTTTTTGCAATATGACTGGAATGCACCAGTGTAAAAAAAGTCTTTGCAAAATGTGTCCTTTTGTACAACACCGCCAAAAATCCTTCTCTGACTCATGTGGCAAGAATTACATCATTCAAATGTTTTTTATCTTTTCCACCACTTTTTTGTAATCTACTGTTTATCTTGCCCCTGTGGCCTTCTCTATGTGGGCCGCACTATCCATACAGCTTGTGCTAGATTTGGCGAGCATAGAAGATTCATTGAAAAGGGTGACGTGGAGCACAGTGTACCCAGACACTTCACTCTTAAACACAATAAATCCACCAAAGATCTCAAGATATTGGGTTATAGAGTCCATCCGTCCTTTTTCTTCTTTTGACGAAAGATTCCAACAGCCCTTACCCCTTCATGATTTTTGCTATTTAGTGTCATGTTGCAATTTACCCAACTGACCTGTATATTCATTACATATCTGCTTGAATCAATAGTCCAGCATCAGCACACTCATACGAATACATACATGCACACACTGTTTGTATACATATAACTGTGTGGGGGTCCTGGTTTTATAGATAAGGCATTAGGAGTCATCTTTTCTTGCCTTCCTTTTCATTTGTGAATATTCATACAGAGTTTCTCTGGGTCCCTGCATATATAATTCATATTTCTTAAAAGTTTCACTTTTATTCATTTTTTTTCGAACTAATTTTTTTTTTAATTTATTATTATCTTTTGGTCTATTCACTGACACCTGGTTGGGATTCACTTCAGTACACATTGGTAGTACTGTTTTGTCTCCCATTTGTTCTCAGCCCTTGTACTGACTTGCTTAGCATCCCTCATGGGAACCACAATGACCTGAGATCCATGGGAATATGTTATTATGTTCGCTCCTGATATTTGTATTTAGATCTTCCATTGGGCTTATCCAATCAGGTGTAACAATACCTACAAACATCTTCCCCACTGTTTACAATTATCTTCCCCTATTTCAATTGTTTCAGGTTGTCTCAGATATGATGAGTTTTAGTTGTATTTTTGTACTCAGTTTGTTTTTGTGTTTTTAATTGTGTGCTTTTTTTAACTGCCATGTACTGATCCCCCTCCCCTGCCAGTTGATTGGCCCATTTTAATCTGTCATGATCAATTCACTCTCCTACCTGCATTACCAGCTTCCAGTTACTGGTATAAAAGGCATCCCTGTCCTATGATTGGGCATACTTGAAAAAGGAGGTAGGTCCTCTGAAACATGTAGTACATGGCCCCTTTTCACCCTCGGTGGTTGCTGCTTTGATCCAGTTAGCCTGCAGACGCTGCCTGCCCCTTCTGGCAGTCCTGGAGTCCATGCATGACAGCTATTTGTGCTGGCTGGCTGTGCTGCTCTTCACCATCTTCACAGTTTTGCAGCCTATCTACCCATATGTAAGTGTGCTTTTATTAAGTAATATATGCTAATATTGATGTTTGCGCTGTGGCCACTTTTGTTTTCTACATGTTATTGATGATTCCCAGACCCGATGAGCCCTGCTGCACCACAATCTGAGCCGTCATCCATCCATCCCCACTCACAAACTCTCCTGTGATATATCCCACATTGACTTTCACTAAGGCTGCTGATTGATGTATTCCACCCTGATCCATCCCACTGTAACCAAGACTCCATAGAAGTACTGGACTTGGAGCCTCTCACTTATACCTTAAAGTTCTCTTCTGACTGTGGATCCTCATTCCCGGATTTAAGGTTTGATTAGCTTGAAATTAGAGTGCAATGAGACTTTTTTCTTGTTAGTACTGCATGATGAGTCACTGAGCAGAACAGATAGTGATCAAGCAGTTTGGAGATGAGAAGGGGTGAAACTGTTGCTGATTTAATCTCTGCTATTGGTCAATGACTCACTGAGCAGAACAGAGAGAGATTAAACAGGGAGGAAAGAGCATAACTGCTGCTACTGCAGATCTGCTACTGCTTAATGACTCAGTGAAGTCAGAGAGAAAGAAAGACATCAAGCAGTGTGGAGCAGAGGAGGCAGTGAAGCTTCTTTGCCTGTGCCATCTGGGGAGGATGCCAACATTATTGCCAGGATCTCTCCACACAGTGGACATTATCACCACCAGCAGGAAAGTTCCTTATTTTAATAATTGAAAATTTTTATTAAGTTTTGATCATTTCAATACATAAATATAAGGCACAAGTACGGGAAGGAGTAATTAAATAAAATAAAGAGGGGGAGAAATGAAAAATAATAAGGGATCAACAGACATCTGTAGGTGGCGTGGATGTATCCTGCAAATATCAAACATGAAGCATAGCCGATTAATAAAAGGAGACTGAAATACAGCTCTACAAGTGTGTGAACATAACACAATAGTAATACTTATAAGGCGGACCTCGATCAACAGTTAAACGTACTAGCAGGATGAAAATTATCCTATAATTGCGTGGTCTGCGTTTCCAAAGATCAAAATAGGAAAGGAGGGGGGAATGGGGAGAGAAGGAGAAGGAAAAAGTGTACAGGAGAGTAATTCCAACCAGCTAGACTCGTCACTCCAGGATCCCGCATAGACACGGCCCACAAGGCGAGGGGTGCCCCGAGCAATCAAGGGGGTTCAACCCGGAGGTACTAGCCCTTCCAATTTGCCGTATGTCGAGCCATACGATCTTTTAAGTGGGCCGACATAGACTCCATGAGCTCTATGTCTTTAATTCTGGCATAGAGGTCTGAAAGTGTTGGGTTTTCCAGTGTAGCACCACTAAGCCGCTGTGAGTATATGTGTGGCCAGTTTTTTTTGCTAATCCGGGAAGTTTAGGAAGGAGAAGGCCAAGTATAAACAGCTTAAGGGAGAGGGGGATATCTACCTCAAAGAGCTGATGGAGAAGCCCCTGTACCGAGCACCAATAGGACTGGAGAGCTGGACAGTTCCAATAAATATGGAGTAATGTGCCCTGGACTTGAAAACATCTCCAACAGCGATCTGAAGGCGAAGGGTATATGGCGTGTAAGCGAGATGGTGTTAGGTACCAACAAAAGAGCACCTTATAAATGTGTTCTTTATAAAGTGTACACAGAGCTTTTAGCCGCATAAGACCATGCAGTTCTCCATTGTTAAGGAGACAGATCCTCCAAGATTTTCTTCCTATTTACACATGTAGCTATGTTTCCCCGATGAGTTTGTCAGAAGAATTTAGAATTTTATATATGTCCAAGATCAGTCCTCTCTGTGAGGGGCCAGATAGGACTACTCTTTCAAATGGGGAAGGTATGGAAAACTGAAGAGTCGGGGCGATAGTAAAAGCATAGTGCTGTATCTGAAGGTACCCGAAGAAAGCAGTATGGGGGAGGTCATGTTTAGCTATAAGTTCATCAAAGGGTAGTAGTACCCTAGTTATCGGGTTCATTAGGTGTCCATAGTGGAATTCTTCTGCAACGAAGGTGAGATCATTTGTTAGGTTAGACTATCGGGTAACTTGGGGTTGTAGAGAAAGGCTGTGACTAAGGAGGCCTCAGATTGAAGAGGGTTGCTACGATTCAATTGTTTCCATATGGAACACAGCAGGTTCATGGTATGTAATAGGGAAGTGGAAGGGACATCAGCATTTGTGTTCCACAATAAGTTGTTCGGGTGGATGGGGGCTATCCATAATTTGTCTATTTGGATCCAGCGATTGTAGGCTGGAAGGGTAACCCAGGATGCGATTGCTCTCAACTGGGCAGCATAATAGTAATGGAGGAGGTTTGGGAAAGCCAAACCCCCCTCGTTCCGGGGGGCATAGAGTATAGAGTGAGCTATGCGGTGCTGCTTTTAGTTCCATGTAAAGTTTAAAAGATCTGTCTAAAGCTTTCTGAGCTGTACCAATAGGATGGGCACTGGGAGGGTCAAAAATCAATACAGTATTTTAGGCAGTATGGTCATTTTGATCGAGGCAATACGTCCAAACCAAGATATTGGATAGTGGAGAGACCTAGTTTGCGCAAACAGGGGTCTGAAGTTTGCATCGTATAAAGATTCAAAGTTACATAGTTAGTCAGGTTGAAAAAGACACAAGTCCATGTAGTTCAACCATAAAAAAATAAAAATAATAAAATAAAAAATATCATACAATCCCATATACCCAGTCCTATACCCACAGTTAATCCAGAGGAAGGTGAACCCCCCCCCCCCCCGAAAAGCAGGATCCAATTTGCTACAGCAGGGGAAAAAAATCCTTGCTGATCCCAGAGAGGCAATCGGATTTTCCCTGGATCACCTTTACCTATAAAATGTTAGTACCTAGTTATATTATGTACATTTATGAAAGAATCAAGGCCTTTCTTAAAGCAATCTACTGAGCTGGCCAGAACCACCTCTGGAGGGAGTCTATTCCACATTTTCACAGCTCTTAATGTGAAGAAACCTTTCCGTATTTGGAGATGAAATCTCTTCTCCTCTAGACGTAAAGAATGCCCCCTTTTCCTCAGTGTTGACCGTAAAGTGAATAACTCAACACCAATTTCACTATATGGACCCCTTATATATTTATACATAATGATCATATCCCCCTTAATCACCTCTTCTCAAGAGTGAATAAATTCAGTTCCTCTAATCTTTCCTCATAGCTGAGCTCCTCCATGCCTCTTATCAGTTTGGTTGCCCTTCTCTGCACTTTCTCCAATTCCCTTTTTGAGAACTGGTGCCCAAAACTGAACTACATATTCCAGATGAGGTCTTACTAATGATTTGTACAGGGGCAAAATGATATCCCTCTCTCTGTAGTCCATACCTCTCTTAATACAAGAAAGGACTTTGCTCGCTTTGGAAACTGCAGCAAGCTATTTTTGAGCTTATGATCTACCAAAACCCCCAGATCCTTCTCCACCATTGATTCCCCCAGTTGTACTCCCCCTAGTATGTATGATGCATGCATATTCTTAGCCCCCAAGTGCATAACTTTACATTTATCAACATTAAAACTCATCTGCCACACAGTCGCCCAATTAGACAGTGCATTGAGGTTAATGAGCATATATGTGTCCCTGGCTCAAAAAAACAAATTATTAATATAATATTGAGTTGCTGCAATCAAAAAGAACACCACTGGGTGAAAAAAATAAAAAAGTATATATATATGTGTTGCGTGCGCTACTCTACTTTGGATACACCACTCTGTTAAAATTCATACCTGCACAAACATCCTAACCCCCAAAACCTTATATCACTAGTAATAGTGCCTTAATTATCCACCCCACTAAGTATATCCTGAATATATTTCAACATAAATAAATTCAAAAATTAACATATGACATTTGTATCCAAACTGTAATGTCCAAATTCATGTGCAAAGTGCAGTGTGCAATGGTTACAGAGGTATCTATAAAACCTTCCTTTGAATTTACAACGTATATTATCCATGACTCTTCGTGACACTTTCACCACTTTCGTGACAAGACCACTACCACCTGGATTAGCCACTCACCAGATGCCAATAAACAATACGCCTTTGGTTCATTTAGTAGGGATAACCACTCCACCTGCACCGTTTCTTTGCTGACCTCTATGCGCTATATATGAGCCATATCCTCCTCATAAGAAATAGACAGCGATCATTGCGCAGCATGTAAAAGCTGTTTATTTAAGCCAAGTTAAGAAAAAGATTGTACACTCACATTTCAAGATGCCCGTGAGCCAGCACCAAGCTATTCCAGCAGCTAATAAAACTATGGTCCCCCAATGTGGCAGGGGGAATGGCGGGACTGGAGAGAACCATACAAACCCCCTATGCCAGTGTTCCAAACCAGCAGGGGGGGCTGGAAGAGGAACCCACAAGAAAATGGATGGAACAGAAACCCACAAGAAAGAGAGGTTGCAGAGGGGGAGGCAAAAAGAAAAAGAGAAGATTAGGGGAGGGCATTTTTAACTTAACAGATGTAGTGTTTCCACAGGAGGAATTACTGGTATTAGACAGTGAAATTAAATATGCACCCAGCAAACCTTTTAACCAGTTTGAAGCATTTATAGACCTACAAAAATGTATTAGAAAACTCAATTTGAAGAAACATTTTTTAGAAAAGGGAGAGAATAATATGCAACAGAGTGACACAATATATAAGCATAGTCAATTGAAGAATAAGTCCACATTCAACTCCAAATCCAGTACCAACCAACACATTGAGGTATTTAAAAGAATGGTAGGAGAAAGAAATCAAGAATATCAAACCAGAAAACCCCAAAAATGATAGGATATGGCAAGGAATTAAGAAATTAGAAAAACAGAAAAACATGGTGAGGGCCGCCGACAAGGGAGGAGGGGTAGTAATTCGTACAAAAAAAGATTATAATATAGAATTGGAAAGATTGGTAACAGATACTAGTACGTATCAACTACTAAAAAAGAACCCAAATAGAGAACTTAAATCCAAATTAAAAGAATTTTTGAATAAGGGCATTGCGAATAGAATTAATTAATAAAAAGGAGGGGAGATATTTGTTACCTGAAGCACCGAAAATCCCAATAATATACCAGGTTCCCAAGATCCACAAAAATAAAACTAAACCACCAGGGAGGCCCATAATTAATGGTATTGGATCAGTACATTCCAGACTAGGTGAATACCTGGATGTATTTCTCCAACCAATTGCAGGGGAGGGTAAAGCCTTCCTTAAAGACAGTAAAGATGTAATCAATGCTCTAAGACAAATACATGTGGACGACTCTACATTACTACTAACATTGGATGTGGAGTCGTTGTATACTGATATAATAAAAACAGATGCCCTGGCAGCAGTGGCATGGGCAATGAAAAACCTGTCAGACCTAAAATTGAAACAGAGGAGATTTATATTGGAAGGACTCAGAATGGCCATGGGTAATAATTTCTTTTGGTATAATTACAGTTATTATAGACAAATCAAGGGGGTGGGAATGGGGAATAAATATACACCGAGTGTGGCCAACATCTTCCTCAGTAAGTGGGAGGAGGAAGAAATTTTTGGAAGATGTTGGCCATACTTGCTGTTATATAAAAGATTCATTGATGATATCCTGATTGTTTGGAAGGGCAGTCGGGAAAAACTAGATCAGTTTGTTACACATATAAGCCTGAACCAATATGGAATTAAATTTACTGCTAATGTTGATCAAAATAGAATTAATTTCCTTGATTTAGAAATTTTCAAAAACTCAAACAAACTTAGCACCAGAACGCACTTTAAAGAAACTGACCGTAATGGTTATATACCAATAAGGAGCTGCCACCACCCCCAGTGGAACAAGACCATACCCAAGGGCCAGTTTATTAGGATTAGACGCAACTGCGACTTGACAGAGGATTTTTTCGCACAAACTGACATCTTAATTGAAAGATTCGTGGATAAGGGCTACAACAGACATGAATTAGAGCACGCCCACCAAAGAGTTACAAACATGGACAGGGAAATCATATTACAAAATAAAAACAGAGAACAGAACCAAAAGAATAAAATACCATTTATAACAGAATTTAACAAACAGTATAAAGCATTGGAAGAAATCATTTTAAGAAATTGCCCTATAATTAGCAATGACCCACAGTTGAACAAGGTGGTACCATCGAAACCGACATTTATATATAGAAGGGCAAAAAGTATTAGAGACCAGATAGTAAAGAACGTACCTGACCCCCCTAAGAAAATGTCAACATTCTTTAGCCAAAAAGGTTTTTTTAGATGTGGCAAATGTAAGCCTTGTAGACTCACCATTAGGGAAGATAGAAAGATAACAGGGTTTGAGTCTAACTCAAAAAAACTGAAATATAAGATTGACAAACTAATTACGTGCTGTAGCACACATGTCACCTATGTATTAGAGTGTAGTTGTGGGCTACAGTACATAGGCAGAACCACCGGGGCACTCTCGGTATAGGTGAACGTGTCAGAAATATCAGGAAAGGGTTCAGACACCATAGCGCAGGGGTGTCCAAACTACGGCCCTCCAGCTGTTGCAGAACTACACTTCCTATGAAGCATTGTAAAACTCTGAAATTCACAGACATTACTAGGCATGATGGGAATTGTAGTTCCTGAACAACTGGAGGGCCATAGTTTGGACACCCCTGCATAGCGTGTCAAAACACTTTAGGGATGTGCATGGAAAGAACCCCCAACATTTGAAGTTCTACGGGATAGACAAAATTGAAAGAAACTGGAGAAATATGAATATGCGAAGGGAGGTGTCAAAAAATGAGACTTACTGGATATTCAAATTAAATACAATGAGGCCATTGGGGTTGAACGTTGAACTTGATGTCAATTGCTTTTTAGAGGATTATTAGATATTTGAGTTTGAATTCCATTTTTCTTATTTTTATATATCTAAATTTTTTTTTTTTTATTATTATTTTTCATTTTTTATTTTTCACTTTAATTTATTTATTTGTTTTTATTATTTTTATTTATTTTCATTTTTTATTTTGTTTTGTTTTCATTTTTATTTTCATATTTCTTATATATATATATATAGATATATATTTTTTTTACTATATTTTTTATTCATATTTCTGTATATCCCACTATATTTTTTTGTTTTTTGTTTTTTCATCTATACATTACTATTTATATTTTTTTAGTTTATTTTTGAATGAATTTTTTAAATTTTTTAGGGGTTTTTGCAATCATGAATAAACGTTTTATTTGTAAGTAGGTCTAATAAATTTTAAGGTTTTAGAAACAAAATTTCAGATTCATATAAAAATATTTAAAGTATAATCTTGTAGTTTATGTATTTGTAAAAGCTTTTCCAGCTGCTCTAGATGGGTGACCCCTGCGAGGAAAAGGAATTAATTACATCTCAGTAAAATTACTAATGAGACTTGAGAGAGGGGTAATCACAACAAACAAGTGGGCAAATAACCATAGTTAAAATGGCGGCGGACTTACTTCCGGGGAAATGTATGTTAAACACATAAGAATTAAGTGTGGGCAAAGCACCTGAGTTAAAATGGTGCCTAACCAACTTCCGGTAAAATAAAATTCAATAGCTGAATCAATAAGCTTAGGGTATAAATAGGGTGACACACCAATCACAAGCAGCTTCCTGATGACGCATACTATGATGCAAAATGCGTAGAGGCTGCGGGGAGATTTTCGTCACGTCAATACGTCACTTCTGGGCTAGGCGAGAGCGAGGGTTGAAGCGCAAGCTGGGTGCAAACGAGGCTTGCACCGCACGCCGGCACGGGAATCACACGACGCCATCTCTACACCCATTATTAGCTGCTGGAATAGCTTGGTGCCGTCTCACGGTCACCTTGAAATGTGAGTGTACAATCTTTTTCTTAACTTAGCTTAAATAAACAGCTTTTGCATACTGCGCAATGATCGATGTCTATTTCTTATGAGGAGGACATGGCTCATATATAGCGCATTGGGGTCAGCAAAGAAACGGTGCAGGTGGAGTGGTTATCCTTACTAAATGAACCAAAGGTGTATTGTTCATTGGCATCTGGTGAGTGGCTAATCCAGGTGGTGGTGGTCTTGTCACAAAAGTGGTGAAAGTGTCACGAAGAGTCACGGATAATATACGTTGTAAATTCAAAGGAAGGTTTTATAGAAACCTCTGTAACCATTGCACACTGCACTTTGCACATTACAGTTTGGATACAAATGTCATATGTTAATTTTTGTATTTATTTATGTTGAAATATATTCAGGATATACTTAGTGGGGTGGATAATTAAGGCACTATTACTAGTGATATAAAGGTTTTGGGGGTTAGCATGTTTGTGCAAGTATAAATTTTACCAGAGTGGTGTATCCAAAGTAGAGTAGCGCACTCAACACATATATACTTTTTTAGTGCATTGAGGTTGGCTTGTAAATTGGAGACATCCTGTAAGGACGTTATTCCACTGCATAGCTTAGTGTCATTTGCAAAGACAGAAATGTTACTTTTAATCCCAGACCCAATATCATTTATAAAGATATTAAAAAGTAAGGGTCCGAGCAGTGAACCTTGGGGTACACCACTGATAACCTTAGACCAATCATATCGAGGAGTGAGGTATACTCCCAGATACTTAATGGAGTGAGTCTTCCATGCATAGGGAAAATTTTCAGAGAGATGGTGGACTTCCAGTGGGGGCATATTAATTGGCAGGGCTTCCAATTTGGCAGAGTTTATTTTATATCCAACAGGGACCCAAATTCCTCCAGGAGCCCATGAAGATTAGGGAGGGTCGTGCATAGTCGCGTCAGGGTCAGGAGTATGTCATCTGCAAATAATGAAACTTTAAACTTGTGTCCCCTAATCATAATTCCACTAATATTGGGGTCCTGTCTGATCTGGGCTGCCAGGGGTTCAATGCACGGGGCAAAAAGCAATGGAGGGAGCGAGCATCCCTGTCTAGTCCCATTTGAGAAGGTTATGCTGCAAAAGGTGTTTTGATAGAGGCGAATGGGGTCGCAAAGAGATGTCTAATCGCCCGGAGGAATGGCCCCCTGAAGCCCAGATGTTCAAGGGTTGAGAACAAGAATGGCCAGTTGAGCCTATCAAAGGCTTTCTCGGTATCTAAACTTAGCAGGAGCGCTTCAATATTTTGTCTGTTAATGATGTCAGTTAGGTTGATGACTCTCCTAGTGTTGTCTCCCACATGACGTTCTGGGACAAAGCCCACCTGATCATGGAGGGGAGGACTAAGTTTAAATGAAGGGAGAGCAATTTTGTAAAAAAAATGAAGCCTGAATTCAACAGCGCTATGAGTCTATACTTCCCACACAGTGTGTGGTCCTTATCAGGTTTGGGTATTAACCTCAAATGGGAAGCCTGCATGTCCCTTGGGATGTCGTCTCTGATCAGAAATCCATTAAACAAGCGGGTAATGTATGGGAGTAGGCTGGGTATGAAGGTCTTGTAATATTCTTAACGAATACCACCAGGGCCTGGGGCCTTACTGTTTGGTAGGAGTTTCAAAGTCTCAGAAATCTTCTCGGTTATCGGAGAGTTGAGGGACTGTAACGCCTTCGCAGGGAGTGTGGCCACTCCACTTTCTCAGGTAGACTCGAACACAGTCTGTGAAGTTGCCTGGGGTTGGGATGTGCGGTATGGAGGGGTTGTTGTAAAAGTCCGAGAAATAGTTGCGGAGTAATTGAGCTATACGGTCAGGGTGGTAATGGAGGGTCCCAGTAGAGTCTCGCAGGGCCTGAGGGGCTGACGTATGGGTCTGCTCCCGGAGTTTATGGGCCAGGAGGGTATGGTCTTTGTTGCCCTCATCATAATAAAGCTGGCACAGTTTTTGAAGGGCTTTTTTGACCCTACCTATGTCTATGCTCTTAAGGACCACCCGTAGGTGTATAATTTCTATGAGGAGAAATTCTCGACCAAGTACCATTTAGAGCAGTTTCTAAGTCCATCTTGGCTGCGTCATCTTTCAGGAAAAAAAAAAACTTAATGCAATGCACTGGAACAAAGATTTCTGATTTGGCTTTTCTGATCACTGTCCTGAGATAACTCATGCATTTCTGTAATGCAAACTAATGTGTGTTGATGTGATGCAATTTCATTTATTCTAAATGGCACCCCAAAAAACCCTTCAGTGGTCCCACAATGCCATGCAATGCGCAGCAATGTACTAATGTTTGTTGTGGTGCACTACAAAAAGAGCTGTATATGCCCCTTTTTGGCGTGCTTTTGTTAATTGGTTGGTGGTTGTAAACCTGTAAGAGAACTATTAGTTCCCATTTGGTGCGCACTTTCGCGTATGCGCGCGCACGAAGATGGCTGCAGATGCCTGTGCGCATCAATGCGCATGCGCGACAGACAGTGCGCATGCGCAGGTGCGCACCCATAACGCCAGTTGGCGCCAGCCGGCCTATTTAAAGAAGTGCTCTGCCCTCAGACTGATGCTGACTGGTCTTCAGCTGTACCCTGATACCTGAACCCTGCTACTATCTGCTTGTTACCTGTTGATGAACTTGGCTTGCCTTGACCCTGCTTCTGGATTCTGTTTCTGCTCTGATTACCAGTTTCTGATCCTGGCTTCCCATTGGACTCTGTTTATGCCTACTGCCTTGCACTGCACTGATCGCCTGTTACTAGACCCGGCTATCCATGTGACTTCGCTTCTACCTGCTGCCTTGTACCCCGCTGCCCGCCTGTTACCAAACCTGGCTACCATTGAGACTCTGCTCTTGCCTCTGGCGTTTATCCTCATTATCCTGCAAGTGTCTGCAATCACAGTCCTGCAACCTGCTGCGACTTCCTGCTGCAAGTATTCCAGGGACTTTACACCACCTAACGTTGCAGCACCACAGTTCCTGCGGCATGCCCTCTTAAGCGTGTCCCTCCTGGCCCTCGGCTCCCGCTGTTCCACTCCAGCGGGACCTGGACTGGAGATACAAAAGAGGCCGAGCTCGTCATTTCAGTCTCCGACCAGGTACGTGACAAAACCCTTATATATACACTATGTGAAGTAACTAGCCTCAGGTGATACACAGAGATGAAACAAATCCTCCTACATAAAGTGTACCTGCTTATCTGCAGCCATCTGTCCTGTAGATAATTCTACAAAACACAGTTGTAAAGATTTTTTTTTTCAGCAGAAGAAAGCATGGGGTGGAGATCTGATGTCGGTCATATTGTAGAGATAGAGCTGGAGGGACGGAGAGACAACCTGTGGTGTCCGCTTAATCTATTAGGAGTGAGTCATGCAGAGAGAAAAGAGATCAGAGAGGAACCAGGTTCAGTGCTTTAGATTCAGGTTAGTACACACTATAGTGGGATGTGCTTTGCCCGTTTTTATTGTCTGAAGCTTTCAAATGAATGGGCAGACTTAATGTAATGCTAGTTAAACTGACAAAACACGCCTTAATGCCTGTGCACTAATGCAACATAATTGTTTGAATGGGTCTTAGGTGTCATTATATTTTGACTGCTTTCATTACAATTTTTGAAGTAAAGTATTGTACTATGCAAGCCAAACATAGTAGTATGTATAAAGGGGTATGTTTATAAAAAAATTCACACAGCAAGTCCTTTGGTAAAACTCACACACATTCATAATGTGTAAACCTGGCAAAATGTAATGTTTTCTGCTTATTTACTCTACTGGTCAAATTTTTCTTATTCATGAAACAAAAAAAGAGTGGTTCAGGAAAATACCCCATTTAGGAAGTCATTTGGTAAAACTCACACATTCATTAGGTGTGAACCTGGCACATGTTTTCTGGTTATGTCCTACCCCATTTTGGTCACTAAATGGCACTGAGGATCATGGGAAGCAAGTATATATTTCCTATGATCATCAAAGCCATCTAGTGGCCATAATTCATTATTTGTCACTCATTTTTCATAAATGGGAAACATTTAACCTGTAGAGTAAATAGCCTGAGAACATTCAAATGTGCCCATTCTCATCAGACAAATAGCTATGCAATTTATTTCATACATAGACCACTACATGTTTTCTAAACCTTGCATCTCAAAAATATTTTATTTTAGTGAAATGAAACATATCACTTTCATTTTTATTTTTCCATTGCAATGCTTGTCATTCAGATCACAAAGTAAGGATGAGACTGTTTCCCACACTGATTACCTATCTGCATAGTGCACAGGGAAAGAATATGGCTAAGTAGTTCTGCTGATGCAGACTTTCCAGCATTGTTACACAGCATAAAATATCTAGACAGATAGAGTCATTTAGTCAATAGATACTTTATAAATACAGTTGCCAATGGCAAATCCTTTGGCTTAGATATAAGCATGTAATATGATGGGCTGAATTTATAAATATCTTCAAATTGCAAAGAGTATTTTTAGAAACCCTGTAAACTGTAATGTTTAGAAGAGGTGGTAACATAATATCATGATTATTTCCACCAATGCAACATTGCTGAATAATACAGATTACTGCAGAATAATTAATGAAGCCAATGATATTGCTGGTATCATTTCAGGAAACAGAGTATAAAAGCAATCCTGTATTGGTTAAAAAAAAGGAGTCTGTAAATGAAGGAATATTTACACATACTGCATAATATTGTACACGTGTGTTGGCATCACAAAGGTCTTGGAATAGCCAAGGGTATCTCTGTCACTGGAGTTCAAATTTAATAAAAACCTACTAAAAAGATTTATAGTGTTTAATAATAAACCAATTTAACTGAGCAAAACATGTCAGACATTTGGTATAGTATTATTTAACTGAGTAGCTCAAAAGAATGTCTAACTTCTAAACCGATTCAATATAAAACACAGAACAGACTTATGAACACTGATTCTGTTGTCCACAAGTAAATTGAACGTTGGTTCTTGTGATAAATGTTTAATGTCTAAATACATGTGATAGTCATCTATCATACTGTGTACCATTTCCTTTTTTGCTTCCCATGTGGTCTTAAAATCAAAGTCATGTAATTCAACAAAAAAGGCTTTATGAATATGTACTGTGTTAGGCTTTAAGATCATTCTCATGTTGCATAGTTACATAGTTAGTCAGGTTGAAAAAAAGACACAAGTCCATCTAGTTCAACCATAAAAAAATAAAAATAAAATAAAAAATATCATACAATCCCATATACCCAATCCTATACCCACAGTTGATCCAGAGGAAGGCGAAAAAACCCCCAGAAAAGCAGGATCGAATTTGCTACAACAGGGGAAAAAATTCCTTGCTGATCCCAGAGAGGCAATCAGATTTTCCCTGGATCAACTTTACCTGTAAATGTTAGTACCCAGTTATATTATGTACATTTAAGAAAGATTCCAGGCCTTTCTTAAAGCATCTACTGAGCTGGCCAGAACCACCTCTGGAGGGAGTCTATTCCACCTCTTACTGTGAAGAAACCTTTCCGTATTTGGAGATGAATTCTCTTTTCCTCTAAAAGTAAAGAGTGCCCCCTTGTCCTCAGTGTTGACCGTAAAGTGAATAACTCAACACCAATTTCACTATATGGCCCCCTTATATATTTATACAATGATCATATCCCCCTTAATCTCCTCTTTTCAAGAGTGAATAAATTAAATTCCTCTAATCTTTCCTCATAGCTGAGCTCCTCCATGCCTCTTATCAGTTTGGTTGCCCTTCTCTGCACTTTCTTCAGTTCGCCGATATCCTTTTTGACAACTGGTGCCCAAAACTGAACTGCATATTCCAGATGAGGTCTTACTAATGATTTGTACAAGGGTAAAATGATATCTGTCTCTGGAGTTCACACAAGAAAGGACTTTGCTTGCTTTGGAAGCGGCAGTTTGGCATTGCATGCTATTATTGAACTTATGATCTAGCAAAAACCCCAGATCCTTCTCCCCTATTGATTCCCCCAGTTGTATTCCCTCTAGTATGTATGGTGCATGCATATTCTTGGCCCCCAAGTGCATAACTTTACATTTATCAACATTAAACCTCATCTGCCACATAGTCACCCAATTAGACAGTGCATTGAGGTCGGCTTGTAAATTGGAGACATCCTGTAAGGGTGTTATTCCACTGCATAGCATAGTGTCAGCTGCAAAGACAGAAATACGTTTACTTTACTTTTACTTTTAATCCCAGACCCAATATCATTTATAAAGGTATTAAAAAGTAAGGGTCCCAGCACTGAACTTTGGGGTACACGACTGATAACCTTAGACCATTTAAAGAAAGAATCATTAACCACTACTCTGAATTCTGTCTTTTAGCCAGTTTTCTATCCATTTACAAACTGATATTTCCAAGCCTGTAGACTTTACCTTACACATGAGCCACCGTCACCCCCCTGTCCAAGGTTTTACTTACCTCCTCATAAAAAGAAATCAGGTTTGTTTGACAACTTCTGTCTTTCATAAATCCATGCTGTCTGTTGCTTAAAATATTTTATTCCAGCAAGAACTCGTCTATGTGGTCTTTTATTAAACTCTCCAGTATCTTCCCGACTATAGAAGTTAAACTAACAAGTCCATACTTACTTGGTAAAGACTTTGTTCCCTTTTTAAATATAGGCACCACATTGGCCCTATGCCAATCCAGTGGTACTATTCCTGTCCTTAATGAGTCCCTAAAAATTAGATACAATGGCTTTGAAATTACAGAGCTCAATTCTTTTAGGATCTGTGGGTGGATGCCATCTGGTCCAGGTGCTTTGTCCAGCCTTTATTCTGTCTAAATATTTCTGAACCATATCCCTTTTGAGCAATTGTGGATCATTTGGGGCTGTGTCACTACCACCCCCATTATGGACATGAGCTCCCCATGCTCCTTTGTATACACAGAGCTGAAGAAAGTATTTAATAAGTTTGCCTTCTTTGTCCCCAGTCACCAACTCTAGATTATTTTTTAAAGGGCCTATATGCTCAGATCTAACCTTTTTACTATTAATATATTTGAAGAATTTTTTTTCGTTTTGAGTTTTTGCATCCTTAATTTCCTTTTTACATATTCTGTTATATTCTTTGTAACATTTAAACGACACTAGTGTTCCTTCATTTTTATATTTTTTAAAGCTCTTTTCTTATTGTTTATAGCTTTTTTAACTTTGGCTGTGAGCCACATAGGTTTTATCTTTAGCCTTTTAAAATTATTGCCCATGGGAATATACTTTGCTGTGAGATCAAAAACAGTCACTTTGAAGAATTCCCATTCCTGTTCTGTGCCCATTGAGGCCAATATTCCCTCCCAGTCCAAGTCCTGGAGAGCAGCCCTCTTGCTCTCTTGAAGTTAAGTGTTTTTATCTCTCCCGTATGTGTTTTATGCTTACAGCTAACAAATGAAATCATGTAATGGTCGCTGCTACCAAGATGTTCCTTTATATGAACATTAGTAATAAGCTCTGCATGGTTTGAGATTACCAGGTCCAACAGAGCATTATTCCTAGTTGGGGGCCTCAATAAATTGTACCATAAAATTGTCCTGTAATAGGTTTATAAATTTTTGCCCTTTAACGGCACATCACGGATCTTGTGGACAGATTACTGGGAGGGGCTGGGGAAGATTCGGCTGTCATGGTGCATGTTGGCACCAATGACAAAGTCAGAGGCAGATGGAGTGTCCTAAAGAACGATTTTAGGGACTTAGGTGCTAAATTGAGGAAAAGGACCTCCAAGGTAGTATTCTCAGGAGTACTACCTGTACATCGAGCCACACCAGAAAGGCAGAGGGAGATTAGGGAAGTAAACAAGTGGCTGAAGAGCTGGTGTAGTAAGGAGGGGATTGGGTTCCTGGAGGACTGGGCCGACTTCTCAGTCGGTAACCGGTACTATAGAAGGGACGGACTGCACCTAAATGAGGAGGGTGCAGATCTGCTGGGAATGAAGATGGCCAAAAAGTTAGAGGGGTTTTTAAACTAGGCGATGGAGGGGAGGGTCCAGAGACAGTGATAGCCAGCGCGGATGATATTCCAGAGGGTAGTGTTGGGGGCATTAGTGGTAGGTTAACCAAAGCACAAAAACACAAGGTGAGTATAGTAGCAAGTCCTAGTTGCAATTTTGAAACACCCAATACGAGGACAATATGCAACCGGTCTAAACTATGTGGCATGTTCACCAATGCCAGGAGCATGGCAGACAAGATGGGTGAACTAGAGATACTGTTGTAAAAGGAGGATTTGGATTTTGTGGGAATTTCAGAGACCTGGTTCAACAGCTCTCATGATTGGCTGGCAAACATTCAAGGGTATACCCTATACCGCAAGGATAGAGAGGGTAAAAAAGGGGGAGGGGTATGCCTATATATCAAGAATAATGTACAAGCGAATGTGAGAGATGACATCACTGAGGGAGCTAGAGAGGAAGTGGAATCCTTATGGGTAGAGCTCCAAAGGGATGAAGCTAAGGGGAAAATAATACTGGGAGTATGCTATAGGCCCCCTAACCTGAAGGAGGAAGTGGAGACGGATCTCCTATCACAAATTGGATTAGCAGCAAGGATGGGAAGTGTTATCATAATGGGGGATTGTAATTATCCAGACATAGACTGGGCGGAGGGAACCGCACATTCATTTAAGGCTCGCCAGTTCCTTAATGTCTTGCAGGACAATTTTATGGGTCAGATGGTAGACGCACCAACTAGAAATAAAACATTACTGGATCTACTGATTACCAACAATACAGACCTGATCACAGATGTGGAAATACAGGGCAAATTAGGTAACAGTGATCACAGGTCAATTAGTTTCAGTATAAATCACACAAATAGGAAACATAAAGGGAATACAAAGACACTGAATTTCAAAAGAGCTAACTTCCCTAAACTACAAACCTTGCTAAAGGACATAAATTGGGATAAAATATTAGGAACAAAGAATACGGAGGAGAGATGGGTTTGCTTTAAGAGTATATTAAATAAGGGCATTAGCCAATGTATCCCATTGGGTAATAAATTTAAAAGAGCGAACAAAAATCCTGGATGGCTTAACTCCAATGTAAAAATGCATATAAAAGCAAAGGAGAAGGCCTTCAAAAAATACAAGGTTGAGGGATCATCCTCAGCATTCAGACTTTATAAAGAATGCAATAAGAAATGTAAGGGTGCAATTAGGACGGCTAAGATTGAACATGAAAGACACATAGCGGAGAAGAGCAAAAAAAATCCCAAGAAATTCTTTAAGTATGTAAACAGTAAAAAAGGGAGGACAGATCATATTGGCCCCATAAAGAATGAGGAAGGACATCTGGTTACAAATAATGGGGAGATGGCAAAGGTATTGAATTTATTCTTCTCCTCAGTCTTCACGAGTGAATCGGGGGGCTACAGTAACCAAAACTGCATTGTTTATCCTCATGACACAACACAGGAAGCACCTCCATGGTTAACAGAGGACGGAATTAAAATTAGACTTGAGAAACTTAACATTAATAAATCACCGGGACCAGATGGCTTGCATCCGAGGGTACTTAGGGAACTCAGTCAGGTGATTGCCAGACCGTTGTTCCTAATTTTTACAGACAGTCTATTGACTGGAATGGTACCAGCTGATTGGAGAAAAGCCAATGTAGCACCAATATTTAAAAAGGGCCCAAAAAATATCCCTGGGAATTACAGACCAGTTAGCCTAACATCAATAGTATGTAAAATCTTGGAGGGGATGATAAGGGACTATATACAAGATTTTAGTAATAAGAACGATATCATTAGCAGTAATCAGCATGGATTCATGAAGAATCGTTCTTGCCAAACCAATCTATTAACCTTCTATGAGGAGGTGAGTTGCCATCTAGATAAAGGAAGGCCCGTAGACGTGGTGTATCTGGATTTTGCAAAAGCATTTGACACAGTTCCCCATAAACGTTTACTGTACAAAATAGGGTCCGTTGGCATGGACCATAGGGTGAGTACCTGGATTGAACACTGACTACAAGGGCGTGTTCAGAGGGTGGTGATAAATGGGGAGTACTCAGAATGGTCAGGAGTGGGTAGTGGGGTTCCCCAGGGTTCTGTGCTGGGACCAATCCTATTTAATTTGTTTATAAACGATCTGGAGGATGGGATAAACAGTTCAATCTCTGTATTTGCAAACGATACTAAGCTAAGCAGGGCAATAACTTCTCCGCAGGATGTGGAAACCTTGCAAAAAGACCTGAACAAATTAATGGGGTGGGCGACTACATGGCAAATGAGGTTCAATGTAGAAAAATGTAAAATAATGCATTTGGGTGGCAAAAATATGAATGCAATCTATACACTGGGGGGAGAACCTCTGGGGGAATCTAGGATGGAAAAGGACCTGGGGGTCCCAGTAGATGATAGGCTCAGCAATGGCATGCAATGCCAAGCTGCTGCTAATAAGGCAAACAGAATATTGGCATGTATTAAAAGGGGGATCAACTCCAGAGATAAAACGATAATTCTCCCGCTCTACAAGACTCTGGTCCGGCTGCACCTGGAGTATGCTGTCCAGTTCTGGGCACCAGTCCCCAGGAAGGATGTACTGGAAATGGAGCGAGTACAAAGAAGGGCAACAAAGCTAATAAAGGGTCTGGAGGATCTTAGTTATGAGGAAAGGTTGCGAGCGTTGAACTTATTCTCTCTGGAGAAGAGACGCTTGAGAGGGGATATGATTTCAATTTACAAATACTGTACCGGAGACCCCACAATAGGGATAAAACTTTTTCGCAGAAGAGAGTTTAATAAGACTCGGGGCCACTCATTACAATTAGAAGAAAAGAGGTTTAACCTTAAACTACGTAGAGGGTTCTTTACTGTAAGAGCGGTAAGGATGTGGAATTCCCTTCCACAGGCGGTGGTCTCAGCGGGGAGCATTGATTGCTTCAAGAAACTATTAGATAATCACCTGAATGACCGCAACATACAGGGATATGTAAGGTAATACTGACACATAATCACACACATAGGTTGGACTTGATGGACGTGTGTCTTTTTTCAACCTCACCTACTATGTAACTATATGTAACTATGTAACTGTCCCAGCAATGCCATTACTCCAGTCAATTTCCAGGTATTTAAAATCCCCCATTATTATCACCTTCCCAGTCCTTGCAGCCCTTTCTATCTGTGCAAGGAGCTGAGTCTCCACCTCCTCATTAACATTGGGTGGTCTATAACAAACTCCAATGATTAACTTTGGACTCCACACATCTATATGCAGTTCCACCCATAATGCTTCAGACTCATCACACTCTCCATCAACCAGGTCCTCTTTCACACTCGCTTTGAGATCACTTATCACATAGAGACAGACCCCGCCACCTTTCCTTTTTACCCTGTCTCTCCAAAAAAGTCCATGCCAGGAATATTAATAGCCCGTTACATAACGGGTGACCCCGCCCCCTCTGACATCACGGGGAATGCCACAGGGAAGTCCCCGTCAAGTCCCTGTGTGTCCGAGGGGGCGGGATCACCAGGTGGCCCCGCCCTCTGTTATTTAATAAGTGTCAGAGGACAAGAAGCGTCACACAGCGGGAGCTTCACATCATGGATGCGGAGCGGCCCGAGAACGAAGAAGGGAAGAAGACGCAACGGAGGAAGATGCTGGATGTGAACACCGGAGCAAGAAGCAGAGGATTGGAGGAAGAACCATAGGAATTAGAAGATGGAGGAAGAAACCGAAGGAAGATAGAAGAAAGAAGATGGAAAGAAGAAGACTTGAAATAAAGGAATTGTCAAAAACTGTCTGTCATTTTTAACATTTTTGACACTTTTTTTGTGAAATGGTGGGGGCTTCCAGATTCCTATAAGCCCCCACCCGCAGACCCCCACAACCACTGGGCAAGGGTTGTGGGGATGAGGCCCTTGTCCCCATCAACATGGGGACAAGATGTTTTGGGGGGACCCCAAAGCACCCTCCCAGTGTTAAGGGCATGTGGCCTGGTACGGTTCAGGAGGGGGGGGCGCTCTCTCATCCCCCCTCTTTTCCTGCGGCTTGCCAGGTTGCGTGCTCAGATAAGAGGCTGGTATGGATTTTTGGGGGGACCTCACGCCATTTTTATTTAAATTTTGGTTCGGGGTTCCCCTGTGGGGAAATCCCATGCAGTTTTTATCAATTAACTTTTATGTGTATTATCGGATCGACAATTCATTAATAGTCGCAAGTAGTTTTACATGACCTTTTTTCCTTTGAAATGTCATTTTGCTGTCAGACTGTTCTAAACACGGGAAACATGTGCCCCTTTACAAGCACACTATAGACACCCCCCGGGTATGAAATTTAAAGGAATATTACACTTTTATTGTTTCACTTTAAGCATTATTAAAATCACTGCTCCTGAAAAAACGTCCGTTTTTAAAACTTTTTTTGCATCGATCCATGTCCCCTGGGGCAGGACCCAGGTCCCCAAACACTTTTTATGACAATACCATGCATATAAGCCTTTAAAATCAGCACTTTTGATTTCTCCCGAAGACTTTTAAAGGGTGTTCCGCGGCTGGCGAACATCCGATGTTCGAGTCGAACATAAGTTGAACTTGAAGCTCATCCCTACTTCTGATTATAGAATCCCCTATTACCACCAAATGTCCAGGCCTAACTGCACTCCCCTCATCACCTCTACTAGATGGGCTGCTCTCCCGGCTGTTAGGGGTACCAGTGACATCTAGGGCTGCCACCTCTGTGTTTTCCACCTCCACAACTTCACTCAACTTGGCAAATTTGTTTTGATGCACAAATACAGGACTGGACTTTCTTTTCTGTGAGCCCCTTCCACTCCCTCTAACTACATTAACCCATCTTCCTATCTGATAATCCTGACTTGCCCCTCCACCCTCCACATCAACCCTACTGACTACCTGCTCAGCGAGCAGAGGACCCCTTTCAAGGTTGTCCTTTCTGCCCAGTGTTGCAACTTGCTCCTCCAGATCTCTAATGCAAGCTTCCAGAAGGGCAACCTGCTCACATCTGTCACAGCGGTATCCATCCTGGAGCTGTTGCACCAATTTTGCATACATGTGGCACACTTTGCACTGTGCACTGAGCAAAACCTTCAACTCTGCTAGCACTCATTTCCCAGTTACAATATAGTTACTTATAGGAAGTTTAAGATGTTACATACAGGTTAGAAGACTCCTGTCTTAACTCCTGTTTTCAACTCCTGGTTATTAACTCTCCACTTTAGTTCAAAATGACACTTATGTTCACAATTTGCAGAAGCAAGCCACCATTAGCAGGGAGCCAATTCTAGTGGGAGTTTGTATAGACACTTACAGTGGGGCAAAAAAGTATTTAGTCAGCCACCAATTGTGCAAGTTCTCCCACTTAAAAAGATGAGAGAGGCCTGTAATTGCCATCATAGGTATACCTCAAGTATGAGACACAAAATGTGGAAACAAATCCAGACAATCACATTGTCTGATTTTTGAAAGAATTTATTTGCAAATTATAGTGGAAAATAAGTGTTTGCTCAATATCAAAAGTTCACCTCAATACTTTGTTATATATCCTTTGTTGGCAATGACAGAGGGCAAACATTTTCTGTAAGTCTTCACAAAGTTGTCACATACTGTTGCTGGTATGTTGGCCCATTCCTCCATGCAGATCTCCTCTAGAGCAGTGATGTTTTGGTGCTGTCGCTGGGCAACATGGACTTTCAACTCTCTCCAAAGATTTTCTATGGGGTTGAGATCTGGAGACTGGCTAGGTCACTCCAGAACCTTGAAATGCTTCTTACGAAGCCACTCCTTCGTTGCCCATTCATTCTTTCATGTACACGGATCAGTCGTCCTGTTCCCTTTGCAGAGAAACAGCCTCAAAGCATGATGTTGCTTCACAGTAGGTATGGTGTTCTTTGGTTGCAACTCAGCATTCTCTCTCCTCCAAACATGAAGAGTTATGTTTCTACCAAACAGTTGTACTTTGGTTTCATCTGACCATATGACATTCTCCCAATCCTCTTCTGGATCATCCAAATGCTCTCCAGCAAACCTCAGATGGGCCCAGACATGTACTGGCTTAAGCAGGGGAACACGTCTGGCACTGCAGGATCTGAGTCCCTGGCGGCTTAGTGTGTTACTGATGGTAGCCTTTGTTACATTGGTCCCAGCTCTCTGCAGGTCATTCACTAGGTCCCACTGTGTGGTTCTGGAATTTTTACTCACCGTTCTTGTGATCATTTTGACCCCACGGGGTGAGATCTTGTGTGGAGCCCCAGATCAAGGGAGATTATCAATGGTCTTGTATGTCTTCCATTTTCTAATTATTGCTCCCACAGTTGATTTCTTCACACCAAGCTGCTTGCCTATTGCAGATTCAGTCTTCCCAGCCTGGTGCAGGTCTACAATTTTGTTTCTGGTGTCCATCGACAGCTCTTTGGTCTTCACCATAGTGGAGTTTGGAGTGTGACTGTTTGAGGTTGTGGACAGGTGTCTTTCATACTGATAACAAGTTCAACCAGGTGCCATTAATACAGGTAATTAGTGGGAGGACAGAGGAGCCTCTTAAAGAAGAAGATACAGGTCTGTGAGAGACAGAAATCTTGCTTGTTTGTAGGTGACCAAATACTTATTTTCCACCATAATTTGCAAATAAATTCTTTTAAAAATCAGACAATGTGATTGTCTGGATTTGTTTCCACATTTTGTCTCTCATAGTTGAGGTATACCTATGATGACAATTACAGGCCTCTCTCCTTTTTAAGTGGGAGAACTTGCACAATTGGTGGCTGACTAAATACTTTTTTGCCCCACTGTATATACACCTGTAAACAATTAACCACTCCCCTTAATTAGCAGAGGGGAAAAAAATGTGCGGTTTAAAAAAAGTGTCAGAAAAAGGAGGGAAAAAAAGTATTTTAAAAACTGATAGCAAACTTATCAAAGGAGGAAAAGAAAACAAAAACACTTGCAAGCACAAACAGTCAAAAGCACAACTCCTGGTTATTAACTCTCCACTTTAGTTCAAAATTGCACTTATGTTTACAAATTGCAGAAGCAAGCCGCCATTAGCAGGAAGCCAGCCATGATGCATTACCAAGCTTCTTTTCAATGTTGGGTCAAAGACAAATACAGTAATATCCTTCAATGTAAACCAGCCATCGAGTTAGCAAAGCAAAGAGAAGTTTTGTTAAAGAAGAACTTTAGGCATTTTTTTTTTCATTTTGGATAGAGTAAGGGAGGGTTATAACCCCTGTCAGGTTTTTTTTGCAATCTGTGTCCCATTGGGACACAACCCCACACCATAATCCCCCCTCCACCAAATGATTTGGACCAGTGTACAAAGGAAGGTCCAGAAACACATGGATGAGGGAGTTTGGGGTGGAGGAACTTGACTGGCCTGACCTCAACCCAATAGAACACCTTTTGGTTGAGTTTAAGAGGAGCCTGCGAGCCAGGCCTTCTCATCCACATCAGTGCCTACCCTTACAAATGCGCATCTGGAAGAATGGTCAAACATTCCAGTAGACACACTCCTAAAGCTTGTGTACAGCCTTCCCAGAAGAGTTGAAGCTGTTATAGCTGCAAAGGGTTTGTCAATACTGAACCTTATGGACTAAGACTGGGATGCCATTAAAGTTCATGGGCTTGTAAAGGCAGGTGTCCCAATATTTTGGTAATATAGTGTATATGTGGCAAAAGTGTTCAAGGAAACATTAAGGAGTAAAATATGAGACACTTAATAGCAGAATCATAATTTGGTTGGGATAAAAAGGAAATAGATAAACAATTAATGGAAACACCACAAGAAAGAAAAGTAAAACCAAAGGGAAACCCCTTAGGCCCCTTTCACACGGACGTTCTATTTTTCGTTCAGTTCAGTCACTTTTTTTTGTAAAAAAAAAGTGATATGGATGTCAATTTTTACATCCGTTTTCATATCCGCTGACATCCGTTTTTTCCCCAAAAATAAAGTGACTTAGCTGAACTTCAAAAACACTATATATAGCTGCTTGCTAGGAGGGGGCCAGGAAGCCAGCTGCCGCATTCCTTAATCATCGGTCGTTAAGGATGCAACAACCAGCTTCCTGGCCCCCTCCTTAGCAACCAGTTATTTATGGTGTGTTTAATAAAAAAAAAAATTTAAAAAGGTTTAAAAAACGGGTGTCAGCGGATTGAATGTAAGCAGATCATCTATTAACATCCGTTTTTCATCCGTTCCTTTTTTTTACGGATGAAAAAATAGGGGATTTTCCATCATAAAAAATGGAGCTTAGCAGAGACAGATGTCAGCAGATGTCAGCGGATGATTATCCATTGACATCCGCTATCCCATAGAGATACATGTATGCCTGTTTTTCATCCGTCAAAGGATGGATGAAAAACGGACATACAGAACACCCGTGTGAAAGAGGCCTTAACAAAAGAGGTGCTGAAACAGGCAGATATAGATAAAGACAGTGAACAAAATACTCTACTTGGTAGAATGTAGCCAGTGGAATAATGGCGGTCATTAGAAGTAAAGGAAGCCCTAATGCATTTAACACATTCACACTGCCTCTTCAGGAGTAATCCAAGCACCTCTTTTTATGTTGTGGGCAGAGGCGTTGCTAGGGGGTGGCTATTGGGGCTATAGCCCCGAATCTGGGGCCCATAGCCCTGAGTCTCTCACTGGGGGAAGCGATGCCATCAGTGGCAGATGTGGGCGCCGTGCAGATAACTAACATCTCAGCCATTTTACTTTTGTTCTGCCACTGCACTGGTTGCTAGAGCCACCCAGGTTCTAGCAACCGGTTGCTAGAGCCACCCAGGGTCTAGCAACCCATGATGTCACATAACCTGAGTGACACAGTGGGAACCCGAGGCAGTGGTGTCGCTGGGGGGGGTGGGGGCTGCCTTCCCTTCCTCTCTGTTTACATCCACACAGGAGGAGGAGGATCACGAGGGACACACCACTGTGTACAGTATATCCGTCAGCGCTGTTCTGAGGTCTGTACATTTGTACTATACAGTATGTAGGTGGACATGTGCAGGGGACTATGGGAGTGGAGAGGGGTGCCTATACTGATGGGGGGGTCTGCACTGAAGGGAGGTGTCTATACTGGTGAAGGTCTGCACTGAGGAGGGTCTATACTGATGGGGGGTCTGCACTGAGGGGGGTGGCTGCACTGAGGGGTTGGTCTATACTGATGGGGGAGGTCTATATTAAGGGAGGGGTGGTCTGTACTGAGGGGGGGTGATCTGTACCATGCCCGCAGCCTCTGACATCTCTTGTACCATATATATATATAATATTATATATATTTTTATTATATACATGTTTATGCCCGCCCAAGCGTATGACTTTTACTTCGCTGCTATGGGCTCTAGCCCCATATCTTTAGTAGACCTAGCAACGCCCCTGGTTGCAGGGATATAGCTGTCATAGTTATGTGGCTCTCTCAATAGAGCATGCTGTGATTGGCCAAAGCATGCAGGTCAGGTGCATGCTTTGGCCAATCATCATACAGCAATGCACTGCGATCTCGCAGTGCATTGCTGTATGATTGGCCAAAGCATGCTCCTGTACTGCATGCTTTGGCCAATCACTGCACGCTCTGCTGAGAGAGCCATAGTTGGCCAAAGGCAGGGTCCACGCCCCACACTATTTAAGGCTGCTTACATAGCGGCCATGTATAGTGTGTGGATAGAGATAGTTTGAGCTAGATTAGGCAGGCAGGTTAGTTAGTAGCAGTGTATATGAGAATATATATATTTTAATATATACATTAATATATACATACACAGACATATACACAGTCTAGTATAGGGTTCCCCTTCACACTAATGCTACCCCAAAGTTGTATGACTTGCTTGCGACTTATTTTGGACTTTCTTGTGACTAGCTTGAGACTTTTGTGATTTAACATTGCAGTCTATTACTCTCAAGTCACACCAAAGTTGCAGAAATGCAGCACAGGAACCTTTTTTTTTTTTATGCTGCAACTTGAGTCGCATTGATAAAGACAGCATCCATTGAAATGAATATGTTTTTACTTTTCATGTGACTGTGTGTATGGTAAGTTGCAGCAAAGTGAACCAGAGCTAAGGCTTGGTTCACACTGCTGCGACACCAAAGTTATGTGACTTCCACTGAGACTTTGCATTGCAACTTGCTTGTGACTTGATGCAACTTCAAAGTGACTTCAATGCAACTTTGATATTTCACAACTTAGGCTATAATCTCATATTGGAATAATAATTCAGTCTAATTAAATTACTGAGAACAACAAATCCGTGAACCTTCAGTATTATACTTCTGGGACAACTGCTATAAATGCAGACAGTGACATCCTTGTTCAACACTAAAATAATATTTATATGTGATAAACCCATTATGATTTAAGACTGAAATAACAGGGAAAGAAAATCTGTACTCTGAATTATTACCTATATAGATGATTGCAAAGGCTATTGGCATATGTATCACTTATCAGCATTATTGTAAAGTTGCTGTTTGTGAACAAAAGGTTACACCATATTTCTGGGTGCATTTTATTACCAGATCTGCAAATTTGCTACTCGTCTCAGGTGACATTAACTCATTTTGAAGGAGTGTCACTCATAATACCAACATTGTCCTCGCTGACTCTAATGGAGTGTCACTCCAAAATGAGTTCATTATAATTGCAATTTAAAAGTCACTAATATTGTCATTCATGTTATCTCAAGGACATTGATAGCAATGCATTTTATGCCCCATGAATATTGACTACTGAAAAAATATTTGACAAAAAAAATAGGCATTATACTGTATGTATATAAAAGAGCTAAAAAGGAAACGTCTGAAATCTACCTGAAATCTTGTAATTGATATAATGTGATTGCATTTCCAGGCTGGTGCCAGGATGTCTCATAAAACAGAATGTTGCAGGAGCTGAAACTATTAAAATTTTTCTAAAAATATGAAATCTTTTCAAAAATAAATATACTTTAATGTTGTAGAAATGTGTTTATTCCTAAGTGATATTATTATATTACTAATTGTATATCTCTTTTATATTTTTTCAGCACTGGGACAAGAAAGATGAGATTTCATTGCTGGAAAATTGTTTGCATATCTGAAAACCAAAGCAAAAAAATAAAAAATGGAGGTCATTTGCCTACAGAACCCAAATGTTTATTTTCTACCATACAATGAAAAAAATTAAAAATTCAATCTGATCGATTATGATTAGCAGTTATATATTTTTCTCCAGTTTTTATATCCATACTGTTTTAAAGCCTTTACCCTCTGACACATTTTACTTACTTACCTCGCTTAGTTATCGATTGATAGATGAAGTTCTTGTGAGCAAACTATAAAAGAAGGTGGCACTTGGTGGGGACTTCACAATAAAGCAGGTTGCCTATCGACATTTGCTGTGTCATCCACTGGAGTGGAAAGATAAAATGTTTCCATAACCATTTACAATACACTCTAAAAAAGGCTGTATACAGTAAGTATAGGAATTGATGCTATCTAATTCATTTTCAGTTCTTCCTGGAAACAACTTTTCATATTACAACAACATGTGACACCAAAATTTCTGAGAAAAATTAAAGACCCATGTCAAAAACCACTGACATAATTCATTATCATGAAAATTCAATCCTAATTAATTTAGTTTTTTTTTTGCTACATTTGAAGTTTAATTAGAACTAAATTTAACCCCTTAAGGACCAGCAGTTATACTGCAGCAATGTGGCTCGATCCTGATAATTGCCGTAGGTGTATTTGCGCGCACCCACTGGTCAGTGGGGGAGCCAATCAGTGGGTAGGGTGGACTCGATGTCCGCCGGCCACCCGTGAGCTTTCCCCGCAGTGACAGAACAGGGATCTGCCTCTGTAAACAAGGCAAATCTCTGTTCTGACAGGGGAGATCACACAGATCCTGACTTTCTGTGTTTCCCCAGTGACACAGCCCATTATACAGTTGGAACACACAGTAAGGAAACACATTTAACCCCTTGATTGCCCCTTCCCTGCCAATGTCATTAGTACAACAACAGGTGTATATTTTTACCACTGATTAATGCAATAATGTCACTGGTTCCCGAAAGAAAGTACCAAAAACGTCATTTGGGTGTCCGATCTGTCTGCCGCAATGTCGCAGTCACACTAAAAATCACTGATCGCCAACATTACTAGTAAAAAAAAAATAAAATTATTAAAAATGCCATAAATCTATCCCCTATTTTGTAGACGCTATAACTTTAGCGCAAACGAATCAATATACACCTATTGCAAATTTTTTTACCAAAAATATATAGAAGAATACATATTGGCCTAAACTGATGAAGAAATTTGTTTTTTTACATTTTTTTGGGATATTTATTATAGCAAAAAGTAAACAATATTGTTTTTTTTTTTCAAATTGACTCTCTTTTTTTGTTTATAGTGCAAAATATAAAGACCACAGAGGTGGTAAAATGCCACCAAAAGAAAGCTCTATTTGTGAGAAAAAAAGGAACTCAATTTTGTTTGGGTACAACGTCGCACAACCGTCAGTTAAAGCGATGCAGTGCCATATCGCAAAAAATGGCCTGGTCATTAAGGGGGAAAATCTTCAGGGCCTGAAGTGGTTAAAGAGGAACTACAGCCTTATCATACAAATTACAGAAAAGACACCTGCAGAAATGTTTGGTAATGGGAATCTACAATGAAATACTTACAGATAACTAGAGGTTTTCCATTCTTTGCATGACTTATTTTTTCTATGCCATAGGATAACTTTAGGATAATGGAAGTCACTTTGCACTGGTAAACCTTGTTTTCTAGTTTAAGCTAGATATTTTTGAAAATCTTATTTCAGATAAAATGTTGTCAATGCTCCTCTAAGTATATTGGCTCTGAAAATCAAAGACGGACAAGCATTTAAGCTAAATAATATACAGTGATTGTTTGATAGTATAGAACATACCCTTAAGAGCAGGCAGTTGTTACCTAACGTTATGGATATAAACTCAAACGAAAAATGTTATAACTATACATTTAAAAAAACAGCTTATTAGATTAAAAAAACAATAAGGTATTCACATGAACATGAAGGGGTAGTAGTAATTAAATCCCACATTTGAATAAACTCAAAATTTCCAGGAAGAAGAAAAGGTCCTTTTGTTTTAGAAATATGTAGGTTAATAAAGAATGTACAGTAGAGCTCAATTTTTGTGCAGTGTACCAAATCTTAATTTTTATACCCAAATTGCCAAAAAAAAAAAAAATCCATAAATCTTTTCTGTAAAATTTTTGCTTTGCAAGAGAATTTTCACTTTTCCTAGCAAACACGGTACAAATTTACTTTACAATAATATCCAATCACTTGCAATAAAACATATAAAACTAGTATGAAATTATTAAAATGAAATATTATTGAATAATAATATGAAAATAATAGAAAACACATGATTTTTGCTTGCATGTGATTGCTGTACTAGTCAAAAAGCAAATAAACATTCCCAGCTCACTTATCAGCCAGCCTGCAACAAACCCAATTGACCCTGTGCAGCAGTCCACACTGAAAACAAAGGGTTTAGTTTGCACACATTTGCAATATTTAAGTGATGGATTACACTTATTTTATATGCTTTTCAATGTATTTAGCACAATGGGCATTTTTTTAATAGATTGATGTCAATAAAGATTATGTAATTTTTTTATTATATTTTTCTACTTTGTTTATACTGGTGCTTTAAAGTCTCTGTATTTTCCCCATTTATTGTTTATTATTGAGTTGGGATGTGGCACCCAATATATTTCTCTGGTCTGGAGTAAAAACGTGCATTCAATTTGCTCAAAAGTATGTATAAACTAGCCCCATATTAAATTTGAGGAATTGAATAAAGCATTTACAACTTTTTTTAAAGTATGTCCCTTTAAAACTACCGAGCCTAGTTCAGACACGCATTTACAACATTTTGGTAACAATTGCAAAACATGAGACAAATTAAGGTAGGTCATACTAATGTCACTTTATGAACCTATTGCTATATCAGTGACAGATTCTTAAAGGGTTAATTGCCTTTACCAAAAAACTGTCTATGCAGGTAAGGGGCACCTGTAGATAAAACAAACTGCAGATTTTGACTAAGGTTGACCAATGCCCTTGTGATAGGTGTAGGCCATTAACATACCTCCCGAAACCTGGCTGGAAAACTCCCACAGATGGCACCCCCCATCCTGCCCTGTTGCTGGGAAGTTGATAAAGCACTCCCAGCCATTACTATCGACCCCATCATCACAGGAGGCAGGACTGATGGGAAACAAGATCCCACATCAGGTGCCACCCACTCAGTTTTTCAGGATCTATCTACCTTACTACAAAACTCCTCCGCCATGCACCTGCCTGTAACAAGTGCAGTGGCTGGGGAGGGAGCTCAGTAATACTGAGCTGCATTGACAAGAAATTCAATATGGACTCTCTGGCCTCACTACTGCCACCTCTTAAGACAGATTAATTTACCGGTTTCCAACAAACACTGTGAAATTCAGTGCAGAGGTGCAAGGGAATTCCAAAGTGTGTCAACAATACTCTTTATTAATTCCCCTGTATGCATTTATTTATTATACTATGGGATTGATTTACTAAAACTGGAGAGTGGAAAATCTGCTGCAGCTCTGCATAGTGACCAATCAGCTTCCAGCTTTTTTTGTTAATGCCTAATTGAACAAGCTGAACTTAGAAGTTGATTGGCTACCATGCACAGCTGCACCAGATTTTTCACTCTCCGGTTTTAGTAAAACAATTCCAATGTACAGTATATTTATTTCATGGGGTTTTTTATGAGCTTTGAGTTTTAGTTTTTTTTTTTATATATACAGAATCCATACCTAATAAATTGCAATTAAAGTGAAGTAGGTTTTTGGTACTTATGATAAGAGCTGGAAGCATTTTCTCTGTTGAATGTGCGCCTCACACAATGTTTTGGCAATCTAAAAATACAGTAGTTCCTACTAGATTTCACAAAAAGCTACATGAAAGATAATACATTCTTCTCATGTCACCAGAATATTAACACACCTGCCGGCAAAGTCAAGATGTTAGTTTAAAGAATCATAAATATGAAAGAGCTCAATAATGTGATGTGTGACAGCTGAGTGACAAAGCTAATTAACAGCCTAAAGAAGATTCTTTATAAATAAAGCAGCATCTGTCCCATTATATTCTCAGTAAAAATCTATTATTCTCCAGTCCCTTGTTTATTACTTAATAGCGTACAGCATTTTTAAAAGTTCTTGCTACTTATTACTGTCATCTGTAATTATAAGCAGTGTTAATAATGCCTTTATATTTTCATCCATAGGCCTTTGAATCACTTTTTAAAGTTTTCATGTCAGGCTCACATGAAGACAAATATCAACATTTATCTAATGACCCTAAGCAGTGCTGGGACAATGTCCACCTACTGTATTTATCTCTTTATAGTTCTTTACCCTGCATGTTATGACATGTAACTGATGTTTGCTTGAAAATAGCTTAAATATATCGTTTTCTTACAGTGGAAATGCAGCTTCCTGCCTCCAGACTTCAGTGTTCTGTGCTTGCAGAGCTGAGTGATGGCCACACCCCTTATTACAAATGTTGAGACAATCAGACTGAATTCTTGTGATTATAGCTGTGTTGTAATGAATTGCTAAAGATAATGACAATATGGACACATATTATCTAACATCCATTTTTAAGTCTATGTAACAACAAATAATATACAATATTGAGCTAATACAATTAACTATGATATTATATATATATATATATATATATATATATATATATATATATATATAGATATATATAGATATATATATATATATCCTGCCTGTAGTTCCTGTACCTTCCTACCCAGCTGTTTTTGGACATTTGGTTTTTGTCTTGTCTGCTATTCAAGTGTCACTGTGTGCTGGTCTCTGGTCCCTGTCTGATGATCCACAGTCATCTGGATCCTGCAACCAACAGCTGGTGCTGCCTGCTACATCAGCTCTCATGCTAACCTATGTCCTTACACCTCCTGTCACCACTGGTTTAATGGTGTTGGGCAGTAAGTGCAAGAAAAGCCCCCTCTCCAGCTCAATTTGCACCAGGTACAAGACAGCCATATACTGTAGCGATATTGCAGCCAGGTGCAAGAGACAGATATGTGCATCTGTAGTTGCTAAGAGAAGATGCTGAGTTGAGCAATACAATGAGGAGGATCAGGACAGGAAATTTCTGTGGGCTTGGGATACATAGTGCATGTAAGGAGGGTGGCATAGCTTGCCACTTGGTTCCCCTTCCCACATGAAAACACTGCGCCCAGAGCAGAACTGCCCCAACCCCCCCCCCCCCCACACACACACACAGACACATATACACACACATCTTTCCCTTGTCCCTGCCCTGGCTGGAGATTTTAAAGTGGACATAGCATCAGATATATATCTCATTATAGGGACCTTTCAGGTGAGAGACGAATGGCATCCAATCCATTAATCCGGAAAGTTTGGAAAGTAGACACCCCAAGCTGAGAGGCATGGTGAGTATTTTGCAGCTCTCATTTGTTTTTGAAACTGAAGAAAGAAAAGGAAAATTTTTTTTTTTTTTCAATTTTCAAAACTTTGTGACAAAAAGCGAGATCTGAAAAATACTCAACATGCCTCTCAACAAATTGCATGGCTGAATGGGTGTCTACTTTCCAAAATGGGGTCATATGGGGGAGGGGGGTTGTGCTATCTGGTCATTTCATGGTCTCCGAAACTGCGATAGGTAGTGAGTAGGGATGAGCTTCGAGTTCGAGTCGAACTCATGTTCTACTCGAACATTGGCTGTTCGCAAGTTCGCCGAACAGCGAACAATTTGGGGTGTTCGCGGCAAATTCGAATGCCGCGGAACACCCTTTAAAAGTCTATGGGAGAAATCAAAAGTGCTAATTTTAAAGGCTTATATGCAAGTTATTGTCATAAAAAGTGTTTGGGGACCCGGGTCCTGCCCCAGGGGACATGGATCAATGCAAAAAAAAGTTTTAAAAACGGACGTTTTTTCAGGAGCAGTGATTTTATTAATGCTTAAAGTCAAACAATAAAAGTGTAATATCCCTTTAAATTTCGTACCTGGGGGGTGTCTATAGTATGCCTGTAAAGGGGCGCATGTTTCCTGTGTTTAGAACAGTCTGACAGCAAAATGACATTTGGAAGGAAAAAACTCATTTAAAACTACCCGCGGCTATTGCATTGCCGACAATACACATAGAAGTTCATTGATAAAAACGGCATGGGAATTCCCCACAGGGCAACCCCGAACCAAAATAAAAAAAAAAAATGATGTGGGGGTCCCCCTAAATTCCATACAAGGCCCTTCAGGTCTGGTATGGATATTAAGGGGAACCCCGCGCCAAAAAAAAAAAAAAAAAAACGGCGTGGGGTCCCCCTAAAAATCCATACCAGACCCTTATCCGAGCACGCAACCTGGCAGGCCGCAGGAAAAGAGGGGGGGACGAGAGTGCGGCCCCCCCCCCTCCTGAACCGTACCAGGCCACATGCCCTCAACATTGGGAGGGTGCTTTGGGGTAGCCCCCCAAAACACCTTGTCCCCATGTTGATGAAGACAAGGGCCTCATCCCCACAACCGTGGCCGGTGGTTGTGGGGGTCTGCAGGCGGGGGGCTTATCGGAATCTGGAAGCCCCCTTTAACAAGGGGACCCCCAGATCCCGCCCCCCCCCCTGTGTGAAATGGTAAGGGGGTACTTACCCCTACCATTTCACTAAAAAACTGTCAAAAATGTTAAAAATGACAAGAGACAGTTTTTGACAATTCCTTTATTTAAATGCTTCTTCTTTCTTCCTTCATCTTCTTCTTCTTCTGGTTCTTCTGGCTCTTCTGGTTCTTCCTCCGGCGTTCTCGTCCAGCATCTCCTCCGCGGCGTCTTCTATCTTCTTCTCCTCGGGCCGCTCCGCACCCATGGCATGAGGGGGGAGGCTCCCGCTCTTCTCTTCATCTTCTTCTTCATCTTCTTCTTCTTCTTCTTCTTCTTCTTCTTCTTCTTCTTCTTCATCTCTTCTTCCTTCTTCATTTCTTCTGCGGGCCGCTCCGCATCCATGCATGGAGGGAGGCTCCCGCTGTGTGACGGCGTCTCTTCGTCTGACGGTTCTTAAATAACGGGGGGCGGGGCCATCCGGTGACCTCGCCCCCCTCTGACGCACGGTGAATTGACGGGACTTCCCTGTGACGTCACGGGGAATGCCACAGGGAAGTCCCGTCATGTCCCGTGCGTCAGAGGGGGGCGGGGTCACCGGGTGGCCCCGCCCCCCGTTATTTAAGAACCGTCAGACGAAGAGACGCCGTCACACAGCGGGAGCCTCCCTCCATGCATGGATGCGGAGCGGCCCGCAGAAGAAATGAAGAAGGAAGAAGAGATGAAGAAGAGAAGAAGAAAAAGAAGAAGAAGATGAAGAAGAAGATGAAGATGAAGAAGAAGATGAAGAGAAGAGCGGGAGCCTCCCCCCTCATGCCATGGGTGCGGAGCGGCCCGAGGAGAAGATAGAAGACGCCGCGGAGGAGATGCTGGACGAGAACGCCGGAGGAAGAACCAGAAGAGCCAGAAGAACCAGAAGAAGAAGAAGATGAAGGAAGAAAGAAGAAGCATTTAAATAAAGGAATTGTCAAAAACTGTCTCTTGTCATTTTTAACATTTTTGACAGTTTTTTAGTGAAATGGTAGGGGTAAGTACCCCCTTACCATTTCACACAGGGGGGGGGCCGGGATCTGGGGGTCCCCTTGTTAAAGGGGGCTTCCAGATTCCGATAAGCCCCCCGCCCGCAGACCCCCACAACCACCGGCCACGGTTGTGGGGATGAGGCCCTTGTCTTCATCAACATGGGGACAAGGTGTTTTGGGGGGCTACCCCAAAGCACCCTCCCAATGTTGAGGGCATGTGGCCTGGTATGGTTCAGGAGGGGGGGGGGGCCGCACTCTCGTCCCCCCCTCTTTTCCTGCGGCCTGCCAGGTTGCGTGCTCGGATAAGGGTCTGGTATGGATTTTTAGGGGGACCCCACGCCGTTTTTTTTTTTTTTTTTGGGCGCGGGGTTCCCCTTAAAATCCATACCAGACCTGAAGGGCCTTGTATGGAATTTAGGGGGACTCCCACATCATTTTTTTTTTTTAATTTTGGTTCGGGGTTGCCCTGTGGGGAATTCCCATGCCGTTTTTATCAATGAACTTCTATGTGTATTGTCGGCAATGCAATAGCCGCGGTAGTTTTAAATGAGTTTTTTCCTTCAAAATGTCATTTTGCTGTCAGACTGTTCTAAACACGGGAAACATGCGCCCCTTTACAGGCATACTATAGACACCCCCCAGGTATGAAATTTAAAGGGATATTACACTTTTATTGTTTGACTTTAAGCATTATTAAAATCACTGCTCCTGAAAAAACGGCCGTTTTTAAAACTTTTTTTTGCATTGATCCATGTCCCCTGGGGCAGGACCCAGGTCCCCAAACACTTTTATTGACAATAACTTGCATATTAGCCTTTAAAATTAGCACTTTTGATTATTCATGTTCGTGTCCCATAGACTTTAACGGTGTTCGCGTGTTCGAACAAATTTTTTTCCTGTTCGCATGTTCTGGTGCGAACCGAACAGGGGGGTGTTCGGCTCATCCCTAGTAGTGAGGAGTGAAATCAAGAATTTACGCCCTTAGGAAGCCTGAAGGCAGTGCTTGGGTTTCAGGGTCCTGTACACGTCCACATAAAGGGAATACAAAGACACTGAATTTCAAAAGAGCCAACTTCCCTTAACTACAAACCTTGCTAAAAGGCATAAATTGGGATAAAATATTAGGAACAAAGAACACGGAGGAGAGATGGGTTTGCTTTAAGAGCATATTAAATAAGGGCATTAAATGATGCATTGGCATTAGCCAATGCATCCAATTGGGTAATAAATTTAAAAAAAGCGAACAAAAGTCCTGGATGGCTTAACTCCAATGTAAAAATGCATATAAAAGCAAAGGAGAAGGCCTTCAAAAAATACAAGGTGGAGGGATCATCCTCAGCATTCAGACTTTATAAAGAATGCAATAAGAAATGTAAGGGTGCAATTAGGATGGCTAAGATAGAACATGAAAGACACATAGCGGAGGAGAGCAAAAAAAATCCCAAGAAAAGTATGTAAACAGTAAAAAAGGGAGGACAGACCATATTGGCCCCATAAAGAATGAGGAAGGACATCTGGTTACAAAGGATGGGGAGATGGCGAAGGTATTGAATTTATTCTTCTCCTCAGTCTTCACGAGTGAATCGGGGGGCTTCAGTAACCAAAACTGCAGTGTTTATCCTCATGACACAACACAGGAAGCACCTCCATGGTTAACAGAGGACAGAATTAAAATTAGACTTGAGAAACTTAACATTAATAAATCACCGGGACCAGATGGCTTGCATCCGAGGGTACTTAGGGAACTCAGTCAAGTGATTGCCAGACCGTTGTTCCTAATTTTTACAGACAGTCTACTGACTGGAATGGTACCAGCTGATTGGAAAAAAGCCAATGTAGCACCAATATTTAAAAAGGCCCAAAATACATCCCTGGGAATTACAGATAGTATGTAAACTCTTGGAGGGGATGATAAGGGACTATAGACAAGATTTTAGTAATGAGAACGGTATCATTAGCAGTAATAAGCATGGATTCATGAAGAATCGTTCTTGCCAAAAGAATCTACTAACCTTCTATGAGGAGGTGAGTTTCCATCTAGATAAAGGAAGGCCCGTAGACGTGGTGTATCTGGATTTTGCAAAAGCATTTGACACAGTTCCCCATAAACGTTTACTGTACAAAATAAGGTCCATTGGCATGGATCATAGGGTGAGTACATGGATTGAAAACTGGCTACAAGGGCAAGTTCCGAGGGTGGTGATAAATGGGGAGTACTCAGAATGGTCAGGGGTGGGTAGTGGGGTTCCCCAGGGTTCTGTGCTGGAACCAATCCTATTTAATTTGTTGATAAACAACCTGGGGGATGGGATAAACAGTTCAATCTCTGTATTTGCAGACGATACTAAGCTAAGCAGGGCAATAACTTCTTCGCAGGATGTGGAAACGTTGCAAAAAGATCTGAACAAATTAATGGGGTGGGCAACTACATGGCAAATGAGGTTCAATGTAGAAAAATGTAAAATAATGCATTTGGGTGGCAAAAATATGAATGCAATCTATACACTGGGGGGAGAACCTCTGGGGGAATCTAGGATGGAAAAGGACCTGGGGGTCCTAGTAGATGATAAGCTCAGCAATGGCATTCAATGCCAAGCTGCTGCTAACAAAGCAAACAGAATATTGGCATGCATTAAAAAGGGGATCAACTCCAGAGATAAAACAATAATTCTCCCACTCTACAAGACTCTGGTTCGGCCGCACCTAGAGTATGCTGTCCAGTTCTGGGCACCAGTCCTCAGGAAGGATGTACTGGAAATAGAGCAAGTACAAACAAAGCTAATAAAGGGTCTGGAGGATCTTAGTTATGAGGAAAGGTTGCAAGCACTGAACTTATTCTCTCTGGAGAAGAGACGCTTGAGAGGGGATATGATTTCAATATACAAATACCGTACTGGTGACCCTACAATAGAAATAAAACTTTTTCGCAGAAGAGAGTTTAACAAGACTCGTGGCCACTAATTAAAATTAGAAGAAAAGAGGTTTAACCTTAAACTATGTAGAGGGTTCTTTTCTGTAAGAGCAGCAAGGATGTGGAATTCCCTTCCACAGGCGGTGGTCTCAGTGGGGAGCATCGATAGCTTCAAGAAACTATTAGATAAGCACCTGAATGACCACAACATACAGGGATATACAATGTAATACTGACACATAATCACACATAGGTTGGACTTGATGGACTTGTGTCTTTTTTCAACCTCACCTACTATGTACCTATGTAACGTCTAGACTGCCAAAAAGTCCCACACATGTGGTATCCCCATATTCAGGAGAAGCAGCAAAATGTATTTTGGGGTGTAATTTCACATAATCCCATGGCATATTTGAGCAATATATCATTTAGTTACAACTTTGTGAAAAAAAAATATATATTGTCATTTTCCCCAAACTTGTGGCAAAATATATAATATTTCATGGACTCAACATGCCTCTCAGCAAATAGCTTGGGGTGGTGTCTACAGTACTTTCCAAAATTGGGATTATTTGGGGGGGGTAGTTCTATCTGGGCATTTCATGACCTCCGAAACCGTGATAGGTAGTGAGGAGTTAAATCAAAAATTTATGCCCTTAGAAAGCCTAAAGGCAGTGCTTGGTTTTCGGGGTCCTGTACACGGCTAGACTGCCAAAAATTCCCTCACATGTGGTATCCCTGTACTCAGGAGAAGCAGCAGAATGTATTTTGGGGTTTAATTTCACATATGCCCATGGCATGTTTGAGCAATATATCATTTCAGTGACAACTTTGTGTATTTATTTTTTCAATCACTTATGGCAAAAAATAAAATATTCAATGTGCTCAACAAGCCTCTTAGAAAATTCCCTGCGGTGTCTACTTTCCAAAATAGGGTCATTTGTGTGTGTGTGTGTGGGGGGGGGGTGTACTGCCCTGCCGTTTTAGCACCTCAATTAATGAGATAGGCACTCAAACTAAAAGCTGCGTAAATTCCAGAAAATGTTCCCTAGTTTGAAGAACGCTATAACTTTTGCACAAGCCAATAAATGTACGCTTATTGATTTTTTTTTTTACCTGAGACATGTGGCTGAATGCTTTTTGGCCTAAATGTATGAATAAAATTTAGTTTCCTGACAGGCTCCATGGTAGCATACGTGTGGGTAGGCTCCGCCTCCATAACTACCCAATAGGACCCCCTCTCCCATAAATCTTTGCTCTAGGCTGCTATCCATGTTCCTTTTTTGTCCTCCTCCGTAGGACCAGGTGTTGGTTCTCCTACCTGAAGATAAATCCTCCCTACGATCGATGATGCCGAGTGCCAAAGATTCCTCCGATAGGCCCTGACTGTTAAGCAGGGTATGGAGTGTAAAGCAGAGTAGCGCTGAAGATTGGATCGGTTCGTCTATGTGTGCACGGTCTATTGCCTAATGTTTCAGGCGACCATTATCTGCTGCCAAGTCCGGTGTGTATGTGTATGGATGGCGTTCCTCGGCCCAGGTGATCGTAGGTGGAGGGGTAAAGTTTTTACATTTCATTCACATATGGCAGCAGTGTTTATGTGTATCATACCTCTGTGTGTTTTCTTCCTGCTTCCTGGTGTCCTAGATTGGCGCTGACGCTCTCTGCGTTCCAGCAGCCGCTCTCTCTGTGACTTCCGGGTACCGGCGTACGTTCTGCGCATGCGCGGACCCAATACGAAGTCTAGGCTTGGTTCGCGCATGCGCGCGAGCGTCTCGCGTCTGACGTCGGCGATGACGTCACGGGCGCCACTTTTAAAAGCTGTGAGAAGCTTTCAGAGCCCTGGGAATGATCGTGGGGGATACAGCGACTTCCCGGGGCTACTATCTTGGCAGTCAAAGGTAAGACAATCTCTATTGTCTGGGGGTGGAGGTCTGTTGTCAGTCAGCTGATCCTGTGAATCTGTCTCTGCAGCTTCCTATTGTATTGACATTATGGACTCCTCACTGCCCCCTAGTGGCCAGCCCGCTTGTAGCAGGTATGTTTGCAGTTTTGCCTTTCTGCCTGTACAAGGATTGAGAGTAGGACACCAGCTGATTTTCTTTTCTATCTTCTCTGTGTTTCTTTCCTCACAGCCCTACTAGGTCTGATCCACACCGTAGTTCTCATAAAGGAAGTGGATCATCAAAATCACACCACCGGCAATCTTCCTCCAGGTCTAGCCATCATAAATCTTCCAGATCTGAACAGCGCAAAAAAAATCCTTCTCACCCCCCTTCATCTCACTCTAAAGAGAGTTCAGGGAAATCATGCTGGGGATGTAGGATGCCTGTTCCAACAGACAAATCTCTCTGTGATCACTGCTTTTCTAAAGCCGCAGATGAGAGGGATGGTGCAGACCAGCGTTTGGAATCTATGGTTAGGCGGGTTGTGAAAGAATCTCTACAGGAGAGAGAAGCCAAGCAGCCCCGTGATTCCCCATCAGACCCATTATGCCCTCCAGTGGGCGAAGGTTCTGTGCATGAGACATGGGATTCCTCCCAACCAAGTCACCCTTCTGCTCCTGTTCCAGACAGCGAATCGGATCTGGAAGATCCTGGCGTGGGGTTTGAGTACGCTTTAGTTCCTTCATTGGTGAAGGCAGTAAAGGAGGCCCTGAAGTGGGAAGATCCAGTTACTTCCCCCCCAAAACAGAGGAAGTTTTTTAAGCAGCTCAATAAGGAGCGACAGTATTTTCCTTTTCTCTCTGAGCTGGGTGAGGTCATTTCTGAAGAGTGGAGCAAAATGGACAAGAAAAGTTCCATGCAGTCAAAGGTCTTGAAACTATATCCTTTCAAGGAAGAGGAAGTAAAGCACCATGAATCAGCCCCATTAGTGGATGCAGCTTTAATGAGACTAGCAAGATATGTAACGCTTCCCTTGGAAGACACTGTATCTTTTAAAGATCCTTTGGAAAGGCGAATTGATTCAGATTTAAAGAAGATCTACCTGACGTCAGGAATGGCATGTAAGCCTGTACTTGCAATAGCTGCAGTTTCCAAAGCTTTGGAATCTTGGTCTGATAATGTGGATGAGTTCTTAAGAGGTATCTCTACTGAAACAGCTAAGGATTCTCCTATCCAAGAGATCAGGCTGGCATCAGCCTTTCTTGGGGAGGCATCTATTGATGTCATCCGCCTGATGTCCCGGGTTATGTTGGCAGCTGTTTCAGCTCGTCGTGCCCTATGGCTCCGTCCGTGGTTGGCAGACCCAGCTTCCAAGCAAGCTTGGTGCCGAATTCCGTTTGAAGGTTCTTCATTGTTCAGCAATAAGCTCGATAGTGCCATAACCCGGGCCACAGGTGGGAAGTCTGGTTTCCTCCCTCAAGACAGACGCCTACAAAATCAGAAACGCAGTTTTCCTAGAAGACAAAACTCTGATCGCGCTAGGGAGGCGCGCAGCTACAGACCTGGTCGGGAGTTCTCTAGATCCTGGAAAGCCAGGCAGTCTTCTTTCAAGAAACCCGTTAAAGGGGGTTCCTCTGGCAACCAGGATGCCACAAAGTCCTTTTGAGATTGGGCCCGCTCAGGCATGCCAGGTGGGGGCTCGTCTTCGCCACTTCGGGCATGTCTGGGCGGCCTCAATCCGAGATTACTGGACCGTCAAGACGGTCTCCTCCGGTCACAAGTGGGTTTTCAGCAATACCCCAAGACTCAGATTTGTTCCCACAGCTCTTCCAGGTTCAGAAGAGAAAAAGCAGGTCCTATTAACCTACGTGAGCTGTTTATTGGATCAAGGCGCAGCCGTCCCTGTTCCAGAAGACGAACAAGGCAAAGGCATGTATTCTCCTCTGTTCATGATACAGAAGAAAAACGGTACATGGAGGCCAGTAATAGATTTAACACATCTCAATTCTTTTATCCGAAAAGAAAAGTTCAAAATGGAATCTTTAATTACGATCCAACATTCAATACATCTGGGAGATTGGATGATTTCAATAGATCTGAAAGATACATACTTTCACATGCCAGTGGCAACAGAGTTCCAACAGTTCCTCCGCTTTGCGGTAGGCAATCAGCATCTGCAGTTTACATGTCTACCCTTCGGCCTAACAACGTCACCTCGAGTCTTCTCAAAGGTCCTGTTGTCGGTTGTGGCTCTACTCCGTATCAAAGGGGTTCGCCTCCACCACTATTTAGACGACCTACTTCTCCTAGCTCAGAACGAAGGTCAACTGTTGGAGCACAGGAGCTTAGTCATCTCCACCCTGCAGGAATTCAGGTGGCTTCTGAATCTAGAGAAGAGCCATTTAGAGCCATCACAATCTCTGGTGTTTCTAGGGGCTCACTTCAACACATTGGAAGGCACCATCTCCCTTCCAGAGGAGAAGATTGGAGTGATTCGAGACAGAATACACGCAGCCCTGGCGTCGTCTCACCTCTCAGCTCTCCAATGCCTGAAAGTAATTGGCACCATGACAGCTACCATTCCTATGGTGAAGTGGGCCCAATGGCATACACGACCCTTCCAAAAAGGGTTCCTTCAGCAATGGGATTCTTCCAGCCAAGTCCAGCGCATACACCTTACGTCATCCATGAGGACGTCTCTTCTTTGGTGGCGTCAAGGGAAGAATCTGCGCAATCACCATTCAATCATGCCCATTTCATGGATCACGTTAACCTCGGATGCCAGCAATCGAGGTTGGGGCGCTCACTGCCTTTCAGAAGTGGCGCAAGGCCGATGGGGTTTCCCTGCTCTGGGGATTGTCTCCAACATTCTGGAGCTGAAGGCCGCCTTTCAGGCACTCCTGTCATTTCGTCACCTAATAGAAGGTTCATCTGTGATGCTAAGGTTGGACAATACAACCGCGGTGGCTTACATAAAGAAGCAAGGTGGAACCCGCAGCTGGTCACTGCTACAAGAAGTGGAGCCAATAATGAGCTGGGCTCAGAAATATTTGTCCAACATCTCGGCAGTTTACATTCCGGGGGTCCAGAATGTACAGGCGGACTTTCTCTCGAGAGTACAAATGGACAACAACGAGTGGTCTCTCCACAGAGAGGTGTTCGAGTGGCTTCTGACCCTGGGAGTACTTCCAGAAGTCGATCTTTTTGCTTCTCCATGCAATCACAAGATGCCCAGATATTATTCGAGGTTCAGAGACCCTCAGGCTTACGGGATAGATGCTCTCTCAGAGCGTTGGAAGTTTCAGAGGGCTTATGCCTTCCCTCCGGTACCGGTGATTCTGCAATTCCTCCGGAGGCTCAGAACAGAGAAAGTGGAGGTCATTGCAGTGATTCCTTTCTGGCCCAACAGGCCGTGGTTTCCTCTGTTATCACTCCTGAGTTATCAAGACCCTGTTCCCCTTCCTCTCAGGCCGGATCTACTGTCGCAAGGCTCGACGTTACACCCATGCCCATCTTGCCTACACCTCAGGGTGTGGTTCTTGAGAGGGAAAGGCTTGAATCCCTAGGCTGTCCGGAAGAAGCTATTCCAACTCTTCTTAGTGCCCGGAGGGGAAGTACGAACAGAGTATACGAACGGATATGGTCTAAGTTCTCTGATCACATGTCTTCCCGGTCAAATTCGTGTAAGTCTCCAGCAGTAGAAGACATTCTAAGTTTTCTCCAATCGGGGCTGGACCTATCTTTAGCAGTCAGCTCACTAAGAGTGCAAGTTTCAGCCATCTCGGCCTTCACAGGAGTATCTTGGGCTAATCACACATTAGTCCGTCAATTCTTTAAAGGAGCTATCAGGCTTAAACCTCAAAGAAGACCTAGATTCCCCAAATGGGACCTTCCTATTGTCTTGGATTTTCTCTCCAATCTCGGATCAGATCCTGACAAACCTCTTTCCATGAGAGATCTCACGCTCAAGACCACCTTCTTAGTAGCCGTGACATCGGCTAAAAGAGTGTCAGAGATTAGAAATTTAGGCTCAGAAGAACCTTTCCTAACCTTTTTTCCAGATAGGGTAGTGTTGATTCCCATGCTTGGGTCAAACCCTAAAGTGACCTCAGTCTTTCATGAAAATCAAGAGATTGTACTTCCTACTTTCAGAACAACGGACGATCAGGATGTTCATCCACTTGACGTAGGCTACACTCTAAAGCAATATCTGGAGGTCACAAGTCCATTCAGACAAACGGAATTCCTTTTCGTTCTTCTTCATGGTAAAACAAAGGAAAGCGAGCTTCGGTCAGATCAATCTCTTCTTGGATTGTGCAGACCATTCAGAGGGCATACAAGGCAAAGGGCTTGGCTCCTCCAGAGGCAGTGACGGCTCATTCGACCAGAAGTATCTCGACCTCGTGGGCAGCTTCAAGGCATGTCGCGCCTGAAATCATTTGTAGAGCGGCTTCCTGGTCTTCTATAAACACATTTGTTTCTCATTATTGTGTTGAGCCTGCGGCTCTGTCATCTATTAATTTTGGTTTACAAGTATTGTCGGTTGACAATGTAAAATAAATTTGGTTTCTTTGCTCAAACATTTTTGCCCGCCCGTGTGTATTTTGGGGCGAGTTATTTCCCACACGTATGCTGCCATGGAGCCTGTCAGGAAAACGGAAAATTTATATCAAATACTTACCGTAATTTTCCTTTCCTGATAGGCTCCATGGCAGCAGGAGTCCCTCCCAAAATGTCTGGAGTAGGCTAGTTACGGAACATGGATAGCAGCCTAGAGCAAAGATTTATGGGAGAGGGGGTCCTATTGGGTAGTTATGGAGGCGGAGCCTACCCACACGTATGCTGCCATGGAGCCTATCAGGAAAGGAAAATTACGGTAAGTATTTGATATAAATTTTCCGTTTTATTGTATTTTTTATAACAATAAGTAGAAAATATAATTTTTTCAAAATTTTCAGTCTTTTTTCATTTTTATTGCAAAATATAAAAACATCAGAGGAGATCAAATACCACCAAAAGAAAGCTCTGTTTGTGGGAAAAAAGGAAGCAAATGTGGTTTGGTTACAGCATTGCATGACCGAGCAATTGTCAGTTAAAGCGACCCAGTGCCAAATTATAAAAAGTGCACTGATCAGGAAGGGGGTAAAATCTTCTGGGGCTGAAGTGGTTAGCTAATGGAAGCTAATGGATGATTCAATGTGACAGAGTCCACCCATATCTGTAATTAACTGATTTTGAAATGTCACTTTAGCACCTAATTGGTAGGTGTCATGTTTGCATGCATGTGAAGGAGTATATGCATGTATAGAAAACAAAAAAGCAATGTTCAGCAAGACTTGACATTAGAATTAAACAGGATTAGGCATCAATCACACAAGGCCAAAGCTTGAACAGTGCACAGCTCACCTTTGTGAATTTGCCATGCAATAACTCATTCTTAAAAATGAATTTTCAGTAATGCAATGTGAAGAAGATCAGTGTCAGATAATTACATTTTTGTATTTTTTTGCTCTTTTTGGTTTCCATTTTTTATATCCTTTAGTTATCTAAATATACATATGCAACATTTACATAATAAAATTATTATGTTAAGCAAATGTACATCATTTTGGAGTCAAGCAGTTAAATGAATAAAAAGAACATTACAAAGGCAGACAGTGTTATGATATCACAACATGATCATATCATATTATATACATTAGGTATTTACATTTAAACTAATAGAAGCTCGTACATAGTGCACATTTAATTGAAAAATACGGAGATTGGATGAATTTTAAAGGCAGTTTTTTCCTTAATCCTGTTAATTCCTGAAATAATTGCAATTACTTAACACAAGGGAGATGCTAACATGTTTTATAATAATATGAGACTTAAAGCTAGGACACTGAAGAGGATTCCTGCTGTAATACAAGCTAGCATGTCTGCATGAAGATCATGATGATCATGTTATTGTGGTTTATGCAAATGGTAATGATTTTGTTTTAATGTACCATTGTACCCACATAGTCAAAAGAATGCATTTTTCACATTAAATCACTCATTTTAATTCTCTCTCATTATGTTTGGAATACTTAGTACAAGTGAATATCCTTCCATTTTTTTTTTTATTATTAAACGTATGTTTTATGTAGCATTTTGTTTTTTTGTTTTTTGGGAAAGTGTATGTATATCATAACAATGCACATATTTTCTTCATTTTGGTTTGCCGTTTCTTCAATAATGCAAAAAAAAAAAGCTGTTTATCCTGTCAGGACTGTAGACTGCTGGTACACTGTTAACAGTTATTATTATTAACAGTTCTGTCTGTGGACTACAAAACACACCCCACTAAACTATACAGAAACAAAGAGAGGGAGGTGTTATGTAGTCCTGGAAAAATGTCCTACCCTTGAGTGATACTGAGCTTTGCCACACTAAGACCAGGGCTGTCTTTAAGGTGGGGCAAACGGGGCAGCTTCCCTGGGCCCAGACATTGCTGTGTGAGCAGGGCCGGTGCTACCACTAGGCGGATTAGGCAACCGCTTAGGGTGCACTGCCGCCTAGGGCACCCGGCCGCTGACTATTTTACTCCCGCACTGTCCTCGACAGAGCCATGTCAAGCAGCGCCCCCACCCTGGTTCTCCGCTCTAATGTGTTTCCAGTCCAGACAGTAAGCCCCCTCTGCTCTTCTATCATGATATCAGCCAGCGAGTGTCACATGTCCAGCAACCCCCAGGGTGCTCTCTGATGTGTGAAGTTGAGGAGGTGTGGGCGGCCGGGTAGCCATCGCTACATGGCAGTAAACAGCAAGGGGCCGGCCGAGGGCAGATAAGCCAGAGAGCCCGGGACTCGGGAGAAGAGCTCCACCGTGGCACCTTCCCTTCTCTCTTAGACATCCCCCCTCTTAGCCATCCCTATACTCTCAGCCACCCCCCCTCCTTTCTCACCCACCCGTCTCTCTTAGCCACCCCCCCTCTCTCAGCCCTCCTCTCTCTAAGCCTCCTCCCTTCTCTTCTAGCCCTTCCTTTTCTCTCAGCCCCCTTCTCTCAGCCCACCCATCTCTATCAGCCCCCCTCTCACAGCCCCCACTCTCTTAACCCATTCTCTCTGAGCCATCCCTCCTACCTCTCTCTCAACCCCCCTCTCTCAGCCCACCCATCTTAGCCTCCCTCTCTTAGCCCTCCCTCCATTCTTAGCCAGCCCTAACTCTCTCAACCCCCCCTTCTCTCACAGCCTCCCTCTCTCTCTCTCAGCCCTCCCTCCTATCCCCCTCTCTTTCAGCCCCCTCTCAATCCCCCTCTCTTAGCCCCCCTCTTCCCTCCCCCCAATTAACTGGTCTTGCCTAGGGCACAAAATAGGCTAGCACCGGCCCTGGTCAGGTAGGTAAATGTATGTGTCAAGTCACATGTTACAAGAGCAAAGGGGGAGGAGTCAGGGGCAGAGCCAAAGTGGGGGGGGGGGGGTGGCAAAATGAGGTTTCGCCTAGGGTGTCAAAAATCCTTGCACCAGCCCTGTGTGTGAGTTTGTAGCATATTCTATCCAGCAACCAATCAGTTAGCAAAAATGATGTGCTACAACCTCTAGTAACTAATCAGGGAGCTGTCTAATGTGTGATGTAACCTCTAGCAACCAATCAGCAAGCAGAAATGATTTGCTGTAATCTCCAGCAACCATTCAGCAAGCGGGAATGATGTGCTGTAACTCTAGCAATCAGTGAGTGGTAATGATGTGCTGTAATTTCTAACATCCAGTTAGCAATAATGATGTGCAGTAACCTCTAGCAACCAATCAGCAAGGAGAAATGATGTGCAGTAACCTCCAGCAACCAATCAGCAGTAATGATGTGCAGTAACCTCTAGCAACCAATCAGCATGCAGAAATGATGTGTGGTAGCCCCTAGCAACTAATCAGTGAGCCTTAATGTGTGCTGTAAAATCTAGCAACCAGTCAGTGAGCCATATTGGTGTGCTGTAACCTCTAGCAACCATCAGTTAGCAGTAATGATGTACTATAACCTCTAGCAATTAATCAGTGAACTGTAATGTGTGATGTAACCTCTGGCAACCAACCAGCAAGCAGAAATTATGTACTGTAACCTCTAGCAACCAGTCTGTGCATGGTACTGATATGCTGTAACCTCTAGCAACCAATCAGTTAGCAGTAATAAAGCACTGTAACCTCTAGCAACTAATCAGTGAGCCGTAATGTGTTTTTTAACCTCTAGAAACCAGTCAGCAAACAGAAATGATGTGCTGTAACCTCTAGGAACCAGTCAGTGATTGAGCGTTAATGATATACTGTAACCTCTAGCAACCAATCAGAAAGCAGTAATGATATGCTATAACCTCTAGCAACCAGTGAGCGACTATGGTGTTCTGTAATCTCTAGCAACCAGTTAGCAATAATGATGTGCTGTAACCTCTAGCAACCAATCAGCAATCAGAAATTATGTCCTGTAACCTCTAGCAACCAGTCTGTGAGCAGTAATGCTATGCTGTAACCTCTAGCAGACAGTATGTGAGCGGTAATTATATGCTGTAACCTCTGACAACCAATCTCAGTCACTGCCTGATATGCTGCAGTAAACTGATTTTGAGTCTATCTGCCATTTATTGTATGTCTCAGAGGTGGAGAGTGAAATTGCATGGCAGAGGCAAGGAAAATGTTTGTCCAGGTTCCACTAAATATTAAAGATGGCCCTGGTTAAGATGGGAAGTGTTAGTGGCAGGATAACTTGGTGAAAGTAAAAGGAAAGGCCTGAAAAATAAAGATAAATCCAGCTGCCACATTTAAGGACTGGTAAGCTGCATTATATTCTGTTTTTTGTTTTTGGCCTAAGATACAATTTAAGTGCTAAGAATAGATTGCTGAATTTAAAGTGTTCGTTAACCTAAAAAAATAAAATAAAGATCCTGTTCCCTTAAAGCATGTTATACAGCACAGTGCTTGTGCGGTGTAATTTGTCCCCCTGCATCACCTGAAATACCTGGCAGATCCTGACATTTTCTGCCTTCCCCTATGTAAACTGACCACGGTGTATCACGGCTAATGAGCCCTGACACCATGGTCAATTTACGTGCCTTCATCATCTGTTCTTTCCTCTGTCCTCTCCTTTCTCCTCCCCCGTCCCTGCCTGTCAGCTCCGTGTCCGTGCATGCCCCCTCCACTCCTGCTGCTCACATTACTGTTATTTTATTTCACTATCCTCTGTTTGTGTATGTAATGTCCCCCTGTGTCTGTGTCTTAAAAAAAAATAATATGGTATATACCTGGATCACGCGACCCGCCGCTTCTCTCCTCCTCTCCTTCTCCCCGCCTGACTGACGTCAGCGGTGGGTCATGTGAACGCCGATCGATACTGTAATTTTACATTGGTGGATTAACAACCACTTTAACACCTACCATTTGAAGCAGGATAGCATGTTATCCAGGTTTCCAATGAGACACTGGAAAGTCCAACATGACAGTCTTATGGCTAATGTAACCAGGGACAGAATCCTTGACTCTTCACAAAATGAATGTCGCCAATTCTATTAGGATGCTCAAACACTGGGAAAAGTGTTTTTCATAAATGGGTATCGATATTATTGTTTTTTTGCACCTTGAGTGAGGGACTACACCTATTGCTAGCCAATTGTGCTTGTATTTGATAATTGGTGGTATTGTAAATCATACTATTTATACTATTATTTAATCTTTTTTTATTATTACCATTTCCATTCCCCCAGTTTAAATACCAATTGAAATCTTAGATTTTTTTTTTATCATGTTATAATCCCATACCCACATTAAGTTCTATGACTGATTTTTTGCTAGGAACCTTACAATACTGTTCTCTCCCAGTAAAGATGCTGCATCCAGCACATTACAGTGCTGTGCTCACCTGGCAGAGCTAGAAAACCGCATTTATTGGAACAAACTTCCCCAGGTTTACTACAGCACATTACAGAGTGTACTGGGTCTTATTCTGTGTACACACAAGCAGACATCGACCAGACGGATCGAGTCCGGCGGACAATTCGACTGTGTGTGGCCTTCATCGGACCTGCAGCGGACTTTTTCAGTTGAAAATCTGACGGATTTGGAAAAAGAAATCCCCTCGTCTGTATGCTAGTCCGACGGACGAAAACTGACGCTAGGGCAACTATTGGCTACGGGCTATGAACGTCCTTATTTTAGTCCAGTCGAACGTCATCACGTACAAATCCGTCGGACTTTGGTGTGATTGTGTGTAGGCAAGTCCGTTCGTTGGGAAAGTCCGTCGGAAGTCCGTAGAAAGTCCATCAAAAAGTCCGTCCGACCAGTCCGGTAGAAAAGTCCGCTCGTGTGTTTATCGGCATTACGCTAGTCCCTTTTAGACTACAGACTCATATTACATAGTCACATAGGTGGTGAGGTTGAAAAAAAGACACAAGTCCATCAAGTCCAACCTATGTGTGTGATTATATGTCAGTATTACATTGTATATTCCTGTATGTCAAGGTGGTTCAGGTGCTTATCTAATAGTTTTTTTTTTTTTAACTTTAATATTTTTATTTTTATTTAACAGTATGCTATACATGGATTTCACTTTTATACATGCACACACTTTAGCACTGTTACAATATCAAGGTTGGTAGAGAATGAGTAGTAAAGTCAACTAAGAAAGCAGATCAAACTAGATAATCCCACCCCCTTCTGACATGTTATTTTGGCTGTTTTTTCAATAGTTTTTTATCTATATTGCCGGGAGTGGACAATACATTATACATTACAGCCACAAGCTATTTTAAATTACATTTTTTCTTTTAGAAATGTCATTTTGCTGCGGTATTGTAATAAACATCGGAAAAATGCACTACTTTACAGGCAGACTGAGGGGACCCCCAGGCACGATATTTAAAAGGAATATTTCATTTTTATTCTTTCACTTTAACATTAATAAAATCACTGCTCCTGAAAAAAAACTGTCTTTTTTAAAACTTTTTTTGCATTGATACATGTCCCCTGGGGCAGTTCCCGGGTCCCAATACACTTTTTTATGGCAATAACTTGCATTAAAGACTTTAAAATGAGAACTTTTGATTTTTCATGTTCGTGTCCCATAGAGTTTAACGGTGTTCGCACAAATTTTTTGTCTGTTCGCATGTTCTGTGCAAACCAAACCTGGGGGGGGGGTGTTTGGCTCATTCCCAATTATAGCTATGACACTAATGGCTGGATCTGTCACCCAGCTATCTAGTATTATTAGGTACTAAGATGCAAGTGGTTGGGTTGCAGGGGGGCATTTGTGCAACCCTGTTATCGTTCTGCAGGGTGGGGGACTGCTGACCCTCTTGTTCATCTATGTGTTAAACTCTGAGTGTGAGTATATCTAAGAAATAATTGCACGTTTGTGTGTTCGCTGTCCCGTGTGTGTGTCATTTTGGTCCGCTCTGTGTGCTTCTGATCACTGTCCTGTGTGTGATGACTTTTCCCTCTATGAGTGTGATACTACTGTTCTCTATGCTTGCGTATATGTATGATTGTTGTCCCAGAGAGGGAATGGAGCGCTGACAGGGGCTGCTGGTGAAGGGATATGGGGCAGTGATGTGGATCAAGGAAGGAGGTAAAGGCGTATCTCATGGGGATTGCAAACAATTTCTGCGGTCCAGACCTATATTAATAGGTTCCGGTATAGGTGACAAGTGGCAGCCAGCTCCTCAGAGCAGAAGGGACTCTGTAACATGGGAGAAAAAAGAAAAAAAGCAGCACCGCTCTAAGGGTAGTAAGTCACTTAAAAAAGGCTTTAATACATTTTATTTTTTTTTTTTTTAAATGTACACTCACATTTGAGTTAAAAACAGGCATGGAATAGTTCTCTTTAACATCATCAGATCTCATCCGGTTTCTGCTGGGCTGTGGTGGGGGGGGTTCGACCCCGGCCGCTTCCAGTGGCATCCGTAGATCTGAGGTTTGGAATTCCCACAGTAAGCATGTCAGGCGGTACGTCGGTGGATGACATCAGAACGGGGGGGCGTGGCTGTAGCGCTCGCGTTCAGAGCATGCGTGCTCCTTCGTCAGGCATCTGGAAGCGGCCGGAGTCGGACCCCCCACCAGAGCCCAGCGAGAAACCGGATGAGATCTGAGGATGCTAAAGAGAACTATTGAATGCCTGTTTTTAACAACTCAAATGTGAGTGTAAATTTTTAAAATGTATTAATGGCTTTTTTCAAGTGACTTACTACCCTTAGAGCGGCGCTGCTTTTTTTCTCCCATAATTGCTGTCCCCTTTGTGTGTATATATTAAGGTTGCACTGATACCGCTTTTTTAAGACCGAGTACAAGTACTGATCCTTTTTTTCCAGGTACTCGCCACTGAATGGACAGGAGACAGAGGCTCCTGTTCATTCATAAACGGAAGCATCGTAAACACAGATTACGATGCTCAGTTTTGAATGTACAGAATCAGTGATCACTGACTCTGTGCATTCGGAAAAGGAAGGAGCCGGTAAATGACATATACAGGCTCCTTCCTCTGCTCTCCATCCTGACAGATCTGGGAGGGGGAGGACCCACGGAGCACAGAGAGGGAACCCGGAGGAGGAAGGGGACTGAAGGAGGACCCGTGGAGCACAGAGGGGGACCTGTAGAAGGATGGGGACCAGAGGAGGACACGGAGAAAGGGAAGAGGACACCTGAACGCAGAGGAGGACACAGGGAGACAGTCAGGGGTAATCAGTGCTACATAGTTACATAGTAGGTGAGGTTGAAAAAAGACACAAGTCCATCAAGTCCAACCTATGTGTGTGATTATGTGTCAGTATTTCATTACATATCCCTGTATGTTGCAGTCATTCAGGTGATTATCTAATAGTTTCTTGAAGCTTTCAATGCTCCCCGCTGAGACCACCGCCTGTGGAAGGGAATTCCACATCCTTGCCGCTCTTACAGTAAAGAACCCTCTACGTAGTTTAAGGTTAAACCTCTTTTCTTCTAATTGTAATGAGTGGCCACGAGTCTTATTAAACTCTCTTCTGTGAAAAAGTTTTATCCCTATTGTGGGGTCACCAGTACAGTATTTGTAAATTGAAATCATATCCCCTCTCAAGTGTCTCTTCTCCAGAGAGAATAAGTTCAGTGCTCGCAACCTTTTCTCATAACTAAGATCCTCCAGACCCTTTATTAGCTTTGTTGCCCTTCTTTGTACTCGCTCCATTTCCAGTACATCCCTCCTGAGGCATGGTGCCCAGAACTGGACAGCATACTCCAGGTGCCGCCGGACCAGAGGCTTGTAGAGCAGGAGAATTATCGTTTTATCTCTGGAGTTGATCCCCCTTTTAATGCATGCCAATATTCTGTTTGCTTTATTAGCAGCAGCTTGGCATTGCATGCCATTGCTGAGCCTATCATCCACTAGGACCCCCAGGTCCTTTTCCATCCTAGATTCCCCCAGAGGTTCTCCCCCCAGTGTGTAGATTGCATTCATATTTTTGCCACCCAAATGCATTATTTTACATTTTTCTACATTGAACCTCATTTGCCATGTAGTCGCCAACCCCATTAATTTGTTCAGGTCTTTTTGCAAGGTTTCCACATCCTGCGGAGAAGTTATTGCCCTGCTTAGCTTAGTATCGTCTGCAAATACAGAGATTGAACTGTTTATCCCATCCTCCAGGTGGTTTATAAACAAATTAAATAGGATTGGTCCCAGCACAGAACCCTGGGGAACCCCACTACCCACCCCTGACCATTCTGAGTACTCCCCATTTATCACCACCCTCTGAACAGGTCCTTGTAGCCAGTTTTCAATCCCTGTACTCACCCTATGGTCCATGCCAACGGACCTTATTTTGTACAGTAAACGTTTATGGGGAACTGTGTCAAATGCTTTTGCAAAATCCAGATACACCACGTCTACGGGCCTTGTTTAATCTAGATGGCAACTCACCTCCTCATAGAAGGTTAATAGATTGGTTTGGTAAGAATGATTCTTCATGAATCCATGCTGATTACTGCTAATGATATCATTCTTATTACTAAAATCTTGTATATAGTCCCTTATCATCCCCTCCAAGAGTTTACATACTATTGATGTTAGGCTAACTGGTCTGTAATTCCGAGGGATGTTTTTTGGGCCCTTTTTAAATATTGGTGCTACATTGGCTTTTCTCCAATCAGCTGGTACCATTCCAGTCAATAGACTGTCTGTAAAAATTAGGAACAACGGTCTGGCAATCACCTGACTGAGTTCCCTAAGTACCCTCGGATGCAAGCCATCTGGTCCCGGTGATTTATTAATGTTAAGTTTCTCAAGTCTAATTTTAATTCTGTCCTCTGTTAACCATGGAGATGCTTCCTGTGTTGTGTCATGAGGATAAACACTGCAGTTTTGGTTACTGAAGCCCCCCGATTCACTCGTGAATACTGAGGAGAAGAATAAATTCAATACCTTTGCCATTTCCCCATCCTTTGTAACCAGATGTCCTTCCTCATTCTTTATGAGGCCAATATGGTCTGTCCTCCCTTTTTTACTGTTTACATACTTAAAGAATTTCTTGAGATTTTTTTTGCTCTCCTCCGCTATGTGTCTTTCATGTTCTATCTTAGCCGTCCTAATTGCACCCTTACATTTCTTATTGCATTCTTTATAAAGTCTGAATGCTGAGGATGATCCCTCCACCTTGTATTTTTTGAAGGCCTTCTCCTTTGCTTTTATATGCATTTTTACATTGGAGTTAAGCCATCCAGGATTTTTGTTCGCTCTTTTAAATTTATTACCCAATGGGATACATTGGCTAATGCCCTTAAAGCAAACCCATCTCTCCTCCGTATTCTTTGTTCCTAATATTTTATCCCAATTTATGCCTTTTAGCAAGGTTTGTAGTTTAGGGAAGTTGGCTCTTTTGAAATTCAGTGTCTTTGTGTTCCCTTCATGTTTCCTATTTGTGTGATTTATACTGAAACTAATTGACCTGTGATCGCTGTTACCTAAATTGCCCCGTATTTCCACATCTGTGATCAGGTCTGTATTGTTGGTAATCAGTAGATCCAGTAAAGTTTTATTTCTAGTTGGTGCGTCTACCATCTGACCCATAAAATTGTCCTGCAAGACATTAAGGAACTGGCGAGCCTTAAATGAATGCGTGGTTCCCTCCGCCCAGTCTATGTCTGGATAATTAAAATCCCCCATTATGATAACACTTCCCATCCTTGCTGCTAATCCAATTTGTGATAGGAGATCCGTCTCCACTTCCTCCCTAAGGTTAGGGGGCCTATAGCATACTCCCAGTATTATTTTCCCCTTAGCTTCATCCCTTTGGAGCTCTACCCATAAGGATTCCACCTCCTCACTAGCTCCCTCAGTGATGTCATCTCTCACATTCACTTGTACATTATTCTTGATATATAGGCATACCCCTCCCCCTTTTTTACCCTCTCTATCCTTCCGGTATAGGGTATACCCTTGAATGTTTGCCAGCCAATCATGAGAGCTGTTGAACCAGGTCTCTGAAATTCCCACAAAATCCAAATCCTCCTTGTACAACAGTATCTCTAGTTCACCCATCTTGTCCGCCATGCTCCTGGCATTGGTGAACATGCCACATAGTTTAGACCGGTCGCATATTGTCCTCGTATTGGGTGTTTCAAGATTGCAACTAGTACTTGCTACTATACTCACCTTGTGTTTTTGTGCTTTGGATAACCTACCACTAATGCCCCCAATACTACCCTCTGGAATATCTTCCGCGCTGGCTATCACTGCCTCTGGACCCTCCCCCCATCGCCTAGTTTATAAACCCCTCTAACTTTTTGGCCATCTTCATTCCCAGCAGATCTGCACCCTCCTCATTTAGGTGCAGTCCGTCCCTTCTATAGTACTGGTTACCGACTGAGAAGTCGGCCCAGTCCTCCAGGAACCCAAACCCCTCCTTACTACACCAGCTCTTCAGCCACTTGTTTACTTCCCTAACCTCCCTCTGCCTTTCTGGTGTGGCTCGATGTACCGGTAGTATTCCTGAGAACACTACCATGGAGGTCCTTTTCCTCAATTTAGCACCTAAGTCCCTAAAATCGTTCTTTAGGACACTCCATCTGCCTCTGACTTTGTCATTGGTGCCAACATGCACCATGACAGCCGGGTCTTCCCCAGCCCCTCCCAGTAATCTGTCCACAAGATCCGTGATGTGCCGAACCCGAGCGCCCGATACTGTTCGGCGCTTCAGGTCTTGGTTACAGATTGCCCTCTCTGTCCTTCTAAGAATTGAGTCCCCTACCACCAGAATCTGTCTTTCCCTTTGCTGCCCCCCCACTCTCACTGGAGGAGTTCTTCCCCTGGCAGCTAGGAGAGTCCCTCATCTCCAGCAGTGCTGGTTCCTGACTGGTTTCACCAATGTCACTCAATGGAGCGTACTTATTGGGATGCTCCAGTCCTGGATCGGCCTCTCTGGCACTTCCCCCTCTACCCCTCCTGACTGTCACCCATCTACTCTTTGCTAGTGCCTGCACCTCTTTGTCTCCACCCGCCTCTGTGCTGGCCCCTGCCGGCACCTGCCGTGTACGTTCCTGGCTCACCTTTAGTATGGAGGGACTTCTCAGTGCTGACAGTTGCTTCCCCAGATTCAGAACCTGGGCTTCCAGGGAAACAATGTGCTTACATTTTGCACAGCAGTATTCGCCCTCGATCGGATGATCAAGGAACGCATACATGCAGCAAGATGTACAAAGAGTCGCCTCTCCACACCCGCCGGGCATCGTACCTATTAAATTTAGTGAGGATTTGGGGATTTTACCCTGTCCAAATTACCTAACAGCTAGCTTCCTGGCACTAATACTCAAGACAATACACAGGTACTCACAGACCTACGTGCAATCGCAGAACAGTCGCAGACCTACGTGCACTCGCAATACTCAAGTATACAGTACACAATACACAATACACAAGTACTAACAATCCACACACACTACTCAGACAACACTCAGATACTCACACTACACAGGTACTATGACCCCTGTTATAACCTCCTGTTTTAAACTCTGGTTTTTAACTCCCACTTATACCAGCTCCACTTACACAAAGTTCCACAGCCTCAGACTGAGCACGCTCAGACTGAGTCCTACACCCAGTTAAATAGGCACCTCTGAGCAATTAACCACCCCCCTTAATTGATAGACTGATGGAACCAGAGAAAAAAAAAAAAAGCTATTTAAAAAGTGAAAAGGCAATGAAAAACTAAAAGGAAAAGCCCCAAAAATGCAACCCAGCAAACAAACAGCAAGCAAACAAACAGCAAGCAAACAGCAAGCAAGCAAACAAACAGCAAGCAAGCAAACAAACAGCAAGCAAGCAAGCAAACAGCAAGCAAACAAACAGCAAACAAACAGCAAGCAAACAAACAGCAAACAAACAGCAAGCAAACAAACAGCAAGCAATCAAACAGCAAAACTCGTACACTCTAACTCTGGTTTTTAACTCCCACTTATACCAGCTCCACTTACACAAAGTTCCACAGCCTCAGACTGAGCACACTCAGACTGAGTCCTACACCCAGTTAAATAGGCACCTGTGAGCAATTAACCACCCCCCCTTAATTGATAGACTGATGGAACCAGAGAAAAAAAAAAGCTATTCAAAAAGTGACAGCAAAAGGCAAATGAAAAACTAAAAGGAAAAGCCCCAAAAATGCAACCCAGCAAACAAACAGCAAGCAAACAAGCAAGCAAACAAACAGCAAGACTTGTACACTCTAACTCTGGTTTTTAACTCCCACTTATACCAGCTCCACTTACACAAAGTTCCACAGTAGTGCTGTGGCGGGGGCAGTTACAAGCACCGATCTCCCCCTTATAGCCTTTCAATAAATCAGCTGACAGCCGCGGGAGGGAGGGGGGGGGGAGAATCGGCTGTCAGCTATATTGAAAGGCGTATAAAGTGTGTGTGAGATCACTGGGAGGGATTGTTATGTAGGCTATATGGGTCATCAAACTCTTTAATGGTAGCCCACTATACTGCAGAGGCAGTATGGGGGAACCATCTTATCATGTCTATAGGGGGGGCACAATGTTAAGTTATATGAAATGTTACAGGATCCAAGACAGAAGTGAACATGGACTGCTTGTTGGTGAGTGCTGTAGGTATTGTGGTATGTGCCAGATTTCAATTAAGACTGCAGTCAGCATGCACAAGGGACACTTCTCATTACAGTACACATGCAACTGTTGAACAATTAGTTTAACACATTTATACATGTTATAATTTGTAGTATTCACCATTTCAGATTGTAAAGTTTTTTGTGTGTGGATTAGCGCTATTCTTATCACTTTACACAGTTCACTAATTGTTTTTCTCACAATTAGTTGAGTAGCAGCTGTTCATTTGAGCACACATCTGTGGCGCTGTTACTATTTATTACACTTATTGACTAACATCCCTTGTACTGAAAAAAAAAAGACAAAACTTAGACTATAATATTTTTTTTTTTTTAAACTAAAGTCCATGTCAATTGTTCTTAGTAACACAACCTATTGTTTTTATTTATTCCCTTACAACACACTGGAGAAAGCATGATATAAATATAAATATTAGTTTACATAACAGCTGACCTTGGAATGTAGAGAATTACCATGTAATCAAATAATCACGTATCATTATTTTTAAATGTTGGGACTAGCTCTGATATATAAACCATATACATTTATCTTGACATACAACTTTTAATAATATTTACAAAATATATACATACTGTACACACAATTAATTTGGTTGAGAACAAATGTTGGACTATAGTGGCTTTATGAGGCCTGATAAAGCACTTTACTATTTTTAAAATCAATACAAAATGTAACTGATGAAAATAAATATTAAGTTTTGTCAAGATACATGTATATGGTTTGTATATCAGATCTAGCACCTTGAAAGTCCCAACATTTAGAAATAATATATAAAGATATAAATATAAGTGATGGAGTGTCCTATTATATTTGGTGTAAAAAACTGAAAATGTATTATCAAATACCGTAATTTTCCTTTCCTTTCCTGATGATCTCCATGGCAGTATACATGTGGGTTAACCCCGCCTCCCCTCCAATGCTTTAGGACCCCATACCCATAAATTTGAACTCACCGCTAGGGACTGCGTTCTGTAACTAGCCAACTCTTTGACCAAATGGGTGGGAACTCCATCTGCCATGAAGTCCATCAGGAAAGGAAAATTATGGTAAGTATTTGATAATACATTTTCCATTTTCCTGACAGACTCCATGCCAGCCTACGTGTGGGAAATAACTAGCCAGACGACACGGGGTGGGTATGCAGAACAAAAAAGATTTATTCTGCCCCGTCAACCGACAGGATTCTTAAACCAAAATTCACAGAAGATAGAGAAGCAGGCTCTATACAGTAATGCAACATTACTGTATAGAGGCCCAAGAGGCCGCTTTGCAGATAATGTCTGGAGCCACGTGTCGGGCTACTGCCCATGACTCCACCCCTGGTGGAGTGTGCTGTCACTGCCTCCGGAGGAGCCAAGCCCTTAGCTCTATAAGCCTGCTGAATGGACTGGACTGGACAGGCTGCAATCATTCCGGTTGAAGCTCGCTTCCCTCTGTTACTGCCAGAGTACGAGATGAACAGGTGTTCAGAAGAAGGAAGTAGCTTGTAGGTATTCCTTCAGTATTTCACCAATATCCAAAGGATGAACCTCAGTAGATCCTGGAGACCTGAATGTAGGCAGGACGATTTCCTGGTTCTCATGGAACGCTGATGAGACTTTTGGATTTGAGCCGAGCATAGGGATGAGGTCTACCTTGTCCGGGAAAAAAGTTAGGAATGGTTCTTCATGACCCAAGGAACCAATCTCAGAGACCCTCTTGGCAGAGGTGATAGCGACCAAGAAGGCAACTTTTGCAGTGAGGTCTTTGATAGAAAGAGGGGTAGACCCCATGCTATTGAGTCCAGACAATGAGTCAAGAACAAGAGGAAGATCCCATTTGGGCAATCTTGGTCTTCTTTGCAGCCTGAATCTTGATGCCCCACGAAGAAATTGTCGGATTAGTGGGTGAACAGCCCATGATGTTCTGGAGAAGGCTGATAAAGCTGAGACTTGGACTCTAAGAGAGCTGATGGGTAGCAACAGATCTAAGCCGGATTGAAGAAAACTAAGGATATCTTGAATCCCTAAATGATCTGCCCGTAGAGGATGAAAATTCAACAAACTTGGCCCATATTCTCTTATATATTTTATTCATGCTTGCCTTTCTTGAGCTCATAAAAGGGTAGAAATCACTCTTGAGGTGAACCCGAGAGATTCCAGCCTCTCCCTCTCAAGAACCAGACCATCAGTTTCAGTAATGCCGGACACGGGTGAAGGGCTGCCCCTTGAGAAAGAAGGTTCAGCCTGATAGAGGCACCGGGTCCCGGAAACTGATCTGGGTCAGAAGGGGAAGCCATGGCCTGTTTGGCCAGTAAGGCGCAATTACTGCCACCTCGACCACTTTGAGTCTACGTAAGAACTTAAGGAGGATTGGGAATGGGGGAAATGCGTATGCCCTGTTGAAATTCCACTGATCTGTCAAGGCATCTATTCCAAAGGCCTGACTGCAATAGACTCGAGTGTAGCACTTCTCAACCTTGAAGTTGCAGGGGGACGCAGATCCACTTCGGGGTTGACTCCCAGGGACAGGATCTACTCGAATGTTTGCACATGAGACCACTCGTTGTCCCACTTTGTACGGGACTGGAAGTCCGCCTGGACATTCTGGGCTCGGGAGGGATGAAGACTGCAGATATATTGGCCAGGTTTTTCTGGGCCCAAGACATAATGGGTTTGACCTCTTGGAGAAGGGTGGAGCACCGAGTGCGCCCCCCTGTCCCCTCAAATAGGAAACCGCTGTGATGTTGTCCATCTTTAGAATCACTGACTCCCTTTTCAGGAGATGAGAAGGCTTGAAGGGCACACCAGGCTGCCCAAAGTTCCAGGACATTTGAGCCCAGATTGTGAAGACGAGCATCCCACTTATCTTATGCAAGTTCTGACCTGCAGAGGGCTCCCCATCCAGCACCACTGGCATCGGTCGTAACCATGACCCATGAGACGGGGACGATGGATTGGCAGGTGAGCACATTTTTTGCGCTGGAGCCATCAGAAGAGGCTGCTCCTCATCACTGATGTTATACAAATGGAGTGATTCATGTCCCTCAAATTCCATTGCCGAAGAAACCCTGTCTGAAAAGGGCGTAACCTCCACAGAGACCACTTGACCATGGGGGTCGTGGAGACCATTGTGCCGATAATCCTTAGGCACTCTATAGCCCTTAGGCGTGAGAAGTTCAAAGCCCAAGAGATTCTCTCAGATAACTGGAATTTTCTCCACAGGAAGAGTGATGGTGCCTTCCACTGTGTCGAACTGGGCACCCAAATAGATCAGGTGCTGGACTGGTACTGGATGGCTTTTCTCCAGGTTCAGGAGTCACCCAAAGTCGATCAGTGTGGAGATAACCTGCTCCTTGTGAATTAACAATTGCTCCTTGTCCTGGGACGACAGCAGAAGGTCCTCGAGGTAATATTACAAGCGTATCCCTCTTGTACTAATGAGGGCCACCACGGCCAGTAGAACCTTTGAGCATAGTTGGGGTGAGGCTGTCAGCCTGAAAGGGAGGCAGGTAAACCGCAAATGATCTTGCCCGATTTGGAATCGGAGGTATTTGTGAAATTCCTCTGCCACAGCCACATGGAAGTAAGCATCTTTTAGGTCGACTGAGATCAGCCAATTGCCTGGCTGCACGGCTTGTTGGATGGTAGACAGTCTCCATTTTGAACCTTTCATACTTTATGAATTTGTTGAGGTAAGTTAAATCTATCACTGGATGCCATGAACCATTTATATTCTGAACTAAGAAGAGAGGGGAGTACACCCCCTGGAGCTTTTCGTCCTTTGGGACCGGCATCACCGATCCCTGCGTCCACTGGATGCCTAGCTTTTAGCAGACTCCTGAAAAGGAGCTTGCCCTCTGTTCCAATTCCTTCTGAAGTCCCATCTGGGCCTGTAAGAGCGTGCTTCCCCTGAACGTTCAGTACTACGTCTTCTAAATTGAGGTCTCTTCTGACTGAACAGATGCCTATCCTGAGGCAGGAAGCCCAACTTTCCACCAGTGGCCCAGGCTATAGCGCTGTCCAGCCTGTTACCACATAGCAAGGAGCCTTCAAAAGGGGGTCCTACAAAAGGCTTGTTTAAATGCTGGATCCACGAACCAAGGGTGTAACCACAGGGCCTGCTTAGCCGTGCTATGATTAGCACTGTTTGTAATGTGAAACGCGTAAGATTTTAGCCGCTCTGCTGTGACCTGTATTTTAGGTTACACTTTTTTGAATAAAAGGCAAAATACTTTTTTGGAGTGCAGCTGTCCAGAACTTCTTTCGATGTCTAATTTCTATAGGCATTGCCAGCACCTGGGCTTCTAAACTGGAGGAGAAGCTTTTTACTCTTATCAGCTTCTGAACTGCAGAGCCTGTTGCCAATTCTTCTGAAACCTCCCTGAGTACAGAGTCCACATTCTCTGTCCAGGATTCCATAACCTTGGACATAGCCGCTAGGGCCAGGACAGGTTTGCAAGCCATACCGGCTAGCCCATAGATTCTCTAGAAGTTTTTGTCTATCCTTCTCTCAAGACCATCTTTAACCACTTGCCAACCGCTGCGCGCTGATATACGTCGGCACAATGGCAGTAGTGGGCAAATGGGCTTACCTGTATGTCCCCTTTAAGAGCCAGGGATAGCAGGCGTGCAACCGCCGAGTACAGCGTGACCATGCACGCAGAACTGGCAGACGCGATGTCTGTCTGTCTCCCGGCGATAGTGTCACAAAGCCTCAGAACAGGGAAGTGCCTATGTAAACAAGGCATTTCCCCGTTCTGGCTTGTGTCATGACAGAGATCACTGCTCCCTGTCATCGGGAGCGGTGATCGCTGTCATGTGACTTGAAGCCCATCCCCCTCAGTTAGAATCACTTCCTAGGACACACTTAGCCCCTTCATCGCCCTCTAGTGGTTAACCCCTTCACTGCCAGTGTCATTTACATAGTAATCAGTGCATTTTTTAAGCACTGATCGCTGTATAAATGACAATGGTCCCAAAATAGTGTCAAAAGTGTTTGATGTGTTTGATGTGTCAGCCATAATGCCGCAGTCCCAATATAAAAAAAAAAAAAAAAAAAAAAACACACACACCACACATGCAGATCGCCACTATTACTAATAAAAAAAAAAATTGAAAATAAAAATGCCATAAAACTATCCCCTATTTTGTAGATGCTATAACTTTTGTGCAAACCAATCAATATACACTTATTGCGATTTTTTTACCAAAAATATGTATAAGAATACATATCGGCCTAAACTGAAGAAAAAAGTTTTTTTTATATTTTTGGGGGATATTTACTATAGCAAAAAGTAAAAAAGAATGTGTTTTTTTCAAAATTGTCGCTTTTTTTTGTTTATAGCGTAAAAAAACAAAAACAAAAAAAAAATAAAAATAAAAAAGGCAGAGGTGATCAAATACCACCAAAAGAAAGCTCTATTTGTGTGAAAAAAAAAAAAAGTCAATTTTCGCAATTGTCAGTTAAAGTGACGCAGTGCCGAATCGCAAAAAGTTCTCCAGACAGGAAGGGGGTAAAATCTTTGGGGCTGAAGTGGTTAAAGGACACTGCATCCTCCAGAGGAAGAGTGACGTGTTTTGCTAGACGCATTAGTACTGCATCCACGAGGGGAGTGTTTTCCAGATGTTTCACTTCCTCTGCCTTGAAGGGATATAATCAGGAGGATTTGCGTGACATAGAAGCTTTCTTGTCTATTTTGCTCCATTATTCTTCAATGATATCCTTCAATTCTGAAGGAAGCAGAAAGTTAGAACGTTCATTCCCCAAGTGTTTAAAAAATGTCCTTTGTTTAGCCGGTGGGGTAGAAGGGTCTTTCCACTTCAGGGCCTCATTGACCGCTTTGACTAGAGGAGGAACGAGAGCAAAGTCGAAACCCCCGGCAAACTCCTCTCCTGACCCGCTGTCCAAAGATCTGGGAGAGGCATCGTAGGGCTGAAATGGGCCTGGATTCTCCTGGGCCTTGTCCGCCAGGGAGCTTGCCCTCTGGAACTCATGGTCCACATCCCCAGCAGGCTCTGCAATCAGAGTGGCTGTCATGGCGGTAGGTGCGGATACTGGAGGAGGAATGGGAACATCTCCTCTGATTGGAGGAGGAATGGGAACATCTCCTCTGATTGGAGGAGGAATGGGAACATCTCCTCTGATTGGAGGAGGAATGGGAACATCTCCTCTGATTGGAGGAGGAATGGGAACATCTCCTCTGATTGGAGGAGGAATGGGAACATCTCTTCTGTTGGGTCCTAGATGGAGAATCGTGTCTGGACCTGGATGATGAGTGGTGATGTTGCGGCCTGGCAAGGTCTCTGTCGTCCTGAACCATGATTTGGTGGTCTGTTCTGGAAGGACTAAAGAGGATAACAAACAGAAAAGGGGGGGGCGAGATCTGGTATTAAACACGTTCCCAACCAACAAAAAAGATTCTCAGCCCCACCCCCTCATCTGCACATACCTTTAGCGAGGGGGCTGGCCGAACGAAGGCAGTGACCTGTCCATGACTCCTGGACAGAACGTCAAACTTAAAGCAAGAAATTGCGGCAATTTGAAGATGTGTCTTTTAGAACAAGGGACGGAGCTAATAAGAAAAAAGGCACTATGGTAACCAAAGAAGTAAACAAAATTTATAAATGTGTTTTTTTTAAATACATAAATAGTATACTTATATTTATGCATTTTTTTTTTTTAAACATTTTTTAAAAACATTGCTTCATCAAGCACTGCTACCCCACACAGGGGCTTACCTTGTCCTGTTCTACCTGGGCATTGGGGGATGCTGACGCTCACTGCCTGTAGAAATCCCTACTAGGCAGAGGCTGACAGCACTTTAGATCTGCCGCACGAATGATGTCATCACTGCCCCTCACACCTGCGCAATACAGAGCCATCGGACGGCGCTTGTGCGACCGCCGGGTGCTCTGCCACTCTGCGCATGCGCGAGCCAAGCCTCGGTGTCACGGAGGCCTCGTGCATGCGCAGACCACAGCGTGGCCGCAACCCAGAAGCGCTGTTAACAAAAAAATAAGGGTATAAAAGAAATAACCAGCAAGGAGGAAGCTGTGGACAAGACACCAAATAAGTAAACATAAACAGCTGCCATGGGTAAAAAGCAAAAAGACCGCAGACCTTGCCAGCTGTACTTGGTAGATAGACGTCCTTCTTAAGCATATACAGGCAGCCACCCCTTCACCACCAGGGCATCTTGCGCCTGAAAGACAGCCACTTGCCCGCCCATGGCTGGGCTCTGGGCCTGAACCGCGCAGAAGGTATGCCGTAATCCAGAAAAGTATTCCAACTGGTCGTCATTCAGAAACAAACACAATATAAGTCTGTTGGAGGAGGACAAAAAAGGAATGCAGTCCCTAGAGGTGAGTTCAGATTTATGGGTATGGGGTCCTATAGCATTGGAGAGGAGGCGGGGTTAACCCACATGTATGCTGCCATGGAGTCTGTCAGGAAACGTATAGGACAGTATCAAATTTATAGCAAGTTCCTTAAACAGTGCACTCAGCAAAGCTTAGTGTTTTAAACTGCAGTCAACTTGACAACGCCAAGTAAAAATAATGTTTGTGTCTAGTAAAAAATGATGTTAATACACTTAGATATATATTTAGTTCTGATGCATTTGATTTCCAGAAAAAAGGGCTACTTATCTATATTTCATGGGTGACTAGATTTTTTTTTCTGCAAAGATCTATGCTTTAGTTCTGTCTTAAGATTTATCTTTCATCTCTTATTTTGTTAGATCACTAGAAACACTGGTTTTCCGTTACATGACATTTTGTAATGAGCAATAATGAAGTGTTTGAACTGTTGTAAAAACTACAGATGCATCTTGAGTTCACTCATCTATTTTAAAACAGACAACAATCTTTCACTAAGTGTTATGGTTCAAAGCTCTTTCTCTTGTTTTGAAAGGAATTATCTATAATTATGCTTTGCCATTATTTAAGTTGTTAGCTAAACAGTTTATCCATAATTAGTAAACATAATTTGGAGAAACCTGCCCCACTTGCTAATGCAATTTGGTTATGTGTTTACAACATGTCTATCATATACTGCATTTTCTATTTTACAGGCAAAAAGCTACAAGGAATGACAAAGATGGAACATTTTGTACAGAGCTTTTTATTTAAAAATAGACTAAAAAAATAGTGAAAATGATTAAATAGAAGCTGTTTCACCTGCCAAAGAAATTGCACGTTTGCCTAACAAATCTTGACATTTACATAGCAGTTAGGATACCAAGTACTGGTATCCTGCAAAGGCAGGGGTGACTAGTAGTGTGTAGTAAAGGAAACCACACCCAAACTAAGTGCAATTATAGAAAGGTTTATTAATAGCACAGCAAAAATGATCCAACCTCCAACAAACAGTATACAAGCAAAAGTGGCTCACATGTGGTAAGTGATACCAAGTGAGGAACTACCTAATCAACAATCTATGATATACTATTATTTGCAAATTAAGGAGAATCATCAGGTATAGCAGGGTCAGGCAGGAGGTGCAAGGAACAGCAGGTGTTATGTGACTATGTTATACGTACCTGCTCTGTGCAAAGATACTGCAAAGATCGGTCCCTTGCATCTTCTTTGCCAGTCCCCACCAGCGATATCCGCTCCTCCCTCTTCTGGGTGCCTCCTCAGCAAGTTGAGTGCTAAGAAGGCATTGGTGTGCGTGCTGCCATGTTGGACTGTATGCATCCATAGACACATGGAGCACTAGTATGCTATGCAGAAGTATGATCCACAACAGCAGGAGCCTATGGCTCCCTCTGCTCTGTTTTCTGTAGGATCAGGGAGTTATAGGAGCGGTGCTGCAGCTGAGACAGCATTGGAGTCATGACAGAAGTCAGGAAGATGTTTAGGGATAGAGGGATTGGATGGGTAGGATAAGTAGTGGGGCGTTTTTTACCTTAATGCATAGAATGTATTACGGTAAGAAAAAATAAATATAGAAATATAGTTTAGGACCACTTTAATAAAGGTCTGTTTCATGGACTTTAAAAGAGCCTGTATCAATTTTCAGCTTTGATAACATATGATCCTAAAATATTTTATATGCCCTATAAATTAATTAGTATCCCATAGTTAAGTGCACTACTAAACTAGGCCTTGTTCACTTGGGTTTTAGTTTGTATTAGAGCTGTATGAGCAGAAAGCATTTCAAATAGCTTTTGTGAAACCTTTTAAAAAAAAAAACTTCAGTGTCAGGATTTTACCTATTTGAAAGCCCAGATATGTTTGTGACCATGTGAGTGGCTTTGCTTTTTCCTGTTTTAATATACTACATGCAGAATGGACAGTGGAGAACCGGAGTGGAGAGGTGTCACCTCACCAGGGGATACACATCTGCTGTTTTATGACCTCTTATTGGTTGTTAACTGAGGTCCATGTGAAAAGGCGAGAGCACAACTGAAGAGCACTGGGTAGAAAATATGGTATGCAAAGAGGACTGTGGCAATGTGTGGAAAAGAAAGTTTTTTGCATAGAACAGACACTTACGTCCAGCTTTGTGTGTAAACATTTTGTGGTTTGCTTGCACAATTTAGATCTATAATATCCATTTACTCTATGGATGGTGATTGATTTTTTTTTTATGTATGGTTTTTGCATTCATGCACACATTTTAATTATCATATTTACATTTTCTATTTATGGATGAAGAGATCACACCGCCCCATGCCAGCACAGCTCAACTGTGAGATAGTAAACACGGCTTCAGCCCACTTTCGTCAAGACCACACCACGGACATGTTTTCTCCCTGCCCACGGGGCTTAGTCATGACTAAGCCATGTGTGGGGCAGCTCTCTATAGGTAGTTTGAGCAGTAAAAGAAAGCAATTTTAGCAGTGCCAGGAATCTTTATTATTTTTTAGGATAATGTTAAACCTGGAATGTAATATAAGTGGTAACTGTCACTATAAACCAGTAGCTAGCAGGCTTCCAACAAGCTTCAAGTAGTGCTGAAGTTTATTAAAGCCTGCTAGCAGCCTGTTTAAACTGGAGCTAAATTGTGTCATAAAGACTAGGGATGAGCCGAACACCCCCCGGTTCGGTTCGCACCAGAACCCGCGAACGGACCGCAAGTTCGCACGAACGTTAGAACCCCATTGACGTCTATGGGACTCGAACGTTCGAAATCAAAAGTGCTCATTTTAAAGGCTAATTTGCATGGTATTGTCCTAAAAAGGGTGTGGGGACCCGGGTCCTACCCCAGGGGACATGTATCAATGCAAAAAAAACTTTTAAAAACGGCCGTTTTTTCGGGAGCAGTGATTTTAATGATGCTTAAAGTAAAAAAAAAAAAGTGAAATATTCCTTTAAATATCGTACCTGGGGGGTGTCTATAGTATGCCTGTAAAGTGACGCGTGTTTCCCATGTTTAGAACAGTTCCTGCACCAAATGTCATTTTTAAAGGAAAAAATCTCATTTAAAACTGCTTGCGGGTTTAATGTCATGTCGGGTCATGGCAATATGGATGAAAATCAGTGAGACAAACGGCATGGGTACCCCCCAGTCCATTACCAGGCCCTTTGGGTCTTGTATGGATATTAAGGGGAACCCCGCACCCAAATTAAAATAAGGAAAGGTCCCTATATACTCTGAACAGCAGTATACAGGCGGTGCAAACAAGACAGGGACTGTAGGTTTGTTGTTAAGTAGAATCTGTTTGTAATTTTGAACATTTTTAACGTGTTTAGCTCCAGCCAAAAAATCTTTTCTAAGCTTTTTGGAAAACATAGGGAAGGGTTATCACCCCTGTGACATTTGTTTTGCGTCTTTCCTCCTCTTCAGAAGATTTCACCTCACTTTTTTGTCCCAATGAAAAATGTTTTTTGAAAATTTAGGTTTTTTTGTGGAACAAGGATTGGAAAGCATCAGTGGAAAGGAGAAATTGTTTTCCCATATTAACTCTTACAGGAGAGAATTTCCCTTCCTAGGGGTAGATTTCATCTCACTTCCTGTTGTCTCCTTCCGTTTGCAAGTAGGAGTCGTTTGTAAGTTAGATGTTTGAAAGTAGGGTCCTGCCCTATATACTCAGCAGAAATTTGGGCCTTAGGTGTTGCTGTGGCCAAAACACTGTAAGCCCTCACAGGGCCCTGCTGTGAAATATTAGATCAAGAATTGTAATTACATGCCCCTGTTGAACAGGAGCTGAAAAATTAGGCCTTAGGCACTGGTGCTGGTGCCACAACACTGCAACCCCTCACAGACACTCTAGTTGGAACGCAGGAACGAGCCCTGCTGCAAAGTATTGCATCAAAAATTGTAATTACACGCCCCTGTTAGACAGGGGCAGAAAAATTGGGCCTTAGGCACTGGTGCTGGTGCCACAACACTGCAACCCCTCACAGACACTCTAGTTGGAACGCAGGAACGAGCCCTGCTGCAAAGTATTGCATCAAAAATTGTAATTACACGCCCCTGTTAGACAGGGGCAGAAAAATTGGGCCTTAGGCACTGGTGCTGGTGCCACAACACTGCAACCCCTCACAGACACTCTAGTTGGAATGCAGGAACGAGCCCTGCTGCAAAGTATTACATCAAAAATTGTAATTACACGCCCCTGTTAAACAGGGGCTGAAAAATTGTGCCTTAGACACTGGTGGTGGCGCCCAGAACCAAAAATGTTCTTACAAGCTATCAGCGTGATGATTGAGGAGGAAGAGGATAATTACTCAGGGATAGTCACTCAGCATCAGCATAGGCAGTCTTTGAAGGGATCTGAAAAAAATTATTCAGTTACATCAGCATCAGGTGCTTGGTAGCTGGTGGTGATCCAAGACTGATTCATTTTTATGAAGGTCAGCCGATCAACCGAGTCAGTGGACAGACGCACCCTGTGATCGGTTACCACGCCTCCAGCAGCACTGAATGTGCGTTCCGAAAGAACGCTGGATGCAGGACAGGCCAGTAGCTCAATTGCATACTGTGCAAGCTCTGGCCAGTGATCCATCCTCAAGACCCAGTAACCCAGAGGATTTTCGGTGGGAAAGGTGTCCAAGTCTGATCTTGCCCCTAGGTATTCCTGCACCATGTAAAACAGACGCTGGCGATGGTTGCTGGAACCGATCATACCTTGGGGCTGCGGACCAAAAAATTGTCTGAACGCATCGGTCAGACGGCCACCTTCTCCACCGCTCCTTCTTTGACTGACCGAAGCCTCAGCAACACGTTGTCCAGAAACAGGAGTTTGTAACCTCCCAGTCTCTGGGAACGCGTTGCACAGACCTTTCTGCAAGGCCTCCCGAAGATGTTTCATCCTCTGCTCCCTCTGCGATGGCAAGATAAGGTCCGCAACCTTACCCTTGTAACGTGGATCAAGGAGGGTTGCCAGCCAGTATTGGTCCTTCTCCTTGATACCACGAATACGAGGATCCTTACGCAGGCTTTGCAGGATCAGGGAGGCCATGCAGCGTAGGTTTGCTGAGGCATTCGGTCCGGAGTCCTCTGGGTCACTAAGGACAACAACGTCCGCAGCCACCTCCTCCCAGCCACGTACAAGCCCATGTGTTCCTTGGGACTGATCCCTTAAAGACTGCTGATGCTGAGTGCCAGGCTCCACCTCCATACTGACATAATCTTCCTCCTCCTCCTCCTCCTCCTCCTCCTCGTCCTCCTCGTCCTCCTCGTCCTCTTCCTGTGTGATCGGCGGGCACGCAGGAACACTGTCTGGATAAAGGGGGCCTTGAGAGCTAAGGAAGTCCTCCTCTTCCTGCCTCTGTTCTGCCTCAAGTGCCCTGTCCATTATTCCACGCAGCGTGTGCTCCAACAGGTGGACAAGGGGGACAGTGTCACTGATGCATGCACTGTCAGTGCTCACCATCCTCGTGGCCTCCTCGAATGGTGACAGGACAGTGCATGCATCCCTGATCATGGCCCACTGGCGTGGGGAAAAAAAACCAAGGTCCCCTGACCCTGTCCTGGTGCCATAGTCGCACAGGTACTCATTGATGGCCCTCTGCTGCGTGTGCAGCCGCTGCAGCATGGCCAATGTCGAGTTCCACCTGGTGGGCATGTCACAGATTAGGCGGTTCTTGGGCAGGTTAAACTCCTTTTGGAGGTCCGTCAGCCGAGCACTGGCATTATATGACCGGCGGAAATGCACACAGACTTTCCTGGCCTGCCTCAGGACATCCTGTAAGCCCGGGTACCTGCCCAAGAACCGCTGCACCACCAAGTTAAGGACGTGAGCCAAACAGGGCACATGGGTCAGTTGTCCCTGTCGGAGGGCAGAGAGGAGGTTGGTGCCATTGTCGCAAACCACCATTCCTGCCTTAAGTTGGCGTGGCGTCAACCACCTCTGAACCTGCCCCTGCAGAGCTGACAGAACCTCTGCCCCAGTGTGGCTCCTGTCCCCCAAGCACACCAGCTCAAGCACCGCATGGCATCTTTTGGCCTGCGTACTTGCGTAGCCCCTTGAACGCCTACGGAGCACCGCTGGTTCCGAGGAAGAGGCCATGGAGGAAGAAGAAGAGGAGGGGGTGGAGGAGAGAGGTGTGTCACAATCAGCATTTTGGAGGCGTGGTGGCGGAACAACCTCCAACACTACTGCACCTTGTCCTGCATCCTTCCCAGCTGCCAGCAGAGTCACCCAATGCGCCGTGAAACTTAAGTAACGTCCCTGTCCATGCCTGCTGGACCATGAGTCAGCGGTAATATGCACCTTACCGCTGACCGCCCTGTCCAGCGAGGCATGGACATTGCCTTCCACATGCCGGTAGAGAGCCGGAATCGCCTTCCGTGAGAAAAAGTGGCGTTTGGGTACCTGCCACTGAGGAACCGCACATTCCACAAACTCACGGAAGGGGGCAGAGTCTACCAACTGAAAAGGCAGCAGTTGAAGTGCTAGCAATTTTGCCAAGCTAGCATTCAACCGCTGGGCATGTGGATGGCTGGGAGCAAACTTCTTTCGGCGGTGCAGCAGCTGGGGCAGGGAAATTTGCCTGGTACAATCTGACGTCGGTGTACCAAAAGCAGATTGCCCACAAGTACTTGGCTGTGACACACCTAATTCTACACCTTCATTCCTCTCACTGCAGGTCTCAGAGAGGACTGAAGGTCTAGTGGGGTTGGAAATCTCAGCTGATGAGGAGCAAGGAGAGATCCTCTTTGTTCTTTGGTGTGGGTCTTTTAGATATGCTTGCCAACGAACTGCATGGCAGGTCAACATATGTCTGGTCAAGCATGTGGTACCCAAGCGGGAGATGTTTTGGCCACGCGAGATACGCTTGAGACATATGTTGCAAATAGCAGCGGTGCGATCTGATGCACTCGTCTCAAAAAAGGCCCACACCAAAGAACTTTTTGAATAACGCGCAGAGACTGCAGCGCCCTGCACATGTGGAGCTTTGGGGTGTGATGCAGTCAATGTGCTGCCCTTAGGCTGGCCCCTGGAGGGCATCCTGCCTCGTTGGTGATGTGCCGCCTCCTCCTCCTCCTCCTCCTCCTCCTCTCTCCTATCAGGCACCCACGTTGAGTCAGTGACCTCATCATCCCCTCCCTCCTCATCACTGGAGCAAACCTGGCAGTATGCTGCAGCAGGGGGAGCATGACTGCCAGATTGCTGTCCTTCTTGGGCACCCCCTCTGTCCGTGCTCATGTTACTGCCTTCATCGAGCACAGTATCATCATCAGAGCCTTCCAAACGCTGGGCATCCTCCTGGAGCATGTACCCAACACTGTGGTCAAACAGTTCGAGGGAATCCTCAGGAGGACATGGTGGAGCTAGGGAAGGAGTCACTGATGACATTGAGCTGAGGGAAGAGGCCGCTGCTTTGCCAGACAAAGCACCCTGGGCATGGGTGAGAGAGGATGAGGAGGATGAGGACAGCTTGGTCATCCACTCAACCAAGTTTTCTGCATGTTGCGGCTCAACACGGCCAGCTGCCGAAAAAAAGGCCAAGCGTGTCCCATGGCCACGGGCTGATGAGGATGCACCGTCTCCACGACCAGCACTAGACACAGAGCCTGCTTGCCCTCTCTTATTGGCTTGTGACTGTCTGCCTCTCCTTCTTGGCCTTCCAGACATACTAATGGCCTGTAGCTGCACTAAGCTGGGATAGAACACCTGTAATTTTCTTCAGGTAGCTTTATATACTGTAACCAGACAAGCCTGCCTGTCAGTAGGAAGATAACAGGAACGGATCTAGCTGAACACTGTGAGCAGGACGCACTGACTGCACTAAATGTAAATAGCAGGAACAGATCTAGCTGAACACTGTGAGCAGGACGCACTGACTGCACTAAATGTAAATAGCAGGAACGGATCTAGCTGAACACTGTGAGCAGGACGCACTGACTGCACTAAATGTAAATAGCAGGAACGGATCTAGCTGAACACTGTGAGCAGGACGCACTGCACTAAATGTAAATAGCAGGAACAGATCTAGCTGAACACTGTGAGCAGGACGCACTGCACTAAATGTAAATAGCAGGAACGGATCTAGCTGAACACTGAGCAGGACGCACTGCACTAAATGTAAATAGCAGGAACGGATCTAGCTGAACACTGTGAGCAGGACGCACTGACTGCACTAAATGTAAATAGCAGGAACAGATCTAGCTGAACACTGTGAGCAGGACGCACTGACTGCACTAAATGTAAATAGCAGGAACAGATCTAGCTGAACACTGTGAGCAGGACGCACTGCACTCAATGTAAATAGCAGGAACGGATCTAGCTGAACACTGTGAGCAGGACGAACTGCACTAAATGTAAATAGCAGGAACAGATCTAGCTGAACACTGTGAGCAGCACGCACTGCACTAAATGTAAATAGCAGGAACGGATCTAGCTGAACACTGTGAGCAGGACACACTGCACTAAATGTAAATAGCAGGAACGGATCTAGCTGAACACTGTGAGCAGGACGCACTGCACTAAATGTAAATAGCAGGAACAGATCTAGCTGAACACTGTGAGCAGGACGCACTGCACTAAATGTAAATAGCAGGAACGGATCTAGCTGAACACTGTGAGCAGGACGCACTGCACTAAATGTAAATAGCAGGAACAGATCTAGCTGAACACTGTGAGCAGGACGCACTGCACTAAATGTAAATAGCAGGAACGGATCTAGCTGAACACTGTGAGCAGGACGCACTGCACTAAATGTAAATAGCAGGAACAGATCTAGCTGAACACTGTGAGCAGGACGCACTGCACTAAATGTAAATAGCAGGAACGGATCTAGCTGAACACTGTGAGCAGGACGCACTGACTGCACTAAATGTAAATAGCAGGAACAGATCTAGCTGAACACTGTGAGCAGGACGCACTGACTGCACTAAATGTAAATAGCAGGAACAGATCTAGCTGAACACTGTGAGCAGGACGCACTGCACTCAATGTAAATAGCAGGAACGGATCTAGCTGAACACTGTGAGCAGGACGAACTGCACTAAATGTAAATAGCAGGAACAGATCTAGCTGAACACTGTGAGCAGCACGCACTGCACTAAATGTAAATAGCAGGAACGGATCTAGCTGAACACTGTGAGCAGGACGCACTGACTGCACTAAATGTAAATAGCAGGAACGGATCTAGCTGAACACTGTGAGCAGGACGCATTGCACTAAATGTAAATAGCAGGAACAGATCTAGCTGAACACTGTGAGCAGGACGCACTGCACTAAATGTAAATAGCAGGAACGGATCTAGCTGAACACTGTGAGCAGGACGCACTGCACTAAATGTAAATAGCAGGAACAGATCTAGCTGAACACTGAGCAGGACGCACTGCACTAAATGTAAATAGCAGGAACGGATCTAGCTGAACACTGTGAGCAGGACGCACTGCACTAAATGTAAATAGCAGGAACAGATCTAGCTGAACACTGTGAGCAGGACGCACTGCACTAAATGTAAATAGCAGGAACGGATCTAGCTGAACACTGTGAGCAGGACGCACTGACTGCACTAAATGTAAATAGCAGGAACAGATCTAGCTGAACACTGTGAGCAGGACGCACTGACTGCACTAAATGTAAATAGCAGGAACAGATTTAGCTGAACACTGTGAGCAGGACGCACTGCACTCAATGTAAATAGCAGGAACGGATCTAGCTGAACACTGTGAGCAGGACGAACTGCACTAAATGTAAATAGCAGGAACAGATCTAGCTGAACACTGTGAGCAGGACGCACTGACTGCACTAAATGTAAATAGCAGGAACAGATCTAGCTGAACACTGTGAGCAGGACGCACTGCACTCAATGTAAATAGCAGGAACGGATCTAGCTGAACACTGTGAGCAGGACGAACTGCACTAAATGTAAATAGCAGGAACAGATCTAGCTGAACACTGTGAGCAGCACGCACTGCACTAAATGTAAATAGCAGGAACGGATCTAGCTGAACACTGTGAGCAGGACGCACTGACTGCACTAAATGTAAATAGCAGGAACGGATCTAGCTGAACACTGTGAGCAGGACGCACTGCATTAAATGTAAATAGCAGGAACAGATCTAGCCTAATCTAGCTAACTCAAATCAAATGACACTGTCTGTCTCTCTCTCTATCAGCACACCGGAACACACTACACAGGGCCGCCGTGCAGGCGGCCTTATATAGTGTGGGGCGTGTACTAAATCCCCTGAGCCATAATTGGCCAAAGCCACCCTGGCTTTGGCCAATTACAGCTCTCTCTACTGACGGCGCTGTGATTGGCCAAGCATGCGGGTCATAGTGCATGCTTGGCCAATCATCAGCCAGCAATGCACTGCGATGCCGCAGTGAATTATGGGCCGTGACGCGCCACACGAATTTGGCGCGAACGGCCCATAACGTTCGCAATTCGACGGACGGTCGAACAGCCGATGTTCGAGTCGAACATGGGTTCGACTCGAACACGAAGCTCATCCCTAATAAAGACCTTAAAGTGGCTGTAAACCCTTTACAACCACTTTATACTACAGGCAAGCCTATAATTAGGCTTACCTGTAGCTACACTGGATATTTCCTAAACCTGCATGGTTTAGGAGATATCCTTGTATTTGCATGTGCCGATGTCATCGGCACATGCGCACTTAAGCAAACTGAAGCAACGGCACTCACGTGCCATTGCTTCAGTTGTACTGTGCCGTTACCGGCGGCTCCCGTGCGCACGCGCGGGAGTGACATCATCGCTGCTCCGGCCCTGTGATTGGCTGGAAGTAACTCCCCAGGGAGCTTGCATACTAGCTCATTATGCCTTTGTCTTGCGGGTTTTTTTTTTTTTTAACGGGTTTACAACCACTTTAAAAATAGTCGCTAGAGGCTTGCTGAGAGCTTTTTAAATGCTTTGCAATTGCTTGCTGTAAACATTTTTTCTAGTCAGCTTGATCTCTATTGCAAGATCATTTAAAGATACCCAGATGCTAAGATGGAAGGTGTTGGAGATTAGATTAGTCTCTGCCCAAAGTAATAAGTTACCTTAGATTTTAGAGTATCTTATTATGCACACAGGCAATGGATGCAGAAGCGGAAAATACATCAATAAACTTTCACAGGATGTTGTAACAAGATCCATTCGCATGCTTTAAGTACAGGTACAACTTAATTTTTTACCATTACCCAATTGTTGAAAAACAATTCCAAATCAGATACAATTTAAAAGGCCCCTCCCTTTCCTCTGACCCTCAGTTGTTTAGAAGATCAAGTAACCTCCACCAAGGTGCACTCGGCAGAGGAAAAAAACAGAAACCATAAAAACACACCACCACGACCAGGTAAACATGGTTGACCAGTGAAAAAAATAGAATAGGGTAGGAATATAGACGCTGTCCTGGAAATACCGTTACTGGTAAGTCTAACTGGGGTTCCCCCCCCCCCTCACCTTCCAGGACAGCTACTTGAGAGAATTAGCAAGATTTTAGACCTTAGGGAGGGACGACAGCCTGAAGCACTTTCCTACCAAAGGAAAGGTCCTGGCTGGAAAGCATCTGAACTCTATAATGCTTGACAAACGCATGAGAGGAGGACCAGACGGCAGCTTTAGAGATTTCTTCCCATGAGGACCCCGCTCTTTCTGCCCATGATGTGGCCATGAATCTTGTTGAATGGGCCCGACCTGACGCTTTTTATGCCTCACAGATAGCTCCCCTAAACCACCTAGCAATAGAACCTTTAGATGCTTCGGACCCTTTCTTGGGGCCACTAAACAAAACCAACAGTTAGGAGGAACTCCTAAATCCATTGGTCTTTTCTAGATAAAGCAGAAGACACCTCTTTACATCTAAAAGACCAAACCTTTCCTCTTCCACATTTTTGGGAGAGGTGCAGAAACTAGGAAGGACCATCTCCTGGGACCTATGAAAGTTGGAAGAAACTTTGGGTAAATAGAGAGGATCAGGTCTAATCACTACCCTGTCCTCTAGAATCCTCAGGAAGAGGTCTTTACAGGAAAGAGACTCTAGATCAGAAATCCTTCACTCTGACGTAATAGCCAAAAGGAAGGACAACTTCAAAGAAATAATTTTCAGGGAAGCCTCATGCAAAGGCTCAAAAGGAGCCCTTGTTAGTGCATTTAATACCAATGACAGATCCGAGGGAGGAACATGTTTGATGACCCTGGGAGGTTGTCTAGATCTGGCTAAAAGGAACCTCCTGACTAAAGGATCTTCTGCTAGTCTTCAATCTGTAAACAAAGATAGGGCAGCTATCTGAACCCTAAGTGTGCTGACAGGGAGTCCCTTTTCCACTTCCCCCTGCAAAAAAAAAACAATATACAGGGAGTGGAAAAAGAATCTAAACCAGTTTTCCTTTGCCAGGAAATAAAAGTTTTCCAAACTTTCCCATATATTCTTCTTGTGACCAACTGTCCAGAATAGTTGAAATAAACCTCTCTGAACACCCCTTTAACTGTAGGATGTGCCGCTCAGCCTCCAGGCCGTCAAATGGAAGGTCTGAAGGTTTGGATGTAACACCGGTCCCTGATGGAGCAGATGCTTCCGAACTGGTAGGGGCCAGGGAGGATACACAGATAGGGCCTCCTGGGCCAACAGGGGGCAATCAGAACAACTTCTGCCCTGTCCTGAATAATTCCCCGAACCACCAGAGGCAAGAGGGGAAAAGGAGGGAAGGCATAAGCCAGAGTGAAGTCCCACGGGAAAGACAGAGTTTCTTGTTGAGACTGGAGGCAAAAAGATCCAAAAAGACCCCATCTTAGCACCACCACCTGGAACGTGCCTTGATGTAGTATCCAACCGCTGGAACTGATGCTCACCCTGCTCAAATAGTCCGCCAGCACATTTTCTGACCCCTTGATGTAGATTGCCCTTACTGAAGTGACATAGATCTCCGCCCAGGACAGAATCTGCTGTGTTAATGACAGAAGCGATTCTGAGCGAGTTCCCCCTTGCTTGTTCAGGTATGCCACTGTTGTGGCATTGTCTGAAAATATTAATAGGTCTTTTGAATAGACCCTCTCTTCCAGAGATATAAGTGCTTTCCTCACAGCCAGAAGTTCTCTGAAATTTGAGGAGCGACCTGCTTCCTCTGGCAACCAGGCTCCCTGTGCTTGCCAGTCCTGTGAGTGAGCACCCCAACCCCACAGACTGGCGTCTGTGGTAACTTTGACCGGGGAATGTTGTGTCCAATCCTTCCCTCTCTGCAGATGTTCTCGCTGCTCCCACCAGGCGAGATCGAGAAAATTCCCGTCTGGTAGTTTTACCAGCTGATCCAGAGAATCCTTCCTGCGATCCCAATGGAGTAAAAGAAAAGCCTGAAGGGGTCTGGAGTGCAATTGGGTCCAAGGCACCCCTGGAATGGCCACAGTCATCAGACCCAGCAACTGCATGATCCGCCAAAGGGAGGTCTGAGGGAGCAGCTTGAAGGCCTGCACAGAGAGAAGAATTTTCAAAATCTTCTCTTCGGGAAGAAAAATCTTTAGGGCAACAGAGTCTATTAGATAACCCAGGAAAAGAATGCTCTGTGAGGGTACTAGGCAAGATTTCTGCTGGTTGACCTTCCACCCTAATTTTTGAAAAGTCTGCAAAACCAACTGTAGGTCTTGAACAAGAGACCCCTTGTCTCGAGCAAAAATCAAATTGTCTAGATATGGGACGATCGATACACTTTGAATCCGAAAAAAGGCCATGACTTCGGCCATGATTTTTGTAAAGATCTTCGGTGCTGCCGAGAGACCAAAAGGAAGGGCATGCATTGAACTGCCAGTGAGATGGCTTGTCTCCCACGAGAACTGCAAACCTGAGGAACCTTCGGTGGCTCTGGCAGATTGGTACATGAAGATAAGCGTCCTGAGGGTCCAGGGTCACCATGAAGACCTTTGGCAACAACAGATTCCTTACCGAATAAATGTTCTCCATTTGGAAACGTCTGTAAACTATGTATTTGTTCAGGACGCTTAAATTTATGACGTGAGAATAAGATACCCAGAACTTCTGAATTTCTGGGACAGGAGAAATAACTCCCTGTTTCCCACACAGAAATCAAATTTAACATGGCTTTCCATCTCTCTTGGTCTCTCGGCAGGTGGGTAAGAAAAAAGGAAGGAAGACTTTTGAATTCCAGCCTGTAACCCTTTTCCAAAGTTTGAAGGATAAAGGGATTGTTGGAAATATCTGCCCATTTCTTGATGAAATGGCACAATCTTCCCCCTACCCCAAACCTGGCATCATTGGATATTTTTGGAAGGGGCTGAGGGAGCAAAGGGAGCCCCCCTTTGTTTGTCTTTGTTAAAAGACCATTTCTTTTTAGTCTGTTGCCTGTTGGCTTTAAAATTAGACTTGTTTTGGAAGCCACGAAAAGGCCTCTTATTCTGGGGCTTATTCCTTTGGGAAGAAGGAACGAGCTAAGACCTCTTCTAAGGAAGAACCGAACAAGAGCTTGCCTTCGAAGGGAATGCCAAGGAGCTTATTCTTGGAAGTAAGGTCACCTTCCCAAGATTTAAGCCAGATAGCTCGCCTAGCTGAATTAATGAGAGCAGAAGCTCTGGCTGCGGATTTCACTGAATCTGCTGCTGCATCAGCTAAGAAGGCGACTGACTTGGCAATGAGTGGGAGGGATTCCCTAATCTCTTCTTTGGGGGTGTCAGATGCAAGAAGATCATCCAGACGCTGAACCCATACGTCTAAATTTCTAGCCACACAGGTGGATGCTACCGCTGGGCCTAAAGAAAAAGCTGGCCTTATGTAGCAATGAGTCGGCCTTTCTATCCATTTGATCTTTTAGGACCCCAGAATCTTCAAAAGAAAGATCTGATCTTTTGGACACCCGCGACATAGGGGCATCTAATCTAGGACACTTAAAGAAAACCTCCTCAAATTCAGACTGAAAAGGAAATCTTCTTTTGTGTCCCCTGGATTGGAACAGCCTTTTTTCAGGTTCTTTCCATTCAGACAGAATCATGTCCTTAAGAGACTGGTGTATCGGAAAAGTTTTTGATTTCCGTCCCTGTAGGCATCTCAATCTGCTCTGAGGTATATATTGCTTTTAGTAGTTCATCAATATCCTCAACTGGAAAAAGATACTTAGATGAGCTACCTGTATCCTCCTCTGATACAGGCTTTTCATCAGATGAAGAAACTTGATTCTTACCTTCTTCCAGATCAGAGGTATCGCACAAACTAATAGTCTTACATACTAAGGAAGGGACCTGGCAGAGTTTGAAGGGTCTTGGGCTATGGGTCTAGATGAGGAAGAGCCTAGACTAGTAACCCTGTCATTAAGTGACCGAAAGGAGTCCACTACCTCCTTCATAGAAGTCATTAACTCCTTAAAAGAGGAAGACTCTGAACTAACTCTGGTTGGAATACAATCCTCACAAAATAGCTTTTAATAACTATCAGAAAGCCTGGCCCTACAGTTCCCACAATTCTTCTTCACCAGTTTAGCCTAGAAAAAAAGCAGAAACAAGGACCATAAATAAAAAGGCATAAATAAAAAGGTTCCATACAAAAAAGTCCCTTGCTGTGGAGCTCTCCACAGACAAGGGCTTACCTTGGGGGCAGTATGGGACCCAGATGCTGCAGCTGGTTCAATATGAGCGGATGCTCCATCCTCAGACCTATCCTCAAGCTCCATGAAGCAAGCGGAGAACAGCTGTAGAGAAGACTGCTGCTGTACTGCAAAACTGCACGTAGAATGGCATTTTTAACAGACTATTTCCCTGCAGCATGTCCTCAGGGTCTCCATGCCATGCTTCTTTAAAAAACTCATCGTCCGGAAGTTCGTCATGTGACTTCCGGTTCCGGCGCCATCTTGCCGCATCACCAGTCCTCCTCACGCCATCTTGGTACACCGAAATTAATCATTTAGGAGGACACAGTTTCACACAGCAGCACTGGGGAAAAATGGAAGGGAGTTGCCACCACTCACATAGGCAAGTAATCCTTAGAAATAGGGAACCCTTCTGGTACAGACTATCATCCAGGACTTGGCCACAACTAGTCCTCGATGAAACCTGAGAAGGGGGTCCACCAACCACAGTTACCAGACCTTAAGAAAACAAAAAACGTGTCGGAGCTCCTGGAGGGTCTGGAAACACAAAACAACTGAGGGTCAGAGGAAAGGGAGGGGCCTTTTAAATTGTATCTGATTTGTGTTTTCTGTAGAGGGCGGAGCCAATTATCTCTCAAGTAGCTGTCCTGAAAGGTGAGGGGGGAAATTATGTATACACACACACAAAAAATGACAATACATGTTGCATAGAAAGGCTTAAAAAACACAAAAAGTTATTCATATAGAAGTTATAATAAACACGGGTAAATTCTAAACCATATGATGATCTCACAGTTTGGAGGTCAAAACAGTGTTGATGGACACCAAAGATCCCAACATGTTTCGGAATATATATACTTGGATATTTAATTCCTTCTTCAGGTATGGTTTAGAATGGTCTGTATTCTCTGATAAAAACAATAACAAAGTACCAAAACAAATATACAATGAATATAGATAGTATATGGTCAGTGGATACAGACATTGCAATGAAAACAGGGCAGGCAATGGAAATCTGTAAATACTCATATAATAATGAATATCTTGAGTAAACAATGCTACACAAACGGGGTCACAGATCCGGCATCTCCAAGGCATCCCATCTCATAGACATTTAATCCAAAGAAAAAGGGAATATGTCAAAGAAATGGAAGGACGCACACCACAACAGTCGCAGATAGGGTGCTGACCAACACTTCCAGAAAAACTCCACATAAAATGCAAGAGGAAGAAGAGGAGATACCCTATTGCCGCAGGTGTGCAGGGACTCACAAGAATCAATTGTGGAGACGGTCCTATCACAAAAAAAGTATAAATATGTATTTATGCATGTCTATTCATTGCACAAGCATAAAGTAAAAAATAAACTCCATAAGTGAAGCATATAGGTAACATGGGAGGCACAGATGAACAGTGCAGCAGCAAAGTAAATGTACAAAATGTGATGCATGAACTGCCAAAGTTTCAGAAGCAAGGCAAGATTTCCAATAAATGGATCATGCCAAGTAAAACCTGACATGAAACAAATAGGTAGCAAATCATGCAGGTATTGAACAGGGAGGGACAAAAGTGTAAACAAATAAATCTTACTTGTAAAGCATAAGCAAAGCTTCTTTCCTCATTCCATGGTGCTGTGCTATCCCAGAGTGTGCAGCCTATGTTTGAAGTACACTTTATATGAAAGCAAAGCACTGGAGGTACACACCCAGTGGTGTGAATAACATCCAATGACTGCAGTGAGTGGACACCAGGTGACTAGAGGCCCCATCAAGCGGTGAATCATTCCGGCACCTGTGTTCAAATTGTGCATAGAGAAAGTCAACCAGACTATCCCCTAGCACAAAAGGCGTCCTCTGTCAACACGCACAGTCCTATCACAAAAAAGTATAAATGTATATTTATTACACATGCATACAATGAAAATAAACTTCATAAGGAGGTGTATAGATAGCATGGGAGGCACAGATGAGCAGTGCAACAGCAAAATTAATGTATAAAATGTAGTGCATGAACTGCCAAGGTTTCAGAGGTAAGACAAGATTCAAATAAATGGATCATGCCAAGTAAAACCACACATGAAACAAATGAGCAGCAAATCATACAGGTATTAACCATTACAGCCCTGGAAGAATTTACCCCCTTAATGACCAGAGCATTTTTTGCCATATGCACTGCGTCGCTTTAACTGACAATTGCGTGGTCGTGCGACGTTGCACCCAAACAAAATTGAGGTCCTTTTTTTCCACAAATAGAGCTTTCTTTTGGTGGTATTTTATCACCTCTGTGATTTTTATTTTTTGCACTATAAACAAAAAAACAGACAATTTTGAAAAAAAAAAAACAATTTTTTTTACTTTTTGCTATAATAAATATCCCCAAAAATTATATAAAAAAAAAACAAATTTCTTCCTCATTTAGGCCAATATGTATTATGTATTCTACTAAATATTTTTGGTAAAAAAAATGCAATAAGCGTATATTGATTGGTTTGTGCAAAAGTTATAGCGTCTACAAAATAGGGGATAGATTTATGGCATTTTTATTGTTAATTTATTTTTTATTAGTAATGGCGGCGATCTGCAATTTTTATTGTGACTGCGACACAACACTTTTGACACTAATTTGGGACCACTGACATTTGTACAGTGTGATTAGCGCTAAAAATAGCCACTGAATATTGTATAAATGTCACTGGCAGGGAAGGAGTTAAACACTAGGGGGCGATCAAGGGGTTCAAGTGTGTTCCCTCAGTGTGTTCTAACTGTAGGGGGGAGGGTGGGCTCACTAGAACATGACAGAGATCACTGCTCTCGATCACTGGGAGCAGTAGATCCCTGTCATGTCACTAGGCAGAACAGGGAAATGCCTTGTTTACATAGCCATCTCCCATTCTGCCTCTCCGTGCCACAATCGCAGGCCACCGGCGGACATCAAGTCCGCGGGACCGGTGCGCACGCCCGCTAGCCTGCAATGACAGAGGGATGTACGGGTATGCCCATTTGCACAGCCGTGCCATTCTGCCGATGTACATCGTTGTGCAGCGGTCGGCAAGTGGTTAAACAAGGAGGGATGAAAGTGTAGTGGATAAATCTTACCTCTAAAGCAAAAGCAGAGCTTCTCTCCTCATTCCATGATGCTGTGCTATCCCAGAATGTGCAGCCTGTGTTTTAAAATACACTTTATATGGGAGCAAGGCACTGGAGGTACACGCCCAATGGCGTGAATAACATCCAATGCCTGCAGTGAGTGGACACCAGGTGATTGGAGACCCTATCAAGGGGTAAATCATTTCAGCACCTGTACTCAAAATTTGCATAGGAAAAACGTCAACCAGATGATCCCCCAGACACAAACGGCTTCCGGTGTCACCGCGCACTCACTGTAGACAGTGGATGTTATTCACACCAGTGGGTGTGTACCTCCAGTGCTTTGTCTTCATATAAAGTGTACTTCAAACATAGGCTGCACACTCTGGGATAGCACAGCACCATGGAATTTGGAGAGAAGCTTTGTTTATGCTTTACAAGTAAAATGTATTTATTTACACTTTTATTCCCTCCCTGTTCAATACCTGCATGATTTGCTGCCTATTTGGTTCATGTGAGGTTTTACTTGGCATGATCTGTTTATTTGAATCTTGCCTTACCTCTGAAACTTTGGTAGTTCATGCATCACATTATGTACATTCACTTTGCTGCTGCACTGTTCATCTGTGCCCCCCATGTTACCTATATGCTTCACTTATGAAGTTAATTTTTACTTTATGCTTGTGAAATGAATGGACATACACAGATACATATATATATTTATACTTTTTTGTAATATGACTGTATCCACAATTGATGATCCTTGTGAGTCCCTGCACACTTGTGGCAATAGTGTACCTATTCTTCTTCCTCTTACATCCTATGTGGAGTTTATCTGGAAGTGTCGGTTAGCACCCTATCTGCGATTGTTGTGGTGCGTGTCCTTCCATTTCTTTCACATATTCCCCTTTTCTTTGGATTAAATATCCTTGAGATGGGATGCCTTGGAGATACCGGATCTGTGAACCCATTTGTGTAGCATTGTTTGCTCAAGATATTAATTATTATGTGAGTATTCACAGATTTCCATGCCTGCCCTGTTTTCATTGCCGTGTCTGTATCCATTGACGATATACTGTCTATAGTCACTTTATATTTGTTTTGATACTTTGTTATTGTTTTTAATAGAGAATACAGCCTGTTCTAAACCATACCCTGAAGAAGGAATTAAATATCCAAGTATATATATTCCGAAACATGTTGGGATCTTTGGTGTCTATCGACACTGTTTTGACCTCCAAACTGTGAGATAATCATATGGTCTACAATTCAGCTGTGTTTATTGTAACTTCCATATGAATATCTTTTTGTGTTTTTAAGCCATTCTATTCAACATTTATGCCATTTTTTTGTCTATATATAATTTTGTACTCAATAAATTTGAACTTTACTATACTTTTTTTTCTACTCTGTATCTGGTATTTTTACCTGCCCACCAAATCCCTAGGGGCACCCCCTTTTTTCTCTCTTTCTGCATTTTGGGATGAGGCATAGGATTCCAGTACATGACTTACAGATGTTTTTTTTTTCATTAATATTCTAGCTATGGCTATGGGAGCAGTGGGAGATTCCTCCATCTGTGTTGTGTAGTGTGTATGGGGGAATCTCTTAAATTATTTTTGTTCAATCTGCAAGTTGTGCAAAAAACATCTATTTGCATATGCCCAGCTTTAGATTGCGGGACAACCCTCCCAAACCATCCCAAGAAACAATGCCAACTAAGATAAAGAATAGTTTAACAATGATTATCCTCCTGATTCAGATGAAAATTGCTATGTAGGTGGCCCTGTCTGCCATTTCCCATTCAACATCCTTTTGATTTAAAAATCAAAGGAGCTGAGTGGATCATCTGAGGTCCCTCCTGCCCCCCCGACTGTGGGCAGGTGTATATAATATGAAACACACTAACTCATGGTTTATAGGAAAAATGGAAAACAAGTTCAAATATTCAACTAAATACAGTGTCAGATCCTTAACTTGATTTTTTCCCAATCTCTTAATCTTCTTCCCCAACTGCTATATTATGTCATCCTGATCATAATTCTACTTTTCTGTGTTTAATAGTCCCTCTAAATGAAGACACTTTGAGCCTTTAATTAACGATTCTGGCATCTAAATGCTAATAAATCCTTGTTGTCCCATGGTTTAAATATGTTTCCGTGAAGGTTCGCTAAGTAATACAAAAGTAAATGATTCTTTATAGCCAAAACTTAATCAAATGAAAAAGGAAAAAAAGACATTGCTTCTGAGAAGCTGACATAAGAATTTGGAAAATCACCACAAAACACTTGAATTCTGAGAAACTGACAGGAACATTGTAATATTTTAATATGAGACTCCAGTGCAATTTACTTGGAGAAAAATGCATTTTAGGGTAAGCAGATTGCACTCATTTATTTACATTTATAATTTTAAGTGCTCTTGGCATTGTACGCTCATCAACAAAGCCAATGTATTTCTTCCACAATGAATACAATGCCAGCTGCATACTGTTGTAGTGTTTGGAGAAAATCAGCAAACATCTTCAAATTTGATTGGTCAATTATATAGTAATGAGTCTGCAAGCAAGTGCCTCATATTTCAAGGTTTTCAGAATCTTCTGACTTCTTTGTATTTTAGGTGAATACTGTATGTGGAAAAATAAATTTTCCTTAAATTTTATTTATATTAACATTTAGTAAATGCCTATCAAAAAGTTTTTTCTCTTTCTGTATGACTTTTTACAGTTATATGACAACATGTATTTGTGATTCATCGTATCCGCCTATCTCTGTTTTGCAATAAATTTTTTTTAATGCTAGCTAATGCCATTGCTATTAGGGTGCCACCTTAGCAAATTAGGTTTATTAATTTTTTGTGTTATATTCTTTTATTGAAACAAGTTAAAAAGTGAAAAGTGAAACAATTCAAATGATAGCCACAAAAAGTCACACCTATTTATATGGGGGAGACCTTTATCATCTTTCTAAGTGACTGTTGTGCAGGGACATCTTTAATACCAATTGGACCCTGTCCTACCGTGTCGCAATTGTGTGCTTTGCAGGGCAATTCTAGGTTTAAATCAGGTGGTGAGAGGACAGAATTTCATCTCTTTACCACCTGTCAATCACACTCGGATCACTTTTCAGAGGAGCAGCAGTGCCTGCTGCACTTGTGAATGAGCCCTTAGGTGCATTCGGCAGCGGCACCCTAATGTAAAGTAAGAAGGGGGGTAAAACCCTGTGGTTAAGTTGTGGTTTTACTGCCCCCAATCCTTAAACTTTTAGCTGCAGAGGCAGTAGCCAAAGGTGTACACAAGCCACAGCAGGAATTAAGCCCCCTGTTGTTTTTGATGGGTGCTACCACCTGCCGATCATGACTCATTCAAGTAAATGGGGCTACTCTGCAAGTGCCCCACAACTGCATGCTTCTGCAGGGTCCAAAGAGCTAAAGTAGGTGGTGAGAAAGCAACACAATGCTGCCTGCTTTAACCTTATTTGCTGTACTGAACAAGGTTGCAGGACACTTGCAAATTGGCCTCATTCACTTAAATGGATCATGCCTGGCAGGTGCTACACCCATCAACCATGATAGGGCACATAACTCCTATTATGGCTGCAACATGTGTACATCCCTGGCCACTGCAGCTAAAGAGGGTGCGGTTGGGGCATGTCAAAAAAGGGGGGGATTGGGAAATTGGGACTTTAAATAAGGCTATTATGGCTGGGTAGAACCTCCATCTCCTCCACCTCCATGTGCCTCCATCCCTGTCAACTATGGCGAAACATACACTAAAGCGGCCAAGGCAGCAAAGTGTAGCAGGAGAGGTGGGACTTTAAATGAAGCTCGTGGTGAAAAAAAAAAAAAAAAGTGGTGGACGGTAAAAATTGTTTAATATTGCATAGAAACATATTTAACCAATTTAAAATTGCACATACATGAGGATGCACCCATAACTAGGCGTCAAACTCTATAGTAGTAACAACTGGTAATAACATGTTTACAATCATGTACAATAATAGTAAAATTTAGGGAGTCCGCCAGTGTTCATGCAATGTAAAAAACATTCAAGAGGTAACAACTGCACAGTCAATAGTTCTTAGATCCTTCATAGGTAGGATTGTAAAAACTTTCATAACATAATGGGTGTATAAATGGTTTACAACATCAATTAGCTTGACGCATTTCGCGGCTTAAAACCGCTCTTCAGGAGCAGATATGCGAATTGTCTGTAATGAAAAATGTGTAGATACTCAATAACAAAATTGGGGGAGTATGGGTAAACTTCCACCCAGGAACCCAGGTAGGGCATGTAAACTTACTAGGTATGTACACCAAGACACATGACGTCCAGGTCAGCAGGCCAGCCCAAGGTCAGTAACGGGAGCCGAGAGGGCGCTTCCAATGGCGTCAACCAACACAGACAGCAAACAAGGCAGACCAGCACTCCCAGACTCACCTGGTGTGAAAAAAATGGTGGAAAAACCTCAAAGTGTGGGACAATGTGAAAAAAACAAAAAAATGTGGATGCAATAGTAAGAAATTAGGAATAGGAGGGGGGGAAGGGGGAAAAGGGGGGGCAAACTAGAGGGGAAAGTAGTGGAGGGGGAAAAAAGATGATTGGTGGTCAACCAGAGGTGAAGGTGAGAGACCATGGTAGAGGGTCAACACCAAAACGCCCAGTGTGGGGGAGAGGAAGAAGTGGGAGAGGCTGGGAAGTGTACCTGATGGAAAGGAAGGAACGAGCAGTCCAACCAAAACTGTGAAGCCTGACTGGCAGGGAGCTCAGGGAGTACTGGCACACGCCGGGGCCGCCGCCCGCATATATGTGCCGCCACGGACCCGCCCCCAACGCCACACCACATGAGTGTAAGGGGAGGGGCGTCCGGACGTCGACGCACAGGCAAAGTGTTGCCCGGCGACCAGCGCCAAACCGATCCCTCCCACCACTCGCGCAGATGGAAAGCAACCGCCGTAAGGGCCACGTCAAAGACGCCGCACATCCGGCGTGCGTGTGTGACATCGATGCACAGTGGTGGCCTGGCCACCCCCCGAACGTCAGACGACGGGCGGGGGGAGGAGGGCCCCAGTACGCATCGCGGCTCCCACACTGAGACATCGCAGGCAGCCGTACGGCCAGGACCATCCAGTGGCCGGTGCAAAATACAGCAAGGCATGATAGGATATCAGACACATCATAGCATACTCCAAGCTATACAACAAAGGATCAAATGTTTAACAAGGTAGTCAAGCTAAGAAAACTACTGAGCCAGTAAGGCTGATTGCAGAGATGAGGTTATACCAATGTATAAGTAGATGTCACCAAGAGCTTCCATCCCTAATGCATATCAAAAAAGGGGGGAATTGGGAAATTGGGACTTTAAATAAGGCTATTATGGCTGGGTAGAACCATGTGCCTCCATCCCTGTCATCTATGGCGAAACATACACTAAAGCGGCCAAGGCAGCAAAGTGTAGCAGGAGAGGTGGGACTTTAAATGAAGCTCGTGGTGAAAAAAACAAAGTGGTGGACGGTAAAAATTGTTTAATATTGCATAGAAACATATTTAACCAACTTAAAATTGCACATACATGAGGATGCACCCATAACTAGGCGTCAAACTCTATAGTAGCAACAACTGGTAATAACATGTTTACAATCATGTACAATAATAGCAAAATTTAGGGAGTCCGCCAGTGTTCATGCAATGTAAAAACATACAAGAGGTAACAACTGCACAGTCAATAGTTCTTAGATCCTTCATAGGTAGGATTGTAAAAACTTTCATAACATAATGGGTGTATAAATGGTTCACAACATCAATTAGCTTGACGCGTTTCGCGGCTTAAAACCGCTCTTCAGGAGCAGATATGCAAATTGTCTGTAATGAAAAATGTGTAGATACTCAATAACAAAATTGGGGGAGTATGGGTAAACTTCCACCCAAGAACCCAGGTAGGGCATGTAAACTTACTAGGTATGTACACCAAGACACATGACGTTCAGGTCAGCAGGCCAGCCCAAGGTCAGTAACGGGAGCCGAGAGGGCGCTTCCAATGGCGTCAACCAACACAGACAGCAAACAAGGCAGACCAGCACTCCCAGGCTCACCTGGTGAGTAGTTTTCTTTCCTTGACTACATTGTTAACCATTTGACCCTTTGTTGTATAGCTTGGAGTATGCTATGATGTGTCTGATATCCTATCATGCCTTGCTGTATTTTGCACTGGCCACTGGATGGTCCTAGCCGTACGGCTGCCCGTGATGTCTCAGTGCGGGAGCCGCGATGTGTACCGGGGCCCTCCTCCCCCCGCCCGTCGTCTGACGCTCGGGGGGTGGCCACGCCACTACTGCGCATCGACATCACACACGCACACACGAGATCTACCAGTCACCTGTCCACAATCTACTGGTTGCTGAGCCCTGCAATAGATATTTGAGATGCTCACATAGCCATTGCTGACTACTTGTATCTAGCCCAATCATAGCACAAGCCAGTTAAAGGAAATTGTGTCAATGCTGATAAAAAAATGAAGGCTGCCATTGCTATCATTTCCTTCTGAATGTTTGCTTTGACATCACGGTTTTCATACTGGTCATGGGTCATAGAAAACATCCTTAAACTAGAGACTCATGGATTTCTTTATATCAAGGTTAAAATAGGTATTTCATTAACACAAAGACTATTTTAAAAAGATGATGACCTTCTAATGTACTAATGTAAATGTAATAATATAGGAATTAGATTGCAGATATCCAGGGCATTTTCTTTATTGTACCGTTTTTTTAATTTTACAGTGCATTTCACATTTTTTATCTTTGAACCCTGAAGATATATTCAAGTGCTTGCTCTTCTGTATATAATCAGTTCACATACTCCTCATATGACCTTTTACAGGTTAATGTCATCTGCGCAGAACAAAGTGGTTCATTAATATGTAGTGTAAACAGATATGACCCTAATAATTAACTTCACAGCAATCAATGTATAAGTGTACTTTTTCCAAAAGACTAAATTGCAGTAATCATTGTAATCATGTATTTTAAATTGGCTAAAAATGGATAGTTCAATCTAAAAAAGTGAATATATTGCATTAACATTTGAATTTCCATTGACTGACATGACATGTCATCACTTCTCCTGATTTTTCTATCCATTTACAAGTATAGTCTCCATAAGGGGATCTTATATCCTCATTGAGAGAACAGTGACAGAAAGAGGATGAAAAGTGTGTGTAAAGATGTGGAAGGGGAGAAAAGAAGAGACAAGGATGACATATCTATAAATCTTAAAGAAAACTTCATATTTTACATTGGCGATATGGAATCTGCCACTGGGAGTTGTACCTCTGTGATAGGCCCCCGTGAAAATGACCATTGGCCAGTTCTTCTCACTGGCTACAACTTTATTAGCTGTCTTGCTAATTTCTGAGCAACTGACTAGAAAAACGCTATGAATGTTGTTTCAGCGATCAGTTCAGCAAGATTGAAGGTACTAGCAAGACTGTCCTAAAACATGTAGTTTTGCAAGGGATATAGAGAATGACCATTTTTAATATCAATAAACAAACAATGCAAAAACAGTTCTTGTGAAATGGAGTCTTTTTGCAATGCTAGAGGCCAACTCTGAGCTTGCCCCCCTGTTTGTTCCCTGTTTGATTTCCACAATGGGACATGTTTTGTTGTTATAGTTGTTTTTTTTTTTTTTATTAAAATACTTTTTCAATTATGTCTTTGTGTTTATTTACATCACGGATCTGGTGGACAGATTATGGGAGGGGCTGGGGAAGACCCAGTGGTCATGGTGCATGTTGGCACCAATGACAACGTCAGAGGAAGATGGAGTGTCTTAAAAAATGATTTTAAGGGACTTAGGAGCTAAATCGAGGAAAAGGACCTCCAAGGTAGTATTTTCTGAAATACTACCGGTACCTCGAGCCACACCAGAAAGGCGGCAGGAGATTAGGGAAGTAAATAAGTGGCTGAGGAGCTGGTGTAGAAAGGAGGGGTTTGGGTTCCTAGAGAACTGGGCTGACTTTTCAGTTGGTTACCAGCTCTTTAGCAGGGACAGACTGCACCTAAATGGGGAATGTGTAGATCGGTTGAGAGAGAAGATGGCCGACAAGTTAGAGGGGCTTTTCAACTAGGCGACAAGGGGAGGGTTCAGAGGTACAGTTAGTTAGCATGGAACAAATTCCAGAGGGTGGTACTGGGGGCATTAGTAGTAGGTTGACTAAAGCACCTTAACCTGAGGTAAGTACAGTAACAAGTCCTATTTGCAACCTCAGAACACCCAATAAGGAGATAGAATGCATCCGAACTAAACTACGTGGCATGTTCACCAATGCCAGCAGTCTGGCGGACAAGATGGAAGAACTAGAGCTGCTACTGTACGAGGAGGATTTCGATTTTGTGGGAATTTCAGAGACTTGTTTCAACAGCTCTCATGATTGGCTGGCAACCATTCAAGGGTATTTCCTATATCGCAGGAATAGGGAGGGTAAAAAGGGGGAGGGGTATACCTGTATATCAAAAATGATGTACAAGTGAATGTGAGGGACGGCATCACTAATGGAGCAAGGGAGGAGTTGGAATCCTTATGGGTAGAGATACAAAGGGAGGAAACTAAGGGGAAAGTAATACTGGGAGTATGCTATAGGCCCCCTAACCAGAGGGAAGGGGTGGAGGTGGACCTCCTATAACAGTTTGGAATGGCAGCAAGGATGGGAAGTGTCATTATAATGGGGGATTTTAATTATCCAGACATAGACTGGGTGGAAGGAACTGCGCATTCATCTAAAGCTCGCCATTTCCTAAATGTCTTGCAGGACAATTTCATGGGTCAGATGGTAAATGCAGAAACAAGAAACAAAGCGTTACTAGACCTACTGATTACCAACAATACAGACCTGATCACAGATGTGGAAATACGGGGCAATTTAGGAAACAGCGATCACAGGTCAATTAGTTTCAGTATTAAGCACACAAATAAGAAACATAAGGGAATACAAAAACACTTAATTTCAAAAGAGCCAACTTCCCTAAACTACGCTCCTTGCTAGAAGATATTAAATGGGATAAAATCTTATGAACAAATAACACAGAGGAAAATAGGTGTGCTTTAAGAGCATATTAAATAAGGGTATTAGCCAGTGCATCCCAATGGAAAATACATTTAAAAGAGCTAACAACAGTCCCGGGTGGCTTAACTCCAACATAAAAATGCATATAAAAGCAAAGGAGAAGGCCTTCAAAAAATACAAGGCTGAGGGGTCATCATCAGCATTCCAACTTTACAAAGTATGCAAAAAAATTTAGGGGTGCAATCAGGGCGGCTAAGATAGAACACAAAAGGCACATAGCAGAGTAAAAAAAATCCCAAGAAATTCCTTAAGTATAAAAATAATAAAAGAGGGAGATCAGATCATATTGGCCCCATAAAGAATGATGAAGGGAATCTGGTTACAAAGAATAGAGAGATGGTGAAGTTTTTGAATGTATTTTTCTCCTCAGTCTTCATGAGGGAAACGGGGGGTTTCAGTAACCAAAACTGCAAGGTTTATCCTCATGACACGTCACAGGAAGCACCCTCATGGCTAACAAAGAAAAGAATTAGGAATAGACATGAAAAACATAACATTAACAAGTCACCGGGACTAGATGGCTTACACCCAAGGGTCCTTAAGGAACTCAGTAAAGTAGTATCCAGACTATGGTTCCTAATTTTTACAAACAGTCTACTGACTGGAATGGTACTAGCTGACTGGAGAAAAGCCAGTGTAGCACCAATATTTAAAAAAGGACCAAGATATATCCCTGGGAACTACAGACCAGTTAACTTAATGTTTATAGTTTGTAAGTTCTTGGAGGGGATGAGAAGGGATTCTAGTAATGAATATAGTATCATTAACAGAAATCAGCATGGATTCATGAAGAATCGTTCTTGTCAAACAAATCTATTAACCTTCTATGAGGAGGTGAGCAGCCATCTAGATAAAGAAAGGCCCATAGACATGGTGTATCTGGATTTTGCAAAGGCATTTGATACAGTTCCCCATAAATGTATACTGTACAAACTAAGGTCTGTCAGCATGGACCAAAGGGTGAGTACATGGATTGAAAACTGGCTAAAGGGGCGAGTCCAGAGAGTAGTGATAAATGGGGAGTACCTGCAATTGTCTGGTGTGGAAAGTAGGGTCCCCCAGGGTTCTGTGCTGGGACCAATCCTATTTAATTTATTTATAAACTACCTGGAGGATGGGATAAACAGCTTAATCTCGGTATTTGCGGACTATACTAAGCTAAGCAGGGCAACAATTTCTCTGCAGGATGTGGAAACCTTGCAAGAAGATCTGAACAAATTAATGGGGTGGGCAACTACATGACAAATGAGGTTTAATGTAGAAAAACGTAAATTATGCATATGGGTGGCAAAAATACAAATGCAATATACTCATTAGGGGGAGAGCCTCTGGGGGAATCAAGGATGGAAAAGGACCTGGGGTTCCTAGCAGGTGACAGGCTCAGCAATGGCATGCAATGCCAGGCTGCTGCAAGCGAAACCAACAGAATATTGGCATGAATTAAAAAGGGGATAAACTCCAGAGAGAAAATGATAATTCTCCCACTCTCCCGCACCTGGAATATGCTGTCCAGTTCTGGGCACCAGTCCTCAGGAAGGATGTGCTGGAACTGGAGAGAGTCCAGAGAAGGGCGACAAAGCTAATAAAGGGACTAGAGGACCTTAGTTATGAGGAAAGATTACAAGCATTGAACTTATTCTCTCCGGAGAGGAGATGCTGGAGAGGGGATATGATTTCAATGTTAGGGATAAAACTTTTCCGTGAAAGGGAAATAAAAAGACGCACGGCCATTCACTAAAATTAGAAGAGAAGCGGTTTAACCCTAAACTGTGTATAGCGTTATTTACTGTAAGAGTGGTAAGAATGTGGAATTCTCTTCCACAAGCAGTGGTTTCAGCAGGGAGCATCAATCATTTCAAAAAACTATTAGATAGGCACCTAAACAACCTTAACATACAGGGCTATACAATGTAATACTGACATAAAAGCACACACACAGGTTGGACTTGATGGACTTTTTTCAACCTCACCAACGATGTAACTATGTAATATTTATTGTAAATGTGCAACTAAGGAAGGTATATACCCTTTACTCATTGAAAGGGAAAGGGTTAAAGAAGTAATTATAAAATGTACCTTACCTATCTCTGAGAGCACTCTACTTTATAAGTAGTCTACAGCAGTGGTACACTTAAGTATTGCTCTGTTTGAAGATATATCAATGAGATATATCAATAAAAAGGAACCATGACACTACATTTGACAGTGTTGAGTGATTAATATTTTAGACTTTACTAAAGAATAAACCATTTCTTTAGTAGTTAAGAGCAGTAACAGCTCAAGTTAAGAAGATTTTACATTTATTTGGAGACGCAATGTTATCAAAGGCTCATTAAAATCTCCACTTTCAATCATGCAGTCATTTCAGGAGTACTGAGGACTAAATTAGTGTCATTTAAGAATGGTGATGATGGTTTTTGCAGTGTGTGAGATAGAATTACTGAACATAATCAAGGCTCAAACTCATGATTTCATTAATGAGATTCAATGAGTTTGTTTTTGAGCAGGGATCTACTTTGTAATCATTACCTCTCTTGCTGAGCTGTGCTGTTGTTTATGATTTACATTTGTTGGCTTAAATTATCCTAAAATTGTACAGCTTTTTGTATTTTGTTTAAACATCACTTTAGTGAAAATAACTGCATCTTCCTACTGTAACCCTTAGACCCCATACATATGGACGTTTTTACAGCAGCGTTTTTGAGGGGGTTTTTTTCTCAGCTTAAAAACGCCACTCCATGTTATTCAAGGGCCTCATACACACCATGGTGTTTTTGAGCTGTAACAGGCATTGACAATTTTAAAATCCAAAAAACCCAAGACCAGTGCATTCTAAGGCTCCAGCGCTAGAGCTGTAAAAATTGCCAGATGGCGGTAAAGGGTGTTAAAGCGGGGTTCCACCCAAATTTTGAACATTATCTCTATGCATTCTATTCCTTGCCTAGATGCTGATATGCTGTGTAAAAAAATTTAATTACTTTTTTTCTAATCTTCTTAGCACTTCCTGGTTTTCCTCCCATGGGAGTAGGCGTGTTTCTAGCCTCTCCCAGACCTCCCACAGTGCCCTGGGAGCTAGTCTCAGGCTTCCCAGCATGCATTGTGCAACAGCGTCATCACAACATCTCGGTGAATGCTGGGAGCACAGCATTCACCGCATCCAGGAAATACATGCTTGTGGGCTTCAAATGCCCACAATGAAGATGGAAACCGCCTTCAGTGAATTTTATAAGTTATTCTTTACAACGAAATCGGACACAGGCGGACTTATTACACAGAACATGTGAGTAGATAATCATGAGAAGAAAAGTTTGTGAATGAACTCCAAAAAAAAAAAAAAAACGATAAACAGGTGGACCCCCGCTTTAAATGCAGTTTAATGAGGCTTAACACTGTTTACACAGCGTTAAGCCTTTTCCAGCATTTCTCTGCCTCTATTCAAAATCAATGGTTCCCTATAGAAGCCGATTGATTTGAATAGAGGTCGCACCAGAAGTCGGATCAAGATGATCCAACTTGTGTGCTGAGAATCTTGAAGGGGAACCCCCCAAATTTAAAAAAAAATTGCGTGAGGATCCCCCCAAGATGATACCAGTACCTCCGGTCTGGTATGGATCTTAAGGGAAACCACCACGCCCAAAAAAATGGCGTAGGGGTCCCCCCAAGATCCATAAAAGACCTTTATCCTAGCACGCAGCCTGGCAGGTCAGGAAGGGGGGGACGAGCGAGTGCCCCAAAGCACCCACCCCCATGCTGAGGGAATGTGGCCTGGAATGGTCCAGGAGGGGGTGGGGTGCTCGCTCGCCCCCATCCTTTCCTGACCTGCCGGGCTGCGTGCTTGGAGAAGGGTCTGGTATGGATGTTGGGGGGAGCCCCATGCCATTTTTTTTGGGTGTAGGGGTTGCCCTTAAGATCCATACCAGACTGAAGGGTCTGGTATCGTCTTGGGAGGGAACCTCATGCAAAATTATTTAAAACATTTTGGCGGGGTTCCCCTTCAAGATTCTCAGCGCAAGTTGGATCATCTTGATCCGACTTCTGGTGCGACTTCTATTCAAATCAATGGGCTCTCATAGGGAACCATTGATTTTGAATACAGGCAGAGAAACACGGCTGAAAGCTAGCGCAGCTAAACGCTCATTGATGTCAATGCAAAACATTGATAAAATCGTGTTTTTAACACTGTTTTTTTCCTGGTGTACTAGCTTTACAGCTTGTTTTTTAAAAAGGCTGTGTGTATAAGGCCTTAAACTCCAACCAAAACCTTGTATTTTTCATTTTAAATAAAGTGCCAGATGATAGAACTAGACACTAGATTTTTTTACATTCTGCTGTGACTGAGGAATGCAGGATGGATTGGCAATTAAATGACCTCTCAGGCAATGTTTTGCATGTTACTGTCCTTGGGAGGGAAATAATATATTCTTTGGAAAACAAGTGTATGCATGCAAAAATTATTAAATGGTTTGTAACAAAAACATGAATATGACATTGTCCTACTTATGTCTGATCTAACAATGTAAAAAATTAAAATGGCATTTAAATTCTAAAACAGAACTGGAATTTTCAGAAATTAGTAAACATTTGTATTTGCAGTTTGAAAACCAAGGTTATATGCTCCATCATTTTAATTTTGAACTGTACTTCTTTTCTTAATCTGGTTTGTTAACCTTTCTCCTGAAGCATATTTGGTCAGGAGACAAGCACATGTGTCATAATTGAGGTCTATGCTTTGTGAATAGCAAAGTAGAGGGAGGAGTTGGAAGCATAACACCACAAGTGTTGTCTGTAATAGACGCTGCTCTGATGTGGCTGGGAGCTGGAAGCTTAGCTTCCACTGTACATTCCAGCTTTCTTTCAGTGGGGCTTACAGGCACAGGTACATTTCTGTAAAACAATACTGTTCAAATTGGAGTTTTACAAAAAAGAAAATGTGTTTTTTTTTTTTAAATCACTGTTCCTGAATTTGGGCTTTAAAACCAGTATTTCATCTCATACACAGAACATATACAGTAGAATATTTCAAGTCCTAAAAGCAGGACTTGTTGATCCTAGAGTATATTCATGAATGACATGCACATGGATAAAGTAGAATTCATTTTTTTTTACATAATCTCCAGTGGAGACGCATATAGAATTGAATACATCTTTTTACAAAGGACCATTTCTGAAATAAAGGCTCTTTTTACTTTAGTAAAGGGTAAATCTTAACTTTAGCAAGCATTATAGAAATGTGTAATGCTCTATATTTATTTATTTCGGGTACTTATATAGCGCTGTCAATTTACGCAGTGCTTTACATATACATTGTATATTCACATCTGTCCCTACCCTCAAGGAGCTTACATTCTAAGGTCCCTAATTCACATTCATACATACTAGGGACAATTTAGACAGGATCCAATTAACCTACTAGCATGTCTTTGGAGTGTAGGAGGAAACCGGAGTACCCGGAGGAAACCCACGCAGGCACAGGGAGAACATGCAAACTCCAGGCAGGTAGTGTCGTGGTTGGGATTCGAACCAGCAACCCTTCTTACTGCTAGGTGAAAGTGCTATCCACCACACCACTGTGCGGTGGTGTGCCGCATGCATAAAACCCCAATGCCACCCATTGCTTTTAGCTCCAGTATAAATTAGGGTTCCAATGAGATTGCCTATTGCTGATCTGTGATTATTTGAAATGTGTTTGTAAGAATATGCAGACGCAGACAGCAACAGTGATATATCACTACAAACGACTACAAGTGCAGTCTGAAGAAGACAAGACATGACTCCTTAAAAGATTTGTTTTGGAACAGTCTTTATCCTCTAATATCCAAGTAAGTAGCATTTAGTATGTACAGTATGTTTGTAATTGGGCAGAAGAATATCAGACTCTGTGTTGAAAGGTTGACAGTTACTATTCTGAATCAGTTGGTAAGTTTAAGGTTGAATCATCCTCAGGCTGCTCTAAGATTGGCTTGAGAAGGTAGAGCATTATCAACATTTCCTTGCATCATTAAAGGAATAATTTATTGATTGTTATAGGCTTTCTAATGCTGATCTTTTTTTTTTATTTTAGGGTATATATTAAAATAATTTTTATCCAGAAGGCTTTGCTTTTTGTTTTTAGGTGTCTGATAAATCCCTATCCTCTGCCCCTTTTTTATGCCACTCTCTTCCCCATACAGGTTTTGTGCCATGAACATGGTTGTGTATCAAACACTGAAATTGATCTTCTTCCTCACATAGCCAATAATGTATTTTCCCTACTATAAATATGAGGCAGGTGGCATTATATATAACAGTTGTCCATACTATTTAATCTGGTCTTTTTAGACATCTTGGGTAGGGGGGTCATAGATCTTTTATTGGCTGCTGGGATGAAAGAAGCAACCCTCTCCCTGTAGTAAATAATGTAGTATAGTTTATATTGCCCATTGAGATAGTCAAACATTTGCTGGGTAGGCACCCATCACATTGAGATTAAATGGAAAGAAAGGGCTCTGTCTTTGTAGTGCTAGAGGAACAATGTTGGTGGTGTAAAATCTGCTGAAGTGTATTATGCCGCTCATCCTTGCCTCTATCATTGCAGTGGACAGAAGAACGGGGATTTTACGCCAGAATAAAACTTTGCATTGTGGGCAACAGTGGCAGCAAAGATTGAAAGGGAAAGGGTATGAAAGTAAAGGGGATTGATGATTAAGAGATGGGAGATGATGGTGTTGCCATTAATGACCACTGTTTTTTCCATTTATGTAGGAGTTTGGGATGGTGTTTCATAACTTTCATGAGAACTTACATGTCTAATGCCCCGTACACATGGTCGGACATTGATCGGATTTTCCGACAACAAAATCCATGGATTTTTTCCGACGGATGTTGGCTCAAACTTGTCTTGCATACACACGGTCACACAAAATTGTCGGAAAATCTGATCATTCTGTACGCGGTGACGTAAAACACGTACATTGGGACTATAAACGAGGCAGTAGCCAATAGCTTTCATCTCTTTATTTATTCTGAGCATGCGTGGCACTTTGTGCACCGGATTTCTGTACACATGATCGGAAATTCCGACAACGGATTTTGTTGTCGGAAAATTTTATAGCCTGCTCTCAAACTTTGTGTGTCGGAAAATCCGATGGAAAAAGTGTGATGGAGTCCACACACAGTCGGAATTTCCGACAACAAAATCCTATCACACATTTTCCGTCGGAAAATCCAACCGTGTGTACGGGGCATGAGACGTGTGTGTCTGAATAAATAGGAGTAAAAGGCACCAATTGAGGGATTCAAATTGGCTCTTATGTGGACAGTTTTATAGTTAGCAAAAGCAGCATTCTCATATCAGATTTATCTTTTTTTAAAAGCATCCAGACTTTTGGAAAATGTCATCTTTAGTAATATTTTGCTGAGTTTTATCTTCTTTAATCACTTCCCTACCGCGCATAGTATGACGGCGGCAGGAATCCTTTGTCCGTCCGGATTGCTGTCATATGGCGTCTTTTCTTCCTGAGCCTCTAGGTGACTTGCGTGTGCCTGCCGTGTAACTAGGGACCTGATGCGGACAGCCGCAATGCGGTGTAAACACACAGATCCACGTCCTGCCAGAGGAGAGGAGACCGATGGTGTGTTCCCAGTACAGAGGAACACCGATCGGTCTCCTTCCCTTGTGAGTCCCCGTCCCTACAGTTAGAATCACTGCCTAGGAAACATAATTAACCCCTCGATCACCCCCTAGTGTTAACCCCTTCCCTGCCAGTCACATTTGCACAGTATTCAGTGCATTTTTTATAGCACTGATCGCTGTATAAATGTGAATGGTCCCAAAATAGTGTCAAAAGTGTCCAAAGTGTCCGCCGAAATATCGCAGTCATGATAAAAATCGCAGATCACTGCCATTACTAGTAAAAAAAATATAACAATAAAAATGCCATAAATTTATCCCCTATTTTGTAGATGCTATAACTTTTGCACCAAGCAATCAATATACGCTTATTGCGATTTTTGTTACCAAAAATATGTAGAAGAATACATATCGGCCCAAACTGAGGAAATTTTTTTTTTTTTTTTTAACCACTTGAGCCCCGGACCATTATGCTGCCTAAGGACCAGAGGTCTTTTTCCAATTTGACACTGCGTCGCTTTAACTGCTAATTGCGCGGTCATGCAATGCTGTACCCAAACGAAATTTGCGTCCTTTTCTTCCCACAAATAGAGCTTTCTTTTGATGGCATTTGATCACCTCTGCGGTTTTTATTTTTTTGCGCTATAAACGGAAAAAGACCGAAAATTTTGAAAAAAAATGATATTTTCTACTTTTTGTTATAAAAAAAATCCAATAAACTAAATTTTAGTCATACATTTAGGCCAAAATGTATTCGGCCACATGTCTTTGGTAAAAAAAATGTCAATAAGCGTATATTTATTGGTTTGCGCAAAAGTTATAGCGTCTACAAACTAGGGTACATTTTCTGTAATTTACACAGCTTTTAGTTTATGACTGCCTATGTCATTTCTTGAGGTGCTAAAATAGCAGGGCAGTACAAAACCCACCCAAATGACCCCATTTTCGAAAGTAGACACCCCAAGGAAATTGTTGAGAGGCATGTTGAACCCATTGAATATTTTTTTTTTTGTCCCAAGTGATTAAATAATGACAAAAAAAAAAAAAATTTACAAAAAGTTGTCACTAAATGATATATTACTGACACAGGCCATGGGCCTATGTGGAATTGCACCCCAAAATACATTCAGCTGCTTCTCCTGAGTATGGGGATACCACATGTGTGGGACTTTTTGGGACCCTAGCCGCGTACGGGGCCCCGAAAACCAATCACCGCCTTCAGGATTTCTAAGGGTGTAAATTTTTGATTTCACTCTTCACTGCCTATCACAGTTTCGGAGGCCATGGAATGCCCAGGTGGCACAAAACCCCCCAAAATGACCCCATTTTGAAAAGTAGACACCCCAAGCTATTTGCTGAGAGGCATATTGAGTCCATGGAATATTTTATATTTTGACACAAGTTGCGGGAAAGTGACCCCTTTTTTTTTTTTTTTTTTTGCATAAAGTTGTCACTAAATGATATATTGCTCACACAGGCCATGGGCATATGTGGAATTGCACCCCAAAATACATTTAGCTGCTTCTCCTGAGTATGGGGATACCACATGTGTGGGACTTTTTGGGAGCCTAGCCACGTACGGGGCCCCGAAATCCAATCACCGCCTTCAGGATTTCTAAGGGTGAAAATTTTTGATTTCACTCTTCACTGCCTATCACAGTTTCGGAGGCCATGGCATGCCCAGGTGGCACAAACCCCCCCCCAAATGACCCCATTTTGGAAAGTAGACACCACAAGCTATTTGCTGAGAGGCATGGTGAGTATTTTGCAGCTCTCATTTGTTTTTGAAAATGAAGAAAGACAAGAAAAAACATTTTTTTTTAACTTTTTTCAATTTTCAAAATTTTGTGACAAAAAGTGAGGTCTGCAAAATACTCACTATACCTCTCAGCAAATAGCTTTGGGTGTCTACTTTCCAAAATGGGGTCATTTGGGGGGGTTTTGTGCCACCTGGGCATTCCATGGCCTCCGAAACTGTGATAGGCAGTGAAGAGTGAAATCAAAAATTCACGCCCTTAGAAAGCCTGAAGGCGGTGCTTGGTTTCGGGGTCCCGTACGCGGCTAGGCTCCCAAAAAGTCTCACACATGTGGTATCCCCGTACTCAGGAGAAGCAGCAGAATGTATTTTGGGGTGTAATTTCACATATTTCGATGGCATGTTTAAGCAATATATCATTTAGTGACAACTTTGTGCAAAAAAAAATAAAAATTTGTCTCTTTCCCGCAACTTGTGTCTCAATATAAAATATTCCATGGACTCGACATGCCTCTCAGCAAATAGCTTGGGGTGTCTACTTTCCAAAATGGGGTCATTTGGGGGGGTTTTGAACTGTCCTGGCATTTTATGCACAACATTTAGAAGCTTATGTCACACATCACCCACTCTTCTAACCACTTGAAGACAAAGCCCTTTCTGACACTTATTGTTTACATGAAAAAGTTATTTTTTTTTGCAAAAAAATTACTTTGAACCCCCAAACATTATATATATTTTTTAAAGCAAATGCCCTACAGATTAAAATGGTGGGTGTTTCATTTTTTTTTTTTCACACAGTATTTGCGCAGCGATTTTTCAAACGCATTTTTTGGGGAAAAAACACACTTTTTTAAATTTTAATGCACTAAAACACACTATATTGCCCAAATGTTTGATGAAATAAAAAAGATGATCTTAGGCCGAGTACATGGATACCAAACATGACATGCTTTAAAATTGCGCACAAACGTGCAGTGGCAACAAAATTAATACATTTTTAAAAGCCTTTAAAAGCCTTTACAGGTTACCACTTTAGATTTACAGAGGAGGTCTACTGCAAAAATTACTGCCCTCAATCTGACCTTCGCGGTGATACCTCACATGCATGGTGCAATTGCTGTTTACGTTTGACGACAGACCGCCGCTTGCGTTCGCCGGCGTGAGAGCAGGGGGCGACAGGGGTGCTTTTTTTTTTTTTTTTCATTATTATTTTTTTGCTTTTTTTATCTTATTTTTAAACTGTTCCTTTCATATTTTTTTTAAATCATTTTTATTGTTATCTCGGGGAATGTAAATATCCCCTATGATAGCAATAGGTAGTGACAGGTACTCTTTTTTGAAAAAATTGGGGTCTATTAGACCCTAGATCTCTCCTCTGCCCTCAAAGCATCTGACCACACCAAGATCGGTGTGATAAAATGCTTCCCCAATTTCCCAATGGCGCTATTTACATCCGGCGAAATCTAAGTCATAAAATGCTCGTAGCTTCCGGTTTCTTAGGCCATAGAGATGTTTGGAGCCACTCTGGCCTCTGATCAGCTCTATGGTCAGCTGGCTGAATCACCGGCTGCATTCTCAGGTTCCCTGTTGAGACAGGAGAGCCAGAAAAAAACACGGAAGACGGTGGGGGGGGGGCATTCCCTCCCACGGTTTGTAAAAGCAGTCTAGAGGCTAATTAGCCACTAGGATTGCTTTTACATGAAAGCCGACCGCTAGCTGAAAAGAATGATACCAAGATGATACCTAAACCTGCAGGCATCATTCTGGTATAACCACTCAAAGTCGTGAATGGCGTACCTGAAGACAAAAAAATGGTTAACAATAAAGCACAGTAAACTGTAAAGTATAAATAATTACATAATTACATACCTGAGAAACAAACATGATAAAACATAATAACAATAAAACATTGCAGAATAGAATACAGTAAAAAAAGAGCAGAACAATAGAGAGAGAGAATAGAGAGAGAGAGAGAGAGAACAATAAAACGACAACTATTTTATATATATATATATTTTTTTACACTTTTTTTGTAACTAACTTTTATAACTGTAACCGGTTCCAGGTTCAGGTCTCTCAAAATGCGATGGCATCTTGGGAGACCCTGTGAAAGTGCGCCTAGTCTGTGCAATGCTGTACCCTACGCTAATACTCAACTAATGCATGGTAGCGTTCAAAACATTCACCAATGCAAAGACCAGGATTGTCAGGACAGGAGGGACAATAATAGCGGGTGTCACGCCTATATCCGCGCTTGCTGCAGACACGACATCTTTTTTGGGGGGGGTTCGTTGGGTAGGGGTACTCGGGAGGACATAAAAATGGCTCTCATGCAGCCAACTGCATTTGGTTGGGGATGTGAATGGGGGAAGTACAGGCGCTGCAGAAGCGGTGGGTTCCCAATTAGGATTGGCGAATGCAGCAGGAAGGGCACTATGGGCATGACGGGCCTGTGTTTGTCTATTTGGTGGCAGCAGGACACTACTTGTGCTTGCCACCTCACCAGCTTGAACTGCACTTATGGGACTCGCCACGTCACCAAGTGTTACTGCAGTGCTGGTTTGACTACGACCGGGGTGTACTAGGCCGCTGGTGCTTGCCAGTTCACCAAAACGCTACCAAAAAAACTGTTAGCGATCGCAGGGATCAGGCCTGACTCTGCAAACGCTGCAGTTATGCGTTTAGTGTTTTGTAAGTGACAGTGATCGATCGATACTGCACTTGGGTGGGCTGGGCCGGGCCGGGCGGAGGGGCAAAATGCAGGTGCTAGCAGGTATCTGGGCTGATCCCGCTAACACTGCGTTTTTGGGAACCCTAAACTGCTGGGGACGCTAGTATAGATCTGATCGGATCAGATATTGATCCGTTCAGATACTATACCACTAAGGGAGGTGTATGCTGCGTGCGTGGGTGTTAGCGGTACTGGCGCTAACCTGACGCTGCCTGGGGCTGGTGCTTGCCAGTTCACCAAAATACTACCAAAAAAACTGTTAGCGATCGCAGGGATCAGGCCTGACTCTGCGAATGCTGCAGTTATGCGTTTAGAGTTTTGTAAGGGACAGTGATCGATCGATACTGCACTTGGGTGGGCTGGGCCGGGCCGGGCGGAGGGGCAAAACGCAGGTACTAGCAGGTATCTGGGCTGATCCCGCTAACACTGCGTTTTTGGGAACCCTAAACTGCTGGGGACGCCAGTATAGATCTGATCGGATCAGATATTGATCCCTTCAAATACTATACCACTAAGGGAGGTGTACGGTGCGTGCGTGGGTGTTAGCGCTACTGGCGCTAACCTGACGCTGCCTGGGGCTGGTGCTTGCCAGTTCACCAAAATGCTACCAAAAAAACTGTTAGTGATCGCAGGGATCAGGCCTGACTCTGCGAACGCTGCAGTTATGCGTTTAGTGTTTTGTAAGTGACAGTGATCGATCGATACTGCACTTGGGTGGGCTGGGCGGAGGGGCAAAACGCAGGTGCTAGTGGGTATCTGGGCTGATCCCGCTAACACTGCATTTTTGGGAACCCTAAACTGCTGGGGACGCTAGTATAGATCTGATCGGATCAGATATTGATCCGATCAGATACTATACCACTAAGGGAGGCGCATGCTGCGTGTGTGGGTGTTAGCAGTACTGGCGCTAATCTGACACTGCCTGGGGCGACGCATATCACCTCCGGGCGATTAGGGGTCTAAACCTTTATTCGGTAATAAACGGCGGGTGCCCTGACACTATAAAAAATAAACGAACTAACCAGCGTCAACCGTAACGGTTATACGGTGATCAGTGGTGAAAGGGTTAACTAGGGGGCAATCAAGGGGTTAAAACATTTATTAGATAGTATATGGGGGTCCCTGACGCTATAAAACGCTGACGGCGAACCTAAATATTTACGTTCCTAACTAGCGTCACCAGCGACACTAATACAGCGATCAGAAAAATGATCGCTTAGCGACACTGGTGACAGGGGGTGATCAAGGGGTTAAAACTTTATTAGGGGGGGTTAGGGGGGTACCCTAGACCTACAGGGGGGTAACAGTAACTGTGCAAACACTGTAACTGTTACAAACTGACACTATGCAGTAATAAAAAAAAAAAAACCTGCTTGGTGTCAGTTTGTGACGGGGGGGGGGTGATTGGGGGGGATCGGGGGGTGATCGGGGTGTTTTGTATGCCTAGCATGTTCTACTGTGTGTGTGTGTGTTGTACACTCACAGTGATGTCTTCTCCCCTCTGCGCTGGAACGGAAACTACCGAGCCGAGGGGAGATTACATCATTTCCTTTGCTGCTGTTTAGCATACAGCAGCAAAGGAATGTTCCCATTGGCCGGCGGCGATCGCGAGGGGGGGGCCAGGAACGAATGGCCTCCCCCTCACCTCCGATCGCCGGGGAACAAAACGGGACCACCTCGGGCACCGGGATTTTGCCTGCCCGTGCCGCCTTGCCGACGTACATCGGCGTGAGGCGGTCCTTAAGTGGTTAATGGGATATTTATTATTGCAAAAAGTCAAAAATATTGTGTTTTTTTCCAAATTGTTGCTCTTTTTCTGTTTATAGCGCAAAAAATAAAAACCGCAGAGGTGATCAAATACCACCAAAAGAAAGCTCTATTTGTGGGAAAAAAGGATGTCAGTAATCAGTTCATTTTTATAGCACTGATCGCTGTATAAATGTCAATGGTCCCAAAAATGTGTTAAAAGTGTCCGATCTGTCTGCCGCGTAGTCACAGAAAAAATATAATAATAAAAATGCCATAAATCTTGCCCCTGTTTTGTAGACACTATAACTTTTGTGCAAACCAATCTATATACTCTTATTGCAATTTTTTTATCAAAAATATGTAGAAGAATACATATTGGCCTAAACTGATGAAGCTTTTTTTTTGTATATTTATTATAGCAAAATGTAAAAAAATATATATTTTTTTCAAAATTGACGCTCTTTTTTTGTTTATAGTGCAAAAAATAAAAACCGCAGAGGTGATCAAATACCACCAAAAGAAAGCTCTATATGTGGGGAAAATAATTATCAAAATTTCATATAGGTACAGTGTTGCATGACTGCGCAATTGTCATTTAAAATGTAACAGTGCTGAAAGCTGAAAATTGGTCTGGGCAGGAAGGGGGTGAAAATGCCCTGTATTGAAGTGATTAACATCACCTCTCTCTACTTCATTCTATCAACTACTACATTATTACCATCTAATGACACAAAGACAGAAACTTTACTGTGAAGAAGAACATTTTGATAGGAAGTGGAGGACAATTTATGACCAGTGTGCCTTCATAATGTCAGTTTCAGATTCATCATCCTGTGAAGATGAACAGCGGTCAAGTTGTTGAATCAGAATTCTTGCACTTTGGTGCACATTTTCTTACTGCTTGCTGATGGTCTTTTTGCATCTGGTGCTATGGTTGTAGTTCCTGACATTTCAATTGTTAGTATAGATTTTACTGAAATGTCTCTCATTGTATAAAAAAGGAATTGGTACTGGACTTTATAGGCACTGAGGTACACATTATTACAGATAAAAATATATTTATTAGATTGATTAAAAACGAGAAGCAATCAGACAAACAATGATTAAAAAACGTTGCAAAGTAAAGAGTGCCTAGATACTAATACTGCACACAACTCATACACCAAGGAATGGATCCTGAATAAACAACAAATTTCTTGTTACGGTAACAAATAGTTTTTCTGTCAGTCTTGGTGGGAGTTGACCATGTTGTGCAGTAGCTTAGCTATACATTTTATGCTACATATATACGCTTCTTCAGGAGCTTAGGCATACATTCTGAATAAAATAGAAAAAACAACAATAAATCTTAAAATGAAAGGCTGATATACATCAAAAATCAACCAGTAACCTATAATAGGGGGTAATATAAGCATTTATCAACCCATATGGAAAAAAGAAATGGAGAAATCATGCATGGGCCCAGTACAAAGGAGACACAAGTGCAGCCATGGGACAAGTGAAATAATGTCTGATAATGTATATAACATTAAAGAGCATACATAAATATAGCTCTAGGAGCCACTAATCAAACAAAGTCTTTTATAGCAGCTTGAAAGGCAAGGTATCTTAGCAAGTTCAAACTTACAGTGCAAACATCACACAGGATTTGGCACCAGGATAGAAAACACGGTATGTAGGTATCCGGGAATATGGTGGGTGTAGCAGACATGTATCATCAAGAAGGTGACGGGTCTATAATCAATCTAATAAAAATATATTTGTCTATAATATTGTGTACCTTAAAGTGCCCATAAAGTCCAGTACCAATTTTTTACTATTATCTCCAATCAAAGGGACGTGGCACATACATAGACCATTTTTGGTATCCACATTGCCATCCTGTGGTGATACCACAAATCAATTTTTTTCGAGTCTCTCATTGTATGTTTCATGACATACAATGTTTAAGTTTAGTCATGTAACATCTGGTCTTGAAGTATGTGCTTTTTTTGTAACATTACAAAACCTCATAATGCTTTATTGAAATTAGGAGGGATAATGAGACTGAACTGTGCAGTAACATACAGTCACTAATTAAACTGTTTAAATGCCTTCAATGTGTATGCTGAGTTAATACTTGAGCAAGATTGATATATTTGACAACAATTTTAGCATACAAAGGTCTTGGGATGCTCTGGTTAAACAGTATATATTTTGCAGAATGGTGCTGCTCCTACAGAACAATAACTGACCTGGACTTTAAAACCTGCACTTTTAGACCTTCCATGACTATCACAGTTGTACAAAATAAATGGGGTGCACTAATCACAAGAGAAACCGGTAAATCAATTTGAAAACATAATTCCCTAGTTTCAGAACTGTGCATTTCAATGCTTTGCATTCATTTGAATATATGCATTTAGATTTGTGCATTCAATTAATAAACTTTGATTGCCTGGTTACCCAAACTCCTTTTTTTTTTTTTTACAAATTAGATAATATTAAATGCAAATAATCACGGAAATCAAAAGTGAAAAAACTGCCAGCTCTCCAGATTCAATTATATGTGGTGGGGACTATTGTAAATTCTTTTAGTGCAACATTATCTATGGCAAAGCAGACATTTTGTTTAATTTCATCACTACAGTGCAGTGATCTAAATTAAACAAGGTCATTACTGTGTCAAACACTATGTCACCATCATGCAATTGGTGTCCTAGAGGAAGGCCTACATCAAGCCTCCTACAAAGTACATCTTTGTTTGCATATATAGCACTATCTTGGATGAATAATATGACAATATAGCTTTAGTACAATAAAGTCTATAATTATATCACTAATAAGGCATTCTGTTTTCATACCTTACTATTGCACTGGAAAGCTTTCAGAAATAGTCAGCTTTCGGAGACAATGAAACTCACTAACAAAAGGGCAACAAGGTTAAAATGTAGAGAGTTTCAAATTAGGTGTATTTCTTTGGAGAAGGCAGTTTCCAGGAAACCTTATTAATATGTAAAAATAATTCATAGGTTAATATAAACATTTGTCAGACAAATTCTTTGTTCCCAAGAGAGTGCAGAGAGTGTGTATGTTAGAAAAGGTGGTGAAATTTCTTAACACAAGAGAATGAAGTAGCAAAGTCATTAGGATAATATAAAAAAATAGCTGAATGTAAAAGTAGGCTGAAGTCAGTGAAACTATATTAAATGAAATGCCGTCCATGGAGTTATTTCTAGAAATAACAAGCACATAAATAATCAAATTAAACCAAGTTAAACTCATTGATAACTAACTCTAGTTTTAGAAATGAACCCTGGTCTTTGCAATGGTATTCCACAGCTTTATCTAAGTTGGGCTCAAAGTAGCACATAAGAGAGGTAAAACAGGACTCCAGCAATCTTTTTTGTCCCATCTGCTTCTGCCTCTGGTGCTTGGTGGAAACACGTTTTGCTCTTTATTTTCTCCCAATTTTAACTGTGTGCCTCTGAATTTTCATTGAAGAGCATTACAACAGACACATGCCCTGTCTGTGTTTGTTCAGCCTCCCACAATATCTAATGAATGCTCTATGTAGTGCATATAACTTTTGACAGAGCCAGTTTCATCTGGATTAAAAATGTGGCTGCAGAGCATCCTTGTGAACACTGAATCCTGGCTGTTGGCATGTTGATCAGACTACTGTCTGTACAGTTTGACTCAAACTGCAAGCACATGTAGCTGCAATTTTTTCATCTAGATGAGTGAGGGTTATCTGCAGAGAACACTGCGCACCTGTGCCCTTTCCACAAGTGATGGACTCAGGAACTGTTGCTTTCTATGTGTGAATACAGTGCTGTTTCTCAGTGAGTGCAAATGACTTTCTGGTTCTCTTTAAGCATAAGGTACAAATGTGTGTTGTAACTTCTACTTATACAGGAGCAGTAAGATGTATGGAAAGCTAGCCCGGAATTAGACTAGTTTTTGATGATTGCAGTGTGATATAGACTGAAAACACATGTAACACACCTAGTTTATTGTTTTGTACTTTACACAGTTGGCAAAGATAGAATGATAGGATTGATGCCTACAAAATGTCTATTACTGTTGCAGGGGTCATTACTGCAGTGATGTGCAGGTGTGCACCACCTGACTCCTCCTACTATCCAGTGCCAAGCAGCAAAAAAAGAAGCAAGGATGGTCATGTGCTTATGAATAGTTAAATAAGGGCAGAAAACAGCACAGTAGAGGGGATAAACATATACTGTAAATGGCTTCAGACTGAAGTTCTTCCTAAAACTAAACCCTTATGCCGTGTACACGCAAGCGGACTCGTGAACGGGCTAAACTCAGTCGGCATTTCCGACGGAAAGATTTAGAACATGGCCGCCGCTGAAGACGTTAGAGAACGAAGCGCGCACGACAGACCAGCGCCTACACATCACTTCCTGGCAGCACAGTGGGAGGAATACATCTCCAGCTGATCGCTACTTCCCCCACTTGTACCTGCTTGGGTTTCAGTGACTGAACAGTGACTGAACAACCAAACACCAACGAAACCCACTTTTGAGTGATATCCCTCCCCAGTGGCCAAAGGGGGGGTGAACGAACGGGACCTGTTGGATGTTTGCAACTTTTTTATTTTTATTTTTGTTTTATATTTTTTTGTCTTTTATACTACTTTTTAATTAAATACATTTTGGGACTATATTATACTATGGAAGCCTTTTTCTTTCCCTGATATGAGGGCTAATTGCAACATGACCATCTGAAGCATCGCAGCAGTAGCAGTCTTCCGTGCAGCATTACAGGCCTGATACCCCTGTAGGGGTTCCGACATCTGGTGAGTGAGAAATCTGAGGGGGATCACAGAAGTCACCATCCTACCCTGTACACACCAAGTCACTTTGGGGATAATATCAAGTCTGATTGCCACATGAAATACATGAGACTACTACACATTTGTGCAATTGCTACAACATATGAACTATATGTGCACTGAGATATAGAGATACTGTTGCGATATTGTATATGGAATCCTTTTCCCCATAGGAACCAACATAAGTGGATCCACGCATGTTTCATGCATCTTTGTCGCTATAAACTAGATGTCTTTATTTTGTACTAAGTGCTGAATGTGTGTTGTGATGGGCAAAACTACACTGTCCTATGAAAAGCATATGATATTGTAGCACATACAGAGTCTTTTCTGATTATCTCTGTATGCAATTATATACTGACCCACACATATGTACTTTAGCCAATTGAGTGTGACTCTGCAACATTTTCCGTTTTCCATTTAATTACAGCACCCTTTTACCCATATTGGTTTGAAATCTTGTGATATATATAAAATTACGTTTATACAATGTTCCCTGTATAGGCTGAGCCAAACAGGTCTCTCGGGTAGCGCCGTTTTTCCCTATTTATCCCCTAATATTTCTTATTTCTGCAGGACATTCCTAGGGAGTGTCTCTGTTTAAGGGAGGCAGCAACCTGTAAACACTTGGCCTATATACTTGGTTCATCCATAGGAACCAACATAAGTGGATCCACGCATGTTTCATGCATTTTTGTCGCTATAAACAAGATGTCTTTATTTTGTACTAAGTGCTGAATGTGTGTTGTGATGGGTAAAACTACACTGTCCTATGAAAAGCATATGATATTTTAGCACATACAGAGTCTTTTCTGATTATCTCTGTATGCGATTATATACTGACCCACACATATGTACTTTAGCCAATGGAGTGCAACATTTTTCGTTTTCCATTTAATTACAGCACCCTTTCACCCATATTGGTTTGAAATCTTGTGATATATATAAAATTACGTTTATACAACGTTCCCTGTATAGGCTGAGCCAAACAGGTCTTTCGGGTAGCGCCGTTTTTCCCTATTTATCCCCTAATATTTCTTATGTTCTATATCTGAGTCCGTCAGAAACACCGACAGAAAGAGTCCGATGGGGCATACACATGGTCGGAATGTCTGACCAAAAGCTCCCATCCGACTTTTTCTGTCGGAAAGTCCGGCCATGTGTACACGGCATTACAGAGATATCAATAAACACATTTTCATCAGGCAGATATATTAAAGATATAGTATGTCTCTATTAATTTAACAATCAAATCATTAAAGTACTGAACAGCTCAGAGAAATATGATGTAATATCCAAGCAATGATCTTTTCCTCCACATAATTCTACATCTTTTCCTCTACATAATCTTTTCCTCTACATAATTCATACTACCTATAGTAGTGATTCAAATTCTGGCTTCATACACACACTGGTCGGTGACACCACAAGGAGGATGTTGCCACCAGGTGATGTCTCCAGGTGGCTCCGACCCATACCTACAATGCTGTAAAAAAAAAATATTTGCCCCCTTTCTGATTTTTTTTTTGCATGTTTGTCACACCTGAACGACTTAGATCATCTTACAAATTGTATTATTACACAAAGATAACCAGAGTAAATAAAAATGCAGTTTTTAAATGATGGTTTAATTTATTAAGGCAAGAAAGCTGTCCAAACCTGCCTGGCTTTATGTGAAAAAGTAATTGCCCCCTAAACCTAATAAGTGGTTGTGCCACCCTTGGCAGCAACAACTGCAATCAAGAGTTTGAGATAACTGGCAATGAGCAATCTTTCACATTGCTGTGGAAAAAATTTGTCCCACACTTCTTTGCAGAATTTTTTAATTCAGCCACATTGGAGGGTTTTCCAGCATGAACGGCCTGTGTAAGGTCATGATACAGCATCTCAATTGGATTTAAGCCCGGGCTTTGAATAGGCCACTCCAAAACCTAAATTTTGCTTTGTTTGAACCATTTGGAGGTGGACTTGCTATTGTGTTTCGGATAATTGTCCTGCTGCATAATCCAAGTGCACTTGAGTTTGAGGTCACAAACTGATGGCTGGACATTTTCCTTTAGGATTTTCTGGTATACTCAGAATTCATGGTTCGATCAATTATGGTAAGTCGTCCAGGTCCTGAAGATGCAAAGTAGCCCCAGACCATTACACTACCATCACCATGTCTGACTGTTGGTATGATGTTCTTGTTATGAAATGCTGTATTAGTTTTATGCCAGATGTAATGGGACGCACACCTTCCAAAAAGTAAATTTTTTGTCTCATCAGTCCACAGAATATTTTCCTAATGCCTGCTTACACACGAGCGGAATGTCCGACAGAAAAAGTCAGACGGAAGCTTTTCATCGTATATTCCGATCGTGTGTATGCCTTGTCAGATTTATTTTTTCAAAAATTCTGATGGACCTAGAAATAGAACATGTTATAAATATTTCCGACGGAACCAATTCCTATCGGGAAAACCCGACGAACCAAAAACAACGCATGCTCTGAAGCAAGTACGAGATGGAAGCTATTGGACTCTGGCTATTGAACTTCCATTTTCTAGTCCCGTCATACGTGTTGTACGTCAATGCATTCTTGACAGTCGGACTTTGATGTGATCGTGTGCACGCAAGACAGTTTCAGCGGAATTCCGTCAGAACTCCGTCAGAAAAACCTTCAGAGTTTATTCCGACTGCAAAACTGGTCATGTGTACAGGGCAATAAAGTTTTGGGGATAATCAAGATTTTTTTTGGTAAATGTGTAAATTGTGTTCTTTTTGGTCAGCAGTGGCTTTGGCCTTGGAACTCTCCCAAGGATGCCATTTTTGCCCAGTCTCTTTCTTATTGTTGAATCATGAACACTGATCTTACCTGAGGCAAGTGAGGCCTGCAGTTCTTTAGATGTTCTTCTAGGTTCTTTTATGACCTCCTGGATGAGTCGTCGTCATGCTCTTGGAGTAATTTGTGTAGGCCAGCCACTCCTGGGAAGGTTCACCACTGTTCCAAGTTATCTCCATTTGTGGATAATGGCTCTCCCTATGGTTCACTGGAGTTCCAAAGCCTTAGAAATGGCTTTGAAACCCTTCCTAGACTGATACACATACATTACTTTGTTTCTAATCCGTTCTTGATTTTTTTTAGATTGTAGCATGATGTGTTGCTTTTTGTGATCTGTTAGCATGCTTCACTTTGATTGACAGATTCTTTTTATGTGATTTCTTGATTCAACAGGTCTGGGTGTGGCAAGTGAAATTTAACACAGCTTTCCAAAGAATTGTGGTTAATCACAGTTCGCTCATGATTCAACATGGGAGGGGGCAATTACTTTTGCACATAGGGCCAGGCAGGTTTGAGCAGCTTTTTTCCCATAATAAATTAAATAATAATTAAAAAACTGTATCTTGAATTTACTCGGGTTATCTTTGTGTAATATTAAAATTTGTTTGATGATCTGAATCATTTAAGCGTGAGAAATATGCAAAGAGATAAAAGATCAGGAAGGGGGCAAAAACTTTTTCACAGCACTGTATATTAGCGGTGCAGCGGATCGTCATCGATCCATGATCCGTACGGATCAACCTCCGCGGATCGGGACACCTGCGTTTCACGGAGCGCTCTGTGGCCTCGGCCATAGGAAAGGCCACGGCTTCGGCCTAGCTCCGGAGCGGCAGCCATCTTGGTACACCCGGCGGCTGTTTACCACGTGATCGCTCCGTCAAATGACAGAGCGATCACTTGTAACAAACCGGCGTCATGTCCTCTCTCCCCTCTGTGTACTGATCTGTACAGTGGAGGGGAGAGTTTGGATGGCAGCAGTGCCAATACTCTGCAATGCCCTGCCAATACTCTGCAATGCCCTGCCAATACTCTGCAATGCCCTGACAATACTCTGCAATGCCCTGCCAATACTCTGCAATACCCTGACAATACTCTGCAATGCCCTGACAATACTCTGCCAATACTCTGCAATGCCCTGCCAATACTCTGCAATACCCTGCTAATACTCTGCAATGCCCTGACAATACTCTGCAATGCCCTGACAATACTCTTCCATACCCTGACAATACTCTGCAATGCCCTGACAATACTCTGCAATGCCCTGACAATACGCTGCCATACCCTGCCAATACTCTTCCATACCCTGCCAACACTCTTCCATACCCTGCCAATACTCTGCCATACCCTGCCAATACTCTGCAATGCCCTGACAATACTCTTCCATACCCTGACAATACTCTGCAATGCCCTGACAATACTCTGCAATGCCCTGACAATACTCTTCCATACCCTGCCAATACTCTTCCATATCCTGCCAATACTCTTCCATACCCTGCCAATACTCTGCCATACCCTGCCAATACTCTTCCATACCCTGCCAATACTCTTCCATACCCTGCCAATACTCTGCCATACCCTGCCAATACTCTGCCAATACTTTGCCAATACCCTGCCAATACTCTGCCATTACTCTGCCAATATACCCGCCAATACCCTGCCAATACCCTGCAATACCCTGCAATACTCTGCCATACCCAGCTAATATATTATTATAGTGGGGGAGATTGTGGATATTACAGTGGGGGAGATTTATTTGTTGATTCGAAAATGATCCGAACCGTGACTCCGGATCCAAGGAACGATCCGAACCGTGAGTTTTTTGATCCGTTGCACCCCTACTGTATATAAGAACTGTCAAATGGCAAGGCAGGCATTCAGCAGTTTGTTGACGGCGGAGCTTTTTTTTTTTTCGGGTCGGTGGTGGCACCCTGATTGATGATGAATCTACATCAGAAGACATTGTTTTTTATTTTTTAATAAAGGAACTGCCAAAAAAGGTCTTTCTGTTTTTATTACTTTTTGACACTTTTTTGATGAATGGGTAGGGGGTACTATGTACCCGATACTCATTCACATAGGGGGGGCCCACCCAAACCCACCTGGAGACCCCCACAACCACCACCCAGGGTTGTGGGGAAGAGGCCCCTGTCCCCATCAACATGAAGAAAGGTGCTTTGGGGTAGGGGGCATGATGAGGGCATGTGTCCTGGTATGGTTCAAGAGGGGATACTCGCGCATCCCCTCCTTTCCAGACCTGCCAGGAAAAATCTGAAGGATCCTCTCCTGAACACTTCCTATACACCTGGCTAAAGGGATCAGACACCATCCCTGCTACCTTTGCTTTAGAACGCATGCACCGTACACCACTGTGCCCTCCTCCAGAAGGTGCTTGTATCCTTAATTTCCAGGATAAAGTCACCATTCTATGGGCTGAAAGAGTATGGCCGGGTTCGCAATGGTACAGCATAATGGTTGTAGAACTGTTGATCCAACTTTGCCCTGTGACATTGGTCCTACTTCCATCTGACTTGAATGAACAGGATATGATTTTGCTCTGACTTTGAGATAGTCTGACTTGTCCTTTGACCAATTAAAACAATCCCAGCGAGACATAAAATTCCCTTTCCTGCTTTTGTAATCACCATGTCGGATGTCACAATTCGGATGGTTAGGACGAGGATCTGACTTTGATCTGATTTCAATGTTTTTGAATGGGCTAAAAATGGACCAAAGTTGGACCAAAGTAGTGCAGGAACCTTTTTCAAAGTCGGACCGACTTGTGTCGGCTGTGTGACGGCTGTTTGACGGCTCTCATAGGGAACCAATAACTTGTACACGTCATACGACATGTGCTCCCAAATTTGGACTGTAAAAGAGTATAAAAAGTAGAGTACTACAAAAAAGGACCACTAAGTGTTACCTTAATGTGCTTGGGACAAGAGCTTCCTAAAGCTATGGCGTCTGCACGTGTGCGGGAGTGAAGGCTGCGTCCGAGGGAGAAAGACAGGCGCCTAAATATGCATGCCGCCCGCGTCGGCAGTGACCGCACGTGCAGACGCCATAGCTTTAGGAAGCTCTTGTCCCAAGCACATTAAGGTAACACTTAGTGGTCCTTTTTTGTAGTACTCTACTTTTTATACTCTTTTTGTCAACAACATTGGCTTATCTCAATGGACTTTTTATCCATTTCAGATACACATCCATGATGACTTTGATTTGGTTTTCGCTTGTTTGTTGGAAGTGATGGTTTGTGTTCTGGGGATGATGCCTGTGTATGCCTGTCCCGCGTTGGGTCCTTGGCCGCCTCAGCTCCGGGGGAGAACAAACCTTTTTAGTCCGGTGCCTACCCTATGATACACCTTAGTTAGGTACATAGTGTAAGTATCCAGAAATCGACTCACTGTCCTTTCTGGTTGCTCTTAGCTCATTGGTTGATGTTTTCATACTTTGTTATTTACAGATACCCCACTTCATCTGCCCCTGAAGAAGTGTTATTCACAGAAACGCGTCGGACAATATGGATGCAGCTACTTTTGTTTTAATAGGATTTCATCCAGATCAATGTTTTTAGGAAATTATATATTTATACGTACCTTTTACATCATGCTGGCATGTACCTCCCAGTTCTGTATATGTACTCCCTTTATGAAATCTGTTAATCTTGATTCGTTGCTCAGATGTCATGTTATCTGCTGTATAAGCATGTATTAATGCAGGTTTTGTTTAGCGTGTATGCGCATGCAACCTTCTATGTTCATATTGTGTTATGTATTTTTGGATGCTATGCAATAAATTGACCCTTTTTTATTTCAACTCCATCCTGCCAACTGCCTCATTTAAAGTCCCAATGTCTTCCCTGTTTATTTCCTGAACCCGGGATGGAGGCACTACCCTGTCCTCATTCAAAGTCCCATATTCTCTTTTTTAGCTATATTAGAGATGGAGGCAGCTGACAGCAGCTGGCAACTATCCCCTGCCAACTGGTTTTGGAGTTGCTCTGTGTGTCGGTGCACCTTTTGGTCCACACACACAGTTTTGTTTTGCAACATATTGTTTAGGTCATGTCTTATGCGTACGCATGAGCAACTTTTTATATGTGACGTACATCTGGAAGCCACATGTAATCAAATTGACATTCGGTACTATACCCTGTGAACTGCCTCATTTAAAGTCCTTATGTCCTTGCTCCCTCTTTCTTCTCCCCTAACCTGGGATGGAGGCACTACCTTGTGCCTCATTCAAAGTCCCATTACAATTGTTTCATTGCTATACATTAGGGATGGAAGCAATTTACAGGTACACTTAATTTCCTGCAAATACAATTGCTGCTGGAACTCTGGGAATTTTGGATACATTCCGGCATAGTGTATGTGGGGTCTGATTCCCGGGCTATGTTTTGTTTTAAACCCAGAGCTGCGATGCGCTCTGCGCGGCCCCCCCTCCCCCTTTGGGGATCGGGCGGCAGCTCACAGCGCATCGGCGTCATGCCTCGCTCCTCCATATGACATCACTAGTTGGCGTTGCGGTGGAGGTACACGCCTTGGTGCTTATCTAATAGTTTTTTGAAACTATTGATGCTCCCCACATCCTTGCCGCTCTTACAGTAAAGAACCCTCTACGCAGTTTAAGGTTAAAACTAATTTCTTCTAATTTTAATGAGTGGCTGTGTGTCTTATTAAACTCCCTTCTGCGGAAAAGTTTTATCACTATTGTGGGGTCACCAGTGTGGTATTTGTAAATTGAAATCATATCCCCTCTCAAGCGTCTCTTCTCCAGAGAGAATAAGTTTAGTGCTCGCAACCTTTCTTCATAACTAATACCCTCCAGTCCCTTTATAAGCTTTGTTGCCCTTCTCTGTATTCGCTCCATTTTCAGTACATCCTTCCTGAGGACTGGTGCCCAGAACTGGACAGCATACTCCAGGTGAGGCCAGACCAAAGTCTTGTAGAGTAGGAGAATTACCGCATATTCTGTTTGCTTTGTTAGCAGCAGCTTGGTATTGCATGTAATTGCTGAGCCTGTCATCTACTAGGACCCCCAGGTCCTTTTCCATCCTATATTCCCCCAGAGGTTCTCCCCCCGTGAGTAGATTGCATTCATATATTTTTGCCACCCAAATGCAATATTTTACATTTTTCCACAATAAACTTCATTTGTCATGTAATTGCCCACCCCATCAATTTGTTCAGATCTTCTTGAAAGGTTTCCACATCCTGCAGAGAAGTTATTGCCCTGCTTAGCTTAGTTTTGTCCGAAATACAGTTTTACAATGGCAGAATGGCACGGCTTTGCCCTGTGACCACTAGGGGGCGATGAGAGTGCCCGGCGGGTGCAATGACTGCCGGGCACCAGCGATCGCTCATGACACAGCGAGAACACACAGATGCTGGTTCTCTGAGGGGAGAAGAGACTGATCGTGTATTCATACAAAGTATGAACACCGATTTCTCTCTTCCCCTAGCAATTCCCCCCTACAGTTAGAACACAGAGAGGGAACACAGTTAATCACTTGATAGCCCCCTAGTGTTAACCCCTTCCCTGCCAGTGACATTTTTACAGTAATCAGTGCATTTGTATAGCATTGGTCGCTGTATAATTGTCTATGGTCCCAAAAATGTGTCAAAAGTGTCCAATATCGCAGTCCTGATAAAAATCACAGATCACCGCCATTACTAGTAAAAAAATAATAATAATAATAAAAATGCCGTACATCTATCCCCTATTTTGTAGACGCTATAACTTTTGTGCAAACCAATCAATATATGCTTATTGCGATTTTTTTTACCAAAAATATGTAGACGAATACATATCGGCCTAAACTGAGGAAAAAAAATTGTTTGTTTTTTTAAAAGTGGGATTTTTTTTTTTAAACATTCAACTTTTATTGAAAAAGATAAAGAGAAAGTGCACAATACGCAGGTCACAGATACAACTGCAGGCATATTCAAAACAGCTTAACAAGTCTTGTAATAAACTAGGAATTCTATCTGGTAATGCATAGATGTGGCGGTGGATATAGGAGGTCAAATCCATTTAATAACTGCTAAACTTTCTTTATTGGTGTAGCAAGACTGTGGTTTTGCCTCTGTCATTGGCCAAACAGTATAGTGTTAAAAAAAAAAAGACATTGGGCATAATATTGTTAGTCTTATACTAGTAAAGTGTCTTGTCATACTCTGCCCTTATTGTTGTATGAAAAGGAGAGGATAGAAAGGGGGAAAGAGAGGGAACAGGAGTAGGTATTGTGGGTACATTGTTTGCCTTCAGATCTGCTTATATGGAGTAGGTTTGGTGTTTGGTCCTATAAGGACATGTGGTTGTTTGGGCTTTATGAGGCATGGGGGGATTTAGCATCCTCAAAATCCTGGAAATATCTGAATGTAAACCAGAGTTGCCAAGTTTTTTGGAATCTCTCTACGCTGCCTGTGTCTTGTGCCAGGGTATCCTCCATTTCACATATGTCTTTGACCCCGTTTAGCCAATCTGAGATGGATGGTACCCGGGGGGATCTCCAGTGTAGAGGGATCAATGATTTGGCAGCATTGAGGAGGTGTTTGGTTAGGGAGTTTTTGTATCTTTTAAGAGTGAAATTTGTCACATGTAACAAGCAACATGCTGCATTTAGATTAAGTTTGGTCTCTGTGATTTTTTTAATCAGAACTTGTTCCAATAAGGTGTGATTAGAGAGCACTGCCACCAAATGTGGATCAACGTGCCTGTCTCTGTTTGACATTGCCAGCATAGGTCCGATGTTTTTGGATCCCATCTGTGAAGTTTGTCAGGGGAGTTATACCAGTTATACCAGTTTCGTGCTTATGGAACACTTATGTGCTAATATGCAAGCGTACCTCCATTGTTTATCTGTGATCTCTTCTTGTAGCTCCTCCGACCATCTCCCCCTGTGCTTATCCCTCTCGACACTCTTAGCGTGTTTTAGCCATGAATAAGCTATTGATGTGGCTTTGGTAAGTGGGGTACCATTATAACACACATTCCAGGTCAGTTAGGGGTCTGTGAAAGTTCAGCCAATGTCTTTGTTTAGTTAGGTAGTTTCTTAGCTAAAAGTAGGACCACCAATGCAAGTGTGGGAGGTTGCTTTCTAGTTTTAGTGTGGACCAGTCTTTGATTTTGCCCCCCGTGTAGCAGTCACCTGCCAGTAGCGGAGTGTTTTGCTGTAAAGGTTGAAATATAGCAGTGTGAGTACCTGTAGGAAAAGCAGGGTTGCCTTTTAGTTGTTTGATGGCTTGTTTGATCCCTAGTGGAGTGATTGGTGTTTCTAGTAAGGAGGAGTCCATATCTTGTAGGGTCGGTAGCCTGCTTTTGGTTAAATATTCTTGGATGATTTGTGTCCTGTCACCTTCCATACCCTGTAGTCTGTGTTGTGGCGGGAGGTTATATAGCTTTGTGTAAAACTCGTGAAAGTGTGCAGCTATCACTTCGGTGGTCATGTCTATGTTACCATTGTGCCTTTTGATGCCAGCAATATTATTGGTACAAGTGTGTTCTTTCAAAGCACTGGCCAGAAATGTGCCTGTCTTGTTCCCCGACTCGTAATAGAGTTTTTTCTTTAAAAAAAAGAATGCGTTTGGTTCTGGAGTCAAGTATGTGTTGTAAGTCTTTTCTGGTTTCAAGTAGTTTTTTGGCTGATTGTACTGAGAGTGACTGTTTATGGAGGGTTTCTAAGGTGCTTATTTGTGCTATTAAATTTCGTATGTTTTTTTCCCTTTCTTTTTTGCGTTTAGAATCCATCCTAATTAGTTCTTCCCTGATTGTACATTTATGGGCCTCCCAGACTATGAGCGGGTCTGCATTAGGTGTTGAGTTATGTCTGAAGAATTCCGTCAGTGTGGAGTTGATTGAGGGAAGGAGTGATGGGTCTGTCAGCAAAGAGGCGTTAAGTCTCCATGTCAGTTGTCTATGTGGGGGGGTCCTGAGGTCCAGCTTTAGCGAGATGGGGGAGCGATCCAAGATCGATTGGATGCCCTTATGTGCTGCCTTCACTGAGGGGAGGTCCCTCTGTGAGATAAACTGGTAGTCTAAGCGGGCATATCTGGAGTGTGGGGTGGAGTAAAATGTGTAGTCTCTGCCCTCAGGATGTAGGAAGCGCCATGTATCTGTCAAGTGTAGAGACTGCAATAAAAATTTTATTTTATTTTTATATTCTGTAGGTGATATAGGTTTTACCATTCGAGGTGTCGTTCAGTGAATTTAGCGGGACATTAAAGTCCCTGTTCAGTATTAGGCAGCCTGAGGAGAACCCCTGCAATTCCCTAGTGATTTGCTGACAAAACGTTACATGCGCTCTGATGGGGAAGTACACATTCACCAGTGTCACTGGCATACCCCCATATTTCCCCTTTAGAAATATAAATCTGCCTCCGGGGTCAGTCATTTGTTCTAGCAATTCGAACATTGCATCTTTACTCACTAGGATTGAGATGTGTCTGGACATGAAATCATTGTTGCCTTTGTGAAATAGTGGTTCATAAGTTTTGGATTGTGATGCATTTTAAAATGTGTTTCCTTTAGGAACACAAAATGGGGCCTATTTTTTTTGACAGGGAGCAGGGATCTCTGTCATGATAATAGGCAGAATGGGGAAATGCTTTGTTTACAAAGGCACTTCCCCATTCTGAGGCTCCGGGACACGATCGCCGGGAGATGTCCACCGGTCCCACGGACATGGTCACGCTATATGCGGTGGCATGTGCGCCCCTGCTATCCTCGGCTCTTAAAGGGGACGTACAGGTACGCCCATTTGCCCATCGTTGCCATTGTGCCGACGTATATCGGCGTGCGGCGGTTGGCAACTGGTTAAGGATAAAGCTTTGCAGGCAACATGTAAGAGAACTGTCAGGATGCGCCCGGCACGCACACGTGCGCATGCACGCATTCACGGGCATCAGCAGATTTCCTTGCGCAGGAACACACATCTGACCACAATTGGCACCTGACAGCCTATTTAAGGGTTGCTCTGATTTCTGACAGGTGCTGCTTGATCTTCAGCTGTGTCCTGAGATTCTGAAACCCTGTTTGTTTGACTTGACTTCCTGTTGCTGAAACCCTGGCCTTCCTGACCCTGTTTCTGGACTCTGATTACTCTGATTACTGGTTCATGATCCTGGCTTCCTGTTTGACCTTGCTCCTGTTTATACCTTGGTACCTCGCTGCCCGCCCGTTACTGAACCCGGCTTACCTGATGACCTCGCTCCTGTCTCCTGTTTGGCTCCACGCTGTTTCTGAGTACCTGTGCTGGCCGTCCATCCTCTCAGCTGTGCTGGTTCCAGCTCTTCACCAGAAACCCTGCCTGCACTTCCCAGTCTGCAACACTTCCGGCAAGTTCTGCACGCAGCATTCACAGGCACTCGTGTTCCTCCTGATCCTTGCCACCATCTGTTCCATCTCCAGTGGGGCTTGGATTGGAGATACAAGAGAGGCTGACCTGCTCATTTCAGACTCCTACCAGGTACGTGACAGTATCAAGCAGCCACAAATGGAGTCTGAAAGGGAGGCCTCTCCACCAGAGAACATTTACAGATCTATTTCTGTGCTATCCAATATTGTGCAGAAGTTACAAGAAAATCTGAGTCGCATGGAAGAGCGATTTCCCCACAATGAGAATGTCGCATTGGCCTGTGCTCCGCTTTTGGTCTCTGATTCATATACCCAAACAGAGCCCGGCTTGTTCCATGAGGTTGCTTCTGCTCCTGAACCCAGGGTGCCTATGCCTGAGCGATTCTCTGGAAATCGCAAGAAGTTTCGCACATTCCGGAATTCCTGTGAACTATATTTCTCCCTGTTACCCCGGACCTTCACGTCTGAAAACATCAAGGTGGGGTTTATCATTACATTACTATTGGATGAACCACTTTCCTGGGCTCATCATCTCCGGGAACAACATGACCCTGTCCTGACAACCACGGATTCTTTCTTCTCAGCCATGGCTCAGCTTTATGCAGACCCCTTCTACCAGCAGACTGCCGAATTCATGCTTGGCAAATTACAGCAAGGTCCAAGGCCTGCTGAGGAATATGTAACTGATTTCCGTGTATGGAGTGCAGATACCCAATGGAATCATTCCGCTCTTCGCCACCAGTTTCGACTAGGACTGTCTGACACCTTAAAGGATGAGCTTGCCAGAGTGGGAGTTCCAGCATCCCTGGAAGACCTGATCGATCTAACCATTCAGATCGATCGGTGATTACGTGAAAGGCAATCCGAAAGGTCCAAAGGAACCATTTCTGTGGCTTCTGACATTCCTGCATCCTCATCCATTGCATCCCCCAGAAGGAGGGAACTGCATAAGACTCCTCATAGAAGTTTTCGAAGACCACCCCTTTCTCCTGATGAACGCCTTCATCGATTACAGGACAATCTGTGTCTCTATTGCGGGGAGGCGGGTCACTTTATACAGACTTGCCCAGCAAAGACCCGCAGGTCTTTCTCCCGTCAGCCTCACATGATGCATCTCTCAGGGAGGTACCAGTCTCATGTCTCTCTTTCCATTGTGCTCCAGTTTTCTGAAAAGACTGTTCCTGTACTTGCAATCATAGACTCTGGGGCCTGTAGTTGTTTTATGGACTCTGCATTTGCTTCTCTCCACCAGCTGCCTGTATGTGCCAAGAAGCAGGAATTCCATGTTCATCTGGCTGACGGTTCCGGCATTAAATCAGGCCCAGTTACCCAAGAGACTTTACCTATTTCCTGCCGTACTTCTTCCGGCCACCATGAATTCCTCCGTTTGGATATCATAGCTTCTCCCATGTTCCCGATCATCCTTGGCATTCCATGGTTGAAGGCACATAATCCTCAAATTAACTGGCTTACCGGAGACATCTCCTTCTCCTCTGACTACTGCCAAATTCACTGCCTACCTGAAAAGACTTTCAATACCACACCCCTCCTGGGTATCCTCCCTGACCATGAAACCTCTAATCTGGTCCCTGCTGCATACCACGAGTATCTGGATGTATTTAACAAGAAAGGAGCGGACACTCTTCCTCCCCATAGAACATATGATTGTCCTATTGAACTTTTACCAGGGGCCGAGATCCCATTTGGGCAAATTTATCCTCTCTCTGAGCCTGAACTAGAAGCCCTGCTGATTTATATAGATGAAAGCCTTGAAAAACAGTTCATCCGGCCCTCCACTTCACCAGCAGGGGCCGGTATTTTCTTTGTGGAAAAGAAAGACCATACCCTTAGGCCCTGTGTGGACTATCGTGACCTTAACAGGGTCACTGTTAAAAACCGGTACCCTCTGCCTCTGATCCCTGAACTTTTTCAAAGGCTGCGTGGGGCACGAGTGTTCTCCAAATTGGATCTGAGAGGTGCTTATAATCTTGTCAGAATCAGGGAGGGAGATGAATGGAAGACGGCCTTCCGAACACGCTTCGGGCATTTTGAATATCAAGTCATGCCATTCGGACTCTGCAACGCCCCTGCCACATTCCAACATCTGGTTAATGACGTTTTTCGGGACTTCCTTGATTTATTCGTCATCGTGTATCTGGATGACATCCTTATATTCTCTGAAACTCTAGAATCCCATAGGACTCATGTAAAGAAAGTACTGGGTCGGCTGAGAGAACACCGCCTTTACGCAAAGGCTGAGAAATGTGACTTTGAAAAACCAACCATACATTTCCTGGGACTTGTCATCTCTGCTGACGGTATCTCCATGGACCCACAGAAAGCCACTTCCGTCCTGGAATGGCCTGCCCCTGTTGACAGGAAAGCTGTTCAGAGATTTGTGGGATTCGCCAACTTTTACGGAAAATTTATCAAGAACTTTTCTGGCATCATCACTCCCATCACTCAGTTAACAAAGCAGCATGTTCCTTTCCGATGGACCCCTGAAGCTCAAACAGCTTTTGAACAGTTAAAAACTTTATTCATGTCAGCTCCTATCTTGAAACATCCTGATCCATCCTTAGCCTACGTTTTGGAGGTGGATGCCTCTGAGAGTGCACTGGGCGCTATTTTGTCTCAACGCCAAGGTCCCAAACCTTTGCTCCATCCTGTGGCCTTTTTCTCTAAGAAATTAAATCCTTCTGAAAAGAACTATGATGTTGGAGACCGAGAATTGCTGGCTATCAAGGCTGCGCTTGAAGAATGGCGCTACCTCCTGGAAGGAGCAGCTCACCCCATCCTCATCTTCACAGACCATAAAAATCTCGAATACTTGAGGACGGCTAGACGACTAAGACCCCGGCAGGCAAGGTGGGCACTTTTCTTCTCTCGTTTTATGTTCCATATAACTTATCGTCCTGGCTCAAAGAATGGTAAACCGGATGCCTTGTCCCACATGTTCAGCGACCCAGTGGTATCCTCAGAACCTGATACTATTCTACCAGCCAAAAATGTTTTGCTTCTTGAGGCGGATTTAATGTCTCAGATAAAAGCAGATGTGATAAACCAACCACCTTCCAAAGATCTGGCTCTTCAATTGAGGGATGGTCTGTACTTTCATAAGAAGCAAATCTTTATCCCTGAGCAATTCAGAGTTGCTGTCCTGAGGCGATGTCATGACCACCCATTAGCAGGCCACTTTGGAATTCGCAAAACGGCCAATCTGATCTCTCGTACATTCTGGTGGCCAGACTTGATGCAAAACTGCAAAAGATATGTTAATTCTTGTGTGACATGCCTTCGGAATAAGACAGACAGAGCCAAAACTTGGGGCCTACTTGAGCCACTCCCTGTACCTGAGAAACCATGGAGCATGATCTCCATGGATTTCATCGTGGAACTCCCCCCATCTGAAAACTTCACCACCGTGTTTGTTGTGGTGGATCGCCTGACCAAGATGGCCCATTTTGTACCCTTATAAGGAACTCCTTCGGCCACAGAGACCGCCTCAGCTTTCATCAAGGAGATTGTAAGATTACATGGTGTCCCTGATAGCATCATCTCTGATCGTGAGGTGCAGTTTACGTCTAGATTTTGGAGGGCATTATGCCAAGCACTGAACATTGAACTCCGCCTCTCCACAGCCTACCATCCACAAACTAATGGACAAACTGAAAGAACCAATCAAACCCTTGAGCAGTACTTACGGTGTTTTTCCTCTTTTGCACAAGATGACTGGCTATCACTTCTCCCACTGGCAGAATTTTCATACAATAATTCCATCCACTCTGCAACCAAGCAATCACCCTTTTTTGCCAATTATGGGTACCACCCCTCTTTATTACCTGAGCTGGCCATTGAATCATCTGTACCTGCTGTACAAAACAGATTAAACTTCCTCAGTACTAATAACCAATTACTGCAAGATACAATCTCCAAGACTCAAGCAAGCAATAAAAAGTTCTTCGACAAGAAGAAGAGAGGTAATCTGAACCTTAATCCTGGAGACAAGGTCTGGCTTTCCACAACAAACTTGAAACTGAGCTGTCCTTCAAGAAAACTTGGCCCAAAATTTTTGGGACCCTTCCCAGTCAAGAGGAAAATTAATGCAGTGGCATTCGAGTTGGTGTTACCCAAGAATCTAAAGATCCACCCTGTATTCCATGTCTCTTTGTTGAAACCAGCTGTACCAAATCCATTTCCAGATCGGGTTTCTGAAATTCCTCCTCCGCTGCTCATCGAAGGGAATGAGGAATTTGAGGTGGAAGCCGTGTTGGACTGTAGAAGAAGGCATAACCAAACACAGTTCCTCATTAAATGGAAAGGCTATGGTTCGGAAGAAAATTCCTGGGAACCAGCTTCAGATGTGCATGCTCCCAAACTAGTGCAAGCCTTTTTTCAACGCCACCCAGAGAAAAGACACTTGAAGGGCATCCGAGGCTGCCCTTAAGGGGGGGCAATGTAAGAGAACTGTCAGGATGCGCCCGGCACGCACACGTGCGCATGCACGCATTCACGGGCATCAGCAGATTTCCTTGCGCAGGAACACACATCTGACCACAATTGGCACCTGACAGCCTATTTAAGGGTTGCTCTGATTTCTGACAGGTGCTGCTTGATCTTCAGCTGTGTCCTGAGATTCTGAAACCCTGTTTGTTTGACTTGATTCCTGTTGCTGAAACCCTGGCCTTCCTGACCCTGTTTCTGGACTCTGATTACTCTGATTACTGGTTCATGATCCTGGCTTCCTGTTTGACCTTGCTCCTGTTTATACCTTGGTACCTTGCTGCCCGCCCGTTACTGAACCCGGCTTACCTGATGACCTCGCTCCTGTCTCCTGTTTGGCTCCATGCTGTTTCCGAGTACCTGTGCTGGCCGTCCATCCTCTCAGCTGTGCTGGTTCCAGCTCTTCACCAGAAACCCTGCCTGCACTTCCCAGTCTGCAACACTTTCGGCAAGTTCTGCACGCAGCATTCACAGGCACTCGTGTTCCTCCTGATCCTTGCCACCATCTGTTCCATCTCCAGTGGGGCTTGAATTGGAGATACAAGAGAGGCTGACCTCCTCATTTCAGACTCCTACCAGGTACGTGACACAACATATTATGTTCCTTGGTGGGGCAGTCTCAGGTCCCTTCGGTCTCAGTGCTCTATGTGCTTTCAAAAACTGTATCTCCATGTCCTCTTGTCTTTCCAACAGGCTATTAATGACCCTCTGTAAATGCTGGTATAATCTGGTCATGCTCCACTGTTCCTGGAATCCCCCTCACTCTTATATTACATCTCCTGCCTCTGCTATCCAGATCTTCAATGTGGCTATTCATTTCTATGAAATGTTGGGCCTGTGTGACCGATATCTTTTCAAGTCTGTGGATGGCCTTGTCTCTGTGCTTCCCTGCTGCCTCTACTGTACATATATCAGCTTCTCATTAAGTACTAGCAGGTTTGTTTTTAAATCTGTGATCGCTGCAGAGAAGGTTGATTCAATGTCCGCTGCAATCACTGACATGTCTGAGTAGGTCATGGGGAGATCTGATCTAGTTTTAACCCTACCTGAGTCCTCAGGAGCCGACTGTGAGTCTTCACTGTATCTGCGTTGGCCCCATCTTGGATTCTAGGCCACCACTGTATGCTGCAGACTTGCGTTTAAAAAGCTCAGAATTGTTTCTTGCAGGGTAGGCAGCCAACCCCCAGAGAGGGTGAGAGTGGGGGGTGGTGTAGAACTTCTTACCCAGTATCTGAGAGCTGGTGGTCGGGTATACCGCTGTGTACAGCTGTGTGTTCTAGAGAAGCTCCTTTAGTGTGCTGCCATCCTCATCATGCGCCAAGCCATGCCCCGTGGGAAATTTATTATAGCAAAAAGTAAAAGATATTGTGTTTTTTCAAAATTGTTGTTGTTCTTTTGTTTATAGTGCAAAAAATAAAAAAACACAGAGGTATTCAAATACAACCAAAAGAAAGCTCTATTTGTGGGAAAAAAAGGATGCAAATTTTGTTTGGGTACAGCATCGCACGACTGGGCAATTTTCAGTTAAAGCGACACAGTGCTAAATTGTAAAAAGTGCTCTGGTCAGGAAGGGGGTAAAATCTTCCGGGGCTGAAGTGGTTAATGTTAAGTTTTCCAAGTCTATCTTTAATTTTGTCCTCTGTTAGCCATGAGGGTGAAGCCCCCCCCAGTTCCTTTGTGAAGACTGAGGAGAAGAATAAATTCAATACCTTCGCCATCTCCCCATCCTTCGTAACCAGATTTCCTTCTTTATTCATTATGGGGCCAATATGGTCTATCCTCCCTTTTTTACTGTTTATATACTTAAAGAATTTCTTGGGATTTTTTTTGCTCTCCTCTCCAATATGTGAAACAAAACAAAAGATTATTATTATTATTATTATTATTATTATACAATACAATTCAATATAAGAAGTTTAGGGGGGAGATTATGTTACTCTTTCAAAACACTGAGTGGTACAATATTTAAAAACATATGGGGACATTGGGAGGACTGGTGTTTCAGCAGGACTGGACAATTCTTGGACAGTTGCAAGATCATTTTTGGGACATCAGTGCCTCTAGGTTCTGTTGTGACCAGCTTGTGCTTTTCCATTTTTTTTTATTGTACACAGTATAAATAGGTTCCCCCAGATGCCTCAGTGACCAGCGTTCACCTCCTATTTATTAGATACAATATCACCAGGGGTTGCCAGATGTTGCTGTGACCTACTTCCCCTAAATGTCTGTGTGCTATGTACCTATATGCAAGGGGCATCTCAGCACACAGACAGTTCATTGCACCTCCCCATCCTCACCATCATCAAACCTGACTATGCCCCCCTTGTCATTATCAGCACAACCCCTATGCCCCATCATCATCATCACACTCTCCTGTATCACTAACATCATCATCATCATTCCCTGTTTCCCCCTCATTATCATTATTATACCTCCCCTTGTGACCCATGATTATGATGTTTTGGGGTCCTGTTTTAACTTTAAGAGCTCATTTATACTAGGTGCAATGAGCTGCATCAAATTACATTGATCGATGCAGAACATATATAAAAGTTAAATGAAGTGTTTTGCGTAACTTTAATTTAAAAAAAAAGTTTAAGTGTACACAGTAATGTGTTGCAACAACCCACTGTGCCTCCCCTACACAAATCACACCAGCAAGCACACGTTTTACAAAGTATGAGCAGGACCTCAAGCAGGTTGAAATGTGTGTGCAATAAGTTATCTAGCAGTTGGCCCAGGCTGGGGAAAGGGTTAAAATTTTCAACTCAGCTCCTGGGCTTTTGGTTATGGAGGGCTCTCCTGTTTTTTAAAAGGGGGACAACTAAGATCTGGAGCTCTGGAGAATGAGACATGGGTATAGATGGAATGTAGATTCACCTGCGCAAATGTGGTGCTAAAGAAACTGGGGATCACGTACAGCATCCAAGCCATGGGCTTTGCCTTTATGGACTTTCGTCTCACAAAGGTATGCCTGGGCCACTGCATTACATTAGTTGGGATTAGGGACAAGACGTTATTTGTTTTGTATTGGCATGCTGCATTTTACCAGTAAAAGTTATATTAACTAATTCTAAGCCTGGTCTGAAGTTATTCAAGGGGTGGTACATGATGGTTCTGGCCTATTTCAAAAGAACCTGGGTCTGTATTTGCGATATTGAGTATAGACTAACAATACTTCAAAAGGTTAACCCAGCAAGTCAAGGAGGAGGAGTGTAGTTGCTATGGGTCACCAAGTAAAGAAACAAGCTGCAAGCAACCAGTCGTGGTACTTGGTAAGGTGGCAGGTCTGGTAATGAGGGGGTCGATGTCCTGGCTCCCATGCTAACTGGGACCAGAATCACAGAGATCTATGATCCGGTCACGTGGTGGTATGGGAAGGAAAAAGTTAAGTGAAAGCATGCATGAGGTTCTAGCTAGGTGTTCGGCTGGACCCCATTCTGGGAGTGAGGTAACAGCGGTACACTGGACTGGTGGAGTGGGTGCAGGCTCAGCACATCCCTTCTAATGCAACATACAAGTTACAGTGTGTAGTGACTTGGGACAAGTTGCTTTTCAGAGGAACTCTGCACTTTATTACTGCACACAGTGAAGGCTCAGCTTCAGAGGTGTAACTAGAACTTTTAGGGCCCAGTGCAAAAAACCATGAAGGGTTCCCCCCTGACTTCTAGTCCCTGGGCCCTTCTCACTGATCCTGGGGTCCTTTTCTCCCACCTTGGGGCCCTTTAATATGGTCCTGCAGCAGGACCCCTTCCTGCCGCCTTGGGTAGGGTTGCCACCTTTTCTTCAAGCCAAACCCCGAAGACTTTAGCGGCGCACTGCAATTTTTACATTTTTTTTAGTATACACTATACTTAGATTTTGTGATTAAATAACAATTTCTATTGTGTATATTTAATCACAAGAGTCCACCCTTACATCAGAATCCACAGTGTTCCGCTTTACATCTGAAACCACCGAGTTCGACTTTACATCTGTATAGGCATAGCTTCCCTTTTACATCTAAATCCACAGAGTTCCCCTTTATAACTAAACTCGCAGAGTTCCCATACACTATAAGGGGGACTCTGCAGACTCTGATATAAGGGGGAACTCAGATTTAAGGAAGAACAGTGAGAACTCTGATGTAAGGGGGAACACTGCAGACTGTGGTGTAAAGGGTAACTATAATATAAGGGGGTCCCTGGTAACCAGAACCCCTACTTACATCATCGTTCCCAGCATTCATCTTGCACTGTAAGTGCCCTTTCACATGGGCGGACCGATCAGATTACCCATTGTTCCCTATAGGGGGGCGGATGTAAACAGATGTGTGTCTGTTTAGGTGCCCACCTGCATCCACTAAAAAACATACAGATGGGGATCCATTCCCCATCTGTCTGGCGGAATGGAACAGATGACAGTCAGATGTACATGCACAGGTGGTGCGTTTCCATCTGACCGCCCCATAGAGAACAGCATGCTGTGTCCGTGTTCGTTCTGCTCAAGCAGAGTGGACCTGTCATCTGCCTGCTCAGCAGCGATCAGTGGACAAACCCCCCGCTGAGCAGGTGGATTCACTTGGCAGAGTGAAAGGACACTAAGGGGGAGCTCTGTGAAATGTAATGTAAAGGGGAACTCTGATGTAAGGGGTGTTATGGGAATCCTGATGTAAGGGGGTCTCTGCTCACCAAAGCCCCCACTTACATAAGAGTGCCCCTTTACATTACAGTCCACAGAGCTCTCCATTACATTAGTGTGTTTAAAGGCTGGCAAGAGAAGAGAGGGAGGGCACTTCACTCACCATAGATGGAGGCTCATGCTGATAGATATCACTAGATAGTTGCATGGCTGTTGGACTTTACTGCCCACTCATACCCTTTGTAAAGCACAGCGCTGCTGGGGATTGGAATGTGGGCAGGACCGCAGACACACAGGAGGAGAGGGCGGGAGGAGGAGGAAGCAGATCCAGCTCTCACTCCACTCCTGCCCAAGTGGGGAGGAGGGGGGTGGGCTGTCAATGCTGGCTCTGGGCTGTGTGAGAGAAAGTGTAATAGACACTCTCTGCTCATAACTGCAGCCAGCAACCCTGGAGCCACACTCCAGGCTTTTGCCCCCCCACGCAGTTGCGAGGTGAAACTCCAGGGCCAGGTCACAAGTGTGACTCTTGCGACCCTTGAAGTTTTGCCACTGCCCATCTCTAAATCAGGGAACTACCTTAATAGTCTCAGCCTGGCCCCGCATTGATGAGCATGCTCTGCGTGAGAGTTACCCCACATGCATGAGTGCAGATGACCCCACCCACATGCACTTTATAAAGTGAACCCTACAGACTAGGAATGGGATGCTATTAAAGTTCATGTGTGTGTGTAAAGGCAGGTGTCCCAATACTTAGTATGTATATATATACACAGTATATATATACAGTATCTCACAAAAGTGAATACACCTCTCACATTTTTGTAAATATTTTATTATATCTTTTCATGTGACAACACTGAAGAAATTACACTTTTCTACAATGTAAAGTAGTGAGTGTACAGCTTGTATAACAGTGTAAATTTGCTTTCCCCTCAAAATAACTCAACACACAGCCATTAATGTCTAAACCGCTGGCAACAAAAGTGAGTACACCCCTAAGTGAAAATGTCCAAATTGGGCCCAATTAGCCATTTTCCCTCCCCAGTGTTACAAGGTCTCAGGTGTGAATGGGGAGGAGGTGTGTTAAATTTGGTGTTATCGCTCTCACTCTCTCATACTGGTCACTGGAAGTTCAACATGGCACCCTTATGGCAAAAAACTCTCTGAGGACCTGAAAAAAAGAATTGTTGCTCTACATGAAGGTGACCTAGACTATAAGAAGATTTCCAAGACCCTGAATCTGAGCTGCAGCAAGGTGGTTAAGACCATACAGAGGTTTAACAGGACAGGTTCCACTCAGAACAGACCTCGCCATGGTCGAACAAAGAAGTTGAGCGCACATGCTCAGCGTCATATTCAGAGGTTGTCTTTGGGAAATGGACTTATGAGTGCTGCCAGCATTGCTGCAGAGGTTGAAGGGGTGGGGGGAAAGCCTGCCTGTGCTCAGACCATATGCCGCACACTGTATCAAATTGGTCTTTAGAAGGAAGCCTCTTCTAAAGATGATGCACAAGAAAGCCCGCAAACAGTTTGCTGAAGACAAGCAGACTAAGGACATGGATTACTGGGACCATGTCCTGTGGTCTGATGAGACCAAGATAAATTTATTTGGTTCAGATGGTGTCAAGTGTGTGTGGCGGCAACCAGGCAACCAGGTGAGGAGTACAAAGACAAGTGTGCCTTGCCTACAGTCAAACATGGTGTTGGGAGTGTCATGGTCTAGGGCTGCGTTAGTGCTGCCGACACTGGGGAGCTACAGTTCATTGAGGGAAGCATGAATGCCAACATGTACTGTGACATACTGAAGCAGAGCATGATCCCCTCCCTTCAGAGAATTGGCCACAGGGCAATATTCCAACATGATAACGACCCCAAACACACCTCCAAGACAACCACCGCCTTGCTAAAGAAGCTGAGGGTAAAAGTGAAGGACTGGCCAAGCATGTCTCCAGACCTAAACCCTATTGAGCATCTGTTGGGCATCCTCAAATGGAAGGTGAAGGAGCGCAAGGTCTCTAACATCCACCAGCTCCGTGATGTCGTCATGGATTAGTGGAAAAGGACTCCAGTGGCAAATTGTGAACTCCATGCCCAAGAGGGTTAAGGCAGTGCTGGGAAAAAATGGTGGCCACACAAAATATTGACAATTTGGGCCCAATTACTTTACATTGTAGCAAAGTGTCATTTCTTCAGTGTTGTCACAAGAAAAGATATAATAAAATATTTACAAAAATGTGAGGGGTGTACTCACTTTTGTGAGATACTGTATATATATATATATATATATATATATATATATATATATACACACACACACACACACACATATAATGTATACCCTGTTCCAAATTATTATGCATATTCTATTTCAGTGTCACAAAGATTAAATATTTAGTTTTTCAGTTTAACTCATGGATGGCATTGTGTCTCAGGGCTCTTTTGATCACTAAAAACAATCTCGGACACCTGTGATAATTAGATTGCCAGATGAGCCCAATTAAAGGAAAAACTACTAAAGGAGGGTGTTCCACATTATTAAGCAGAGCACCATTTGCAAGCAATATGGGGAAGAAAAAGGATCACTCTGCTGCCGAAAAGAGTGAAATAGTTCAATGCCTTTGACGTGGTATGAAAACATTGGATATTTCACGAAAAACTTAAGCGTGATCATTGCACTATTAAGAGATTTGTAGCTGATTCAGAGCACAGACGGGTTTCGTACAGATAAAGTGATTTAGTGGTGACCCCGCGCAGTGGATGTAGATAAAAGGTTGGTTTAGAACTGCTGCCCCCCCAAAACAATCGCCACCAAAGTGGAAAAAGCTGGGCTATACAGAGGTTTCAGATGTGGGTGTGGCGCTGTTCTGATTGGAAAATGTGACTCTGTGGTGCCCTACTAGGCTCACCTCTACAGGGTAAAACATATATGAGTATCTTTAACTCAAATTAAATAAATTGAAAAAGTACGATAATCAGATCAGAACAGCGCCACACCCACATCTGAAACCTCTTTGTACAGATAAAGGCACATTGAGGAAGATTTCTGCCAGATCCATGAATCGGATCAAGAGAGCAGCTGCTAAAACACCATTACATAGCAGCAAACAGATATTTGAAGCTGCTGGTGTCTCTGGAGTCCCATGGACATCAAAGTGTAGCGTCCTCCAGAGTCTTGCAACTGTACATAAAACTTCCATTTGGCCGCCACTAACCAATGCTCACAAGCAGAAACGGCTGCATTGGGCATACATAAAGACTAAATTTCAAACAGTCCTGTTCATTGATGAGTGCCGTGCAACCCTGGATGGTCCAGATGGATGGAGTAGTGAATGGTTGGTGGACGGTCACCCTGTTCCAACAAGGCTGCGACGTCAGCAAGGCGGTGATGGAGTCATGTTTTGGGCCGGAATCATGGGAAGAGAGCTGGTCGGCCCCTTTAGGGTCCCCGAAGGTGTAAAGATGACCACTGCAAAGTATGTGGAGTTCCTGACTGACCACTTCCTTCCCTGGTATAGAAGGAAGAACTATGCTTTCCGTAATAAAATCATCTTCATGCATGACAATGCTGCAAAGAATACCTCTGCATCAATGGCTGCTATGGGGAGCACTGTCAGTCTGGCAAGGAGAGAGTCAGATGTACTAGCAGATTTATATTCACTAACCAATTGAAGCCAAACTCCACCTCAAATTTTATAAGGAGTTACAGCAAACAGTTTTATTCCTTTTTGGACAAAGGTTTTACATGAATAAATAAATTCATACAATCTGATAATTGTAAGCACCCTATCAGTGTTACATGGTTTGTCTTAACACTCTCACTGATATATTTGAAGGGCAACTTGTTCTGTTGAAAAACAACAGACTTACTGGCTGGATTACCAGATGAAAATAAAGGAAAAACTAAAGAAAACTAAAGCAGCCATCACACCAAAGAATTGGTAAACTGCAATATAATAAAAATTTGCTTTTGGGTTTAATACTGCTTTCAATCTGAAACCCAGGATGAGTAAATATTGTCTAACTTCAAGAAGCATGTTTATTCTTACTTGAATTCCGATGTGGTTTATGTACATTATTGCTTCCAGACCTGTGCAATAGTCCAGTGCCAAAATTATGTGCAGGACATTCCTATGATAAAAAAAAATGTTGTCAGTACTTTTACTAGGTCATATCTGATTTTTCATAGGCATTTGATGCAAACGAAATTGATTTACTGTATATTTTCTGTGGTTATTGAAGAATATGTTTAAATGACTTTATTGTGCCTGGAGTTCACTTTTAACAGTTCAGGAGCAACAGCCTGTGTCTACTCTTTAGAGAGTTTCCTTCACTTTCTGTATAGTGTTTCTTGGCAGAAAGTAAGGGAAAATGTCCAATGGGCATACTGATGGCAATAAAAACTGAGGGTCCTAAAAAAATTTGTTTGTAAATACTTTTAAACCCATGGATTTCACTTACCTTTTGAAATTAAAAGTTTCTCTCAGTATGGACATTTTGATGGGTCAAGCTAAGCATAGCAAACAGGCTCTTAAGGTTGGCAGACACTCAGAGTAGTCCAATGTCAGTCCGGGTTCAAGGCAGGCAATGTTCAGACACTAGTCAGAGTCAAATCTGTGGTCAAAAGGCAGGCAGAGTTTAGAAAGTAATCCAAAGTTCAAACCGAGGCTGATAACAAGCAAATCCAAACTAGCAGGCAGGGTAGGAATCAGATGAAAACAAAGGCCATAGTACAGGAACAAGACAGGCAAACAGGGAGCTTAAGGCACGTGTTGCAAACACCTGGCATAACTACAACCTTCAGGGCCCTCCCTTGGGCCCTTTACATTGGTCCTGGGGCCCTTACCTCTGGTTCCAGGGCCCTTCCCTCTGGTCATTTACCCCCATCACGGGGCCCTTTATTACAGTCCTTCAGCGAGACCCTTTCACATGCTTTGCAGTGGGCCCCTTTTTGTTGTCCTGAGGCCCCTCCACACTGGCAGAAGGTAAACTTTACAACCCCTGGTAGTTCTGCCACAGTCTGTCACCATTGGTGTCCTATAGACAGGCCCATTGCATTGGAGAGTTCTGAGGACTTCTGAGGTCTCCTACACTGATTGCTCTCACACTGTGGACCTTCTTTTCTTATATCGGCATCTGTGACAGTATACTCCTATCTACAGAAAACACTGCTTCCTGCTTTCTGGAGACACAGCTGCCCCTGGCTTGCATTGTCTGTGTGTTGCAGTCAGTTTATATCAGCACGTGACCACCTTGTATATCTTCTGCAGTCCTCAGGCTACTCACCTTATGCAGAGTCAGAGCCATTGCACACTATAGAAGTCTCCCTCTCTGCTACCTACACCTCTGACCACAGGTCTCTACACTTCTTGAACTCCGGAGGTTGCTCTCCACTCAGCCTGCACCCCGGGCTGCATCTCATGACTGTACATCGACACAAAGTATCAAGGTGAATTGTAGTACATCTTCCATCACATTGGATCATGCTTTATATATATTTTTGCTTTCCTCTGGATAGACTGTGGTAAGGAATTCTGTATATGGAGGTTGTTTATTAATTTTCTATTGGTTGAACAGGATGAACCTATGGGGTTGATTTACTAAAACTGCAGAGTGCAAAATCTGGCGCAGCTGTGCATGCTAGCCAATTGGCTTCTAACTTCAGCTTGTTCAATTAAGCTTTTGAAACAAAAAACTGGAAGCTGATTGGTTTCTATGTAGAGTTGCACCAGATTTTGCACTCTCCAGTTTTAGTAAATCAGCCACTATGTCTTTTCCGGCCTGGCTAACTGTGTAACTAATTGCAGCATATTATTTTTTTTTTCTGTAGATGTCATATGATAGGTTGTTGCACTACAAAAGGTTTTTCCTACCAGCAGTGGCAGATCTATTATAAGCAGTATTATTAAGCAGCATCATTTCTATATCTAAGTTACTGTGTTTCAATGAATAGAAACAACATTTGATTTGTGGATTTTAAGTTGCAAAGGAATTTATACCTGAAATCTCCACAATTATTTTTTTTCTTTATAAACAAACTCTGCATTTGTTATTTTAGTTTTCAAGAAGAATTGCGCCCAAGATCATAACCTTTCAACTAGAATGGATCTTTAATCTGGAACAGAAAACTAATGATTATGCTCAGCAATATTAGTCCATTGCATTATTAGATTTTTAAATAATGAGATGCCAGAAGCGTTCATTCCACCATCTCTCATTAAGCAGAGGTTATAAGAACAATTAGATGGCACTCTTAGATCTTGTTTTTCAATTTACTTGCAAACTAAGTACTTCTCCGTGATTACATTCTCAAGTATTTTGCTCCATTCCTTATGCTGTAAAAGTTGTAAGACTAGGGCACATATTTTACCAAACCTAGTCACCCTAATTGTTATATTCAGAGGGTTAAAACTTTATGCCAAGTCTATAGTATGTGGTATGATCAGGCTCCAAAAGTGTATTGCTTTGCAAATTGAAGCCCAATTAAAGCCTCACACCTTTTTATCTCTTTAAAATTTTGCACTCCTGAAAATTTTGATTAAGGACTTATTTTGCTTAGAAATTATAATACCTCTTTCTTTACATGGAAATGCTTCTTCATGTCTTCCCACTTGGCGCTCTTTTCTGGTATAGATAAGTAAAAACTACACTCATTAGCTCAAGTGTCCTTCCACAGATGTGTATTGTACAGGGATAGAGAGGGTGGGTCTAATAAGGTCTGTTAGTTACCCAGTGCTGATTACTGAGAGCACTTAAGCCTCATACACATGATAGGACTTTGTACAAACTTTTCCTTGGATTTTTGTACAAAGGGCGTTAGCCATAAGTTTGTATTGCATATACACGGCAGAACTTTTTTAGCCAACTTTCACCAAATCACGTGGTTTTTTAGCTCTTTACCACCACCCTTTGGTCAGCTTCTGTATTGTTGTCTGATATTGTGTCAATCTCGCGGCTTTTATCGGCGAGATTGACACCTTGTGAGCCGGGTTCACACTGGTGCGGGGATCCGACTGGGATCCCCACCAATGCCAGGCACTGTGTTTGGTATGAATCTTGAGGGGGAACTCCACGCCAAATTTTAAATAAAATAAAAAACCGGCATGAGTTCCCCTCCAGGGGCATACCAGGCCCTTAGGTCTGGTATGGATTTTAAGGGGAACCCCTACGCCAAAAAAATGGCGTGGGGGTCCCCCAAAATCCATACCAGACCCTTATCTGAACACGCAGCCCGGCCGGTCAGGAAAGGGGGTGGGAATGAGAGAGCGCCCCCCTCCTGAACCGTATCAGGCCGCATGCTCTCAACATGTGGGGTGGGTGCTTTGGGGGAGGGGGGCGCCCTGTGGCCCTTGTCCTCATCAACATGGGGACAAGGTGCTTTGGGGGGGACACAGGGCGCTCCCCGCCCCCAAAGCACCCATCCCCCATGTTGAGGGCATGTGGTCTGGTACAGTTCAGGAGGGGGGCGCTCGCTCGTCCCCACCCCCTTTCCAGACTGGCCGGGCTGCATGCTCGGATAAGGGTCTGGTATGGATTTTGGGGGGACCCCATGCCGTTTTTTCAGCTTAGGGGGTTCCCCTTAAAATCCATACCAGACCGAAGGGCCTGGTATTTCCCCAGAGGGAAATTCCCTCTCGTGCTTGCTTTTCCTATTGCAGCCAGCGCGCCATGTATAGTACCCTGTCGCCGAGAACCAGCGCGATGAGATCACACTGGAAACATTCTCGCGGCTGCGTACTGTAGTTTGTACAAAAGTCTTATGGTTTTGTGTACACACGATCAGACTTTGCTCCATCAGACTTTTGTTGCCGGAAAGTTTGTGCGTTCGCACAGCCAACAAAAATCCGATAGAAACAGAAAAAGTTTGTCCGATGGAGCGTACACACGGTCAGATGTTGCTCCAAAACAGCTAATTTGCATGTTTGTTGTCAAAAAGTCCGATCGTATGTATGGGCCTTTAGTCTAACTTATTGAACAGCATGGTAATTTTTAGACTAAACTACAACAATTGCTCCACCCTTGAATAATCCCGAGTGGTGCAGCTAAGCACAAAAATGTGTTCAATCACCTCTAAACAAAAAAACCTCCAATATAGTGCAGCGTGACCACAAATCATACTAAAATTACATAATAGAGGAATTTATAGTGATATATTGGACCACATGACAAAAATACAAAAGTGGGATTCCTCCTAAATATCCATACCAGACCTTAATCCAAGTAAGCAGCCTGGCAGGCCAGTAATGGGGAAGGGGGAGTGATAATGTGCCCCCCCCCACTGCTTGAACCATTCTAAGTCACCTGTCTTCAACATACGGAGGATATCTTGACAGGGGGGGACTTGGAAAAGTGCCAAGCCCCATGTTGATGGGGATAAGGGCCTTTACCCATATCCTTGGCCCAGCTGATGTGAAGGTCTGCAGGAGGCTTATAAGAATCTGGAAGCCCTTTAAGATAAGGGGTCCCCAAATATCCACCTCTTCCCTATGTGAATGAGCAAGGGGTAAATGGTACCCCTTTTGCACACAAAATCCCCAACATACTATAGGTTTTCTTAAAGAAGAGGCCCTGTAGAATAAAAAGATAGTAGTTGTATTTTTTATGTCTGTGTGTGCAATCAGCACAGTGCAAAATATACAATGTGATACAAAATAAAGACCAATTTGCTGCTATGCATCAATAGTGCTTACCACCACACCATAAAAATATATATCATACGTAAGATGAAGTTCAAACTGCCATTGAAGCAACCCATTTCAAAGTCCCAAAATATGGTACAAGTCCATCCAATTCAACTTAAAGTTGTGAAAAATCTTCCGTGCTTTCTCAAACATTCATTCTTGTTGCCACTCCAACTATTCAGTGCATGTGTAATCTTATCCCACATGTTATCCAGTGGTTATCCTTTTTTCTTCTCTTCTTCCACCCTCATCTATTAAATCTTCTGCCCTTGTTGTTTTTTACTTTGGATAGTAAAACATTTTTTTCTGCCAGTAAATACCTTATACAGCCCACTTCCTGTTTCTTGTCTGGTAAAAAGCCTAGGCTTATGACACCATGCACATCTCACTCTCGTGAGAGTTTGCCAGGAAGGGAGAGGGGATAAGTCATAAGAGGCCCAATCAAAGCTGCAGGGTTGCAGAGCTGAAGGTGTGCCTCTGTGTGTCTCTGTAAATCCAGGAAGTGAGCAGGCAGCAGCTCCAGCTGCCCACAGTTAAAATAGATGCAACCAGACTTAGTGAATTTCTGCAGCAAATTTGGCAAGTACAGAATCTCAGTATATATAAAATAATATGCAAAGTGGTTAGAGGGAAGCTTCAGAATTAATAAATATTTTATTACAAATTATGTTAGCAGACTGCAGTTCCTCTTTAAGGCATATAGTGCTGCACACAGTGTGATGCTCCATTGCTCACATTGTACCATAATACCACACAACACATCAATCCTTCATAGATCTTCAAAATATCAAATTTCAAGTATATGTCCTGGTTACCCATTCACTTTCCCTGCTCATCTTCATAAATTCCTTTATTAAAAATTTCCCAGCAAAATACTCACATTAAAGTCTCGTACATACTGACGTACTACATGGTTTTTCAGCTCTTTAGCGCCAGCCTTTGGGCTCCTTCTGCTAATTTCGTGTTAGTAGAAGTTTGGTGAGTGTTGATTCATGCTTTTCATTTCACGCTTTTCATTTCATGCTTTTCAGTTCGTTTCTGAACAGCCATTTGTCAACTAGCCATGTTGCGGAATCAGAGGAGATAACATGTTATTTATTATTGGCCTTGGAGTTATTGCTTTGTCCCAAGTCCAGTCCAGGAACAGGAGGAGAAGGATTTCTTGGACCAAAATTTTGCTTTATAAATCATGACCAATTGTGTCATATGCCATTGCTGCGGGAGCTCCAGGAGAATAATCCGGATGATTTTCAGAATTATCTCCGGAAGACGGACCCTTGCTTTCACCAACTCTTAGCATTGCTGACCCCCTATATTAAGAAGCAAGACACATTCATGAGGCTTTTATTTTATTTTTTGGTTGAACAATGATTTGGTATATTTTCTATATTTTTGGATGCATAGAATGCACTTTTTGGTTAAGTTATATTGGCAGATAGCATGTCTAATTTTATTTGTTTTCTTTTTTTAATGCACAATAAAAAATTGTGGAGAATAATACTTGGCTATGTGTTTTACTTCAAATGACAGTTTGGGAGTAGGCAGGAACATTTTAAAAAATACAAAGTAAAATTAACAAGGGACACCAACATAGTTGTATCTTTGATCTTAAAAACTATGAGATAATGGTGTTGTAGTAACTTGCACCAAAAAAAAAAAAAATAACAAGCATAATAATATTATTCTTAATATCACTAGAAAAAAAAGCCTTTGAAAATGAGTTTGCAATAACTCCATCAGTATCACCAGCTAAGCAGCTTCATTATTATCCCATTAAAGAAGAAGAAAATTGTGGGCTGCATTTCGAGATTTCATAATTTGCCACGTCACGAATGTTAATTCTCCATTACTAACACTAGTTTACAAGACCGACCATTTCCAGCTTGTCCTTGCTTCCGAGCAGACATGTTTGTACTTTGGACTTTTGTCCAACGGACTTGTGTACACACTCCCAGAAAATCTGACAACAGACATTTGTCCGCGGAAAATTTTAAAATCTGCTATCCAATATTTGTCCGCAGAAAATCCAACAACAATTGTCCGATGGAGCACACAAATGGTCGAATTTTCCGCCACCTGCCTGTCATCACACAATTCCCATTGGAAAGTCCGATCATGTGTACGAGACTTAAGAAAGCACTCTAAGTGCTATGGTATACAACAGGTGTCACCAAATGGAAGACCGCAGACTCTTCTCCTCCTGCAGCTGCAGCTGTTAGGGATCATTGCCCTGTAGAGGGCGGGAGGAACGGCAGAGTGGATCTGGACCTGGATCCCCCCGTACTTCACCCACCCGCTGCTGAACCCAAAGCAAGAGGACCCGGATCCCTTCCCCTCCGCATGCACCTGCGCGTCGCCCCCCCCCCTGTTGAAGTTACAGCAGAGCGGGCAGGAGGAATGGAAGGTCTACAGGAGGAGAAGCAGCTGCCCAACCCCTCCCCCAATGCACTCACCCGCCTCTGAACCCATAGCAAGGAGGAAGGCGTGAGGCATGGAGCCTAGCAGCGGCAGCAGGCGAGCACACCCAGAAGAGGAGTCCACCCCACCACTTTCCCCGCCCTCCACAACACTGTGTTATGGTAGGGGGGAAATGGTGGGGGGGCTGTGAAGTGAGAGGGAGCAACTGTAATATGGGGGACTGTGGGGTGATATGGGGCTGTGATGTGATGGGGGGCTGTGATATGATATAGGGGAGTGTGATGTGAGAAAGGGGAGCTGTAATGTGAGAGGGGGAGCTGTGATATAAGGTGCATGATGAGAATGGGGGGGCACTGTTATATGAGGGTCTGTAAGAGGGAGAAGCTGTGATATGGGGGCTCTGATGTGATATGAGGGGCTGTGATATGAGAAGGGGGAGCTGTGATGTGAGAGGAAGAAGCTGTGTTATGGGGGCTGTGTTGTGAGAGGGGGAGCTGTGATATGGGGGCTGTGATGTGAGAAAGGGGAGCTGTGATGTGGGGGGCTGTGATGTGAGAAGGGGGAGCTGTGATGTGAAATGGAGAAGCTGTGATACGGGGGGGCTGTGATGCGAGAAAGGATGCTGTGATGTGAGAAAGGGGAACTGTGATGTGGGGGGCTGTGATGTGAGAAAGGCGAGCTGTGATGTGGGGGCTGTGATGTGATATGGGGGGAGCTGTGATGTGAGAAGGGGAAGCTATGATATGAAGGAGCTGTTATCGGAGAGGGGGGAGCTGTGATATAGGGGGCGTGATGTGAGAGAGGGGAGCTGTGATATGGGTTGGCTGTGATGTGAAAGGGGGGCTGTGATATGGGGGCTGTTATGTGAGAGGGGGAGCTGTGATATAGGGTGCTGTGATGTAAGGGGGGGTTGTGATGGGAAAAGGGGGACTGAGGATACTAATGTAAAGGCTGTGACATGAAAGACCTGAGCCATAGAAGAAAAATGATGTTCAGACCTCTGCCAAAAGAAAATGTTACCACTGGACCTCCGTGAATTTTACTTCAGAATCCCTGGTATAGAAATACCATCTTCAAAATGCCATGCTGCATATGCAAAACATCAGAACCATAGGCTTATGTGTACTCACAGCTTGGCTGCGCCCCTATACGCGTTACGCCAATAAGGCTTCCTCAGTATTTTAAACAGAGAGCACTATTGGACCCATTTCTGTATTCACATGTCATCAGATATGTTTGGCTGGAGGATAGAGCATAGCAGAGTAAAATGGAATGGAGGATATCATTTAAAACAAGCCTGCTTGACCTTGACTGTATGTTTGGTGTCCACTTTGGGAGTAGTTAATCAGCACATAAGTTTGGAGTGTTGCATTTCAGATATGAAAAAGGAAAGATAAGCAGTGGAGATTACGTGGGATAAGAAATCATATATGCATTTATGGCCTTAGAAAGCTTTGAGGTCTATACACAAAGGTGAGAAGGGGAGGTGAATGGTTAACCAGCACGTATACTTGAAACATGATATTTTGAAGACGTATGAAGGATTAATGAGTTCTGTGGTATTATGTCAACATGAGTGTGCTTTTTTGGGGTGTATTGGAGCATCACACTGTGTGTACAGAGAGCACTATATACTTTTTTTTTTTTTTTGCATGTACCGGTAATCATATCCTATGAGAGTGGAAGAAGAGATGAAGAAAGTATAAGTGCTGAATATCATGTGGGATAAGATTACAGATGTGTTTATAAAGGTGAGCATATAGATAGCACTGAATGGTTGGTATGGGGACAAGAATAAATATTTAACCACTTCACTACCCGCATATTGTCAAATGACGTCCACAGATGGGATCTCCCATCCTGGGTGGACGTCATATGACATCCTGGGCTTCCCGGCCGTCTAGGGGGCGCGCGGGTGCGCCGCATTGCTCGGGACCCGGTGCGTGTGCCCGGCGGCCGCGATGTCCGCCGGGCACCTGCGAATGCCTGTTAACTGGGCCGGACCATGGATCTGTGTGTGTAAACACACAGATCCACGTCCTGTCAGTTGAGAGGAGACCGATCTGTGTTCCCAGTACAGAGGAACACTGATCGGTCTCCTCCCCTTGTACGTCCCCGCCCCCTACAGTTAGAATCATTCCCTAGGAAACATATTTAACCCCTTGTGTCCCCCTAGTGGTTAACCCCTTCACTGCCTGTCACATTTATACAGTAATCAATGCAATTTTATAGCACGGATCGCTGTATAAATGTGAATGGTCCCAAAAATGTGTCAAAAGTGTCCGATGTGTAGCCATAATGTCACAATCATGAAAAAAAATTGTGATCGCCGCTATTACTAGTAAAAAAATAAATAAATTATTTTTTTTTAAAAATGCCATAAATCTATCCCGTATTTTGTAGACGCTATAACTTTTGCACAAGCCAATCAATATACGCTTATTGCGATTTTTTTTTACCAAAAATATGTAGAAGAATACGTATCGGCCGAAACTGAGGAGAATTTTTTTTTTTTTTTAAATTGGGATATTTATTATAGCAAAAAGTAAAAAATATTGTGTTTTTTTCAAAATTGTCACTCTTCTTTTGTTTATAGCGCAAAAAATAAAAACTGCAGAGGTGATCAAATACCACCAAAAGAAAGCTCTTTTTGTGGGGAAAAAATGACGTCAATTTTGTTTGGGTACAACGTTGCACGACAGCGCAATTTTTGTTTAAAGTGCGACAGCGCTGAAAACTAAAAATTGGTCTGGGAAGGAAGGGGGTGAAAATGCCCTGTATTGAACCGGTTAAGAAAACACTGAAAATTTTTCACAACTTTAGGTTGAATGGGATGGACTCCTTCTATATTTTGGGACTTTGAATAGGGTTGCTTCAATGGCAATTTGCGCTGCATCTTGTGTATGATATGCATTTTTTTATGTTACACACTATTTGCACAACTATTTATCAAATCTATATTTTCAGGAAAAATAATACACTAAAATGATTTTAGTGCATAAAAACAGAGTATTATCTCTGATGATTTTGATTATGATATGAAATATGAGGATGGATTTTCTACAGTGCCTACAGAGTGCATTGACTGTCTATTAGGAATAGGTAAACACCTGCATTGTTAGACCATAGGTTAAGTTTAAGGAATTCATTTTTTTTAATAATCAACCTATTAACACTAATAACTAGATAACAGGAAAACTTCAATATCATATTTTTATAGTTTTTAATTAATATTATCACTATCATTATTATTTCAATCATAGATAGTATACTGGTGGTTTATTCATTTTTCAAATCCTTTTGTGGCATTGTACTATATGCAATTTGTGCTTAGTGTGTAAGCAACTAATTGTGGATAACTTTAGCTATTCTATTAAAACACATATTGTCAGGTAACTAGCATTTGTAAGAAAAACAAAATGTATTAGAAATTCAACCTTTATGCTAATAGAAGCACCTGTAACAGCAAATCATCTTGTGTACTGTTCTGTGTGCCAGGTTGATGTTGGCAGATAATTTATTCTTAGTCTCAACAAATTCCCTGACATTCATTTGCCAATTAACTTGACACATATCATAAGCATCTCTGCTATGGGTGCGTCAATAATGTGCATGTCAACAATTCACTCAGAGGGTATCTGATTTAGGCTGTATCTACTGAATAAAACTGGATCATAATTTGCATGGAAAGCATGTGAGCAACCTGTACAAATGCACAATTACCTTTCCCCCTATATAATGTAACCACAAGGTTAAAGGTAGAAATTCTACAGTAACAGACACTGCCTGAATCATAAATAATAAGTTTTGAAACTGCCTGAAACATAAACAAGTTTTGAAAGAACATAATTTTTTGGGCAAAGTAAAAAATTTTTTTTTTAAATTTTGAGATCATAGTTACGGTACTTTAAAATGAATAATATTGTTTTTAACTGAGCAATTAAAGTTTGATTATTCATGAGGAATTTATATTTCTTTTAACAAATTCCCAAGACGTCAAGCTGAAATGCCCTAGTGAGTTTGAGTTTTGCGACAGCCTTATACAAGATTCATATGAGTATGTACTGATTTCATTTGCCATAGTTTATGGAAACTTTCTGAATGCTGTAATACAGTTTGTTACAATCCAACATTGTGTGTCTCCTCTAAAATCATACAGTTGCTGAACAGGTGCTAGAAAGTTCAACCTAAGCCCTGGACAAGTCTTTCAAGTTCCAATTGCCACAATTCCTCACTAGACTCCCTTTTAACACACACATTAACCCATTGCTAGAGACAACTCTTTCCGGGATGCTGTATTTGCCAATTTGCAAATATTGTACATCCACGATTCATTTTTCCAATTTTTGATTTTTGTTATGTTGCTATTATCAACTAATGCCCCGTACACACGATCGAACATTGATCGGACATTCCGACAACAAAATCCTAGGATTTTTTCCGACGGATGTTGGCTCAAACTTGTCTTGCATACACACGGTCACACAAAGTTGTCGGAAAATCCGATCGCTCTGAACGCGGTGACGTAAAACACGTACATTGGGACTATAAACGGGGCAGTAGCCAATATCTTTCATCTCTTTATTTATTCTGAGCATGCGTGGAACTTTGTGCGTCGGATTTGCATACACACGATCGGAAATTCCGACAACGGATTTTGTTGTCGGAAAATTTTATAGCCTGCTCTCAAACTTTGTGTGTAGGAAAATCCGATGGAAAATGTGTGATGGAGCCTACACACGGTCGGAATTTCCGACAACGAGGTCCTATCACACATTTTCCATCGGAAAATCCGACCGTGTGTACGGGGCATAAGGGTTTACCTGGGTTTGATCTAAAACCACGTTCAGGTAACTCCTTAAAAAAGCATGAGCTTTTTGTACTCTGTGAAGTGTTACTGTAGGACAATTGGCATGGGTAGTGACTTTCCATGCTTTAGACAACATACAAACTAATACCTCATGATTTTGTGTGGTTTGGTCTCTTGTGAAGTGAATAAAAAGATGTGTTTAAAGCATACCAGTCAACCTACTAAATAAATGGTATAGACAATGCAAAGATGTATGTTTATCAAAGATGCATTGGGCAATTGACCCATTGAATATTTAATCCAAACATTTGTTCCAAGATTTGACAGGATTTGCCTCTTTTGTTTCTACCCAAATCCCCTCGATTTATTATGCAGGCAGCTAATGGAAGAACTTTGTAAAATAGAATGTTGCAGAATCAAATGTCCTTCAAATGCTGAAAGTAAAGTAGGCTTTTTTCTTATTTTGATTGCATTTTGGAATGTGCAGATGAATCTTGATAAATAACATGAATGTTCTGTCATTTATTTCCCAACATGTTCTTCATGGTGTCAACACTGTGTTTATATACCGTTTCAGGACTAGAAGGGTTTAAGTAATAATAAAAAAAAAATACCGTATATATATATATATATATATATATATGTATATATATATATATATATATGTATATATATATATATATATATATATATATATATATATGTATATATATATATATATATATATATATATATATATATATATATATATATATATATATATATATATATATATATATATATATATGTATATATATATGTATATATATATATATGTATATATATATATATATATATATATATATATATATATATATATATATATGTGTGTGTGTGTGTGTGTGTGTGTAAAAAAAAACAGCATGTATCCCCCCTTCTAAATGAGCCAGCCCTGCACACACAACATGCAGCAACCATGAAGTCCCCCCCTGCTATCCTGATGCTAGCTCACATGCCTTTCACCATTGGGGCGATGCATTGTGACTAATATTTACCTATATTGATTCCAGCAATGTCCAAAGATGTCCCATGGCATCTGATCATGGTCAGCGGAGAACATAGTTTCCCAGAAGGGTGCGATTACCTATTTGCCACCTGTAGGGCAAATCTTGATTAAAATGTGCATAGCTTATTTGAAAATAAGTAAAATTTGCTGTGTAAAGTAAAATGAATTGTGTGTGTGTGTGTGTGTGTGGGGGGGGGGGGGGGGGTGGCAATTCTCTTGGGAGACAGTTGTGTGAATATTGGATAAATGGATAAACACAGTAATAACTATACCCCAATAGGTTAATTTACAAACATTGAGCACAGTTAAAATAGCATTTTTTTTTCTATTTTAGTTTGTTACTGTTAGCAATCATGGGATTAACTTGGTTTGATGAAAGGCAGTGCCTGCATAACCAATACAAAGCATACCTTTTCTTCTACTCTGTTATAATTGTCTACATTGGAGTCGCATCTCCTCCTATTTCACTCAGCTATCAGATATTCACTATAGAGACTCACATAGTATATATTACTTTACAGAAGCCTATTTATAAAGGTGTGCAGCTCTCTGTATGCTGAGTTTTTTTTTATCCCCAACTTTTACTTGGCTTCATACTTCAATCTATTCACAAAACAAAAATCCCTTCATGTTTTTTTTCATGACTTTTTCATACTCCAGTTTAAGGGTATTTTTCATGAAACCAGTGTGACAGTGCGAGGCCCTGCCACTGTACAGTGAAATGGAATTCAACACAGGGTTCTCAAGGATATAGTTTGAGGGGCTCCAGAATCTCAGCTCTGAGCAGAAAAAGTTGTTTTTTCATCTTTTTTTGGGTTTTGTAATTATATATATCAAGGTCTGAAGTCCGAAGGTTTCAAAGAGCTTTGAGAGGAAAGAAGCCACTTTCCCTGTGTTCGGGGTCTTGCCAGAGACCAGAAGCTGAGTATGCAGGTGTACACACCTTTTATAATAAAGGATATAGCAGCAGTACAGGGTTCTCTGCCCAGGAGACACAAGGTTTCAGCATAGAAGACAGGTGGGCTCCTATCGAGAGTTTAGGGTGTGAGTCTGTGTGGCATGGAGCTGCAAATAAGAGAGCCAAGGAGGCTGTGAGAGATGCACAAAGCCTGGGTTCCATGAGACAGGGTGTCTCAAGGCAAGAAGCCTGTATAGCCAGGTGGGTATTTTTGTTTGCTTGAAAGTTAGGAAGGAAACTGTGTGGAAACTGTGTGGGGAGTCTGTACAGAGACCAACTCAGAAAGTCTTGAAAGCCAAGAGGCTGAGCAATTTTTGTTGGACTGATGCAATACTGATAATCCATTGTGTGGAAAATGTTTTTTGTTTGGACTGTCTTTTGTTTTGAATAAAAGTGGGTCAATCTGCCCTCAAACATACTATAGCTCCTGTGTGGACAAAACTCATTGTAACAGCTGGTGAACAACAAGTGAGTGATGTTCACCAGATCACACCAGTCATGATAAAACCATCCAGCCTGAATTTTTTGACCTCTCTTTCTGAAAACTCTATTTGTCTGGCTGTCATGCTTACCCTGCTTCAGTGTTTCAAATATGCCAATAAGGACGTCTGACTTTTTTTCTGATTATCTTTGATTTAAGTACTTGTTTCAACCTATTGCCTCAAAAAACGTTGAAGTTGGTGTCTTAACATAATAGACAAACAATTAGTATTTTTAAAAGGATATCTTATAATAGCCTTATAACAAGTTCACTTGAGGAGTGTTCACTGTATTAAAGAGGTGAGAAGTTTACTTTTGAGGACATCTTCTATTTTAGAGTGGTGTTCTTTAACCACTTCAGCTCTGGAAGGTTTTGCCCCCTTCCTGACCAGACCATTCTTTGCTATATGGCACTGCTTTGCTTTAACGGACAATTGTGCAGTTGTGCGACGCTGTACCCAAACAAAATTTACCGTATTTATCGGCGTATAACATGCACGTTTTCACCCTAAAAATCGGATGCAAATAGTGTGTGCGTGTTATATGCAGATACTTCAATTTGGCTGCTTCAGAGGGGATGGGGAGAGAGGGGCAGGACAAGCACCGTCAGATTACATACAGCTAGAATATCCTGTTTACTCAGCAGCCTCTGTAATAGGAAGTTCCTTCTCCTGGGCCAGTATTGGATCAGTGTTCTGTCTACCATAGAAGCCAGTCCAGGAGGTGGGACTTTGTATTACAGAGGGCGGCAAGTAAACAGGTGATTCTTGCTGTATGTAATCTGTATGTAATCTGATAGCATTCGTCCTGCCCCCCCTCCCTGTCCCCTCTGAGGCAGCAGTAACCCGAGGTGAGGCTGCAGATGGGCATTGATCAGGCTGCATTGATGGTACTTGTGAGGCTACAGATGGGCATTAATCAGGCAGCATTAATGGCACTTGTAAGGCTAAAGATGGGCATTGATCAGGCTGCATTGGGGCACTTGTGAATCTGCAGATGGGAATTGTTTAAGCTGCATTGATGGCAATGGTGAGGCTGCATATGGGCATTGATCAGGTTGCATTGATGGGCAATTGTGAGGCTGCAGATGGGCATTGGCCAGGCTGCAGATGGGCAATGGTGAGGCTGCAGATGAGCACTGATCAGGCTGCATTGATGGGCAATTTTGAGGCTGCAGATTGGCACTGATAAGGCTGCATATGGGCACTGATAAGGCTGCATTGATGGGCACTGGTGAGGCTGCATATAGGCACTGGTGAGGCTGCATATGGGCACTAATAAGGCTGCATTGATGGGCATTGACCCTTATTTTGCTTCAAAGTTCTTTATTTAAAATTTAAGTTTTTTTCCTGAAACTTCTCTTTTAAAATGAAAGGTGCGTGTTGTACGCCAATAAATACAGTATTTCCTTATTCCCTACAAATAGAGCTTTCTTTTGGTTGTATTTGATCATCTCTATAACCAAAAAAAAAAAAAATTTGAAAATAAAACAACCTTTTTTTTTACTTTCTGCTATAAAACCTATTCAATAAAAAAAATTAAAAAAATCAAATTTCTTCATCAATTTAGGCCAATTTGTATTGTGCTGCATATTTTTGGTAAAAAAAATCCCAATAAGCGTATATTGATTGGTTTATGCAAAAGTTATAGCGTCTACAAAATATAGGATATTTTTATAGTCTTTTTATTTATTTTTTTTGTTTTTACTAGTAAAGATCTTGGAGATCAGCGATCTTTCTTTTTTTTTTGCGGGACTGCGGCATTGCGGAGGAAAATCTGACACTAAGTAACACTTTTTGGAGACCAGTGGCACCAATACAGTGATAAGTGCTAAAAAAATGCACTGTCCCTGTATAAATGACACTGGCAGGGAAGGGGTTAACATCAGGGGCAATAAAGGGTTTAAGAGTGCTCCCAGAGAGTGCTTTCTAACTGGGGGGGATGCTGACACTGGAGGAAAACCAAGATCCGTGTTTCTGCAAGATCTTCATTTTTCTCCCTCACAGAACGGCAGTCCTCTTTGTTTACATAGGCAGACCACCATTCTGTCTATCCTCTGAATGATCACGGGTGGCTGACAGACATCGCGCCGCTGGACCCACTGATTGGCTCCCACTGTGTCCAATCACAGCAGGAGCCTGGCCCTGGCGGTGTGTACGCACCCCAGAGGCGATAACATCGATGATGTACAAGTACATGATTTTGCACTTAAGGGCCGCCCTGCTGCAGTAAATGTACGTGGGGCAGTCCTTAAGTGGTTAATATATGTACACCAGGGCATGCATGCGTGGCGCGATGGAAGACGGATGCTTACTGTGAGAACTCACTGCTCTCTCACACTGCTCTCATCATCCGACATAGTAAGGATGTTATATGCCTCCTCAGGTGTGAAAAATTTTGGGACATGATAGCAGTACTGATGGCAGTACTGAAGGCGGGCCTGTGTGACAGTACTGCTGGTGGTACTGACAGGTCACTGATGGCGGGCCTGTGTGACGGTATTGATGGCAAGTCTGTGTGACGGTACTGCTGGTGGCACTGACAGGTCACTGATGGTGATGGTACTGATAGCAGTACTGATGTCGGGCCCATGTGATGGTACTGCTGGTGGCACTGACAGGTCACTGATGGTGATGGTACTGATAGCAGTACTGATGTCGGGCCTGTGTGACAGTACTGCTGGTGGTACTGACAGGTCACTGATGGTTGGCCCGTGTGGCTGTACTGATGGCAATACTGCTGGTGGGCCTGGGTGACATTATTGATGGCAGTACCAATGGTGGTACTGATGGCCTGTGTGACAAATCCAGATAAACTGTGTGACAGATGGACTGTGTGACAAATCCAGATGAACTGTGTGACAGTACTCTGGTGACAGGTTCTCTTTATTGGGGGAGGCATGTGGTGCACATTAAAGTAAAGTAACTGTAAAATAGCAATCTACTCACTGATCTCCTGCTCTCTCCTCACACAATTGGTGTGTGAGGAGAAGAAGCAGAGATCTCCTAGTAACTTCTCTTTGTTTACACTTGTGACCGGCTATGATGGGACACAGCTGATCACGTGGTAAACAGCCAATTTCATTGGCTGTTTACCCTTATCGGGGGATAGGCTATGTCTGAGGAACACCCCCCATCCCTGATCACCGCGGTGCACGCATATCTACGTCGACAAATGTGACCGGCTGTGATTAGACACAGACAATAACGTAAACGGACAATTTCATCTCGGAACACTTTATTGGAACATTGATCACTACACACTTTTTTTTTTTGCAAAGCACTTTATGTGGTTTATTAGGCACTTTATATATCAGAATAATTTGATATTTAAGCACGTATATGAAATTGCTGTTTATTATTTTAGGTATATGTAAGCGCTGTGTATATATGAAATTACTTTTTCAAAGCCATCTTCCAAGTCTTAGGTAAATACAGAACATGGGTATGAGCGCTGCCATTGTAAGACTTGTACCAATGAAAAAAGAGTGTTTTTTTTTTAAATACTGTTCAGTACAAAGCAGGTCTTTAATAAGATTTAAACATTTAAGGTTTAAACAGGGCAACATTAAAAGTACACAATTCCTTTATATAGAATGCTTAGGGCAGTGATGGCGAACCTTGGTACCCCAGATATTTTGGAACTACATTTCCCATGATGCTCATGCACTCTGCAGTCTAGTTGAGCATCATGGGAAATGTAGTTCCAAAACATCTGGGGTGCCAAGGTTCGCCATCACTGGCTTAGGGGATGCGTTAAGGCTGGATTCACACCATTGCGAATAGCAGGAGATTTTGACCTGCTCTCTATGGAGCCGGTTCACATATCTCCGCAGCAGGTCTAGTGCATTTTGCAGAAAAACAGTGTGCGTCTTTTGGTCTGTTTCAGGTCCGAATTCAGCCCAAAATTCGGGCTGAAATCGAACCTGAAACTGTGAACCATCACGCACTGGACCCCTGCTGTGAGCCGCATGCAGCTCATATGTGAACCGAGCCTTAATCTGCATGGGAAGTGTTGCACTTGGAGGATGTACTTCAGCAAAAGTGACATTTAAAAAAAAAAATGATTGTATTCTGTATAGTCGATTACGTCAGCTAGCATCACTGATTAGATTATTATTATTGCCATTCAGCAGCAGGACAGGCAGGTACCTGTCAATTTTTGGCAAGAATGGTGTGTATTTATTTACTTTCTAACTTTTTTTTGAATAAGCAACAAGAGGTTCTAGGAACTCCTTACTCATTTACATAGTGGTAGGTCAGATATCTGGGGACTCATTTATCTCAAAGGGACATCAAGATTACAATAATTCTCCCCTACAGACCCCCACATCCACCAACCAGGGATGTGAGGAAGAGGCCCTTGCCCATAATAACATGGTACGCTTCCCATGCTGATGTCATTTAGCCTGGCATGATTCAGGAGGGTGGCGCACACACTCCTTTCCTGGCCAGCCAGATTACATGGCCATTATGGGAAAATTCATGCCAATCCCCATATCTAGGATCAAGGTCTGGTATAGATTTTGTCAGAAACCCATATGGATTTTTTTTTGTAGTCCCCCTCAAAATACACATCAGTCTTTATTACAGGCGTGCAGCCTGGGTGGTCTAGAAAGGAGGGGGCAGGGAGCATACCCCTGGTATGGATTTTAATAGGGCACCCCACAAAAAAAGTGAAAAAGAAAAAGCATACCAGACCTTTATTATGGATATGGTATGGTTTGTCAGGGGGTCCCCAGAAATCAAGAGTAGACCTTTATCTTGGCTTGCAGCTTGGCTGGCCAGAAATAGGGAGGAGCAGGCATGAACCATACCAGACTACTGATGTTCAAAACGGGGATGCTATCCTGTCCACATGTTGATAGCGACATGAACCTTTTTCCCACATTCCTGGCCTGGTGAATGTGGGAGTCTGTGGGGGGGACTTTAAAAAAAGTGACTCTCTTTCATCCCCCCCCCAACTTGAATGAGCAAAGGGTACATAGTTCCCCTTGTTACACAATCACAAAAAAATTACAACATAAATAAAATAAACACACATAAACATACCCAATGTTTTGTAGAAAAAGTTTAAAACATTAAGTACCGTGTTGTAAATGCAAATTCAATCACGTTGTCCAGTGATGTAGATCCTTTATCAGTCATGAGCCAAGATGACCCACTGACACAAATGCACGATGCCCTTCTCCTGCTGGCATCATCTGGACGCCACTGACAGTCATTGACCACATATTGTCATGACCATGTCTGGTCATAAAACTTTAGCTGATATGCTTGAATCTCATTTATAATTTTAAATGAGCTGGCGGGTCAGTGGCCAGAAGCTTAATTTAGTAGTAATTACCGCAGTTAAATGAATGACTTCTGGCTGCAGAGGTTCAGGTGGGCAGGCAAATTGGTCACATCTGGTCAACTATTTGCCCTTTGAGCAAACTTAGAACAGCTCAGGTTTTGGTCAAACTCTTGGTCAAGCATCTAACTAATGTTAGTTAGGCAAGTGCACATGAACCCTGCCTGTGAATTACTACATTGTTGTTGCTGAAAAATAAATCTACTCTATGAGGTGCTAATATCTCATGAAGGCTTTTTAGCTTCTTATTTTTAAAGTATTATGTTATTGGGCAGTGTAGTGAGGAAATATAGAAGTCTGCCATTGTTCTACTAATAATTTACTCTCCCTTCCTATGTAGCCTTTCTAACCATGCATCTAAAAGAAACAGACATGATGGGGTTATCCAGAATTTATTATGTGTGCTATATCTGGTACTAAATTGACTGCCTAAAATGACAAAGGGGCATACAAAATAGCAGCCTATCAAGAGAACTTATAAGTGCCGTATGTCTTTTATCTAGCACAAAACGGAGTTCCTAATCCACTAATTTTCATTTAGTTCTTCAATAAATTTCAAGTTCAGAAAGCCCTGAAACATTATTCCAGGTGCTCGGCTATAAAATCAGGCTCTATTCAACTTCAGAAAGAGGAAGTATCTATTGATAGTTACTGCTGTCACCTGTGATGAAATTGATCATCACACATTACAGCATACACAGATAAAGACCATAAATTATAATCAACTTGTATTCAAGAGTTTTAATGGTGCTTTTCACAGGAGGAACAACAGTGAACTATTTCCAAATTCAGAACCTGCCTTAAAAACAATGCAGCCTTATTTCATCAGACAGGGATGAAAGATTTCATATTTTAGTTATAAAATCAAAGTTAAACATAGCAGGGGAAAAAAGAAAAATGAAACAACAAATTTTATTTTATATATAACATACATGCTAATTTGATATGCCATAATTGTATTTAACAGTGTAAAGAGTAGGGATGAGCTTCGAGTTCGAGTCGAACTCATGTTCTACTCGAACATTGGCTGTTCGCAAGTTCGCCGAACAGCGAACAATTTGGGGTGTTCGCGGCAAATTCGAATGCCGCGGAACACCCTTTAAAAGTCTATGGGAGAAATCAAAAGTGCTAATTTTAAAGGCTTATATGCAAGTTATTGTCATAAAAAGTGTTTGGGGACCTGGGTCCTGCCCCAGGGGACATGGATCAATGCAAAAAAAAGTTTTAAAAACGGACGTTTTTTCAGGAGCAGTGATTTTATTAATGCTTAAAGTCAAACAATAAAAGTGTAATATCCCTTTAAATTTCGTACCTGGGGGGTGTCTATAGTATGCCTGTAAAGGGGCGCATGTTTCCCGTGTTTAGAACAGTCTGACAGCAAAATGACATTTGGAAGGAAAAAACTCATTTAAAACTACCCGCGGCTATTGCATTGCCGACAATACACATAGAAGTTCATTGATAAAAACGGCATGGGAATTCCCCACAGGGGAACCCCGAACCAAAATAAAAAAAAAAAAATGATGTGGGGGTCCCCCTAAATTCCATACAAGGCCCTTCAGGTCTGGTATGGATATTAAGGGGAACCCCAGCCAAAATTTAAAAAAAAAATTGACGTGGGGTTCCCCCTAAATTCCATACCAGACCCTTCAGGTCTGGTATGGATTTTAAGGGGAACCCCGCGCCAAAAAAAAAAAAAAAAACGGCGTGGGGTCCCCCTAAAAATCCATACCAGACCCTTATCCGAGCACGCAACCTGGCAGGCCGCAGGAAAAGAGGGGGGGACGAGAGTGCGGCCCCCCCCCCCTCCTGAACCGTACCAGGCCACATGCCCTCAACATTGGGAGGGTGCTTTGGGGTAGCCCCCCAAAACACCTTGTCCCCATGTTGATGAGGACAAGGGCCTCATCCTCACAACCGTGGCCGGTGGTTGTGAGGGTCTGCGGGCGGGGGGCTTATCGGAATCTGGAAGCCCCCTTTAACAAGGGGACCCCCAGATCCCGGCCCCCCCCCTGTGTGAAATGGTAAGGGGGTACTTACCCCTACCATTTCACTAAAAAACTGTCAAAAATGTTAAAAATGACAAGAGACAGTTTTTGACAATTCCTTTATTTAAATGCTTCTTCTTTCTTCTTTCTTCCTTCATCATCTTCTTCTTCTGGTTCTTCTGGCTCTTCTGGTTCTTCCTCCGGCGTTCTCGTCCAGCATCTTCTCCGCGGCGTCTTCTATCTTCTTCTCCTCGGGCCGCTCCGCACCCATGGCATGAGGGGAGGCTCCCGCTCTTCTCTTCATCTTCTTCTCTTCTTCATCTTCTTCTTCTTCTTCTTCTTCTTCTTCCTTCTTCTCTTCTTCTCTTCTTCCTGTCTTCTCCGGGCCGCTCCGCAATCCATGCTGTGGCATGGAGGGAGGCTCCCGCTGTGTGACGGCGTCTCTTCGTCTGACGGTTCTTAAATAACGGGGGGCGGGGCCATCCGGTGACCCCGCCCCCCTCTGACGCACGGTGACTTGAGGGACTTCCCTGTGACGTCACGGGGAATGCCACAGGGAAGTCCCGTCATGTCACCGTGCGTCAGAGGGGGGCGGGGTCATCGGGTGGCCCCGCCCCCCGTTATTTAAGAACCGTCAGACGAAGAGACGCCGTCACACAGCGGGAGCCTCCCTCCATGCCACAGCATGGATTGCGGAGCGGCCCGGAGAAGACAGGAAGAAGAGAAGAAGAGAAGAAGGAAGAAGAAGAAGAAGAAGAAGAAGAAGATGAAGAAGAGAAGAAGATGAAGAGAAGAGCGGGAGCCTCCCACCCCATGCCATGGGTGCGGAGCGGCCCGAGGAGAAGAAGATAGAAGACGCCGCGGAGAAGATGCTGGACGAGAACGCCGGAGGAAGAACCAGAAGAGCCAGAAGAACCAGAAGAAGAAGAAGATGAAGGAAGAAAGAAGAAAGAAGAAGCATTTAAATAAAGGAATTGTCAAAAACTGTCTCTTGTCATTTTTAACATTTTTGACAGTTTTTTAGTGAAATGGTAGGGGTAAGTACCCCCTTACCATTTCACACAGGGGGGGGGCCGGGATCTGGGGGTCCCCTTGTTAAGAGGGGCTTCCAGATTCCGATAAGCCCCCCGCCCGCAGACCCTCACAACCACCGGCCACGGTTGTGAGGATGAGGCCCTTGTCCTCATCAACATGGGGACAAGGTGTTTTGGGGGGCTACCCCAAAGCACCCTCCCAATGTTGAGGGCATGTGGCCTGGTACGGTTCAGGAGGGGGGGGGGGGCGCACTCTCGTCCCCCCCTCTTTTCCTGCGGCCTGCCAGGTTGCGTGCTCGGATAAGGGTCTGGTATGGATTTTTAGGGGGACCCCACGCCGTTTTTTTTTTTTTTTTTGGCGCGGGGTTCCCCTTAAAATCCATACCAGACCTGAAGGGTCTGGTATGGAATTTAGGGGGAACCCCACGTCAATTTTTTTTTTAAATTTTGGCTGGGGTTCCCCTTAATATCCATACCAGACCTGAAGGGCCTTGTATGGAATTTAGGGGGACCCCCACATCATTTTTTTTTTTTTATTTTGGTTCGGGGTTCCCCTGTGGGGAATTCCCATGCCGTTTTTATCAATGAACTTCTATGTGTATTGTCGGCAATGCAATAGCCGCGGTAGTTTTAAATGTGTTTTTTCCTTCAAAATGTCACTTTGCTGTCAGACTGTTCTAAACACGGGAAACATGCGCCCTTTTACAGGCATACTATAGACACCCCCCAGGTATGAAATTTAAAGGGATATTACACTTTTATTGTTTGACTTTAAGCATTATTAAAATCACTGCTCCTGAAAAAACGGCCATTTTTAAAACTTTTTTTTGCATTGATTCATGTCCCCTGGGGGAGGACCCGGGTCCCCAAACACTTTTTATGACAATAACTTGCATATTAGCCTTTAAAATTAACACTTTTGATTATTCATGTTCGTGTCCCATAGACTTTAACGGCGTTCGCGTGTTCGAACGAATTTTTTTCCTGTTCGCATGTTCTGGTGCGAACCGAACAGGGGGGTGTTCGGCTCATCCCTAGTAAAGAGGAACAAATACACCTTACTCTTAAATGCCCACACACAGATGACAGGCTCATGATCAGGGCAAAAAGGGTTATGACCAAATGTCTATGAAACAGCACAATTATGAATTATTCTTTTCAGGGTATGTTGGATAGCAACATGGTTTAATATCTTACTTCTGGTAGTTCACTTCCTGTTTGACACAGTCAGGTAGGAATGAAACACATCAAAGCTTTGTGATCAGAAGAACAATGCCTTGACTCAAGCCCACCTGCTGTGACATGTGTGAGTACAAGTTTCAAAGAGACCACTGCTGACAAGATGTCTATTGAAGATCTGACACAGGGCTAATAGAGACGCTGGCCCTGGTGGACAATATAGCATGCTTCCTGGAGAATGGGCAGACATTTGGGAGGGATACCTCTCGGCAATTTATATTGGATAAAAGGCAAATGGGGGTGGCTATGAGTGGGCGTGTATGTTTGAATGAAAGGAACACACAGGCTTTTGTTCTTTCTCTTGGTTGCTGAGAAGCCTGCTGTAAGGGTGTCCCTCTGCTATCTTGGGACCTCGCTCTGACCGAGGGCTTGGGCCTATATTCCATGTGGCCCAGACCCCTTTTATCATCCAGCACCCGCAGAGGAAACCTTTTGTGATAAGTATCTTTGATATTTCATTGTTGTTATATGTTGTAGAGATGTGCTGTTAGTATAGTGTGTTCTGATTGTAATCTATGTAACATTGTAATACACTTTTAGTACTTTTATGATAGTTTCCTAACTCCTTGGGAAATAAAATAAGATATGGTTTTACTAGCAGGACCGTGTGTTTGGTTTCATAGCTAACCTGGTATTATTGTGATATTAACAATAGCATGTGCTCAGAGTTTAATAGACCAACTAATTATAGGGACAAGATAAATTAATACACAGATATAATATTAATAATTATATCGGTTATTACAATTGGCACCCAGAGAGAGTGTGAATTTTATTTTTACACAGAATCCACAAAAACCTAATGTATTTTTGTCTTGAGTCCCTGTAAGGATAAATCCTCAACTACACCCAGAACTCAAAATCATCTCTAGTGTGGACAAGATAGGCGCTGGCTCGAGAATTCTGAAACCACGCTTGGATGGTCATGAAGATTCTGTGAAATATTTCATCAGGGAAACGTAGAACCTGGTCAGATCTTTCGCTGATATATGTATATATGTTAAACGTTTGTATCATTAATATGCTTTAGGCCTGTAACCAGCCAAAGGTGCTGGCAAGTAAAAGGGCTGATCACCCTTGGTTAGAGATTGACAGGAATTACCATACATCTTTGAGGAAAAAGTGGGAGAAATATAGATTGTTATTTTAAATTTTTAATTTTTTTACATTTTTTTTTTACCCACGTGAGAGTGACATAGTTTTGTTCCAATAGGAGATCAATGTGGCCTGCAACCTAATGGGAAGGCATTGATTGAGAGTCTGCCTTGTGTCTTAGAATGTGCCTTGCCTCTGGTAGGCTGTAGAACTACAAGTCACTGTTAGGTTTAAATGGCTTTGTATCAGTTTTTGGTAAGCAACTCTGGTAAAAGCAGGTCAGACGAGCTTCAGTGGGGGTAGGCTAATTAGCATATCAATGGATATTCCCCAGTAAGCATGTGGTAATCCTAAAAGCCACATAGAACCTACAGGACAGAAGTGCTCATATACAAGGCAGCCGATAATGCCACAGTAAGTGTGGGGGGTCTTTTCTATGGATATGCAAAAGTTTAATGGTTTTGAATGATATCAGGTAAAAGTGGTAATGAATGAAGAATATTGAATGCTAGAAGAGCGGTTCAGTTTTTTTTTTTCGTGAGTTGTAAGAGCTAACGATAATTAAGTTTGGTTTATTACTCAGTGCAGTGTTGGAACGTTAGTACAAATAGAATTGTGTATTGTGTGGATTGTATGGTTGTGAAATGGAACTGGTTTATACATATGTTAAAAAGTACGCTTCTGCCAATTATCATTCATGTGCAGATGAACCTCTTAAAAGCCAGTGTAAGGTTCTATTTTCACAGTGTCAGCAACATAATAGCAGATTATTGGGTAAACAGCTAAAAGAGAAAGTTAAAAAAGAAAGGTTGGCAAATGAAATTGCAGTGTTGCTCAGAATTAAATTTATATCTGAGCAAATGGAGGGGAAGTGGGAAGCAGAGAGGAGACGTCTCGGGGAGGACATAGAGAAAATCAGTGAAAACCTTCTAAAGATTGCAACAGCCTCCAGTAGTGAGATGGATGAATTGCGGACAAAAGCAGGTAGTTTGTCAGGAAGAAATAGTGAGCTACAAGAACAGCTTCAGAGGTGCAGCATGGACTGTGATATGAAGAGCAAACTTTTAGAGTCATTGCGAATAAAGTTGTCAGAGATGGAAGAGTTGGTTATGTCTTTAGAAAGAAAGTTAGCAAATGCACACTCCCAGCTTCTTACTAAAGAGCAATGTATAGTATCGCTCAATGAGCACAAAGGAACATGCCAATTGGCCAATATCTGCACAGTTAATGAGGAGAAGGGCTGTGATGAAACACAGTCTGCTATTGCACCCATAGCTTCGAAGCAGGATAACAGTTTGATTACAATCCAAGAGAGACTTACTTTGTGCCAGATTCTGGGTGAATTTAATGCCCTGGAATCATCAGTGAGTCTGTCCAATAAATTTGAGGCTCTAGTCCTTAAATTTCATTTGAGTAATGAGGATGCATGTTCTCTTCTGAGAGCATGGCTACCAGGACCTTTGGCAGGCCAGTTATTTGCACAGGTTAATGATGACTTAGCAGATGCAGAGGTGCGGAGGAAAGAGTTGCAGCGTATTGTGGACAGTCGTGATAATGGTATGAGTGATTTACAATGAATGAGATTTAGGAGAGGAGATGACCCAATTTTGTTCTGCAGTGAGTATCTTGCATTGTATACGAAAGTGTTCAACTGTCCTGACTTATTGGAGAATGATACAAGTTTCATATACTCAATGGCCAATAAGTGTTATGTAAGCTGTCCCACTAGAATGGCTCTGAGGAATGCTAGATCCTACCAAAATGTTGTCAATATCCTGCGAGACTTCTGTCAAGAGTCCAGTGATAAGGAATATGGGTCAAAGGCAGGTGTATCCGTAATAAGCAGAGGTACAGGAAGGCAGAGAGAGTTCAGACGTTCTAAATGGAATAGGCATGGACATAGATTTTGTAAAGACCTTAACATTGCTAGCATGGAGCAGGAAACTCCAGAATTACAGGGTGCACAGGCAGCCATAATGGAGTTATCCTCCAAACATGCAAAAGCTGAATGTGCAATGGTGGAGGTACCCTCCGCACATGCCCAGTGCTCAGCAAAGATAGAAGTGAAGCATGCAGAAAAAACAGACGCTCTTATTGCTGCAAGTGATGTTGCTATGACAGAAATCAATGGTGGAGATGTAAATAAAAGTGCGATAGCTGTGCTTGAAAGTGATTCAGGAGTTGAAACTTCTGATGACTCCTCAGACGATGAAAGTTTAAAATTTGCTTATTCCAGGCATAGTAATCATAGTAATAATGTCCAGCAATGTGAGTTTCCAATGCCGTATGCTCAAAGAAGGGCCTATACAGAGAGACCAGCTCTCAAATGTTTTTGTGTAAGAGGGGGGTCACATCGCTAAATATTGTTGGGCGGCAAATAATGGTATCAAAAGAAGATTGTAGTACCCCAAAACGACCCCACGGCATTATGAAGTGTATTCTGCCCGATGGGGTAGCAACCATGGAGGCCGTAGTAATCAGACCCATTTCCTTTTAAAAACCCAAATGCGGAGACTACAGACTGAAGATCGCCAGTATGGAGAACAGTTACGTAGAGTCAAAATGGAGGTAGCTGCATGGTTATTCAAATGTAGCACTGGGGTAAACAATGTTAGCAGCACTTAGTGAGCTGCATGGATGCTCCTTGCCATATTTTATTTATATACGACCCTCACATCCAAACCTTATACATAGCAAATGTTCCCCTACATTACAATTAATGGGAAAAGGCTTGGGGGACTTAAAAAGTCAATTGTAATGATAATTGTGTGTAATCACCGTCTTTGTGTTCCTTTTTCAGAGACCTTGGAAGAAGATAAAACTGGTTTGGATACTAATGTCTGTGTTTGTTTACAGGTTCTTCAAAGAGAGAACAACAGTGGGCACATTTAGCAAAACAGGGGTTAGGTTATGGTAAAGGCATAATCGATTATCAAATGGTACCATGAGCTCATTAATTAGTAATTGTTTGCAAACAATGAAAAAATAAGATAAACAATGGTCCGGCATTAAGGGTTTCAAGTGTTATGCCCCGTACACACGGTCAGATTTTCCGATGGAGAATGTCCGATCGGAGCGTGTTGTCGGAAATTCCGACCATGTGTGGGCTCCATCGGACATTTTCCATCGGATTTTCCGACACACAAAGTTGGACAGCAGGAGATAAAATTTTCCGACAACAAAATCCGATCGCGTCAATTGCGACCGTATGTGGCCTGTTCCGACGCACAAAGTGCCACGCATGCTCAGAAGAAATTCTGAGACGGGACAGCTCATTCTGGTAAACTTAGCGTTCGCAATGGATACAGCACTTTCGTCACGCTGCAATGTTAAAAATGGTTTAATACAGCGCACTCTCTTCTTCTTTATAATGTGACAAAAATTAAGTAGTTTTGCTGCTCATATTCACACACACTTCTCACAAAGTTTTATTTGTGTTTTTTTAGTGGGATTCCCTGAATATATTGTTATTAGTTGTCACATCTGACAGTTTTATATTATTATTTTTATTTTTTAAGGGGGATTTTCAGCCTTTTTTTTCTTTAATGTTTGGATTTTTTCCAAGGCTAATCTTTGTTCAATGTTATTTTTATTTTTACTCCAGAAAATTTTTGTGTGTGTTTTGAGTGTCAAGTTACCCCAACACCATTGATATCTTGTATTATTTAATCTCCAGGAGATTGTTTGTTGTTGGTGTCCCTTGTTCATTTCACATTGTATATTTGAAATGTACCTGAATCCTCACAAACCAACTGTCCTGTTTGAAGTAAAACACATAGGAGAGTATAATTCAAAACAAAAATCCTTTATTAAGGGATCAGAACCAAACAAAGAGGAAGGCAACACTGGATCAACAGGAGAAATTAGCGAAGCCTGGGACCCCCACGGCAGACATCAATTCTTCAACATCAAAATTGGTGGCCTGAGGAGTCCATATGTAAGGGAGGGCAGTCTGGTCCAGAATTCGCAGAGATCCCGATAGCAGCAGATGACATGTGTGTCCCCAGGCTGTGGTACCACAAGAGGCTGCATTTTTTGGCCGACCAGACTGAACCCAGGGCAATCCCTGTCTGGTCTTCTTTCCACGCTTCCTTCCGGGCTGTGGCTGTGCAGTTGGAGATGTGGCAGGAGGAGGAGTAGGACCTGGAGGAGGAGGAGGACTGGGAGGACCTGGAGGAGGACTGGGGGGACCTGGAGGAGAGGGAGGAGGAGGAGGAGGAGGAGGACCTGCAGGAGGAGGAGGAGGACCATCACAAAGGTGTGTCTGAGGTGTCATTTGGCCCCTCATACTTTTCTCAAGAGCCTCCAATATGAGGGCCTCACACATGACTTATTGGCCCTCCTCCATCCTCTGCATTTTATATGCAATGAAGGCAGCAATGTTCTCCTCCATGGTGTGGGGTGCTCCCAGGACCTCTGTAGCCCTCCAAAAGAATCCTATAGCAGCCTCCTCTAGGGCACTCCTCCTACTGCCACTTTCTCTTTTCAGGGGGGGTGGAGGGACCTGCAGATCAGCCAGCCGGCTTGGCCCGGCCACCTCCTGGCTGAGACTTCCCTGTGTTTGAAAAGGGGACATGGTTGTAATGTTTTGCATCATCAATCACAATCATAAATTAGTACTCCCAACTAACATCTAGTTAACATCATTGATTGGACAAGCAGAAATATTTAGAGGAATGCTATACCTGGCTCAATCTGGGCTCCTCCGCATGTGGCCTGGAAGGCCCAGGTTGGGCGTCAGAAGCCTCAGCCGGGGGGGGAAGGAAGCATGGAAGGAAGACTGGAGAGGGATGGCCTGGGTTCAGTCTGGCCTGCCAGAAAGTGCAGCCTGTCGTAGTACAACATCCTGGGGACATAGATGTCATCTGCTGCTCCGGATCTCTGTGAATCCAGGACCTTCTTGCGCTCCCTTAGATATGTGCTCCTCAGGCAACCAATTAATATCTTTAAATAGGTGATGTATGCCGTGGGGATCACCTGCTTCACAATTTCACACAATTGCTCCAGTGCTGCCTTCCTCTTTGCTTGGTTCTTGAAATGGGGGTGTTTAATCTCCCACAGACAGGGCAGCTCCCTTAGCATCTCTAGGAATACTGACATGAAGCCATTATCTTTGAGTAGCATATCCATGTTCACTGCAAGACACAACACAAGACAAAGCCTAATGTCAGACAAAACTCTCCCAATCTTGTTACAATATAGGCCTCAATCTAGAAGCAGTATAGGCACAAGTTTGTCTCTTACCTTCGTTCTTACGATCGGCGCGTCCAATGCTCCTTCCTCCGCTCACAGATCGTACGTAATACGCACGCGTGTTACGCTTTATACACACTGCGAATGCGTGGAACTCCGCCCGCCCCTGACGTTCTTTCTAGTCTATTCCCCGCCCCTTTTCATTCGGCGCAGTGTGTGAAGAGCATGATGGCGGAGTTAGAGCAGGTGTGTGCTAATTATAGCAACGAGGAGAAGGAGGAGGAAAGCCCGGATCCGGACACGTCCCGATCCAGAAGGAGACGTTTTAAGGCCACAAATATGTCCTTTGGGGAGATGTTGGAGATGGTCAACATCATGAGGAAGTCCGACTATGACGGGAAGTATGGGCCTTACCCCAACCCCAACATCAGAAAGGCCAAGATTATGGTACGAAGGTCGAAAGATCAGCTCAGGAAGCGGTGGTCGGACCTGAAGTTAAGAGAGCCAGAGCAGTACCGAAAGAGAGTGCTGCAAAAAAGTAAGTAGTTGTGCTGTGTTTCTATTCTTTCTGTCTTTATTGCATTCGTGCTGCTACATATGCTTTTATTAATTGTAACGTTTAAAAGGGCAACTTTAATGTTCATGGGCCCATTATTCGTTCTTATCAAACATTTTTCTTTCGGCCTCTAAAACACCATTGTTTAGGCCATATGCATTTTCCCACATTTTTTTTGGGCCTACTTGGATGCCAAATATTTGTTTTTGTAGTTGGGTTTGTTACTAGAATGAAATGCCAACTAGATTGTGTGTAAGGAGAGGACACTGAGCAGCTGTTTTCACATCTGGACACTGGAGCACTAGTGTGGGACCCCAGAATACCATTTTTATTAGGGGGGCCACACAGGTGCTCCAGTGTATACTATAGGGGGGGCTACATCTGTGAAGCTTGTACTAAACAGGTAAAGTATTGCAGCTTGACAAAGGGCAATAAAAAATATACATCTTGGAACTCTGCTAAAATAGACAATTGTACCCCACTTCCAAGCAATGTTTCCTATTTCTAGTTCTGCCATCAAATATCTGTGTGCTAATTATACCATTTTTGTTTTACATAGGGGAGAAAAGACTCGGAGGACACCCCTCATCCGAGGAGACCACAGACCCCCCACCTCTGGAAGAAGGTGAAATACCCCAAACCCAAGCTGAGCAGGAGGAGGAAGAAGATGTGGTGGAGATTGGCACCACAACAGGTGAGTGTCTGCGACCACAGGCTCAGGTAAAAGAGATGGATGGTGGCAGATTTTTGAGACCTGTTTTTTTTTTCTTTCTCTCTTTTTAGATCCTGATCGGGGAGATCATGGGGTGTAATGCCGAACTGCAAAACATCCAGCAAAAAATCAATGATGTTATTAAAAAAAAATAATAACATCATTGATGTTTTGGGGTGAATTTTAAAACCCCACAAAATCACTTTTTGGATTGTGGTCCAATCTTTTAAATTTTTTTGCAATGTTTTGAAAAGCCAAATTTGGAGGATGCACACAGTGTGCCAACATGTGCTATCTGCCATCACGGGAGATCAATGGACGCGTTTTGGGGAAAGGGCTTGCTCCCCCAAAACACGTCCCTTGATCCCCCCTGATGGCAGATAGCACATGTTGACATTCATAAATTGGTGTGCATCTTCCAAATTTGGCTTTTCCTGGGGTGATTTCCCCCCATCTGAACGCTATATCAAACCCAGTTCCTAAATACTGATGTCTGATATAGCCTTCCGGTTTTACCTAATGTGAACTTTGTAAGTTCAAGTTTTTTGGCTTTCTTGTTGGTTTTACACAGACCTGTTTTATCTGAAATGGACATTTCGAATTTTGCTAATGCTACTGCAAAAATTGTTATACAACAAACATGTTGGTTTGTTTTAAAAACCTTTGGTAAATGCACATGTGATTGTGCAGGTATAAAAAAGTGGCTTACTCAAGAATGTGTGGATTATTGTCTCAAAACTACACTTTTGGGGTGATGTAATAGCTGTTTTACGCAAAAATGGGGGTTATTTCCTAAGGGAAAATCCTCTTTGCACTACAAGTGCAGTTTCAGTGCAGTTGCAAGTGCACTTGTAGTGAAATGTGTTTTTGCATTTAGGAAATACCAGCCAACAGTGCTTTGTATAATAAGGTTACCCAATCACGACATTTTCTGCACTCAAAACGTTTATGTCAGGGTCAGCTAAAACAAACACAAGCAGTAAATGTCCACAAAGAATTTCTTTTTTTTTTATTATTATAAAAAGGCTTCACATATTGTCTGGCATATTGATAGCCCCCCTACCCGCAAAGAACTCCAGGTAGCGTAACCGGACATCACGGGCACTCAGGGAGGGCAAGCCAGGACGGCCACTTTCAAGCGCCGTCAGTGTGGTTTGATGTAGGATTCCAGCCTCAGGCCCAACTGAGCCAGCATAGTTGGCCGAATGTTTCCGTAAAAAGTTATAGAGAACACAGTACGCAAGTATTATATGGTTCAGTTTATACTCCGCCATATGGATAGGTGTCAGAAATAGGCAGAACCGGCTGGCCAGGATTCCAAATGTGTTCTCCACCACTCTTCAGGCTCTGGCCAGCTGGTAATTAAAAACCCTCTGAGACTAACTACACCAAGCTGTTAGCATTGCGAACAGCTGATAAACTATTGCCACCTCTAAACAGCTATTAGCAAACGCTATCTGAAACCACAGTGGAATATGACACGACAAAGGAGGAGGGAACAGGATGCAGAAATGGAGAAAGCATTAAAAATTAATGAGGAGTCTTATATAGTAGACCCAGACAAAAAACAACCCATGAAAAGCCAGAAAGAGCAGAAAAAAGGGCCTATAGGAAACCTAGCTAATCAAAGAATAGACTCTCTCAACCAAGCAAAATCCATTGTGAAAGAAAGCAGTGAACTAATGGTAAATCTGGACATAATGGAAAACCCGCAGATGGAGCACGAAACAGTACAGACATCACGGATCCCACGAGTCTCATGGGGATTAGATGGGAGATCGGTCGCAAATACGTCTGTGGTAACAGTAATAGATTCCAGTGGATGTACGGAGACACCAGATTATGAGATGAACAGACAAGAAATAGATGTAACAAAAATAAATAAAGGTGTAAATATACAGCAGAACATCCCCACCCCCCCTGTAATGGTGGAACCAACCTTGAGAGACGTTCTTATAGCAGTACAGGCTTGTAATAATTCATTGTTATCACTAACAAATCAGATGTCAGAACTAAAAGGAGACATCGCAACTATGAGACATGAGAATCAGAAAATATGTGAATGAACTACTGCGGTGGAAACAAGAGTAGGAGAATTGGAGGACTCAATACCGATGATAAAAAAGGATATACATCTGATAAAAACACAAATAAGGGATCAAACTCAAAGAATGGAAGGAATGGAGAATAGACAAAGACGCAATAATGTCCGTATACTAGGTCTACCGGAACAAGAAGAAGGCCAATCACCTGTTATATTTTTTGAAAAATGGTTACTGGACATTTTTGGGGTGGAGGGCTTCTCAAAAACGTTTGCAATAGAACGAGCACATCGTATAACAAGTCGTGCCCCCTCTGCTGGAGGAAGACCTAGGCCAATTATTATTAGATTATTAAATTGCCAAGATAGAGATAATATACTGTCTAAAGCAAGACAGAGAGGCAGTACTGAGTACAAGGGCAATAAAGTGTCCTTCTACCCAGACTTCTCGGTAGAAGTACAGAAGCAGAGGGCAAAATTTACGGAAGTTAAACGGCGCTCATTTGCACTAAAGGTTAAATATGCAATGTTGTTTCCGGCAAAACTGCGTATTACAGATCAGGATGGAGCTCAGTTCTTTGATACACCAGACGCAGTTAATACTTGGCTGGATAGGAGACAGGAGTAGTCTGGGCATAAGGATTGAAAAATAGATGAGAAGAGTCGGGTTGAGAGGGGGTTTTTTCACCTCCGGAGCCTATCTGTAGCTTTTTTTTTTTTCTCTCCCATGGAGGGAGGGGGGGGTCATACTCCTCCTCCCCCACCTGGGTAGATATATGGTACGGATGTAACGTTGGAAATGGCTACAATGGGCCCCCTGTATGGGTCCTGTGTGGACAAGAAGTATTTTGGTGTAGCTGATCCCTCTCCCCCTTTGGGGAGGGACTCTCAGCTTGGGATGGTAGTGTCCAGATACAGATTGAAGTGAGATGGGAAGGGGGATGGAAGTAGTAGGATTGTATGTAGTGAAGGAGGGTGGGGGGAGGGGGGAGGGGGGATACAAGAGTGGGCGTGTGTGTGGACCTTCTTTTTTTTTTTCTTTTTTTCTTTCTGTTGTTTATTTTATTTATTTATTTATTTTTTATTATTGTTTCCTCCCTTTTTTTTTTTTTTCTCTCACTCTCCTCCTCCTCGCCATCTACCCCTCTCGGCCCCCTCTCTCTCATCCTCTCCTACCCTTCGGGGATCTCTGCTATGCCCCAAAAAATTCTTACTCTCTCTATTTGTATTCTTGTCTTCTTTTGATGCAAGATGACAAGTGAAATCAAAGAGATGTCATGGAATGTCAGAGGATTGGGGGGTGGTAGAAAGAGACGTGCTGTAAAAGAACTAATTGAATTCTTCAATCCCGCAATAGTCTGCCTACAGTAGACACATAAGGGGAATGAAGATGACAAAAAGTTTTGTACATTTAAATATAAATATGAATTTCATGCTACATATTCTACATACTCCGTGGTGTGAGTATTTTGATTTCGAACGCTATTAGGATTACCTGTAAGCAGTGTATTAAAGATCCGGCTGGTCGATATTTGATGCTATTATGCTCCATAAATGATAGAATAATCCTCTTGGTGAATGTGTATATTCCCCCTCCATATAAAGACGACGTTTTAAAAAAGGTTTTTGAAAAAATGGCACAACTGCCTGATGTTCCAACAGTGATAATTGGGGACTTTAATAATGTACTAAATGAAGAGTTGGACAGGAAAAGTAACAAAAAGAGTAATGGGAGGGGAAAGGTCACAAGATGGGCCAGCCAGATACAAGAGATGGGTCTATCAGATATATGGAGAGTAAGATTCCCGGTTAGTAAAGAATACTCATGCTATTCAAGTACTTATGGATCACTATCCAGAATTGACATGGCCTTGGGAAATGGTCATTTTCTCCCATTAGTAAAAATAATTCAGTACGAAGCACGGGGAATCTCGGATCACTCTCCATTAACTGTGACTTTGGAGTGAACAGAACACCTGATTCAGCCAATGTGAAAAGTCAATCCACAGTGGCTATCCTTAATCCCAGAGAGTAGTCAAATAAAACAACTGCTAATGGGCTTTTTTGGAGATAATAAGGGCTCAAGTTCCGCGATGATGGTGTGCAATACAATGAAAGCATACCTTAGAGGCCTAATAATTAAAGAAATATCTAAAATTAAATTAGCCACAAGACAGCGGGTGGAAGAGTTAATCCAGAGAGTTAAGCAAACAGAACAAGAATACACATCAGATCCCAATAGGGAGAAATTTGGAGCATGGCAGGACGCGCAGAATCTATAGAAAAATCTGGTCTTAACCAAGGCAGAGAATAATAGATTCTTGCAGAACCAAAAGCACTATGAAATGGGGGAACAGGTGGGTCATATGTTAGCAATGATAACACGGAACCAGGAAGGCCCATCCAATATAGCTGCTATTGAAGACAGAAAGGGGACAGTAAAGTATGATACAGAGGGCATCCAAAAGATATTTGTAGATTTCTATTCACAGTTGTATGAATCTGAAAACTTAAATGTAAAGGAAAAGACTGAACAATTCTTAGATAATCTAACTATGCCCAAGCTGACCTCAATAGAAAGGGAATCCTTGGATATTCCTATAACAATGGCAGAGCTGGAGGACAAATTCAAAACAACAAAGCTCCAGGGATGGATGGACTCCCCGTGGAGATATATAAACTATACGGTCAGATCCTGATCCCAGAACTCCTTGAAGTACTCAATGAAGCGTATGCCACACGGGAACTCCCTAAATCGATGATGGAAACAATAATAATCATAATTCTAAAACCGGATAAAGATCCACTAAAGCCCGGTTCTTATCGCCCAATATCTCTCCTTACATCTGATGTTAAAAATACTAGCTAAGGTCTTGGCAAATAGGTTATCCAGACATATTGATACTTTGATCCATAGGGACCAAACTGGTTTCATCCCCTCCAGATCAGCAGCAACAAATATTCGCAGGCTCTTTTTGAATCTGCAATTGCCAATGGACAACGGGGGAGCTGGTGCCATTCTGTCATTGAAAGCCCAGAAGGCATTTGACATGGTAGAATGGGAGTATCTATGGATGGTATTGATTGCCTTTGGTATAGGTCCAGGCTTTATAACCTGGCTAAAATTATTATATAAAGACTATAGGGCAAGGCTGCGTATCAATGACACTATGTCACCAGCTTTCCCGTTATCCCGGGGAACTAGACAAAGTTGCCCTCTATCCCCGTTGCTGTTTGCATTGGCGGTGGAACCATTGGCCGCCGCAGTTAGACAGTCTTCGGTGATAGAGGGATTCCGACGTGCAGGAAGAGAGGACAAAATATCCTTATATGCAGATGATGCCTTAATCTTTCTGAGCAACCCCACAAAATCCTTAGAGGAACTCATGGCACTTGTATCTGCATTTGGACAGTTTTCTGGGTTTCGCATCAACTGGGAGAAGTCGGTATTGATGCCACTATATAAAGCCAAAATTTCATTACCAGACTGTGCAAAACAAATTCAAATAAAACATAAAATTAAGTATTTAGGGATCCAGGTAACTCGAAAAGTGGGGGACTATGTGGACCTTAACCTCAGACCACTATTGACTAGGCTTAAGATAAATGTCGGACCTGGTGCAAACTTCCACTAACTGTGATTGGCAGAGCCAATCTTATAAAGATGATCTGGGCCCCGCAATTATTGTACATTTTTCATAATTGCCCGATGTGGATAGCCGCATTTTGGTTTAAAAGCATAGAATCGCTCTTTTGCGAACTCATTTGGAAGAAAAAATATGCACGTATTAAATTAACAACCTTAATGCTGGCTAAAGATGAGGGGGGACTCTCTATCCCACATCCAAAAAATTGTTTTTTGGCTTCACAAACCCAGCAATTTTTTGGCTGGACAGAGGTAGATGAGAATGATCCCATACAGGGGTTATTACTTCCACTGGGTAAGGGATATTCAATGATGTCCCTACTAGAGACAAAAACCTTTCAAAAAGATAAGAAATTCATGACAGGTGAGCTATTCAGTAAGGTATGGCTAGCAATAAAAAAGATTACTAACATTACAGGTTATACTTCCTATACACCAATATGGAATAACGCAAATTAGGAGGAAGTGCAGAGACTGGAGGGATTTGGGCTTTGGCAAACTCAGGGGCTGAGATATGTGGAACAACTGTTTTGGAACGATAAGATAAAATCATTTGCGCAAATATCTGAGGAATTCGGGATTCCAAGACAGAGGTTCTTTCAGTATCTCCCGCTTAGACATGCTTTTCATGTCCAGGCCCGTACATCTGTATTTAAGCTTAATGTCTCTAAAATAACAATATTGTTGAAGAAAAGGGATCAAAAGAAGGGACTTATCTCTGAAATATATGAGATATTGCAGTGTAAATTTAAGGAAACGGTAGTTGTGCCGGCCAGGTCGCAGTGGGAACGAGACCTGGGAGCACTGACTGACGCTCAGTGTTAGGAGGTCTTGTCTGCGATCCCAAAGGTATCTCTGTCAGCTACTCAAAAATTAACACAACTTTTTATTACACATAGATCATACTATACCCCCGAAAAACTATTTAAATGGAAACGCAGGGAATCCCCCTTATGCCCCCGATGCAGTGGTGCACCGGCTAATCTAATACACATGTTGTGGAAATGCCCCAAACTCCATCGTTACTGGCAGGATATAATTAAAAACATAAATAGCGCATTGGGTATAGAAATTTCACTAGATCCAAATTTATGTTTATTAAATATAGTGGAGGAAGCAAATATTTCAAAACATACCCATACCGCAATGACGAGAGGCTTGTTTCAGGCACGAAAGCTAGTTGCTCAGAAGTGGATATCTATATACCCCCCAACGGTCGAAGAATGGAGAACACAAATAAAAGAAACCATAATAAAGGAGGAATTTGTTTATACACATAGAGGGAGCCAGGATAAATTTGACGCTATCTGGAAAAGCTGGGTAGAGGCCTGGGACAATGAAAATAAAAGATGAATCAATATGGGAGAGGGACAATGTTGGGTCTGGGGAGAGGATGGGAGGATGGGGGGGCTTTTGGGGTCGTGGGGGGGGAGAGATACAGCAGGTGGGAGGAAACCTATTTTTGTTGTCGCTGAGTTTTGCCCCTTCTTTTTTTTTTTTTAATTTATTTATTTTGGGGCGGGTGAATGTTAGAAGCAAGATTATGTATCTGGAATAAAATGTATGGAGAAATGTATAACTTGTACTGCTATGAAAAGAATAAAAAAAGTACTGAATAAAAAAAAACAAAAAAAAAAAACCCTCTGTTCCGGGGTGAGGGTCCTCATTGGGAATGGCCGCATCAGGTGGTCCCCCAGCGCAAATGCTTCATCAGCAACTAACACAAATGGGAGTCCTTCCACATTGTCCTCTGGAGCTGGCAAGTCCAAGCTGCCATTCTGGAGATGCCTGTAAAACTCCATCTGGGCGATGACTCCACCATCGGACATCCGGCCATTCTTCCCCACGTCCACATACAAGAAGTCGTAATTAGCCGACACCACCGCCAACATCACTATACTATTAAACCCCTTGTAATTATAATAGTACGACCCCGAGTTGGGTGGTGGGATGATGTGGACGTCTTTCCCATCAATTGCCCCTCCGCAGTTAGGAAAGTCCCACCACTCGGCAAAGTGGGAGGCCACAGTCTGCCGTTCCTGTGGCGTGGAAGGAAACTGTTGAGGAAAAAACAACACACATTACTATTTTTACTCTGAAACATGGCAAGCAGATTAGACACAAACATTATGGGCAACCTCCAGACAGCATTTATTAAGGGGAATTTAACAACACCAAAGTATAAGGTACACCAATCATATTCCCCCTCCCCCCTCTCATGGGCCATTTCTAACATTATAGGGGGTGTGTGGAAATCTTGGACAGGTAACCCTCTTCACTTCATTGAGAGATGAATGCCTAAATAATGGGTATTACTTGGAACAGCCCCTCCTTAGTTACACTATTGGCAGACCACTGGACAGGTAAGAAGTGTCTAAATACAAAGATATAAATACACACTGTACACATTTGAGGACATTTGGACATTCTGCTATTACCTATCAAGATAATAATAGGATACAAAAACTTTAAACAGTACCATTGGAAAGTATACAGGCAGGCCCTTGCACTACATGCTTTGGGGAATTCATCCATAAATCTGACCAGTAAAGAGATGGGTATAGTGTGTATGGGTTTGGCAAAGTCAGCAGATAGATGATTGAGGATAGAGAATTGGGATCAGCTGACTTAGCAGTTGGGGGAGGGAGGGTTACTAAAAATGATTTGGGGACACCACAAAAAAAGCCTCTGGCACTCTGCCTGAATTTAAAGCTAAAATAACATTTCCAAACATTTTAGGGGGTGTTTAGGGTAAAGCACTACTATGGAGCTGATAAAATACATTGTTAAGTGACTACATGAGGTGAATATAGGGCAGGAGACACCATGCTGGGGAGGTTATTGAAGGGCAAATATGTATGAAGGACATAAAATAATAATTACATAAAAATCCAGCATGCATGAGGACAAAGGGGATATTCACAGCATATTACAATCATGGTAATTAGGGAATGAGGAAAGAAATACAATATATTATCAAACATTCAATACAATAAAATGTGATATAAAAGGATAAAAATCTTACCTTCATATACTCCTTCTGTAGGACCTGGATGATGGCAGAACAGGTCTCTGGGATAATGATCGCCAGAGCCTGGGGGAGATGCCTGTCGAGAACTTGAGGTCCTGCAGGCTTCTCCCTGTGGCCAAATACCGCAAGGTAGCGACCAACCTCTGCTCCGGAGTGATGGTTTGCCTCATGCAGGTATCCTGCCTGCTGAAATAGGGGGTCAGCGAAGCCAACAAACGGTGAAACACGGGGTCTGTCATCCTGAGAAAGTTCCTGAAATCATCAGGATTATTCTCACGGATCTCACGGAGCAAAGGCATATGAGAGAACTGGTCACGCTGAAGCAACCAATTCTTGGTCCATGAACTCCTCCCCACCCTGTTCATGGACTGGACTTGTGTCAAGGTCAGGACCCCAACACCAAGCCCCCGCACAGCACGAACTCTACGAGGAGTACGCATACGAAACATGGCTAGAAAACGGTCGGCTGCTCAGAACGAAGTAACAGAACGCACTGAAGAACAGCAAGGCCTGTGAAGAGCGACCTGAAAAACAGTAACGAACGAACAAGAATACAATGACTACCTAAAGTCACACGAAACTTGCTGCACGCATTGAAGAGCAGATACAAACCCACAAGCACAAACTGAACGGCAGAAAACGATCTGAAAGCCACGAGTCTGAAAAAGCGCGAATCGTCTCTCACCAAACTTTTACTAACACGAGATTAGCAAAAGGAGCCCAAAGGGTGCCGCGCTTGGTTCTGAACCGGCCTTTTCTAGTCTCATTGTACATGGTGTACGTGACCACATGGTTGGCGATCGGAAATTCCGACAACTTTGTGCGACCGTGTGTAGGCAAAAAAAGTTTGAGCCAACATCCGTCGGAAAAAATCCTAGGATTTTGTTGTCGGAATGTCCGAACAAAGTCCGACCATGTGTACGCCCTATAACAAGTGAAGTTACAAATGTTGTGATGAGGTACAGATATTTTGTTTTCTGTTTTTCCCATTAACTAATTGTCTTTCAGATGGAAATGAGCACTTACTCTTCTCAGGAGGAAAATCCATGGATGTCTTTAGTTAAAAGTTGAGTGTTTGTCATTGTCTTATGGTGGTTGTCTTGTCATGTTGTTTTTGTGTGATAATGGCCAGAATTTTAATTTCTTTTGTTATTAGTTTTTTTTTTAATTTTAAAATATTTTTGGTAGTTGTTTAGTCCACCTGAAAGGGGGGTAATTGGCTATTCTGTCAATTAGCAGCTGAATAGATGGTCATGGGATATGTCCTGCAGCTGAATACATTTTGTTGATTTAAGACAAGAGTTGTTGATAGGAAGCCTTTCTAGCCTCTGGAGTTCGTTTTTCTTTTTTTTTTTTTTTTTTTTTTTTCTCTCTTTGTTTTATGTTCATTCAGGTGGAAAAAGTTACAAGGTGTGCGCTTTGTCCACCTGAAAGGGGGTTTAGTGCATAGGTCTGAAACTACAGATAATGCATTGTCTTTTTAATGCTTAAAATTTTGAATTTTTGAGAAGCAACGTTCAAGTTCATGTTTTTAAAATTTTTGATCATACCATGGGGATCCATTTTAGAGTAGGTTCAGCCTAAAGAGGTCATGGTTGTTTTGATAGGTTGGTCAGAGTTGCAGAAACCAGGAACACTAAGTTCCTGGGTTCCAAGGAAGGAACTATAAGTAAACGTAGTAAGCGAGCAGATATTATGGATAAGAATTTGATTCTGCTCTTGTTTTTTTGACTTCCAGAGTCCTGGTGAAGCGTGATTGGAGAGGTCTCTGGAACATGGATGACAGATGTTCATCTGGTTGGCAGTCTGTGCCATGCCACACCGCAAATTTGTTCTGATAAACAGCAGGAGAGAAGGGACAAACGAAAAGATTCAGTTTAATACTTGAAACATTTTTGCCGGAGTCTCTCTTGAAGAATGCAAACATGCTATTAATACATGTGCAATGGGTTGGAGGTTGGGGAAGGAATATACACATCCAATCCGTCAGAACATGAAATGTGAAATATATGTTTTTTGTTGGAGGGAGGAATTGAAAGAAGAAAAGGCTTTTAATGTATGACATATATTGACATAACGGAAGTAATATGGTGCAGATGCCCTGGTGACTGGCGCTTATACATAATAAGGTGTCGGTTGGCCAGACTAGAGGTTGGCCAGGTGACACATTAATGGGGTGAAAATTTCCTTGTATGGGGGGATACGCCTGGTTGATTTCTCACCGGAAAGGTTGAAACCCTGCACAGGTAATGCCAGTGAATACACACAGGAGCACGCTCCGTTAGATAAAGGGAACAAACACTGGCTACCAGGGTACAATACGCCTTCACCACATGGCACTGCAACATCTCACAGTGGTTGATAAAAACCTATTACCCTATATGTGCTGAGTATACACTAAATCAAGTGCAATCATTGTACCAGTGACTTGCTCCCAGAGATGTGTGGACACAGAATGAGGTTCATGCAGGGCGCGTATGTCTGAGGAGTAACCGGAAGGGTAGGGATGTATTCAGCCCTATATTGGGGGAATAGGAGCTGGGATGGATGTTGTTAATGGGGTGGACATCGGCCTCCTGAGGAACAAACTCGCAGCCATAGCTTCAGAACTTAAGCGGGGCTTTGGTACTCAGAGAGATTGGTGGCATCCATGATAGCATTCAACAAAGTCACATAAATACCCAGGTTAAAGTGGCTCAAGATTTTGTCAACCATGTTGAGAGGTTGGTAGAGAATGTGATGGTATAGGACAGGAATCTGTCATTGGCTCTGCGTGCACGAAGTGGCAGGTGGAAGTGTCAACCAGCATTGAGCTGATTGTACAGTCTCCATATGAGGGACAGAGGCCTTATGAGTTAGCATCACCGTTCAGTAAGACTTTGCCAAATGCGTCACTTACACTGATTCAAAGTGGTGGTCGATTGCCTGGATGTACCAGTTTGGATTGTGAAAGGTGTTATGCTGTATGATCTCAAATACAGAAGTGCAGACTCGGTCTGTATATTTGGTGGCATTAATGGGCTTACTGACGGGGGATTCTATCTTGTTGCGTTTGAGGCTAATTGCCCCCATATGATCAAAAAAGCTGAAAGCTGGTGTTGATACTTCCCTCGGTCAGAAGCATAACCATGATGTCCTTTGTATGCCAGGTCAATACATGGTGGTGAACAAAAAAATGTTGGGAAGATATTTCATTCTGTATTCGGGATAGAAGGATCATTGCTGGGAAGGAAGCACCTTATTATTTGGACATAGACGAGTTTGTTTCCTTGCCCTAAAGAATGCCGATGTAACGTTAGTCATGGAACTAGATGGTTCTTTGAACCTAACAATAGGTAGGGGTGCATGGTATACCCTGGGCATGGTCTCTTAAATCCAGGCACAGGGATGGAATTGTGTGGGTTTTGTCATTGTTGCAGATTTATATGTGTTGTTGGACTTGATAGTTATATAGAAGGGTCGCCCAGTTATCTATGCAAGCTGGGGAACAAAGTGACTGTAGGGTCTCTGATGATGAATGATGAGTGTATGGACACCCCTTGCCTGTTTTATACCCCTTCATGAAGATGTTAGAAAGAAGAAGATACAGAATGGTGACATGGGAGCTGTCACGGAAGAATGATGTTGGTGTGTCACACAGTAGCAAAGTGGCATGTGTTGGGAAACACAGCATGTTAGGACCGTTATGGACTGTTCCACAGGAGCTGGTTCTGAGGCCTATGTTGAGAGGCGTAACATGCGTTAAGACATTTATGGACTGTTCCATAGGGTTTGTTTCTGCACATGTTGAAAACACAACACGTTAAGACAGTTAAAGACTGTTCTATAGGTGCTGGCTTGGAAACACATGTTGGGGAGGAAACAGTTATGGACTGTTCAATAGGAGCTGTGTCTGAAGAAGGGTGGTATGCGTTATGGTGGTATGCATAGCAACATGGTTTAATATCTTACTTCTGGTATTTCACTTCCTGTTTGACACAGCCAGGTAGGAATGAAACACATCAAAGCTTTGTGATCAGAAGAACAATGCCTTGGCTCAAGCCCACCTGCTGTGACATGTGTGAGTACAAGTTTCAAAGAGACCACTGCTGCCAAGATATCCATTGAAGATCTGACACAGGGCTAATAGAGACGCTGGCCCTGGTGGACAATGTAGCATGCTTCCTGGAGAATGGGCAGACATTTGGGAGGGATACCTCTCGGCAATGTATATTGGATAAAAGGCAAATGGGGGTGGCTACGAGTGGGCGTGTATGTTTGAATGAAAGGAACACACAGGCTTTTGTTCTTTCTCTTGGTTGCTGAGAAGCCTGCTGTAAGGGTGTCCCTCTGCTATCTTGGGACCTCGCTCTGACTGAGGGCTTGGGCCTATATTCCATGTGGCCCAGACCCCTTTTATCATCCAGAACCGGCAGAGGAAACCATGTGTGATAAGTATCTTTGATATTTCATTGTTGTTATATGTTGTGGAGATGTGCTGTTAGTATAGTGTGTTCTGATTGTAAGCTATGTAACATTGTAATACCCTTTTAGTACTTTTATGACAGTTTCCTAACTCCTTGGGAAATAAAATAAGATATTGGTTTACTAGCAGCACCGTGTGTTTGGTTTCATAGCTAACCTGGTATTATTGTGATATTAACAATAGCATGTGCTCAGAGTTTAATAGACCAACTAATTATAGGGACTAGACAAATTAATACACAGATATAATATTAATAATTATATCGATTATTACAGGGTACAACTAGATCAGGCTTGTTATAAAACCTCATCTGATCTGAACTGTGATCTGAACTGTGTTTCCTGACACCGAAGCTGTCTTATGCTGGCCATACACGATACGAAAAATTGGCCGAACCATTTTCGAAAAACGAACATTCTGCCGTGAGCGCAAACAATAATGGCATCATGTAATGACCGATAAATCGTTCAGTGGACATAAATTAATGCATTTTTTGTTTGTTTTTAGAAAAAACCTAGTGCAGACAGTTCAGACGGGAAACACATTAACCTATGGTGTATGGTTTGTTCGGCAGAAAATTTCCAAACTTGTCCTTCATTTTTTTGGCTCAAAAACATCCAACGATTATCGATTTTGTGCCCATTAACTGGTCGAAAAACGATTGAACTGTCTGAATGACACATTTTGGACGATTTTTCGTATAGTGTATGGCCAGGCATCCCTTATCATTTCCGGTACACATGTCCAAACTTGTCTAATGTCTCTGGACATCTTTACAGTATGACTACCAATCAATGATCTAATTGTATCCTTACTCAATCAGAATTCTGATAGAACTATTGTTGTTCCATATTTATGTAGAGAAATAATAAGTTTAATTGGGTGCACAGAACTGTGTTAGAGTTATCATTGATGATCAATATGTTTCGCTGTAAACTGCTTAGTCTGGAGTCATCTACTGTAGTGTCATAATTTCTTTATACCTTACTCTTTGTCAACAGATTTACAGGTGCATCTCATAAAATTAGAATATCATCAAAAAGTTAATTTATTTCATTAATTCAATTCAAAAAGTGAAACTCATATATTTAGTGATATTTCAAGCATCTGTTTCTTTTAATTTTGATGATTATGGCTTACAGCTAGTGAAAACCCCAAATTCAATATCTCAGAAAAGTAGAATATTACATAAGACCAAAAAAAAAAATTAATACAGAAAAGTTGCTTACTGAAAAATATGTCCATGTACAGTGTAGTATGCACTCAATACTTGTCCAGGGCTCCTTTTGCATAAATTACTGCATAAATGTGGCGTGGCATGGAGGCGATCGGCCTGTGGCACTGCTGAGGTGTTATGGAAGCTCAGGTTGCTTTGATAGCAGCCTTCAGCTCATCTGCATGGTTGGGTCTGGTGTTTCTCATCTTCCTCTTGACAATACTCCACAGAATCTCTATGGCGTTTAGGTCAGGCATGTTTGCTGGCCAATCAAGCACAGTGATACCATGATCATTAAACCAGGTATTGGTACTTTAAGTATGGGAAGTGCTCTAGAATTTCCTGGTAGAGGGCTGCGCAGCATTTGGACTGGATAAAACAGTGGACCAACTCCAGCAGATGACATGGCTCCCCAAATCCTCACTGACTATGGAAACTTCACACTGGACCTCATACAACTTGGATTCTGTGCCTCCCCACTCTTCCTCCAGACTCTGGGATCTTGATTCCCAAATTAAATGCAACATTTTCTGCAGTCCGTGATGACTGCGGTAGATATGTCATCTGCTGGTGTTGGTCCACTGTGTTTTATCAAGTCCACAAGTCAGCGCAGCCCTCTACAGGGAAATTCTAGAGCATTTCATGCTTCCCTCTGCTGACCAACTTTATGGAGATGCTGATTTAATTTTCCAGCAGGACTTGGCACCTGCCCACACTGCCAAAAGTACCAATGCCTGGTTTAATGATTATGGTATCACTGTGTTTTCAGTCAAACTCGCCTGACTTAAACTCCATAGAGAATCTGTGGGATATTTGTAAGAGGAATATAAGAGACACCAGACCCAACAATGCAAATGAGCTGAAGGCCACCATCAAAGCAACCTGGGCTTCCATAACACCTCAGCAGTGCCACAGGCTGATCGTCACCATGCCACGCTGCATTTGATGCAGGAATTCATGGAAAATAAGCCCCAACCAAGTAGCAAGTGCATATCATACTGTACTGTAATTGGTCTATTAAAGATCAGGTCTTTTAGTTCTGAACATCAGTTGCTGTCAGTATGGCTTGTCAGAATGTGCTGAGCACTGCCCCCCCCCCCCCGAAGCAGGGGTCTTTCAACAGGGAAAACACCCCATTAATGGAAAGTTAATTCAGTTTATCAGTTTATCACGCTGCATTGATGCAGTAATTCATGCAAAAGGATCCCTGACTAAGTATTAGGTGCATACTATACTGCAGATGGACATACTTTTCAGTATGCCAACATTTCTGTATTAAACATCCTTTTTTTTAATTTTACTTTTATTGGTCTTATGTAATATTCAAATTTTCCAAGATTCTGAATTTTGGGTTTTCACTAGCTGTAAGCCATAATCATCAAAATTTCAAAGAAAGAAAAGCTTGAAATATATCACTCTGTGTGTAATGCATCTATATAATATATGAGTTTCACTTTTTAAACTGAATTACTGAAATAAATTAACTTTTTTATGATATTCAAATTTTATGAGATGCACCTGTATTTGCACACGTAAATACTGAGGGAACTGACTGATTTTCTATTTGATTTTTATTAGTTAATTCAGGTTTGTATATCTTCTGTTTCTTTTTGGAAGTGTCTATTTGTGTTTATTAGGTTAGTATTTATTTGTTTATTTATCTATTCGTGACCAGAACTCTGAGTAGCACACAAGTATATCTAAATAAAAAGGCCTACAAATATGTACGGTTCTCCAAGGTAACCACAGAACCTGCAAATATTAAGCAAGAGCAAACCATAAAAAAGACACAGTCAGAGATGACTAAAAAAATCTGTTTATTTGTGCAAAAAAATGCTAATTCAGTGCCCAACATTACCATGAGGCTTATTTTTCAGTAAAATTGCTTCCATAGCATAAGCAGCTTGGAAAGTATAATACATACACAAAGCAGTTCAATTCTACTTATCCAAAAAACGATGTGATTTAAAATTGATGGTAGACAACCATCACTGTAAAGCCTCATACACAAGATCAGATTTTCCAACAGGAATTGTGTGATGACAGGCTGTTGGCAGAAAATCCGACCATTTGTACGCTCCATCGGACAATTGTTGTCGGATTTTCCGTGGACAAATGTTGGGTGGCAGGCTTTAAAATTTTGTGAAAATCATCTGGATTATTCTCCTGGAGCTCTTGCAGCAAAGGCATATGACATAATTGGTCACGATTAACCACTTCAGCCCCGGAAGGATTTACCCCCTTCCTGACCAGAGCACTTTTTACAATTTGGCACTGTGTCACTTTAACTGCTAATTGCGCGGTCATGCAATGCTGTACCCAAACAAAATTTGAGTCCTTTTCTTCCCACAAATAGAGCTTTCTTTTGATGGTATTTGATCACCTCTGCGGTTTTTATTTTTTGCGCTATAAAATAAATAAAAAAATACTGTTGGGACAGCAGAGCCAGAGAAAAACATGGAAAACGGTGGGGGGGGGGCATTCCCTCCCACTGCTTGTAAAAGCAGTCTAGAGACTAATTAGCTGCTATGATTGCTTTTACATGAAAGCCGACTGCTGGCTGAAAAGAATGATATTAAGATGATACCTAAACCTGCAGGCATCATTCTGGTATAACCACAACATACCAGTACGTTGCTGGTGCTTGTTGGGCATATATTGTAAACTTTTTTTTCATGCAGCCTGTGGGCTGAACGAAAAAAAGAGATTGATGGGTGGGTATGCCCACCATTATAATACCTCCCTTTATCCACCCACTTCTAATGATGGGCATACATGCACCGTTTATATATGCCAAAGCATGGGGGCATCCTCCACAAAAGGTAGGAGCAAATCGCTCACTCCGCCCCTGCTGCCCCCATGCTTCGGCATATATGCTCTTTTTTTAACTGTGGTGGTGAAATCACCTCCTACAGCGCTTGAGTCACGGCTTTATGTATCATAGGAGCAAACGCTGTTGCTGTCAGGATAAATAAATCCGTGCTGCAACTGAATGGCGTACCTGCTAAGCAAATGATGGTTAACAATAACACAAAATAACATTGCAGTAATGATGGGCATACATGCACCGTTTATATATGCCAAAGCATGGGGGCATCCTCCCCAAAAGGTAGGAGCAAATCGCTCACTCCGCCCCTGCTGCCCCCATGCTTCGGCATATATGCTCTTTTTTTAACTGTGGTAGTGAAATCACCTCCTACAGCACTTGAGTCACGGCTTTATGTATCATAGGAGCAAACGCTGTTGCTGTCAGGATAAATAAATCCGTGCTGCAACTGAATGGCGTACCTGCTAAGCAAATGATGGTTAACAATAACACAAAATAACATTGCAGTATAACAGTTGCCCTGTACACACGATCGGATATTGATCGGACATTCCGACAACAAAATCCATGGATTTTTTCCAATGGATGTTGGCTCAAACTTGTCTTGCATACACACGGTCGCACAAAGTTGTCGGAATTTCCGATCACCAAGAACGCGGTGACGTACACCACGGACGACGAGACTAGAAAAGAGCAGTACTGAACCAAGCATGGCACCCTTTGGGCTCCTTTTGCTAATCTTGTGGTAGTAAAAGTTTGGTGAGAGACGTTTCACGCTTTTTCAGACTCATGGTTTTCAGATCATTTTCTGCTGTTCAGTTTGTGCTTGTGGGTTTGTATCTGCTCTTCAGTGTGTGCAGTCAGTCCGTATTGGATTATTCAGTGCGTTCTTGTCCGCTCGTTGCTGTTTTTCAGGTCGCTCTTCACAGGCCTTGCTGTTCTTCAGTGCATTCTGTTACTTCGTTCTGAGCAGCCGACCGTTTTCTAGCCATGTTGCGTATACGTACTCCGTGAGAATAATGCTGATGATTTCAGGAACTTTCTTCGGATGACGGATGATTTCACAATTTGTTGGCTTTGCTGACCCCTTATATCAGCAGGCAGGATACCTGCATGAGGCAAGCCATCACTCCTGAGCAGAGGCTCGTCGCCACCCTGCAGTACTTGGCGACGGGGAGAAGCCTGTATTACTTCAAGTTCTCGATAGGCATCTCCCCCAGGCTCTGGGGATCATTATCCCAGATACCTGTTCTGTCATCATCCAGGTCCTGCAGAAGGAGTATATGAAGGTAAGATTTTTATCCTTTAGGCCCCTTTCACACTTATACGACTTGTCCCACGATTTTGTACTGCAAAATCATATGACAAGTCATTCTCCATGATTTTCAATGACTACCATTCATACTGGCACGACTTTAGTAGTCCCTGCACTACTTTGGTCCAACTTCTATGCGAGTTGTACTCCATAGACCACAATGTTAAACCCTGAAGTAGCATGCAAGTCGTGCCTGAATAATATAGACACGACTTCAGTACGACTTTGTAAGCACAAGCCTGGCTCGCTGATCGGGAAAGGAAAACTTTTCTTTCCTTTCCCGATGAGCGACAGACAGTGCTGACAGCTGTCTGGTATGAATCCAGAGGGGGAACGCCGCGCCAAGTTTTAAATGAAAAAACCGGCGTGGGTTCCCCCCCCCAGGGGCATACCAGGCCCTTAGGTCTGGTACAGATCTAAGGGGAACCCCCTACGCCAAAAAATCGGCGTGGGGTCCCCCCCAAAATCCATACCAGACCCTTATCCGAGCACGCAGCCCGGCCGGTCAGGAATGGGGGTGGGGACGAGCTGGCGCCCCCCCCTCCTGGACCGTACCAGGCCGCATGCCCTCAACATGGGGGGTGGGTGCTTTGGGGCATGGGGGGCGCAGTGCGGCCCCCCCACCCCAGAGCACCTTGTCCCCATGTTGATGAGGACAAGGGCCTCTTCCCGACAACCCTGGCCGTTGGTTGTCAGGGTCTGCGGGCGGGGGGCTTATCGGAATCTGGGAGCCCCCTTTAATAAGGGGGCCCCCAGATCCCGGCCCCCCACCCTATGTGAATGAGTATGGGGTACATGGTACCCCTACCCATTCACCTAGGGAAAAAAAGCGTCAATAAAAAACACAGTACACAGGTTTTTAAAATAATTTATTAGGCAGCTCCGGGGTCTTCTTCCAACTTCGGGGGTCCTCTTCCGACTTCGGGGGTCTCTCCGCCGTCTCCTCCCGGTGTCCGCATCTTCTGCCGGCTCCTCCGCTATCTTCTGCAGCTCAATTGCTAGCGGTGGTCCGGACTTCTGCCTTCTTCTTTTCTTCCAGAGATGTTGACACAACGCTCTCTCCAGCTGGAATGGTCTCTGAACGCTCCGCAACGGACTTATATAGGCGGTGACCCCGCCCCCTTATGAGGTCACTGTCCCGGGGCATGCTGGGACTGTGCCATCATAAGGGGGCGTGGTCATCACCCAGGGATCACGCATCCTAAAACGTCACAGACCCAGCATGCCCAGGGACTGTGACGGCATAAGGGGGCGGGGTCACCGCCTATATAAGTCCCTTGCGGAGCGCACAGAGACCATTCTGGCTGGAGAGAGTGTCGTGTCAACATCTCTGGAAGAGAAGAGGGAAGAAGACGATCCAGAGGTCCGGACCACCGCTGGCGAAAGAGCGCCAGAAGATAGCGGTGGAGCCGGCAGAAGATGCGGACACCGGGAGAAGACGCCGGAGAGACCCCCGAAGTCGGAAGAAGACCCCGGAGCTGCCTAATAAATTATTTTAAAAACCTGTGTACTGTGTTTTTTATTGACGCTTTTTTCCCTAGGTGAATGGGTAGGGGTACCATGTACCCCATACTTATTCACATAGGGTGGGGGGCCGGGATCTGGGGGCCCCCTTATTAAAGGGGGCTCCCAGATTCCGATAAGCCCCCCCGCCCGCAGACCCCGACAACCAACGGCCAGGGTTGTCAGGAAGAGGCCCTTGTCCTCATCAACATGGGGATAAGGTGCTTTGGGGTGGGGGGGCTGCACTGCGCCCCCCATGCCCCAAAGCACCCACCCCCCATGTTGAGGGCATGCGGCTTGGTACGGTCCAGGAGGGGGGGACGCCAGCTCGTCCCCACCCCCATTCCTGACTGGCTGGGCTGCGTGCTCGGATAAGGGTCTGGTATGGATTTTGGGGGGACCCCCACGCCGATTTTTCGGCATAGGGGGTTCCCCCTTACAATCCATACCAGACCTAAGGGCCTGGTATGCCCCTGGGGGGAACCCACGCCAGTTTTTTTATTTAAAACTTGGCGTGGAGTTCCCCCTTATGATTTATACCAACTACTGTGTTTTCATTTGTTAATGCCAAAAACGTGGCAAAGTAGTACTGCTCCCAAATCGCGGTAAAATCGCGGCAAATCGCAGTAAAATCGCAGCCGCGAAATCACGGTAAAATCGTGCGACTTTGAAGTCGTATAAGTGTGAAAGGGGCCTAAATATCACATTTTATTGTATTTAATGTTTGATAATGTATTGTATTCTTTCCTCATTCCCTAATTACCATGATTGGAATATGCTGTGAATGTCCCCTTTGTCCTCATGCATGCTGGATTTTTATGTACTTATTTTTTTTTTCCTTCATGCATATTTGCCTTCACTTACCTCCCCAGCATGGTCTCCTGGCCCTATATTCACCTCATGTAGTCCCTTAACAGTGTATTTTATCAGCTCCATAGTAGTGCTTTACCCTAAATACCCCCTAAAATGTGTAAAAATGTGGTTTGTGCTTTAAATTCAGGCCAGTGCCAGAGGCTTTTTTTGGGGGGTCCCCAAATCATTTGGAACCCTCCCTCCCCCCAACTGCTAAGTCAGCTGATACCAATTCTCTATCTATCCTCAATCATCTATCTGCTGACTTTGCCAAACCCATACACACTATACCCATCTCTTTTGCGGTCAGATGTATGGATGAATTCCCCAAAGCATGTAGTGCAAGGGCCTGCCTGAATACTTTCCAATGGTACTGTTTAAAGTTTTTGTATCCTATTATTATCTTGATAGGTAATAGCAGAATGTCCAAATGTCCTCAAATGTGTACAGTGTGTATTTATATCTTTGTATTTAGACACTTCTTACCTGTCCAGTGGTCTGCCAATAGTGTAACTAAGGAGGGGCTGTTCCAAGTAATACCCATTATTTAGGCATTCATCTCTCAATGAAGTGAAGAGGGTTTTTGTATACTATTATTATCTTGATAGGTAATAGCAGAATGTCCAAATGTGCTAAAATGTGTACAATGTGTATTTATATCTGTGTATTATGACACCTCTTACCAGTCCAGTGGGCTGTCAATAGTGTAAGTAAGGAGGGGCTGGCCAAAGTAATACACATTATTTAGGCATTCATCTCTCAATGAAGTGGAGAGGGTTACCTGTCCAAAACACCCCCCCCTAAAATGTTAGAAATGGCCCATGAGAGGGGGGGAGGGTGGACCTTATACCTTGGTCTTTCAAAACTCCCTAAAATAAATGTTATACTGATGTTGGCCAAGAATGTTTGTGTCTAATCTGCTTTCCCTGTTTAGGTGCAAAATGATTAATTTTTTTTTCTTGTTTGACTCCACAGTTTCCTTCCAACCCACAGGAATGGCAGACTGTGGCCTCCCACTTTGCCCAGCAGTGGGACTTTCCTAATTGCGGAGGGGTAATTGATGGGAAACACGTCCACAGCATCCAGACATCCAACTCGGGGTCATACTATTACAACTATAAGGGGTTCAATAGTATTGTGATGTTGGCGGTGGTGTCGGCTACTTATGAGTTCCTGTATGTGGACGTGGGGAAGAATGGCCGGATGTCCGATGGTGGAGTCATCGCCCAGACGGAGTTCTACAGGCATCTCCAGAATGGCAGCTTGGACTTGCCACCTCCAGAAGACAATGTGGAAGGACTCCCATTCGTCTTCGTTTCGGATGAAGCGTTTGCGCTGGTGGACCATCTTATGCGGCCATTCCCAATGAGAACCCTCACCCCGGGCCAGAGGGTTTTTATTTACTGGCTGGCCAGAGCCAGAAGAGTGGCGGAGAACACATTTGGAATCATAGCCAGCCGGTTCCGCCTATTTCTTACATCCATACACATGGCGGAGTACAAACTGAATCATATCATCCTGGCATGCTGTGTTCTACACAACTTCTTAAGGCAAAATTCTGCCAACTATGCTGCCTCAGTTCGGCCCTAGGTTGGTATTCCTAATAAACCAACCCTGACGGCGCTTGAAAGTGGCCGTCCTGGCTTGCCCCCCCTGAATGCCCGTGAGGTCCGTCTTAGATACCTTGATTACTTTGCGGGTAGGGGGGCCATCAATATGCCAGACAATGTCTGAAACATTTTTAAAATAAAAAATCATTTCAACTTCTAAAATCTTTGGTGATATTTACTGCTTGTGTTTCTTTTAACTGACCCTGACAGAAATGTGGTGAGTCATGAAAATGGCGTGATTGTGTAACATTACTAAGCACTGTTGGGTGTTATTTAATAAAGGCAAAGACACTTTGCACTACAAGTGCACTTGAAACTGCACTGAAACTGCACTTGTAGTGCAAAGTGGATTTTCCCTTAGGAAATAAGCCCCATTGTCCCCAGATGAAGTCACGAGCGGTGACGTAACGCGTAGGGCGTGGCAGAGAGCAGACGTAACCGGAAGTCAGTAAGGAGGCTCCTCAGACACCGCTCCTGAGTTTTTTATGCTGTTTATGCTGTTTTAAAGTATTGTAAATGTAAGAGACCACTCTAATTATCTAATAAATAGTATCTTATTCAAAATTACTACACTATTGGGGGCCTCTCTCTCTCCCTTCCCTGTTTATTCCACCGGATCGGTGGAGCCCAGGTGGGCAACCCCTCCTCCATCTGATAGGTATTGGTATACCGGGAGGATAATCCAACCATCAGAAGAAGCCCCACCTGGATAACCGATAAGATACACCACACAGGATCCACCAAAGCAAATATTTGATGCTCGCATTTGCTTCTTTTAAGGTGAGAGTTTAGAGAGCCCGGGTTCACCGGATCCCTCCATAGAAAGATTATCACCATCATCTCCCCACATATTTGATCCCAGCTACAGTCACACAATATTATGAACTTTTTTTATTCATGGAGAGATTGTTTTCACTCGCACACTTGGACTATTTTGTTTAAACTGTTTGTGCATATTCACAGTTTATATTCACGTCTTTTTACAGCCATTATAGCTGCACATATAAGGTCACATTTATGTCAGTATTTTTATATGTGATAGATTTGAAGCGCGAAGTCCTCTTATAGTTTCTACTGTGTTCTACACAACTTCTTAAGGCAAAATTCTGCCAACTATGCTGCCTCAGTTGGGCCTGAGGCCGGTATTCCTAATAAACCAACTCTGACGGCGCTTGAAAGTGGCTGTCCTGGCTTGCCCCCCTGAGTGCCCGTGAGGTCCGTCTTAGATACCTTGATTACTTTGCAGGGGGGCCATCAATATGCCAGACAATGTCTGAAACATTTTTAAAATAAAAAATCATTTCAACTTCTAAAATCTTTTGTGACATTTACTGCTTGTGTTTCTTTTAACTGACCCTGACAGAAATGTGATGAGTCATGAAAATGGCGTGATTGTGTAACATTACAAAGCACTGTTGGGTGTTATTTAATAAAGGCAAAGACACTTTGCACTACAAGTGCACTTGAAACTGCACTGAAACTGCACTTGTAGTGCAAAGTGGATTTTCCCTTAGGAAATAACCCCCATTGTCACAGAAAACACCAATTTGAGCACAGCAAAAGTTTTGGAGTGTTGAAACAATAATCCACACATTCTTGATTATCAATCTTTTTAATACCAGCACAATCACATGTGCATTTATAAAAGATTTTTTAAAACAAACCAACATGTTTGTTGTATAACAATTTTTTGGGTCACATTACTAAAAGTAGAAAAGTCCATTTAAGGTAAAACAGGCATGTTTAAAACCAACAAGAAAGAAACAAATCTTGAACTTACAAAGTTCAACTTTTAAAGAAATTGAAGGCAGAATCAGACATGAGTATTTATAAACTGTGTTTGATATTGCGTTCAGATGGGGTGAAGTCACCCCTGGAAAAGCCAGATTTTGAAGATGCACACAAATTGCCGAAAGTCAACATGTGCTACCTGCCATCACGGGGATCAAGGGACGTGTTTTGGGGGTGCAACCCCTTCCTCCCATCTACTTTATTATTGAGGAAGGGGTTGCACCCCCAAAACGCATACATTGATCTCCCGTGATGGCAGATAGCACATGTTGACACACTGTGTGCATCTTCAAAATTTGGCTTTTCTCAAACCTGTCAAAAAATGTTAGAAATTTTTAGATCCCAAAAAGCACAAAAAAGGGAAGGGATTTGGAGGGGTTTAAAACTCTCCCTAAAACATCAATGATGTTCTTCATTTTTTTTTTGAACATCATTGATGTTTTTCTGGATGTTTTCCAAGTCCCTATTACACCCCATGATCTCCCCGATCAGGATCTGTGCACTTTCAGAGGTGAAATGACCTGGATCCACAACATCACGATCACTTAAAAAGATAGAAACAAAAACACACCATGTATTATAAATATGCCATCATCCATCTCTTACCTGAGCCTGTAGTTGCAGACACTCACCTGTTGTGGTGACAATTTCCACCACATCTCATTCCTCCTCCTCCTCCTGTTGTCTTTGGTGGGGCTCCACTTTTTCCTGAGGTGGGGGGGTCTGTTGTCTCCTCGGATGAGGGGTGTCCTCCGAGTCTTTTATCCCCTATGTAAAAAAAAATAGGTATACTTAGCACACAGATATTTGATAGCAGAAATCGGAATATGAAACATTGCTTGGAAGTGAGGTACAATTGTCTGTTTGGTCAGAGTTCCAAGATGAAGAAATATTTTTTTCCTTTGTCAAGCTTGAATACTTACCTGTTTTGTGCAAGCTTCACAGATGGAGTCACCCCTATAGTATCTACTGGAGCACCTGTGTGGGGCCCCCTAATAAAAAGGATGTTCTTGTGTCCCACACTAGTGCTCCAGCATCCAGATGTGAAAACTGCTGCTGAGTGTCCTCTCCTTACACAGAATCTAGCTTGCATTTCATTCTAGTTACAAACCCATCTACACAACCAAATTGTTTTAAGAGAAGTAGGCCATAAAAAATGTATTCAAATGCATATGGCCAAAACAATGGTGTTTTCTAGGCCGAATGAACAATGTTTCATGAGAACGAATAATGTGTCCATGAACATGAAAGTTGCCATTTTAAACTGTACAACAGTTAAGAAAAGCACATGAACCAGCACGAACATAATAAAAATAAAGAATAGGAACACAGCACAACTACTTACTTTTTTGCAGCACTCTCCTGATCCTTCTATACTGATCGTGCTTCCTTAATTTGTGGTCCGACCACCACTTCCTGAGCTTATCTTTCGATCGTCGTACCCCGAAACTATTCTGCAGACTTTTGACAACTTTCGCCATTATCTTGGCCTTTCTGACATTGGGATTAGGGTAAGGTCCATACTTCCGTCATAGTCGGTCCTTTTCAGTATGTCGGCCATCTCCAACATCTCCCCAAAGGACATATTTGAGGCCTTAAATCGTCTCCTTCTGGATCAGGAAGTTTCAGGCTCTGGGCTTTCCTCCTACTCCTCCTTGTTGCTGTAATTAGCACGCACCTGTTGTGTCTCTGCCATGTGCTCTTCCCCCACTGCGCCGAACAAGAAGGGGCGGGGAATAGACTAGAAAGAACGTCAGGGGAGGGCAGAGTTTCATGCATGCGCAGTGTATATAAAGCGTAACACGCGTGCGTATTATGTACGAACTGTGAGCAGAGGAAGGAGTATCGGAGGCGTCGATCGTGATAACGAAGGTAAGATAAAAACTTGGGCCTATACTGCTTCTAGATTGAGGCCTATATTGTAACAAGATTAGGAGAGTTTCGCATGACATTAGGGTTTGTCTTGTGTTGTGTCTTGCAGATAAAATGGATGGCTTCAATGACCATAACTTCCTCCCCCTGTTCATAGACAAATACAGGGAGCTGCCCTGTCTGTGGCAGATCAAACTCCCCCAATACAACAATAAACAAAAGAGGCAGGCAGCGCTGGAGAAATTGCTGGAGTTGGTGAAGCCGGTGGTCCCCACAGCAACCATCCCCTATTTAAAAGCCAAAATTGGTGGCCTGAGAAGCACTTATCTTAGGGAGCGCAAGAATGTCACGGATTCCCAGAGATCAGGAGCTGCAGCAGACTGTGGTACTATGAGAGACAGCGATTTCTGTCAGACCAGACTGAAGTCAGGGAATCCCTCTCAACCCTTCCTTCCACTCTTCCTTCCACCCCAGCTGAGGCTTCAACCTGGGACTTCCAGCCAGGAAGAAGTGGAGGAGCCCAGCTGGAGGCAGGTATAGTATTGTTCTACAGATTTCTGGTCAATAAATAAATTATGTTTACTAGATGTTATTATTGATCACTAATTGCTGATTTAATAAAGTGTTTTACATATAAATAGACAGTAGTGGGCAAAAATAATTGGGACAAGAATGAAAAATGCTGGGCTCAGAATGATAGTCTGTTATATTTGTTAACATTCAATTTGCAACAATCATGAGGTGAAAATTGTGTGTGATTGATGAATAGAAAACTCAAACTATGTCCCTTTTTCATACACAGGAAGACCTCAGCCAGGACGAGGCTCTGGAATGTGGCACACAGGAGGAGGCTGTGGAATGTGGCAGCCAGGAGAAGGCGGGGTTAGTGGCAGCCAGGAGGAGGAGGGGCTAAGTGGCAGCCAGGAGAAGGCCAGGCCCAGTAGGAGCCTGACAGAATCGCAGGTCCCTCCCCTCCGCCTTCCAAAAAAAGACCCAGGAAGGGGAGTCACGTGCAGGATTCAGCACTCAGGCTGATTCAGGAGGCTTCTGCGTCCCTCAGAGCCACCCCCACTCCTGAAGAGACCTTTGCCTCCATGACTGCCACAAAACTGCAGGGCATGCAGGAGGGTCAAAGCCAGCTGTGTGAGGACCTTCTTTACAAAACACTAACTAAGGGGGTGAGGGGCGAAATCACACACAAAACCCACCTGTGTGAGTTGGACCATCCTCCTCCTCCTGCCACAACTCCAACACCACAGACACAGCGTGGAAGGAAGCGTGGAAGGAAGACCAGAGAGTGATGACCCTAGGTTCAGTCTGGTCTGGCAAAAGATGCAGTCTCTTTTATGACCACAGCCTGGGGACACAGATGTCATCTGCCGCTTTCAGGATCTCTGGGACTTCTGGACCAGACTGCACTCCCTTAGATTTAGATAAGGACTCCTCAGGCCACCAATTTTGCAGTAAAATAATTGATGTGTGCCCTGGGGGCCAAAGGCTTCGCCAATTTCTGCTGTTTCTCCAGCGTTGCCTCCCTCTTTGTTTGGTTATGAGCCCTTAATAAAGAATTTTTTGTTTCAATTAGACTCGCCTATGTGGGTTCCCGTTCAAAAAGGACAGTTTGTTTGTGAGGAGGCAGGTACATTTGTAAACTACAATGTGAAATTAACAAGAGACACCAACACCAAGCAACCTCCTTGAGATTAAATAATACAAGATAATAATGGTGTTGTGGTAACTTGACACACAAAACACACACAAAAATATTCAGGATGTAAAATCAAAAAATAAAAATAATAAACAAGATCAGGCTTGAAAACAATACAAACCAAAAAAAAATTTAAAAAAAATAAAATAAAATCAGGCTTGAAAAAAATACGAACCAAAAAAATAATAATATATATATTTTTTGTCAGATGTGACAAATCAAAATATATTGATGAAATCACGATAAATAATAAAGAAAGAAGTCTGTGAGAAGTCTGTGTGAATATGAGCAGCAAAGCTACTTCATTCTTCTAGCATTATAAAGAAGAAGAGAGTGCGCTGTATTAAACTATTTTAAACATTGCAGCCTGACGAAAGTGCTCTATCCATTCCGAATGCTAATTTTACCAGACCGAGCTGTTCCGTCTCGGAATTTCTTCTGAGCATGCGTGGCACTTTGTGCGTCGGAATTGGCCACACACGGTCGGAATTGACGCGATCGGATTTTGTTGTCAGAAAATTTCATAGCCTGCTCTCAAACTTTGTGTGTCGGAAAATCCGATGGAAAATGTCCGATGGAGCCCACACACGGTCGAAATTTCCGACAACAAGCTCCGATCACACATTTTCCGTCGGAAAGTCCGACTGTGTGTACAGGGCATTAAACTTACCATACCTGCAAAGCAAATACAAAAAAAAATAGTAAAAAATAAAACATTTTTTAACGCAACCTGTGCCTAAAATATATATATGCCGAAGCATGGGGGCATCCTCCCGCAAAAGGTAGGAGCAAATCGCTCCTCCGCCCCTGCTGCCCCCATGCTTCGGCATATATGCTGAAGTATGTAACTGTGGTGGTGAAATCACCTCTGACAGCGCTGGAGTCACGGCTTTATGTATCGTGGGAGCAAACGCTGTTGCTGTCAAGATAAATAAATCCGCGCTGCAACTGAATTGCGTACCTGAAAACAAAAAATGGTTAACAATAAAACACAGTAAACAGTAAAGTATAAAAAAATTGCATATCTGAAAAGCAAACATGATAAAACATAATAACAGTAAAACATTGCAGAATAGAATACAGTAAAAAAAAGAGCAGAACAATAGAGAGAGAATAGAGAGAGAGAGAACAATAAAACAACAAATATTTTTGTTTTTTTTATTTTATATATTTTTTGTTGTTTTTTTTTTACACTTTTTTTTCAACTGTAACTTTTGTAACTGGTACCAGGTTCGGGTCTCTCAAAATGCGACTGTCTAGTCTGTGCAGTACTGTACCCAACGCTAAAACTCTACTAGTGTATGGCAGCGTTCAAAACATTCACCAATGCAAAGACCAGGATTGTTAGGACAGGAGGGACAATAATAGCGGGTGTCATGCCTATATCCGTGCTTGCTGCAGACATGACATCTTCTTTGGGGGGCTCGTTAGGTAGGGGTACTCGGGAGGACATAAGGAAAATGCCTCTCGTGCAGCCGGCTTACTGCATTTGGTTGGGGAAGGTGAGATGGAGCACCATCTGGAAACAGGAGGGTTCTGAAGATCTCTTCCTGGAATTTAAGGAAGGATCCAATCCATCCTGAAGCTCTGTATAGCACATGAGCGTTCAGCAAAGCCAATTGAAATAAATAAAGAGTCACTTTCTTGTACCAGCATCTGGCCTTACGGGCAACTAGGTACGGCGCCAACAACTGGTCGTTGAGGTCCACCCCTCCCATGTTAAGGTTATATCCGTGGACACAGATTGGTTTCTCCACAACACCAGTCTCTGTAGGTATTTGGACCATCGTGTCTGCATGAAGGGAGGTAAGAACGAAAACATTCTTATTATCCCTCCACTTCATAGCGAGCAAATTATTACACTGCAAGCAGGCTCTCTCCCCCAGCCTAAGACGGGAATCTACCAGGCGCTGGGGAAAGCCCCGGCTATTAGGTCGCATGGTGCCACATGCTCCAATCTGATGATCAAACAGGTGACTAAAAAGTGGCATGCTCCTGTAATAATTGTCTGCGTACAAGTGGTACCCATTTCCGAAAAAGGGTAACACCAAGTCCCACACAATCTTGCCAGTGCTTCCTATGTAGTCAGGGCAGTTTGTCGGCTCTACCGTAAAACTACATGTATAGCCTGTGGCCCTGTTACAGAGCTTATACATCTTGACCCCGTATCTGGCATGTTTGCTAGGAAGGTACTGTTTGAATGACAAGCGGCCAGAAAATGTAATCAGGGACTCATCAACGCAGACAACTTGATGGGGCATAAACAAGTCTGCAAAACATTGGTTGAAGTGGTTTACGAGGGGCCGAATTTTGTAGAGTCGATCGTATCCAGGGTCTCCACGAGGACGACAGAGTTCATTGTTGTTGAAGTGCATGAACCGCAAAATCTGCTGGTATCGTGCCCTGGTCATGGAAGCAGAGAACAAGGGCATATAGTGAATTGGGTCAGTGGACCAATATGACCGCAACTCACTCTTTTTAGTTATGCCCATGTTGAGGGAAAGGCCCAGAAAGATCTTAAATTCGGAAACCATAATTGGTTTCCAATCTCTGGCAAGGGAGGACTGGGGAATAGTGGCGATGTGTTGACCAGCGTACAAATTGCTCTGGTCCACAATAGATCTGTAGCACTAACTCAAGGTGGAGCTGCTGGTTTAAGTGGGTCTGTTACCTTCACTCTGCTTCCCTCTGTTTCACTGGCACCGGGTCTAGGGTTCAGTTGAGTTTACTCCTGGACAACACACGCACCAACACTGGAGTACGTTTTCAATGCTTTATTAAACAAATGACTTAGGAAGTAGCAGGAAAGAAGTAGAAAGGAAACTTGCAGAAGAAACTCAAATATTCTCTGGTAGGGTTCTCTTGACAAAATGTTCTGGTAGAATTCAAATACTATTTGAAATGCGCTCCCCTCATGGGACAAACTTCTTGCTCCTCTGGATAGGCCTCTCTCACCGGTCTAGCAGCCAGCACGCAGCACGAATCAAAGTCTCTGCCACAGACTTGTTTGGGAATAAAATCCATTCGATTCTCTGCCACAGGATGTATAGGTTTTTCTGTAGTGAAAGTCAGTCACAGTGCTTGAACCTTTAAGCCGAACGGGCAACACTATGCTGTATAGTTACTTTTGGATGCGTCATCCAACCGAGTCACCAGGCCCCTCTACAGACCAGCACGCCGCATGATCTCTCCAAGACAGGTCCTCCCCTGGGTTCTCCTCGGTTGTCCAGCTTCGTCACACAGGACCGACAGCTCAGGACCATTCCTCGGCCGCGGTGGTAGGCTCCAGACAAGCCTCTGGACCCACCCCTGCGCAGCCGTATCGTGGGCCTCCCGAACGGAGGACCACGAGGTAGCTCCTTAACGCATACCTGTCGGCCAGAAGGGCCAGCAGGTGGCTGTAAAATGAACCCCAAAAAATACCCTCGCCCAGAATGCAACTCGGAGGGCCACCTCCACCGAGCATGCCTCCGGGACAGAGGAGCATCCATACGCTTCAACACGTTGTCTTTCCAACCCTGACCAGTGGCAATAGCGACACCCACTGGTCAGCACGGAAACACACACAACGTCAGCCAAGCTGGAACAGAGGCAAACTTTAACCTTCCTAACGCACAATTTACTAAATTTACCTAACATGAGGTAGATTGCAAATCTACCAGCGCTACAGATCTATAGAGATCTTCGGTGAAAAACAGCGAATAAAAATCAAGTGACGTAAAATCAACTGTTTCCACCTGAATGCCGGGTTGGCCAGTGAATGGGGGAAGTACGGGTGCTGCAGAAGTGGTGGGTTCCCAATTAGGATTGGTGAATGCAGCAGGAAGGGCACTAAGGGCATGGCGGGCCTGTGGTCATCTTCTTCTTGGTGGCAGCTGGACACTACTTGTGCTTGCCACCTCACCAGCTTGAACTGCACTTATGGGATTTGCCACATCACCAAGTATTACTGCAGTGCTGGATTTACAACCAGGGTGTACTAGGCCGCTGGTGCTTGCTAGTTCACCAGAAGGAATAGCGGCGCTAGTACTGCTCTGCTCCATACGAGGGACCTGCGATTCTTGCACCTCAACAACAGCAGAAGAAGTTCGGGGTCTGGTACGCCTGACCTTGGCAGGGACCACAACTCCGTCGTCAGAGCTATCTGTCATGGAGCCACTGTCCTCTACAGGATCATATTCTGAGTCTGAATCTGACAGATGAGTGACTTCCTCTTCACTATCTGTAATGCTCAGAAACGTGTAGGCCTCTTCACTAGTGTATCTTCGATTTGCCATTTTGGGCTCTAAATTTAGTGGTACACTAGTGAGACTCACAGATAAAAAAAGTTCCTGACTGTTGGCGACTGTATCAAAACGCTAGCAATAAAACTGTTAGCAATCGCAGGGATCAGGCCTGACTCTGCGAACGCTGCAGTTATATGTGTTTTGTGTTTTGTAAGTGACAGTGATCGAATGATACTGCACTTGGGTGGGCTGGGCCGAGGAGCAAAACGCAGGTGCTAGCAGGTATCTGGGCTGATCCCGCTAACACTGCATTTTTGGGAACCCTAAACTGCTGGGGACGCTAGTATAGATATATTATGATCCGTTCAGATACTATACCACAAAGGGGGTGTATGCTGCGTGCGTGGGTGTTAGCGCTACTGGCACTAACCTAACGCTGCCTGGGGTGACGCAGACCCTATCTGTCCCTAAAACTTAACTTATATCACCCGCCGGGTGATCAGGGGGTTAAACCTTTATTAGGTAATAAACGGCGGGTGCCCTGACACTATAAAAAATAAACTAACTAACCAGTGTCACCCGTAACAGTTATGCGGTGATCACTGGTGAAAGGGTTAACTAGGGGGCAATCAGGGGGTTAAAACCTTTATTAGGTAGTATATGGGGGTCCCTGACGCTATAAAACGCTGATGGCGAACCTAAATACTTACCTGCGGAGAAGGTGTGTAAAATGAGGCCTATAACACACTCGCTCAGCGCCAGATCAATCCTACAGTTTTATATGCAGTATAAAATAAATAAATAAACACTTAAGAATAATAAATCCCACAATTCTATGTGCAGCAATGAATAAATAAATATTCAAAAGTATCAAGCAGCTGTTTAAAAAGGAAGAAATGGCATAAATGAGTAGTAAAAAAGTCCAGCAATCAAACACTGAATCATAAATACTAAAAACAGCGCTAAAATAAAAGCCACAAAAATTGTCACAGTAAGTGGCTAGAACAAAAAAAAGAATAAGAGTCTCTATGTAGAAGGTAATGATGAAGACAGTTCAAGGTTTTTATAGGTGTAAAATCACTGATGTCCAAGCATGCACCTTTCACCAGAAAGAAAGCATGTTCCACCACGTTATGCACACTCCCCCAGGGGGTCAAACTCACCAGAAGCCACTATTAAAAGAGCATTGAATGGGTATTCAGCATCCACTTCAATAGTCAGTCCTCATCATTAACAGGATTCACTGGTAAAGTGGCTCCATATATATCATAAAACACAAGAGCAACACCCACATAGTGTAATCCTGTTTATTCATGTAAAAATCCCCTATACAGCAGTGTTTTCCTTAATCCCAACTACGTACATTGTAACATATTGAAAAAAGCAAATAAACAAGCCCAGAGGGCATGTCTAGCCGTCCAGGATAGTATGTGTGTTTCCCTGCAGACACCACACTATCTTCCTGGTGGATGGTAGCAGACAGTGGAGCGCAAGCGTCACTTCCGGATCGTCGTGTAGGCCACGCCCTGACCGGTTTCATCATCAAGGACTTCTACGGAGGGCGTGTAGAAGTCCTTGCTGACGAAACCGGTCAAAAACTGCTATTGGTGTCACTGTGACACAGGGTACAGGGGGGTGATCTGGGGGTGATCGGGGGGTGGATGGGGGGTGAAATGTGTGCCTAGAGTGTTCTACTGTTAGTGTAGTATTGGTGCACTTACTTGATGTCTTCTGTCCTCGGTGCCGGAACAGAAAAGCCCGATTCGAGGAGAGATGACATTACTTCCTCTGCCGCTGTTTACATTTCAGAGGCAGAGGAAGAATGTCAATGGCTGGGAGTGATCGCAAGAGGGTGGCCATGAATGGATGGACTCCCCCTCACTTCTGATCGCTCAGGGAAAGATGCCGGCCGCCTCAGGCACGGGGGGGGTCCGATTGGACCCCCCGCCCGTGGGAGGCAAGTAACGTACCCATACGTTACTTTGCCTGCCCGTGCCATTCTGCCGACGTATATCGTCGTGAGGCGGTCGGCAAGTGGTTAATAAAGCAACCAATTTTTGGTCCAAGAAATCCTCCTCTTCCTGGACTGGACTTGGGTCAAAGCAATAACTCGATGGCCAATAATAAATAACACTTTAACTCCTCCGATTACGCAACATGTCTTGATGATGAACAGCCATTCAGAAATGAAAAGCACAAAATGAAAAGCTTGAAATGAAAAGCATGAAATGAAAAGCGTGAATCAACACTCACCAAACTTCTACTAACACAAAATTAGCAGAAGCAGCCCAAAGGGTGGCACCTGACAATTGAAATTCCTCTTTATTGGCTCATAGTACATCTAGTACGTCACTATGTTTGTGTTTGTTGGCAGACAATTGTGTGCTGTTTGTATGCAAGACAATTTTTTGGCCAACGCCCTTCGGACAAAAGTCCAAGGCTTTGTCTGTGGAAAATCCGATTGTGTGTACTAGGCTTAAGGGTTAGTTTATACAGCGATCACTGGCTGGGAAGGGGTTAATGTCTAGGGGCAATCAAGAGGTTAACAATGTGCCTAAAAAAGTGTAATGTGCGGAATGTATGCTGCTTTTACATTCTGATCTGGCTATTCTTTCCCCTGCTTTTCATGGGGAAGAAACAGCCAGATCTCTGTTACCTCTGTGCATGATTGCAGTCGATCAGCAGGTTTTAGCCAAACTTATTGGCTGGAATCTTCTGCCAAACTTATGCTGTGTCCAATCACGGCAAAGGTTATTGTGGGGGAGGGGGCAAACAAATAATCCAAACCCGCAAGAAGGACAGTCACGTTCATGTACGTGACAGTCCCTGTACCTGCCTCCCACTCGCAGTATATTTACTGTCAGCAGGTGGTTAAACACAAGACGATGTTTGTCAATGATAAATACATCCAATCACCCACAATATTGGCTACAGAAGAGGGGCTTAGCAACCAGCCAAAAATACTGATACAGACAAAGATACAGCATGGACAACAAAGGCCTTGTATAATGGTATTTTACCAGGCTACAAAATTATTTTGTTAGGACTTTTATTAAAGATCCCTCTAACCTTTGATTTTGTTACCTATCCCACTACATTATTAAAGTTCATTTGTCATATCATATACTACTCCTTTATTTTATATTGTTTTATTCTTAAGCAACTCTGTAATGATCACATTAGCCACTCACAGGTGGTTTGTCAATGTTGCCACACACAGATTTTAAAGGTATCAACTCATAAAAACATTATGTAAAATTACATTTTATTCACATCATTAGAAATATTAATATAAAATACAGTACAAGTTAAATGTTGCCACATACATCTGAGATTCATATACATCAATTCACCCCAGATACCCCAGTATTCATATTTAACTATATTGATTAATTTACAATACATAATTCCATTATTTCATTCAAGTATGTATCAGGTTATCAAAAATTCAACGCATTTCTCAGGGTCAAACCCTGCTTCTTCAGGAATATATGGAGGACAATAAACTGCAATGCAAATCATAGCATATGTGTGACATATAATATCAGAAATACCACACAATGTTATATAGGGCTAAAAGACCTACCTCTTGAACAGCAATAACCCAAGGTTTTCATACAGATTAAAAAAATGTATGTTCTCAATGGTGAATATATCCAATCATCCAGCATATTGACCACAGAGGACGGGCTTACCAACCAGCCAAATAGAGGACAACATGCACCAAAAAGGCCTTTTATAATGCTATAATATAGAAAATGATATTATATTTTTAGGTTTGGTGGTGAAATACTCAATCCCATATATTAATATAGACTGGTGGATAAAGTATTGTACTAACATGTAAACCCATATATAGAACATAAATTCATAAACTTAATTTAGTTGTAGATCTACTTGAAATAATGGAATTATGTATTGTGAATTAATCAATATAGTTGAAAATGCATATTGGAGTATCTGGGATGCATTGAGGCACAGTATATGAAGCTTACATGTATGTAGAATAGCACTTAACTTGTATTTTATGTTAATATTTCTAATGATGTGAATAAAATATGTAATTTTATGTAATGTTCATATGGGCTGGTACCTTAAAAGTCCTGTAGTTTTTCTTTGCTGTTGTTTTTTTTATATATATAAAAACAAGCAATCCAGTCAGTGGTTGCTACTCACTAGTAGGGATGGGCTGAACACCCTCCTGTTCGATTCGCACCAGAACATGCGAACAGGCAAAAAATGTGTTCGAACACGTGAACACCGTTAAAGTCTATGGGACACGAACATGAAAAATCAAAAGTAATAATTTTAAAGACTTATATGCATGGTATTGTCTTAAAAAGGGTTTGGGGACCTGGGTCCTGCCCCAGGGGACATGTATCAATGCAAAAAAAAGTTTTAAAAATGGCCGTTTTTAGGGAGCAGTGATTTTAATAATGCCTAAAGTGAAACAATACAAGTGTAATATTTCTTTAAATTTCATACCTGGGGTGTGTCTATAGTATGCCTGTAAAGTGGTGCATGTTTCCCATGTTTAGAACAGTCTGACAGCAAAATGACATTTCTGAAGGAAAAAAAGTCATTTAAAACTACTCTATAATGAATTGTCAGTCCGGCAATACACATAAAAGTTCATTGATAAAAACGGCATGGGATTCCCCCACAGGGGAACCCCGAACCAAAGTTAAAAAAAAAAAAAATGCATGGGGTCCCCCTCACAATCCATACCAGACCCTTCAGGTCACCAAACACCGAAGGAAGACCAGAAGAAGATGGAAGAAGAAGAGGGGAAAGAAGAAGACATTAATAAAGGAATTGTCAAAAACCATCTATTGACTTTTTTAACATTTTTGACACTTTTTTGTGAAATGGTTGGGGTACATTTGTACCCTATTACCAATTCACACGGGGGTGGCGGAATCTGTGGGTCCCCTTGTCAAAGGGGGCTTCCAGATTCCAATAAGTCCCCCGCCCGCAGACCCCCACAACCACCGGGCAAGGGTTGTGGGGATGAGGCCCTTCTCCCCATCAACACGGAGACAAGGTGCTTTGTGGGGACTACCCCAAAGCACCCTCCCAATGTTGAGGGCATGTGGCCTGGTACAGTTCAGGAGGGGGGGCACTCTCTCGTCCCCCCTCTTTTCCTGTGGCCTGCCAGGTTGCGTGCTCAGATAAGGGTCTGGTATGGATTTTTGGGGGGACCCCACGCCATTTTTTTTAAACATTTTGGCACGGGGCTCGTCTTAAAATCCATACCAGACCTGAAGGGCCTGGTAAGGAATTTGGGGGGACCCCCAGACATTTTTTAAAAATTTTGGTCTGGGGTTCCCCTGTGGGGGAATCCCATGCCGTTTTTATCAATGAACTTTATGTGTATTGCCGGGACCGACAATTCATTATAGCCGCGAGTAGTTTTAAATGACTTTTTTTTTCTTTAGAAATGTCATTTTGCTGTCAGACTGTTCTAAACACGGGAAACATGCGTCACTTTACAGGCATACTATAGACACCCCCCAGGTATGAAATTTAAAGGAATATTGCACCTTTATTGTTTCACTTTAAGCATTATTAAAATCACTGCTCCCGAAAAAAACACTGTTTTTAAAACTTTGTTTTGCATTGATACATGTCCCCTGGGGCAGGACCCAGGTCCCCAAACACTTTTTATGACAATAACTTGTATATTAACCTTTAAAATTAGCACTTTTGATTTCTCCCATAGACTTTAAAGGGTGTTCCGCGGCTTTCAAATTTGCTGCAAACACCCCAAATTGTATGCTATTTGGAGAATGGACGAACAGCCAATGTTCGAGTCAAACTCATGTTCAGCCCGAACATAAAGCCCATCCCTACTCACTAGCAAGAGGATCTCTGTGGCCAAACCAGTTTTCCTGTAGCTGTGGCTAAACCAGCTCCCTAAGAGCCCCCCGTCAGAACACTCCCTGCCATTGGCTGAGAGCACTGATCAGGAGCTTGTCGGCTACTGGTTTTCCAGCATGCTCATCCGGTCTGTGAGACCGGCTGCCATACACATGGACTGAATGTCGCCCAACATTCGGCCTGAGTGTACTAGGCTTAATACTCTTAATGAGCTAGACCAATTTGTATACTTTCACTGTGGACCTGTTTTTTGGCAGTAAATTTTTCATTACCTAAGGTAAAATAGTAATCCATACATTGCTCTTTTTTTGAACAAACTAGCCTTACTTTTGGCAATGTTGTCTTTCTATAGATCTATTGAAGAAAACATGAAGAGAAGACAAATGAAAAAATAAGATTTTTTTCTATTTCGACCAGTGATAGTTTAAAATGTAAACATTTATTATAAATGTGTCTTAGTTAAATTGGCACTGAAATTGTGTTTCAGGGGGAGCCGCAGATCACACAGAGGTGCAATGACTTTGCAGTCACATTAGATCCCTTTCACACTGAGGCGGTTTTCATGTGTTTTAGCACCAGAAATAGCCTCTAAATAATGCCTGAAAACCGCCTTCCATTCATTTCAGTGTGACTTTTCCTACTGGGGTGGTGCGCTAGCGAGACATTAGGAAAAGTCCTGCAAGCAGCATCTTTGGGGCGGTTTGGGAGTGCTATATACGGCGCTCCCAAAACGCCCTTGCAATTGAAATGCTCTTCGGAAGCACTGCAACACGGGCACTTTTAACCCCTTCTTTGGGGTTAAAAGTACCCCGCTAGCATCTAAAGAGTACCAAAAACGAGCAGCGCTTTAGCGCTAACAGCCGGGCGCTGCCCGGGCACTGAAGTGTGAAAGTAGCCTTTCTCCCTAGTAAATGAGGAAAATAATTGTGATTCGTGCTTCAATGTATGCAGCACAATAGTGGATAGTGGGATGGCAGCATGTAAAAGGTAGATGTTATAGTGCCTTTATAGTGGTAATAGAAGCAGGTGGAGAGGCAGCAGGGGAAGAGTGGGGTGTAAAAGATACGTCCTTTTGTTTGCTTTTGTTGAGATGTACTGTATATCCTAAAACTCTGAAGGAGGTAAAATCCATCTTAAACCGAGAAAAAAACATTTACAGTAATTTAGGCTCCATTCACACCTAAGCATAATGCAGCGATACCTGCTGCATCACATTATTTTTTTAGCTTTTTTGTGTGTTTATGTCACACATTTTTGGGGCGGCACTATTCATTTAAATGGGCCTCCCTCCACTTCAAAAATGCTTCAAAGAAGCTCATGTATCAGATTTTGGCACAGAGCCAGGCACGTTTGGCAGTGCGATTTTTGCAGCAATTTTAGCGCACTTTGTCGCTCAACAATCATGGAAAAATCGTACTGCATTTGGGGTGCCATTAAGAAATAATGGCATCTCAAACACATCCCAAATTTTGCCATGATTATGGAATTGCGGGCACAATTGTGTGATTCTGCCCACAATTCCAGTACGCTCAGCTGTGAGTGGAGCCTTACTACAGTTCAGTTTACCAGTTTTTAAATGTGGTGGCTATATTAGATTTTATTTGCAGACTTTTTTTCTCCTTATTTTTACTCCTACCAGTAACACAATTCCTGTCCTAAGGGGACAATGTTCACTCATTGGGGTTCTTTTACCAAAGCTGGAGAGCGCAAAATGAGGCTCACTGCATAGAAACCAATCAGCTTTCCAGGTTTTATTGCCAATGCTTAATTCATGGGTGCTCAACCTGTGGCCCTCCAGATGTTGCAGAACTACAAGTCTCATGAGGTATTGCAAGGCTGTCAGGTAAACAAGCAAGACTCCCAAAGGCAGAGGCATGATGGGACTTGCAGTTCCACAACAGCTGGAGGGCCACAGGTTGAGCACCCACGGCTTAATTGAACTAGCTGAGGTTAGAAGTGAATGGTTACTATGCAGAAGTGAGTCTGATTTTGCACTCCCCAGGTTTAGTAAATAAACCCCACTGTACTTTATCTGTGTGGAGAAGATGCATTGTCACCCTAGGACCAGAAATGTTTTAGGACAAAAGAACACTTCCTCCTCTCCTTATCTCAACAACAAAAGGCATAGCTGTAGTTCCCAAATAAGCACCAATATGACTGCTTGAGATAACACTACAGAGGGCACAGAACAAAAGGCAGCAGTGGATTTCTGGCAGGATCAATGTGTTTGTTTTTGTGCTTGTCAACCTCAAGGAAGCAAAAAAATAAAGTTTATTGTTGGGGTTTGCATATGCTTTAAATTGGGTTAAAATACACTTTTTACTTGGCTTCTTTTACTAGAAATAATTTATCCTATACAATTATCTGTTTCAGTTTTTTTTTTACTTTTTTACCTTTGCATTGTCTTGCCTTTTCTGTCATATATAACATTCTGTCATATATTTTACATTTGCATTTTTCATACTTTATGTTGTCAATGAACTCCTAAAAAGTATTGTTTTGTAAATGATAGCTATTTTTAGCGGAATGTATCCCTATCATGTGTTTTTCTGTTCTTTTATGTAACAATGCACAAGGTGGTAGTCTAAACATTTGTTCCATTTTTTTAATCAGCTTTTTATGGTAACTTGTACAATGAATTAGTATATTGGCTCACTATTGTAGCACAGTCAAAAAGCTATTTTAAAAGCTCCAAAAAGCAAAAGAAAACACATACAAGTATGGTGCAAGCAAAACCTTTATAAGGTCTTATGCCGCATACACACGACCGGTTTTGCCGTCAAAATAAACTCCGAAGGTTTCTCCGATGGAACTCCGACGGAATTCCATTCAAGCGGTCTTGCCTACACACGGGCAAACCAAAGTCAGACGATCGGAATAGACGATGAAAAGCTTCCCGTCTGACTTTTTCTGTCAGACATTCTGCTTGTGTGTATGCGGCTTAAGATATACCGGGGAATACCTCCAATAGGTAGCTGAAGAATACATTACTGGTAAAAAAAAAAAAAAGTTTCATTCTATACAATGTGGCCAGCACCCAGAAAACAGCTCACACATTATTTCATTGAATTAACATCTATGTGAAGTGAAGATAGTAAAAAGGGAGGCTGGCCATTGGAAAGTATGAGATCTTTTATGAACATTAATGTATTCAGTTTTGACAAAGATCGTTAAACAGTCTTCATGATAACGTTCGGTTTGATCTCATCCACAGTAAAATCATAGAACAAAGTAGTGCATTTTCCCATAAATGTCAAGGACTGCTTTCCGTCTTTTTGTGTTGATCATTACTTTTCATTTTAGGGATTTTTTTTTCACATTTGTGCTAGCATGAGGTGAAGGCTTTTGGCAAAAAAATGGTATCCGTTTTTAATCTTGTCAAAGTCAAATTCTGTTCTTTAACATGACCTTTTCACTTTCCTTGTCAATCTTAAATATATGTGATTAAAACAGATGTGTTTGGGAATTTGATCTTTTTATCCTCTCTCTTGTACAAGCCTTTGAAGTATTGCAACATATGACTGAATGAAACTGGTTTTTGTCAGATTTCTACTGTGTAAGCATTACAAACTATTTCTGCAGTCTGTGAATTATTTCTTTTGGAATATTCATGGTTAGAAAGATATGCATCCCCTGCATTACAGATATCCAAAATCTATGATTTGATGGGCCAAATGCTTCTTTAGGAATGCGTCACAAATGTTTAAGCAAATGTAAATAAAATAAATTTGATAATTGTGATAATTAAGCCAATTTGTTACTTTCGATGCATAATGTGTTTTAATAAAAAGCACGTTTCCCTCTAGTTTTGGACAAGATCCAGTTAATCAGCCATATGATTCATTGCATTGCTTGCTTCTCAGCACTGCAAACCGAATAAAATGACAGTTAAAAAGTGAGTATGCGCCAACACGTCCATGGAAATCATAATCATTTATTCATGGTCTATCACCCTGAAAGCTCATCTATACACAAAGACAGTTAAATGTGGCATTGCCCTTATCCTTCATATTTTGAAGGCCTTCTAATCTGCTGCTAGTGCTAGCTGCAGCTCTGTTCTTGTTTGTGCACTTGTCAATCATGCATGCAAAAGACTCAATTCACAAAGCTGCACACCGGGATAGGGATCATTATTCTAAAAAAAGTGACAGTTATTTTTAGCTGTGTTCAGGGGGATTTCATCATTAGAGTTATATGGCTAAAATAAAAATCTTGCATTGATCCTATGGTAACTTTAGGAGACACTATCAACTTGCTCATACAGGACAAAGTGATAGTATCTCTGCATATGGCATCCCTCAACCCCCTTATACTCTCCCTGCTTGTTCTTCCTCTTCCCTCCTACTAATTAATTTGCCAAAAAGAGTCATTTGCACTTCAAGTGCCCTGCTCCTCTGGGGCAGTGTTTGGGCTCATTTGCTTGATCCAAACACTGTCACATATCTTAGTGACGTCACCTCTCCCCTTGGTCATCAACACTGCTGATTCCAAGGCTGGCTGTGGAGAAGGAAGGATCAGTGAGGGGAGTGTAGGTAAGGTATGTTTTGGTTTTATATTATCATATGACTGCCTGTTTTATGATGTAATTTAAAGTGGACCTATAGTAAAAATCTGGCTAACAGGAATTAATTAGTACAATTTAATGTGGTAAATCAGGGAATATAATACACCTTTAATATATAACTTGATTAGAAGCAGAAGAGCAATTTTAACCATTACCGTGCATTGTCACCCTGAAAATTTCTAGGCTCACAAAGTTTGTTGGGAGTTTGAATTCATCAGAGGCCTATCCTGGCCACATCTCTGTGACCATTGGTTACATTGATGGCATTATCAGGGGTAGGGATGAGCCGAACACCCCCCTGTTCGGTTCGCACCAGAACTTGCGAACAGGCAAAAAATTTGTTCAAACACGCGAACACCATTAAAGTCTATGGGACACGAACATGAATAATCAAAAGTGCTAATTTTAAAGGCTAATATGCAAGTTATTGTCATAAAAAGTGTTTGGGGATCTGGGTCCTGCCCCAGGGGACATGGATCAATGCAAAAAAAAGTTTTAAAAACGTCAGTTTTTTCGGGAGCAGTGATTTTAATAATGCTTAAAGTGAATCAATAATATCCCTTTAAATTTCGTACCTGGGGGGTGTCTATAGTATGCCTGTAAAGGGGCGCATGTTTCCCGTTTTTAGAACAGTCTGACAGCAAAATGACATTTCAAAGGAAAAAAAGTAATTTAAAACTACTTGCGGCTATTAATGAATTGCCGGTCCGACAATACACATAAAAGTTAATTGATAAAAACGGCATGGGAATTCCCCACAGGGGAACCCTGAACCAAAATTTTAAAAAAAATGACGTGGGGTGTCCCCCTAAATTCCATACCAGGCCCTTCAGGTCTGGTATGGATATTAAGGGGAACCCGGGCCAAAATTTTTTTTAAAAATGGCGTGGGGTCCCCCTCAAAATCTATACCAGACCCTTATCAGAGCACGCAACCTGGCAGGCCGCAGGAAAAGAGGGGGGATGAGAGGGTGCCCCCCTTCCTGAACTGTACCAGGCAACATGCCCTCAACATTGGGTGGGTGCTTTGAGGTAGCCCCCCAAAACACCTTGTCCCCATGTTGATGAGGACAAGGGCCTCATCCCCACAACCCTTGGCCGGTGGTTGTGGGGGCCTGCGGGCGGGGGGCTTATCGGAGTCTGGAAGCCCCCTTTAACAAGTGGTCCCCCAGATCCTGGCCCTCCCCCCTGTGTGAAATGGTAAGGGGGTACAAAAGTACACCTACCATTTCACAAAAAAACTGTCAAAAATGTTAAAAATGACAAGAGACAGTTTTTGACAATTCCTTTATTTAAATGCTTCTTCTTTCGTCTATCTTCTTTCTTCTATCTTCTATCGTCCTTTGGTTTCTTCCTCCATCTTCTTCTTCTTCTGGTTCTTCTGGTTCTTCCTCTGGTGTTCTCGTCCGGCATCTTCCTCCACGGTGTCGGCGTCTTCTTCCCTTCTTCTCCTCGGGCCGCTCCGCATCCATGATGACATGGAGGGAGGCTCCCGCTGTGTGACGCTTCTCTCTTCATCTTCTTCTCTTCATCTTCTTCTCTTCATCTTCTTTTTGGGCCGCTCTGCATCCATGATGGCATGGAGGGAGGCTCCCACTGTGTGACGTTTCTCCTCTTCTGACGGTTCTTAAATAAGAGGGGGCGGGGCCAACCGGTGACCCCGCCCCCTCTGACACACGGGGACTTGACGGGACTTCCCTGTGGCATTCCCTGTGATCTCAGAGGGGGCAGGGTCACCTGTTTCATAACCCCGCCCCCTTCAGACATCACAGGGAATGCCATAGGGAAGTCCCTGTCAAGTCCCCATGCATCAGAGGGAGGCAGGATGCCTGAAGGGTCTGGTATAAATTTTGAGGGGGACCCCACGCCATTTTTAAATAAAAATTTGGCCGGGGTTCCCCTTAATATCCATACCAGACCTGAAGGGCCTGGTATGGAATTTAGGGGGACCCCACGTCATTTTTTTTTAAATTTTGGTTCGGGGTTCCCCTGTGGGGAATTCCCATGCCTTTTTTATCAATGAACTTTTATGTGTATTGTCGGACCGGCAATTCATTAATAGCCGCGAGTAGTTTAAATTACTTTTTTTCCTTTGAAATGTCATTTTGCTGTCAGACTGTTCTAAACACGGGAAACATGCGCCCCTTTACAGGCATACTATAGACACCCCCCAGGTATGAAATTTAAAGGGATATTACACTTTTATTGTTTCACTTTAAGCATTATTAAAATCACTGCTCTCGAAAAAACGACTGTTTTTAAAACTTTTTTTTGCATTGATCCATGTCCCCTGGGGCAGGACCCAGGTCCCCAAATACTTTTTATGACAATACCATGAATATAAGCCTTTAAAATGAGCACATTTGATTTCTCCCATAGACTTTTAAAGGGTGTTCCGCGGCATTTGAATTTGCCGCGAACACCCCAAATTGTTCGCTGTTCGACGAACTGGCGAACAGCCGATGTTCGAGTTGAACATGAGTTTGACTCGAACTCGAAGCTCATCCCTAATCAGGGGTCAGATCTGGGAGGTTGATTTACTAAAGTTAAATATATTGTGCACTGCAAGTGCATTTGCTCTAGATCAAATAGGAAGCTCTGAAATGAGGGAAAGCTCTGCTGCAGGGCCGATCCTGGGTGGGTGCACGGGGTGCACTGCACCCCGGTGTGGCAGAGCGGGGGGGCGCCAAAGTTCCAGGGTATCGTCAGTCCCGAGTGTGCTGCCTCGTACCCGTGGCAGTGTTCATATTCCACGCCCCCCGTCGCGTTCGCAGCAGTGTGTATAAAGCAGCATATCCCCGCCCCACGGCAATGTGCATATTGCCCGCCCCCCCGACACGCCCATCGCCTGCTGCACATCCCTCACTAGGCACCCGCTGTATATTCAGTATGAGGAGAAGGTAGGCTAGGTCTGCCCCACCTCCTCCCCATGTTCCCTCTGTGCCTGCCCACAACCCCTTCATGCAGCCAATCTGTGCCTGGGAAGGGAGTGTGGGCGGGAGATTTCAAACCAGCCAGCGATCCTGCCTGATGTCGCTGCCTGAGTTCCTGTGCCTCTGAAGACAATGCAGCCTGGGTGAGTGATCTCTCCCCTCTCTCTCTTCTCTAAATGTGCCATAGTGTTCCAGGCTTCCATGTATAGTCTTCCATGTTCCATAGCCTTCCATGTGCCATAGCCTTCCATGTTCCATAGCCTCCCAGCCTTTCATGTTCCATAGCCTTCCAGCCTTTCATGTGCCAGCCTTCCAGCCGCCATAGTCTTCCAGCCTTCCATGTGCCGTAGCCTTCCATTTCCCATAGTCTTCCAGCCTTCCAGCCTTCCATGTGTCAGTCTTCCAGTCATCCATGTGCCATAGTCTTCCTGCCTTCCATGTACCATAGTGATACTTCCTGCCTTCCATGTACCATAGTAATCCTTCCTGCCTTCCAGGTGTCATAGTGATCATTCCTGCCCTCTGTGTGCCATAGTGGCCCTTCCTTCGTGCCTTCCATGTACCATAGTGATCCCTCTTTCCTGCCTTCCATGTACCATAGTAATCCTTCCTGCCTTCCAGGTGTCATAGTGATCCTTCTTGCCTTCTGTGTGCCATAGTGGTCCTTCCTTCCTGCCTTCCATGTGCCATTGTGATTCCTCTTTCTTGCCTTCCATGTACCATAGTAATCTTTCCTGCCTTCCAGGTGTCATAGTGATCCTTCCTGCCTTCTGTGTGCCATAGTGATCCTTCCATGTACCATCATGATCCCTCCTGCCTTTTATGTACCATTGTGATCCCTCCTTCCTTTCTTCCATGTATCATAGTGATCCTTCCTGCCTTCCATGTACCATAGTGAGCCCTTCTTTCTTTCTTCCATGTATCATAGTGAGCCCTCCTTACTTTATTCCATATACCATAGTGAGCCCTCCTTCCTTTCTTCCATGTGCCATAGTGAGCCCTCTTTCCTTTCTTCCATGTACCATAGTGATCCTTCCTTCCTGCCTTTCATATACCATAGTGTCCCTCCATTGCTTTCTTCCATGTACCATAGTGATCCCTCCTTCCATGTACCATAGTCATCCTTCCTTCCTGCCTTCCTTCCATATAGCATAGTGTTCCCCCTTTCTTTCTTCCATATATCATAGTGATCTCTCCTTCCTTTCTTCCATGTACCATAGTGATCCTTCCTTCCTTCCATGTACCATAGTGACCCCTCCTTACATGTATCATAGTGATCATTCCTTCCATGTATAATAGTGATCCCCCCTTCCTTTCTTCCATGTACCATAGTGATCATTCCTTCTTGCCTTCCATGTACCATAGTGATCCCTCCTTCCTTTCTTCCATGTGCCATAGTGATCCTTCCTTCCTGCCTTCCATGTACCATAGTGATTCCTCCTTCCTTCCTTCCATAGTGATCCTTCCTTCCTGCCTTCCATGTACCATAGTATCCCCTCTTCCTTTCTTCCATATATCATAGTAATTCTTCCCCCCTCTCTCTCTCTCTCTTTCTCACTCGCTCTCTCTCTCTCTCTCTCTCTCTCTCTCTCTCTCTCTCTCTCTCTCTCTCTCTCTCTCTCCCCCTGAGTGTTCATACTGCAGTACTTATTCTTTGGCTCCAGCCTGGGTTCCTCAGATCCTTTATAATCCTCTAGTTTAAGCTCTTTGTCTATTTTCAGTGTATACAAAACCAGATGTATTGGAAGTAATTTTCTAAATTATTGTGTTGATTTTTATATGTATCCCTGAGACTCCAGCTTGTGGCACAACAATCAAAGCAAATCAAATTTTTTTTTTAACCGTGGCCCTTAAGCCCCTCCCACAATCACGATTGGTGACACCCACTTTTTGCTGTGGCGCACATCTCCCTGAAGCGCCTCTTATTCTCAAGTTCAAAAGTTGGGAGGTATGCGTAATACATGGGCAGGGCAAAGGAGGTGGAGTCATTGGTGGAGCCAGGGTGAGGGGGGTTGAGTAAAATGAGGTTTCACCCGGGGTGTCAAAAATCCTTGCAGGATGGTCAGGACAGGAGGGACAATAATATCGGGTGTCACGCCTATATCCACGCTTTCTACAGACACAACATTTTCTTTGGGGGGATCGTGGAGTAGAGGTACTGGGGAGAGCATAAGGAAAATGCCTCTCATGCAGCCAACTTACTGCATTTGGATCTGGAAGTTGGGCCACAGCACCATCTGGAAACAGAAGGGCTGTGATGATATCTTCCTGGAATTTAAGGAATGATCCAGTTCATCCTAAAGCTTTGTGTAGCACAGAGGGGTTTCTCCACAACACCAGTCGCTGTAGGAATTTGGACCGTCGTGTCTGCGTGAAGGGAGGACAGAACAAAAACATTCCGATTATCCCTCCATTTCACAGTGAGTAAATTATTACACTTCAAGCAGGCTCTCTCCCCCAGCCTAAGACGGGAATCTACAAGCAGCTGTGGTAAGCCCCGGTGAGTAGATCACATGGCGCCATATGCGCCAATTCCATGATCAAACAAGTGACTAAAAAGTGGCACGCTTGTGTAATAATTGTCCACATACAAGTGATACCCCTTTCCGAATAAGGGTGACACCAAGTCCCACACAATCTTACCAGCGCTCCCTATGTAATCCAGGCACTTCTACGTGAGTATCTCTTCCCTCATAAACCATAAATCTATATGTATAGCCGGTGGCCCTGTCACAGAGCTTATACATCTTGACCCCATATCTGGCACGCTTGCTGGGAAGATACTGTTTTAAAGACAAGCGGCCAGAAAACTTAATCAGGGACCCACCAATGCAAATAACTTGATGGGGAGTAAACAAGGCTGCAAACCGTTGGTTAAAGTGGTTTACAAGGGGCCAAATTTCCTAGAGCCGATCGTATCCAGGGTCACCCCGAGGAGTTTATTGTCATTGAAGTGCAAGATCTGCTCATATCGTGCCCTGGCCTTGGAGGCAGAGAACACAAGCATATGGTGAATTGAGTCAGTGGACAAATATGACCGCAACTCACTTTTTAGTTATGCCCATGAGGAGGGATAGGCCCAGAAAGGTCCTAAATTTGGAAACCATAATTGCTTTCCAATCTCTGGCAAGGGTCAAATGGGGATTAGCGGTGATGAATTACCACCTTACCACCTGCCCTCTGGATCCCATTCCCTCACAAATGCTACGTTCACCCTCTGGTCCTATGCTACACTCTCTAACCCACATCTTCAATCTCTCCCTCTCTTATGGCAACTTCCCCAACTCTCTAAAACATGCAATTGTCAGATCCATACTTAAAAAGCCCTCACTGGACCCATCCAATCTTAACAACCTACGCCCCATCTCCTTGCTCCCCTTCTTATCCAAACTCCTCGAACATCTGGTCTACAACCGACTGAGCGTCCACCTCACTGATAATAACCTTCTTGATCCCCTTCAGTCTGGATTTCGTCCTCAACACTCCACAGAAACGGCTCTCCTAAAACTAACAAACGATCCACTAACGGCCACACTATTCTGTACTCCTACTCCTGGACCTCTCTGCTGCCTTTGATACAGTTGACCACCCCCTCCTCCTCAAAAAACGACATGCCTTTGGTCTCCGTGATTGTACACTTTGCTGGTTCTCTTCCTACTTATCCAACCGCACCTTTAGTGTTTCTTACAACTCTACTTCCTCCTCTCCTCTTCCTTCCTCTGTTGGGGTCCCCCAGGGTTCTGTTCTTGGACCTCTCCTATTTTCAATATACACCGCCTCCCTGGGTCAACCTCTATGCTGACGACACCCAAATCTATTTCTCTACCCCTCAGCTCACTCCCTCTGTCTCCTCACGTATCACTAATTTACTATCAGATATATCAGTCTTGATGTTACACCACTTCCTCAAACTCAATCTATCCAAAACCGAACTTATAATTTTTCCTCCCCCATATGCCCCTTCCCCTGATCTCTCTGTCAAAATCGATGGCACAACTATAAGCCCATCCCCACATGCCAAGGTTCTAGGTGTAGTCCCAGAATCTGAACTTTCCTTCAAGCAACACATCCAATCACTGTCCAAATCCTGCCGCCTCAACCTCCGCAACATCTCCAAAATAGGCCCCTTTCTAACCAATGACACAACAAAGCTCTTCATTCACTCGCTGGTCATCTCTCGCCTTGACTACTGCAACTCCCTTCTCATTGGCTTACTTCTACATAGTCTATCACCTCTTCAATCCATCATGAATGCTGCTGCCAGACTCATCCACCTTACCAATCGATCTGTGTCTGACACTCCTCTCTGTCAGTCCCTCCACTGGTTTCTGCTCAGCCAAAGAATTAAATTCTAAATTCTAACAACTATGTACAAAGCCATCCACAATTTCGCCCCCAGCTACATCACTAGCTTAGTCTCTAAATACCAACCAAACTCGTTCTCTTCGTTCCTCTCAAGACCTCCTGCTCTCGAGCTCCCTCGTCACCTCCTCCCATGCTTGCCTCCAAGACTTTTCCAAAGCCTCTCCAATCCTATGGAATGCCCTATCCCAATCTGTCCGCTTATCTCCTACTATATTAGCTTTTAGATGATCCCTGAAAACCCTTCTCTTCAGAGAAGCCTATCTTACCCACACTTAACAACTGTGTTTTCATTTTTTTCCATCAGCTCATCCCCCACAGTTATTACCTTTTTGTTTCCACTTGACCCTCCCTTCTAGATTGTAAGATCTAACGAGCAGGGCCCTCTGATCCCTCCTGTATTGATTTGTATTGTAAGTGTTCTGTCTGCCCTCATGTTGTAAAGCGCTGCCAAAACTGTTGGCACTATATAAATCCTGTATAATAACAATAATAATAATGAGATGACCAGCATACAAATTGCTTTGGTCCACAATAGATCTATAGAGATCTTCTGTGAAAAACAGTGAATAAAAATCAAGTGACGTAAAATAAACTGTTTCCAGGTTGGCCAGTGAATGGGGGAAGTATGGGTGCTGCAGAAGTGGTGGGTTCCCACTTAGGATTGGCACACCACACCAGCTTGAACTGCACTTATGGGACTTGCCACGTCACCACATGTTACTGCAGTGCTGGTTTGACTATGACCAGGGTGTACTAGGCTGCTGGTGCTTGCCAGTTCACCAGAAGGATGAGCAGTACTAGTACTGGCTCTCTGCTCTATATAAGAGCCCTGCGGTTCTTGCACCTCAACGACAGCAGAAGAAAGGGATCTGGTACGCCTGCCCTTGGCAGGGACCACAACTCCGTTGTCAGAGCTATCTGTCAGGGTGCCGCTGCTGTCTACAGGATCATATTCTGATCCTGAAAATGACAGATGAGTGACTTCCTCTTCACTATCTGTCATGCTCAGAAACGTGTATGCCTCTTCAATAGAGTACCTTCGATTTGACATTTTGGTCTCTAAACTTACAGATACACTAGTGAGACTCACAGGTAAAAAAGCTCCTGACTGTCAGCGACTGCTTTATACGCTACCAAAAAAACTGTTAGCGTTCCAGGGATCAGGCCTGACTCTGCAAATGCTGCAGTTATGTGTGCTGTGTTTTGGAAGTGACAGTGATCGATTGATACTGCACTTGGGTGGGCTTGCACTTGGGTGGGCTGGGTGGAGGGGCTAAATGCAGACGCTAGCAGGTATCTGTGCCGATCCCGCTAACACTGCATTTTTGGGAACCCTAAACTGCTGGGGACGCGACAATAGATCTGATCAGATGAGATATTGACCCACTGACACAAATACAGTGATAGATTAGTGACACTGGCGTCAGGGGGTGAAAGGGTTAACTGGGGGCGATCAAGGCATTAAACCTTTATTAGGAGGGGGGGGGGTAACCTAGACCTAACAGGGGCTACTACTAACTGCCCTAACACTTATTTCAGTCACAAATGACACCAATGCAGTGATCAGTGAAAAATCTGAAAACTGCAATTGGTGACACAGTGACAGGGAGTGAAAGGGTTAACTGGGGGGCAATCGGGGGTGGTCGGGGGGGCAAGTGTACCTATGTGTACTGATGTTAGTGTACTGTTGGTGCAACTCACAGTTAGATGTCGTCTCTCTCTCACTGGATTCGAAAAGACTCCACGAGGAGTGATGACATCACTTCCTCCTGTCTGTGTTTACACTTACACAGGCAGGGGAAGGTTTTCATTCATTAGGAGCGATCACCAGGTCCAGACCATAAATCATTGGTCTGGCCCTGGGGTCTGATCACTCCCCTAACAAACCCAACTGCCGCGGGTTGAGATTGCACCCCCCGCCCACGGAGAGGGCAGGATGTACAGGTATGCCCATTTGCCCACCTGTGCCATTCTGCCGACGTATATTGGCGTGCGGTGGTTGGGAACAGGTTAAACATAAATATATGGCTTGTTTCACACTTGGGTGACTTTTCCAGCAAATTTGGATCTCCAACTTGTATGACAAGTTGTACCCCATGATTCTCACTGATAATCATTCATATCTGTGCTACTTCAAGTCTCTGTACTACTTTGGTGTGACTTTCAAGCGACTTGAGGTACATAGGTCGCTATATTACACAGGCATTCCCAGAAGTTGGGGTCAAGTTGCAGCAGCAAAGTGGCAGCAAAATAGTGTGACTTTCAGGTCTCTGCAGTGTGAATGAGATTCAGGGATAACACCTTTGAATGTGGCCCTTTTGTCACTTGTGCATCCTGAAAGTGGGGCAAATTCGTCCCTGCACTACCTTGGTTTGACTTTGATGTGATTTGAGGTCCATACATCACAAGATTACACAGGCATTGCTTCAAGTCACGGAAAAGCTGTGCAATTTTAAGGTCGCACAAGTGCAAATAGAGCCTAATTCAAAGGTGTTATCAATTAATCTCGTTAGGTTACTTTCACACTTGGGTGACTTTTCATGCAACTTTGGGCCTCAGAGTCGCATGAAAAGTTGCCCCCCCTGATTTCCATTCATATCTATGCAACTTCACCCATGTTCACACAGCTCTGAATTGACATATCAAATTGCAGGCCAAATTGACACCTACTGACGGCAATGAACTGTTCGAATTGGTGCGATGCCGCACAGATTCCCAAAAGTAGATCCTGCACTACTTTGGGCGACTTCAGGGGGTGATTTGTTACCTCCCAACTTTTTGAGATGGGTATAAGGAACACCTATTAGCAAAAGTATGCAGGCATAGGACACACCCCCTAAAACATCTCCTTAAAGGAGAGTTATTAAAAAAAAAAAACATTTTTAATTAAACCCCCAAGTCCTTTTTTACCAATAATATTTGTTTAGATTGGCTTTGGAAATTTGCAAACAAAGCAATTTAGAAATTAGATGGAAGGTTTAGCGCTGGGAAACCCTTTTTGAAAGATAAAAGTGCATTTTATATACAACTATATAGATCAGAACAAAACGAGGGACACATGAGGAGGAAAGAGGGACTTTGTTCCAAATCAGGGACAGTTGGGACCTATGCAATTTCACTAGACATCTGTGCAGGAAAGTGCACTGATGTCTCTGAAATCGCTCACAAAGTCGGACTGAGGCCCCTTTCACACTTGTCTGACTTTTCCTGTGACTTTGGACATTAGAGTCACATGGCAAGTCATACTCCATGGTTTTCCATGAGTACCATTCATATCTGTAAATAAAAATAGTAATAGTGCGCTTAAACCCAACTTATTATTATTATTATTAATAATGCATTGCACAGTGCACAGTACTGAAAACACTAACTGTCTGTAGGTATACAGAAGTTGTGTAACTATAAACAAAAAACATATAATAATAAATTTCCCTTGAGAAAGTCACGTGACCTGTGACGCAATGCGTCGGGAGGAGCCAGTGATGTCACTTCCGGTGTTTCGTCATATCGGACGTGCAGTGAGGAGGAGAGCTGTTTGCACCACTGATCGTTTAATCTGCGTTTTTTATCAAACAAAATGTGGGATTCATTGAATATGCAGCAATCTTGCTCAATGATGTCTTTTTATCTTTGTTGAGGAAGGAGGAGGAAGGATTAATGTTATTATTGTATATTTTTTGTTTATAGTTACACAACTTCTGTATACCTACGGACAGTTAGCGTTTGCAGTACTCTGCACTGTGCATTAATAATAATAAGTTGGGTTTAAGCACACTATTACTATTTTTATTTACTATTCATGTATGTGGTATCAGAACACATTTAAATAGCTGCAGCTGAACTATTTATTTTCACTTATTTATTAGGTTCTTATCTTATCAGAGCTTAAGTAAATTATTTTAATTCATATCTGTGCGACTTCAAGTCACACCAACTTCAACGTAGTCCCTGTACTACTTTGTTCTGACTTTGATGCGAGTTGAGGTCCATAGACCTCAAGTTTACACAGGCATTCCTTGAAATCGTGGCAAAAGGAGTGAGCATGCGTGGGACTTCCGGAATGCCACACTAGCTGTGAGCTCCCCATCACTCCTTCGGCAGCCCCCACACCAGCTACAACTAGAGGGAACTCTCGGTGAGACCCCCCAATCTCCGGACAGCACAGAGCACGTGCCCGCATGTTGGGGGTCCACCTAAAGAAAGAAGTTCACCGTCAGCTTCACTTCGGCCTGTCTACCCCTGAGCCTCCCAAGATGGTGGCCACAACTCCACCATGCAGGGAAACAGGAGACTAGGACACCATAGGGGACCCCCACCTCCTCTCTTTCCTGCTTCCTCCCCAGTGAGTACTGTGCACAAACGTATTGTGTCCCCTGTCTCCACTGAGTCACTCCTGGGCAGATCAATGGCAGGCATCACCCATACACCCCTGATGAACACTCCTGGCTGATTCCCTGCAGGCCTCACCTATGCTCCACAATCACCCCCATGAAATTGCCCAGCTCTTAAGTAGCTTCTATGAAATGTTGGCTGCAGGTCTGGCCCAAAGTGTGATGCAGATCACATCCTCCATTAAAGCAGACCTACAGAGGCAGTGAACAGGCTGTGGATGACTCTGCAGCACGCATTATTCAGAATACCACATGCATCCAGATGCTGCAAGAGCAGCTTGAAACAGCTCTCTCCAAGTTAGATGATTTGGATAATAGGAGCAGACGTTACAATTTCCGCATCGGAGGAGTCCCCGAGTCTATCATTGACGTACAAGGCACTGTCAAATCATTCATAAAAGATATCATACCAGATATCCCGAATCACAGGCTCGAATTGGACAGGGCCCACAGAGCACTGCACCCCCCCCCGCCAACATGGTCTCCCACAGGATATAGTGTTAAAACCCCATTTCTATGTTGTGAAGGAGGAAATCATGAGGAAATCTTGCAATCTGGACAACCTCTCCATACAAGGCAATAAAGTCCAAATTTTCGCGGAGATTTCCCCTCTCACAATCCAGAAGTGGAGATCACTTCTCCTGGACATACTTTCCCAGAAGATGATAGAGTACAGATGGGCCTTCCTTTTCCACCTGCAGTTCCAGTAGAAAGAAAAAGTAGAAAGAAAAAGCATACAGCTTCACTAACTTCCAGAACAGTGACCGTCTACTCCTGCAACTCGGGGTCATCTCGCAGGAACTACCTTCCCTCCAGACGGCGAACCACCCGAGCTCCTCCAAGAGGCCTCCACCGAACAGCCTCCTTACTCCGCTGTAGGTAAAACAGCAATCGAAGAGGCACGGTAACTCTATCCCACCGAGATGAGCTCCTGGGCTGACTGACCCTTCTGGATCTGCTTTCAATCCTTCCGAAAGTGGTCGGAACCCCAATGGTGTTGTGGTTTCTCCTACATTCACCTAGTCCTTCACTGAATTTGTTGGACTTTCCATCCCATTTCAGCTATACCTTACATCTTTTAATTTTTTTTGTTTTATTATTATTCAAATACTCCCAAGGTCCACTATCCTTCACAATTCAATTTGCTTTAAACAAAATACAAACAAGCCTGGGACTTGGACCAAAAGGACTGGTATAGTCTTCCTCCCACAATTGCGTATCCCTTCTCCCTCCTACTCCTTATCTCCCCCTCCCCCCTTCCCTGGCCCCCATTCCTTTCCATCCTCTCCCTCTTCCCTGCTCCTCCTTACCCTCCTCTGTTACTGTTGCATTAAGGTTGAAATACATGTTTGTTCTCTTCACTCAGGATGATATATTGTTATTTGTTACTAATTATGCAGTTCCTACATTTTATTTGTGTAACCCTATCCGGGATCCTCCATTAACTGCTATTTACAGGGGACCCATCGGCCGGAGTGGGCCGATTGCCACTCCACCTGGTAGGGGAGCTACCCTCCCCTCATGACACCAGGAATGCAACCACATTTAGGGTTGCCTTTAATCCAATCCCTACAATTTATAGGGCTTCGGAGCAGGACTTGGCTGGCCAACCCTGCGTATCAGGAGTCCAGGATATTTACTATACTGGACCTGTTCTCTCTCTTATTCTCTTCCTTTCTCTTTTCTGTTTTTGGTCTTTTCTTACCTCCTCTGCCCTCTTCTCTCCCCCCCAGGTGCCTTCAAGGAGAGCTCTCCAGATCATGTTTACCTGGACTCTAGGCTTGCACCGATACCTCCGGATACACCTGCACAAATAGGCCAGGTAGGAACCATATACATGTACTCGCACTCACACCCTCATATCCATGGCTAACCCGACCCCAAACCAAGCGATCCTCAAGTTGGCCTCCTATAACACATAAGGCTTAAATTCCCTGATTAAAAGACGTAAGGCCTTCCATAACTATCATTCTAGGGGCTTAGAGAACCTCCTACTCCAGGAAACCCACTTCCCTAAAAGCTTCAACCCCACCTTTCTGCACCATAATTATCCAACCTTTTTTCTTGCCAATGCAGATGATAAAAAGAGGGGTGGCTGTCCTCATATCCAAATTCACTCACTCCCAAACCTTTAGGGACAGAGAAGGCTGGTACATCCTGGTCAAAGGCCATATTAATGGCGCCCTATTCACCCTTGTTTCTTATTATGCCCTAAACAAAGGCCAATCATCCTTTTTCTCTTCCATGCTAGCCTCCCTATCCCCTCACTTTGAAGGCAAAGTGTTATTGGGTGGTGATTCAAACATTGCCTTCGACCACCTCTTAGATAAATCGGCACAAGGCACAACCAACCTGAAAAGACCCCAAAACAGAGCCTCCTCATAGCCCAGCTCTTTCACACCTCAGAAATCCACTTAGTATCCCAGGCCTCTATACGTGCGGTCTCTTGGTCAAATCACTCCTTAGTCACCCTAAAAATCATGGGTTTCTTGACCCAGACGGGCTCCCCCAATGGCGCCTTAATGAGACTTTCCTCACCAACCCAGTGCACAGCACATGCTTGAAAATGAGCTACAGGAATTCTTCAGCTTTAATGATACTCCAGACATATCCCCAAGCTCCTTATGGGGAGCCCATAAAGCGGTCAAGAGGGGTAAATGTATCCAGTTGGCCTCACGCCTGAAGAGAGAAAAACAAATATACGTAATCAAATTAGAGAATGACTTTCAGTCCCTGAATAAAACACACAAAAACAAACCCACACCCGCATCTCTAGCTAAACTAGATGCAGCTAGAATAGCCCTAAATGGCCCTAAATATGGCCCTTACCTTCTATCCAACAGACTAGGATCCTTCATAGGGTCTAATGTACATAAAGACCAGGGCCCGGACCAGATAAGAGGGGCAGTTGATATCATATCCCTCCTGAAGTAAGGCTGGGATGGTAGTCCCCCACAAGAGGGCTTTCTCTTGCCCATAGACCTCCAAAAGGCCTTTGACACAGTCACCTGGCAATACCTATTCGGCACTTTGGAAAGGTGGGGATTTGGTTCAAAAGTTTCTCAACTTATTAGAGGCCCTCTATTCCCTGCCCAAAGCACAGGCTAGACTCCAAGGACACCTCTCAGACCCCTTCCCTATTACAAAAGGAACACGACAGGGCTGCCTCCTATCTCCCCTTCTCTTCACCATTGCAATAGAAACCCTAGCTATTTCTATTAGAGGTCACCCAGATATCCACGGAGTCCAATGTGGCCCATCAACACACAAATGTGCACTCTTCGCGGATGATGTCCTTCTTTTGTCCCTCTCACCTCAACCCCTTATGTCTTGCAGCTGCTACACAAATTTGGACAAGTCTCAGGTTTGCGAGTCAATATGTACAAATCTATTGCTGACGCAAAACCGTGGGAAAATTGCGTGACTTTCCCTGGGACTCCTGCGTCCATGGATCTCAAAATTACACAGGCATTGCTTAAAGTCGCATCAAAATTGCGCAACTTTCAGGTCACACAAATGTGAAAGGGGACTGTGCTGAGTACTATTTTAGATATATAAGAATATAAAGTAGTCCCACCATCAAACACTAGTAAATGTATGTTCTCAATAAAATTGTGCTCATATGGCTGAAAATCACACAGATGGTATCACCTACTGAAAACTTACATTATACTCAGCAGCATATGCTGAAAAGAGGCGAACGCTTATTAGAAAATGCCTGAAATGCAAAACATTATTGTATAGAATCAAACAATAGTAAATTTATTTTCTACATAGGCATGTGCTCATCTTTGTAGCATAGTGTTATGCCCTTCTACCTGCAAAGGCTCAATGCCATGAGTTTAAATCACATAGATGGTATCACCTCCTGAATATGTGCATTGTACTCAGCAGCATACTTAGCCAATGCACATCAGTTTGTTTTTTCAAATGCATGCAATGGTATGTACTTATTCAATAATATTGTGGTGTGGAATTCCAAAAATCAAGGAAAAAAATGTGGGAGGGTCCCCCCTTTGGGCCTGGTATGAACTTTAAGGGGAACTCCACACCAACATTTAAAAAAATTGACATGGGCCCCCCCCAAAATCCATATCAGACTCTCATGCAGTCTGGAGGTCAGGATGGGGGGGCGAGTGAGCCGTACCAGGCCACATGCCCTCAACATGGGTGGGGGTCCCCCCCGAGCACCTTGTCCCCATGTTGATGGGGACAAGGGCCTCTTCCTGACAACCCTGGCCGGTGGTTATCGGTCTGCGGGCCAGTGATTTATCAGGAACTGGAAGCCCCCTTTGACAAGGGGGCCCCCAGATCCTACCCCCCTATGTGAATAGGAATGGGGTACCCCTACCCGTTCACCAAAAAAAGCTGTGAAATTTAAAAAAAAACACAATAGCCGGTTTTTGACAAGTCCTTTATTGTAAAATCGCTCCGAGCTGTCTTCTTCCCTGGGCCGTTGTCTCTCCCACCACCATCTTCTCCCTGAGCTGTCTTCTCCCAGAGTCGTCTCTCCTGCCGCCGTCATCTTCTTCATATACTGTGTTCTTCTGCACCGCTGGGTACCCACTAATAAAAGAAAAAAACCCGCTCTTCTTCTGTGGCAGTCTTCCTCCGCTGTGTTGTCACCCGCTGTATGGCTTCTCTTATATAGCCATAGGACAGGCTCTCTGGGTGACGTCATTGGATGGCCACAGAAGACCACCACAGAAGAAGAGCAGCTTTTTTTTATTAGCGGGTAACCGGCTGCATGGAAGAACATGGCAGCAGGAGAAAACGGCGTCAGCCTGAGTAGGCTTAGGGAGAAGACAGCTCGGGGAGAAGAAACATCAAACATAAGTAAATGCATTTTCTATGTATGATTGTGCTAAGCCCAATAGGCTAGTGGTCATCGCTTCTACCATGAAAAACTCAGGCTTTGAAGGACTCATGGGTTAAAATCCCACAGAGAGATACTAAAAGATTGCATTGATGAAAAAAGACGAATAACTATTAGCCAATTAGCCAAAGCAGCATATACTGAAAATAGACGAATGCCAATTAGCCAATGCACTTTCATTTGGCTGTTTCTATTATCCTCTTCCAGCCGAGCGTACGCAGATGTGCATACTCGGCTTTCCGGGGTTATACTGAGATGATGCCCGCAGCTGCAGGCATCATCCCGGTACCATTTTTTACAGCGGGCGATTGGATTTCCGGGCATAACAACCGATGCGGCTAAAAGCCGCTCGGCTGTTATACCGGAGCAGCGGGAGGGGAGCCTCCCGCTGCTGTTACCGGGCCTCCCGTTAGATCGGGAAGCCCGGTGGCCAATCGGCTGTCTCCGGCGGCTGGGGGCGGGCTGGAACGAAGCTGTGGGCGGCTTCGTTCCAGCCTTCTAAATATAAACGCAGAAGCGGCGTCATGACGTCACTTCCCGTTTACTCGGCTGCCAATGGCACTAATTTTAAAAAGATACACAGTATTCAGAATCGCCATTTTCGGCGATCTGAATACTATGAAGTGCAAAGGAGGGATCAGGGGTCTTTTAGACCCCCGATCCCTCCATAAAGAGTAGCTGTCACCACCTATTACTGTCACAAGGGATGTTTACATTCCTTGTGACAGCAATATAAGTCATCAAAAAATTTTTTGATGACTCCTCCACTGCTCCTCCACCGCTCCTGCCCATTGAAATGAATGGGTAGCACTGCCAAAGCACCTAAAAAGCGATTCAGCAGCGACACTTTTCGGATGCTATTAACCCTTTCTTTGGCCACTAGCGGGGGTTAAAAGCACTCCGCTAGCAGCCAAAGTGCCGTCAAAACTAGCGCCACTTTACTGCGAACGTGGTCTGTTTTCAGTGTGAAAGGGGTCTTATCTGCAAAGTATCCAAATTGTAAAACATATCATAAAAATCTCTATTTCTGATGGTATTTTAAAAGCAGCACAATACATCATGTTGCAAGAATATCCTGAAATCCCTATTGAGGGATATCATAACAGCAAAAGATATGTGTCTAATTCACACTGATCCCTAATTCAATTTGCACCCAACACATTTTGAGGTAGTCTCCTTTTCTTCTCGGGGGTATACAAGTTGGAATGGGTCTAAAATTAGGTTGAACAAGAATAACATACATCTCTAAAAAGTGAGTACACCCCTCATATTATTGCAAATATTTTATTATATCTTTTCATGTGACAACACTGAAGAAATTACACTTTGCTACTATGTAAAGTAGTGACTGTACAGATTGTATAACAGTGTAAATTTGCTGTCCCCTCACAATAACTCAACACACAGCCATTAATGTCTAAACCGCTGGCAACAAAAATGAGTACACCCCTAAGTGAAAATGTCCAAATTGGGCCCAATTAGCCATTTTTCCTCCCCAGGTGTCATGTGACTCGTTAGTGTTACAAGGTCTCAGGTGTGAATGGGGAGCAGGTGCGTTAAATTTGGTGTTATCACACTCAATCTCTCTGGTCACTAGAAGTTCAACATGGCACTGCATGGCAAAGAACTCTCTGAAAATGAAAAGATATAATAAAATATTTAAAATGATGTGAGGGGTGTACTCACTTTTGTGAGATACTGTATATTCACTTAGCAGGTTGGATTCCATTACATGACCAGACATGATGTACTGTCATACAAGATATGTCAGACACAGCAAAACCAACCAGAATAGTGTTAAACAATCATAACCATTCCCTACCATTCACCAACAAGAGCCAGATCTGCCCCAGGAGATACATACAACTACATGCAAGGCCAACAGGGCAGCAGCTTGAATGTTATCAAAATAATAAGCTAGAATTGTAAAATCTAGAACATGCCTAAAACTATTCAGGCCAGGGCAGCAGTAAGGAAAAGTCAAAATGTGAGGGTTAGAAGTAGTCCACCAACGAGAGCCCGATTTTGTTATATTTCTATCTGTAAATGATGTTTCAACTTTACTGTGTTTCATGGCCTGGGTTATCCTGTTTTTGGCTTCTGTGATATTTAGTGTATCATACTACCAGGCATTTGCAATTCCCCGTCAGGTTTTTGTTGCTGTCTTCTTCCCCCTTGATGATATATCCCCTCGTTTCTGGTTAAAGCAAAGAACAATTAAAAACAATTTCTGTTAGAGTGGATAAAGGGTAAAAACCTTGGCCACATTTTATTTATATAAGTGTTTTACTTCCCTGGTGAGACATGTGTCCTAATTTCTAGTCTTGGTGCCATGGGGAAAGATGACGAGAAAAAATGTTCACATTGGGGTCACAGACAGCAATAAAAGCCTAACAGACATGCTAAACTTTCTCTACTCTATTCAAAACTAAAATAAACATTTTGGCTAGGGGCTCTTTTAAATCTATAGTTTACATATGGACTTTATTACATAGTTACATTGGTCCAGTCCCACTGCTGTCTATTGGGATGCAGCGGCTGCATGAACACAGCTGCTGCTCCCATTTTGACATCTTTGCAAGTGTGGGTAAAATTGGTCCTCACACAGCGTACACAATCATACACCTGGCATGAATGAGGCCTAACTCCTCCACTTGAATATTTGCATTGGTGTTCCAAACACTCCAAAAAGTTCCAAATCCAGTCCTCCACCTCCCCACACTTCCACCAAAAAGAAATAAACTCAACGATCCAAATGACAACTTAAGCTACTAAGTAGGTCATCAGAGTGTTGTAAACGAGTTGGAGATAGCTGATGGTCAATCCAGGCCTTGCTTCCCTTCCAGGGTTAACAGAATAGGCTCGAACAATAAATTAGGGCAAACGATGGAAACTATCATGGCAAAAAACAGTTTTATTAAAGTAGAACTAAAGGCAAAGCTTTTTTTTTTCTTTTTTGGATAGAGTAAGGGAGGGTTCTAACCCCTATCAGTTTTTTTTTTTTGCCATCTGTGTCCCATTGATTTCCCTTCACTTCCTGTCCCATAGCCAAAAGAAGAAATGAAAGGAAATCCCTCCAATGTAAGGTAATCCTTAAAAGTTTTAAAATTCAGCTTAAAGTAATTGTAAAGTCCTGTGTTTTTTTCTATAAAAATAACAAGCATGTTATACTTACCTGCTCTGTGCAGTGGACTTGCAGAGATCAGCCTGGATCCTCCTCTTCTCGGGTCACTCTTCTGTGCTCCTGGCCCCTCCCTCCTGTTATGCCCCCCACAAAAAAGCAGCTTGCTATGGGGGCACCCGAGCCGAGCTGCAGCTCCCAGTGTCCATTCAGACACGGAGCTGAGGCTCAGCCCCACCCCGCTCTACCCCATCTCTCCTGATTGGCTAACTGACTTTGACAGCAGAGAAAGCCAATGGCACGGCTGCTGTGTCTCAGCCAATCAGGAGGGAAAGTCCCGGACGGCCGAGACACTTGTGGACATTGCTGGACAGATTTCCCTATAAGTGTCATTTACAAAATGCCTTGTATTTTTTCCAGTGAATATACGGCATTCTCTGTTTGGACACAGTGGAGATCGCAATGTCATTGCCCTGCCTCTCTACCTCGGCCAATTAGAGAATGCCTTGTAATTGTTAATAAAAGGTTTTCTCTGAATGGCAGCAGTGCATAGTGAGTGACCCCCTGTGGTTACTATGCAAAAGGGCAGCCGTTCTGCAGTGACTACTAGAGTGATTTTCCACTTACAAGTCACTGTAGTGATCATTGGTCAGGTATGACATATGCATATTTACATTGGTCCAAGCAGGACCAGTGTAAGTACGCAATAAAAAATCATACCTATAAATCAGCTTTAAAGCTGAATTTCCAGGACCTAATAAGTCCTCTGTTGCAGTGGGGCTGCTCCCACACTAAAAGCGTTAACTGCTCTTTGCTGTCTAGGGGAATGGCAAAAACATTTTATTCATATTATCTGCCACTTTCCTAGCAAAACGCGCAAGTAGACTGTCCTTCTGTATCGGTTTTTTATGACATCAGAGGAGACTGTTGGAGTGCAAGAGAGAAGACCCTGCTGGGATTAGGTTAGCAGCACACAGGAACCTGCGGGAGTAGAGGATCAGGGAAGTAAAACTGGGCCTCATGTCTCTAAGCATAAATGAACAGTTCATTTTTACAGTACAGGTACAGTCCAATGTCAAGGTAGTTTTTTTTTTCTTTTCAGTTTTCTGGAGTTCAGCTTTAATTCTTTATGAAACAATGTTGGTGACCCGCGTGTATTGCTGTCAGTCTTAACATGTAAAATATAGCTACGTAATGAAAAAATCCCGCCAAACACCCCTTCATCCTGCACTCTTTCCTCTAAAATTACTACCCATTTACTATACAGTTTTCTGGAACTGTGATTTAGTTATACTATGTAGTTAAAGTGGTTCTAAAGGCAGGGTGTTTTTACCCTAATGCATCCCATGCATTGAGGTAAAAAACACCCTACTAACTATTTCCCTTCCTCCCTCTCTAAACCCTTACCTGAGCCTGTCAAGGATCCAGTGCTATACCCACCTGCAGTCTTATCCTCCTTCTCTTCTTTATCTCACAGAGACTCGGGCAGTAGCAGGAGCCATTTACTCCTGCTGCTGTCAATCACATGCTGTAAGGAGAGAGTTGAGGGGCAGGGCCAAGCCACACTGTGTGTGTCTATGAACAAAGGCAGCGCTGCTTGGAAACAATCCTGCATGTGTGCCCCCATAGCAAGCAGCTTGCTATAGGTGCACACAGAGTAGAGGGAGAGCCTGGTGCGCCAGCAGGAGACCCTAGAAAGGAGGTTCAGGGTTGCTCTGTGCAAAACCATAGCACAGAGCAGGTAAGAATAACATGTTTGTTATTTTAATAAATGGAAATTGGAAAGACTTTACAATGACTTTAATTAATCTTATCACTGCTATTCAAGTTGACTCTCACTTTTTGTTTAACAATTGGTCTAACAAAGTACTCATTATTCCTCATAAAAGAAAAACTTTATCATACTGCTCTGTACCTGTTGCCCTATGTCTTAAACTTTAACTCAATAAACCCAGTCCCTATAAAATATTGAAAAAGACCATTTTAACACAGTTTCCCTAATTATACCAATTATACCACTAAAACATTGTGAATTTATTTATCTGGGAATTGCCTTTGCCTTGACTTAGCTCCTGTTTCCGAATTAGGACTTCTTATGTGGCCACCTGTCCTTATTCTATCTTTGCCCTACTTTTCTTTCCCAGACTTCATTTATTAGTTGACCATATTACAGAGTTTTAAAGTGTTTAGCGTGTACATTCTACTTATTATAGAACATAATTAAATGAAGCTTTTAGCTACATTTAATTCTGCTGAAAGTATTATTATTTTTTCCTTTCAAATACAGTTTTCATGTTTACATATTATAATATGGTGTTATTTATAATGCATTATGACTGTAGGATTCTATATGGTGGAACTGTATAGTACAGGCAAAAAGCACAGTGTTAACCATAAAGATCTGTTTATAGGAAACTGATTCACAATTTCCACAGCTACCAATATTCTGCTGTCTTTCATCTTCTCTCTTTTTCTAAAAGCCAGAGGATGAAGCCAGTAGCATTTTACTCAGAAAAATTACTTTAGTTGCTCTAGTTTCTAACATCAAACCAGAGTTTTCAGAATTATGGATCCAGGTTTCTTTCCACTGTGCTTATGAAAAATCATTAAATTTTCAGCTTTAAATCTCAAGAACGTGTGTTCGCTACTTCTAGTTGTTATGATGCTCCAAACCTTTCAGCTGTAGATGTGCATTAGATGCAGGCTTAGAAGCACTTACTTATATTTTAGGTCTATTGCAATGAAGTCTTGTGATACAACATAAGATGAGGTGCGTATCATTTCCCAACATTCTATGCCAATAAGCATTCACATTTTTCCAAGCAGGTAAAAATAGAAAATATGTGTTGCTTTGACCTTTTGGTATTTCAAACATGCATAATCTATCTCCAGTTTTTATCAGAAACATTCAAGACAATTTCTCAGAAAATAATTTAATTTCTTTGCGTGACAGAATGTAATGATTCAATACACATTGAGTACCATGATCGGTAAATAGTGTATGCTCTTACATTTAGATGGTGTTTACACATGGATTTCATTTTATGTTATTTGTGATTCTAAGCAATAACTGTAAATCCTAGCTAACATGTATGGAGTGCTCTATATACATGGAAAGTAACATTCTGATTACCAATGTTCTCAAAACATGAATATATAAATATATATGTATATATATATATATATATATATATATATATATATATATATATATATATACATATATATATATATATATATATATATATATATATATATATATATATAAATATATACACAGTGGGTAAAACAAGTATAGAACACATCCCCATTTTTCTAGGTAAATTTTTTTTTTCACCATAGGGATGGGCTGAACACAGCCCTGTTCGGTTCACATCCAGAACATGGGAACAGGCAAAAAATTTGTTCGAACACGCAAACACCGTTAAAGTCTATGGAACACGAACATGAAAAATCAAAAGTGCTAATTTTAAAGGTTAATATGCAAGTTTTTGTCATAAAAAGTGTTTGGGGACCCGGGTCCTGCCCCGGGGAATATGTATCAATGTAAAAAAAAGTTTTAAAACGTTTTTTCAAGAGCAGTGATTTTAATAATGCTTAAAACATTAAAAGTGAAATATTCCTTTAAATTTCATACCTGGGGGTGTCTATAGTATGCCTGTAAAGTAGCACATGTTTTCCGTTGTTTATAACAGTCCGAGAGCAAAATGACATTTCTAAAGGAAAAAAAAAGTCATTCAAAAGTACTAGCGCTAGTGCCGGCTATTGATGAATTTTTGATGACAATACATATAAATGTCATTGAAAGTCATTGAAAAAAAAAAAATGCGTGGGGGTCCCCCAAAATTCTATTACAAGGCCCTTTAGGTCTGGTATGTATATCAAGGGGAACTCCGCGCCAAATTTTTTTTGAAATGGCGTGGGGTTCCCCCCAAATATCCATACCAGAAGGGTCTGGTATGGATTTTAAGGGGAACTCCACGCCAAAATGTAAAAAAAATGGTGTGGGGTTTCCCCAAAAATCCACACCAGACCCTTATCCGGGCACGCAACCTGGCAGGCTGCAGGAAAAGAGGGGGGGGCGAGAGAGTGGCCCCCTCCCCTCCTGAACTGTACCAGGCCACATGCCCTCAACATGGGGAGAATGTCTCCATGTTGATAAGGACAAGGGCCTCATCCCCACAACCCTTGCCCGGTGGTTGTGGGGGTCTGTGGGCGGGGGGGCTTATCAGAATCTGGAAGCCCCCTTTAACAAAGATAAAGGTCCCCCCCCTATGTGAATTGGTAAGGGGTACATTGTACCCCTACCATTTCACAAAAAGAAAGTGTCAAAATGTAAAAAAACCACGGGAGACAGTTTGGGACAAGTCCTTTTTTAAAAATAAAAAAATAAAGAATAAAAAAGAGATTCCAGCGATGTAATCCAATAAATCCATGCTCCTACTCCAGCGATGTAATCCAATTCTCGATCTCCAGCGATGGATGATCTCCAGCGACTCCAGCGAGGAACATGCACAGCATCCTGCCTTCACCGGAGGCACCCAGCCAATGACGCGGCGCTAGCTTGACAGCTCTTATGTAGCTGAGGGCGGGGCCACCCGTCACGTGACCCTGTCCCCCTCTGACAAGGGGAAACCCCGGGTTTCCCAGTGACGTGTACGGGTGACCCCCGCCCCCTCTGATGCAATGGGAATCCTGCGTTGCAAAAAGGCATGGAAAGTCAAGACACCAGCTGAAATCTATCAGTAATAAAGCAATCCTGCCCTTTGTCAGTGCAAGTTAATATTAACTGGTTCAGTCTCAAAAGTTGTCTCATTACCGAGGTGTCACACAACAAACATCGCATGATCTGTAAAAGAAAAGAGCTCTCTCAAGACCTTCGCAATCTTATTGTTGCAAAACATACTGATGGCATTGGTTACAGAAGGATTTCTAAACTTCTGACTATTTTCAGTGAATGCAAAATCATATGTAATAGAGGCGCTTTATTTTTTTAACAGGTTGTGCTGGGGTTTATCCATGTCTGTGAGACTCTTTTAAAAAATAATAAAACTGTAAAAAATAAAATATTATAAAAAAACAACATTGCCCTATTACATAGTTACATAGTAGGTGAGGTTGAAAAAAGACACAAGTCCATCAAGTCCAACCTATGTGTGTGATTATATGCCAGTATTACATTGTTAATCCCTGTATGTTGTAGTCGTTCAGGTGCTTATCTAATAGTTTTTTGAAACTAACAATGCTCCCCGCTGAAACAACCACCTGTGGAAGGGAACACATCCTTGCCGCTCTTACAGTAAAGAACCCTCTACGCAGTTTAAGGTTAAACCCCTTTTCTTCTAATTTTAATGAGTGGCCACGTGTCTTATTAAACTCCCTTCCACGGAAAAGTTTTATCGCTATTGTGGGGTCACCAGTAGGGTATTTGTAAATTGAAATCATATCCCCTCTAAAGCATCTCTTCTCCAGTCGTAACCTTTTTTCATAACTAATGCCCTCCAGTCCCTTTATTATTTTTGTTGCCCTTCTCTGTACTCGCTCCATTTCCAGCACATTGTTCCTGAGGACTGGAGCCCAGAACTGGACAGAATACTCCAGGTGAGGCCAGACCAGAGTCTTGTAGAGTGGTAGAATTATCGTTTTATCTCTTGAGTTAATCCCCTTTTTAATGCATGCCAATATTCTGTTTGCTTTGTTAGCAGCAGCTTGACATTGCATGCCATTGCTGTGCATATCATCTACTAGGACCCCAGGTCCTTTTCCATTCTTGATTCCCCCAAAGGTTCTCCCCCCAGTGAGTAGATTACATTCATATTTTTGCTACCCAAGTGCATTATTTTACATTTTTCCACATTAAACCTCATTTGCCATGTAGTTGCCCACCCCATTAATTTGTTCAGATGTACTTGCAAGACTTCCACTTCCTGCTGAGAAGTTATTGCCCTGCTTAGCTTAGTATCGTCCGCAAATACAGAGATTGAACTGTTTACCCCATCCTCCAGGTCATTTAGGAACAAATATAATAGGATTGGTCCCAGGACAGAACCCTGGGGGACCCCAATTTCCACCCCTGACCATTCCAAGTACTCCCCATTTATCACTACCCTCTGAACTCGCCCTTGTAGCCAGTTTTCAATCAATGTCACCCTATGGTCCATGCCAACAAACCTTACTTTGTGCAGTAAACATTTATGGGGAATTGTGTCAAATGCTTTTGCAAAATCCAGGTAAACAACGTCTACGGGCCTCCCTTTATCTAGATTGCAGCTCACCTCCTCATAGAAGGTTAATAGATTGGTTTGGCAAGAACGATTCTTCATGAATCCATGCTGATTACTGCTAATTATATAATTTTCATTACTAAAATCTTGTATGTAGGCCCCTGTCATTCCCTCCAAGAGCTTGCATACTATTGATGTTAGGCTAACTGGTCTGTAATTCCCAGGGATGTATTTTGTCCCTTTTTTATATATTGGTGCTACATTGGCTTTTCTCCAATGAGCTGGTACCATTCCAGTCAGTAGACTATCAGTAAAAATTAGGAACAATGGTCTGGCAATTACTTGACTGAGACTTGACTGAGACCCTCGGGTGCAAGCCATCTGGTCCCAGTGACTTATAAATGTTAAGTTTTTCAAGCCTATTTCTAATTTTGTCCTCAGTTAGCCATGAGGGTGCTTCCTGTGATGTACCATGAGGATAAACATTGCAGTTTTGGTTACTGAAGCCCCCTGATTCTCTCGTGAAGACTGAGGAGAAGAATAAATTCAGTACCTTCGCCATCTCACCATGCTTTGTAACCAGTTTCCCTTCCTCATTCTTTATGGCGCCAATATGGTCTGTCCTCCCTTTTTTTACTGTTTATATACTTAAAGAATTTCTTGGGATGTTTTTTGCTTTCCTCCGCTATGTGTCTTTCGTGTTCTATCTTAGCCGCCCTAATTGCACCCTTACATTTCTTGTTGCACTCTTTGTAAAGTTTGAATGCTGATGATGATCCCTCAGCCTTGTATTTTTTTGAAGGCTTCTTCTTTGCTTTTATATGCATTTTTACATTAAGCCACCTGGGAGTTAAGCCACCGGGGACTTTTGTTCGCTCTTTTAAATTTATTTCCCAGTGGGATGCACTGGCTAATGCCCTTATTTAATATGCTCTTAAAGCAAACCCATCTCTCTTCCATGTTCTTCTTTGTTTCTAAGATTTTATCCCAATTAATATCTTCTAGCAAGGTTCATAGTTTAGGGAAGTTGGCTCTTTTGAAATTCAATGTCTTTGTTATCCCCTTATGTTTCCTATTTGTGTGATTTATACTGAAGCTCATTGACCTGTTTCCGAAATTGCCCCGTATTTCCACATCCGTGATCAGGTCTGTATTGTTGGTAATCAATGGGTCTAGTAACGCTTTGTTTTTAGTTGATGCGTTTACCATCTGACCCATGAAATTGTCCTGCAAGACATTTAGGAACTGGCGAGCCTTATGCTGTGTGCACACAGACGGACTTGAGTCCGATGAAAGTCCGAAGGACTTTTCGACGGAGTTCTGACGGAGTTACAACGGAGTTCCGCTGAAACGGACTTGCCTACACACGATCACACCAAAGTCCGACCATCTAGAACGCAGTGACATACACCAGGTCCGACGAGACTATAAAATGGAAGTTCAATTGCAAGTGTGCCACCCTTTGGGCCCCTTCTGCTAATTTTGTGTTTACCTCGTGTTAGTAGAAGTTTGGTGAGAGGCGATTCGCGCTATTCAGACTCGTGTTTTTTCAGATTGTTTAACTGTTGTTCAGTTTGTGCTTGTGAGGTTTGTATCAGTGCATGTAGTCAGTTCACATTGGTTTATGTAGTGTGTTCTTGTCCACTCGTTGCTGATTCTCAGCTCGTTCTTCACAGTCCTTGCTGTTCTTCAGTGCATTCTGTTTAAGTTCGTTCTGACCAGCCGACCGTTTTGAAGCCATGTTGCTAGTACGTACTCGTCGTAGAGTTTGTGCTTTGCTTGGGCTTGGTGTTGTAGTTAATTCTTCGACCCAAGCCCAGTCCATGAACAGGGTGGGGAGGAGTTCATGGACCAAGAATTGGTTGCTCCAGTGTGACCAATTCTCTCACATACCTTTGCTTCGTGAGATCCGTGAGAATAATCCTGACCATTTCAGGAACTTTCTCAGGATGACGGAACCCGTTTTTCACTGTTTGTTGGCTTTGCTGACCCCTTATACCAGCAGGCAGGATACCTGCATGAGGCAAGCCATCACTCCAGGGCAGAGGCTAGTCGCCATGTTGCGGTACTTGGCGACTGGGAGAAGCCTGCAGGACCTTAAGTTCTTGACAGGCATCTCCCCCTAGGCTCTGGGGATCATTATCGCAGAGACCTGTTCTACTATAATTCAGGTCCTGCAGAAGGACTATATTAAGGTAGGATTTTTCCTTTAACATCACATTTTATTGTATTTAATGTTTGCTAATGTATTGTATTTCTTTCCTCAATCCCTAATTACCATGATTGCAATATGCTGTGAATGTCCCCTTTGTCCTCATGCATGCTCTTTTAATGCTCCTTTTTTGTCCTTCATGCATACAGTACCTAACCGCGAGATTGTGTTTCCAGCGCGATACCATCGCGCTGGTTCTCGGCGACAGGGTACTGTGCATGTCGCGCTTGCTCACTCATCGGGAAAGGAAAACTTTTTCCTTTCGAGATGAGTGACAGGCAGTGCTGACAGCTGTCTGGTATGAATCCTGAGGGGGAACATCGCGCCAAATTTTAAATAAAAAAAACGGCGTGGGTTCCCCCCCCAGGGGCATACCAGGCCCTTAGGTCTGATATGGATTGTAAGGGGAACCCCCTACGCCAAAAGATCGGCGTGGGGGTCCCCCCCAAAATCCATACCAGACCCTTATCCGAGCACGCAGCCCGACCGGCCAGGAAAGGGGGTGGGGACGAGCAAGCGCCCCCCTCCTGAGCTGTACCAGGCTGCATGCCCTCAACATGGGGGGTGGGTGCCTTGGGGGAGGGGGGCACCCTGTGGCCCCCCACCCCAAAGTACCTTGTCCCCATATTGATGAGGACAAGGGCCACTTCCCGACAACCCTTGCCGTTGGTTGTCGGGGTCTGCGGGTGGGGGGCTTACCGGAATCCTGGAGCCCCCTTTAATAAGGGGGCCCCCAGATCCCAGCCCCCCACTCTATGTGAATGAGTATGGGGTACATGGTACCCCTACCCATTCACCTAGGGAAAAAAGTGTCAATAAAAAAAACACATTACACAGATTTTAAGAGTAATTTATTAGGCAGCTCCGGGGTCTTCTTCCGACTTCGGGGGATCTCCTTCCGACTTCTCCCGGTGTTTGGCCTCTTCTCCCAGTGTTCTGCCTCTTCTCCCAGGCCCCTCCGCTATCTTCTTCCAGCTCTTTTGCCAGCGGGGGTCCGGTCTGCTGCTGCTGTCTTGTTGCCGCTGTCTAGCCGCTGTCTCTGTCTCGCCGCTGTCTCTGTCTCGCCGCTTCTTCTCTTCTTCTCTTCTTACGATGTTGACACGACGCTCTCTCCGGCTGGAATGCTGTGTGCGAGCTGTGGAGCTATTTATATAGGTGGTGACCCCGCCCCCTTGTGACATCATGGTCCCAGCATGCACAGGCACTCTGGGGCCATGCCCCCTTATGACGCCAGAGTCCCTGCGCATGCTGGGACCGTGACGTCAAGAGGGGGCAGGGTCACCGCCTATATAAATGGCTCTGCAGCTCGCACACAGCATTCCAGCCGGAGAGAGCGTCGTGTCAACATCGGAAGAAGAGAAGAAGCGGCGAGACAGCGGCGACAAGACAGCGGCAGCAAACCGGGCCCCCGCTGGCAAAAGAGCTGGAAGAAGATAGCGGAGGGGCCCAGGAGAAGAGGCGGAACACCGGGAGAAGAGGCCGAACACTGGGAGAAGTCGGAAGGAGACCCCCCGAAGTCGGGAGAAGACCCCGGAGCTGCCTAATAAAATCTGTGTAATGTGTTTTTTTTTATTGACACTTTTTTCCCTAGGTGAATGGGTAGGGGTACCATGTATTGTACACTTATTAAAGGGGCTCATGGATTTTGGGGGGGACCCCACACCAATTTTTCTGCGTAGGGGGTTCCCTTTACAATCCATACCAGACCTAAGGGCCTGGTATGCCCCTGGGGGGGAACCCACGCCAGTTTTTTATTTAAAATTTGGCGCGGTGTTCCCCTTCAGGATTCATACCAGACAGCTGTCAGCACTGCCTGTCACTCATCGCGAAAGGAAAAAAAAGTTTTCCTTTCCTGATGAGTGAGCCATCTCGGTGCTGGCTCCCACGACGGGGCTCACAGGTGTCAAATCTCACCGAGAAATGCGGCGAGATTGACACAATATCGCGGTCACCTACTGAATATGCCTTCACTAACCTCCCCAGTATGCTATGCTGGGCCCATATTCACCTAGTCTAGTCACTTAACAATGTATTTTGTCAGCTCCATTGTAGTGCTTTACCCTAAACACCCACTTAAAATGTTTACAAATGGTCTGTGTGTCCTTAAATCAATTTATAAGCCCCCCTTAAAATATGTCCAAATTGTATGTGTGTCCTTAAATTAATTTATAAGCCCCCCCCTTAAAATATGTCCAAATGGTATGTGTGTCCTTAAATTAATTTATAAGCCCCCCCTTGAATTATGTCCAAATGGTATGTGTGTCCTTACATTAATTTATAAGTCCCCCCACTTAAAATATGTCCAAATGGTCTGTGTGTCCTTAAATTAATTTTTAAGCCCCCCCCCTTAAAATATGTCCAAATGGTATGTGTGTCCTTAAATTAATTTATAACCCCCCCTTAAAATATGTCCAGATGGTCTGTGTGTCCTTAAATTCCTTTTTAAGCCCCCCCCCCTTAAAATATGTCCAAATGGTATGTGTGTCCTTAAATTAATTTATAAGCCCCCCCTTAAAATATGTCCAGATGGTCTGTGTGTCCTTAAATTAATTTATAAGCCCCTCTCCTTAAAATATATCCAAATGGTCTGTGTGTCCTTAAATTAATTTATAAGCCCCCCCTTAAAATATGTCCAAATGGTATGTGTGTCCTTAAAATAATTTATAAGCCCCCCCCTTAAATTTTAGCAATGGGCCATCAGAGGGGTGAGGAATCTGATAAGTGGGCCTTATATTTTATTCTTTAAATAATAATTAAAATAAATGTTATACTGATGTTGGGAAAGGATGTTTTTTGTGTAATCTGCTTGCACTGTTATATGCAAAAGTACCGTATATACTCGAGTATAAGTCGTTCCGAGTATAAGTCGAGGCCCTAATTTACCACAAAAAAATGGGAAAAACTTATTGACCCGAGTATAAGACGAGGGTGAGAAATGCACAGCTACTGTAAGTGGAAAAGAGGGTCAACAATGCCCATTTGCAGCATCACTGTGCCCATTTGCAGCTATAGGTCCCCTGAACTTCAAACTTGGTAGTTAAGAGTTCCTAGATGCCCCCTAGCTGCAGCCAAAATTTGGGGTCTCTGAACCCAAAGGGTCCCGAAATGACATTGCTGCAGATGGACATAGTTGACCGAATTTGGGGCCCCGTATCTCAGGGCCACTTAGTGCTAAGAACCCCAAATTTGGTGTGCAAACCCAGTGGAACTGGCACCATAACATTTTCAAAGCTGGGGTTTCTAGCACCAAGTGGCCCCGAGTAGGGATGAGCTTCGTGTTCGAGTCGAACCCATGTTCGACTCGAACATCGGCTGTTCGACCGTCCGTCGAATTGCGAACGATATGGGCCGTTCGCGCCAAATTCGTGTGGCGCGTCACGGCCCATAATTCACTGCGGCATCGCAGTGCATTGCTGGCTGATGATTGGCCAAGCATGCACTATGACCCGCATGCTTGGCCAATCACAGCGCCGTCAGTAGAGAGAGCTGTAATTGGCCAAAGCCAGGGTGGCTTTGGCCAATTATGGCTCAGGGGATTTAGTACACACCCCACACTATATAAGGCCGCCTGCACGGCGGCCCTGTGTAGTGTGTGTTCCGGTGTGCTGAGAGATAGAGAGAGAGAGAGACAGTGTCATTTGATTTGAGTTAGATAGATTAGGCAGAACAGTCAGTCAGTTAGCTGCACTTACAGTGTATTGTGTATATATATGCATCCCAGGTGTTGCATATATATATATACACTGTATTCAGTTTAGCTAGATCCGTTCCTGTTATCTTCTATCTAGACTATTTACATTTAGTGCAGTGTGTCCTGCTCACAGTGTTCAGCTAGATCCGTTCCTGCTATTTACATTCAGTGCAGTGCGTCCTGCTCACAGTGTTCAGCTAGATCCGTTCCTGCTATTTACATTCAGTGCAGTGCGTCCTGCTCACAGTGTTCAGCTAGATCCGTTCCTGCTATTTACATTCAGTGCAGTGCGTCCTGCTCACAGTGTTCAGCTAGATCCGTTCCTGCTATTTACATTCAGTACAGTGCGTCCTGCTCACAGTGTTCAGCTAGATCCGTTCCTGCTATTTACATTCAGTGCAGTGCGTCCTGCTCACAGTGTTCAGCTAGATCCGTTCCTGCTATTTACATTCAGTGCAGTGCGTCCTGCTCACAGTGTTCAGCTAGATCCGTTCCTGCTATTTACATTCAGTGCAGTGCGTCCTGCTCACAGTGTTCAGCTAGATCCGTTCCTGCTATTTACATTCAGTACAGTGCGTCCTGCTCACAGTGTTCAGCTAGATCCGTTCCTGCTATTTACATTCAGTGCAGTGCGTCCTGCTCACAGTGTTCAGCTAGATCCGTTCCTGCTATTTACATTCAGTGCAGTGCGTCCTGCTCACAGTGTTCAGCTAGATCCGTTCCTGGTATTTACATTTAGTGCAGTGCGTCCTGCTCACAGTGTTCAGCTACATCCGTTCCTGCTATTTACATTCAGTGCAGTGCGTCCTGCTCACAGTGTTCAGCTAGATCCGTTCCTGGTATTTACATTTAGTGCAGTGCGTCCTGCTCACAGTGTTCAGCTACATCCGTTCCTGCTATTTACATTCAGTGCAGTGCGTCCTGCTCACAGTGTTCAGCTAGATCCGTTCCTGCTATTTACATTCAGTGCAGTGCGTCCTGCTCACAGTGTTCAGCTAGATCCGTTCCTGCTATTTACATTCAGTGCAGTGCGTCCTGCTCACAGTGTTCAGCTAGATCCGTTCCTGCTATTTACATTCAGTGCAGTGCGTCCTGCTCACAGTGTTCAGCTAGATCCGTTCCTGCTATTTACATTCAGTGCAGTGCGTCCTGCTCACAGTGTTCAGCTAAGATCCGTTCCTGCTATTTACATTCAGTGCAGTGCGTCCTGCTCACAGTGTTCAGCTAGATCCGTTCCTGCTATATACATTTAGTGCAGTACGTCCTGCTCACAGTGTTCAGCTAGATCCGTTCCTGTTATCTTCCTACTGACAGGCAGGCTTGTCTGGTTACAGTATATAAAGCTACCTGAAGAAAATTACAGGTGTTCTTTTTGATCCTATTAGTACCACGGTCAGGCAGCTAGACTATTTACATTTAGTACAGTGTGTCCTGCTCACAGTGTTCAGCTAGATCCGTTCCTGTTATCTTCCTACTGACAGGCAGGCTTGTCTGGTTACAGTATATAAAGCTACCTTAAGAAAATTACAGGTGTTCTTTTTGATCCTATTAGTACCACGGTCAGGCAGCTAGACTATTTACATTCAGTGCAGTGCGTCCTGCTCACAGTGTTCAGCTAGATCCGTTCTTGCTATTTACATTCAGTGCAGTGCGTCCTGCTCACAGTGTTCAGCTAGATCCGTTCTTGCTATTTACATTCAATGCAGTGCGTCCTGCTCACAGTGTTCAGCTAGATCCGTTCCTGGTATTTACATTCAGTGCAGTGCGTCCTGCTCACAGTGTTCAGCTAGATCCGTTCCTGCTATATACATTTAGTGCAGTACGTCCTGCTCACAGTGTTCAGCTAGATCCGTTCCTGTTATCTTCCTACTGACAGGCAGGCTTGTCTGGTTACAGTATATAAAGCTACCTGAAGAAAATTACAGGTGTTCTTTTTGATCCTATTAGTACCACGGTCAGGCAGCTAGACTATTTACATTTAGTACAGTGTGTCCTGCTCACAGTGTTCAGCTAGATCCGTTCCTGTTATCTTCCTACTGACAGGCAGGCTTGTCTGGTTACAGTATATAAAGCTACCTTAAGAAAATTACAGGTGTTCTTTTTGATCCTATTAGTACCACGGTCAGGCAGCTAGACTATTTACATTCAGTGCAGTGCGTCCTGCTCACAGTGTTCAGCTAGATCCGTTCTTGCTATTTACATTCAGTGCAGTGCGTCCTGCTCACAGTGTTCAGCTAGATCCGTTCTTGCTATTTACATTCAATGCAGTGCGTCCTGCTCACAGTGTTCAGCTAGATCCGTTCCTGGTATTTACATTCAGTGCAGTGCGTCCTGCTCACAGTGTTCAGCTAGATCCGTTCCTGCTATATACATTTAGTGCAGTACGTCCTGCTCACAGTGTTCAGCTAGATCCGTTCCTGTTATCTTCCTACTGACAGGCAGGCTTGTCTGGTTACAGTATATAAAGCTACCTGAAGAAAATTACAGGTGTTCTATCCCAGCTTAGTGCAGCTACAGGCCATTAGTATGTCTGGAAGGCCAAGAAGGAGAGGCAGACAGTCACAAGCCAATAAGAGAGGGCAAGCAGGCTCTGTGTCTAGTGCTGGTCGTGGAGACGGTGCATCCTCATCAGCACGTGGCCATGGGACACGCTTGGCCTTTTTTTCGGCAGCTGGCCGTGTTGAGCCGCAACATGCGGAAGACTTGGTCGAGTGGATGACCAAGCCGTCCTCATCCTCCTCATCCTCTCTCACCCATGCCCAGGGTGCTTTGTCTGGCAAAGCAGCGGCCTCTTCCCTCAGCTCAATGTCATCAGTGACTCCTTCCCTAGCTCCACCATGTCCTCATGAGGATTCCCTCGAACTGTTTGACCACAGTGTTGGGTACATGCTCCAGGAGGATGCCCAGCGTTTGGAAGGCTCTGATGATGATACTGAGCTCAATGAAGGCAGTAACATGAGCACGGACAGAGGGGGTGCCCAAGAAGGACAGCAATCTGGCAGTCATGCTCCCCCTGCTGCAGCATACTGCCAGGTTTGCTCCAGTGATGAGGAGGGAGGGGATGATGAGGTCACTGACTCAACGTGGGTGCCTGATAGGAGAGAGGAGGAGGAGGAGGAGGAGGAGGAGGAGGAGGTGGCACATCACCAACTAGGCAGGATGCCCTCCAGGGGCCAGCCTAAGGGCAGCACATTGACTGCATCACACCCCAAAGCTCCACATGTGCAGGGCGCTGCAGTCTCTGCGCGTTATTCAAAAAGTTCTTTGGTGTGGGCCTTTTTTGAGACGAGTGCATCAGATCGCACCGCTGCTATTTGCAACATATGTCTTAAGCGTATCTCGCGTGGCCAAAACATCTCCCGCTTGGGTACCACATGCTTGACCAGACATATGTTGACCTGCCATGCAGTTCGTTGGCAAGCGTATCTAAAAGACCCACACCAAAGAACAAAGACGATCTCTCCTTGCTCCTCATCAGCTGAGATTTCCAACCCCACTAGACCTTCAGTCCTCTCTGCGACCTGCAGTGAGAGGAATGAAGGTGTAGAATTAGGTGTGTCACAGCCAAGTACTTATGGGCAATCTGCTTTTGGTACACCGACGTCAGATTGTACCAGGCAAATTTCCCTGCCCCAGCTGCTGCACCGCCGAAAGAAGTTTGCTCCCAGCCATCCACATGCCCAGCGGTTGAATGCTAGCTTGGCAAAATTGCTAGCACTTCAACTGCTGCCTTTTCAGTTGGTAGACTCTGCCCCCTTCCGTGAGTTTGTGGAATGTGCGGTTCCTCAGTGGCAGGTACCCAAACGCCACTTTTTCTCACGGAAGGCGATTCCGGCTCTCTACCGGCATGTGGAAGGCAATGTCCATGCCTCGCTGGACAGGGCGGTCAGCGGTAAGGTGCATATTACCGCTGACTCATGGTCCAGCAGGCATGGACAGGGACGTTACTTAAGTTTCACGGCGCATTGGGTGACTCTGCTGGCAGCTGGGAAGGATGCAGGACAAGGTGCAGTAGTGTTGGAGGTTGTTCCGCCACCACGCCTCCAAAATGCTGATTGTGACACACCTCTCTCCTCCACCCCCTCCTCTTCTTCTTCCTCCATGGCCTCTTCCTCGGAACCAGCGGTGCTCCGTAGGCGTTCAAGGGGCTACGCAAGTACGCAGGCCAAAAGATGCCATGCGGTGCTTGAGCTGGTGTGCTTGGGGGACAGGAGCCACACTGGGGCAGAGGTTCTGTCAGCTCTGCAGGGGCAGGTTCAGAGGTGGTTGACGCCACGCCAACTTAAGGCAGGAATGGTGGTTTGCGACAATGGCACCAACCTCCTCTCTGCCCTCCGACAGGGACAACTGACCCATGTGCCCTGTTTGGCTCACGTCCTTAACTTGGTGGTGCAGCGGTTCTTGGGCAGGTACCCGGGCTTACAGGATGTCCTGAGGCAGGCCAGGAAAGTCTGTGTGCATTTCCGCCGGTCATATAATGCCAGTGCTCGGCTGACGGACCTCCAAAAGGAGTTTAACCTGCCCAAGAACCGCCTAATCTGTGACATGCCCACCAGGTGGAACTCGACGTTGGCCATGCTGCAGCGGCTGCACACGCAGCAGAGGGCCATCAATGAGTACCTGTGCGACTATGGCACCAGGACAGGGTCAGGGGACCTTGGTTTTTTTTCCCCACGCCAGTGGGCCATGATCAGGGATGCATGCACTGTCCTGTCACCATTCGAGGAGGCCACGAGGATGGTGAGCACTGACAGTGCATGCATCAGTGACACTGTCCCCCTTGTCCACCTGTTGGAGCACACGCTGCGTGGAATAATGGACAGGGCACTTGAGGCAGAACAGAGGCAGGAAGAGGAGGACTTCCTTAGCTCTCAAGGCCCCCTTTATCCAGACAGTGTTCCTGCGTGCCCGCCGATCACACAGGAAGAGGACGAGGAGGAGGAGGAGGAGGAGGAGGAAGATTGTGTCAGTATGGAGGTGGAGCCTGGCACTCAGCATCAGCAGTCTTTAAGGGATCAGTCCCAAGGAACACATGGACTTGTACGTGGCTGGGAGGAGGTGGCTGCGGACGTTGTTGTCCTTAGTGACCCAGAGGACTCCGGACCGAATGCCTCAGCAAACCTACGCTGCATGGCCTCCCTGATCCTGCAAAGCCTGCGTAAGGATCCTCGTATTCGTGGTATCAAGGAGAAGGACCAATACTGGCTGGCAACCCTCCTTGATCCACGTTACAAGGGTAAGGTTGCGGACCTTATCTTGCCATCGCAGAGGGAGCAGAGGATGAAACATCTTCGGGAGGCCTTGCAGAAAGGTCTGTGCAACGCGTTCCCAGAGACTGGGAGGTTACAAACTCCTGTTTCTGGACAACGTGTTGCTGAGGCTTCGGTCAGTCAAAGAAGGAGCGGTGGAGAAGGTGGCCGTCTGACCGATGCGTTCAGACAATTTTTTGGTCCGCAGCCCCAAGGTATGATCGGTTCCAGCAACCATCGCCAGCGTCTGTTTTACATGGTGCAGGAATACCTAGGGGCAAGATCAGACTTGGACACCTTTCCCACCGAAAATCCTCTGGGTTACTGGGTCTTGAGGATGGATCACTGGCCAGAGCTTGCACAGTATGCAATTGAGCTACTGGCCTGTCCTGCATCCAGCGTTCTTTCGGAACGCACATTCAGTGCTGCTGGAGGCGTGGTAACCGATCACAGGGTGCGTCTGTCCACCGACTCGGTCGATCGGCTGACCTTCATAAAAATGAATCAGTCTTGGATCACCACCAGCTACCAAGCACCTGATGCAGATGTAACCGAATAATTTTTTTTGAAATCTCAGATCCCTTCAAAGACTGCCTATGCTGATGCTGAGTGACTATCCCTGAGTAATTATCCTCTTCCTCCTCAATCATCACGCTGATAGCTTGTAAGAACATTTTTGGTTCTGGGCGCCACCACCAGTGCCTAAGGCACAATTTTTCAGCCCCTGTTTAACAGGGGCGTGTAATTACAATTTTTGATGTAATACTTTGCAGCAGGGCTCGTTCCTGCATTCCAACTAGAGTGTCTGTGAGGGGTTGCAGTGTTGTGGCACCAGCACCAGTGCCTAAGACCCAATTTTTCAGCCCCTGTCTAACAGGGGCGTGTAATTACAATTTTTGATGCAATACTTTGCAGCAGGGCTTGTTCCTGCGTTTCAACTAGAGTGTCTGTGAGGGGTTGCAGTGTTGTGGCACCAGCACCAGTGCCTAAGACCCAATTTTTCTGCCCCTGTCTAACAGGGGCGTGTAATTACAATTTTTGATGCAATACTTTGCAGCAGGGCTCGTTCCTGCGTTCCAACTAGAGTGTCTGTGAGGGGTTGCAGTGTTGTGGCACCAGCACCAGTGCCTAAGGCCTAATTTTTCAGCTCCTGTTCAACAGGGGCATGTAATTACAATTCTTGATCTAATATTTCACAGCAGGGCCCTGTGAGGGCTTACAGTGTTTTGGCCACAGCAACACCTAAGGCCCAAATTTCTGCTGAGTATATAGGGCAGGACCCTACTTTCAAACATCTAACTTACAAACGACTCCTACTTGCAAACGGAAGGAGACAACAGGAAGTGAGATGAAATCTACCCCTAAGGAAGGGAAATTCTCTCCTGTAAGAGTTAATATGGGAAAACAATTTCTCCTTTCCACTGATGCTTTCCAATCCTTGTTCCACAAAAAAACCCAAATTTTCCAAAAACATTTTTCATTGGGACAAAAAAGTGAGGTGAAATCTTCTGAAGAGGAGGAAAGACGCAAAACAAATGTCACAGGGGTGATAACCCTTCCCTATGTTTTCCAAAAAGCTTAGAAAAGATTTTTTGGCTGGAGCTAAACACATTAAAAATGTTCAAAATTACAAACAGATTCTACTTAACAACAAACCTACAGTCCCTGTCTTGTTTGCACCGCCTGAATACTGCTGTTCAGAGTATATAGGGACCTTTCCTTATTTTAATTTGGGTGCGGGGTTCCCCTTAATATCCATACAAGACCCAAAGGGCCTGGTAATGGACTGGGGGGTACCCATGCCGTTTGTCTCACTGATTTTCATCCATATTGCCATGACCCGACATGACATTAAACCCGCAAGCAGTTTTAAATGAGATTTTTTCCTTTAAAAATGACATTTGGTGCAGGTACTGTTCTAAACATGGGAAACACGCGTCACTTTACAGGCATACTATAGACACCCCCCAGGTACGATATTTAAAGGAATATTTCACTTTTTTTTTTTTACTTTAAGCATCATTAAAATCACTGCTCCCGAAAAAACGGCCGTTTTTAAAAGTTTTTTTTGCATTGATACATGTCCCCTGGGGTAGGACCCGGGTCCCCAAACCCTTTTTAGGACAATACCATGCAAATTAGCCTTTAAAATGAGCACTTTTGATTTCGAACGTTCGAGTCCCATAGACGTCAATGGGGTTCTAACGTTCGTGCGAACTTGCGGTCCGTTCGCGGGTTCTGGTGCGAACCGAACCGGGGGGTGTTCGGCTCATCCCTAGCCCCGAGATACAGGGCCCCAAAAATCAGTTCAGAAAATGTCAAGCACTTTTCTGCAGCAGAGAATGACATTTTCCAAACCGGTTGGGGCCCCGTATCTCAGGGCCACTTAGTGCTAAGAACCCCAAATTTGGTGTGCAAACCCAATGGAACTGGCACCATAAAAATTTTCAAAGCTGGGGTTTCTAGCACCAAGTGGCCCTGAGATATGGGGCCCCAAAGTCGGTTCAGAAAATGTCAAGCACTTTTCTGCAGCAGAGAATGACATTTTCCGAACCAATTTTGGGGCCCCGTATCTCGAGGCCACTTGGTGCTAGGAGCTTTGGATATGTTGTGGAACCAGTTCAACTGGGTTTGCACACCAAATTTGGGGTTCCTAGCACCAAGTGGCCCTGAGATACGGGGCCCCAAAGTCGGTTTGGAAAATGAAATTGTGGAGGGGCTATAGATGGGAAGCACGTCCACATTGTGCCACCACCCCATTTGGCGTCATATTATTTTAATTATAAGGGGTTTCATAATATTGCGTTAATGGCGGTGGTGTCGGCACAATATGAATTTCTGTATGTGGACGTGGGGAAAAATGGCCGGATGTCGGATGGAGGAGTCTTCGCCCAGACGGAGTTCTACCAGCGTCTCCAGAGTGGTGGCCTGGGGTTACCACCTGATGCGGATAACGTGGAAGGATTGCAGATGAAGCTTTCGGTCTGGGCGAGCACCTGATGAGGCCATTCCCCCAAAGGACCCTCACCCCAGAGAGGAGGGTTTTTAACTACCGGCTGACCAGAGCAAGAAGAGCTGTGGAGAATGCCTTCGGGATAATGGCCAGCCGGTTCCGCCTGTTTCTGACAGCAATCCATCTGGCGGAATACAAACTTAATCATGTTGTTCTAGAATGCTGCATCCTGCACAATTTTTTAAGAAAAAATGACAGAAATTATATTTCATCAATTGGGCCTGAGGCCAGACTTACAGACAATCCTCTGACTGCCTGGATACTGGCTGTACTGGTTTGGCCCCCCAAAGCGCCCGTGAAGTTAGGGAGAAATATGTTACTTATTTTACGGGTAGGGGGGCCATTGCAATGCCAGACAATGTCTGATTTTTCTTGATAAAAAAATAATGATCAGATAAAATCTCAAAATGTATTTATTGCTTGCTTTTCTTTTTGGCTGTCTTCTAGGCTCTCCTAGTGCACTTGTAGTGCCAAGTGGATTTTCCTTTAGTAAATAAGCCCCATTGTCACTGTAAACACAAAATTACTTACAAAACTGGTATTGAGCATTGAAAGAAGAAGCCACACATTGTTGATTAGTAAACTTTTTAATCTGTGCACATTCACCTGTGCATTTATAATAATTTTTATATATATATATATATATATATATATATATATATATATATATATATATATATATATATATATATATATATATATATATCTTTTTTTAACAATATTTTTTTTTCTTAAAATATATATATCTTTTCTAACAATATAATTTTATTTTTTTTATAAAAAAAGTTTTTATTTTTTTACAAACAGGCATGTTTTAAAACATAACATACACAGAACTCTGGAACTCAACTCTGCAGCTAAAAAGGAAATGAAGAACATGACTGATTTAATTTAAAATTCTTTTAAATTCTACCCAAAACATTGATCATGCTCTTCATTTCCTGCTGCATGATGTCCAGCCGATTGCGCATAGCATCTATCTCCCCATTCCAGGCCATGATCTGGCCAATCAGTCTTTGTGAGCTGTCTATTGTAAAAGGTTCGGCCGCTTCCCCTTCCACAACCAGCCCATCACCTAAAATTGATGAAAAAATATGTATTTAGAAATATGCAGGCATACATAGATTACCTGAAGCTGGGGTGTCAGACACTCACCTGGTAGGGTGCACATCTCAACAAAATCCTCCACCTCTCCTTCCTCCACATCCTCGGGGGTGGGCGCTGTAAAAGGTTCGGCTGCTTCCCCTTCCACAACCAGCATATCACCTAAAATTGATGAAAAAACATGTATTTAGAAATATGCAGGCATACATAAATTACCTGAAGCTGGGGTGTCAGACACTCACCTGGTGGGGTGCCCATGTCGCCCACTTCCTCCACATCCTCGGGGGGCTGGGGCTAACTACCCATTCAGACTGGCGAGGTTGGGGGTCCCTGGTAGCCTGCTGTCTGAGTCTTTTCTCCCCTATGAAAATGAAACAAAAGGTATACCTAGCACACAGATATTTGAGTCCAGAAATATGGATATGAAACATTGCTTTGAAGTGGTGTACAATTGTCTATTTGGGAAGAGATCCAAGTTGAAGATATGATTAAAAATCCCTTTTAACCAAACTGCAATACTTTCCTTTTTGGCCAAGTTTCACAGATGGAGACACCCCAAGTATCCGCTTGAGCACCTGTGTGGGTTACCCTAAAAAAACGTGCTCTGATGTCCCACACTAGTGCTCCTGAGTCCAGATGTTTAAACAGCTGCTAAGTGTCCTCTCCTTACATTCCACTGAATCAAGTTTGCAATTCATTCAAGTTTCAAAGACATCTAGACTACAATGTCCTAAACTTCTTTTAATAAGACAAATTACCAAGACCAAAAATGTATTTAAAACCCTGTATCAACTTATTAAATTCTTAAAACCCTCAAAAACCCCGGGCTCAGACAGATACTCAGCCCCTTATTACAAAAAAATTCAGGGCATTTTAATCCCACATCTAAAAGCCCTTTTCAATTACATCCTTAAGGGCAATGTCTTCCCAGACGATATGCTTCTGGCCAATATGTCCCTGATCCCTAAACCTAACAAGAATCACTCTTTACCCCAAAATTACAGACCAATCTCAGTTATTAATACGGACCTAAAGATCTTTGGCCGCTTACTAGCGGACAGACTTTCTAAAATGATCACCTCTTTAATCTCCCCTGACCAAACCATTTTTATCCTGACAAGACAAATTACTGAAAACATCAGACTGGCTTCTAACATTATACAAGACTAGGGATGAGCTTCGAGTTCGAGTCGAACTCATGTTCTACTCGAACATTGGCTGTTCGCAAGTTCGCCGAACAGCGAACAATTTGGGGTGTTCGCGGCAAATTCGAATGCCGCGGAACACCCTTTAAAAGTCTATGGGAGAAATCAAAAGTGCTCATTTTAAAGGCTTATATGCAAGTTATTGTCATAAAAAGTGTTTGGGGACCTGGGTCCTGCCCCAGGGGACATGGATCAATGCAAAAAAAAGTTTTAAAAACGGACGTTTTTTCAGGAGCAGTGATTTTATTAATGCTTAAAGTCAAACAATAAAAGTGTAATATCCCTTTAAATTTCATACCTGGGGGGTGTCTATAGTATGCCTGTAAAGGGGCGCATGTTTCCTGTGTTTAGAACAGTCTGACAGCAAAATGACATTTTGAAGAAAAAAACACATTTAAAACTACCCGCGGCTATTGCATTGCCGACAATACACATAGAAGTTCATTGATAAAAACGGCATGGGAATTCCCCACAGGGCAACCCCGAACAAAAAAAAAAAAAAAAAAAAAATGATGTGGGGGTCCCCCTAAATTCCATACAAGGCCCTTCAGGTCTGGTATGGATTTTAAGGGGAACCCCGCGCCAAAAAAAAAAAAAAAAACGGCGTGGGGTCCCCCCGAAAATCCATACCAGACCCTTATCCGAGCACGCAACCTGGCAGGCCGCAGGAAAAGAGGGGGGGACGAGAGTGCGGCCCCCCCCCTCCTGAACCGTACCAGGCCACATGCCCTCAACATTGGGAGGGTGCTTTGGGGTAGCCCCCCAAAACACCTTGTCCCCATGTTGATGAAGACAAGGGCCTCATCCCCACAACCCTGGCCGGTGGTTGTGGGGGTCTGCGGGCGGGGGGCTTATCGGAATCTGGAAGCCCCCTTTAACAAGGGGACCCCCAGATCCCGGCCCCCCCCCCTGTGTGAAATGGTAAGGGGGTACTTACCCCTACCATTTCACTAAAAAACTGTCAAAAATGTTAAAAATGACAAGAGACAGTTTTTAACAATTCCTTTATTTAAATACTTCTTCTTTCTTCCTTTATCTTCTGGTTCTTCTGGCCCTTCTGGTTCTTCCTCCGGCGTTCTCGTCCAGCATCTCCTCCGTGGCGTCTTCTATCTTCTTCTCCTCGGGCCGCTCCGCACCCATGGCATGAGGGGGGAGGCTCCCGCTCTTCTCTTCATCTTCTTCATCTTCTTCTTCTTCTTCATCTCTTCTTCCTTCTTCTCTTCTTCATTTCTTCTCCGGGCCGCTCCGCAGCCATGCTGGCATGGTGGGAGGCTCCCGCTGTGTGACGGCATCTCTTCGTCTGACGGTTCTTAAATAACGGGGGGCGGGGCCATCCGGTGACCCCGCCCCCCTCTGACGCACGGTGACTTGACGGGACTTCCCTGTGACGTCGCGGGGAATGCCACAGGGAAGTCCCGTCATGTCCCGTGCGTCAGAGGGGGGCGGGGTCACCGGGTGGCCCGCCCCCCGTTATTTAAGAACCGTCAGACGAAGAGACGCCGTCACACAGCGGGAGCCTCCCACCATGCCAGCATGGCTCCGGAGCGGCCCGGAGAAGAAATGAAGAAGAGAAGAAGGAAGAAGAGAAGAAGAAGAAGAAGAAGATGAAGAAGAAGATGAAGAAGAGAAGAAGATGAAGAGAAGAGCGGGAGCCTCCCCCCCATGCCATGGGTGCGGAGCGGCCCGAGGAGAAGAAGATAGAAGACGCCGCGGAGGAGATGCTGGACGAGAACGCCGGAGGAAGAACCAAAAGAGCCAGAAGAACCAGAAGAAGATGAAGGAAGAAAGAAGAAGCATTTAAATAAAGGAATTGTCAAAAACTGTCTCTTGTCATTTTTAACATTTTTGACAGTTTTTTAGTGAAATGGTAGGGGTAAGTACCCCCTTACCATTTCACACAGGGGGGGGGCCGGGATCTGGGGGTCCCCTTGTTAAAGGGGGCTTCCAGATTCCGATAAGCCCCCCGCCCGCAGACCCCCACAACCACCGGCCAGGGTTGTGGGGATGAGGCCCTTGTCTTCATCAACATGGGGACAAGGTGTTTTGGGGGGCTACCCCAAAGCACCCTCCCAATGTTGAGGGCATGTGGCCTGGTACGGTTCAGGAGGGGGGGGCCGCACTCTCATCCCCCCCTCTTTTCCTGCGGCCTGCCAGGTTGCGTGCTCGGATAAGGGTCTGGTATGGATTTTTGGGGGGACCCCACGCCGTTTTTTTTTTTTTTTTTGGCGCGGGGTTCCCCTTAAAATCCATACCAGACCTGAAGGAACCCCACGTCAATTTTTTTTTTTAATTTTGGCTGGGGTTCCCCTTAATAATAATAAGACCTGAAGGGCCTTGTATGGAATTTAGGGGGACTCCCACATCATTTTTTTTTTAATTTTGGTTCGGGGTTGCCCTGTGGGGAATTCCCATGCCGTTTTTATCAATGAACTTCTATGTGTATTGTCGGCAATGCAATAGCCGCGGTAGTTTTAAATGTGTTTTTTCCTTCAAAATGTCATTTTGCTGTCAGACTGTTCTAAACACGGGAAACATGCGCCCCTTTACAGGCATACTATAGACACCCCCCAGGTACGAAATTTAAAGAGATATTACACTTTTATTGTTTGACTTTAAGCATTATTAAAATCACTGCTCCTGAAAAAATGGCCGTTTTTAAAACTTTTTTTTGCATTGATTCATGTCCCCTGGGGCAGGACCCAGGTCCCCAAACACTTTTAATGACAATAACTTGCATATTAGCCTTTAAAATTAGCACTTTTGATTATTCATGTTCGTGTCCCATAGACTTTAACGGTGTTCGCGTGTTCAAACAAATTTTTTTCCTGTTCGCATGTTCTGGTGCGAACCGAACAGGGGGGTGTTCGGCTCATCCCTGTACAAGACGCAGACTTACACTCCAATAAAGTATTACTCCTAAGCCTTGACATTCATAAGGCATTTGATAGAGTGCTATGGCTTTATCTAGAATGGACTGTTGAAAAATTTGGCTTTGTAGGGACCTTTGTTCATGGGTTCAGAGCACTGTATCACCACCCACGCACTCGAATAAGACTCCCTGGTTGCAACTCTGACTACTTCACACTAGGTAGAGGAACCAGACAAGGCTGCCCCCTGTCGCCGCTTTTAATTGCTCTAGCCATTGAGCCCCTTGAACGCTGCATTAGCATGGACCCCAACATCAGAGGATATACTGTAGAAAGGGCGACCAGGAATTCAAACTGAGTCTGTATGCGGATGATATTTTAATGTTCCTGTCTGACCCAATAGTGTCCCTGCCCAACCTCACCTTTACTTTACACACATTTCAAGAAATCTCGGGACTAGGGGTTAACCTCTCGAAATGTGCTGTCCTACCTATAAATTTTCCACCTGACATCATCTCATCTATTCAACCTCACTTTGGGTTTTCAATGGAGGATCAAACCTTATCCTACTTAGGCATAAAATTAGCCCTTACGTTCCATAAGATATATAAGGCTAATTACCCTCCGGCATTTGCCCGCATCAGACAACTTCTACACACATGGAATACATACCACATTATATTTCTGGGAAGAATCCAAGCAGTGAAAATATTCATTCTCCCAAAGCTTTTATTTTTTTTCAGGGCCCTCCCACATTATGTCTCCCGCCAGACGATAGAAATAATCCAAAGGGATGTGAATAATTTTGTTTGGCAAAACAAAAAACCCCGTTTAGGTAGGAAAATGATTTATAGACCTTGAGATAGAGGTGGTTTGGGCTTACCGAATCTTTGGCTATACTTCCTCGCTGCCAGATTACTGCAGCTGGCGCAATGGCACACCCCCACACACAGTATCCCCTGAATCCGCTTTGAGCGGACCTCGATAACACCATATCTTTTACAAGGTCTACTGTGGGCCTCATCGGTTCACAACTAAGAGGTTTCCACTCTAAATGTAGTTGTGGGGCAATCACTACACCTGTGGGCTTTGTATAAGAAGAGGATCTCTTTGCTCCCATCCAATCCCAGATTAGCAACCTTTCTTGGGGACCCCTTATTTAAACCTGCTTTCCCATCTCCTAGGGCATTCTTCTTATGGATCTCAAAAGACCTGGTCACTCTAGATTCCCTAAAAAAGGATGGGGTAATCTGCTCCTTTTCAACCTTACAAACTTCCCACTCTCTATCCAAGACTGAATTCCTCAAATATCTACAAATTAGACATTTCTTTGATTCCCATTATCCCCCGAAGGAGCCTGATGATAACATTATATTTGAAAAGCTCTGTGGCCCTTTCATCTAGAGATAAGGGAACAATATCACTACTTTATAACTACCTGGGCGGTCTTGGCTTCACAGAGAAGTCCACAGCCGTGCTCGGCTGGGAGGTGGAGACCGGACTGGTGGCCTCACCAGAAGAATGGAGCAACAGGATTGCCAATATGCATAAATGCACAAGACCGATAGCGGTTAAGGAAACAGTGGTGAAACTACACACCAGATGGTACTACACACCTTCCAAACTCCACACATTTTTCCCCACTGTTTCAGAAAACTGCTTTAGAGGGTGCCCTGACAAGGGGACTCATCTACATATATTCCGGAGCTGCAAGGCACTAATATTTGACAGAAGGCATCCTCCAAAGTGTCATAGATCACAGGTGTGTCGATGACTTTGACACACCAAATGTGCCTATTCTTTGCAGACATCCCTGGCTCCTCCCCCCGGAACAAAAGCTCGCCCATTCGCTATGTTCAGCAGTCCACTGGGCTATCGCTTTATTTTAGTGAACCCCTGGTGTACCATGGGAACAGGTTCTTAAATGTATGGTAGCCATATAACTGATGGAGAAAATATTCCACACCATTATGGACACAATGCCAGTTTACGAGTCTAAGTGGAAGTCGTGGTCCCCTTAGCTCACCCTGTTCCAGGGGGTTGGCAACGGGCATCTCTTCACAAGTAAATAACTTAATGAGTTACCTAATTTTCATTGTTACTTTTATATTCTAAGTGATAGATTTATGGTTTTTCATGATGTTTAGGATTTTGTTTATGGCAGTAGAGTCAGGCTGAAGTTAAGACGTTCGCTAGTCCCCTAATGCAGCATGAGGTTCTTATTACTGGGAGTTCTTCTAAGTTGTACCAAAATAGTTGTCAGTTCAACCATAAGTGAAACATGATGGCCTTTTTTGGGCCTTCATCTCATGGAAACTAATGCTTACTGTTACTGCTCTTTATTTTCCAATAAAATCATTTGTATTAAAAAAAAAAATAAAACCCTGTAGCAACTAAATACGTTGTATATATTGTCAAACGATGTTTCCTTCGAACGAATACTGTGTCCACGAACATGAAAGTAGCCATTTAAAACTGTACAACAGAAAAGAAGGAGCACATGGAGCAGCATGAAAGTTAATAATCAGAATAGGAACACAACGACAAGTACTTACTTTTTTGAAGCACTTTTTTTATTCTTCTGTACTGATCCAGCTCCCTCAATTTAAGGTCAGACCAGCGTTTCCTCAATTGGTCTTTGGAGCGGAGTACCCCAAAATTCTACTCCAGAGTCTTCACAACTTTGGACATGATTTTGGCCTTGCGCAAATTTGGCTGGGTGTTTCCCATCATAATCGCTCCTCCGCAAGATGCCCACCATCTCCACCATTTCCTCAAAGGCCATATTGGAGGCCTTAAATATCTTCTTCCCGGATCGGAACGTTTTGGGCTCCGAGCTTTCCTTGCTACTGGACTAATTAACACACACCTGCTGTGTCTCTGCCATGTTGCTCCTAACTGCACACCGTAGAGAGAAGGGATGGGGAATGTGCGTGAAAAAGAACGTCGGGGCGGGCGACGCAGGCGGAGTTTCACGCATGCGCGGTGTATAAAAGCTAGCACGAATGTGTCGTACGTACATTCTGTGTGTAGAGAAGGGGGTGGGGAATATTCGTGAAAAAGAACGTCAGGGGCGGACTACGCAGGTGGAGTTTCACGCTTGCGCAGTGTATATAAAGCTAACATGCATGTGTCGTATGTACATTTTGTGCACGGAGGAAAGAGGAACTGATGTTGCGAGTGTCCGAAACAAAGGTAAATTTTATTACATTTGGAACATCAGTGGCCTATACTGCTTAAAGATTAAGGCCTATGTTGAGATAAGATTATGAGAGTTTAGGTTAACTTTAGTGTTTTTGTCTTGAGTATTGTCTTACAGGAAAAATGAATAATAAGTTTAAGGACCCTGAATTCATGTCCCAATTTATTGACAAGTACAGGGAGATGAGGAATCTGTGGGAGATCGAACACAGTGCATATTACAATAAACCAGTAAGGAAGGAAACAATGGAGAGACTTCTGGCATTTGTGCAGACTTTGATCCCAGAAGCAACCTTGGAGATTTTGGAACGTAAAATTGGGATCTTGAGGAATATGTATAGGAGGGAGCATAACAAGATCCAGGCTTCCCTGAGATCAGGAACATCAGCAGATGATGTGTATGTACCCAGGCTGTGGTACTTCAATGAACTGCGTTTTCTTGATGACCAGACTGAAGCCAGGGAATCTCTTTCGACCATTCCCTCCACCCTTCGTTCCACCCTTCCCTCCACCCCAGCAGAGGCTGATGAGGAACAACCTGGGCCTTCCATCCTGGAAGAACCGGATGTGTCCAGCTGGAGCCAGGTATATTATTTTTAGACATATTTAGTGTCCTAATATTAATGATGTTAACCAGATGTTATAATTGATTACCTATTAAGGATTTTATCCAAAATATGATATATACATATCAATTGACAGTAGTGGCCAAAAATGTTTGTCACCAGCTTGAAAAAATGCTGGGGTCAGAATGATACTCTTGTATATGTATTAACATTGAATTTGCAAGTCATGAACTGAAAATTGTGTGTGATTGATGAACCAAAAACTAAAACTATGTCCCTTTTTTATACACAGGATGACTTTAGCCAGGAGGAAGTTCTGGAAAGTGGCAGGCAGAAGGAGGCTGGACCCAGTGACAGCCAGGAGGTGGCCGGGCCCAGTGTCAGCCAGAAGGTGGGCGGGCCCAGTGTCAGCCAGGAGGTGGCCGGGCCCAGTAGGAGCCTCACCAAATTGCAGGTGCCTCCCCTCCATCTTCATACAAAAAGGCCCTGGAAGGGGGCGGTGACAGAGGAGGAATCACTGCGCCTCATTAGAGAAGCTACGAATGTCCTCACGAGCCCCCCCGATGCTGAAGAGGCCTATGGCTGCTATATAGAGAGCAGGTTGGTTGAATTGGAGAAGGGCCAATGCCTCCTCTGTGAAATAATTATTTTTGATGCCCTTCACAAGGGGCTGAGGGGCGAGTTAACTGCCAACAGCCAAATATATGAGCAAGCCTCCTCCTGCTGTCACAAGTCCACCACCAGAGCCACAGCCTCCAAGGAAAGCTGCAGGGAAGGGTGCAGGGAAGGCTGCAGGGCAGCATAGAGGGAAGGCTGCAATGAAGAGAAGAAAGTGATGACCTGGTTTTAGTCTGGTCTGACAGAAGATGCAGGCTGGTGTAGTACCACAGCCTGGGGACATATATGTCATCTGCTGCTGGTCTTGATCTCTGGAATTCCTGGACCAGATTGTGCTCTCTATTTTATGGACTCCTCAAGATTCCAATTTTCTTTTCCACAGACTTGATGTGTGCCCTGGGGCCAAAGGCTTCACAAATCCCAAAAGTTTCCCCAGCGTTGCCTTCATCTTTATTTTGTTAACCAGAATAAATGGATATTTTACTTTATGAAAATACTTGCCTATGTGTTTTTTATTCAAATACATTTCTAAAAGACAACGTCAAATTAACAAGGGACACCAACCTCCTTGAGGTTAAAAAAACAAAACAAAAAGATAATGTTATTGTGTTAACTTGAAACACAAAAAATAAAACATTAATAATGTTATTGTGTTAACTTGACACACAAAAAAATAAAACATTATTAATGTTATTGTGGTAACACAAAAAAAAATATGGAGATCACTAGAAAAAAATTTTTAAATAATCATAAAAAAAGATCTTGATGAAATCAAAAATAATAAAAGATGAGTCAAAAAATAAATTTGTAAACAATATTATGGAGATCAAGCTTTTAAAAAATACAATATCATTCATGAGATCAAGAGAAATAATCCAGAAATCTGTTCATGAGAACTCTGTGTGAATATGAGCAGCAAAACAACTTCATACTTCTAGCATTATAAAGAAGACAATAATGTGCTGCATTAAATGATCACAGAATTTGCAGCGTGAGGAATGTGCTAGCTCCAATATGAACACTAGTTTTACCAGACCAAGCGCTTCCGTCTCTTACTTGCTTCAGAGCATGCGTAATTTTTTGCCCGTCGGACCCGCATACAGACAAGCGGATTTCTCGATAGAAACTGGGTCCGGCGGAGTTCCGTCGGAAAGATTTGAAACATGTTATAAATCTAAAGTCCGTCTGATTTTCACAGAAAAAGTCAGCTGAAGGTTCGATGAAGCCCACACACGGTCGGCTTGTCCGACGGATTCGTTCCGTCGGACCAGTCCAGTCGAAAAGTCCGCCCGTGTGTACACGGCATTAGAAAAATGCACGGTTCCTTCTGCCCAGTCTATGACGGGATAATTAAAATCCTCCATTATGATGACTCTTCCCATCCTTGCCGCTAATACAAATTGTGATAGGAGGTCCGTCTCCCCCTCCTCCCCTATGTTAGGGGGCCTATAGCATACTCCCAGTATTACTTTCCCCTTAGTTTCATCCCTTTGGAGCTCTACCCAAAAGGATTCCACCTCCTCCCTAGCTCCCTTAGTGATGTCATCTCATCACATTAACTTGTACATTATTCTTGATATACAGGCATACCCCTCCCCCTTTTTTACCCTCTCTATCCCTGCGATAAATGGAATACCCTTGAATTATTCAATCATGAGAGCTGCTGAACCAAGTCTCTGAAATTCCCACAAAATCTAAAACCTCCTCATACAACAGTATCTCTAGTTCTCCCATCTTGTCCGCCAGGCTCCTGGCATAGGTGAACATGCCACTTAGTTTAAACCGGTCGCATACTGTCCTCTTATTGGGTGTTCCGAGGTTGTGAATAAGACTTGTTACTATACCTCAGGTTCATGTGCTTTAGTCAACATACCACTAATGCCCCCAATACTACCCTCTGGAATATGTTCTTCACTGACTATCTCTACCTCTGGACCCTTTTGTCCCCTAGTTTAAAACCCCCTCTAACTTTTTGGCCATCTTCACTCCCAGCAGATCTGCACCCTCCTCATTTAGGTGCAGTCTGTCCAGCAGACACCGTCCTCTTCGGGAAGGAAGGGGGGGCACTGAACTGAGTCTTTGCCCTGGGTGAATAGAAAATAGAAGAAAGAAAGCCTAAAAAAGATAACTAATGTAGCCATCACATCTAAGAATTGTTAAGCTGAAATATGATATTTGATTTTGAGTTTAATACTGCTTTAACTGGCTCCCAATGAATCTGTTTGAGGAGGCTGTGGGGATGATGAGATGCTTATCATAATGTATGCAGTTTCTTTTCAATAATGTATTTAACTTGACTGATATAGAACTCCTAAACACAGAAGAAGAAAAATTACATTGAGGCCATGTTCATACGGACTTCAGCATGTATGAGAGCAGTGTGTACTGGCAAATTTGAGGTGGCTTTGTTGAATCCTTTAACCCACTAATGCCAGCCCTTTAACTTACATGTAACGTGATGGCTGTGATTTGTAATCACTGGGATCACAAGACCAAGGGCCCTCCCAATAATAAACAGTAACCAAGAGCTGTCAGTGACAACTTGGTAGCTGTGCTGACAATGCAGGTGCTTACTGTAAGCTGTTATTTTGATTTGATTTGATATGGGATTTTTACTGCGCCGAATGCGCACCGTTAGGAGCACGTCTAGGCACACAAAGACCCTAAAATCAAGTGAGATTTCCAAAAGACCATTAAAAAAGGAGGCTAGGGTGCCCAATATGAAAGAGGTAGAGTAAAAACAGAGAAGAATCGGGGAGGGGGGGGAGGGACTAACCCTCCAGATGGGGGAGGAAAAAGAGCATACAAAATCCGTGTTTTTGTACGATTCTATTCTATTGACGGTGTTCTATTTTTCATCAGATTATCCGTAGGACTGGGTAGAGAGGAAGGTTTTTAAACCCTTCCTGAAACTCAGGAGGGAGGGTAAGGACCTTAGAGATGCTGGAAGGTAGTTTCACAGCTCATTGTCCTTTGTAACCAGGCGTCTGTTACCGGTAAATTTTAGTCTGCTGATTGTCGGTTCTGTGAGAAGTAAGTTGGCCGATCGGAGTGGTCTTGATGGTACATGGTGAGGGGCCCATTCAGACAAGTAAATTGGGCCCAATTTCCAGTGTGCCCTATACATATAGCACAATGCCTTGAATAGTACTCGCTTGACAATAGGAAGCCAGTACAGTTTTTCCAGCATGGGAGAGATGTGGTCTGTTCTGGCGCATCCGGAGATCAGGCGAGCAGCTTGATTCTAAATTGCTTGCAATTTTTTTTGCCACTTCAATGGAAGTCCAAAAAAAAAGATGTTAGAGCAATCCAACTGGGAATGCACAAGGCCCTGTACAAGAGTTAGCCGGTTTTCCAGTGAAAACAGATCTTTAATTGTCCAGAGTTTCTGTATATAGAAGTTGGAGTTTTTGATACAGAGTTTTGGGTGAGGTATAAATGACAGGCAGGGATCAAAGATAATACCTAGGTTCCTGACCTGTTTTGCCGGCCAGGCCAAGAGAAAATTGGTGGTTGATTGAGGACCCACCAGCATCACCTCGGTCCTTGCTTCATTAAGGCCTAGCTTGTTATCTGCCATCCATTTTTGTATGTGAAGGAGGCCATTTCTCAGTTTTAGGTGCATATTTGGCCCATCATCAGCGTCAGCCAGGATCTGCTAGTCACCTGCGTAGATCTGGCATGCTAATTTGTGTGTAGCAATAATGTCAGCGAGTGGGCGCATATAGCAGTTAAATAGCAGGGGCGACAATGCCAAGCCCTACGGGACTCCATAGAGAAGTGGTTCCATTGGCGAGCTGCAAGAGTTTATCTGCACCTGATGGGTCCTATCCGTGAGAAAGGAGTTGATCCGACGGTGGACCGTGCCACCACATCCAAAAAGGTATCTCATGCGGTCTCCCAGGATTTTATGGTCGATAGTGTCAAAGGCTGCAGAGAGGTCAAGCAGCACCAAGGCTGCCGACCCCCCCTCATCCTTTACCCTTAACAGGCATTCGCGTATATCGAGTGCGGACAGTTCAGTGCCACGTCCCGGCCTCAATCCCGACTGGGAGCAATGGAACGGGTCATTACCCGCGAAGAAGCTTTGCATTTGTTGAAAGACGACCTGCTCCAGGATCTTCACCAGAAAGGGAAGATGAGATATAGGTGAGAGAAGGGTCGAGTATGCTCTTCTTCAACAAGGGGGAGACAATGGTATGCTTCAGTCGTGTTGGAATGGCCCCTATTTTTAAAGATAGATTCACTATCCTTTTAATTTCTGGGGCCAATGTATCTGCATTTTTCTTCATAAACCATGTGGGACAGATGTCATTCGGAGAGCTTGATGGTTTAAGCTTGGACACAATATTGGATATCTCTGCCACTGAAGTGGATGCAAATGAGCTAAAAGCTGGAGGGGCTCTTATTAGTGCTGGTGGGACAAAGTCATCAGGCAAGATTTTGTCCTGGTTACGGATTGTTCTTTAATTTTTTCCCCAAAGGAAGACTGAAGCACAGAGCATAATTCCATAGATGGGACAATCTTAGAATAACAATTTTTCAGTTCAAATATGTCCCTAACCAATGTGAATAATTCCCGAGGCTTGTTCGAGGCTTGCATTATTTGATCATTATAATAGGATCTTTTATGGAGTTTTACAGCCTTTCTGTAGCCTCGACAATAGACCCGATACGCCATTTTGTCCCGGGGAAGTTTTGATTTAAGCCACATTCTTTCCAATATTCGTCTTTTATTCTTAAGTAAGTTGAGACTAGGGGCGTACCAAGGGCTTGACTTAGAAAGTCTTGGGCGTCTATTTACTGTTGTCAATGGGGCCAGGATGTCCAGACTTGCCTTGATTCTTAACTCAAATTCATCTAGGGATCTTTCCAGCCTTTCAATCTCGGTTTCTAAAGCCGGAATTCTGATTTCTCTCTCTTCATTTACTGGGAGTGGCTGTCCCTGATGGTAGTCGTAGCATGTTTTAAAGTCTTCGACTGTTATATTTTTTAGTTTCCGAAATGGAGCAGATTTTGTCATACAATTTCCTTTGGGGATTTTTATTGGTGCAAAATCCAAGAGGTTAAAGGTACTCAGACTATGGTCTGACCATCCCACCTCATGTGTTTTAACATTGAAAGCTTCTGTGCCATAAGTAAAAAGGGCATTTAGCATATAGCCTTTTATATGTGTGATCATGGTCGATGCCAGGGTAAAGTGGAGGCCATCTAGGTCACCTATGAGATCCTTGGAGTCACAGCTTGTGTCATCCTCCAGCCACATATTCATGTCTCCCTTGGAGGACGATACAATCCGATTGTAGACACAGGGACAATATTAGTTCAGATAAGTCAGCATGAAAAGTCCCTGCTGGACCAGGTGGACGATAGACAGTGGCTAATACAAATGAAGAAGAGTCACTTACTTTACATCTGATCATCAGGTGTTCAAATGAACTAAATTCAGGTGTTTTTAGCTCAGTGCAATCCAAACAGTCATCATGAATCACAAATCCCCCCTCTCCCCTCTTGTATTCTCTATTTTTAACTAAAATCTTAAAATTTCGGTGAAGTAATTCTTCTAAAACTGACTTATAATTCACATTAAACCAAGTCTATGTGATTCCTAAAATGTAAAATTTCTCTGACTCTAGCATGTCAAAAATTTCCGAACAATGCTTAGTGGCTGAGCGACCATTAATCAAGGCGGCCCTTAAAGTCTCAAACGTAGATGATTTAGCTGATGTACTTTTCGGCTATTTGTCCCTTTTTTTATGTTCCCAGGGGCACCAGATTTTATTTTCGATACAGTTAAGTTGAATGTCTCTTAATATTGCAGTATGTTGATTATTAAGTGAAATAAGCAACGACCTTGAGTAGATTAAACGGTGTGCAGGTACTTTTTTCCCCCGGCAGAAAGTTTTCCTGTACTGTATCCAGTGGTTTGTGGCCAGTCTGCCCCGTCCAGCCTGGCCCAGATGGGCACAGACGGGCTTGCCTCCGGCGCGGGAGCGCCATGATGTTTATAGCAAGTCCCGGTAGTGAGGGGGCATGGTCAAGTCGCACGTCGTATCGTGCTGGTTGCCAGGCAGCAGGACGCTGGATGGACTGGGTATGCTATGCAAAGCAGCAAGGTAAAATCTGTTAAAACAGTCTTTAGAGGAGAGTTCAACAGTGCAGCAGCAAGCAGGTGGAAGCTGTTAACACAGTCTTGAGAAGAGAGTTCAGCAGTGCAGGTATGAGGAGCTGAGACACATAGGGTGCCACCCTGGGCTCATTCCAAAATCTCAGGTCTGTAGTTAATGCTTAGCGTGGGGGCGCCATGATGTTTATAGCAAGTCCCGGTGGTAAGGGGGCGTGGCCAAGTCACACGTCGCGTAGCACTGCTTGCGAGGTAGCGGGACGCTGGATAGACTGGCTACATTATGCAAACCAGCAAGGTAAAATATGTTAACACAGTCTTTAGAGGAGAGTTCAACAGTGCAGCAGCAAGCAGGTGGAAGCTGTTAACACAGTCTTGAGAAGAGAGTTCAGCAGTGCAGGTATGAGGAGCTGAGACACATAGGGTGCCACCCTGGGCTCATTCCAAAATCTCAGGTCTGTAGTTTATGCTCGGCGTGGGGGCGCCATGATGTTTATAGCAAGTCCCGGTGGTAAGGGGGTGTGGCCAAGTCGCATCGCACTGGTTGCCAGGCAGCGGGACGCTGGATGGACTGGCTACGCTATGCAAAGCAGCAAGGTAAAATCTGTCAACACAGTCTTTAGAGGAGAGATCAACAGTGCAGCAGCAAGCAGGTGGAAGCTGTTAACACAGTCTTGAGAAGAGAGTTCAGCAGTGCAGGGATGAGGAGGTGAGACACATAGGGGGCCACCCTGGGCTCATTCCAAAATCTCAGGTCTGTAGTTTATGCTCGGCGTGGGGGCGCCATGATGTTTATAGCAAGTCCCGGTGGTGAGGGGGTGTGGCCAAATCACGCGTCATGTCGTGCTGGTTGCCAGGCAGCAGGATGCTGGATGGACTGGGTACGCTATGCAAAGCAGCAAGGTAAAATCTGTTAAAACAGTCTTTAGAGGAGAGTTCAACAGTGCAGCAGCAAGCAGGTGGAAGCTGTTAACACAGTCTTGAGAAGAAAGTTCAGCAGTGCAGGGATGAGGAGGTGAGACACATAGGGGGCCACCCTGGGCTCATTCCAAAATCTCAGGTCTGTAGTTAATGCTCAGCGTGGGGGCGCCATGATGTTTATAGCAAGTCCTGGTGGTAAGGGGGCGTGGCCAAGTCACACGTCGCGTAGCACTGCTTGCGAGGTAGCGGGACGCTGGATAGACTGGTTACATTATGCAAACCAGCAAGGTAAAATCTGTTAACACAGTCTTTAGAGGAGAGTTCAACAGTGCAGCAGCAAGAAGGTGGAAGCTGTTAACACAGTCTTGAGAAGAGAGTTCAGCAGTGCAGGGATGAGGAGGTGAGACACATAGGGGGCCACCCTGGGTTCATTCCAAAATCTCAGGTCTGTAGTTTATTGTGTTTACCTTATTTTGACTTTGGTGTACTGTGACTTTAACCACTTAATAACCGGCCTATAGCCAAATGATGGCTACAGGGCGGTTTGTTATCTCTGGGAGGGCGTCCAGGGACGTCCTCCAGGAGAATCGTTCCCGCGCGCCCGCTGGGGCGCGCACACGGGAACATCTGTGCTTGTCGGGTTCACGGGACCCGGCGCTACACGGATCGCGATAAAGGGCCAATGACAGCGGCCCTTTACTACGTGATCGCTCCGTCCAATGATGGAGCGATCACAAATATCAACAAAAGAACTCAAACAGGGTCATGACAAGTTCACTGCTCTCCTCTCCTCACACCGATGCAGTGCACACCAGTGTCACACCAGTGCCACCTGTGCCCATCAGTGCCACCTGTGCCCATCAGTGCCACCTGCGCCACTGTAGTGCCACATCAGTGCCGTCTGTGCCCACCAGCACCAGTGTCGCCTGTACCCACCAGTGCCGCCTGTGCCCACCAGTGCCCACCAGTGCCACCTGTGCCAACCAGTGCCACCTGTGCCCACTAGTTCCACCACAGTGCTCTGCAGTACAGCCTCATCAGCCACCAGTATGGCAAAGAAATATTTTACTACCGAAGAGGCCTACCAGCGTCTAAGCATGACCGATGAGAGCAGCGGGGAGCTCTCTGGGTCTCAGTCTGATTCCGATTCGGATTCGACCTATGAACCTGTGATAAGCAACAGTTCTGATACAGAATCTGAAGAGGAATGTGTGCCCGTGAAAAGAAGGCGTTCTGGCGTGGAGCAGCAGCCTACTACCAGCAGCGCAGGGCTGTCCACCTCGAGAGCAGGGCTGTCCACCTCGAGAGCAGGGCCGTCCACTTCGAGAGCAGGGCCATCCACCTCGAGAGCAGTGCCGTCCACCTCGAGAGCAGAGCCACTACAACAAAGGCCAGGCACCAGTAGGGTGTCATCTCAGCCCAAAGGGATAGGGGCCATGCCAGCCTTCCCTATGCCCTTCAAAACCTCCTGTGGCTTCCCCCTAATTCCAGAGCAGCAAATATCCCCCCTTTCTCCGCCCAGCCAGGTGTCCAGGTGAACACCGATGATTTTGCCATGATTGATTTTTTCCATTTGGTTTTCACTGAAGACTTACTATCGTCCATTGTGGCCCAGTGCAACCTCTACTCACAGCAGCACATAGTAAGCAACCCTGGCTCTAGTTACGCCCATCCCTTTGAGTGGGGAGAACTAACCATAGAGGAATTCAAAATTTTCTTAGGCCTAACGTTTACTATGGGACTCACAAAAAAAAACAATTGTACTCCTATTGGTCTACCAAACCCATCCACCACATGCCACTCTTCTCATCCCTTATGCCAAGATCCAGATACCTAATGATCATGCGGTTCACTATAATGACAACACCCAGTGCCCTCCCCGAAATGACCCAGCTTTTGACAAACTATTTAAAATTCGGCCACTCCTAAATTATTTCTCTGAAAAATTTCCCCAGTTATACACCCCCGAACAGAATATTTCCATGGATGAGTCCCTTGTAAAATTCTCCAGCAGGCTCGGCATCAAACAGTTCATCCCCAGCAAAAGGGCCCGATATGGGGTAAAAATGTACAAACTTTGCGACCGAGCCACTGGGTACATCTACGCCTTCCGGGTGTACGAAGGGAAGGACTCCCAACTTCATCCCCCTGAATGCCCAGAGTACATTGGAGCCAGCGGAAGAGTGGTCTGGGATCTTGTCTATCCACTGCTTGGAAAGGGATACCATCTTTATGTGGATAATTTTTATACCAGCTTGCCCCTCTTCCGCAATCTTCACCGGAGAGACACCCCAGCATGTGGTGCAGTAAGAGCCAATAGAAAGGGCTTCCCGCAAAAACTGGTCAATGAAAGGCTACGCCGAGGGGAGACGGCATCTTTGCGGAACCAGGAGTTATTGGCTGTCAAGTGGAGGGACAGACGAAATGTCCACATGCTGACGACAATCCATAATGACACCTACGTGGAAGTCCCAAGAAGAAACGGCCCAGTCCAGAAACCAATGTAACAAGTTATCGGCGCAAAATAGTGACAGCTGTATCCATATCAACAGTTGTGTACAGAAATGGATTGGGAAATTGTCATAGATATTAAAAAGACATAAGTCCGTGTAGTGACACTGTGAGTGGAGGAGATGAAGAATGCTGTGTAAAGTCCACATTCAGGGCAGCCATCCAATGGGGGTGAAAGCCTTTATCCCAAAAGTACTCTAAAGACAAGAGAGAGGAGGCGCCTCTGGGTGCAAACGTTTAAAACAATTTATTAAAAAGTAGCAACAGCTAGTAATACACTCACATTTGTGTGGTGGATATCAAACAAAGCAATGTCCCAGGTCAATCCAGGGGGTCCGTGGAGCCATCTCTCTCAGCTGGTAGATGTAGGGGGTCTGTGCAGTCTCACAACGCTGGATGTCCTCGGCCGAACAGGCACCAGAATGAGGCTTGGGTAACAGCCGATCCTGTCGAGGAATGATGACGTCACACGATATGCGACGCGTTTCCTGAGCTGGCACGCCGTGAATGGTGTGACGGCGGCGCTCCTTCGTCAAGCTGATTGGCTGGGAGCTGGACAGGATGTTTATATGTGAGACAATGATGTGAAGGAAAACGGAATGGGAAATGATTGGAGGGGGAAGGAGGGGAAGGGAGAGGGGAGGTGGCCAGAGGTCCTGTGTGTGGAAGTGTCAGCAGTGGAGGAATGATACAGATAGGGTAAGGAAGAAATAAGGGGGAAAGAGTAGACAATAATAAAAGGAGAGACAGACAAAATAAAGCCATGAAAAATAATGAGAAATAATGCCATGAAAAATAAATTAAATAAAATACAATATGAAGAAAATAAAAAAAAGGAAAGAAGAAGAGAAGAAGTGAGAGGAAGAAATAAATTAAATAAATAATGAAGGAAAAGGTGACATGTGTGTAAAGCAGTTAGTATAAAGAATTATGTATGGGGAAGATGACCATGATTGTATGTGTCTTAAAATAGACACAAAGAGAGTGTATATGCAGACATGGAATATAGGAGCGATTTAAAAATGTATTGCATATCCTAATGGTAAATGTTAGCCCATTAATAAATGGATCAAAATCGATGTATAATTTAAAAATTAATGTTAAAGGGAAATTGATAATAATAATGATACAGAAAGAGGGGGGGGAGGGGGAAAAAAAGGGGGGGAGGGGGGGGAAGGGAAAAAAATCAGGGGGGGGAGGGGAGAAAGAAACTATAATGGTAACTAAAGAGGGTGATGGTAGTGGGAAAAAAAGGGAGGGAAGGGGAGAGGGGGGGGGGGGGCACCTGTGTACACCTGCAAACAGGGTCAAGGTCAAAATAAAATAAGGGTAGCATGTCTACACATTGTCAACATCTACGTAACAAAATAAATAAAAACATTACTCGAACTGGATAAACATCCTCGTTACATTCTAAGACGCTGGATAAAATTTCATGATAACATTTAACATGAGAACTAATAAAAAGATGATAAAAGATCATAATTAAAACAAGATGTGAAAGTGTAGGAGAATAAGGAAGTGGTACCATGTGATATAGATCTCACAAAATGGTGGAAGTTTCAATACACTCATTTATTCCTCCAGGCGAGAGGACATCTAGGCGGTAGATCCAATAGGTCTCCCTCACACATAATTTTTTGAACCTTTCGGCAAGCGAGAGAGACCTAGGGATCTGTTCTATGACCCAAACTGACAGTCCAAGGGTGGAGCCCTTGTGGGCTACAGCGAAATGTTTCGGTACACTGTGGGGGTCAGTCCCCCCCTCAATGTGTCTCCTATGTTCCCCAAACCTTTGTCTCAAAGGCCGAATGGTGCGGCCAACATATATGAGACCGCATGGACAAATCAAGCCATACACCACATAGTCGGATGAACAATTGTAAAAGTCTTTAAGGATGTATGTCTGGCCTTTAGTAGAAAAGGATTTTTGGCCATGGTGGACAAAGTGACAGGTCTTACACAATTTTTTCCGACATTGAAACATCCCTACAAGGGGGATGAGTGGGGTAATAGATGGGAAAGCCGGAGTGGTCTTAAGTTTACTGGGGGCGATTTTATTTTTAAGGTTGGGGGCCCTTCGATAGGTGACCTGTGGGTATGTGGGGAGAGTGGATCTAAGATGGGGATCTTGTTGAAGATCCCAATGTTTCCGGAGAATCTTCTCCATTTTCTTGTGTTGGGAATGAAAAGTAGTAATAAATCTGATGGGGCAATTCGTGGGGGGTGTATTACTATGTGGGGGTTTCCCATGAAGATATAGGTTGTGAGCAGTCTCCACTAAATCTTCCGGATATCCTTTCTCGAGGAACTTCTTTTTAAGGTGAATACTGGCATCTATATAATCAACTTGTCTGGTGCAGTTTGTTCTCAACCTACAAAATTGACCTTTTGGGATATTTTTGATCCACGGCGGATAGTGGCAACTCTTAAAATGAAGGTACGAGTTGCCACTAGTGGGCTTGGTGTAGTTTTTGGCATAGATCTCCTGGTTTTCATGTTGTAATTCTAGGTCTAGAAAAGCAAGAGAGGTCTGATTGCTGTCATATGTAAAAGATAATCCGTACTTGTTGTTATTGCAGTGTGTGGTGAATGATGGAATAAGGTCTAAGGGTCCATCCCAAATGATTATAATATCGTCAATATATCTGCCGAAAAAGACGATGTTAGCCTAAAAGGGGTTATTATGGTAGATGTGGTGTTGTTCCTAAAACCCCATAGCCAGGTTCACGTATGAGGGGGCAAAATTTGCCCCCATCGCAGTCCCCTGTAGTTGTAAATAGAAGTCACCATTAAATGTGAAATAGTTGTGTGTTAGACAAAACCTGGTGGCTTCTATGATGAAGGTGGCCTGGCGGGGATTGATGAGTGGATCCTTCGAGAGGAAGTACTCGAGGGCCATGATGCCAAAGTCGTGGGGAATTGAAGTGTACAGAGAACTTACGTCCAGAGATAGCCCATCCCCCTCCCCTTATGAGTATACAACTCAATATACCCCGGAGACCCAAAACGTACCCTATATCCCAAAAAGCCCGATTTTTTCCTCATACACCTGGTCCACACCCTAAAATCAGCCACCATTCTACTCCCACATGGAAGAAAAGTAAGAAACAACATGATCTAAATCAAAAATATACTAAAAAGTACATACAAAAAAATAGGGAATTGATCACTTCTCTAAACCTTTTTTATAATAGACAAAATCCCACACCCACAGTCTCATCCGGTCAGACTGTCAATGCCGGTCCCCTTAATAATACCACCAGTTCCTCTCATCTATCTGTTGCACATATAGATAATATACTTCCCCTTCTAGACACTCCAACTGGAGATACGGACAACCATCAGACCGATCCACTTGCCCTGCCCCCCCATATTACAGGTTGTCATACCCTTGCTGGTTCATCCCAGGTCCCCTCCCAGGATACTTTTTTAGTGTCCAGTCCCCCTCTGGCAAGCACATCCAGAAAAAGAAAACTCGTAGAAGAGGCCACCGAGGGGGACAAACCAGACAAGCTACTTCACACACGGAATCCGAAAAAACGGTAAAAATCTTTAATCTGTCTAACCACATCATGTCTTCTGCTGACACGGCACTCCTCAGCCATGGCTTGAATTTTGCCCCTATCAATAGGCCAAACCCCTTTCTGCTTTTTAAAGACCTGAACTGCTACATTAGGAATCTTACTCTTCAGAGACATTATAACATCCAAAAAACCAAAGATTCATTAACTCCTACCCAGCAGGTTAATATTACCTCATCTCACCCTTCACCGGAAGATGTCGATAACACTTCAGACATCTACGATTATGATTGTTCAGAGATCACACACACTACAGACGATTACCCATGTACAGAAGATGACCTGTCCAGGCTACTCACACAACACCTTGCCACATCACCACCTATTATACATTCTGATTTGAAGCCAAAATCCATCTTCTTCCCAACACACTCAAAAGGACCTTATATAGAAAGCTTCTACAGAGTAGTATTCTCTGACATGACTAAACTTTGTAACACCACATCCACCTCCATATCACATAACCTTTCATCATCAGAAACTAGGTCCCTACAACAATTCATTTCAGCAGAAGACCTTATTATTAAGCCTGCTGATAAAGGAGGCGGTATCATACTCCAAAATAAGATTGACTACATTGCAGAGGCTGAAAGGCTCCTGTCAGATCACACTACTTACACAAAACTCTCCAAAGATCCCACCAATGATTTCACTTCAGAAGCGGAAGTTTTGATCATGACTGCTCTCAAAGATAATATCATCTCCAAGGTGGAGAGCCTCTTCTTCCGTAAATCATTCTATTCCATCCCTTACTTTTATCATCTACCTAAAATCCACAAAAACCAGCATAATCCCCCAGGTAGGCCAATCATGGCCTCAATGGACAGCATCACTTCAGGTTTCAGCCTATATGTTGACAGATACTTACAGCCCCTAGTACATCAACTTCAGTCTTACATACGGGATGGGACACTACTCATGGAGCAACTCTTACCATACAGGTGGGAACCCACTTACTCTTGGCTATCTCTGGACGTAAGTTCTCTGTACACTTCAATTCCCCACGACTTTGGCATCATGGCCCTCGAGTACTTCCTCTCGAAGGATCCACTCATCAATCCCCGCCAGGCCACCTTCATCATAGAAGCCACCAGGTTTTGTCTAACACACAACTATTTCACATTTAACGGTGACTTCTATTTACAACTACCTTGGACTGCGATGGGGGCAAATTTTGCCCCCTCATACGCGAACCTGGCTATGGGGTTTTGGGAACAACACCACATCTACCATAATAACCCCTTTTAGGCTAACATCGTCTTTTTCGGCAGATATATTGACGATATTATAATCATTTGGGATGGACCCTTAGACCTTATTCCATCATTCACCACACACTGCAATAACAACAAGTACGGATTATCTTTTACATATGACAGCAATCAGACCTCTCTTGCTTTTCTAGACCTAGAATTACGACATGAAAACCAGGAGATCTATGCCAAAAACTACACCAAGCCCACTAGTGGCAACTCGTACCTTCATTTTAAGAGTTGCCACTATCCGCCGTGGATCAAAAATATCCCAAAAGGTCAATTTTGTAGGTTGAGAACAAACTGCACCAGACAAGTTGGTTATATAGATGCCAGTATTCACCTTAAAAAGAAGTTCCTCGAGAAAGGATATCCGGAAGATTTAGTGGAGACTGCTTACAACCTATATCTTCATGGGAAACCCCCACATAGTAATACACCCCCCACGAATTGCCCCATCAGATTTATTACTACTTTTCATTCCCAACACAAGAAAATGGAGAAGATTCTCCGGAAACATTGGGATATCCTTCAACAAGATCCCCATCTTAGATCCACTCTCCCCACAAACCCACAGGCCACCTATCGAAGGGCCCCCAACCTTAAAAATAAAATCGCCCCCAGTAAACTTAAGACCACTCCGGCTTTCCCGTCTATTACCCCACTCATCCCCCTTGTAGGGATGTTTCAATGTCGGAAAAAATTGTGTAAGACCTGTCACTTTGTCCACCATGGCCAAAAATCCTTTTCTAGTAAAGGCCAGACATACATCCTTAAAGACTTTTACAATTGTTCATCCGACTATGTGGTGTATGGCTTGATTTGTCCATGCGGTCTCATATATGTTGGCCGCACCATTCGGCCTTTGAGACAAAGGTTTGGGGAACATAGGAGACACATTGAGGGGGGTACTGACCCCCACAGTGTACCGAAACATTTCGCTGTAGCCCACAAGGGCTCCACCCTTGGACTGTCAGTTTGGGTCATAGAACAGATCCCTAGGTCTCTCTCGCTTGCCGAAAGGTTCAAAAAATTATGTGCGAGGGAGACCTATTGGATCTACCGCCTAGATGTCCTCTCGCCTGGAGGAATAAATGAGTGTATTGAAACTTCCACCATTTTGTGAGATCTATATCACATGGTACCACTCCCTTATTCTCCTACACTTTCACATTATCTTGTTTTAATTATGATCTTTTATCATCTTTTTATTAGTTCTCATGTTAAATGTTATCATGAAATTTTATCCAGCGTCTTAGAGTGTAACGAGGATGTTTATCCAGTTCGAGTAATGTTTTTATTTATTTTGTTACGTAGATGTTGACAATGTGTAGACATGCTACCCTTATTTTATTTTGACCTGGACCCTGTTTGCAGGTGTACACAGGTGCCCCCCCCTCTCCCCTTCCCTCCCTTTTTTTCCCACTACCATCACCCTCTTTAGTTACTATTATATATTCTTTCTCCCCTCCCCCCACCTGATTCCCCCCCCTGATTTTTCCCTTCCCCCCCTCCCCCCCCTTTTTTTTTCCCCCTTCCCCCCCCCCTCTTTCTGTATCATTATTATTATTATCAATTTCCCTTTAACATTAATTTTTAAATTATACATCGATTTTGATCCATTTATTAATGGGCTAACATTTACCATTAGGATATGCAATACATTTTTAAATCGCTCCTATATTCCATGTCTCCATATACACTCTCTTTGTGTCTATTTTAAGACACATACAATCATGGTCATCTTCCCCATACATAATTCTTTATACTAACTGCTTTACACACATGTCACCTTTTCCTTCATTATTTATTTAATTTATTTCTTCCTCTCACTTCTTCTCTTCTTCTTTCCCTTTTTTTATTTTCTTCATATTGTATTTTATTTTATTTTATTTTTCATGGCATTATTTTTCATTATTTTTCATGGCTTTATTTCGTCTGTCTCTCCTTTTATTATTGTCTACTCTTTCCCCCTTATTTCTTCCTTACCCTATCTTGTATCATTCCTCCACTGCTGACACTTCCACACACAGGACCTCTGGCCACCTCCCCTCCTTCCCCCTCCAATCATTTCCCATTCCGTTTTCCTTCACATCATTGTCTCACATATAAACATCCTGTCCAGCTCCCAGCCAATCAGCTTGACGAAGGAGCGCCGCCGTCACACCATTCACGGCGTGCCAGCTCAGGAAACGCATCGCATATCGTGTGACGTCATCATCCCTCGACAGGATCGGCTGTTACCCAAGCCTCGTTCTGGTGCCTGTCTCCGCTGTTCGGCCGAGGACATCCAGCGTTGTGAGACTGCACAGACCCCCTACATCTACCAGCTGAGAGAGATGGCTCCACGGACCCCCTGGATTGACCTGGGACATTGCTTTGTTTGATATCCACCACACAAATGTGAGTGTATTACTAGCTGTTGCTACTTTTTAATAAATTGTTTTAAACGTCTGCACCCAGAGGCGCCTCCTCTCTCTTGTCTTTACAGTCCAGAAACCAGCTTGCATTTACGATTATAATCTGTTTATGGGGGGATTGGACTTCAACGATCAGATGATTGAACCCTACCTTCCCACAAGAAAATCCCGCCACTGGTATAAAAAAGTGTCCATTTATTTTTTCAGTTTGGCCATGTATAACACTTATGTTATTTACCAAAAATCCACAGAGAACCCTGTATCCTATCTCCACTACCAAGAAGAAGTTATTTCTGCCCTTTTGTACCTTGAAAGCCCACCAGAAACTATTCGCTCTGATTCCATGAGCAGACTCCACGAGCGCCACTTTCCTGACAAAATCCCCCCCGTGAAACAGGCCGCAGACGTCAAAAGAAATGCTCTCCAGTGGAGGAATTAGAAGAGACACCACGTATTATTGTCCCGATTGTCCTTCCCAACCAGGCCTCTGTATAGTTGGACCACGCTTCTGCCCAACGTTAAACTGTACCTACCTCTGCCTGCTCTGGAACTGACCCTGGACTGTAATATGACCATGCTTCTGCCGAACGCTAAACTGTACCTACCTCTGCCTGCTCTGGAACTGACCCTGGACTGTTTAACCACGTTTTTTGCCTGCCTCTTGGATTGATCTTTTACCCTGCTGTGCTAGTGGGAACACAGGGGTCTCACATATGTGAGGGGCTCCAGAAATGTTTTTCTGGATGAAGAAAAATGATTTTTTAGTTTTCTCATTACCGGATTAGGGTCTGGAGACTCTGAGGCTTCAAAGAGATTTGGGTGGGAGAAGCCTCTACCCCTGTCCCCATTCTTTCCTGGCCTGCTACTTGGATCGTGTTCCTGCTTACTACCAGGACCAATATTTTGGCACTGCTGGCAACGTCTCTACTTGCACTGACCCTGGACTGTATATGGACAGTATCCCTGCCTGTTCTGACTATGGACAATATTCCTGCCTGCTACCTGGACAACTCCATTCACTGTCGCTGACCACGTCCCTGCCTGCTGCCTGGATCAGGGCTCTCCTCCTGTGGACAATTGCACTACTAAAATCACAGGTAATCTTTTGTTTACCCTTTACTCAGCAGAATGTATTTTAGGGTGTAATTCTTGGTATGTACATGCTGTGTTAGAAATATGAAGGGCCTTCAAAAATGTGATAGATTGTAAGGAAATTGGATGTGTAATTTATGTCCCTAGAACACCTGATGGTGCTTCTTGGATGTTGGGCCTCTATGTGGCCAGGCTGTGTAAAAGTCTCACACATGTGGTATCGCCGTACTCAGAAGGAGTAGCAGAATACATTTTGGGATGTCATTTTTGCTATGTACATGTTATGTGTTGGAAATATCTTATAAATGGACAACTTTGTGTAAAAAAAAAATGCGTTTTCATTTTTTTCCACATTTTCCAAAAACTTCTGGAAAAAAATGAACCGTTCCAAAGACTCATCATGCCTCATAGATTATACATTGGGGTGTTTGCTTTCCAAAATGGGGTCACTTTGTGGGCGTTTCCATTGTCCTGGTGCTCCAGGGCCTTCAAAAGTGTAATAGGTGGTTGAGAGATTAGATGTGTAATTTATGCTCCTAGAACGCATGAAGTTGCTACTTCAATGTTGGGACTCTGTATGTGGCCAGGCTGTGTAAAAGTCTCACACATGTGGTATCGCCGTACTCAGAAGGAGTAGCAGAATATATTTTGGGGTGTCATTTTTGCTATGTACATGTTATGTGTTGAAAATATCTTATAAATGGACAACTTTGTGTAAAAAAAATGCGTTTTTATTTTTTTCCACATTTTCCAAAAACTTCTGGAAAAAAATGAACCGTTCCAAAGACTCATTATGCCTCATAGATTATACGTTGGGGTGTTTGCTTTCCAAAATGGGGTCACTTTGTGGGCGTTTCCATTGTCCTGGTGCTCCAGGGCCTTCAAAATTGTAATAGGTGGTTGAGAGATTAGATGTGTAATTTATGTTCCTAGAACGCATGAAGTTGCTACTTCAATGTTGGAACTCTGTATGTGGCCAGGCTGTGTAAAAGTCTCACACATGTGGTATCGCCGTACTCAGAAGGAGTAGCAGAATACATTTTGGGGTGTCATTTTTGCTATGTACATGCTATGTGTTGGAAATATCTTATAAATGGACAACTTTGTGTAAAAAAAAATGCGTTTTCATTTTTTTCTACATTTTCCAAAAACTTCTGGAAAAAAATGAACCGTTTCAAAGACTCATTATGCCTCATAGATTATACGTTGGGGTGTTTGCTTTCCAAAATGGGGTCACTTTGTGGGCGTTTCCATTGTCCTGGTGCTCCAGGGCCTTCAAAAGTGTAATAGGTGGTTGAGAGATTAGATGTGTAATTTATGCTCCTAGAACGCATGAAGTTGCTACTTCAATGTTGGGACTCTGTATGTGGCCAGGCTGTGTAAAAGTCTCACACATGTGGTATCGCCATACTCAGGAGGAGTAGCAGAATACATTTTGGGGTGTCATTTGTGGTCTGTACATGCCATGTGAGAGAAATAACCTGTTATAATGACAATTTGGAGTGAAAAAAAATAAAAATAAAAAAAATCTTCATTTTGCAAAGAATTGTGGGAAAAAATGACAACTTCAAAAAACTAAATGTGCCTTGTACTAACTACCTTGGAATGTCTACTTTCCAAAAAGGGGTCATTTGGGGGGTATTTGTACTTTCCTGACAGACTCCATGGCAGCAACGAGTGGGTTAAGTCCCGCCTCTACTACCCTATAGGACACTACTCCCATAAATCTTTGCTCCCTGCCCCCGGCCGTGTTCTTTTATTGTCCTCCTCGCAAGACCTAGTGTTGGTCTTCCTACCTGAAGATGTTTATCCCCACGATCAAGGTTGGCCGAGCTGCGACTTGGATCGGGAAAAGTCGCATTACTCCGCTAAGCCCTAGCTATTAGCAGGGTATGGAGTGGGGCGTTGGAAGAGGCGCAGGAAGAAGCCGTTGTCCCTGGCCACTGGCAGGCGAGGCCGCGCATGGGTTGGATAGCCAGCTATTAGCAGGTGACCCCTTGTTGCCCCTGGAAAGTCCGGTGTTTACCTTCGGCCTGACGATCGTGGTGGGATTGGTGAGATGTTTCCTTGCTATCATGGCAGCAGTGTCTGTTTGAATTCCTTGTTGTTTCTTTCCCTTGTGTGTCTTTCCCCTCGCCTTATCGTTCAGGTGGTTGCAGGCATGGCGGCTGGTTCTTCCTGCGTTCCAGCCGCCGTTTTTACTTTCACTTTGTGTGTCCGGCCGTACTGCGCATGCGCGGACGGCACGAAACCGAGGCTTGGTTTTCGCGCATGCGCGATAGCGGCAAATCGCCGCTAATCGCGCATGCGCACTGGCGTTCGCTCGTCACGGGCGGTGACATCACTGGGGCGCCCTATTTAAACTGGAAAAATAGCCTGCAGTCCCTGGGAATGCCTGCATGCTGTTTTTGGCTCTTCCCCACGCTCCAGTGAATCAGCTACTGGTAAGTAGCTTTACATACAGGAGGGCTGTTGCTCCCTGGCTCATAGCCGAGTTAATTTATATGCCTTACGTTAACTTTGCAGTCAGATGGATATTTCTCAAGACATGAGCTCTCCACCGCCTGCCTCTGGCCAGCCTCCTCTCACAAGGTACAAGGGCAGGTCCCATTGCCGAGGGTCCTTAGGCGGGTGGGGGGGGTGTATTTCCGCAGATGATCATTCTTTCTAACTGCTCTGTTTTGTTTCTGTGGTTCTCTGTCTTCTGCTTTAGCCCTTCCAGGTCAGAACAGCGTCGCAGCTCGCACAAAGGAAGTGATTCGTCAAAGTCGCATCACCGGCAAACCTCTTCCAAATCTAAACATTACGGCTCCTCCTCAAAATCAGGACACCGTAGTGAGGAGCGCTCGCACTCCTCAGTGGCCCACTCCAGCCACTCTGCAAATGTCTGCTGGGGATGCAGATCACAAGTACCTGTCGGTAAATCGCTGTGCGATTCCTGCTTCGCCAAAGCTTCCAAAGAAAGAGGTGATTCGGACCAGCAACTTAAAGCCCTAGTTGAGAGGGTTGTGAAGGAATCACTTAAAGGTATTGAGGCAGTCCGGCCTGTTACCCCTCAGGCAGAGCCACCAGGTTCCCCAGTGAGGGAAACTCAGTTGCAGGACACCTGGGAGTCCTCTGTTCCTAGCCACCCTTCAGTGGTCAACTCTGACAGTGACTCGGATGAAGATAATACCTGTGTGGGTTTTGACTTCACTCTGCTACCTCCTTTGGTCAAGGCGATTAGAGAAACTCTAAATTGGGAGGATGCGACGGCTGTCCCTCCCAAACAGAGAAAATTCTTTAAACAGCTAAAGAAGGAGCGAGTTAACTTTCCTTTCTTTTCTGAGTTGGGCGAGATCATCACGGATGAGTGGAGCAAGGTGGAGAAGAAAAACTCCATGCTTACCAAAATTTCAAAGCTTTATCCCTTTCGGGAGGAAGAAGTGAAGCATCTGGAATTAGCTCCTTTGGTGGACGCAGCGGTGATGAGGCTAGTGAAACATGTGACACTCCCCTTGGAGGACACAGTGTCCTTTAAAGACGTTCTGGACAGACGGATTGATGCTGATTTGAGGAGAGTGTACCTTACAGCAGGCATGGCTTGCAAACCAGCCTTAGCCCTGGCAGCCCTGTCCAAAGCTATGGAGGTGTGGACGGATAGTGTTCAAGATACGCTAAGGAATATTTCAGATGACACAGCGAAAAACTCGCCTATTCAAGAATTAAGGCTAGCTTCGGCTTTTCTGGGTGAGGCCTCGATTGACATCATTCGCCTGGCGGCCCGAGTAATGCTCTCGTCGGTCACCGCCAAGCGGGCTCTTTGGCTCCGCCCTTGGCTGGCTGACCCAGCCTCTAAGCAGGTATGGTGCCGAATTCCCTACGGGGGCTCTTCTCTTTTCGGCAACAAGCTGGATGAGGCCATTACACGGGCTACTGGCGGGAAGTCGGGGTTCCTACCTCAGGATAGACGCCTGCAAGGCCAAAGAAGATCCTTCCCGAAGAGGCAATATCAAGATCGATCCAGAGAGGCTCGTACTTATAAGCCAGGCCGGGAATTCTCCAGATCCTGGAAATCAAGGCAATCGTCCTTTAAGAAGGCTGCAGGTAGTGAGTCGAAAGGGGAGAGGCAACCTTCCAAATCTTTTTGAAAGTGGGCCCGCTCAGGCAGACCGTGTGGGGGCCCGTCTCTTCCACTTTCGGCATGTCTGGGCGGCCTCGATTCACGACTTCTGGACAATCAAGACAGTCTCCTCTGGTCATGCCTGGACCTTTACCGACCCTCCCAGACTCAGGTGGGTACCCACTACTCTTCCGTCATCAGAAGAAAAAAGGATAATACTTTTAGCCTACATAGAATCTTTGTTGGCCCAAAGAGCTGTCGTCCCAGTCCCAGTCAGCCAGCAAGGCATGGGAATGTATTCTCCCCTCTTTCTGGTTCAGAAGAAGAGTGGGGCCTGGAGGCCGGTCATAGACCTAACCCATCTAAATCGCTTCATCAAAAAGGAGAGGTTCAAGATGGAAACACTCTCCACAATTCAACAGTCAGTTCAACCAGGGGACTGAATGGTGTCCATAGAACTCAAGGACGCCTACTTTCACGTTCCCATCGCGGAAAACTTTCAACAATTTCTCCGCTTCTCCGTGGGCAACCTTCACTTACAATTTACATGCCTTCCCTTCGGGTTGTCAACTTCTCCTCGGGTTTTCTCAAAGGTGCTGTTGGCAATAGTAGCTCTCCTGAGAACCAGGGGGATTCGTCTACATCACTACCTGGACGACCTGCTTCTCTTGGCACAAGACAGGGTGCAACTCATAGCACACAGAGGGCAAGTGATTTCCACACTACAGGAATTCGGATGGATTCTGAACCAAGAGAAGAGCCAGTTAGACCCATCGCAGTCTCTGGTGTTCTTGGGTGCCCTCTTCGACACGGTCAGAGGCACCATTTCGTTACCGGAAGAGAAGATCTCGACATTCAGAGACAGGATCCACCCAGCTCTTTCTACTCCTCATCTTCACGCTCTCCAATGCCTGAGCATCATTGGCACTATGGTGGCGGCGATTCCGATGGTGAGGTGGGCCCAATGGAGAATGAGGCCTTTTCAGAAGGGCTTCCTTCACCAGTGGAAGGGCAGCAAGACCCAGCTGATTCGGATTACTGCATCCATGAGGCACTCTCTCCTATGGTGGCTCCAACGGGAGAACCTCTCCAACTGCCATTCTATCCTTCCCATTGCTTGGGTGACTATAACAACAGACGCCAGCAACAGGGGCTGGGGTGCCCACTGTCTGGCGGAAGTGGCTCAGGGCACTTGGGAATTCCCCTCCAGAAGGATAGTGTCAAACATCCTGGAGCTGAGAGCAGCCTTCCAGGCACTTCTGGCATTTCGGCATCTCATTCAAGGCTCCTCGGTCCTACTCAGACTGGACAATACCACAGCAGTGGCATACATAAGAAGGCAAGGAGGGACTCGAAGTCTCTCCTTACTACAAGAGGTAGAGCCAATTATGTCCTGGGCCCAGAAAAACCTGAAGGATCTGACAGCGACATATGTTCCGGGGGTTCAGAATGTTCAGGCAGACTTTCTTTCTCGGAGGCTCCTAGACAACAACGAGTGGTCTCTCCACGAAGAAGTATTCAAGTGGGTTCTTTCGTTGGGGTTCCTTCCGGAAGTCGACCTGTTCGCCTCCCCCTGCAACAAAAAGATGGCAAGATACTATTCAAGGTACAAGGACCCTCAAGCGTATGGGGTGGACGCCCTGACGGAGAAATGGTGGTTCAACAGAGCCTATGCCTTTCCGCCAACTCCGATCATCCTCCAGTTTCTGAAGAGGCTCAGGGCAGAGACAGCAGAGGTGTTAGCAATAATTCCTTATTGGCCCAACAGGCCCTGGTTCCCTCTCCTGACACTCCTCAGTGTCCGAGATCCAATCCCTCTTCCATCCAGACCAGACCTCCTGTCTCAGGGGTCGAGGCTACACCCTTGCCCGGATCACCTACGCCTAAGGGCTTGGCTTTTGAAAGGGGAAGGTTGGAGGCGCTAGGCTGCCCGGATGAAGTAATTCCAACTCTCCTTAGTTCAAGAAGGAATAGTACTAACCGAGTGTATGAGAGGATCTGGGCGAAATTTAGCAGCCATATGTCTTCCAGGTCCAACTCCTGTGATAATCTGGCGATTCAGGATGTTCTAAGTTTTCTGCAGACGGGTCTGGACATCTCACTATCCGTCAGTTCTCTGCGTGTCCAGGTTTCCGCAATATCAGCTTTCTCCGGAGTCGCATGGGCCAAGCACCCTCTGGTCCAGCAATTTTTCAAAGGAGCAGTCAGACTTAGGCCACAGAGGAAACCTAGATTCCCTAAATGGGATCTTCCGTTAGTCTTGGATTTCTTTGCTCAACTTGACAGATCTCTCTCAGTCAGGGAATTAACCCTCAAGACTTCGTTCCTGATAGCTATAACTTCGGCGAAGAGGGTCTCGGAAATTCAATCCCTGGGGTCCAAGGAACCATTCATCACCTTTTTTCCGGACAGAGTGGTCCTAATACCAATGCTTGGGACAAATCCCAAAGTTACCTCGGTCTTTCACGAGAACCAGGATATTACACTCCCTACCTTCAAATCCACTGGAGGTCCAGATCCACACCCTCTCGATGTAGGAGCTACTCTCAATCAATACCTGGAAGTTACGGCATCTTTCCGTCAATCTGAATTCCTTTTTGTTCTATTCCATGGGAAAAACAGGGGCTCTAGAGCTTCTGTCAGATCCATCGCGGCTTGGGTGGTTCAAGCCATTCAATGGGCTTACAGAGAGAAAGGCTTGGCTCCTCCTGAGGCGGTTACAGCTCACTCTACAAGAAGTCTGTCGACGTCTTGGGCGGCCTCACGTCATGTTGCTCCTGATGTGATCTGTAGAGCAGCTTCGTGGTCTTCGATTCATACCTTCATGACCCATTATTGTGTTGAGCCAGCAACCTTATCTTCTGTTAAATTTGGTTTAAAAGTGCTGTCGGCTGACAGTGTTAAATAAATCTTTTGTTCAGCATTTAGCCCACCCGGGTGTGTATGGCGAGTTATTTCCCACTCGTTGCTGCCATGGAGTCTGTCAGGAAAACGGAAAATTCCTATCATAATACTTACCGTAATTTTCCTTTCCTGATGGACTCCATGGCAGCAGGAGTTCCCTCCCCGAATGGCTGAAGTAGGCTAGTTACCGAACACGGCCGGGGGCAGGGAGCAAAGATTTATGGGAGTAGTGTCCTATAGGGTAGTAGAGGCGGGACTTAACCCACTCGTTGCTGCCATGGAGTCCATCAGGAAAGGAAAATTACGGTAAGTATTATGATAGGAATTTTCCGTTTTACTGGCTTGTTAGAGTCTCAAGAAATGAGATAGGCTGTCAGTACATCAGGTGTGATCAAAAATGCATTTTTTTACAAAATTTCCGGTCTTTTTTCATTTATAGCACAAAAAATAAAAAACCCAGAGGTGATCAAATACCACCAAAAGAAAGCTCTATTTGTGTGAAAAAAAGGACGAAAATTTCATATGGGTACAGTGTTGCATGACTGAGTAATTGTCATTCAAATTGTGAGAGCACTGAAAGCTGAAAATTGTTCTGGTTATTAGGGGGTTTAAGTGCCCAGTGGTCAAGTGGTTAAATATTCTGGATGATTTCTGAGGTTTTGGGTAGTGTATGACTTCTTCCTCCAGATGTGCCATGTTCTGTCAGTTTTGGGGTATATATACAGTATGTGCAGAAGACCAACTTCAGAAGGGAGTCCAATGGGAACAACTTTGTGAGGATCAACTGCTGTGATGTGATTCCTCTTCTTCATATTCTAGTTGCACCTGTGTAAAACCACTAGGGACAGTGTTTCAGTTAAATAGCACAGCCAAACAACCTCAGCCAGATTGCACAGACAATTTATATTCAATTCTCTATACTTGTATGTGAAGAACACTGTATGAACAGTAAAAGGACTTGAAGAAGTTGCCTGTGTCATTTTCTAGAAGAGGTGTATAGACAGGAACTAGTGTAACTTTGGTGTATCAAAAGAACATCAGCTTTGGGAGTTAAAACCAAACAGCCCTCCTGGTTAAAGAAACAAAGATAGACTTGGGGGGCACACCCTTAGAATGCATAACATTAGATGGTGCAGCTATAAGACTGACAAAGAGGAAAAGATTACAGGATACTAAAATGACATTTAAATCCTGCAAGGCTATTTAAAACACCTGAACATGTTCAGCAAATAAGCAAAAAATATGGGGATTTGGTCACACTATATGGCCACATAGTGCTTAAGCCCACTACTGCGTCAAAGTACCCTATTATCAGTGGGTCCTACACTATTCATTGAATGAAAGATCCTGCTTCTCAATCATGGGAGAAATACTCTCCTCTTTGTGGGAGAACTAAAGGACTCCTTCTATAACACAGGTGGACACGAATAAGAGGTAATTGGTATGTGTGCACTGTAATCTTTTCCTCTGTTTGTCAGTCTTATTGTTATGCATTCTTAGGGTGTGCCCACCAAGCAGGCCCGGACTGGGACAAAAAATAGGCCCGGGCATTTTAGACTGAGCAGCCCGGAGGGGGGGGGCGGCGGCGGCGCTTCGCGGCGGTTGATGATGGGATGTGGGGTTCCAGCACGTTGTACCTCTGGACCCCTTTACATCACACAGCACCCTGCACCTCTGGACCCCTTTACATTACACAGCACCTTGTATGTCTGGACCCCTTTACATTACACAGCACCTTGTACCTCTGGACCCCTTTACATTACACAGGACCTTGTACCTCTGGACCCCTTTACATTACACAGCCCCCCACAGCTCTGGACCCCTGCTTGTTACACAGACACCCCCCTAACAGTTCTGGACTCCCTGCATGTTACACAGACCCCCTACAGTGCAGACCCCGTCCCTACAGTCCAGACCCCCTCACTACAGTACAGATCCCCTCCCTACAGTGCAGACCCCCTCCCTACAGTAAAGACCCCCTCCCTACAGTACAGACCCCCTCCCTACAATACAGACCCCCTCCCTACAGTGCAGACCCCCTCCCTACAGTGCAGACCCCCTCCATACAATACAGACCCCCTCCCTACAATGCAGACCCCCTCCCTACAGTGCAGACCCCTCCCTACAGTGCAGACCCTCTCCGTACAATACAGACCCCCTCCCTACAGTGCAGACCCCCTCCCTACAATACAGACCCCCGACCCCTACAATACAGAACCCCCCTACAATACAGACCCCCCTACAATACAGAACCCCTCTACAATAGAGACCCCCTCCGTACAGTGCAGACGCCCTCCCTACAATACAGAACCCCCTACAATATAGAACCCCCCTACAATACAGAACCCTCCCTACAATACAGAACCCCCCCACAATACAGAACCCCCCTACAATACAGAACCCTCCCTTCAGACCCACAATGTACCTCAGATCAGCGCGGGACTGCATGTCGGGTCCCCTCCCTCTGTGTAGAGTCCCCTTCACTCTGCTCGGCTGTGTGAGACAGCTGAGCCAAAACTGATCAGAGCCGCGGCCACCAGGCCAGAGAGAAGGGGATCATTATGGGTCCCGGCCCCCTGATGTGCCGATGGGTGCGTGTCACTTGAGTGCGGCTCCGAGGCTCACATGCACCCACCCCCCACTACACAGCACAACAACAGTTCACAAAGAAGTTGTCACTGGCGGCCCACCCCCCCACTTAGTACGCCACTGGCGGAACATCAGCGGCCGGTGTTAGAACACCGGTCCTGCATGTCAAAACCCGCGGCCGACTTTGCGTGTCCCAGATATGCAGCCCGGCGGCCCACCGGGCAAATGCCCAGTCTGCCCTATGGCCAGTCTGGGCCTGCCACCAAGTCTATCTTTGTTTGTCTCATGTAAGGGTCCTGACCAGTTCCCTTGGGCTGGAGCAGTCCATCCCCCCGCCATTACCTCTTATTAGTGTCCACCTGTGTTATAGGAGGAGTTCTTTAGTTCTCCCACATAGAGGAGTGTATTTCTCCCATGGTTGAGAAGCATTCATTCTGTGAATAGTGTAGGACCCACTGATAATGGGGTACTTATATGCAGTAGTGGGCTTAAGCACTATGTGGCCATATAGTGTGACCAAATCCTCATATTTTTTTCTTATTTGCTGAATATGTTCAGGTGTTTTAAATAGCCTTGCAGGATTCAAATGTCATGTTAATACGTGTGTGATCGTTTCTGGTGCTGTTTAACCAGCACCATTTTGAACACACATTTAACCTTCAAGGTTGGGACACATGATTCAAAAAATAGAGGGTGACTGTGATGAATGACAGCAGCCCTATTGGTGCGAGGACAAGTGTCCCTCATGTTGCAGCTCAATCTCCATATTGGAGCATGCTGTGGAACAAGGTTGGCTTAGGGACCTGGTCTGGAGAGTCACAAGAACAAGACCAAGACCTTGCAGTACCTTCCTGTGTGATATTAATAACAAGATATGTATGTCAAAGGAAGACACAAAGGGCTGGTGAAGAATAGGAGGTGTTCTGCATTCCCTTATTGTAATGCTAATGAGTTCAGAATGAGGGGTCATAACTATGGTATCCACTGGTTCTCGGCATAAAGAGGTTAATATTTAAAGAACAGAGATGTGAAATGCTGTTAGCAAGGCTTGTGGTTTCTAACCTGCCCTCTGGGAGGGGAGGTGACTGAGGGCATTCTCAGAATAGATCAATGGACACATATACAGTATGTGGAAGCCTCCGAGGAACCTCATATACTGTATGTCTGAGGCCAGCATGAAGAGGTTAAAGTAATTCAGGTAATTCAGCTCCAGTTTGGGAGTATTAGGCCCCTTTTACAAGAGCGGTACTATCAGGTCCTCCTGTTCATTTTTCAGACAGACCTGATTAGACCCTCCATTCTCCTCTATGGAGCGGTGGATGTAAACAGACTTGTGTCTGTATACACCTGCCTACCTCCAATTTGATCTGATCCGGCAAAAAAAAATGGAAGGGGATCCATTTTCCTTTGTCTAGCCAGATCGGACCGGAGAGCAGTCGGGTGTAAACGGACAGCTGGTCTGCTTACATCCGACCACCCATAGAGCAGAGCAGGCTGTGTCCATGTCTGCTTTGCATAAGCAAAATATACATGGACCAGTCATCCGCCCACTCTGTTCAGCTCAGCAGGGGATCAACGCATAGACTGACAGGACAAACATGTTAAAGGGATCTTAAAGCGGTGTTCCAGCTGCGATTATTTTTTTAAAAGTCAGCAGCTACAAACACTACAGCTGCTGACTTTTAATAAGGACACTTACCTGTTCAGGGAGCCTGCAATGTCGGCCCCCTGAGGACGATCCATCCATCGGATCGGGTGTCAGCGCCGCCATCTTAACGAGGGGAAACAGGCAGTGGAGCCTTGCGGCTTCACTGCCTGTTTCCTACTGCGCATGCGCGAGTCACACAGCAATTTGTGAATTGCCCTGTTAATTTCTGGGATACACACATGTCCCAAGAAGACAACGGGGCATCTCGCTGAAGAGGAGAACAGAATAGGAAGAGGCAGATTACCTAGCAACAGGGGTTTCCGGTAAGTAAAAAGAAAAAAAAATTTAATGTTTTTTTATATATTTATTTGAGAATATTAATGTATTTTTTTTTTATTTTAGGGTGGACCTCCGCTTTAAGAAGAGTGCTGACTGTCATTTTAAACAAGCTGCTAGTAGACCTCAGCAGGTTTTCAACAAGCTTCAAGTAGAACTGAAGCTTGCCAGAAGGCTTGTTTAAAGTGACATTCCCCTCCCATCCCACTCCCATCAGGATCTGTATTAACATTCCTAAACTGGAGATAATTGGTACTTTAAAAGAGTCAATAAGCGGCGGGCAATGATGGCGGACGCTTGAGAGAGTAGCTCCGGACCCGCTCCTTCCATTCCCGGACCCTGCTCAGCAACGCCAGCTTACATAGATCCAGGATCCACTGGAAAAGCTCCCAGAACCTTCCGGGCATCTCATGGGGAAAATAGGTTCCCAGCGGCACATCTACCAGGGGTTTGTCCCGCCTCCGACTTCCCGGCCGGCTCAAAGCATGGAGCGGTTCCTGTATAGGCCGCAATCCCCGGCCTCAATTAGCCAGACGGCTGCAACGCTCGCCGTGGAACGAACGGCAGACTCAGCAACCCCCACAACGGACCTCTCTGCTAGGGATGAGCTTCGTGTTCGAGTCGAACCCATGTTCGACTCGAACATCGGCTGTTCGGTCGTTCGCCGAATTGCGAACGATATGGGCCGTTTGCGCCAAATTCGTGTGGCGCGTCACGGCCCATAATTCACTGCGGCATCGCAGTGCATTGCTTGCTGATGATTGGCCAAGCATGCACTATGACCCGCATGCTTGGCCAATCACAGCGCCGCCTGAACAGAGAGCCGTAATTGGCCAAAGCCAAGGAGGCTTTGGCCAATTATGGCTCAGGGCATTTAGTACACGCCCCACACTATATAAGGCCGCCTGCACGGCGGCCCTGTGCAGTGTGTTCCGGTGTGCTTAGAGAGAGAGAGAGAGACAGTGTCATTTCATTTGAGTTAGCTAGATTAGACAGGACAGTCAGTCAGTTAGCTGCACTTAAAGTGTATTGTGTATATAAATGCATCCCAGGTGTTGCATATATATATATATACACTGTATTCAGTTTAGCTAGATCCATTCCTGTTATCTTCTAGACTATTTACATTTAGTGCAGTGCGTCCTGCTCACAGTGTTCAGCTAGATCCGTTCCTGTTGTCTTCCTACTGACAGGCAGGCTTGTCTTGTTACAGTATTTACAGCTACCTAAAGAAAATTACTGGTGTTTTTTTGATCCTATTAGTACCACGGTCAGGCAGCTAGACTATTTACATTTAGTACAGTGCGTCCTGCTCACAGTGTTCAGCTAGATCCGTTCCTGTTATCTTCCTACTGACAGGCAGGCTTGTCTTGTTACAGTATATAAAGCTACCTGAAGAAAATTACTGGTGTTCTTTTGATCCTATTAGTACCACGGTCAGGCAGCTAGACTATTTACAATTAGTGCAGTGCGTCCTGCTCACAGTGTTCAGCTAGATCCGTTCCTGTTATCTTCCTACTGACAGGCAGGCTTGTCTTGTTAAAGTATTTACAGCTACCTAAAGAAAATTACTGGTGTTCTTTTGATCCTATTAGTACCACGGTCAGGCAGCTAGACTATTTACATTTAGTGCAGTGCATCCTGCTCACAGTGTTCAGCTAGATCCGTTCCTGTTATCTTCCTACTGACAGGCAGGCTTGTCTTGTTACAGTATATAAAGCTACCTAAAGAAAATTACTGGTGTTCTTTTGATCCTATTAGTACCACGGTCAGGCAGCTAGACTATTTACAGTTAGTGCAGTGCGTCCTGCTCACAGTGTTCAGCTAAACCTACAAGTTAGTGGGGTGCGTCCACCTCACAGTGTTCAGCTAAAGCTACCTGTAGAAGGTTGGTGGTGTTCTCATACTACAGGCAGACAGTTGATTTTGCTAGCTGCAGTATATATATATTTATATATATATATCCCAGCTTAGTGCAGCTACAGGCCATTAGTATGTCTGGAAGGCCAAGAAGGAGAGGCAGACAGTCACAAGCCAATAAGAGAGGGCAAGCAGGCTCTGTGTCTAGTGCAGGTCGTGGAGACGGTGCATCCTCATCAGCACATGGCCATGGGACACGCTTGGCCTTTTTTTCGGCAGCTGGCCGTGTTGAGCCGCAACATGTGGAAGACTTGGTCGAGTGGATGACCAAGCCGTCCTCATCCTCCTCATCCTCTCTCACCCATGCCCAGGGTGCTTTGTCTGGCAATGCAGCGGCCTCTTCCCTCGGCTCAATGTCATCAGTGACTCCTTCCCTAGCTCCACCATGTCCTCCTGAGGAGTCCCTCGAACTGTTTGACCACAGTGTTGGGTACATGCTCCAGGAGGATGCCCAGCGTTTGGAAGGATCTGATGATGATACTGAGCTTGATGAAGGCAGTAACATGAGCACGGGCAGAGGGGGTGCCCAAGAAGGACAGCAATCTGGCAGTCATGCTCCCCCTGCTGCAGCATACTGCCAGGTTTGCTCCAGTGATGAGGAGGGAGGGGATGATGAGGTCACTGACTCAACGTGGGTGCCTGATAGGAGAGAGGAGGAGGAGGAGGAGGCGGCACATCACCAACGAGGCAGGATGCCCTCCAGGGGCCAGCCTAAGGGCAGCACATTGACTGCATCACACCCCAAAGCTCCACATGTGCAGGGCGCTGCAGTCTCTGCGCATTATTCAAAAAGTTCTTTGGTGTGGGCCTTTTTTGAGACGAGTGCATCAGATCGCACCGCTGCTATTTGCAACATATGTCTCAAGCGTATCTCACGTGGCCAAAACATCTCCCGCTTGGGTACCACATGCTTGACCAGACATATGTTGACCTGCCATGCAGTTCGTTGGCAAGCGTATCTAAAAGACCCACACCAAGATCAAAGAGGACCTCTCCTTGCTCCTCATCAGCTGAGATCTCCAACCCCACTAGACCTTCAGTCCTCTCTGAGACCTGCACTGAGAGGAATGAAGGTGTAGAATTAGGTGTGTCACAGCCAAGTACTTGTGGGCAATCTGCTTTTGGTACACCGACTTCAGATTTCCCTGCCCCAGCTGCTGCACCGCCGAAAGAAGTTTGCTCCCAGCCATCCACATGCCCAGCGGTTGAATGCCAGCTTGGCAAAATTGCTAGCACTTCAACTGCTGCCTTTTCAGTTGGTAGACTCTGCCCCCTTCCGTGAGTTTGTGGAATGTGCGGTTCCTCAGTGGCAGGTAGCCAAACGCCACTTTTTCTCACGGAAAGCGATTCCGGCTCTCTACCGGCATGTGGAAGGCAATGTCCATGCCTCGCTGGACAGGGCGGTCAGCGGTAAGGTGCATATTACCGCTGACTCATGGTCCAGCAGGCATGGACAGGAACGTTACCTAAGTTTCACGGCGCATTGGGTGACTCTGCTGGCAGCTGGGAAGGATGCAGGACAAGGTGTAGTAGTGTTGGAGGTTGTTCCGCCACCACGCCTCCAAAATGCTTATGATTGTGACACACCTCTCTCCTCCACCCCCTCCTCTTCTTCTTCCTCCATGGCCTCTTCCTCGGAACCAGCGGTGCTCCGTAGTCGTTCAAGGGGCTACGCAAGTACGCAGGCCAAAAGATGCCATGCGGTGCTTGAGCTGGTGTGCTTGGGGGACAGGAGCCACACTGGGGCAGAGGTTCTGTCAGCTCTGCAGGGGCAGGTTCAGAGGTGGTTGACGCCACGCCAACTTAAGGCAGGAATGGTGGTTTGCGACAATGGCACCAACCTCCTCTCTGCCCTCCGACAGGGACAAATGACCCATGTGCCCTGTTTGGCTCACGTCCTTAACTTGGTGGTGCAGCGGTTCTTGGGCAGGTACCCGGGCTTACAGGATGTCCTGAGGCAGGCCAGGAAAGTCTGTGTGCATTTCCGCCGGTCATATAATGCCAGTGCTCGGCTGACGGACCTCCAAAAGGAGTTTAACCTGCCCAAGAACCGCCTAATCTGTGACATGCCCACCAGGTGGAACTCAACGTTGGCCATGCTGCAGCGGCTGCACACGCAGCAGAGGGCCATCAATGAGTACCTGTGCGACTATGGCACCAGGACAGGGTCAGGGGAGCTTGGTTTTTTTTCCCCACGCCAGTGGGCCATGATCAGGGATGCATGCACTGTCCTGTCACCATTTGAGGAGGCCACGAGGATGGTGAGCAGTGACAGTGCATGCATCAGTGACACTGTCCCCCTTGTCCACCTGTTGGAGCACACGCTGCGTGGAATAATGGACAGGGCACTTGAGGCAGAACAGAGGCAGGAAGAGGAGGACTTCCTTAGCTCTCAAGGCCCCCTTTATCCAGACAGTGTTCCTCAGTGCCCGCCGATCACACAGGAAGAGGACGAGGAGGAGGAGGAGGAGAAGGAGGAAGATTGTGTCAGTATGGAGGTGGAGCCTGGCACTCAGCATCAGCAGCAGTCTTTAAGGGATCAGTCCCAAGAAACACATGGACTTGTACGTGGCTGGGAGGAGGTGGCTGCGGACCATGTCGTCCTTAGTGACCCAGAGGACTCCGGACCGAATGCCTCAGCAAACCTACGCTGCATGGCCTCCCTGATCCTGCAACGCCTGCGTAAGGATCCTCGTATTCGTGGTATCAAGGAGAAGGACCAATACTGGCTGGCAACCCTCCTTGATCCACGTTACAAGGGTAAGGTTGCGGACCTTATCTTGCCATCGCGGAGGGAGCAGAGGATGAAACATCTTCGGGAGGCCTTGCAGAAAGGTCTGTGCAACGCGTTCCCAGAGACTGGGAGGTTACAAACTCCTGTTTCTGGACAACGTGTTGCTGAGGCTTCGGTCAGTCAAAGAAGGAGCGGTGGAGAAGGTGGCCGTCTGACCGATGCGTTCAGACAATTTTTTGGTCCGCAGCCCCAAGGTATGATCGGTTCCAGCAACCATCGCCAGCGTCTGTTTTACATGGTGCAGGAATACCTAGGGGCAAGATCAGACTTGGACACCTTTCCCACCGAAAATCCTCTGGGTTACTGGGTCTTGAGGATGGATCACTGGCCAGAGCTTGCACAGTATGCAATTGAGCTACTGGCCTGTCCTGCATCCAGCGTTCTTTCGGAACGCACATTCAGTGCTGCTGGAGGCGTGGTAACCGATCACAGGGTGCGTCTGTCCACCGACTCGGTCGATCGACTGACCTTCATAAAAATGAATCAGTCTTGGATCACCACCAGCTACCAAGCACCTGATGTTGATGTAACCGAATAATTTTTTCTGAAATCTCAGATCCCTTCAAAGACTGCCTATGCTGATGCTGAGTGACTATCCCTGAGTAATTATCCTCTTCCTCCTCAATCATCACGCTGATAGCTTGTAAGAACTTTTTTAGTTCTGGTCGCCACCACCAGTGCCTAAGGCACAATTTTTCAGCCCCTGTTTAACAGGGGCGTGTAATTACAATTTTTGATGTAATACTTTGCAGCAGGGCTCGTTCCTGCATTCCAACTAGAGTGTCTGTGAGGGGTTGCAGTGTTGTGGCACCAGCACCAGTGCCTAAGGCCCAATTTTTCAGCCCTTGTTTAGCAGGGGCATGTAATTACAATTTTTGATGCAATACTTTGCAGCAGGGCTCGTTCCTGCGTTCCAACTAGAGTGTCTGTGAGGGGTTGCAGTGTTGTGGCACCAGCACCAGTGCCTAAGGCCCAATTTTTCTGCCCCTGTCTAACAGGGGCGTGTAATTACAATTTTTGATGCAATACTTTGCAGCAGGGCTCGTTCCTGCGTTCCAACTAGAGTGTCTGTGAATGGTTGCAGTGTTGTGGCACCAGCACCAGTGCCTAAGGCCTAATTTTTCAGCTCCTGTTCAACAGGGGCATGTAATTACAATTCTTGATCTAATATTTCACAGCAGGGCCCTGTGAGGGCTTACAGTGTTGTGGCCACAGCAACACCTAAGGCCCAAATTTCTGCTGAGTATATAGGGCAGGACCCTACTTTCAAACATCTAACTTACAAACGACTCCTACTTGCAAACGGAAGGAGACAACAGGAAGTGAGATGAAATCTACCCCTAGGAAGGGAAATTCTCTCCTGTAAGAGTTAATATGGGAAAAAAATTCTCCTTTCCACTGATGCTTTCCAATCCTTGTTCCACAAAAAAACCCAAATTTTCAAAAAACATTTTTCATTGGGACAAAAAGTGAGGTGAAATCTTCTGAAGAGGAGGAAAGACAGCAAAACAAATGTCACAGGGGTGATAACCCTTCCCTATGTTTTCCAAAAAGCTTAAAAAAGATTTTTTGGCTGGAGCTAAACACGTTAAAAATGTACCCGTTCAAAATTACAAACAGATTCTACTTAACAACAAACCTACAGTCCCTGTCTTGTTTGCACCGCCTGTATACTGCTGTTCAGAGTATATAGGGCCTGGTGGCCCCACACCTTTCCTTATTTTAATTTGGGTGCGGGGTTCCCCTTAATATCCATACAAGACCCAAAGGGCCTGGTAATGGACTGGGGGGTACCCATGCCGTTTGTCTCACTGATTTTCATCCATATTGCCATGACCCGACATTACATTAAACCCTCAAGCAGTTTTAAATGAGATTTTTTCCTTTAAAAATGACATTTGGTGCAGGGACTGTTCTAAACACGGGAAACACGCGTCACTTTACAGGCATACTATAGACACCCCCCAGGTACGATATTTAAAGGAATATTTCACTTTTTTTTTTTTACTTTAAGCATCATTAAAATCACTGCTCCCGAAAAAACGGCCCTTTTTAAAAGTTTTTTTTGCATTGATACATGTCCCCTGGGGTAGGACCCGGGTCCCCAAACCCTTTTTAGGACATTACCATGTAAATTAGCCTTTAAAATGAGCACTTTTGATTTCGAACGTTCGAGTCCCATAGACGTCAATAGGGTTCTAACGTTCGTGCGAACTTTCGGTCCGTTCGCAGGTTCTGGTGCGAACCGAACCTGGGGGGTGTTCGGCTCATCCCTACTCTCTGCTCACAATCCCCTAACCCGAGAGACACCCCTCTCTGCACAACAGCAGAGAGGGGAGACCTCACACAGCAACTTCAGAGATATGGCAGAGCATGCTGCAGACCACCTTGCTGATCATCCTGCATTGTTCACAGGTACTCCTATCTCTACTCCCCCACCCCAAGGGAAAGATTCGGACAGTTCAGTTACAGTTGCAGTGCTGGACTTAAAGTTGCAGGCCCTGCTACAAGATCTGACCTGCAACTTTACAGTAGCAGTAGGGAAACTGGCTCAGGAGCTCCGGGAGGAAATCGATCAACTTGGCGATCGTACAGACACTTTAGAATACAAGTTTGATGAACTGGTGAAATATGTGCACGTACTTGAAGAAGATAATGCGACACTCAAACAAAATGTTTTCCAGGTCCAATTACAGCAGGAAGACCTGGAGAACAGAGAGAGACGCCAAAATGTGAGGATCCGTGGAATCCCGGAAACAGTTCCTGACAAAGAAATACGTCCCTATCTTCTAGGACTATTTGTCACTATAGCTCCACATATTCCAGATATCGATTGGAGGCTAAATAGGGCTCACCGGTCCCTAGCTCCGAAACCACCCCCTGGTACCAACCCGAGAGACGTAATAGCTCGCTTCCACTATTATGAAAGCAAAGAAGCTCTCACAATGGCCACGCAAAATAAAAATCGCATTGAGTATAAAGGTGCTAAACTTCAAATTTTTAGCGACCTATCCCGCATCACTCTAGCCAAAAGGCGTGACTTACGGCCAGTAACCATGCACCTGCAACAACATCAAGTTGCCTACAGATGGGGTTTCCCTTTTCACCTCTGGGCCTCGAGAGATGGCACTCAATACTCGATGCGAGCCTTACACGAATGTGAAGCCTTTGTCCGTAACTTAGGATTGCCGCCTATTCCTGAAGAAGATCTTCCTCCACCACCTCTAAACCTGATTTCCGCTCCTCTTCAACCGCTTGCAGCGATCTGGACCCCGGTTCGTCGGAGACGTCAAAGAAACCTTTCCACTCCTCAATGTCCTGCTTCAGCTAGACTGCCTACCTGAACATTTTTCACTTAATGAGGAGAAGCTCCTCAATGCTTTTTCCTACCATTTTCCTCAGTACTCCGGGGGGTTTGTGAGGGCAGTTCCCTGGTGACCGCAGAGAGAGACCTCCCTAATCCTGTTATTGCTGGCCTAGTTTAATGGCAACTGTTCCAGTTTGTGGACTCCAGCCCCCCGGTTGGTATGGTCCCCTCTCTCTTTCTATTTTTTCTCCCCCAGAATCCAAAGTTTAAAGTTTGCATATATAATTTTCTTTTCCTTTTGGGGGGAGCGGGTACCGCTCCGTCCATGTTGCTGACCGGCATGCTCCTCTACAGGCCTATGGCTGGCAGCCAAGGCCCCCTGAAGATTTTTTCACCTTCAGGCTTTCAAAACGTTTTTTCTTTATTACTTTTTGGATTTTTTGTAGTTCATATTTTTTCTTTTTCTTTTTTCCTTTTCAATCCTGGGCCCTTTTTTGGCCTGAATATATGCCTAACATTTTCTACTATTTTTGTTAATATATATACGCTCACTGTCTACATGACAATTGAGAAATGTGTAACGGTACTACCGATTAACTTACTTTGGTTAAAAATACTGCTGTTTGTTATTAAGATTTCACTTGCTGTACAATACAGGTCCTGCTCATGGCTCTGAAGGTCTTCTCGTGTAACGTGAAGGGTTTGAACTCTATCCACAAACGCTGGCTAGCCTTGAAGAAATTCAGAGCCTCTGGAGCCGATGTGGTCATGGTTCAGGAGACACACTTTCGACCGGGAGGCTCCTTTAAGTTCACTTCTAAATTGTTTCTTAACACGTTTGTAGCCTCTGACCCATCTGGGAAGGCAGGTGTAGCAATTTTGTTCAAACATTCATGTCCTATAAGAGTTATTGACTCAAAATTGGACCCCCGGGGGCGTTTTGTCATCCTGAACTGTGTCCATTTAAAGACGAAACTCACGTTAGTCAACATCTATGCACCCAACTCGGGACAGATAAGATTCCTACGGTTCTTGAGGAAGTACAAAACTACTCTCATCCATTTACAATTGTTGGAGGAGATTTCAACATGTGTATGTCCTCCAACAAAGATAGACTTAATCTCTTTCAAAACACCCCCCCAGCCCAAGCTTATAGGTTATCTACTTCCTTCCGCAAATTAATTCGTACCCATAACCTGTTTGACTCTTGGAGAGTGAAACACCCCACTGGTAAACAATATACTTTTTATTCCCCCCCACACAAAGGATATTCTCGTCTTGATTACTTCCTACTTTCCGCACCCCTGCTACCCCAATTAGTTGCCTCTGAAATTGGTCCAATTACGTGGTCCGACCACGCACCCATAACTTTAGATCTATCCCTACATTCCGCATCTCCCAAGTCATGTCATTGGAGACTTAACAAGTCTCTCCTGAAAAATTAGGTTATTAAACAGCAACTCCAAACAAAATTGACTGAATACTTTCAGCTCAATGACGGCTCTGTCTCGGACACTTCCATATTGTGGGAGGCCCACAAGGCTTTTTTTAGGGGTGAGTGCATATCTGCTGGGTCACACAGGAAGCGTGACTCGCTTCAACAAAAATCTGAACTCTTGACTCAACTACGCTCAGCCGAGGTGCACTTGCTTCAAGCCCCCACTACTGCCCGTTTACGGGAGGTGATATCTATCCGTAATAAAATTAAGTCCTTAGATATGAATAAAATCTCCAAAGCCATTTTATGGTCAAGACAGAAGTTCTATGAATATGCTGACAAGCCTCACAGAATGTTAGTGAACAGGCTGAAACCACGCCCAAGCCTTTCCATTCCTGATCATCTAACACAAATAGATGGAACTCCCACCTATTGCCCTCAATCCATGTCTAGAGTTTTTGGAGAATTTTATAACAAATTATATAACTGTTTGAGCTCTGATCCACTCACCCAATTCACTCAAGAAAAATTTGATTTATTTATATTGTCTTTAAAGCTTCCACAATTGTCCCCTGACCAGCGCTCCTCATTAAATGCTCCCATCACCGCTGAAGAATTGACTGAAGTGATTAAACTACTTCCCCTACATAAATCCCCAGGTCCAGATGGACTTCCCTACTCTTATTACAAAACCTTTCTTCCTATATTATCCCCACACATGTTAAATTTATATGCCTCTTTATTAAAAGGTACCATACCTCATCCCCAATTTCTTCATGCCAATATTATAGTCATACCAAAAGCAGATAAGGACCCATCTGCCCCTGACAATTACCGTCCTATCGCCCTATTAAACTCTGATTACAAAATCTTCACCAAAACTTTGGCAAATAGACTCTCAAAAATTTTACCGTCTCTGATAAATAGAGATCAGGTTGGATTTGTCCCCTTGAGACACGCGGGATATAACACTAGACGTACCATAGATCTTGTCGACTTGCTTACTAGAACTAAAATCCCGGCAGTAATATTAAGTTTAGATGCACAGAAAGCATTTGATCGCCTTAGTTGGCCCTTCATGTTTGAGATCCTGTCTAAATATGGTTTTTCGGGGCCCTTTGTACAGGCTCGTAGATCCTTATACTCTCACCCTACCTCCCTTATCTATCTTCCCCATTTCCCCTTAGCAATGGTACTAGACAGGGATGCCCTTTGTCACCTCTACTTTTTATACTCAGTTTGGAACCTTTAGCTGCGACAATTCGTGAATGTCCCTCCATTGTAGGAGTACGCCTGCGTCAGTTAGAATACAAACTATCCCTTTTTGCAGACGATATTCTTTTAATGCTCACTCAACCACACACATCCCTACCTTCGCTACATAAAATCCTAAATTCCTTTAGTGAAATCTCTGGCTTTAAAATTAACACTACCAAAACGGAAGCTCTCCCATAAATATCACACCATCTAATCTGGTCACCCTTAAACAGAATTATAATTATCATTGGAGCTCTACATCCTTGAAATACTTAGGTGTCCGAATTACAGCATCATACTCCACTTTATATCAGGTGAACTCCCCCCCCCTATTCCAAGAAATTAACCGCTTGCTGACCCATTGGACCGCTTTGCCCATCTCTCTCCTTGGACGTATAAATATTCTAAAAATGTCTATTCTTCCTAAATTATTGTACCTATTTGAGACACTTCCAGTGGCAATACCAATGTCTCAGTTGAAAAATCTTCAAAGAAGAAGCCTCCGTTTTATATGGAACAACGCTTCACATAGAGTGGCGAGCTCAGTGGTCATGGCACGTAAGCTTAAAGGAGGCCTAGGAGCTCCAGACTTCATCAAGTACTATTACGCCTCACATCTAAGGGTCCTTACTTCATGGACCAATAGAACAGCCCCAAACAGATGGGCGGATATTGAAATGAGCATAACTTCCCCAGTAGGGATGAGCCGAACACCCCCCGGTTCGGTTCGCACCAGAACCTGCGAACGGACCGAAAGTTCGCACAAACGTTAGAACCCCATTGACGTCTATGGGACTCGAACGTTCGAAATCAAAAGTGCTCATTTTAAAGGCTAATTTGCATGGTATTGTCCTAAAAAGGGTTTGGGGACCCGGGTCCTACCCCAGGGGACATGTATCAATGCAAAAAAACTTTTAAAAATGGCCGTTTTTTCGGGAGCAGTGATTTTAATGATGCTTAAAGTAAAAAAAAAAAGTGAAATATTCCTTTAAATATCGTACCTGGGCGGTGTCTATAGTATGCCTGTAAAGTGACGCGTGTTTCCCGTGTTTAGAACAGTCCCTGCACCAAATGTCATTTTTAAAGGAAAAAATCTCATTTAAAACTGCTTGCGGGTTTAATTTAATGTCGGGTCATGGCAATATGGATGAAAATCAGTGAGACAAACGGCATGGGTACCCCCCAGTCCATTACCAGGCCCTTTGGGTCTTGTATGGATATTAAGGGGAACCCCGCACCCAAATTAAAATAAGGAAAGGTGTGGGGCCACCAGGCCCTATATACTCTGAACAGCAGTATACAGGTGGTGCAAACAAGACAGGGACTGTAGGTTTGTTGTTAAGTAGAATCTGTTTGTAATTTTGAACGGGTACATTTTTAACGTGTTTAGCTCCAGCCAAAAAATCTTTTTTAAGCTTTTTGGAAAACATAGGGAAGGGTTATCACCCCTGTGACATTTGTTTTGCTGTCTTTCCTCCTCTTCAGAAGATTTCACCTCACTTTTTGTCCCAATGAAAAATGTTTTTTGAAAATTTGGGTTTTTTTGTGGAACAAGGATTGGAAAGCATCAGTGGAAAGGAGAATTTTTTTTCCCATATTAACTCTTACAGGAGAGAATTTCCCTTCCTAGGGGTAGATTTCATCTCACTTCCTGTTGTCTCCTTCTGTTTGCAAGTAGGAGTCGTTTGTAAGTTAGATGTTTGAAAGTAGGGTCCTGCCCTATATACTCAGCAGAAATTTGGGCCTTAGGTGTTGCTGTGGCCACAACACTGCAACCCCTTACAGACACTCTAGTTGGAACGCAGGAACGAGCCCTGCTGCAAAGTATTGCATCAAAAATTGTAATTACACGCCCCTGTTAGACAGGGACAGAAAAATTGGGCCTTAGGCACTGGTGCTGGTGCCACAACACTGCAACCCCTCACAGACACTCCAGTTGGAATGCAGGAACGAGCCCTGCTGCAAAGTATTGCATCAAAAATTGTAATTACACGCCCCTGTTAGACAGGGGCAGAAAAATTGGGCCTTGGGCACTGGTGCTGGTGCCACAACACTGCAACCCCTCACAGACACTCTAGTTGGAATGCAGGAACGAGCCCTGCTGCAAAGTATTGCATCAAAAATTGTAATTACATGCCCCTGTTAGACAGGAGAAGAAAAATTGGGCCTTGGGCACTGGTGCTGGTGCCACAACACTGCAACCCCTCACAGACACTCTAGTTGGAATGCAGGAACGAGCCCTGCTGCAAAGTATTACATCAAAAATTGTAATTACATGCCCCTGTTAAACAGGGGCTGAAAAAATTGTGCCTTAGGCACTGGTGGTGGCGCCCAGAACCAAAAATGTTCTTACAAGCTATCAGCGTGATGATTGAGGAGGAAGAGGATAATTACTCAGGGATAGTCACTCAGCATCAGCATAGGCAGTCTTTGAAGGGATCTGAGATTTCAAAAAAAATTATTCGGTTACATCAGCATCAGGTGCTTGGTAGCTGGTGGTGATCCAAGACTGATTCATTTTTATGAAGGTCAGTCGATCGACCGAGTCGGTGGACAGACGCACCCTGTGATCGGTTACCACGCCTCCAGCAGCACTGAATGTGCGTTCCGAAAGAACGCTGGATGCAGGACAGGCCAGTAACTCAATTGCATACTGTGCAAGCTCTGGCCAGTGATCCATCCTCAAGACCCAGTAACCCAGAGGATTTTCGGTGGGAAAGGTGTCCAAGTCTGATCTTGCCCCTAGGTATTCCTGCACCATGTAAAACAGACGCTGGCGATGGTTGCTGGAACCGATCATACCTTGGGGCTGCGGACCAAAAAATTGTCTGAACGCATCGGTCAGACGGCCACCTTCTCCACCGCTTCTTCTTTGACTGACCGAAGCCTCAGCAACACGTTGTCCAGAAACAGGAGTTTGTAACCTCCCAGTCTCTGGGAACGCGTTGCACAGACCTTTCTGCAAGGCCTCCCGAAGATGTTTCATCCTCTGCTCCCTCTGCGATGGCAAGATAAGGTCCGCAACCTTACCCTTGTAACGTGGATCAAGGAGGGTTGCCAGCCAGTATTGGTCCTTCTCCTTGATACCACGAATACGAGGATCCTTACGCAGGCTTTGCAGGATCAGGGAGGCCATGCAGCGTAGGTTTGCTGAGGCATTCGGTCCGGAGTCCTCTGGGTCACTAAGGACGACATGGTCCGCAGCCACTTCCTCCCAGCCACGTACAAGTCCATGTGTTTCTTGGGACTGATCCCTTAAAGACTGCTGCTGATGCTGAGTGCCAGGCTCCACCTCCATACTGACACAATCTTCCTCCTTCTCCTCCTCCTCCTCCTCGTCCTCTTCCTGTGTGATCGGCGGGCACGGAGGAACACTGTCTGGATAAAGGGGGCCTTGAGAGCTAAGGAAGTCCTCCTCTTCCTGCCTCTGTTCTGCCTCAAGTGCCCTGTCCATTATTCCACGCAGCGTGTGCTCCAACAGGTGGACAAGGGGGACAGTGTCACTGATGCATGCACTGTCACTGCTCACCATCCTCGTGGCCTCCTCAAATGGTGACAGGACAGTGCATGCATCCCTGATCATGGCCCACTGGCGTGGGGAAAAAAAACCAAGCTCCCCTGACCCTGTCCTGGTGCCATAGTCGCACAGGTACTCATTGATGGCCCTCTGCTGTGTGTGCAGCCGCTGCAGCATGGCCAACGTTGAGTTCCACCTGGTGGGCATGTCACAGATTAGGCGGTTCTTGGGCAGGTTAAACTCCTTTTGGAGGTCCGTCAGCCGAGCACTGGCATTATATGACCGGCGGAAATGCACACAGACTTTCCTGGCCTGCCTCAGGACATCCTGTAAGCCCGGGTACCTGCCCAAGAACCGCTGCACCACCAAGTTAAGGACGTGAGCCAAAGAGGGCACATGGGTCATTTGTCCCTGTCGGAGGGCAGAGAGGAGGTTGGTGCCATTGTCGCAAACCACCATTCCTGCCTTAAGTTGGCGTGGCGTCAACCACCTCTGAAGCTGCCCCTGCAGAGCTGACAGAACCTCTGCCCCAGTGTGGCTCCTGTCCCCCAAGCACACCAGCTCAAGCACCGCATGGCATCTTTTGGCCTGCGCCTTGAACGACTACGGAGCACCGCTGGTTCCGAGGAAGAGGCCATGGAGGAAGAAGAAGAGGAGGGGGTGGAGGAGAGAGGTGTGTCACAATCATTAGCATTTTGGAGGCGTGGTGGTGGAACAACCTCCAACACTACTGCACCTTGTCCTGCATCCTTCCCAGCTGCCAGCAGAGTCACCCAATGCGCCGTGAAACTTAGGTAATGTCCCTGTCCATGCCTGCTGGACCATGAGTCAGCGGTAATATGCACCTTACCGCTGACCGCCCTGTCCAGCGAGGCATGGACATTGCCTTCCACATGCCGGTAGAGAGCCGGAATCGCCTTCCGTGAGAAAAAGTGGCGTTTAGGTACCTGCCACTGAGGAACCGCACATTCCACAAACTCACGGAAGGGGGCAGAGTCTACCAACTGAAAAGGCAGCAGTTGAAGTGCCAGCAATTTTGCCAAGCTAGCATTCAACCGCTGGGCATGTGGATGGCTGGGAGCAAACTTCTTTCGGCGGTGCAGCAGCTGGGGCAGGGAAATTTGCCTGGTACAATCTGACGTCGGTGTACCAAAAGCAGATTGCCCACAAGTACTTGACTGTGACACACCTAATTCTACACCTTCATTCCTATCAGTGCAGGTCTCAGAGAGGACTGAAGGTCTAGTGGGGTTGGAAATCTCAGCTGATGAGGAGCAAGGAGAGGTCCTCTTTGTTCTTTGGTGTGGGTCTTTTAGATGCGCTTGCCAATGAACTGCATGGCAGGTCAACATATGTCTGGTCAAGCATGTGGTACCCAAGCGGGAGATGTTTTGGCCACGTGAGATACACTTGAGACATATGTTGCAAATAGCAGCGGTGTGATCTGATGCACTCGTCTCAAAAAAGGCCCACACCAAAGAACTTTTTGAATAACGCGCAGAGACTGCAGCGCCCTGCACATGTGATGCAGTCAATGTGCTGCCCTTAGGCTGGCCCCTGGAGCCCATCCTGCCTCGTTGGTGATGTGCCGCCTCCTCCTCCTCCTCCTCTCTCCTATCAGGCACCCACGTTGAGTCAGTGACCTCATCATCCCCTCCCTCCTCATCACTGGAGCAAACCTGGCAGTATGCTGCAGCAGGGGGAGCATGACTGCCAGATTGCTGTCCTTCTTGGGCACCCCCTCTGTCTGTGCTCATGTTACTGCCTTCATCGAGCTCAGTATCATCATCAGAGCCTTCCAAACGCTGGGCATCCTCCTGGAGCATGTACCCAACACTGTGGTCAAACAGTTCGAGGGACTCCTCAGGAGGACATGGTGGAGCTAGGGAAGGAGTCACTGATGACATTGAGCCGAGGGAAGAGGCCGCTGCTTTGCCAGACAAAGCACCCTGGGCATGGGTGAGAGAGGATGAGGAGGATGAGGACGGCTTGGTCATCCACTCGACCAAGTCTTCCACATGTTGTGGCTCAACACGGCCAGCTGCCGAAAAAAAGGTCAAGCGTGTCCCATGGCCATGTGCTGATGAGGATGCACCGTCTCCATGACCTGCACTAGACACAGAGCCTGCTTGCCATCTCTTATTGGCTTGTGACTGTCTGCCTCTCCTTCTTGGCCTTCCAGACATACTAATGGCCTGTAGCTGCACTAAGCTGGGATATATATATATATATATATATATATATATATATATATATATATATATATATATATATATATATATATATATATACTGCAGCTAGCAAAATCAACTGCCTGCCTGTAGTATGAGAACACCATCAACCTTTTACAGGTAGCTTTAGCTGAACACTGTGAGGTGGACGCACCCCACTAATTTGTAGGTTTAGCTGAACACTGTGAGCAGGACGCACTGCACTAAATGTAAATAGTCTAGCTGCCTGACCGTGGTACTAATAGGATAAAAAGAACACCAGTAATTTTCTTCAGGTAGCTTTATATACTGTAACAAGACAAGCCTGCCTGTCAGTAGGAAGATAACAGGAACGGATCTAGCTGAACACTGTGAGCAGGACGCACTGCACTAACTGTAAATAGTCTAGCTGCCTGACCGTGGTACTAATAGGATCAAAAGAACACCAGTAATTTTCTTCAGGTAGCTTTATATACTGTAACAAGACAAGCCTGCCTGTCAGTAGGAAGATAACAGGAACGGATCTAGCTGAACACTGTGAGCAGGACGCACTTTACTAAATGTAAATAGTCTAGCTGCCTGACTGTGGTACTAATAGGATCAAAAGAACACCAGTAATTTTCTTTAGGTAGCTGTTAATACTGTAACAAGACAAGCCTGCCTGTCAGTAGGAAGATAACAGGAACGGATCTAGCTGAACACTGTGAGCAGGACGCACTGCACTAAATGTAAATAGTCTAGCTGCCTGACCGTGGTACTAATAGGATCAAAAGAACACCAGTAATTTTCTTCAGGTAGCTTTATATACTGTAACAAGACAAGCCTGCCTGTCAGTAGGAAGATAACAGGAACGGATCTAGCTGAACACTGTGAGCAGGACGCACTGCACTAAATGTAAATAGTCTAGCTGCCTGACCATGGTACTAATAGGATCAAAAGAACACCAGTAATTTTCTTTAGGTAGCTGTTAATACTGTAACAAGACAAGCCTGCCTGTCAGTAGGAAGATAACAGGAACAGATCTAGCTGAACACTGAACAATTGATATCCACCATCTATAGAATACTCCATGAAGCCATTCCCCTAAAAGTAGATACACATTATTATAAGAGGAAATGGGCACAGATTCTCCAACATGACATATCTTTGCTAGACTGGGATAAGATTTGAGTCTCCACTTCCAAAAGCTCCCGATGCATTTCTCACAAAGAAACTGCCTATAAGGTACTTATGTTTTGGTATAAAACTCCGGAAAGACTACATGCGATTGATTCGTCCATACCCCAAATCTGTTGGAGATGTAATAAGGCGGTTGGCTCCCACTTTCACATCTTTTGGGAATGTTCTTTAGTTTCCCAATTCTGGGAGCAGATCCAAACCCTACTAGAGAAACTGTTGGGAACCCTCGTTCCCCTAGACCCCATGCACTATCTACTAGGCCTCCCCTATCAAGGTCTTCACAAATCAAAGCAGAAACTGATGTCCTTTGTATTATTAGAAGCTAAGAAAACTATCCCTAAACTTTGGCTATCCACTTCCCCTCCCACCCTTTCACATACTCTATCTACCTTATTGGACATTCGCAGAATGGAACATCTAACTGCCATTGTTGAAGATTCCATACAGAAATTTTCTCTTATATGGCAACCATGGGATGATTATGAATATAACACTAAGACAAATTATATTAGTTGAATGGTTAGATTTACATAGTAATCTACGTCTCCTATCTCCTCGGGTTACTATATATCTTATTCTTTTGATTGTGTTGGTTTTCTCTAATGATTTCTCAACTTTCTGTAAGACATGTAATGTACTTACCGTAGAATTGCTTAATTAGTAATCAAAAGTTCTTCTTACTTGGTATTACCCATTTTAAAGCTGTATTGTAGGTCACCTTACAGTTTTTGATCTGTTTTTTTTTTCCTTTTTCTTTTTTTTTCTTTTGTACTCTTTTATATACAACGTTTTAAGCTTGTGTACCCTTGATTGACAGTGTTGAAGCTTTCTTTTTTTTTTCTTTTCATCCTGAATGTGACATCAATGTTATTATATTTGTCATGAATAAATGTTAAATAAACAATTAAAAAAAAAAAAAGAGTCAATAAAGCTCTAATAATGCTTATTGCTGTACCCACTGCTTTTATAGATGCTGAAGATCATGTGAATAAGGCCTTAGATGATAAGCATTTCTTACCACAGGAGGATGCTACATATAAAAAATCATCCAATGTAAATTGTCAGAACTCTAGTGTCATGATTTTATTCTAATGAATACTTCCTGGTTATTAATGGTGTACCAAGATTGAGGAGGTAGCTATCAAGAGCTAACTTTAAAATGCAGAGAATGCCTGCAGTACTAATTATACTAGTGCTACAGTGCCGCTTCTGCCTGTATTGTGTAACCATTAAAAAAAGTTGGACTGTTGGCTTTAGATCCCCCCCCCCCCCCAAAAACAAAAAAAATCCATGCCAGACCCTATCCCTGATGAGAGTCTGATATAGATTTTAAAGGGGAATTACACAAAAAAGTGTGGGATCAAATTTAATTTTCTGTTTTGTTAAAATCTTTCTGTAGCTTTTTAGTCTCCATTAATTTGGTGTTCTCAGCAAAAAAGGGAGACATTACTATCTATTTCAGATTGGTAATAAATAACTAGAGAAAAATGGGCCCAATACCCACCCCTGTGATTCCACAGGTAAGTTTAGTCTATTTTGCATTAACTGTTGTCTTTATTCTTTTAACCAATTATTTATCCACGTACAAACATTCTCCTGGAACTCTTGAGCAGGTGATCCCTTACCAGGCAAGTATAAGGTGCAGTGCCAATTACTTCTATCAAATATATCACCTTAATATAGTTTCTCAATGTATACATTTAAATTTACCATCTCATAAAAATTGATAAAGATACTTAGACTTATATACAGTATACTCACATACGTTTCTCCCAGCTGGTAAGTATAGACCATTGCTTTGTGTTTTTTCCTAGAGTTGTAACTGAGAAGTAAAGCATACTAGTCAACTTGTATGTATTTTACTTTCATGTTTCAGTAACAAAGGAATATGTCTCTAATAATGTTGGCCATGCAGCGAGCTTCAGTGTCTCAACCAAACACAGCCAATTCCTCAACTAAGATGTCAAGTAAAATAAATAATAAAAACACAGACCGAGAGAAACACAATGAAGGGTGAAAGGCACTGCAGCAATCACAAGCTGTGTTAACAACAGAGGAACACCCAAGTACCTCAACATTCGAAATCCAAGTTGAAAGTTGCAGCACTCTTAGGTTCATTTATTTTAAAATCTACTATTGTACATAACTGTAGCACAGACATCAGTTTTAGATAAACAGTGTACTGCTCAAGCCAAGCAGCATACATTCAAGCAAAGCTTTTTTTTTTTTATTCAGCATGATGAATGAATAAGGTACATATACATTTAAGCACTAAGACATCAGATACTTGGTTACTATGGTTACAGCATAAACTTAGCCAACAGTTATGCTAAGCATCTAATAATATACGTCAGAATAAAACATAAATGTATTCACTTTCAACTATCTTGCTATGTAGTTACCATAAAATAATACACAACCTAAAACACCATAAATAATTGCTTAAAAGCCATACATTAAACTTTATTTTGGAATAATTGTGTACTTTGTATCAATTTTATTATATACAGTACTTTAAAAACATGTTCAGCCGGAATTTTGCTACAACTAACTATTGTTCAGTTATTTGTTAGTTGATCAGTCATTGTAAGTTTCAGCTTTCAGGATAATCCACCAAGTATGGCTTTGTTTGGTGAGGAAGAAAGCATTAATGTGCTGGTCGGAGGAAATGCTGCTCATCCTTGCTGGCAGCATGAGCTCAGCTGTAAGTTTTGGACTAAGCCCAATAAGCCCTTGCTTTATTTTGCACTTATAATTTTTTGCTTTAAAGCCATTAAGCTTATCACCACAGGTGAGATAGAATCATCAAATGAACCATAAGCTACAAGCCTCGTACAAATTCAGCCACAGTCCAACACAAGATCTATGAAATTAAAACAGAAATCTAGGATAAAGGGTTAGTTCACCTTTGTCACTGTAAACCTAATCTTTGCAGTGATTAAACATACCATAGAAGGCAATCACCTTGTGAATCGTAATTTTTATGAAAGCTTTGCTTACCCCTCCTATCTGCTTGTTATGTCTTTCTTTTTTTAAGATGCACCCACAGAGCTTTTTATTCCTGCTTCCTGCTCTACAAATGATCTAGAACTGTAGTTTCCTGGTGCATCTTGGCAGTACACAGTGGGTTAATGCTCCACCCCTGAATCTCATATGACAAGTTATCTATACATTTGCCTATCCTGCTGAGAAAGACTATTCTTGTTTCTGTCCTTGCCAAGGACAGGTTGTCTCTTTTTGTCACTACCTGTTGTTTTTTTTTTTTGTTTCTTTTGGCTTATAAACTGTGTTTATCTTCTCTTGGTCTGAGATGTCCAGCAATATGTCTCCAAATGAGGCATTTGCTGGGGAGTCCATTTCTCAGTGTCTCAGGACTGGATTATGTTAAAGGCATTTGTGCTTCCTCCTTGTCAGCATCCATTGACATTCCTGAACTTTTCTCTCCCCATCCATGATTCCTTCCTCACTTACCTTTTCCACAATGAAACCTGAGTCCTTGGATTGCACTCTGCATGTGTGGGTTAATGACTCTTGGCCATCGCAGGAGCTCTCAGTCAAGGTGATGATGACCAATCTATAGATAACGATTGCCACTTCACAAATGACACATGGTAAAAATGGGACAAAGGCTTGTGTGGCTCTGTTTTTAAAGTGTACCGTTGCTCTCTCTCTGATGTTGCAACTGGCACTGCTTCCCTCTGCCCCTGCTCAAGCTCAGAAATTCAGAAATTATCCTCTGGGTGAATTTTTGATCTTTCCTCTGTCTGTCTTTTTTTATGGATCCTCTCTGCTGGCTCTTACCTGACTTATCCTATTCCTTTAATGGAAAACGCTGCTTTAAAAGACACTGCATTCATTCACTTTGACAAGAAAATCTACTAGGTTTGCACCAGTTAGGCATTCCTGGAAAGCTGGTCTGTCAGTCTTGCCTTATGAAAATCACACAGGACCGAATAACGGTGACACCAGGAGTAGTCTCCTTTATTAAGCAATCAGTCCATCATTCATCAAAGAAACAATTCAATTGGAGGAACCTTTTCAAGAACCATCAAGATCCAGAAATTATTATCCATACTTGAACAATACCAGTAACACCTTTCCATACATGGAAGAAATAAAAGAAATAATAACTGAAGAATAGAAGAGAGTAGGTAGACCCCAGATGATGACTTCTAAGTCGAAGGGCATCGGGAGGATATGCTGAGACCACTGTCTTCTTTTATACAAGCGCTTGATTTTACTGCTAAACACATGAGTGTATTTCCTTTGCTTTTCATGTATTAAAATTTCCATATGGAGTTACGCTATATGCCTTCCTCTTTCTTTTAATGGTGGGGCTGACTGCCTATATCTACTGAGTCCATCCATACCTTACACCTGTTCGGAGGTTCATCTGGAGGTCATATCTGGATAGAGCATCTGATCCCCTTGGTATATTATACCACAAAGCTTGATTGACTCACTAGGTGTACACCTATTTGAGTTCAATCCCTCTGGTAAGCAGCTTCTGGTGTCTTTGGTGGTGGATCTACTATCAACTGTTATTACATTATACATATTTGAAGTTAAAGACTGTCACTATATGATATTCACATGTGGTTAAGGATTATCATCACACATGATTGAAGTTTGTCACTGACTTTTTTTGGACATCACACGTCCAAGTTCCTCTATTTATAGACATCACATGTCATAATAGAGGACTGCTTGAAGTTTTTTTGAGCACATTTATTATTCACGTTTTTTGTACTCATATTATTTGTTATGGTTTATATGATCACATAAGCGCTGCACATTTCACCCAATTTGTCATTTTTGCAACTTTATCCACTGCTGTGCTGGCTGCTTTAGTTTTTTCAATTTTTGTTTGATTTCTTTTATAGACAGCGTGGTGTATATGTGTTTATAATTTGCAGGAAAGAAACCTTGGCTGTGCAATTGGCTCTTAAAGTAATATCCTCTCAAACAGAATGAGACCACAAACCTTAGTACTCCTGTACTTGTGGATGCCTCAGTTATCAAGTTAACTTGCTACGTTACCCTTCTGTAGAGGACACTGTCTCATTCAGAGATCCTATTGGTGGTAAGGCAGACCTAGACCTCATGAAGGCCTACCTGTCTTCAGGTGGTGCATTTCATCTGGCTATCACTTTAACCTCAGTCACTAAGGTTATTTCTTCATGGACCAACGCTGTAAAAACTGAGCTCAAAGCCAACATTGACAAAGAGCATATCATTACTATCCTTCAGGAACATAGGTTGGTAGGTGAATTTGTTGGAGAAGTGGCCATTGACATTATCAGGTGATTATCACAAGCAATGCTGGTCTATGGATAAAGCAATGGTCAACTGATTCTTCCTTCAAGACCAACTGGGGCAGAATACTATATGGTGTGCTAACCTTTTTGGGGGAACATGGATTTAGCGGTTCTGATGGTGTGCCCATCCACTCCTCTCAAGTAGGTGCTCATCTTCAAAAATAGGCCCAGGTGTGTGTTGCTGGGCTTCCAAGTCATGTCCCCCTCAAGACCATTTTACGTTTAAAGTATTTTATTGAGTTTTTCACATAAAAAAAATAAAAAGATAACATAACGTTATATAAAATCAGAAAGCCATAAATTCCTGAGACTGATACATACAATAGCTTGCGAACATTATGCATGCAGTTTGAAATAAAATAACAAAGCTGATATTAAAGAAAAGAGGAGTGAAGAAATACCACATTGGAGCTTATTACATAGAACACAATGCAATAGAGGATCTTTGTTGAACTTGCTACCGATTACTCCAGCATTACCTATAAAACCTTGCAATCAGTTAGTCTGCCACCCCTACTGTACCGAAGCCGTTCAGAGAGTTTAACCTTGGGTGAAAAGGGCGGGCAGATAGAGAAAAAATCCTATAACTTAAGCTGAACACCCTTATAAGCTGTCCTGAGGGTATCTAAAAACTGAATGAAGGTAAAGATCAACTTTACTGACTCTTTGAGTGAAAGGTAGAGTGTTTCCGGGGGTTAAATGTAGATTCTAAAGCTCCGGTCAGAATGATCTGGTTGGAGCCGTCGGGGGGGAACCCGCCACCGCCCGAGCAGGAAACCAATCTAAAGCGTGTTTTCCTAAGGGGCGTACGCCGGGATGTACTGGGGGCCCACACACACTACCCCTATGGGAACTTTCTGTAGGTGTGAAAGGGGAATCCCCAACATCCCTCGCCGCTCCCTGGAATATGAGAACCTAGAGAGTGGGCTATAAAATGGTACCCTCCCCCTTTAGATCATTAATTAATTAGAGAGTAAAAGATGTCGGGCAGTGAAGGAAACCCAACCGACTCCCAACCAGATTACCCCACTACTTCCCCTACGGATGATGTAAAACTCACTTAGAACTTCAAAAGCGCCAAAGAGGCTAGGTAGAAACAGGGAGGAAAGAGAGAGAATGTGGGAGAGATGAGGGTAGAAGAAGAGAAGAGCAGGAGGATGATTAGCTTAGAGCATGGGCAGATCCAGAACTGGGTTCCAACCCTGGAAAGAGAGGTATATTACACAGTGTGGCCCATGGCTCCCAAATAGTATAAAACCTCTCCGTTTTGTCATTGAGCTTAGCAACAATTTGTTCCTGAGACATGATCCAAGACACCTTTCTTTTACAAGACTGAAATGCCACCGAGGTTTTCTTCTAGGCTTTAGCTATAGTGATTTTAGCCCCTAGAAGGACAAAGAAGGTGAGGGCCTGAAGTTGTTTAGGTATCTCGGGGATGGTATGGTTGAACAAGGCAATGTATGGGTTGGGGCCACCGGGGTCCCCACTAATTTGCTTATTGTGTGAAAGATTTTCCGCCAGAAGTATCTAATTTGTGGACAAGTTCACCAGGTATGTAGCATAGACCCCACTAGCCCGCAACCCCTAAAACACAAGGGAGAAGTTCCCGGGTATATCAGAGCCAATCTAGAGGGGACATAGTACCACCTGGAAAGAACCTTTACATTAGACTCGATAAGAGAGATATTACATATACCTCTAAAGGAGCGATTCCAGGCTCTGAACCATTCTGCTGGTGTCCACGCACCTCCCGTGTCCTCCTCCCAGGCCCTTGCGTAGCCCGGCTTGTCCAAATTCGACTGTAATGCGTTGTATATCAGAGAAATTCCACCCTTTTGGTCAGAGGTATTGGAGCACCAGGATTCATATGAGGTAATGGAGGGGGGTTCTAGTTTAGTGACCCAAATAGAGTTTAGGAAATGAGAGATTTGTGTGTATCTAAACTGTTCTGATTTGGGCATTTCCAACTTACGTGTACAGTGGGATAAGGTAAGAGGGCCAGATTGGGTAAAGAAGTGGCCTATCCTATAGAGACCTTTATCCGTCCACCAGCGGAAAGCCTGGATATTCAGGCCCGGAGGGAATCTAGAGTTATGGAAGATGTGTGATAATGGTTTCAGTGGGGATATGATGGAGGAATTTTTAAATATCTTAGTGCTTAATGATATAGAGTGAGATAGCGTAGGGGCCATTATGGCTGGTCTTTGTTTGGGATCACACCATAGCAAAAATTCTATGGTGTTTAGGGGGATTGCCCATCTTTCCATGGAAAGCCATTCCGGTTTCTGGCCTTTGGAGAAAATCAGCGAGATTTGGGATAATTGGGCTGCCTGGTAGTATCCCCAGAGGTCCGGTAAGCCCAGGCCCCCTTGGGATTTCAGGCGTAAAAGCAGTTTGGATGGACATCTGTACCCTTGTTTCCCCAGATAAATCGAATTATTTCAGATTGAAATTTTCCCAAGAAGCTCTTCGAAAGTGGAATTGGTAGGGATCGAAATAAATATAGGAGACGAGGCAAGAGCGTCATATTAACGGCATGTACCCTACCCAACCAGGACAGACCACATCTCGACCATCGTTGTAGCTCCCCTCTACATTTGCTGATCATAGGGGGGTAGTTGGCTTTAAATAGGTCTTTAACATCCGGGGTCAAGTTTATCCCCAAATAGGGGATGGCCTTAGGGGCCCAGGAAAACGTGAAGTTATTAGTGAGTTGTGAAAGTAGATCAGGCGGGACCGTGACATTTAGAGCTGTGAATTTGGACATATTAACCTTCAAACCTGAAATTCTACTGAATGAGTTTAGTACCCTATGTAAGACTGGCATAGAAATCAACATAGGTCATCCGCGTACAGGGCACATTTGTGTTCCCTGTCACCGCAAGTCACCCCCTTTATATCAGGATTTTCATCTAATGGCTATAGCTAGGGTTTCTATCGCAATGGCAAAGAGGAATGGTGAGAGAGGACAACCCTGTCTGGTCCCCCTACCAATGGAAAATGGATCTGAGGATCTACCCATAAGTCTCACTTGAGCAGAGGGGTTAGAGTACAAAGACTGTATTATGTTTGCGAAGTGAGGGCCAAAGCCCCATCTTCACAGAATCTCTGACAAGTAGCCCCAATCGATTGAGTTGAAAGCCTTGTGGAGGTCAATCGATAGTAAGAAGCCTGTTTGGGGTGGGCTCCCGTCCCATTGCGATTTAAGGAGAGAAATTACATCTATAGACCTTCTAATCTGGTCGGGTCCCTGTCTCCCTGGTATAAAGCCCACCTGATCTCCATTGATGTAGGAGGGTATGAAGCTTGCTAATCTGTTTGCCAAAATCTTGGTCATAATCTTGATGTCGTTATTAATTAGCGAGATAGGACGGTAATTCCCTACTTGGCTCGTGTCTTTCCCTGGCTTAGGAATCACCGAGATATATGCTTTGTTTAACTCTGACCCCAACAGGGAAACTTTCCGGAGAAAGTTAAAGAACTTAGAAAGATGAGGTGCTAGGGTAGTACTGAATTTTTTATAATACCCGGTGGAGAACCCGTCCGGACCAGGAGAGGACCCCAATTTCAGAGATTTGATCGTATCCAGGACCTCTGATAGTGAAAACGGGCTGTCCAGCAGCTCCTTGTGTTCTTTAGCCACTGTGGGTAAATATAGCGAGTCTAGGAAGCTGCTTTTTAGCTGTCCCGAAGAGGGGCCTTGAGGTTTGTACAGTTCTGAATAGAACCTATGGAATTCCTCCATAATTTTTGTAGGGTGCTGGGTTAGATCTCTCGAGTGCGTCTTAATTTTGGGAAATGCAAGTTGTCTAGGTTTTGGGCTAAGTTTAACTGCCGGCTTTGAACCTATCCTATTCTTCTGAGAGTAAAAACGCGCCCCAGTCCACCTAAGGTGCTTTTGAGCTGCTGTGGTTAAGGATAGATTGAGAAGAACCCGAGCCTTGTCCAGTTCAGCCAAAGAATCCGGAGTGGGATTTAGTTTATGAGCTTTTGCGAGTGTTTGAAATTCTGCTGTCAGCTTCACTGTGTCTGCTCTATGTTCTGCTTTAAGTTTAGAGGACAATTGTATTATTTTCCCCCGAATTACAGACTTATGTGCCGCCCACACCGTTGTTGGAGTAACATCCGGCGTAGTGTTAAGGCTGAAGTATTCCTTAATTGCCTCCTCTATAAGCGCGGCTATACTTGGGTCGCTAAGTATAGATTCCTGTAGGCACCAGCGCGGATGATCTCTATGTCCTGAGGGTCTGAGAGCCGTCAAAGTAACCATAGAGTGATCGGATAAAGGGGTATCTACAATCCGGGACTTGAGAAGTAAAGGAATCGAGTTTGGGCGGGTAAAGATGTGGTCTATCCTGGCATAGGATCCATGGGGTGCCGAGAAGTGCGTGTAAACTTTCGCCTGAGGATTAGCTTCCCTCCAAATGTCCACCAAACCCGCTCCGTGTATCAATTTCGCTATTCGTACACTTTGTTTGGAAGGACGTTTAGATTTTGACAACCCGGGGCCAGATTTGTCCAGGGAAAAGTCGAAAGCTATATTAGAGTCCCCCCCCAAAAAAATTGTGCCCTTTAGGTGGGGTCCCAGTTTGTGGAGCAGGAATTCAAAGAAAACCCTCTGACCCTTGTTGGGTGAGTAATAGGAAACAAAAGTGTATAATTCCCCGTCTATATTCCCCGAGACCAGAATATACCGGCCGTGGGGGTCCACTACTGTTTCAGGCTGAGACAGATAGATATGTCTAGCAAAACAGATCGCTACCCCCTTTGTTTTATTGGGCGCTGAGGACAAAAAGAATTGGGGAAACCGTTGGTGGAGGAAGGTGGTATTGTAGGAAATGGGAAAGTGGGTCTCTTGCAAAAGGAGAACGTCTGCTTGCATAGATTGATATATTTGGAAAAGTTTTCTCCTTTTGATGGGGGAGTTCATGCCCTGGGTGTTATGTGAAATAATTTTAAGGGTAGGAGACTTGGTTATGTGGTCAGCCATAAAGTGAGTGGAGTGAAGTCGTGCTTGAGTGATTGTTCCTACCTGACCGGTGAGAGGAGGGTGTCTTGAGGTTCCTGAAGTTGGAGAGAGCCGGGAACGTGAGGCCTGTGAGGAAAGACCAGAGCCGGGTGCATGGTCCAGACCTGCTCATGTTGAGATATAGGGAAATGGAGAGGAGAGAAATGAGAAAGAGAAGAAAAGAGATTTCAATGATTGCATAATATTGGAACAGTAAACAGTTCTGCATGTAACATAAAATAATAACACGGGGGTCCCCAGACCCCCCGAAACCCCGGGGTAGGATGGTTTTGCCATGCTAAACCCCTAAACCTGAAAGGTACGGTGTCCAAGTAGTAGGACTACCGAGGAAGAAGCCCAGTACACTACCAGTGCACTAGGTTTCTACTTGAGGTGTATTAGAGCACCGCGGCCCCGCCACCAAAAATTAACACAACTGGAGACCATTAAATAGTCTAATGCCCCGTACACACAGTCGGATTTTCCGATGGAAAATGTCCGATCGGAGCGTGTTGTCAGAAATTCCGACCGTGTGTGGGCTCCATCGGACATTTTCCATCAGATTTTCCGACACACAAAGTTGGAGAGCAGGAGATAAAATTTTCCGACAACAAAATCCGATCGCGTCAATTCTGACCGTGTGTGGCCTGTTCCGACGCACAAAGTGCCACGCATGCTCAGAAGAAATTCAGAGACGGGACAGCTCGTTCTGGTAAACTTAGCGTTCGCAATGGATACAGCACTTTCGTCACGCTGCAATGTTAAAAATGGTTTAATACAGCGCACTCTCTTCTTCTTTATAATGTGACAAGAATTAAGTAGTTTTGCTGCTCATATTCACACACACTTCTCACAAACTTTTATTTGTGTTTTTTTAGTGGGATTCCCTGAATATATTGTTATTAGTTGTCACATCTGACAGTTTTATATATATATATTTTTTTTTTTTGGATTTTCAGCCTTTTTTTTTCTTTAATGTTTTAATGTTTGGATTTTTTCCAAGGCTGATCTTTGTTCAATGTTATTTTTATTTTTACTCCAGAATATTTTTGGGTGTGTTTTGTGTGTCAAGTTACCCCAACACCATTGATATCTTTTATTATTTAATCTCCAGGAGATTGTTTGGTGTTGGCGTCCCTTGTTCATTTCACATTGTATATTAGAAATGTACCTGAATCCTCACAAACAAGCTGTCATTTTTGAAGTAAAACACATAGGAGAGTATAATTCAAAACAAAAATCCTTTATTAAGGGATCAGAACCAAACAAAGAGGAAGGCAACACTGGATCAACAGGAGAAATTAGCAAAGCCTGGGACCCCCACGGCAGACATCAATTCTTCAACATCAAAATTGGTGGCCTGAGGAGTCCATATGTAAGGGAGGGCAGTCTGGTCCAGAATTCGCAGAGATCCGGATAGCAGCAGATGACATTTGTGTCCCCAGGCTGTGGTACCACAAGAGGCTGCATCTTTTGGCCGACCAGACTGAACCCAGGGTAATCACTGTCTGGTCTTCCTTCCACGCTTCCTTCCGGGCTGTGGCTGTGCAGTTGGAGATATGGCAGGAGGAGGAGTAGGACCTGGAGGAGGAGGAGGACTGGGAGGACCTGGAGGAGGACTGGGGGGACCTGGAGGAGAGGGAGGACGAGGAGGAGGACCTGCAGGAGGAGGAGGAGGACCATCACAAAGGTGTGTCTGAGGTGTCATTTGGCCCCTCATACCTTTCTCAAGAGCCTCCAACATGACTTGTTGGCCCTTCTCCATCCTCTGCATTTTATATGCAATGAAGGCAGCAATGTTCTACAGGACCTCTGTAGCCCTCCAAAAGAATCCTATAGCAGCCTCCTCTAGGGCACTCCTCCTACTGCCACTTTCTCTTTTCAGGGGGGGTGGAGGGACGTGCAGATCAGCCAGCAGATCAGCCAGCCAGAATTTAAACCCCACAAAATCACTTTTTGTATTGTGGTCCAATCTTTTATATTTTTTGGCAATGTTTTGAAAAGCCAAATTTGGAGGATGCACACAGTGTGCCAACATGTGCTATCTGCCATCACGGGAGATCAATGGATGCGTTTTGGGGGTGCAACCCCTTCCTCAATTATAAAGTAGCGTTGAGGAAGGGCTTGCTCCCACAAAACTTGATCCCCCCTGATGGCAGATAGCACATGTTGACATTGGGAAATTGGTGTGCATCTTCCAAATTTGGCTTTTCCAGGGGTGATTTCCCCCCATCTGAACGCTATATCAAACCCAGTTCCTAAATACTGATGTCTGATATAGCCTTCAGGTTTTACCTAATGTGAACTTTGTAAGTTCAAGTTTTTTGGCTTTCTTGTTGGTTTTACATAGGCCTGTTTTATCTGAAATGGACATTTCGAATTTTGCTAATGCTACTGCAAAAATTGTTATACAACAAACATGTTGGTTTGTTTTAAAAACCTTTGGTATATGCACATGTGATTGTGCAGGTATAAAAAAGTGGCTTACTCAAGAATGTGTGGATTATTGTCTCAACACTACAACACTTTTGGGGTGATGTAATAGCTGTTTGATGCAAAAATGGGGGTTATTTCCTAAGGGCAAATCCTCTTTTCACTACAAGTGCAGTTTCAGTGCAGTTGCAAGTGCACTTGTAGTGAAATGTGTTTTTGCATTTAGGAAATAACAGCCAACAGTGCTTTGTATAAGGTTACCGAATCACGACATTTTCTGCACTCAAAACATTTCTGTCAGGGTCAGCTAAAACAAACACAAGCAGTAAATGTCCACAAAGATTTTCTTTTTTTTTTTTATTTGAAAAAGGCTTCACATATTGTCTGGCATATTGATAGCCCCCCTACCCGCAAAGAACTCCAGGTAGCGTAACCGGACATCACGGGCACTCAGGGAGGGCAAGCCAGGACGGCCACTTTCAAGTGCCATCAGTGTGGTTTGATGTAGGATTACGGCCTCAGGCCCAACTGAGCCAGCATAGTTGGCCGAATGTTTCCGTAAAATAATATGGAGAACACAGCACGCAAGTATTATATGGTTCAGTTTATACTCCGCCATATGGATAGGTGTCAGAAATAGGCGGATCCGGCTGGCCAGGATTCCAAATGTGTTCTCCACCACTCTGGCCAGCCGGTAATTAAAAACCCTCTGTTCCGGGGTGAGGGTCCTCATTGGAAATGGCCGCATCAGGTGGTCCCCCAGCGCAAATGCTTCATCAGCAACAAACACAAATGGGAGTCCTTCCACATTGTCCTCTGGAGCTGGCAAGTCCAAGCTGCCATTCTGGAGACGCCTGTAGAACTCCGTCTGGGCGATGACTCCACCATCGGACATCTGGCCATTCTTCCCCACGTCCACATACAAGAAGTCGTAATTAGCCGACACCACCGCCAACATAACTATACTATTAAACCCCTTGTAATTATAATAGTATGACCCCGAGTTGGGTGGTGGGACGATGTGGACGTGTTTCCCATCAATTGCCCCTCCGCAGTTAGGAAAGTCCCACCGCTGGGCAAAGTGGGAGGCCACAGTCTGCCATTCCTGTGGCGTGGAAGGAAACTGTTGAGGAAAAAACAATAAACATTACTATTTTTACTCTGAAACATGGCAAGCAGATTAGACACAACCTGCAGATAGCATCTATTAAGGGGAATTTAACAAGGCCAAAGTATAAGGTACACCTATCATATTTACCCTCCCCCCTCTCATGATCCATTTCTAACATTATGGGGTGTGTGGAAATCTTGGACAGGTAACCCTCTTCACTTCATTGAGAGATGAATGCCTAAATAATGGGTATTACTTTGAACAGCCCCTCCTTAGTTACACTATTGGCAGACCACTGGACAGGTAAGAAGTGTCATAATACAAAGATATAAATACACACTGTACACATTTGAGGACATTTGGACATTCTGCTATTACCTATCAAGATAATAATAGGATACAAAAACTTTAAACAGTACCATTGGAAAGTATACAGGCAGGCCCTTGCACTACATGCTTTGGGCAATTCATCCATAAATCTGACCAGTAAAGAGGTGGGTATAGTGTGTATGGGTTTGGCAAAGTCAGCAGATAGATGATTGAGGATAGATATAGAATTGGGATCAGCTGACTTAGCAGATGGGGGAGGGAGGGTTACTAAAAATTATTTTGGGACACCACAAAAAAAGCCTCTGGCACTCTGCCTGAATTTAAATCAAAAATAACATTAGGGGGTGTTTGGGGTAAAGCACTACTATGGAGCTGATAAAATACATTGTTAAGTGACTACATGAGGTGAATATAGGGCAGGAGACACCATGCTGGGGAGGTTATTGAAGGGCAAATATGTATGAAGGACCTAAAATAATAATTACATAAAAATCCAGCATGCATGAGGACAAAGGGGACATTCACAGCATATTACAATCATGGTAATTAGGGAATGAGGAAAGAAATACAAGATATTATCAAACATTAAAGACAGTAAAATGTGATATTAAAGGATAAAAATCTTACCTTCATATACTCCTTCTGTAGGACCTGGATGATGGCAGAACAGGTCTCTGGGATAATGATCCCCAGAGCCTGGGGGGAGATGCCTGTCGAGAACTTCAAGTCCTGCAGGCTTCTCCCTGTGGCCAAATACCGCAAGGTAGTGACCAACCTCTGCTCCGGAGTGATGGCTTGCCTCATGCAGGTATCCAGGCCTGTGAAGAGTGACCTGAAAAACAGTAAACGAGCAGGCAAGATCACACAGGAAAAACTCTGATACGAACTGACGGCACGCACTGAAGAGCAGATACAAACCCACAAGCACAAACTGAATGGCAGAAAACGATCTGAAAGCCACGAGTCTGAAAAAGCGCGAATTGTCTCTCACCAAACTTTTACTAACACGAGATTAGCAAAAGGAGCCCAAAGGGTGCCGCGCTTGGTTCTGACCGTGTGTAGGCAAAACAAGTTTGAGCCAACATCCCTCCGAAAAAATCCTAGGATTTTGTTGTCGGAATGTCCGAACAAAGTCGGCCGTGTGTACGCCCTATAACATGTCTTGAAAGAACTGAGCGTCACCACAACTAAAAAAAGGAAAACAATCATATACGAAATACCCACAGCATGAATCTGAATGATAAATCCTATCTCCTACCTGGAGCCCCCCCCCCCCCCACACCCTGGAGCCCGGGAGGATTGGTAAACTCATAACCTCTGGATAACCATGAACCAAAGAACTATTAGGTCCACAAGCCGTGAAGTGAACTTGAGAGACAGCACTGCAATGCCTGGTCCCTGGGCCCTCATAGCTGTGCAGAATAAACCGTGATGTGTAGTAAAAAGACTATCCCTCGGTCAAAACGAGACAATATACCCAAAGTCTTTCTACCAAAAAAAAGGAGAAAAGAAAAAAGAAAAAAAAAAATACAACTTAAAAAAAAAAAAAAAATTAATATGGTGTTACTACACATATGTAGAGGGGTAGATCTCATAGATGTTAAATTACACCAGCATATCAAATTTAACCCCCTCAATATTGTCCAGAGGTTTCTTAGGCGAAATTACCCCCCTGACCCTGACCCCGGCCAATGGATGTGTAGATGCTGTTGTTATCGAGCCAGTGAGGCTGTGAACTTAAATATAAACAGTAACTTGTACCGAATAAGTCAAACCCTTAATGTGGGATATCTCAGAAATGTGGGTAGCGGATAAGTGGTGTAGACTCCGAGCAACCAAGAAAGGTAGAAGGAGAGAGATCCAGAACAGAGCCCTGATCTTTGGATAAAGCCGGTCATCATGGGGGAAGATTCTCTTTCGAACGCTTGGAATTTTGCTTTAGCCGGGTAGGTTGTAGCGGACTGGCAGGTGGAGGCCTTTTTGTGGATGAAGTGGAGCTCCTGCTGTTCTGGGAGGAGGATGGATCCAGGGGAATCAGACCTAGCTGAAGGAGCAGACGTTCTCCCTCTGCGAAGGAAGAAAAGTTATAGTTTTTGTTCTTATAGGAAAAGTTCAGATGCAGGGGGAATGACCAACGGTATGAGATGTCCTTTTCCAGCAGAAGTTGCAGTAAAGGTTTAAAGGAGCACCTTTTTTGAACTGTATATGGCGACAAGTCTGCAAAGATCTGGATCCTATGCCCCAGTAATTTGATGTCCTCTGTTCCCCTAGATCTCCTCATAACTTCCTCCTTGACGGAGTAGAAATGGGGTTTTACGATAATGTCTCTGGGGAGTCCATCCGAGCGAGGGGGTTCAGGGCCCTGTGTGCTCTGTCGAGCTCAAGGCGGTGATCAGAGATATCAGGAATGAGGTTCCGCAGCAGGGTTTTTGAACAACTTTGTACCTCTTTTTCTGATTCGGGAAGTCCGCGGATGCGAAAATTATAACGTCTCGATCTATTCTCGAGGTCATCGATTTTCGCAAATGCTGTTTCCAGTTGTTCCTGCATGTCCTGAATTCTTGCTGAATTTTGGTTAATACGTGACACAGCTTGGTCAGCTTTCTTTTCAATAGTGTCAATTCTTTGCCCAATTTGCTGCAGATCAGCATGGATGGAAGCTGTAATTTGGGCTGCATTTAAGGCCAGGCTTTTAGAGAGTAGCTGTGAAAAGGCATCCATCATTGAGGGGAAGTCTGAGGTGGCTGGGATGGCAGCAGAAGACTCTGTTACAGTCAATAGCAGGCCTGTGTGGGGGTCCATCATAGGGGTGGATGGATGGCCAGGGCACATCCTGCCCAATAAGGACTCAGTGGAGAAAGGAGAGGTGGCCAGAGGCAGGGGAGGAAAGTCCATACCTGGGGACTGAGGAGGCTGTGTGTCCTGGTCAGCTATGGAATCTTCAGGACCCTCCGTGCTGTAAGTGCCTCATGGCGCCGCCGCCATCTTGGCATAGCTGGCCGGGATTCCGGATGCTTTCATCTGGCCCTCTAAGTTCCTCCTAACGTTCGCCGTTTTGTTCTCGTGTTTCCCGGGGGTCTCCCCCCACTTATATAGCCCGGCGGTGTGCTGTGTGGTGAGCTCAGAACGCTCCGGTGGCTGTTACAGGGCCGCGGTGGAGCGGAGCACTAGAAGGCAGCGGCCATCTTCGGAGCTGCCACGCATGCGCCTGCTCAAGACCATTTTAACCAAACAAGACTGCCAACCTCATAACAGAAATCTTTTATTTTAATCCAATACTTTTACATACTTCTTCAAAAAGGAGCCATAAAATTGTATGAACCTCTAGTTGGGATTTTTAAGGCAACATAACAATTAAATTTGAGTAAAAAATTCATTTATTATAAATACAAATATAAATTCATAATACACATTCATCAAATTTCATGATATTTGTAGACAATACATAACATTAAAAATCAGAGTACATGATAATAAAAAAATGATAGATAGTGATACATCTTACTACAAGATACAATCACCACCAATGCAAAGAGGTGGAGTCAAGTAGCAGAATTCCAACGCATTTCAACATATATTATTCAAAAGAGTCTTCCTTAGGGAAAATTGTATCACTATCTAAGAAAAATCAGAATAACAATGTTATAGGCTACATACATATATCACATTTATTATAAAATGGACAAAGTATCTGCCAGAACAACTTACATTTTTCAGGCATTTATTGAGTAACAGCTAGTGCATTCCCAGTGTCAGAGTGAAAGGGTTTCAGTCCTCCATTACCCAAGCTGCCCCACATCCTCTATAAGATGGCAGGATATGGTAAAGTTCCCAAAGAATGGCTTCCAAAAAATAGCTTGGTGGCTGTATCAGACATACATGCAGAGGGGATAATGAGAAAACAAAACCCAATGTATCTACAAAAATTCCTAGGACATCTCCCCTAAAAAGGTCTGGTTATTCCACAACCAAGAACTTACCCCAAAGAGGAGGGTGCCGAGATTCGTCCAGACCAAAGTAGAACATCAAGTGGTAAGCCTTTGCTCAATAACAACCCCCTTCGGTTGGAATCCGGGGGGAGGAATGGTGCAGCACACACTATAGGGTCATTATTTCCACCAACTCCAATGAATTGGGGCAGGTGGAAAGAGGGCTAATGGGGACTAGTAACCACCGACCTAAACAAAGTTAGAGCTCAGGGGTGGGGATGCCGCAGTGGCAATGCAAGGCACTGCGGCCACCCTGTGCTGGGTAGAGATGAGTGGACAGAGAGGGTGAAGTTTTTCCAAATGGGAACCAGAGGCAGGACACCAGCCCAAATACCAAACTCTAGACACTGGAAATCCTCACAGCTGCTAATAACAATCAAACCTTAATGGAAATAAAGAAAGAAAAATGGAAATATTGATAAATAAATCCTCAATTGTAAATAGTGGTCACCCTGGCCCCACATAAGAATGGCGTCCAAAAAATAGCTTGATGGCTGTATCAGACATACATGCAGAGGGGATAATGAGAAAACAAAACCCAATGTATCTACATAAATTCCTAGGACATCCCCCCTAAAAAGGTCCGGTTATTCCCCAACCAAGAACTTACCTCAAAGAGGAGGGTGCCGAGATTCGTCCAGACCAAAGTAGAACATCAAGTGGTAAGCCTTTGCTCAATAACAACCCCCTTCGGTTGGAAACCGGGGGGAGAAATGGCACCATTTGCCATAAAGGGTGTGGGCATTGGAGAAGGGGAGGTGCCGCGTCAACGTGGTGACGCGGTAGGTCCCGCCGTGGGGCGACCAGACGCATGGCGCCGCTGCAACATGACCAGGCATGGTGCAGCGTGATGATGTATCCGGCGGATGTACACATCCAAACAGACATGGTTGCCGCCATGTTGGAAAAGGGTGTATGCAATGCCCCTGGAGGAACATGAAGTCCCGCTGGTAGGCAGAGAGGATAATGACGCTACATCATCGCCAAAGCATAGCCGAGGCGCGATGCAGCACTCTAGACACTGGAAATCCTCACGGCTGCTAATAACAATCAAACCTTAATGGAAATAAAGAAAGAAAAAGGGAAATATTGATAATAAATCCTAAATTGTAAATAGTGGTCACCCTGGCTCCACATAACCCTGGCCCAAAGTGTCCAATCATGCCAAGGGAAGGAAAGCTAAGAGGACCGCATAAAGAAACCATTTGGCTAACATGGATATAAATATAAACATATATATAAACCCTCCAAGAATTACATCTCATATTCAGTATATCCCCAACTGTCCAGGGGCCCACATGGGAAATCCCCAAGGAGAGCCCAGTGAGGTAAAAAAGTCCAATTGGAACCAATCTTGAAAACTCATTGGTCCAAAGGAATATATTGCCTCGATAATCTCACAAAATGTGAAAAAAGCCTACAGAAGTGCCCAGTAGATAAGGATAAAAAATCAAAATATAGAGTCAAAGTTCAATCCATCTTACCCGAGCTATAGCCATCCACAAAGGGTCTAAAGCTCTCCACCTCATTGAGACCAGGGGGATGGTGGCCCTGAGGTGTCTGATCCAGCGCATTTCGCCCTGGAGCAGGACCTTATTCCAGTAACCCCCCCCTAATGGGTATCTGAAGCCTGTCCAGAACTGTAAAATTTACTTGGGGCAACCTGTAGTTGTGTTGTCTGGCGACATGTCTTCCCAATGGTAGGTATAGATTACCTATACGCATACTATGCATGTGTTTCTCTCATTTGCCAAACTCTTGTCGGGTCTTCCCGACATAGAAGGCACCACACTGGCATTGCATGAGGTAGACAACGCTCTGCGTCCTGCAGTTGGCAAAGTGCCACAAGGAGAAAGTCTCCCCATTTGGCAAGGCCAGTGTGGTCCTCCTTCCAATGACTAGGCATTGTGAGCAGGATCTACATGGGTAAGTACCCCAGGTTTTACATGGATCCTTCCCTACATTTCCCCTGTACTCACTATGTGTCAACATATTTCCAATAGAACCTGATTTCTTGTATGTGATCTCAATCCTCTTAAAATGGGATCCTCCGTAATGATTGGCCAATGTTTAGAGATGATCTTTCTTATACAGTTATGTTCATTAGACAATCTCATAATGATTCTAGTAGTTTTAAAGATCAAATCCCACCTATTGGTATTTTTGACACGATTAAAGGCCTTTTTAAGGACCGATTTCATGTAGCCTCTATTCAACAGCCTAGTACTGAGTTCATCTGACTCCCGTTGGAAGTCCTCATTTGTGCTACAGTTCCTTCTAAGCCGAAGAAACTGGCTGAATGAAATAGATCTTTTAAGGGGATCAGGATGGAAACTATCCGCATGCAGCAACGTATTGCCGGAGGTTTCCTTCCTGTATAGCCTACTTGAAAGTCCTCCAGCCTGATCCTTGGAAATGGTTATGTCCAAAAAATTAACCTCGTGGAGGTCATATGTCATCGTAAAAAAAAGATTGAAGTTGTTCTGATTCATAAGACTCAGGCAATCTTTCAGTTTTTCCTCTGGGCCATCTCAAATAATGAGTATGTCATCTATGTATCTCTGCCACATACAGATGTGGTGAGTATACACAGATGCTAATTCTCCCAGGAAAAAATCTTTCTCCCACTCCCCCAGGTAGAGATTGGCATAGGAGCGTGCGCAGCACGTCCCCATAGCCACTCCCTGTACCTGGAGGTAGTGGGAGCTCTTAAACAGAAAGGTATTATGCCTTAGGATAAAGTCTAACATTTGGAGAACAAAAGCATTGAACTTTCATTCTGTGGTGGCATGTTGTCTCAGGACACGTTCAATGGCTGCAATGCCTAGATCATGTGGGATACTGAGAATGAGAATGCAACAATCAGACTTGTGCCAACAGGTCAGAATTTAATACATGAGGAATTCTCTGTTGTGGTGAAGGCAGCTATCAAACTTATCCAAGTACTATTCCATTCCATCAAGCCAAGCTGAGAACATTACCTCAGATGCCAGACATTTAGGCTGAGCTGCCCATTATAAGAATCTGGTGGCATAGGGGCAGTGGACTTTACAGTCCATTAGGTTCCCAGTGTGCTATAGATCAGATCAGCCTTCATGGTCCTGCAATCCTTCTCCCATCTACTTAACAGGAAGACAGTTTAAATAAGTGTTGTTAAACCCAAAAGCAAACATTTATTATATGGCAGCTTACCAATTCTCAGATGTGGTGGCCACATTTTTATTGGGCTTTCTTTCTTTTAGTGTTACATGATGATCTGGCCAGTATGTTTGTTGTTTTTTAATGGAACAAGCTGTCCTGCAGATGTGTGCACAATGATCAACTATTATTCATTAATATAAAACCTTCATCCCAAAAGGTACAAAACGGTTGCTGGAACTGCTAACAAAAAGTGTTAGCTATAGCAGACGCTTGCAATAATCGCAAGAGAATCTGTCAGGCTGATTGTACCCAAGTTGATTGATTGATCAGCTTGGTACATTCAGATTTTCCATTAAAAGTTCAAACCGTATATGGCTGGCCTAACACTTTATAACCACTTAAAGACCAGGCCTCTTTTTCAGACTCTGTGTTTACAAGTTAAAAACAAGTTGTTTTGCTAGAAAATTACTTAGAACCCCCAAACATTATACATTTTTTTCTAACACCCTAGAGAATAAAATGGCAGTCATTGCAATATTTTTTGTCATATCGTATTTGCGCAGCGCTCATACAAGCACACTTTTTTGGAAAAAATTTACTTTTTTGAATAAAAAAATAAGACAACAGTAAAGTTAGCCCAATTTTTTTTATATTGTGAAAGATAATGTTACTCTGAGTAAATTGATACCCAAAACGTCCCGCTCGTGGAATGGCGTCAAACTTTTACCCTTAAAAATCTCCATAGGCAACGTTTAAAAAATTCTACAGGTTGCATGTTTTAAGTTACAGAGGAGGTCTAGAATTATTGCTCTCGCTCTAACAATTGCGGCGATACCTCACATGTGTGGTTTGACCACCGTTTTCATATGCGGGCGCTACTCACGTATGCGTTCGCTTCTGCGCACGAGCTCATTGGGACGGGGCACTTTAAAAAAAAAAATTCTTATTTATTTTACTTGATTTTATTTATTTTTTCACTGTTTTTTTTTTTTTAATTGGGTCACTTTTATTCCTATCACAAGGAATTTAAACATCCCTTGTAATAGGAAAAAAGCATGACAGGTCCTCTTAAATATGAGATCTGTGGTAAAAAAGACCTCAGATCTCAGATTTGGATTTAGGCTGGGTTCACGCTAGTGCAACAAATGCTCCAACATTGGGAGCTCATGTCCCATGACATGTGAAAATCAATGTTTTCCTATGGGAGCCGTCCTAACTGGTCCGACACAAGTCGGCCCGACTTTGAAAATGCTCCCTGTACTACTTTGGTCCGACTTTGATCCTACTTCACCCCATTGACTATCATTGAAGTCAGATCAAAGTCGGTTTGCCGTCTATGACTGATGATCTGACTTTGGCATGCGACTTGTGCTCAGATGATCTTGAGGGGGAACTCCGCGACAAATTTTAAATAAAAAACCAGCATGGGTTCCCCCTCCAAGAGCATACCAGGCCCTTCGGCCTGGTATGGATCTTAAGGGGAACCCCCTACGCCGAAAAAACGGCATGGGATGTCCCCCCCAAATCCATACCAGACCCTTATCAGAGCATGCAGGAAAAGGGGTGGGGACGAGCGAGCGCCTCCCATCCTAAACCCCATAAGGCTGCATGCCCTCAACATGGGGGTGTGGGTGCTTTGGGGCAAGGGGGGCGCTCTGCGCCCCCCACCCCAAAGCACCTTGTCCCCATGTTGATGAGGACAAGGGCCTCTTCCTGACAACCCTGGCCGTTGGTTGTCGGGGTCTGTGAGCAGGGAGGCTTGTCGGAATCCAGGAGCCCCCTTTAATAAGGGGGCCCCCAGATCCCGGCCCCCCACCCTATGTGAATGAGTATGAGGTACATCGTACCCCTACCCATTCACCTAGGAAAAAAAGTGTCAAAAAAAAGAACACACGACAGGTTTTTAAAGTAATTTATTAGGCAGATCCGGGGGTCTTCTTCTGACTTCGGGGGTCTCTTCCTTCTTCTCCACACTCTCCGGCTTCTTCTCCGCGCTCTCCGGCTTCTTCTCCATGCTCTCCGGTTCTTCTCCCACTCTCCGGTATCTTCTGCTGGGCTCCTCCTCTATCTTCTGCTCTTTTGCCGGCTCTTTTGCTAGCAGTGGCTCGGTCTTCTCTGCCGTCTTCTTCCCTCTTCTCCTCTTCCGATGTTGACACGACGCTCTCTCCCACTGTAATGCCGTATGCGCAGTCCACAAAGACTCATATAGGGATGGGGCGTGGTCACTGGGTGATGTCACTTGGTGACCCCGCCCCTTGTTACATCACAGTCCCAAAGGGCCTGGTATGCTCTTGGTAGGGGAACCCATGCCGTTTTTTTATTTAAAATTTGGCGTGGAGTTCCCCCTCAAGATTCATACCAAACACAGTGCCTGGTATTGGCGGGGATCCAAGTCGGATCCCGTTCATTGAAAGTCGGACGTATGTCGGATTTAAGTCACAGGGCAAAGTCGGAACCAAAGTAGGACAGCTGTCGTGTTGCACCAGTGTGAACCCAGCCTTAAATGCAATAAGAAAAATGGCCCTTTAAGACATATGGGCACAAGTGACATTTTAACGTTGCTTCCGCCCTGCTATAGTAAGAAGACATCTCCATACCCAGCCACGGACAGCTCCTGATCGCCTACGCCGATGCCGATGGCTCCGGTAAGCGGTGGAGGGAGCGGGAGAGCAGCGGGAGGGGGGAGGCCGATAACGGTGATCTCGTGGAGAATCCACCACAGAGACCACCATTTTCATAAACAGGACCGTCGGCTCAAAAGATGGATACCTCGGTTGTGGCAGCAGCTGCTGCCGTTACTGAGATATCCATCTTTAAACTGTCGACGTATATGTACAGGAGCCGGTCGGCAAGTGGATAAAATATCCTAATTATGTGTTCATTTTTAAAAGAAGAAAAATGCCATAAAGAAGACACCTCTAGGTGCCAACATGCTTCTTTAGATTAATTTTCACTTTTTTTTTCTTTACTTTGAAGCTTTAAAATTCTTGCTTTATTATGCGATTTCCAAAGGCTGAACTTTTGCCTGGCACCTCTCACACTGTGCAGCCCTCTAATGGCCACTGCATGTGATATGCAGCCTCATTGACCTCATTGAAAGGTGCATAGATAGGGAAAGGGGGGCCATAGTTTGGTTCTGGCTGCAATTCTCATAACTGCTCTGGAAAAAAACTAAATAAGAACCTTACCACCTGAAAATACTTGCCAGAAACTGGAAAATGGGTGGTAAAACTACAGAGGGGTGGGAGGTTTGGCATGTATAAATTCTCTCCATGTGTTCTTCAACGCTTAACTCAGGACATAGTACTAATCTTATTTTAACCACTTCCTGCACGCGTGGCTCTCATTCTGGGTGGACATCATATGATGGCCCTCCAGAATGACCGCTCCCACGCGCCCGTGGGGGCACGCATTGCGGCGATCGGTGGTGCGTGTGTCAATCTGACCCACCACTACACCGATCTCGGTAAAGAGCCTCTGACGGGGGCTCTTTACCACGTGATCAGCCGCGTCCAATCACGGCTGATCACGATGTAAACAGTAAGAGCCATTGACTGGCTTTTCCTCACTCGCGTCTGATAGATGCGAGTAGAGGAGAGCCAATCGTCTGCTCTTCTGCTCACCTGTCTGTGCTGACTGTACTCACTATGTGTCAGCGCAGCCCCCCCTTGCATGCCCAACCAGGACCACCAGGATGCTGCCAGGACCACCAGGGATTGCCACCACACTTGACCACCAGGTATGCCACTCTAGACCACCAGGGAAATGCCAATTAGTGCCCAGGCAGCTGCCAATCAGTGCCCATCCCCAATGTCTGCCAGTGCCAGTGCCATCAGTGATGTCTAACAATGCCATCTATCAGTGCCGCATATCAGTGCCCATCAGTGCCCAGCAGTGACTCCTATCTGTGCCACCCATAAGTACACATCAGGGCAGCATTTCAGTGCCCATCAGTGTCGCCTATCAGTGCCCATCAGTACCCACCAGTGCCACCCATGAGTGACCGTCAGTGCCGCCTATCAATGCCCATCAGTGCTGCATATTAGTGCCACCCATCAGTGCCGCCTACCAGTGCCCATCAGTGCCGCCTATCAGTGCCCATCTGTGCCACGTCATTGGTGCCACCTCATTGGTGCCACCTTATCAGGGCCCAATCAGCCATTTTCCCTCCCCGGTGTCACATGATTTATTAGTGTTACAAGGTCTCAGGTGTGAATGGGGAGCAAGTGTGTTAAATTTGGTGTTATCACTCTCACTCTCACATACTGGTCACTGGAAGTTCAACATGGCACCTCATGGCAAAGAACTCTCTGAGGATCTGAAAAAAAGAATTGTTGCTCTACATAAAGATGGTCTAGGCTATAAGAAGATTGTCAAAGCCCTGAAACTGAGCTGCAGCACAGTGGCCAAGACCAAACAGCGGTTTAACAGGACAGCTTCCATTGAAAACAGGCCTCACCATGGTTGACCAAGGAAGTTGAGTGCACATGCTCAGCGTCATATACACAGTTTGTCTTTGGGAAATAGACATATGAGTGCTGCCAGCATTGCTGAAGAGGTTAAAAGGGTGGGGGTCAGCCTGTCAGTGCTCAGACTATACGCCGCGCACTGGATCAAATTGGTCTGCATGACTGTCGTCCCAGAAGGAAGCCTCTTCTAAAGATGATGCACAAGAGAGCCCGCAAACAGTTTGCTGAAGACAAGCAGACTAAGGACATGGATTACTGGAACCATGTCCCGTGGTTTGATGAGACCAAGATAAATTTATTTGGTTCAGATCGTGTCAAGCATGTGTGGCGGCAACCAGGTGAGGAGTACAAAGACAAGTGTGTCTTGCCTACAGTCAAGCATGGTGGTGAAAGTGTCATGGTCTGGGGCTGCATGAGTGCTGCCAACACTGGGCAGCTACAGTTCATTGAGGGAATTATCAATGCCAACATGTACTGTAACATCAGGGCCGGTGCTAGCAATAGGCAGGTCAGGTGGCTGCCTAGGGCGCCAGGGTAGGCGGGGCAGAAAAATCCGGATCCCCAGACACTTGCTGGGGATTCAGATATTTAAACTACCTGCAGGGCCGGCATCACCATCCAAAAGGCAGCATAGGTGCCTAATATCGCCAGGGGGCTGGTAAAATGCACCTGTAAAGACATCCCTGGATCGTGTACAAACAATTCGCCCTCTCCATCCCCCTGCTTTTCTAGAGCTCTCTCTCACTATGCCTGCAATGCTGCCCTAGCAATAGCAGTTAGAGGAGGAGGGGTTGGAGCCGGTGTTCTGTGACAAAAAGAGCAGCCGTCTGGAAATGCTGAATGATAGATGGAACTGGCCAGGACGGATGAGATGGAAGCCCTGCATGCAAGTCTGGGCTTGCCACGATCCCCCCCACCCTCCTCATGGACTGTTGGGGATATGTTGTGGGAGGACAGGCAGCAGTGCTGCTCCCCTTTAAGGTGAGGCCACCACTGCCATTCCCTTAGTGGAAGAATAGGCAAAAAAACGCATTGCATTCTGTATAGTGGGAAACAGATGAGCATGGGGGGTCCAAAGGGGAACAGATTTGTGGGGGATACAGTGAGGAACAGAGTTGCTGGGGGGCTGTGCAGAGGGGAACAGATTTGTGGGGGATACAGTGGGGAACAGAGGTGCTGGGGAGGTGCAGAGGGGAACAGATTTGTGAGAGGGGTATAGTGGGAAATAGATTTGTGGGGGGGTATAGTGGGAAACACAGGTGCCAGGGGGAATACAGAGGGGAACAGATATGTGGGTGGGACACAGTGGGGAACAGAGGTGCCAGGGGGGTGCAGAGGGGAACTGTCAGGGTACCATTGGCGCCGGACCTGGGCGTTTGCATGCGCCTATGCGCCGGCGTGCTCCGATATGCACCTTACAGCAAGTTCCTGTTGTTCCCGGGCGTTAGCGCGGCGCTAGGGCGCGCGCAGGTACGCGGCACTTGGGTGCGCGCGCGTGTGCACGGGCGCGCGTACAGGCATAGATGTGTGGGTGGGATATAGTGAGGAACAGAAGTGCTGAGGGGGTACAGAGGGGAACAGATGTGTGGGTGGGATACAGTGGAGAAAAGAGGTGCTGGGGGGTGCAGAAGGAAACAGATTTGTGGTGGGGTACAGAGGGGAACAGAGGTGTGGGGGTATAGTGGGAAACAGAGGTGTTGGGAGGGTGCAGAGGGGAACAGTGAAGGTGGAAGAATTGTGGTGATTTGTGGCCTGAAAAAAAAAATTGGAGTGATTTGAGGTGTGGAGGTTTAAGTGCAGCTTTGTAGAAAAAAATAATAAATACAGATCTTCTTGCAGGTAAAAAATGTGCATTTATTATTATTTTTACTAGGAGCCTGTATGGCATTGTCAGTGTATCTGTCTGCTCGCACGGACAGGCAGTTGCACAGTTACTGTAGCCTGTCCATTTACTACCCTAGCCTGCCCATTTACTACCCTAGCCTGTCCATATACTACCCTAGCTTGTGCATTTACTACCCTAGCCTGTCCATATACTACCCTAACCTGTCCATATACTACCCTAGCCTGTCCATATACTACCCTAGTCTGTCCATTTACTACCCTAGCCTGTCCATATACTACTCTAGCCTGTCCATTTACTACCCTAGCCTGTCCATTTACTACCCTAGCCTGTCCATATACTACCCTAGCCTGTCCATATACTACCCTAGCCTGTCCATATACTACCCTAGTCTGTCCATTTACTACCCTAGCCTGTCCATATACTACCCTAGCCTGTCCATATACTACCCTAGCCTATCCATTTTCTACCCTAGCCTGTCCATATACTACCCTAGCCTGTCCATACACTACCCTAGCCTGTCCGTATACTACCCTAGCCTGTTTATATACCACCGTAGCCTGTCTATATACTACTCCAGCCTGTCCATATACCACCCTAATCTGTCTATATACCACCCTAGCCTGTCTATATACTACCCTAGCCTGTCCATATACTACCCTAACCTCTCTATATACTTCTCTCACCGGTCTATATACTACCCTAACCTGCCCATATACCTGCGGACCATGGCTGTCGTGAGGAAGCGAGCTGGTCCTACCACTATTTGTCAAAAATCTCAACTCCTGTCATATACATGGACAGGGCAAAGGGGGGGGAGTCAAGGGTGGAGCCAATGGGGGGGCGTCAAAATTAGGTTTCGCCTAGGGTGTTAAGAATCCTTGCATCAGCCCTATGTGACATACTGAAGTAGAGCATGATCCCCTCCCTGATACTGGGCCGCCGTGCAGTATTCCAACATGATAACGACCCCAAACATACCTCCAAGATGAACACTGCTTTCCTAAAGAAGCTGAGGGTAAAAGTGATGTACTGACCAAGCATGTCTTCAGACCTAAACCCTATTGAACATCTGTGGGGCAACCTCAAACGGAAGGTAGAGGAGCACAAGGTCTCTAAAATCCACAAGCTCCGTGATGTTGTCATGGAGGAGTGGAAGAGGACTCCGGTGGCAACCTGTGAAGCTTTGGTGAGCTCCATGTCCAAGAGGGTTAAGGCAGTGTTGGAAAATAATGGTGGCCACACAAAATATTAACACTTTGGGCCCAATTTGGACATTTTCACTTAGGGGTGTACTCATTTTTGTTGCATATCGATTTAGACATTAATGGCTGTGTGTTGAGTTATTTTGAGGGGACAGCAAATTTACACTGTTATACAAGCTGTACACTTACTACTTTACATTATAGCAAAGTGTCATTTCTTCAGTGTTGTCACATGAAAAGATATTATAAAATATTTAGAAAAAGTGTCGGGTGTACTCACTTTTGAGAGATACTGTATATATTTCCACTCAGTTGAGATCTTTGTTGGGTTTTAAATTTGTAAGTGAAGGTAGAACTTAAAGAGGGAGTCCACCTAAACCGCCAAAAAAAAAAAAAATATTAAAAGCCAGCAGCTACAAATACTGCAACTGCTGACTTTTAATAAATGGCCACTTACCTGTCCCAGGGTCCAGCGATGTCGGCAGGCGACGCTGAGAACCCGCTCGGTTCTCGGCAGCTGCCGCCGCCATCCTAGTTGAGGGAATCAGGAAGTGAAGCGTTGCGGCTTCACTTCCCGGTTCCCTACTGCGCATGCACGAGTCGCACTGCGCATCGTAACTGGTCCCCGCTATCTCCTGGGAGCTGTGTGTTTCCCAGGAGACAGCGTGGAGGGACAGGAAGAGGCATAGACGCCCATGGGAGTCTATGCCGGAAGTGGGTGCAAATACCTGTCTTAGACAGGTATCTGTACTCCCCTCCCCCCTGAAAGGTGCCAAATGTGACACCGGAGGGGGGGAGGGTTCCAAAAACTGGAAGTTCCATTTTTGTGTGGAACTCCGCTTTAAGTTACCATCAATGAGATACAGTAGATCAAAGCATCAAAGACCTACTGTCTCCTGCAGCCAATAAAGCACTGTATTGACTGATATAAAAAATGTACAAAATGGTTAATGACAGAAAACATGGCGAAAAAATGAATGATTTCTGTTTTCATCTGTGGTAGCTGCTTGCTTCTATTCCATGAGAAAAAAAAATTCATAGTTGTAATATGAATGTGTATGAAACTGCATATGTTCATCCATCATAAGGCACATCAATTTGACACCAGCTAAATAGTCTACATTTGATTGGTTGTTTGCCTGTGTTCTTGCTGTACTTGTGGAATTATGATTGGATAGGGGTATGCATGACTCTCAAATTCAGGGTGATAATGTTTAATGTTTGAAGGTTAATAAAAATCTTTCAAAGAAAGGTTGTTTCTCCTTTGATACTGTGCCATCTTTAACCTGTTTGGGACTGAGACTAAAAAAAGTCCTTTTAACCAGACATTTCTCATGTAATCTTTTCCTAGCTTCACACGGTCAATGGTAACAATAATAGTGCATGCATTTATTGCATAGGGGTATATTTATAAAGCAAATAATTTGACAATCATCAAACATTCACTGCAGGTGAATCTTCCTTGAGCATGTGTTTTAAATGACAGTGATTCTTTACCAGTTAATTTTTGGTGAAAATCACTGTTTTATAAAAATGCCCCATAGTGTCGTGCAGCAATGCGGTATAGTCAACTATAGCCTGGGCATATTATCTTATTTCTCCACTGCTTCCCTTTGAACTAAATTAGAATTTTGAAGTCTAAGTGCCACTAACAAAAGAGAAGAATGAAGAAAGTGGCACTTACTGTTTTCTCAGCATATACATTCAGGGAGTTACTTCGAGAGACATACAATGTGATACAAAGCACAGCTAGACTCAGCAAATTATATTTGTAGCTTTTTAGTGACCAAGACAAAAAAATAAGAATTGTAAAAAAATGAACAATGTTTGGCAGGTCCCAGCTGTGGGTTTTGTTGGCAAGAACACATTAATCTATAGTGAACAAAGCAGTTAGTAAAGTTTAACAAAAATTACAGAGTGGCAGTTTTGGAGAAGTAGTATATAATGGCATTAAAATGTTTTATTTGTTTTTATTTTAACATTTAGCATCGCAGAATAAAAAATGCATGGCTTTATGGTGCCTCACAAATAAGAATAATTAAAAGGAAAAAATCACCATGCTGTTTTCTGTATATAAGGACATTGCTTGGTGTTTGTTCTATAATCCTCAGCAATTCTGCAATTGTATACCTCTTAATGGAACATTTTCATCAGTCCTTGCAAACACTTTTGTTTACCACAATTGACTCTTAAAAAAATATTTGTGTATTCTAACTTCTGAGTGAAAAAAGCTTTGTGCGTGGTTACTTACAATCAATTTCCCCACATATTTCTGCCCAGTTTTGTGAAAATTGCCTTAAAGCGGGAGTCCGGCGACCAATCTTTTTTTTTTTTTTAGGTCATTGAGACACTTTGCTAACCCCAAAATAATACTCACAGTTTGGGTGTAATATTTCCGCTTCTGTCTGTTTTCGTACTGAAGAATAACTTAAAAAATGTTACACTGGCTGTTTCCATCTTGCTTGTGGGCATGTGAAGCCCACAAGCATTGATTTCCTGGATGCGGTGAATGCTGTTCATTCACAGCTTATTCACACGCATGATCATTGTTTCCGCACTGAATCTTGGGAAGCCTGACACTAAGCTCCCAGGAGACAGTGCGGCGCCGGGGAAAGGCAATAAACACGCCTACTCCCATGGGAGGAGAGACAGGAAGTGCCACAATAAAGTACAATATAAAGGTAATTACAGCGATAAAAAATGTTTTCGTGTGGCATTTGAACATCTATGCAATTAACTGACGGGGGTAAGATTAAGTTAAAACTTTGAGTGGAACCCCGCTTTAAATATAAGACACTGAAAACTGAAACTTTTTAAAGTATACCCAGCTTTTTCCATTGAGCAATTGTTTCTTTTTTCTCAGTCTGGATTTTCTATGCCATTGTTTAGTTACCCTTAACAGTCTCCTTTCTAGTTGTGTAAAGATGCTACACTTTTGCTATATACTGTAGCTAATTGCAATATTAGCAACAGTGGTAGTTCTTGCACTCATCCTCTCTCATTTTGACAAATGTCACCTCCTGCTCAGAGTATCTTTCATTATCTAGTTTCTGTTTAACACAACATATAAGCAAATAGTATAGAACTTTTCTTCTACCAGCTAAAAAAACAAAACAAAACAAAACTTTAAAATATATATGACTAATAATAGAGTGTAAAAAAGCATATCATAACTATACAAATAGTGCAAAAATAGATCACTATAAATCCCAATAATATAACGTGCATCTAACCAAGAAACATTTGTACATTAGAATATCTTGCATAAAAATGGCTCCACTATTATATAATTACAGCTTATATAAAAAAGTGCAAAAAAGTTCAGTGTATAAATGCAAAAGCTCCAGGTCGATCCACCAATGTAAAATGTGAAAAATTCCTTCTCCAGTGAAAGGATCACAACTTCCCTAGTGTCCACTTCACCAAAATCCTCCACATGCTTTATAGTTGTGACCTCACATTCTTAGATGGACCCTGGACACAAGGAGGTCTAATAAAACTTTAAAACAGGATGCCAATTTTTTCTCCAATACAATACTACAATATTAAATCAGAGGGGTTGATTTTCTAAAAATGGAGAATGCAATATCTGGTGCAGTTGTGCAAGGTAGCCAATCAGCTTCTAACTTCAGCTTGTTCAGTTAAGCTTTGACAAAAAAACTGGAAGCTGATTTCTATGCAAAGCTGCACCAGATTTTGCACTCTCCAGTTTTAGTAAATCCACCCCAGGATGTCAACCGCTGAAAAGCAGTCTCCACTTGAGGTTTTTTCAGGGTGCCTTGGTAAAATGACAAAAAAATTGCCCAAAAATGGTATACAAGCTGGTGGGTGGAAGAAGCCTGCCTTTTAGTTAAACAAAGCGACAGGTTTTTATTGTGCACCATTACAAGCTTCTAGCTGCCAGAGCCCTTACGACCAATGGCATCCATGTTTGACCCTCCCCTGTCCCTCTCCATCAGCGTTGAGGTCACATGACCTCAATTGATGATTGATGATTGATGAAGAAAAACTAAGGGAGAAGAAAAACATTGGAATACTAGTCAGTACCAGTTTGCAAAAGTGGATTTGCTTTGGAAGAATAATTCACCTCGAATGTTGGGTGTCCTACATTTGTGGATGTTGCTGCCTTATGTAAAACTATTAGAATGATTTTGAAATTTTAGAATGGGGTGCCTTGAGATTGTTCATAATTTTTAAGGGTGCCTTGACTGAAAAAATGTTGAGAAACACTGGGCTAGGACAGCGTGAGGATATATTTAACACAACATAAACTATATTGTGTATTGAACACAACATAAACAAATCTGTGAAACTATTTCTTCTTTGTCTACTTTCAAAATATTTTCCATTTTTTTTTTTTTACAATCTATGAAGATAATTGAAGAGTTCTATCTGTGCTCCGTTTTTATTTTTTATATTTGTGCTTGTAATAGGGTTTGTAACTTAGAAATTATTAAAGTGTTCATTTACTATGTTTAAGAATAGACTAAGAAGGATTAAGGCTTTAAGCCTGACAGCATGGGCATGCGGTCACCCCCTCCTTCTTGTTAATATATACGGATGCTTACACTGTTCAGGACCCCACCCTTTACTCAGGTGTTTCAAAAGGAATACCAATTTGCAAGGCTCCCCGAGAGATAATTGTACAAAAAGCATACACACCCGTGAAACTAACAAGCATGCAGCAATGGTTGGAAATATATCCAGAGCAAGAGATAGCCAAGTTTTTAATTGAAGGTTTCTCCAAAGATTTCCCTTTGCCAGTATTTCAGGATGAGGGGTGCGAATTGGTTAAAAATTTTAATTCAGCTGCAAATTACACATATATAGTTAAAGAGAAGTTAGATAAAGAAATCAAAGCGGGTAGAATAGCAGGTCCATTTAGCCCCCCCCCCCCTTTTTGCACATTTTAGAATATCTCCGTTAGGGATCATACCTAAGAAGGAGCCAAATTATTTTTCGCCTAATACACCACCTATCATTCCCTAAGGGCACCTCTTTAAATGATGAAATCAATGCTAGCATGTCATCCGTCTCTTATTGTGCGTTTGAAGACGCTATTCAGCAGATCAGGAGATTTGGGAAAGGTGCGCTGCTTGCAAAAGCAGACATAAAGGCTGCTTTTGGGCTACTAGCTATTGATCCACTGGCATTCAATTCCTTAGGTATGTATTTTGAAGGCAATTTTTATTTTCATAAGTGCCTCCCTATGGGATGTGCTATATCCTGTGCCTATTTTGAAAAATTAGCATTCTTCCTCCAATGGGTAGTAGCATTTGAAGCTGGTTATGAAGGTATATTACACTAGCTTGATGACTTCCTATTCATTGGCCCGGCTCATTCCCCTCTTTGTTTATTTATGCTCCAACTGTTTAGTGTAGTCTCTCAGCATTTTGGTTCTCCATTAGCTAGCTAAAAAACTGTTTTTCCATCCATAGAATTCCTGGGTATCAAGATAGACACTGAGATTTTTGAATTTCAGTTAACTGAGTCAAAAATTAACAAAATTAAAGCCATGATTTCTGATAGGGGGGCGTGACCGGATGTAGGTGATGGTGGAACGTGGAGAGTGAACGGTGGGATGTGAGCCTTCTCACCGCTATTGATGGACTGTATTGCTGGGCGGTTCTGTACTCTGCGATCCTGTTCCTGGCGTCCCGGTGTCCTGCGCTGAGGTGGGCGAGTGTGGAGGTGACGCTCGGTGGGGGAGCCAGCGCACGAAGGCCTTTCTATATCGTAGCCTCGCCGCTGGAGCAGTTGCTGCCATTGCGCCTGTGCGGTCGGAGCCCGGGAATTATTGAGCCTATCCGAAGGACGGCAGTTTAGCGGGAGTGGGAGGCTGGCAGTCCCTGGAGCTGGGGAGAGCCTGAGCGGACCCTGCCGAGAGGCAGCTGGAGAGCCCCCTACGGTGGCTGGTTGGAGCCCTGACTTCCCGCTGTTGAAGCACCGGGACAGGAGAGTGCAGGTGAGCGACATTATAGTTGTAACTGCATTTACTATAGGACTGTCAAAGTACTGAGTAATACAGCACAGCACAGCATAATATAGTCCAATTTAACAGTTTGCAGTGCCATCCATATTGCTATCAGCAATGTCTGTGTTTACCCCGTGTCCCTCCCCTTCTCTTTTTGGTATTTTTCTTTTTTGTCATTAATATATCAGACTTTAGTTATGTCAAGGAAAAGAGGTGATGAACCAGTTAATATGGAGAACGTGGGGCCTCAATCACTGCGATCCGCAAAGGAGAAAGGAAGCCAGGCAGCAGCGGCAGCGGCAGCGGCAAAGCTCGATAAATATGCACATACCCCCGAACAGACTCCCACAAAAAATGGGCAAGTAACGCAAGTAAAAGTTCCTGTGGATAGGAAAAGTCAGGGGCAGGCATCAACAGCCACAGTAGGAGCGGGGCCTAAGAACGTGAATAATAATAAAGGTGCAGGGATGGTGGAAAAAGATCATATACCAATATCAGTCAATGTCTCCACCACGGAGGTAGAACCCACCGTGAGGGAAGTACTGCAAGCTGTTAACTCATGTAAAACATTGTTAGAGGGATTAAGTTGCCAAATCAAAGAGATTAAAGAAGAACTGTCACTAATAAAGCAAGATCTACAAAAAGCAGTAGAAAGGATAACAGCTCTGGAGGGAAGGGTGATCCAAGTGGAAGAAGATGTATTCCCCTTACAGCAAGAAGTTAAAACTATGAAGGATCAACTGGGCAGGGTCATTGAAAAAATGGATAACCGTCTCAGAAGGGACAATGTGAGGGTAGTGGGGTTCCCAGAAGGGAGTAAGGGGCATAATCCTATTACGTTTTTGGAAGGATGGCTTATAGAAATATTTGGAAGAGACTCATTTTCTTTACAGTTCTCGATTGAAAGGGCTCACCGTGTCCCTTTCAGGGCCCCTCTTCCTGGAGGTCACGCTAGGTCCCTGCTAATGAAGTTTTTGATTCATAATGATAAGATAACCTTACTGTGTAAAGCTAGAGAGAAGGGACCCACCTTCTACAAAGGATCTAAAATTTCATTTTACTCGGATTTCTCACCAGAATTACAGAGACGTAGGGGGGGGGGGGGGGGGGTTTGTGGTGATCAAACGCAGTTTACAAAAATTTGACGTCAAGTATGCACTACTGTACCCAGCCCGGTTACGGATAGAGGCAATAGGGGAAATCCTCTTCTTTGACTCTCCAACAGGAGCAACACGGTGGCTTAAAGGAAACAAACAGAAGTTGAAACTCAAAGAGAGGAGCCATGCAAGTTAAGGACACCTGGGCTGAAGATCTGGAGCTTTGGGAGGATTATGAATGTGGCAAGGGGTAGAAGAGGGACTTGGTATCTTAGAGTAGAAATGAAGGAAGGGGACAATATTACACTTAAAATTTGGTACACGGGTATGTTTTCAGTAGGGGGAGGAGGCAACATGGTAGGAATGGGTATGGTTTATGGAATGTATGAGGCGGTCACAAATAAAGCCCTTTGGGCGAACCTGGTAAGGTGGGGGGAGGGAGTGTGGGGGGGTTTGGGAGGTTTGGTTGGGTGGGGTGGGGGGTGTTTGTGATGGGGGGTGGGGAGTAAGGGGGTTAGCAAAATTAAGACAGAGTAAAATTAGAATACACACGGTATCCATGGTGAAATAGAGGGGGGTAGGGAAAGGGAAAATAGGTGAGAGTACAAGTGTGGAAAATAAGAAAGCAAAAGGGAAGATAAGGGGAAAATGTTTGGAATAGCCACTAGTAAGAATAGTAGGGAAAGTCCTATGGGCATTAAAACACAGAGTGTAATTAAGGTTTTTTTTATAATGCACTTTATCAAATTTGTAGTAGAGCTTTTTGCTAGTTGCCCTAAGGGTTTGGAGTCACAGTGGGTAATTGAGGTTTTTTGTACATTACACTTTATTGAGCCTAAAGAAGGCTCTTTTTTTGTATTATTGGGTTTTTGAAGTCCCTTTTTACTCTTTGTCTTTTATGCAGCCTAGGGTCTTTAACATAGGTTCCTGGAACATCCGGGGGATGGGGAATTCAAATAAGAGAGCTGCCATCTTTTCATTGTTGGAAATGAGGGGGGTGGGCTTGGTCTGCCTGCAGGAGACCCACCTGACAAAGGACACTATAACATATCTTCAAAATAGGAGGTTTCAGGCCCAATATCACTCGGTTTACTCCTCATATGCTAGAAGGGTGAGCATATTGGTGAAAAGAGGAATGGCTTTCTCCTGCCAGCAGATTAGTATAGATGCTATGGGCCGTTACATCTTTTTGCATTGCTCAATAGAAAATAGAACGTACGTCTTAGCAAATATATATATCCCTCCACCATTTAAACTTGAAGTGTTGTATAAACTAATGGAATTCATGTTTGATAAAATGGACATCTCGGTAATAGTTGCAGGAGATTTTAATAAGGTGATTAATAAAGGTTTGGATAGATTTCCACCAAAAGCCCATTTACATAACCTAGCAGAGGGCCGTCTGGGTCAGTTTTTGGCAGAGGCGGGGCTGATGGATGTATAGAGGATACGTAACCCTGGAATCCGGCAATATTCCTGTTTCTCGGCCTCCCATTCTACTTTTTACAATAATAAAGGACGTGGTCTACTTCCCGAGAGGGGTCTCGGACCACACTCTGGTGGTGGTGTCAGTGAATATGGGGGGAAAGAAGACTCGAGGATTCTGGAAACTGAGTCCATACTGGTTGGAGTTAATGGGAGAACCAGAAAGGATAATAAAAAAGTTAGAAGAATTTGTAAAATCCAACGAAGGCTCAACTACAGTGGGTATACAGTGGGATACCTTGAAGGCATTCCTCAGGGGTATATTGATCCAAGGGGTGGCAGGGGTCAAGAAGAGAGCAAGAGAATGGGAGGAAGGGATTAGGAGGGATCTGGAGTTGGCAGAGAAACAATATTTAGAGGATCCAACACTGGAGAAGCAAAAAGTGTGGAAGGATAAACAAGAGTCTTATAGAACAGCAGTATTAAGGAAGGGGGAGAACAAGCAACTTTTTCAGAGACAACGGGTCTTTGGAGAAGGAGAAAGCGTGGGACGAATGTTGGCTTACCTAGTGAAAACCAACTCCTCCTCTTTGATAATCCCCGCAATTAGGACCCTAAATGGTGAGATCTCTTCCCATACTTCCGAGATTACGGAGACATTCAGGAAGTACTATGAAACCCTGTATAGGTCACAGGGGACGGCCGGAGAAGAGGATATGGATAACTTCTTTAAGGATATATTAATCCCTACCTTCACATGAGAGGACAGAGAAGGGCTGGATGCCCCAATAACTTTAATTGAATTACAACAAGCAGTGAATGGGATGGCAAACCAAAAATCTCCGGGGCCAGATGGTCTCCCGATTGAGATCTATAAGCGATATGGGAAAATCTTGTTACCAGAACTACTTAAAACACTGAATTGGGCACTGCAGGTAGGGAGTCTGCCTAATTCTATGACCGAAACCAATATTATCCTGTTATATAAAGAAGGGGGGGACCCGTTGGAATCGTCGGCATATAGACCAATATCTTTGCTATGCACGGACGCCAAGATATTGGCAAAAGTGCTGGTAGCCAGACTAAATAAAATTATTTATAAACTTATAAACTCGGACCAAACGGGGTTTATCCCCAATAGAACCACTAGTATGAATATAAGGAGGGTATACCTGAACCTCCAGACCCCGACAGAGAATATGGGGTCAAGAGCTGTTATGTCACTGGACATAACTAAGGCCTTTGACAGCCTGGAGTGGGGTTATCTCTGGCGGGTTCTGGGAGAATTCGGATTCGGCCCCGTTTTTATAAATTGGATAAAAATATTGTACAATGGCCCAAGCTCGAGGCTTAGGGTTAATAATGAATACTCAGAAAAAATCTGTTTAGAAAGAGGAAAGAGGCAGGGGTGTCCTTTGTCCCCCCTGCTTTTCGCTCTTGCAATGGAACCATTAGCAATTTGTATCAGGTCGTGTGCAAAGATGAAGGGATTCATAAGAAGATCAGGAGAGGAAAGGATTGCTCTATATGCCGACGACGTCCTCCTTTTTTTGGGAGATACGGAGGGCTCCCTTAAGCAGGTAATGGACACGGTGGAGAGGTTTGGTAACCTTTCAGGTTTAGTGGTGAATTGGAGGAAATCAGCACTTTTGCCAGTAGATACCCTTAGCAACCCTTTGATGCTGGGAATCCCCCAATTAAAAGTAGTTTCAACAATGCGGTATTTGGGTATAAACTTGACAAAAGACCCAAACCAGTATATTGAAGATAACCTAGTCCCACTATTGTTCAAATTTAAGTGCAAAATAGATATTTGGAACCGGCTGCCCCTAACAGTAGCTGGGAGAGGCAACCTAATTAAGATGGTATGGCTGCCCCAGCTACTGTACCTGTTACATAACTCACCGGTGTGGTTGAATAAAAAATGGTTTAAAAAAAATTGATACGTTGTTCAGGGAGCTGGTATGGAGGAGGGGTAAGGCAAGGATTGGCCTCCAGAGTTTACAATTGCCAGCCAAGGAGGGGGGACTGGCACTCCCCCATCTGAGATGTTACTTCCTGGCGGCACAATTGCAGCATATAAGAGGCGGAAATGCCGACAGGGGCTTGTTGACTCTGGAGGCACCACATAAGATAGTGGTGGAGGCATTAGAGACAGATTCCCTCCCCGGTAGTAGCTCCACAATCAGGATGATAACAAAGGTTTGGAAGGCAACAAAAAGACTACTGGGATATGATGGGTTTACAGATGATGCCCCCTTGTGGCACAATGGAAATTTACAGGACGTGGTGGCCATTGGGGAGTTTAAAGAATGGGGAAGATGGGGTATAAATAGGTTATCTCAGTTATATAAAGGGAATGTATTAAAGTCTTTTGGGGAGCTTCAAACTGAAAACGGGATTCCAAGACAAACATTTTTTAGATACCTACAAATGAGATATGCTTTAGGTACTCAGTTTAGGACACGCCCTCTAGTATGGAACAGCGCACCACTGCTCCAGAAAGTGGTTAAATCAGAGGACGCAAAGGGCTTTATTTCAGAAATATATGCGCAACTGTGTAGTAAAAGTACGGTAAGGCCAGAACATCTTGGATGTAGGGAAGGATGGGAGGAGGACATCAGGAAATTAACAGATGTACAGTGGGGGAAAATTCTGGAGATGGGTCAGGCGGTCTCGGTCTCTCCCTCACAAAGAGTTTCCCATCTAATGTTAATACATAGAGCATATTATACCCCCCAAAAATTATTTAGATTCGGTTTAAGACTAGATGCTAAGTGCCCCCGATGCGGCGAAGAGGGTGATCTTATACATATGGTCTGGAGATGTCCCAGGCTAGTCCGGTACTGGACGGTGGTAGTAGAAGCTATTGACGGCACGTTTGGTACATCTTTGGAAATGGATGTTAGACTATGCATCCTCGGATATAGAGCATGGGGAGTGGAGGAGGTGACGCTAAAAACTGTGGTTTTGAGGTGTTTATATCAAGCCCAGAAGCTGATCATGCAAAGATGGCAATCAGTTTCTCCCCCGAAGGTAGAGGAGTGGTCAAATGCCATAAATGAGATAATATGGAAGGAAAGAGCCCTATACATCAGAAGAGGGAACCTTAGAGAATTTGAAAGGATGTGGAATCCCTGGTTGACAAGAATAGGATGCAATGACTAGGTGATACTGTGTGTGATCCAGACCCTCGGGGGAGGGGGTGGGAAGGGAGGAGAGGGAGGGGCAGGATAAGATGTATCTTAGTTAACTAATAGGTAAAGCATTGTTAGTGTGTGGAATGAGTAGGGGTGTGGTTTTGAAACTCCATTATGTACTATTGCCGGTTGTTCTGTTCTGTCTTCTACTCATTTTTCTTACATTTATTGATGCCAAAATATGTTCCTGGAAGGTATGTAAATTTTTTTAAGAAATGACAATAAAGAATATTTAAGATAAAAAAAGCCATGATTTCTGTGTTTGTTAGGCATAAAAAAAATTGTATTAAAAGAACTACAATCATTATTAAGACTACTGGCGTTTGTAACAAGAATCATGCCTGTTGGCAGGATATTCTCACTTCGCTTGTATATGTCAGGCATGATATCTCCTTTTTCACACATCAGATTTGCAGCCGACCTCAAAGAGGACCTGTTAATTTGGTTAAAATTCTTTCATATTCATAATAGTCGATAATTTTCCATGAAAAATTTGTGTCTTCATCTGACCTTGAATTATATACAGATGCTGCAGGTTCATGTGGATTCTCTGCAATTTGGAAGACTTACTGGTGCTGTGGTAAGTGGCCAGATAGGTGGGAAAAAAAATTTAAGCCACCAAAAGAATAGTAGCATTAGAACTTTTCCCTTTAGTAGTAGCTCTAGAAATCTGGGGTGAGCAATTTGCCAATAAAAGAATCCTGATTAATTCAGATAATAAAGGAGTTATATATGCTGGTCAAATTGCTTAGATACTTAGTATTTCTTTGCCTAAACTTCTGCCAAATGCGAACAAGGAGGGTCACGCATCTCCAGAACATCTATGGAGCCTAATTTAGAAGTTCTTGCAAATTCAATAAGACATTCTATTGCAGACAGTACTTGGGCTCAATATTCAGCCGCATGGCACAGGTGGACCAACTTTGCTAGGGAACTTGACATACAATTTGATTCTCCTTCTGAAACAGATATTCAAATGTTTCTATGTAGTTTAATGAGTTCCCGACCACACGCCGTACACGGTGATGTACATCAATAGAATGGCACGGGTGGGCAAATGGGCGTACCTATACATCCCTCCCTCCCCATGGGCGGGGGCGCAATCGCACCCCCTCGTGTCCACTGCGGTCGGATTCGTTAGAGGACCGATCCGTCCCCAGGGCCAGACCAATGATTTATGGTCTGAACCTGGTGACCGCTTCTAATGAATAGAAACCTTCTCTTGTCTGTGTAAGCATAAACACAGACAGGAGGAAGTGATGTCATCTCTCCTCATGGAGTCTTTTCTATCCCAGTGAGAGGAGAGATAACATCTAACCTTGAGTTCCACCAACACTACACTAACACCAGTACACACAGGTACACTTGCCACCCCCCAATCACCCCCCGATCGCCCCACCCCCCCAGTTAACCCCTTCACTCCCTGTCACTGTGTCACCAATTGCAGTTTTCAGATTTTTCACTGAACACTGCATTGGTGCCACTTGTGACTGAAATAAGTGTTAGGGCAGTTAGTACTAGGCCCCGTTAGGTCTAGGTTACCCCCCTAAACCCCCTAATAAAGATTTAACCCCTTGATCACCCCCCAGTTAACCATTTCACCCCCTGTCGCTAGTGTCACTAATCGATCACCGTATTTGTGTCAATGGTGATGCTAGTTAGGCAGTTAGTTATTTGTTTCACCGACAGGTTTTTTATAGCGTCAGGTACCCCCATATATTACCTAATAAAGGTTTTAACCCCGATTGCCTCCTAGTTAACCCTTTCACCCCCTGTCACCAGTGATCATATTAGTGTTACAGGTGACGCCGGTTAGTTAGTTTATAGCATCAAGGCACTCATTGTATATTACCCAATAAAAGTTTAACCCCCTGATCGCTTGGTGGGTGATATCAGTTAGGTTTTAGCGTCAGTCAGGGTCTGCATTGCCCCAGGCAGCATCAGATTAATGCCAGTAGTGCTAACACTCACGCACTCACCATACACCTCCCTAATAGGGCATACACGCGGTCGGACTTTGTTCGGACATTCCGACAACAAAATCCTAGGATTTTTTCCGACGGATGTTGGCTCAAACTTGTTTTGCCTACACACGGTCGCACAAAGTTGTCGGAATTTCCGATCGCCAACCACGCGGTCACGTGCACCACGTACGACGAGACTAAAAAAGGCCGGTTCAGAACCAAGCGCGGCACTCTTTGGGCTCCTTTTGCTAATCACGTGTTAGTAAAAGTTTGGTGAGAGACGATTCGCGGTTTTTCAGACTCGTGGCTTTCAGATCGTTTTCTGCCGTTCAGTTTGTGCTTGTGGGTTTGTATCTGCTCTTCAGTGCGTGCAGTCAGCTCGTATCAGAGTTTTCTGTGTGATCTTGCCTGCTGGTTGCTGTTTTTCAGGTCGCTCTTCACAGGCCTTGCTGTTCTTCAGTGTGTTGTGTTACTTCGTTCTGAGCAGCCGACCGTTTTCTAGCCATGTTTCGTATGCGTACTCCTCGTAGAGTTCGTGCTGTGCGGGGGCTTGGTGTTGGGGTCCTGACCTTGACACAAGTCCAGTCCATGAACAGGGTGGGGAGGAGTTCATGGACCAAGAATTGGTTGCTTCAGCGTGACCAGTTCTCTCATATGCCTTTGCTCCGTGAGATCCGTGAGAATAATCCTGATGATTTCAGGAACTTTCTCAGGATGACGGACCTCGTGTTTCACCGTTTGTTGGCTTCGCTGACCCCCTATATTAGCAGGCAGGATACCTGCATGAGGCAAGCCATCACTCCGGAGCAGAGGTTGGTCGCTACCCTGCGGTATTTGGCGACAGGGAGAAGCCTGCAGGACCTCAAGTTCTCGACAGGCATCTCCCCCCAGGCTCTGGGGATCATTATCCCAGAGACCTGTTCTGCCATCATCCAGGTCCTGCAGAAGGAGTATATGAAGGTAAGATTTTTATTCTTTTATATCACATTTTATTGTATTGAATGTTTGATAATATCTTGTATTTCTTTCCTCATTCCCTAATTACCATGATTGTAATATGCTGTGAATGTCCCCTTTGTCCTCATGCATGCTGGATATTTATGTAATTATTATTTTAGGTCCTTCATACATATTTGCCCTTCAATAACCTCCCCAGCATGGTGTCTCCTGCCCTATATTCACCTCATGTAGCCCCCTAAAATGTTTGGTAATGTTATTTTTGTTTTAAATTCAGGCAGAGTGCAAGAGGCTTTTTTTGTGGTGTCCCCAAATAATTTTTAGTAACCCTCCCTCCCCCAACTGCTAAGTCAGCTGATTCCAATTCTCTATCTATCCTCAATCATCTACCTGCTGACTTTGCCAAACCCATACACACTATACCCATCTCTTTAGTGGTGAGATTTATGGATGAATTCCCCAAAGCATGTAGTGCAAGGGCCTGCCTGTATACTTTCAAATGGTACTGTTTAAAGTTCTTGTATCCTATTATTATCTTGATAGGTAATAGCAGAATGTCCAAATGTCCTCAAATGTATACAATGTGTATTTATATGTTTGTATTATGACACTTCTTACCTGTCCAGTGGGCTGCCAATAGTGTAACTAAGGAGGGGCTGTTCAAAGTAATACTCATTATTTAGGCATTCATCTCTCAATGAAGTGAAAAGGGTTACCTGTCCAAGATTTACACACACCCCCTATAATGTTAGAAATGGCCCATGAGAGGGGGGGAGGGGGAATATGATAGGTGTACCTTATACTTTGGCGTTGTTAAATTCCCCTTACTAAATGCTATCTGGAGGTTGCCCCATAATGTTTGTGTCTAATCTGCTTGCCATGTTTCAGAGTAAAAATAGTAATGTTTATTGTTTTTTCCTCAACAGTTTCCTTCCACGCCACAGGAATGGCAGACTGTGGCCTCCCACTTTGCCCAGCGGTGGGACTTTCCTAACTGCGGAGGGGCAATTGATGGGAAACACGTCCACATCGTCCCACCACCCAACTCGGGGTCATACTATTTCAGCTATAAGGGGTTCAATAGTATAGTGATGTTGGCGGTGGTGTCGGCTAATTACGACTTCCTGTATGTGGACGTGGGGAAGAATGGCCGGATGTCCGATGGTGGAGTCATCGCCCAGACGGAGTTCTACAGGCGTCTCCAGAATGGCAGCTTGGACTTGCCAGCTCCAGAGGACAATGTGGAAGGACTCCCATTTGTGTTCGTTGCTGATGAAGCATTTGCGCTGGGGGACCACCTGATGCGGCCATTCCCGATGAGGACCCTCACCCCCAGGGCCGGATTTGCCATAAGGCCACCGAGGCCAGGCCTGCGGCGACTTCGCGGCCGCCCCCCCTTTCAGGCTGCCCGTTAAATTTGATTAAGGGCAACGGTGCCCTTAGAAAAGATGGCCACGAGCCGCCCACTACTGCGCATGCGCAGTTCTGAAGCGGCTGGGCTCGGGAAAGCTCGTACGCGCTCGGCCGGGCGGCGCATGCGCAGTAGCGTGATTGCGCCGCCTGGCACCATTTTTGAAAAGATTAACAAGTAATGTCAGCGGTGCGGCGGCGGGGGGAGAGAGATGACATCTCTCATTGCCAGCACCGCTGTTCCGCCCTCCTTCATCTGGTGGCAGACAGGCAGCGTAGCAAGTGACATCCCCATCTGGTGGCAGTGTGGCAAGTGACATTCCCATCTGGTGGCAGTGTGGCAAGTGACATCCCCATCTGGTGGCAGTGTGGCAAGTGACATCCCCATCTGGTGGCAGTGTGGCAAGTGACATTCCCATCTGGTGGCAAGTGACGTCTCCATCTGGTGGCAGCATGGCAAGTGACATCCCCATCTGGTGGCAGTGTGGCAAGTGACATTCCCATCTGGTGGCAGTGTGGCAAGTGACATCCCCATCTGGTGGCAGTGTGGCAAGTGACATTCCCATCTGGTGGCAGTGTGGCAAGTGACGTCTCCATCTGGTGGCAGCATGGCAAGTGACATCCCCATCTGGTGGCAGTGTGGCAAGTGACATCCCCATCTAGTGGCAACGTGGCAAGTGACATCCCCATCTGGTGGCAGCGTGGCAAGTGACATCCCCATCTGGTGGCAGTGTGGCAAGTGACATCCCCATCTGGTGGCAGTGTGGCAAGTGACATTCCCATCTGGTGGCAGTGTGGCAAGTGACATCCCCATCTGGTGGCAGTGTGGCAAGTGACATTCCCATCTGGTGGCAGTGTGGCAAGTGACGTCTCCATCTAGTGGCAGCATGGCAAGTGACATCCCCATCTGGTGGCAACGTGACAAGTGACATCCCCATCTGGTGGCAGCGTGGCAAGTGACATCCCCATCTGGTGGCAGTGTGGCAAGTGACATCCCCATCTGGTGGCAGTGTGGCAAGTGAGGTCTCCATCTGGTGGCAGCGTGGCAAGTGACATCTCCATCTGGTGGCAGCCAGGCAGTGTGGCAAGTGACATCTCCATCTAGTGGCAGCATGGCAAGTGACATCCCCATCTGGTGGCAGGCAGAGTGGCAAGTGACATCTCCATCTGGTGGCAGCGTGGCAAGTGACATCCCCATCTGGTGGCAGCCAGGCAGTGTGGCAAGTGACATCCCCATCTGGTGGCAGCCAGGCAGTGTGGCAAGTGACATCCCCATCTGGTGGCTTCATGGCAAGTGACATCTCCATCTGGTGGCAGGCATAGTGTCAAGTGACAAGCGATGGTGGCAAGTGACACGCTCAGAGCTCCCAATGATTCTGCATTATGGTGAGTTGAACTATTTCATTTTACATTACAATGTAATGATAGAAGTAATGTGTTTCAATCATCCTGACACCATACCAACCATGGTGCCGGGGATGATTGAGGCACTAACACCAGCCATTGCCCTGAAAAATTGCCAGCGAAAAATCCTTACCCCACACACGCTTACCCTGAAGTATTTTTAGTCTGTACAATTAAAGCCAGTTGTTTTCAGTGTTCTCGTGTATAGAGATATGTTTTTAATTGATCTATTGTAGCAGTCATCGATAAAGGACGAGAATGGTGGTGTGTGTGTGTGTGGGGGGGGGGGGGCATTGAAGGACCCGGCCTTGGGGCGGCAAAGGGAGTAAATCCGGGCCTGCTCACCCCGGAACAGAGGGTTTTTAATTACCGGCTGGCCAGAGGCCGAAGAGTGGTGGAGAACACATTTGGAATCCTGGCCAGCCGGTTCCGCCTATTTCTGACACCTATCCATATGGCGGAGTATAAACTGAACCATATAATACTTGCGTGCTGTGTTCTCCATAACTTTTTACAGAAACATTCGGCCAACTATGCTGGCTCAGTTGGGCCTGAGGCCGGAATCCTACATCAAACCACACTGACGGTGCTTGAAGTGGCCGTCCTGGCTTGCCCTCCCTGAGTGCCCGTGATGTCCGGTTACGCTACCTGGAATTCTTTGCGGGTAAGGGGGCTATCAATATGCCAGACAATATGTGAAGCCTTTTTCAAATAAATAAAAAATAAAAAATCTTTGTGGACATTTACTGCTTGTGTTTGTTTGAGCTGACCCTGACAGAAATGTGTTGAGTGCAGAAAATGGCGTGATTGTGTAACCTTATACAAAGCACTGTTGGCTTTTATTTACTAAATGCAAAAACACATTTCACTACAAGTGCACTTGAAACTGCACTGAAACTGCACTTGTAGTGCTAAGAGGATTTGCCCTTAGGAAATAACCCCCATTTTCTCATAAAACAACAATTACATCACCCCAAAAGTGTTGTAGCGTTGAGACAATAATCCACACATTCTTGATTAACAATCTTTTTAATACCTGCACAATCACATGTGCATTTACCAAAGGTTTTGCTGACAAACCAACATGTTTGTTGTATACCAATTTTTGTGGTGGCATTATCCAAAATTAAAATGTCCATTTTATAGAAAACAGGCCTGTGTAAAACCAACAAGAAAGACACAAATCTTGATCTTACAAAGTTCACATTTGGTAGAACTTAAAGGCAATATCAGACATGAGTATTTAGGAACTGTGTTTGATATTGCGTTCAGATGGGGGGAAATCACCCCAGGAAAAGCCAAATTTGGAAGATGCACACAAATTTCCCAATGTCAACATGTGCTATCTGCCATCACGGGGGATCAAGGGATGTGTTTTGGGGGAGCAAGCCCTTCCTCTCAGCTACTTTATTATTGTGGAAGGGGTTGCACCCCCAAAACGCATCCATTGATCTCCTGTGATGGCAGATAGCACATGTTGACACACTGTGTACATCCTCCAATTTTGGCTTTCGGAAAAATCACAAAAACATTTAGCACATTGTAGCACACAAAAGAAGAAAGTGATTTGGGGGGGTTTTAAACTCGCCCCAAAACATCAATGATGTTTTTATATTTTGGAATAACATCATTGATGTTTTGCTTGATGATTTCCAATTGTAAATTACACCCCATGATCTCCCCGATCAGGATCTGGGCACTTTCGGATGTGAAAGGATCTTCATCCACAACCTCACGATCACCTAAAAAGAGAGGAACCCCAAAATAAATTTGGTTTAAAAAATGCCGCCATCCATCTCTTATCTGAGCCTGTGGTTGCAGACACTCACCTGTTGTGGTGACTAGTTCCACCATGTCTTCATCCTCCTGCTCAGCTTGTGTTAGGTGGATTTCCCCTTCTTCCAGAGGGGGGGGGGCTCTGGTCTCCTCAGATGAGGGATGTCCTCCGAGTCTTTTCTCCCCTATGTCAAACAAAATGGTATAATTAGCACACAGATATTTAATGTCAGAACTATAAAGATGAAACATTGCTTGGAAGTGGGGTACAATTATCTATTTTAGCAGAGTTCCAACATGTAGCTTTTTTAATGCCCTTTGTCAAGCTGCAATACTTTACCTGTTTGGTACAAGCTTCACAGATGGAGACCCCCATATAGTATACACTGGAGCACCTGTGTGCCCCTCCTAATAAAAGGGGTGTTCTTTTGTCCCACACTAGTGCTCCAGTGTCCAGATGTGTAAACAGCTGCTCAGTGTCCTCTCCTTACACAGAATCTAGTTTGCATTTCATTCTAGTAACAAAGCCATATACACAACTAATTCCTTAAGACAAGTATAGGGCAACAAAATGGTGGCCAAATGCATATGGGCTAAACAATGGTATTTTATATTTGGAACGAAAAATGTTTGATCCGAACGAATAATGTGCCCATGAACATGAAAGTTGCCATTTTAAACTGTACAACAGTTCCTAAAAGCACATGGAGCAGCACGAACGTAATAAACACAAAAAGAATAGGAACACAGCACAACTACTTACTTTTTTGCAGCACTCTCCGGATCTTTCTGTACTGCTCATGTTCTCGTAATTTCAGGTCCGACCACCGCTTCCTGAGCTGATCTTTCGATCGTCGTACCCCGAATTTCCGGTGCAGACTCCTGACCACTTTCGCCATGATCTTGGCCTTTCTGAGATTGTGGTTGGGGTAAGGCCCATACTTTCCATCATAGTCGGCCTTCTTCAGGATGTCCACCATCTCCAACATCTCCCCAAAGGACATATTTGAGTCCCTAAATCTCCTTCTGGATCGGGACGTTTCAGGCTCCGGCCTTTCCTCCCCCTCCTCCTCCTCGTTGCTACAATTAGCACGCACCTGCTGTCTATCCGCCATGTGCTCTTCACCCACTGCGCCGAATGAAAAGGGGCGGGGAATAGACTAGAAAGAACGTCAGGGGCGGGCGGAGTTATACGCATGCGCAGTGTGTATAAAGCGTAACACACGTGCGTCTTACGTACGATCTGTGAGCGGAGGAAGGAGCATCGGAGACGCCGATCGTGATAACGAAGGTAAAATCTAAACTTGCGCCTATACTGCTTCGAAATGGAAGCCTATATTGTAACAAGATTAGGAGAGTTTGGCCTGACATTAGGGTTTGTCTTGTGTTGTGTCTTGCAGAGAAAATGGATGGGTTCAATGACCACAATTTCCTGCCCCTGTTCATAGACAAGTACAGGGAGCTGCCCTGTCTGTGGCAGGTCAGACACCCCCAATATAACCACAAACAGAAGAGGCAGGCAGCGCTGGAGAAACTGCTGGAGTTGGTGAAGCCGGTGGTCCCCACAGCAACCATCCCTTATTTAAAAGCTAAAATTGGTGGCCTGAGGAGCAAGAAGGTCACAGATTCCCAGAGATCCAGAGCTGCAGATGACGTTTATGTCTCCAGGCTGTGGTACTATGAGAGACTGCGATTTCTGTCAGAACACACTGAAGTCAGGGAATCCCTCTCCACTCTTCCTTCCACGCTTCCTTCCATACCAGCTGAGGCTTCCGATGTCCAACCTGGGCCTTCCAGCCAGGAAGAAATGGAGGAGCCCAGCTGGAGTCAGGTATAGCATTCTTCTACAGATTTCTGGTCAATAAATAAATGATGTTTACTAGATGTTATTATTGATCACTATTTGCTGATTGAAAAAAGTGTTTTACATATCAATAGACAGTAGTGGGCACCCAAAATTGGGACAAGAATGAAAAATGCTGGGCTCAGAAGGATAGTCTGTTATATTTGTTAACATTCAATTTGCAGCAGTCAGGAGGTGAAAATTGTGTGTGATTGATGAATAAAATACTAAAACTATGTCCCTTTTTCATACACAGGAAGACCTCAGCCAGGAGGAGGTTGTGGAATGTGGCAGTCAGGAGAAGGCGGGGATTAGTGGCAGCCAGGAGGAGGTAGGGATTAGTGGCAGCCAGGAGGAGGCGGGGCTAAGTGGCAGCCAAGAGAAGCCTGGGACCAGTCGCAGCCTGACTGAGTCTCAGGTCCCTCCCCTCCGCCTTCCATACAAAAGGGCCAGGAAGGCCACTCCAAGTCCCGTGCAGGATTCAGCGTACAGGCTGATCCAGGAGGCTTCTGCGTCCCTCCGAGCCTTCCCCAGTCCTGAAGAGGCCTTTGCCTGCATGGCTGCCACCAAATTGCAGGGCATGCAGGAGGGTCAACGCAGGCTCTCTGAGGACCTGATATATAAAGTCCTACGTAAGGGGTTGAGTGGGGAACTAACACCCAAGACGGATGTCATTGAGATCGACGATCCTCCTCCTCCTGCTGCCACAACTCCACCACCACAGCCACAGCGTGGAAGGAAGCGTGGAAAGAAGACCAAAGAGTGATGACCCTGGGTTCAGTCTGGTCTGACAGAAGCTGCAGTCTCTCGTATGACCACAGCCTGGGGACACAGATGTCATCTGCTGCTTTACGGATCTCTGGGACTTCTGGACCACACTGCCCTCCCTTGGATAAGGACTCCTCAGGCCACCAATTTTGCTTTTAAATAGTTGATGTCTGCCCTGGGGGTCCAAGGCTTCACCCACTTCTGCAGTTTCTCCAGCGTTGCCTCCCTCTTTGTTTAGTTGTGACCCCTTAATAAATTTTTTGGGTAAATTCTACTCTTCTGTGTGTGTTTTCATCCAAAAAGGACAGTTTGTTGGTGACGATTCAGGTACATTTCTAACATAAAATGTGAAATTAACAAGGGACAACAACACCAAACAATCTCCTACAGATTAAATAGAACAACATATCAATGGTGTTCTGGGAACTTGTCACAAAAAACACACACAAACATTTTCTGGAGTACAAATCAAAATCGCAAAAAAAAAAAAAAAATAGAAACACAAAAAAAAATTCTACATTAAAGCCCAAAAATAAATAAAAAATATACAAAAATATGTTGTCAGATGTGAGAAATCAAAATATATTGAGGGAATCCCGATAAATAGTAACAAAATAAGTTTGTGAGAAGTATGTGTGAATATGAGCAGCAAAACTACTTAATTCTTGTCACATTATAAAGAAGAAGAGATTGCGCTGTATTAAACCATTTTTAACATTGCAGCGTGACGAAAGTGCTGTATCCATTGCGAACGCTAAGTTTACCAGAACGAGCTGTCCTGTCTCGGAATTTCCTCTGAGCATGCGTGGCACTTTGTGCGTCGAAACAGGCCACACACGGTCGGAATTGACGCGATCGAATTTTGTTGTCGGAAAATTTTATCTCCTGCTGTCCAACTTTGTGTGTCGGAAAATCCGATGGAAAATGTCCGATGGAGCACACACACGGTCGGAATTTCCGACAACACGCTCCGATCGGACATTTTCCATCGGAAAATCCAACCGTGTGTACGGGGCATTAGTAGTATAGTGTCTGAACGGATCAATATCTGATCTATACTAGAGTCTCCAGCAGTTTAGGGTTCCCAAAAATGCAGTGTTAGCGGGATCAGCCCAGATACCTGCTAGCCCCTGCATTTAGCCCCTCCGCCCAGCCCACCCAAGTGCAGTATCAATCAATTACTGTCACTTACAAAAACACAACACACATAACTGCAGTGATCGCAGAGTCAGGCCTGATCCCTGCAAACAGATTTTTGGTAGCATTTGAATCAGTCGCTGACAGTCCGGACCTCTTTTTCCTGTGAGTCTCACTAGTGTACCAGTAAATTTAGAGACCAAAATGTCAAATCTAAAGTACACTAGTGAAGAGGCCTACATTTTTCTGAGCATGACAGATAGTGAAGAGGAAGTCACTCATCTGTCATTTTCAGGCTCAGAATACGATCCTGTAGACAGCAGCGGCACCGTGACAGATAGCTCTGACAACGGAGTTGTGGTCCCTGCCAAGGTCAGGCGTACCAGACCTCGTTCTTCTGCTGTCGTTGAGGTGCAAAAACCAAAGGCTCATCCTTCTGATGAACTGGCAAGCACCAGCGGCCTAGTACACCCTGGTCGTAGTCAAACCAGCACTGCAGTAATGCGTAGTGACATGGTGAGTCCCATAAGTGCAATTCAAGCTGGTGTGGTGGCTAGTGTCCCACAGCCACCAAGAAGAAGACAAAGACAGGCCTGTCAAGCCCATAGTGCCCTTCCTGCTTCATTCGCCAATCCTAATTGGGAGCCCACAACTTCTGCAGCACCCGTACTTCCCCCATTCACTGGCCAACCCAGGAATTCAGGTGGAAACAGTTGATTTTACATCACTTGATTTTTATTCACTGTTTTTCATGGAAGATCTCTATAAATCTACTGTGGACCAGAGCAATTTGTATGCTGGTCAATTCATCACCGCTAATCCCCATTTGACCCTTGCCAGAGATTGGAAACCTATTACGGTTTCCGAAGTTAAGACCTTTCTGGGTCTATCCCCCCTCATGGACATAACTAAAAAGAGTGAGTTGAGGTCATAATGGTCCACTGACCCAATTCACCATATGCCCGTGTTCTCTGCCTCCATGGCCAGGGCACAATACAAGCAGATCTTGCGGTTCATGCACTTCAATGACAATGAACTCTGTCGTCCTCGGGGTGACCCTGGATATGATCAGCTCTACAAAATTCAGCCCCTCGTAAACCACTTCAATCAACACGTTGCAGTCTTGTTTACTCCCCATCAAGTTGTCTGCATTGATGAGTCATTGATTAAGTTTTCTGGCCACTTGTCTTTCAAACAGTATCTTCCCAGCAAGCGTGCCAGATATGGGGTCAAGATGTATGAGCACTGTGACAGGGCCACAGGCTAAACATATAGTTTTATGGTTTACGAGGGAAGAGATAGTCATGTAGAGCCAGAGAACTGCCCAGATTACATAGGGAGCGCTGGTAAGATTGTGTGGGACTTGGTGTCACCCTTATTCGGAAAGGGGTACCACTTGTATGTGGACAATTATTACACGAGCGCCACTTTTTAGTCACTTGTTTGATCATGGAATTGGCGCATGTGGCACTGTGTGATCTAATCACAGGGGCTTACTCCAGTGGCTTGTTGATTCCCATCTTAGGCTGGGTGAGAGAGCCTGCTTAAAAAGTAATAATTTGCTCGCTGTGAAGTGCAGGGATAATCAGAATGTTTTTGTTCTGTCCTCCCTTCACGCAGACAGGACGGTCCAAATTCCTACAGCAACTGGTGTTGTGGAGAAATCCCTCTGTGTCCACAAATTTAAGCTTAATATGGGAGGGGTGGACCTCAATGACCAGTTGTTGGCGCCGTACCTAGTTACCCATAAGGCCAGACTCTGGTATAAAAAAAGTGTCTGTATACTTATTTCAATTGGCTCTGCTGAATGCTTATGTGCTATACAAAGCTTCAGGATGAACTGGATCCTTCCGTAAATTCCAGGAAGAGATCATCAAAGCCCTTCTGTTTCCAGATGGTGCTGTGGCCCAACTTCCCAATCCAAGTGCAGTAAGCCGGCTGCATGAGAGGCATTTTCCGTATGTCCTCCCTGGTACCCTTACCCAACAAGCAAGCCCCCCAAAGAAAATGTTGTGTCTGTAGAAAGTGCTGATATAGGCGTGACACCCGCTATTATTGTCCCACCTGTCCTGACCATCCTGGTCTTTGCATTGGTGAATGTTTTGAACGCTACCACACACTAGTGGAGTATTAGCGTAGGGTACAGCACAGCACAGACTAGGACACACATTCACAGGGTCTCCAAAGATGCCATCGCATTTTGGGAGACCTGAACCTGGAACCGTTACAACTGTTACAGTTACAAATAAAAGTGTAAAGACAAAAAAGTAAAAAAAAAAACAAAAAATATTTAAAAAAAAGATTTGCCCCTAACATTAGGGGCGGATTGCCCCCATGCTTCGGCATATATTTTTAGGCACAGGTTGTGTTAAAAAAAACGTTTTATTTTTACTATGTTTTATTGTATTTGCTCTGCAGGTATGGTAAGTCTTACTGTTATACATTATTACATTATATGTAATGTTACTTTGTTTTGTTGTTAACCATCATTTGCTTAGCAGGTACGCCATTCAGCTGCAGCACTGATTTATTTATCTTGACAGCAACAGCATTTGCTTGGACGATATGTAAAGCCGTGACTCCAGCGCTGTCAGAGGTGATTTCACATAAACATATAGAGGTAGTGGCGGAAATACTGTGACATTCAATGAAAATGTAAGTCCAAACTGGAGTCCTTTGAGCTGTATTGCTCTGGTGTGAGAAACAGTCTTTTAATACTTAGGGCTGCCTTGCAAAGGGAGTTGAAGCAAACTCCAAAACATGTAGAGAAGGGAAAAAAGAGAAGAAGTGCTACTTAAGTAAAGCTGTATAGTTTTAATAGACACAATGCATTAAAACACTCACATTGAGGTTTCTTTAAATCGGCATAATGTGGTCCAGTAGAGCGTCAGTCTCCTGTACAAACTGGCGACATCTGAATCCTCCTATGGGGCCGTGTGCAGCCAGGCTGGTGTCCTGTCAGCCAGGTTACTTCCATCTTTCGGGCGGGAAGCAAAGTGAGGTCTGGAACGCAGTGCCTCCATCCGATCACTGCGCACGCTCTTAAAACACGTTGCATCATACCTGTGATGTCATCCCATCGTACGCTGTGCTCCAGCCCTCTTCCTACGCCCACTGACTGTGATCCAGACCTTGCTTTGGTTTCCATCTGAAAGACGAAAGTAAGCTGGCTGACAGGAGGCTGGCTCGGCTGCACACAGCCCCATAGGAGGATTCAGATGTTGCCAGTTTTTACAGGCGACTGACACTCTACTGGACCACATTATGCCGATTTAAAGATACCTCCATGTGAGTGTTTTAATGCATTGTTTCTATTAAAACTACTTTAACAAGCAGTAGGAGGGAACAACCCCCCTCCCACCGTCTTCCATGGTTTTTTCAGGCTCTCCTGTCCCAACAGGGAATTCGAGAACGCAGCCGGTGGTTCCACCAGCTGACCATAGAGCTGATCAGAAACCAGAATGGCTCCAATCATCTCTATGGCCTAAGAAACCGGAAGCTACGAGCATTTCGCCAGATATAAACAGCACCATTGGGACATAGGCAAAACATTTTATCATACCGATCTTGGTGTGGTCAGATGCTTTGAGGGCAGAGGAGAGATCTAGGGTCTAATTAAAACCTGTCACTACCTACTGCTATCATAGGGGAAATTTACATTCCCTGAGATAACAATAAAAATTATAATAAAAAAATGAAAGGAACAGTTTAAAAATATAATAAAAAAGCAAAATAAATAATAATAATAATAATAATAAAAAAGCACCCATGTCCCCCGTGCTCATGCGCAAAGGCGAACGCAAGCGTCGGTCTGGTGTCATATGTAAACAGCAATTGCACCATGCTTGTGAGGTATCACCACGAAGGTCAGATCGAGGGCAGTCATTTTAGCAGTAGACCTCCTCTGTAAATATAAAATGGTAACCTGTAATGGTTTTTAACCAGTCAGCACCCACGCTATAGCCAAAAGACGGCTACTGTACAGCGCAGGCGCTCAATTGCCGGAAGGGCGTCCCTGGACGTCTTCCTGTTTACTTCCCCTCTGCGCGCCACCGTGGGCGTGCATCAGGGAAATTCTGTGTTGGCCGTGTACCTTGGACACAAACAATCACAGATCGTGCTAAATGGCCAATCACAGCGGCCATTTAGCACTCGATCAGAGTATCCAATGTGAGATGATCTCAAATGTAAACATATGAGATCATCTCTCATTGCCGGCTCTCCCTCCTCACACAGAGACCGTGTGTGATGAGGGAGAGCTTCCGTGCTGCAGATCTGTGAGTGCCAGCCATTTTGTGAGCATCAATTACAGTGAAAACACACAAATCTGCCCAAATAGTGCCCATACAGTGCCACATCAGTGCCACAGTGCTCATCACTGTTAGTGTCACAGTGCCATCTGTCATCAGTGCCATCTATCAGTGCCATCTATCAGTGCCATTTGTCATCACTGCCATCTGTCATCAATGCCACCTGTCAGTGTCACCTGCCACATCAGTGTCACCTGCCACATCAGTGCCACCTTTCAGTATCACCTGCCACATCAGTGTCATGTTTCATCAGTGCCACATGTCATCAGTGCCACATCAGTGCCACGTGTCATCAGTGCCATGTATCAGTGCCACGTATCAGTGCCATCTGTCACCAGTGCCATCTGCCAGTGTCATGTGTCAGCAGTGCCACGTATCAGTGCCATCTGTCAGTGCCATTTGTCATCAGTGCAACCTGTCATCAGTGCCACCTGTCAGTGTCACTTGCCACATCAGTACCACCTGTCAGTGTCACCTGCTACATCAGTGCCACGTTTCATTAGTGCCAGATCAGTGCCATCTGTCACCAGTGCCACATCAGTGTCACGTGTCATCAGTGCCACATATCAGTGCCATTTGTCACCGCCAAGAATGTCTAAAAGATTATTTTCAGCCGAGGAGGCGTACAATATTCTTGCAGTCGACGAGAGCAATGGGGAGCTCCGCTTCAGATTCCTCCTCATATTCAGATTCTGAGTCTGACATGGACTACACACCTGTCCTAAGCAGTGAAACACTGACAGCCTCAGAGGAGGATGATAGTCCGCCCGCCAGAAGAAGGCGTTCTGGTGAGGAGGCAGTGCCATCCACCAGCACCACATTGCCATCCAACAGCACCGCAGTGCCATCCACCAGCACCGCAGTACCTCTGCATAGGCCACGTACCAGTGGGGTGTCACCCCAGTCCCAAAGACTTAGGATTCATGCCAGCCTTCCCCATTCCCTTCAGAACCCAGAGCGGGCAAAAGAACAGAAGATAGCGGAGGAGCCCGGCAGAAGACACCGAATAGCGGGAGAAGAGGCTGGAGAGCGCGGAGAAGAGACCGGAGAGCGCGGAGAAGAGGTAAGAGACCCCCGAGTCAGAAGAAGACCCCTGGAGCTGCCTAATAATTACTTTAAAAACCTGTCTAGTGTGTTTTTTTTTATTGACACTTTTTTCCCCAGGTGAATGGGTACGATGTACCCCCATACTTATTCACATAGGGTGGGGGGCTGGGATCTGGGGGCCCCCTTATTAAAGGGGGGCTCCCGGATTCTGATAAGCCCCTGCCCACAGACCCCGACAGGCCCTTGTCCTCATCAACATGGGGACAAGGTGCTTTGGAGTGGGGGGGCCGCAGGGTGCCCCCTTCCCCAAAGCTCCCACCCCCTCATGTTGAGGGAATGTGGCCTGGTACGGTTCAGGGGGGCACTCGCTCGTCCCCACCCCCTTTCCTGACTGGCCGGGCTGCGTGCTTGGATAAGGATCTGGTATGGATTTTGGGGGGACCCCATGCCGTTTTTTCAGCATAGGGGTTCCCCTTAAAATCCATACCAGACCTAAGGGCCTGGTATTCCCCTGAAGGGGAAACCATGCCAGTTTTTTATTTAAAATTTGACGTGGAGTTCCCCCTTTTGATTCATACCAAATACATGTCAGCAATGCTTGCCGCTCATTGGGAAAGAAAAAAACACATTTTTCCTTTCCAGATGAGCTAGCCAGCTCGATGCTGGCTCCCACGACGGGGCTCACAAGGTGTCAATCTCGCCGATAACATGCAACCTGTATGCATAACAATTCATAGCATGTAACCCATTGTCCTATTATGCCCGTCCCTATGAGTGGAGAGCCCTAACAGTGGAGAAGTTTAACTTTTTTTGGGCCTCACATTCTGTATGGGACTAACCAAAAAATATGTATTACGTTCATATTGGTCAACCCTCCCCATCCGCCACATGCCCATCTTTTCCTCAGTAATCCCCAGAGCCAGATATTTCATGATTATGAGATTCTTACACTACAATGATAATACCCAGTGCCTTCCCTGAAATGACCCAAATTTTGACAAGCTTTATAAAATTCGGCCACTACTAAATTATTTTTCTGAAATCTTCCCCCAGTTCTTTACCCCAGACCAACACATATGCGTGCATGAGTCCCTTGTCAAATTTTCTGGCAGGCTGGGCATAAAACATCTTATTCCCACCAAAAGGGCCCACTATGGGGTGAAGCTTTATAAATTGTGCGACTGAGCCACAGGGTATACATATGCCTTCATGGTATACGAAGGAAAGGACATCCAGCTACATCCCCCTAATTGCCCAGACTACATTGGATCAAGCGGGAAAGTCGTTTGGGAACTCATAAACCCACTCCTAGAGAAAGGCTACCATTTGTATGTGGACAACTTTTATACTAGTTTGCCCCTGTTCCGCAACCTTCACAGAAAGAACACTCCAGCATGTGGCATCGTAAGGACGAACCGGAAGGGCTTTCCTCAAAGCCTTGCCAACAAGAAGCTAAGAAGAGGGGAGACGGCGAGTTTACGGAATGAGTAAATTCTGGCTGTGAAGTGGAGGGACAGAAGGGATGTCTATGTGCTTTCATCGATCCACAACAATACATTCGTTGAGATCACCAGGAGGAATGGCCCAATCCAAAAACCAACATGTATCAATGAATACAATATGTTTATGGGTGGTGTCGACTTCAACGACCAAATGCTCGAACCCTACCTTGCCACAAGACGAACATACCAGTGGTATAAAAAAGTTTCAATTTATTTGTTTAATTTGGCCATATACAACAGCTACGTTATCTATCACAAATCCACTAAAAGCCCCAAATCCTTCCTTGGCTACCAGGAGGAAATCACCACTGCCCTAGTTTTCCCGAACGGCCCACCAGAAACCATTTGATCTGATCTGATTAGCAGACTCTCCAAACACCACTTTCCTGAAAAAATCCCTCCCAGACCAACAGGTCAAAAATGTCAGAAAAAATGCCGGTTGTGCACCAGAGGAGGAGTTAGAAGAGACACCACTTTTTATTGTCCCCAATGTCCTTCCCAAACAGGCCTCTGCATAATTGACTTTTTCCGCCGTTACCATACTTCACTAAATTATTAGTGAAGTATGGTAAACATAACTCTCACTTCCTGACATGTACCTTCACACCCCTTATGCCTCTAGTTGCTCTGTAACTGACCCTGGCTTGTTATTCGACCACGCTTCTGCCTACCGATTCTGTACATACCTCTGCCTGATCTGAAACTGACCCTGGACTGTTTGACCATGCTTTTTTTTTCTGCCTCTTGGACTGATCTTGTACCCTGCCACTGTACTAGTGGGATTCATAACACAGGGGTCTCACATATGTGAGGGGCTCCAGAATTGTTTTTCTGGATGAAGAAAACTTTTTTCTTTTTGTTTTCTCATTCCTAGATTAGGGTCTGGAGACTCAAAGGCTTCAAAGAGATTTGGGTGGGAGAAGCCTCTATCCCTGTCCCCATTCTGTCCTGAACAAGGCCCTACTTCTGCCTGCTGCCTGTAGGACCTATGCCATCATGCCTCTGCCAGTCGAATGAACTGACCACACCATATGGACCATGTTCCTGCCTACTACCAGGACCAATATTTTGGCACTGCTGACAATCTATACCTGCACTGACCCTGGACTGTATATGGACAGTATCCCTGCCTGCTGCCTGTACTGACTATGGACAGTATTCCTGCCTGTTGCCTGGACAATTGCGTTCACCTTTGCTGACCAAGTGCCTGCCTGCTGCCTGGACCAGTGCTATCCTCCTGTGGACAACTGTGCTACTAAAACCATAGGTAATCTTTTGTTTACCCTTTGCTCAGCAGAATGTATTTTGGGGTGTAATTCTTGGTATGTGCATGCTATGTGTCCTAGAACACCTGACGGTGTTCCTTGTATGTGGCCAGGGTGTGTAAAAGTCTCACACATGTGGTGTCGCCATACTCAGGAGTAGCAGAATGTATTTTGGGGTGTCATTTTTGCTATGTGCATGCTATGTGTTGAAAATATCTTATAAATGGACAACTTTGTGTAAAAAATGCATTTTCATTTTTTTTCGCACATTTTTCCAAAAACATCTGGAAAAAAATGAACCGTTCAAAAGACTCACTATGCTTCATATATTATACGTTGGGGAGTTAGCTTTCCAAAATGGGGTCATTTTGTGGGCGTTGCCATTGTCCTGGTGCTCCAGGGCCTTCAAAAGTGTAATAGGTGTTTGAGAAATGAGATGTGTAATTTATGCTCCTAAAACCCTTGAAGGTACTACTTCAATGTTTGGCCTTTGTATGTGGCCAGGCTGTGTAAACGTCTCACACATGTGGTATCACCATAGTCAGGAGGAGTAGCAGAATGTATTTTGGGGTGTCATTTTTGCTATGTACATTCTATGTGTTGGAAATATCTTATAAATGGACAACTTTGTGTAAAAAAAATGCGTTTTCATTTTTTCTCCACATTTTCCAAAAACTTCTGGAAAAAAATAAAATGTTCAAAAGACTCATTTTGCCTCATATATTATACGATGGGGTGTTAGCTTTCCAAAATGGGGTCATTTTGTGGGCGTTCCATTGTCCTGGTGCTCCAGGGCCTTCAAAAATGTACTAGGTGGTTGAGAAATGAGATGTGTAATTTATGCTCCTAAAACCCTTGAAGGTACTAGTTCAATATTGGGCCTCTGTATGTGGCCAGGCTGTGTAAAAGTCTCACGCATGTGGTATCGCCATACTCAGGAGGAGTAGCAGAATGTATTTTGGGGTGTCATTTTTGCTATGTACATGCTATGTGTTGGAAATATATTATAAATGGACAACTTTGTGTAAAAAAAAAATGCTTTTTCATTTTTTTCGCACATTTTCCAAAAACTTCTGGAAAAAATGAACCATTCAAAATACTCACTATGCCTCATAGATTATACATTGGGGTGTTAGCTTTCCAAAATGTGGTAATTTTGTGGGCGTTTCCATTGTCCTGGTGCTCCAGGGCCTTCAAAATTGTAATAGGTGGTTGAGAAATGAGAATTGAAGGTGCTGTTTCAATATTGGGCCTCTGTATGTGGCCAGGCTGTGTAAAAGTCTCACACATGTGGTATTGCCGTACTCAGAAGGAGTAGCAGAATGTATTTTGGGGTGTCATTTTTGCTATGTACATGCTATGTGTTGTCACTTTGTGGGCGTTTCCATTGTCCTGGTAGTCCAGGGCCTTCAAAAGAAAAAATCTTCATTTTGCAAAGAACTGTGGGAAAAAATGACAACATTAAAAACCTCACCATGCATCTTACTAAATACCTTGGAATGTCTACTTTCAAAAAAGGGGTCATTTAGGGGGTATTTGTACTTTCCAGGCTTGTTCGGGTCGCAAGAAATGAGTACATCAGGTGTGATCAATTTCTTATGATTTGCATCATAGCTTGTGGACTCTATAACTTTCACACAGACCAAATAATATCCACTAATTTGGTTTATTTTTACCAAAGATGTGTGGCAGTATAAATTGTGGCCAAAATTTATGAAGAAAAGCTAATCATTTGCAAATTTTTATCACAGAAACTAAGAAAAATGTGTTTTTCTTTCAAAATGTTTGGTCTTTTTTCATTTATAGCGCAAAAAATAAAAAAACCCAGAGGTGATCAAATACCACCAAAAGAAAGCTCTATTTGTGTGAAAAAAAGGACAAAAAATTCATTTGGGTACAGTATTACATGACTGAGTAATTGTCATTCAAATTGTGAGAGCACTGAAAGCTGAAAATTGGTCTGGTCAGGAGAGGGGTTTAAGTGTTGTCAAGTGGTTAAAAATGTATGTAGTTTGTCACCGCTGCACGTTTGTGCCCAACTTTAAAGCATGTCGTGTTTGGTATCCATGTACTCGGCATAAGATCATCTTTTTTATTGCATCAAACATTTGGGCAATAATATTTGGTTATTATTTCATTGCATTCAAATTTAAAAAAGTGTGTTTTTTCCCAAAAAAATGGGTTTGAAAAATTGCTGCGCAAATAATGTGTGAACAAAAAAAATTGCAACACCCACCATTTTAATCTGTAGGGCCTTTGCTTTAAAAAAAATATATAATGTTTGGGGGTTCAAAGTAATTTTCTTGCAAATAAATAATATTTTTTCATGTAAACAAAAAGTGTCAGAAAGGGCTTTGTCTTCAAGTGGTTAGAAGAGTGGGTGATGTGTGACATAAGCTTCTAAATGTTGTGCATAAAATGCCAGGACAGTTCAAACCCCCCCAAATGACTCCTTTTTGGAAAGTACTGTAGACACCCCAAGCTATTTGCTGATAGGCATGTTGAGTCCATGAAATATTTTACATTTTGCCACAAGTTTCGGGAAAATTACACTTTTTTTTTTTTTTTTGCACAAAGTTGTCACTAAATGATATATTGTTCAAACATGGCATGGTTATATGTGGTATTACACCCCAAAAAAATCTGTTGCTTCTCCTGAGTATGGGGATACCTCATATGTGAGACTTTTTGGGAGCCTAGCTGTGTACAGGACCCCGAAAACCAATCACTGCTTTCAGGCTTTCTAAGGATGTAAAATGGTGATTTCACTTCCTCACTATCTATCACAGTTTCAGAGGCCCTGAAATGTCAAGATAGCACAAAACCCCCACAAATGACCCCATTTTGGAAAGAAGACACTTCAAGCTTTTTGGTGAGAGGCATGTTGTGTCCATGGAATATTTGATATTTTGCCACAAGTTTCTGGAAAATTAAAATGTTTTAAATTAATTTTATTTTTTACACAAAGTTGTCACTAAATGATATATTGTTCAAACATGGCATAGTTATAGTCACATTGCCAAAACCCTGACGGGTGTATCATTTTTCTTTAAGTTAAGAAACTTACCTCCATGTACAGCATTCTTTTCCATCCAGCAGGCTTTTAAAGGATATAAGAAGAGTCATTCTTTCCCGGATAATAGGAGAACTATTTCAATTCAGTTACTAAAAAAGTTGTGTTCAACTAGTCCCTTGTCCCTTGGTGTGTTCTTTGAAGTTCGATGTTGTGCTATTTAATGCTACTTTTGTTCTAGCTTTCTTTGGCACCCTCCGAATATACAAATTATTACCAAAAAACAAGATATCAGTTTTGGGTCTACTGAAACATCGTGTTATCGTCTCTGAGACAGGGATACAATTGTTCATCCCTGTTTCAAAAACAGATAGGACAGGTAAGGGTATTTGGATCTCTCTATGCTACTGTTGAGATGTGGATATCTATCCAGTCAGATCGGTGAACATTTAGGCCGTTTGGTGAGGGAGTCTTTCTGATTAATTTAGATGGGTCCCCTTTCACCAGGTATCAGTTCAATTTCATTCTAAAAGCATGCATGAAGAAGCTGGATTTACAACAATTTTAGTTTACCTCTCACTCTTTCAGGATCGGTGCGGATAGATGGGAATCGCAACGTTTTCAAATTTATGTCAGACCTGATCTCTCTCTTTAATTTTAGGCACTAGAAGATATATTTGGATCCTGGGCCACTCTGTTGTGTACTGGGCAAATAAAAGAGCCATGAAGCATTGCTATATATCCAACTTGTCTCTGGATCCTGGAAAATTTCAGATATGCTGGAAAGGAATTAGAGGTCTTCAATGGTCTAATTTGTGTTTCTATCTCTTCAGGTTGCTTGAGTTATGGTCAGTCTCCTATGTGTTAATCGTTCATCTAGGGGGAAACAATGTTGAGAAAATAAGAACACTGCATCTTATGTTTATGATGAAATGTGACCTTCATAGATTCAAGTTAGCATCCCTAAATACCAAAATAATCTTTTCAGAAATAGTTACTGCAGGATGCCCATTTACAAAATTTAGAGTAAATTAGGAAAAGGCAAAACAAATCTATGGAAAAATTCATGACATGCATTGGCGGTTTTCCTACAGACATAGAGATTTAGAGGGTGGTTTTGCTGGATTATATAGATCACATGGCATTCAACTGTCAGAAATAGGAGTAGATGTCTTTAACGTGGGGTTGCAAAGCAGTATTGAATTTGCCGTGGTTGTAGGGTAGGCCGGGCTTGAGATTTATAAATATGCTGTATGCTCAAGTCCTTAAAGACTGAGCTGTTTTAAGTTTATTTTTTGAAATTTAAGAATTTTATGAATTAATAAAATAATCAAGATGTTGTTATTATTATTTATTGATTTGAATACACCAATAAACATGCTGAGGCCAATCTTTTGCCAACAAGTTGTTATGTGTCATTATTTAAATAAGTATTTGACTTTATGGTATTCGGGGAGGGTAGGTGCGGCCTGCATTCCCATGGACTAAGAAGACTTAAGGCTTTAAGTCTGACAGCATGAGCATGCGGTCCCCCCTCCTTCTTGTTTAAATAAAATAAAAAATAAAAAAATATAGATACATATACATATTTATTATATAAGGGATAAGGGGCCTTTAAGAAATTTTAAATGGGATTGGGGGGTAACATGGTCACATGACATTTGGGAATTTCCCAGAATGTCATGTGACCCCTTGGAATTTTCTGGAGAGGGGCTTATTATATATATAGGACCCTCTTACAGAAATATTCCCGCCAGTGTCAGCTAGTCAGTGTCGGTGCAACAAGCTCCCCACCCTCCCTCCCTAGTCGCTAAGCACGTTATGTGGTCTGTCACCCTTAATATTTGTAGGGGGACTTTGGTTATAAACATTCTGTATGCTCGAGTTCTTTAAGACTGAGTTGTTTTAGGTTTATTGTTTGAAATTTGAGAATTGTATGAATTATTACAGGCAGTCTCTGAGCTACGAACAGGTTAGGGACTGCCTGTTTGTTCTTAAGTCAGACTTGTTCTTAAGTCGGAAGCGCATGCGCAGAACGGCAGAGACGTCCTTTTCCAATGTTTTCCAACGTTGTTTTCCGATGTTTTCTGATGTTTTCCTCTGTTTTCCGATGTTTTCCGACATCGTTTTCCGCTGTTTTCTGATGTTTTCCAATGTGCCCGCCGACGCAGCCTCCCATTCGTAAGTAGGAGTCGTTCGCAAGTCGGAGGTTCGTAACTCAAGGACCCTCCTGTACAATTATCAAGATGTTATTATTATTTATTGATTTATTGATTTGAATACACCAATAAATGTGCCGCAGCCAATTTTTTGCCGACAAGTTGTTATGTGTCATTACTTAAGTAGGTATTTGACTTTATGCTATTCGGGGAGGGTAGGTGCGGCCTGCATTCCCATGTATGTTACCTATAAAGCCTTCCCTTTATGTATTTAAGCTGAAGCCCTGAAACTGATGTTCTTGACTGTGAGCCCCAGTGGACTAGGGATGTCACTTAGAAGATACTCTATAATTCCACAATCCCACCTCCATAGTTATGCAGGGAGGAGAGGAGTTTATTTGCTAAAGCCCTGTGCACACGGGCTGAATGCCAGGCGACATCGGCCAGTTCAATAAAAAACAAGGAACCGGTCCAACAGAAGCTGGCTGTTTGGCCGGCTTCTGTCGGATGAGCATGCTGGAAAACCAGCAGTCAACTGGCTCCTGATCAGTGCTCTCAGCCAACCAGTGCTGACCACAGTGTTTTGCTAGGGGGGTTGCTCCCCTGTCAGAACACAACAGCTCAGTGGGGAAAATTGCTGTACTAACGTTGGATCGTTGCTGGAGCTGACAGTTATATTTTCGTTCAAGCCACTGGGTTGGACTGAAGAAAACTCTTATGCTGCGTACACACGGTCAGTATTTCCGACAACAAATGTTCGATGTGAGCTTGTTGTCGGAAATTCCGACTGTGTGTAGACTTCATCGGACATTTTTTGTCGGAATTTCCGACAAACAAATTTGAGAGCTGGTTCTCAAACTTTCCAAAAACAAAATCCGTTGTCGTAAATTCTGATCGTGTGTACACAATTCCGACGCACAAAATTCCACACATGCTCGGAATCAAGCAGAAGAGCCGCACTGGCTAAAACTTCATTTTTCTCGGCTCGTCGTACGTGTTGTATGTCACCGCGTTCTTGAAGTTCGGCATTTCCGACAACATTTGTGCGACCGTGTGTATGCAAGACAATTTTGAGCCAACATCCATTGGAAATAAATGCAGGGATTTGTTGTTGGAATTTCCGATCGTCTGTATGCGGCAATAGTGTGTACCAGGCTTAAGCCAGCACAGCCATTATCAAGAGAGGGCTATGACTAGCAAAGGGGGGGGGCAGTGCTACGGAATTGATTATCATGGAGTAGTCATATTTTCTATCAAGTTGCATATTGCAAGAGAATAAAACATAATTATATTTAAAAATATATATATTTGTATAATGGACCCAGGAGGACCACATATTTGGGAATTTCTCATGTTGATTCCTAAGGTAGATGGTGACATCTACCGTTAGTTTAATCTCATTAATATGTTTAAATCATTTCATGCATGGTGGAATAGGGAAAACTTTCCTAAATATGCTGTTAGTTTATGACCTGCTATTTATTTTTACAAATGTTAGCCTCTTAACAGTTCATGTGCGGTAGGATATGATATTGTGGGCAAGTACTGAATCAAGTACAATAAGAAGGGGTACTGTGACGGAACCGTCCCACGCTCTGCTTGAGTGCTTCCTTCAGTATACTGCTTCCTCCAATCTGATCATAGAGATCAGATATTATAGCCGCATATTGCAACCAAGAACTAGGCAGGACTAGTTCAGCTGAAAAACTGGAACTCTTTATTGAACAAGAATACAGGCTTTTTATACACTACACAGTCAGGTGAGGCTGATCACATTATCAATTGCAAACACAGCTATATACAGAAAGATAATTAACACTATAAACATTAAGTTAATTAAACTACTAGCCACCTGAACACTCAGAGGTCTTATTCCAGGTCAGACTTGCCAGCATCGAGCTAATAAAGTACAACGCACATTATTAATAGTGTAAACACATCCCCCAATAGTTTGCTAGCGGAAAATAGGTGAGTTAATTAGCACAATTAACAATATAACAGTGACCCCCCCCCCCACACTAGTGGACAACAGGAGACCCAGGGCTTTCCAGATCTCATTAACCAGATTTATTTTCATGTACATCTGTCCACTGAGTCCCAAGCTGGCAGAGACCATCAAGGCCTCCTTAATAATGTCCTTTTGCATCACATAACAGGACATCTTCCTAAATGCTTGAATCTCCCTCAAATGTCAGGGCACATAGTCAGTAGGCAAGGGGCTAGCATTCAGTCCCCTCCAAAAAGCTCTGTCCCGGGTGAGTCTGTCACAGGTACCACATCCCTATGGAACTTTAAATGCAAGATGATGTGGAAAAAATGGATTTTCCAATCCTGCACTCTTCTTTTATGTCTAGAGGCTCCTGTAATACTATGGAGCTACCTGTAAACCTACACATACTATCAGAATATACTAAGCCAGATCTATAAGTACATCTAAAAGTCCAGAACTAATTACCCCTACCACAATTTTAAAGAGGATGTGAACAAAATGTACTTTATCTGTACTCCATAAACTTTGCAAGCATCAAGGTAAAATTTTAAAACTCTATTATATAAACAATTATTTATATAAAACCTGACATACATGTGGTAAAAAAAAAAAGAGAAATCTGCCCCACTATCATGGTAAGAAAAACCCCAGATAGATGTACACAAACAGTTGTATAACAAGAACCATAATCCCTGAAGGAAAATATAAACAATAGTTGGGGCAATTCTCATTTTAATGCATCCTTACAATGTTTTGCGGAGTTATCTGCTTCCTCAAGAGAGTAAGGGAGGCATCAATGTTAATTCTGAGTAAAAAAAGAGCATATAAGTAAATGTGTTCACAATCATATTGCCCATAAGGTTTATATACATTGGGATCTAATAATAGTGCACAGGTCAGTCCTTGTTTATATGGCTTGGGTTCTGTACCAATTTCCTCTAATGAGGGATGTTTTCCTCTGATGCTATTTCTGACACCGCGCCGGTCGTGAGGAGCAGCGGACAGGAGTTTTTAGGCGAGGCCGCAGCTTTGGCTTAGTCCGTGAGGCCAGACACCGTGGACTAGGCCAAAGCCATGGCCTTGCCTAAAAACTCCTGCCTGCAGCTCCCCAGGACCGGCGCGGTGTCCATCAGAAAAAAAAAAAAACTCAATTTGAATCGTGAATCAAGTTTTTTTTTTAAAAAGCCCAGATTTTTTGGGAGCAGAAAATCGCCCAGCTCTAATATATACACACACACATACAGTGCCTTGAAAAAGTATTCACACTCTTTGAAATTTCCCACATTTTGTCCTGTTACAACCAAAAACGTAAATGTATTTTATTGAGATTTTATCTGATAGATCAACAAAAAGTGGCACATAATTGTGAAGTGGAAGGAAAATGATAAATGTTTTTCAAAATTGGCACCTGGGGCGGATCCTATATCTAGCATCCCTCCCCCCCAGGTGGTCAGGCAGCACACTGTATGTCGACGTCAAGTGATGTTAGGGTAGTATACTGGCAGATTGGGGTGATATAGTGCCAGGTTAGGTTGATATAGTGCCAGGTTAGGTGATATACAATAGTGCCAGGTTAGGTGGTAGTGGCAGGCTAGGTGGTAGTGGCAGGTTAGGTAATATACAATAATGCCAGGTTAGGTGGTAGTGCCAGTTTAGGTGATATACAATAGTGCCAGGTTAGGTGGTAGTGGCAGTGCCAGGTTAGGTGGTAGTGCCAGGTTAAGTGATAGTGCCAGGTAGGGTGGTAGTGCCAGGTTAGGGTGGTAGTGTCAGGTTAGGGTGGTGATTCCAGGTTAGGTAATAGTGGCAGGTTAGGGTGGTAGTGCCAGAGTAAATACATGACAGCACGAATAGATAAGAGTCCTGTTCCCCTCTTCCTCAATCAACTGCACTAAAAGCATGAATCTATGACTGTCCCTTCTGCAATCTGAGGATTGATTCTGGCTTCTTCTTCCTGGAACTGTAATCAAAATGTGCCAGGTGGGATCATTGCCGCCTTACTGTGCCCTCATTGCAGCCTCACCATGCCCATCTCATTGCCGCCTTACTGTGCCCTCATTGCAGCCTCACCGTGCCCATCTCATTGCAGCCTTACTCTGCCCTCATCGCAGCCTCACTGTGCCCTCATTGCAGCCTTACCATGCCCTCATTGCAGCCTTACTGTGCCCATCATTGCAGCCTCACCGTGTCCATCATTGCAGACTCACCATGCCCATCATTGCCGCCCTACTGTGCCCATCATTGCCGCCTTACCGTGACCTCTCTGCAGCCTCACCATCGTTGCAGCCTTACTGTGCCCATCATTGCAGCTTCACATGCCCATCATTGCAGCCTCACTGTGCCCATCATTGCCGCCTTACTGTGCCCAACATTGTCGCCTTACTGTGCCCTCATTGCAGCCTCACTGTGCCCATCTCATTGCAGCTTTACTGTGCCCTCATTGCAGCCTCACCGTACCCTCATTGCAGCCTTACTGTGCCCATCATTGCTGTCTTACCGTGCCTATCATTCCAGCCTCACAGTGCCCATCATTGCAGCTTCACTGTGCCCATCATTGCCGCCCTACTGTGCTGATCATTGCCGCCTTACTGTGCCCATCATTTCTGCCTTACTGTGCCCTCAATGCAGCCTTACTGTGCCCATCATTGATGCCTTACCTGCCCTCATTGCAGCCTCACCATCGTTGCAGCCTTACTGTGCCCATCATTGCAGCTTTACATGCCCATCATTGCAGCCTCACCGTGCCCATCATTGCCGCCTTACTTTGCCCATCTCATTGCAGCCTTACTGTGCCCATCTTATTGCAGCCTCACCGTGCCCATCATTGCCACCCTACTGTGCCCATCATTGCCACCTTACTGTGCTCTCATTGCAGCCTCACTGTGCCCATCTCATTGCCGCCTTACCGTGCCCTCATTGTAGCCTCTGTGCCCTCATGACAGCCTCACAATCGTTACAGCCTTAGCACTGTGTCACGGAGCTGTGAAATCATGTTCTGTCACGCTATGACAAAAGTCCCGCCCTCCTCCTAGATCAGCTCGTGTGATAGACATAACACTGCATCTATCACACAAGCTGGTCCAAGAGGAGGGCAGGACTTTTGTCATAATGCGGTAGAACATTTCACAGCTCTGTGACACAGCAGTCTCCCGCTATGCCTGTGAGTGGAAGGAGGGAGGGGAGCGCTGCGCTGCATCGGCCAGTCTGGCCCTGTTGGGGGGGCACATGGGGGGCCCAGTATGATATTGGGGGGTCAGTGCCCCCTGTTGCCCCAGGCTGGTGACGCCTCTGACCCCAGGGATGACGCTGTAACTTGGGTTAAGTTCTACCCCCCTCCATTGCTTTTGTGCTTTTATAAGTCAACCTTCACAATATCAGAATAGGTTTGGATTATATATATATATATATATATATATATATATATATCCCTCATGGGCAATATGGTAGTAAACGCATTTACATACTTTTTTTTTTTTTACTGGGAATTAACATTGATGCCTCTCCTCCCCTTTTAAGGAAGAGGATAACTCCAATAAACTTGTCGAGGATACACTAAACAACAGGAATCTCCACAACTATTGTTTATATTTTCCTTCAGGGATTATGGTTTTGTACATTATGGTGTATACATGTTTAGGATTTTTCTTCTTTTGTGGGGCTGGGTTCTTCTTTTTAAACCACGTTTGTCAAGTTTAGTATTTATTATAGTTCTGTATAAAATTACAGGAGCCTCTAGATATATAAGAGTACAAGTTTGGAACACCAATCCACTGTCATTTTCCAGACCAAGCCTTGATGCCTAAACAGTTTGGAGATATCAGAGATCTCCATTCCTCATGGCTGCAACATGTTAGAGATGATCTCTGGACTGGGGTGGTAGGTATATTCAGCTAGGAATTATAAAATGACAAAATATTTAATTACCTTCAGGATAAAAGAAGAATGTGTTGTTTTTTGTAATGATAAGAAGTACAGACCAGACAATAAGTTGTTTTCAGCTTTCTGTGTCACAGCACTGCCCTTTCCTGTACCAAAGTATTTGCTGCTAATGCTAATGCTTTTATATGGGGGATGTGTAAAGCAAGAGTATTTTATTGTATCTGAATGGTGGTCGAAACACAATACACTTTAGCTAAGGATGCCGATTCCAATCTAGACTGGATCACCTCCCAATGGTAATCAATTTACTGATGTCAGGCAACACAACACTCACTTTTTTCTGTCAAAAAGGTTTATTGAAACATGTAGCAAAGAAGCTCTTGGGTTGATTTACTAAAGCAGTGCGCCGTCAGTAGAGGCGAGACGCAATGCACATTTTCATATTTATGACATGATCCCCCGGTAACAGAGCTTGAATCCACCAATTACTATTGTGGTCTCGGCGCACGGGAGAATGCAATCTGTACACATCTAAGGACATGGCGCACGGCATCTCCAATCCAATATTGACATAAGATGGAGGTGCCAATATTATGGGGCAATGTGAGGAAGTTTAGTAACAACTGCCCAAGTAACAGACATGCCCAAAATAGAATGAAAAAGTAACTTTTTCAGAGATAACCTGCTGTGCCTGCAAGTACGTTTAGAACTGCGTGAGATCGATGTAAGCATTGCACATGCGCAAGCGGCTCTTGCGCCCGTTCACATGAGTTTTTTCATTGCGTGCCCAAAATCTTAGTAAATGATAAGCAATGTACATGCAGTTGCATGCATTGAAAGGGCGCACCTCTAATCTTTGTGGAAATATGTAACTCATGACTAATTTTTTATTAAGCTGGTTCACCTTTATGTATTTTTTTAGGAGATTTGCACATAGGTCATATGAGCATGTTACGTTGCCCACATGTGGCATGTACCTTGTTAAAACTATGTAAAAAGAATCTCGCTCCTCTAGCTCCTTTTTTAAGGTGTAAAAGGGCATGCCCCCCACTAGTTCCTTTGATTTCCTTCGGCTAGCTTTTGCTTTTAAAGGGGAAAGATACATGGGGTGGTGTTTGTGTGGGTCATGTGTGTATGTCTAAATGATTTGGCCTCAAAACACACACCTACTTCCTGTGTACATATCCACTTCTGGGCCAATGTATATTGCTTCCTGCTTCAGTGTGTGTTTGTATATATAGATATAGATATATCTATAATCTATAGATATATCTATAGATGTAGGTTCTTGTGTCCACCAGCAGAGAGAAGTTGGGTAGATGCCACACTCCCAATTCTGGAAGCATAATAATGTTCTAGCACAGGGGTCTTCAAACTACAGCCCCCCAGTTGTTCAGGAACTACAATTCCCATCATGCCTAGTCATGTAAGGAAAAAACAGGGAGAGGGAGTTTAGTATTGTGACAGACCTAGCCAGGAGAGAGACTTTTGGAGGGGACTGAATGCTAGCCTCTTGCCGATCGATCATGGGCCCTGGCATTTTGGAGAATGGTGCTCTTTGTGAGCTGTATGCCTGGGGTCCCTTGAGGTTGTATTACTGTGGATTCGGGTCCTGGTCCCCCAGGACACACAGACTCTGGGGACCCTGGATTTGCCATATTGGAATAGTGACTGATTCATACCGTTGGGACTCCTACTGTTAAATGCTAATGTCATCAATTCCAGCAACCTGTCTGTTGTCTGCTAGAATGTGTATTGTAAATAAGTCTCTAGTATGGGATCTAAGAGTCATTAGATCCCCATTGTTGTTTGTGTTAATTAACTCTGCTATTGTGATAATGTTGATTGGGGGTTCTAAGCTACAAGACGGTCAGTCTGGCCTAAAGGTCATGTCTGAGTCATCTAGGCTGTCTAAAGGGATTAGTTAATAAGCCCATGTTAATTAGGTTAATTAGGTTACAGGTGTATTGTTAGAGTAATATGAGCCGGAGGTATGCACCTCCACTGTTATGCCCCGTACACACGGTCGGACATTGATCGGACATTCCGACAACAAAATCCTAGGTTTTTTTCCGACGGATGTTGGCTCAAACTTGTTTTGCGTACACATGGTCGCACAAAGTTGTCGGAATTTCTGATCGCCAAGAACGCGGTGACGTCAACCACGTACGACAAGACTAGAAAAGGCCATTTCAAAACCAAGCGCGGCACCCTTTGGGCTCATTTTGTTAATCTCGTGTTAGTAAAAGTTTGGTGAGAGACGATTCGTGCTTTTTCAGACTCGTGGCTTTTAAATCGTTTTCTGCGATTCAGTTTGTGCTTGTGGGATTGTATCTGCTCTTCAGTGCATGCAGTCAGTTCGTAACGGAGTTTTCTGTGCAATCTTGTCCGCTCAATGCTGTTTTTCAGGTCGCTCTTCACAGGCCTTGCTGTTCTTCAGTGCGTTCTGTTACTTCGTTCTGAGCAGCCGACCGTTTTCTAGCCATGTTTTGTATACGTACTCCTCGTAGAGTTCGTGCTGTGCGGGGGCTTGGTGTTGGGGTCCTGACCTTGACACAAGTCCAGTCCATGAACAGGGTGGGGAGGAGTTCATGGACCAAGAATTGGTTGCTTCAGCGTGACCAGTTCTGTCATATGCCTTTGCTCCGTGAGATCCGTGAGAGTAATCCTGATGATTTCAGGAACTTTCTCTGGATGACGGACCCCGTATTTCACCGTTTGTTGGCTTCGCTGACCTCCTATATCAGCAGGCAGGATACCTGCATGAGGCATGCCATCACTCCGGAGCTGAGGCTCGTCGCTACTCTGCGGTACTTGGCGACTGGGAGAAGCCTGCAGGACTTGAAGTTCTCGACAGGCATCTCCCCCCAGGCTCTGGGGATCATTATCCCAGAGACCTGTTCTGCCATCATACAGGTCCTGCAGAAGGAGTATATGAAGGTAAGATTTTTTTCCTTTAATATCACATTTTATTGAATTGAATGTTTTCTAATATATTGTATTTCTTTCCTCATTCCCTAATTACCATGATTGGAATATGCTGTGAATGTCCCCTTTGTCCTCATGCATGCTGGAATTTTATGGGGGTTTTTTTAGTCCTTCATACATATTTGCCTTCACTTACCTCCCCAGCAGGCTCTCCTGGCCCTATATTTACCACATGTAGTCAATTAACAATGTATTTTATCAGCTCCATAGTAGTACTTTACCCCAAACACCCCTAAAATGTTTAGAAATGTGATTTGTGCTTTAAATTCAGGCAGAGTGCCAGAGGCTTTTTTTTGTAGTGTCCCCAAATCATTTTTATTAACCCTCCCTCCCCCCAACTGCTAAGTCAGCTGATCCCAATTCTTTATATATCCTCAATCATCTATCTGCTGACTTTGCCAAATCCATACACACTATACCCATCTCTTTTGTGGTCAGATTTATGGATGAATTCCCCAAAGCATGTAGTGCAAGGGCCTGCCTGTATACTTTCAAATGGTACTGTTTAAAGTTTTTGTATCCTATTATTATCTTGATAGGTAATAGTAGAATTTCCAAATGTGCTCAAATGTGTACAATGTGTATTTATATCTTTGTATTATGACACTTCTTACCTGTCCAGTGGGCTGCCAATAGTGTAACTAAGGAGGGGCTGTTCCAAGTAATACCCATTATTTAGGCATTCATCTCTCAATTAAGTGGAGAGGGTTACCTGTCCATGATTCCCCCTCCCCCTATAATGTTAGAAATGGCAGATGATAGGGGGGGGGATATGATAGGTGTACCTTATACTTCGGTGTTGTAAAATTCCCCTTAATAAATGTTATCTGGATGTTGGCCAAGAATGTTTGTGTCTAATCTGCTTTCCATGTTTATGTGCAAAAATACTATTTTTTTTTGCTTTTCCTCAACAGTTTCCTTCCACGCCACAGGAATGGCAGACTGTGGCCTCCCACTTTGCCCAGCGGTGGGACTTTCCTAACTGCGAAGAGGCAATTGATGGGAAACACGTCCACATCATCCCACCACCCAACTCGGGGTCATACTATTATAATTACAAGGGATCCAATAGTATTGTGATGTTGGCGGTGGTGTCGGCTAATTACGAGTTCCTGTATGTGGACGTGGGGAAGAATGGCTGGATGTCCGATGGTGTAGTCATCGCCCAGATGGAGTTTTACAGGCGTCTCCAGAATGGCAGCTTGGACTTGCCACCTCCAGAAGACAATGTGGAAGGACTCCCATTCGTCTTCGTTGCGGATGAAGCCTTTGCACCGGGGGACCACCTTATGCGGCCATTCCCGATGAGGACCCTCACCCCGGAACAGAGGGTTTTTAATTACCGGCTGGCCAGAGCCAGAAGAGTGGTGGAGAACACATTTGGAATCATGGCCAGCCGGTTCCGCCTATTTCTTACACCCATCCATATGACGGAGTGTAAACTGAATCATATAATCCTGGCGTGCTGTGTTCTACATAACTTTTTACGGCAACATTCTGCCAACTATGCTGGCTCAGTTGGGCCTGAGGCTGGAATTCTAAATGAAATAACCCTGACGGCGCTTGAAAGTGGCTGTCCTGGCTTGCCCTCCCTGAGTGCCCGTGATGTCCGGTTAAGATACCTTGAGTTCTTTGCGGGTAGGGGGGCCATCAATATGCCAGACAATTTGTGAAACTTTGATCCAATAAAAAAAATTAAGCAAAACTTTGGTGACATTTACTGCTTGTGTTTGTTTTAGCTGACCCTGACAGAGATGTGGTGAGTCCAGAAAATGACGTGATTGTGTAACCTTATACAAAGCACTGTTGGGTGTTATTTACTAAAAGCCAAAGACACTTTGCACTACAATTGCACTTGAAACTGCACTAAAACTGCACTTGTAGTGCAAAGAGGATTTAGGAAATAACCCCCATTTTCACAGAAAGCAGCAATTACATCACCACAAAAGTGTTGTAGCGTTGAGACAATAATCCACACATTCTTGATTAACAATCTTTTTAATACCTGCACAACCACATGTGCATTTAGAAAAGGTTTTTAAAACAAACCAACATGTTTGTTGTATAACAATTTTTGGGGTGGCATTATCAAAAATAGAAATGTCCATTTAAGATAAAACAGGCATGTGTAAAACCAACAAGAAAGACACAAATCTTGAACTTACAAAGTTCACATTTGGTAGAACTTGAAGGCAATATCATACATGAGTATTTAGGAACTGTGTTTGATATTGCGTTCAGATGGGGTGAAGTCACCCTCGGAAAAGACAAATTTGGAAGATGCACACCAATTTAAGAAGTTCAACATGTGCTAACCGCCATCATGGGGGATCAAGGGACGTGTTTTGGGGGAGCAACCCCTTCCTCTCAGCTACTTTATTATTGAGAAAGGGGTTGCACCCCCAAAATGTGTCCATTGATCTCCCGTGATGGCAGATAGCACATATTGACACACTGTGTGCATCCTCCAAATTTGGCTTTTCTAAAAATCGCTAAAACATTTTGAACATTGTAGCACACAAAAAAGAAAGTGATTTGGAGGGGTTTTAAACTCTACCCAAAACATCAATGATGTTTTTATTTTTTTGAATAACATCATTGATGTATTTCTTAAGGTTTTCCAATGCTAAATTACACCCCATGATCTCCCCGATCAGGATCTGGGCACTTTCTGATGTGAAAGGATCTGGATCCACAACATCACGATCACCTAAAAAGAGAGAAAACAAACAAAAATAGGTATAAAAAATATGCCGGCATCCATCTCTTACCTGAGCCTGTGGTCGCAGACACTCACCTGTTGTGGTGACTAGTTCCACCACGTCTTCCTCCTCCTGCTCTTCTTATGTTGGGGGTATTTCCCCTTCTTCCAGAGGTGGGGGGTCTCTGGTCTCCTTGGATGAAGGGTGTCCTCCGAGTCTTTTCTCCCCTATGTAAAACAAAAATGGTATACTTAGCACACAGATATTTGAGGGAAGAACTATAAAGATGAAACATTGCTTGGAAGTGGGGTACAATTGTCTATTTTGGCATAGTTCCAAGATGTAGAATTTTATTGTCCTTTGTCAAGCTGCAATACTTTACCTGTCTTGTACAAGCTTCACAGATGGAGACACCCCTATAGTTTACACTGGAGCACCTGTGTGGGCCCCCTAATAAAAATGGTGTTCTTGTGTCCCACACTAGTGCTCCAGTGTCCAGATGTGAAAACGGCTGCTCAGTGTCCTCTCCTTACACAGAATCTAGTTTGCATTTCATTCTAGTTACAAACCCATCTACACAACAAAATTATTTTCATACAAGTAGTCCCTAAAAATGCTTATGGCCAAAACATTGGTGTTTTATAGGCCGAAAGAAAAATGTTTGATATGAACGAATAATGTGCCCATGAACATGAAAGTTGCCATTTTAAACTGTACAACACTTTTAAGAAAAGCACATGGAGCAGCACGAATGTAATAAAAAGAATAGGAACACAGCACAACTACTTACTTTTTTGCAGCACTCTCCGGATCTTTCTGTACTGCTCATGTTCTCTTAATTTGAGGTCCGACCACCGCTTCCTGAGCTGATCTTTCGATCGTCGTACCCCAAAATTCCGGTGCAGACTCTTGACTACTTTTGCCATGATCTTGGCCATTCAGACATTGGGGTTGGGGTAAGGTCCATACTTCCCATCATAGTCGGCCTTTTTCAGGATGTCGACCATCTCCAACATCTCCCCAAAGGACATATTTGAGGCCTTAAATTGTCTCCTTCTGGATCAGGACGTTTTACGGTTCCGGGCTTTCCTCCCCCTCCTCCTCGTTGCTATAATTAGCATGCACCTGCTGTGTCTCCGCCATGTGCTCTTCCCCCACTGCACCGAATGAAAAGAGGCGGGGAATAGACTAGAAAGAACGTCAGGGGCGGGCGGAGTTCCACGCATGCGCAATGTGTATAAAGTGTAACACGCGTGCATATTACGTACGATCTGTGAGCGGAGGAAGGAGCATCAGAGCGCCGATCGTAATAACGAAGGTAAGAGACAAACGTGGGCCTATACTGCTTCTAGATTGAGGCCTATATTGTAACAAGATTAGGTGAGTTTTGCCTGACATTAGGGTTTGTCTTGTGTGTCTTGCAGTGAAAATGGATATCTTGAACGATACCGACTTCATGGCAATCTTCATTGACATGTTCAGGGAGCTGCCTTGTCTGTGGGAGATAAACCACCCACATTATAAGAACCAAACAAAGAGGAAGGCAGCGCTGGATCAATTGGTGGAAATTGTGAAGCAGGTGATCCCCACGGCAGACATCACCTATTTGAAGATTCTAATTGGTGGCCTGAGGAGTACATATCTAAGGGAGCGCAAGAAAGTCCAGGATTTGCAGAGATCCGGAGCAGCAGATGACATCTATGTCCCCAGGATGTGGTACTATGACAGGCTGCATTTTCTGGCAGGTCAGACTGAACCCAGGTCATCACTCTCCAGTCTTCCTTCCACGCTTCCTTCCCCCTCAGCTGAGGGTTCTGACGCCCAACCTGGGCCTTCCAGCCAGCAACATGTGGAGGAGCCCAGCTTGAGCCAGGTATAGCATTGCTCTAAATATTTCTGCTTGTCCAATCAATGATGTTAACTAGTTGTTAGTTTGGAGTACTAATTTATGATTGTGATTGATGATGCAAAACATTAAACCATGTCCCTTTTTCATACACAGGGAAGTCTCAGCCAGGAGGTGGCCGGGCCGAGCAGGCTGCCTGATATGCAGGTCTCTCCCCTACACCCGCAAAGAGAAAGTGGCAGGAAGAGGAGTACCCTAGAGGAGGCTGCCATAGGCCTCTTTTGGAAGGCTACAGAGGCCCTGGGAGTCCCCGACACTGTGGAGGAGGACTTTGCTGGCATAATTGCCTGTAAAATGCAGCGGATGGAGGAGGGCCAACAACAATGTGTGAGTCATTAATGTTGGAAGCTCTCAATAAGGGGTTGAGGGCCCAAATAACATCTGCTACCCACATTTGTGACCTCACACATGGTCCTCCTCCTCCAGGTCCTACTACTCCTCCTCCTCTTCCTCCAGGTCCTACTAGTCCTCCTCCTCCTCCAGGTCCTACTCCTCCTCCTGCCACATCTCCAACAGCAGAGCCACAGCCAGGAAGGAAGCATGGAAGGAAGACCAGAAAGTGATGACCCTGGATCCAGTCTGGTCTGGCAAAAGATGCAGCCTCTTGTGATACCACAGCCTGGGGACACAGATGTCATCTGCTGCTTTCCAGATCTCTGGGACTTCTGGACCAGACTGCACTCCCTTACATATGGACTCCTCAGGGCACCAATTTTGATGTTTAAGAATTGATGTCTGCCCTGGGGGTCCAAGGCTTTGCTAATTTCTGCTGTTTCTCCAGCGTTGCCTCCCTCTTTGTTTGGTTCTGAGCCCTTAATAAAGGATTTTTGGTTTCAATTATACCCTCCTATGTGTTTTTTACTTCAAAAAGGACAGTTTGTTTGTGAGGATTCAGGTACATTTCTAAAGTACAATGTGAAATTAACAAGGGACACCAACATTAAACAATCTCCTTGAGATTAAATAATACAAGATATCAATGGTGTTGTGGTAACTTGACACACAAAACACACACAAAAATATTCTGGAGTAAAACTAAAAATAAAATAAAACAAAGATTAGCCTTGGAAAAAATACAAACCTAAAATAAAAAAAATATCTGCCTTTAAAAAAAAAAAAAAAAGAAAACACAAAAATATTTTTGTCAGATGTGACAAATCAAAATATATTAAGGGAATCCCGATAAATAATAAATAAAGAAGTTTGTGAGAAGTCTGTGTGAATATGAGCAGCAAAACTACTTCGTTCTTCTCACATTATAAAGAAGAAGAGAGTGCGCTGTATTAAACCATTTTTAACATTGCAGCGTGATGAAAGTGCTGTATCCATTGCGAACGCTAATTTTACCAGACCGAGCTGTTCCGTCTCGGAATTTCTTCTGAGCATGCTTGGCACTTTGTGCGTCGGAACAGGCCACACATGGTAGGAATTGACGCCATCAGATTTTGTTGTCGGAAAATTTTATATCCTGCTCTCAAACTTTGTGTGTCGGAAAATCCGATGGAAAATGTCGGAATTTCTGACAACACGCTCCGATCGGACATTTTCCATCGGAAAATCCGACCGTGTGTACGGGGCATTAGTGTATAAAAGAGCCTGTATTTTTGAATAAAAGAGATTCCTGGTTGAACATACATACAGCCTGCCTGGTGTTTGTTCTGAGCTATCACAACTGGGTTAGATCGGCACATAGCTGTAGTTGAATGACCAAGTAATCAGATGTTGCAATCTGCAGTCTGATTCTATAGTAGCAGAGGGGTGTCGGGAGAGTGGAACCGAGCGAGCAAGGGGCTTGTTACATTGGTTGGCAGCCATGAGATTTGCTCTCCAGTTACTGAGACACTCCAAACCAGCCTGCAGGAGAGCCACGCTGAAAGACTTACTTGAGAGCCGTGAAGGGAATGGTGAGATCGTGCTTCCTTGCCGTGAACACATCCAAACCATCACCTGGATCCAAGGTCCAGATAGCAGGAGAGGAGAGGTACAGATACCAGCCACCATGGATGAGGAATTCAGAAGGAGGTTGTGAGAGAAGCAGATACAGCACAGAGGACCAGTATCAGAGCAGGTCCTGCTAGGATGGTTTGATTCTATCCGCTGTGAACTCTGGAAGGAAGCGCTAGCCCGTGAGCAGCGACACCAGGGAAAAGTTCTCCCCTCCATCCATGTGAGGTACTGGTCGCAGTATGAAGTGCGAATGCTGTTTTTGGGGAAACAGTCGAACCAGGAGTGGACAGCCGAGTTAAGCAGGCTGATCCGGGCAGAAATGCGGTTGGACGAGAGCTACAGAACCCTCCAGTGGTATGTAGCCCAAGTGTGCCCGTGGACAGCGGATGACAGGCCCATGGAAGGCTGTGACTACGATGGCCTGGGATTGTTATACTGGAGGCTGTCCAGGGACCCTGACTTTGGGAGTGATCAGGAGTGGCATTTGGAGGAAATAATGGAGCACAGAGAGCGAAGACTGAATGTCTCAGAAGTGCACTGGGCACAAGAAGATTTGGAGTTTCTGGCTGTTCAGGAATGGGAGCTTGAGATTGCCTACAGACAGCTGTTAGACTCTGCTCAGCAGCAGGGTGGGGCTCCCTTTGCCTGGGACTATCAGGAAATACCAGTTGACAACTCTGAAATCCTGGCTGAAGAGTTGACAATGTGGCAGAGTAACAGTGTGCTTTGCCAACCTGCCCCCGCAGCTATGGAGGCGGAGGTCTTATGGCGGATGCAGCAAGTGCTGACTGACTTTAATGAACCTGTTTCTGCATTGGATGATCTTGGATGGAGGAATGTGCCTGTCCAACAGAATGCCAGAGAATCGGCAGTGGAAAATCTGAAGATTTCCGTCCCCAAACCTGAAGTGCTGACAACAGGGCAGAGCTCTGCTAACCTCTGCCCAACACCGATAGCATCTTCTGCTTTCCACGGAGAGGAGATGGTGAATCTTTATCCCCAGACACCAGTTGCAGAGACAGGGGATTTGATAGACTTTTCTGCTGAGGAAGAACAATCTGGTGAGCCTCCAGCAGAAGAAGAGCTGTTATTAGGGCCAAACTTCATTGTGCTCTGCCCAGCACCAATAGAAGTATTTGTGAAGTTACAAGGAACTTCCCCAGCTGAAGCGCTGGCAACCGGACAGAGGGTCCAAGACCTCTGCCCCACACCTGTGGCAGTTTCGGAGGCTCAGGGTGAGAAGGTGGCAATCACTTCCCAGCAGCAGATACAGGGGGAGAAGGGAGAGGAGGTGTGTGTTGTCCCTCTCCAATAGTTAGCCGGAGCAGATGGTGTGGGGTTTCCAGCAGAAGGGCTGGCAACAGGGCCGAGTACTGCTGGACTCTGCCCTCAACTAACAGAGGATGGATTTCCTGTGAAGGTGGATGGGACTTCAGTCTCCACCTATATACCCCAGGAATGCTGGGCAGTCGGCCCAGATCCCCAACAGCATGACGGAGTGAGCCCAGACACCCTGTCTTCTCTCCAGCGGCAGAAAGGACTCCAGGGAGAAGGGCCAGTCCAGGCCTCTCCCCAGTGGCAGATATGTTCTCTGAGAGAGGCAGAGGTTGGCTGGGTGAGTAATGCTTTGTTTGGAACAATTTGTTTGGGGTACTGTGTGGGTACAGGCATTAGAGGACTGGAACTACTGACTAACTTTGGAGTCAACCCGTCTGGGGTCTCCTCCTGTGTTAGTCTCCTGCTGAAAGGGGAGAAATGTGACAGACCTAGCCGGGAGAGAGACTTTTAGAGGGGACTGAATGCTAGCCTCTTGCCGATCGATCGTGGGCCCTGGCATTTTGGGGAACGGTGCTCTTTGTGAGCTGTATGCCTGGGGTCCCTTGAGGTGGTATTACTGTGGATTCAGGTCCTGGTCCCCCAGGACACACAGACTCTGGGGACCCTGGATTTGCCATATTGGAATAGTGACTGATTCATACAGTTGGGACTCCTACTGTTAAATGCTAATGTCATCAATTCCAGCTACCTGTCTGTTGTCTGCTAGAATGTGTATTGTAAATAAGTCTCTAGTATGGGATCTAAGAGTCATTAGATCCCCATTGTTGTTTGTGTTAATTAACTCTGCTATTGTGATAATGTTGATTGGGGGCTCTAAGCTACAAGACGGCCAGTCTGGCCTAAAGGTCATGTCTGAGTCATCTAGGCTGTCTAAAGGGATTAGTTAATTAGCCCATGGTAATTAGGTTAATTAGGTTACAGGTGTTTTGTTAGAGTAATATGAGCCAGAGGTATGCACCTCCACTGTTAGTGTATAAAAGAGCCTGTATTTTTGAATAAAAGAGATTCCTGGTTGAACTTATATACAGCCTGCCTGGTGTTTGTTCTGAGCTATCACAACTGGGTTAGAACGGCACATAGCTGTAGTTCTAATCCCGGAGCATTGGATGACCAAGTAATCAGATGTTGCGATCTGCAGTCTGATTCTATAGCAGCAGAGGAGTGTCGGGAGAATGGAACCGTGTGAGCAAGATGCTCATTACAAGTATTAAAATGATGACTTTAATAGGATAAGATTAAAAGCACTTACAAGATGATAGAAGATGCATGCTTGTCAAAGTAAAGTGCCATCCTGGCATTCCACATGGCTCTGTGGGTCCCACCGCTGTTCGGATAGCTGGAATAGCTGGATAGCTGGAAAGGATTGAGCAGCTGGCTGGAATGGATCACAGTGTTTCTCCAGGAGCAAAGGAACCAAGCAGCTCCACACAGACCATCATGGACCGTGGAACAGGAAGTGATGTCACCGGCGTCTGATTGGACCTAGGCAGGGCTGGAATCTTGTCAATCAGGCCTGCAGTGATGAAAGGCTATGCGCTCGGAGCTGACTGCTCCTTCTATTGGCCTGCTGCCTTCTAGAGGAGGATAGCTATATATACACAATGGAGAGCATGTGGGTGTGGCCGTGGGACTGGAACTTCCAGCAGACCAATCAGTAAACAATAAATTATAGCAAGGGGCAAGGTGAAGCAGGGGTTAACAGTCTTGGATTGACAAAAAATAAAAAATATATATATAATTAAAAAATAAAAATTATATATATATATAAATAGATGCCACCAACTACGTGAAACCCACTGCAGGAAACTTATACATACACTACCAGAGTTGCCACCACCCAAGATGGAAGAACAATATCCCAAGAGCCAGTTTCACAGGGTCCGACGCAATTGTATCAGAGATGAGTATTACCAGACCCAAGACTCTTAACGCAAAAATTTCTGGACAAGGGATACCCCCAGCTCTCATAGATGATGCTTTCCATCAGTATCAGGCTAAACCGACACCTAAACCCAACACGCCAGAAGAGCTCCAGACAACAAGGTTTACCACCCAGTTCCATGACCGCTACAGACAAATGAAAAAAATCTTCACCAAGAACTGGCCCATCCTGCTGGAAGATCCTTTTTTGGGTTCTACCCTAACATCCAAACCCAAAGTTTCCTACTGCAAGGCCAAAAATATCAAGAGCCGAATTGCGGCAAGTAAGATCCGCAAACCGGAGCCAGGTCCCACCACCTACACCCCCCTGATACCACTAGTGGGCATGTTTCAATGCAAGAAAAAATTATGCATGATGTGTAAATTTGTCCAGCATGGACAAAAAAGCTTCTCTACAAAAGGAAAAACTTAACCCTTATAAAAGAGTTTCACAATTGCTCCAGTGATCATGTAGTATACTGTTTGACCTGTCCTTGTGGCCTCCTATATGTCGGCAGAACCATTCGTCCCCTCCGCCAACAGTTTGGCAAGCACAGGCGGTTCATCAAGCAAGGATGTGATGAGCACAGTGTGCCAAGACATTTTTTGACTGAACATCAAAAGTCCACCGAAGGCCTGAAGGTGTGGGTCATAGAGGCCATCTCCGGAGGTTTACATAGTTACATAGTTACATAGTTAGTCAGGTTGAAAAAAGACACAAGTCCATCCAGTCCAACCATAAAAAAAAAAAAAAAAAAAAAAAAAAACGTACAATCCAATATACCCAATACTATACCCACAGTTGATCCAGAGGAAGGCAAAAAACCCCAGCAGAGCATGCTCCAATTTGCTACAGCAGGGGAAAAAATTCCTTCCTGATCCCAGAGAGGCAATCGGATTTTCCCTGGATCAACTTTACCTATAAATGTCAGTACCCAGTTATATTATGTACATTTAGGAAAGTATCCAGGCCTTTCTTAAAGCAATCTACTGAGCTGGCCAGAACCACCTCTGGAGGGAGTCTATTCCACATTTTCACAGCTCTTACTGTGAAGAAACCTTTCCGTATTTGGAGATGAAATCTCTTTTCCTCCAGTCGTAAAGAGTGCCCCCTTGTCCTCTGTGTTGACCGTAAAGTGAATAACTCAACACCAAGTTCACTATATGGACCCCTTATATATTTAAACATGTTGATCATATCCCCCCTTATTCTCCTCTTCTCAAGAGTGAACAAATTCAGTTCCTCTAATCTTTCCTCATAGCTGAGCTCCCCCATGCCTCTTATCAGTTTGGTTGCCCTTCTCTGCACTTTCTCCAGTTCCCCGATATCCTTTTTGAGAACTGGTGTCCAAAACTGAACTGCATATTCCAGATGAGGTCTTACTAATGATTTGAACAGGGGCAAAATGATATCTCTCTCTCTGGAGTCCATACCTCTCTTAATACAAGAAAGGACTTTGCTCGCTTTGGAAACCGCAGCTTGGCATTGCATGCTATTATTGAGCTTATGATCTACCAAAACCCCCAGATCCTTCTCCACTACAGATTCCCCCAGTTGTACTCCCCCTAGCATGTATGATGCATGCATATTCTTAGCCCCCAAGTGCATAACTTTACATTTCTCAACATTAAACCTCATCTGCCACATAGTCGCCCAATTAGACAGAGCATTGAGGTCAGCTTGTAAATTGGAGACATCCTGTAAGGACGTTATTCCACTGCATAGCTTGGTGTCATCTGCAAAGACAGAAATGTTACTTTTGATCCCAGACCCAATATCATTTATAAAGATATTAAAGAGTAAGGGTCCCAGCACTGAACCTTGGGGTACACCACTGATAACCTTAGACCATTCAGAGTAAGAATCATTAACCACTACTCTCTGAATTCTGTCTTTTAGCCAGTTTTCTATCCATTTACAAACTGATATTTCCAAGCCTGTAGACTTTAACTTACACATGAGCCGTGTGTGCGGAACTGTATCAAACGCTTTTGCAAAATCCAAATAAACCACGTCCACAGCCACCCCTCTGTCCAAGGTTTTACTTACCTCTTCATAAAAAGAAATCAGGTTTGTCTGACAACTTCTGTCTTTCATGAACCCATGCTGTCTGTTGCTTAAAATGTTTTTTTCCAGCAAGAACTCGTCTATGTGGTCTTTTATTAAACGCTCCAGTATCTTCCCGACTATAGAAGTTAAACTAACAGGTCTATAGTTACTTGGTAAAGACTTTGATCCCTTTTTAAATATAGGCACCACGTTCGCCCTGCGCCAATCCAGCGGTACTATTCCCGTCATTAACGAGTCCCTAAAAATTAGATACAATGGCTTTGAAATTACAGAGCTCAATTCTTTTAGGATCCGTGGGTGGATGCCATCAGGTCCAGGTGCTTTATCCACCTTTATTCTGTCTAAATATTTCTGTACCATTACCCTTTTGAGCCATTGTGGATCATTGGGGGCTGTGTCAATACCACCCCCATTATGGACATGAACTTCCCCATGCTCTTTTGTATACACAGAGCTGAAGAAAGTATTTAATAAATTAGCCTTCTCCTTGTCCCCAGTCACCCACTCTAGATTATTTTGTAAAGGGCCTACATGCTCAGACCTGACCTTTTTACTATTAATATATTTGAAGAATTTTTTGGGGTTTGTCCTACTATTTTTTGCGATCTCTCGTTCATTTTGAATTTTTGCACCCTTGATTTCCTTTTTACATATTCTGTTAAATTCTTTGTAGCATTTAAATGACACTAGTGTTCCTTCATTTTTATATTTTTTAAAAGCTCTTTTCTTATTGTTTATAGCTTTTCTAACTTTGACCGTGAGCCACATAGGTTTTCTTTTTAGCCTTTTAAACTTATTGCCCATGGGAATATACTTTGCAGTGAGGTCCCAAACAGTCTTTTTGAAGAATTCCCATTTCTGTTCTGTGTTTATCGCTGCCAATATTCCCTCCCAGTCTAAGTCCTCGAGAGCAGCCCTCATCCTTGGAAAATTTGCTCTCTTGAAGTTAAGTGTTTTTATCTTTCCCTTATGTATTTCTTGTTTACAGCTAACATCAAATGAAATCATGTTATGGTCACTGCTACCCAGGTGTTCCTTTATCTGCACATTAGTAATAAGCTCTGCATGATTTGAGATTACCAGGTCCAACAGTGCTTCATTCCTAGTTGGGGCCTCAATAAACTGGACCATAAAATTGTCCTGTACTAGGTTTATAAATTTTTGCCCTTTAACTGTCCCAGCAGTGCCATTACTCCAGTCAATTTCTGGGTAGTTAAAATCTCCCATTATTATCACTGTCCCAGCCCTTGCAGCCCTTTCCATCTGTGCAAAGAGCTGAGTCTCCACCTCCTCGTTAACATTGGGTGGTCTATAACAAACTCCAATGATTAACTTTGAACTACGCCCATCTATATGTAGTTCCACCCATAATGCTTCAGACTCATCACACTCTCCATCAATCAGGTCCTCTTTCACACTTGCTTTGAGATCACTTCTCACATAGAGACAGACCCCGCCACCTTTCCTTTTTACCCTGTCTCTCCGAAAGAGTGCATAGCCAGGAATATTAATAGCCCAGTCATGTGAGGATTGAAGCCAAGTTTCAGCAATACCGATTACATCATAGTTCACTTCATGCACCAGAGCTTCCAACTCACCTATTTTGCTTGGCAGACTTCTGGCATTGGTGAACAAACACTTTAATGCATTATTACATTTTGGTCTGGTGTTTTTCATATATTTTTTAGTAGTACAAATGGCACTACAGTTTCCAATGGCTGTTTGCAACATGGGAAATTTCTTGTCACCTGCCATAACCCTCCCCCCATCTGTCCCCATTCCACCCTCCATTAATGTCTGACCCCTAACTGACCTGTCTTCTTGATGTAATTCTAGTTCACCCTCCCCCCTCAATCCTAGTTTAAATACTCCTCCAGCCTTCCTATAAACCTCTCCCCCAGCACAGCAGACCCCCTTCCATTCAAGTGCAAACCGTCTTTAGCATATAGGTTGCACCCCAATGAAAAGTCAGCCCAGTGCTCTAGAAACCCAAATCCCTCCTCCCTACACCAGGTCTTGAGCCATGCATTCCGCTCTCTAATCACCCACTGCCTTTCCTGTGTTGCGCATGGCACAGGCAATATTTCAGAGAATATCACCTTGGAGGTCCTTCCCTTCAACTTGCAGCCTAGTTCTTTAAATTGATTCTTAAGGAGCCTCCACCTTCCATGTATACTGTCATTGGTTCCAACGTGGACCAAGACAGCTGGGTCATGCCCAGCCCCTCCCAGTAATTTATCCACCCGGTCCACCACATGCCGAACCCTAGCACCAGGGAGACAGCAAACCATTCGGTTGAGGCGATCCTGGCGACAAATTATTCTATCAGTCCTTCTGATTATAGAATCCCCTATAACCACCAACTGTCTAGGCCTACCTGCACTCCCCTCACCACCTTTACTAGATGGGCTGCTCTCCCGGCTGTTAGGGATAGCAGTGACATCTAGAGCTGCCACCTCTGTGTTTGCCACCTCCACATCTTCACCCAACTTGGCAAATTTGTTTTGATGCACAAACACAGGACTGGCCTTCCTATTCTGCGAGCCCCTTCCACTCCCTCTAACTACATTAACCCATCTTCCTATCTGATAATCCTGACCTGCCCCTCCACCCTCCACATCAACCCTACTGACCACCTGCTCAGCGAGCAGAGGACCCCCTTCAAGGTTGTCCTTTCTGCCCAGTGTTGCAACTTGCTCCTCCAGATCTCTAATGCGAGCTTCCAGAAGGGCAACCTGCTCACATCTGTCACAGCGGTATGCATCCTGGAGCTGTTGCACCAATTTTGCATACATGTGGCACACTGTGCACTGAGCAAAACCTTCAACCCTGCTAGCACTCATTTCCCAGTTACAATACAATTACTTAAGGGAGGTTTAAGATGTTACTTACAGATTTGAAGACTTCTGTTTAAACTCCTGTTTTCAACTCCTGGTTATTAACTCTCCCACTTTAGTTCAAAAATTCCACTTTGCCTGCATTTCAAACGACTCTGCCAGCGGGAGACTTTCTGGATATATTCCCTCAATTCCTTCTCGCCAGGGGGAGGAGTTAGACGCATACACCTTGTTTTAACAGATCACATGCCCATTTCTGGTTTGTTTCTCCCCCCTCCTTCCTACCTTCCCCTTACCCCTGTCTCTCCCCCCACAAACTGGTCTGTCTCTGCTCTACCAGTTGGAAGTGGTATAGTAAATATATTATATTAATATTTCATATATATGTATGTGTATTTGTGTATGTGTATGTGCAGACATATATGCATGATCCATCATTAGGTGCACCCCACTTGATATCCACACCATGAAGGGACACCCACACATATACATCCCTTGTATACCAGCTAGGGGGAACACAGCACCAACTTTACCTTTACTTTTCTTTATTTTTATTATTATTAACTCTTTACACTACAGCCGGTTCCCCCTCCATCACCTCTTCATGTTTACATGCATACGACCCCTTTTTTTTCTATTTTACTTGCTTGGCCCTTCATATATCATCAACCTCTTCAATAGGCTTCTATAAATATAGAAGAGAACTATGCTTCAAATATTTCCATGTGTATCATTTTTCAAAAATTTTTCCTTTTTTTTTTTTTTTTCAATTTTACTATATATATATATATATATATATATATATATATATATATATATATATATATATATATATATATATATATATATATATATAATTTTTTTTTTTTAATTATATATATATATATTTTTTTTTTTTGTCAATCCGAGACTGTTAACCCCTGCTTCACCTTGCCCCTTGCTATAATTTATTGTTTACTGATTGGTCTGCTGGAAGTTCCAGTTCCACGGCCACACCCACATGCTCTCCATTGTGTATATATAGCTGCTCCAATAGAAGGAGCAGTCAGCTCCAAGCGCATAGCCTTTCATCACTGCAGCCCTGATTGATAAGATTCCAGCCCTGCCTAGGTCCAATCAGATGCCGATGACATCACTTCGTGTTCAACGGTCCATGCTGGTCTGTGTGGAGCTGCTTGGTTCCTTTGCTCCTGGAGAAACACTGCAATCCATTCCAGCCAGCTGCTCAATCCTTTCCAGCTATCCGGAACAGCGGTGGGACCCACAGAGCCATGTGGAATGCCAGGACTGCACTTTACTTTGACGAGCATGCATCTTCTATCATCTTGTAAGTGTTTTTTATCTTGTCCTATTAGTCATCATTTTAATACTACACTCAGGTCGGCGCTTCCCCCTCTCTGTTTTTTCCTTACATGTCTTGCAGAGTTCTGGACACACTCTGAAGGATGGCTGCCTTCCTTTTTAACCCTTAATACCCCTTTCTATGGATACATCACCTTCAAACTATTACAGCCACAGACTATACCCTTAAGGATTACTCCATCTGGAGCGCCAGATAAACAATGACTATACTGCGATCATGCCTAGTCATCTCTGTGAATGTCAGAGTTTTACAATGTCTCATGGGACGTGTTGTTCTGCAACAGCTGGAGAGCAGTAGTTTGAAGATTCCTGATCACTCTAGCATGTCTTGAAAAAACGTGCATTCTCATGTGCCTTGTATAATGCCCAAAAAATATCGTTTGGAAAAAACAAGTGGATCATGGCACATCTACATTTCAAGTTTGGCACTTAAGATGGTCATGCACTATGCACTCTGATTGGCCAATCTCTGTATAACTCGATATTTAGGCAAAATAGTTAATAAGTAAAGGCACTTGAACAATTAATTCAAATTATAGGAAATCAAACAGGCTCTTGCACTAAATCTAATTTATTTAAGATCTGTTTGCAGGGTATGGTCACCTTTAAAGATCAAGATCTGAAAATATAAATTTATTGGGTTTAGAAACACTTCTCTGTTTGTTGTAACGTATTGAAAGATTTGGGTAAAAAAAGAAAAAAAACACATTTCAAAGATATATTTGAAGTAATAGGAATGAGATTAGCATCAAAAGGGTTAGTTAACTGAGAACACCTACTAATTGCCTAACAAGACACACCCAAAAAAATGCAGTTACCCTAGCACTAGTTGCAGTTTACATATGCGGGTATTTATTATCGCTATTTGCGCTTCAATGTGTGCCAGTTCGCACGTCCGATAATAATTTTTCCGGCGCAGCAATTAATGTATGAACTGGTGCAGCGCCTTATTTTTATTGAATGACCCTCTCTATCTTGCAATTCCCTTCTAACATGTTTGACACCCAATTGGAGCTTGGTTGTTGTGTGGCTAAATGGTATGAGGATCTACATGCATCCAAGTCATTATGGGGAACCTGCTAACCCCTGAAAATGTGCACATATCGAATGTGCACATATCGAAAAAAAATGGCAGAATTTTTTTCTTCCCCAGATCACAAAACATGAAAAGCCTACCAACATTTCTTCACCAGAAAAAGTGGTCCAGCAGATCATATATTTGATATATTTAATTCAGGTGAAAAAAATCAGTAATCCATTATAAATTGGCTGAATAGTAATGTTAAATTATATATTGTTATTTATATATAATTTATATAATATTTTTGGTGTTTTCCTGGATTTCAACTTTAAGACGTAGGAACTATTTAACTTGCCCTATTAAGTGATACTTAACATCCAGATGGAATAGGAAAAAAACTGCTAATATCTTGCCATATAGTTCACAACCTGAGATTTAAAAAATGATAGATTAGAATTTCTGGTTTTCTGTATTACAAACAATATTGTATGTATATCTATTGCTTTTGGCAGGGACTGAGTGATTTTGGTGACTAGTATAACACTCACTCACTTTTTGTATCTGTATAAATCTGCACTAACTAGTAAAAGTGACCTTCCTGGTAAAAGTATAATTGAGCTGATTATTTTTTTTTTTAATAGATTAGATAGGTAGATAGATCTATTTTTAATAGACAGATCAGGATACAGTCTTTGTGTAGGGGGCTAGCGTTGGAGGACCACATTGGGAGTTGTTTGTCCCAATACCCAAAGATGAGGAGCAGGGAGTCTTTTGGTAGTTTCAGCAGGGTTATCCTGTATGTGAAGGATATGACTTGATCCTAGAAGGTGGAGATGTATGTGCAGGACCAGAAACAGTAGGTCAAGGAAGGTCTTGCCTGATGGCATAGGGGGCAGGTGGTGGAGTTATGGTTGTTTTTTTCCGAGAGGAAAGGAATATAGGCACGTGAAGTAGAAGAATTTTCAGTTGGGTTTCTCTCCAAGATTCGTTGGGGATCAGTTGCAAGATTTTGTTGTAGCCTAGTAGGAGTTTTTCTACTATATCTGCATCAGGAAAGTCTCTGCCCCAATTTGCTGCTAATGAGGATGCTATAGTAGGAGTGATCTTTTGAATGAGAAGTTTGCAGATGTCAGAGATAGTAAAAGAGCCTTCTTGGAGCAGATGACCTGTAATAGTCGCTCTGAATCTTTTGCCCTCCTCTCTACACGAGTTGCGGATGAAGCTGACACATTGCCAAAAGTAGAAGGCATGTGACTGGGGAAGAAAGAATTTCTCAGTAATGTGAAGGTATGGGATAGCCCCGTTTCCAGGTTGCAAAGGGTAGAGAATTTGGTGAGGCCTTTTTGTTTCCAAATATAGAAGGGTTTGCGTCCAACCCCAGTGGGAAATTTGGGTTACCCTGGATTGGAAGGTGCCTGGACATGAAAGGGGAGAGCTTCAGGCATTTTCTTCCTTCTCTCCAGGCTATGGCAGTGTCACGTAGGAGGAGATTGTGTTGCATGGTTGATGGTATAGATTTCCACTTGCAGTGAAGGAGGGCTACTTAAGAGTAAGGGTGGGCCATCAGTGAACTAATGGAGTAGTTTGAATAGCGGGAGGATTGTGATATCCAATCTAAGCCTATTTGGAGAAGACATGCTAGGTTGTAGGCTCTGACACTGGGAAGACTAATACCCCCTTCGCATCTGGGAAGATATAATTTTGTAAGTGCAATGCGCGGTCGCCTATTCTGCCAGATAAATTTGGAGATAGCTTTGTAAAGACCCTTAATATCCTTGTGTTTCAGTAGTAGTGGGATCGTTTGAAGTGGATATAATAAGCGTGCAAAGTTGACCATTTTTACTAAGTGCCATCTTCCCAGGAGCGAGAGAGGCAGATCCATCCAGTTTTCCAGTTCTTGAGATTTTTTTTGACCAGAGGGGGATAATTTAGGTGGTATATAGAAGATAGCAGTTTCCCTATTTTGATGCCTAGGTAAGTTATGTATGATTTGGCTACTGTGAATGGGGGGCCCAAGGAGGATTTGAAAAGGAGCCTATGGGGAGGATTTCACTTGTATTGTAGTTTATGCAAAGACCCGAACATAATTTAAATTCATCAAATGTTGTTTTGATAGTGGACATGTCAGAGGAGGGGTTCGCTGAGAAGATGAGAACATCATTGGTGAAGAGGGAGGTGCGTAGTTCATGGTCGCCAATGTTGATCCCGTGTAGTGGGGCTTTTTGGGTTAAATATCGAGTGAGGGGTTCTATCACAGGATAGAAGAGCAGCAGGGAGAGGGGGCAGCCTTGTCTCTTGTCTCTGCCCTTGTGGAGGTGGAATTCATTGTAGAGATGAAAGTTCATCTCTACACTTAAAAGTTCTTTACACATAAAAGTTCATTGATAAAAACGGCATGGGAAATACCCACAGGGGAACCCTGAACCAAAATTTAAAAAAAAAAACGTGGGGGGTCCCCCTAAATTCCATACCAGGCCCTTCAGGTCTGGTATGGATATTAAGGGGAACCCCGGCCAAAATTTTTTTAAAAATGGCGTGGGGTCCCCCTCAAAATCTATACCAGACCCTTCAGGTCTGGTATGGATTTTAAGGGGAACCCCGCGCCAATTTTTTTTTTTTAATGTGTGGGGTCCCCCCAAAAACCTATACCAGACCCTTATCTGAGCACGCAACCTGGCAGGCCACAGGAAAAAAGGGGGGACGAGAGAGCACCCCCCTGAACCGTACCAGGCCACATGCCCTCAACATTGGGAGGGTGCTTTGGGGTAGCCCCCCAAAACACCTTGTCCCCATGTTGATGGGGACAAAGGCCTCATCCCCACAACCCTTGCCCGGTGGTTGTGGGGGTCTGCAGTCGAGGGGCTTATCGGAATCTGGAAGCCCCCTTTAACAAGGAGACCCCCAGATCCCAGCCCCCCCTGTGTGAAGTGGTAAGGGGGTACAAAAGTATCCCTACCATTTCACAAAAAAAGTGTCATAAATGTTAAAAATGACAAGAGACAGTTTTTGACAATTCCTTTATTTAAATGCTTCTTCTTTCTTCTATCTTCTATCTCCTTTCTTCTATCTCCTATCTTCCTTCGGTTTCTTCCTCCATATTCTTCTTCTTCTGGTTCTTATGGTTCTTCCTCTGGTGTTTTCGTCTGGCATCTTCCTCCGCGGTGTCTTCTTCCCTTCTTCTTCTCGGGCCGCTCCGCATCCACCATGATAGGAGGCTCCCGCTGTGTGACGTTCCTCCTCTTCTGACGGTTGTTAAATAATGGAGGGTGGGGCCACCCGGTGACCACGCCCCCCTCTGATGCACAGGGACTTTACGGGGACTTCCCTGTGGCATTCTCTGTGATGTCAGAGGGGGCGGGGTCACCGGTGGCCCCGCTCTCCGTTATTTAAGAACCGTCAGAAGAGGGGAAGCGTCACACAGCAGGAGCCTTACATCATGGTGGATGCGGAGCGGGCCGAGAAGCAGAAGGGAAGAAGAAGCCGCGGAGGAAGATACCGGACAAGAACACTGGAGGAAGAACCAGAATTACCAGACAAAGAAGAAGATGGAGGAAGAAACCGAAGGAAGATAGAAGAAAGAGCATAGAAGATAGAAGAAAGAAGAAGCATTTAAATAAAGGAATTGTCAAAAACTGTCTTTTATTAACATTTTTGACACTTTTTTGTGAAATGGTAGGGATACTTTTGTACCCCCTTACCATTTCACACAGGGGGGCTGGGATCTGGGGGTCCCCTTGTTAAAGGGGGCTTCCAGATTCTGATAATTCCCCCGCCCACAGACCCCCACAACCACCAGGCAAGGGTTGTGGGGATGAGGCCCTTGTCCCCATCAACATGGGGACAAGGTGTTTTGGGGGCTACCCCAAAGCACCTTCACAATGTTGAGGGCATGTGGCCTGGTACGGTACAGGAGGGGGGGTGCTCTCTCATCCCCCCTCTTTTCCTGCGGCCTGCCAGGTTGCGTGCTCGGATAAGGGTCTGGTATGAATTTTTGGGGGGACCCCACGCCATTTTTTTAAAATTTTGGCGCAGGGTTCCCCTTAAAATCCATACCAGACCTGAAGGGTAATTTTTTTTTTATTTTAGTTCAGGGTTCCCCTGTGGGGAATTCCCATGCCTTTTTTATCAATGAACTTTTATGTGTATTGTCGGACCGGCAATTCATTAATAGCCGCGAGTAGTTTTAAATGACTTTTTTTCCTTTGAAATGTCATTTTGCTTTCAGACTGTTCTAAACACGGGAAACATGCGCCCCTTTACAGGCATACTATAGACACCCCCCAGGTACGAAATTTAAAGGAATATTACACTTTTATTGTTTCACTTTAAGCATTATTAAAATCACTGCTCCCGAAAAAACGACCGTTTTTAAAAACATTTTTTGCATTGATCCATGTCCCCTGGGGCAGGACCCAGGTCCCCAAACACTTTTTTTGACAATAACTTGCATATAAGCCTTTCAAATTAGCACTTTTGATTTCTCCCATAGACTTTTAAAGGGTGTTCCGCGGCTTTAGAATTTTCCGCGAACACCCCAAATTGTTCGCTGTTCGGAGGAACTGGCAAACAGGCGATGTTCGAGTCGAACATGAGTTTGACTCGAACTTGAAGCTCATCCCTACTTTTCGCATATTTAACGTTGCTGTTCTCCCTTTTGCGGAACCGAACTGTGGGGGTGTATCAGAGAGGTGATGATGGTGGAAACAATTTTTGAGAGGATCTTGACGTCTAGGTTTAAAAGTGATATGGGCCTATAGGAACACAGTTCAAAGGGGGTCTTTTCCTTTTTTTGAAAGTAATTTGATGATGGCTTAGTTCCCCGTAGGTAGGTAGGAGAGACCTGACCATATGCCCTTATAGATATTGAGGAGGGTGGGCTCCGTTATTTTTTGTAGGGTTTTGTAGAATTCCCCTGTAAACTCATCGGGGCCTGGGGCTTTAGAGGGAGCTAGATTTTGAATGGTTGTAGATATTTCGGATAAGGAAATGGGTGCATTTAAGGTCTCGAGTTGGGAAGGAGTAACCGTTGGCAGAGATATTTTGTGGTGAAACTTTTGTGCAACTTTTTTGTCTATAGGGTCAGTGGCATACAGGGATGTATAATATTGTAGCATGACTTTATTGATCTCTTGTTGTGAGAATTTAATAGCGCCTGAGGTGTCTCGTAGAGAGCTGATATGTTTGGGGCGGTAAGGGCTTTTGCAAAGCCTTGCCAGCAATTTTCCTGCTTTATTGCCAAATTTGTGGAGAGTGGTATTCATATGAGCCCTTTTTGTCAGTTCGAGTGTGTCTGCCGATGTGTCAAAGGCTCTTTTTGCTGCCTGTCATTCTGTTCTATTTTCAGAAGAGTCTAGGGCAGATAGAGAACATTGTGCCAGTCAGAGTTGGACGCTAGCTGTCTTGTAATTTGCTAGGGTGTGTTTTTTGTAGGAGGCGGCATATGAAATGATCCAACCTTGGAGGAGGGCCTTGCCAGCTTCCTAAAATAGTCATGAATAACTGCTTCAGAGATCATTAAGACAAGACTGTCAGTACAAAAAAGATAGTCAATTCTGGTGAAGATGTTATGGGGAGTAGAGTAAAAAGTGAATTCCATGTCTGCTGGGTGGAAGAGTCGTCAAATGTCATGGAAGTGGAGAGAGTCCATTGTAGAGGCGGAATATGTTAAGTTGAAAGTTTTGGACGGTTCGCAAGGGCGTTTGGGTGTGGATCAGTCATCTGTCGGGTGTAGTGTAGAGTTTAAATCATCACCAACTATATGAGGGATAGGCAGAGTTTTTAGTTTTCCGGGGCTATTGGGAGCGTATATATTGTATACCATGAGATCTCTGTTCCCTATTCGGCTTCACGTGGGAGGTTTTTGTGCATTAGGATGAGAACCTCGGCTTTGCGCCTAACAGCATCAGATCCCAGAACAGTGCCCACCCAAAGTTTTTTCATTCGATGAAAGTCAGGGGACGATAGGTGGGACTCCTGAAGTAGGGCAATGTCAGTTTTTAGTCTTTTAAGATGGCAAATTATTTTAAGTCTCTTGATGGGGGACTTAAGCCCTTTCACGTTCCAAGAGGTGATTCTTATGGGGGAAAAATGTTGAGGGAGTTTGGGCTGGTATTACATTAGTGCAGAGTTTTGACCTGATGAGAGGAACTGTAATGTTAGTGCAGAATGATGCGGTTATCTTATGAGAGTCAACTGCTACCTGAGTGTCTGGTGTGTGACAGGTGGTGTAGGGTTGAGGTGCGTAAAGTGGGTTAAAACTTAGAGGGGAAAAAGCACAAAAAATAATACAAAACATTGAGAGAACTTTGCTTTTTTCAGCATGGGTTCACTATATAGACCAGCTCCCAGTACTAACCCAAAGGATGTAGCGAAGGCTTGCCCATAATGTCAAAGTTATCTATTGCAGCAAGATTGGCTTTGTTTTTGAGGGAGGGAGGTAGCTGTATGCAGTGAGGCCACAGAGGAAATTCGGAGAAAAGGAGATTGAGTAAGATTAAAGATAAAACAAAGGCCTGCTAGTGTGTCAGAGGCATTAACAGAGGAAAACGATTGTGTAAGTGGAAGCCACCCTGAGATAACCAACAAAGGAGCTTACAGGTATCAGTTAGGTGCCGGAGTGGGTTTAGATAGATTAGTTAGATTCAGCGAGGAGTAAAACGGTGGTCAGATCCAGAGTACTTGAGAGGCTTTGGAGAGTCTTTTTGTGGGCTTCTTTGGTCGAGAGGACGAGTATTTGGGGAAGCCCCGGATGAGGAGTTGGAGTGTGACTCTGCGAGTAGTGTACGCAAGAAGACTTCTGCTTCTGAAGGATCCTGAAAGGAGAGCTGGTCCCCGTTGGGAGATTTAAGGAGGAGGATTGCAGGAAAGGCCAAGGTGAATTTCACTTGTTGCTGGTTGGAGTTCTGTGCAGACGTGTTGAAAAGCTTTTTTTTTGGAAACTTCAATGGAGCAGTCCGCAAAAATCAGAACCTTGATTCCATTTATCTGAAGGGATCTGGACTGCCTGAATTTTTGCAGAATATCGGCTTTGTCTGAGTAATTTAAGTATTTAGCGATGATCGGGTGAGGAGATTTTCATTCAGTGGCGAATCCTCCCATGCAGTGGGCCCGTTCTACTGTGCAGGAGGCAGGAAGGTCTAGTGCTTCTGGGATGCTCCAGGCACAGAATTCAGTGAGGGCTGACACTTGCAGAGATTTTGGGATGCCCATAAAGCACAGATTGCTCCTTCTCGACCTATTTTCCAAATCGTCCAGCTTCTGGAGTACATATTGATTGCTTTTGTCCTGTGTCTGCTCTGTGGCCTGTGCCTGATAGAGCTCATCTTCTATATTGGAAAAGAGATGTTCTACATCATTTAGCCTGGTTGCATGCTGCCCCAGTTCTTTTTTTGATCTGCCTCATGCCTGCATTGATAGCTTTCTCCACTGAGGCAGCTATCGTGGGGGTTAAAAGCGCTGCCACTGCTTGGGCCATGTGCTCAGTACTGCTGTCTCTTTGGTGTGCAGAGGGGGAGTCTGTGCAGCCCCTTACCTCCATTCCTGGTACATCCACCGTGGGTTCAGGCAGGGCCTCGATTTGCGGCTGGGCCGTTTGCGATTGCGGGCCGGTTTCTTTAACATTTGGTCCATGGATGCACGGGGGGGTCACCTGGAGGATCTGCGGGCAGTGGTGGAGGTTTGGGCAGTTTTTTTAGGCCATTTTGTGATCATGCTGCAGGAGCTGTTGTGAGAGACAGCTACTCCATTTGGCGAAGGAACCCGGAAGTCGATCTGATTTTTAATAGTGATGTGTTTTTTTTATTGGTATTCAGTTCAAATTTGATTTTAAACCTGATAATTTGGTTTGTTAAACAACTTTGAAGTGTATTTTCACCAACACCTGACAATGATATAAAACTTTTATGTTGGTAGAAATCTTTGAAATGCCCCATTATTTATGCATGAAGTAGTAGCTAGGAATCACTAGACACATAATATGCAGACCATAGTAACCTGGTAAGTAAGGATTTGAAATACATCAAGCTCCATCAAGCTACATATTTCCAGTCTAATGTTATATTACTGTTGGTCCAGAAAAAAGTAAAAGAAAGCCCCAGGGACCCACCAGTCATAAAAAAACAATAATTGAGTCCTTAAGTGCTATTCTTGCATCATTACAGGCACCTGGAAGCCTCAGGGAGGTTTCTAGTAATTCCGGTGCCTAAGGCAAAACTTTATAAAGCAGTGAGTGATATATTTCAAATTTTTACTAGGCAAGACTTAAACTCAGTTAGACTGATTTCATAACATCTATAAGATAACAACTGCATGCATTGTGTCACAATAATGAATCATATGGTTTAATATCAGTGCATGACTAAACTTGGAGGCTATAGTCGAAACATTATTTTTATAAGATAAAGTGGTAAATAAGGCCATTTGTGGTTAATATATAACTAATAGAGGGTTGAAGGTGTTGACAATGACAGCCAATTAGACTTCTACTGGTCAGATTGGTAAATTAAAACAGACATATAGTTGGTTACTATATATAATAATAAAAAACGGTTATTGTATCAACACAGAGTGGTACTGTGGATACTATATAGATATAAGGTGCCACGTCCCATTTATATTGGAAAAACTTCGATAAGAGAAGCTTGGACTTTTTAAGCACAACAACACAAAGGTTACAAAAATATACATTTATTTACAGAAAATGACAAGCCATGTAAAAAATCACACTGATAAAAGGAACCAATGAGGGGGATATAAATCTAGATATAACCGACTTATCACTACATGGAATCTGACAACAAATAGATTTGTTGTATAGCAATGGTGAATCCATTGCAGTGAAGTAGTATCTTGCTGCAAGATAAGTAGTATCTTTCTCCAACGAGCAAGATACTACTCCACTGCAATATAACCGTACTCTTGGATTCACCATTACTATACAGAAAATCTATTTGTTGTCAGATTCCATGTAGCGATAAGTTGGTTATATCTAGCTTTATATCCCCCTCATTGGTTCATTTTATCAGTGTGATTTTATACATGGTTTGTCATTTTCTCTAAATAAATTTATATTTTTGTAACCTTTGTGTTGTCGTGCCTAAAAAGTCCAAGCTCCTTTTATCGATTTTTTCCACTATATATACATACATATATATATATAACATATACATTCTCTGTTTAAATCTTCTTTTTTTATCTTAATGAAAACTTCATGCTCCATGCACCCAGAGGGTACATGATGATCCAGACAGAGAGCAGTGATAAATTAAATGTCAGCTAAAACGGCATTATACAGTAATTAAGGCTATCAACATATTCATGGATATATTCTATGTTCCACCCTATTAATAAAGTATATATTGTCTGCCTACTGTTTCTTTTTTCACAAAATGTCATACTTTTCAGTTATAGTTAAGATAACTTGTATCATAACATAATTTCCTTCTAGATGCAGACATTTCTGGACAGTGTTCAAGGTTGTGCCTTTGTGTATAATACAGAGCCATAAGGCGACTTATGTTTGCCAGTGGATCATGTTAATGATCTAATCAATGTCCAGAAGGGTTATGCATCGTTTTCTCGTCCAGGAAATCTGCTTACAAAGCACATTTTATAATGTCACAACATTCACTGGAATAACAAAGCACTTTACTTTATGTCTACAAACCAACTTAAAATGTAAATGTTGTGTTTCAGCACTGCTGCCACCTGAAAAAGATGTGGAATCAACAAGAAATTCTATGTCGTTTGTTTAACATGTCTTCATATTAATCCACATATAGTTGTATAATTTCTTTGGGCAACTTTACAAGTTTATTTTAAAGATTAAAAAAGTTAAACAAGATGTCATTTGACTCCAAAATAATTGCTAATTAGTTCTGCAAGATGGTGTTGACAGTCACGCTGGTGGCAAATACGTGTGTGACAATTTTACTATTTTGAATGTGTAAAGTTTGCACCTAGTCAAAGCAGTAGTCAGTTTAACTGTTTTTCTAGTAGTAGTGCCCCAAGTCACTTAGCACACATTGTGCTATTCCTGCAATTGTATCGCTATCATTGGTCTTTTACATATTTACCTGTTATGTATTTGGGACTTTTTTTTTTTAACTTTTCATGTCCACAGATAATTAATCCTTGGTTACAAGACCAAAATTCTGGTATGTGTTTGTTTTATTTAACAATAACTCTATAATCTAGGCATGTCAAATTCAAAAATAAAATAAATCTTCAAGATGGCTGCATTATATCTATTTGGGCCAGACCTACACCTTATGTCATAAAAAAGATTATGGCACTTTGGTCATTAACCTTTTAACGTCATAACAATTGCAAATTAAGATATGTTATACCAGAGGAGGGCCATAAATCATTTCTAACTATTCAGTGGAAAAAGTTATGTGCAGCGCTAATAAATGAACAAACAAACCTGTATGGCTACAGTGCAATCTGAAAAGTGAATCAATATGTGATTATTGTGTCTGTCATAAACCTTGTTGAACATGTAATGACACGTGATATCAAACAGAATACCTAGAAAAAAATATAAAAGTCAAGAACAAATGTCCAATGCATCCATATGTGAAAAACAAATGTTCTTTGAGGTTTTCAAGGAAGAAAGAGACTTTGAATCCCAGTGCAAACAGCAGAGATAACATGAGTGAAGGAATCCACTACCAATTATGAAAAGGCTTACCAGAGCGAGTAGACTCAATGAGGCTTATACCCTATGAGTCAATCAAGCAGGAGGTGTAATCACACAGATGGAGGAGCTCCCACACTGCTAGTGCCAGCCACAATAGGGGATGATCCCTGGGTCCTTGATGTAACTTGGTCCCATGATGGTTAGATGGACTCAGCAGGTAGCAGACCAAAGGCATACACTATATCAGGTTGGCAGATGATATATCCAAGAGAAACAGAGAAACTCCACATAGTGTAAATCCGTAGATAAAAATGTGTTTGATATTATGTGTCATTACATGTTCAACACTGTTTAGGATAGACGCAATAATCACATAGGCACTTTTTAGAGTTTGCTTCACTTTTCAGATTGCACTGTAGCCATACACGCTTGTTTGTTTGTTCATTTATTAGCGCTGCACATAACTTTTTCCACTGAATACAAATTTGTCTCTTGCTGTGCTGGCTGCTTTAACACATTCAGGGATCAGCCTGGTATTAACCCTTTCCTTTCATTTCTTAAAGTATTTAATAATAAAATACTATATAGAAGTGTATACAGATTTTGGCAACTGGGGAACAACTGGGCTCTTTTTCAGTTAACATGCTTAAATCACCAAAGAAGGTGTGATATTTTTACACTTCTTGGTAAGGATATATAAGGCATTTATTTAGTAGATTGTTGTAACACATACCATGTTTATGTTCTTTGCGTTAGCTTTTAATTACAGGAGCTCATCACTGGTAGCACATGGCTTAGTGCTCCCATCACAAAAAGCAATACCCACAGAAAGTTCTCTTCACACTAACCATCCCTGTAGCCTTAGGGCTAACCCTCCTTGTTACCCCATCCCTCATACTTACTCTTCCATAAACTTAACCTCTTGTTTGCATACTCACCTCTTTTGCATCAGTACCCGCTGAACTGAAAGATGAAGTGCTACCTTAATACCACACATATATAATGCTTACCTAACAATATAAGCAATAAGTGCACAACAGTGGCTGCTAGTGGGAATAATAAATATGACACATAACTTTAAATAAAACAAAACCGAGTCCATATGATAAGTGCAATCTTCTTATGAACAGGTGCAATCTGCAAGGTATCCAACTGAGAATAGATGGCAAGTAAGTGACAAACACCAAGTTGACCCTCCACCAATCACACTATGTGCTCACCTCCCAGAATAGCCCCCAATTAGGCCTAGTAGCACCTTCCCCTCTTGGGGACTTGCGGATGATTCTGTGACCCCAGGGACTGATTTATATATGCCTAAGTTCATCGCCTATATGCACAAGGGCTAGTGCATTCTTAAATGTGAGTGGAACAGTTGTATGATTTTAATAAAGCACATTTACAGTACTACACTATGTTAGTTCCTTCTTTACCCATATGTTGCCATGAGAGACCACGTTTGCAGAAGCCCATTGATGGGAGCTTAAAAAGACATCTCAGAGGGGAAGGTGCTACTAGGTCTAATTGGGGGCCATTCTGGGAGGTGAGCGCATAGTGTGATTGGTGGAGGATCCACTTGGTGTTTGCCACTTACTTGCCATCTATTCACGGTTGGATACCTTGTGGATTGCACCTGTTCATAAGAAGATTGCACTTATCATATGGACTCTGTTTTGTTTTATTTAAAGTTATCAAGTGTCATAAAGTGTCATATTTATTTTTCCCACTCGTGGCCACTGTTTGCACTTATTGTTTATATTGTTAGGTAAGCATTCTATATGTGTGGTATTAAAGGAGAAGTCCAGCCTGAGCTTTTTAGGCTGGGCTTCTCCTCTGAAGGAGCGCAGATCGGTCTGAAGTCCACTCTCTGCTGATGTCGCTGCCATCAGTCGAGGCAGCGCGTCATTCCAACTTCCCAAGTCTGGATCCAGCAGCCGCCCCTCTACAGCTCATCACTCCAATGAGCATGGATCAGAGCAGGAGAGTTGCTAACTGACAGGCAGCATCTCTCTGCTCAGGGAGGAGTTAGAACAGAGCCATCTGCGATGTTAGGTGGCTTGGTTCTCAGTGCAGAGACGCCGGGGGACAGATGCAGCATCGGTCTGATGCTCCATCCACCGAGGTAAGTATGAACAAAAAAGAAAATGAAAACCCTAACTTCTAAGGCAGCGCTAAATCTTTTTTATAATTTTTTTTACTTTTCCTGCTAATAACAGTTGGTGTCTAGCAGTAACCTTAAATATTGTATCACACAGTTATTCACTATTAGTAGCGCAGAAGTATCTTCCATTTATCCCTGATATTAATGTCTACTATATCATTAAAATCTGAAACTACATTTATTTAGCATCTTTTTTGACCGTGCACTCACTTTCTGAAGTGACTATGTACTCTATATGTTTGATTTGATCCAAATTACTGAATACAAGGACCTCAAATTTGTGCAGGTTTGCGTACATATGAACTTGCTATATGGCTGAAGTGTACACTTTTTTGGATTACACTTTCCAACATACTCAGAAATGTCTGATAGCAATGATGTCTTGAGCTTTTCAAGAGAGTGGAGTATTTACACATAAACCACAGGGAAGGCTAGTATAAAACATGTTCTGTTACAGGGTGGTATTTTCATGGTTCATTTTCTGACATCAAACTTTGCTCATAGAGGTCTAGTGATTCCAAAATATCAAATCTACCTTACAAAAACACAGCACTGATATTCACAGTCCCTCCACAGGACATAATGTGTGGTATGTTGTAACATTGTAATGCTGCCAGAAAATTATAAATGTAAAAAATATTTTATTCCACCAATGTGTTATTCTAATTGTTATTTTTAAATTAATTTTAACAAGGTTTTTGATTACTGGGACACCCCCACAGCTTTACCTGATTCTATGTCTCAAATGGCAGTGCATATTTTGACTTTAGGGCTGAGACTTATCAATGGATAATTTTCTGATACTTTATTCACTGTATTATCTTTGCAGTCAAATTCTTCCAATGTATTTATTTATTTTTTTACTTTTTGATGGAAAATGGGTAAAGGTTAGAAAAGAGTGCTAAATATCTTTTATTCACAGTGTTACCTTCCCAAAAACATATAATATTTAGCAATTACGTTTCATGTGTATAGGTTACAGATAAACTAAACTTTCAGATCAAGTGAAAACATTTTGATTCCCAGAAGCTATTTGCCATCATTTACACATTTAGCATATTAGCACATTATGGCAGATTTTCCCAGCAAAACAATTCCCTCCAGCACTTTATTGTCAGCACTTCCCTCTATTGTCCATGGCTTCATCTTCTCCTGGTGTCTGGCTGTTGATTAGCCAGATCAGGGTGATATAACTTCCTTCAATGTCCATGGGTCCCGACGTAAAACATCTACTGAAATTGTACACTGCAGCTCAAAGTACACTTACAATAAAAAGTGCATGGAGAACATCTATGACAGAAGAGACATACACAGTCTATTCTATCAGAAAAAAATCTTAGCACTTTTTTCTAGAACAAGTTTAGCTCAACTTTAAATGCAAGTAAAGTCAAATCAAATATCCAATTAAAGAGATTTTTGTTTTTTAAGCAGCAGGCCTTGAGACACATAAATATTCCAGATGAAGTGAAAAGCATATGTCAAAACCACAAATGCTGGTTAAAGCTTTGTAGTTGTCTAGTATGGATAAGTGAAGCTTCGTCATGTTATCTGGTGATATCTGCAGTCCATCCCTGAACAAGTGTATTATGGTTCAAGCATCTTTTATCACTATTTTTAAATTCAAGATTTTGTAATAAAGACTGGATTTTATTGTATCCTTTTGTAATTGTTTGATGGCACCTATTTTTCTTTTTCTTGAGATATATTATTGGGTGTTGTTCAGAGTGAAAGAAAATCAGGGGGTAATAGTTTTTTTTTCTTTCTATGTACCCGCTGGGAATATTCACCCTCCATTAGTTCTCACAAATTTAATCTCTGAAATTATATAATAATCCAATAATCCAAAATATTAGCATTGTCACCAGAGCAGCAGAGAGGGTAGGTGAACTTTTCTAATGGGGACATGTTTTCTGGTGACAGCTTTGACTAAGAATTTCCCTCACTTTGGAGAGATTTCCTACAATTTCCTATTGCATATCCCGGACTCCTGGACAGGTAGCAAAGAAATATCTTCTAAGTAGGACACAGTCAACAAAAATTAACCTGATAAGGTTGTTGACTCATTTCTACAAAACAAACAAAAAAGTTTTAACTATAAATATATTTTAATAGAGCAAGAAATTTTAAGGTTAACCATGCAATGCATCAATGCCCTGTAAATCAATAAACAAATGAATTACTCATAAACCTGAACCAATATTATAAAACTAGATCCTTATCAAGAAAAAATGCTTGTCTATGCATTAGTTATGCTCTCTAATGTAAACCAATAACCTTAAACCACCTTACATATTTAAAGTAGATTTATAACCAGTCATCAAAATCTCATGTATGATTTAACACGTTACTGTAATTTAAAACATGGTTTTTAATCCTTTTAAATATGCAGCTGTTTTTAAGATAATACCTTGTAATCCTTGTTTTGGCCATTTTTTTTATGGCGTACCAATTGTTTCCCAGTTGTACTCTTGTGTTTTTATCTTGTCAAATGCCATGAACCCCTTGTGGTAACTGTTAGCGGCCATATCAAAATGCAGGCAAGGTCCCAACCAATCCACAGCAATGATATTCATCTGATGCTAGAGTGTGCATATGTAGAGAGGCAGCAGCTAAAAAAGGCTGGGGGAGATCAATAGAAATACTAAGCAAAAAAGAGAGAAAAAGGTCCCACCAAGAGACTATACTTCCCACCCACTCAAGCACCAGGTCAGAAGAGTCCTCAGCCCTTTGTAAGTTACAAATTCTAACTTTATTCCTTTCCTGGTAGCCAAATGGAGTACTGGAGGAGCAAAGGAAGGAAAGGTATAAGCAGCTGGATGGGTCACCTAGAGTGAGCTTCCTACATTGTGCTGTGTTGGCAAAAATCTGGTCACATTAAAGATTAATAGTTTGGGTGTAAAGATTTAGCTGTAGCATTAAGAATGATGCCCCGTACACACGGTCGGATTTTCCGATGGAAAATGTCCGATCGGAGCGTGTTGTCGGAAATTCTGACCGTGTGTGGGCTCCATCGGACATTTTCCATTGGATTTTCCGACACACAAAGTTGGAGAGCAGGAGATAAAATTTTCTGACAACAAAATCCGTTGTCAGAAATTCCGATCGTGTGTACACAAATCCGACGGACAAAGTGCCACGCATGCTCAGAATAAATAAAGAGATGAAAGCTATTGGACACTGCCTCGTTTATAGTCCCGACGTACGTGTTTTACGTCATCGCGTTCAGAACGATCGGATTTTCCGACAACTTTGTGTTACCGTGTGTATGCAAGACAAGTTTGAGCCAACATCCGTCGGAAAAAATCCTAGGATTTTGTTGTCGGAATGTCCAAACAAAATCCGACTGTGTGTACGCCCTATAAGTGTTATAGGTAAATTTTCATAGCCATGTTAGAGACACTGTCACTTCACCCATGCTGGTAAAAGTGATAGTATCTCTGAAAAATCCCTTACCCTCACCCCCTTTACCAGCATTCTCGAATTGCTCTTTCCTCTGTTGCAGCTAGGAACACTGATTGGTGCTTTCAGCAACACTTAGTGGTATAAAGGAGCATGTAAGTATGTAGAGCAATATTATGGGTTGGGGTTTAGGATCGAGTTAAAGTAAAACGTTTTTGTTTTGTTTTTTTCATTTTTGATAAAGTAAGGGAAGGGTTTTTTCTTGTCCCATTGGAGAGATTTACATTCACTTCCTGTCCCATAGTCAAACAGGAAGTGAGAGGAAATCCCTGCAAATTAAGGTAATCCACTGGGACCCTCCAGGTCATTAGAACTAGTTTCCCCATTGGAACATTACTGTTCTGGGGACAACCCAAAATTTGGGATTTACTTTTATTTTTGGTGATAGTGAATCTCCCTAACAGGGGCAGAGGTAGCAATAAAAATCTAACAGTGTTCTAATCCATCTCCACTGTTTTCAAAACTAATAAAAATTTTACCTTTAGTTATACCTTGAGTGTTATGGAATATATTTTGCATGCTAGTCTCATATAAAAAATTAAGAGTTTACTAAAGTGGCAAAAATTCTCATACGACAGAATAAAAATTCAGAAGTGGTGTAATGTGTTGTAGTGTATTTGTAATCTATTTTCAAATGACAACTGTACTGATTAAATGAAAATTGTATGAGAATAATTTTCGTGCTTGTCCCATCTGATAATATGGAATGAACTGACATGATCGACTCTCGAAAGCTGTATACTAACGATCAGATTATTGTTCGATCTATTCGAAAGCAGTATTTTTCATACGATTTTTTGATCATGTGTACGGGCCATGAGGGTTAAGTGTCAAGTGTTATGGGAATGTTAAATGTAAGGAGTTAATTTCAGAGATAAGTTTTTTTAGTTTGGGTGGAATGAGGAATTATGTTATAGTGTCAACCTAAAGGTTAGGTTAAGGCTAAAGGTTGGGGTTGGGTACTACCCGCACTAAAATCAAATTTAAAGTTGCACTTATATTACAAATGTTATAATCAGCCAAAGCAGAGTAATGATCAATGTCAATCATGAGTTAATCTAATCCAGTGGTATTCATGCAAGGGATACTATGTGGGATAGAATAAAACAAATATACATGAATATATCCAAACAATGTTAGTACACAGAAATCTAAAATATCATATATATTTTCCTCATGTTTACATTAATAAATTATGTCAGATGAACAATTAGAGTTTACTTTTCCCTCTGAATATTTATGTATTTAACTTTGCCAGCGTCAAGCTCATTTATTAAGCTTTTTTAGCAAAGTGACAAAGTAACATCAGAAATGATTGAAATCTTGGCCAAGCCTGACAGATGTTCTCATCTCATTGTCAAGCTCAAGTATATCTTAATGAGTTTCAAGTGGCTGGGGTGCCTCTTAGCAGATGCTACTGTTGCAGAAATGCAATTGTCTCACCGGTTTATGGTAATACAGTAAAAAGAAACAGTTTACGGAATACGTGATTTACTGTTCTGTATCTAACATATCAATGTAAATAAAAAATAACACAATAAGTTTTTGGGGAGGATGCCCTTAAGACAGTTCTATACAACATACTAAAATGATGCAAGTCCTGTGTGCACATCATATCACCATATAGTGATTAGAACCCAACAAAAGCCATTATTATCCAAATCTATTTATTCTGTTGTATAAGAAGTCTTGTAGTGTTTAGAAAAAAAGGACATCGTGCATCATTTAGATTCTAAGCTATTTGTTTATTTTGCATACATGTAGATCAGAGTGGCAGAATGCATGTGTTGTGACCAGGAACCCAAGCAGATGGGCAACCTTTCACACTCCCGTTCCCTACGTTAATGACTATAATTGTTGTCTTCTTCACAAAAGAATGATTTGCATACACAGATTTCACACTGTACATTACCTGTTGTAAAATGTCTTAAAGTGGTTGTAAACCCTCACATATACCTAGTGAAATGACTAGCCTCAGGTGATACACAGAGATGAAACAAATCCTCCTACGTAGGTTTTACTTGTTTAACTGAAGTCTTCTCTTTGCTACAACCCTTCAAAGTAATAAAATCCTTATGCATCTGTGAGTAGTACAGAGAAGGAAGTGGAAAACTGCAGTTACAGCTCTGAGATACTGTGTGAGAGCTGATTGGAAAGGGATAAACACCCTCTCCAGGCAAATGATAGAAGGTACATGCAGAGGTACATGCAGAGCTGGATTCTGAATAGCTGTGTGCTTATCTCCCTCCCTGACACAAATTTTATGAACAATGTTATCTCATGTGCCGGGAAACTCCTCAGAAGTGACTCATCCTGATAACACCAGAGATAAACAACACTTAGAGCTTTGGAGAGAGACAAGTAAACACTACAGATATACTAATAAATAAACATGAACCACCCTACAAACAGGTGTACTATAAAATAATATAAATAGATCCCAGAAGGACCCACATAAATGTCAGAGATGAACACTAAAAACAGCCTATGTGATATAGGAAAGATATAAACAATAAAGGAAAAGCCCCAACAGTGAAATAAAGTCCAAATATAAAATCCCAATGATGGCCAATAGGGTGTGATAAAGTGATAAAGCTAATAAATCCTTAAAAAATCCACCACCAGGTAAAATAAACGCTTACCAAAGGCAAGCTGTAAATCAGCTTGTAAATAAACCAGGTGCATGGTCAGTAATACCGTCCTGATACGATTCACAATGTGGAGAAAGACTATCCAGGATGACCAGGCAGATCAGGGTGGCTCCGTCCAATGGATCAACAAGCAAACAGCAGGGAGAACCCAAAAAGAGTAAAAAGATGGCTTTTCATAGCGCAAATTAGTTGATAATAAAAATGTATTGAATAAAAATATTAGACTTACATAAGCAGCAGAATAAGAAGCATAGGATGCAGAGATAAAAACACAGCAGCTGGCCGGCCTGCAAACATGAGATACCCAGCAAAAAATAATATATCAATGGATCCGCGCTTCAGACTAATTAAACAACTGCTGCCCCCCTATGTGAGTAGGGAACACCTCAGTGAAACCCCAAAAGGATAAAATCAAAATATAGGGAATGGCACTGTGTTAAAAAATGGAGTATTAGTGTGAAATATTTCTAATTTCTAAAGTGACTAATGCTCTAGTGCGAGGTACGATCCCTTCACAAATATAAATAAAATAGTGTAATATTAAACAACTACAAAATAGTGTATATTATAAGGTGATAAATCCTTATTTAGTGACAGAGGGAATTGTCAGCTATATATACAAGCAATTATAATCCCATATAATAAGCAGACACAGACCATATATTATCAACACTATAGACCATATGTTGGCAGTAACTTATATAGGTCCACTGATTAAGTAATACAAAGTGACAAGTGACAAATTGTGCTATATAAGTACCGTGGTTATCAAACCACTGTGCAATAATGTGCAAAAAACGCTAAAAATTATGAATAATTATTTGTATAAAAAATCCTCAAGTGACTGTATATCAAAAAAGAAAAGGTCCCATATACTGTTTAGTGTAAAATGTTCAGGATTTTATATATAAACGATTATTCATAATTTTTAGCGTTTTTTGCACATTATTACACAGTGGTTTGATAACCACGGTACTTATATAGCACAATTTGGCACTTGTCACTTTGTATTTTTTAATCAGTGGACCTATATAAGTTGCTGCCAACATATGGTCTATAGTGTTGATAATATATGGTCTGTGTCTTATTATATGGGATTATAATTGCTTGTATATATAGCTGACAATTCCCTCTGTCACTAAATAAGGATTTATCACCTTATAATATACACTATTTTGTGGTTGTTTAATATTACACTATTTTATTTATATTTGTGAAGGGATCATCCGACGTACATTTCACCTCAAAAAGACAGCGTCTAGGGAACGCTAGACAATGTCTTTCTGAGACAAAACATACGTTGGATGGTTGACGTGCTGACGTCATCGCTGGGTATCTCGTCTTGAACAGGTGTTTGCAGGCCGGCCGGCTGCTGTGTTTTTATCTCTGCATCCTATGCTTCTTATTCTGCTGCTTATGTAAGTGTAATATTATCAGGCCAGTATTACTGTGCAAAGATGATAAAAGTATACACTGCGCTAAATTAAAAAAAAATATGGTGCAGAGCAGCTACATACAGGGTGACAACAACCAAAAGAACATGTAAAAATAAAATGTAGCGCATAGATTGTGCAAAAAATCTTCAATCAAGAAAATGGCTGAAAAACAAATGTCCATAAGTGGTAAACACGGTAATGATGAAACTTATAAGTCTCTCAATAAAGGTAAATAAAGTCTAGTAAGTGAATAAAAAAACAAATATACATGGGATGTCCCACTAGGAATGGTATGTGGATGTGAAACGGCAAGTGTTCCAACACAGGTAAATCATCAGATCATCCCAAAGCTATATCTCACAACTGCATGTAACTTGGTAAAGATGGTGTGTAAGAAACTCTTACGCATGTAGTTTTTCAATGCAAGCAGAGAAGAAGCAGCAGCAACAGGAGCCAATAAGTTAATTTGTTCTGCCTTCCTCTTGATCAATTGTGTGTATAGGATTGTGTATATTGAGGTTTCCTATTTTTCCTTTTCTTTGATTGTTTGAGCTAGATGGATTTGTATCTTTATTCAACCTGACTAACTATATAACTATGTACAACTTTGTAATTTGCTGTCAGGAAGCATACTGATAGGTGGAGAAATCAAAACGACAAATACATATGCTCATCACTGTGCTGCTTTTTCATCACTGTTCGGTTACAGGCCGTAGGCAAATCCATGATAGCCTAGATTCAGAGGAAGTGGGTTGAGTAATGCTGGCTGTCATTCAACTGAGAAGACTAATGATATCTATTAGTTGAAATAAAGTAATGTGGGATACAGCCTCAAATTAAAGATTCAAATTTAAGAAAAAGTTAATTTTATTTTTTAATTGCATCTGATCCTTTTGGCTGGTATGCATTTCAAATACATATTTACACTCACTCCAATAAAGACCAAAACTCAAAAAATGAAGGTAGTTTGTATTTTTGCCTGAATATGTAATCTCACCACATGTGCCAAGGGTCCTCATGTATGGTAAGCCCTATACTAAGTATACAGAAAGTGATGCTTTTTATGGGTTACCAGAGAACAGCCTCATACCACACCCAGTTAACTCTTATGCCCTGTACACATGGTCAGATTTTCCAATGGAAAAAGTGCGATCGGTTTGTGTTGTTGGAAATTCCAATCGTGTATGGGCTCCATCGGACTTTTTCCGTCAGAATTTCCAACACACAAAGTTTGAGAGCAGGCTATAAAATTTTCCGACAACAAAATCCGATCGGTTAAATTCTGATCGTGTGTACACAAATCCGTGTGTACACAAATCCGTGTGTCCACAAAGTGCCACACATGCTCAGAATAAATAAAGAGATGAAAGCTATTGGCTACTGCCCTGTTTATAGTCCAGACGTACGTGTTTTACGTCACCGTGCTCAGAGCGATCGGATTTTCCAACAACTTTGTGCGACCGTGTGTATGCAAGACAAGTTTGAGCCAACATCCGTCGAAAAAAATCCATGGATTTTGTTGTCAGAATGTCCGATCAATGTCCGATCGTGTGTACAGGGCATTAGATTGTCAACAACATAATACTACATTTTAGAAAACAGTGAATTCAAATGTGGATGCAAAATGCTTGTAAGCCAACCTATACCATTTATTTAGCATGTGGGTTTGTAACTTTAATACAATTTTTTTTTTACTTGCTACCCCTAAAAACAAAACAAAATCATGAGATATTAGAGTGTATTTGAAGTGTAAAGTCCCACAGGACATGATGACCCTTTGAACAAATTTTGGCCAAAATACAAAAGTGGACCAAAATTCTGTTAAAGACATGATTTGCATTATGATTTCTGTGCTATGAAAGTTAAAGCTTATTTTGGACAAGGTGCCAATGCTGTCACAGGACTGAGGACTACATTTGTGTCAAAATGGTTTACTACTGAAGGAAATGCAGATCATACTTCCCATGCAAAGATCAAGATTTCAATGCACAATGAAGAAAGTAAAATTCTGCTTGTACTATCTTCTTCATTAATCAGACATTGAAACTTTATTTAGTACAGTTCACGTGGCAGATGCTGTGTGCTGGGTCTGCCAGGCAAGTGCAAAACACTATAGTTCAACATGGCACCTGTCAGACATCCATATGCTACTGTTAAATGGCAAGCTGCATATTTTTCAATCAGTTAATAAAAGCAGGTTGCAAAAACTCTTGTTTTTTAGTATGTACAATGTGCTTCATTCACTAATACGGTGCAAAAAAGCATGTCATTAAAATGAAATGTAATAATACAAAATGCAAAGAATACAAACTTCTAATCATTTACACTCACACATATCTTTTTATTTTCCAAGCAAACTGTGTTTTGCGTTTACTTGGATATCCTCAACCTCAGTGTTTTTACAAACCAAACTTCAATATGAGCTCCAAGTCAGGGACTAGCACCCATCCCCCCAACCCCTGGAATCCTAAATTGAATTACACATACCTTACTGGCCATCATGGATGCACTTGATTTGCATTGTGGGATGCTGATGTCTATACCAGATACCCATCTTTAAGTGCAATAAGCTCAAGGACATTAAGTTCAGGAATTAAGAAAAGCATATATGTAACACCACCTCCCCCCAATCCCCAAGACCAGATCTTAGATGTAGTCTTTTCAGCCTCATACACAAGCAAGCTTACTGGCCCTTTTAATAAACTGAAGAGTTGTGTTATTTTAATAGGAGAACCTGCTACACACTTTGCATGCAAGTTAAAGTGGTTGTATACCCGTGGACGTTTTTTTTCCCCCCTGCAAGGTAAAGTCATAATGTGCTAGTATGCATCACATACTAGCACATTATGTGAAACGTACCTTAAAACGAAGCTTTCGAAGGGCCGCAATGTCAGTGCTGCAGGGGCTCCCATCTTCATCCGTCTTGCTTCCGGGTTCGCGGGCTCCGGCTCTGTGACTGGCTGGAGCCGAGATGACGTCACTGTAAGAAACCATAAATCAGACTGGGACAGAAGCACAGTTATATCACACAATTTTAATAATAGTAATAAAAAGATAAACAGAGTCAAAACATAGCCAGAGTTCAGGAACCGGAACAGATAGTCAGACAAGTGAAAACATCAGGGAGCCAGAGATTAGCATAGTAGAACAGCAAGCAGGATCTGGAGCACAAGTAATGTCAGCCAAGCAAGTCTTTAACAGGAACACAGGAGAGCGTCTCTAGAGATGTGACCAAGGTGAAGGCAGAGATCATCTGGACTGGACCGCTTAAGTAAGCAGGACTGACGAGCAGGATATCATCAATAGGTGAGTCACTGTAGAGACGAAGGAGCTGGCAGCTTTGAGAAGGAAGGGCTGAGCCCAGCCTTGACAGTCACTCCCGCGTATGCGGGTGACCTTTTCAGAAGATATGCACCAGTGATGTCACTGGCTGTATGTAAGTATCTCCTAAACAGTGCAAGTTTAGGAGATATTTACACTACATATAGGTAAGTCTTACTATAGGCTTACCTACAGGTAAAAGTCAGTAAAGGAAGTTTACTTCCTCTTTAAATGGGTGTTACTTGATAGACTGTATATCAGAAAGTTAACAAAAATTACATCCATTACAGTCAATTTATAAGTACCTTTTTAAAGTACGGTGCACACGAAAGGGCTTTGCACAGAACAAATGCAACAAATTTTCCAGTAAACTTACTAGATAAAAAAAAATAAAAAATTGCACTGTTTACCAATTTGCATTCAAAAGCAGATGTTTTAGTCACACGACATTTGTAAATACTGCATGTGTGGAGATCACACTGCCTAGACCCTGTTGTGTAATGTGGTCTATAAAAAGCTAATCTATGTGAGTCTCCACCATGGAGCATATACTGTAGGTTGCCAAGATCTGAGGTCTGCTAAGGAGGAAGATTTTTAAATGCCGCGCCACCAAATTATGTAAAAATCTATGTTTTCTTGGCCTCCTACATAGCATATGACACCGTAAACAAAGGAAGGCTGGGAGATACTGTAAAATTATAGTCACATCATGGTCAGTTGGAGATGACCTCCTTGTATAGCTTGGTTCTAGGATCCTGGCTAACAAAACAGGTAACATAAAGTGTTTGTGCTGTTGCTATCCTAGTATTGTAGCATGAAAATTTTTGAAAAAGCATTAAAACTGTGTAAACACAAAAATATGTATACAGTACATGTGGTAATGTACATAAATACAATAAAGAGCTAAATACAAGCAAGAAAAATTGTTTTTTTGTTTCCTTTTTTTACCATTCTTTTATATACCCAGAAAATTTGTCCTTTTGTGAATTATTTCTAATAGAGGCTACTTCTAAACAGGTGTCAAAGTCCTTGTTCACTTTGTTGTTAGATAAAACCATCAGACAAGTAGTATAAATGCACTCTGTGTTTGTGCACGTATGCCATGCATTCCAAGTTTGTAAAACATTTTTAATACTTCTAAAAAAATTTTTGAAATTAGACATACATTATACCTTCATAAGGAACTTTACTGTCTGATTACTACGACTTAGAGTTATTTGATAAAGAAAGTGCATACACAGTATATATTAAAAACATGGCTTGCTTATATAATGGAATTTTACTTTTTACTTTTGCCTGACATTAAATCAGCTAAGAAAATACAGTAAAGATCTCTGTACTGCCAAAACATTTGACAGGTTCCACTTCCTGCCAGCACGGGAAAGTTAGACTAATGCTCTAAGCAGATCCGATAATTAGTCAACATTTAATAATCCTCCAACTTTAGAGACAATATATAAATATTGTTGGTTGCATTAGGGAAATTACAATTTTTTTAGGGTCATTCTTAGGTTATGAAGAGCTAGAAAACTGACGATAAGGACTTGCTACCGTGGAAGTCTAGTAATGATTATTGTAAATAATATATGGTTATTAAACTGCAGCATACCAAAGGGTGTTGAAAAATAGTCATAATAATCAGCCATGAATTTTTCCAGAAGTGTAAGAATTGCTGGAAAAAATATAACCAAGAAAAGTATAATCTTTCTGTTTATCTCTTTCATAGGACTAAGAATCATCATTAAAAGCATGTAAAGCATGTTAAGAACACATGAAGTATGTGGCATAAGACCTATTGCATATCATGCGTGTTTATAATCACATACACAAGTACAGTGCCTTGTAAAAGTATTCACCCCCCTCTTGGCTTTTTACCTATGTTACATTACAGACTTTAGTTCAATTTTTTTTTTTAATATGAATTATATGTGATGGATCAGAACACAATAGTCTAAGTTGGTGAAGTAAAATTAGAAAAATATATACATAAAACTATTTTTCAGAAATAAAAAACTGATAATTGGCATGTGCGTATGTATTCACCCCCTTTGTTATGAAGCCCATAAAAAGCTCTGGTGCAAACAATTACCTTCAGAAGTCACATAATTAGTGAAATGATGTCCACCTGTGTGCAATCTAAGTGTCACATGATCTGTCATTACATATACACACCTTTTTTGAAAGGCCCCAGAGGCTGCAACACCTAAGCAAGAGGCACCACTAACCAAACACTGCCATGAAGACCAAGGAACTCTCCAAACAAGTAAGGGACAATGTTGTTGAGAAGTAAAAGTCAGGGTTAGGTTATAAAAAAATATCAAAATCTTTGATGATCCCTAGGAGAACCATCAATACTATCATAACCAAATGGAAAGAACATGGCACAACATGCAAACCTGCCAAGAGACGGCCACACACCAAAACTCACTGACCGGGCAAGGAGGGCATTAATCAAAGTGCACAGAGACCTAAGGTAACCCAGGAGGAGCTGCAGAGTTGAACAGCAGAGACTGGAGTATCTGTACATAGGACAACAATAAGCCGTACGCTCCATAGAGTTGGACTTTATGGCAGAGTGGCCAGAAGAAAGGCATTACTTTCAGCAAAAAACAAAATAGCACGTTTTGAGTTTGCAAAAAGGCATGTGGGAGACTCCCAAAATGTATGGAGAAAGGTGCTCTGGTCTGATGAGACTAAAATTGAACTTTTTAGCCATCAAAGAAAACGCTATGTCTGGCACAAACCCAACACATCACATCACCCAAAGAACACCATCCCCACAGTGAAACATGGTGGTGGCAGCATCATGCTGTGGGGATGTTTTTCAGCAGTCGGGACTGGGAAACTGGTCAGAGTTGAGAGAAAGATGGATGGTGCTAAATACAGGTATATTATTGAGCAAAACCTGTACCACTTTGTGTGATTTGAAGCTAGGACGGAGGTTCACCTTCCAGCAGGACAATGACCCAAAACACACTGCTAAAGCAACACTTGAGTGGTTTAAGGGGAAACATGTAAATGTGTTGGAATGGCCTAGTCAAAGCCCAGACCTCAATCCAATAAAAAATCTGTGGTCAGACTTAAAGATTGCTGTTCACAAGCGCAAAACATCCAACTTGAAAGAGCTGGAGCAGTTTTGCAGGGAGGAATGGGCAAAAATCCCAGTGGTAAGATGTGGCAAGCTCATAGAGACTTATCCAAAGCAACTTGGACCTGTGATAGCCGCAAAAGGTGGCTCTACAAAGTATTGACTTTGGGGGGTGAATAGTTATGCACATTGACTTTTTCTGTTATTTTGTCCTATTTGTTGTTTGCTTCACAATAAAAAAAAAAACATCTTCAAAGTTGTGGGCATGTTCTGTAAATTAAATGATGCAAATCCTCAAACAATCCATGTTAATTCCAGGTTGTGAGGCAACAAAACACAAAAAAATGCCAAGGGGGTGAATACTTTTGCAAGGCACTGTATATACTACTGTCTACAGTATAATGCCTACATTTTACAGTACATTTTTTAATGTACTTTTATATAACTGTGCATTAACAGTAGGTGACCACGATATTGTGTCAATCTCGCCACTGTTATCGGCGAGATTTGACACCTGCGAGCCCCGTCACGGGAACCAGCGCTGAGCTGGCTCGCTCATCGGGAAAGGAAAACTTTTTTTTCCTTTCGCAATGAGCGACAGGCATTGCTCACAGCTGTCTGGTATGAATCATGAGGGGGAACGCAGTGCCAAGTTTTAAATAAAAAAACGGCGTGGGTTCCCCCCCAGGGGCATACCAGGCCCTTAGGTGTGGTATGGACTTTAAGGAGAACCCCCTATGCTGAAAAATTGGCGTGGGGGTCCTCCCCAAAATCCATACCAGACCCTTATCCGAGCATGCAGCCCGTCCGGTCAGTAAAGGGGGTAGGGACGAGCGAGCGCCCCCCCCTTCTGAACCGTACCAGGCCGCATGCCCTCAACATGGGGGTGGGTGCTTTGGGACAGGGGGGGTGCCCTGCGGGCCCTCCCACCCCAAAGCACCTTATCCCCATGTTGAAGACGACAAGGGCCTCTCCCCGACAACCCTGGCCATTGGTTGTTGGGGTCTGCGGGCGGAGGGCTTATCGGAATCCGGGAGCCCCCTTTAATAAGGGGGCCCCCAGATCCTGGCCCACCACCCTATGTGAATGAGTATGGGGTACCCTACCCATTCACCTAAGGAAAAAAAGTGTCAATAAAAAAACACAGGTTTTAAAAGTAATTTGTTGTGTAATATTACATTGTTGGAACTCTTTCCCATCATATTTGCAGTGGAATTGTGGGAGTACGAATTGCGGAACAGGCAGGTGATTTTTTTGGACAGATAATATGAGTGTGGCTCAGGTTGTCAACCGCCAATCCGCACGTTCTCCCCCGGCAATCTCACTGTTGTGTTTCTTGGTTCTTAGTTGCTTACAATTGAATGTGTGATTTAGGGCGAAGCATGTCCTGGTGTTTCTAATGCTATCGCTGATCCCCTTTCTTGTTCACAGTTTGACCGTTTCTGCTCGTTGGCCCCGAATGCTTCTCCAAAGGGCCTCCCTTGCCCGAAGTTCTTGTGGACCCTCATTTCCGAAGCCTATTAGAGCACATTGATGCCTCTCTCTCTCCAAATACGTGGGTGGCCTATTGGCGGATTTGGACTGAATGGGTGTCTGCGCTTGGAGGCAAGTTCCACCTTTCCTCCCCACAGGACAGGTGCTTGGCTCTCTTCTCATACCTTGTCCACCTGCAAGAAAAGAAGGTCTCTGGTTCGTCAGTGGGTACTGCTCTCTCGGATCTCTCCTTTTGGTTCAGGCTCCCTGGCTGGGAAGACATCATAATCAGGGATTTTGTCGTTCGAAAGGTCGGGAAAGGATGAAAATGTCTGACTTGCTTCCCTGACTCTCGGCGCCCAGTGTCGGGCCAAATTCTAACAAGTATTTTTTCTATTTTACCTAGGGTTTGTTTTTCCTCCTACGAGGCTCTCCTTTTCCTGCTTGCCTTTTCCTGGGCATTCTTTGGCGCTTTTCGGATCAGCGAGTTGGTTTCCAAGGATAGACATTCCATTGGTGGCATTTTGGCTGAGAATGTACTTACCTCGGATTCTTTTGTCTCTATTCTTTTGGTCACTTCTAAAACTGACCGTTCTTCAAAAGGTAGGATCCTAGTCCTCAAGGCCTGTGGGGGCCCCTTTTGCCCAGTTAGCTTATCTTCTGCCTTTTCTGCTGTCCACCCCCCTGCTTCCGTTTATCTGGTTCATGCTGATTCCTCCAATCTCAGCAGGTTTCAGTTCCTGCAGGTTTTCCACCTTTGTCTTTCTCAGCTGGGCCTTCCTCCTGCGGATTTCTCCAAGCACTCCTTTCGCATTGGCGCAGCCACCGCTGCTTACGGGATGGGTTTTTCAGACGAGGAACTGCAGCGCTTGGGTAGATGGGATTCTTCTTGTTTTTTCCCTGTATTTTTATCCTCATCTTTTGTATTGATTTCAGGTTCCCCTCCAGTTCGGGCTTGAAACATCGGCGATTCTTTTGTGTACTGGGCTGCCTGACATGCCTCTAACAGATGCTATGGGAGGAACCTTGGACTTCCTTTCGCAGTTGCCAGAATATGCTGGTTTCGCTTCCATGGGCTGCATTGGGCGCAAATGTTGCCTAAGCTGTTGAACCACAGGAAATTTGTCCATGGTCTGATTGTCTTCATCATCCACACTGGGGGGAATGGCGTAGGCCTGTCTCGTTCTGTGGACCTCATTTTGTCAATTAAACTTGACATTGCTCATTGCTGTGCCACGTTCACCAACCTGACTATTGCCTGGTCTGAAATTGTCTCCGCCTGGTCTAGGCTCATCGCACCCCAGGTGCAAGCCTGGAGCGTTTTCAGCACAAGGTGAATGCTCAGGTTTCTAAATTCAGTCGCTTAATCGGTGGTATTGTGGTGCACCACAAAGACCTGGAAGGGGATAACAGTGATTTACTGAGGCCTGATGGGGTCCATTTGAATGAGATTGGCCTTGACATTTTCAACCTGGGCTTAGTTGGTGGTGTCGAGAAAGCGCTGGCTGCGGTGTGGCACTAGTCAGCGTACCACTGACTTGCGTGTGGTGGTTTTACCTTGCCAGCAATTGGTATTACTTTATGGTTTATGCCTTCAAGTTTAATTACGGGGTCAGTTTAATGCCTGTCTCGCACTGATGGTGGAGACAGGCCTCTTAGACTATACGGTTTGGTTACAGATGCTCATGGTATAACCGTGACCGGCATGGTTATTTGTATTTTGAAGGTTGTTATACTAGTATGTTCAATAAAGCTGTGGCCTTGCCTTACTTCCAACTAGGGATGGGCCAAATGGACCCCTGTTCGGTTCCGACCAGAACTTCCAAACACCAAACCCCATTAAAGTCAATGGAACCCGAACGTTAAATATCAAAAGTGCCCATTTTGAAGGCTTAAATGTAAGTAATTAGGCATACAATGGTTATAGGGGTCCGGGTCCTGCCCTGGGGGGACATGGATCAATAAAAAAAAGTTTGTGAAAAACGTTATTTTTAAATGAGCAGTGATTTTTTGATTTTTATAGTGAAAGCCTAAAAATAAAAAATTCCTTCCAATATAGTGCCAGGGGGGTCCCCTTAGTCTACCTGTAAAGCGGCAGATCTGTACCATGTCTAGAATCTGCTGCAGCAATAATCAAATTTATAAAGCCAAAAAATTAAATTTTTCCTGCAAGCTGTCTTTATTTTGCTCAGCAACAGCTGGGGAGCCAGTGTGTATGATGAGGCCACAATGTAGTGCACTGGGAACAAGATTAGAGATTTTTTAGATACATTCTGGTGTCACTTTGACTTTGGATCGAAGTAACAGGTGCAGAAAAATTGGTCTTTGAGTGTCGGTGGTGCCTTCCCACTGTAACCGTATAGAGGTACTCTTGATGAAAGCAAGAATTTGCCTTGCTGTAAAAAATTGCAATGATATGCACCTGTCAAACAGGTGCAGAAAAATTGGTCTTTGGGTGTCAGTGGTGCCTTCCCACCGTAACCCTATAGAGGTACTCTTGATGATAGCAAGAATTTGCCTTGCTGTAAAAAATTGCAATGGTATGCACGTGTCAAACAGGTGCAGAAAAATTGGTCTTTGGGTGTCGGTGGTGCCTTCCCACCGTAACCCTATAGAGGTACTAATGATGCAAGCAAGAATTTGCCTTGCTGTAAAAAATTGCAATGATATGCACCTGTCAGACAGGTGCAGAAAAATCGGTCTTTGGATGCTAATTGTGCCCATGAAACTTATATGATTGAACACTCTCAAAACTAGGCAGCCTCAAAGTCCTGCAGAGATTCCACATCCCAAAAAGACTTAATCAGTGACATCGGCATCTGGGGCTTCATAACTGGTAATCCAGGACTGATTCATTTTTATAAAAGTCAAGCGGTCCACAGAGTCCGTGGACAGACGTGTTCTATGATCAGTAGGGATGAGCTTCGAGTTCGAGTCGAACTCATGTTTTACTCGAACATCGGATGTTCGCCAGTTCGCCGAACAGCGAACAATTTGGGGTGGTCGCGGAAAATTTGAATGCCGCGGAACACCCTTTAAAAGTCTATAGGAGAAATCAAAATTGCTAATTTTAAAGGCTTATATTCATGGTATTGTCATAAAAAGTGTTTGGGGACCTGGGTCCTGCCCCAGGGGACATGGATCAATGCAAAAAAAAGTTTTACAAACGGCCGTTTTTTTCGGGAGCAGTGATTTTATTAATGCTTAAAGTGAAACAATAAAAGTGTAATATCTCTTTAAATTTTGTACCTGGGGGGTGTCTATAGTATGCCTGTAAAGGGGCGCATATTTCCCATTTTTAGAACAGTCTGACAGCAAAATGACATTTCAAAGGAAAAAAAGTCATTTAAAACTACTCGCGGCTATTAATGAATTGCCAGTCCGACAATACACATAAAAGTTCATTGATAAAAATGGCATGGGAATTCCCCACAGGGGAACCCCGATCCAAAATGTTTAAAAAAATGACGTGGGGGTCCCCCTAAATTCCATACCAGGCCCTTCAGGTCTGGTATGGATATTAAGGGGAACCCCGCGCCAAAATAAAAAAAACAGCGTGGGGTTCCCCCAAAAATCCATACCAGACCCTTATCCAAGCACGCAACCTGGCAGGCCGCAGGAAAAGAAGGGGGGACGAGAGAGCGCCCCCCTCCTGAACCGTACCAGGCCACATGCCCTCAATATTGGGCGAGTGCTTTGGGGACAAGGGTTCTGGCGGTTCTTAAATAACGGGGGGCGGAGTCACCTGGTGACCCCGCCCCCCTCTGGCGCACGGGGACTTGATGGGACTTCCCTGTGGCATTCCCCATGACGTCACGGGGAATGCCACAGGGAAGTCCCGCCAAGTCCCCGTGCGTCAGAGGGGGGTGGGGTCACCGGGTGGCCCCACCCCCCATTATTTAAGAACCATCAGAAGAGGAGAAGCGTCACACAGCAGGAGCCTCCCTCCATGCCATTATGGATGTGGAACGGCCCGAAAAGAAGATGAAGACAAGAAGATGAAGAGAGAAGCATCACACAGCGGGAGCCTCCCTCCATGCCATCATGGATGCGGAGCGGCCCAAGGAGAAGAAGGGAAGAAGACGCCGACACCGCAGAGGAAAATGCCGGACAAGAACACCAGAGGAAGAACCAGAAGAAGAAGAAGATGGAGGAAGAAACCGAAGGAAGATAGAATAAAGAAGAAAGAAGATAGAAGAAAGAAGAAGCATTTAAATAAAGGAATTGTCAAAAACTGTCCCTTGTCATTTTTAACATTTTTGACAGTTTTTTTGTGAAATGGTAGGGGTACATTTGTACCCCCTTACCATTTAACACAGGGGGGAGGGCCGGGATCTTGGGGTCCCCTTGTTAAAGGGGTTTCCAGATTCCAATAAGCCCCCCGCCTTCAGACCCCCACAACCACCGGCCAAGGGTTGTGGGGATGAGACCCTTGTCCTCATCAACATGGGGACAAGGTGTTTTGGGGGGCTACCCAAAGCACCTTCCCAATGTTGGGGGCATGTGGCCTGGTATGGTTCAGGAGGGGGTGAGCTCTTTCGTCCCCCCCTTTTTTTCCTGTGGCCTGCCAGGTTACGTGCTCAGATAAAGGTCTGGTATGGATTTTTAGGGGGACTCCACTCCTTTTTTTTTTAATTCTGGCACGGGGTTCCCCTTAAAATATAGATTTTGAGGGGGACTCCACGCCATTTTTTTTATTTTGGCCGGGGTTTCCCTTAATATCCATACCAGACCTGAAGGGGCTGGTATGGAATTTAGGGGGATCCCCCACATCATTTTTTTAAAAAATTTTGGTTCAGGGTTCCCCTGTGGGGAATTTCCATGCCATTTTTATCAATGAACTTTTATGTGTATTGTCAGACCGGCAATTCATTAATAGCCGCGAGTAGTTTTTAATGACTTTTTTTCCTTTGAAATGTCATTTTGCTGTCAGACTGTTCTAAAAACGGGAAACATGCGCCCCTTTACAGGCATACTATAGACACCCCCCAGGTATGAAATTTAAAAGGATATTACACGGCCGTTTTTAAAACTTTTTTTGCATTGATCCATGTCCCCTGGGGCAAGACCCAGGTCCCCAAACACTTTTTATGACAATAACTTGCATATAAGCCTTTAAAATTAGCACTTTTGATTATTCATGTTTGTGTCCCATAGACTTTAACGGTGTTCGTGTGTTCGAACAATATTTTTGCCTGTTCGCAAGTTCTGGTGCAAACCGAACAGGGGGGTGTTCAGCTCATCCCTAATGATCAGTAACAAAACCTCCTGCAGCACTGAATTCCCATTCTGAAAGCACCCTGGATGCAGGGCAGCCCAACAACTCAATAGCATACTGGGCAAGTTCTGGCCAGTCGTCTATTCTCGTGACCCAGTAAGCCAGTGGATCGTCAGCTGGAAAGCTCTCCATCGGTTTTGGCCCCGAGGTAATCGTCCACCATGTGATGCAGATGCTGCCGACGGGATGTGGAAGCTGACAGCCCTGGGCGGCGAAGACTAAAAAAATTCCGAAATGCCTCACTTAGGCGGATGCCTTCTCCAACGCTCCTTTATTGACCAACGGAAGACTCAAAACAACATTTTCCACCACACTGTAACCTACTAGAGTCAGGAAAAACGTTCAATAAAATCCTCTTTAATGTGTCCTCAAGAAATTTTATCCTCTGCACGCTCTGTGGGGAGGGGATGAGTTCAGAGACCTTCCCCTTATAACGGTGGTCAAGGAGGGTTGCCAACCAGTAATCATCCTTCTCCTTTATGCCACGTATTCTTGGGTCCTTTCGCAGGCTTTGAAGCATGAGGTTGCCCAGGCGCCTCAAATTTGAAGAGGATTTAGAAGCAGACTCCTCGAGGTCAATCAGGATGACAGCATCTGAAACTTCCTACTCCCAGCCACATACTACCCCCAAGGGTCCAGGGGTTGGAAAGCCATTGCTTACAGATTGACGCATGTCTTCCTCTTCTTCAAAGCCTATGAAAGTGCCAGAATCCTCCCCCTCATTCTCCTCCCCTCTCTCCTCCTGTGTGTTCTGTGACATAAGAATGATGGTGTCTGCATAAAGTGGGCCTTGAGAGGAAAGGAAGTCCTCCTCTTCCTCCTGCTGCTCTGCCTCCAGTGCCCTGTCCATAATGCCATGTAGAGTCTGCTCCAGCAGGAACACAACAGGGATTGTGTCACTGATGCATGCACTGTCACTGCTCACCATCCTTGTGGCCTCCTCAAATGGTGACAATACAGTGCATGCATCCTTAATGATCAGCCATTGGCCTGGGGAAAAAAGCCGAGGCGGCCTGAGCCTGTCGTCAAGCCGTACTGACACAAGTACTCGTTGACGGCCCTCTGCTGCATGTATAGCTGCTGCAGCATTCCAAAAGTTGAGTTCCACCTGATGGGCATGGTACAAATCAGGCGGATTATGGGCAGGTGGAATTCCCGCAGAATTTCAGCCAACCGAGCACTGGCTGTGTATGACCACCTGAAATGGCTACAGACCCTTCTGGCCTGCTTTAGTATATCTTGCAAGCCTGGGTACATACTTAGGAAATGCTGCACCACCAAATTGAGGACATGTGCCAGGCATGGCACATGTGTCAACTTTCCCTGTCTAAGGGTGGACAGGTGGTTTGAGCCATTATCGGACACCACCATTCCTGGCTCCAGCTGGCATGGTGTGAGCCACCCCTGGGCCTGTCCTTGCAGAGCTGCAAGAATCTCTGCTCCGGTGTGGTTCCTGTCCCCTAAACACACCAGCTGAAGCAATGCATGGCACCTTTTAGCTTGACTCTGAGAAAAGCCCTTTGAACACTTAGGGGGTACCTGATGTTCATAGGACAATTCTGCAGAGGAGGGCATGGAGGTGGCGGAGGAGGAGGTAGAGCTCACAGGTCTGGCATCATCACCACCAGCTGTATGGAGACGTAGGGGCACAACAAGCTGCAGCACTGAGCCCTGTCCTGCATCCTTTTGAGTTGCAAGCAGCGTTACCCAGTGTGCTGTGAATGAAATATATCATCCCTGCCCATGCTTGCTGGACCACGTGTCAGCAGTAAGGTGGATTTTACGGCTGACTGCCTTGCCCAATGATGCCAGAACATTCCCTTCCACGTGATGGTAGAATGATGGAACGGCCTTACGTGAAAAGTAGTATTGACTGGGAACCTGCCATTGTGGTACAGCACATTGTGCGAATTCACGGAAGGGGCAGAATCCACCAGGCTGAAAGGCAGAAGTTGGACAGCCAACAGCTTTGACAAGCTTGCATCCAGGCACTGGGCAGGTGGGCGGCAGGGACTGTATTTTGTTTTCCGCTGCAAAAGATGGGGCAGAGAAATTTGCCGGCTACAGTCTACAGCTGGTGGTGTGCTGCTGGTAGAGGAGCTGCTAGGACCTTGGACACCCTGTGCTATACCATCATCCCTGTCAGTGAAGGCTGCTGAAAGGTAATGACTTGGTATCTCAGGGGTAGACTGAAGTGGGTAAGGAGGAGGAGGGACAGATTTGTGCCCCTTTTGTGTGGCTTTTAAGTGCTCTTGTCAACGGGCTGAGTGGTTGGACGTTAAATGCCTTGTTAGGCATGTGGTACCCAAATGGTTGGTGTTTTTGCCACGTTTCATGTGCCTGTGACACAGTTTGCAGATAGCAACAGTGCGATCTGCTGCAGATGTGCTGAAAAAGGCCCAGACAGCTGAGCTGTGGGGAGTGGGCCGGGAGATAAGAGCTGCAGAATGTGATGGAATAGGGTGGCTGCTCTCTACTCTTTCTTGATGCCGACCTCCTTGGGGTTGTGCCACCTCAAATTTCAGTTTCCTCCTCTGCTCTATCTGGCACCTAAGTCGCATCAGTGACCTCATCATCATCATCATCATCATCATCATCTTCATCTCCTCCATCATTACCACTGGAGACAACTTAGCAATACACTGCGACATGGGGAACATGAATGCCAATTTGTCTACCAGTGTTCCTCCCTCTCTCTGGGCTCATGTTCCTGTCATCCTCAACCTCAGAACCTGCATCTGAATCCAGTAATGGCTGGGCATCATCAAGGAGCAAGTGGCTGACGCTGTGGTCAAATAAATCAACTGACTCCTCAATGGCTGATGTTAGGGCTATGGCAGGAATAGATATGGACAAGGAGGCAGGTTTATCCACTCTGGCAACTGCAGGGGACTGCACACTTGTCTCTGCTTTTGTGACAGAGGATGAGGAGGATGAGGAAGGTTTAGTAAGCCAGTCCACCACCTCCTCTGCATGCTGTGGCTGGATAGCATGGGCAAACTCACTAAACAGAGGAAATGATGCCCTGCCTAAGGACTGACCACCACGCCCACCTTTGCCTGTGGACACATTTGTTGCTAGCCCCCTTACAGTGCCAAGGGAACGTCTGCCTCTCCTTGTTGTTCTCCTAGACATTATTGGGAGGGAGGGGGCGGTGCTTATAAGCAAATGTAAAAGAGAAGTTAAAATCTGTATGTAGATGCACTTTAATCAATGTAAAGAGGTGTTTGGTGCCCTTTAATTTGAGTACTCACACTACACAGACACACTCCATGGATACAATATAATATACTGCAATATAATGCGCCAAACGTACAGCGATGCACAGAACTATATGGCGTTAAACTGGCAGTAACGCACAAAGAAGTAAATCCAGTTAAACTGGCAGTAACGCACAAAACTATATGGCGTTAAACTTGTAGTAACGCACACAAAACTATATGGCGTTAAATTGTCAGTAACGCACGCAAAACGATATGGCGTTAAACTGGCAATAACGCACGCAAATCTATATGGCGTTAAACAGGCAGTAACGCACGCAAAACTATATGGCGCTAAACTGGCAGTAACGCACACAAAACGATATGGCGTTAAACTGGCAGTAATGCACAAAACTATATGGCATTAAACTTGTAGTAACGCACACAGAACTATATGGTGTTAAACTGGCAGTAACGTACGCAAAACTTTAGGGTGTTAAACTGGCAGTAATGCACGGAAAATGATATTGCATTAAACTGGCAGTAACGCACAAAACTATATGGCGTTAAACTGGCAGTAATGCACAAAACTATATGGCGTTAAACTTGTAGTAACGCACACAGAACTATATGTTGTTAAAATGGCAGTAACGAATGCAAAACAATATGGCGTTAAATTGGCAGTAACGCACACAAAACAATATAGCGTTAAACTGGCAGGACGCACACAAAACGATATGGTGTTAAACAGGCAGTAACGCATGCAAAACTATATGGCGTTAAACTGGCAGTAACGTACAATACTATATGGCATTAAACTTGTAGTAACGCACACAGAACTATATGGCGTTAAACTGGCAGTAACGTATGCAAAACTTTATGGTGTTAAACTGGCAGTAATGCACGCAAAACAACATTGCATTAAACTGGCAGTAACGCACAAAACTATATGGCATAAAACTTGTAGTAACGCACACAGAACTATATGGCATTAAATTGGCAGTAACGCATGCAAAACTATATGGCGTTAAACAGGCAGTAACGCATGCAAAATGATATGGCGCTAAACTGGCAGTAACACACGCAAAACGATATGGCGTTAAACTGGCAGTAACGCACACGAAACAATATTGCATTAAACTGGCAGTAATGCATGCAAAACTATATGATGTTAAACTGGCACTAACGCACGCAAAACTATATGGCGTTAAACTGGCAGTAACACACGCAATACATTCTGGCGTTAAACTGACAGTAAGCAAAACTATATGGCGTTAAACAAGAAGTAACGCACACAAAACTATATGGCGTTAAACTGGCAGTAATGCACGCAATACAATATGGCGTTAAACTGACAGTAACGCAATCAAATAGACAGTGTTCAACCGTCACTACACTGAAGCTATCTGAACTGTCCCTACTCTAGCTATATACTAATGTTAAGATTATTGACACGGTCTCACTACACTACACTGAAACTATCTGAGCTGTCCCTACTCTAGCTGCACACTATGAATTACTGAATGATGGTCCTCCCCACTACACTCACACTATGCCTAGACTGACACTAAACTAACATTCTACACTGACAATTGAAGCAATATAGCACAGTATAGCACACTGACTAATAGCACTGAACAGAACCCTGTTCTATTGCCGCGTACACACGAGCGGACTTTACGTCAGACTTTGCCCGGCGGACGGGATTTGGTCAGACAATTCGATCGTGTGTGGGCTCCAGCGGACTTTGTTTTCTCAAAAGTTGGATGGACTTAGATTTGAAACATGTTTTAAATTAATCCGTCAAAATCAAGTCTGGTCGAAAAGTCCGCTCGTCTGTATGCTAGTTCGATGGACAAAAAGCCACGTTAGGGCAGCTATTGGCTACTGGCTATGAACTTCCTTGTTTTAGTCCGGTCGTACGTCATCACGTACGAATTTGACGGACTTTGGTGGATTGTGTGTAGGCAAGTCCTTTCATTCAGAAAGTCCGTCGTAAAGTCCGTTGAAAAGTCCGTCGAGCAAAGTCTGCCGTAAAGTCCGCTCGTGTGTACGCAGCACATCTCTCTCCACACCAAAATCACATTGAAAATGTCTGCCATTGAAAGAATACTTTTATACTGTGGGGCAGGAATGAGCCATGATTGGATAAAGTCATGATAACAGTGTCCAATCATGACTCTGACAGTGCTCTGTGCCCTGATTGGCTGAAGCTTTAACTGCTTCAGGCAATCAAGGCTTGCAATGCACTGTTCAACGCCACAATGCATTGTGGTCGGTTCAGGGGGCCGAACAAACGGTCGAACATCCAGTTTGTTCAGCTGTTCTCCGAACAACGAAAGTTCAGCCCGAACTTATGCTCAGGCCGAACTGTTCACCCATCCCTACTTCCAACTTAATATGGTCTATGTGTCTTTTTGGGGGGCAAGGTTTGTTGTGGTTTAAATAAGTAGGAGTTAAGACAAGCCTAAGCTTCTCAGCAGTCATGAAGTAAGAATCAACCAACAGAACTGCTAGTAAATCCCTGATATAAATTTAAACTCCAGTATGCGGCAATCTATATTTTTATACCCCACCCTATCTGCTTGCTGTGCAGCTTTGTTTTTATTTTAACATTTATCTGAAGTATTCTACCTAAAGGGAAAAAAGAGACCATTCATGCTTCGTTTTATTCTGCTTTGCACTTGTTGGTGGGAGGAGTTAGGTGAAGACAGCACATCAGTACAGTAACACCTACTGCAATGGTGACTGACATTTTCATGTCATCATGCTAACTACACATAGCTTTGCCTAGATGTACATACCCGGAAACCTTTATAAATCAGCAGAATTGAGAATGGAGGCCAGCGGTTGGGTAAAGTATGTCTTTTTTGCTAATAACACATAAGTGTGCAATAGGGATTGATATTCCTGGAGGTGTCTGTAACATGGAACATGATATCGTATTGCTGGAAAATTGGTCAAATTATTGTAAACTGCAGTTTAAAGTTTCAGAATGAAAAATAATGCACCTAAGGGAAAATAATCTCTTGATAGATTTACAGTTTTGGGGGTACAGTGTTGGCCTGAACTACAGAGGAAAAAGATTCAGGAGTACTTATTTTAAATGATTGTAAAAAGAGCAACAAGTGTGGCCATTCAATAGGAAAATTGAATAGAATACTAGGATGTATCACTAGTAGGGATGAGCTTCGTGTTCGAGTCAAACCCATGTTCGACTCGAACATCGTCTGTTTGATCGTTCACCGAATTGCAAACGATATGGGCCATTGTGTGGCGCGTCACGGCCCATAATTCACTGCAGCATTACAGTGCATTGCTGGCTGATGATTGGCCAAGCATGCACTATGACCCGCATGCTTGGCCAATCACAGCGCCGTCTGTAGAGAGAGCTTTAATTGGTCAAAGCCAGGGTGGCTTTGGCCAATTATGGCTCAGGGGGTTTAGTACACGCCCCACACTATATAAGGCCGCCTGCACGGCAGCTCTATGTAGTGTGTTCCGGCATTGAGAGACAGAGACAGAGAGACAGTGTCATTTGATTTAAGTTAGATAGATTAGGCAGGACAGTCAGTCAGTTAGCTGCACTTACAGTGGATTGTGTATATATATGCATCCCAGGTGTTATATATATACACTGTATTCAGTTTAGCTAGATCCGTTCCTGTTATTATCTTCCTACTGACAAGCAGGCTTGTGTTACAGTATTTACAGCTACCTGAAGAAAATTGCTGGTGTTCTTCTGATCCTATTAGTACCACAGTCAGACAGCTAGACTATTTACAGTTAGTGTAGTGCATCCTCCTCACAGTGTTCAGCTAAACCTACAAGTTATGCCGCGTACACACGGTCGGACTTTCCGGCATACTTGGTCCGGCGGACCAGAGTGTGCCGGACAATCCGCCCGTGTGTGGGCGGCGGCGGACTTTTCCGGCGGACTTCTTCCCAAAAGCCCGCCGGACCTAGATTTAAAGAAAGTTTCAAATCTTTCCGTCGGACTCAGTTTCGGGCGGAAAGTCCGCTCGTGTGTGTGCTGGTCCGACGGAAAGCCCGCTCGTGTGTAGGCTGGTCCGACAGACCAAATACGACACGAGGGCAGGGTATTGCATCTCGCGCTCGCTGCAATAGGAAAAACAAATCTTCCTATTGCGGCGAGCGCGGGGCATACCAGGCCCTTAGGTCTGGTATGGATTATAAAGGGGAACCCCTACGCCAAAAAAACGGCGTGGGGTCCCCCTAAAATCCATACCAGACCCCGATCCGAGCACGCAGCCTGGCCGGTCAGGAAAGGGGGTGGGGACGAGCGAGCGCCCCCCCCCCTCCTGAACCGTACCAGGCCGCATGCCCTCAACATGGGGGGTGGGTGCTTTGGGGGCGGGGGGCGCCCTGCCCCCCCCCAAAGCACCTTGTCCCCATGTTGATGAGGACAAGGGCCTCTTCCCGACAACCCTGGCCGTTGGTTGTCGGGGTCTGCGGGCGGGGGCTTATCGGAATCTGAGAGCCCCCTTTAATAAGGTGGCCCCCAGATCCCGGCCCCCCACCCTATGTAAATGAGTATGGGGTACATGGTACCCCTACCCATTTACCTAGGAAAAAAGTGTAAGTAATAAAACACACTACACAGGTTTTTAAAATATTTTATTAAACAGCTCCGGGGGGGGGATCTTCCTCCGGCTTCGGGGGTCTTCTTCCGGCTTCGGGGGTCCCTCCGCTTCATCTTCTCCCGGCGTCCGGTTGGTTCTTCTCCGCTCTCCGGCCTCTTCTCCCGGTGTCGCAGGTCTTCGGCCGGCCCCCTCCGCTGTCTTCATGTAGCTCTATTGCCAGCGGAGGTCCGCCCCATATGATGTCACAGTCCTTGGGCATGCTGGGTCTCCGCCTATATAAGTCACAACGCAGCCCTCAGAGACCAGTCCAGCCGGAGAGAGCGTCGTGTCAACATCTGGGGGAAGAGAAGAGAAGAGAAGCCAAGAAGCCAAGAAGTCCGGACCTCCGCTGGCAATAGAGCGGAGAAGAACCAACCGGACGCCGGGAGAAGATGAAGCGGAGGGACCCCCGAAGCCGGAAGAAGACCCCTGAAGCCGGAGGAAGATCCCCCCCCCCGGAGCTGTTTAATAAAATATTTTAAAAACCTGTGTAGTGTGTTTTATTACTTACACTTTTTTCCTAGGTAAATAGGTAGGGGTACCATGTACCCCATACTCATTTACATAGGGTGGGGGGCCGGGATCTGGGGGCCCCCTTATTAAAGGGGGCTCTCAGATTCCGATAAGCCCCCGCCCGCAGACCCCGACAACCAACGGCCAGGGTTGTCGGGAAGAGGCCCTTGTCCTCATCAACATGGGGACAAGGTGCTTTGGGGGGGGGCGCAGGGCGCCCCCCGCCCCCAAAGCACCCACCCCCCATGTTGAGGGCATGCGGCCTGGTACGGTTCAGGAGGGGGGGGGGGCGCTCGCTCGTCCCCACCCCCTTTCCTGACCGGCCAGGCTGCGTGCTCAGATCGGGGTCTGGTATGGATTTTAGGGGGACCCCACGCCGTTTTTTCGGCGTAGGGGTTCCCCTTTATAATCCATACCAGACCTAAGGGCCTGGTATGCCCCGCGACGGGGCTCGCAAGGTGTCAATCTCGCCGATAAAAGCGGCAAGATTGACATCCTTTTCTAGTCCCGTCGCACCTGAGTCACGTTCAAAATGAACGGACTTGTCCGTGTGTGGGCAAGTCCGTTCATTCTGAAAGTCCGCCGGAACTCCGGCGAAAGTCCGTCGGAAAGACGGGCGGACTTAGCCCGCCGGAAAGTCCCGGCGTGTGTGGGCAAGTCCGTCCGTTTTAAAGTCCGGCGCACCTGGCGGACAAAGTCCGTCGGAAAGTGTGCCGGACCAAGTAGGATAGAAAGTCCGCTCGTGTGTACGCGGCATTAGTTTAGTGTGACCTCTGCACAGTGTTCAGCTAAAGCTACAAGTTAGTGTAGTGCGACCTCTGCACAGTTTTCAGCTAAAGAAACAAGTTAGTGTAGTGTGTCCTCTGAACATTGTTCAGCTAAAGCTACAAGTTAGTGTAGTGCACAGTGTTCAGCTAAAGCTACAAGTTAGTGTTGTGCGTCCTCCTCACAGTGTTCAGCTAAAGCTACAAGTTAGTGTAGTGCGACCTCTGCACAGTGTTCAGCTAAAGCTACAAGTTAGTGTAGTGCGTCCTCTGAACAATGTTCAGCTAAAGCTACAAGTTAGTGTAGTGCACAGTGTTCAGCCAAAGCTACAAGTTAGTGTTGTGCGTCCTCCTCACAGTGTTCAGCTAAAGCTACAAGTTAGTGTAGTGCGACCTCTGCACAGTGTTCAGCTAAAGCTACAAGTTAGTGTAGTGCGTCCTCTGAACAGTGTTCAGCTAAAGCTACAAGTTAGTGTAGTGCACAGTGTTCAACTAAAGCTACAAGTTAGTGTAGTGCATCCTCCTCACAGTGTTCAGCTAAAGCTACAAGTTAGTGTTGTGCGTCCTCCTCACAGTGTTCAGCTAAAGCTACAAGTTAGTGTAGTGCGACCTCTGCACAGTGTTCAGCTAAAGCTACAAGTTAGTGTAGTGCGTCCTCTGAACAGTGTTCAGCTAAAGCAACAAGTTAGTGTAATGCATCCTCCTCACAGTGTTCAGCTAAAGCTACAAGTTCGTGTAGTGCGTCCTCCTCACAGTGTTCAGCTAAAGCTACAAGTTAGTGTAGTGCGTCCTCCTTACAGTGTTCAGCTAAAGCCACAAGTTAGTGTAGTGCGACCTCTGCACAGTGTTCAGCTAAAGCTACAAGTTAGTGTAGTGCATCCTCTGAACAGTGTTCAGCTAAAGCTACAAGTGAGTGTAGTGCACAGTGTTCAGCTAAAACTACAAGTTAGTGTAGTGCGACCTCTGCAAAGTGTTCAGCTAAAGCTACAAGTTAGTGTAGTGCGTCCTCTGAACAGTGTTCAGCTAAAGCTACAAGTTAGTGTAGTGTGACCTCTGCACAGTGTTCAGCTAAAGCTACAAGTTAGTGTAGTGCACAGTGTTCAGCTAAAGCTACAAGTTAATGTAGTGCATCCTCCTCACAGTGTTCAGCTAAAGCTACAAGTTAGTGTAGTGCGTCCTCCTCACAGTGTTCAGCTAAAGCTACAAGTTAGTGTAGTGCGTCCTCCTCACAGTGTTCAGCTAAAGCTACAAGTTAGTGTAGTGTGTCCTCCTCATAGTGTTCAGCTAAAGCTACAAGTTAGTGTAGTGCGTCCTCCTCACAGTGTTCAGCTAAAGCTACAAGTTAGTGTAGTGCAACCTCTGCACTTTGTTCAGCTAAAGCTACAAATTAGTGTAGTACGTCCTCTGAACAGTGTTCAGCTAAAGCTACAAGTTAGTGTAGTGTGACCTCTACACAGTGTTCAGCTAAAGCTACAAGTTAGTGTAGTGCAACCTCTGCACTTTGTTCAGCTAAAGCTACAAATTAGTGTAGTACGTCCTCTGAACAGTGTTCAGCTAAAGCTACAAGTTAGTGTAGTTCACAGTGTTCAGCTAAAGCTACAAGTTAGTGTAATGCGTCCTCCTCACAGTGTTCAGCTAAAGCTACAAGTTAGTGTAGTGCGTCCTCTGAACAATGTTCATCTAAAGCTACAAGTTAGTGTAGTGCATAGTGTTCAGCTAAAGCTACAAGTTAGTGTTGTGCGTCCTCCTCACAGTGTTCAGCTAAAGCTACAAGTTAGTGTAGTGCGACCTCTACACAGTGTTCAGCTAAAGCTACAAGTTAGTGTAGTGCACAGTGTTCAGCTAAAGCTACAAGTTAATGTTGTGCGTCCTCCTCACAGTGTTCAGCTAAAGCTACAAGTTAGTGTAGTGCATCCTCCTCACAGTGTTCAGCTAAAGCTACAAGTTAGTGTAGTGCATCCTCCTCACAGTGTTCAGCTAAAGCTACAAGTTAGTGTAGTGCGACCTCTGCACTTTGTTCAGCTAAAGCTACAAATTAGTGTAGTACGTCCTCTGAACAGTGTTCAGCTAAAGCTACAAGTTAGTGTAGTTCACAGTGTTCAGCTAAAGCTACAAGTTAGTGTAGTGCGTCCTCCTCACAGTGTTCAGCTAAAGCTACAAGTTAGTGTAGTGCGTCCTCTGAACAATGTTCATCTAAAGCTACAAGTTAGTGTAGTGCATAGTGTTCAGCTAAAGCTACAAGTTAGTGTTGTGCGTCCTCCTCACAGTGTTCAGCTAAAGCTACAAGTTAGTGTAGTGCGACCTCTGCACAGTGTTCAGCTAAAGCTACAAGTTAGTGTAGTGCATCCTCCTCACAGTGTTCAGCTAAAGCTACAAGTTAGTGTAGTGTGACCTCTGCACAGTGTTCAGCTAAAGCTACAAGTTAGTGTAGTGCGTGCTCTGAACAGTGTTCAGCTAAAGCAACAAGTTAGTGTAGTGCATCCTCCTCACAGTGTTCAGCTAAAGCTACAAGTTCGTGTAGTGCGTCCTCCTCACAGTGTTCAGCTAAAGCTACAAGTTAGTGTAGTGCGTCCTCCTTACAGTGTTCAGCTAAAGCCAAAAGTTAGTGTAGTGCGACCTCTGCACAGTGTTCAGCTAAAGCTACAAGTGAGTGTAGTGCACAGTGTTCAGCTAAAACTACAAGTTAGTGTAGTGCGACCTCTGCAAAGTGTTCAGCTAAAGCTACAAGTTAGTGTAGTGCGTCCTCTGAACAGTGTTCAGCTAAAGCTACAAGTTAGTGTAGTGCGACCTCTGCACAGTGTTCAGCTAAAGCTGCAAGTTAGTGTAGTGCACAGTGTTCAGATAAAGCTACAAGTTAATGTAGTGCATCCTCCTCACAGTGTTCAGCTAAAGCTACAAGTTAGTGTAGTGCGTCCTCCTCACAGTGGTCAGCTAAAGCTACAAGTTAGTGTAGTGCGTCCTCCTCATAGTGTTCAGCTAAAGCTACAAGTTAGTGTAGTGCGTCCTCCTCACAGTGTTCAGCTAAAGCTACAAGTTAGTGTAGTGTGACCTCTACACAGTGTTCAGCTAAAGCTACAAGTTAGTGTAGTGCGTTCTCTGAACAGTGTTCAGCTAAAGCTACAAGTTAGTGTAGTGCGTCCTCCTCATAGTGTTCAGCTAAAGCTACAAGTTAGTGTAGTGCGTCCTCCTCACAGTGTTCAGCTAAAGCTACAAGTTAGTGTAGTGTGACCTCTACACAGTGTTCAGCTAAAGCTACAAGTTAGTGTAGTGCGTTCTCTGAACAGTGTTCAGCTAAAGCTACAAGTTAGTGTAGTGCATGGTGTTCAGCTAAAGCTACAAGTTAGTGTAGTGCGTCCTCCTCACAGTGTTCAGCTAAAACTACAAGTTAGTGTAGTGCGACCTCTACACGGTGTTCAGCTAAAGCTACAAGTTAGTGTAGTGCACAGTGTTCAGCTAAAGCTACAAGTTAATGTTGTGCGTCCTCCTCACAGTGTTCAGCTAAAGCTACAAGTTAGTGTAGTGCGTCCTCTGAACAGTGTTCAGCTAAAGCTACAAGTTAGTGTAGTGCGTCCTCCTCACAGTGTTCAGCCAAAGCTACAAGTTAGTGTAGTACGACCTCTGCACTTTGTTCAGCTAAAGCTACAAACTAGTGTAATTAAATAAATATAATACCGCGCCTAACTAGTGTGTAAAAACAGCTGCCAACACTAACAAACGACCGAAGCCATAGAACCAATATAAGAAAAAAGTGTAGCGCTAATGTGACTAAATGAATAAAGGGTTTTTAGAAACAAGGGGAGGTAAAGCTCAAATTTACAAATGGCCTACAACCTCGGCTTGGTCAAAAACCAAATACATGTATACACAAATAATGTGATAATAACTCTGAAGTATTAACAGAGTACGATACTCTATAAAAAGTGTAAATGTGCAAAAGGAATGTGCAAATGTGCATGGAAATATATAGAGTAGGAGAATAAACAAAAAACTCAAAAGTCTATATTTTGCTGGTAATGAAATGCAATGAAACTGTCCAACATATTAATGAGAAAGTGCTAATCCCATATAGGTAATGAAGATTCAAATCATATAGTCCATATGTTGCCTGATGTAGTTGACATAAGAGGGCCCAAGGCAAAATATCCTTCTAATGAAGCTAATCCGACTCAGAGGGGATCAAGGCAGGTATCCTTACAACACAAAGACTCAAGAGAATGTAAGGTAGAATACTCTTACCAACTTCGGTGGACTCACAAGCCGTGGGCGGTGAGTCATACGAGCTTGCACTGTCCCGTGATAGGTGACAGTAGGGAAGTGGATGGTACACCTGGAGACGTCCTCCTTGGATGGGAAGCCTGGAGCTTGTCCTGTGGGTCTATACGATCGTTGTTTTCATCGACATACATCAGCATACATGGACCATAAAGGGAACAACGACAGAGAACCTCCACATAGTGTAAATCCGGAAAAATTGGTTTCTCAATGGGCATTTATTAGATCAATCACGATCAACAAAACAATCCATAAAAAATCTTGATTAAAAATTGGAATCGATTCAAATAAAATAAAAAGGTAACAAGGTAAGCGTGGTGAAGATGGCTGGGTACAGCAAAGAGACCCAAGGGTCCTGTCCTTTATGGTCCATGTATGCTGATGTATGTCGATGAAAACAACGATCGTATAGACCCACAGGACAAGCTCCAGGCTTCCCATCCAAGGAGGACGTCTCCAGGTGTACCATCCACTTCCCTACTGTCACCTATCACGGGACAGTGCAAGCTCGTATGACTCACCGCCCACGGCTTGTGAGTCCACCGAAGTTGGTAAGAGTATTCTACCTTACATTCTCTTGAGTCTTTGTGTTGAAAGGATACCTGCCTTGATCCCCTCTGAGTCGGATTAGCTTCATTAGAAGGATATTTTGCCTTGGGCCCTCTTATGTCAACTACATCAGGCAACATATGGACTATATGATTTGAATCTTCATTACCTATATGGGATTAGCACTTTCTCATTAATATGTTGGACAGTTTCATTGCATTTCATTACCAGCAAAATATAGACTTTTGAGTTTTTTGTTTATTCTCCTACTCTATATATTTCCATGCACATTTGCACATTCCTTTTGCACATTTACACTTTTTATAGAGTATCGTACTCTGTTAATACTTCAGAGTTATTATCACATTATTTGTGTATACATGTATTTGGTTTTTGACCAAGCCGAGGTTGTAGGCCATTTGTAAATTTGAGCTTTACCTCCCCTTGTTTCTAAAAACCCTTTATTCATTTAGTCACATTAGCGCTACACTTTTTTCTTATACAAATTAGTGTAGTACGTCCTCTGAACAGTGTTCAGCTAAAGCTACAAGTTAGTGTAGTTCACAGTGTTCAGCTAAAGTTACAAGTTAGTGTAGTGCGTCCTCCTCACAGTGTTCAGCTAAAGCTACAAGTTAATGTAGTGCGTCCTCTGAACAATGTTCATCTAAAGCTACAAGTTAGTGTAGTGCATAGTGTTCAGCTAAAGCTACAAGTTAGTGTTGTGCGTCCTCCTCACAGTGTTCAGCTAAAGCTACAAGTTAGTGTAGTGCGACCTCTGCACAGTGTTCAGCTAAAGCTACAATTTAGTGTAGTGCGTCCTCTGAACAGTGTTCAGCTAAAGCTACAAGTTAGTGTAGTGCACAGTGTTCAGCTAAAGCTACAAGTTAGTGTAGTGCATCCTCCTCACAGTGTTCAGCTAAAGCTACAAGTTAGTGTAGTGTGACCTCTGCACAGTGTTCAGCTAAAGCTACAAGTTAGTGTAGTGCGTCCTCTGAACAGTGTTCAGCTAAAGCAACAAGTTAGTGTAGTGCATCCTCCTCACAGTGTTCAGCTAAAGCTACAAGTTCGTGTAGTGCGTCCTCCTCACAGTGTTCAGCTAAAGCTACAAGTTAGTGTAGTGCGTCCTCCTTACAGTGTTCAGCTAAAGCCACAAGTTAGTGTAGTGCGACCTCTGCACAGTGTTCAGCTAAAGCTACAAGTTAGTGTAGTGCACAGTGTTCAGCTAAAACTACAAGTTAGTGTAGTGCGTCCTTCTCACAGTGTTCAGCTAAAGCTACAAGTTAGTGTAGTGCGTCCTCTGAACAGTGTTCAGCTAAAGCTACAAGTTAGTGTAGTGCGTCCTCCTCACAGTGTTCAGCCAAAGCTACAAGTTAGTGTAGTGCGACCTCTGCACTTTGTTCAGCTAAAGCTACAAATTAGTGTAGTACGTCCTCTGAACAGTGTTCAGCTAAAGCTACAAATTAGTGTAGTTCACAGTGTTCAGCTAAAGCTACAAGTTAGTGTAGTGCGACCTCTGCACAGTGTTCAGCTAAAGCTACAAGTTAGTGTAGTGCGTCCTCTGAACAGTGTTCAGCTAAAGCTACAAGTGAGTGTAGTGCACAGTGTTCAGCTAAAGTTACAAGTTAGTGTAGTGCGTCCTCCTCACAGTGTTTAGCTAAAGCTACAAGTTAATGTAGTGCGTCCTCTGAACAATGTTCATCTAAAGCTACAAGTTAGTGTAGTGCATAGTGTTCAGCTAAAGCTACAAGTTAGTGTTGTGCGTCCTCCTCACAGTGTTCAGCTAAAGCTACAAGTTAGTGTAGTGCGACCTCTGCACAGTGTTCAGCTAAAGCTACAATTTAGTGTAGTGCGTCCTCTGAACAGTGTTCAGCTAAAGCTACAAGTTAGTGTAGTGCACAGTGTTCAGCTAAAGCTACAAGTTAGTGTAGTGCATCCTCCTCACAGTGTTCAGCTAAAGCTACAAGTTAGTGTAGTGTGACCTCTGCACAGTGTTCAGCTAAAGCTACAAGTTAGTGTAGTGTGACCTCTGCACAGTGTTCAGCTAAAGCTACAAGTTCGTGTAGTGCGTCCTCCTCACAGTGTTCAGCTAAAGCTACAAGTTAGTGTAGTGCGTCCTCCTTACAGTGTTCAGCTAAAGCCACAAGTTAGTGTAGTGCGACCTCTGCACAGTGTTCAGCTAAAGCTACAAGTTAGTGTAGTGCGTCCTCTGAACAGTGTTCAGCTAAAGCTACAAGTGAGTGTAGTGCACAGTGTTCAGCTAAAACTACAAGTTAGTGTAGTGCGTCCTTCTCACAGTGTTCAGCTAAAGCTACAAGTTAGTGTAGTGCGTCCTCTGAACAGTGTTCAGCTAAAGCTACAAGTTAGTGTAGTGCGTCCTCCTCACAGTGTTCAGCCAAAGCTACAAGTTAGTGTAGTGCGATCTCTGCACTTTGTTCAGCTAAAGCTACAAATTAGTGTAGTACGTCCTCTGAACAGTGTTCAGCTAAAGCTACAAGTTAGTGTAGTTCACAGTGTTCAGCTAAAGCTACAAGCTAGTGTAGTGCGACCTCTGCACAGTGTTCAGCTAAAGCTACAAGTTAGTGTAGTGCGTCCTCTGAACAGTGTTCAGCTAAAGCTACAAGTGAGTGTAGTGCACAGTGTTCAGCTAAAACTACAAGTTAGTGTAGTGCGACCTCTGCAAAGTGTTCAGCTAAAGCTACAAGTTAGTGTAGTGCATCCTCTGAACAGTGTTCAGCTAAAGCTACAAGTTAGTGTAGTGCAACCTCTGCACAGTGTTCAGCTAAAGCTACAAGTTAGTGTAGTGCACAGTGTTCAGCTAAAGCTACAAGTTAATGTAGTGCATCCTCCTCACAGTGTTCAGCTAAAGCTACAAGTTAGTGTAGTGCGTCCTCCTCACAGTGTTCAGCTAAAGCTACAAGTTAGTGTAGTGCGTCCTCCTCATAGTGTTCAGCTAAAGCTACAAGTTAGTGTAGTGTGACCTCTACACAGTGTTCAGCTAAAGCTACAAGTTAGTGTAGTGCATTCTCTGAACAGTGTTCAGCTAAAGCTACAAGTTAGTGTAGTGCATGGTGTTCAGCTAAAGCTACAAGTTAGTGTAGTGCGTCCTCCTCACAGTGTTCAGCTAAAGCTACAAGTTAGTGTAGTGCGACCTCTACACATTGTTCAGCTAAAGCTACAAGTTAGTGTAGTGCACAGTGTTCAGCTAAAGCTACAAGTTAATGTTGTGCGTCCTCCTCACAGTGTTCAGCTAAAGCTACAAGTTAGTGTAGTGCGTCCTCCTCACAGTGTTCAGCTAAAGCTACAAGTTAGTGTAGTGCATCCTCCTCACAGTGTTCAGCTAAAGCTACAAGTTAGTGTAGTGTGACCTCTACACAGTGTTCAGCTAAAGCTACAAGTTAGTGTAGTGCGTTCTCTGAACAGTGTTCAGCTAAAGCTACAAGTTAGTGTAGTGCACGGTGTTCAGCTAAAGCTACAAGTTAGTGTAGTGCGTCCTCCTCACAGTGTTCAGCTAAAGCTACAAGTTAGTGTAGTGCGTCCTCCTCACAGTGTTCAGCTAAAGCTACAAGTTAGTGTAGTGCATCCTCCTCACAGTGTTCAGCTAAAGCTACAAGTTAGTGTAGTGTGACCTCTGCACAGTGTTCAGCTAAAGCTACAAGTTAGTGTAGTGCGTCCTCTGAACAGTGTTCAGCTAAAGCAACAAGTTAGTGTAGTGCATCCTCCTCACAGTGTTCAGCTAAAGCTACAAGTTCGTGTAGTGCGTCCTCCTCACAGTGTTCAGCTAAAGCTACAAGTTAGTGTAGTGCGTCCTCCTTACAGTGTTCAGCTAAAGCCACAAGTTAGTGTAGTGCGACCTCTGCACAGTGTTCAGCTAAAGCTACAAGTTAGTGTAGTGCGTCCTCTGAACAGTGTTCAGCTAAAGCTACAAGTGAGTGTAGTGCACAGTGTTCAGCTAAAACTACAAGTTAGTGTAGTGCGTCCTTCTCACAGTGTTCAGCTAAAGCTACAAGTTAGTGTAGTGCGTCCTCTGAACAGTGTTCAGCTAAAGCTACAAGTTAGTGTAGTGCGTCCTCCTCACAGTGTTCAGACAAAGCTACAAGTTAGTGTAGTGCGACCTCTGCACAGTGTTCAGCTAAAGCTACAAGTTAGTGTAGTGCACAGTGTTCAGCTAAAGCTACAAGTTAATGTAGTGCATCCTCCTCACAGTGTTCAGCTAAAGCTACAAGTTAGTGTAGTGCGTCCTCCTCACAGTGTTCAGCTAAAGCTACAAGTTAGTGTAGTGCGTCCTCCTCATAGTGTTCAGCTAAAGCTACAAGTTAGTGTAGTGTGACCTTTACACAGTGTTCAGCTAAAGCTACAAGTTAGTGTAGTGCATTCTCTGAACAGTGTTCAGCTAAAGCTACAAGTTAGTGTAGTGCATGGTGTTCAGCTAAAGCTACAAGTTAGTGTAGTGCGTCCTCCTCACAGTGTTCAGCTAAAGCTACAAGTTAGTGTAGTGCGACCTCTACACAGTGTTCAGCTAAAGCTACAAGTTAGTGTAGTGCACAGTGTTCAGCTAAAGCTACAAGTTAATGTTGTGCGTCCTCCTCACAGTGTTCAGCTAAAGCTACAAGTTAGTGTAGTGCGTCCTCCTCACAGTGTTCAGCTAAAGCTACAAGTTAGTGTAGTGCGTCCTCCTCACAGTGTTCAGCTAAAGCTACAAGTTAGTGTAGTGTGACCTCTACACAGTGTTCAGCTAAAGCTACAAGTTAGTGTAGTGCGTTCTCTGAACAGTGTTCAGCTAAAGCTACAAGTTAGTGTAGTGCACGGTGTTCAGCTAAAGCTACAAGTTAGTGTAGTGCGTCCTCCTCACAGTGTTCAGCTAAAGCTACAAGTTAGTGTAGTGCATCCTCTGAACAGTGTTCAGCTAAAGCTACAAGTTAGTGTAGTTCACAGTGTTCAGCTAAAGCTACAAGTTAGTGTAGTGTGTCCTCCTCACAGTGTTCAGCTAAAGCTAGTAGGTATATGGGGTAAATCCGCGCAATGAATTGGGTTTTTTAGTTTTGGATATGGCTGCTGCCTCTACACATACAATACCACCTAAGTGGGAAGTATTAGAAAATGGTAAAAAAGCAAGAGCAGTATGGCTCTGCCCTTATGGAGACAAAAAGATATTTTTCTTCTTGGTAGTAAATGTGTTACCTAGTGACCTTATTCCTAAAGAATTGCTTCTAAAACCTGTATGTGTCAAAAGGTTGAATAAAAACTGTGACTGGTGACGGATTTTTTCTATTAAAAGTGAAAAATGCAACATATGGTGCTCCAATTATTCAGCAAAGGTGCATTGTGCGCTTTAAATTAGGTAGATAGTTGTGGATATGGATACAAAACCACCTAAGTGGAAAGTATAAAAAGGAAAAAAAAGAGAAAAAAATAGTAAAAAAGCAGGAGTAGTATGGCGCTGCCCTTAAGGAGACAAAAATATATTTTTCTTCTTGGTAGTAAATGTGTTACCTAGTGACCTTTTCCTAAAGAATTGCTTCTAAAACCTATATGTGTCAAAAGGTTGAATAAAAACTGTGACTGGTGATGGATTTTTTCTATTAAAAGTGAAAAATGCAACATATGGTGCTCCAATTATTCAGCAAAGGTGCATTGTGCGCTTTAAATTAGGTAATAAATTAGGTAGATAGTTGTGGATATGGATACAAAACCACCTAAGTGGAAAGTATAAAAAGGAAAAAAAAAAAAAAAAGAAAACAGGAGTAGTATGGCGCTGCCCTTATGGAGACAAAAGGACTTTTCCTTTAAAATAAACAATAGCTCTATAATTCCTAAAGTATAGCTTCTAAGCCTGTGTGCGCCAAATAATTAAATAAAATCTGTGACTGGTGCTGAGTACTTACTGTTAAAGGTACAATTGCAACATAGGGTGCTTTAATTATTCAACAAAAGTGCATGGTGCAACATCACTAAAGTGACCAGTATTAAACCATAAAAATTCATACAAAATTGTGCAAATTATCCATCATATATAGTGACTGATATGCTGTGACCAGTATTAGTTGGATAGGAAAAGTTCCGTTTATGAAAAAACAAGTTCTTTTTAAAATGTTTTGAAGTGTTCAATCTCTGAGGGTCAAATATCTGTAGGAAAGCTTCTTATCCAGGTGCTGGTTTCTTTAATTAGCCTAGTAGAACTATCCATAGAGTTCTTATGGCGGCCATTTTCTTGGGGATATTGTGGACCGAAGCCCGGGTAGTGCGCATGTGCTTAGCTGTGATTGAGGGAACGTTAAGTCCGAGCTGTCAGCAAAGAACGTCACCGTTGACGCTTGGCCGCATTCTTTCTTCCCCCACTTCTTATTAGAATCTAAGCTGGCTTCCGGGTCGGTGACACCCCCCAGGGCACTGCTAATCGATTTTTTAGAAAAAATATATGCACATACTGGTCCCACTATTACCCTATGTTCTAATGGTTTGAATATACATGACAAAGATTAACATTTTAAACATTGTAAAAAAAAAATAAAAGTACATGTGGCTTCGGTCCACAATATCCCCAAGAAAATTGCTGCCATAAGAACTCTATGGATAGTTCTACTAGGCTTCGGTCTATAATATCCCCAAGAAAATGGCCGCTAACAACCCAATGCACAATCCCATTAGGCTTCGGTCCTCAAAACCTTAGCAAAAATGGCCGCCGATCCAATAATAGTTGCACTTATTACAGGCCACACTATTTAAACCCAGGAGGTACAGCAAGATGAATGCCCCAGTAGAAGTCTGATGACGAAACGCACGTAGGGCGGGCTACGGACGTCTTGCAGCACCTCTAACAAAGGGAATTTGTTAACTTTTTCTATGCTTGATTTTTTTCATTTGAAATGTGAGTACATATATTTTATTAAGCTTTAATAAAAGTTCTCTTATGTTTTTACGCGATGGGCATACCTTCTTTCCTTTAAATGTAATTACTACACCACAATATGCAAGTAAAGTTTGGGGGATACCCTTGATTGCTGCACAGTGGCAGACACTGTGACCGCGCATACCTCTGCAGGGGAAAGAAAAATCCGGTGAGTGCAAGCATTGTCAGAGCATGCAGACAAGGCACTAATTAAAGAAACCAGCACCTGGATAAGAAGCTTTCCTACAGATATTTGACCCTCAGAGATTGAACACTTCAAAACATTTTAAAAAGAACTTGTTTTTTCATAAACGGAACTTTTCCTATCCAAATAATACTGGTCACAGCACATCAGTCACTATATATGATGGATAATTTGCACAATTTTGTATGAATTTTTATGGTTTAACACTGGTCACTTTAATAATTGAAGCACCCTATGTTGTAATTGTACCTTTAACAGTAAGTACTCAGCACTAGTCACAGATTTTATTTAATTATTTGGCGCACACAGGCTTAGAAGCTATACTTTAGGAATTATAGAGCTATTGTTTATTTTAAAGGAAAAGTCCTTTTGTCTCCATAAGGGCAGCGCCATACTACTCCTGTTTTCTTTTTTTTTTTTTTTTCCTTTTTATACTTTCCACTTAGGTGGTTTTGTATCCATATCCACAACTATCTACCTAATTTATTACCTAATTCACCTTTGCTGAATAATTGGAGCACCATATGTTGCATTTTTCACATTTAATAGAAAAAATCCATCACCAGTCAGTTTTTATTCAACCTTTTGACACATACAGGTTTTAGAAGCAATTCTTTAGGAATAAGGTCACCAGGTAACACATTTACTACCAAGAAGAAAAATATCTTTTTGTCTCCAAAAGGGCAGCGCCATACTACTCCTGCTTTTTTACCATTTTTTTTTCTCTTTTTTTTCCTTTTTATACTCTCCACTTGGTGGTTTTGTATCCATATCCACAACTATCTACCTAATTTATTACCTAATTTAAAGCGCACAATGCACCTTTGCTGAATAATTGGAGCACCATATGTTGCACCATATGTTGCATTTTTCACTTTTAATAGAAAAAATCCATCACCAGTCACAGTTTTTATTCAACCTTTTGACACATACAGGTTTTAGAAGCAATTCTTTAGGAATAAGGTCAATAGGTAACACATTTACTACCAAGAAGAAAAATATCTTTTTGTCTCCATAAGGGCAGCGCCATACTACTGCTTTTTTACCATTTTCAGCTAAAGCTACAAGTTAGTGTAGTGTGACCTCTGCACAGTGTTCAGCTAAAGCTACAAGTTAGTGTAGTGCGACCTCTGCACAGTGTTCAGCTAAAGCCAGAAGTTAGTGAAGTGCATCCTTTGAACAGTGTTCAGCTAAAGCTACAAGTTAGTGTAGTGCGACCTCTGCACAATGTTCAGCTAAAGCTACCTGTAGAAGGTTGGTGGTGTTTTTCTGATCCTATCACTACCGCAGGCAGCTATATTATTTACATGGTAATGTAGTGCGTCAACTGCACAGTGTTCAGCTAAAGCTACCTGTAGAAGGTTGGTGGTGTTTTCCTCATCCTATCACTACCGCAGGCAGCTATATTATTTACATGGTAATGTAGTGCGTCAACTGCACAGTGTTCAGCTAAAGCTACCTGTAGAAGGTTGGTGGTGTTTTCCTCATCCTATCACTACCGCAGGCAGCTACATTATTTTAACATTAAGGTAGTGTGTCCTCTGCACAGTGTTCAGCTAAAGCTACCTGTAGAAGGTTGGTGGTGTTTTCCTGATCCTATCACTACCGCAGGCAGCTACATTATTTACACATTAGTCTAGTGCGACCTCTGCACAGTGTTCAGCTAAAGCTATCTGTAGAAGGTTGGTGGTGTTTTCCTGATCCTATCACTACCACAGGCAGCTACATTATTTTAACTTTAGTGTAGTGCGTCCTCTGCACAGTGTTCAGCTAAAGCTATCTGTAGAAGGTTGGTGGTTTTTTCCTGATATAGTATATGTGAAAAACCACAAAGCGCTGTGATGGTTATTTAAGGTAAAACCAAAACTTCAAAATCAAAATAAAATAAGTGAGGCTGCTTTCAATAAAGAGTGCTCAAAATCTCTACACATACATAAATATAAAAAAGATTGAAGCGCTTCACTGCGTGAACAGTGGGTTTAAATTAAATATGTGTGCATCCCACACAAAAATACCCAGCTAATGTGCAATGAAAATGCACCTGTAATATGTAACCACAAGTCTTAAAACTAATAAATACCTATGTCAAAGTAAAATTGTGTTACAAACATATATAAATATAGTGAAGTGTAAAACCAGGATAATTGGCCATCAAACCATAAATAAAAAAATTGTTAATTGTTACCAAGTGATTAAAATAAGATAGACACACTAATGATATAATATAAAATATGGAGAGAGACAGGACAACCAATTCAAATGAAGGATAAATGTAGTCCCAGTATTAGAGGTTCTTAAATTGCTTAATTGGAGTGCTCGCTTGTTAATCCTGAACGATAGTGTCATTCAACTCCAGCCTCATAAGATGTGGTTTTCAGCACCGAGTGTCATATGTAAAGCAAATAAAGAAAGAAACTTCATTGCGCAATGCTCTGAAAAAATAGTACACCAGCAAACATGCTATGAGATCCACTCACGTGCGCCCCGTGTTGGGAAAGACATATGCAGATACGATTAGCAGTCAGCCGCCGAGGACAAGAGCAGGATCGCTGCCGTGCACAGCCAAACTGTGGGAGGATTAACAAACAGGATTAACAAGCGAGCACTCCAATTAAGCAATTTAAGAACCTCTAATACTGGGACTACATTTATCCTTCATTTGAATTGGTTGTCCTGTCTCTCTCCATATTTTATATTATATCATTAGTGTGTCTATTTTTTTTTAATCACTTGGTAACAATTAACAATTTATTTATGGTTTGATGGCCAATTATCCTGGTTTTACACTTCACTATATTTATATGTTTGTAACACAATTTTACTTTGACATAGGTATTTATTAGTTTTAAGACTTGTGGTTACATATTATAGCTGCATTTTCATTGCACATTAGCTGGGTATTTTTGTGTGGGATGCACACATATTTAATTTAAATCCATTGACCACGCTTTTGCTGAACACTGTGCAGAGTTTGCACTAGACTATCTGTAGAAGGTTAGTGGTGTTTTCCTGATCCTATCACTACCGCATGCAGCTACATTATTTTAACGTTAGTGTAGTGCGTCCTCTGCACAGTGTTCAGCTAAAGCTATCTGTAGAAGGTTAGTGGTGTTTTCCTGATCCTATCACTACCGCAGGCAGCTACATTATTTACATGTTAGTGTAGTGCATCCTCTGCACAGTGTTCAGCTAAAGATTCAAGTTAGTATAGTGCGAATTTTGTACAGTGTTCATCTAAAGCTACAAGTTAGTGTAGTGCGTCCTCTGAACAGTGTTCAGCTAAAGCTACAAGTTAGTGTAGTGTGACCTCTGCACTTTGTTCAGTTAAAGCTACAAATTAGTGTAGTACGTCCTCTGAACAGTGTTCAGCTAAAGCTACAAGTTAGTGTAGTGCGTCCTCTGAACAGTGTTCAGCTAAAGCTACAAGTTAGTGTAGTGCACAGTGTTCAGCTAAAGCTACAAGTTAGTGTAGTGCGTCCTCCTCACAGTGTTCAGCTAAAGCTACAAGTTAGTGTAGTGCGACCTCTGCACAGTGTTCAGCTAAAGCTGCAAGTTAGTGTAGTGCGACCTCTGCACAGTGTTCAGCTAAAGCTACCTGTAGAAGGTTGGTGGTGTTTTTCTGATCCTATCACTACCGCAGGCAGCTACATTATTTACACGTTAATGTAGTGCGTCCACTGCACAGTGTTCAGCTAAAGCTACCTGTAGAAGGTTGGTGGTGTTTTCCTAATCCCATCACTACCGCAAGCAGCTACATTATTTACACGTTAGTGTAGTGCGTCCTCTGCACAGTGTTCAGCTAAAGCTACCTGTAAAGGTTGGTGGTGTTTTCCTGATCTTATCACTACCGCAGGCAGCTACATTATTTACACGTTAGTGTAGTGCGTCCTCTGCACAGTGTTCAGCTAAAGCTACAAGTTAGTGTAGTGCGAACTTTGCACAGTGTTCAGCTAAAGCTACCTGTAGAAGGTTGGTGGTGTTTTCCTGATCTTATCACTACCGCAGGCAGCTACATTATTTATACGTTAGTGTAGTGCATCCTCTGCACAGTGTTCAGCTAAAGCTACAAGTTAGTGTAGTGCGACCTCTGCACTTTGTTCAGCTAAAGCTACAAATTAGTGTAGTACGTCCTCTGAACAGTGTTCAGCTAAAGCTACAAGTTAGTGTAGTGCACAGTGTTCAGCTAAAGCTACAAGTTAGTGTAGTGCGTCCTCCTCACAGTGTTCAGCTAAAGCTACAAGTTAGTGTAGTGCGACCTCTGCACAGTGTTCAGCTAAAGCTACAAGTTAGTGTAGTGCGACCTCTGCACAGTGTTCAGCTAAAGCTACCTGTAGAAGGTTGGTGCTGTTTTTCTGATCCTATCACTACCGCAGGCAGCTACATTATTTACTCGTTAATGTAGTGCGTCCTCTGCACAGTGTTCAGCTAAAGCTACCTGTAGAAGGTTGGTGGTGTTTTCCTAATCCTATCACTAACGAAAGCAGCTACATTATGTACACGTTAGTGTAGTGCGTCCTCTGCACAGTGTTCAGCTAAAGCTACCTGTAGAAGGTTGGTGGTGTTTTCCTGATCCTATCACTACCGCAGGCAGCTACATTATTTTAACGTTAGTGTAGTGCGTCCTCTGCACAGTGTTCAGCTAAAGCTACCTGTAGAAGGTTGGTGGTGTTTTCCTGATCTTATCACTACCGCAGGCAGCTACATTATTTACACGTTAGTGTAGTGCGTCCTCTGCACAGTGTTCAGCTAAAGCTACAAGTTAGTATAGTGCGACCTTTGCACAGTGTTCATCTAAAGCTACAAGTTAGTGTAGTGCGTCCTCTGAACAGTGTTCAGCTAAAGCTACAAGTTAGTGTAGTGCACAGTGTTCAACTAAAGCTACAAGTTAGTGTAGTGCGTCCTCTGAACAGTGTTCAGCTAAAGCTACAAGTTAGTGTAGTGCACAGTGTTCAACTAAAGCTACAAGTTAGTGTAGTGCGACCTCTGCACTTTGTTCTGCTAAAGCTACAAATTAGTGTAGTACGTCCTCTGAACAGTGTTCAGCTAAAGCTACAAGTTAGTGTAGTGCGTCCTCCTCACAGTGTTCAGCTAAAGCTACAAGTTAGTGTAGTGCGACCTCTGCACAGTGTTCAGCTAAAGCTACAAGTTAGTGTAGTGCGACCTCTGCACAGTGTTCAGCTAAAGCTACCTGTAGAAGGTTGGTGGTGTTTTTCTGATCCTGTCACTACCGCAGGCAGCTACATTATTTACACGTTAATGTAGTGCGTCCTCTGCACAGTGTTCAGCTAAAGCTACCTGTAGAAAGTTAGTGGTGTTTTCCTAATCCTATCACTACCTCAAGCAGCTACATTATTTACACGTTAGTCTAGTGCAAACTCTGCACAGTGTTCAGCTAAAGCTATCTGTAGAAGGTTAGTGGTGTTTTCCTGATCCTATCACTAACGCATGCAGCTACATTATTTTAACGTTAGTGTAGTGCGTCCTCTTCACAGTGTTCAGCTAAAGCTACAAGTTAGTGTAGTGCGACCTCTGCACTTTGTTCAGCTAAAGCTACAAATTAGTGTAGTACGTCCTCTGAACAGTGTTCAGCTAAAGCTACAAGTTAGTGTAGTGCGTCCTCTGAACAGTGTTCAGCTAAAGCTACAAGTTAGTGTAGTGCACAGTGTTCAGCTAAAGCTACAAGTTAGTGTAGTGTGTCCTCCTCACAGTGTTCAGCTAAAGCTACAAGTTAGTGTAGTGCGACCTCTGCACAGTGTTCAGCTAAAGCTACAAGTTAGTGTAGTGCGATCTCTGCACAGTGTTCAGCTAAAGCTACCTGTAGAAGGTTGGTGGTGTTTTTCTGATCCTATCACTACCGCAGGCAGCTACATTATTTACTCGTTAATGTAGTGCGTCCTCTGCACAGTGTTCAGCTAAAGCTACCTGTAGAAGGTTAGTGGTGTTTTCCTGATCTTATCACTACCGCAGGCAGCTACATTATTTACACGTTAGTCTAGTGCAAACTCTGCACAGTGTTCAGCTAAAGCTATCTGTAGAAGGTTAGTGGTGTTTTCCTGATCCTATCACTACCGCATGCAGCTACATTATTTTAACGTTAGTGTAGTGCGTCCTCTGCACAGTGTTCAGCTAAAGCTACCTGTAGAAGGTTGGTGGTGTTTTCCTGATCCTATCACTACCGCAGGCAGCTACATTATTTTAACGTTAGTGAAGTGCGTCCTCTGCACAGTGTTCAGCTAAAGCTACCTGTAGAAGGTTGGTGGTGTTTTCCTGATCTTATCACTACCGCAGGCAGCTACATTATTTACACGTTAGTGTAGTGCGTCCTCTGCACAGTGTTCAGCTAAAGCTACAAGTTAGTGTAGTGCGACCTTTGCACAGTGTTCATCTAAAGCTACAAGTTAGTGTAGTGCGTCCTCTGAACAGTGTTCAGCTAAAGCTACAAGTTAGTGTAGTGCACAGTGTTCAACTAAAGCTACAAGTTAGTGTAGTGCGTCCTCTGAACAGTGTTCAGCTAAAGCTACAAGTTAGTGAAGTGCACAGTGTTCAACTAAAGCTACAAGTTAGTGTAGTGCGACCTCTGCACTTTGTTCAGCTAAAGCTACAAATTAGTGTAGTACGTCCTCTGAACAGTGTTCAGCTAAAGCTACAAGTTAGTGTAGTGCGTCCTCCTCACAGTGTTCAGCTAAAGCTACAAGTTAGTGTAGTGCGACCTCTGCACAGTGTTCAGCTAAAGCTACAAGTTAGTGTAGTGCGACCTCTGCACAGTGTTCAGCTAAAGCTACCTGTAGAAGGTTGGTGGTGTTTTTCTGATCCTGTCACTACCGCAGGCAGCTACATTATTTACACGTTAATGTAGTGCGTCCTCTGCACAGTGTTCAGCTAAAGCTACCTGTAGAAAGTTGGTGGTGTTTTCCTAATCCTATCCCTACCGCAAGCAGCTACATTATTTACACGTTAGTCTAGTGCAAACTCTGCACAGTGTTCAGCTAAAGCTATCTGTAGAAGGTTAGTGGTGTTTTCCTGATCCTATCACTAACGCATGCAGCTACATTATTTTAACGTTAGTGTAGTGCGTCCTCTTCACAGTGTTCAGCTAAAGCTACAAGTTAGTGTAGTGCGACCTCTGCACTTTGTTCAGCTAAAGCTACAAATTAGTGTAGTACGTCCTCTGAACAGTGTTCAGCTAAAGCTACAAGTTAGTGTAGTGCGTCCTCTGAACAGTGTTCAGCTAAAGCTACAAGTTAGTGTAGTGCACAGTGTTCAGCTAAAGCTACAAGTTAGTGTAGTGTGTCCTCCTCACAGTGTTCAGCTAAAGCTACAAGTTAGTGTAGTGCGATCTCTGCACAGTGTTCAGCTAAAGCTACCTGTAGAAGGTTGGTGGTGTTTTTCTGATCCTATCACTACCGCAGGCAGCTACATTATTTACTCATTAATGTAGTGCGTCCTCTGCACAGTGTTCAGCTAAAGCTACCTGTAGAAGGTTAGTGGTGTTTTCCTGATCTTATCACTACCGCAGGCAGCTACATTATTTACACGTTAGTCTAGTGCAAACTCTGCACAGTGTTCAGCTAAAGCTATCTGTAGAAGGTTAGTGGTGTTTTCCTGATCCTATCACTACCGCATGCAGCTACATTATTTTAACGTTAGTGTAGTGCGTCCTCTGCACAGTGTTCAGCTAAAGCTACCTGTAGAAGGTTGGTGGTGTTTTCCTGATCCTATCACTACCGCAGGCAGCTACATTATTTTAACGTTAGTGTAGTGCGTCCTCTGCACAGTGTTCAGCTAAAGCTACCTGTAGAAGGTTGGTGGTGTTTTCCTGATCTTATCACTACCGCAGGCAGCTACATTATTTACACGTTAGTGTAGTGCGTCCTCTGCACAGTGTTCAGCTAAAGCTACAAGTTAGTGTAGTGCGACCTTTGCACAGTGTTCATCTAAAGCTACAAGTTAGTGTAGTGCGTCCTCTGAACAGTGTTCAGCTAAAGCTACAAGTTAGTGTAGTGCACAGTGTTCAACTAAAGCTACAAGTTAGTGTAGTGCGTCCTCTGAACAGTGTTCAGCTAAAGCTACAAGTTAGTGCAGTGCACAGTGTTCAACTAAAGCTACAAGTTAGTGTAGTGCGACCTCTGCACTTTGTTCAGCTAAAGCTACAAATTAGTGTAGTACGTCCTCTGAACAGTGTTCAGCTAAAGCTACAAGTTAGTGTAGTGCGTCCTCCTCACAGTGTTCAGCTAAAGCTACAAGTTAGTGTAGTGAGACCTCTGCACAGTGTTCAGCTAAAGCTACAAGTTAGTGTAGTGCGACATCTGCACAGTGTTCAGCTAAAGCTACCTGTAGAAGGTTGGTGGTGTTTTTCTGATCCTGTCACTACCGCAGGCAGCTACATTATTTACACGTTAATGCAGTGCGTCCTCTGCACAGTGTTCAGCTAAAGCTACCTGTAGAAAGTTGGTGGTGTTTTCCTAATCCTATCACTACCGCAAGCAGCTACATTATTTACACGTTAGTCTAGTGCAAACTCTGCACAGTGTTCAGCTAAAGCTATCTGTAGAAGGTTAGTGGTGTTTTCCTGATCCTATCACTAACGCATGCAGCTACATTATTTTAACGTTAGTGTAGTGCGTCCTCTTCACAGTGTTCAGCTAAAGCTACAAGTTAGTGTAGTGCGACCTCTGCACTTTGTTCAGCTAAAGCTACAAATTAGTGTAGTACGTCCTCTGAACAGTGTTCAGCTAAAGCTACAAGTTAGTGTAGTGCGTCCTCTGAACAGTGTTCAGCTAAAGCTACAAGTTAGTGTAGTGCACAGTGTTCAGCTAAAGCTACAAGTTAGTGTAGTGTGTCCTCCTCACAGTGTTCAGCTAAAGCTACAAGTTAGTGTAGTGCGACCTTTGCACAGTGTTCAGCTAAAGCTACCTGTAGAAGGTTGGTGGTGTTTTCCTGATCTTATCACTACCGCAGGCAGCTACATTATTTACACGTTAGTGTAGTGCGTCCTCTGCACAGTGTTCAGCTAAAGCTACAAGTTAGTGTAGTGCGTCCTCTGCACAGTGTTCAGCTAAAGCTACAAGTTAGTGTTGTGCACAGTGTTCAACTAAAGCTACAAGTTAGTGTAGTGCATCCTCTTCACAGTGTTCAGCTAAAGCTACAAGTTAGTGTAGTGCGACCTCTGCACTTTGTTCAGCTAAAGCTACAAATTAGTGTAGTACGTCCTCTGAACAGTGTTCAGCTAAAGCTACAAGTTAGTGTAGTGCGTCCTCTGAACAGTGTTCAGCTAAAGCTACAAGTTAGTGTAGTTCACAGTGTTCAGCTAAAGCTACAAGTTAGTGTAGTGCGTCCTCCTCACAGTGTTCAGCTAAAGCTACAAGTTAGTGTAGTGCGACCTCTGCACAGTGTTCAGCTAAAGCTACAAGTTAGTGTAGTGCGACCTCTGCACAGTGTTCAGCTAAAGCTACCTGTAGAAGGTTGGTGGTGTTTTCCTAATCCTATCACTACCGCAAGCAGCTACATTATTTACACGTTAGTCTAGTGCAAACTCTGCACAGTGTTCAGCTAAAGCTATCTGTAGAAGGTTGGTGATGTTTTCCTGATCTTATCACTACCGCAGGCAGCTACATTATTTACACGTTAATTTAGTGCGTCCTCTGCACAGTGTTCAGCTAAAGCTACCTGTAGAAGGTTGGTGGTGTTTTCCTGATCTTATCACTACCGCAGGCAGCTACATTATTTACACGTTAGTGTAGTGCGTCCTCTGCACAGTGTTCAGCTAAAGCTACAAGTTAGTGTAGTGCACAGTGTTCAACTAAAGCTACAAGTTAGTGTAGTGTGTCCTCTTCACAGTGTTCAGCTAAAGCTACAAGTTAGTGTAGTGCGACCTCTGCACTTTGTTCAGCTAAAGCTACAAATTAGTGTAGTACGTCCTCTGAACAGTGTTCAGCTAAAGCTACAAGTTAGTGTAGTGCGTCCTCTGAACAGTGTTCAGCTAAAGCTACAAGTTAGTGTAGTTCACAGTGTTCAGCTAAAGCTACAAGTTAGTGTAGTGTGACCTCTGCATAGTGTTCAGCTTAAGCTACAAGTTAGTGTAGTGCGACCTCTGCAAAGTGTTCAGCTAAAGCTACCTGTAGAAGGTTGGTGGTGTTTTCCTGATCCTTTCACTACTGCAAGCAGCTACATTTTTTACACGTTAGTCTAGTGCGAACTCTGCACAGTGTTCAGCTAAAGCTATCTGTAGAAGTTTGGTGATGTTTTCCTGATCCTTTCACTACCGCAGGCAGCTACATTATTTTAACTTTGGTGTAGTGCGTCCTCTGCACAGTGTTCAGCTAAAGCTACAAGTTAGTGTAGTGCGACCTCTGCACAGTGTTCATCTAAAGCTACCTGTAGAAGATTGGTGGTGTTCTCATACTACAGGCAGGCAGTTGATTTTGCTAGCTGCAGTTTCAATATATATATATCCCAGTATCCCAGCTTAGTGCAGCTACATCTCACTGCAGGCCATTAGTATGCCTGGAAGGCCAACAAGGAGAGGCAGACAGTCACAAGCCAATAAAAGAGTGCAAGCAGGCTCTATGTCTAGAGGCAACAGTGCTGGTCGTGGAGACGGTGCATCCTCATCAGTACGTGGCCGTGGGACATGCTTGGCCTTTTTTTCGTCAGCTGGCCGTGTTGAGCCGCAACATGCGGAAGACTTGGTCGAGTGGATGACCAAGCCATCCTCATCCTCCTCATCCTCTCTCACCCATGCTCAGGGTACATTGTCTGGCAAAGCAGCTGCCAACACGGCCTCTTCCCTCGGCTCAATATCATCAGTGACTCCTTTCCTAGCCCCACCATGTCCTCCTGAGGAGTCCCTCGAACTGTTTGACCACAGTGTTGGGTACATGCTCCAGGAGGATGCCCAGCGTATAGAAGGCTCTGATGATGATACTGAGCTAGATGAAGGCAGTAACATGGGCACGGACAGAGAGAGTGCCCAAGAAGGACAGCAATCTGGCAGTCATGCTCCCCCTGCTGCAGCATACTGCCAGGTTTGCTCCAGTGATGAGGAGGGAGGGGATGATGAGGTCATTGACTCAATGTAGGTGCCTGATAGGAGAGAGGAGGAGGAGGAAGCACATCACCAATGAGGCAGGATGCCCTCCAGGGGCCAGCCTAAGGGCAGCACACTGACTGCATCACACTGCAAAGCTCCGTATGTGCAGGGCGCTGCTTTCTCTGCGCGTTATTCCAAAAGTTCTTTGGTGTGGATCTTTTTTGAGACGAGTGCATCAGATCCCACCACTGCTATTTGCAACATATGTCTCAAGCGTATCTTGCGTGGCCAAAACATCTCCCGCTTGGGCACCACATGCTTGACCAGACATATGTTGACCTGCCATGCAGTTCGTTGGCAAGCGAATCTAAAAGACCCACACCAAAGAACAAAGAGGTCCTCTCCTTGCCCCTCATCAGCTGAGATCTCCAACCCCACTATATCTTCAGTCCTCTCTGAGATCTGCACTGAGAGGAATGAAGGTGTAGAATTAGGTGTGTCACAGCCAAGTACTTGTGGGCAATCTGCTTTCAGTTCACCGACGTCAGATTGTACCAGGCAAATTTCCCTGCCCCAGCTGCTGCACCGCCGAAAGAAGTTCGCTCCCAGCCATCTACATGCCCAGCGGTTGAATGCTAGCTTGGCAAAATTGCTAGCACTTCAACTGCTACCTTTTCAGTTGGTAGACTCTGCCCCCTTCCGTGAGTTTGTGGAATGTGCGGTTCCTCAGCATCAGGTACCCAAACACCACTTTTTCTCCCGGAAGGCGATTCCGGCTCTCTACCGGCATGTGGAAGGCAATGTCCATGCCTCGCTGGACAGGGTGGTCAGCGGTAAGGTGCATATTACCGCTGACTCATGGTCCAACAAGCATGGACAGGGACATTACCTAAGTTTCACGGCGCATTGGGTGACTCTGCTGGCAGCTGGGAAGGATGCAGGACAAGGTGCAGTAGAGTTGGAGGTTGTTCCACCACCATGCCTCCAAAATGCCACTACTAACGATTCTGACACACCTCTCTCCTCCACCCCCTCCTCTTCTTCTTCCTCCATGGCCTCTTCCTGTGCTTTGTCCTCGGAACCAGTGTTGCTCCATAGGCGTTCAAGGGGCTACTCAAGTATGCAGGCCAAAAGATGCCATGCCTTGCTTCAGCTGGTGTGCTTGGGGGACAGGAGACACACTGGGGCAGAGGTTCTGTCAGCTCTGCAGGGGCAGGTTCAGAGGTGGTTGACACCACGCCAACTTAGGGCAGGAATGGTGGTTTGCGACAATGGCACCAACCTCCTCTCTGCCCTCCGACAGGGACAAATGACCCATGTGCCCTGTTTGGCTCACCTCCTTAACTTAGTGGTGCAGCGGTTCTTGGGCAGGTACCCAGGCTTACCGGATGTCCTGAGGCAGGCCAGGAACGTCTGTGTGCATTTCTGCCAGTCATATAATGCCAGTGCTCGGCTGGCAGACCTCCAAAAGGAATTTAACCTGCCCAAGAACCACCTAATCTGTGACATGCCCACCAGGTGGAACTCAACGTTGGCCATGCTGCAGCGGCTGCACACGCAGCAGAGGGCCATCAATGAGTACCTGTGCGACTATGGCACCAGGACAGGGTCAGGGGAGCTTGGTTTTTTTCCCCATGCCAGTGGGCCATGATCAGGGATGCATGCACTGTCCTGTCACCATTTGAGGAGGCCACGAGGATGGTGAGCAGTGACAGTGCATGCATCAGTGACACTGTCCCCCTTTTCCACCTGCTGGAGCACATGCTGCATGGAATAATGGACAGGGCACTTGAGGCAGAACAGAGGCAGGAAGAGGAGGACTTCCTTAGCTCTCAAGGCCCGCTTTAACCAGACAGTGTTCCTGCGTGCCCGCCAATCACACAAGAAGAGGAGGAGGAGGAGGAGGAGGATTGTGTCAGTATGGAGGTGGAGCCTGGCACTCAGCATCAGCAGCAGTCTTTAAGGGATCATTTACAGTCCCAAGAAATACATGGACTTGTACGTGGCTGGGAGAAGGTGGCTGCGGATCATGTCGTCCTTAGTGACCCAGAGGATTCCGGACCGAATGCCTGAGCAAACCTACGCTGCATGGCCTCCCTGATCCTGCAAAACCTGCGTAAGGATCCTCTTATTCGTCGTATCAAGGAGAAGGAACAATACCGACTGGCAACCCTCCTTGATCCACGTTACAAGGGTAAGGCTGCGGACCTTTTCTTGCCGTCGCAGAGGGAGCAGAGGATGAAACATCTTTGGGAGGCCTTGCAGAAAGGTCTGTGCAATGCGTTCCCAGAGACTGGGAGGTTACAAACTCCTGTTTCTGGACAACGTGTTGCTGAGGCTTCGGTCAGTCAAAGAAGGAGTGGTGGAGAAGGTGGCTGTCTGACTGATACGTTCAGACAATTTTTTAGTCCGCAGCCCCAAGGTATGATCGGCTCCAGCAACCATCCCAGCGTCTGTTTTACATGGTGCAGGAATACCTAGGGGCAAGATCTGACTTGGACACCTTTCCCACGAAAATCCTTTGGGTTATTGGGTCTTGAGGATGGATCACTGGCCAGAGCTTGCACAGTATGCAATTGAGCTACTGGCCTGTCCTGCATCCAGCGTTCTTTCAGAATGCACATTCAGTACTGCTGGAGGCTTTGTAACCGATCACAGGGTGCGTCTGTCCACCGACTCGGTCGATCGACTGACCTTCATAAAAATGAATCAGTCTTGGATCACCACCAGCTACCAAGCACCTGATGCTGATGTAACCGAATACATTTTTTTTGAAATCTCAGATCCCTTCAAAGACTGCCTATGCTGATGCTGAGTGACTATCCTGTTATACTGAGTAATTATCCTCTTCCTCCTCAATGATCATGATGATAGCTTGTAAGAATATTTTTGATTCTGGGCGCCGCCAGTCCCGCCACCAGTGCCTGAGGCCAATTTTTCAGCCCCTGTTTAACAGGGGCGTATAATTACAATTTTTGATGCAGTTCTTTGCAGCAGGGCTTGTTCCTGCGCTCCAACTAGAGTATCTGTGAGGGGTTGCAGTGTTGTGGCAATAGCACCAGTGCCTAAGGCCCAATTTTTCAGCCCCTGTTGTAATTACAATTTTTGATGCAATTCTTTGCTGCAAGGCTCGTTCCTGCGCTCTAACTAGAGTATCTGTGAGGGGTTGCCATGTTGTGGCACCAGCACCAGTGCCTAAGGCCCAATTTTTCAGCCCCTGTTTAACAGGGGCGTGTAATTACAATTTTTGATGCAATTCTTTGCAGCAGGGCTAGTTCCTACGCTCCAACAAGATACCGATATTCTTCCAGCCAGAAAGTATGTTATAAAGAGCCGCTTACCAGATATGTTGGACCTCAAGTTATGGAGATCGTATGGGCCTGGTGCATTAGCATAGCAACATTGTTGCTCAATTTTCACATTGGTCAATATTTATTCTTCAGCTACATTGTTTCACTTATATATCTTGGTATTAGGGAATCACTTGCGGATGCGTGCTTGTTTTACTTAAATCATTCATTACATTTCACATACCCTTCACTCTGATTCGAATCCAGTCGCATCTGCGACACACCGATTCATTTCGGCACGTGTTAGTCATTTTCGTCTCTTCCCATTCCATGTTCCTAGTCCGGTTCACTGTCAGTTGCAATGGCGGCACACCGATTCGTGCCTCTGTCATGGCAATCATTTCATATACCCTTCACTCCGATTTGCATCCAGTCGCATTTGCGACACACTGATTCATATACTGTGTGTATGTATATATATATATATATATATATATATATATATATACACAGTATCTCACAAAAGTGAGTACACATCTCACATTTTTGTAAATATTTTATTATATATTTTCATGTGACAACACTGAATAAATTACACTTTGCTACAATGTAATGTAGTGAGTGCACAGCTTGTATAATAGTGTAAGTTTGCTGTTCCCTCAAAATAACTCAACAGAGCCATTAATGTATAAACCACTGGTAACAAAAGTAAGTTCAAAATGTCCAAATTGGGCCCAAAGTGTCAATATTTTGTGTGGTCACCATTATTTTCCATACTGCCTTAACCCTCTTGGGCATGGAGTTCACCAGAGCCTCACAGGTTGCCACTGGAGTCCTCTTCCATTCCTTCACGATGACATCACAAAGCTGGTGGATGTTAAAGAGCTTGCACTCCTCCACCTTCTTTTTGAGGATGCCCCACAGATGCTCAATAGGGTTTAGGTCTGGAGACATGCTTGGCCAGTCCATCACCCTTACCCCCATCTTCTTTAGCAAGGCAGTGGTCATCTTGGAGGTGTGTTTGGTGTCATTAACATGTTGGAATACCACCCTGTGGCCCAGTCTCCAATTGGAGGGGATCATCCTCTGTTTCAGTACGTCACAATACATGTTGGCATTCATGATGTCCTCAATGAACTGTAGATCCCCAGTGCCGGCAGCACTCATGCGGCCCCAGACCATGACACTCCCACCACCATGCTTGACTGTAGACAAGATACACTTGTCTTTATACTCCTCACCTGGTTGCCTCCACACACGCTTAACACCAACTGAACCAAATAAGTTTATCTTTGTCTCATAATACCACAGGACATGGTTCCAGTAATCCATGTCCTTAGTCTGCTCGTTTGCGGGCTTTCTTGTGCATCATCATTAAAAGAGGCTTCCTTCTGGAACGACAGCCTTGCAGACCAATTTGATGTAGTGTGCGGCGTATGGTCTGAGTAGTGACAGGCTGACCCCCACCAATTCAACCTCTGCAGCAATGCTGGCAGCATTCATACATCTATTTCCCAAAGACAGCCTCTGGATATGATACTGAGCATGTGCACTCAATTTCCTTGGTCGACCATGGCGAGGCCTGTTCTGAGTGGAACCTGTGCTGTTAAACTGCTGTATGATCTTGGCCACCGTGCTGCAGCTCAGTTTCAGGGTCTTGGCAATCTTCTTATAGCCTAGGCCATCTTTATATAGAGCAACAATTCTTTTTTCAGATCCTCAGAGAGTTCTTTGCCATAAGGGGCCATGTTGAACTTCCAGTCAGTATGAGAGAATGAGAGATATAACACCAAATTTAACACACCTGCTCCCCATTCCCACCTGAGACCTTGTAACACTGACAAGTCACATGGCACCAGGGAGGGAAAATGGCTAATTGGGCCCAATTTGGACATTTTCACTTAGGGGTGTACTCACTTTTGAGTACAGGTCTTCTCATCCACATTAATGCTTGACCTCAAAAATGCGCTTCTGGAAGAATGGTCAAACATTCCCATAGACACACTCCTAAACCATGTGGACAGCCTTCTCAGAAGAGTTGAAGCTGTTATAGCTGCAAAGGTTGGGCCAACTCAATATTGAACCATACCTACTAAGATTGGGATGCCATTAACTTTTGTGTGTAAAGACAGGTGTCCCAATACTTTTGGTAATATAGTGCATATAAATATATATAGTATATATGTTATAAAAATGGGGCAGACTCAATGGACCACTAGATCTTTTTCTGATGTTACTCCTTGAGGTGGGACAAGGGGTGATGTAGGGGGTAGTTGTGGCACACCACAGCATAAAAATGATCCTCTGTTGGTGGCATCACTGGGACCAAAAATGCATCAGTATTAGTGCAAGGAAAAACTGCTGCTGCATCAATGTCAGTGGGATAAGGGGGTGAGGGGCTATGAGGTTGGGGTGGAGGGTTCTCTGGGGAGTATCACATTGAAGTGATATCTCCAGTGTTAGCTTGGTGCTTGTTTTGTGGTGTTACCTGTGACACTGGATTCCGTGGATCTGAGACTCCTCTGGGGTTTTGTGGCTGCTTTGGTTTTGAGAACTAGGCATCCCTCCATAATGGGTGTCTGAGTTATGGTGAATACAAATGGAGCAAAGGTACAGTCTAGCGGCTCACATGTATGTTCTCTGTGGAGAATGTGATGGAGGAGATCAAATGTAGATAGGGTCTCGTCTAATGGAGGCACTTTAATGAACTAGTGCCTAGTGCAACCCTAGGCTCAGGTATTTCTAAAAGTACCACCATAAAAGTATTGTCAGTGCTTTAATTAATTCTAAAACGTGTCTTATAAGGCTCCTGTGAGCTCCCTATTTATTTAAACTGTAAGGCTAGCTTTTGTTTTTTAGATACAAATCATGGGTTGAAAGTGTGCATTGCATTATATTTTTTTTCCTCAATATTACTCTTCAGTGAAAAGGCATCTTAAACATTGCTCAAAAGAGTAGATGGGTACGAAAGTGCCAACATTCATATGTAAAATATACAGTTAAAGACAAAATGGGGTGATTTGTAACAAGACATTTATGATGTCGTTAGCAAAGATTTGCATGTACTTATCAGGTTTTCAAAGTCATGGATATTAATTAGGTTATGTGGTTACTAAGTATAACTTGTAAAATCGAAAACAAAGATAAAAAAAAAAAGATTCTAGAAACAAGGCAAACAAATTTTTAGATTAGAATCGGTACATTGAAAATAGGCACCTGCACTGTGTCTATCACCTAACATAAATACTTATCCCCTGTGGCACGTTACTATTCCACACCTTTATTACAAGTTCTAATTAAAACTTTAAGTTGCAAGATGTGCAAAAAAATCACACTGGTGTCTTTGTCTGATGAATAGAACATTTAGTAGTTTACATATACAACCATTAGCTATTTGATTTTCAGAAAAACATGCTCAGTTTCTATGGTGTTCCTTTATTGAGCTTTTCTACAGATCTCAATAGTAGAAATCAGTTTCTAATCTTCAGTTTAAAGGAATTGTCCAGGAATTACCGATAACCCTGTTCAACCCCATACCTCCTCTTATAGCCAAGTGCTGAAGTCTTCAAAAATAAGCTACATGAAGTTCTATCATATTTTTATGACACATAATAAAGACACAAGACTTTTAGGCTGGGTTCACACTGGTGCGACACGACAGCCGTCCTACTTTGGATCCGACTTTGCCCTGCGACATGAAGCCGGCATGTGTCCGACTTTCAATGAACGGGGATCCGACTTGGATCCCCGCCAATGCCCGACACTGTGTTTGGTATGAATCTTTAGGGGGAACTCCGCGCCAAATTTTAAATAAAAATCCGGCATGGGTTCCCCCTCCAAGAGCATACCAGGCCCTTGGGTCTGGTATGGACCTTGAGGGGAACCCCCTACGCCGAAAAAACGGCGTGGGGGGTCCCCCCCAATCCATACCAGACCCTTATCCGAGCACGCAGCCCGGCCGGACAGGAATGGGGGTGGGGACGAGCGAGCGCCCCCCCCCCTCCTGAACCGTACCAGGCCGCATGCCCTCAACATGGGGGGTTGTTGCCTTGGGGGAGGGGGGCGCGCTGCGGCCCCCCCACCCCAAAGCACCTTGTCCCCATGTTGATGAGGACAAGGGCCTCTTCCCGACAACCCTGGCCGTTGGTTGTCGGGGTCTGCGGGCGGGGGGCTTATCGGAATCCGGGAGCCCCCTTTAATAAGGGGGCCCCCAGATTCCGGCCCCCCACCCTATGTGAATTGAGTATGGGATACATGGTACCCCTACTCATTCACCTAGGGAAAAAGTGTCAATTTAAAAAAAAAAACACTACACAGATTTTTAAAGTATTTTATTAGACAGCTCCGGGGGTCTTCTTCCGACTTCGGGGGTCTCTCCGGTTCTTCTCCGCGCTCTCCGGGTCTTCTGCCGGGCTCCTCCGCTCTCTTCTGCTCTTTTGCCGCTCTTTTGCTTAAGCAGAGGAGTCCAGTCTTCAGTCTTCGGTCTTCTGCCCTCTTCTCTTCTCCTGATGTTGACACGACGCTCTCTCCGGCTAGAATGCTCTCTGTGCGCTCTGCTCTGACTTATATAGGCGGTGACCCCGCCCCCTTATCCCGTCACAGTCCCTGGGCATGCTGGGACTATGACGGCATACGGGGGGCGTGGTCATCGGGTGATGACCACGCCCCCTAAAACGTCACAGTCCCAGCATGCCCACATAGGGTGGGGGGCCGGAATCTGGGGGCCCCCTTATTAAAGGGGGCTCCCGGATTCCGATAAGCCCCCCGACAACCAACGGCCAGGGTTGTCGGGAAGAGGCCCTTGTCCTCATCAACATGGGGACAAGGTGCTTTGGGGTGGGGGGGGCCGCAGCGCGCCCCCCTCCCCCAAGGCAACAACCCCCCATGTTGAGGGCATGCGGCCTGGTACGGTTCAGGAGGGGGGGGGCGCTCGCTCGTCCCCACCCCCATTCCTGTCCGGCCGGGCTGCGTGCTCGGATAAGGGTCTGGTATGGATTGGGGGGGACCCCCCACGCCGTTTTTTCGGCGTAGGGGGTTCCCCTCAAGGTCCATACCAGACCCAAGGGCCTGGTATGCTCTTGGAGGGGGAACCCATGCCGGATTTTTATTTAAAATTTGGCGCGGAGTTCCCCCTCAAGAACATCTGAGCACAAGTCGCATGCCGAAGTCGGATCATGCAAGACGGCAATCCGACTTTGATCCGACTTCAATAATAGTCAATAGGCTGAAGTAGGATCAAAGTCGGACCAAAGTAGTACAGGGAGCATTTCTAAAGTCGGAACGACTTGTGTCGGACCAGTTAGGACGGCTCCCATAGGGAAACATTAAATTTCACACGTCATGCGACATGAGCTCCCAATGTCGGAGCGTTTGTCGGACCAGTGTGAACCCAGCCTTAGAAATAACTGGACTAAATACATGTAATGCTGAATGAAAATTGTGCTGTATTTCTCTTCAAAGCATTCTTGCATATTGAGCTCAATTGTAGAAAGGAGCCCCTATTATTTACTCATACTCTAAGTGGCTAATTGATGAAATCTCAGTTACAGGAGTTATAGCAGTTACAGCAAACAGGTTATTTTGGGGATAAAGGTTTTGCATGAATAAATAAAATCTGAACATTTTAATCACCATTGCCAGTGTTAAGTGTTTTGTCTCTTCCATGTAAACTGATACATTCTGCTGGAGAGGTTGGGATTTTGAAAAAACAGACATTGTTTGCTGGATCACCAGATAAAAATAAAAGGAAGAAAGTTTAACCACGCAGCACAGCGATCGTGGCAACGCCGCGTTGCTAAGACATGGCGTGGCCCCGATCTATGTAAAGAGCTGCGGAAGCTGCTCTTTAACCATGTGATCGGCTGTGTCCAATCACAGCCAGTCACATGTAAACACGGAGATGCCGGTAATCGGCGCTCCTCGCCTCACACTGACAGAGTGTGAGGAGAGGAGAACCAATCAGTGGCATCTCCTCATAGGGGACAGCTAGGTATGTAATCAGGGCACTGATCATCGTGTGCCCTGATTACAATTAAGTGCCCACCAGTGACAGCAATGATTACCCACCACTGCCAGCAATCAGTGCCAACCAGTGCCCACAATTGCCACCAATCTGTGCCCACAAGTGCCAGCAATCAGTGCCCACAAGTGCCAGAAATCAGTGGCCATTAGTGATGACAGGCAGTGCTGGCTATCAGTGCTACCCATCAATGCCCATCACTGCTGCCCATCAATGCTCATCACTCTACCCATTAATGCCAACCATCAATGCCCATCAGTGCCCATCAGTGCCACCCATCAGTGCCAATCTGTGCCACCTATCTGTTCCCACCAATGCTGCCTATCTGTGCCAACCAGTGCCGCCTATCTGTGCCCACCAGTGCTGCCTATATGTGCCCTTTGCCCACTAGTGCCACCCATCAGTGCCACCTATCAGTGCTCATCAGTGCCACATATCAGTGGCCATAAGTGCGGCATATTCATGCCTCCTCAACAGTGCCACCTAATCAGTGCCCACAAGTACGGCCTCATCTGTGCCCATAAGTGACACCTCATCAGTGCAGCCTATCAGTGCCCATCGGTGCTGTCTCACCAGGGCCCATCAGTGAAGGAGAAAAATTACTTATTTACAAAATTTACTGCCAGAATCTAAGAAAAACTTTTTTTTTTTTCAAAATTTTTGGTCTTTTTTTTTTTTTTTAGGAAAAAATAAAAAAAACCCCAGGAGTGAATTACAGCGTAATTAAAAATAAAAGTTCACAAAGCATAATAAATTGCCGATAGTCACAGATGTGTTCCCACACCCAACCAAATTTATAAACGAATAGTGCAGCGCAACCAAAATCATCTCATAAGCACATAAATAGCATGTAATTATCTAAAGAATAATATACTATATACACAATTCAGTGGTCATAAGTTAGAAACAGAGAAACCCCACAATTCTTAATTCATGAAGTGAATACAAAAAAAAATATATATATATATATATATATATATATATATATATATATATATATATATATACAGTATCTCACAAAAGTGAGTACACCCCCTCATATTTGTGTAAATATTTTATTATATCTTTTCATGTGACAACACTGAAGAAATTACACAAAAAGACACACAATGGTAAGGTCAGACATAGCCTTCCCAGATCCCAGAGTTTTAACACTCCAGCAATACTCCAAGGGCACAAGGAACACTCCACTCCACAATAATATTGCCTTCTCACTCAGCAAGGGATATAAGAAATAAAAACTCTCATAGTGTAATATGCCAAAGACTCTGCTATTTTATTAACCAAGTACATTTTCTACTCAACAAAGGTGCACTCTATATCCCAGTGCACTAGATAGAAATTATCTGTTTAAAATCCAATGTAGTTGCCCCCTTAAACATGGACATTCATTAGACAGATATGTTAACATGGCAGCTCGCCGATATCTGGGTCTGATGACTTCACATGGTTACACCTCTGACGTGTTTTGTCGCGTGGTACAGTGACTTCCTCATAGGGAAACCTGAACAGACATCTAACAGCTCTTTTATACCCACCCTTAGGATACTTGTTACCAAGCAACAGCGGCCATGTTTTCGTAGCCTCTGCAACTACCGCTAGAAGACAAAAAGTCCTACCACATCACGGCCATATTTTTTCCCTTTATTTAGTAAGGGAGACTATAGCAATATGGTTATGTAAGTGGAGGACCTGGCTGTGTTGTCTGGCAGGTAAACCTGGATCATATGACAGCACAGAATTACAGAACCATGTACTATGTTTTTATGCTGCTTGTTTGACGTTCACATTCAAGCAAAGACAGCTGCATGTGAGATGGATAAACTGGACAGTGACTAACATGAGCCAGAGCAGAGAAGTCAGCAAAAACCGCTCACAGGATACCAAACACTAAGCCAGTATAGAATGATACTCCTCTGCACGATAAATAGATAATGAATCTAGGAGGTCTGGATGGCCGCACTGCCGTGAAAAAAAGCACCTTTATTTCATTAAAATGTTGCAGGTCACATCAAAGTGGATGCATAGGACAAAAAGCAGCTAACGCGTTTCACATCAATGGTTGCTTACTCATAGCTAAGGAACAGTTATCACAACTGAGGTATATAAAGGGAGGTGATTAATCAAAAACGTGTGTAACACCTGGAGATAAAACGCTGAGCCAAGCGGATAAAGTCCACACCTCTCAGAATCCATACAAGTTGTGATAACCTGTGAATGCCCAATTACAATGACAAACAGACAAAAAATGAATTAAACATAAGAAATCAAAAATAAGTTTAAAAAAACACAATATATGCATTTGTGAATTTTCATAGAATGAAATAACATGAAATACAATCATGCAAAACTGAGCAGTCACGAAGCAATAACACGATGTAGCAATACATAAAAAATGAAAATGAAAAACAAATAATATAAGTAAAAAACAAACATATAAGTTGTTATGTTTATAATAAATGGTGTCATTGTAACAGACAGGATCTAAACCCCTGCAAATATAAAAGAGTAAAGTATTTTAAAGGTACGTCCATCAAATGAAACTCCATTAAATATCATAACATCAGACATGCTAGGTGGTATTATTCTTCATGAGCCCAACCACCATACACCAGACGAGTATCCAGAAACACTAAATAGTATGGAGCTAACACTGGAGCATATCGGAAGGGGATTGCCAGAGATCATCGGAAGACTGATAGAGTCTATGGCAGCCATTCCCAAATCAAGTGTCCAGAAACCATACTTAAACTATATCTCAATTAGACTAAAGGATATGCTGGAATACGGGGAGGAACGGAAAAAACAAACAAATAACCAATATGTGCTCTGGTATTTAGAAAACAAAAACATATAAATGTGTACATATATGTCCCCAAAGGGTAATGATACGCCAGGAACAAAGAAAAACAAAACTACCGTACATACTCAAGTATAAGTCGAATTTTTCAGCACATTTTTTTTGTGCTGAAAGTGCCCCCCACGACTTATACTTGAGTCAAGCACTTTTCTGCAGCAAAAAAATACCACAACATATCCAAAGCTGAAGTTCCTAGCATTAAGTGGCCCCAAGATACGGGGCCCCAAATTCGGTTCGGAAAATGTCATTCCCTGCTGCAGAAAAGTGCTTGACATTTTCTGAACCGATTTGGGGCCCCATATCTCAGGGCCACTTAGTGCTAGGAACCCCAAATTTGGTGTGCAAACCCAGTGGAACTGGTACCATAACATATCTAAAGCTGGGGTTCCTAGCACCAAGTGGCCCTGAGATACGGGGCCCCAAATCTGGTTCAGAAAATGTCATTCTCTGCTGCAGAAAAGTGCTTGACATTTTCTGAACTGATTTTCGGGGCCCTGTATATCGGGGCCAATTGGTGCTAGAAACCCCAGATTTAGAAATTTTATGGTGCTAGTTCCACTGGGTTTGCACACCAAATTTGGGGTTTCTTAGCACTAAGTGGCCCTGAGATATGGGGCCCCAAATTCGGTCAAATGTGTCCATCTGCAGCAATGTCATTTCGGGACCCTTTGGGTTCAGAGACCCCAAATTTTGGCTGCAGCTAGGGGGCATCTAGGAACCCTTAACTACCGAGTTTGAAGTTCAGGGGACCTATGGCTGCAAATGGGCACAGAGAGGCATGCAAATGGGCACAGTGATGCTGCAAATGGGCATTGTTGACGCTCTTTTCCACTTACAGTAGCTGTGCAATTCTCACCCTCGTCTTATACTCGGGTCAATAAGTTTTTCCCATTTTTTTTGTGGTAAATTAGGGCCTCGACTTATACTCGGAACGACTTATACTCGAGTATATACGGTATGTATATGTATTGAATGACCGAAGTAACCACAAATACTATATATAATATAGCATTCATGAGAGTAGAAAAGAAAAGTGGCACAGAGGGTCAGACCATATAGTTCATGGATTATGAATCATGATCAATGAAATGCAGCTCGGAAACTGAGAAAAAAGCTACAAAAAACTACAAGAAGGAAGAACTGACAAAATAACAAAAAAAAAAAAACCTATAATCAAGAGGACCAAAAAAGAAAAGGGACAAGCAACCACACACTGGGTTTGAAGAGTCCGTATATATGAAAAATGTCACTAGAAAATTACGGATTAAATATTGGAAAGCCAAACTTCAGCGTTACAAAGCGGGGAGTCTTGCTTCACATGCTGCAAAGTTGAATCAAAAAAGAGCCAAATGCCTTGAGTATCTCTATCATAATACACCATAGCAGGAATCTGTATATGTAAAAAATGCTGCTAAAGAAACTACAGACTGTATATTAGAAAGTCAGACTGCAGCATTACGGAGTGGGAAGTCTCACTTCGCATGCTGCAGGCTTCAATTGCAGAGAGAAGACCAGTGCCTAACAGGCTTAAATCACAACTGAGCCTAATTCCGAAGGTGTCTCTATAATGCCGTGTATGTAAAAAATGCTACTAAAGAAGCTACAGACTGTGTATTGAAAGACCAAACTGCAGCATTACGGAGCGGGGAATCTCACTTCGCAAGATGCAGGCTTCAAATGCAGAGAAAAGACCAGTACCTGGCAGGCTTAAATCACAAACATACCTAAAGCCTAAAGTATCTTTACCAATATGCACCGTGGCAGAGATCCGTATGTGTGAAAAATACTGTCAGAGAGACTAAGGCTGTATATTAAAAAGCCAGACTGCAGTATTACGGAGCGAGGAGTCTCGCTGCGTGTGCTGCAGGTTTTGATTGTAGAAAAAAACAATACCTGAAAATGTCTCTATCATTGTGCACCACGGCTAGGATAATATTGGGTATATATGACACTATGACATAAAAGTTATAGAATACAGATACTGAGTACAACACCGACAACAGCAAGGAACAGCATGAAGATAGTGTCAAAAGATCAAGGCAACACAAAACAGAGGAAAACTGTGTGTGATCCACTGCAGGCGTAGCATATGAAGCTGAAAGAGATAGGAAATCACAGTCTATAAACTAGAACCTCGGGCTGCAGCGCTAAGAGGAGTGAAATCTCTCCTCATGTGCTGTAAACACAGGTGGCCACGAAACCAACACAATGTCAATAGAATCTATATGTTGAAAGTAGATGTAAATATAAATATAAGAGTCAATCAAAACCTAGAAAACATATAGTGTTTAGATATAAGCGTGATAATATAGACTAGACTGGAGTAGAGAGCCTCAAATAGTGAGTTGAAGCACAGGACTGCAGCACTAAGGAGAGAAAAGTCTCACTTCATGCGCTGCAATCTATGATTACCAAAAGTCATTGAAATTAAAGAGGAGTTCCACCCAGGGTCGGGTAAAAAAAAAAAAATTAAAAGTCAGCAGCTACAAATACTACAGCTGCTGACTTTTACTTGGACACTTACCTGTCCCTGGGTCCAGCGATGCGAGGGATCGAAGACCTACTTGTCTCCCCCTCTGTTCAGTGGCGCCGGCATTGCAACTGTGGGCGCCGGGCTGTGGCCTCACAGCCTGGCACCCACTGCGCATGCGCAAGCGGCGCCGTGCGCCGTGATTGGCCGCTCAGTCACCTGAGACCTGTAATGGGTCCCGGATGATTGACAGCAGCGAGGGAGCAGAGCGGAGCCCTTCCTGTGCTGAAGGGGAAGTGATGTCACCAGTCCAGGCATTGGAAGGGGCAGACTACGAGGGACCCCCTAGCAACAGGCATTTAGAGGTAAGTTAAAAAAAAATATATCCAAATGGTTTTTTTGGGGTTTTTTTAGGATTTATCATGTATTTTTGTTTTTTTGGGTGGAACCCCACTTTAAGGACCATCGTGGACACCGAAAGGCATTAATCCAAGACAGATAGAAACTGATTAACCATAATATGACTGAATATGGAATAAAATAAAATTCGTAGAGAGCCAACCAGAGATATTATTATCAGCATTGATCCAACCATAACATAGATGTAGTATGTTATAGGGTATGGTGAGTAAGCCTCTAAAACAACTAATAAAAATGGGATACGTCCCATTCAAAGTTTAACCCGGATGGTTGACGGGTGTCTAAAAAGAAAATCCATTTAACCTCCTGTCTCCACAGAATTTTAAATTTGTCTCCTCCTTTAGGTGGTCTCTTAATTTTCTCTAAACCCTGAATAGCAAGACTGGTAGTGTCCTTCAAATGGTGGACATTCCAGTGCCGTGCTACATTGGTTGGATGGTTCTTAGTAATGTCGTATAGATGGTCATAAAGCCTATCTTTTAGCCTACGAGTGGTCCTGCCAACGTACTGTACTTGGCATTCTTTGCAGGTGATTGCATATACGATATACCTTGTGTTACAATTTATAAATGAGCATAATTTGTGTATGCGACCTGTAGAAGTTGATACCACTTTGTCACCTTTTAGAATAAAAGAACAATAAGCACACCCATGGTTTCCGCATTTAAAAGTGCCTCGAAACGATAACCAGGTATCAGAGTTTACTGTACTAGAGAACAAACTGGGCGATATCCTTTTCAACCTAAGAAATTGACCAACTGGGATGCTATTTATGGTGTGGCTTGGATGGCCAGAATCTGCTCGCAGCAATACATTCCCAGCACTGGGCTTCCTGAAAAGACTGGAGACTACCTTGCCCTCCACCCCAGTAAGTTTAACATCCAGAAACTCTATTGTGTTGAAATTCATGGTTCCTGTAAACTTTGGATTAAGATCGTTGTCATTCAAGTGTAATAACTATTTGTCAAAATCATCCACGGGTTTAGAAACAATAAACAGAAGGTCATCGATGTAACAACAATAAAACATGGTATCTGAACGACGAGGGCCACCAGCCCCAAAAATGTGGTGCTTTTCCCACCACCCCATGTACAAATTGGCCAGGGACGGAGAGAATTTGGCCCCCATCGATGCACCGCACCTTTGGAGGTAGTGGCCTCCGTCAAACATAAAAAAAGATGGGTTAACAGAAACTGTAAACACATCAAAATAAATTCCTGCAAGCAAAAGAGGAGGTCCCTGATCTACGTAGAAAATAAGACACTGCTCGCAAACTGGAGGCATGGGGTATGGAGGAATAGAGGCTTGAGACATCACAGGAGATCCAACAGTATTCATCATGCCATTCGATGGTATCTAACTTGGCCAGTAACTGCTTTGTTGATCGACCCATTGTCCCAGTCGCTCATTAAGAGAGTCGATTCCCACGACAATTGGTCTGCCCGTAAGAGGAGAAAAACCTTTATGCACTTTAGGTAAATGATGGAAAATGGGCATGATCGGAGACTTTGGTATTAACATTTCTTTGTCTTTAATTGACAATATCCCTGTGGAGACCCCTTTGTCAAGAAGAGATGAAAGTTCTTTTTTAAATGCGTCCGTGGGATCTCCCTTAAGAGCCAAGTATGTGTCCCTATCTGAAAGCTGTCTTAGGGCTTCTTCCTTGTAGGCTGATGCTTGCATAACAACTACAGCTTCACCTTTATCAGCATTTTTAATTGTGATAGACGGATCATTCTGTAGTTCCTGAAGAGACACTTTCTCTTTGCTGCTAAGTAGGGATGAGCCGAACACCCCCCGGTTCGATTCGCACCAGAACCTGCGAACGGACCGAAAGTTCGCACAAACGTTAGAACCCCATTGACGTCTATGGGACTCGAATGTTCAAAATCAAAAGTGCTCATTTTAAAGGCTAATTTGCATGGTATTGTCCTAAAAAGGGTTTGGGGACCCAGGTCCTACCCCAGGGGACATGTATCAATGCAAAAAAAACTTTTAAAAATGGCTGTTTTTTCGGGAGCAGTGATTTTAATGATGCTTTAAGTAAAAAAAAAAAAGTGAAATATTCCTTTAAATATCGTACCTGGGGGTGTCTATAGTATGCCTGTAAAGTGGAGCGTGTTTCCCGTGTTTAGAACAGTCCCTGCACCAAATGTCATTTTTAAAGGAAAAAATCTCATTTAAAAATGCTTGCGGGTTTGAATTAATGTCTGGTCCTAGCAATATGGATGAAAATCAGTGAGACAAACGGCATGGGTACCCCCAGTCCATTTCCAGGCCCTTTGGGTCTTGTATGGATATTAGGGGGAACCCCGCACCCAAATTAAAATAAGGAAAGGTGTGGGGCCACCAGGCCCTATATACTCTGAACAGCAGTATACAGGCGGTGCAAACAAGACAGGGACTGTAGGTTTGTTGTTAAGTAGAATCTGTTTGTCATTTTGAACGGGTACGGGTCATTTTTAACGTGTTTAGCTCCAACCAAAAAATCTTTTTTAAGCTTTTTGGAAAACATAGGGAAGGGTTATCACCCCTGTGACATTTGTTTTGCTGTCTTTCCTCCTCTTTAGAAGATTTCACCTCACTTTTTGTCCCAATGACAAATGCTTTTTGAGAATTTGGGTTTTTTGTGAAACAGGGATTGGAAAGCATCAGTGGAAAGGAGAAATGTTTTTCCCATATTAACTCTTACAGGAGAGAATTTCCCTTTCTAGGGGTAGATTTCATCTCACTTCCTGTTGTCTCCTTCCGTTTGCAAGTAGGAGTCATTTGTAAGTTAGATGTTTGAAAGTAGGGGCCTGCCCTAAATACTCAGCAGAAATTTGGGCCTTAGGTGTTGTTGTGGCCACAACACTGTAAGCCCTCACAGTGCCCTGCTGTGAAATATTAGATCAAGAATTGTAATTACATGCCCCTGTTGAACAGGGGCAGAAAAATTGGGCCTTTGGTGGTGGTGGTGGTGGTGCTGGTGCCACAACACTGCAACCCCTCACAGACACTCTAGTTGGAACGCAGGAACGAGCCCTGCTGCAAAGTATTGCACCAAAAATTGTAATTACACGCCCCTGTTAAACAGGGGCAGAAAAATTGGGCCTTAGGCACTGGTGGTGGCGCCCAGAACCAAAAATGTTCTTACAAGCTATCAGCGTGTTGATTGAGGAGGAAGAGGATAATTACTCAGGGATAGTCACTCAGCATCAGCATAGGCAGTCTTTGAAGGGATCTGAGATTTCAAAAAAAATTATTCGGTTACATCAGCATCAGGTGCTTGGTAGCTGGTGGTGATCCAAGACTGATTCATTTTTATGAAGGTCAGTCGATCGACCGAGTCGGTGGACAGACGCACCCTGTGATCGGTTACCACGCCTCCAGCAGCACTGAATGTGCGTTCCGAAAGAACGCTGGATGCAGGACAGGCCAGTAGCTCAATTGCATACTGTGCAAGCTCTGGTCAGTGATCCATCCTCAAGACCCAGTAACCCAGAGGATTTTCGGTGGGAAAGGTGTCCAAGTCTGATCTTGCCCCTAGGTATTCCTGCACCATGTAAAACAGACGCTGGCGATGGTTGCTGGAACCGATCATACCTTGGGGCTGCGGACCAAAAAATTGTCTGAATGCATCGGTCAGACGGCCACCTTCTCCACCGCTCCTTCTTTTACTGACTGAAGCCTCAGCAACACGTTGTCCAGAAACAGGAGTTTGTAACCTCCTAGTCTCTGGGAACGCGTTGCACAGACCTTTCTGCAAGGCCTCCCGAAGATGTTTCATCCTCTGCTCCCTCTGCGATGGCAAGATAAGGTCCGCAACCTTACCCTTGTAACGTGGATCAAGGAGGGTTGCCAGCCAGTATTGGTCCTTCTCCTTGATACCACGAATACGAGGATCCTTACGCAGACTTTGCAGGATCAGGGAGGCCATGCAGCGTAGGTTTGCTGAGGCATTCGGTCCGGAGTCCTCTGGGTCACTAAGGATGACATGGTCCGCAGCCACCTCCTCCCAGCCACGTACAAGTCCATGTGTTTCTTGGGACTGATCCCTTAAAGACTGCTGCTGATGCTGAGTGCCAGGCTCCACCTCCATACTGACACAATCTTCCTCCTCCTCCTCGTCCTCTTCCTGTGTGATCGGCGGGCACGCAGGAACACTGTCTTGATAAAGGGGGCCTTGAGAGCTAAGGAAGTCCTCCTCTTCCTGCCTCTGTTCTGCCTCAATTGCCCTGTCCATTATTCCACGCAGCGTGTGCTCCAACAGGTGGACAAGGGGGACAGTGTCACTGATGCATGCACTGTCACTGCTCACCATCCTCGTGGCCTCCTCAAATGGTGACAGGACAGTGCATGCATCCCTGATCATGGCCCACTGGCGCAGGGAAAAAAAACAAGCTCCCCTGACCCTGTCCTGGTGCCATAGTCACACAGGTACTCATTGATGGCCCTCTGCTGCGTGTGCAGCCACTGCAGCATGGCCAACGTTGAGTTCCACCTGGTGGGCATGTCACAGATTAGGCGGTTCTTGGGCAGGTTAAACTACTTTTGGAGGTCCGTCAGCCGAGCACTGGCATTATATGACCGGTGGAAATGCACACAGACTTTCCTGGCCTGCCTCAGGACATCCTGTAAGCCCGGGTACCTGCCCAAGAACCGCTGCACCACCAAGTTAAGGACGCGAGCCAAACAGGGCACATGGGTCATTTGTCCCTGTCGGAGGGCAGAGAGGAGGTTGGTGCCATTGTCGCAAACCACCATTCCTGCCTTAAGTTGGTGTGGCGTCAACCGCCTCTGAACCTGCCCCTGCAGAGCTGACAGAACCTCTGCCCCAGTGTGGCTCCTGTCCCCCAAGCACACCAGCTCAAGCACCGCATGGCATCTTTTGGCCTGGGTACTTGCGTAGCCCCTTGAACGGCTACGGAGCACCGCTGCTTCCGAGGACAAAGCACAGGAAGAGGCCATGGAGGAAGAAGAAGAGGAGGGGGTGGAGGAGAGAGGTGTGTCACAATCATTAGCATTTTGGAGGCATGGTGGCGGAACAACCTCCAACACTACTGCACCTTGTCCTGCATCCTTCCCAGCTGCCAGCGGAGTCACCCAATGCGCCGTGAAACTTAGGTAACGTCCCTGTTCATGCCTGCTGGACCATGAGTCAGCGGTAATATGCACCTTACCGCTGACCGCCCTGTCCAGCGAGGCATGGACATTGCCTTCCACATGCCGGTAGAAAGCCGGATTTGCCTTCCGTGAGAAAAAGTGGCGTTTGGGTACCTGATGCTGAGGAACCGCATATTCCAAAAACTCACGGAAGGAGGCAGAGTCTACCAACTGAAAAGGCAGCAGTTGAAGTGCTAGCAATTTTGCCAAGCTAGCATTCAACCGCTGCTCATGTGGATGGCTGGGACAAACTTCTTTCGGCGGTGCAGCAGCTGGGGCAGGGAAATTTGCCTGGTACAATCCGACGTCGGTGTACCAAAAGCAGATTGCCCACAAGTACTTGGCTGTGACACATCTAATTCTACACCTTCATTCTTCTCAGTGCAGGTCTCAGAGAGGACTGAAGGTATAGTGGGGTTGGAGATCTCAGCTGATGAGGAGCAAGGAGAGGTCCTCTTTGTTTTTTGGTGTGGGTCTTTTAGATACGCTTGCCAACGAACTGCATGGCAGGTCAACATATGTCTGGTCAAGCATGTGGTACCCAAGCGGGAGATGTTTTGGCCACGCGAGATACGCTTGAGACATATGTTGCAAATAGCAGCGGTGCAATCTGATGCACTCGTTTCAAAAAAGGCCCACACCAAAAAACTTTTTGAATAACGCGCAGAGACTGCAGCGCCCTGCACATGTGGAGCTTTGGGGTGTGATGCAGTCAATGTGCTGCCCTTAGGCTGGCCCCTGGCCATCCTGCCTCGTTGGTGATGTGCCGCCTCCTCCTCCTCCTCCTCTTCCTCTCTCCTATCAGGCATCCACGTTGAGACAGTGACTTCATCATCCCCTCCCTCCTCATCACTGGAGCAAACCTGGCAGTATGCTGCAGCAGGGGGAGCATGACTGCCAGATTGCTGTCCTTCTTGGGCACCCCCTCTGTCCGTGCTCATGTTACTGCCTTCATCGAGCTCAGTATCATCATCAGAGCCTTCCAAACGCTGCGCATCCTCCTGGAGCATGTACCCAACACTGTGGTCAAACAGTTCGAGGGACTCCTCAGGAGGACATGGTGGGGCTAGGGAAGGAGTCACTGATGGCATTGAGCTGAGGGAAGAGGCCGCTGCTTTGCCAGACAAAGTACCCTAGGCATGGGTGAGAGAGGATGAGGAGGATGAGGATGGCTTGGTCATCCACTCGACCAAGTCTTCCGCATGTTGTGGCTCAACACGGCCAGCTGCCGAAAAAAAGGCCAAGCGTGTCCCACGGCCACGTGCTGATGAGGATGCACCGTCTCCACGACCAGCACTAGACACAGAGCCTGCTTGCCCTCTCTTATTGGCTTGTGACTGTCTGCCTCTCCTTCTTGGCCTTCCAGACATACTAATGGCCTGTAGCTGCACTAAGCTGGGATATATATATATATATATTTATATATTTATATATATGTACTGATACTGCAGCTAGCAAAATCAACTGCCTGCCTGTAGTATGAGAGCACCACCAACCTTCTACAGGTAGCTTTAGCTGAACACTGTGCAGAGCTTGCAAAAAACTAACTTGTAGGTTTAGCTGAACACTGTGAGCAGGACGCACTGTACTAACTTGTAGCTTTAGATGAACACTGTGCAGAGGTCTCACTACACCAACTTGTAGGTTTAGCTGAACACTGTGAGCAGGACGCACAGCACTAACTTGTAGTTTTAGCTGAACACTGTGAGCAGGACACACAGCACTAACTTGTAGTTTTAGCTGAACACTGTGAGCAGGACGCACTGCACTAACTTGTAGCTTGAGATGAACACTGTGCAGAGGTCTCACTACACCAACTTGTAGGTTTAGCTGAACACTGTTAGCAGGATGCACAGCACTAACTTGTAGTTTTAGCTGAACACTGTGAGCAGGACGTACTGCACTAACTTGTAGCTTTAGATGAACACTGTGCAGAGGTCTCACTACACCAACTTGTAGGTTTAGCTGAACACTGTGAGCAGGACGCACAGCACTAACTTGTAGTTTTAGCTGAACACTGTGAGCAGGACGCACTGCACTAACTTGTAGCTTGAGATGAACACTGTGCAGAGGTCTCACTACACCAACTTGTAGGTTTAGCTGAACACTGTGAGCAGGACGCACAGCACTAACTTGTAGTTTTAGCTGAACACTGTGAGCAGGAGGCACTGCACTAACTTGTAGCTTTAGATGAACACTGTGCAGAGGTCTCACTACACCAACTTGTAGGTTTAGCTGAACACTGTGAGCAGGACGCACTGCACTAACTGTAAATAGTCTAGTTGCCTGACTGTGGTACTAATAGGATCAAAAGAACACCAGCAATTTTATTCAGGTAGCTGTAAATACTGTAACAAGACAAGCCTGCCTGTCATTAAGAAGATAACAGGAACAGATCTAGCTGAACACTGTGAGCAGGACGCACTCCACTAACTTGTAGCTTTAGATGAACACTGTGCAGAGGTCTCACTACACCAAATTGTAGGTTTAGCTGAACACTGTGAGCAGGACGCACCCCACTAACTTGTAGGTTTAGCTGAACACTGTGAGGTGGACGCACCACACTAACTTGTAGGTTTAGCTGAACACTGTGAGCAGGACGCACCCCAGTAACTTGTAGGTTTAGCTGAACACTGTCAGCAGGACGCACTGCACTAACTGTAAATAGTCTAGCTGCCTGACTGTGGTACTAATAGGATCAAAAGAACACCAGTAATTTTCTTCAGGTAGCTGTATATACTGTAACAAGACAAGCCTGCCTGTCAGTAGGAAGATAACAGGAATGGATCTAGCTGAACACTGTGAGCAGGACGCACTGCACTAACTGTAAATAGTCTAGCTGCCTGACTGTGGTATTAATAGGATCAAAAGAACACCAGTAATTTTCTTCAGGTAGCTGTAAATACTGTAACAAGACAAGCCTGCCTGTCAGTAGGAAGATAACAGGAACGAATCTAGCTAAACTGAATACAGTGTATATATATATATGCAACACCTGGGATGCATATATATACACAATACACTGTAAGTGCAGCTAAACTGACTGACTGTTCTGCCTAATCTATCTAACTCAAATCAAATGTCACTGTCTGTCTCTCTCTCTCTCTCAATGAACGCCGGAACACACACTACACAGGGCCACCGTGCAGGCGGCCTTATATAGTGTGGGGCGTGTACTAAATCCCCTGAGCCATAATTGGCCAAAGCCTCCTTGGCTTTGGCCAATTATGGCTCTCTGTTCAGACGGCGCTGTGATTGGCCAAGCATGCGGATCATAGTGCATGCTTGGCCAATCATCAGCCAGCAATGCACTGCGATGCCGCAGTGAATTATGGGCCGTGACGCGCCACACGAATTTGGCGCGAACGGCCCATATCGTTTGCAATTCGGCGAACGGGCGAACAGACAATGTTCGAGTCGAACATGGGTTCGACTCGAACACGAAGCTCATCCCTACTGCTAAGATTAGAAACCGACTTGTGTGGGGTGGTTTTAGCTAGATTAACAAGATCCCTTTCCACCAGTTTCTGAAATAGATCCATCTCACTTCCCCTCGAGTTGATTGGGTAGAAATCGGATCAAATTTTAAGCGAGACTGGATTCGGAGTGAAGGAACCTATGTCTGTATTTAGACTTGATTCATATGCTAAATCAGTGAGATGAATGTGAGTGCAGACATCTGAGAAAAGCAAAGGAGAAAAGGTAGACTCACCTCTAGGAGACAGGTCCGATGGAGCAGATGAAACATTGTCCTCTTCAGAAAAATAATGCTTCTGTAAGGTGAGTGTACGTGCCAATTTGTTGACATCCAGAATCGTGTTAAATAAATCAAAATGGTTAGATGGACAAAAGTTCAGACCTTTAGAAAGTGTGTTGATAGATTAATTAAGTTCAATCTCTCTGTGTCTTCCGACCCCGCAGCTGGTAACGACTTTTGTCTGAATCTTTTGTGTCTTTTTCCACCTCTTCTCGTTTTCCTTTCTTTTTCCATTGCTTTCGGTTCCGGCCGTGTCCCCCTTGGTTTAAAGGCGTACTGTCAGCATTGTGTAAATGTGAGTTGCCTGAATCAGGAGAGGATTCCGATGCCGTTGCTGCTAGTGTGTCACATGTAGCATCTCCCTCTGTTTCAGAAAAGCTAACTCTTTTGGTGGAGGGAGTTCTTCTTGTTCGTTGGGAGCGGTGGGTGAACTTTTTCCAAGTATAAACATTATTAGTGTCATAGTCCAGTTGATCTCTGATCCTTTTTTCGGTTTTAGTGCAATCACTCCCTTTTCCAGTTTGTCTAGTTTTTTGTTCACTTGATTGTCCAAATCTACAAATCCTGCTGTGGATTGAAAAGTGGCAAGCTCTTTTTGTATCAAGGTTATTTTGGCTTGCACCCAATCTAGCTCCTTTTGTTTGGTTTTAACAATTATGCTCATTAACTTGAAAGAACAAGCAGATAGGGTGTTAGTCCATTCCAATTTTGTATCATCATCAGGAAAATCAAACGTGGGAAATTTCTTAATGCGTAAACCGCGAGGTATCTGTTCCAATTGAATGTATTCTGATAACGTATTGACATCCCAGTAAGCTCTAATCACTTTAGCCATAAAACTTTCTAGTTTGCAAAACATACATTTAAGGGCTAGATCCGCTGCATTAGGGTTCTGAGTAGAGTTGTTAGATGCATTCCTGAGTGGATTGTCAGATGGGGCAGTCAATGTTCGACTAAATCCTGAGTCCACATCAAGAGTGACTGTAACTGGTGTCAAGGACGGTGCTTGGCTGGTAGGGAGATCCATTAAGAGATTTCAGCAGTGACAAACTTCCATGAAAGCCAATATATATAGGATAAAGAGCTGCGTGTATATCCGAGCAGGTAGCAGAGGCAAAATCCAGGTCTATGAACACAGAAGACAGCAAAAACCGCTCACAGGATACCAAACACTAAGCCAGTATAGAATGATACTCCCACAGCCACACAGCTGCCGGCTCTACACGATAAGTAGATAATGAATCATAGGGAAACCTGAACAGACATCTAACAGCTCTTTTATACCCACCCTTAGGATACTTGTTACCAACAGCGGCCATGTTTCCGCAGCCTCTGCAACTACCGCTAGAAAAAGTCCTACCACACCACGGCCATATTTTTTCCCTGTATTTAGTAAGGGAGACTATAGCAATATGGTTGTGTAAGTGGAGGACCTGGCTGTGTTGTCTGGCAGGTAAACCTGGATCATATGACAGTACAGAATTACAGAACAATGTACTATGTTTTTATGCTGCTTGTCTGACGTTCACATTCATGCAAAGACAGCTGCATGTGAGATGGATAAAGTGGACAGTGACTAACATGAGCCAGAGCAGGAGGTATCTACCTTGTCTGAACTCGGCTTAGTTCAAAACACAGGTATGATGTGCATTTTTAGGGAATTATAAAAACAACATGGTCAAAAGATATTAAAAAAATGTGTAGTATCAATACTAACTCCCGAACATGGCTGAGTTGCACATAACATAGAGAGGCCCATTATTAAAAGTTGTGATTTTTATATTATGTTGATATCTATATTTTAGCAGTTGACAAATCACTAGATTATAACAAATCAGCTTATATGCCACATCCTAATTATTGCCCTAATACAACATTCATATTGTAAAAGGTAGCACATTTGATATGAAGTCTTTCAGGTATAAAATACCGCTAGCATTGCTTTTTAGATAAAGACCAAAAATGTGTTTTATTTCATATTTCTTCTGTTTCCCAGCAGTGCAAATACTGGCAAAATATCAGTTAAACATTTCAAAAAACAGATTATGCCCCTATTTAAAAGGGTGCACAACAATCTGAACACCTGTTTTATTAATTAACAAAAAAGAAATACAAAGAAATGATTCAACTAAAATCTCTTTTTAAATACTGATTTGTAACTGGCAGAATAAAACATACATTTTTCCAAAATCTTGATGTTGCCTTAGGCTGTTGTAAAAGTTCACAGACTGTTTCATTAGTTTGATCACACTGTATATCATCTATGTACACTGCTTGACTCAGAATGACATATAGTGGTCTTTTGAGGATGCTATGGTCTAATTAAGTCTTTTTTGGTGCAAGATAGTATGTTTTCACCTTTTTTCTTTACTAAACTTGAAATTATGTCTGAAAGCTTTTGACTGTTGCAGTACATTTTGCCGTGCTCAATCGAGAGGTCATGCTATTGGGTTTTCTTGATCATAAAACCCAGATTCTTTGGAAATTCATACTTTGATTTCTTTTTTAATTATTCTTTTAATTAATTTACATTTCACCAGCGAATGAATGTGGCATATTCATAATACTGTAACTACAAATTCCCTTTGTTATTTTTCAGCTTGGGTCTCTGATCTTTTCAGAACAGTTTCATCATATGATGAAGTACATCATAAACATTATGGCAATGCAAAAAGTAATGATGATATGCAAAGTTCATTTCTGTTTGTTAATTCAATGAGTTGCTAAATATGTAGGCCTGGTGTGGCAAATGTGATGGGTTCTGCTCTGCTTGCTGGATTTAAAAAAAAGTATTTTAAAAGGAAATTTAAATGGTCATCACATCAGTACCTGCATCTATGAGGATCACCCACCAAAGATCTAAAGCAAGTGAAGACCCTGCATGTTATGTGACCAGCTTGACGACATATAAAAAGGTAGGTATTAAAAAAAAAGAAAACAATACACACTGGAGAGATTTTGGGGGGAGGTTCAACTGGGATACAGAACACAGAGGTGGGCTTTTATACATGACAAAGTGTTTCTAGAGCACTATGGGTTATATGAAGAAAGTACAGCAAAAGTAGCTCCCATTTACACACAATGGTCTCTCGTTAAAATGTTGCACTGAGCCCTGGAATAAGGAAAAAAAGCCGTTACCATGTGCTCATTTCTTGTGTGTGCGTATGTTGTTAATTTTACAACAGTTTTACCCCTTTACACCAACTGTATGCAAATATGCGGCTCCAATGGACTGGACTTTTGTTCAGTGGGGCCGAACATTTGTGTATCTCCCTTTTTGTTGGGATCGCGCTGCACAGCGGATACCCAGCACAAAGACAAAGGTCTCACCAAGAGCCCCGGGCTCCGTTCTAACAATCAGGATGGGGAATGTCCAATTCTGGGTCACCTGACAGCTGTGATAGCCTCTGATTGGCTATCACAATGATCAGTCACTTTGAGGCCCACGCCTGTGTTTTCTGTCTCTGTGAATGGCGAGATACATTGTATCACTCTCTGTCCTTGCAGAGATAGAAAAAAAAGTGTGTGTGCAAAAAAAAAAAAATAATAATAAAAAAACCTAGATCAAGGTTTGATCTAGGTCACTGCCAGTGTTAGTGTTTGGGTCAATGTCAGGGTCAAAGGTCAGGGACACAACTCAGGGTCAGTATTCTTTGGAAAGAAATTTTTATTTTATTTAGTATCAGTGTCAGTTAGTGTCGGTGTGTATTAGGCAGGATTAAAAAAGCAAAATGCGTACTATTGTTTTGGGGGCTATACTATGGGTACAAACAACAACTAACATACACATATGTGGTGAAAAGAGGCGAGAAGGAATCCCCAAAGCTGCACATCCATGCAAGTAGTATTAAGTTGAAAAGGACAACCTCAGCCCGGGCTCCCGCCAGGCCACACACCCAATGCATTTCGCTTCGCCCCCCGGAGCTTAGTCATGCGATCGTCTGGGGCAGGAGAATTTATTTTGGTTTGCTTTTTAGTGGTAGGTTATGGTAGTAGCAAGAAATATACAGTTACATTTTTTTTTTTAAATATATTTTTTACTATTTTGTGGCAGTTTTCCTTTGATAACAAAGTAGTTGTGATGATATGTACGGTTTTACTAACACAAGTCAAAATTGAAAAATTGGGCTTAGACCTTTAGATTTGTTTTACCCTTAGGCACAAAAAGGTTAAACAACAGGCCTTTTCTGCTTGTGTTCCATAAGACATGTCAATCTCCTGGCTGTGTAAAAGCACAGTTGTATTTACCAAGGTATAAGCCCCTGTACACACGGTCGGATTTTCCGACGGAAAATGTGTGATAGGACCTTTTTGTCGGAAATTCCGACCGTGTGTAGGCTCCATCAGACATTTTCCATCGGATTTTCCGACACACAAAGTTTGAGAGCAGGCTATAAAATTTTCCGACAACAAAATCCGTTGTCGGAAATTCCGATCGTGTGTACACAAATCCGACGGACAAAGTGCCACGCATGCTCAGAATAAATAAAGAGATGAAAGCTATTGGCCACTGCCCCGTTTATAGTCCCGACGTACGTGTTTTACGTCACCGCGTTCAGAATGATCGGATTTTCTGACAACTTTGTGTGACCGTGTGTGCAAGACAAGTTTGAGCCAACATCTGTCGGAAAAAATCCTAGGATTTTGTTGTCGGAATGTCCAATCAATGTCCGACCGTGTGTACGGGGCATAAGTGTTATATGGCTTTTTATCATTCACACAGTTATTCTAGGGTGAACTTCCATTTTAATCCTAGAACAAAAAAGTCTATCACTGCCCCTCACCCAAGTCCAAGGCCAAAAGGATTAGTATTCTTATCAATCGTATGGTCCCTTGGAAATTTCCTTCATATCAAATAGACAAGCATAGAAGATATATCTTGGTCAAAGTGTTCATTGGAAATACTCTAGTGACATTACTCAATGTTTATTTTCCAACATGCACATTATTTACTCTCGACCCGGATTTCTTCTTTATTCCGTATAAATAGTTGACACAAATTGAATCTTTTGAGATTCTATAGTATTCTCAGACCATGCTATGGGTTATTTGACCTTGGATCTTGCTATTACATCTCACAAAATTCTGTTCTAGAGGCTCGATGAGGCCTTTCTGAAGGATACTGTCACCATGCAAGAAGTTTCTTCTGAATTGGCTGCTTATTTTTTGGCCAATGATTTTCCAGATGTTAGCCCTACAATTCTATGGGAGGTCCATAAATATGTAGTGAGGGGGATATTCTTGAAACACGGACCAAGAATTTAAAAGGAACGTATACACTTGAGCTCTCCACTCTTGACTCAGATTAGGTCTCTAGAAAAGATCCGCAAAAAATCACTGGCATCTTCAGGGTATAAGGAATTCACTTCTATATCATAACATTAACTGTAAAGTACTAAAGTAGAAATGGTCTATTTATGTATATAGCAATGAACCAGGTTCCTTACAGGCCAGAGCCTTGAAAGGATCTCAGAAAAAGCCCTTTCATTTTCATATTCTATCTCCTATGGGCAAGAAACTCACCACTTCTAAGGAGGTTGCACAGATCTTCCACATTTTTTTTACAAATTATGCAAATTACAGGATTCCAATGAGTCTTCGTTTCATATAGGTTTGGTTTGCATGCTGCCCTACCTCAGGGCATCAGGTCTTCCTCTCTTCCTGTGCTTCCAGAGCCTCCTGTTAAGGAGGCTCTGGAAGCCCCCATGAAAAAGGAAAAACTACATGCAGCTATATCTTCCTCTAAACCTGGCCCAGATGGGCTCCCTCTGACTTAATTTAGCCATTTTGTTGAAACAATGTCTCCTTTTTTCTTGAGGGCATTCAATTCCATTATATATGCTCCCCCCTGATGATTTACATGCATATATTACAGTATTGCCAAAAGCGCATAAGGATCCTGGGCCATGTGGAAGTTACCAACCTATAGTTCTTCCTAATGTGGACTTGAAGCTTTTTGCTAAAATAGTGACTAATAAATCAATAAATTACATCTGTGTATCTCAATTGGTCCACATTGAGCAAGTAAGATTTGGCACTCCTGGGACAACACGAGCAGAGTATTTGTTCTCAAATACTCTGTCCAATCGAGGGGACGCTAATGCTGCTTTCTACAGATGCAGAAAAAGCTAATGGGTGGCCAGGCAATTTCTGCATAGTGTTTTACAGTATATAGGCATAGGACATCATATGAGATTGTGGATTTCCACCCGTTACGTAACACCTCAAGCCTCAGTGAGGATAAATGAATCTCGCTCAGATTATTTTCCTCTGTTTAACGGCACCCAACATGGGTACCCTCTTTCGCCTTAGGTATATATCCTGACACTGGAACCTCTCTTATGTACAGTCAGAGCCCACCTGCTAAGAGCTAGTAGGGACAAGCCCGATTATTAGGTGTTCGCCGAACAGCGACCATTATGCAGTGTTCAAGACAAATTTGAAAAGCCATGGAACACCGTTAAAGTCTTTGGGACACTAACATAACATGGTTTACATCACCGGGTGGCCCCGCCTTCCTCTGATGTCACATGACATCAGAGGGGGCAGGGTCACCCGTTTACGTCACCAGGTGGCCCCGCCCTCAGCTATTTAACAGCTGTCATCACGAAGAAGCTTCAGTCAGCAGGAGCCTCCCATGGAGGTGGAGTTGTTGCGGGGTTTTTTTTTGGTCCACTGTCATTGAAGATGGATTTACATAGCGGGACTTGTCCCAAAGTGTCTCCTGTAAATTTTACTATTTTTGACACTTTTTTTGGTAAATTGGTAGGGGTACAATGTACCCCATAACCATTCACATAGGGGTCAGGATCTGGGGGTCCCCTTGTTAAAAGGGGCTTCCAGATTCCGATAAGCCCCCCGCCTGCAGACCCCCACAAACACCAAGGGTTGTGGGTAGGGATGGGCCAAACACCCCCCTGTTCTGGGTAGGGATGGGCCGAACACCCCCCTGTTGGGTTCGCACCAGAACATGCGAACAGGAAAAAAGTTTGTTCGAACACGCGAACACCGGTAAAGTCTATGGGACACGAACATGAATAATCAAAAGTGCTAATTTTAAAGGCTTATATGCAAGTTATTGTCATAAAAAGTGTTTGGGGACCCGGGTCCCCGGCCGTTTTTTTCAGGAGCAGTGATTTTAATAATGCTTAAAGTCAAACAATAAAAGTGTAATATCCCTTTAAATTTCGTAGCTCGGGGGTGTCTATAGAATGCCTGTAAAGGGGTGCATGTTTCCCATTTTTAGAACAGTCTGACAGCAAAATGACATTTCAAAGAAAAAAGTAATTTAAAACTACTCGCGGCTATTGCATTGTATTGTTCAGGAGGGGGGCGCTCTCTCGTCCCCACTCTTTTCCTGCGGACTGCAAGGTTGCATTCTAGGATAAGGGTCTGGTATGGATTTTGGGGGGACCCCTACGCTATTACCCCTTAAACTCCATACCAGACTTGAAGTATCTGGTTTGGATTTTGGGAGCGCTTTGGGAACACTAACCCCCAGGATCACCTATGAGAGTGGGCATTCAACTGGTGAATCAAAAATGGTGAGAAAAGAGGTATGCAAATAAACACTGAGAGTAATATGTGCATAAAAAAGGACTCATATATGTATGACATAAACAAATGAGAAAACTGCATGTGCAAGTGATACACAAGCTAAAAATAAACAAAGTGATAAGTCTATGATAAACAAAGAGCACATCTAAGAGCTCCTCTGCATGGTGCTGTATAGTCTATTCAGAAAAAAATTGGAAGATGTTTCTTCTGACGTTGATAGATATGAGGAAGCAGACTTCTCCATGCAGTAATCACAGGTGTGTATATGGGACAACAGTGGGAATGGATAATCTTATCCCAAAACGTGGACACACACGCTGTACGGTGGTCAAGCAGGCATCAAACAGTCGTCTCCAAAGGGCTCTCCCAATGATTCCACTAATGATTTTAAGACCAAATTGGTAGACTTGGTGTAAAAAGGTTTTCGACAAGGGATTTTGGACAAAAAGGAGAGAGATTTTTTGGTACCAGTGGCCCCCCGCATTCCCATTATGTACTATCTCCCCAAGGTACACAAAAATGCTACATAGCCCCCAGGGAGACCTATTGTGAGCGGGATAGATTTGTGACATCCCGTATAGGTCGTTACATTGATTTCCATCTGCAACCGCTTGTACAAGCAATTCCTTCATATCTCAAAGATACGGGTGACACGTTATGCCGGTTGGAGGTGATTGGCTACCAGGACGACCTTCTCTTGGTTACGGCCAATGTCACGGCACTCTATACCTGCATCCCACATAGATTAGGGTTACTAGCCGTCGAACATTACTTGTCTACCAGTAAGCAGATTCCATCTGTCCAAAAATGTTACTTTATGGAATTGCTCCGTTTTGCCACACAGACCAATTATTTCTGGTACAATAACCAGTTCTTTTTGCAGAAGAAGGGTGTGGCAATGGGGGCCAAGTTTGCCCCCAGTCTCACCAACCTTTTCATGGCTCTATGGGAGGAGGATGTCTTCTACCCCTTACAGCGACCAGAGCTGATTCTATGGGCCAGGTACATAGACGACATCCTCCTCCTATGGAAAGGCGACAAGGAATAGTTGCAGGACTTTTTGGCCACTTTAAATCACAATGAGATGGGGATCATTCTGACCTATGATGTCAGTTCCACCACCATCCATTTTCTCGATCTGGAGATCTCCGCGGTTGATCACTGGTTGGTGACCAATACTTTTTTCAAGACGACTGATCGGAACGGATATATTCCCATTGACAGTTGCCATTATGGTCCCTGGCTGGAATCCATGCACCGCAGTCAACTACTGCGGATTAGAAGAAATTGTATGGACTTACTTGAGTTCTTCAGACAAGCGCAGTCTCTTAAACTGCATTTTGTTGAGACAGGCTATCGTCCCTCGATCATTGATGAAGATATCAATAAGGTCTCACTTTTAGATCAACTGAAGTTGACCACAGCACAACCTAAACGTGTGCCATATGCAAAGTTTATATGGTCCTTTGTCAATTTTCGGTACAGCATAAGCAAGTTAAAATCATCCTTAATCGTCACTGGAATGTATTAAGAAATTATCCTCTTTTAGGCCTGGTACTCCCGGACAAAGCAGAAGTTATTTACAGGGGAGCTCCGTCCCTAAAGAGCCGGATTGCCCATAATGTGATTAACCCTCCAAAGAAACCCACCTTTTTTCAGGATTCCAAAGGATATTACCCATGCAGGAAATGTAATGTCTGCATGCATAATATCTGTGGATGGAGAAAATCAGAATGTTTTGAGTCTACTACTGCCTCTACTGTTTATTAAATGAAGCACTTCACCACATGTGCCACATGCTACATTGTTTACCTGATTACATGCCCATGTAAAAAGCAGTATGTGGGACGTACTATCAGATCATTCTCAGTTAGAGTCAAGGAACATATTGCCTCTATTAAACAGGGCCTCACTAATCACAGTGTCCCTAGGCACTACTTGCAGTTCCATAATAAGAATCCTAGTGGCACTAAGTTTCAAGTAATTAACAAATTTATCCCACACTGGAGGGGTGGATCAAGTATCAGGGGGTCTCCAAATTAGAGACCTTCTGGATATACCAGCTCAAGTGCTATTCCCCCCATGGGTTAAATATCAAATGGGACATTAATGCGTTCATTAATAAATCTTGAATTAGCATCTAATCCCCCCCCTTCTTTTCTTTTCTGGTGTGACCACCGAGTATAAGTTTAATTCCCATGCAGTTTTTGTACAATTTGAGTTTTGACATGTTGTTACCCTTTCCATGTTTGTTATGTGTTCAGCAATATGCAATGACGGATGGTTTGGGGTCCCATTGGGGGAACATCAATATTAGGAGGTCATTAATTTTTGCGCCACTTGCGGCTGGATCCTTCAGTGTGGGATTATTGGGCTACATCTTTCCCTATACACTTAATTGGTCCACCTCCATTCCCACTGGTGTCACCCCTTACCCCTAACATCTGTCCTCGCGCTGAAATTGCATTTTTTAGATGTTTGATGTTTTTGTTTTTACATATGCATTTTATGCATCTTTTATAAGATGTTTTACATCATTGTTTGTCTAATATGCATTTCTTGCACAGATCATTTATCACTGGCAATTTGCTGTGGTTAACTTCCTCACTATGTTATGTGTGTTTACATACTTGCAAAATTCATGTTGGCTGGAATTTTTTGATGTCTTAAGTTAGACATGGCCATTGGTGACTTTACTGTCATGTAATGTCTAACATTTGTTATGAGCATGGCGACTGGTCAGTATTCCGCCACTGCCCAGCCATCCTATAAGTTGCTTCCTGGTATAGGAGGCAGCTTGAGGCTTGGAGCGCAAACACTGGGTGTAGGGATGCGCGATGACATCATACGGTGGCAGCGTGTGGACGTGACCACATGACAGCGGCTCCCCTGGCCCCCGATTGGCTGCAATGTCCCAAACGAACTGGCACATGACATTATTGGTCAGTATTCCACCACTGCCCAGCCATCCTGTAAGTTGCTCCTGGTTTAGGAGGCAGCCTGAGGCTTGGAGCGCAAGCACCGGCCGTAGAGGTGCGCAAAACATGTTGGTTTCATAGCTTGTTGTGCTTTTTATACCACGCTGCTCTTTTCATTTTCTGTGATCACTTTATGTACGCATCATGATTGATGGTTTGTGCGTTTTTATCTTTTTTTTTATATTGATTAAATATTTTTTTATCTTGGATTCATCTGCACTATGTGGAGGCCCTGTTCTTTCTGTTTCTCTTTTTCCTCATGATTTGCGCTGCTGATTGGATGGCGGTGTGATGGCTGTGTGATGTCGGTGTGAGGACTACAAACACTTGTCAGCCCAATCCGGTTTGAGGATACAGTACCTGACCGAGAGATTGTGGTTCTCGGCAACAGGGTACTGTGCATGTCGCGCTGGCTCGCTCATAGGGAAAGGAAAACTTTTTTCTTTTCGCGATGAGTGACAGGCAGTGCTGACAGCTGTCTGGTATGACTCATGAGGGGGAACGCCGCGCCAAATTTTAAATAAAAAACTGGTGTGGGTTCCCCCCAGGGGCATACCAGGCTCTTAGGTCTGGTATGGATTGTAAGGGGAACCCCCTACGCCAAAAAATCGGCCCAGGGGTCCCCCCAAAGTCCATACAAGACCCTTATCCGAGCACGCAGCCTGGCCGGTCAGGAAAGGGGTTAGGTACAAGCGAGCGCCCCCCCCCTCCTGGACCGTACCAGGCCACATGCCCTCAACATGGGGGGTGGGTGCTTTGGGGAAGGGGGGGACCCCCACCCCAAAGCATCTTGTCCCCATGTTGATGAGGACAAAGGCCTCTTCCCGACAACCCTGGCCATTGGTTATCAGGGTCTGCGGACAGAGGGCTTTTCAGAATCCGGGAGCCCCCTTTAATAAGGGAGCCCCCAGATCCCGGCCCCCCACCCTATGTGAATGAGTATGGGGTACATGGTACCCCTACCCATTCACCTAGGGAAAAAAGTGTCAAAGTGTCCACGTCCACGTTTGGGGTAAGAATATCCTTTCCTTCTGTTGTCCCATATACACACCTGTGATTACTGCATGGAGATGTCCGCTTCCTCATCTATAAACATCAGAAGAAACATCTTCCAATTTTTTTCTGAATAGACTATACAGCACCACGCAGAGGGGCTCTTAGATGTGCTCTTTGTTTATCATAGACTTATCACTTTGTTTATTTTTAGTTTGTGTATCACTTGCTCATGCAGTTTTCTCATTCGTTTATGTCATACATATATGAGTCAGAAGAATAGAACACAGGATTGTGGCATATGACAACAACCTTTTGTTCTTTATCTGTAATCCGGCCTCAGCTGTCCCTGCTTTGTTAAGCTCACTTCAACATTATGAGGATGTGTCCAATTTGAAAATTAATTATGGCAAATCTGAGGCTCTTAACCAGTTGCCGACCGCTGCACGAACATATACGTCCTCAGAGCGGCACGGGCAGGCAAAAGGACTTACAGGTACGTCCTTGCCTGCCCGCGAGTGGGGGGTCCGATCGGACCCCCCCCGGTGCCTGCGGCGGTCGGCAAATCTCCCCTGGCGATCGGTGGTGAGGGGGAGGCCATCCATTCGTGGCCCCCCCTCGCGATCGCTCCCAGCCAATGGGATCATTTCCCTGCCTCTGTATTGTACACAGAGGCAGAGGAAATGATGTCATCTCTCCTCGGCTCTGTATTTTCTGTTCCGGCGCCGAGGAGAGAAGACTGTAATGTGAGTGCACAACACACACACAGTAGAACATGCCAGGCACACATTACACCCCCAATCCCCCCCCCGATTACCCCCCGATGCCCCCCAATCACCCCCCCTGTCACAAACTGACACCAAGCAAGTTTTTTTTTTTTTTCTGATTACTGCATTGGTGTCAGTTTGTGACAGTTACAGTGTTAGGTCAGTTAGTATTAGCCCCCTTTAGGTCTAGGATACCCCCCTAACCCCCCCTAATAAAGTTTTAACCCCTTGATCACCCCCTGTCACCAGTGTCGCTAAGCGATCATTTTTCTGACCGCTGTATTAGTGTCACTGGTCACGCTAGTTAGGGACGTAAATATTTAGGTTCGCCGTCAGCGCTTTATAGCGTCAGGGACCCACATATACTATCTCATAAATGTTTTAACCCCTTGATTGCCCCCTAGTTAACCCTTTCACCACTGATCACCGTATAACTGTTACGGTTGACGCTGGTTAGTTTGTTTATTTTTTATAGTGTCAGGGCACCCGCCGTTTATTACCGAATAAAGGTTTAGCCCCCTGATCACCCAGCGGTGATATGCGTCGCCCCAGGCAGCGTCAGATTAGCGCCAGTAGCGCTAGCACCCACGCACGCAGCATACGCCTCCCTTAGTGGTATAGTATCTGAACGCATCAATATCTGAACCAATCAGATCTATACTAGCGTCCCCAGCAGTTTAGGGTTCCCAAAAACTCAGTGTTAGCGGGATCAGCCCAGATACCTGCTAGCACCTGCGTTTTGTCCCTCCGCCCGGCCCAGCCCAGCCCACCCAAGTGCAGTATCGATCGATCACTGTCACTTACAAAATACTAAACGCATAACTTCAGCGCTCGCAGAGTCAGGCCTGATCCCTGTGATCGCTAACAGGTTTTTTGGTAGCATTTTGGTGAACTGGCAAGCACCAGCCCCAGGCAGCGTCAGGTTAGCGCCAGTACCGCTAACACCCACGCACGCAGCATACGCCTCCCTTAGTGGTATAGTATCTGAACGAATCAATATCTGATCCGATCAGATCTATACTAGCGTCCCCAGCAGTTTAGGGTTCCCAAAAACGCAGTGTTAGCGGGATCAGCCCAGATACCTACTAGTTTTGCCCCTCCGCCCGGCCCAGCCCAGCCCACCCAAATGCAGTATCGATCGATTATTGACACTTACAAAACACTAAATGCATAACTGAAGCGTTCGCTAACAGTTTTTTTGGTAGCTTTTTATTGAACTGGCAAGCGCCAGTGCCCTAGTACACCCCGGTCGTAGTCAAACCAGCACTGCATTAACACTTGGTGACGTGGCGAGTCTCATAAGTGCAGCTCAAGCTGGTGAGGTGGCAAGCACAAGTAGTGTCCCGCTGCCACCAAAAAGACAAACACAGGCTCATCGTGCCCATAATGCCCTTCCTGCTGCATTCGCCAATCCTAATTGGGAACCCACCACTTCTGCAGCGCCCGTACTTCCCCCATTCACATCCCCAACCAAATGCAGTCGGCTGCATGAGAGGCATTTTCTTTATGTCCTCCCGAGTATCCCTACCCAACGAACCCCCCCAAAAAAGATGTGTCTGCAGCAAGCGCGGATATAGGCGTGACACCCGCTATTATTGTCCCTCCTGTCCTGACAATCCTGGTCTTTGCATTGGTAAATGTTTTGAACGCTACCATACACTAGTTGAGTATTAGCGTAGGGTACAGCATTGCACAGACTAGGCACACTTTCACAGGGTCTCCCAAGATGCCATCGCATTTTGAGAGACCTGAACCTGGAACTGGTTACAGTTATAAAAGTTACAGTTTCAAAAAAAAGTGTAAAAAAAAAAAAAACACAAACAAAAATATAAAATAAAAAAAAATAGTTGTCGTTTTATTGTTCTCTCTCTCTCTATTCTCTCTCTATTGTTCTGTTCTTTTTTACTGTATTCTATTCTGCAATGTTTTATTGTTATTATGTTTTATCATGTTTGCTTTTCAGGTATGCAATTTTTTATACTTTACCCTTTACTGTGCTTTATTGTTAACCATTTTTTTGTCTTCAGGTACGCCATTCACGACTTTGAGTGGTTATACCAGAATGATGCCTGCAGGTTTAGGTATCATCTTGGTATCATTCTTTTCAGCCAGCGGTCGGCATTCATGTAAAAGCAATCCTAGCGGCTAATTAGCCTCTAGACTGCTTTTACAAGCAGTGGGAGAGAATGCCCCCCCCACCACCGTCTTCTGTGTTTTTCTCTGGCTCTCCTGTCTCAACAGGGAACCTGAGAATGCAGCCGGTGATTCAGCCAGCTGACTATAGAGCTGATCAGAGACCAGAGTGGCTGCAAACATCTCTATGGCCTAAGAAACCGGAAGCTACGAGCATTTTATGACTTAGATTTCGCCGGATGTAAATAGCGCCATTGGGAAATTGGGGGAGCATTTTATCACACCGATCTTGGTGTGGTCAGATGCTTTGAGGGCAGAGGAGAAATCTAGGGTCTAATAGACCCCAATTTTTTCAAAAAAGAGTACCTGTCACTTCCTATAAAAATGATTTAAAAAAAAATGAAAGGAACAGTTTAAAAATAAGATAAAAAAGCAAAAAAAAATAAATAAAAAAAAAAAACCACCCCTGTCCCCCCTGCTCTCCCGCTAAGGCGAACGCAAGCGTCGGTCTGGCGTCAAATGTAAACAGCAATTGCATCATGCATGTGAGGTATCACCGCGAAGATCAGAAGATCAGATCGAGGGCAGTAATTTTAGCAGTAGACCTCCTCTGTAAATCTAAAGTGGTAACCTGTAAAGGCTTTTAAAGGCTTTTAAAAATGTATTTATTTTGTTGCCACTGCACGTTTGTGCGCAATTTTAAAGCATGTCATGTTTGGTATCCATGTACTCGGCCTAAGATCATCTTTTTTATGTCATCAAACATTTGGGCAATATAGTGTGTTTTAGTGCATTAAAATTTAAAAAAGTGTGTTTTTTCCCCAAAAAATGCGTTTGAAAAATCGCTGCGCAAATACTGTGTGAAAAAAAAAATGAAACACCCATCATTTTAACCTTTAGGGCATTTGCTTTAAAAAAATATATAATGTTTGGGGGTTCAAAGTAATTTTCTTGCAAAAAAAAATTATTTTTTCATGTAATCAAAAAGTGTCAGAAAGGGCTTTGTCTTCAAGTGGTTAGAAGAGTGGGTGATGTGTGACATAAGCTTCTAAATCTTGTGCATAAAATGCCAGGACAGTTCAAAACCCCCCCAAATGACCCCATTTTGGAAAGTAGACACCCCAAGCTATTTGCTGAGAGTCATGTCGAGTCCATAGAATATTTTATATTGTGACACAAGTTGCGGGAAAAAGACAATTTTTTTTTTTTTTTTGCACAAAGTTGTCACTAAATGATATATTGCTCAAACATGCCATGGGAATATGTGAAATTACACCCCAAAATGCATTCTGTTGCTTCTCCTGAGTATGGGGATACCACATGTGTGAGACTTTTTGGGAGCTTAGCCACGCACGGGACCCCAAAAACCAAGCACCGCCTTCAGGCTTTCTAAGGCCGTAAATTTTTGATTTCACTCTTTACTGCCTATCACAGTTTCGGAGGCCATGGAATGCCCAGGTGGCACAAAACCCCCCCAAATGACCCCATTTTGGAAAGTAGACACCCCAAGCTATTGGCTGAGCGGTATAGTGAGTATTTTGCAGACCTCACTTTTTGTCATAAAGTTTTGAAAATTAAAAAAAGAAAAAAAAATCTTTTTTCTTGTCTTTCTTCATTTTCAAATACAAATGAGAGCTGCAAAATACCCACCATGCCTCTCAGCAAATAACTTGGGGTGTCTACTTTCCAAAATGGGGTCATTTGGGGGGGGTTTGTGCCACCTGGGCATTCCATGGCCTCCGAAACTGTGATAGGCAGTGAAGAGTGAAATCAAAAATTTACACCCTTAGAAATCCTGAAGGCGGTGATTGGTTTTCGGGGCCCCTTACGCGGCTAGGCTCCTAAAAAGTCCCACACATGTGGTATCCCCATACTCAGGAGAAGCAGCTAAATGTATTTTGGGGTGCAATTCCACATATGCCCTTGGCCTGTGTGAGCAATATATCATTTAGTGACAACTTTATGCAAAAAAAAAAAAAATTGTCACTTTCCCGCAACTTGTGTCAAAATATAAAAAATTCCATGGACTCAACATGCCTCTCAGCAAATAGCTTGGGGTGTCTACTTTCCAAAATGGGGTCATTTGGGGGGTTTATGCCATCTGGGCATTTTATGTCCTTCAAAACTGTGATAGGTAGTGTGGAGTTAAATAAAAAATGTACGCCCTTAGAAATCCTGAAGGCAGTGATTGGTTTTCGGGGCCCCGTACGCGGCTAGGCTCCCAAAAAGTCCCACACACGTGGTATCCCCATACTCAGGAGAAGCAGCTAAATGTATTTTGGGGTGCAATTCCACATATGCCCATGGCCTGTGTGAGCAATATATCATTTAGTGACAACTTTTTGTAATTTTTTTTTTTTTTGTCATTATTCAATCACTTGGGACAAAAAAAATGAATATTTAATGGGCTCAACATGCCTCTCAGCAATTTCCTTGGGGTGTCTACTTTCCAAAATGGCATCATTTGTGGGGGTTTTGTACTGCCCTGCCATTTTAGCACCTCAAGAAACGACATAGGCAGTCAAAAATTAATGGCTGTGTAAATTCCAGAAAATGTACCCTAGTTTGTAGGTGCTATAACTTTTGCGCAATCCAATAAATATATACTTATTGACATTTTTTTACCAAAGACATGTGGCCGAATACATTTTGGCCTAAATGTATGACTAAAATTGAGTTTATTGGATTTTTTTTTAGAACAAAAGTAGAAAATATCATTTTTCTTCAAAATTTTCGATCTTTTTCCGTGTATAGCGCAAAAAATAAAAACAGCAAGAGGTGATCAAATATCATCAAAAGAAAGCTCTATTTGTGAGAAGAAAAGGACGCAAATTTTGTTTGGGTACAGCATTGCATGACCGCGCAATTAGCAGTTAAAACAACGCAGTGCCAAATTGTAAAAAGTGCTCTGGTCAGGAAGGGGGTAAATCCTTCCGGGGCTGAAGTGGTTAATGTATACCTCCCTTTATATCTGACAAACTGAAGGAACAATACCTCATTCAGTGGACATCTTTCCATCTTAAATAACTGGGTGTCAAGGTCACCTCAAATCCCTCTGCGCTTTATGATGTTTACTATCGACCTGTTTTGAAGAAGATAAGAGCAGACTTATGAAACTGGCAATCCTATACTTTGACCCAGTTTGGGAGGTGCAATGCAATGAAAATGTCCATTGTACCTTAGCTTTTGTACCTTAGACAGACATTTTTCACTCAACTATCGGTCATGATGAGGTCTTTTATATGGGAAAAACAGCACTCCTGGATAAGCTTCCATGGCTTCTTGCAGCAGACAAAGATAGAATTCAGCATTTCATCTGAAATTGAGAGTGGCTTGACCACAAGCAGATCCAAATGATGCTCTCACCACCGTTGGACTCCTTCACTGCATTTCAAATAAGGCATTTTATCAGGTCATTATTACTGGAGGAACTTTTGAGCCCACGTGTTGTAGTATGTCAGTTATTCCCCATCTGCTCTCTAAGATATTCAAACTACCTTTTGCCCCTCCTTAATGAATATTTTCCTCCGTAAATCTACAAATAAGTAAATTTACAGATTGTATTTACTAAATCTCAAATAAGAAGCGTTATTGCACTTTCACATTTGATTTCACTGTCCACCAGATTTCAAGAGCCAGGTTGCAAGCTCCTTTCATGATGGTATTGGATTCCTGCTGTTCTCCATAAACATTTTCCACAAGTTTCGGACACCTGTTGGCTTTGTCAGCGAGGTTTTAGTTCTTTAATTCATATTTTCTGGGAATATTCAGTACTCCACCTGTTCTGGGCAGAAGTATGTAAAATAATTTGTCAGCTAACATCAGAAGAGTTAGGGAGTTAACTTATGTGTTACCTTCTGCAGATTAATGCAGTGCCACCAAAACATTATAAATCTTCCCTCACAGCCCAACTTCTTGCAGCAGCATGTATTCCGGCCCTATGGAAATGCATGACACCTACTTCAATCTGGATATGGTTTATGAAAGTGAATGAAATCTATAAGATGGAGCAGTTGACAGCTACCATTTATAACTATGAAGAAAAATTCTACAATATATGATTTCCCTGGAGAACATATACTTGTTCATCTCTTTATTCAGACCAGATGCACCATGATGCTTGACTTCATAGTCAGCTACATTTAGGTTAGGAACTTGGGAGAACTCAGCCCTTTTCATGCAGTGATGTAGAATATATGTATAAAGTTGTGCCTCAGGCTTTCACTTTGGGGATGCCGCCCACGGTGTGTGCCCCCCCTCTTTTTTTTTTTTGCAATACTCAGTATCTCTCCTCCCTTTTTTTTTGTTATATTGTTTGCATGCAGGTTAAGTGAAATACTATTTCAGCGAACGTACCTCAATCGCCTATATTTTATTCTGTCTTTCCGTTTTATATGTATGGACATTTCAGTCTGATTTAAATAAAGAATTTGAAAGAATACAAAAGGGATTGGGCATATTCAAAATAAGCAAAAGCAAAGCTGAGAACTACAGTATGTCAGGGAGATCTTGCTGCTGAAGGACATAGAAGAAGCCAGCACATAGAAAAAGTCAGAGGTTGATTCATCTCTACCTATAATCGAAATATCACTATGTGGGCAGATAATCCTAAAAATTATTACCATGTTCGATAAGTAACTCTAACAGGTCACATCTGAACAATCCAAAGTTGCTTTGGCCTGGATTTAAAATTAAGTAAATCAGCCTAAGTTCCAAATGGCTTCCCAAGGAATTTGTCATAGGAATAAATAGCTGAAACATATACAGTACATGATGATCAGTTTAAATGAAAATACTACAGCAATGGATTTAATGGTAACGTTTTTAAATTAAGAAACTCTGTTCTGCAGGCCCATGAGTAAATATAGCTTACAGATCTGTATTAAACTGAAATGTAAGCAGTGAAGAAAAATATCCAGATTCCATACTTTTCACAGTGGGAGCTAAGAGAGAAAGTCTGCCTCTTAATTACATGGTTGGTCCTACTGTTTTAATTGGAAACACTACAATCACAGCATACTAGTAAATAAATGTGCAGTATCCTTGTCAAGTATCCAATGAAAGATAAAAGAACCTAAGCCTAAGAACATTGCAGGGGATGGCTAAAACTGTACCTCAAGCTCTTTGCAAGATTCGAAAAAAAAACATTGAGTTAAAAGGTAAATTCTGTAATATCCCAATCATAAAAATGTACTGGTCATTCATATGCAAAGAAAGGAAAATATATACCTGGTAGCTTAAGAAAATCATAGTTGTCTGCAGAAATGGGACATTTTAAATAGATGTTGTCATTACCCTAAAAAAGCTTAACTTAATTGAGAATCTGAAAACTAATACATAATAACAAATAACTACCATTAGTGTCTTTGTTGCATCCATACATATCTTTCTTGTAGAGATAGAGGTGCTGCTAGAATCTTTAGCAGCTGACACTTCTGGGCGTGTCAGATGTATGTGTCTTCACACCATTCTTAGCTGCTAGATTGCTAAAGTGCTCCTACAGTTCTAATTTTATGCAACGGAAGCACTCTTGGCAAGTGTTATGATTGTATTTTACAATGCTGTATTTATTTAAACTTTTCAGATTAATGACAACCTCTCTTTAACAAACTTAATGCACACTGTTATGTATCAACTATATATGCTGTATGCATAGGGGCTGATTTACTAAAAGCGGGGCTGTTGAAGTTTGAAAATGGTTTGTAAGTGTTTTTTCCCCAGAGTTTAGTGAATGCAGTGAACTTTCACTTTGAAAAGAATACTCAAATACATGCAAGGAAAACACAAAACAAATTATTCTTTCTTCCACATAATTGGATGATTAAAGTCAGAAGAGCTTCACCTCATTCAGTATGCACTAGGGAAATTTCCCTTGCAAGGTGACTATCTATTTGCCTTTAGTAAATAAACAACAGGTTCCTGACAACAGGTCATCAACCCAAAACATCTAACCCAAATGCACATATCTTTTGATTATATGGCAGTAAATTAAAAAGTAAACTAAAATCACAATAACATGTACTGGTTACTGCACAGTTGTTACTTTTTTCCTTAAAATAATAAAATAAAGCTATTTCTCTACATTATTTCTTGTTAGTTAAAAGAAACTGGAAAACCGTAAATATAAAACTACCAAATGAACCCAAATAAAATGGTGTGCTGTGTCTCTTAAATCTCATTAACAAATAACGACAAATAATATACAAAATACAAGCAAATGTCCATTTACAAATATGTGCATTAGAAGATGGCACCACTATTTCATTTATGTCAGATGATAAGTGATCCTGTTTGAATTAATAAACAAAGCAAAAAGTCCACAACCAAAATGTTCAAACTAATGAAATTATGATGATGTGAAGGGGCGGAGCGTGTGCGGATGTCCCTACCCCTGCCGTGGGTAGCTGAAGGCTGAGGTGGTTTACATAGTTATTTGTGTGAGTATTTGCACCATATTTGGCTGAATAAAACTGCGGTTTGCACTATGGTATGTCCATTTATCTTTTACATGTAACAAATATACTGAGTGGAGTGGTGGTGCACTCTATAAAATCTGCTGCTGTACTTGGAAACTCCCAAAGTGCCTTTGCCTTTTAAAAACCTGCTATCGTGGCTTTCCATATGATTCTAGAAGCTGTGGATGGATGACACATATGGCTATATGAGACTACCTATAATTTGGGGTCTCGCTATCTGGTAAGAGGCATTTAAGATTGGTGGTGATTTCAACTGGTGGCGCATCCATATTCACAACACAAGCGGAAACAAATAATATTTAGTGGAGTGGTGATGGAACCCCAACCTCCCCCCCATTACCATCATCATAATTTTATTAGTTTGAACATTTTGGTGGTGGACTTTTAGCTTTGTTTATTAATCCAAACAGGACTTATAAGCTGACATGCAATAGTGGTGTCACCTTCTTATGTACTACATTTTAAAAAGTATATTTGTTTGCATTTTGTATTTTTTTTTGTATTTCATGAGGATTATTATCTGACACCTATGCAATAGTGGTCTCACTTTCTTATGCACATATTTGTAAAAGGACATTTGCTTGTATTTTGTATATTGTTCGTTGTTATTTATTATCGAGATCTAAGAACCACAACGCAACATTTTATTTGCTATATTAGGTGGTATTAGGTGTTTTGTGAGTGCAGCTTTGAAAATTTGGTTTTGGGTTTGAACACTAAGCACAGCTTTATTTGTTTTCATAAAACTACCATAGCCATGGACTACTTGAGATATGGACTAAACATTGCAAATAAGCTATTAAACACCTTTTTTTATGCATTTGTACAGTCTCCTTTTAAAACTAATTACCTGTGTGATTAGCATTGCACGATTCATTCTAAAAAAGAAAAGAAGACATAGGCATGCCACCAGTAGAAAACATTTTTTTAAGTCCACTATTAATTGACAACCTGCAACAGCTTTAGGATGTTTATAGGCTGTGATAATTTAATTTGCTGTGGTAAGGAGATTCAAAAATATAAACGAAAGGAAATAGCATACAGTGCAATTTGAATAACTAGATGATTCTGCAAAAATGAAATACAATAGAACATGGCATTTAGATTGTTAGGTGTCCAATGATTTCATTGGCATAATCAATGTGAGGTTGACAGCTGCCTTCTGTTGTTCCTTCATCCTACCTACAAAAGAGGTCCTATCTCACAGTAATTATTATGATGTTCATTTATAGGCCCTTTTCACACAAGAAAAAAGATGTATTAGTGAGCTTGTGTTGAGTCAAACAATATAGCGTAATTTGTTAGAGAGAAAAATAAAGCCCTGGATTGACACCAATGTACTAATTGCAAACACAGCAAACAGTAAAAAAAGTACATTATATTTGTACTAGACAGAAAATGAATCAAATTTCCTGAATTGATAATATGATCATAATGAAATTAAGGCTGGGCATGACAGACCTCCTATCCATTCCTCCTTTTAACCTCTCATTCAGCCACTCATCAGTTGTAAACAGAAAAAAAAAAAACTTTCTGAAGCCTATATAATACCCTCTCAAGTCGTCTGCCTGTGTCCCTTACCAATGCCAGGCATAAAAACCAAGGATCCAGTGCTGCAATCTATGTCCAACAACCGATCACCTCTTTCTGATGTCATCTCTCCACTTCATCCTTAGAGGACCCCACACAGAATAGAAAATAGAAAGTGTCTATGGCCTAAAGAAAGACCCCTCTTCCTCTTCAAGAAGAAAGAGAGCAGATTTGGAGCACAAAGGCGTTGATTTACTAAAGGCAAATAGGCTGATCACTTTGCAAGGGAAGTTTCACTTTGAAAGGAGATTTTCCCCAGAGCTTAGTAAATGAAATGAAGTTCTAGTGACTTCCATCATTCAATCATGTGCAATAAAATGTTGTTTCTTTATTTCCATTGCATGTGGCTGGATATTCTCTGCAAAGTGAAATTTCACTATGTTCACTAAGCTCTGGGGCAAATTGCCTTGCAAAATGTAACTTTCTTTGCAAAGTGAGCAGCCTATTTGCTTTTAGTAAATCAACCCAATAGTGTCACTTGACCACGATTTAAGGAGCCTATTTGGGACATTTAAATTTCATGTTGTTTTAAGTTGCCATTCCTTTAAAATAAATGATTCTTGTGTTAGTTATTTAAACTATGATTGAGCCTTTCACAATTTAAAATTAGTATAAAAGATAGTGTATCTGATTTATGTTCTTAGAAGGAATATCTACTGGCATCATTTTATTACTTGCAGCTTGAGCAGGGGGTTGGAATTATAAACAAAGAATTCCTCCTTACAGCCCTCTCTGCGGGTCTTCTTTTCTGCTGTAGATTTTCAGAATAGATATTTTGCATTAAAATATAACCACATTTTCAAGTTTTCCATTTGTATTGGTCCCAGCAATGTCGGAAAATGTCAGTATGATTTTCTTTACTGAAGATAATTCATGTTTTCAGCCTCCTGACTTTGAGTACACCCTGCTGTGCACAGAAAAATCTGCTTCTGGGAGACAGCTTGCTAATACAACTCAGTGTAGAGTGGGTCCCCCATCTTTAAACAGCACCTTCCAGTGGTGGCCAGAATCAGTTTATTTAGTAAATGAAGGATGCAAAACCCAAACTAGGCTATCTTCAGTATAACTAAACTATTTAATTCCCTTTTCTGATGGAAGGCAGGAACAAGCATTTTGCATGTAAAGTTTAATAGTGGAGTTAAGTGCAGTTATACTTTAGGAAAAATTTGGTGGATACCGGATGAATGAACATTATGTCTCAATGGAATACAATTAGTAAAGCTAAACTAGAATAAACCATAAAAAATGAAATAAGGCCAACTTAACATGATGAAAAGCCATGGTATAGTAGCTCGTATTAATCTATAAGGTTTCACCTTTGTTAGTTTAGAGCAATCAGCCCAGTGAAAGTAGTTGCTTAATTACCTTTCCAATGTTGTGGATTGTTTCACATAATAACTTTTAATTGGAAACAGCGGTATATGACTTTCATTTAATATTTTCATGGACATTCTTTTTGCTATTGATGAAGAAAGATTTAGCGCACTTTTACCACCTTAACTGTAATCCTTAGAGGAAGAATACGGTGCATGAAATAAGCTCATGACA